>CM077665.1:278753704-281441204 GCA_039707655.1 Elymus sibiricus
CTTATTTTACTCCGTACATATATAGTTAGTACTGGAATCTCTAAAAAGCCTTTTTTGAAAACTCTAAAAAGACTTATATTTAGAAACGGAGGGAGTATATATTTGGGCCACTAGCGGGCGTGGTTGTGTTTTGACCCTCTCTTGCGTTTTTTTGTTGTTTATCCCAAAGATGCTAGTATTATGTAAAATAGCAAACGAAACTGATGAAACAACCATATACGATTGTATCCCCAATAGGCACGAGTGTGCTACTCTAACCGTGTGCGATGCCCGTACACAGCAAAATCGGCCTTGCCTAGTGGTGGCAACCGCAAGTGTCAGCCAGTGCAAAGGGGTAATGTGCACAGTAAAAACCCAAACCCGACAGGGACCTATAAAAGATCTCACGGGCGGCGGCTAACAGCTAATTTTTCCGCCGATAGCTCGCCACCATCATCTCACACACCAAATGTAACCGGTGCTCAACCATGGAGATATGCATGGCGTCGTCCTGATAGTGTTGGACGATGACGTGATAGAGGATTCCGACGCGTTGGCCGCCATGGCGGGCAAAGACAAACAGCCACCTGCCGTGGCCGACGACGACGGGATAGAGGATTCCGACGTGCTTTCCTCCATGTCGGTCAACGGTCAACCGTCATCTGCCGCGGCCGCCGCCGCCGATGACCCCGAGTTTCAGCGTCGGATGCAGATGGCCATCGCTCTCTCCGTCCAGGAATCGGGCCTCGATGTGTTCATGCGCGACAAGAACGAGCGCCATCTCAGTGTCGGTGTGGAACAATCTATCGCATCTGCGGATGCCATCCACAACGCGGCAAGGGATCTGAAGCGGCAGAAACGGCGGGAGAGTGCGAAGACGAAGCGGAACTCAGATGCAGAGGGCAAAAAGAGGCAGGAGCAGGACCAGAAGGCGGCGGAGCAGGCCGATGCATGCCTCTCAGCCGCGTTGGAGGCCAGTGCAGGCCTTTCAGCTGCGGCGACAGCCCTGGCAATAGCAGCCACGGCGACCAGGGACGCAGCTCTAGCGAGAGTGGTGCTCGTCTATATCCCGATGGCCCACGTGGACGCCACGACATCTTCGTCGACAGCGGCAGACCTAGCGAGAGGCGCTCGGTCGCTCTGGCCGAGGTAGCCCCGCCGGTCTACGCCGTGGAACCAGTGGAGCTCATCGACTTGACGAGCTCCTCAGAATACTCGTTCTGAGCCGAGGAAGGTCATGACAACGGTGGAGGCGCGGCGTTTGTATGTATCCATGGCGTAGTGAATATTTTGTGCAGTTCATCTTCATGTAAATTGACGAACTGTTTGTAAATTACTGAGCATATGAACTAATGTCAACTAATCCACTGCAAAATAAGGCATTTTGTGGTAAAAATTTGCCAAATGTTTGTGTCATGTGTTTGTGGGCATGTGGAAATTTAGGATCAATTTCACGTCTGCGACTAAAATTGAGGATGAACCGTGTGAGATGAACCCGCCTTGAGAAATCTCAGAAAGAGCTACCCGCCTTGATCGATGCAAAAATTCGTGGTTTCGCGGCACATCATTTCGTTAGAGCATACACACTTTATTATGCTTGGACCGTGTGCCATCTTGGTTGCTCCCGCCCAGTTCCTTTACCAAAATTTAAGTGGAAGCGGTATTTCAACTGCATGCCGCCCTTCCTCGTCCACCGCACCGACCCTATAGTAAAATTTCAGCTGCCGAGGCATTTGAACCGTCGCCATCCCTCGTCCACCACCATCTCCACCCACACCATTACTACTAAATTTTTCAGCAGCAGCGACACATCCGCAACCCCCCCCCCCCCCCGGTCCACACAATACCCCCCTCCCCCTTCCTCCCCCGCTTGAACCCTAGCTCGCCCCCGCCGCCGCCTTCCACCACCAACCTCAGCCAACCTGCCCGTGCCTCATAGCTAAACAAGTTCAGGGTCCCCACCGATCCACATACACCATCGCCGCCCTGAGTTTTTAGATGAGGCCCGAAGTGTCCCTTTCCCCCAGATCCCCATCATCCCATACTCCAAAGAGTTGTAGCCTAATTAGTCCGACCACATCTCTCATGGAGCTCGAGGAGTGTACGAGCAAAAGGAGGTCTATCATGGCCTCTCCGCCGTACGCTGGCGAGGTGGGCGCCGCTCGCGCTCGATCCCGGACGAACACCTCGCCGCGGGAGCCGGTGAGGACGATGCCTACGTTGCCATGCCGAAGGCTTCAAGTCCGTGGGCTCGCATATTCCTGTATCTCAAGAGAGCCAGCGATGACATCAAGCTCGTCAACATCACCGGCTTCACTCGGGCCATGTCACAAGTTAAGTGGTCCACCGGCAATGCCTCTGGTTCAACCGTTGTCAATCTCTTCAAAGGCCCCGCTGCTGATCTCCTCCGCCTCGCGGTCATGGATTTGCGATCCTTCTATGCCATCGAGCCCCTTTTGTCATTTCTGAAGGAAACGTTCCGCGGCAGTGGCTTGGGATCCTTAGCTCCAAAGTCAGATCTCATCCACCAAGATAATGGCACACACTATGGCTGTTACGAGGGGAAACGTCCCATCTGCGACATCAGGGAACGCACCCTGGGCACCTCATATCCCAAGTGGAAGGAGCCCATCCATGACAAGTGAGGCAACATCCTGTGAGCAAATCATACCTTTTCTAGCTAGCCGTCTCGTAACCATTGTTGTAGTAGCTTTTGCCATGCGATAATCATGCAATGTTTAATTGAGCATTTGTCCAGTTATCAAGCAGATGCCTTTCTTTTCTGTATCTGGTTGTTAGGTTGGTTGCATTGAATATTTGTCCAGTTTTCAATGGCTATAGTTGGTTGTTACAGTGAGCATGAATGCCATGTTTCTTTCAGTTATTCACAATGGGATGTTCATTATATGCAAGTATGAACTGTGCAGTTCAATTTCATCAATACCACCTGTTATGCCTCGTGTTGTTAACCTAAGCCCTTAACTCCCGCTTTAAACATTTATGCCTTGTTTCTCTGAATTTGGTTGCCAGGTTGGTTGCAGTGAGCATTTGTCTAGTTTTCAAGCAGATGCCTTGCTTTTCTGTATCTGGTTGTTAGGTTGATTGCAGTGAGCATTTGTCTAGTTTTCAAGCAGACGCCTTGCTTTTCGTTATCTGGTTGTTAGGTTGGTTCCATTGAGCATTTGTCCAGTATCAAATGGCTATATTTGGTTGTAATAGTGAGCATATATGCCTTGTTTATTTCAAGAAGATACCTCGTATACTTGGTTGATGTTAAGCCTGTTGTACGTATCATGACTTTACATGTACTTGCACAGGACAACAATGGGAGTGGCCAACGTTTTCCATCGAGGTTCTTTTCATCCTTCCGCTTATACTCCATCCGTTCCATCATGTAGTGCATATAGATGTTTGTGATGTATCTACATATACCATCTAAAATGTATACAATATGAAATTTTGTGATGTATCTAATGAAATGGAATTGCAATTCTAGATGTAAATGTTTTTCTCTACAAACTTGGTCAAAGTAAGTAAATGTTGACTTCTCAAAATGTTTATACGCAACACATTGTGGAACTGATGGAGTAATATATTACACCATTCCGCAACTGCATTTTAGCTTCTAATATCGGCTTCTTTCTTGTAGGTACATATGTCTTAGGTAAAGATCCATTCCTGGACCCTTTTTGCATGTGGGGCAATGAAATATTCATGAACCAAAATCAAGTGAGGAAACTGAAAATGGTTGTTAGGGAAAAGAGACGAACAATGCCAATTAGACTATTTGTTTATGCTCTATCCAACACAATAGTGAGCTGTAGGATGGTAACTACGAACTTTGTAGGCTTCTATTAGTACTGCCCATAATGAGTTGTCACACAACAATGTCTGAATCTTTTTCTTTTGCAGTGGTTCCCAAAGCAGTTTACTCAAGATTACCTCGCAAAGTACATGATTGATGTACATGCAATGAAGGTTAAAATATACCATCAAGACTATAATGAGCATCGAGAAGTCATAATGAAGACAATGAAGGATGGGCGGGCGGCCATCACTAGGGGCTGGCCTATAGTCGTTCGTGCATTAGGCATGGAGGAGGGCACAATATGGGCATTCCGCTTCACCTTCTCCAGCAACCAGAATGTCTTTCGTCTCTCTCTTTACCGTCTTTAATACAACCGTGGTTCCATCATTCTTTATTTCTCCCTTCTGTAGTTTTCCTTTTTTTGAGAATTGATGCTTATGTAGTTCTTGAGTATATGTACATGTGAATCGAATTATGCATTTGTTCTTAAACCTACATTTAAACATGATTCGATATGAAATACATGAATTCCTACTTTCAAATTTAAATTATGTGAATTATGAACAAAGGTATTTAATTAGGGGCAAATCATGCTCTGCAGGCCATTACAATGCACACAGTTTGAGAAAGCAAAACGTATGCGATCAACTTCAACATCACACACGTTTCTCCATTCGCGGCGTGTGCGATGAGTCTCGTCTTCGCACACGGTTAGACGAGAAAGAACATGTGAGATTAACAACACCAGTGTTTGTGCTAGTCTCCTTATCACACACGATTTCGTATTTTGAACTGTGTATGATATCGTGCCCATCGTAAACGTTGGTCAAAGAAGAACGCGTGCGATAGGCCTTCATCCGACACAGTTAGTCTGGATGACACGTTTGGGAAGTATGGATCACACATTTGGGACGTTTTATAAATCACAAACGCTTATCAAAAACGCCGCGTGTGGGATATATTCCACCTTCGCATACGGTTTTATAATGATAAACGTATACACTCTTATATCATATCACAGACGGTCATAGTGGAACTAAATGGGTGTGATAGCCCCCTTATCATACACGCTTTATAATCGTGAACTGTTTGCAATTCGGTGCACATCGTAAACGGCGCGCCACAGAATAGCACATGCGATGTTAGTGTGATCTCACACGAGTTGCAAGGATGAACCATATGGGCAATACACCATATCTCAAACGATTGCCCGGTGACCCTCGTTTGTGATAGATGCGGACATCCCATACGCTTAGTTTTGCCAAACGTTTGCGTTCGTTGGCCACCATCACCGACGGGTTTGATGTGTCGTGTGGGATGGACCCCCCTACCGCCCACACATGCAAGGCGACGGTTTACAACTACGTCGCGGAAAGGGGTTAAAAACCGTTGTATGGCACGTCACTGCACCAGTGATCACACCCCGAATTCATTGACTTCAATATTGATGATGACTTGCTCATCGATAAAACTAGTGATGTTAGCTCAAATGAACTTGCTAGTAATCATGATTGCCAAGATGAATCATTTGTTGATGCTAAGAAGGAGATTGAGCGTTTAACTAAAGAACTAAACACTCTAAAGTTAGCTCATGAATCTAATCAAAAAGATAATACACAGCTTCTAAGAACTCATGAGAAGCTATGCTTCGAGAAGCTAAATTTAGAGCAAGAGCATGAGTTTCTTAAAGCTAATAATGACTATCTTCGAAAAAAGAGTTCTTCTTATCTTTCCAAATGACTTCTCTTTTCTACTTATATGCCTCAAGTTAAATCTAAGCAAACTAGTAACAAGGGTAAGAATGGTTCTTCATCTAGCAAAAACAATAAAAATGCTAAATCAAATGATGTTGTTCCTAGTACCTCCATTGATTCCACTAATTATTCTCTTAGCCAAGTTACACTTGAGCAAGAAAATAATTTATTGAAAGGAATTATAGAGAAATGTGTCTACAAATGTATTGGCGGGAGCAAGCAATTCGAAGAGATTGTACGCAAGCAAGGATGGCATCGGAAGAATCAAGGTGTTGGTTTTGACGGAAGTTCAATGCCAATGGAGTTGATGTTGGAAATATTCCCTAGAGGCAATAATAAAGTGGTTATTATCATATTTCCTTATTCATGATAATCGTTTATTATCCATGCTAGAATTGTATTGATTAGAAACTCAGATACATGTGTGGATACATAGACAACACCGTGTCCCTAGTGAGCCTCTACTAGACTAGCTCGTTGATCAAAGATGGTTAAGGTTTCCTGACCATAGACATGAGTTGTCATTTGATAAAGGGATCACATCATTAGGAGAATGATGTGATGGACAAGACCCAAACCGTAAGCATAGCATTGGATCGTATCACTAAGTTTATTGCTACTGCTTTCTTCATGTCAAGTATATGTTCCTAAGACCATGAGATCTTGCAACTCCCTGACACCGGAGTAATGCCTTGCGTGTATCAAACATCACTTCATAATTGGGTAATCATAAAGATGTAGGAGATATGCCCTAGAGGCGGTAATAACAGTTACTTTGTATCTCCTGGTTTGTAATGAATGTTTATGATCCATGCTATAACTGCAATGATTCTCGAGTCTACAATATCCACGAGGCTCGGAGGGAAACTCATGTGCACGTGTGCTACAATAAACGGTAAAAAGTATTCCTAGTCATGCCTCTAAGACTAGCTCAAGTATTGCATGATGATCCTGTTTTCCTGATCATGGGCATGTCTATGCCAGCAGTTTTGAGGGCACAATGTTGGTAGAACACTTGTGTTTAATCGACCCGAATTGATGTTATGCTATGAGATACATTCGTCACAAGTTAATGGTTAATAACACAGAGAAGTTAATGTTTGCATAATTCCTTTCACCATGAGAGTATCGAGTTCCTTCGTACTTGCTCCGTGAACTTTGGGGTTTGTTAAACGTCATCCGTAATATGGGTGGCTATTACGGTGGCTTACGGGTTCATGGAAAAGTATGACAAGTAACTTGGTAGCTCAAGATTGGGATTTTCTCCTCCGACGATGGAGAGATATTCTTGGGCCCTCTCGGTGTTGCGGTATCCATCATCGTCTGGCCAGACACAATGTGATTTGATCACAGGGATGCCGATACAAGGAAACGAGAAAGGAGAACAAAACCGGTAACGAGGTAACTGGCATAGTGGACAAGGTGTTGATCCATGGGGATGCCGACAAGTCTCACCTCGGGGTTTTGTATCATAACGTGAAGCTACAGGAATAGCACACGGCAAACTAATGGTTCACTCGAATATTTATTCGTGTGGGTATAGGGGTCAATATGGGTGTCCATGGCTCCGATGTTGATCATTGATCGAAAGTGTTCCGCTCATGTCTAGACTTCACCGAACCTATAGGGTCACACACTTAAGGGCCATCTATCTGCTGAATACTAGACAGGGAGTCTGAGAGGAAATCACCGGAAAAGTTTCGGGGACAATGGAAGAGTTCCGGAGAGAGAACACCGGAAGAGTTTCGGTAAAACCGAAAAGTTGTTTCGGAGTATACCATTAAGTCAAATTGGTTTCGGCATATGCCTGGAAATTATTGGAGGGTACCAGAATTGTTCCGGTAACTTCTGGGATTTTTCGGAGACAAAAACCGGAAATGTTCCGGAGTGCCGGAACCGCTTTGGTTGCTTTTTGCAGATGAAAAAGCATTGATCTGAAAATGTTTTGGAACGCGTCCAGAATTGTTTTAGTGCGTACTGGGAATATTCTAAGACCCACGGAAATATTTTCGGCTTTAACGGCCGCGAAAAAATGGTTTCGTGAATAGTAAAAAGCAATTTATGGTTACTTTATGGAAAGCCACTTTTTTGGGCTTTGTCCCAAAATATCTTGGGATGACATGGATGGATGAGAGAGCCCCTCATGGGGGGGCCACTTGTGGTGGCCAGTGATACGTCTCCATCGTATCTACTTTTCCAAACTCTTTTGCCCTTGTTTTGGACTCTAATTTGCATGATTTGAATGGAACTAACCCGGACTGACGTTGTTTTCAGCAGAATTGCCTTGGTGTTATTTTTGTGCAGAAATAAAAGTTCTCGGATTGTCCTGAAAATTTACGGAGAATATTTCTGGAATTAATAAAAAATACTGGCGGAAGAATCAACCGGAGGGGGTCCACCCCCTGGCCACAAGCCAGGGGGCGCCCCCCCCCCCTAGGGCACGCCCCCTATCTTGTGGGCCCCCTGGAGCTCCTCCGACCTCAATTCCAACTCTATATATTCCTATTCGGGGAGAAAAAATCAAGGAGAAGAGTTCATCGCGTTTCACGATACGGAGCCGCCGCCACCTCCTGTTCTTCCTCGGGAGGGCAGATCTGGGGTCCGTTTTGGGCTCCGGAGAGGGGAAATCGACGACGTCGTCATCACCAACCATCCTTCATCACCAATTTCATGATGCTCTCCGCCATTCATGAGTAATCCCATCGTAGGCTTGCTGGACGGTGATGGGTTGGATGAGATTTACCATGTAACCGAGTTAGTTTTGTTAGGGCTTGATCCCTAGTATCCACTATGTTCTGAGATTGATGTTGCAATGACTTTGCTATGCTTAATGCTTGTCACTAGGGCCCGAGTGCCATGATTTTAGATCTGAACCTATTATGTTTTCATGAATATATATGTGTTCTTGATCCTATCTTGCAAGTTGTAGACACCTATTACGAGTTCTGATCTGCATCCCCCAGGGTGACAATAACTGGGATTCTTTCCGGTGATTACCGTAGTTTGAGGAGTTCATGTATTCACTAAGTGCTAATGCTTTGGTCCGGTTCTCTATTAAAAGGAGGCTTTAATATCCCTTAGTTTCCATTAGGACCCCGCTGCCATGGGAGGGTTGGACAAAAGATGTCATGCAAGTTCTTTTCCATAAGCACGTATGACTATATATGGAATACATGCCTACATTACATTGATGAATTGGAGCTAGTTCTGTGTCACCCTATATTATAACCGTTGCATGATGAATGCCATCCGACATAATTATCCATCACTGATCCATTGCCTACGAGTTTTTCATATATTGATCTTTGCTAAGTTACTTTTCCATTGCTACTGTTACAATCACTACAAAACTGCTGCTGTCACGCTTGCCATCGTTACCGTTACTTCCATACTACTTTGCTACTAAATACTTTGCTGCAGATATTAAGTCTTTCAGGTGTGGTTGAATTGACAACTCAGCTGCTAATACTCGAGAATATTCTTTGGCTCCCCTTGTGTCGAATCAATAAATTTGGGTTGAATACTCTACCCTCGAAAACTGGTGCGATCCCCTATACTTGTGGGTTATCAGCCGGCCAAGGGAGGATCTCCTCCATGGAGGTCCTCTAGCCTTCCCATTTTGCCCCTTTGGAAACTCCATGTGATGGTGTTTTTGGGTATTTCAAGTGCCACCCTACCCCTTGGGTGTTTCCTATAAATAGAGGTGGAGATGCACTCTCCACACTCACTCTTTCTCACATACAAATGCCATGCATGATCTGGCCTTCTCTCTCCCTTTCCGCGAAATAGTTTCGTAGAGCCGAAAGGCTGTCTGGGTTCCGCCAGGAACCAGTTCTGGACGGCGAAGCCCTGTCGGATAGCTGACACCGTATGTGTGCAACCCCGTAGATAGGTCATAGTTTCGATCTTTTGCCCGAGGGGGTGTTCGAGGGTCCTCTCGAAGGGCTGTCCGAGTTACCGTTTGGGCTTCGAGGGTCTTCCCGAAGGGCTGTCCGTGACATCGTCCGAGGGACTGTCTGACCACCTCCCGGAGGGCTGTTCGACGAGGGAATACATCCTCGCGGTTGGGAGGTTGTAAATCCTAGCTGCGGGGATCTGCACCACCGATCTTCATCGTCTCAACTTCCGCTGCGCTATGAGTCGGTAATGATCAGATCAAAACCTTGTATGCATCTCTATAGTGATCCTGGGCGTGCTCGCAGTTCAGAATTTTTTGTTTTCTGTCGCGTCCCCAACAGTGGCATCATGAGCCAGGCTGTGCGTAGATGCAGGTTACGATCTAGAATACATGAGATGGATGGGTATTGCATAGTATAATTTTGTAGTAGATGAGATCTATTGCTGAAAATTATTTGTGCGGGTAGTAGATGAAATCTATTACCCGATGTTCTTGTTGCTTCCCTTGAATTTGCGTAGTCCTCATCTTGACGGCATGGTGGAATCTGACAAAGTTCTGGCAATCCGCGATCCTTTCATGCTGCTCCTGAGTATGCTGATTGACAGATCAACGAAGTGCTTCAGTGTCCTTGGGTTCCGCCATAGTTGAGAAAGATGGATGTTTCTCAGACGAAAGGGCAATGCAGATATGATCTGCACAGGGGTCATGCGTATGACGAAGTTTAGTATGGGGTTCAAGATTTTATTATCTCATGCTTCATACACCCCGCGAAGTTAATCTATCAACTTGAATGATCATACTTGATGATAAACGTTGGTAGCTGCGGTTTAAGTCAAAACCTTAGAAGCCACGTAAATAAAACTTTGCATAAACCGATTAGAGGCGTCTAACTTGGTTTTGCAGGATCGCATGTGATGTGGTATAGCAGTTCTCATATTAATTTGATTATGTATGAGATGACTATATGATGTAAATTTACTAACATGACCTGCGTGTCATGATTCGGCATGATGGCTGGAGACATATGATTGTCACTTTAAAATGACCTGCGTGTCAACCTTATGTAATGCACTTATTTTATTAGCTATAGAGGTAGCAATATTATCTGGTGCATCGACAAGGTGGTGGCAATCTTCGCGAAGGTGAACACCGACGCAAATGTCGAAGACGAAGAAATTAATGACTTCTCCGTCAGAAAGGGCTATACCATCTCATGCTATTATGAATTGCCTGAGATGTTTATCCCTTATGATGCACCCTTCTTGATTGCGCGGTAGTCGCTTTTTATTAGGGTGATCTCTCACTTAAAAAATATCAAGTAGTTAGTGTTCTCCCAAGTGTAGCACCGTCACGGCACCTATCTCTCAGGGGTATCACATGGTTACATGGATACGAAGGATTAGAAAAGTGTGAGGCGGGTGAGTTGAGACCTCGCAGCAAGATCACTTGGTTATCTTGACGTTCCGGAGGATCGTCCTGAGCTCCGAGCACGCCCATCGAAATTCTCGTCACTTGAGATGGTTACATCCTTGACGTTGAATTGAAAGTTGGATCTTGCATCACTCACAATCAATTATGAGAGATATTGATTTGAGTGGGAGCGCACCTTAGAATAAATTTGTTTATTCACTAGTGCAAAATTAATTATGAACAATGTCTAAAGTGAATTTTGTGTTTACCGTTGTAGATCACATGGCTCGCAATGCACCGTTCAACTTAGGCCCGATGTTAGAGAAAGAGAAGTTAGTTGCAAATGGAAACAACTATGCTGACTGGGTCCGTACCCTGAGGATTGTCCTTAGGAGTGCTAAGAAAGTGTAAGTGATTGACGGACCTCTTCCACCTAAGCCGGTGGCAACTGCCCCGGCAGATGAACAAAATATCTGGGCCACTAAGGATGATGATTTCAACTTAGTGCAGTGCCTCATGCTGTCTTGCATGAGTTCAGAGCTTCAAAAACGTTTTGAATTCCATAACTCCTTTGATATGATCAAGGAACCGGATGCTCTGTACAAGAAAAATGCACGGTCTGAACGTTATGATATCATGAAAATCTTAACGGAGACCAAGATGGCTGAGGGCAGTTCAGTTGGCGAGCACGTGGTCAATATGATTGGCTACGTTGAAAGGTTATGTTATGGAGGGAGACGTAGCTAGGGACTTTCTTGCTTGTAAGGATAGAGATGATCTTAAGAAATTGCTATGCAAGTGGAAAGAAAAATCTTTGAATGCTAGAATGCAATATGATCCTAAGTTTGCTACTTCACCTATCTTTGTTACTGATAAGGATTATGAATTCTCTGTCGATCCTGAGTTAATTACTTTGGTTGAATCTGATCCTTTCCATGGTTATGAATCTGAAACTGTTGTGGCACATCTTACTAAATTGAATGATATAGCCACCCTATTCACTCATGAGGAAAAAATTCATTATTACTATATTATTAAGTTGTTTCCTTTCTCATTAAAGGGTGATGCAAAGATATGGTTTAATTCTCTTGCTCCTGGTTGTGTGCGTAGTCCCTAGGACATGATATATTACTTCTCTGAAAAATATTTTCCTGCCCATAAGAAACAAGCTGCCTTGCAGGAAATATTTAACTTTGTGCAAATTGAAGAAGAGAGTCTCCCACAAGCTTGGGGGAGGCTTCTCCAATTACTTAATGCTTTGCCTGATCATCCTCTCAAGAAAAATGAAATACTTGATGTCTTTTATAATGGACTAACCGATGCTTCTAGGGACCACCTAGATAGTTGTGCTGGTTGTGTTTTCAGGGAACGAACTGTTGAACAAGTTGAACTCCTATTGAATAATATATTGAGCAATGATAATGATTGGACTATTCCCGAACCACCTCCAAAGCCAATTCCGAAGAAAAGAGGTATTATATTTCTTAGTCCGGAAGATATGAAAGAGGCAAAGAAATCTATGAAAGAAAAAGGTATTAAAGTTGAAGATGTTAAGAATCTACCACCTATTGAAGAGATACATGGTCTTGATACCCCGACACAGGTAGTAGAGGTAAATTCTCTCCGTAGATTTGATGAAGGTGATATTCCCTATAATAAGTCTGCTAGCCAATGCTTGGATGAGTTTGATAACTTTATTGTCAAGCAAGAGAATTTCAATGCTTATGTTAGTAGACAATTGAAACATAATGCTTACATGCTTGATCGCTTAGGTGATTATATGAGTAGAACTATCAATGATCTTAAGCTTATTAGTAAACATGCTTCCATGGTAACTACTCAAGTAGAACAAGTACTTAAGGCACAAAATGATTTGCTTAATGAGATGAATGGTAAGAACAATGATCATTCTGTTAGAGTTGTGACTAGAGGTGGTAAAATGACTCAGGAACCTTTGTATCATGAGGGCCATCCTAAGAGAATCGAGCAAGATTCTTAGAGAATTAATACTGATGCACCTAGTCGTCCCAGTAATAAAAGGAAAAAAGAATGACGATAGGACTTTGCATGCTGCTAGTGAACCTGTTATAGATACTCATGAAAACCCAAATGATATTTCTATTTCTGATGCTGAGACACAATTTGGCAATGAACATAAGCCTAGTGATAATATTAATGATGATGTTCATGATGATGCTCAACCTAGTAATAATAATGATGTGGAGATTGAACCTGCTGTTGATCTTGATAACCCATAACCTAAGAATAAAAGATATGATAAAAGAGACTTCGTTGCTAGGAAGCATTGTAGAGAAAGAGAACCTTGGGTTCAGAAACCCATGCCCTTTCCTCCTAAGCCATCCAAGAAAAAGGATGATGAGGACTTTGAGCGTTTTGTTGAATTGCTTAGACCTGTCTTTTTGCGTATGCTCTTGACTGATATTCTGAAAATGTCTCCTTATGATAAGTATATGAAAGATATTGTGACAAATAAAAGAAAGATATCGGAAGCTGAGATTTCCACCATGCTTGCTAATTACACCTTTAAGGGTGGAATACCAAAGAAACTAGGAGATCCTGGAGTACCTACTATACCATGCTCTATTAAAAGAAACTATGTTAAAACTGCTTTATGTGACCTTGGAGCTGGTGTTAGTGTTATGCCTTTCTCTTTGTATTGTAGACTTGATTTGAATAAGTTGACACCTACTGAAATCTCTTTGCAAATGGCTGATAAATCAACTGCTTTACCCATCGGTATCTGTGAGGATGTGCCTGTCGTAGTTGCAAATGTTACTATCCTAACGGACTTTGTTATTCTTGATATTCCTGAGGAGGACAGTATGTCGATTATCCTTGGTAGACCCTTTTTGAATACTGCAGGGGCTGTTATTGATTGCAACAAGGGCAATGTCACTTTTCATGTTAATGGTAATGAGCATACGGTACACTTTTCGAAGAAACAACCTCAAGTTCATAGTATCAACTCCATTGGAAAAATTTCAACGATTATTATTGGAGATTTTGAATTCCCTATCCCTACTGCCAAAAAGAAATATGATATACTTATTGTTGGAGACATGCATATCCCCACTGAGGTAACCTAGTGTTATTCGAAAATTCTCCGGTTTCGTGTCATTCAAAAAAAGTTTGTCAATAAGACTTGATCAACCTTATTGATGGATTCTTTTTGATGAGCATGAGATGGATGAATTTAGGAGGTACAACCTTCTGTACCCAACTTTTACTTTCTGTTATTTAGATTTAATAAAGTAAAAATGCTACTATTTTTCTGTTTTCTGATTTACCCGTGCAATAGAAAAATGACCTGAAAATAAAAGTTCTCCAAATGCCCTGAAAATGTAGTATGATTTTTTCTGGAATATTTAAGATTTTCTGGCACTGAGAACACATCAGGGGGCTGCACCAGTGGGCCACAAGCCTACAGGGCGCGCCCACCCCCCCTTGGGCGCGCCCTCCTGGCTTGTGGGTCCCACGTAGGCCACCCCTCACTTATTCCAGCACCCATCCACTTCGTCTTCCTCCAGAAAAAATCCCACCGTTGCTCAAACCCGTGTTCTAGCTCATTTTGCTGCCATTTTCGATCTCCTTGTGCAAAGCTCCATTTGCAAAACTGTTTTGGGGGACTGATCTTCGGTATGTGACTCCTCCAATGGTCCAATTAGTTTTTGCCTTAGTGCTTTATATATTGCAAATTTTTGCTACTGTGGTAACCTTGTTCTTGAGCTTGCATGTCAAATTCGTATGGTCCCAAGTAGTTTTGATGCATGATATAGCCTCTAGGCACTTGTGGGAGTAGTTGCTATAAGTTTTGTTGAGTTTTGTTCACCTTTATTTTGAGTCACTAAAAATTTCAGAAATTTTTCAGAGAAAGAAATGATGAGGAGATTGATAAGAGGCTGCTTTACAACTTAGTATTTAGTCAGGGTACTTGTGAAATTATTGGTCTGCCTGCTTCTTCTTTGTTCGATATCCATTCAGGCAGGTACACTATTATGCCCGAGGACATCTACAGATATTGGGGTCTGTCGCAACCCCCAGCACCTGAGCCGGCACTAGCCCTTGATCCGTATCAGGATCCAGTTTTTCAGTGGGAGCCACAGGAGCTCGCCAACCAGTGGAACCCTCAGGACCCTCCGGAGTATCCAGGAGATGGTTATTTCTAGCCATGGCACTAGACCAACTTAGGCCAAAAGCCTAAGCTTGGGGGAGTACGTATTTCTCACCGACATTACATTCATGTTCACACACTCATCTCAGTTGTCGGTGTTCATACTTTTTCATTGTATCATCCATGGCATCTTATTTCTTCTTTCCGCTTTCTTCTTGTGTGTTTAATTAACCTTGAGAAAAATCCAAAAAAAAAATTAGTTCTAGCTTTACCTTTTAGTTTGTCTAGTTGTAGTATTAAAAGAAAACCCAAAAAGATTTCTCGTTCTTCTTTTGCTTGTTGGGAGCTTTCCCGTGTAAATAGTTTTTCTCGTTCTTGTTTTGAAATTTCTTTTTTGCATCGTAAGGAGAAGACCACAATGAAAATGTTGAGTGGCTCTCATTTGCTACATTGTTTATCTTATAGAGAGCCCATATTACCTTGCCTTCTCCTTTGAGTTATTGTTTGCAGATTCCAGCTTAGTCCAATGCACGGGCACTCTTATTATTATTCACACCGTTCGGTCGTGCAAGTGAAAGGCAATAATGACGATATATGATGAAGCGATTGAGATGGGGAAAAGCTGGTATGAACTCTACCTATTTTGTTTTTGAAAATATGATTAGCTCATCGTTTTGGATTCAGCTCATTATGGATGAAACATGTTTGCAATGACAATTAGAGATTATAGTTACTCATGCCATGCTTAATTAGCTAAGAGTGTATAATGTTTTGTCTTGAGTGCCAACATGCATTTTAAAATGGTTGTGATGTAGTGTGATAGGATGGTATCCTCCTCTGAATGATTCAAGTGGCTTGACTTGGCACATGTTCACGCATGTAGTTGAAACAAAATCAACATAGCCTCCACGATATTTATGTTCATGGTGATTTATATCCTACTCATGCTTGCATTCAATGTTGGTTAATCTCAATGCATGTTTATGACTGTTGTCGCTCTCTAGTTGGTCGCTTCCCAGTCTTTTGCTAGCCTTCACCTGTACTAAGCGGGAATACTGCTTGTGCATCCATTTCCATAAACCTAAAGTTGTTCCATATGAGTCCACCATACCTACCTATATGCAGTATTTACCTGCCGTTCCAAGTAAATTTGCATGTGCCAAACTCTAAACCTTCAAATAATATTCTGTTTTGTATGCCCGAATCGCTCATGTAGTGACTAGGGGCTGTCAGTATCTTCCATGCTAGGTGGGTTATTCTCACGATATGTGTTGATTCACTATCATTCACGAGAAAGTGGCTGGTATTCGGGATGCCCAGTTCCATGCTCCAAAATCAAATCAAAATATAATGAAACAAAACTCCCCCAGGATTGTTGTTTGTATGGACGGTACTCATGGATTCGGCTCGCCGTGGAGTGTGATTGATTGGTGGAGGGGGAGTAAAAAACTTTACTATTCTGTTTGGGAACCGCCTATAATGTATCTAGCATGGAAGATACCGAGATCTCTTGGTTGTTATGTTGACAATGAAAGCTTACCGCTCAAAATTATTATCCCTATTTTAAAAGCTCGAGCTCTGGCACCTCTGCAAGTCAATGCTTCCCTCTGCGAAGGGCTTATCTATTTTACTTTGCTATTGAGTCATCCTCCTCTTATAAAAAGCACCAGTTAGAGAGCACCACTGTCATTTGTATGCTTTGTTATTAATTGATATTGAGTATGACTGTGACTGGATCTCTTTTACCATGAATTACAATGTCTAGTCGGTCCTTGTTCTTCAGAGGTGCTCTGCATTTATGTTTTGCGGTCTTAGAAAGGGCTAGCGAGATACCATTATATCATATTGTATCATGATTGTTTCGATAAAATTGTTGTCATCCGAGATTAATTATTATTGCGCGCTAGTTGATTATGCCATTAATATGAGTAAATGTGAGACCTAAATGTTATTGTGAATGTGGTTAGTCTATAATCTTTGCTGAAAATCTGAACATCAGTTAGACATATTTACAACAACAAGATCAAACAGAGTTTGTAAAAGTTTTTCTTTGTCACTTTCAGTTTGTCAACTGAATTGCTTGAGGACAAGCAATGGGTTAAGCTTGGGGGAGTTGATACGTCTCCATCGTATCTACTTTTCCAAACTCTTTTGCCCTTGTTTTGGACTCTAATTTGCATGATTTGAATGGAACTAACCCGGACTGACGCTGTTTTCAGCAGAATTGCCTTGGTGTTATTTTTGTGCAGAAATAAAAGTTCTCGGATTGACCTGAAAATTTACGGAGAATATTTCTGGAATTAATAAAAAATATTGGCGGAAGAATCAACCGGAGGGGGTCCACCACCTGGCCACAAGCCAGGGGGGCGCCCCCCCCCCTAGGGCGCGCCCCCCTGTCTTGTGGGCCCCCTGGAGCTCCTCCGACCTCAATTCCAACTCTATATATTCCTATTCGGGGAGAAAAAAATCAAGGAGAAGAGTTCATCGCATTTCACGATACGGAGCCGTCGCCACCTCCTGTTCTTCCTCGGGAGGGCAGATCTGGGGTCCATTTTGTGCTCCGGAGAGGGGAAATCGACGCCGTCGTCATCACCAACCATCCTTCATCACCAATTTCATGATGCTCTCCGCCGTTCGAGAGTAATCCCATCGTAGGCTTGCTGGACAGTGATGGGTTGGATGAGGTTTACCATGTAATCGAGTTAGTTTTGTTAGGGCTTGATCCCTAGTATCCACTATGTTCTGAGATTGATGTTGCTATGACTTTGCTATGCTTAATGCTTGTCACTAGGGCCCGAGTGCCATGATTTCAGATCTGAACCTATTATGTTTTCATGAATATATATGTGTTCTTGATCCTATCTTGCAAGTTGTAGACACCTATTACGAGTTATGATCCGCATCCCCCAGGGTGACAATAACTGGGATTCTTTCCGGTGATTACCGTAGTTTGAGGAGTTCATGTATTCACTAAGTGCTAATGCTTTGGTCCAGTTCTCTATTAAAAGGAGGCCTTAATATCCCTTAGTTTCCATTAGGACCCCGCTGCCACGGGAGGGTAGGACAAAAGATGTCATGCAAGTTCTTTTCCATAAGCATGTATGACTATATATGGAATACATGCCTACATTACATTGATGAATTGGAGCTAGTTCTGTGTCACCCTATATTATAAACGTTGCATGATGAATGCCATCCGACATAATTATCCATCACTGATCCATTGCCTATGAGTTTTTCATATATTGATCTTTGCTAAGTTACTTTTCCATTGCTACTGTTACAATCACTACAAAACTGCTGCTGTCACGCTTGCCATCGTTACCGTTACTTCCATACTAATTTGCTACTAAATACTTTGCTGCAGATATTAAGTCTTTCAGGTGTGGTTGAATTGACAACTCAGCTGCTAATACTCGAGAATATTCTTTGGCTCCCCTTGTGTCGAATCAATAAATTTGGGTTGAATACTCTACCCTCGAAAACTGTTGCGATCGCCTATACTTGTGGGTTATCAGCCGGCCAAGGGAGGATCTCCTCCATGGAGGTCCTCTAGCCTTCCCATTTTTCCCCTTTGGAAACTCCATGTGATGGTGTTTTTGGGTATTTCAAGTGCCACCCTACCCCTTGGGTGTTTCCTATAAATAGAGG
The DNA here is from genome assembly GCA_039707655.1 of Elymus sibiricus. NCBI lineage: Eukaryota > Viridiplantae > Streptophyta > Magnoliopsida > Poales > Poaceae > Elymus > Elymus sibiricus. The sequence continues at coordinate 278,772,337 of CM077665.1, forward strand.
TGGAGATGCACTCTCCACACTCACTCTTTCTCACATACAAATGCCATGCATGATCTGGCCTTCTCTCTCCCTCCCCGCGAAATAGTTTCGTAGAGCCGAAAGGCTGTCTGGGTTCCGGCAGGAACCGGTTCTGGAAGGCGAAGCCCTGTCAGATAGCTGACACCGTATGTGTGCAACCCCGTAGATAGATCGTAGTTTCGATCTTTTGCCCGAGGGGATGTTCGAGGGTCCTCTCGAAGGGATGTCCGAGTTACCGTTTGGGCTTCGAGGGTCTTCCCGAAGGGTTGTCCGTGACATCGTCCGAGGGATAGTCCGACCACCTCCCGGAGGGCTGTCCGACGAGGGAATACATCCTCGCGGTTGGGAGGTTGTAAATCCTAGCTGCGAGGATCTGCACCACCGATCTTCATCGTCTCTACTTCCACTGCGCTACGAGTCGGTAATTATCAGATCAAAACCTTGTATGCATCACTATAGTGATCCTGGGCGTGCTCGCAGTTAAGAATTTTTTGTTTTCTGTCGCGTCCCCAACAGTGGCATCATGAGCCAGGCTGTGCGTAGATGCAGGTTACGATCTAGAATACATGAGATGGATGGGTATTGCATAGTATAATTTTGTAGTAGATGAGATCTATTGCTGAAAATTATTTGTGCGGGTAGTAGATGAAATCTATTACCCGATGTTCTTGTTGCTTCCCTTGAATTTGCGTAGTCCTCATCTTGACGGCATGGTGGAATCTGACAAAGTTCTGGCAATCCGCGATCCTTTCATGCTGCTCCTGAGTATGCTGATTGACAGATCAACAAAGTGCTTCAGTGTCCTTGGGTTCCGCCATAGTTGAGAAAGATGGATGTTTCGCAGACGAAAGGGCAATGCAGATATGATCTGCACAGGGGTCATGCGTATGACGAAGTTTAGTATGGGGTTCAAGATTTTATTATCTCATGCTTCATACACCCCGTGAAGTTAATCTATCAACTTGAATGATCATACTTGATGATAAACGTTGGTAGCTGCGGTTTATGTCAAAACCTTAGAAGCCATGTAAATAAAACTTTGCATAAACCGATTAGAGGCGTCTAACTTGGTTTTGCAGGATCGCATGTGATGTGGTATAGCAGTTCTCATATTAATTTGATTATGTATGAGATGACTATATGATGTAAATTTACTAACATGACCTGCGTGTCATGATTCGGCATGATGGCTGGAGACATATGATTGTCACTTTAAAATGACCTGCGTGTCAACCTTATGTAATGCACTTATTTTATTAGCTATAGAGGTAGCAATATTATCTGGTGCATCGACAAGGTGGTGGCAATCTTTGCGAAGGTGAACACCGACGCAAATGTCGAAGACGAAGAAATTAATGACTTCTCCGTCATAAAGGGCTATACCATATCATGCTATTATGAATTGCCTGAGATGTTTATCCCTTATGATGCACCCTTCTTGATTGCGCGGTAGTCGCTTTTTATTAGGGTGATCTCTCACTTAAAAAATATCAAGTAGTTAGTGTTCTCCCAAGTGTAGCACCGTCACGGCACCTATCTCTTAGGGGTATCACATGGTTACATGGATACGAAGGATTAGAAAAGTGTGAGGCGAGTGAGTTGAGACCTCGCAGCAAGATCACTTGGTTATCTTGACGTTCCGGAGGATCGTTCTGAGCTCGGAACACGCCCATCGAAATTCTTGTCACTTGAGATGGTTACATCCTTGACGTTGAATTGAAAGTTGGGTCTTGCATCACTCACAATCAATTATGAGAGATATTGATTTGAGTGGGAGCGCACCTTAGAATAAATTTGTTTATTCACTAGTGCAAAATTAATTATGAACAATGTCTAAAGTGAATTTTGTGTTTACCGTTGTAGATCACATGGCTCGCAACGCACCGTTCAACTTAGGCCCGATGTTAGAGAAAGAGAAGTTAGTTGCAAATGGAAACAACTATGCTGACTGGTCTGTACCCTGAGGATTGTCCTTAGGAGTGCTAAGAAAGTGTAAGTGATTGACGGACCTCTTCCACCTAAGCCGGTGGCAACTGCCCCGACAGATGAACAAAATACCTGGGCCACTAAGGATGATGATTTCAACTTAGTGTAGTGCCTCATGCTATCTTGCATGAGTTCAGAGCTTCAAAAACGTTTTGAATTCCATAACTCCTTTGATATGATCAAGGAACTGGATGCTTTGTACAAGAAAAATGCACGGTCTGAACGTTATGATATCATGAAAATCTTAACGGAGACCAAGATGGCTGAGGGCAGTTCAGTTGGCGAGCACGTGGTCAATATGATTGGCTACGTTGAAAGGCTTAATACCCTGGAATTTCTACTTCCACCAGCCCATGTTATGGACATGTTGCTCAGTTCACTCCCCCCGTCTTACGACGATTTTATCATGAACTACAACATGAATGGGATGGATAAATCACCTAATGAGGTGCTTGCCATGTTGTAAACTACTGAAGGAGGACTGCGGAAAAATCACAAGCAAGTGTTGCTTGTGAATAAAACCGCCAGTTTCAAAAAGAAAGGCAAGTCCAAGAAGGGCAAGGACGCTGGTAAGACCAGCTCCCAAAGCAGCTCTAAGGGCGGAGCCAAGGCTGAAACTGAGTGATTCTACTGCAAAGGCACAGGACACTGGAAGAAAAACTGCAAGAAGTATCTGGAAGATAAGAAGTCCGGGAAAACCGGAAAAGTTATAACTGTTACACAAGTTAATGTCATTGACTTTTTGCTTGCTAGCGAAAATTCCAAGTCTTGGGTATTTGATACCGGATCGGTTGCTCACATTTGCAACTCGATACAGGGGCTTCAGGAGGTGCGTAGGCTGGCAAAGAATGAAGCCGTGATGCGCGTCGGGAACGGTGCTGGGATCACCGCTCAAGCCGTCGGCATTATGCCCCTACGTCTCCCTTCAGGATTTACCTTAGAACTAAGTAACTGTTATTTTGTTCCGACATTGTGTAGAAACATTATCTCTGGATCATGTTTAGTGCACGATGGGTACTCCTACAAGTCTGAGAACAATGGTTGTTCACTTTATTGTAAGGATATGTTTTATGGATTTGCACCCATTGTTGGGGGGCTTTTCATACTAAATCTTGAATGTGAAAATGATGTCTTTAACGTGAATGCTAAATGTCTTAAGAAGGCTGATACCACCACCACTTACTTGTGGCATTGTCATCTTGGCCCCATCGGAAAGAAATGCTTGAAAATACTCCAAAAGGTTGGAGTTTTACCGTATTTTGATTTTGAATCATTTGACACATGTGAGGCTTGCTTGATGGGGAAAATGACCAAGACACCGTTCATGGGTCATCCTGAACAGGCGAGTGAATTATTGGAAATAATACGTAGTGATGTATGTGGTCCAATGAGCACAATCGCAAGGGGTGGGTATTCCTACTTTGTGACTTTTACTAACGATTTAAGTAGGTATGGATATATCTACTTGATGAAGCATAAGTCGGAAACCTTTGAAAAGTTCAAAGAATTTTAGGATGAGGTAGAAAATCATCGTAGCAAAAGGATTAAGTTTCTATGATCAGATTGTGGGGGGCGAATATCTTAGTCATGAGTTTAGCCAACATCTGAGTGACTGTGGAATCGTTTCACAACTTACGCCCCCCAGAACTCCACAGCGAAACGGAGTGTCGGAACGACGTAACCGAACCATGTTAGACATGGTGAGGTCGATGATGTCCCTTACAGATCTGTCGATATCTTTTTGGGGTCACGCACTACTTACTGCCGCTTATACATTAAACAGAGCACCATCTAAATCTGTTGAGATGACACCACATGAGATGTGGTATGGGAAGATACCTAGTGTGTCGCATCTCAAGGTTTGGGGTTGTGAGGCATACGTAAAATGTTTACAGCCAACCAAACTGGAACCTAGATCAGACAAATGTTACTTTGTAGGTTATCCAAATAACACCATTGGATATTCCTTCTACCACCAGTCCGAGGGCAAAGTGTTTGTCGCAAAGGTGGGACACTTTCTCGAGAAAGAATTTCTCGCTAAATAATTAAGTGGGAGGACAGTACAACTTAATGAGATTAGTGAATCTTCGGCAACCGTTGATATGGCTAACGAACCGGAAGCAATTCCGCAAATTATCCCTACAACCGAGCCGGAAGTTGTCGCATGTGATGCGGGAACTTCAGACAAAGTTGTATTTGAACCGCGCAGATCAATTAGGGTTGTCGAGCCACCTGAGTGGTTTCATAATGAAATATTCATTCTTGAAGACGATGAACCTGCGCACTACAAGGAAGCGTTGGCGGGGCCCAGCTCAAGGGAATGGCACAAAGCCATGAGATCCGAGATGGAATCCATGTACGAAAACCAAGTTTGGAACTTGGAAGAACTTCCAGAAGGCGTAAAGCCCATTGGTTGTAAATGGATTTTCAAAAGAAAGACAGACGCGGATGGTAACATTACAATCCACAAAGCTAGACTTGTCGCGAAAGGGTTCACACAAGTTCCAGGAGAGGACTACGACGAGACTTTCTCGCCCGTAGCTATGATTAGGTCTGTTCGGATATTACTAGCAATTGCTGCTTATTTCGATTATGAAATATGGCAGATGGACGTCAAAACGGCTTTCCTAAATGGAAATCTCAAAGAAGATGTATACATGATACAGCCTGAAGGTTTTGTCGTTCATAAGGATGTTGGAAAGGTATGCAAACTTCAGAAGGCCATTTATGGTCTGAAGCAAGCAGCAAGGAGATGGAACATTCGTTTTGATGAAGTGATCAAACAGTTTGGCTTCATCAGGAATGACGAAGAATCTTGTGTTTACAAGAAGTTTAGTGGGAGCACAAAAGCATTTCTAATCTTGTATGTGGATGACATATTGTTGATTGGAAATGACGTGAATTTTCTTAACGAAATAAAAGAATCATTGAAGAAGAGTTTCTCAATGAAAGACTTAGGCGAAGCAGCATACGTATTGGGCATCAGGATCTATAGGGATAGATCAAAACGCCTAATGGCGCTTAGCCAAAGCATGTACATTGACAAGGTGTTGAAAAGGTTCAACATGGAGAACTCCAAGAAAGGCCTACTCCCCATGTCACCTGGCATAGTGCTTTGCAAGAATCAGTGTCCTCGGACTCTCGATGAGCGAGTACAAATGAATGATGTTCCATATGCTTCGGCAGTTGGTTCTATTATGTATGCCATGCTATGTACAAGACCGGATGTTTCCTATGCGCTAAGTGTTAGCAGCCGGTACCAAAGTGATCCAGGATTGGAACACTGGGCCGCAGTCAAAAATATTCTTAAGTACCTCAGAAGGACCAAGGATTTACTCCTTCGTGTACGGAGGTGATGAAGAGCTCATTGTAAGTGGTTACACTGATGCAGGCTTCATGACTGATCGAGATGACTTTAAATCTCAATCAGGCTATGTTTTCATATTGAACGGTGGCGCGGTTAATTGGAAAAGTTCTAAACAAAAGACTGTGGCGGATTCTACGACGGAGGCGGAGTATGTTGCTGCTTCAGAAGCCTCCAAGCAGGCTGTCGGGATCAAGCAATTTCTTGAAGACCTTGGTGTGGTTCCAAGTGCTCTGGACCCGGTGGAGATCTATTGTGATAATAGTGGCGCCGTGGCTCAGGCAAGGGAGCCAAGTTCGCACCATAAGACAAGACATATTGAACGCAAATATAAACTCATTCGACATCATGTCGAAGCGGGTTTAGTGAAAGTACGCAAAGTTCACACGGATCTGAATGTGTCAGACCCAATGACGAAGCCTCTCCCACGAGCAAAGCATGAGCAACACCGGATAGCCATCGATGTTAAGGAAGCCATGTAATATGGGTGGCTATTACGGTGGCTTAAGGGTTCATGGAAAAGTATGACAAGTAAATTGGTAGCTCAAGATTGGGATTTGCTCCTCCGACGATGGAGAGATATTCTTGGGCCCTCTCGGTGTTGCGGTATCCATCATCGTCTGGCCAGACACAATGTGATTTGATCACAGGGATGCCGATACACGGAAACGAGAAAGGAGAATAGAACCGGTAGATGCCGACAAGTCTCACCTCGGGGTTTTGTATCATATCATGAAGCAAGAGGAATAGCACACGGCAAACTAATGGTTCACTCGAATATTTATTCGTGTGGGTATAGGGGTCAATATGGGTGTCCACGGCTCCGATGTTGATCATTGATCGGAAAGTGTTCCGCTCATGTCTATACTTCACCGAACCTATAGGGTCACACACTTAAGGGTCATCTATCTGCTGAATACTAGACAGGGAGTCTAAGAGGAAATCACCGGAAAAGTTTCGGGGACAACGGAAGAGTTCCGGAGAGAGAACACCGGAAGAGTTTCGGTAAAACCAAAAAGTTGTTTCGAAGTATACCATTAAGTCAAATTGGTTTCGGCATACGCCTGGAAATTATTGGAGGGTACCAGAATTGTTCCGGTAACTTCTGGAATTTTTCAGAGACAAAAACCGGAAATGTTCCGGACTGCCGAAACCGCTTTGGTTGCTTTTCGCGGATGAAAATCATTGATCTGAAAATGATTCAGAATGCGTCCAGAATTGTTTTAGTGGGTACTGGAATTATTCTAAGACCCACGGAAATATTTTCGGATTTAACGGCCGCGAAAAAATGGTTTCGTGAATAGTAAAAAGCACTTTATGGTTACTTTATGGAAAGCCACCTTTTTGGGCTTTGTCCCAAAATATCTTGGGATGACATGGATGGATGAGAGCCCCTCATTGGGGGCCCACTTGTGGTGGCCGGCCAAGGGAGGATCTCCTCCATGGAGGTCCTCTAGCCTTCCCATTTTGCCCCTTTGGAAACTCCATGTGATGGGTTTTTTGGGTATTTCAAGTGCCACCCTACCCCTTGGGTTTTTCCTATAAATAGAGGTGGATATGCACTCTCCACACTCACTCTTTCTCACATACAAATGCCATGCATGATCTGGCCTTCTCTCTCCCTCCCCGCGAAATAGTTTCGTAGAGCTGAAAGGTTGTCTGGGTTCCGGCAGGAACCAGTTCTGGACGGCGAAGCCCTGCCGGATAGCTGACACCGTATGTGTGCAACCCCGTAGAGAGGTCGTAGTTTCGATCTTTTGCCCGAGGGGCTGTTCCAGGGTCCTCTCGAAGGGCTGTCCGAGTTACCGTTTGGGCTTCGAGGGTCTTCCTGAAGGGCTGTCCGTGACATCGTCCGAGGGACTGTCCGACCACCTCCCGGATGGCTGTCCGATGAGGGAATACATCCTCGCGGTTGGGAGGTTGTAAATCCTAGCTGTGGGGAGCTGCACCACCGATCTTCATGGACTCTACTTCCGCTGCGCTACGAGTCGGTAATGATTAGATCAAAACCTTGTATGTATCTCTATAGTGATCCTGGGCGTGCTCGCAGTTCAGAAATTTTTGTTTTCTGTCGCGTTCCCCAACAAAATATGCTCTACAGGTATCTCCGAGGGTGTCTGTTGGGTTGGCATGGATCGAGACTGGGACTTGTCACTCCATTTGACGGAGAGGTATCTCTGGGCCCTCTCAGTAATTCAACATCACAAGAAGCTTGCAAGCAATGTGACTAAGGAGTTAGTCATGGGATCTTGTATTACGGAACAAGTAAAGAGACTTGCCGGTAACAAGATTGAACTGGGTATGGAGATACAGACGATCGAATCTCGGGCAAGTAACATGTCGATGGACAAAAGGAACTGCATACAGGATTGATTGAATCCTTGACATTGTGGTTCGACCGATAAAGATCTTTGTGGAATATGTAGGAACCAATATGGACATCCAGGTCCCACTATTGGTTATTGACCGGAGAGGTGTCTCGGTCATGTCTACATGATTCTCGAACCCGTAGGGTCCGCACACTTAACGTTCAATGGTGATATGGTATTAATGAGTTGTATGTATTGGTGGCCGAATGTTTTTCGGAGTCCCGGATGAGATCCCAGACATGACGAGGAGCTTCGGAATGGTTCAGAGGTGAAGATTCATATATGGGAAGTTGGTATTCGGGTTCCGGAATAGTTCCGGGACTTGCCGGATTTAATATCGGAGATGCCGGAAGGGTTCCGAGGGTCCACCTGCCCCGGAGGGCCCCATGGGCTGAGAGGGAGGCATACCAGCCCCTGGTGAGCTGGGCGCCCCTCCTCTTCAAAGGTCCATGCGGCCAAGGGCTAGGGTTTGCCCTAGGGTGGCCGCCGCCCCCTTGCCTTGGGGGCCAAGGCTGCCCCCTAGGGCACCGGCCCACCCCTAGGGGAAACCCTAGCGCGGCCGGCCCTCCTCCCTTCCCCCTATATATATGAGAGGAGAGGGAGGGCAGCTGCACCTCAAGTCTTGGCGCAACCCTCCCTCTCTCCCTAGATCGTTTTCTCCTTAGATTGCATCGTGGGAACGCTTGGCGAAGCACTGCTGAGATTGCTCCACCACCACCGCTACCATGATGTTGTGCTGCTGAAGAACTCATCTACTACTCCGCCCTCGCTCGCCGGATCGAGGTGGTGGAGACGTCATCGAGCTGCACGTGTGCTGAACGCGGAGGTGATGTCCGTTCGGCGCTTGATCGGGACGGATCACGACTGGATCGTGAAGATGTACGGCTACATCAACCGTGTTTTCTAAACGCTTCCGCTTAGCGATCTACAAGGCTATGTAGATGCATTTCCCCTCTCGTAGGTATACATCTCCATAGATAGATCTTGGGTGTTCGTAGGAATTTTTTGGTTTCCCATGCAACGTTCCCCAACAGTAGCATCATGAGATAGGTCTATGCTTAGATGATATGCACGAGTAGAACACAAAGAGGTTGTGGGCATTGATGTTCAGATTACTTACCTCCTTAGTCTTATTTTGATTTGGCGGTATTGTGGGATGAAGTGGCTCGGACCAACCTTACTTGTCATCGCACAAGAGACCGGTTCCACAGACTGACATGCAACTTGTTTGCATAAAGGTGGGTGTCTGTCTCTCCCACTTTAGTTGAATCGGATTCGACAGAGGCGGTCCTTGTAGAAGGTTAAAAGGTAACTAGAATATCACCATTGTGGTTTTGTAGGTAAGTATTGTTTTTACTAGTTGCCCATAGCAGCCACGTAAAACTTGCAACAACAAAGTAGAGGACGTCTAACTTGTTTTTGCAGGGCATGTTGTGATGTGATATGGACAAGACATGATTTGATATATGTGATGTATGATATGATCATGTTTTGTAATAGTTATCATGACTTGCATGTCGATGAGCATGGCAACCGGCGGGAGCCATAGGGTTGTCTTTAATTTATTTTTGTGCCATTTGCTTTACTTTATCGCTATGAGTTAGCAATAGTTGTAGAGGCAATAGTTGGCGCGTCAACCACATGATGACACGATGATGGATATCATGATGATGGAGATCATGCTGGTGCTTTGGAGATGGAGATCAAAAGCACAAGATGATGATGTCCATATCATGTCACTTATATGATTTGCATGTGATGTTTATCCTTTTATGCATCTTATTTTGCTTAGGATGACGGTAGCATTATACGATGATCCCTCACTAAATTTCAAGATAAAATTGTGGTCTCCCCAAGTATGCACCATTGCAAAAGTTCGTCGTTTCGAAGCACCTCGTGATGATCGGGTGTGATAGACTCTTCGTTCACATACAACGGGTGTAAGCCAGTTTTACACATGCGGAATACTTGGGTTAAACTTGACGAGCTTAGCATGTACAGACATGGCCTCGGAACACAGGAGACCGAAAGGTCGAACATGAGTCATATAGTAGATATGATCAACATTGAGATGTTCACCATTGAAACCAACTCATCTCACGTGATGATCGGACTTGGGTTGTTGGATTTGGATCATGTCACAATTAGACAACCTGAGGGATGTTGATTTGAGTGGGAGTTCTTTAGTAATATGATTAACTGAACTCTTTATCATGAACATAGTCTAAAGTTGTCTTTGCAAATTATGTTGTAGATCAATGGCCCGCGCAGTAGCTCCCATGAATTTTAGTGCGTTCCTAGAGAAAGATAAGTTGAAAGATGATGGAAGTAACTACGGACTGGGTCCGTAATTCGAGGATTATCCTCACGGCTTCGCAAAAGGCTTATGTCCTTGATGCACCGCTTGGTGTGCCACCCCCTCCAGTGTCGTCTGCAGATGTTGTGAACATCTAGCAGGCGCGTTCTGATGACTACTCAATAGTTCAGTGCACCATGTTGTACGGCTTAGAATCGGGACTTCAAAAGCGTTTTGAATGCCATGGAGCATGAGATTTTCTAGAAGATGAAGTTAGTATTTCAAGCAAATGCCCGGATTGAGAGGTATGAGACCTTCGATAAGTTCTTCACCTGCAAGATGGAGGAGAATAGTTCTGTCAGTGAACACATACTTAGAATGTCTGGGTACTACAACCGCTTGAATCAGTTGGGAGTTGAGCTTCCGCCTGAGACGGTCACTGACAGAGTTCTCCAGTCACTACCACCTAGCTATAAGGGCTTCATGATGAACTATAATATGCAAGGGATGAACAAGTCTATCTCCAAGCTATTCACGATGCTGAAAGTCACAGAAGTAGAAATAAAAAAGGAGCATAAAGTGTTGATGGTGAATAAAACCACTAGTTTCAAGAAAGGCAAGGGAAAGAAGGGAAACTTCAAGAAGAGTGGCAAGCAAGTTATCGCTCTCGTGATGAAACCCAAGGCTGGACCCAAGCCTGAGACTGACTGCTTCTACTGCAAGGGGACTGGCCACCGGAAGTGGAATTGCCCCAAGTACCTGGCTGATAAGAAGGCTGGCAACGTCAACAAAGGTATATTTGATTTACATGTTATTGATGTGTATCTTACTAGCTCTCGTAGTAGTGCCTGGGTATTTGATACCGGTTCGGTTGCTCATATTTGTAACTCGAAACAGGAACTACGGAATAAATGGAGGCTGGGAAAGGACGAGGTGACGATGCACGTTGGAAATGGTTCCAAGGTTGATGTGATCGCCGTCGGCACGCTCACTCTTCGATTACCATCGGGGTTAGTTTTAAACGCCGTCGACACACTCGCTCTTAGATTACCATCAGGATTAGTTTTAAACCTAAATAATTGTTATTTGGTGCCTGCGTTGAGCATGAACATTACATCTGGATCTTGTTTATTGCGAGACAGTTATTAATTTAAATCAGAGAATAATGGTTGTTCTATTTATATGAGTAATACCTTTTATGGTCATGCACCCAATGAGAATGGTTTATTCTTGTTGAATCTCGATCGTAGTGATACACATGTTCATAACATTGATGCCAAAAGATGCAAAGTTAATAATGATAGTACAACTTTCTTGTGACACTGTCGCTTAGGTCATATTGGTGTAAAGCGCATGAAGAAACTCCATGCTGATGGACTTTTGGAATCACTCGATTTTGAATCGCTTGATACATGTGAACCATGCCTCATGGGCAAGATGACAAAAACCCCGTTCTCCGGAACAATGGAGCGGGCAAGTGACTTGTTAGAAATCATACATACTGATGTGTGCAGTTCAATGAGTGTTGAGGTGCGCAGTGGATATTGTTATTTTCTTACCTTCATTGCCGATTTGAGTAGATATGGGTATATTTACTTAATGAAACACAAGTCTGAAACGTTTGAAAAGTTCAAGCAATTTCAGAGTGAAGTAGAGAATCATCGTAACAAGAAGCTAAAGTTCATACGATCTGATCGTGGTGGAGGATATCTGAGTTATGAGTTTGGTATGCATTTAAGACAGCGTGGAATTGTTTCATAGCTCACGCCACCTAGAACACCACAGCGTAATGGTGTGTCCGAGCGTCATAATCGCACTCTATTAGATATGGTGCGATCTATGATGTCTCTTACTGATCTGCCACTATTGTTTTGGGGTTATGCATTAGAGACAGACACATTCACTTTAAATAGGGCACCATCTAAATCCGTTGAGATGACACCGTATGAATTATGGTTTGGCAAGAAACCTAAGCTGTCGTTTCTTAAGGTTTGGGGCTGCGAGGCTTATGTGAAAAGGCTTCAGCCTGATAAGCTCGAACCCAAAGCGGAGAAGTGCGTCTTCATAGGATACCCTAAGGAAACAATTGGGTACACCTTTTATCTCAGATCCGAAGGCAAAGTCTTTGTTGCCAAGAATGGGTTCTTTCTAGAGAAGGAGCTTCTCTCAAAAGAATTGAGTGGGAGGAAGGTAGAACTTGATGAGGTTGTTGAACCGTCACTTCAGTTGGATAGTAGCATGACGCAGAAAGATGTTTTTGTGGCACCTACGCCAAATGAAGAGGAGGCCAATGATGATGATCATGAAGCTTCAGATCAACTCACTATCGAGCCTCGTATGTCGACAAGGACACGTACCGCCCCTGAGTGGTACGACAATCCTTTCTTGGAGGTCATGTTGTTAGAAAACGGTGAACCTACGAGCTATGAAGAAACAATGGTGGGCCCGTATTCGGACAAATGGCTAGAGGCCATGAAATCCGAGATTGAATCCATGTATGAGAACAAAGTGTGGACTTTGGAGGACTTACCATATGATCGTAATGCCATACATAACAAATGGATCTTTAAGAAAAAAAGGACGCGGACGGTAATGTCACCGTCTATAAAGCACGACTTGTTGCAAAAGGGTTTTCACAAGTTCAAGGAGTTGACTATGATGAGATTTTCTCTCCCGTAGCGATGCTTAAGTCCGTCGGGATTATTTTAGCAATAGATGCATTTTTTGATTATGAACTTTGGCAGATGGATGTCAAGACAACGTTCCTTAATGGTTTCCTTAAGGAAGAGTTGTATATGATGCAACCAGAAGGTTTTGTCGATCCTGAAAATGCTGACAAAGTGTGCAAGCTCCAGCGATCCATCTATGGACTGGTGCAAGCATCTCGGAGTTGGAATCTTCTCTTTGATGAGGTGATCAAAGCGTTTGGGTTCATACAAGTTTATGGAGAAGCTTGTATTTACAAGAAAGTGAGTGAGAGCTCTATAGTGTTTCTAATATTATATGTGGATGACATATTGCTGATTGAAAACAATATAGAACTTTTGGAAAGCGTGAAGATGTATTTGAACAAGAGTTTTTCAATGAAAGACCTCGGAGAAGCTGCTTACATATTAGGCATCAAGATCTATAGAGATAGATCAAGACGCTTAATAGTACTTTCACAAAGCACATACCTTGATAAGGTTTTGAAGAAGTTCAAAATGGATCAATCCAAGAAAGGGTTCTTGCCTTTCTTACAAGGTGTGAAGTTGAGTAATACTCAATGCCCAGCAAGTACAGAAGATAGAGAAAAGATGAGTGTCATCCCCTATGCCTCAGCCATAGGCTCTATCATGTATGCAATGCTGTCGACAAGACCAGATGTGAGCCTTGCCATAAGTATGGACGGAAGGTTTCAAAGTGATCCACGAGTGGAACACTGGACAGAGGTCAAAAATATCCTTAAGTACCCGAAGAGGACTAAGGAGATGTTTCTCGTTTATGAAGGTGATCAAGAGCTCGTCGTAAAGGGTTACGTCGATGCTAGCTTTGACACAGATCCGGATGACTCTAAGTCTCAAACCGGATACATATTTATTCTGAATTGTGGAGCAGTCAGCTGGTGTAGTTCCAAGCAAAGCGTGGTAGCAGATTCTAGATGAAGTGGAGTACATAGCTGCTTTGGAAGCAGGGGAGGAATGTTTCTGGATGAAGCAGTTCATAACAGATCTTGGAGTTGTGCCCACTACACTGGATCCGATGACTCTCTTTTGTGACAACACTGGTGCTATTGCTCTAGCCAAGGAGCCCAGGTTTCACAAGAGGACCAGACACATAAAGCGCCGCTTCAATTCCATCCGCGATTATATCAAAGAGGAGGACATAAACATTTGCAAATTACATACGGATCTGAATGTTGCAGACCCGTTGACTAAACCTCTTCCACGAGCAAAACATGATCAACACCAGAACTCTATGGGTGTTAGATTCATTACAATGTAAAGGTAGATTATTGACTCTAGTGCAAGTGGGAGACTGTTGGAAATATGCCCTAGCGGCAATAATAAAGTGGTCATTATCATATTTCCTTATTCATGATAATCGTTTATTATCCATGCTAGAATTGTATTGATCAGAAACTCTGATACATGTGTGGATACATAGACAACACCGTGTCCCTAGTGAGCCTCTACTAGACTAGCTCGTTGATCAAAGATGGTTAAGGTTTCCTGACCATAGACATGAGTTGTCATTTGATAACGGGATCACATCATTAGGAGAATGATGTGATGGACAAGACCCAAACCGTAAGCATAGCATTTGATCGTATCACTAAGTTTATTGCTACTGCTTTCTTCATGTCAAGTGTCTGTTCCTAAGACCATGAGATCTTACAACTCCCTGACACCGAAGGAATGCCTTGTGTGTATCAAACATCACTTCGTAACTGGGTGATCATAAAGTTGCTCTACAAGTATCTCCGAGGGTGTCTGTTGGGTTGGCATGGATCGAGACTGGGACTTGTCACTCCGTTTGACGGAGAGATATTCTTGGCCCTCTCGGTAATACAACATCAAAAGAAGCTTGCAAGCAATGTGACTAAGGAGTTAGTCACTGGATCTTGTATTACGAAACGAGTAAAGAGACTTGCCGGTAACAAGATTGAACTAGGTATGGAGATACCGACGATCGAATCTCGGACAAGTAACATGCCGATGGACAAAGGGAACTGCATACGGGATTGATTGAATCCTTGACATCGTGGTTCGACCGATAAAGATCTTTGTGGAATATGTAGGAACCAATATGGACATCTAGGTACCACTATTGGTTATTGACTGGAAGAGGTGTCTCGGTCATGTCTACATGATTCTCGAACCCGTAGGGTTCGCACGCTTAACGTTCTCATGGCGATATGGTATTAATGAGTTATATGTATTGGTGACCGAATGTTGTTCGGAGTCCTGGATGAGATCTCGAACGTGAGGAGGAGCTTCGGAATGGTCCGGAGGTGAAGATTCATATATGGGAAGTTGGTATTCGGGTTCCAGAATAGTTTTGGGACTTGCCGGATTTAATATCGGAGATGTCGGAAGGATTCCGGGGAACCACCGAGGGTCCACCTGCCTCGCAGGGCCCCATGGACTGAGAGGGAGGTGCACCAGCCCCTGGTGGGCTGGGCGCCCCACCTCCCCAAAGGACCATGCGGCCAAGGGCTAGAGTTTGTCATAGGGTGGCCGTCGCCCCCATGCCTTGGGGGCCAAGACTGCCCCTAGGGCGGCCGGCCCTCCACCCTTCCCCCTATATATATGAGAGGAGAGGGAGAGCAGATACTCCTCAAGTCTTGGCGCAACCCCCCTCACTCCCTAGATCGTTTTCTCCTCAGATTGCATCGTGGCAGCGCTTGGCAAAGCCTTGCTAATATTGCTCCACCACCACGTCGTTGTGCTACCAGAGAACTCATCTACTACTCCGCCCTCGCTCGCTGGATCGATGAGGCGGAGACGTCATTGAGCTGCACATGTACTAAACGCGGAGGTGCCATCCGTTCGGCGCTTGATCGGGACGGATCGCGACTGGATCGTGAATACGTACGACTACATCAACCGCGTTTTCTAAACGCTTCCGCTTAGCGATCTACAAGGGTATGTAGATGCACTCCCCCGCTCATAGCTATACATCTACATAGATAGATCTTGGGTGTTCGTAGGAATTTTTTTGTTTCCCATGCAATGTTCCCCAACAGTTGAATGGGTGGAAGATCAATTCCCTAAGAGGAAGTTTGTTCCTCAACAAGAATAGTATGATCCTACTCTCTTCAAGGGAAGACAAGCTCAAGATAATCTTCCACCACAAGACCCCAAGCTAAATGGCAAGGACAAGCTTCAAGAGGAGATTGACTTATTTGAAGAACCATCTCTAGCTATGGTCAAGTGGGCTCCCAAGGCTTCATCAAGCTCTACTTCATGAAGTGCTACTTCAACTCCAAGGATTCCCATCAAGTTGATGTGAGTCCCAAAGACGATGAACTAGAGAGTTCTTGAGGGGTGACTCCGCCAACTGTAGGATCACTAGAAGTGTGTGTCTAGAGGGGGGTGAATAGACTATTAGCAAATTTAAAACCTAACCTTTTCCCAAGTTAATTGGTTGGCAGATTTTAGCAATTTATAGCAAGTCTAGCACACCCTACACATGCAAGTCAACAAGTATGGCAGCGGAAAGTAAATACATTGCACATGGAATGAAAGAGTTGAGATAGGGAGATCAAACGCATGAGGGACACGAAGATTTTTCCCGTGGTTCCGATAGGTGGTGCTATCGTACATCCACGTTTATGGAGTCTTCAACCCACGGAGGGTAACGGTCGCGAGAATCCATGGAGGGCTCCACCCATAAGGGTCCACGAAGTAGCAACCTTGACTATTCCATAACGGCTTCCGTCCACGAAGGACTAGCCTCACTATGGGTAGATCTTCACGAAGTAGGCGATCTCCTTGCCCGTACAAACTTCTTGGTTCAACTCCACAACACGAAGTAGGAGGCTCCCAAGCGATACCTAACCAATCTAGGAGGCACCATCCTCCAAAAGGTAATAGGCTCGGTAATGTCGATGAACTCCTTGCTCTTGTGCTTCAAGATGATAGACTCCTCAACACACAATCACTCTCTCACAGATTTGGCTTTGGTGGAAGAGATTGATTTGGTGGAAAGCAACTTGGGGAGGCTAGAGATCAAGATTCATATGGATGGAGTGGAATAGCTTGATCTCAACACATGAGTAGGTGGTTCTCTCTCAGAAAATTGGATGGGGCAAGTATGGAATAGTTCTGAGCGCTTCTCTTTCGAGTGGGTGGTGGTGAAGGGGTATATATAGGCATCCCCAAAAATCCAACTGTTACACCTAAAGTGGCCAACTCGGTGACACCGAAGTATAAAACTCGGTGGTACCGAAGTGACCAAAAGGCAGTAACTTTTGAATCTCGGTGAGACCGATACATAACTCTCGGTGGTACCGATTAGGTGACCAACGGTCAGATTGCACAACTCGGTGACGCCGATCCAAAAAACTCGGTAAGACCGATTTTAGGAAACGAGGTAACAGAAAGTTGGCAAGCTGAACTCGGTGGCACCGATGCAGAATCGGTTGTACCGAAGGGCTAGGGTTTGGCATGGGTCTGTCTGAGTTTGGGAATCGGTGGGACCGAGTGGAAATTGTTGGTAGCACCGATTTTCATGATAGGCTTGGACAGACTTTTGCGGAAGAGTTTGTGGGTGTTTTTGGTGACTATCACCTGTGCACGTGGAGCATCTTGTTCACCAACAGTACCTTACCCCCTTTTAATAGTATTGGCTTTCCTATGGACTCAAAGTGATTTCTCACAAAGTAAAATGTAGAGTCCTCTTGCTTGAAGCTTTGCCAATCCATTTCCTTGCATCTAGGGGTTTCTCCTCACAATCCTTTTTTCCAACCCATCTCTCTCTATGGACTTTCATCTGAAATACACTAGGTAGAAATATTAGTCCAAGAGACAATGTATGTTGTCATGAATTATCAAAACCACCAAGGAGCATGTTGTGCCTTCAATCCCCCTTTTTGGTAATTGATGACAACATACAATCAAAGCTTCAAATAAAGATATGCAAAGATATAATGAAGACTTTGAGAGACACATGACTTAGATTTGCTCCCCCTAAATATGTGCAATCCCTTTAAAGGATAGTTGCTTTGGAATGCATGGACACACATATAGTAGAAGGGATATAATGAGTCATGTGTATCTTGGCTATACACATCAAATATATATGAATGAGATGTATCGTTGTTCAAGACTTCACTCTTGCAAACAATATGTGCAAGAAGCAAGAGATCATCTTGATCAAAGATATGATGCATATGCTTACCTTGAGTTCTTGAGCATTCTTGTAGTAGAAATACACTTGAGAAAACAATGTTAGGAAACACAAGAGTATTCTACCAATTAAAAGCAATAGAGCTCAATAGTACCAAGATATGGAGAACATGCAGAAGGTAGTATTCCTTAAGATTGATATGTCTCCAAGATCATTTTAGAACTTTCTCCCCTTGATATGAAATAGTAGGTCATCCTCTCCCCTTGAATCTTAGCATGTAGATATTGGGATTGGATAGGGTGAGATAATTCTAACATGAGAATAACAAATAAGAGATAAGAGTATCAAATTAGAATAAGATTAGGCATGCTCTCTCTCCTTTGGGAAACAACAAAACTTCTTCGCCTACTCTGGTATTCTCCCCTTGACTATGTAAGCATAAGCTTTGATATTCTCCCCCTTGATTGTATCTCCCCCTTTGCATAAGCATGTATCTCCCCCTTTAGCTATTTGAAGCATTGGTATTTCTCCCCCTTTGGCATCAATTGCCAAAAAGGTCCACACACACAGGGTCAGACACAGGGATCATGGAGTAAGAAGGGATCCTTGAGAACAAGGGTCATAGAATGTAGGGATCATGGAAGGTGTAGAATCATAGAGAGCATTAAAAACTGATGGAACATAGAGAATAATTTCTCCCTCTTTCACTGATAGCTTGTAGGACTTCTCCTCCTTTGAGTTAGGGATCCTAGAGTAAAGTCCCCCCCCCTTTTTTTAATAATAATAAGGGATCATCGAAGAAATGGAGAATTGCTAAGTTAAACAAAGGATAGAAAAGATAGCAAAGTCGGTGGCTCCGAGGCAAATAAGTAGGTGGAACCGAGATGTGTATTTGCAGCCTATCTGCATAATCGGTAGAACCGAGTCATTTAGATCGGAGACTCCGAGATCATTACAGAAACTTGGCAATGTTTGAGAAACTTGCAAATGAGTTTGGAAAACTTGTAATAAAGTGTCAAAAGGATCTTCAAAGGAAATGCAAAAGACTTTACAAAGAGATATCAACTAGAGAAGATTTGAGTGGTTCCAAGAAATCTTGCAAATAGAGAATGAACCAAACAAGATACTTAATCTAGATGATGGGCGGTGACTAGGTCACCTATATTAGAGTATATTGACTTAGGAGCCAAGCAAGAATACTTGATCATAGGTCATACTCATAGTTAAGCTCAAAATGGGGTTACCATTTTTCGATTAAACATTTTAATGTTTTCATATCACTTGAGTTGCTTTATCTCATGACTTGGAGTAAAGCTTTTTCAAGGATATGAGTACATACCTTTGAGTGATGTTGATGACGTGGCTTGTAGGTGAACTTGTTGAGGATGCTCGAGGTTGATGAAGTTCATCTTGAGTTGGGAGCAATCCTTGTTTGTTTTGGTTCTCTTTTCACCTACATAGGTTAGTCATGCAAGGAAGAACAATATATATCCACTTGACATGATATCAATTGAGAATTAGCAAATATGATCACATCAAATATATGTCAAGGATATGGTTGAGTTGTCTTCTTCCTTCCATCAACAAGAGGGGTTGTGGATACTTGGTCATGACAAGATTTCTTATGATTGGAGTAGTTGGCAATCTTGTGGAATGAAGTTCTTCCAAGTACCTACAAAAGGTTAGATGCAATACAAGGGAGCATAGAATTCCAAGTTATACGAAATCCATGGTAATGATGGCATGGAATGGTCAAGTAAGATTATCCCTTTGCATGCATCCAAGTGAGCTTAGCTCAAGTTTGAAGCATCAATGATGTTCAACTCACTCCTCAAGTAACAAAACACTTTCTCATCAAGTGGCTTAGTAAAGATATCGGCCAATTGCTTGTTAGTGCAAACATGCTTAAGATTAATATCTCCTTTGGCAACATGATCACGAATGAAATGATGTCGAACTTGAATATGCTTAGTTCGAGAATGTTGCACGGGATTATGACCAATCTTAATAGCACTTTCATTGTCACAAAGTAATGGAACATTTTTCACACGGATTCCATAATCCTTAAGCGTTTGTGTCATCCATAGCAATTGTGCGCAACACGATCCGGCGGCAATATACTCAGCTTCGGCAGTAGATAGAGATACCGAGTTTTGTTTCTTGGAGGACCAAGACACAAGAGATCTACCAAGAAATTGACATGTACCCGAGGTGGATTTTCTATCAACCTTGTCACTGGCATAGTCCGAATCGGAATTGCCAACAAGGTTAAAGGAAGATCCCTTGGGATACCAAATGCCAAAGTCTGGTGTTTGTATCAAATATCTCACAATACGTTTCACGGCTAAAAGATGACACTCTTTAGGTGCAGCTTGATATCTAGCACACATGCAAACACTAAGCATAATATCGGGATGGGAGGCACATAGATATAGCAATGAACCAATCATAGATAGATAAACTTTTTGATCAACCGGTTCGTCCTCCTTGGTAAGGTCAACATGTCCACTAGTGGGCATAGGAGTTTTCATACCTTTACACTCTTGCATGTTGAACTTCTTGATCAAGTCCTTGGTATACTTGGTTTGAGAGATGAAAGTTCCTTCTCTTGTTTACTTGATTTGCAAACCAAGAAAGAATTTCAGCTCACACATCATGGACATCTCATACTTCTCGGACATCAGCCTTCCAAATCTTTCACTAAATTGTGGGTTAGTAGATCCAAAGATAATATCATCCACATAGATTTGGCACACAAATAATTCACCATTAACTCTCTTAGTGAATAAGGTTGCGTCAATTTTGCCAATTTCAAAACCCTTTTCAATGAGAAACTTCATTAAGCATTTATACCAAGCGCGTGGGGCTTGCTTAAGACCATACAGGGCTTTACGAAGCTTGTAAACATGATTAGGTTTCTTAGGATTCACAAAACCAGGGGGTTGTTTGACATAGACCTCTTCTTCAATCTCGCCATTTAAAAAGGCACTTTTAATATCCATTTGATAAAGCGTGATATCATGGTGATTAGCATAAGCAAGAAGAATGCGAATAGCTTCAAGTCTAGCGACGGGGGCATAGGCCTCACCGTAATCCATACCTTCGACTTGCGTATATCCTTGGGCTACGAGACGCGCCTTGTTGCGTACAACTTGACCGTATTCATCTTGCTTGTTCTGAAACACCCATTTGGTTCCGATGATGTTGTGCTCATCCTTGGGCTTCTCCATGAGTGTCCACACTTCATTCCTCTCAAAGTTGTGAAGCTCTTCATGCATTGTGTTCACCCAATCCAGGTCTTCAAGAGCTTGTTCTACCTTCAAGGGTTCAAAGCTAGAGATGAAAGAATAATGTTCACAGAAATTAGCTAAGCGAGTTTTAGAGCGAGTGATTCTCCCGGTTTGTATGTCACCAAAGATTTGGTTTAGAGGATGGTTCTTGGTCACTCTTGCTCGAACTCGAGGTAGCTTTGGCTTGTTGTATGGTGGAGCTTCTTCATCATCATCATCTTCATCTTCATTGTTGTTGAAGGTGTCGTTTCCTTGAGGTGGTGGTGAAGGAGGTTGTGGTGGATCTTCATGATGTACTTCCTCCTCTTCATCTTGTCATGTACCGCTTGTGGATGCCTCCATGTCATGTTGAGGATCACCTGGACGTGAAGTAGGGGCTTCCACTTGAGTTGATGAAGTACTTTCCTTCACCTCCATGGGACAAATCTTGCCGATGGACAAGTCTTGGATAGCTTACGAAGGATCCTTATCTCCTACATCATTTGGCAATTGTTTGACTTGCGAACCATTAGATTCATCAAACTTCACATCTACCGTCTCTTCAACTTTTCGAGTGAAGTTGTTGTAGACACGGTAAGTGTGAGAGTTTGATCTGTAACCGAGTAGGAAACCTTCATGAGATTTGGGAGCAAATTTAGTACGACGATGCTTATCAGGAATGTAGCACTTTGAGCCGAATACCCGAAAGTATCCAACTTGGGGTTTGTTACCGGTGAGTAGCTCGTATGCTGTTTTACCGAGAAGCTTGTGCAAGTAGAGTCGGTTTGTGGCATGACATGCTGTTTCCACGGCTTCTGCCCAAAAGTGTCTTGGCGTCTTGTATTCGCCAAGCATCGTTCTTGCCATCTCAATAAGAGTCCAGTTCTTCCTCTCAACAACTCCATTTTGCTGAGGCGTGTACGTAGCCGAGAACTCATGTGAAACACCTTCTTCGTCAAGAAAGGTATCTACATGGGTGTTCTTGAACTCCGATCCGTTATCGCTCCGAACCTTCTTGATCTTCACTTCAAACTGATTTTGCGCTTTGCGAGCGAAGTTCTTAAAGATCTTTTGTACCTGCGACTTATCATCAAGAAAGAATACCCACGTAAATCTGGAAAAATCATCAACTATAACTAGACCATAGGAATTTCCACCGAGGCTCTTGTAAGCATTGGGACCAAAAGGATCCATGTGAAGTAACTCGAGTGGTCTCCTAGTAGTCATGATATTTTTTACGGGATGACTTCCACCTACTTGCTTTCCAGCTTGACAAGCACTACAAAGTCTATCTTTGTCAAAGATAACATCTTTAACACCAAGTATATGATCACCTTTGATAAGCTGTCTAGATTACGCATGCCAACATGTCCTAGTCTTCTATGTCAAAGCCAACCTTTAGAAGATTTTGCAATAAGACAAGTACGAGGTTTGGATCTCTTAGTGAAATTGACAATATATAGATCACCTCTACGGAAACCGGTAAAGACCATGTTATTATTATCTTGTCGAAACACCTGGCAATCTACTTTCGTGAATAGCACGTTAAAACCGAAGTCGGCAAGTCTAGATACGGAAAGAAGATTGTAGCCAAGAGATTCAACAAGCATGACGTTTTGAGTAGAGCTATCATGGGATATGGCCACCTTACCGAGACCAAGTACCTTACCCTTGGAGTTGTCTCCAAAAGTTACATACCTTCGCGGTCCATGGTTTGGTATGATCTCTTCAAACATCTCTCTATCTCCGGTCATATGATCGGTGCATCCACTATCGAGAATCCACTCTTTTCCTTCGGACATGTAATCCTTGAAGTTTGCCATAAGACTTAGATTCTTCATGATCTTCTCATGCTCGATGTCGAACAACTCATCTTCATCATAGTAGCCATGTTCCACATTGTCATCATCAAGTGGGAAATCCTCGTCACAAGGAACAAGAGATTCGTTAGGGTTGTGATCATGACAATGTTCAAGATTATGAATGCGAATGGCTTCTACAATGATGTTGTTGATAGTTATGACATCTCCTTTAGCACGCATGAGATCTCTAAGCTCAAATAAATAGTCATCAAACTTGGGATCACTAGGCATCATTTTGTGAAAGACAATAGTCTTATGAAGAATTTCATCAAGATTACTCAATGAATAACTTGGATATTGTTTCTCCAAGTCATTCCACAAAGTATAAGCACATTCAAAATTCTTCATTTGATTAAGCACAATTCTAGGCAATCCTCTAATGATAAGATTAACAGTTCTAAGATTGCATAATATATCAATTTCCTCTGCGTGTGTGGGATGTAAAGGATCAATGGGAGGTACATAGGGGTTCTTAACATACTTGCTCAAATGAAATTCATTGAATAGCTCAAGCATCTTATATTTCCATTAACTATAGTACTCTCCATCAAGAATAGGCACTCTACAACTCAAACTTTCGACACTAGACACATCCATCTTCCTCCACGATGATGAAACCGATGCAATGGAGACCAATGCTCTGATACCACTTGTAGGATCACTAGAAGTGTGTGTCTAGAGGGGGGATGAATAGACTATTAGCAAATTTAAAACCTAACCTTTTCCCAAGTTAATTGGTTGGCAGATTTTAGCAATTTATAGCAAGTCTAGCACACCCTACACATGCAAGTCAACAAGTATGGCAGCGGAAAGTAAAGACATTGCACATGGAATGAAAGAGTTGAGATAGGGAGATCAAACGCATGAGGGACACGAAGATTTTTCCCGTGGTTCCGATAGGTGGTGCTATCGTACTTCCACGTTTATGGAGTCTTCAACCCACGGAGGGTAACGGTCACGAGAGTCCACGGAGGGCTCCACCCATAAGGGTCCACGAAGTAGCAACCTTGACTATTCCATAACGGCTTCCGTCCACGAAGAACTAGCCTCACTATGGGTAGATCTTCACGAAGTAGGCGATCTCCTTGCCCATACAAACTTCTTGGTTCAACTCCACAACACGAAGTAGGAGGCTCCCAAGCGACACCTAACCAATCTAGGAGGCACCATCCTCCAAAAGGTAATAGGCTCGGTAATGTCGATGAACTCCTTGCTCTTGTGCTTCAAGATGATAGACTCCTCAACACACAATCACTCTCTCACAAATTTGGCTTTGGTGGAAGAGATTGATTTGGTGGAAAGCAACTTGGGGAGGCTAGAGATCAAGATTCATATGGATGGAGTGGAATAGCTTGATCTCAACACATGAGTAGGTGGCTCTCTCTCAGAAAATTGGATGGGGCAAGTATGGAATAGTTCTGAGTGCTTCTCTTTCGAGTGGGTGGTGGTGAAGGGGTATATATAGGCATCCCCAAAAATCCAACTGTTACACCTAAAGTGACCAACTCGGTGACACCGAAGTATAAAACTCGGTGGTACCGAAGTGACCAAAAGGCAGTAACTTTTGAATCTCGGTGAGACCGATACATAACTCTCGGTGGTACCGATTAGGTGACCAACGGTCAAATTGCACAACTCGGTGACGCCGATCCAAAAAACTCGATAAGACCGATTTTAGGAAACGAGGTAACAGAAAGTTGGCAAGCTGAACTCGGTGGCACCGATGCAGAATCGATTGCACCGAAGGGCTAGGGTTTGGCATAGGTCTGTCTGAGTTTGGGAATCGGTGGGACCGAGTGGAAATTGTAGGTAGCACCGATTTTCATGATAGGCTTGGACAGACTTTTGTGGAAGAGTTTGTGGGTGTTTTTGGTGACTATCACTTGTGCAGGTGGAGCATCTTGTTCACAAACAATACTGAGGGAGTCCCGGACTAAGGGGTCCTCGGGCTGCCGGCTCATCTCTCAATAGGCCGGGTCGATGGGGCATTCTCTGTAGAAGGGCCGGACACATCAAGACTCCACTTTCTAGAAGGAAGCCCCGAAGGCGCGTCGTGCACTCCAAGTCAAGATAAGGAAATCGCCATCTCCATCCTCGGCAGGAGGCCCACCATGTGTAAACCCTAGTACCCCCCAGTGTCTATATAAACCGGGAGGGTTTTAGATCATAGGACACAGAAACTCATCTAGGGTTTAGCTAGTCGATCTCGAGGTAGATCAACTCTGTAACCTTCATATAATCAAGCAGGACGTCGGGTTTTACCTCCATAGGAGGGCCCGAACCTGGGTAAACATCGTCTCCTTTGTCCCTTTGGTACCATCGGTCCTAGTCTCACAGCTCGGGACCCCCTACCCGAGATCCGCCGGTTTTGACACCGACATTGGTGCTTTCATTGAGAGTTCCGCTGTGATCGCCCAAGGAATCGATGGCTCCCGTTTTCATCAACGAAGAAGTCCGCAGCATGGACTCCTTTGTCCCTGGACAGATCTTCGCTTTCGGCAGCATTGTGCTGCACGCTGACCCGACCGGCTGCCTTGGCCGGGTCGGGAGTTTCGCCCCTGATCAAGAAGTCAGATTCGGGAACTTAGAGTTCTCCGTCGACCCTCGGGGCGATCTCTTGCTCACCGGGCTCGCAGTCTCACCTGACGCACCCGAAGACTTTGAGGCCTTAACCTCGGAGGTCGCTTTCAATCCCGGTCACGGGGCTAATCCCGATGACGATCTGGACTTAGGTCCGGGTCCGGCTATAGCGCCAGACGGCCGGGCATCAACCCCTGCCAAATACACTTCTCGTGCGGACTCGTCAGAGGTTACCTCCAGACGTGCTGGGCAGATCGACCCGATCGAGCTCTCAACACTTTGCAAAGCTCTGGATCGGATCTCCTTGATGAAAACTACCAATGACCCAATCCCGATCCACACTCAGGTCGGTCTTGAGGCGGGTCAAGAGGGATTTTTCGTCCCACCCACCACTCATTTAGTAGCCACTATCGAAGACTTAACCGATATGTTGGACTACGCCTCCGAGGAGGCAGACAACATGGAAGAAGAGGATCGCGCTCCCACCCCCGTTAACACCGGGCGATGGACCGCCACCTCCACCTACGACGTCTACATGGTGGACACGCCATCCGGTAACGGCGAGCGCACACCAGCGAACAATGGTGATGACTCGGGTGAGGCGCCGTCAAGACGCCGGAAATCACGTAAGCGATCAAAGACAAAAAATGGAAGGGAAGCTATTGCCGGCACCGGGGAAAACGATACCCCGGAAGACCTCGGCAATCCCGATATCCCCGATTATCCGCTGGAGGACCAAGAAAGGCCGGAAGACCAGCGCGACCCCGAAGATCCGAACGACTCCGAGGATGACAGCTACCTCCCCCCTGTAGAGGAGGAGGATAGCCCGGACGACGAGGACATCATCGTCTCCGAAACCATTGAGGATCATGAACGGTTCAGGCAATGGCTATTAGCGACTGCCCGAAGCCTAAAGGCAAAAGCGCAGCAACTCAAGGCCGAACAAGACACCCTCAATGATAGATGGACAAGGGTTCTATCAGCCGAGGAAGAACACGGCGCCGGTCTATGGGATCAACCCAAGAGCTACCCCCGCCGGCGGCTGTTGCCG
Source organism: Elymus sibiricus (assembly GCA_039707655.1). Taxonomy (NCBI): domain Eukaryota; kingdom Viridiplantae; phylum Streptophyta; class Magnoliopsida; order Poales; family Poaceae; genus Elymus; species Elymus sibiricus. Next base: position 278,798,965 of record CM077665.1, read on the forward strand.
CAATTCGACGACGAACTCCCCAACACGCCGTCCCCAAAGCACAGTCCATACGACCAGCCGGACCGCCCTCCCCGAGGGCGAGATAGGACGGCTGGCGAGACTGGTTATAGGCCGGCGATACCCTGCAGAAGGGGAAAAGAGCCAATGGAGCCTGACGACAGGTACGACCTGCGACACGGCCTGGATGATAGAACAGGCCGCACGAGATCCATCTACGGATCTAGAGGGTACTCCCCGAGTAGACGGGACGAGTACCGGCCCTGGCACGACCGAACCAATAGAGTTCGGGACCAAAACCGGGCCCGAACAGACGCTGATTACCGGCGTGATATAGCCAGGGTCAGAGGCGCTGCCCACCCACTATGCTTCACTGATGAGGTGATGCAGCATCAGTTCCCGGATGGGTTCAAACCCGTGAACATCGAACAATACGACGGAACAACTGACCCGGCAGTGTGGATCAAGGATTTCCTCCTCCACATTCATATGGCACGAGGAGACGACCTCCACTCCATCAAGTACCTACCCCTTAAACTTAAGGGGCCAGCTCGGCACTCGTTAAACAGTCTCCCCGAAAACTCTATCGGGAGCTGGGAGGACCTCGAGGATGCATTCCGATCTAACTTCCAGGGCACCTATATACGGCCCCCGGACTCTTCCGACCTAAGCAATGTTGTGCAAAAGACAAGAGAGTCCGCTCGACAATTCTGGAACCGGTTCTTGACCAAGAAAAACCAGATCGTCGATTGCCCAGATGCCGAAGCTATAGCCTCCTTCAGGCACAATATTCGGGACGAGTGGCTGGCTCGCCAGATCGGTCAGGATAAACCTAGGACCATGTCCGCCCTCACATCGCTCATGACCCGTTTTGCGCGGGCGAAGATAACTGGCTAGCGAGACGAAGCCACCACCCCGAAGACCCCGGTACTTCCGAAGTCCGGGACGGAAACGGGAAACCACGACGTAACAAAAACAAACGCCGGCACAACGCTAGCGACGCCGATGACACGGCCGTTAATGCCGGTTTTCGCAACCCAAGATTCGGGCAGCGGAAGAAGCCTCCTAAACGCAACCACGACAGACCCACCCCGCTAGACAAGATCATGGAGAGGCCTTGCCAGATCCATGGCACTCCGGACAAGCCCCCCAACCACACCAACCGTAACTGCTGGGTGTTTAAACAGGCCGGCAAACTCGCAGCCGAGGACCAGGGCAAAGGCCCACACAGCGAGGATGACGAGGAGCCCCGCGGTCCGAGCAATGGAGGTCAGAAGAAATTCCCTCCAGAAGTAAAAACTGTGAACATGATATACGCCACTCATATACCTAAAAAGGAGAGGAAGCGCGCCCTTCGAGAGGTCTACGCCGTAGAGCCTGTAGCCCCGAAGTTTAACCCATGGTCGGCCTACCCGATCACTTTTGATCGACGAGATCACCCGACCAGTATCCGTCACGGAGGTTCGGTGGCCCTCGTCCTAGACCCCATTATCGATGGGCATCACCTCACTAAAGTCCTAATGGACGGAGGAAGTAGCCTCAATTTGATCTACTCAGATACGAAGAAAAAGATGGGCATAGATCCGTCAAGGATAAAGCCTAGCAACACTACCTTTAAAGGAGTGATCCCAGGTGTCGAAGCCCGGTGCACAGGCTCTGTTAGCCTGGAGGTAGTGTTCGGTTCGCCCGACAACTTCCGTAGCGAGGAATTGATCTTCGACATCGTCCCCTTCCGCAGCGGCTATCACGCCCTGCTCGGCCGAACAGCGTTCGCTCGCTTTAATGCCGTCCCACATTATGCATACCTCAAGCTCAAGATGCCTAGTCCCAAGGGGATCATCACCGTTAATGGCAACACAGAGCGTTCCCTCCGAACGGAGGAGCATGCATTGGCCCTGGCAGCCGAATTCCATTATGGGGACGGTCGGCAAACACCCAAATCGGCCATAAAGGCCCGTAAGGTTGACAAACGAGTTCGGTTTCAATCCGACAAATAGGGATACGCCCCCCATTGCACAGGCCTAACGACCGCCAAACACGTGCCAAGAAGGCACAACTTCGCGCTCAAGATTCCATGGGCAGCAATGGGGAGTAACCATCAAATGGTAGATGTCCGGCTGGACCGACCAATACCAATACACGTCCTTGGACAAAACACAGGTACCATCAAGGACATGCTAAAAAGCGTACAACTCATCGATATTTCGGCGACTTCTCAAGACCTTCTTCCCAAGGTCCGCTCGGCGACAGCATCACTCTTAATGGGATGCAATCCCCACAGAGGAACATGAACGGATAGGCGACAAGGCACATCGAAGACGTCATGTCATCAATCGAAGAATCCTGGTACAGCCTCCCCTCTGTAAATTTTATATTTCATCTACCTGTAAGCAGTTGCTTCGGCAATCCAAGTTATAAGAATTATTGAGCAAGTACAAAACCATTATATATGGCCACTTCGTTGTCTTTTGCACATCCTCTGTTCTTCTCTTGGTCGCGCTTCTTGCAAAAACTGTTCGATATATATTATGATGCAACCGGCTAATAGACCGGGGGCTCGAATTTAAAATCGCCTTGAACATCACCTCAGCACAACTGGTTGTGTGTTCAGCATCTTGGGTTTTGCTTTATATGCATCGGATCCGAACTATGTCTTGGGTCAATAGTTGGGTTGCCCGGCTCCTGTGTTTGCCCTCTGACGTTCCGCTCGTTCGGCTAAAAGGGCAAAGGGAGAACCACCGCGATTGTGCTTCCAGTTCGTCTGGTCAAGCACCTCAGGGGAGAAAGCCGAAAACTGACCGTCATAGTAAGCGAGAACCGGTCTGCGAATCCGAGCATAAGTGTCATACTAAAAGATCAATAGAGGTTCTTCCGTGTTATACGATGGGTTTCGTTCTTGTACAAACCATGTGATGCTGGCTTTGGCTCCGAACATCACACTGGGGGCTAGATATCAGCCCCCGCATTTTTCTACACTCCCACGGCTAAGTGAAAGCGATAGAGCACCATAGTCTGATTGCCTTGTCCCGCACGCATTACCGCCTTCGGGCGCCGATACTTCGGCTAAGGGTAGAAGTGCGGATACAGGGACACCTCGCGTAGTATCTACGTGGGGGCTGAAGCCGATGACTCGCTGCTTTCAGATAAACCGGCCACATAGGAGTCTAAATAAACATAAACTACTTATAAGACATGATAAACCATGCAACATTAATTATAAAGCGTCAAAGTCTTCGGACATATTACATCGCGCTCATTCATACAAAACATCCTTGGAGCACTGGGCCTCTATGGCCCGAGCACCCTCCATTACATGGGGGAAGTACAGCTCGGGGCACCTATGACTCTTGTCAGGTGGCGGAGGAGCGGTTGCCATCTTGAGCGGCTGGAGCTTTGGCCAGTGCACCATGGTCCTTGCAAAGGCCATCCGCGCGCCCTCGATGCACGTAGAGCGCTTTAGCACGTCAACCCGAGGCACAGCATCACGTAGCTTCTGCACCAGGCCGAAATAGCTGCTCGGCAGCGGCTCATCGGGCCACAGACGGATGTAGAGGTCCTTCATGGCCGGCTCCGCCATTATGTGCATCTCCATCAGTTGCTTCATGTGGTCAACGAGGAGGGGAGAACGCTCGGGGGACTCAAATTGCGCCCAGAATAGCCAGGCCTCGTCATCCTCCGCCCGCGAAGCATAAAGCTTGTTCACATCCACCGCACTCCTCTGGAGATCCGCACGAACGCCTAAGGAACGCCACACCTGGGTGAGCAAAGCAAATTTGCTACCACCAAAGGTGCATCGCAGCGAATATGGCTTACCATCGATGACAGCCGTGACTTGGCGAACCTCCTCTTCGAAGGACCGCCTGTCCACTCGCTCCTTCTGGAGCTCGGATTTCAGCGCGGCTAGCTCGGCGGCTTGTTCCTTGCCTTTCTGCTCAAGGGCCTCGCACTTCGTACCGGCATCCTTAAGCTCTTGCTGCACCTCCTCCACCCGGGCCTCATGCTTGGCGCCGGCAGCCTTCAAAGTGGCAAGCGCGGCTGCCGCTTGTTCGGCGGCCGTATTCTCCTCCTCAGCCTTTTGCTTCATTTTCTGAAGCTCGGCCTTAAGTTTCTCAACCTCCGCAGCTGAAGCTGTGGAAGCAATCATAAACAAATCACACTGGGTCACCAGTGCGGATCATTATCAATATACAGCTCGGATATTAGAATTCGTCTTACCTTGTGCCTCGTCGAACCTCTTGTTCAGGCTATCAAGCTCCTCTTCGGAGATTTTGAGCTTCCGATTTAGCTCGGTCAGCTCAGCGGCATTACCGGCCGCCGCCGATGACGAAGCCTGCCCAAAACAAAAATATGCATCCAGTTATGTGCGTTCAAACCCCCGAACTATAAAGGATATGACTCCCTGTTCGGTTCCTTTAAAGGAATTTTCCGAACACTGCACGACCGAATGGTGCCTTGTGCATCATTGTTCATTCCTAAATATTTGACCCCCGGATGCGTTTTTGCATACCCATCTAGGGCTCGGGGGCTAGTATATATATAAAGATAGCACAAAACTTAAAATTAAGCATTGTTCGGGAAAAGGGTATTACTCGACTCACCTTAAAGCCCGTCAAGAGACCTTTGAAGGCCTCCTTCAGTCCGTTATCAACGGACTGAATTCCTTGTAAAACCGCACCCATTAGAGTGCGATGATCCTCGGAGATGGGGGCACTGGCTAGCACCTCCTCCATTACCGGCCACCCAGTCATCGGTGGCATCGGTGTCGACCGGACAGTTCGATCTATGATCGGAGACTGAGTCGGTAGCTCTGGAGGCACAGCGTGCTCCGGAGACATCCTCGGAGGAGACTGGGCATCCTTTTGCCCTTCCTCTTCAGCGGCCAGGGGGATATTCTCCCCCTGGTCCACAGCGGCCTGGGGGATTCCCTCTCCCTAGCCTTCGGTGTCCATGGCGTTAGCCTCGGCCATGGCATGGTCGCCCCCGCCGCCCGTGTTCGGCTCCACCGGAGCCTGGCTGGATGACACCTCCGCGGTGTCCTTTGCGGCCCCCGGAGGTGTGGGGTGCGATGCAGTCCCGCTCTCCGCTAGCTCGGTGGGTGGGGACTCCCCATCCTATATTTGATCGGTGGGGAGAACACACGGGGGGCTGCAGACCAACAGGCGCCCACGCATTTAAAAAACTATTACATACTTTGCGTAAATAACTCGGTGAATCTTCGGATTCATACCTTTGAGCGGGGGGCTTGACCCTCAGGCTCCTTCGTGGAACCCTCTCAAGCTCCTCGGATTCTGCGTCAGAATCCGAGCTATCATCGGGCAGGATCAACCTCGCCCGGCATGCCTTCTTCTGGGCAGGAGGGACACCATCCTCCGCGGCGTCCGATGACGCCGCCCTCTTTCTTGCGGGGGGGGGGGGGGACTCCTTCCTGTCGGTGTCAAAACAGGCGGATCTCGGGTAGGGCGTCCCGAGCTGTGAGACTTGGATCGATGGTAACAAGAGACGAAGGGGACAAGGTTTTACCCAAGTTCGGGCCCTCCTATGGAGGTAATACCCTACGTCCTGCTTGATTATATTGATAGTATGGGGATTACAGAGTTGATCTACCTCGAGATCAAGTAGCTAAAACCCTAGATGAGTTCTGTTGTTCTACAACCTAAAACCCTCCGGCTTATATAGACGCCAGGGGTCCCTAGGGTTTACACATGGTCGGTTACACGCCGAAGGGATAAACATGCCTATTTACTACTTCAAACGTGGAGGATACGCCACAATTCTAGAAGCTTCCTTTCTGGAGTCTGGGTCTTCCATCAGTCCAATGTCCGGCGAACGGCCCATACAGTCCGGCCTATAATAGATAGGTCGGCCTCCCGAGGACCCCTTAAACCAGGACTCCCTCAGTAGCCCCCGAACTAGCCTCCAACGCCAAGAGTCCTAGCTTCGGCTGCTTCATGTGATCAAAGTCTTCGGCTTGCGAGGCGAGTTCCTCCTTTCCAAATAATGATCGGCCGGGATAGTTCGGCCTCCGATGACGTGTAGTTTTTCCGATCATAGATCGTCCGAACACCATGAGTAACCGGACCTACAGGCCAAACGTCAGGGAGTAAATAGTGATTTCTGACAACCTTTCAGACGAAAGGTCACGGCCCGCCACGACCACTAAAACCAGTCGTAAAGACTCGATTCGCGGTTCGAGGCCGTTTCCACCAGCACGATCCATCAATGCACAGATCGTGCCCCATTTTACACGGGATATGTTTAATCATGCGCGTATAACGGCACACACGCCTCGGGAAGCGGAGAGATTCACGGCGCCGTGAAGGGAGGCTAACCGGCAGTAAGCTCAATAAAAGGGAAAGAAAACCCCAAGGCTTATCCGCACTTCCCATTCGCATCCCTGCTTCCCCAATCTTCCGAGCTTCCAGAGCCCAGATCTAGGTTTTACATTCTTCCTCCTCCGAGCTTAGCCATGGCCAGCTCCGGATCCAACGGCAAGTGGGAGGCATCCACGGTCACAGACCAGGACATCCGGGATCTCAAGGATGCCGGCTACCTCCCCGCCAATGTCTTCCACCGCGCTGCGGAGGAGGGCCAGGTGATTCCCACCCCCAAACCTGGTGAGAGGGTGGTCTTCCTTCCCCACTTCATCCGAGGATTGAGCTTCCCGCTCCACCCCTTCGTGAGGGGCCTCATGTTCTTCTACAACCTCGACTTCCACAACCTCCCGCCGAACTCTTTCATGCATATATCGGCCTTCATCATCGTCTGCAAGGCTTTCTTGTGAGTCAAACCACACTTCGGACTGTGGCTCAAGATCTTCAACATCAAGCCGAAGTGTGTCGCCGGCGCACATGCAGACTGCGGCGGGGCGGTCATCGGCAAGCTCCCGCGTGCAGTATGGCCGTCCGGCACCTTCATCGACACCATCAAGACTTGGCAAAAAGAGTGGTTTTACATCACCGAGCTAAATGAGGAGGGCGGAACTGTTCATGCCGAATTCAGGTCCGGCCCCCCGGCCAGATTGACCTCATGGGTCCGAAAGGGCCTCGACTAGGGGTCGGACAGAGAGGTGGATGACCTGCAGAGGGGCATCGCCTCCATGATCAAGGAGGGAGTCGGGCTGACCAACGTGGTCCAAGTTATGCTTCGACGGCGCATCCTCCCTGCCAGCGCCGGAGCTCTCCCATGTGGAATTATCGGACTGACGACGATCCTACGATTCGTCAACTCTTCCGTACCACATGGGAGAAGCTATGGAAGGCACTGTTCAACGCGCAGGAGAACTGGCCGGCCAAGAAGGAGGACCAAGGCTTATGCGTCGATAAGCTTCCTTCTGAGGTATGATATCGTTCTATTAGATCGGCTTTTATCTTCCGAAGAAAAACTAAGTGCTTTCCGATCACCTCCGCAGGAATGGCTGAGCAAGGCCACGGGCATCAAGTGTCTGGCTCCACAGCCCGAAGAGCCTAGGTCTCCGCTGCTGTCGGAGATGCTCATTGTGGCGCCTTATAAGGCGCCGGAGAAGGAGAAGAAGAAGCCAGGCCGAGCAGGCCTGCGCAACAGGGACCAGCCAGGGGCTGTGTCCGAAGAAACCCATGCCTCCTCGAATCAGGAGGAGGAGCATGAGGCTGAGGGGGGAGGCGATTCCCTCCTCACAGGAAAGAGGGCGGCGTCATCGGACGCCTCAGAGGATGTACTTCCTCCCGCCCAGAAGAAAGCGCGCCGGACACAGGTAACCCTGTCCGGTGACAGCTCGGACTCGGATACTGAGTTCGAGGACTTCGAGAGGGTCCCACGAAGGAACCTCAGGGTCAAGCCCCCACCTCGAAGGTAAAGATCCGATGACCTCCTAGGGTACTAATGTTAAGTTTCGAATGTTACTGACATGTGAATGCCTATTGTTTTGCAGCCCTCCACAAGTCCTCCCCACCGATCAAGTTTCGGACGGGGAGACCCCGCCTGCCGAACTAGCGGAGAGCGGGACCATGCTGCACCACTCTCTTCCGGGCGCCACGAAGGACGCCGCGGAGCTGTCGTCCCAACAGGCTCCTCTGGAGCCGGGCACTGGAGGCGGGGGCGACGACGTCATGGCCGAGGCTAACACCTTGGCCGCCGAAGACCCGGGGGTGAGGCCCCTTCCCGGATACTTAGGAGACCGGACGAGAAGACGTCCAGTCGCCTCCAAGGCGGTCTCCGGAGCGCGCCATGCCTCCGGAGGCACCGGTTCAATCTCCGGTTGGAGATCGGGTCGACCGATCCCCACCGGCCCCATCAACCAATGGATGGCCGGCTATGGGGGAGGCTCTGTCAAGCGCCTCCATCTCCAGGGAGCACCGCACCCTTATGGGTGCGGTATTACAGAGCATTCAGTCCATAGACCACGGACTGAAGGAGGCCTTTAATGGTCTCCTGACGGGCTTCCAGGTAAGCCATGTAATGCTCTATTTTGTGAAATATTATTTTCTGTGAGTTATGATTATATACATGGCAGCCCCCGAGCCCTAGGTGAGTTTGAAAAACTTACCTGGGGGTCAAACATAGATCCTTATCCGAACTGTGCACAGGACAATATGTGTTCGGATCGTTCTATCAGCCCTTAAGAGGACCGGACACAGGATCATTTTAGTGACAGTTCGGAGGTTGTAAACCCCTGTAACGTTATATGATTTTGTTTGTTACACGCTTCATCGACGGCAGCGGCAACGAATGCTGCCGAGCTAGATGAGCTAAATCGGAAGCTCAAGAGCTCCGAAGACGAGCTTGACGCTCTAAACAAGAGATTCGACAAGGCGCAAGGTAAGCCAGATTAGAGTATCAAAACTCTTCTTTACCGTACTATCAACACGGTTTCTTGATATAAGTCGATGCTTACGCAACCTCGGCGAAGGAGATTGAGAAGCTCAAGGTCGAACTTGAGAAGGCAAAGCAGGAGGCTGCGGTGGAGAAGGCGGCGGCCAAAGAAGCGGCTACCGCGCTCTCCGCCCTAAGAGCCACTAGTGACAAGCACGAGGCTCGAGTGGAGGAAATCCAACAGGAGCTCAAGGACGCCGAGCAAAAGTGCGAGGACCTGGAGCGCAAGGGCAAGGAGCAGGCCGCCGAACTATCCACCCTTAAAACTAATCTCCAAAAGGAGCGGGTGGATAGGCGGTCTTTTGAAGAGGAGGTCAGCCAGGCCAAAGCTATCATGGATGGTAAGCCGTATTCATTGCAGTGTATCTTCGGGGATAGCAAGTTTGAGTTGCTTACCCAAGTATGGCGTTCCCCAGGCGCCTGCTCGGACCTCCAGAAGAGCATGGCGGACGCGAAGCAGTTCTATGCTTCGCAGGGAGAAGGAGATGAAGCTCGGCTATTCTGGGCACAGTTCGAAGCCCCCGAGCGCTCTCCTCTCCTTATCGAGCAGCTAAAACAGCTGATGGAGCTACACCGGATGGCGGAGCCGGCCATGAAGGATCTCTTCATCCGGCTATGGCCCAACGAGCCACTGCCGGGCAGCTACTTCGGCCTGGTGCAGAAGCTGAGCGATGCCTCGCCCCGGGTCGACGCGCTAAGGCGATCTTCCTGTATCGAGGGAGCTCGGATGAACTTTGCGAAGGCCAAGGTGCACTGGCCGGGGCTGGATCCGATGAAGATCGCCACCGCTCCTCCGCCTACCGGGAAAGAGCATAGGCGCCCCGAGCTGTACTTCTCCGGCGTAATGGAGGGTGCTCGGGCAATAGAGGCGCAGTGTTCGCGAGAGAATATGTATGAGTAAACGCTTATGTGATATGTCCGAAGACCTTTGAACGCGTTTGTATTTAAAGCTGCATGGTTTATCATGTCTTTTATGTTTCGCATGCTTTATAACTCCTGTGTGGCCGTTGAAACTGAAAGCTGCGAGTCGTCGGCTTCAGCCCCCACGTAGATACTACGCGGAGTGTCTCTGCCCATCACACTATGACCCTTAGCCGAGCTATCGGTACCCGAAGGCGGTAGTGTGGGGCGGACAAGGCAATTAGACCATAATGCTTTATTGCCTTCACTTAGCCGTAGGGGCGCGAGAAAGGAGTGCGGGAGCTGATGACTAGCCCCCAGGTGTTTGTGATGTTCGGATGAACCGCGGCCAAAGCCTATATCACCTGGTTTGTACTAACACCAAACCCATCGTATGACACAGAATAACCTCTAACGAGATTTAGTTAAGCTCGGATTCGCAGACCGGTTCTCGCATACCATGACAGTCAGTTTTCGGCTTTCTCCGCTGAGGCGCTTAACCAGGCTAGCCGGAAGCACAATCGCAGCAGTGCTCCCTTTGCCCTTTTAGCCGAACGAGCGGAACATAAAGGGGCAAGCATAGGAGCCGGGCAACCCAACTATTGACCCAAGACATAGTTCGGAACCAATGCATATAAAGCGGAATTCCAAGACACCGAACACTGAATCATTTGTGTGTAGGGCGATTTTTAAGGTCGAACCCCCGGTCTATTAGCCGGTTGCATCGTAAAGTATACCAAACAGGTTCGCGAGAAGAGGGAGAAAATAGGGAGTGGTCCGAAAAGGGACAGCAAGGAGATAATCTATGATATATCTGTATTTTACTCAACAACTCTTATTATTCAAATTGCCGATGCAACTGTTTACAGGTATTTGATAAATGAAATATAAACTTTATAGGAGAGGCTATACCAAGGGCCTTCGATGAGTGACTTGACGTCCTTGATGTGCCATGTCGCTTATCTGCTCCTGCGTCACCTAAGGAGGTGTATGCCTTTATGGGCTTTGCTTGTTCGGCGAACGGACCTTGAAGAAAAAGTCTTGAGAAGTTGCCGAAGTATAGATGAGCTTGACGCCTTAGCAGGCACTTTATGGTACCTGTAGTATGTCCGAAGACGTGTTGACGGTAATAGTTCGGTCCAGCCGAACACCTCTAATAGTTTTTCCCCACCGCTGCCCATGGAATTTTGAGCGCGAAGTTGTGCCTCCTTGGCACGTACTTTGCCGGTTCTAGGACCGTGCGATGGGGGGTGAGTCCCTATTTATAGGGAGAGGAAGGTTCTGGTACTTCGGATTGGGACCGAGCTCGCTTCCCAGCCTTGGGTGCCTTTACGGCGGATGTCGGCGCTTGCCCATCATCGGTGTAATGGAATTCGGCCGCCAAGGCCAACGCATGTTCCTCAGTTCGGAGGGAGCGCTCTGTGTTGCCATTGACTGTAATGACCCCCCTAGGGCCGGACATCTTGAGCTTGAGGTATGCGTAGTGCGGGACGGCGTTAAAGCGAGCGAAAGCTGTACGGCCGAGCAGGGCGTGATAGCCGCTGCGGAAAGGTACGATGTCGAAGATCAAGTCCTCGCTTCGAAAGTTATCGGGCGAGCCGAACACAACCTCCAGGCTGACAGAGCCTGTGCACCAGGCTTCAATGCCTGGGATCACTCCTTTGAAGGTAGTGTTACTGGGCTTGATCCTTGACGGATCTATGCCCATCTTTTTCACCGTATCTGAGTAAATCAGTTTGAGGCTACTTCCACCGTCCATGAGGACCTTAGTGAGGTGGTACCCATCTGTGATCGGGTCTAGGACGAGTGCGGCCGAACCCCCGTGACAGATACTGGCCGGGTGGTTGCGTCGATCGAAGGTGATCGGGTATGCCGACCATGGGTTGTACTTCGGGGCTACATGCTCTATGGCGTAGACATCTCGAAGGGCGCGCTTCCTCTCCTTTTTGGGTATATGAGTGGCGTAGATCATGTTTACTATTTTTACCTCTGGAGGGAATTTCTTTTGTCCGCCACCGATCGGACCACGAGGTTCATCCTCATCCTCGCTGCGTGGGCTCTTGCCTTGGTCCTCAGATGCGAGCTTGCCGGCCTGTTTAAACACCCAACAGTTACGGTTGGTATGGTTGGCGGGCTTCTCTTGAGTCCCATGGATTTGGCAGGGCCTCTCCATAATCTTATCCGGCGGGGTAGGTCCGTCGCGATTGCCTTTAGGAGGCTTCTTCCGCTGCCCAGGACGGGAGTTGCAGAAATCGGCGTTAACGGCCGTGTCATCGGCATCAATATTGTTGTGCCGGCGCTTGTTCTTGTTGCGCTTCGGTTTTCCGTTTCCATCCCGAACTTCGGAGGTTCCGGGGTCTTCGGGGTTGTGGCTACGTCTGGCTAGCCAGTTATCCTCGCCCGCGCAAAAGCGGGTCATTAGTGATGTGAGGGCGGACATTGTCCTTGGTTTATCCTGGCCGAGCTGGCGAGCCAGTCACTCGTCCCGAATATTATGCCTGAAGGAGGTTATTGCTTCGACGTCAGGGCAGTCAACTATTTGTTTTTTCTTGGTCAAGAACCGATTCCAGAATAGTCGCGCAGATTCTCCTGGCTTCTGGACGACGTTGCTCAGGTCGGAGGAGTCCGGCGGCCGAACATATGTGCCTTGGAAGTTAGATCGGAATGCGTCTTCCAGGTCCTCCCAGCACCCAATTGAGTTTTCGGGGAGGCTATTCAACCAATGCTGGGCTGGCCCCTTCAGCTTCAGGGGCAGGTACTTGATGGCGTGGAGGTCGTCTCCTCGCGCCATGTGGATGTGGAGGAGGAAATCCTCGATCCATACGGTTGGGTCAGTTGTCCCATCGTATTGTTCTATGTTTACGGGTTTAAACCCTTCCGAGAACTGGTGCCGCATCACCTCATCCGTAAAACACAATGGGTGTGCAGCGCCTCGGACCCGAGCTATGTCGCGCCGGTGATCGGCGTCTGCTCTGGTCCGGTTCCGTTCCCGACCTTCATTATTGCGGTCGAGCCAGGGCCGGTACCCTTCCCGTTTATCGGGTGAGTATCCTCTGGATCCGTAGATGGAACGCGTACGACCTGCTCTATCGTCCAGGTCGTGTCGCAGGTCAAACCTGTCATCGGGCTCTAGTGGCTCTTTTCCCCGTCTTCGGGGTATCGTCGGCCTATAGCCGGTGTTGTCAGCCGTCCTATCTCGTCCTCGAGGAGGGCGGTCTGGCTTGTCGTATTGGGTATGCTTGGGAGACGACGTATCAGTGAGCTCGTCATCGAATTGTGGCAGCAGCCTTCTGCGTGGGTAGCTCCTGGGTTGGTCCGATAGACCGGTGCCGTATCCTTCCTCAGCTGAGAGGACTCTCGTCCATCGGTCGTTGAGGTCGTCTTGTTTGGCTTTGAGCTGCCGCTCTTTTGCTTTCAGGCTGCGGGCCGTGGATATGAGCTGTTGCCTGAACAGTTCCTGGTCAGCAGGATTGTCGGGGATGGCGAAGTCATCGGCTTCCGCATTGTCCTCCCCCTCGATAGAGCGGAGGTAGACGTCGTCCTCGGGATCATCTGGATCATCGGGGTTACGACGGTCTTCGGGCCTCTCCTGACCCTCTAGCGGGTGTTCGGGGTTTTCGGGATCACCGAGGTCTTCCGGGGTATCTCCGTCTCCAGTGCCATCGGTAGCCTTTCTTCCCTTTTTTCCTTTTGACCGTTTATGCGGCTTTCGGCGCCTTGATGGCGCGTCATCCGATTTGTCGCCATCGTTTCTTGGAGTGTCCACCATGTAGACGTCGTATGTGGAGGTGGCAGTCCATCGCCCGGTGTTAACAGGGGCGAGGGCGTGATCCTCCTCATCCATGTAATCTGCCTCCTCGGAGGCAAAGTCCAGCATGTCGGTTAAATCCTCGACAGTGGCTACTAAGTGGGTGGTGGGTGGGACAAAAAATTCGCCCTGACCCATCTGGAGCCCGATCTGCGAACAGATCGGGGTGGTGTCGTCGGCAATCTTCATGAACGAGATCCGATCTAGAGCCTCGTTGAGTATCGAGAACTCAATCGGGTCGGCCTGCCCAGAGCTTCCGGAGTGAACCTCCGATGCGTCCGCGCGGGGAGAGTGTTCGGCAAGAACAGATGTCCGGACGTCCGGCACTATGACCGGATCCGGACTAAGAGGCGGGCCCTCGCCCGGGTAGATCCCGTGGGCAGGGCCGGAAGATGGATCTGAGGTTAAAGCCTCAGAGTCTTCGGGCATAGCAGGCGAGACTACAAGCCCGGTTAGCGACAGATCGCCCCGAGAATCTACGGAGAACTCTAAGTTCCCGAATCTGACCTCTTGATCAGGGGCGAAGCTTCCGACACGGCCTACATGGCCGGTCGGGTCGGCGTGCATCACAACGCTGCCGAAAGCGAAGATCTATCCGGGGATGAAAGCGCCCGGGTTACGGACCTCTTCGTTGATGACAAGGCGAGCCATCGATTCCTTCTGGTGATCACAGCGGACCTCTCAATGAAAGCACCAATGTCAGTGTCAAAACCGGCGGATCTCGGGTAGGGGGTCCCGAGCTGTGAGACTTGGATCGATGGTAACAAGAGACGAAGGGGACAAAGTTTTACCCAGGTTCGGGCCCTCCTATGGAGGTAATACCCTACGTCCTGCTTGATTATATTGATAGTATGGGGATTACATAGTTGATCTACCTCGAGATCAAGTAGCTAAAACCCTAGATGAGTTCTGTTGTTCTACAACCTAAAACCCTCCGGCTTATATAGACGCCAGGGGTCCCTAGGGTTTACACATGGTCGGTTACACGTCGAAGGGATAAACATGCCTATTTACTACTTCAAACGTGGAGGATACGCCACAATTCTAGAAGCTTCCTTTCTGGAGTCTGGGTCTTCCATCAGTCCAATGTCCGGCGAACGGCCCATACAGTCCGGCCTATAATAGATAGGTCGGCCTCCCGAGGACCCCTTAAACCAGGGCTCCCTCACTCCCCCCCCCCCCCGTCTTCCTGCTCCTCCTCATGACTGGAGGAGGCGTGGGTTTCCTCGGACACGGCGTCCGGCTGGTCCTTGATGCGGAGGCCCCCTCTGGCCTTCTTCTTCTTTTCCTTCTTCTCGGGCGTCGAGTACGGCGCCACCACAAGCATCGCCGCCAACAGCTCCGACCTGGGGTCTTCAGGTTGTGGAGCCGGGCAGTTAACCTTCGCGGCTTTGCTCAGCCAGTTTTGCTAAGGTAAGGGAGAAGGCATTCAGTCCTTTTGCCGAAGAAACAGAGTCACCGGACTAAAGTTGTACCATACCTTGGTCGGGGGATTGATGGTGCTTAGGCCCGTATCCTCTTCCTTGGCCGGCCAGCTCTTCTGAGGCTTGAACAAAGCCTTCCACAGCTTCTCTGGGGTGGTGCAGAAGAATTGGCGCACGGTAGGCTTGTCGTCAGGATGGTAAGCCCACATGGGGGATGCCCGGCGTTGGCAGGGGAGGATACGGCGGTGGAGCATGACCTGGACCACGTTGACCAGCTCCACCTTCGCCTCGATCACCGAGGTGATGCGCTTCTGCAGCAGCTTAACTTCAGCATCTGACCCCCAGTCGAGGCCCTTCCTGAGCCACGAGGTCAATCTCGTGGGGCCCAGATCTGAATTCGGCGGGGGCCGCCCAGCTCTCGTCCCTTGGCTCGGTGATGTAGAACCACTCCTTCTGCCAGGTTTTGATCGTGTCGATGAAGGTGCCAGATGGCCACTCGACGCGGGGGAGTTTGCTAATGACCGCCCCTCCGCAGTCCGCGTGCTCACTTGCCACGGTCTTCGGCTTGACGTTGAAGACCTTGAGCCACAGGCCGAAGTGTGGTTCGACTCACAGAAAGGCTTCGCAGACGATGATGAATGCCGATATGTCCATGAAGGAATTCGGTGGAAGGTCGTGGAAGTCCAGACCGTAGAAAAACATGAGACCCCTGAAAAAGGGGTGGAGCGGAAAGCTCAGTCCCCGGATAAAGTGGGGGACGAACACCACCCTCTCGCCTGCCTTGGGGGTGGGAATCACCTGGTTCTTCTCCGGGGCGCAGTGGAAGACGTTGGCGGGGAGGTAGCCGGCCTGCTTCAGGTCCCGGATATCCTGGTTAGTGACCGTGGAGGCCTCCCACTTGCCGTTGAAGCCAGAACCCGCCATGGCTAAGCTCGGAGGAAAGGGTGAGGAAGAACTGGATCAGGGCTCTCGGGGCTCGGAGAGATTGAGGAGGCGAAGGATGCGAATGGGAAGCATGAATATGCCTTGGTTTTTTTTCCCTTTTTATCGGACATGTCACCGATTAGCCTCGCTTACCGCGCCGCAAATCCCTCCGCTTCCCAAGACATGCGTGCCGTTATGCGCGTGTGGAGATTAATCACATCCCGTGTGAAACGGAGCACGATCAGTGCATTGATAAGTCGTGTCGCTGAAAAAACGGCCCCGGGCCGCGAATCGAGTTTTCGTAGCTGGTTCGGTGGTCATGGTAGACCACGACCCTTCATCAGAGGGGGGTGTCAGAAAACACTGTTTCCACTTTGGCGGTTGGCCTTCGGGGCTAAGCAATTCATGGTGTTCGGTCAATCATATGATCGGAAGAAATACGTGTCATCGGAGACCGGACTAGTCTCAGCCGATCAAGTAAAGGGAAGAAGAACTCACCCCGCAAGCCGAAGACTCTGATCATGCGAAGCAGCTGGAGCTGAGACCCTTGGCGTTGGGGGTTAGTTCGGGGGCTACTGAGGGATTCCCGGACTAAGGGGTCCTCGGGCTGCCGGCTCATCTCTCAATAGGCCGGCTCGATGGGCCATTCTCTGTAGAAGGGCCGGACACATCAAGACTCCACTTTCCAGAAGGAAGCCCTGAAGGCGCGTCGTGCACTCCAAGTCAAGATAAGGAAATCGCCATCTCCATCCTCGGCAGGAGGCCCACCATGTGTAAACCCTAGTACCCCTCGGTGTCTATATAAACCGGGAGGGTTTTAGATCATAGGACAGGGAAACTCATCTAGGGTTTAGCTAGTCGATCTCGAGGTAGATCAACTCTGTAACCTTCATATCATCAATATAATCAAGCATGACATAGGGTTTTACCTCCATAGGAGGGCCCGAACCTGGGTAAACATCGTCTCCTTCGTCCCTTTGTTACCATCGGTCCTAGTCTCACAGCTCGGGACCCCCTACCCGAGATCCGCCGGTTTTGACACCGACAAATACCTTACCCCCTTTTAATAGTATTGGCTTTCCTATGGACTCAAAGTGATTTCTCACAAAGTAAAATGTAGAGTCCTCTTGCTTGAAGCTTTGCCAATCCATTTCCTTGCATCTAGGGGTTTCTCCTCACAATCCTTTTTGCCAAGCCATCTCTCTCTATGGACTTTATCCTGAAATACACTAGGTAGAAATATTAGTCCAAGAGACAATGTATGTTGTCATGAATTATCAAAACCACCAATGGAGCATGTTGTGCTTTCACCAACAAACTTCACTCATATTCATTTCTTCGAAAGAACTTGTGCAATCAACTCCAACCTTATGCACTAGTTCAAGGAGTCACAAATCCTCTTGTTGGTAAGCAAGGGACAAGGTATTCAATGCATCAATGGACATCATCACATGAGCATTCCACTCCATATCCATAGATATCCTTGTTATTATTCCTTGTGTGGGACTAACCCATGTAGATGTGAAGAGTATCTGAAAGTGCTAGTTATCGACTAGAGGGGGTGAATAGGTGATTTTTATGAATGGCTTCGAAAGAGACGATGTATTCGAAGTATGCGGAAGCTAATCAGGATCAGATAGGGATAACAATCAAGAGTCTAGGCAGAACATGAAACATGATGAAGACATTCAGGCAAGTATGGCATAGTCATCATGCAAGCTAAGATGCATCGAAGATAAACTTAGACAATACGAAGACAAATGGCACTCAGATGAATGTCTTTAGTGAATGTCTTCACACAGAGACGAGCAAGCAATGGCTTCACAGTTCAAAACAGAGAGTAAAGAAGTAAAGAAGATGGAACCAGTTGCTCGATGAAGACACATGATTTGTTGGACCAGTTCCAGTTCTTGTGACAACTGTACGTCTGATTGGGGAGGCTGAGAATGAACTCTGAAGACCTTGTCTACACCTTGTTCCCCTTGATCCAAGGTCACTTAGACCTTGCCGAATCACTCTCATAAGTATTCAAGGTAGACTTCTGAAACCTTCACAAACTAGGTCACCCGGCAATCCACAATGACTCTTGGATGCTCTAGACCATGATGCCTAACCGTTTGGAAGATACACAGTCTTGAAGTGTAACAAGTCTTCGGTTCTCTCAGAATAGAATGACTTCGGTGATGCTCAAACACACTAGCTCTAGGTGTTTGGGGTTTATCCTTGCAGGATCTCTCTCTCTCTCTCTCTCAAAGTCTTCGAGGTGGGTTGCTCTCAAACGACAAAAGCCGTGTAATAACTCTGAGCAGCCAACCAACTTGTGGTGGATGGGATGGGCTATTTATAGCCAACAGGCAACCTGACACGATATGACCGAAATGACCCTGGGTCAATGGCCAACCGACATGTGTCCCAACTGTCGGAATTTTAAAGACACACGCGACAACATTGCTTGGGCCTTGGGGTACAAGTAATGTTGACTCAACCAACTCTGGAAGAGATTTTCTCTCATTGTCTTCATGCGAAGACATAGGTATTTAGGTTGAGCATTACGTCAGTTTCTGACTTCGATCACTTGGACCCCACTTAACAGCGCAGTGGTTCCTATGACTCAGGAAAAAAGAAAACGAAACTACCAAAACACAAAGTCTTTGCATCTCATTATCTTCATGTGATTATCTTCGCGCACCACCATTGTCTTCAACTATCTTCAATGTCTTCGAATATTTTTAGGGGTTGTCTTCGACGGTTAAACCGAATCTCCAGGGACTTCTATCTGTGTTATTGTCGGATTTCGGGCTCCGCAAAACCCAAAGAGGTTCGAACTCAGGGGCGTGTGCGAAGATCCCCACCAGCTTCGGCCTCAAGCTCACAGCTCCCCAACCTTGCCGAATCGAACTCACTCAATCGTAGGGGAAGAAGACTAACACGCAGATTTACCCAGGTTTGGGCCGCTGCGAAGAGTAAAACCCTACTCCTGCTTTGGTGGATTGCCTCACGAGGAGGTTTGTGGATGAACAGGTACAGTGGTGTGCAACCTCGCGAGGGCGCTCGGGTGGTTTCGGATCTCTCCTCTACGGAGCAGCCTAGTCCCTATTTATAATGGCCCGGGTCCTCTCCCCTTATCGCATTGGTGGGAAGGGATCCCACAACGGCCATTTTCGAAGGGGGACAAGGAGTACACCTTATCCTGACGAAAGGTGGTCTTCGCCTGCAAAGTAACTGGTAGTGATGCAGAGGTGGGCTCGACGATGACGTCCGTCCTGCGGGGCTCGCGGTCTTGGTCTTGTTGCGCCGGAATGGAAACCTTTGGGGGGCTGTCTTGGGAACCCGCGTACGTCCTTGCCTCCTTTGCACCAAAGGGGAAACTGTCTTCTCTATGCGCGCATGTGCCCGCCTGGCCTGGCCTGCGTCACCTCCGACCTCGCGAGGCCGGGTGCAGCATAGAGATCTCCGCCCCTCGGGAGGCAACCTGGGGAGGCCTCCTCCCTCCGGGGGTCTTGGCGTCGTCCTCCTCGCGAGGGTGAGGCTCGCGCGAGGGCCTTATCTTGAGTGATGCCGCGCCAGGCCGTACACGCGGTCGAAGTGGGCCATGCCCTGGGCCGCAGGCAGGCAGGTCTGGGTACCTCCGTTCCCAGAACGCCGACAGTAGCCCCCGGGCCCAAGGCGCGCTTGGGTTGGCTTTGGGGCAAAGCCGAAGGAGCCGACCTGCGCGCCACGGGCCCCAATCGCCTACGGGCCCAGCCTAACGCGTGGCGCGTAACGAGACGCGAACGCCTCCACTTCCCGAAGACTTCGGGAACCGCCCCGAGTCAAGTTGACGCGAAGCCTGCGCGCAGCACCGGCCATCATTGCCCTTCCTTGAATGTAGCCGAGTCCTTGTGTCTTCTCTGCCCCCGACCCACACGGATGTGACCCGACGGGGGCAGGCGAAGCGACGTGAGGCAGGGCTGCCCGCTGGTCGAGCCGGGCACGTGGCGCTTGGGGAGCACGCGTCGCCTCCACTCCCCACGACGCCTCATGGACAGCGGTTGCGCCTATAAACTCGCCTCGCCCGGGAGGTCATGCCATCCTGACATGCCCTCTCGCTTCCCATCCTTCCTAAGATATCATCCTCTTCTCTTTCCTTCCCTTCCATGGCGTCTGGGGGAAGTGCAGCAGGCGCGGGGAGGCGCACGGGGTCTCCGGCTCCACCACCGGCCTCTGGAGACAGCGAAGGGGGGCCTTCGAGGCCGGCCCAGGCACGCCGGCACTGGACCGTCACCGATGAGTGAGTGTTCCGTCACCCTCCTCCCTTTCTTGTGAACCATGCCCGTCATGCCGGATCTGATTGCCTCCTCTTCTCAGGGCGCCCATGCCCAAGAGGCGCAAGCTCGACAAACTCCAGGAGGAGGCGGACGCGCTCAGGGCCCAGCTAGTGGGCGCCGAGGCCGCCCTCCAGGCCGCGCTCAGAGGTGAGGAGGACACCAAGGCAGAGCTGGCATCCCTCCAGGCCCAGATCGAGGGAGCAGCCAACGCCGTGCAGGCCGCCAAGGACGAGGCGGCACACGCGAGGATGCTGGAGGCGCAGTGCGCCAAGCAGTATCTAGACATATCCCGCCGCGCGGTCGGTGCAGTTAGTCAGTTCGTCGGGGAAGCCCCCGCGCTGCCGTGCGCACACGGCGACGGGGGTTATCTCAACTTCTTCGGCAAGGTGGTGGAGGCGCTGGAGACTGGCGTCTACCGGGTGGACGAAGACAACGAGTCCAGCGCGCGCGACCTTCTGGACATCGCGCTGACGCGCGTCTTCTCCAACTTGCGCCGCCACGTCCCAAAGCTTGATCTCTCCCGCGTGATGGAGCCGGTGCCCGAGGAGCTCCAGAGGACCCTCAGGGACGAGGTGCACAGGCAGGTGGAGTCCCTGGTGGAGCGGTTCGTCCAGGAGCCCTCATCCGAAGAGGGCGGCGACTCCGGCGCCATGGCTGGCCGGGGTCACGATGGGGACAACGCCTCCTCCGCCTGAGCTTCCCTTGTTTTCTTCCTTCTGGTTCCTATTGCATCAAGAAACACCTGGCCCTTGGGGGCGTTAAACTTTTGTGCTATACCTCGTCTTCCTTTTTTTTGAACCGTCGATTGATTGTTTTGTGCGGCGCGTCCTCATCTCTTCCACGGGGTTTTACGTCATCGTTGGTGTGCCTCCGCACACCCCTTTGCGCCTTTGCTTGCCTCGCTGTGCCGTTGCTCCGCGCCTGGCACTCCTCGGGGGGTCTGCAGGGGTATCGCACAGCGTCCAGCGATAGCAGCCCGCCGGGACCTCACGAGGTGGGCATTTCTGAGGGGACGCATGCCGCTCCAAAGCCAAGGTTTTAGCGGCGATGCCTAGAGAAGCTGAACTCCCTCCCTTGCGTCGTCCTTCCTGTATCCAGAGCCACAGGAGGTCCCTGGGGGCACGCAGTAAACCGTAGCGCCTGCACTTTCACGTTAGCGCTCCCGTCTCATACCCCAATATTTGGGCTGCCATTAAATCAAAAATTCCTGCTCATTAGGGTTGGGGTACTTAGCTTAGCGGGCCGTGGCGAGCTCGTGCGTTGTGAGGTGCAGCTTGAGTGCCTGGGGATCTCGGGGATCTCGCCAGGGGGGTCTTCTTCCTTGCGAGCGAGGTGGTTCGGGAGCCCTCTTGGTGCTCTGCGTCGGCAGGGCCCAATCCCGCGCATACCTCGACCGCCGTTGGGGCGTCCGGATCACCAGGACGAGACCAAGGGGCGAGGGGCTACGTGACCAGTGAGGCTCCTGAGTCGTGTTGCTCAGGAGTCCCCCTTAACGCTCGAGCGGCTCCCTTACCTTTCCTTGCCCGCTCCTGCCTCGAGAGGCGCCCGAGCCTCCTGAGGGTACGTGACGGCGCGCCAAGCCATGGCTGGAGCCCCCGAGCGAGGGTCGATCGTCGCTGGTATGCCGAGTCGCGATGCTCAGCAATGGCCAGGAGATGGGTGCCTCTGAGGCAGCATGCGCCTGTCGGCTTGCTCGAGAGCGCCGTGCGAGGACCAGGATGCCAAGGCCTTGGCACACACCGTGCCCACGTAACCCCCCGCTCGCGGGGCGCGTGAGGGGGAGACCGACAGGTGTCGATTCAGAAAACGAGACTTCAAGATCAAAAAGATTGCAAACAGAAAAAATTCCCACCCTATTTTTCAAATAAGGTTGCGAAACTTCGAGCTTCATTCCAAAAAGTGGCAATTCGAATACAAAAAGGAGCAAGGAACAGCCGCGTCTGGCACCTAGGCTAGTCTTCGTCTTCGTCTTCTCCCCAGCGCGGAGCGTAGGGCTTCCACTAGGCGTGGGCATAGTCATTGGAGGACAGTGTTGTCCGCCAGCGCGGAGCATGGGGCTTCCACTTGGGCGTGGGTGGGAACCCCTCCGCGTCCTCGGGGGGCTCCGGGCGTATACAGCCCACTCATTATTACATGAGAGTGTCACGGTCGGAGATAGCTGGGCGAACCCCCAGGCGCAAGGCCTAGGTGCTCCCAACTCGGCCACGAGCCATCCCGCACATTTCTGAGCGGTTGCACGCCCCTACGGCCCAAACATGAGTGCATTGCTCCCCGCGTAGCCGCGGGATTGCGCTCCTGTGGCCCAAACATGAGCGCAATGCACCCCGCGTAACCATAGGGGTGTTGTGTCGGTGAAGCCGCCTCATGAGGCATCGGGGCGCCGGCCAGGCCGCGACCCAGAGCCCTCGCGAGGCCCTGCCTCCTGAGGGCCACGCCGGCGCCCCCGGAGCCGCGCGTGGCCCGCGCTGCTTGTATACTGCCGATCCCCTAGGCGGTTGCTCCTGCGGCCCAGGGGGCCCAGCTGCGCGCTGCTTGCTTGCGAGGGCGGCGCCCGCACCACGCCCCCGCGCATCCCGGGACGCCCCCTCTCTTGCACCAATCTGGCCCGGTGCTCCCTCAGTGGGAGCCCCCGGGCCCGGCTTGAAGAGGGCGTCCGGGACACCTCCCTACTCCGGGAGGATGCTGGCACCCGCGGGGGGCGCGCGACCCACGGTGTCGTCCGCAGCTACGATGCTGCTCGGAACATAGGCCTCTGTGTAAAGGCCTTGGCTTCCTCCTGAGCCGTCTCCGTGCGCCCCGCGATCAGCCTCCCCGGGTGGCAAGACGACGCCGTCCGGGACGCGCGACCCACAGACCCTCCTGCGCCGAGCCTCTGCCCGAAGTTGCTTGCCTCTGCCGTCGCCGCGAGGTTGGGCGCGCGCGTCTTGACGTGGGTTGCCTCCATGGTTATCCACCGCGCCTCCATTACGGTTACCTACTTGCTCAGAGGCTTGAGCCGCCTGGTCCCTGCGCCGGTTGGCGCGCTCGCACCGGGACGACCCAGGCTGTCGATGGTCCACCGCTCATGAGCGCGCGCGGAGTGTCCCGTCACCTTCTTCATATGCACCACCGGCGGGGCCGGGCGGTGCTCCGAAGCCGGTCACCGGGATCTGGAGGAGAAGGAGCACAGCGTGGGGCGGGCCTTGCTCGGGCTCGCCCGGGCATGGGCCGGGCATGCTGTCAGTCGATGAAGGGAGCTGTGCGGCGGGCGAGCCCCCGGCGCCCAGCGTCGGGGGTCGAGAGGGGAGGTGCGGGGCCCAGGCCCTCCTCGCAACGGTGACCAACTCGGCGATGTGGTCGGCCCAAGCGTCGAAGCCCCCGTCCGTTGGGCGATGACGAAGCAGCTCACTTGCCATCAGCAGCGCGTCATGCGCATTCAGATCTCCCACGTGGACACATGGTGATGGCGGTCCCGCGGGCGGTGCCACGAGGCGAGTGCTCTGCCGTGGTGGCGGGCGTGCGGAGCCCGGAGGTGCCTGGCCGGCACGAGCAGCGATAGCGGTGGAGATGACTCTGGTGGCCTGGTAACGACCGCCCAGCACCGAGCTGCCAGGGCGCGCATCATGAGAGGTGGCAGCAAGGTTGGTGAAGGTGGAACCGCCGGGGCCGAGGAAAACTTGACGGGCGTCGGCCATCGAAGCGACGGAGCGGAGAGGAAGCGAGGCTTGTGGAAGGATTCCGACACGCCCCCTACCTGGCGCGCCAAATATCGGATTTTGGGCTCCGCAAAACCCAAAGAGGTTCGAACTCAGGGGCGTGTGCGAAGATCCCCACCAGCTTCGGCTCAAGCTCATAGCTCCACAGCCTTGCCGAATCGAACTCACTCAATCGTAGGGAGGAAGACTAACACGCAGATTTACCCAGGTTCGGGCCACTGCGAAGCATAAAACCCTACTCCTGCTTTTGGTGGATTGCCTCACGAGGAGGTTTGTGGATGAACAGGTACAGTGGTGTGCAACCTCGCGAGGGCGCTCGGGTGGTTTCGGATCTCTCCTCTATGGAGCAGCCTAGTCCCTATTTATAATGGCCCGGGTCCTCTCCCCTTATTGCATTGGCGGGAAGGGATCCCACAACGGCCATTTTCGAAGGGGGACAAGGAGTACACCTTATCCTGACGAAAGGTGGTCTTTGCCTGCAAAGTAGCTGGTAGTGATGCAGAGGTGGGCTCGACAATGACGTCCGTCCTGCGGGGCTCGCGGTCTTGGTCTTGTTGCGCCGGAATGGGAACCTTTGGGGGGATGTCTTGGGAACTCGCGTACGTCCTTGCCTCCTTTGCACCAAAGGGGAAACTGTCTTCTCTATGTGCGCCTGTGCCCGCCTGGCCTAGCCTGCGTCACCTCCGACCTCGCGAGGCCGGGCGCATCATAGAGATCTCCGCCCCTTGGGAGGCAACCTGGGGAGGCCTCCTCCCTCCGGGAGACTTGGCGTCGTCCTCCTCGCGAGGGTGAGGCTCGCGCGAGGGCCTTCTCTTGAGTGATGCCGCGTCGGGCCGTACAGGCGGTCGAAGTGGGCCACGCCCTGGGCCACAGGCAGGCAGGTCTGGGTACCCCCGTTCCCAGAACGCCGACAGTTATCCTATGAACTCTCACAAACACATTAGTCCCTCAACCACGTTTGTCTTCAATACTCCAAAACCAATAAGGGGTGGCACTAGATTTACTTACAATCTTCCCCTCTTTGGTGATTGATGACAAATTGGTTGAAGTTTTCAATGTGGATAAAATTATTTGAAGTTAAGGACGTGGAGATTAGGATTACAAGATAGAGAGAGCTCCCCCTGAAGATGTGCTTCTGAAGATATTGCTTTTGAATGCAAAAGCACATGGAAGGTTTTTTAATTGTGGAGTTATCCCCCAATATCTTGGAATCCAATCACCATGCATATAACATGATATGAAGATAATGACATGCACAATGAAAAATGGGCGTCTGCAGAATGACTTCGAGCGCATAAGATTAACTTAAAGCAGCGCCAAAGTTTGGAAAGCATCGAATGTGCGGACGTCCATGAGGACTTAAGCTTTACAACCCAAAACATCAAATGAACACAACGGGAGTTGTAAACTTAGAAAAAATTATATACAACCCTGCCCAAAAACTCGTTTGAAGACTATCAACTCAATATTTCTCCCCCTTTGTCATCGAATGACCAAAAAGGGTGAATACATTGAACCCTACACGTCCCCAATAGGAGTCGAAGACGATGGAGCGTCGGAGACGGTGTTGGCGTTGGGCGGAGAAGATGGGCCTGATGCAGTGTCGTTGCGTGTTACAGGTGCTGGACAAGAAGTGACGTCTTCGGCTTCATCATCTGTGAGATTGGCATGTACTGTTTGCATCGAACACAAATAGTCACTGTCTTCAAGAGATGACGTCCTACGCCAGGTTTCAGTTTGAGGCGGATGAGAGCAAAATTTGAAGCTTTGTCTGAAGCCATCCTCTTCAAGATCATGCTTTGAAGCCATAAGTGTCAAAGTCTTCCATGCACATTTGCTGGTTTCATGAGCAACAAACCCGTTCTTGGTGGAGTGATTCCGAATGCGATTGATGTTAGACATTAGGTTCTGCATCTGCCTCTTGGTCCACTCATGGCGCCGATCCTGCTTTTGATGCAGAGAGATGAGATGCTCTCTGCCAGTCATAACCCAAACCCTGCTAGGTTGTTGTTGTTGTTGAGGTAGTGTGCTAGAAGTAGGTTCGGTGGCAATGACACTGGGCTGTGGTTGGCGAATGGCGCCAAACAGTCTTGCTTTGGTTAGATCACTTGCTATGTGAAGACCTTCAACATGAGCAGTGCCACTGGTACCTTTCACAATTGGATTCTTGCCCTTAGAAGGATAAATGTCTTCATGTATGACTTCGAATTCAGGAAGAAACACAACATGGTTGCGAGCAGATGGTAGGAAGAGAGTGTTGGATCTTCTCTTGATGAAGCGCATGATTGATACGTCTCCAACATATTTATAATTTTTTATTGTTCCATGCTACAATATTATCATTCTAGGGTGCTTTTGGGTGATTATTTACCAATTCATATTATTTTTGAGCACTAACCTATTAACCTAGTGCCCAGTGCTAGTTGTTGTTTTCTCCATGTTTTTGACTTTTCAGGTTTACAGTACCAAATGAAGTCCAATTGCCCCGAAACTTTTATGATTTTTTCTGGACCAAAGGAAGACCTGGAAGCTTCGGGAGGAGGCCGGAGGCTCCATGAGGGAGCAACCACACAACAGGGCGCGCCCAGGGGGGTGACCGCGCCCTATTATGTGGTGGCCCCCTCGGGCGTCTCCCGACGCCCCTCTCTGGCCTATAAATTCCAATAAATCCCAAAACCCTAGAGAGCCTCCCGAGACACTTTTTTTGCCGCCGCAAGTCTCTGTTCTGCCGTGTGCCCATCTGGAGTCCTGTTCTGGTGCCCTGCCGGAGGGGGGATCGATCCCAGAGGGCCTCTTCATCAACCTTGCTGCTCCCATGGTGATGTGTGAGTAGTTCCCTACGGACTACGGGTTCGTAGTTAGTACTTAGATGTCTCTCTCTCTCTCTCTCTCTCTCTCTCTCTCTCTTGATCTTCAATACAAAGTTCACCCCATCTTCACGATGATCTACTCGATGTAATTACTTTGTGCGGTGCGTTTGTTGGGATCCGATGAATTGTGGGTTTATGTTCAGATTTTTCATGAAAAAGATTTGAGTCTTCTCTGATTTCTATTATGATTCTTATTTGCAAGATTATTATAGCTTCGTAAATCTCTCCGATCTATTGAAATAGTTTGGGCAACTAGATTGATATTTCTTCAGTAAGAGGGATGCGGTGTAGTGGGTTCAACCTGACGGGTTTCTATATCCCAGTGACACAAGGGAACAAGATATGTCTTTGTGTTGTTGCCACTAATGATAAAACGATGGTGTTAATTCATATTGATTGAATTCTCTTTGTCTACATTATGTCATCGTTCTCCAAGCATTACTCTGTTTGTCATGAACTTAATACTTAGAGATGCAATCATAGAAGCGCTATCGACGTGGAGTAACAGTAATATGTGCAGGCAGGAGTCGGCCTATTTTTTTTATGGATGTGATGCCTATATACACATGATCATTGCCGTAATAAAGTTTGCATAACTATACGCTTTTCTATCAATTGTCCAACAGTAATTTGTTTACCCACCGTATGCCTACTACATGAGAGATGCCACTAGAGAACACTACGCCCCCGGGTCTATTCACTTATATATTTACAAAATATTTCAATACCTTGCTGCCATTTATTTACTTTTATTTTATTTTGCATTTTACAGTATTTAACTTCCATCTACATACGTCACTAGCTTGCAAATAACGAGTCCAAGGGGATTGGCAACCCTCTTGCCCGCGTTGGGTGCAAGTGTTTGCTTCTTTGTGTGCAGTCGCTGAAGACGGGGGTTGCGTGCTACTCCTATTGGTTCGATAAACCTTGGTTCTCAACTGAGAGAAATACTTATCTATACTGTGTTGCATCATCCGTTCCTCTTCATGAAAAACCCAACGCAGATCACAAGTATCAGGAAGGACGTTCGTTGCCGGCGTCCGTACAAATTATCATTTGCGCCAAACGAGGGGGGCAGACGTCCTGGCAGCGAGGGGCCTGGCGGGGTCACAGGCGCTGCCGGCCCGAGGCGACCATCCAACCACCATCAGCGCCGTGCGCACCCTCGTCCACGACCCGATGCACCTCAGAACGGAGCACGTGGTGCACGACGGGCGACGAGGGCAGCGGTGAGGGTGTGGTGGGAAGCAAACGACGGAGGGGAGCAAAGGGCCTGACGGTAGGAGCGGGTGTCGGAGCCCGCGAGGAGCGGCTTGACTCTATCCAGCAGAGCTCGCGGCTCCGGCCCACGACGGCAGAGGAGGGGGAGCGAGCGGACATGGCCAGGAGGTGGGCGGCTGCGCTGGAGCGGCGGCCTACGCGGGGAAGGTGGACGCTGGAGCAGGAGTGGCCGACGGCGGAAGCGGGCTAGGTGCGGGCCCTCAGCGGGCTCACATATAGATATCTGAGTGTACCATTAATATAAGTTATTTTTTTTGCATTAGATTATGTATGAACAATATATGTGTTGGTCGCTTGCATCATACCTATGTAGTTTAGCTTCATATCTTTGTTAGAAATAACATTCTTTTAAATGCAATTCATGTTTTTATCTTTTTATACTGTTTGTATTTTTGTTTTCATCTTTAAGCTTACATTCACTTCTCAGGTTTTCCGCAGCAACGCGTCGGGGTCATTTCTAGTCTAACCAAAAGCGTCCCTGGTGTCGTCGTGAACCGTGCGTTGGAGTTGCCCTTCCTACGCTGGCGTCCGCAGCTCTGGCTCGTAATCGTAGGACACGGGCCCGGCTTCAGCTCGGCACGTCCTTCTCCACCGCGCCTCCCCTCTCTCCTAGCGAGCGGCCGGCCACCGGCAGCCACATCGCCCTCCATCGCCTCCGCCGCGCCACCGAGTCGATTGTCTCGAGCGCACAACACCCCGCCCCCGCGGCGACCTTGCTAACCACTCACAGAGGAGCTCGGCCACCCCCTGCGTTCCGCGCAATCGTTGTGAAACAGTCAAATAGATCCCCAATTCGCGGCATCCGACTTGATGGACGGCCGTCGAAGAGGCGAGCGGGAGGTGAACCGGTGGCATACAGGTCCTGAGGAGGCGCGTGAGAGGGACTCCGGCTCCTCCTCCCCGGCTGCCATCCTCCTCTTTGCCCTCATCGGCGCCACTGTCACCACAGCCGCTGTACGTCTCCCCCCTTCCCGGCCGCGCGTTCTCAAGCTCTAATTCGAGACGCGACAGTTGTTTGTACTACTTTGTAGGGTGTGCGGCGCTGCTTTATTGTTGCTGTAGCGTAGATGGCAGCGTTGGACTGAAGCAAACTCATGAAATGATCATTCACTTAACAGTTACTCCACTTGTGTGTTACCGATGCATTTGGGTAATGTGATTGTGCATCTGTTTCTGGGAGTTTGCAGGTTGGTCAACTGCGCCGCACCTTTGGCTGGTTCTACACTCAGGTATATGGAAATTCTCATCTTGTGAGTCTGAAGTTCAACATTAACCAAATTGTAAGCAGAATTTGGGAGAGATAGTTAAAATTGTTTTCGTTCACTGAAGCTTAGCAGATCAGAACCATATGTCTACTGGGAAGACATACCTCGTGGGCCGAATAGGTGTGGTGATGCATGGCGATATTACCGAAGGACGCGTGAGACGAACGAGGATCAGAGGAAGAGAGTGGTCGGTTCCTTACTTGCATATAGGAGACTAGGATTGTTTAATGTTTTTATGGACATTTACATTCAAAACTTATGCTTTCATTTCACTGTAGGTGCTAAAAACTGTAGTGTTGTGAATGCCTCAAACCTTGCTTCTAAATTATTAAGATTAACTTCATAGCGCATGAACGGCTTTAAAGGTCAATATAATGTTGTTACAAACCAGCTGAAACTTTTACCCCCTCAAATTGAAATTGTTGATCTTACGAAAAAATCGGTGAAGCAACCGCACCATTTTCTTAATTATAGAGCCACTGTGTTAGTCTCATATTTATGTGCTGATATGTTTCAACTAATCATCAACCAACATTAGCGCTTATTGTAGGAACGCATCATGCACATGCAAGATATGTTCAAGAAGGAGAGAAGTAAATGCCGGGATTATCGGACTCGCAATGGCCACAATCCAACCTATAATCAGCATAGTCGAAGAGAAGACTGGTATGAAGATGCAGAAACGTTTTATGCTAATCAAAGAACAAATTTCAGATCAAGGCCCAGGGAAGCTATGCAGTACAGTATGTCACATCACTATTCTATCTTGGGCCTAAACAGGTATGTCATAAAAGCTCTTCATGTATTTTCTAGTTGTGTTTGATGATAGTTGAGCTTGTATGAGCCTCATTCATACTACATTGGTCCTTTGGCCCATGTTTTCTCGTTAGATGTGGAACATGTTACAGACATAGGTTACATGTAACTGTCTCCCTTCTCCTTAGGTTTATTCTACCAGCTGTTCTTAGATTGTTCCATACTCCTTAGGTTTAGTTTAGCAGCTGCTATCTGACTCTCTTATACTGAATCTGCCTTTATAGAATCCTGAATTATTGGCGCACATTTTGGATAAATTTCTCTTGCCTGGAAATTTATACTGATACAGACATATGTTATACTCATAATTTTCTCATCACTACGATTTCTACTTTTTGTTACATAGGTCAAGAGCAGAACCATTTTCAGATGCTGAGATTAAGGTGTGTCTTCTTGTACTTGTCATTTCGTGACATAGAATTCTCAGCTGAAAGACTGCCATTATTTTCTGATATATTCTGTAGCACTTGCACTTTAATCTTGTAGGTGAAGACAAAGTAACTAAAATGTTTTCGTTCTTACTAATCTCACTGCACTTTCCTTTATACTCGCTACAATTCTGAAGTGGTTGATATGAGCTGGAGGATTCAGTCCCAAACAAGTTGGGGTAGGCTAGAGTTGAAACCCATAAGATCTTGAAACCAAGTCATGGTTCTGGCATGGGGATAGCTAACTTCCACGCACCCATGTCCATGGCTAGTTCTTTGCTGATTCTAGATGATGCCCCGCGCGTTGCTGCGGGAACCTTGATAAAACAGATGCATAGATAGATGCTAAAAACTAAAAATATTGCAAAAAACATATTTAAGATTGCTCTCAGTTTATATTTGAAAAACGCATGTGAATCCTACATAACAAAAATGTGTAACATGACCTACATATACTAGAAGATACCCTGCGCATTGCAGCGGGAATTTTGAGCAAATAATTTGTAAGAAAGAAAAATGGCAACTATATTATATACATGTGATAGCAAATAATGTACTGACGTGGAAGTGCCATGTATGCATTATTAGTGAATCAAATGGTGATTCAGACACATGAGAATAAATTTTCAATGTCATCAAAAAACCATGAGTTGTTGCAATCTAGATCACATTTATTTACACCACCACCACCACCACCAACAACAACAACAACACAGCCTGCAATACAAAACAATAAAATAAGCATGTTGCATTAGTTGATATTCTGCACATGCATATGTACATTTTGGCAATCACTAAATGTTCTTCCTGAAGTATAGTCGGCAGCTTTCAAGCTTGAATGATAGACACGGTCTTGAAGCCCTCTAATCACCAAAAATACTTAGTGTGTCAAGTTTCTTCTCCACCTCCAGTTCAATCTAACTGCTGTTAGAAATATTAGGTAGATGCCATACAGAAAAAAAGGAAAAATTCTACCAGCAAGTATGGGAAAAGGGGATCAACGCCTAAAACCCAAACCCCCTTTGCCTACTTGTATCTTCTAGCCTTTGAAAAATGCGTGTATCTTCTAATTTTTGTTTATTACTGCTTCTAATATAAAATAACACTGCTACAATAAGTGTCATAGTCAAGTTACTACCAGTTAAAAGAGCTATTTTCTTTAATCTATTCGAACAACTACTTGATCTGGCTGATTGGATGAGATAGATGGCCAATGATTGCAGAAATATAACTGGGTAGAGCATGTAAAGATATAAAGATAGTCGGCTAGCCAACAAATATTATAAAAACTACAAATGAGAGAAGCATCATTACCTTCTCAAGACTTAAAAATTTAATAGATAGAAGATATTTTTTTCTCGAGAAAACGCAAAGAGATTTGCGTTTCTTTGTATTGAAAAGAGAGAGTTTATGTTACAAGCCTCCTAGGAGGTACAAGGGCCATGAGGGCCATGAAGATTACAGGAGATCAATGCACGTCCCATGTTTGGGGTATGGCGTCCCGGAGGCCAGTGGCCCCAGCCTTGGCCCATAGCGCCGCCTTGTCCTTGATCTTCATAACTAGGTCATTCACACACGGACGGGTACCGTTGAAGACGCAATCGTTGCGGTGCTTCCAGATCATCCATGAGGTCAGAAGAGCCATGGAGGCGAGTCCCTTGCGCATGGGCTGCGGTGTGTTCTGCTTGGCCGCATGCCATCAATCCAGGAGGGAAGACTCATGGCTCGGCGATGCGCACGGCATGCGAAGCCACGCGATGGTCTCATGCCAAACCTGTCTGGAAAACGGGCAGCGTACGAGCAGGTGGTTCATCGTCTCCGGGCCTTGAGAGCACAAGAGACCTGGGTTGTGGTGCTGCAGCCCTCGGCGTGCGAGCCTGTTGGCAGTCCAGCACCTGTCCTGGTCGGCGAGCCAGTGGAAGAAGCGTACCCGAGGGGGCGCCCAGCTTTTCCAAATGAATTTCCAAGCCTTGCTTTGGATTGAGCCGTGGAAGGTGGCCTTGTAGCAGGATTTGGCGGTGTAAGAGCCGCTCGCAGTCCATTTCCAGATTAGCCGATCGGGCGCGTCACTCAGGGGGGTGCGCGCGATGGCATGCCACAGCCGGATGTACTGGCCGATCTCGTGGACGCCCAATGTGCCCTCGATGTCGCGTGCCCAAGTGTTGGCATGCATTCCCTCTGCAACCGTCCGCGTCCGCCTTTTGCGCTTAGGGATGCACGCGTGGAGCTGCGGCGCTAGCTCGCTGATGGAGCGGCCGTCGATCCATCGGTCGTCCCAGAAGAGGTCTGTTTGGCCGTTGCCCAAAGCCATCGAGGTGCAAGCGAAGAATAGAGCGCGCTCGTCCGGAGAGAACTGCAGGTCCAGGCTGCTCCAGGCTCGGTTCGGGTCGGTTCGGCAGAGCCAGAGCCAACGCATGCGGAGCGCGAGTCCGGTGCGCTCCAAGTCCGGGATCCCAAGGCCTCCAAGCTCGATAGGACGGCATGTCCGGCGCCAGTTGACGTGGCAGTGGCCTCCATTGGCAGCCTCGCGCCCAGCCCATAAGAACCCTCGCTCGATCTTCTCGAGCTGCTTGATAGTTTTC
This sequence comes from Elymus sibiricus, assembly GCA_039707655.1. NCBI lineage: Eukaryota > Viridiplantae > Streptophyta > Magnoliopsida > Poales > Poaceae > Elymus > Elymus sibiricus. The sequence continues at coordinate 278,832,109 of CM077665.1, forward strand.
TTTGGAGGCGCGAAGACGAGTAGCTGGTGGATAGGGATCGCACAGAGGACGGATTTTACCGTCGCGAGTCGCCCAGCCTTGTTCATGAGCCCCGCTTTCCATGCCGGTAGCTGGCTACGCACCCTGTCCACAAGCGGTTGTAGCTGCGCTGCAGTGGGTCGCCGCACCGTAAGGGGGATCCCCAGGTAGGTGATGGGGAGCTCGACGATCGGGCAGCCGAGTTGTTGGACCGCTGGGGCCATGGCGTCGGCATCGCAGTGGAGAAGGGTAGCCGTGCTCTTGGCGTAGTTGGATAGAAGATATTTTGTCATCAATGTCTTAGCAAGCTTGAATAAAATTGGAGTGCATTCTTGTCAGGTTGATGAGCGTCTCCAAGTGCCACCCATGTATATCATGATGACGGAAGAAACATCAATTTGCATATTAGAAAAGTCATCAAAGAGTGAACACATGCTCACGTCGTGTTTGAGGGAGAAAACGAAGCATCTGCAAGTGGTGTGTGGTGTCATTGATAGAAGCGGCGTCGCGAGCCTTGACACAAAGACCAGTGGAAAGAATTCAAATCAATTCTTGTTCTATTGCGAAGGAAACAAATACCAGTAAGGATAATAGAGCCCGCATAATTCTACAATGCATTTAAAAAGGGAATACAGATCACACCGCCAAGTAATGGAACACCAAACAGTAATCCGTGAAATAATACTTGAAAAAACAGTCCAGTTCAGTTAAGATGACCACAGAGGTATGGTTAAATATGCAACATAGTAAGCTACCATCGATCCAGCTTGGTGGAGATACGACCATCCATCTTTCTCTGAAGTAATCTACAATTTAAGAGAAAAATCTCAGTAGAACAGCCAGATCATATCAAGCTTTAGTATCTAGAACACAATATCTGTATTTAAGCTTTGCATCGACCACTACATGAATTTTGCAAGACAGACTAGCCATGGACAGGGGTGCGTGGAAGCTTGCTATCCATGTGACAGAACCATGAGTTGGCCGCGAGATCTTATGGGTTTCACCTCTAGCCTACCCCAACTTGTTTGGGACTAAAGGCTTTGTTGTTGTTGTTGTTGTTGTTGTAGACAACTGATGTTGTTCTAGGTGCAACAATTTTGAAATCTCTAGATTTAAGAACCGGATCGGCAAGCAATGGATCGCGGTGGCAGATCAAATGTACTCCATGACGAAGAGGTTGTAGGGAGAACCTGATATGGAGAGGGGATGGGACGTTGCAGATTTGTCCCGGCAAACATGCACGACACCTGCAAGTGATGGGTTTCGGGAACAGAGACTTCAAATTCGTCCCACCATCTTACAATATAGGTAGTCTGTAATTCAAGCGAAAGAAATCATATACAGCAATTAAGTATCAAACTGTTTTCAGGCCATGACTTACCTGAAGTATCAAACTGGTTTTTGGTCATGCTTGTAATTTTTCTTGAGCGGTGCTCAATGAGTCTGTCCCATAGCTTCATTGTATGGCTCACCATCTGTCCCATAGCTTCATTGTAAGGCTCACCAGCTTAATCCCACGGTAATTAGTACAACTTTGGACATCCCTTGTTCTTCAAGGTTGGCACTAATATACCTTGCCTCTATTCTTTGGGCATCTTGTTTGACCAAAAATTGAGGTTAAAAAGCTTGTTAGCCCATACTATCGTTATGTCTCCAAGGCCTCACCTCAATGGGGATACAATCAGGGCCCAACGCCTTGCCTCATTCCATCCTTTTAAAACCTCCCTGACCTCAGACTCCTGGATACATCGCACAAAGTGTCTATTGGTATCATCAAAAGAGTCGTCCAGTTCGATGGTAGAGCTCTCATTCTCTCCATTGAACAACTTGTCGAAGTAGTCTCGCCATCTATGCATGATCTCCTCGTCCTTTACCAGAAGTCGATCTGCTCCGTCCTTGATGCATTTGACTTGGTTGACATCCCTTGTCTTCCTCTCTCGGATCTTGGCCATCTTATGCATGTCCCGTTCGCCTTCTTTCGTGTTTAAACGCCGGTAGAGGTCATACGCCCGACCCCTTGCTTCATTCATAGCTCCTTTGCAGTCTTCTTTGCCACCTTGTACTTCTCTATGTCTGCACTCCTATGCAGGTGTAGGCGTATGAAAGAGTCTTTCTTCTCCTTAATAGCCTTTTGGACATCATTGTACCATCACCGGGTATCTTTAGCTTCACTTCTACTTCCCCTGGCCGCCCCAAACTCCTCTGAAGCCACCCTCTAACGCAAGTCGCAATCTTCATCCGCATATTCTTTGCATCACCTCCTTCCTCCCAAGGGTCCTCCTTAATAACCCTCTCCTTGAAAGCCTGAGCTGCCCCCCCCCCCCCCCCCTTTGAGCTTCCACCACTTTGTTCTAGCGACTTTGGCGCGATTATCCCGCTATACACGAATCCGAAAGTAGAAGTCAACCACCACAAGTTTATGTTGAGGGACAACACTTTCTCCGGATATCATCTTACAATCTAGGTAAGCATGCCTGTCTTCTCTTCTCTAGAGGACAAAATCAATCTGGCTAGAGTGATCACTACTAAAAGTCACTAGATGGGGTTCTCTCTTTCTAAAGAGGGCGTTAGCTAAGATCATCTCGTACACTAAAGTGCAGCTTAAAGACATCCTCTCCTTGATTCCTACTGCCATAACCCAAGCCCCAATGCACCCCTTCAAAACCTGTATTAGATGTACTCACGTGGCCATTGAGGCCTCCTCCTATGAAGAGCTTCTCGCCAATAGGTAAAATCCTAACCATGTCCTCTAGGCCTTCACAGAACTACCTCTTGGTGCTCTCGTTGTGGCCTACTTGTGGGGCATACGCCCTGACAACATTAAGAACTAAGTCCTCAGCGACCACCTTGACTAGGATAATCCTGTCCCCTTGCCTCTTGACGTCTACCACTACTTGAGGCTATTGTTGATCAAGATGCATGCTCCATTCCTTTTTGTAGCTGTCCCTGAGTACCACAACTTGAAGCCAGTATCCTCCACCTTCCTTGCCTTCTGTCCCTTCCATTTGGTTTCTTGAACGCATAGGATATCAACACCTCTCCTCACCACTGTATCAACGAACTCCCGCAACTTAACCTTCAAGGACCCCACGTTTGAGCCACCTATGTGGATCCTACTAGGCTCGGCTAGCTTCCTTACCCTTCGCATTTGTTGAGTCAAATGCGAAGACCCTTGCTCATTTGTCACTACACCCGGGCGTCAATGTAGCACACCACTAATGATGCGACGACCTGAACTTTGCTCACTTATCACCGAATCTAGATCAAGATACGGCGCGCCACCAAGGGGGTGATAGCGTGGCCCTTGCCCATTTAATACCACACCCGGGATCCGATATGGCGCGTCGCTAAGAGGGTTACACGGTGTTCTTCTAGGTTTCATCTCCATAAGAGTGACTGCGTTTTGGCTCGCCAAGCCTATCACAAGCATCCTCCTTCACCCGGGCTTGGGACCGGCTATGTCGAGACAACATAGGCGGAGTTGATATTACACTAAAATGCATTTTGGAATTTAACAACATAGGCGGAGTTGATATTACACTAAAATGCATTTTGGAATTTAAGGGCTTGTTCGGATCCCCTCCAGCTTCTACCTCCACCAACTCCACAGATGATTTTGACCTGAACGCTTTGCGGTGGCAAGTTGCTGTAAATTGGGCAAACACCAGATTTTCCAATTGGTGAAGCTGGGACGAGGGAGCTCCTCGTTTATGCACTGCAATTGGGCTGCCTCCAGCCAGCCCAATCTGCGCCAAACAGGCCACAACCCTTAGAGCTGGGCTGCAGCCCTGAGAGGAGCTGCCTATGCAGCCAAACAGATCTGGGATCGCTACCTGGAGCTAGAAGCCACAAAGAGAAGCTGGATGTAGAGTTTTGTGAAGCTGGAGGGGATCAGAACACGCCCTAAGAACTGACATTTACTTAATGCATCTCTTATGTGCATCAGTGGCCACTAGTTTATGGAAACATAGTTTACTGCCGAAGGGCGTGTTTGGTAGCCAGTCTCAACCTAGCATGGTTGTTCTCCTGAGACATGCTGAGTGCATAGAACTATACTGTGTTTGATAGCTTGTATGTGCTGAGACATGTTGAGCCGAGAGGAACTCTAGCATAGTCGCCATAATAACTGCCTGTATGTTGACTTTGGCCGAAATGGGTGGCCTAGCAGAGCCGCCATCGTGCGCTCGATCGCCATATTTTTTGGATGCCGCTCCAAATTGAGCGTGCGAGCCTCCATATTTGGAGAGGGGGGGGGGGGGGGGGGGGGGGTTGTTTTGGAGCGTGCTCCATCGCCAACAGGCCGCACGGGAGGGAAGTTTTACCTCTCTCCTCATCCTCCCATGCGGCCTCTCTTCTCTCCCAGCCAATGGTGCAGACAGCCGTACCAATCCTGCCACTCATCTCAGCGGGAAACAGGACAATTAATGGAGGCCGCTGCTTGGCCAACTGCTCATGCTATTTCCTGCCTCCTTTTCTAGTCGCCCGCCATATTTACCACCGCGCACACCATTTCTCGCCATCAGTCAGGGCTATTAAAAGGCCGGCGCTCTACCATCCTAGCTCATCTCCCCACTGCCCACAGCTCCACTCCACTTTCCTCGCTTCACCATGTCGCTTCCCCTGCAGCCGGACTAGGTGCAGCTGTTGGAGGAGAAATGGATGCTGGACGAGTAGGCGGTTGCCCTCATTGGAGAGGAGTGGGATCACCGTGCCGCGCTGGAGGATCCCGCCTTCCTTGCTGACGGCTGGATTGGGATCCCCAGCACGGCTATGTTAGGACCCCGCCCTCATCACCGACGGTGCTGAAAAGCTAGGCCCTATGTCCAGTTCCGTGCCGCTTCACTGTCAAGGAGGCATGGGATGAGTGCTACGCCGCCTACACATTGGCCGTCCGCCCCAGCCAAATCTTCAAGGAGACCCTTGTGACATCCTAGCTTAAAAGGAATGATAGACCTACTCATATCAATGGCGCATCTTCTTTCTGGAAGCACATCTACAAAGAAGTGCTCGGTTAAGCGTGCTTGGCCAGGAAGTAATTTGAGGATGGGTAACCAGCCGGGAAGTTCTTCCCCGGTGCGCATGCGCATGAGTAAGGACAAAGTGTGCAGAAAAGGCCGGTGTTGGTCTGTGGGGCCAGTTTGTCGGTCTGGATGAGAGGCCGGGGTGTTACAAAATGGTATAAGAGCCGACCAGTTACACGGGCATGTGTGGATCGGTGGCACAGACATCGTCGTGGTACACGACATGGCACTGGACGCATAGACGTGTGCTGAGGGGGAATCGTTAATTGCCCAAACTACACAATAACAGACAATTTATGCATTAGTGTCAGCTTAGCACAAATTAATTTATTATTTTGTACTAGCTGCCACTATAAATAACACAATGACACACCTTTTATGTACTTTGCTATGAAGCAGAAGTCTGATCATGTGAAATTGTAGCAAAATCAGTTAACATATGAACGTGCAACAAAATCATCTGAACATATGGAAGTGTACAAAATATGTACATCTTCTCAGAAAAATCATCTGAACATAAGACATTGTACAAAATCTCAAGAAAATACACATCATCTTCTCTGTACAAGAAATCATTTTCTCTGTACAAAAATCTCAGCGAAATATACATCTTCTTTGTACAGAGTCAGCTAGGGGTTTGAGGGGTGAGGTGGGCATGGCTGAGGGACCTCACACACTATTAAACAGCGGAAAAGCGGGTCACTCTACCAAGCACACCCTAAGTGGTTGATAACCAAGCTAGATAAATGAGCCAGGCTGCAAAACAATATGATTTCATGTAAAGTTCATTGCATATTTTCTCCGCTGTGCAACTCTGAATGTATGTTTTAGATTTTTTTCTCTCCTTTCCTATAAGATGGGTAAAGCTTTTAGGGAGCCATATCTGTCTTGCTTACTTAATGATATGCATTCATTCCAGAATGCGTTTAGGAGAAAAGCAATGGAATACCATCCAGACCAAAACCAAAACAACAAAGGTAAATGCAGTTCCCTGTTCTATAAAGCTAGAATATGTCCACTGTATGTGTGCTAATGTCATGATCTGTCCCTTTTGTTTGTGGCAGCGGTTGCTGAGGAAAAATTCAAAGAGGTCATGGATTCTTACGAAGCAATAAAATTAGAAAGGCAAAATGGAAGTTGCTAAGCAAACTCATGATGTGGGACTTGCATCTTGGCGTTTGGCACAAAGATAAAATATGTCCAGAAATCCCTCGTATTTTGTACCTTATTGATTTAATACGTAGCATCGAATGGCTCTTTTGTTATGGGTTCTGATCCTCTAGCTGGCCGGTTAACTATGTTTTCTTAATTGAGTTAACTAATGGTTCAAGACAAGCTGATGGAGACAATGTGTTTAGTACGTAGAAAAGTTTGCTCTCGCTGACAGGATAATGAATTCTGATGGCGCATATACAAAATGAGCGAGTTTACTGGCTTGTCAGCTATTCGAGTTCTCTGTTTTTATAGAAGTTTAGACGACATGTATGCCTCCTGTTCTCTATGAATATAATGTCAAGTGAGCAAGCATTGTATCATCATCCAAAAAACGAAGCAATCCTATCAATAGTTCCATATGCATGTTTGCCAAAGTTACTGAGAAACGGACCCAAATGTGAGCTTCAATATTTTTAATGAGGTGAGAACTAGCTATATTATCTTTGTGGGTTTTTGTTGCTTGGGATAGTGTCTTTCTTAAAGAGAATGGATCTCTCAATTGTCATTCGTAAGGCTGTGCAACCTGAAGAAATTCAAGAGAAGCCACCTCGGGACGACTCGACAAGTGATGCTCATGATGCGGAGCAAGTCAGGAAGCCCGTGGTTGAAGAAGCATTAGGGCATCTCTAACACCGACTCTCAAATCGGACACCGTATTCATGTACGCATCGTTGGGATCAGTCGACGGACAGTGATGCGAAAGCCGGCCATCCAATCTGGCCCCATACATTTTAAAACCTGATTTTAACAAACCAGACACAGAGGAATTCGGAAAAGTTTGGATATAATTTACATAAAATGGACGGAATTTCATCGTTTAACTAAACCAAGCCCGTCCATTTATGGCTAGAAAATAGCACATTCATCCATAAATAGGATGCAAACTAGCGCCGAAGAAGCGCGGCGCACGCCGTTCCCGTGACCGTTTCCGTCCATTTTTTTGCCAAAATAAACAAGAAAACAACATATATTACGTCATAAAATAAAATGAAGAGGAAAACGTGAATTCTATCTTTACCCCCATGATCTATGTATGCACGTAACAAACATTAAATGATTTAATAAATTAAGCAAATCGGCTGGCCTATTGATGTTTTTTTGTTATGTTGTTCCGATTTATTCGGGTGTATTGTTCTGGGTTACAATTCGGTTACTGTTTCAATTTATGGTTCCGGTGGGTTAAAGTTTTTAGTTTATTCGGGTGTTGTTTCGTTTCATTGGTTTTTCTATTTTGGGGTATTCGTGGTTGCTGTTCTGGTTTATTTTGTTTATTGTTTCGGATAGCATTCCTAGGTTTATTTAGATATTGTTCCGGTTTTTTTGGGGGTAATTGTTAGTGAACTATTCGCTGATGTCGTGATGTAAAAATGGACAGTAATCGATGAAGACTTATTTTCCCAACAAATTACTGTTGTGTTCCGGCCTATTGTTTTGTGCCTCGGCAGCACCATCACCGGAAAGGATCGGGAGACGATTGAGATGGTTCTGTGTCGGTACGCCGATGAAGAGAGAAATAATGTATAAAAAAAATTCTAAATCTTAACCTTTCTCTATATAAGGACGTGATGGTGGATGAGGAGGTTTATTTAGATATTGTTCCGTTTTTTTTGGGTAATTGTTAGTGAACTATTCGCTGATGTCGTGATGTAAAAATGGACAGTAATCGATGAAGACTTATTTTCCCAACAAATTACTGTTCATGCGAATATACTGTTCCGGCCTACTGTTTTGTGTCTCGGCAGCACCATCACCGGAAAGGATCGGGAGACGATTCAGATGGTTCTGCGTCGGTACGCCGATGAAGAGAAATAATGTATAAAAAAAATTCTAAATCTTAACCCTTCTCTATATAAGGACGGGATGGTGGATGAGAAAGAAAGAAATGTTTGTAAGAAAGCTTTTTGCCGTGCATATTTTTTTCCTTTGAAAGCTAAAAAAATAAGGGGAAGTCAGATTTTTCGGAATGCACTGTTCAAACAAGCACCGTTCGTCGATGGCACATCCGCCCACTGTTCCATGTATGTACTGTTCGATATCACTATTCACAGGTACACATGTAATTCGAACAGTAAAAGGTAAAGAAAAAAAATCTAAAGCTATTCACGCCCAAGTAATTGAACAGTAGAAGGCAAACAAAAGTAAAAAAAAAACAGGAAAAGCAAACGCTTGCCGGTTTAGTATATAGTATATATATCTGTAGTACAACAATAGATTAGATTGAACAAGATAACCGGATGTTCAACAAGTTGTTCGAATTCATCGCTTCCAAATTCAACGATACTATAATCAGGCCGGCACATGTTGTCCCATACAAGTTGTCCCTTGAGGTTCATCCAACAATGTATGTGTGTGTGAATGGCCCGCCCTTGGTCCTGTAGTACATCACGGCAGAGCGTGCATTCTATACAAAGCGTAGAGCAATATTGAGTGAATAAATGAGTTAAGCGACATGTAGAGCAAGAAGAAGCAAAATTTATGATCTTCATGGTTGACGCACCCAATTGCAACATTATCTCCACTCGTGCAACCGCGCCACAAACATCATGATAGAGTTGCAAATGGTGTACCATCGATGCGTTATCGAACGCACATTACGTTCATGGATGATGTGCATGTCATAAGGTGCGAAGTGTTTTCACGCATGAAACAAACCTTGCATGTGCCGCCAAAAGGCCGAGCACCATGAGTTTCTGCCTACAAAGTGCGTAGATAGAACCAATCACGCCTCGTACAACAACTCACCCTCCTTAATCGAGTACCCCGCCAGTGTGCTTACTCTAGAAAACAACAAGAAGTTTAACAAAAAGCTCAATGAAACTTGACGAACACCTCCGAGTGTGGTGTCCGCCATGGATGTCGTCGGCAGGGGGCGAAGAGTACTTGGATGTGGAGGGATCCTGGGTGGACGACGACGTAGTCCAAGGAGGGCAGATGTGTTGGGTGGCGGCTGCAGACGTCCTACGATGCCTTGACGGCGGTTAGAGTGGTACAACGACAGCGACGGACGAGGAGAGTGCTGATGCAAAGCAAGGGGGTAGTGGAAGAAAAGTGGACCAGGAGTGTCTGAGTCCTACGTGGCGACGTCTGGAAGGGTTACTGCGTTGGATGGCAAAACATGTGCTGACAGCTTGGCCTGGACGGTTGCAAACGGTTTGAGGGTCAGCGTTGAAGATGCCCTTAGCACCACAAAGCTTGAAGAGGTTGTCAGATGTATTATTGTTGGACAAATAAGCCTGTGACTTATGCAGAAGCAATGTAAGGCTCAAACTTTGTGGAATGGGTTGAGGTCATGAAATGCGAGATAAAGTTCATAGATGACAACTAGGTTTGGAGCCTGGTCAGTCCGTTTGGTGTTTTCAAAACTATAGAATGCACACAAATATTTCTGAAGAAATTGAGAAGGATGAAAATGTCCACATTTATGAAGCACCTGTTGCAAAGGGTTTCTAACAAGTTTGCTTAAATTGGTACAAATCATTCTAGCAATTGCACCGGCATTCAATTACAAGATATGGTAAATGAATGTCGAAACAATTTTCATAAATTAAAAATTATCCTAGGACATGCACGTGATACAACCCGGGAGTTTTGTCAATATGGAGAATGCTAATAAGATGCACAAACTTCAGAGTTTATGACGGACCAAGAAAATATATCTTGGAGTTGGAATATTCTCTTCGATGTAGTCAAAGGATGATGCTTCATCAAGAACAAAGAAGAACATTTTGTTTACATGAAGCTTAGCTTGCTCAATTGTATTTTTCGATGTTGTATGTGGGTGCGAAAATCAGGGCCGGTCCTAGGATTTTAGGAGCCCGGGGCGAAGCTTAAGCTTGGAGCCCCTTAGAACATGTCACCAAAATCCATTTTTTGGCCCCACTTTCATTTCATCTCAAGATTAAATCTTCCGTGTAACATCTCACAAAAATTACGGACGGGGATGGAGAATTTGAAGCGCTACCAATTCCAGTGCCCTACGGAAAATCACGAAAAAATACCTTGATAAAATCATATTGATTGTCACTCTCAACTAGTAATGGGATGATTTGGAAGAGAATTGATGCTGTGCAAAAACAATAACTTTTACGCCCAGTGCAGAATTTTTCTAATTTTACTAGAACGTCTTTTTGATCTGCAGTTTTTACACAATATTGGTATAAAAGTTGCCCAGGTTTTACTAAGTTTTCAGAATCTTCGGAGTTGCATAAGTATGGTTTTAGTATAGATCACTACAGACTGTTCTGTTTTAGACAAATTCTGTTTTTTTGCTTGCATAGTTTGCTTGTTTTGATGATGCTATGGATTGTATCGGGGGGTATAAGCCATGGAGAAGTTACAATATAGTACTTATTATGCAATAATAAAAATATGAATTAATTTATAACAATACTTAAAGTATTTGATATGTCTATTATACTAACGGATCTCACGAGGTTTTGTTGAGTTTTGTGTGCTGAAGTTTTCAAGTTTTGGGTGAGACAATGATGGATGAAGGAATAAGGAGTGGCAAGAACCTAAGCTTGGGGATGCCCAAGGCACCCCAAGGTAATATTCAAGGAAGACCCAAGCGTCTAAGCTTGGGGATGCACCAGAAGGCATCCCCTCTTTCGTCTCCAATCTATCGGTATGTCACTTGAAGCTATATTTTTATTCATCACATGATATGTGTTTTGCTTGGAGCGACATGTATCATAATTTGCTTTTCCTTTAGTTTGCCACAATCATTGTTTTCTGGATACACATATTTGAGAGAGACACACGATCATCATAATTTTTTATAATGCTCTATATGCTTCACTTATATCTTTTGAGCCAGGCAGTTGCTCTAGTGCTTCACTTATATCTTTTAGAGCATGACGGCGTTCAGATTTTATAGAAATAATTGAACTCTCATGCTTCACTTAAATATTTTTGAGAGTATAAGAAATAGTAACGGTAATGGGCACGTGTTATAAGATTAGTCCAAAAAGGATAGGTATTTAAGGGGGATATAATAAAAACTTTCATGTAGCTCACTAAAGAAGAAAACATGGGTTAATAATATTGATGTAGTAATCTAAAAGGGCATGAGTACATGATCATTGGTTAGTAGAAATATCGCTAATTAAAGCTTGTTATTTTTTTATTCATCTAAGTATTAACTATGGTATGGTGATGATGTGTGAGCATTTTTATGTCTGAAATGAAATCCTACCGTGTTGTTCGAATGGGGGAGCACGATGATTAACTCCTACCAACCTGATGTGGAGCATCCCACCATCATCCCCATGAAACCTACAACATCAAACCAACCCCCAAGTGGTCCTATGACAAGAGCACGCGCACGCGACATTGGAGCTAAGGTGAACTCACTCCTCTTCGAGCTAGACTTGAATATCAACGGGACTTGGATGCTACCTAACAATGAAACTCTTTGCATACTCAGGTACTCGGGAGAGGAACACGCAAGCGGCCTTGAGGACGCCAAGCTTGGAAGCCCCAAGAAGGAGCCGCTGACGAGCTACAGCTCTCGGACGTCCGGACCACGTCGGACGTCCGACGCGTGGAACCCGGCGCAGCCCAAGGACCAGCAGGACGTCCCAGCTGCCGGACGACCGACGCCGCTCGGACGTCCGAGACCCCCCAGCACTCAGACATCTGACCCCTCTCCGAAAATCCGTCGCCAGCCGATCAGAGCCAAATCCTCGGACGTCCGAAGCCTCCGGACGACCGAGCCTCGGACGTCTGACACGCGCCGGAAATCCGACCGCCCCGCGCCCGAACCGAATCCTCGGACGACCGGCCGCCTCCGGGCGTCCGGACCGTCGTGAAGCCTCGGACGTCTGACAGCGTCCGGACCCTGTGTGCGCACAGGCCCACGGGCCTTGGCCAATGTATCCCCTTTTTCCGCCTAAGACTATATAAACACCTCCCCCTCCTCTAGTTTGGGTTAGCTTATGTTTAGCATTGGATATTGTTGAGCATAACTCCATCTACCTCCTTCTCCCACGGAGTTGACCACCTCTTTGAGAGAAGATCCGAGTTGGATGCCAAGGCCCCATCTAGGGAAGATCCCACGGGATATCAAGACCTCATCTCCACGGAGTGAGACGACTATCGGTTACTTGTATCCTCTTTGTTTGACTTTGGATCTTTGTATCTTGTGTGCTTGAGTGGATTTAGCAGATGTGTGATCGGAGATCTCCCTTGTGTTCGTGTTTTCTCCCTTCTTCCCCCTCCAAGTGTGAAAAGGTCGACCTACACGGGCGTGCCCCGTATCAAATTGGTATCCTGAGCCACGTTGATTCACACCTTGGAGTCGCTCCCCCCCCACTTTCTAGCCAAATTTTGTTCGTTTTTGACCTAATTTCGAAAATCCCCACAAAAATAGCCATAACAAATTTTCTTGGATTCGTTGGATTTGAGGAGATTTTGTAGATTGTGATTCGTGGATTTCGTTGTGGACAAGTGGATCTAGCTTTCCTCCATCTTTACCATCATTTTCCACCGCCAAATCGCCGCAATTTTGACCGAAATTTACTTTTGGTTTCGAGTTCATCGTCTCCGTGGTAAACTGGTGAAACCCGCAGGCGTCGGACGACCGACAGTCGCCGAACAACCGAACGCCGAACGTCCTACAGGGTCCGGACGTCCGAGCAACTCTGACGAAACTGAATTTTCAGCCCGAAAATTTTGTTTTCTCCACCATTCTCTTCCGCATTTATTTACCGCCATTTCTTCCGAAACCCTTTGCATTTGAGATTTTGAGTCGCGAGCATAGCCACTTCCGAAGGTGTTTCGGCTAATTAGGAGTGGTTCTTCATCGACATCGCCGCTCATCATCGCCCCGGTTCGTTGCCGACCAACTCTTCGTTGATACTACACCGTAAGCAAGGACGGTAACCGCGACGACACTCTTGACTCTACCTTGCCATTGCATTGTTACCCCGAGCCTATTTGCGTTACTTGCCTATCGAGACTAGCCATTGAGTATTGCCGGGCTACGCTACTTGTGCACTTTAGTGATACATACTCCGCATAGCTAAAATTGCTTGCATATATCTTAGTATCATCTTTTGTGTTACAAATAGTGCCCGCATACATAATTGCTATCTTGGTGTGCACGTCCCGCATTGTGACCATACAAAACATCATTGCAAAAGAAAAGAGAAGCAAAGCTTTTAAGCAAGAGCAAAAGAGCAATAGCATCGCAAACTTTGCATAGCATACTTGATCATCTTGGATCACTTGAGCGAGTGACACGTGCCTCATACATACATAGCAAGTCGGGAATAGGAAGACGACACGTTTTGTTCCTTTTAGGTTGTGCACAAGTGCGTATCACGCCCATTTGAGCAATCGTGCTAGCGTCTCTCTAGTGTTGTGAAACGCGAGCGTTTTCCGTGGATTCCACATTTTGGCTCATCCTTGGTTGCACGACCCCAATTTTCTTCCGTGTGTGTGTTTTCGTGTATACTCATTGCTATTGATCAACATTGTCTCACTTGCGAATTTACGAATCTCTTTCAACATTTTTGAATCTTATCTTTCGGATTGCTTGAAATTTGTGTCACTATCCTAACCAAGCTCCTCCATAAGCCTTATTTGTGTAGGTGTGAGAAGGACGATCTTCGGTACCAATTCTACTACTTCCACATTTGCACATTGAGTGATCTTTGATCCATTTTCAAACTTGTGGAACGGTAATTGATATTGTCGTCTCATTCTTCCACTTATATCTACTTGAGTGTTGTTATGGATAGGTCAAGCATCCACAACCCGGCATTTGAGGAGCAAGAGGACGGCGAAACCATCTTCGTCACCAAGATGCAATTCTTCGGCGCGCAAAAGGCAATGCGCCAATCGCATGACGTCTTGAACGACCGCATCGAGCAACTCACCACCGACGTACGTGAATCCGAAGTGCGAACAAGGGACTACCTCGACACCAAGCTCTCAAGCCAAATGGAGGAAATTCGCGCCTTGATGGTCACGCGTGCTTCTTCTACATCTACATCCTCCGGACGGCGCCACTCAAGTCGTCACTCATCGGAGTACTCTTCCGGCGAGAGTCCACCTCGAGCACGTTCTCATCACCGAGATGACCGCTCCGGTCCAAATTCACACCAAGGCCATCAACGTCAAGCCTCGGAGAACCCATTCCATGGCAATGGACTGCAAGATCGATTTCGCGAGCGTGCTCGACGTCAACAACAAGAACAAGAGGCATTGGAACAAGAACGCCAACAACAACGCCGTGAAGAAGAAATACGCCTTCGTGAAGAACAAGCGCTTGAAGCCCAACATGCACTCCGTGATTCTACTCGTCGTTGGAGGAACGAAACCGTCAAGCACGTCTTAAGCATGAAGCACTCCGCCGTGAACGACAAGAAGAACTTCATCGCGAACGACAAGAAGAAGCCAATCGCCAAGAGGAGCACCAAGAAAGGCGCAACCGAGTGCGTCCACCTTGCCGCCGTCCTCAAGCTCATCGCGACGAACCCGAGCATGAAGATGAGCAAGGCCAAGATCAACGCCAACATGTCCAAGACAACGACAATGAGGATCCACCTCCAAGACAAGGATTTCGGCCTCACCACCACAATGATGAGCAACGCTTCGGCAAGCTCAAGTTCACAATGACAAAGTTTTCCGGAAGCAATGATCCCGAAGATTACCTATCATGGGTGCTCAAAGTTGACAATATTTTCCGTCTCCACAACTATGACGAAGAGAAGAAGATCGCCATGGCTTCACTCGAGTTCCAAGACTACGTTCTTATTTGGTGGGAACAAGTGATTGAGCGGAGAAGAGAAAGAGGCGAGCCACCTATCAACACTTGGGCCCAAATGAAGGATCTCATGAGAGCTCATTTTGTGCCTACACACTACAACCGGGATCTCTTCAAGAAGCTACAACAACTCAAGCAAGGCACCAAGTCGGTAGAAGAGTACTATCAAGAGATGGAAATCGCAATGATACGAGCCAATGTCAAGGAAGATGGCGAACAAACAATGGCGCGTTTCTTGAATGGCATCAACTACCAAGTCAAGAAAATTGCGGACTTCCAACCATAATCCAACTTACTTGAACTTGTGCATCAAGCGACAAAGGCGGAACGCCAAGTGCAAGATGACTACTAGTACTCCAAGCTCTCTTCCAAGACCTACGGTTCAAGTGCTCAAGCTACTATGACAACGACGCCTTCGACCACGAAAACTACAACACCTACCGGCGACAAGTCAAGCTCCAAGGACAAGATGACTTCATCAAGCCGACCTACTACAAGCAACTACAAATCGAGAGCCTCATCCTCTACACCAACACCGGATGCTACCGCCAAGACAAGCTCCATCAAGTGTTTCACGTGCCAAGGCCGAGGCCACAAGACTTATGAGTGTCCAACAAGACGCACTATGATCCTTCAAGACGATGGCACCTATGACTCTATGAGTGACGGTGAGATGGAAGCTTTGGAGCACGTGGCCATGCATCGTCAAGTCAATGAAGATGACGATTCGCAAATCTTTTGCGACAACGATCCGAGCCCCGCTCTCGTTGTCTCCAAGGTTTTGAAGCTTCAACAACAAGAAGACGAGGACCAACGTTGCCACATCTTCCACACCAAGGCGGGCATCCAAGGGAAATCCGTCAAGGTCATCATCGACGGCGGAAGTTGCCACAATTTGGCAAGTGAGGACCTTTGTTCCAAGCTACAATTGGTCAAGAAGAAGCACCCTCGCCCCTACAAGGTCCAATGGCTAAGTGATTCCGGCACCCTCCAAGTTGAACACACCGTGGAAGTTTCCTTCAAGATAGGCGCTTATGAAGACACTTTGGAGTGTGATGTGGTTCCAATGTCCGTTTGCCACCTTCTACTTGGTAGACCTTGGCAATTCGACCGTGGCGTCATCCACAACGATCGGACAAATCACTATAGCTTCAAGATGAAGGGCAAGCAATATGTACTTCGACCAATGACTCCAAGTCAAGTCATCGCCGACAAACACGCTTCATCCCATCGTGGAGACAAAAGTGAGAGAGCGATCCACCTAAAAGAGAGTGAGCGCCACAAGCCAAACTTGAGTGACTCCACGATGAGGGACATGAGTGATATAGTTCTTTTAGCCACCAAAAGAGATTTGAGGGATGTGAGTGAGAGCCCATCGACCGTTCTTCACTATGTACTTGTGTGCAAAGATGACGTCGTTCGGACTAACCCTTCACAACATCTTCCTTTTGTGTTATCTAAATTGTTGCAGGAATTCCAAGATGTTTTTCCAGATGAGCTACCTCCGGGACTACCACCAAAACAAGGGATCGAACACCGCATCGACCTCATCCCCGGAGCACCGCTTCTTAACAAGGCACCCTACCGAGTCAACCCCAAAGAAACAAAGGAGATACAAAGGCAAGGCCAAAAACTCCTAGATAAAGGGCATGTACGTGAGAGTTTGAGTCCTTGTGCGGTTCTGGTGATACTAGTACCTAAGCAAGATGGTAGTATGCGCATGTGTTCCGATTGCCGTCCTATCAATGCTATAACTATTCGTTATCGTCATCCCATTCCTCGCCTAAATGATATGCTAGATGAACTTAGTGGTACCACTATATTTTCTAAGGTTGACTTAAAAAGTGGTTACTACCAAATACGCATACAAGAGGGTGACGAGTTGAAAACGGCGTTCAAGACTAAGTTTGGTCTCTATGAATGGCTAGTGATGCCCATGGGCTTATCCGAAGCACCGGGTACATTCGTGCGCGTCATGCATTATGTTTTGCGACCCCTCATAGGATATTGTGTTGTGATCTATTTTGATGACATTCTTTTCTTTAGCAAGTCTCTTGAGGAGCATGCTACCCACGTTCGAGATGTTTTGCAAATTCTTAGGAAAGAGCAACTTTATGCAAACAAGGAGAAATGCACTTTTGGTGTTGACAATGCCGTTTTCCTAGGATTTGTAGTATCTTCTAAGGGCGTTCGTAGATGAAACTAAAATTGATGCTATTAAAACTTGTCCTACACCAACGAATTTGCAACAAGTGAGTAGTTTCCTAGGACTAGCCGGTTTCTATCGACGGTTTGTCAAGGACTTTATCACTATTGCATCTCCTCTCCATGATTTGAGCAAGAAGAATGCACTATTTATTTGGGGTCCTTCCCAAGACACCGCATTCCATGAACTTAAAAATTTACTCACTCATGCACCTTTGCTTCCTTGCCGAACTTTGATAAAACATTTGAAGTGCATTGTGACGCTAGTGGTAATGGAATAGGTGGTGTGCTTATGCAAGAGAAGCACCCAATAGCGTACTTTAGCGAGAAACTTTGCGGCTCCCAACTTAACTATCCCATCTATGACAACGAATTGTATGCTTTGGTGAGAGTTTTACATGTGTGGGAACATTATTTGCGACCTCATGAGTTTGTTATTCATACCGATCATGAAACTCTCAAGTACCTTAAGGGTCAAACTAAGTTGAACAAACGGCATGCTAAATGGAGTGAATTTATTGAGTCTTTTCCTTATGTCATCAAATACATTAAGGGTAAAGAAAACGTTGTGGCGGATGCTCTTTCCCGCAAATGCATGCTAGTTACTCAACTTGAATTGAATGTTATCGGTTTTGAGCACATCAAAGACTTGTATGAGCATGATGTTTCTTTTGCTACTCCTTATGCTAAGTGCCAAGTGAAACCTTGTTGGGAGAACTACTACATGAAAGATGGCTATCTTATGCGTGCTAACAAACTTTGTATACCCGAGTCTTCTCTTCGTTTGTTGCTTTTGCAAGAGGCTCATGGTGGAGGACTTATGGGTCACTTTGGACGCGACAAGACGTATGCCACACTATACAACAAGTACTATTGGCCCCAGATGTTTCGTGATGTTGCACGCTTCACCAACCGATGCTCTACATGCCGCAAAGCTAAGTCTAAATCTCAATCCCATGGTCTTTACATGCCTCTTCCTATACCTTTCAAACCTTGGGAAGACATTAGTATGGATTTTGTGCTTGGTTTGCCACGAACTAAAAATGGCCATGACTCCATTTTTGTCGTTGTGGACCGCTTTTCCAAAATGGCTCATTTCATTCCATGTCACAAGAGACAATGCTTCACATGTTGCAAATCTCTTTTGTAGGGACATCTTGCGACTACATGGCGTTCCCAAGACCATTGTCTCGGATCGTGACGTCAAGTTCCTAAGCTACTTTTGGAAGACCCTATGCGCCAAGCTCGGAATCAAGCTTCTATTCTCTTCGGCCTATCATCCGCAAACCGATGGCCAAACGGAGGTGACGAACCGGACGCTATCTACTCTCCTACGCGTGTTGATCAAGAAGAACATCAAGGAATGGGAAGAATGCCTCCCCATCACCGAGTACGCCTACAATCGCGCAAGTCACTCCACCACCGGCAAGTCTCCTTTCGAATTGGTTTACGGCTTCAACCCTTTGTCCCCATTGGACATCCTTCCTCTACCACTCCAAGAGCGCGTCAACATGGACGCAAGTGCAAGGGCAAGCTGTTGGAGATATGCCCTAGAGGCAATCATGTATGATGATATTTCCTATGTGTTTATGAATGAAGATAGTCCTTGGACATTATCAATGATGTGTATTGACAAGTACGTGACTTGTTTGTGAGACTATGCTGTTGGAAATATGCCCTAGAGGCAATAATAAATTGGTTATTATTATATTTCCTTGTTCATGATAATCGTTTATTATCCATGCTATAATTGTATTGATTGGAAACTCAAATACATGTGTGGGTACATAGACAACACTGTGTCCCTAGTAAGCCTCTAGTTGACTAGCTCGTTGATCAAAGATGGTTAAGGTTTCCTAGCCATTGACATGAGATGTCATTTGATAACGGGATCACATCATTAGGAGAATGATGTGATGGACAAGACCCAAACTACGAACGTAGCATATGATCGTGTCAGTTTATTGCTATTGTTTTCTGCATGTCAAGTATCTGTTCCTATGACCATGAGATCATGCAACTCCCTGACATCGGAGGAATACCTTGTGTGTATCAAACGTCGCAACGTAACTGGGTGACTATAAAGGTGCTCTACAGGTATCTCCGAGGATGTCTGTTGGGTTGGCATGGATCAAGACTGCGATTTGTTACTCCGTATGACGGAGAGGTATCTCAGGGCCCACTCGGTAATACAACATCACAATGAGCCTTGCAAGCAATGTGACTAAAATGTTAGCCACGAGATCTTGTATTACGGAACGAGTAAAGAGACTTGTCGGTAACGAGATTGAACTAGGTATAGAGATACCGACGATCGAATCTCGGGCAAGTAACATACCGAAGAACAAAGGGAACAGTATACGGGATTAACTGAATCCTTGACATAGAGGTTCGACCGATAAAGATCTTCGTAGAATATGTAGGAGCCAATATGGGCATCCAGGTCCCGCTATTGGTTATTGATCATAGAGGTGTCTCGGTCATGTCTACATAGTTCTCGAACCCGCAGGGTCTACACACTTAACGTTTGGTAACGATTAGTATAGTTGAGTTATTTTGTTGGTGACCGAAGGTTGTTCGGAGTCCCGGATAAGATCCCGGACATGACGAGGATCTCCGGAAGAGTCCGGAGGTAAAGATTGATATATGTGATAATAGTGTTTTGATCTCCGGAAGGGTTCCGGAATTCACCGGAAGGGGTTCCGGATGTTTACCGAAGTGTTCGGGTGCAGCAACACTTTATATGAACCAAAGGGGTAAAGCCCACGAGGTATTGGAAAGTGCAGAAGGAAGTTTTGCTGCTACCTTAAGCGGTACTACCGCTGGTAAGGCAGTACTACCGCGTAAGCGGTACTACCGCTTGTGTGAAGCGGTACTACCGCTCGTGAGCGGTACTACCGCTTGTGCACGGTACTGCAGGGATCCGAGTTGGACTCTTTCCCTGCGGGCCAAACCGACCTTGTGCGGGCAAAACCGACCTGGAGGAGGTTTTTACTCCAAGTTTAGACCCCAAGGCTCAACATATAAATAGAGGGGCAGGGCTAACACACGGGATACATCAAGATTTCCCAAGCCGTGTGTCGGCAACCCTAACCCTCTAGTTCTCCCGTCATAATCTCCGTAGTGCTTGGCGAAGCCCTGCAGAGATTGTTCCTCACCACCATCACCACGCCGTCGTGCTGCCGGAACTCATCTACTACTTCACCATCGCTCGCTGGATCGAGGAGGTGAAGGCGTCATCAAGTCGTACGTGTGTTGAACGCGGAGGTGCCGTCCGTTCGGCACTAGTTCGTGATCGGATCGAGGGACGACTTGCGATTTGGATCGCGGAGACGTTCGACTACATCAACCGCGTTTCTTAACGCTTCCGCTTAGCGATCTACAAGGGTATGTAGATTCACTCTCCCTCTCGTAGATGCTCATCACCATGGATAGATCTTGTGTGTGCGTAGGAAATTTTTTGTTTCCCATGCAACGTTCCCCAACAGTGGCATCTGAGCTAGGTCTATGCGTAGATGAGATCTCGAGTAGAACACAAACGAGTTGTGGGCGTGGGTGTATACATATTGCTTGCCGTTACTAGTTGATACTTGATTCGGCGGTATTGTGAGATGAAGCGGCCCGGACCGACATTACGCGTACGCTTACGCGAGATAGGTTCCTTCAACTGACATGTAACTTTGTTGCATAAAGATGGCTAGCGGGTGTCTGTCTCTCTCACTTTAGTTGAATCGATTTCAATGAAGAGGGTTCTTTTAGAAGATCAAAAAGCAATCACTACACCACGTTGTGGTTTTGCGTAGGTAAGAACGGTTCTTGCAAACCCGTAGCAGCCACGTAAAATTTGCAACAACAATTAGAGGACGTCTAACTTGTTTTTGCAGGGTATGTTGTGATGTGATATGGCCAATTACATGATGAGATATATGTGATGTATGAGATGATCATGTGTTGTATAGAATATCACGACTTGCATGTCGATGAGTACGGCAACTGGCAGGAGCCATAGAGTTGTCTTTAATTATTTTCGCCGTTTTTGCTTTACTTTATCGCTATGAGTTAGCTATAGTCGTGGAAGCAACAGTCGGTGCGACAACCTCATGGCGACACGTTGATGGAGATCAAGATGATGGAGATCATGGTGTCATGCCGGTGACGATGGAGATCATGCCGGTGCTTTGAAGATGGAGATCAAAAGCACAAGTTCATGGCCATATCATGTCACTTATGATTTGCATGTGATGTTAATCCTTTTATGCATCTTATTTTGCTTAGGACGATGGTAGCATTATAAGGTGATCCCTCACTTAAATTTCAAGATAAATTGTGTTCTCCCCGAGTGTGCACCGTTGCGAAAGTTCGTCGTTTCGAGACACGCCGTGATGATCGGGTGTGATAGACTCTACGTTCACATACAACGGGTGTAAGCCATGTTGCACGTGCGGAACACTCGGGTTAAACTTGACGAGCCTAGCATGTACAGACATGGCCTCGGAACACAAGAGACCGAAAGGTCGAACATGAGTCATATAGTAGATATGATCAACATGAAGATGTTCACCATTGAAACCACCTCAACTCACGTGATGATCGGACTTGAGTTGGTGGATTTGGATCATGTTACACTCGAATGACCGGAGGGATGTCAATTTGAGTGGGAGTGTTTAAGTAATATGATTAACTAAACTCATTGTCTAGAACAATAGTCTAAGTTGTCTTTGCAATATTTATGTTGTAGATCATGGCTCGCGCAGTAGCACCCCTGAATTTTAATGCGTTCCTAGAGAAAGCTAAATTGAAAGATGATGGAAGTAACTTTGTGGACTGGGCCCGTAATCTAAGGATTTTCCTTACGGCTTCCCAGAAGGCTTATGTCCTTGATGCACCGCTTGGTGATCCACCCGCTCCAGTTGAGTCTCTAGACCTTGTGAACGCCTGGCAGGCTCGTTCTGAAGATTACTCAATAGTTCAATGTGCAATATTGTATGGCTTAGAACCGGAACTTCAAAGACATTTTGAACGTCATGGAGCATATGAGATGTTCCAGGAGTTGAAGTTTATCTTTCAGAAGAATGCCCGGATCGAGAGATATGAGATCTCCGATAAGTTATATGCTTGCAAGATGGAGGAGAACGAGTCTATCAGTGATCATGTACTCAGAATGTCTGGGTACTCCACCCGTCTGGCTGAATTGGGGATGCCCCTTCCGCCAGAGGCTATCACTGACAGAGTACTTCAATCATTGCCACCTAGCTACAAGAGCTTCGTGTTGAACTATAACATGCACGGGATGAACAAGTCAGTCGCCGAGCTGTTTGCGATGCTGTAAGCCGCTGAGTCTGAAATTCAGAAGGAGCATCAAGTGTTGATGGTCAAGAAAACAACTAGTTTCAAGAAAAATGGCAAGGGTAAGAAGGGTAACTCCAAGAAGAGTGGCAAAGTAGTTGCTCCTCTCGTGAAGAAACCCAAGGCTGGACCCAAACCAGAAACTGTGTGTTTTCATTGCAAGGGAACTGGACACTGGAAGCGGAACTGCCCCAAGTATTTGGCTGACAAGAAGGCGGCCAACAACAAACAAGGTATATATGATATACATGTTATTGATGTGTACCTTACCAACTCTCGTTGTAGTGCCTGGGTATTTGATACCGGTGCGGTTGCTCATATTTGCAACTCAAAACAGGAACTGCAGAATAGACGGAGGCTGGCAAAGGACGAAGTGACGATGCGCGTGGGAAATGGTTCCAAGGTTGATGTGATCGCCGTCGGCACGCTCGCTCTTCGATTACCATCGGGATTAATGATGAACCTGAATAATTGTTATTTAGTGCCTGCGTTAAGCATGAACATTATATCTGGATCTTGTTTATTGCGAGACGGTTACTCATTTAAATCAGAGAATAATGGTTGTTCTATTTATATGAGTAATATCTTTTATGGTCATGCACCCAATGTGAGGGGTTTATTCTTATTAAATCTCGATAGTAATGATACACATGTTCATAACATTGATGCCAAAAGATGTAAAATTGATAATGATAATACCACTTTCTTGTGGCACTGCCGTTTAGGTCATATTGGCGTAAAACGCATGAGGAAGCTCCATGCTGATGGACTTTTGGAGTCACTTGATTTTGAATCACTTGACACATGTGAGCCATGCCTCATGGGCAAGATGACTAAAACGCCGTTCTCTGGAACAATGGAACGGGCAAGTGACTTGTTGGAAATCATACATACTGATGTGTGCGGTCCGATGAGTATTGAGGCGCGCAGTGGTTATCGTTACTTTCTCACCTTCACCGATGACTTAAGTAGATATGGGTATATTTACTTAATGAAACACAAGTCTGAAACGTTTGAAAAGTTCAAACAATTTCAGAGTGAAGTTGAGAATCATCGTAACAAGAAGATTAAATTCCTACGATCTGATCGAGGAGGAGAATATCTGAGTTATGAGTTTGGCAGTCACTTAAGACAATGTGGAATTGTTTCACAACTGACACCGCCTGGAACACCACAGAGAAATGGTGTGTCCGAACGTCGTAATCGAACCTTATTGGATATGGTGCGATCTATGATGTCTCTTGCTGATTTGCCACTATCGTTTTGGGGTTATGCATTAGAGACAGCTGCATTCACTTTAAATAGGGCACCATCGAAATCCGTTGAGACGACGCCATATGAACTTTGGTTTGGCAAGAAGCCAAAGCCGTCGTTTCTTAAAGTTTGGGGATGTGATGCTTATGTCAAAAAGCTTCAGCCTGAAAAGCTGGAACCCAAAGCGGAGAAATGCGTCTTCATAGGATACCCAAAAGAGACAGTTGGGTATACCTTCTACCTCAGATCCGAAGGCAAAGTGTTTGTCGCTAAAAACGGAACATTTCTTGAGAAAGAGTTTCTCTCGAAAGAATTGAGTGGGAGGAAGATAGAACTTGATGAGGTTGTTGAACCTTTACTTCAACCTGAAAGTAGCGCAGCGTAGAAAGATGTTTCTGTAGAGCCTACATCAGCTGAAGAGGAAGTTAATGATGATGATTATGAAGCTTTGGATCAAGTTGCTATCGAACCTCGTAGGTCGACAAGGACGCGTATTGCTCCTGAGTGGTACGGCTACCCTGTCTTAGAGGTCATGTTGTTGGACAACGATGAACCTACGAGCTATGGAGAAGCGATGATGGGCCCGGATTCCGAGAAATGGTTAGAGGCCATGAAATCCGAGATGGGATCCATGTATGAAAACAAAGTATGGACTTTGGAAGTATTACCTAAAGGGCGTAAGGCCATTCAGAACAAATGGATCTTTAAGAGGAAGACGGACGCAGACGGTAATGTCACCGTCTATAAAGCTCGACTTGTGGCAAAGGGTTTTTCACAAGTTCAAGGAGTTGACTACGATGAGACCTTCTCACCCGTAGCGTTGCTTAAGTCCGTCAGAATCATGTTAGCAATAGCTGCCTTTTTCAATTATGAAATTTGGCAGATGGATGTCAAAACAGCGTTCCTTAACGGTTTCCTTAAGGAAGAGTTGTATATGATGCAACCAGAAGGTTTTGTCGATCCAGAGAATGCTGACAAAGTTTGCAAACTCCAGCGATCCATTTATGGACTGGTGCAAGCATCTCGGAGTTGGAATCTTCGCTTTGATGAGGTGATCAAAGCGTTCGAGTTTATACAAGTTTACGGAGAAGCTTGTATTTACAAGAAAGTGAGTGGGAGCTCTATAGCGTTTCTAATATTATATGTGGATGACATATTGCTGATTGGAAACAATATAGAAATGTTGGAAGGCGTGAAGGAATATTTGAACAAGAGTTTTTCAATGAAGGACCTAGGAGAAGCTGCTTTCATATTAGGCATCAAGATCTATAGAGATAGATCGAGACGCTTAATAGGACTTTCACAAAGCACATACCTTGACAAAGTTTTGAAGAAGTTCAAAATGGATCAGTCCAAGAAGGGGTTCTTGCCTGTATTGCAAGGTGTGAAGTTGAGTAAGACTCAATGCCCAGTGACTGCAGAAGATAGAGAAAAGATGAGTGTCATCCCCTATGCTTCAGCCATAGGCTCTATCATGTATGCAATGCTGTGCACAAGACCCGATGTCAGCCTTGCCATAAGTATGGTCGGAAGGTTTCAAAGTGATCGAGGAATGGAACACTGGACGGCGGTCAAGAATATCCTGAAGTACCTGAAAAGGACTAAGCACATGTTTCTCGTTTATGGAGGTGATCAAGAGCTCGTCGTAAAGGGTTACGTCGATGCAAGCTTTGACACTGATCCGGATGACTCTAAGTCACAAACCGGATACGTATTTATTCTTAATGGGGGTGCGGTTAGCTGGTGCAGTTCCAAGCAAAGCGTGGTAGCTGATTCTACATGCGAAGCGGAGTACATCGCTGCTTCGGAGGCGGCGAAGGAAGGTGTCTGGATGAAGGAGTTCATGACAGATCTTGGAGTAGTGCCTAGTGCGCTTAACCCAATGACTCTGTTTTGTGATAATACTGGTGCCATTGCTCTAGCCAAGGAACCAAGATTTCACAAGAGGACCAGACACATAAAGCGACGTTTCAATTCCATCCGCGATTACATCAAGGAGGACGACATAAATATTTGCAAAGTACACACGGATCTAAATGTTGCAGATCCGATGACTAAACCTCTTCCAAGGGCTAAACATGAACAACACCAGAACTGCATGGGTGTTCGATTCATTACAATGTAAATCACATAGTGATGTGAACTAGATTATTGACTCTAGTGCAAGTGGGAGACTGTTGGAAATATGCCCTAGAGGCAATAATAAATTGGTTATTATTATATTTCCTTGTTCATGATAATCGTTTATTATCCATGCTATAATTGTATTGATTGGAAACTCAAATACATGTGTGGGTACATAGACAACACTGTGTCCCTAGTAAGCCTCTAGTTGACTAGCTCGTTGATCAAAGATGGTTAAGGTTTCCTAGCCATTGACATGAGATGTCATTTGATAACGGGATCACATCATTAGGAGAATGATGTGATGGACAAGACCCAAACTACGAACGTAGCATATGATCGTGTCAGTTTATTGCTATTGTTTTCTGCATGTCAAGTATCTGTTCCTATGACCATGAGATCATGCAACTCCCTGACATCGGAGGAATACCTTGTGTGTATCAAACGTCGCAACGTAACTGGGTGACTATAAAGGTGCTCTACAGGTATCTCCGAGGATGTCTGTTGGGTTGGCATGGATCAAGACTGCGATTTGTTACTCCGTATGACGGAGAGGTATCTCAGGGCCCACTCGGTAATACAACATCACAATGAGCCTTGCAAGCAATGTGACTAAAATGTTAGCCACGAGATCTTGTATTACGGAACGAGTAAAGAGACTTGTCGGTAACGAGATTGAACTAGGTATAGAGATACCGACGATCGAATCTCGGGCAAGTAACATACCGAAGAACAAAGGGAACAGTATACGGGATTAACTGAATCCTTGACATAGAGGTTCGACCGATAAAGATCTTCGTAGAATATGTAGGAGCCAATATGGGCATCCAGGTCCCGCTATTGGTTATTGATCATAGAGGTGTCTCGGTCATGTCTACATAGTTCTCGAACCCGCAGGGTCTACACACTTAACGTTTGGTAACGATTAGTATAGTTGAGTTATTTTGTTGGTGACCGAAGGTTGTTCGGAGTCCCGGATAAGATCCCGGACATGACGAGGATCTCCGGAAGAGTCCGGAGGTAAAGATTGATATATGTGATAATAGTGTTTTGATCTCCGGAAGGGTTCCGGAATTCACCGGAAGGGGTTCCGGATGTTTACCGAAGTGTTCGGGTGCAGCAACACTTTATATGAACCAAAGGGGTAAAGCCCACGAGGTATTGGAAAGTGCAGAAGGAAGTTTTGCTGCTGCCTTAAGCGGTACTACCGCTGGTAAGGCAGTACTACCGCGTAAGCGGTACTACCGCTTGTGTGAAGCGGTACTACCGCATAAGCGGTACTACCGCTTGTGTGAAGCGGTACTACCGCTCAAGCGGTACTACCGCTCGTGAGCGGTACTACCGCTTGTGCACGGTACTGCAGGGATCCGAGTTGGACTCTTTCCCTGCGGGCCAAACCGACCTTGTGCGGGCAAAACCGACCTGGAGGAGGTTTTTACTCCAAGTTTAGACCCCAAGGCTCAACATATAAATAGAGGGGCAGGGCTAACACACGGGATACATCAAGATTTCCCAAGCCGTGTGTCGGCAACCCTAACCCTCTAGTTCTCCCGTCATAATCTCCGTAGTGCTTGGCGAAGCCCTGCAGAGATTGTTCCTCACCACCATCACCACGCCGTCGTGCTGCCGGAACTCATCTACTACTTCACCATCGCTCGCTGGATCGAGGAGGTGAAGGCGTCATCAAGTCGTACGTGTGTTGAACGCGGAGGTGCCGTCCGTTCGGCACTAGTTCGTGATCGGATCGAGGGACGACTTGCGATTTGGATCGCGGAGACGTTCGACTACATCAACCGCGTTTCTTAACGCTTCCGCTTAGCGATCTACAAGGGTATGTAGATTCACTCTCCCTCTCGTAGATGCTCATCACCATGGATAGATCTTGTGTGTGCGTAGGAAATTTTTTGTTTCCCATGCAACGTTCCCCAACATATGCATTGTATTATGACTGTCCTAAATGGTCCCTGGTCGAAAGGGTTGTGTGGACACACAACCAGTTAGACTAGCATGTGACACGGTGGATGGTCTGGTCTCACTGACCATGTAGCATCGGATGCTAGCCGGATAATATGGACTCAGAAAGATCTGGTCGGATTCGACGTAGTCGGATCCGAGTCGAGATAAGGTCTGAGTTGGACAGACCCAACTATGAGACGCAGCGATAGGCCATTTGTGAGTCTCTGCTACTTCTTGAGCTTGCATTGGTTTTCCCTTGAAGAGGAAAGGGTGATGCAGCAAAGTAGATAAGTATTTCCCTCAGTTGTTGAGAACCAAGGTATCAATCCAGTAGGAGGTACAAGCAAGGCCCCAATCTTTGCACCTACACAAACAATCAAACACTTGCACCCAACGCTATAAAGGGGTTGTCAATCCCTTCACGGTTACTTGCAAGGATGAGATCTGATAGAGATAGATATAAAATATTACTAAAACGAAAAGTAAAATAAAAGTAAAAAGATTGCAGCAAAGTATTTTTGGTATTTTTGGTTTATAGATCTGAAAATATAATATGGAAAATAGACCCGGGGGCCATAGGTTTCACTAGAGGCTTCTCTCTTGAAGGAAAATAATACGGTGGGTGAACAAATTACTGTCGAGCAATTGATAGAAAAGCGCATAGTTATGACGATATCCAAGGCAATGATTATGCATATAGGCATCACGTCCGTGTCAAGTAGACCAAAACGATTCTGCATCTACTACTATTACTCCACACATCGACTGACTCCTGCCTGCATCTAGAGTATTAAGTTCATGAAGAATAGAGTAACGCATTAGGTAAGATGACATGATGTAGAGGGATAAACTCAAGCAATATGATGAAAACCCCATCTTTTTATCCTTGATGGCAACAATACAAATACGTGCCTCGCTACCCCTACTTTGTCACTGGGTGAGGACACCGCAAGATTGAACCCAAAACTAAGCACTTCTCCCATTGCAAGAATTACCAATCTAGTTGGCCAAACCAAACCAATAACTCGAAGAGACTTGCAAAGATATGAAATCATGCATATGAGAATTCAGAGAAGATTCAAATAATATTCATAGATAATCTGATCATAAACCCACAATTCATCGGATCTTGACAAACACACCGCAAAAGAGTATTACATCGGATAGATCTCCATGAAGATCATGGAGAACATGGTATTGAAGAACATAGAGAGAGAAGAAACCATCTAGATACTAGCTATGGACCCGAAGGTCTGAGGTGAACTACTCACGCATCATCGGAGGGGCAATGGAGTTGATGTAGATGCCCTCCGTGATCGAATCCCCCTCCGGCAGATTACCAGAAAAGGCTCCAAGATGGGATCTCACGGGAACAGAGGCTTCCGGCAGCGGAAAAGTATTTTCGTGGCACTCTTTGGTATTGTGGGAATATTTGGGAATTTATTGGACGAAGATTAGGGTTAGGAGGCCTGCAGGGGGGCCACAAGCCAACCCCCCCTAGGGCGAGCCCTGCAGGCTTGTCGTCTCCCGGTAGGTCTCCTGCCCCCCTCTCCAAGTCTGGCAGGTTTCTTCTGGTCCAAGAAAAATCATCGCGAAGATTTTATTCCGTTTGGACTCCGTTTGATATTCCTAATCTGCAATACTCAAAAACAAGGAAAAAACAGAAACTGGCACTAGGCACTAGGTTAATAGGTTAGTCCCAAAAATAATATAAAATAGCATATTAATGCATATAAAACATCCAAAACAGATAATATAATAGCTTGGAACAATCAAAAATTATAGATACGCTGGAGACGTATCAGTCTCTAGTACAACATACGTTCTGTGTCCTAAGACCTAAGCTGGCGCATGTACTCGGGATGGTGACAGACTTGCTTTGGGCCGACCAAACGTTGCTCCGTGACAGGGTAGTTATAAAGGTAGGTTTCAGGCTTGTCCAGACCCATGCTGCGAGACGTGGTCGAGCAAGATGGGATTTGCCCCTCCGATGAGGAGAGATATACTCTGGGCCCCTCGGGTGACCCGACCTGGATAAGCATGGCCATGCGATGAGGATTATGAGATAATCCGAAGTGTTGGTCGGATTCACCGGAACGAGAAAGAGGTTGTGCTGCAACAAGGATGACCATGTCGCCTTGAGCACGACAACATATATCGTGTGGCAAAGGGAACGGAAGTGTGAAGTACAGGTTCGTCTAACCAGCTTCATCGGACACTTGGAGTCGGCACGCTTTGCTAGAGGCCGCTACCGACTGGTCGAGCTGGACGTGATCTGACTCGCGACCAAGTGAACGAGAACCTAAGGGGTCGCGCGCTTAAGGGAAGGAACTACACGTGGGCTTTAGGATCCGTGCGAGGCCCAAGAGTTGAGCCCGCGACGGACGCCTATATATAGTGGAGGTGCGCCACAGCCATCTAGTTGATTGCTTCGGCGCCGTCATTAGGGCTTTGCATGTGTTGCAACTAGCCACCTCCACTTGCCGCCGCCGACTGTGTGACCGGACCTAGCAGTCCGCCGCACGGTGTTCCTACTGCACGCGCGGATACCGTTAGAGGCGGTGCACTTGCGCCGCTCCGGCGAACCTGTACGTGGGATCCAGCGACCGGCTGCGCGAGGGAGATCGGATCGGCTGTTCGAGGGAGATCGGACGAGGAGGAGACGGACCACGCGAACGCGCTGCCCCAACTCTACTTCCACTGCACGGCACTGCGCGTCTAGTGGTAACGAGCTGTGATCCATCTCCGTAGCATGTTCTTGGATGTTCTGCGCGTAGAAAAAAATTTAATTGGCATGCGATGCACCTACGGTAGAACCCAACCGTGGTATCAGAGCCTCTGCTATAGGATTTGGATTCAGATCGGATGCATATTTGATATGTGGAGGCGGCGGATGAGATCTGTCGTCATTCATGAGATCAGCTGTGTGCATGGTTGATGAGATCAGCTGCACATCGGGGTCATTGAGGCTATATTTTTTGTCCATCGAAATCGATGAGGTCGTGACACAACCTACCCCTACCGGTTGGTATCCGCCATCGGGGTTAACAGTGAAACATAAATCCGAATCAGGTTCGCGATGATCAATGAGATCGGTCAGATCAGAAAATTCGGCGTGTGCGTAGCGGTTTGTATTTCGTACACGATCACACAAATCGGTAGAATGCGATTCTATGCACAACTTTGTTTTGCAGGTTTGATGTGAATAGTATGGCTCATGTGTATGTGATGCATGTGTGTAACTTAACATGACCTGCGTGTCATGATTGTCAGCCGGCAGGAGCCAAAGTGCTGTCATTATATTGTATAACGACCTACGTGTCGACTTGTGATTCTCTGTAAATTCATTACTAGTTGTAGTAGTTGGAGAACAGAGATCAAGTTCGAGGCTTTGGCGTCCCGGTGTGACGAACAAGATGGAGTTCTGCCCTGGTCATCGGAGTTGGAGCCGGCCTGGAAGGACATCCATGAAGGAGCCATACTATTTCACATATTTATGTTTATATGTGATTGATATTGCTTCTTGTTTCTATGCATGTTAAAATGGTAGAAAGATCCCTCGTTAATATCAAGCACATTGCCATTCCGGATGTTGCACCTTTGCACGTCAAGTACGTCTAGTGGTGGGCTCATAAAATTGAGGTGCTACTAGGTGTCCTTGAACTGGAGGGTTCGTGTCGGACACGGACATGCACTGCATCAGGTTAACTTGACAAGGCTATCAAAATGGTTTTGGGCCTTGTGGCAAAGAAGGTTCGGAGCCGGGGTATAAGATACCTACCCGACCGACAGGAGTCGTATAGAGATACGATTAGCAAGGAGTTGCTTACCGAATATGCAAGTTGGCTAGCAGTGATGCTAAAGCTCACTAGTCGCTCGCGCTAGACGGATCCTGAATCACTCAGAGTTCATGGAAGGATGCTGACTTCAGTGGGAGTAGTTCTGTTTAAGGCTTGAATTACTCTACATAAACACATTGCTTAGTGATTGCATATTTTCTGTTGTAGATCAATGGCACCACCTGCTCAACCCAACTTTGCATTGAAATCAATTCTGGAAAAGGATAAACTGAATGGAACAAACTTTACCACCTGGTATAGAAATCTGAGAATTGTTCTCAAGCACGATAAAAAGGAACATGTTCTAGAGGATCCACTTCCAGAGGAACCTGCCGAGAATGCTAGTGCCACAACCAAGAATGCCCATCAGAAACTCGTTGATGAATCAAACGAGATCAGCTGCCTCATGTTGGCTTGTATGGAGCCCGATTTGCAACAGCATTTCGAAAACGTTGACGCTTTCGATATGATCGAGAGTCTCAAGAGCATGTTTCAGGTGCAGGCTAGGACCGAAAGGTTCAACGTCTGGCAATCCTTGACGGATTGTAAGCTGAAGGAGGGTGATCCACTGAGCCCGCATGTGATCAAGATGATCGGGTACGTGCAAGCTTTGGATCGGTTAGGCTTCCCACTTGGGGACAAGCTGTCCACGGATGCAATTCTAGGTTCTCTTCCACCTAGCTATGGGACGTTCGTCTCGAACTATCATATGCACGGCATGGATAAGAAGCTCACTGAATTGCATGGGATGCTCAAGGTGGCAAAACAAGATATTAAGAAAGGCACGCATCAAGTGTTGATGGTACAGAAATCGGCCAAGTTCAAGAAGAGTTGGTCCAAGAAAAAGGGCAAGGCAAAGGGCACGGAGAAGGTTGTCTCCGCCGCTGCGCCGAAGCCGGGACCAGACTCAAAGACCATTTTCTTTCATTGCAAGGAAACTGGTCACTGGAAGAGGAATTGTAGCAAGTGGCTTGCTGAGCATGGCAAGAAGGCCGGAAATGCTTCTTCAGGCAAAGGTACACTTGTTACATATGTTATAGACATTTACCTTGCTGACATACCTAGTAGCTCTTGGGTATTTGATACCGGATCGGTTGTTCATATTTGCAACTCGATGCAGGGGCTGATAAGAACTAGGCATGTGGCACAAGGGGAGATTGACATCAGGGTCGGCAACAAAGCAAGAGTTGCTGCGTTGGAGGTCGGCACGATGCAGCTCAAGCTTCCTTCTGGATTTATTTTGGAATTGAATAATTGTTATTACATTCCCGCACTTAGTCGGAACATTATTTCTGCCTCATGCTTGATGAGTCAGGGTTATGAATTCAGTTTAAAGGACAATGGTTGTTCATTTTATTTGAATGGAATGTTCCACGGCTATGCACCCATTAGATGGGCTATTTATTTTGAATCTAGAAACGGAACCAGTCTATAACGTGAATGTCAAGAGGCATAAGCCCAATGAGATAAATCCGACATACTTCTGGCATTGCTGGCTTGGGCACATTAGTCTGAAACGCACGAAGAAGCTCCATGATGATGGACTCCTAACTTTGTCCGACTTTGGGTCGTTCGAGACATGCGAATCATGCTTGCTCGGCAAGATGACTGAGTCTCCTTTTGCAAAGAGTTGCGAAAGGGCGTTCGAACTGTTGGAGCTTATACACAATGATGTGTGTGGTCCAATGAGCACAACGGCCAGAGGTGGCTATCAGTACTTTGTGACTTTTACCGACGACTTGAGTAGATATGGATATATCTATTTGATGAGGCACAAGTCGGAAACTTTTGAAAAGTTCAAAGAGTTTCAAAACGAGGTTGAAAATCAGCTCGGCAAGACGATAAAGCTTCTACGATCGGATCGTGGAGGTGAGTACATGAGCCAGGAGTTTGATGATCATCTGAAAAGCCGAGGTATAGTACCTCAGCTCACACCTCCAGGAACGCCACAGAGAAACGGCGTGTCAGAACGGAGAAATTGAACCTTGTTGGACATGGTCCGATCGATGATGAGCAAATCGGATATACCCTTGTCATTCTGGGGATACGCTCTAGAAACTGCAACTTTCACACTTAACAGGGTACCATCAAAATCCGTAGATAAGACACCACATGAGATGTGGACTAGGAAGAGTCCTAGTTTGTCTTTTCTAAAGATTTGGGGTTGTGAAGCATTTGTCAAACGACTCATGTCGGACAAGCTTACACCCAAGTTGGATAAATGCATATTCGTGGGATATCCAAGGGAAACCTTGGGATACAACTTCTACAACCGAGAAGAGAACAAAGTGTTTGTTGCTCGGAACGGGGTTTTCCTAGAGAAAGAGTTTCTCAATCGGGAAGCCAGTGGGAGAACGGTGTGACTCGAAGAAATTCGAGAGCCACTCGGGGACGACTCGGCTGGTGATGAGATCATACCGGAGTTGGTCAGGGAACCCGTAGTGGAATCGGCACCGGAGCCCCGAAGGTCGGAAAGATTGCGTAGAGTGCGCGATGTGTTGTTGCTAGAAAGCGACTAGCCGGCCACGTATGCGGAAGCGATGGTGAGCCCAGATTCCGAGGCATGGCTGGAGGCCATGAGATCTGAGTTAAAGTCCATGGATGATAATCAAGTCTGGGACTTGGTTGATCCGCCACCTGGCGTAATTGCCATTGGTTGCAAATGGGTCTTTAAGAAGAAAACCGATGTGGATGGAAATGTTCAGATCCACAAAGCTCGGCTTGTCGCTAAAGGTTATGGACAAGTTCAAGGAATTGACTACGATGAGACCTACTCGCCGGTAGCGATGCTAAAGTCGGTGAGGATCATACTAGCTATAGCTGCATATTTCGATTATGAGATATGGCAGATGGATGTCAAAACGGCTTTCCTTCATGGAAATTTATAGGAGGATGTATACATGATACAGCCTGAAGGTTTTGTCGATCCAAATAATGCTAGTAAAATATGCAAGCTCAAGAGATCCATTTATGGATTGAAGCAAGCAGCTCGGAGTTGGAACATTCGTTTTGATGAAGTCATCGTTGATCTTGGTTTCATCAAGAACGAAGAGGACTATTGTTTATACAAGAAGTCTAGTGGGAGCTCGGTAGTATTTTTGATCTTGTATGTGGATGACATACTGCTGATCGAAAATGATGTTTCGATGCTGAACTCAGTCAAGGAATCGTTGAATGGCAAGTTTTCGATGAAAGACCTCGGAGAGGCAGTGTACATTTTAGGCATCAAGATCTATAGAGATAGATCGAGGAGGCTGCTCGGCTTAAGCCAGAGCACGTACATAGACAAAGTGTTGAAGAGGTTCAACATGAGTGAGGCCAAGAAAGGGTTCTTGCCCGTCTCACATGGTATAAGGCTAAGCAAGACTCAGAGTCCTACGACTTCTGATGAGCGAAACCGGATGAGTAGGATTCCATATGCTTCGGCAATTGGATCCATCATGCATGCCATGCTATGTACTCGTCCTGATGTTGCCTATGCAATAAGCTTAACAAGCAGATACCAGGCTGACCCAGGTGAGAGTCACTGGGCAGCGGTGAAAACTATCCTGAAGTACCTGAAAAGGACTAAAGTGATGTTCCTAGTTTATGGAGGTGAGGAGGAGCTCTGTGTAAAGGGTTACGCTAATGCTAGTTTCCAAACCGACAGGGATGACTGTCGATCGCAAACTGGATTCGTGTATGTCATGAATGGAGGAGCAGTGAGCTGGACGAGTTCCAAGCAAGACACGGTAGCCGACTCCACAACAGAGGCCGAATACATTGCGGCTTGTGAAGCTGCAAAGGAAGGTGTTTGGATTCGGAAGTTCCTGGAGGATCTTGGTGTGTTCCCGGGCTAGGCAAAACCGTTGGATCTGTATTGCGACAATTCAGGTGCCATCGCACGGGCCAAGGAGCCGAGACAACACCACAAGACCAGGCACATAGACCGAAAGTATCACCTGATACGAAAGCTCGTAAAGAATGGTGATACTAATTTATGCAAGATTCATAAGGATGAAAATGTTGCAGATCCGTTGACTAAGCCACTTCCACAACCCAAGCATGAGGGGCACGTTAGAGCTATGGGCATTCGATGTCTATTTGATTGACTCTAGTGCATGTGGGAGACTGTTGGAGATATGCCCTAGAGGCAATCATGTATGATGATATTTCCTATTTGTTTATGAATAAAGATAGTCCTTGGCCATTATCAATGATGTGTATTAACAAGTACGTGACTTGTTTGTGAGACTATGCATTGTATGATGACTGTCCTAAATGGTCCCTGTTCAAAAGGGTTGTGTGGACGCACAGCCAGTTAGACTAGCATGTGACACGGTGGATGGTCTGGTCTCACTGACCATGTAGCATCGGATGCTAGCCGGATAATATGGACTCAGAAAGATCTGGTTGGATCCGACGTAGTCGGATCCGAGTCGAGATAAGGTCTAAGTTCGACAGACCCAACTATGAGACGCAACGATAGGTCATTTGTGAGTCTCTAGTACAACATACGTTCTGTGTCCTAAGACCTGAGCTGGCGCATGTACTTGGGATGGTGACAGACTTGCTTTGGGCCGACCAAACGCTACTCCGTGACAAGGTAGTTATAAAGGTAGGTTTCGAGCTTGTCCAGACCCATGCTGCGAGACGTGGTCGAGCAAGATGGGATTTTCCCCTCCGATGAGGAGAGATATACTCTGGGCCCCTCGGGTGATCCGACCTAGATAAGCATGGCCATGCGATGAGGATTATGAGATAATCCGAAGTGTTGGTCGGATTCACCAGAATGAGAAAGAGGTCGTGCTGCAACAAGGATGACCATGTCGCCTTGAGCATGACAACATATATCGTGTGGCAAAGGGAACGGAAGTGTGAAGTACAGGTTCGCCTAACCAGCTTCATTGGACACTTGGAGTCGTCACGCTTTGCTAGAGGCCGCTACCGACTGGTCGAGCTGGACGTGATCTGACGCGCGACCAAGTGAACGAGAACCTAAGGGGTCGCACGCTTAAGGGAAGGAACTACACGTGGGCTTTAGGATCCGTGCGAGGCCCAAGAGTTGAGCCCGCGACGGATGCCTATATATAGTGGAGGTGCGGCACAGCCATCTGGTTGATCGCTTCAGCGCCGTCATTAGGGCTTTGCATGTGTTGCAACTAGCCACCTCCACTTGCCGCCGGCGACTGTGTGACCGGACCTAGCAGTCCGCCGCACGGTGTTCCTCCTGCACGCGCGGATACCGTTAGAGGCGGTGCACTTGCGCCGCTCCGGCGAACCTGTACGTGGGATCTGGCGACCGGCTGCGCGAGGGAGATCGGATCGGCTGTTCGAGGGAGATCGGACGAGGATGAAACGGACCACGCGAACGCGCTGCCCCAACTCTACTTCCGCTGCACGGCACCGCGCGTCTAGTGGTAACGAGCTGTGATCCATCTCCGTAGCATGTTCTTGGATGTTCTGCGCGTAGAAAAAAATTTAATTGGCATGCAATGCACCTACGGTAGAACCCAACACAAGCTACATCAAGCGGATGCATGGCGATACAAGGCGCACGATCGAACGTCAAGTGGAACGCGTCACCAACAAGCGCAACCTCAACAAGCACCCCATGGTGTTCGAGACCGGTGATCTTGTGTGGCTACACCTTCACAAGGACCGCTTCCCCATCGAACACAAGTCGAAGCTACTTCCTCGAGCCGACGGACCCTTCAAGGTGTTGGCATGCTATAACAACAATGCCTACACGATCGACATCCCTCGCGATAAGTACAACGTGAGTGACACCTTCAACGTCAAGGATCTATCCCCTTTTCATGGTGATGAAGATCTTGATCCGAGGACGGATCTTCCCCAAGGGGGGGGAGATGATGCGGAGCATCCCACCATCATCCCCATGAAACCTACAACATCAAACCAACCCCCAAGTGGTCCTATGACAAGAGCACATGCACGCGACATTGGAGCTAAGGTGAACTCACTCCTCTTCGAGCTAGACTTGAATATCAACGATACTTGGATGCTACCTCACAATAAAACTCTTTGCATACTCAGGTACTCGAGAGAGGAACACGCAAGCGGCCTTGAGGATGCCAAGCTTGGAAGCCCCAAGAAGGAACCGCAGATGAGCTACAGCTCTCGGACGTCCGGACCACGTCAGACGTTCGACGCTTGGAACCTAGCGCAGCCCAAGGACCAGCAGGACGCCCCAGTTGCCGGACGACCGACGCCGCTCGGACGTCCGAGACCCCCCCAGCCCCCAGACATCCGACCCCTCTCCGAAAATCTGCCGTGAGCCGATCAGAGCCGAATCCTCGGACGACTGAGCCTCGGACGTCCTACATGCGCCGGAACTCCGACCGCCGCACGCTCGAACCAAATCCTCGGACGACCGGCCGCCTCCGGACGTCCGTACCGCCGTGAAGCCTCGGACGTCCGACAGCGTCCGGATGTCCGAACCCTGTCTGCGCACAGGCCTGCGGGCCTTGGCCCATGTATCCCCCTTTTCCGCCTAAGACTATATAAACACCTGCCCCTCCTCTAGTTAGGGTTAGCTTATGTTTAGCATTGGATATTGTTGATCATAGCTCCATCTACCTCCTTCTCCCATGGAGTTGACCACCTCTTTGAGAGAAGATCCGAGTTGGATGCCAAGGCCCCATCTAGGGAAGATCCCACGGGATATCAAGACCTCATCTCCACGGAGTGAGACGACTATTGGTTACTTGTATCCTCTTTGTTTGACTTTGGATCTTTGTATCTTGTGTGCTTGAGTGGATTTAGCGGATGTGTGATCTGAGATCTCCCTTGTGTTTGTGTTTTCTCTCGTGATTTCTCCCTTCTTCCCCCTCCAAGTGTGAAAAGGTCGACCTACACGGGCGTGCCCCGTATCACAACCTCCTCCCTAGGGGCATGCGGTAGTACTTTGCTTCAAGAGAGCTAATAAGTTTTACAATAAATATACGAGTTATTTATGACTAATGTGAATCCATGGATATATGCACTATCACCTTTCCGTAATTTGCTAGGCTCTTCGGTACCGTGCATTGTCCATTCTCACCTTGAGAGTCAGTGCAACCTTCGCCGGTGCATCCAAAACCCGAGATATGATATGCTCTATCACACATAAGCCTCCTTATATCTTCGTCAAAACGGCCACCATACCTACCTATTATGGCATTTCCATAGCCATTCCGAGATTTATTGCCTTGCAACTTCCACCGTTCCGTCACATGACTTGTGTGTTCATCATCATATTACTTTGCATGATCATATAGCTGACATAGTATTCGTGTCAAAGCCACCATTCATCACTATCTACATGTTACGCTAGATCATTGCACATCCTGGTACACTGGCAGAGGCATTCATATAGAGTCATATTTTTCTTTATTGAGTTGTAAGTAAATAAAAGTGTGATGATCATCATTATTAGAGCACTGTCCTAGTGAGGAAAGGATGATGGACACTATGATTCCCCACAAGTCGGGATGAGACTCCCGACGAAAAAAAGAGAAATGAGGTAGGCAAAAAAAGAAAGAGAAAAGCCCACCATGAAAAAAATGAGAGAAAAAGAAATGTTACTATCCATTTACCACCCTTGTGCCTCCAAATGGTCCCATGTTCTTCATATAGAGAGTCTCCTGAGTTATCATTTTCATATGCTAGTGGGAATTTTACATTATAGAACTTGGCTTGTATATTCCGATGACGGGCTGTCGGTGTAGTGAGAACCAGGGCCTCACAAACCTTCTAGGCATGGGGTCTTGCCAGTCTAGAGCTATCGCGAAGCAGACCCGACAAGGAGACAATATTGCCGGAAAGCAATGCATCCGGCAAGCACTAAAACAACAAGCAAGACCAATACCTTGCCAACAAGGCTCGGCAAGGCAGAGCCGGCAAGCTCAAGGCCCGACAAGATCTTCACCGGCAGGCTCCCTACCTCTACATGTACACTTGTCCCAAACAAGTGGTGCGCGGGTAGAACTCTGTCGACAAGTGGTGAGTGATACGTCTCCAACGTATCTATAAATTTTTATTGTTCCATGCTATAATATTATCATTCTAGGATGCTTTTTGGGCATTTATTTGCCAATTCATATTATTTTTGAGCACTAACCTATTAACCTAGTGCCCAGTGCCAGTTGCTGTTTTCTGCATGTTTTTGGCTTTTCAGGTTTACAGTACCAAACGAAGTCCAATTGCCACGAAACTTTTTGACGATTTTTTCCAAACCAAAAGAATACCTGGAAGCTTCAGGAGAATACCGGAGGCCGCACGAGGGAGCCACGACCCAACATGCCGCGCCCAGGGGGGTGGCCGTACCCTGTTAGGTCGTGGCCCCCCCTCTCATCTCCCGACATCCATCTCTGGCTTATAAATTCACATATATTCTGAAAACCCTAGGGGAGCTCCCGTAACACTTTTTCTGCCGCCGCAAGTCTCTATTCCGCCGTGTGCCCATCTGAAGTTGTGTTCGGGTGCTTTGCCGGAGGGGGGGATCGATCACGGAGGGCCTCTTCATCAACCTTGCTGCTCCCATGATGATGTGTGAGTAGTCTACCACAGACCTACGGGTCCATAGCTAGTATCTAGATGGCTCTCTCTCTCTCTATGTTCTTCAATACAAAGTTCATCGCATCTTCACGATGATCTATTCGATGTAATCACTTTGTGCGGTGCGTTTGTTGGGATCCGATGAATTGTGAGTTTATGTTCAGATTATTCATGAAAAAGATTTGAGTCTCCTCTAAATACTTATTTGGTTCTTATTTGCATGATTATTATAGCTTCGTAAATCTCTTCGATCTATTGACATGGTTTGGCCAACTAGATTGATCTATCTTCAGTGAGAGGGGTGCGTTGTAGTGGGTTCAATCTTGCGGTGCTCTATATCCCAGTGACAAAGTAGGGGACAATACACGTATTTTTAGTGCTGCCACTAAGGATAAAACGATGGGGTTGATTCACATTAATTGCATTTTCTTTGTCTACATCATGTCATTGTTCTCAAAGCATTACTCTGTTTGCATGAACTTAATACGTAGAGAGGCAAACATAGAAGCGCTCTCGAAGTGGAGTAATAGTAGTAGGTGCAGGCAGGAGTCGGCCTACTTTCTTACGGACGTGATGCCTATATACACATGATCATTGCCGTAACTATGTGCTTTTCTACGAATTGCCCAACAGTAATTTGTTTACCCACCGTATGCCTACTTCGAGAGAGATGCCACTAGAGAACACTATGGCCCCGGGGTCTATTCACTTATATATATTTACAAACGTTACTATTTCCTTGCTGCCATCATTTCCATTTTATTTATTTTGCAATTTATATTTATCCAACTATCAACTACACTACTTATCTGCTTGCAAGTAACGAGTTCAAGGGGCTTGACAACACTCTTTTCCCGCGTTGGGTGCAAGTGTTTGCTCTTTTGTGTGTAGGCGCTGAAGACGGGAGTTGCGTGGTCCTCATATTGGTTCGATAACCTTGGTTATCACTAAGGGAAATACTTATCTATAGTGTGCTGCATCGTCCGCTCCTCTTCGCGGAAAAACCCAACGCAGATCACAAGTATCAGGAAGGATTTCAGGCGCCGTTGCCTGGGAGTATCACCAACTTACTATCAAAAATCTTCTAGATTCTGCTGCAGGTGGTACCTTCATGGAGGTGACATTAGGAGAGGCCACCAAACTTCTGGACAACATCATGACAATCTATTCTCAATGGCATACCGTAAGAGCTCCAACCGGTAAGAAGGTAAATTCTGTTGAGGAAGTCACTACTTTGAGTGAAAAAGTGGATGCTCTTATGAAAATGGTTGCTAGTAATAATGCTCATGTTGATCCCAATGATGTGCCTTTGTCTACCTTGATTTAACAAAATGATGATGCTATTGCTTGGAACTTTATCTCGCCAAACAATTTCAACAAAAATGCTTATAGAGGAAATTTCAATGCTAGACCGTATCCCGGTAATTCCTCTAATAATTATGGAAAATCTTATGAAAATTCTTCTACTACTAATAATAGGATATCCTCTGATCTTGAGAACACCGTTATAGAATTTATTCGTTCTTAAAAACTTTTTAACACTATTTAGGACAGTAAAACTGCACCTAATGCCAGCCCTCTCATGCCTGCAACATTTTTGGCCATTTGATTTTATTTACTGGACGTTCCCTGCTGTTAGATCTTCTGTGAACACGATTTTGCAAGGTGGTTTGGTTGTCCTAAAGGGCAGCTATTTCGGTAGCTTTTTTGGCCCACTATGGTTAACTGGGTTGCTATTCTCTTGTCCAGACCATTTCTCGTCCTCTTCCATCTGGCGACTCGTCGAAGCAATTGAAAAAAAATGACTCCTCATGTCCCGGACCTCTCCTATTTTTACTAATGAGGTAATATCTCCGGTGGTGCTTAAACTTGTCACTGATGTTCACTTTGATGCCTGAACTTGAAAAATACACCAAACTGGTACTAGAACTTGACACAAGCGTCCAAATACAGTGGTAATCCTATCTGTATGACGTATAATGCGCTGACGTGACACGATATTTTGATTAGCATGCATACGTGGCGTGGGAGGCACTTCGAACAGAGGGCTTGCTTTATGTATGTCTCTATGGCCAACGAGCCCACATGTCAGCACGCAGGAAAAAACCCAGATAGAATTTCTTGTACCTAGGATTCAAACTAGCTTCCAAAGGATAGTGGCCAAGCTGTGCTAGCTGCTCCTCCAATTAAGATTAGGTATACAAAGTGTGTAAACCTCATATCTATATAAACAATCGGGCGCGTGTGTTTTTTAGGGATACCCGTGTGGTTTCAATGGACTGGAATCAGTGCGGCCAATATTAGTTTCTTTTTAAATTTGTAAAAGGTACGTAAATTACAATGATAGTCATAAATATAAAGTTGAAATATTAATGTGCTATAAATATTATACATATAAAATATAACTTATTTAGCATAATGTTCAAGTAATTTTAAATAGTATTGATGTACTATTTGTGGACAAATCATACAAACTAAATTGCATTTCTTGTTATAAAAATGTTTGTATAGTTTAGAATATCATAAAAAAATCACTATTTAGAAATATATTTTTAATTATACAAATATTTGAATAACTATATGCACATTTTTTAATTCCTAAGTTTTTTGTTTAAGAATTTTTCGTATAACAAAAAATATTCATAACTATGCAAAATTTAAAATTATTTTATTATTATAAATATTTACATCTGACTATATTTCAGTTATGTAAAAATTATGAACATGTGTCACAAGTGAAAGTTATTAAAAGCAAATATTAATAAAAGTGTGAATATTTTAAAAAATTACTTGAACAATTTATAAATAAGTTATGTTATTTGTCAGTATAATATCTATAACACACGAATATTTAAAATTTATTTTTAATACTGTGATCATAGTTGACAAAGTTTTTACAATTTAAAAAAAAAAACCAACACGTCTTCCTGGACATACATAAAGTGTTGTTAGAGCATCTACAGCCGGACCTAGCAAATCTGACCCCTTAAACGCCCGCGGACGCGCCCGGTCAGTGACCGGGCGTGTTCGTTTTGAGCCCCTATAATTTGGTCCGCGCAGCCACATTTCTCATTTTTCTTCTCATATGTCCGGTCACTTGCACGTGATTGGTGGAGAAGAAGAGAGAGAAAGAAAATAATGAATAAGAAAAGAGAAAAGGTGGTCCGGAGTGGGGTCGCGTTCTACGTGGCAGACTGACCGGGCGTGTCCGGGCGCGTCCGCGAGCCCTCATATCGTCCCCATATTTGAGATGGATATGAGGGGTGCCGGTCAGTCCGAGCGTTTGAGACGGATATGAGGGGTCCGGTTGGGTCGCATTTTTGTGACCGGTCAGTGACCGGGAGGGCGTTCCGGGCGTTTGAGGAGCATATAGGGGGTCCGGCTGTAGATGCTCTTAGTATGAGAAAACATAGGCAGAGTGGCTAGCGAGTTCTGCTTACAAGCACAACGTGGTCCCCGCAAAAAAAAAAAATACAACCACAACGTGGTGAGTTCGAAGCTGAAAGGCTGCAATTTTTATTGTTTATTTTTCCTTCTGTCGGCCTGTTGTCATGGAGACACTTATAAAGAAAGCCATCTGTTCTAAGCAGGTCCCATGCCACGTGTGCATGCTTGTCAAAATACGGTGTCACATGAGCGCATTATACATTTTTTTTTGCCGGGAACATGGGGAGTTTTATTGCTTGAATAACATCCAATTACAATCTGCCCTTAGGCTACTGGTAAGAAAAGGAGGGCACTCCTCCAGCCAGCAGTCTAACACCGACATGGTGCAGGCCTGCTTAGCGCAGAGATCGACCAAACAATTACCGGTCCTCGGGATATGCCTAATAGAAAAAGAGATAAAATTTGTCGACTTCTCCCCTATTTCATCTAAGATAGGCGCAACAATCGAACGAGAGTTGTAACGCGATAACCAGAGGTTGAGAACCTCTAAACAATCCACCTCCATCACGACGTGTGAGAAGCCGCGAAGTTGGGCAAAAATGACACCTTCCCAGAGTGCCATTGCTTCGGCGATTAGCGCATTATACATTTATGGATGAAATTATCACCGTATGTGCACGGTTGTGTCAAGTTGTAGAACCAGTTCGACGTATTTTTCAAGTTCAGACATTAAAGTGAACATCGATGACAAGTTTAAGCACCACTGATGATATTACCTCTTTACTAATCTGGGCGGCTGGGCGAAGATGTCTTCCAATCCCCGATCTCTCCTACCACTGTTGCGCCCCACCCTTCGGCAAATCGAGCAGCGGTGTCCACAGACGGCTGCCGTCCATGGGCAGGGTGGATGCAATCCCTCGACGCCGGCCTATCTCGCAGTCCTAGGGCGAATCCTAGGTGCCGCCGCCATGCCCTCCTGCATAAGACTCTCGCGGCGTCGACGACCACCCGTCCGGTAACCAAACTTTTGTCCACTTCACCCACTGGTATGCTCCCACCGATAGCTGTTGTGTGGAGGTGTGGCATCTGATTTTTGGGGTGTCGATTAGGTGGACACGATGCACTTCGGCGCCTAACACGCGATGCAGAACGAGTACATATACAGTGGCGCTGAAGG
The DNA here is from genome assembly GCA_039707655.1 of Elymus sibiricus. NCBI lineage: Eukaryota > Viridiplantae > Streptophyta > Magnoliopsida > Poales > Poaceae > Elymus > Elymus sibiricus. The sequence goes on from CM077665.1 coordinate 278,876,962, forward strand.
TGTTCCGAATAGCAGGGTATTTTTGTGGTCAAACAGGCAACTGACACAGGGAAGGGGATGTGATCGTTCTCTAACCATGTACTTTATATGAAGGGGATACAAGAGATTTCCTGTTATCTGAACCTTTTATCTGGAATGTATGGACTAGTAGAGGGTTGTAGGCCTAGGATGCGATACAGGTTTGCAAGTTGTGATGATATGGAAATAGGGATCACTCCCATGATTATTTTGTACCGTTGGAGGTCACCAAATTTCTTGCTACTTGGTGTAGTATCCTTTGATATATTCAAAAGCTATGAAACCCAACCTCTCTTCATATATGGTTTGAGTGCTTAGTACCCATACTTAAAATCTTGATTGTGCTATTATGGTTCCAGTACTCGCCTTTTATGTAGTGGGTAATGTTCTCTTTGTTCACTTACCAGGAACGGTAATTTACAATGGGAAAGTCGTTTTAGTTGATTTGAATCATCATGTCTTCGCCTTTAACATGGATGCTCTGATTGTCAGTCTTCTCTGCTGGTTTGGATTTGCACTTTCCACATGTGTAGGACAGTAGGAGTAGTATTAGGAAGTCACACAAAATTCTTATCCATATTAATCCACCCTTGGTTGTAATTCAGATGTCTCTGTGTTTCAGCTCGATTTGCATTGGTTAAAAACCATTATATTCAGCGTATTGATCTCTGACATCCATCTTAGTGGTAGAGGTTCATGAATCTGTAGTGCGAATGTTGAAAAGTTAATACAAGATTGATTTCCTGCATGTGCAGGTGTGTGTGTGTGTTGCTGAGTCGCCCCTACACGTTAGTGTTAAGGGCACTCCAATGTCCAATCGTAAGTGCTCCTCAGTTTTGTCAGTGTGTGTTAGCCGAAATGTTGAGTTGAATTTCTTCTTGGGTGTCTATGTTTCAGTACTCTTGATTCTTAATTCATGGTAGCGGAGCTCTTCGATTTAGCTGCTAATTAACCATTCTTTGCCTTCTACAGAGATGCAATCATCCATATATTGCATGTCGAGAACTCCCAGTTTGCACAATACTTGAACATAGGTAACATATTCTTAGCAAGGTACTTCTTCCTTGTGTGACTTCCATCTTTTCCCACATGTGACTTATTCTCAGAATGTTTGATGTGGTACTGCCTCCATGTTTTCCCCATGAACAGGTGAAGCTTTGCAGTGATGTGTGTATGGATGGTAGGTAAATTGGTATGAAGTTATGCACTAACCCATTTTAGATTCATATATATCACAAAGCAACCACTCTGGCCTTTTCTCAAGCATTGTTGTTCCTTTTAAAGTTTACATAGACATACTTTCTTGAAATAATAGATGGTAACTACAAATATGCCAAACATATTGCTCAACTCTTATTATACTTACTGATCTGTATAACATGCATCTCCCGAAGGTGACATTGATCTGTGTCTACATGCTTTCCATTGGTCCTTTGCTGTTTTGGCTGATTTCAGGAGATTGAGGAGCTGTAAGACTTCTTGAAGAAAGAGGAGATGAAAGACTACCAACACAATATGTCTATATCTAATACCTCACACCAGAAAATGACCTCATCTATCAACTATTAAAATGGGTTTTAGTCTAATATCACAGGTAAATCCTTGCTCCCAAGTTGCCTATAATGCCATATGACTATTATTAGAAATCACTCCGGTAGGAACAAACTGGCTTATTTCCTGGAAACCTACTTTGACTAGAAAAATAGATGCTAGAATATCAGCATAATTAGCCTTCCCTTGAGAGCATGTCCACTTGGAAGTGTTCCTTTCCCATTTTAATACTGTTGTTCGTTTATTATGTGTTTGCCATTGCTTTTCTCAGTTAGGAAACTATCACATGGAAAATCTTGCATTATCCTTTTGAAGTTCACTTATATTTAACTTCCTGTGGACCTAGCAATCTTATCCCCATGTATTGAATAGACACTTGAAAACACGCTTTGGTTTAATAACGTGATTGTACCATTGTTTTAGTTGTCCAGCTATATTGCATAGCATCACTCTTAGTACTTAGATGAAAATATTTTTTGCGAGATGTCTTCTATTTTTTAAGTGAATGATGTTTCCAGCCAACCAAGACTTCACCATGTAGACTTCTAAGCCAAGTGTTTATGAGTAACAGAAGAAACATAATTTACGTCTCTTTACTATTGATGAATGACAAATTAGTTAGCAACTTGTTCACGAGCAATTTTCGAACAAACACCATAGATGAAGGTATTGGGACTGTTGCTAATGCAGGGGAGGTGGCGACGATCCCGCAGTCGACAAAAGGATGATAAAGGGATGCTTAGAAGTAGTTGTACCATGTAGTGCTCTGACTTCTTGTGAAACCTACATGTTTAGTTTCATGAAAGCTTGTATCAAACGATGATGCTATGTTCTGCGAATGAATTTCTTTAGGTTTAATTCACGCCCATTTTAATGCATCAAGTTTGGGATTGAGCATGTGATGTGTATATTAGTCTACTCCCTCCGTCCTTTAAAGAGTGTACTTCCAACTTTGTTGGAGGGTCAAACTATCTCAAAGTTTGACCAACTTTGTGCAAAAATATATCATTGTTTGTGAAACCAAATAGGTATATGATGAAAATACATTTTATCATGAATGTAATGCTACTAATTTGATGGCATAAATGTTGATGTATTATTGTATAAATATGGTCAAACGTGAAAAAGTTTGACTTTCCAACAAAGCTGGAAGTACATTCTTTAAAGGACGGAGGGAGTATGTTGTTCCTTATTACAAATATTACCATATAGTTGTATCCAAATATTTATACCGTTGTTCAAATGGATAGTGGCATCTATCTTCTCCATAATTTATATAATTTCTTAAATGTCTATCACTATATTGTGAAAATGGACGGGCGCGGCAACGTGCGCCTTTGATGATCTAGTGGTAGAAGAAAAGTTGCATAAAGTTGGTGATTTGGCTAGGAATATCGACAGAATTGTTCTTGATGTGGAAACTCATAAAAATAAAACTTTGCCATCCAAGCATGATATTAATGAAACTATTAAATCTATCCAATTACCTTTTAATGAAAGTAAGGAGAGGACCGTGAGGTTGAGAGCTAAGCAATTCTTAGAAAAAGCTCTACCACCCGGTTTTTACTGCAATCATGATGAAGATCTTAAAATGATTGATACTTCTCCTATTGAATCTTTGTTTACTAATATGAAAATATATGATAAATGGACTGGAGATGAGTCAACTTTAGCTAGAAGGCGCCCCGTTTGTTCAGAGGATGATGATTCTAATGATAAAATTAAAAAAGTGGGTTTGGAGAGGTCAAAACTTTAACTAGTGATGTGCCCACTATCTTGGATTACAAGGACTTAAATTATGGAAGTTGTTCTTTAGTAGAATGCATTTCCTTGTTGCAACCCATTATTAGCTCACCCAATGCTTATGAACAAAACAAGGCTTTTACTAAACATATAGTAAAAGCGATGATAAAAGCTTATGATGAGAAACTTGAGCTAGAAGTTTTTATACCTAGAAAATTGCATGACGAATGGGAACCTACTATCAAAATAAAACTGAAAGAATATGAATGCAATGCTTTGTGTGACCTTGGTGCTAGTGTTTTAACTATACCTAAATCTTTTTGTGATGTGCTAGGTCTCACCGATATTCAAGATTGTTCCCTAAACTTGCATCTTGCGGATTCTACCATTAAAAAACCTTTGGGTAGAATAAATGATGTGCTTATCCTTGCGAATTGAAATTATGTGCCTGTATATTTCATTGTGCTTAATATTGAATGCAACCCTACTTGTCCAATTATACTTGGAAGACCTTTCTTATGAACTATAGGTGCAATTATTGATATGAAAGAGGGAAACATAAGATTCCAATTCCCATTAAAGAAAGGGACGGAACACTTCCCTAGGAAGCGAATTAAACCACCTTATGAATCTGTCATGAGGGCTACTTATGTATTGAGTGCCAAGGATGACAACACTTGATCATATGCATTATGCCTAGCTAGGGGCGTAAAACAATAGCGCTTGTTGGGAGGCAACCCAATAGTTATCTTATTTTTCTTGTTATTCTATTTTGGTTTTATAACATGATTGTTGCTACTGTAATGATTGTGTTTTTATTTTTTAATTAGTTGTTGTGCCAAGTAAAGCCTTTGGGATGACTTGCATGATGAGTAGAATTGATACGGTACAAAAACAGAAACTTTAGCGTCCAGTGCAGAATTTCTCTGATTTTACTGGAATGTCTTTTTAATCTGAACTTTTTACAAAGTATTTCTATACAAATTCCCCAGGTTTTTCTATTTTTCAGAATTTTTGGAGTTATAGAAGTATGCTTTCTCTACAGATCATTACAGACTGTTTTGTTTTAGACAGATTCTGTTTTTTTGCTTCCATAGTTTGCTTGTTTTGATGATGCTATGGATTATATAGGGGGTATAAGTCATGGAGAAGTTAGAATACAATACCTTATGCAATAATAAAATATGAATCAATTTATGACAATACCTAAAGTATTTTATATATTTATTATACTAACGGATCTCACGAAGGTTCCTCTTGAGTTTTGTGTGCTGAAGTTTTCAAGTTTTGGGTGTTATCGCGATGGATTAAGGAGTAAGGAGCGGCAAAGAGCTTAAGCTCTGGGATGCCCAAGGCACCCTAAGTCAAATTCTAGGAAGACTCAAGTGTCTAAGCTTGGGATGCCCCGGAAGGCATCCCCTCTTTCGCCTCAATCCATCGGTTTGTCACTTGGAGCTATATTCTTATTCATCACATGATATGAGTTTTGCTTGGAGCGTCGTTTGCTTTTGATTGATTTTGTTTTAGTTTTCCACAATCATTGTTTGCTGGACACAACCACTTGAGAGAGACACATGTTCATCATGATTTTTTAGAATACTCTATGTGCTTCACTTGTATCTTTTGAGCTTAGCAGTTGCTCTAGTATTTCACTTATATCTTTTTGAGCACGGTGGCGTATAGATTTTATAAAAATAATTTCACTCTCGTTCTTCACTTATATTTGTTTGAGATTTACTAAAAAGTGAAGGTAATTTTCATGGGTTATAAGACTAGCCAAAAATAATAGGTAACCACATGTAGCACATAAACGAGAAATTGTGGATTAATGATATTGATGTGGTAATATGAAAGGGCGTGAGTGCATGGTTGTTGTTTAGTAGAAATATCGATAATTAAATGGTGTTAATTTGTTGTTCATCTAAATATTGGTTATGGCATGGTGATGATGTGTGCGCATTCTTATTCCTCGTTGAAATCCTAGTGTTGTTTAGGTTGGAGGCGCGTGATGGTTAACTCCTCCCAACTTCCTCCCTAGGGGCATGCGAGTAGTACTTTGCTACGAGAGAGCTAAAACAACCTTGCAATAAGTATGTGAGTTCTTTATGACTAATGTGAATCCATGGATGTACGCACTCTCACCTTTTCATATATTGCTAGCCTCTTCGGTATCGTCCATTACCCATTCTCACCTCGAGGATCGGTGCAAACTTCGCCGGTGCATCCAAATCCCGCGGCATGATACGCTCTGTTGCACATAAGCCTCATTATATCTTCCTCAAAACAGCCGCCATACCTACCTATTATGGCATTTCCATAGCCATTCCGAGATATATTGACATGCAACTTCCACCGTTACATCATATGACTAGTACACTCATCGTTGTATTGCGTTACATGATCATGTAGCTGATAGTATTTGTGGCAAAGCCACCATTCATCATTGTTTACATGATACACTAGGTCATTGCACATCCTGGTACACTGCCAGAGGTATTCATATAAAGCCATATTGTTTAGTAGTTTTTCATATCGAGTTGTAAGTAAATAAAAGTGTGATGTTTATCATTATTAGGGCACTGTCTCAATGAGAAAAGGATGATGGAGACAATGATTCCCCCACAAGTCGGGATGAAACTCCGGACGAAAAATAAAAGAAAAAAAAGAAAAAGAAAAAGAAAAAAAAGAAAAAAAGAAGAAGGGGAAAAAGAAAAAAAAGAAAAAAATGAGAGAAAAGAGAGAAGGGACAGTGCTACTACCTCTTTTCCACACTTGTGCCTCAAAGTGGCACCATGTTTTTCATATAGAGAGTCTCTTGTTTTGTCACTTCAATATGCTAGTGGGAATTTTTCGTTATAGAACTTGGCTTGTATATTCCGATGACGGGCTTCCTCAAATGCCCGAGGTCTTCATGAGCAAACAAGTTGGATGCACACCCACTTAGTTTCAGTCGAGCTTTCATACACTTATAGCTCTAGTGCATCCGTTGCATGGCAATCCCTACTCCTCGCATTGATATCTATTGACGGGCATCACCATAGCCCGTTGATACACCGAGTTGACGCGAGACTTTCTTCTCCACTTTTTACCCCTTTTATACCTACCACCATATTCTATTCCACCCATATGCTATATCCATGGTTCACACTCATGTATTGCGTGAGTAATAAAAAGTTGAAGCACGTTACAAACTACGATCCAATTGCCTGACTTAAAACTGTGGTGCTTGACATTTGTATTTATGTGATGAAGACGGAGCCATGCCATGCTAATATGATAAAATGAATGGGGGTAAACATTATTTAAGGATCGTATATTTTGAATATTGATAATCATGTTACTTATGTTTATGGATATTACTATGTTAATGCTTATTGATTCATCGTTTCTCAATGACCACACCTGCAATAGATTACATGTTGGGTAGCATGTCACATCAAAAATTCTGTTTTTATCATTTACCTACTCGAGGACGAGCAGGAATTAAGCTTGGGGATGCTAATACGTCTCCAATGTATCTATAATTTTTGATTGTTCCATTCTATAATATTATCATTCTACGATGCTTTTTGGGCATTTATTTGCCAATTCATATTATTTTTTAGCACTAACCTATTAACCTAGTGCCCAATGTGAGTTGATGTTTTCTGCATGTTTTTGGCTTTTTAGGTTACAGTACCAAACGAAGTCCAATTGCCACGGAACTTTTTGACGATTTTTTCTAGACCAAAAGAATACCTGGAAGCTTCTGGAGAAGACCGTAGACCACACAAGGGAGCCACGACCCAAGAGGGCGCGCCCAGGGGGGTGGTCGCGCCCTTTAGGTCATGGGCCCCCTCCCATCTCCCGACGTCCCTCTCTGGCCTATAAATTCACATAGATTCTGAAAACCCTAGGGGAGCTCCCGAAACACTTTTTCCACCGCCGCAAGTCTCTATTCCATCGTGTGCCTATCTGGAGCCCAGTTCTAGTGCCCTGCCAGAGGGAGGATCGATCACAGAGGGCCTCTTCATCAACCTTGCTGCTCCCATGATGATGTGTGAGTAGTCTACGACAGACCTATGGGTCCATAGCTAGTATCTAGATGGCTCTCTATCTATGTTCTTCAATACAGAGTTAATCGCATCTTCGCAATGATCTATTCGATGTAATCACTTTGTGCGGTGCGTTTGTTGGGATCCGATGAATTGTGGTTTATGTGCAGATTATTCATGACAAAGATTTGAGTCTTCTCTGAATACTTATTTGATTCTTATTTGCATGATTATTATAGCTTCGTAAATCTCTCCGATCTATTGATTTGGTTTGGCCAACTAGATTGATCTATCTCAAGTGAGAGGGTTGCGTTGTAGTGGGTTCAATCTTGTGGTGCTCTATATCCTAGTGACAAAGTAGGGGACAAGACATGTATTTGTATTGCTGCCTCTAAGTATAAAATGATGCAGTTGATTCATATTAATTGGATTTTCTTTGTCTACATCATGTCATTGTTCTCCAACCATTACTCTATTTGCAGGAACTTAATACGTAGAGAGGCAAGCATAGAAGCGCTCTCGAAGTGGAGTAATAGTAGTAGGTGCACGCAGGATTCGGCCTACTTGCTTATGGACGTGATGCCTATATACAAATGATCATTGCCGTGAATATCACATAACTATGCATTTTTCTATCAATTGCTCAACAGTAATTTGTTTACCCACTGTATGCCTACTTCGAGAGAGATGCCACTAGAGATCACTATGGCCCCCGGGTCTATTTACTTATCTATTTACAAACATTGATATTTCCTTGCTGCCATTATTTACTTTTTATTTATTTTACAATTTATATTTATCCAACTATCAACTACACTACTTATCTGCTTGCAAGTAACGAGTTCAAGGGGCTTGACAACCCTCTTGCCCGTATTGGGTGCAAGTGTTTGCTCTTTTGTGTGTAGGCGCTGAAGATAGGAGTTGCATGGTCCTCCTATTGGTTTGATAACCTTGGTTCTCACTGAGGGAAATATTTATCTATACTGTGCTGCATCATCCGCTCCTCTTCGTGGAAAAACCCAACGCAGATCACAAGTATCAGCGAGCACACAGACAGTTAGGTAGAGTCTGTCAGATACGTGGCGGACCATCGCTTCTAGATCAACTTTATCGACACCCGTCCATGTGCGTGTCGTCGTCAGCATTTACCCTATGTAATGACCATTTTTCGACTATGGTAACTTCTTTGTCTATAAAAGGAGGTCCATGGCACCTTTTACAGGGATTGAACCCCTGGCCTTTTACATGTAGCGGCTGCACTTCCCCGCATCCTTGCCAACAAGTTGCGCTCCTTGTAACTTGGTCAATACACATAATACACAACACACAGGACATAGGGTATTACACCTTGCGATGGCCCGAACCTGTATAAACCCTTGTGTGCTGATAGTTGGTTCTGCTCTCTGCATACATTGATTCCCCCAGTAGAACCGAAAAGGGACCCTTTGATGGTCCCATAGATTGTCGTTCCTCGACATCTTCGGCGCGCCAGGTAGGGGGATCGCGTGTGTGAATCCGAATAAGCAGTCTGTGCGCGAGCCTCTTCATCAACATCAACTAATCCCTCACCATGCTGGTGAGAACGGCGGAAGGAGCACGGCATTCATCACGGGCACTCCAAGCGTTTCATGCGGTGCTCTAATGAATCATAGTGTCTTTGCCGTGCCACAGAGGAAGCTAAGTTTTCATACTTTCACTGCTTTCTACTGCTCATTCTACGTCCTGAAAGGCGTTTTTGTGCATAACCTGTGTGCGGAGGAGCGCTCCTGAGATATTCTGCGCTCTTGGTTGTTTCGGGTCCGCCCAGCAACACCTATGCCGCTGTGCTTGTTTCCAGACCGTTAAACTCCTAGGAAGGCGATGTTCGCGATAGGCTACTCCGCTCCTAGGTTCCATTGACTAGAATATGCGCGGCTGGGCAGTATTCCGGCAAGCGTAAGTAACAATTGTACAAAAACACAGTCAATTAAGGACGGGATTCATTTAGTAAAAGTAATAAATTTGCACACAAGATAGTGCACATCAAATGCTGACTAATTTGTTGTGTTGAAACACTACTGTGGTGTTCGTGCCAGGACGAGTGTTGAAGATATACTGGTAGAAGTGTGTCTCACGGTGGTGCTTGCATTAGTGCTCCCAGGAGGCAACATGTCCCGAAAAGCCTTGCCGATGTCGAGAACCTCATAGTTTTCTGCCAACAAGCCGATATTGAGAACCTAGATTTCTCTATCGAACCTTAAAGCCTTTCCGGTGTCGAGAACCTCACAGTTCTCTATCGGCAAGCCAATATTAAGAACCTAGAGTTCTCATCCAAACCTTAAAGCCTTGCCGGAGTCTAGAATCTCACAGTTCTCTGCCAGCAAGCCGACATTGAGAAACTAAAATTTTGTGCTGAAACTTAAAGCCTTGTCGGCATCAAGAACCTCATAGTTCTTTGCTGACAAGCCGGTATTGAGAACCTAGAGTTCTCTACAGAACTCTAAAGCCTTGCCAGCATCGAGAACCTCAAGGTTCCCTGCCGGCAAGCCAACATCGAGAACCTTAGAATTCTCTGCTGAACCCAGAAGCCTTCCCGATGTTGAGGACACCAAAGTTCTCTGCCGGTGAGCCAGCATAGCGAATCTCAAGGTTATCTACCGGGATCAAAACAAGAATATGCCACTGCCGAAGCCCTCCCGCATCGATATCTTCGAGTTCTCTGCCTGAGGTGACTCGGGGCACGCCGGCAAGATCGCCAAATCTTGCCGGCAAGCCACCAGTTCCGACGGGAGCATCTGCTCTTGTTTTCGAGCTACACGCCTTCACAAGAGCATAAGCAAGAAGCTCTAGAGGAAGCTAAGTCTCAAAACTTTGCATGATTTCTCGCTGCTCTCATTATATTCCTTGAACAATCTCGTCCTTGTATATAAACCTGCATGTGAAGGAGCCTTTGTCAGAATTAGTTGTGCTCCTCGTTGTTTCGAGCCTGCTCAATAACAAGGGCAACTGCACCATGATCGAGAAGGTTAATCTTTCTGGGAGGCGGTGTTCCCGGCTGTCTGCTAAGGACCCGTTTCCTCAAGCGCCGCAGACTGAAGCATGCGCACCAGGAAGCTATCCGGCAAGCGCGGGGTATAATGTATACAAGGGCGGTATTACTCGAGGAAGGAGCATACAATATGAGAGTATGTACTATTTATGTGATAAAGCTGTATCGAGTAAGGAAAACCATTTTCTTTATATGTCCATTTGCAGCAGTCACATCAACTACCCTTCCTTCCCGGTCATGCATGCCGATGACCTTGCCGGTGATGGGAGTGGCGGCTGCTTGGATCATCTCTGACACCCTCGGCAGGAAGGTGCCGACAAGATTGGAGAATAATCTTCCCGAAGACCGGCATAAAAAACCCAGAGTTCTCTGCCGAAAACAGAAGCTTTCCCGGTGTTGAGATCTTTCGAGTTCTCTACCAGGAGTGGACTACCTTTAGCATCGAGATCTTTAGAGTTCTCTGTCGGTGGATTTCCAATAAGAAATAAGTGACTATCCAGACCCATGCCAAGTTTGGTCCCACCTCCAGCATCGAGTTCTTTCGAAGTTCTCTACTGAAGGCGGTCCCGGGGGTTCCTGTCGGTGTAGTGAGAACCAGGGCCTCACAAACCTTTCTAGGCATGGGGACTTGCCAGTCTAGAGATGTCGCGAAGCAGAACCGACAAGGAGACAATATTGCCGGCAAGCACTACAACAACAAGCAAGACCGATACCTTGCCAACAAGGCCCGGCAAGGCGGAGCCGACAAGCTCAAGGACCAACAAGATCTTCATCGGCAAGCTCCCAACCGCTACATGTAAACTTGCCCCAGACAGGTGGTGTGCGCGCAGAACTCTACCGACAAGTGGAGAGCGCGCAAACTGTTAGGTAGAGCGTGTCGGCTATGTCGTGGACCACCGCTTCTAGATCAACTTTATTGACACCCGTCCATGTACGTGTCGTAGTTAGCATTTACCCTTTGTACTGACCATTTTTCCACTGTGGTAGCCGCTTTGTCTATAAAAGGAGGTCCATGGCACCTGTTACAGGGATCGAACCCCTGGCCTTTTACACATAGTAGATGCACTTCCACGCATCCTTGCTGGCAAGCTGCGCTCCTTGTAACTTGGTGAATACACATAATCCACAACACACAGGACGTAGAGTATTACACCTCGCGATGGCCCAAACCTATATAAACCCTTGTGTGCTGATAGTTGGTTCTGCTCTCTGCATACGTTGATTCCCCCAGTTGAACCACAAAGGGGCCCTTTGTCGGTCCCGTAGATTGTTGTACCTCGACATCCTTGGCGCGCCAGGTAGGGGGATTGCATGTTCGAATCCGAATCATCAGTTTGTGCGCGAGCCTCTTCATCAACATCAACTAATCCCTCGCCGCACTAGTGAGAATGGCGGAAGGAGCACGACATTTCGGGCATGCCAAGCGTTTCGTGCGTTGCCCTGATGAATCATAGTGTCTTCGCCGTGCCAGAGAGAAAGCTAAGTTTCCATACTTTCACAGCTTTCTGCTGCTCAATCTCTGTCTTGAAAGGCATTTTTGTGCATAACATGTGCGCGAAGGAGCCCTCCTGAGATATTATGCGCTCTTGGTTGTTTCGGGTCCTCCCGACAACACCTATGCAGTTGCATTTGTTTCCGTACCATTAAACTCCCAGGAAGGATATGTTCTCGAATGACTACAATATGCGCGTCTGGGCATTATTCCGGCAAGCGTGAGGAAAAATTGTACAAAAACATAGTCGATTAAGGACGAAGATTCATTTAATAAATTTGCACACAAGTTAGTGCGCATCAAATGCTGACTAATTTGTTGTGTTGAAACACTACTGTGGCGTTCGTGCCAGGACGAGTGTTGCAGATATACCGATAGAAGCGTGTCTCATGGTGGTGCTTGCGTTAGTGCTCCCAGGAGGGAACATGTCTCGGAAAGCCTTACTGGTGTCGAGAACCTCACAGTTCTCTGCCGGCATGCCGGTATTGAGAACCTAGAATTCTCTGCAGAACCTTAAATCCTTGCCGGTGTCGAGAACCTCACAGTTCTCTATCAGCAAGCCCATATTGAGAACCTAGAGTTCTCTGCCGAAACTTAATGCCTTGCCGGAGTCGAGAATCTCACAGTTCTCTGCCAGCAAGCCGGCATTGAGAACCTAAAATTCTCTGCCGAAACTTAAATCCTTGACGGCATCAAGAACCTCACCGTTCTCTACCGACAAGCAGGTATTGAGAAGCTAGAGTTCTCTGCCAACAGGCCGGTATTGAGAACCTAGAGTTCTCTGCCGAACTCTAAAGCATTGTTAGCGTCAAGAACCTCAAGGTTGCCTGTTGGCAAGCCAGCATCGAGAACCTTAGAATTCTTTGCTGAACCCAGAAGCCTTCCAGATGTTGAGTACCCCAAAGTTCTCTGCCGGTGAGCCATCATAGATATTCTCAAGGTTATCTATCGAGAGCAGACAAGAATATACCACTGCCGAAGCCCTCCAGCATCGAGATATTTGAGTTCTTTGCCTGAGGTGACTCGTTGGATCGCCGGCAAGATCGCCAGATCTTGTCGGTAAGCCACCAGTTTTGGTGGGAGCATCTGCTCTTCGTTTTCGAGCTACATGCCTTCGCAAGAGCGGAAGCGAGAAGCAGCAGAGGAAGCTAAGTCTCAGAACTTTGCATGATTTCTCGCAGCTCTCATTATCTTCCTTGAACAATCTCGTCCTTGTATATAAACCTGCATGCAAAGGAGCCTTTGTCAGAATTGGTTGCGCTCCTCGTTGTTTCGAGTTTGCTCAATAACGAGGGCAGCGACACCATGATTGAGAAGGTTAACCTTTCTTGGAGGCGGTGTTCCCGGCTAGATGATAAGGACCGTTTCCTCAAGCGCCGCCGACTGGAGCATGCGCACCGGGAAGCTATCCGGCAAGCATGGGGTATAATGTATACAAGGGCGGTATTACTCGAGGAAGGAGCATATGATATGAGAGTATGCACTATTTACGTGATAAAGCTGTATCGACTAAGGAAAACCATTTTCTTTATATGTCCATTTTGCAGCAGTCACAACAACTACCCTTCCTTCCCGGTGGTGCACGCTGATGACTTTGCCGATGATGGTGAGTGGCGGCTGCTTGGATTATCTCCGACGCTCTCGTCGGGAAGGTGCCGATAAGCTTGGAGAATAATCTTCCTGAAGACCGGCTTCGAGAACTGAGAGTTCTCTGCCAAAAACAGAAGCTTTCCCGGCGTTGAGATCTTTTGAGTTCTCTGTTGGGAGTGGACTACCTTTAGCATTGAGATCTTTAGAGTTCACTACCGACGGATTTCCAATAAGAAAGAAGTGACTATCTAGACCCATGCCAAGTTTGGTCCCACCTCCAGCATCGAGATCTTTCAAAGTTTTCTACTGAAGGCAGTCCCGGGGGCTCCTGTCGGTGTAGTGAGAACCAGGGCCTCACAAACCTTCTAGGCATGGCGTCTAGCCAGTCTCGAGCTGTCGCGAAGCAGACCTGACAAGGAGACAATATTGCCGGCAAGCACTACAACAACAAGCAAGACCAATATCTTGCCAACAGACTTTACAGTCCGTCCCTCAGGGTGACGGTTAGCGTACATCACGGAAGGGCGATATCGGGGCGATCCCGATCTCGCTAGGGTTTCGCCTCGCCAGCGCCACCGATCGCCGCTCTTCGTTGCTCCTGCCCCCCTTAAGGGTCGACGCCACCGCAAACCATCCCACCCATACTCCATTCCAACCACCATAGGCCTTCCGCGAGCTAGGGATCGCGGTCGTACATCACCGGTTCGTCCCTAGGGTTTCTGTTCAGGAGACAGGGGTGAGGAGCAAAGATGGAGGACGTAGAAGGATTGATGAGAGGATTGAAGCTCTTGGCAGCAGAAAGGAGGGGAATGAAGGTCGGACAGGTGGAGAAGGGGAAATCACATGACTGGGCGCCGGATGATCCACAAGCGGTGGGGAAGTTGTTCTCGAAAAAACCAGCCCACGCAGGAGTTGTAGGGCAAACCCTGGGGAGGATATGGTGCCCGATCAAAGGTCTGCAATGCAAAGAACTGGAGGCCAACATCTTTCTGTTCACTTTTCGGCAGGCATCGGGGCGGAGACGTGCTCTTGAGGAAGGTCCCTGGTGGTTTGAGAAGGAGCTGCTGTTCATGGAGGATTTTGAACCGGAAAAAACTGTGGATGAATATGAGTTTAACCTGATTCCCATGTGGATCCGGGTCTTTGGCCTACCCCTTGGACACATGAATAGGAGCACGGGGAAGCGGATTGGGGCTGACTTTCATGAGCTCGTGGATGTGGATGTGGGGCATGATGGTAGGGCAATGGGCAAATACCTACGGGTGAAGGTCAAGCTGAATATTACAGAGCCTCTCATGAGGGGCTTCGTGCTAGACCGAGAGAAGAATAAGAAAGATAGAGGAAGTGTAGATGGGATGGAGCTGGAAGGGGATAAGAGCAAGAAAAAGGGAGATTTACTTTGGTGTCGGTTAGAATATGAGTATGTGCCCGATTTCTGCTATACATGTGGTGTGATCGGCCATGGTGAGAAGGACTGCAGTAAGAGGCCAGTTAGAGGAGAAGCTCCGCAGTTTGGTCCATGGATGAGGGCTGAAGAAGGTGGTAGGAGAGGGGATGATGGGAGGAAGGAAAGAGGGCAGGAGATACGAGGATACACTAACAGTAGGAGTGGTAGTAGGGGGAGCGAGAAGTCGGGGCCCCATGGCAAAGGTGATAGGAGGCAGTACAGCTGGGGGAAGAATTCTGGTGGCTCAGGTAGCAATGCGGCATCATGGAGGAAGGACAACACGACCTCGAGGGACAGTGAGAAAGGCACAGGGTCTGCAGAAAAGGAGGTTACGAGCCCACTGAAACTGCCTGCGAATGTGGAGAAGGTAGCAGCTAGTAAGGCCAAAAAAAATCTTCAGTTTGAGCCATCTCTAGTCTCACAACAGGAGGGAGCACAAAGTAGCATGGCCGTGGAGCTGCAGGTTAACAAGGAGGCCAAGAAGGGGCAGCGTATGGAAGTACAAGGTGATGGTACCCTGGGCAGCAGTATCATTGATGGTAGTGACAACAAGAGCAAACAGGAGGAAGGGGTAACGGGAAAAGAAGGCAAAGGGAAAGATGGGAAGAAGTTTAAAAGGAAGCCACGTGCCGACAGGACGGAGTCAGAAGCAAGTCTGATGGTCAAGTTGGGGAAAAGAGATGGAGAGGAGATGGATGTTGACAACGCTAGCATTAATAAAAGAGGCAAGAGTGAAAGTGGTGCTGCACACAGAGTGGAACAAGTTGTGACGGTTGAGGAGATAGGGAAGGATGCGAATAACTCACCAAACAGCAAATCGGCCGGGCTGGCCGAGCAGCCCCGCCGGGAGCAATGAAAATCGTCAGTTGGAACTGCCGGGGGCTCGGGAATGGCCCGGCAGTTCGCTCTCTTCTCGAATTGGGAAGAGTGGAGGAGCCCGATGTTCTGTTCCTGTGCGAAACAAGATTGAATGAGAAGGAGTTGGGAAGGTTTAGGTGGTCGTTGGGGCTCGCCAACATGGTAGCGTGGAAGGGAGAGGGAAGTGGAAGAGGGGTAGCCTTGTTTTGGAGAAAGGATGTGGATGTGACCCTGAGATCGTATGGGAGACGGCATGTGGACGTAGATGTTAAGCAGGAGAATGGATTGATATGGCGTTTGACGGGGGTGTATGGAGAGTCAGCTACAGAGAGTAAAAAGGAGACTTGGAGGCTACTGAAGATTCTAAAGAACCAACATCAGAATGAGAGACCATGGATATGTCTTGGTGACTTTAACGAGATCTTAACGTGCCATGAGAAGGTTGGTGGGGCTGATCGCCCGCAGCACTACATGGATGGCTTCCGGGAGACTCTCCAGTTCTGTGAGCTCCGTGACATCGGCTTTGAGGGTGACATGTACACGTGGAGAAACCATAGCAAAGAATTAAGAACATATATCTGTGAGAGATTGGACCGTGCAACAGCCAATAAGGAATGGAGTGAGAGATTCCCAAATCATGTGGTGGTTAATGGCGAACCATGTCATTCTGATCACCGGCCGGTCATAGTGCATATGGAGGGAGTTGATAGGGGATGGAAGAGAGGAGATCGGCTGTTCCGCTTCGAAGCCCGATGGCTACAGGAGGAAGGGTGTGAGGAGATGGTGAAAGAAGCTTGGGATGATAGTTTGGTGGTGAATGGGGGGGGGAGTGACTCAAGCATTGCGAGGTGTAGCCTCGAAAGCAAGCATATGGAGCAAAGAGGTTCTGGGAGAGTTGGATGGGAAAATAAAGAAGGCACGTGTAGACCTTGAGAGATGCATGAAGGAGACGGTCTCTGAAGCAAAGATCAGAGAGGAAGCAAGGCTTAGATGTTTGCTGGAGGACTTGAAGGACAAGAAATACACACAACTCAAACAAAGAGCGCACATGTGGTGGCTGCGAGGTGGAAATAAAAATATCAAATATTTGCAATCTGTGGCGTCTGGAAGGAAGAGGGCTAATAGGTTGAAGGAGATCAGGAGGGATGATAGTACGGTGGTGGAGGAAGGGGAGGCTTTAACTAATTATGTGCGCTCATTTTTCAGGATCTCTTTATGTCGTCTAACCCGCACCGTATCCCAGAACTAATTGCCATGGTTCAGCCACGGGTGACAAGCTCAATGCGTGCAACTCTCGAAGTTGAATATACCCGAGAGGAAGTGAAAGCAGCACTGGATCATATTGGTGATCTCAAGGCCCCGGGACCGGATGGCATGCCATCTATTGTGCTTAAGCGACATTGGCACTTCATGGGAGATCAGATTGTGAAAGAGGTCCTAACAGTGCTAAATGGAGGAGAGATGCCAGAGGGGTGGAATGACACTATGATAGTATTAATCCCCAAAGTAAAGAACCCGAAGAGGATCAAGGATCTCAGGCCAATTAGCTTGTGCAATGTAGTCTACAAACTGGTCTCCAAGGTCATAGCAAATAGACTAAAGCTAGTGCTACCGGATGTCATCTCGGACAATCAAAGTGCTTTCGTGCCCGGAAGGCTCATCACGGACAACGTTCTCATTGCATACGAGATATCGCACTACCTCATGAACAAGAGGAGTGGCAAAAGTGGTGTGGCAGCAGTCAAGGCAGACATGAGCAAAGCCTACGATCGAGTTGAGTGGTGCTTTTTGGAAGCCATGTTGTGTAAGTTGGGGTTCAGCAGAACATGGATTGAACTAGTTATGAGATGCGTGAGGACAGTAAGGTACCAAATCAAGGTCAATGGTGAAGTCACTACCATGTTCAGCCCTTCATGTGGTCTGCGGCAAGGAGACCCCATCTCTCCCTATTTATTTGTCATTTGTGCGGAGGGTTTGTCTGCGCTACTAATGGATGCTAAGGAGAAAGGTACCATGCATGGAGTTAAGATATGCCAACAGGCACCGTGCATATCACACCTCTTGTTCGCGGATGATTCCATGCTCTTGATGAAAGCAAACCAGCAGGAGGCAGCGGCGCTGCATGATGTGCTTCAACTCTATGAGGATTGTTCCAGCAATGCATAAATGTCGAGAAATCTGCTGTCATGTTCAGTCCTAACACAAGTGATACAGATAAGAACTCTGTCAAGAATATGTTGGGAATACATAGTGAAAATTGGAACAAAAAATACCTGGGCCTACCAGTGCATGTGGGACGCTCTAGAAGACGGGCCTTCAGCTACATCAAGCGAAGTTTGTGTGGCCGGATGAATGGATGGCAGGAAAAGCTCCTAGCGAAAGAGAGCAAAGAGGTCTTGGTGAAAGCCGTGGGGCAGGCAATTCCTACTTTTGCTATGTCTTGCTTTGATTTAACAAAAACCTTCTGTGGGGAGCTGAACTCTCTCCTGGGAACGTACTGGTGGAGCCAACAAGATAAGCAGAAGGCGCTGCATTGGATAAGTTGGGAAAAGCTAACACTACCCAAGGCAATGGGAGGACTAGGGTTTCGGGACATGCATATGTTCAACATCGCCATGTTGTCCAGACAAGGATGGAGAATCCTCCAAAACCAGTCCAGCCTGTGCGCAAGGGTGCTCAAGGCGCGATATTTTCCGCACTGCAGTGTTCTTGAGGCTCAGGCTCATGATGGTATCTCGTACTCATGGCGTAGCATTCTCCATGGTCTGTAGCTGATCAAGGAAGGGTATATCTGGAGAATTGGGACTGGATCGCAGGTGAATATCCGGTCAGACCCCTGGATACGAAGGTCCTGGTCACGGCGGGTAATCACCCCGAGGGGTGCTAGTCTGCTAACGCAAGTGTCTGATCTCATTTGCCCTGTAACTGGAGGTTGGGATGAGCAACTTGTGAAGGACACCTTTTGTGCTGAAGATGCCCAACGGATATTACAGATCCCTCTGCGGGATGGGGTGGATGACTTCATAGCATGGTATTATGATAACAAGGGAAATCACTCTGTGAAGAGTGCATACAAACTACAAGTTGAGCTAAGCAAGCAAGTTGGGAATGAATCGCCAGGATCGAGTTCCAGCGGAGCCGGACAGCTAGAGCAAACTGCTGATCAGTCTTGGAAACGCATTTGGAAACTCTCGTGTCCGCCTAAGCTGCAAATGTTCGTATGGCGTATAAAACACGAAGCTCTGGCCCTTTGTCTGTACTTGGAGAGGAGAGGAGTACAGTTAGAGAAAGCTTGCTGTTTCTTTTGCAGTAATGGGAAAGAGGATGGTGGACACCTCTTCATCAGGTGCAAATGGGCTAAAGAAGTGTGGCGTGGGCTAGGACCGGAAAAGGAACGCACGCGGCTGGAGAAGATCACGGGTGTACATGCGATGCTAGACCATCTCTGGGAATTGGAAGAGAAGAAAAGAGTCCTAATTATAACCTTTTGGTGGCAATGGTGGAATCAGCACAACAAAATCCGTGAAGGATAGTTGCCATTGCAGGTTCCGGAACTCATTAGGCGGATCAGAAGTACTGCAATGGAGTATGAACAAGTGTTTGCACCAGAGAAGCAGAGAATGCCTTTGGGGAAGTGGCAGCCACCTGAAGCTGATATGCTCAAATTTAACCTTGATGGGGCACTCATTCCTAGACAGTCCGTTAGTGGATGGGGTGTGGTGGCTCGTGATACTGATGGCCAAGTGGTGGTTGCTCACGCTGGGCGCCAGGACCACGCAAAGGATGCATTTGGGGCTGAAGTTAACGCGCTGTCGGTGGCAATCACGACTGCGACAGAGCTGGGTGCCACACGGGTCATTTTTGAAACTGACTCGCAGCTGCTAGCTGATGATATGAACGTCTGAACGGCTGATTCCTCGCAGTATGCTGCGATTATTGAAGACCTGAAGTTCCAACTCAAGATGTGGTTCTCGAAATGTAGCGTGATCCCATGTAGGCGCACTGCGAATTCTGTAGCACATGAATTAGCCCAGATCGGCCGTATGTGTTTACCTAGTGTTTGTATGGAATGGAACTCTAATGTACCGCCCGCTGTGGCTGCTTGTGTCTCGGGTGATATGCCCGAGCGCCGTTAATCTATAAAGCTCTGCTTTGCCTTCAAAAAAAATATCTTGCCAACAAGGCCCGGCAAGGCGGAGCAGGCAAGCTCAAGGCCCAGCAAGATCTTCACCGGCAAGCTCCCTACCGCTACATGTAAACTTGCCCTAGACAGGTGGTGTGTGCACAGAACTCTACCGACAAGTGGAGAGAGCGCAGAAGATTATGTAGACCCTGTCGGCTATGTCGCGGACCACCGCTTCTAGATCAACTTTATCGACCCCCGTCCATGTACGTGTCGTCGTCAGCATTTACCCTTTTTAATGACCATTTTGCCACCGTGGTAACCGCTTTGTCTATAAAAGGAGGTCCATGGCACCTGTTACAGGGATCGAACCCATGGCCTTTTACACGTAGTAGTTGTCCTTCCCCGCATCCTTGCTGGCAAGCTGCGTTCCTTGTAACTTGGTCAATACACATAATCCACAACACACAGGACATAGAGTATTACACCTCGCGATGGCCCAAACATGTATAAACCCTTGCGTGCTGATAGTTGGTTCTGCTCTCTACGTACGTTGATTCCCCCAGTCGAACTGCAAAGGGGCCCTTTGTCGGTCCCGTAGATTGTTGTACCTCGACATCTTTGGCGCGCCAGGTAGGGGGATTGCATGTTAGAATCCGAATCAGCAGTCTGTGCTCGAGCCTCTTCATCAGCATCAACTAATCCCTCGCCGTGCTGGTGAGAACAACGGAAGGAGCATGACATTCATCACGGACACTCCAAACGTTTCGTGCGTTGCCCTGATGAATCATAGTGTCTTCGCCGTGCCGGAGAGATAGCTAAGTTTTCATACTTTCACTTCTTTCTGCTGCTCAATGTTTGTCCTGAAAGGCGTTTTTGTGCATAACATGTGCGCGAAGGAGCGCTCCTGAGATATTATGCGCTCTTGGTTGTTTCGGGTCCGCCCGACAACACCTATGCAGTTGCGTTTGTTTCTGGACCGTTAAACTACTAGGAAGGAGATGTTCTCGAATGACTAGAATATGCCCATCTGGGCATTATTCCGGGAAGCGTAAGGAACAATTGTACAAAAACACGGTCGATTAAGGACGGAGATTCATTTAATAAATTTTCACACAAGTTAGTGCGCATCAAATGTTGACTAATTTGTTGTGTTGAAACACTATGGCGTTCATGCCAGGACGAGGGTTGCAAATATACCGGTAGAAGTGTGTCTCACGGTGGTGCTTGCGTTAGCGCTCCCAGGAGGGAACATGTCCCGGAAAGCCTTGCTAGTGTCCAGAACCTCACAGTGCTCGGTCGGCAAGCCGGTATTGAGAACCTATAATTTTCTCCGGAACCTTAATGACTTGCCGGTGTCGAGAACCTCACAGTTCTCTCCCGGCAAGCCCATATGGAGAACCTAGAGTTCTCTGCCGAACATTAATGCCTTGCTGGAGTCAAGAATCTCATAGTTCTCTGCCAGCAAGCCGGCATTGAGAACCTAAAATTCGGTTCTGAAACTTAAAGCCTTGACGGCATCAAGAACCTCACAGTTCTCTACCGACAAGCAGGTATTGAGAACCTAGAGTTCTCTGACGAACTCTAAAGCATTGTCAGCATCAGGAACCTCAAGGTTCCCTGCTGGCAAGCCAGCATCGAGAACCTTAGAACTCTCTACTGAACCCAGAATCCTTCCAAATGTTGAGTACCCCAAAGTTCTCTACCGGTGAGCCATCATAGAGATTCTCAAGGTTATCTACCGGGAGCAGACAAGAATATGCCACTGCCGAAGCCCTCCAGCATCGAGATATTCGAGTTCTCTGCCCGAGGTGACTCGTTGGCTCGCCGGCAAGATCGCCAGATCTTGCCAGTAAGCCACCAGTTCCTGCGGGAGCATCTGCTCTTGTTTTCGGGCTACGCGCCTTCGCAAGAGCAGAAGCAAGAAGCAGCAGAGGAAGCTAAGTCTCAGAACTTTGCATGATTTCTCGCTGCTCTCATTATCTTCCTTGAACAATCTCGTCCTTGTATATAAACCTGCATGTGAAGGAGCCTTTGTAAGGATTGATTGCGCTCCTCGTTGTTTCGAGCCTGCTCAATAACAAGGGTAGCGGCACCATGATCGAGAAGGTTAACCTTTCTGGGAGGTGGTATTCCCGGCTGGCTGATAAGGACCGTTTCCTCAAGCGCCGCTGACTGGAGCATGCGCACCGGGAAACTATGCGGCAAGCACGGGGTATAATGTATACAAGGGCGATATATTCGAGGAAGGAGCATACGATATGAGAGTATGCACTATTTACGTGATAAAGTTGTATCGACTAAGGAAAACCATTTTCTTTATATGTCCATTTTGCAGCAGTCACAACAACTACACTTCCTTCCCGGTGGTGCACGCTGATGACTTTTCCGATGATGGGGAGTGGTGGCTACTTGGATCATCTCCGATGCCTTCGTCAGGAAGGTGCCGACAAGCTTGGAGAATAATCTTCCGAAGATAGGCATCGAGAACCGAGAGTTCTCTGCCGAAAACAGAAGCTTTCCCAGCGTTGAGATCTTTCGAGTTCTCTCTTGGGAGTGGACTACCTTTAGCATCGAGATCTTTAGAGTTATCTGCCGATGGATTTCCAATAAGAAAGATGTGACTATAAGGACCCATGCTAAGTTTGGTCCCACCTCCAGCATCGAGATATTTCGAAGTTCTCTGCTGAAGGCGGTCCCGGGGTCTCCTATCGGTGTAGTGAGAACCAAGGCCTCACAAACCTTCTAGGCATGGGGTCTTGCCAGTCTAGAGCTGTCATGAAGCAGACCCCGCAAGGAGACAATATTGCCTGCAAGCAATGCATCCGACAAGCACTACAACAACAAGCAAGACCAAGACCTTGCCAACAAGGCCCGGCAAGGCGGACACTACTGGGAAAGGGCTTATAGGTGACCTCAAATCAGTGGCGGGTGCAGCCTAGCACCCACGACTGCTATTAGCAGTGGCGGGATCCAAAACCCGCCCGCCACTGCTATTGGCTTACTAGTGGCGGGTGTCAGCTTGCGCCCGTCACTAGTAGCAGATGTCTAGATTTGTCGTGGGACAAATGTTACTAGTGACGGGCACAAACTATCGCCCGCCACTGCTAGTTGAGTTACTAGTGACGGGCAAATCTGTTTGAAAGTAGCAGTGGCAGGCTCTGCTTTGGACCCGCCACTGGGACTTAAATTACAGTGGCGAGCCCTGTCTTGCCCCCGCCACTACAAATTTGTTCTGCTCGCCACTGGCACGAGCTGGCCAAAATTATGTTTTCGGGCTACAGTAGCGTGCCATGCCAGCCCGCCTAAATAGTGCAAGGAAATAGAAAAAAAAGAAAAAGGAAAAGAGATACGAGAGGGACCCACGCCGCGACTCATTCCCCTCCCACGCAGACCTCTCTCTCGCTAACTCTTGCTTCTTCTCAGCTCCACGCCGCCACCATGAACGCAGTCCGATTCCAGTGAGCCCCAATCGCTATGGCCGGTGCACAGCACTGCCCCGACCCTGCCTCCACCGCTACATCATCACCTGCAGCCTGATCAGCCGCTCCTAGCCCCTAGCACTCGCCCGCGACCCCTCCCCCGAGCCTAGGGTTTCCAGCAGACATTGCCTCAGACGCCGACGCGACTCCGGTGACCTTGGATGTTCCTCTCTGTCGCCTACAATGTCCTCTTGCGCATAGCAGATAGCCATCGGATCCGGAGGGAGGCGACACCGAAGGGACCAGCACCATGAGGGGCGGCAGACGGTGAGGTGGAGGAGGGGACGGGATGCCGCCGCAGCAGCACACTCGCGGCGCGGCGGCTGCGGGGGACATGGCGGAGATTTCGCCGGCGTGGCGGAAGCACGTGCAGGGCCTCAAAGGGGTCCTGTCCGACCACACCGAGGCCGAGATCTACGCCACACTTGGCTACAATGCCATGGACACCGCCGTCGCCGTCGAGCGCCTCATCTCCCAAGGTACCATCGACTTCCCCGCCCCGCTCTGACCCCAGGCTGGAATTCGAGTATGCTAGTCCGTGCAGCTTTTAGTTATTTCATCACGGTCCCTTTGTTGTTGTCGTAATAGTGGTACAGTACTCACTTGGCAATTTCGTCTAGATTTCTACATGATTCAATGTAAAGCATGTGATTTGTAGTGTATATGATGTTAGTTTGATCCACTGTGGATTTGCAGTGTTCAATAATGTGCAAAGCGTTTTGAATTTGCTGTGAGGAAGCAGTAGACGGTGCCGACAGGTTCTGTTTTATTTATTTATGAAATCTATAGAGGCTTGATAGGTAAAATGTACAGAGTATACACGAGGGGCAGGAGGATGAAAGGAGCTCGGCTAGGGCCTCCTTGGCGACGTCTACGACCGCTATGGCATGCCATCTCTTCACCGACATCTTACAGTAAGAAGCCCACCTCACGATCATTGCCTGTTATTTCAAGTATAGTGCCTCGTAGCTTGTTCTTTTGTTTATTGCTCGTAAATGCTTCTTGATGATTGAATCTGAATATATGCAAGATCAGGAATGAAATGCTAGAACAAACTATTGCTCCTGCTACTTTTTAAACTCTACGTCTGAGGCAAGGACAACGAGGTGTACGAGGATGATTTTGTGGACTATGATGAGGAGGCGGAGAACGTTGTCGACGACGCAGCCACCAAGCCTTCCGTCGACGTCCCCAAGAAGTGTGTGCCGCCAATGCTTCTAGTTTCTACTTTTCTTGCTAGGGTTCGTGGTTGAGGGACCTCATCTCACCTGGTATGTTTTGTGGTGTTCTGACAGTGGGTACGTCAGAATCCACAGCTCAGGGTTCAGGCACTTCCTTCTCAAGCCAGAGCTACTCCGTGCGATCTAGGACTATGGGTTTGAGCATCCTTCTGAAGGCAACTTCTTTAATATTTCAGAGCCATCAGAATTGGATCTACATGCATAATACGTTATGGACTCTTGAGCTTCAATTATTTCTTTGTTGAGGATATATATACATATACTTGATAGCTCGAGTCGTAATTGCACTGCCAACGACAATCCAATTTTTTGCTATGGATTCAGAGCTGAGACCAGTGCACTCGCTATGATTAATGCTTATAGAGAGATTCAGCCAAAACTGTACTTTTAAAAAGAAAACAGATGGAGAGAAAGAGAACACAGCAGACAATTGTTTCTTTATCTCTTTCAGTTCTTAATGATCATGTACTAATCCATGTACACACCGATGCTTGGGAGGAGTAAAATGGGCCCCAAAAATAATACAGAAGACCAGTGTCTCTTGACCACATACAGATGTATTTATCATGCATAAATTGATTAAATTTTATATATCCGTGTCCCTTGACCACATACAGATGCTTAGGAATTATTAGATGGAGTGTCGATATTGTTTGTCTCCTGTTCCTCTAAGAAAGACATGATCCGTCGTATCCTAACATATAGATGTTTGGTAGATAAATTCTATATGTCAATGTCACTTACAAAATATCATTTATAATTTTGACATATCAGTGTCAATTAAAAAAATATCTTTTGCGTGGGTTCCGTCGTACTAATATGCATGATGTTATAGCATGGTGAATTCTTATACTAACATTCTACCTTCAAATATCTTACATATAGCAGCATGACTTCTGCATCATATATCTTACATTTAGCAGCATGATTTCTGACCACGCCAATTCTCACCTGTTGATGCTCATTTTTTATCTAGTTCATGGATTCATAGCTTCATGGCATCATATTCGTTTTATTTTGTAGGTGAGATCCAACCAGGAAAGAAATAGTGAGCAGAAGGCTACTAGGAGGAGCAACGCCTACCCTATTTGCGGCCCTTCCGTTCTTCCTATTTTATTTCTTGTCGATTAGAACATTGATGATATGTTTGTGCCCTCCATGCTAGCCGATGTAAATTTGTATATCAATGATGATGAAAGTAAATTTATATACTCCATGGAGCCAATATGTTATGTGTATGGAGATCTGATAATACTATGTATTACAAAACTATACTCTATACATCATAGTACAAGTATTTTTTTTAAATCCTAAAAAACCTAGTAGTCGCGGGCAGGACTACGTGCACTCCACTGGTATATAGTAAAACCGCAAGTGGTATTTGAGTTACTAGTGGCGGGCAAGTTTTTGCGCCCGCCACTGCTAACTGAAATAACAGTGGCGGGTGGCCCGCCCGCAACTGGTGGCCTTTTACTAGTGGCGGGCTTGATTGGGCCCGTAGTCCACCACCGATGGCCATTTTGCACCAGCCACTGCTAGACATTTCTGCAGTAGTGGGACTCTGCAGTCCAAGACAGGTGGTGCACGCGCAGAACTTTGTCGACAAGTGGCGAGCGTGCAGACGGCTAGGTAGAATCTGTCGGCTACATGGCGGACCACCGCTTCTAGATCAAATTTATCGACACCCGTCCATGTATGTGTCGTCGTCATCATTTAACCTCTGTAATGACCATTTTACCACTGTGGTAACCCCTTTGTCTATAAAAGGAGGTCCATGGCATCTTTTAAAGGGATCGAACCCCTGGCGTTTTACACGTAGTAGCTACATTTCCCCGCATCCCTTCCGGCAAGCTGCGCTCCTTGTAACTTGGTCAATACACATAATCCACAACACACATGACGTAGGGTATTACACCTCGCGGCGGCCCGAACCTGTATAAACCCGTGCGTGTTGATAGTTGGTTCTGCTCTCTACGTACGTTGATTCCCCCAGTCGAACTGAAAAGGGGCCCTTTGCCAGTCCCATAGATTGTCGTACCTCGACACGGGCTTCCTCAAATGCCCGAGGTCTTCATGAGCAAGCATGTTGGCTGCACACCCACTTACCTTCCGTTGAGCTTTCATACACTTATAGCTCTAGTGCATCCGCTGCATGGCAGTCCCTACTCCTCGCATTGATATTGATTGATGGGCATCTCCATAGCCCGTTGATCCGCCTAGTTGATGAGAGACTTTCTTTCCAGTTTGACTCCTTTTGATATCTACCACCATACTCTATTCCACCCATATGCTATATCCATGGTTCACGCTCGTGTATTGCGTGAAGTTGAGAATGCTGAAGTGCATTAGAAGTATGATCCAATTGCCTGGTTTGACACCGGGGTGCTCATGATTTATACTTATGCAGTGAAGACGGATTCATGCCATGCTTGATATGATAAAATGAGTAGGGAATAACATTCTTTAAGGATTGTATATTTTGAAAGGTAGTGATTATGTTATTTATGTTTATGGATATTATTATGTTGATATAAATTAATTCATCATTTCTCAATGATCAAACCTAAAGATATTACATGTTGGGTAGCATGTCGCATCAAACTTTTTGTTTTTATCATTTACCTACTCGAGGATGAGCATGAATTAAGCTTGGGGATGCTAATACATCTCCAACGTATCTATAATTTTTTATTGTTCCATGCTATTATATTATCTATCTAGGATACTTTAGATGCAATTAAATGCTATTTTATATCATTTTTGGGAACTAACCTATTGGCCTAGTGCCAGTTGCTGTTTTTTTGCCTGTTTTTTGGTTTTCCAGGAAATCAGTACCAAACAAAGTCCAAACGCTATGAAACTTTTTGATGATTTTTTCTGGACAAAAGAGACCCTGGAAGCTTGGGGAGGGGTCAGGAAGCAAAGTGAGGAGACGGCAAGGCAATAGGGAGCGCCCAGGGGGGGGGGGTAGGCGCGCCCTGTTGCGATCCGATGTAATCTTCTTTTGTGGTGTGTTTGTTGGGATCCGATGAATTGTGGGCTTATGATCAGATTATTCATTGAAAGTAACTGAGTCTTTTCTGAATTCTATCATGCATGATTGTTATAGTTTCGTATTTCTCTCCGATCTATCGGTTTGGTTTGGCCAACTAGATTGATTTATCTTCAGTGGGAGTGGTGCGTTGTAATGGGTTCAATCTTGCGCTGCTCTATATCCCAGTGACAGAATGGGAGAAGACATGTCTTTGTATTGTTGCCACTAAGGATAAAACGACGGGGTCTGGATATATTGCTTGTCTTACTTTGTCTACATCATGTCATCTTGCTCCAAGCATTACTCTGTTTGTCATGAACTTAATACCATAGATGTAGGCAAGAGTTGGTCGATTGGTGGAGTAATAGAAGTAGATGCAGGATCGTTTCGTTCTACTTGTTTATGGACATGATGCCTATATGCATTATCATTGCCTTGAATAACATGCCATAACAATGCGCAATTCTGTCAATTGCCCAACAGTAATTTGTCTACCCACCGTATGCTATGTTCAAGAGAGAAGCCTCTAGCGAAAACTATGGCCCCCGTATCTACTTAAGCATAAATACAAAAACCCTAAAAATACTTTGCTGCAATTTATTTACTTTTATTTTATTTTACTTTCATATTTTCTATTTCTATCAAGATTTTTAATCCTTGCAAGTAACGAGTTCAAGGGGCTTGACAACCCTCTTGCATGCGTTAGGTGCAAGTGTTTGGTATTGTGTGTGTAGGTGTCGTCGAAGGGAGTTTGTTTGGTTCTCCTATTGGTTCACTAACATTGGTTCTCACCGAGGGAAATACTTATCTCTACTGTGCTGCATCTCCTCTCCTCTTCGGGGAAAATCCCAACGCAACTCACAAGTAGCAGTATGTCCGACGACCCCCGTCTTTTGCACTTGGATACTTAGAGTAGATGTAGTAGTTGTATGTGTGATATGTGTAGATGGGAGTAAGTCTTGATAGTTGATACAAAGGTTTTGCTCTAGTAGATGAAATAATTTTGTAGCCTTTGTTTTCTTTAGTTTAGACAACTAAGACTTGTCGTGGGACTGTTTTTAAATGAAATGTTATTAACCAAGTATAACTATGCACAAGGGAAAGTCTCTCAAGACTTGGGAGTTGAGAAATTGGAGTGGAAGTGATGTTTAACATGCTCAACCCCATCTTGTTATTTTTTAATAGACTTGATAGCACTTGTGGATTAAATTGTCTAGAGTAACTTAGTTGAAAGGTGGGTGAGATTATGCCAAAAAATTGTGTTGTATATCTCAACATGGTGTTATAGCCTCCGGCTGGTGCCATGGCCTTTGCTACTATATACGCGTTTACATGTGTAAATGTGGCTTCGTCACCCTTCTTGATGTGATGTTGAGGACTTCGCTAGCCAATGAACGATCCACCAAGAGCGATAGCTCGAATTTTGGCTATGAGTTTGTTACCGTACGTACTGGAAACACTACAAACGAATATTATTTGGCTTTCTCTTGAGTGGCTGTGTATGTGGTAAATAAAGGGGACTGATAAAAAGAGCTCGAAAGAGACATTATTGCTAAAGGTCCATAGTTCCCAAACATTAAGCAACTTAAAAACCTATGCATGATCACTTATTTGGCATAATCTCCTTCACGTGATAATCAAAATTCCAGCAAACAATGATTGAAACAAAGTGTTTAAGAGCCTAGAGGAGGAGACAATTGTGGGTGTGGTCATGAGCACTTGAACATCATATTTTACTACATGCTTTCTACTCCCTAACTTATGTTTTATGGTTCTATCCATAGAAACTCTTCCGTGCATTCCCGACAAGCAAGTGTTGTATAGATTAAATGAAATGAAGTGTTGCAAAGTTGTTTTATCTAGCAGATCACAAACTTTGTGTTGGTTATCGTTGCCTCACTAACACTTGCAATATAACCATGCCACCGCTATATCTATAATAAGTTTTTAGGTCAAGAAGCGGAGGACTATCTAGACATACCGGTCATAAGTGAACCAAAACCTTCTCGTTATTTTGGTTTAAACATCTGAGTTCCTTATGCTTTGGATTTGTCTCTATGTTGCTCAAGGATGATGAAGTTTAAGCTCGGGGGAGTTGATGAGTGATATTTTCACACTCATTTCAACCTTGTTTAAACCGAGATATTTCATTAAAAGAGAGATATCCGCTCCGATATTGCCACTAATGACTAATGAATGCAAGGATTCCACAAATCCTCTCTTTGATATTTTCCACAGGAAATGGGCTAAAAAGGGAAGAAATCACATGTGAGAAAGGAAAGAAGGGAAAATGGAGAAGGAATAAGTCACTAGGAGGTGCCAGGAGGTGACCAGAGTCAAAGATGATGTTCCATGCGACCGCATGCGCTCACATGAGCGGTCGTTTGGCTTGGAAACCTAGGCATGTCATTGTAGCGCCCAAGATGCGATCCTATCCTTATTTTGACACGAGGGCCTCGACAGGGACAGAAGCGCATCTCGTCGTTTCACAAGAATGGATATCATTACAAGTACATGTAAAGAAGAGATGAGTATATGGAATTGGCTTACACTCGCCACAAGCTACATCAATATCACATCAATACAACAACATAACAATCATCATACAGAAGAGCAGGGTCCGACTACGGACGAAAACAAACGATAAAAGGACATCCATCCTTGCTATCCCAGGCAGCCGGCCTGGAACCCATCCTAGATAGATGAAGAAGAAGAACTCCAAATCAAACAAGCATCGCGCACACGTCAAATCATCGCATTACCTATACCTGCAACTGTTGTTGTAGTAATCTGTGAGCCACAGGGACTCAGCAATCTCATTTCCAAGGGTATCAAGACTATTAAAGCTTAATGGGTGAGATATGGTTAAGTGGTGAGGCTGCAGCAAGCACTAAGCATTTATTTGAGTGGCTAACTTGCGAGTACAAGAATAAGGGGGATGATCATCGAATAAACGAACGTGAACTAGTAATGATCTCTAAGAGATCCTGAACACCTACTTACGAACAAACATAACCCTACCATGTTCTCTCTTGGTTCAGAAATCACGAGAAAAGACAGTCACGGTTACGCACACGGTTGGTGTATTTTATTTGAGTTTACTTCAAGTTTGCTATGACCGGGTGTTAAACAAAATTTCCACGTTGCCACATAACCGCGGGCACGGCTTTCCGAAAGATTTAACCCTGCAGGGGTGCTCCAACTCATCCATCACAAACTAACCACACGCCGCGTTGGAATTCCTCAACCGCGGAATCACCCGTAGTATTTGCGGAATCCCGATGGAAAATCTCAACTTCGAGATAGCCCGAAGTGCCGTCGAAATCCCGTGCACAAGACGTTCGAGAAAGGTAAAACAAATCCAGCAAGGCCGCTCGACGTGCCGACAATCCTGATAGAAGCCACGTATCTCGTTCTCAGGTCACGGCGGATAAGCGAAGCGTACGGTGGCCTGATAGACATCTCCCGAGTTGCCCCGGGTTGGCCCCGCACGGTGCTCTAGTTTGGACCAGCACCATCAGCACTGGCCCCCATGTAATATGTTGAATAACGAACCTTGGGTAGTGCTAACTCCCTATGCGTCAAGTTAATTATTAGAATTATTATGTTGGGCAAATGTTGTACCAAAGTTGGGCCTTGCCAGACAAGTTTTATCCTAAAACGAAAATCAAGGGGGTCCCCATAACAACCCCGAGCATGTTAGGAGTGCTCAATATGGAACATAACACCGGTTCATAGGTAACTAGGGCGGCAAGAGTGGAACAAAACACCGAGCAAAAGGCCAAGCCTTCCACCCTTTACCAAGTATATATGTGTATTAAATTAAATAGCAATAATATTGTGATATAACAAAAGGATATCCATGTTGACACATGGAAACAACTTGCACCTACAACTAGCAACGCTATAAGAAGGGCTGAGCAAGCGGTAACATAGCCAAACAATGGTTTGCTGGGATGTGGAGGGGGTCAGAGGCTTATCATGGCATTTTGGGAGGCTTGACAAACAAGTGGTAGGTAGCGAGACAAGCGATGGAAACGAGACAACTAGCATGGCAATGATAGTAATGGTATCCATGGAAATGGTCATCTTGCCTGAGATCCCGCTTGGAAGAAGATCGAGTCCATGAAGAAGACGAACCAACGTAGTCGAACGAATCCTCACACTTCGAAGCGGTTTCGGAACTCTATCGAGAAGAAGCAATCCAGAAACAACAATCAACACATGATAGCACCACAACTTATGCATGACATGATGCACACACAAATATGATGCATGTCCGGTTTAATTATGCATGGCAAGGCATGACAAGATGCAACAAACAACTTCTACACATTAAGTGAAGCTCAATATGCAACGAGTTGCATATTGACAAAACTTCACATTCAAATTATTTAGTTCACTCTCATTTAGGTACTCATCAATAATAAATGTTGTTTAACATGGGTGGCCATGGCATAAGGTGAAGAAGGAATTAAAGCAATTTTAAATGGAGAGGGGAACATACATATAACAAAATAACAACTCTCCATATTATGAGAAATCCGGTTAATGTTGTTTAACCAAACAATCATTTTGAATGTTGTTTATCATGGAAAGAGGTGAAGCATGAACAACTACATCACCTAGGCATTTTAAATGAGGGCAGAAGCAACATATAGCATTTCCAAAATGACCCCACATGCAAATTATGAATTTGGTACAGACCTATCCTAACACCATTTTATATTTATTAAACATGAAAATAAAGTGGACCATGTGCTACTACACGTTTTTCTAGTCAAGTTACATATGTGGATCATTTTAAACGGAGCTACCGTTATTTAGTTATGAAATAAATCATTTTCACATGGCCTTTACGCAAATTACATGAAAACAGCAAGTTAAACATTTTAACATGTATGAAAGTTGGAAATTATGAATCAACACAAAATTCTAATCATTTTACATATATAAAGTTTTTACATATAATGCACGGTTCACGAGTTATTAAATGCATGAAACTAGGGGTTTTTCTACGAAACTGTAATTCCTGGATAATTAGCAAATTTGGCCAGAGAAAAAAAAAACACGAGATGGGCCTAATCTGGTAGCAGACCGAACCGGACAGTGAGCGACATATAGCGAATAACGCCCACGGGCGAGGAATAGATGGCGACGCTCACCCTGGGCCTCTCAGGCAGGCTCGGTGATGCAGGCTGCAGAAGCTGGGCCTTGGCGCCCACCTGGCAGAGCGGACGGGCTGGCGGGGCAAGGCAGGACCTGGGCCTTGGCCTTAGCGCTGGCCTCGGCCCAAGAGGCGGGACGCGGTCAACGCCCGGGCGGGCGTTTGCGTGGGCGTCGTCCCTGGCGACCAGGAGGACGCCATGGCGGCGCTGGGAGACGGGAGGGTCGGCCAACGGCGAGATGGCTGTGGGAATGGCCGGATCTGAGGCGGGGTCACCCGATCTAGCCTTGACGGGTCCATTCCCGATGGTGGCGAGGTGAACCGGAGGCGGGCTACACAGATCCGGCGGTGTGGGGCTTCTCCAGGGCTCCTGAACAGAGAAGGGAGAGAGATTAGCAAGGAGAGGATCCTCGGGAGGGACAAGAAAGAACGGAATGAGGGAACGAGAGAAGGTTGCTCGAGGGACTCGCCTGGGTCGGGGTCACCGGCGGCGGCTCACTCCGGCGGCTCACCGGCCAGCGAGAGGAGGGTTTCGGGCGGAGGAGGCAGCCACGGGAGCTCGGGCTCCTCCCGATCCAGATTGGGATCGGGGAGCTGCGGGCAATGGCGGCTGGGTCCATGCGGGCTTCGCGCGGGCCGTGCACGGGCTCGGGCGGGCCGCGATGGGTGGAGGCACTGGGGAGGCGATGTGGATGCGTCCGATTGGCTGCTAGCGGCGGCGCGGCGACTCAGGTGGTTGCGCAGCCGTTGTGGCGCCGCCAAGTGGCGAGGTGGTGGTGGCTCGGCACAAAATTTGAGGCAGGGGTGGAAGGAGGTTGTGTGGGAGGGTAGGGTTAGGGTAGGGTTGCCCAAAATAGCATGGGGAGGCTTATAAATAGGGAAGGGGGCTAGGATTAGCAGTTTTTTCTCCGTTTCGAGCCGTTCGGTCTCGATCGGACGGCTCCGGTCGCGGGGTTTGGCTAGGTGGGCTAGATGGGCTAGATGGGTTGTGTAGAGGGGCTTGGTGGGGATGAGAGGGAATGGATGGCAGCCCGTGACAAGTTTTTATAAACCAAAAAACGTCCGATATTTTAACCGACTGCGGTGCTGCTACAGTTGTCCGTTCGGGTATCAAACGGACTCTGATTGCGACGAAATTTGGCAGGCGGTCTACCTACAATATAATAAGACCGCTCGCCAACTTTTGACCCAATCTGAGAATATTTTATACACACTTTAAAAACAATATTTTATCGATGCCGCGGGCGCGTGTGTGTGTGGTTGGTCTCGAACCGGTCGACGACACGAACGGAGAGAACCGGCAACTACGAACGGATGCAAGTTTTCGAAAACGAGTGACGATGCTATGCAGATGATGCGAATGATACGATGATGAATGCGACAATAAAACGAATCACATGATGAGAATGGAAATAAAGGGGAATCTTCTGGAGCGTCGGTCTTGGGCTGTTACAGTCGTCCACCTGAACAACTTTTATAAAGGGGACCCAGTCGAAATGTCAACAGGACAGCGTCATGCACAACCAGAACCTCGTCATTGTCATCTCCATCCACAAACCCTAGTCGTCGCCATTTTCATCTCCATAGCCATCTCCACCACCATAGTGCTCTCTCATCTAGTTCATACTTGTAATCATGCATCACACAAGGCATCCATTGTAAGACATATTGCAATCAATCCCAAGATGTGTTCTTCAATGTTTTCTTCTCGCGATCTGATCTCCATGTGTGAATAGTTCGGCAAAGTATGGGGTGAGGCATGAGCCTTGCAACCCCAGGTATTTCCTAAAGGGCTCAATGGAATTCTTTGACACAACGTCTCGTATGTGTGAAATAAAATTGTTTCATGAAGTGTCTCTTGTCTTGTCCATGATCTTCATTCCTGCAGGTACCTAGGATCATGGAGATCGAGCATCGGTGAGGCTAGGAAGAAGGGGAACATGAAGTGTTATACCAAACACTGGTGATAGTAAGGTTTAGTAGGGTAACATGGATCATATTCCTAGGGATTCATGAGGTTTAGTCATTAAACACCCAATGCTTTTGTATGATATTATTATCGTAATTATCGGGGCAACCCCGCAAGACGGATAGGGCCTTCGGTAGGACAACTGATTCTTGATGCAGGACTCAGGGCGGTCAAGATGTTATTTGGACACATCCCCCACTCCGATATGAAGCAAGCACCTCTTGATGGGTGACTTCCCAATCACAAATTAATATAATTTTTGATCCCAACACAAATACATGGTTGTAAGCATTAAGACGTCGTCCCCGTACCGTATTTTTATTATAAGTGTTTGAATCACTATTTGCTTGTTGATCTGGTAAAAAGCTGGATTTGACACTTTGGCCAAAGCTTGCTAGAGATCATTGCTTTAAGGGAATCTTCCTCTCATGGGTTCAATACCAGGGTCACCTCTGGGAAAATAGGTGCATGATACCCTTTCTTGTTCCAACACCAGATCAATAAAAATGTGATATCAAGGATGACAGAGGAGTCATATGGTACGAGAATCGAGTCTGTTTGCCCAATGACCCCGAAGTGGGGAAGCTGATCATGAAAGAAGCTCACGATTCACCCTATTCCATTCACCCCGGAAACACCAAGATGTACATGAATTTGAAGGAAAGATCCTAGTGGTTCGGAATGAAGAGAGATATTGCCAAACACGTAGTGCTTTGCAACGTGTGCAGCAGGGTCAAAGATGAGCACCAGTAGCCAGTAGGACTTTTGCAACCCCTGCGGCCGACGGAGTGGAAACGGGATTGCATTGGAATGGATTTCATCATGGGATTACCCAGGACACAATCGGATTACGAATCGATATGGGTGTTAGTGGATCACCTCATCGAAGTGGCACACTTCATACTCACGAATACCACATATACCAGCGCTAAGTTGACCAAGATTTATATGACCAAGATAGTGAGACAACACAGAGTCTCACAAGAGATCATATCCGACAGACAAACCCAGTTCACGTCGAAGTTTAGCACAACCTTTCACCCCCGTACAGACGGTCAGACCGAGAAAGTTAACTAAGTGCTCGAGGATATGCTCAGAGTCTGTGCTCCGGACTATGGCTCTAGTTGGGACGAGAATCTACCCTACGCAGAGTTATCCTATAACAACAGCTGCCAGGCCAGTGTCGAGATGGCACCCTTTGAGGCACTATATGGAAGGAAGTGCAGAACCCCACTGCTCTAGAATGGACGGGGAGAACGAAGTTTGTTTGTACTCGACATCGTTCAGGACATTGAGGAGAAGGTAAGGTTGATTAAGGACTGCCTTAAAATAGCTCAGTCAATGTAGAAGAGTTACACCACTCCGCGGAGACGGGGTGTACCTCAGAGTCTCACCACTCCGCGGAGTGAGACGCTTCGGCGTTATGGGAAAGTTGGCACCCAGGTTCATCGGAGCATATAAGGTACTTGCCCAAAGCGGTGAGGTTGCCTACCGACTTGAACTGCCAACAGAGTTGTCAACCGTACAGGATGTGTTCCAAATCTCGCAGCTTAAGAAGTGTCCCCAGACATGATGGAGACCCAACTAAAGGACACAGTGCCCCTGACAAAGGTCCAGCTAGGAGATGACCTCACTTACGAAGAGAAGCCCATTACGATTTTGGAAACCGTCAAAAGAAATACCCGGACCAAGACAATCAAATTTTATGAAGTGTTGTGGGACCACCACACGGAAGAATAAACTACTTGGGAACGCAAGGATGAATTCAGGAAGAACCACCCGCACCTATTTGCTACCCACGCTGAATCTCGGGGACGAGATTCCTCTTAAGGGGGTTAGTCTGTCACAAGCCAAATTTTCCTATAATTTTTGTTTGTGAAAATAGAACCAAATGCATTTCATGTTTCCATTGAATATTTTAATTTGAAACCAACATGGCCAATAGTTGTGTTCAAACCACAATTTGAATTCAAATGAAGCTATGGAGGCATCACCCACAAAATCATTTTTCAAAATTTGCATTAGGGCAGGAAAGAAATTTTCTAAGATTATTTATATGCCCTATTTTGTTGAGTGGACCAAGTTTGAAAGCAGTATATTTTGCGAACATAAACTATAAGTAAAACCCTGGTATTTCAAGAAAAAACAGAAAATCAAATAAAAATCATTCAAATAGGCCCACTAGGAGGTGATTATTTTTGGTGAACAGAAATATTTTGAAAATGTTCACCAAATCAGGAATAATCCCAAGATATTTTAGAAAACATTTTCACTTTGGAGAAAATTCAAATTTTGAATTCAAAAACCCAAACAGAGGGCAGAAAAAGAAAAATAGAAAAAAAATTAGAAAAAGAAAACAAAAAAGGGTAGCCCAGCCAACCAGCTTATTGGGCCGGCCCGACTAGCTAGCCGGCCAGGCCGCACACGCGTGCACCCCCGCTCTCTATGTCTCTCCCTCCCTCTCGCTGGTGCCCCGGGCCCGCCTGTCATCCCCCACCTCTCTCTCGCCCACAACCCCCACTCCCCTCCCACAACCGCCAGCGCACAACCCCACTCTGCCACGTCGTTCCGGCTACCCGAGACCCCTCCATCCCCCTCTCTCAAAGATCTCCGCCGCCGGGTCAGTCGTGCGTGAGCTCGGACCGCCGTCGCGTCCGCCACCTCCGGCGAGCCATTCCGGCCGCTCCGGTGAGTCCTAGTCGTCCATTTGGTCACTGGTGACATCGTCGCAGCGTCTTGTCTCTCGCTCGCCCCTCTATGTGCCCAGGAGACCCTCTGGATGAGCCCCACGAGAAGATCATGAGCCTCTCGACACGCCTCCGTGCTCAGGCGAGCCGCCCGCACTCCGTCGTTCCCGAGGACCGCCGTGGCCACCAACAGGACCGCCGCAACGAGCTTGACCTCGTCGTGCCTTCCCCGAGCTCCGGCAACCAACGGAGTACCCGCCCGCGCTGTACCCTCCATCTCCGGCGACTCGCGCCGCCTGATGAGCCCCAAACCCCCTCAGCTGTTAGATCTGAAATGGACGCCCACGATTAGATAACTTAAACGCCGAACCATTATCTGCTAAGGCTCGGCCATCCGTCGTTCTTAACTAGCCGCGGAGACCCTCCAACCAATAGTACAGCGCCACGTGTCACCCCATGCCTGTCGCGTAAAAACAGATAAAAAAGGGAATTAAAAAGAAATGCATTTTTGCAAAAAAAACATAGAAATTAGAACCATCGTAAATAATTATCCAGAGGTCCAAATTGAATGATTCTTTTTACAAATAAAACTTTATGAAATATAGTTTAGAATACTTTTATAGAAAGCAAATTTGAAATTCAAACAGATTCATTTCAATACTAATTAGGCCATAACTTTTAATTTATAAATCCAAATGAGTTTATTCTTTTTGCAAATTGGAACTACTGAGTTGTAGATTAAATTTGAATAATTTGTTTAAATTTTGAAATTAATTAAAAATAGTTTCTGAACAGAAACATGCAACCTCCAATTGCAAAAGGATTTTTAATTTCTAAATGAAACAAAATTATAAATAAACTGGGAACAACTCAAGCCAGTGTTAGGCATAAGTGAGACATGTTAGGACAAGCCCAAATTATTTTGAAATAATTTGAACTTTATTTGAAATTGAAATGAACATAATTAAAGAACCTAAATCATTTGAAGTTAATTCAAGTTGAATATGAATTAAAACCAAATCATATAGTCATATAATACGATTGAATTATTTCCAGAAATATGCAAATCAAAGCTTATCTTTCAAATACGTGTTGAAGCAGGTCAGCGTGGTGGACGTCAGCTTGAAGAAGCGACGGCGCGGCAATGCAGACGCAGGTCGGAGTTTATGACGCGGTCAATGCTGGCTCGATGAAGTGACCATGCGGCGATGCCGACGCGCCTGACCCATGCAATCCGTGGGGCGACGAGGTTCTCTTGAAGATTATTTGGCCCTCGCGATACCGAACTCTTGGTCGGCTCGCCGAGGCGATGATCCGATGAGGTTGACCTCGGCTCGACGAAGCAATGATCTGTCTAGCGCAGGTCCGTAGCCGTGGAGCAACGTTGTCGGGCTGGTTTGACACCAACGCGACGGCGAAGATTACCTAGGAAAAAGCTTTTAAATTTTTTAGGCATGTTCTTTATAACGAAACACAATTCTCTAGAGAAATTTTTCTTCAAGAAGGACGTCCGATACCCGTTCATGAAAAAGATGAACTTGAGTCGGATTCGTTTTCGCGTAGAAAACAGATCCAAAAATTGATGCACTCATCGGACGTTTCCCGGAGTTTTAACGGTCAGATCTAGCTGAAATTTTGAGGAGTGGTTGATACGTGAATCCCGCAGCCGATCAACGGTGGGATCTTTCAAATGATGTCCGAGCTAACTTCTGGACTCCTCGTCCCAAACTCATCCAAATTCCTGTTCAGATCTGATAGGGCCTCGAAATCGGAGATTACCGAAAATCTCTCCATCGAAAAGCGATCAAATTTTACAGGGTTCTTGTAGGCTCAAGTCCTCATAATTCCACCAAAGCAATAGTCAAAGCGATGCTCCAGGAGACGGGGACGGCAAACATGAATCCACTATCCAGAAAAAACTCCTGTCAATCTGCAGATGAGCCATCGATCCTCTGCGATCGCACAACGAGCTCTCAATGAAAGCACCAATGACGGTGTCAAAACCGGAAAATCTCGGGTATGGGGCCCGAGCTGTGAGATCGGACAGATGGTAACAGGAGACAAAGAATACAAGGCTTTTACCCAGGTTCGGGCCCTCTTAATGGAGGTAAAACCGTACGTCCTGCTCTTGTTGTATTGATATTGTAGAGATTACATAGTTGATCCACCTCGAGATCATGGATTTGGGGTCTAAACCCTAGGGGTATGATGTTGTGTATGAATATGTGCAATAATGATCTATTGACTAGCCTGACATCGTCTTATATAATGCAACAGAGGCCTAGGATAACAAGAGTCCTAGTCGGCTATGTTGGTGGAGAGGAGTCCTTGTCTTGATCACCAAGTTTTGTGGAATCTTCCTTATATATGTCGTGGGCTGCCCGAAGTGGCCCAATAGTGAACCGCCATGGGGGTCCTCGGCCCGACCCACTGGTCGGGAGACGACGTGGTGAGTACCCCCTAGTCCAGGACACCGTCATCGGGGGTGGTCCCCAAGAAGCATTCATGGAACATAATTAAGTTCACGATGTGAAGGGTGCTTGTGGGATTGAGGTGATGGAGCTGGGATCCAAGAAAGAAGAGAAGACCCCGCACGAAGGGGTGCAAGGGGAAGCCAGCGCTGGACTGAAAAATCGAGGTGGAGCACACGCTTGTCGGAGTCCAGCCTCGGAGAACCCTCCATTGACAGAGGAATCTGATAGACCAAATGCAGAGGGAATGACCCCTCGGCCTTCAACTTATGGAAATCTCCATCTGAAACAAGGGAGCGGGACCATCGGCTAACAGCCGCCCTGTCCACTAGCGGCGTCTCGCTGATGACAGTGGACGCCCTTTTTCTTTTCCTCTCGGCCTCTTTGGTCGGCTACACACCCCCGCCGCGGCTACGGGATGAAGAATTCATCCTCGTCATCGCTTTGCGCTCAGGAGAAGAACTGACAGGTCCGAAAACCACAATGTCGCAATGGCAAAAGTGGGAGAGAAAGCGCTTGAATTGGGTGCAAGGAAGAAGGCAGTAGCGGAATGGGAAACATCTCCTTCTCTTCGCAATTCTTATGGCCAACCGCGGCGTGCGCTACAAATCGAGGCCTCTCGACACTCCATGTGCCCCACTTTCTACTACGGTGACCACATTCTGCAGGACGTGGGCGTGGCAATCCAGGCAAGCTTGCCATAATGAGAAGAGACCTAATTGGTATATTTCCTA
The DNA here is from genome assembly GCA_039707655.1 of Elymus sibiricus. Classification (NCBI taxonomy): domain Eukaryota; kingdom Viridiplantae; phylum Streptophyta; class Magnoliopsida; order Poales; family Poaceae; genus Elymus; species Elymus sibiricus. The sequence continues at coordinate 278,917,631 of CM077665.1, forward strand.
CTAACACAGACGGTACCGCCATCAGACCCGGCTCTTAGAGAAATTAGGGGGCCGACCAAGTCCCCTATGCTTCGAGGGGCGCCAAGGGAACTTAAGAGCTCGTGACGCAGAAACCGTGACCTACCTGACAAGTAACTGGCCCAAAGGGCCCGATGAAGCGATTACCAAGCGACTCCCCTACGAGCTCCCCGAAGAAGGAGCTACGCCAAACAAAAGATAAAATCCCTCTGGTGGTCTCGAAGACATCTCCTGTGACCTCCGCCACACTCGAGGGCTATTAACGTTGTCCTACACCGGGGGTGGCTCTCCCAATGGAGCCCGACCTCAGTGTCTACCAGGGGCCCACATGGCCCAGGGCAAAGGAGAAGCCCTAAGGAGGCCGCCAGAGACCTTCTTGCCCTCCAAGAAGGGTGGTGGCTCAGAAGATCGCATCTACCATAATGTAAAACCAAGACCTCCTTGTCTATATAAAGGGAGTTCAGGGGACCCTCTAGGGCATCTATTCTCAGACAATAACTCTTGGTAGCAACCTCATACACCACTATAACTCCTTGCACGAGGTATCCCTCCATCATGAATAACAAAAGCAAGCAGGATGTAGGGTATTACTCTACGTAGGCTCGAACCTTGGTAAAACCTTTGTGCGACTGATACGTCCATTTTGTATCATGATTTCCTACTGTTATTTATAATATTTTTATGCATAATAATGCTTTATGGAGTAATTCTAATGCCTTTTCTCTCATAATATGCAAGGTTTACACAAAGAGGGAGAATGCCGGCAGCTGGAATTCTGGACCTGAAAAAGCATATCAGAGACACCTATTCTGTACATCTCCAAATAAGATGAAACTTCACGGAGAATTATTTTGGAATATATAAAAAATACCGGAGCAAATAACTGCCGGAGGGGGGCCACCTGGTGACCACAAGACACCAGGGTGCGCCCCCCCCCCCCCAGGCGCGCCCTGGTGGGTTGTGGCCAGCCCGGCCCACCTCCGGTGCCCATCTTCTGGTACTTAAGGACTTTTGACCTAGAAAAGATCAATAGGGGACTTTCAGGATGGAACGCCGCCGTCTTGAGGCGGAACTTGGGCAGGAGCACTTTTGCCCTCCGACGGAGCGATTCTGCCGGGGGAACTTCCCTCCCGGAGGGGGAAATCGAAGCCATTGTCATCACCAACAACCTTCTCATCTTTGGGAGGCCAATCTTCATTAACATCTTCAACAACACCATCTCCTCTCAAACCCTAGTTCATCTCTTGTGTTCAATCTTTGTATCGGAACCTCAGATTGGTACCTGTGGGTGACTAGTAGTGTTGATTACATCTCGTAGTTGATTACTATATGGTTTATTTGGTGGAAGATTATATGTTCAGATCCATTATGCTATTTAATACCCCTCTGATCTTGAGCATGAATATAATTTGTGAGTAGTTACCTTTGTTCTTGAGGTCACGGAGAAGTCATGTTGCAAGTAATCATGTGAAGTTGATATGTGTTCGATATTTTGATGATATGAATGTTGTGATTCCCTTAGTGGTGTCATGTGAACGTCGACTACATGGCACTTCACCATCTTTGGGCCTAACAGAATGCATGGTGGAGTAGTTATTAGATGATGGGTTGCTAGAGTGACAGAAGCTTAAACCCTAGTTTATGCGCTATGTCGTAAGGGGCTGATTTGGATCCAAATGTTTAATGCTATGGTTAGATTTTATCTTAATACTTTTATCGTAGTTGCGGATGCTTTCAAGGGGGTTAATCATAAGTGGGAGGTTTGTTCAAGTAAGAACAGCACCCAAGCACCGGTCCACCCACATATCAAATTATCAAAGTAGCGAACGCAAATCAAACCAACATGATGAAAGTGACTAGATGAAATTCCCGTGTACCCTCAAGAACGTTTGCTTATTATAAGAGACTGTTTTGGCCTATCCTTTGCCACAAAAGGATTGGGCCATCTTGCTGCACTTTATTTACCATTACCGTTACTTGCTCGTTACCAATTATCTTGCTATCAAACTACCTGTTACCTACAATTTCAGTGCTTGCAGAAATTACCTTGCTAAAAACTGCTTGTCAGTTCCTTCTGCTCCTCGTTGGGTTCGACACTCTTACTTATCGAAAGGACTACGATTGACCCCCTATACTTGTGGGTCATCAGCGACCTCCAATCCAAGACTTCTAGTTGCACTCGGACCCCTACCGAGGGATCTGACGGTATTTTGCACTGTCACCTATTGATTTATTTAGGAATCACCGAATAGTTTCAATCGGTCTCACTGAAGAAAGTGATTAGGTCAACACCCATCGGTCCCACCGATCTGTTTCATTTGGTCTCGCAAAAAGCCTAAAGTTCAAACCTTTTGTACTAATAGGTCTCACCGAGTGGTTTCACCCGATCCCACAGAGTAGTGCATGAAGGTGTGTAACGGTTAGATTTTTGGTGTTGCCTATATATACCCCCACCCATTCTACTAACTCTCCGAGTGCAACCAGGACAAAACAATTGCTTTCCATATCCAATTTCCAAGAGAGAACCACCTACCCTTATGTTGAGATCAAGAGGATTCCACTCCAACCAATGATCCTTGATCTCTAGCCTTGCCAAGTTGCATTCCACTCCAATCCCTCTCCTAGCACATAGCCAAATCTGTGAGAGAGTATTTGAGTGTTGAGGAAACTATCTTTTGAAGCACAAGAGCAAGGAGTTCATCATCAACAACAACATCTATTATCTTTTCGAGAGTGGTGTCTCCTAGATTGGTTAGGTGTCACTTGGAGCCTCCAAAGCTTGTGGAGTTGAACCAAGGAGTTTGTAAGGGCAAGGAGATTGCCTACTTCGTGAAGATTTACCCCGAGTGAGACTAGTCCTTCATGGACGTAAGCCATGATGACATAGAAAAGATTGCTTCTTTGTGGACCCTTTGTGGGTGGAGCCCTTCGTAGACTCGCGCAGCCATTACCCTTCGTGGGTTGAAGTCTCCATCAATGTGGACGTACTATATCACCACCTATCATAACAACGCCAAAAATCACCATGTCTTCATTGCGCTTGACTATCTCCGAACTCTCCTTTACGTTCCTGTGCAAAGTTTTTAGTATTTTCTGCCACTATAATAGACTTGCATGTGTAGGGTGTTACCATACTTGCTAGAATTGGTAAAATCTGCCGAGAACTAAAATTGAAAAAGGCTAGGTTTTCACTGGTCAAGAGTCTAATCACCCCCTCTAGACCTATTTAGGATCCTACATTGCCAAATAACCATCAATATACAGTACCGGGATGAGAAGACGTCCCCGAACATGTGGCGTATATCAACGCGAGTCATTTTTTTTGAGACGAGCTCTAAGAATCGTCTCGAGGCCGCCAAATCCCCCCCCCCATTTTGCCGCTCGCCCTATCGGACCCCTGACATGGCGGGAGGGAAATTTGCCCTCTTTCGCGCCACCCCTTCGCGTCGCCGCCTCCCTAAATCCTTCCAACCTCGCGTCGTCTCGCCTCACCGCCCTCCCCAATCGCCGCCATGGAGCCGCGAGCCCCCGACCGGCATTTTCCATGCGCAGGCTGCCTAATCGGTGTCGCCTCGCCCCTCCGCCTCTCCCTCGGCCATGTTGCTCGCCGCCGCGCCTACCCTTTCCACTGTTGGTGTGAAGTAGAAGTGGCAGGGTAACCACCTCATCCATCGAGCCATGGCCACCACTTCACCAACTTATGTTGTGTCCGTGAATCCTCCTGTCGGTCGACGGCTCAAAGACGACCACCTCCTCCATCCTCTGTGAAGGACGGCCAAAGACGCAACTAAACGTCCCAAGAAGAAGGGAGTGGCAGTCTGAGTATGTGCCCCCCTCCACCACCTTCAACCGACATTATGCCGCGCGTCCCCGTCGACTCTACCGATGCTCATAGCGTGATATATCAAACACCGGAGGGGTAAAAAATCACTTTGTTCCGGTTAACTTTGATGGAACTTTGTTTTATTTTTGTAGTGTCTCGGCCATCTAATTTTGTAGCTACCCCGTTGATACATCATATACCGAGTTGTTGGAGGAGAACGAGGTGGACTCGAGTGCTCCAATTGACGATTTTGATATGGGCATGCATCCGGAAGCCGAGCCAAATCCGGAGATTAAGGAGAAGGATGATGGTGATGATGAACAAGAATAGCTTGAGGAGGAGTTCGATGCTAGCCAAGCTAAATTTGGGAAAAGAACCGGCAATTACACCGAGGTGGAGGACTCTTGCTTGATTCGAGTATGGGAGAGTGTGTCCCTGATGCAGTGACTGACAAAGGTCAAAATGGCAAAAAGCATTGGTCAAGAAGAAAGACAACCACAAATAGGAAAAGTGGGATAGGAGGTGTGCCTTCGAGGAGCGCAAGATCGCTCTAGAGGGGTAAAAGAGGAGGGATGAGAAGAACACAGAGGAGGACCGATTCATGATGATAAATCTGGAGGGCATGGATGCGATGATAAGAAAATTTTAGGAGATGAAAAGAATGGAGATCATGTGTCGGAGGAGGATGGAGCTTCAAAATCTTATAGCCGGCGGTGGTTTTACTTTCATCAATGTTGGTGGTAGGAGGGGTTGGAGGTGGTGTTGGTGGGGTTTTTGGAGGTGGTTGTGACTTCGGAAATTGTGGTGGTGGTGAGGATTTTGCAGGAGGTTTGACATTTGTCCATGGTGGTAGTGGGTGGGGGTTTGGAGGTGGTGTTGGTTCCAGCAATGGTGGTGGTGGTGGTTACTTTGGAGGTGGAGGTGGTGGTGGGGTTTTCGGTGGTGGTGTTGCTGCTTCGGCCGACGGTGGAGAGGTGATGCTCCGACCAATGTAGATGGTGGTGCTTCCGGGAAACAAAGTGGTCATCTTTAGGTTCATGGTGACGAAGATGTTGATGTTATGGCCAGTGGTGGTGGCGAGGATTTTGGCAACAATGATGTTGCTTGATTTGATCATGTCCGGTTGTGCTTGATCATGTTTTATTTTGTTTGAGTGCACATTAGTAGGGACAAACTTCCTACCTATTGATATTGTGCATGATTTTGTATGTGAACCATTGTGGCATACCTATTTTATATGAATTTTCTGCATCAATATGAATTATAGACCATATCAATATTTGTCCACAAAAATATTTGCCATAGCATAAGGGCTCCGGGGGAACAGATATTTGTAAACTCGTACCACAAATATTTGTAATATCTGTTCCGCCGGAGCACACGCAGTACCGCAAATATTTTTGCAGGCGGCCCATATAACGATTTTGTGGGTCAGGATTATAACACATCTACTAGAGTTGCTCTTATACCTCACAAAAAGGTCCTTCATCCATGTGTCATGTTGCACATGTGTGCGCACTAGTGGATTGACCCGCATCAAAGCCATCGGACATACAACCATTCAGGTAAGCACGTGCCTTCGAGACTTGAATGAGCACACCCAGCCAATTGAGCGTTGAAGAAGTTGTGAGAGCATCTCTAGCCAATCCCGTGGAGTAACTTTTCTAGTTTAGTCCAGCAAACACACCTAGCTGATCCCCCAAATTCTATAAGGAAGTAAAAGTTTTCCTCCTCCGCCGAAATCCACCCCCCCGACGGCGCCTAAATTTTCTCTCTGGCCGTGTGCCCGAGTAAACTTGTACCGCCTCTTTATGCCATGCCATTCAACTACATCCTTCCCATCGCTGCCCCCGATGGCCGTCCCCATCACCAGAATGGGTAGCCAAGACCCTTTCGCCACCGCCACCAGCCACCGCCGTCGGATTGTCGTCGCCAGAAACTACCCCCGCACCGCCGCCCACATCGAAAGAGAGGTTAGGTATGAAAAATATTCACCGTACACAAGCACCGGGTCCCACTACGACCAAGGTCGGCGGGGTGGTCATTGCCTCTCTGACAACGGTAGGCCGCCCTCCCGCTGCTCTTGCTGGCGACAAGCAAGCTAGGAAACCGACAACTACAGCGTAAACCTTCACCAAGGAGGTCGCGAAGAAGAAGAAGAAGAAGGCCACTCATGGCCCCCCGTCCATGTCTGGCACCTCGATCAGCATCTCCGACCACCCCTACGACCACTGCTTCGGTGCGTCCGGCCGCCGTAGCCAACAAAAAGGTCCGTGCCGCAAAGTGCTTGAGGAAATGCAAACAAGGTAAACACTAACTTTTTTCATTTCGACTGATGATGATGGAGTTTGTTGGTTTTGTTGTCGTAGTGTGGAGATGAAAACGGCTGAGTTCGGCATCTTTGGAGTCCTTGGCTACGATTGGGCTAGATAATCTCAATTATGATTCGGTTTGGGATCATCAATATGAGGTGGCCATGTTTGAGGGCAAGAAGATGCTGGCAACCGAACACAAAGAAGATAAAATGGCGAGGTGAAATGATCTCAAGATATTGGAGGATGAGAAATGAAAGTCCAAGTTGACGACCAAAGAGAGAAATTCGAAGGCAGAGGAGCGTATACTTGCACTTGTGGAGGAGAGGCTTCGTGATGCCAAGATAGTCGGACATCATGCTATCATTTTCATCAACCCAACCACAATGGACCACAAGAAAGTATATGGATCTTGACCCAAACGGAAGTCTCTCTTTGGAATTGTGGTGGTGGTAGTGGTGGCCGAAAGGATGGTGGTGGTGATGATGGCCGAGAGGATGGTGGTGGTGGTGGCCATGTGTACGGTGGTGGCATCGGTGATTTCTTTGGGAGGACGTTGTTTGAGTTCGTGCATGCCATTGGTTGGCCTTGTTTCACAACATAACACATGCTATGTTTGTGGTGATTTGGATCAAACTTGATCGGTGAAGTGATGCCTTTCGGACGAACTATGCATGTTTTAATTTCAAAATCGTGATCGCATGAAACTATATACATGTTAACGGTTATGTTATGAAACTATATGCTTGTTAATAGATGAGCTATGCATGTTTGATGATATATATTGTGAAGTGTTTTAATTTAATGTGTCTAGGACAAAAAAAAACTTATACGGTTTTCTTTTAGGGAATCTCCAAGGCGGACCCGCAACCCTACGGACCGTGCTTTCCGTACCGCCGAAGCCATCCAACACGGTCTTTTATCGGTCTGCGGCACGGTCCGGACGCGTTTTCTCTTGCAAGTCGGAGACAAATATGGGGGAGGTTTGCGAGCGTCTGGACCGATCCCAAGCCCGCTTCTGACCGCCCTGTCCCACCAAACCCCCTCCCCCACCCGTGCGCGCTTCCCGCCCGGTGCCAGCTGCCTGCATTCATGCTACCATAGAGCCTAGCGCTCCACATTGAAGGCGGCTCAGGGCGGATGCGACTTCTCACTGCCTCCACCAATGAAGCGGAACGCCGGCCAAGCGCGCCGCCCGTTGCACGCCCTGCTGAACACGCCTCCTAGCCGCCCTCAAACGCCTCCATTAAACCCGCGTGGAAGCCAAGAAACCTACTCCGGCCACACGCCCTGTAACGCCCAAGATGCGATTGTATCCTTATTTTGGCTCGAGGGCCTCGACAGGGATAGAAGCGCATCTCGTCGTTTCGCAAGAATGATATCATTACAAGTACATGTAAAGAAGAGATGAGTATATGGAATTGGCTTGCACTCGCCACAAGCTAAATCAAGAACACATCAATACAACAACATATACAATCATCATACAGAAGAGCAAGGTCCGACTACGGACGAAATCAAACGATAAAATGACATCCATCCTTGCTATCCCAGGCTGCCGGCCTGGAACCCATCCTAGATCGATGAAGAAGAAGAACTCCAAATCAAACAAGCATCGCTCTCATGTCAAAGCATCACATTACCTGTACCTGCAACTATTGTTGTAGTAATCTGTGAGCCACAGGGACTCAGCAATCTCATCTCCAAGGGTATCAAGACTATTAAAGCTTAATGGGTGATGTGTGATTAAGTGGTGAGGCTGCAACAAGCACTAAGCCTTTATTTGAGTGGCTAACTTATGAGTACAAGAATAAAGGGGGGTGATCGTCGTATAAACGGACGTGAACTAGTAATGATCACTAAGTGATCCTGAACACCTACTTACGGTCAAACATAACCCCACCGTGTTCTCTCCCGGATCAGAAATTCACGAGAAGAGACAGTCACGGTTATACACACGGTTGGTGTATTTTATTTGAGTTTACTTTAAGTTTGCTATAACCGGGTGTTCAACAAAGTTTCCAAGTTGCCACGTAACCGCGGGCATGGCTTTCCGAAAGATTTAACCCTGCAGGGGTGCTCCAACTCTTCCATCACAAACTAACCACACGCCACGGGAATAACCTCGACCACGAATCCCATGATTTCCTAGGCAATTCCGTTGGAAAACCTCAACCTCGAGTTAGCCCGAAGTATTCTCGGAATTCCTCACGCAAGACATTCGAGAAAGGTAAAACAAGTCCAGCAAGACCGCCCGACGTGTCGACGAACCCGATAGAAGCCGCGTATCTCGTTCTCAGGACACGACGGATAAGCGACGCGTACGGTGGCCTGATAGAAATCACCCAAGTTGCCCTGGGGTGGCCCCGCACAGTGCTCTGCTTTGGACCAACACTCATGAGGAGCACTGGCTCGGGTTGTTGATTAAAGATCCTCGGGTTAATTACTCCCTATGCAGGTTTATTAGTTATTAGGCAAATGTAGTACCAAAGTTGGGTCTTGCCAGACAAGTTTTAATCTAAAACGAATGGTCAAGGGGGTCCCCATAAGAACCCCGAGCATGTTAGGAGCGCAAAATATGGAACATAACACCGGTACACAAGTAACTAGGGTGGCAAAAGTGGAACAAAACACCAAGCAAAAGGCCAAGCCTTCCAATTTTATCTAATATATATGTGCATTAAATTTAATAGCAATAATATTGTGATATATCAAAAATATCCATGTTGGCACATGGAAACATTGCACCTGCAACTAGCAAAGCTATAAGAAGGGTTGAGCAAGCGGTAACATAACCAAACAGTGGTTTGCTGGGATGTGGAGGGTTAGAGGCTTATCATGGCGTTTGGGAGGCTTGACATACAAGTGGTAGGTAGCGAGATAGCGATAGAAACGAGACATCTAGCATGGCAATGATAGTAATGGTATCCAGGGAAATGGCCATCTTGCTTGAGATCCCGCTTGGAAGAAGAACGAATCCATGAAGAAGACGAGCCAACGTAGTCGAACGAATCCTCACACCTCGAAACGCTTTCGGAACTCTATCGAGAAGAAGCAATCCGGAAACAACAATCAGCACATAATCAACACCACAACATATGCATGACATGATGCGCAAACAAACATGATGCATGTCCGGTTTAATTATGCAAGGCATGACAATCGCAACAATCAAATACTACACATTAAGTGAAGCTCAATATGCAACGAGTTGCATATGGACGAAACTCCACATTCGAATTATTTAGTTCACTCTCGTTAGGTACATGACAATATTAAATGTTATTAAACATGGCAAGAGGAGAAGCATAATGAAACTACACTATCTAGGCATCTTAAATGAGGTCGGAAACAACTTATAGTATTTCCGAAACGACCTCACGAGTTAATTTAGAAATTGAACCAGATCCGAGCTAACCATGTTTGATATTTGTTAAACAATATAATAAAGTGTACCACGTGATTCTACACATCATTCTAGTCGATTTACATATATAGAACATTTAAAACGGAGCTACAGTCTAAAAGTTATGACCAACACAAGGTGAATATGCCATGAATGCAAAATGTATGAAAATGACAACCACAAGCACTTCAAATCATGAATGCAACAATATATTATGAAACTACATGAGATTCTAAGTAAGTTTCATATATGGCATGTCCAAAACGGAGCTACGGTTCAACCACAACAACCAACACAAGTTTAGTAAAAATCTGCCCAAAACAGCAACATGACATATTGCAACCCACAAATCAACAAGCTACAGCCACCTAAAATACACAACAAGTACATGGTTATGTAGCCTACATGATGCTCAACAATTCATCTATTAACAGCAAGTTGATTAGAAGTATGGATCAATAGGAAATGAGCTCACAAGAAGACATATTGAGCTAAACAGCTTTCAGACTTGGTGAAATTTATTGTGGTGTAGGACAGAGCAGTTTGTATCACGAAGGCATATTGGCAGCAGTAAAAGCATATGCTACAGGTCATATATTGGCATGAAACTTAACAGCATGCTAGAGGACATTATAAACTACAAATAACTCTTTTACACCAACCCCAAAGGGACTGTAGATCACTAGCAAAACACATGGCAAGACAACAACAAAATATTCCAGATTCCAGACTTAGAAATATTTCCGCATCTCCAATCAGCAACATTGATTAAGCTTGTTCTCATGATGAAATCTACAGCTAATCACAATATTCAGGGCATGGCAACCCTACCAACAGCAAGTATACATGGCATTACAACACACTCCAAAGACACAACTAAAAGGAGGCATGGATTGCTTAATACGAGCACCGCAAAATGGAACTTAACGTTAACAGATTTCAGTTTTAACGCGATAGCTACTTGAGAGCAATAAACAAACATGTTAATGAAGTCCTACCTAGCAACCAGAGGCATGGCAACAAAGTAGACATATCCTAGAGCAATACTCATGAATACACCTCATGCAAAAGACCTACGGTTTAGTTGCAATCATCCACACGAATTCGAACAAAATAACTGTTTCGCAACCTAGGATGAGATGAACTTTTGCAACAGCCTTTTGAGCATGTAGATGCAACCTATTATGCATGAAAATGATTCCATCATGTAGAGCACAAAATGTAGTACAATTTTCATATATTACACCTGTCAAACCGATGAACAGGTCAAAAGTTAAGGCCCCCGCAAAAATGCAATCATGCTGATAAAACCGTGCATTTTCAGACTTAGAAAAAAACACACCAGGGAAGCAGGACGGGATGGTTCGGTACCGCGGGGGGTGGGCGTTTGGTTGCTGGGCTCTGGACGGCAGCGTCCCGGCGGCTGGAGGCGGACGGCCATGGCAAGGTCCGGTGCCGGCGAGACGGCCGGAGGCATGGGGACGGCCGGAGGGCGAGCGGAGGAGGCGGATCTGGCCGCGGGGTCTCAGGATCCGGCGGCTCAGGGCCGGATCCGGCCGGAGGCGGGCCAGAGATGAGGCGGCGGCGAGCTCGGAGCCCCGGCTCCCATGGAGGACTCCGGTGGGGTGCGCGTGCGAGGAGGCAGGGCAGAGGCGACGACGACCGGTGGTGCGGCGGCGAGGCGGCGAAGGTGCGCTCCGGCAGGCGTGGCTGCGGGGCACCGGCGGGGCTCGCCGGCCGGCGGCGGGTCGGGGTCTCCGGCGAGGCCGGCAGAGGAGCTCGGGAGAGCTAGGGCACGGGCGCAGTCGAGCGTTGTCGGCGGGCGCGGTCGGCCCAGTCGGGCCCGGGGCAGGCCGGCCGTGGGCCTTGCGGGCCCTGGCGGCGGGAGGAGGAAGGGGCGACGGCTGGCGGCGGAGGAGGCCACGTGGCGCGGCCCAATTGACTGCGGCCGATGGCTGGCGGTGGCGCAGGCTATCTGGAGCCGCCAAGTGGCGGCGGCGGGGTGTGCCGGCGCTGAAAACGAGGAAGGGGAGGGTTAGATGCTAGGGTTTCGCCCAAAATGGCTAGGGGACTGCTTAAATAGGAAAGGGGGGCTAGGATGGGGGTTTTGCACCGTTTTCGGACCGTTCGATTCCGATCGGACGGTCCGGAAGCGGAGGGGTTTAGGGTTAGGTGATGGTGGGCTGTGTAGATGGCCTTGGGCTGAGATGAGAGGGAAAGTTGCGGCCCGTGACAAAGTTTTGAAACACCGAAAAACGTCCGATCATTTAACCGATGACGGCGACGCTACAGTTGAACATTGGGGTATCAAACGGCCTCTGATTGCGACGAAATTTGGCAGGCGGTCTACCTACAACAAAACAAGACCGCACGCCAAGTTTCGTCCCAATCTGAGAATATTTTATATCCACTTTTGAAAACAATATTTGCGATGCCGCGGGCGCGTGCGTGTGTGGTTGGTCTCGAAACGGTCGTCGACACGTACGGAGAGAACCGGCAACTACGAACGGATGCAAGTTTTCGAAAACGAGTGACGATGCCATGCAGATGATGCGAATGATGCGATGATGAATGCGACAACCGAACGGACCACACGACGGGAATGGAAACAAAAGGGGAATCTTCTGGAGCGTCGGTCCCGGGCTGTTACACGCCCGTTCATGAGCGGGACATTAAATGCAACGTCAGCCGAGCTCCTCTCATCCGCCCTCTATTTAAACGAGGCGAGACACCGGGAAAGAGTCATGCCCCTCCGTCGCTCCTTCATCTCCTTTTTCACAATTTTCTCGACTCTTGTGATGGCTTTCGAAGAGCAGTTCTCCGGCATACAAGCCAGTTGGGTAGCCTGCCGAGTCCGCCTGATATGAGCGAGGCAGCTTGTTGCTCCACCTCCATCGCCCAGTCCGATAGAGCCAGTTGCCACCCCAAGCCGGCGCGTGGTTCAGCAACTCGCCGCTCCAGGCCAACTTGATGAGGAGTGGCAAGTTGCTCCACGTCGGCACGACGGGGAGCACGGCGGAAACTGTGACTCCCATGTCTGCGATCGCGCCTCCCGTGCATGTGGTCGCGCCTCCGTGCCTGCGATCACGCCATGCAGGGAGAGGTAGAAGCCGGATGTGTGGAGAGCGACGAGTCGGCGGCCAGCACCTCCGCATCTGCCGCCATCATCGAGGAGAAGTAGAATGATCAAAAGATAGCTGAACTTGCTGTTGCATTTGTATGCCAAGTGGGAACCATGCCCTTCACCTATCTAGGGCTGCCCCTAGGGACTACCAAGCCTACAGTGAACGAACTGATGCCACTTGTCGATAAGGTAGAACTTAGACTTTAGGTACTGTCATGTCATCTGGGTGTCGTATGGAGGCAGGGTTCAGTACATCAATTCTGCGCTCTCTTCACTACTCTCATTTGCTAGTTGTGTGCTTAAACTACCGGACAAATTGCTGGAACTAGTTGATCGAGCAAGGAGAAATTGTCTCTTGAGAAAGGTATTGGATAGGGATGCAAGGACTCAATCACTTGTTGCATGGGAATTAGTATGCTGACAAAAGAAGAAGGGCGGTCTTGGAGTGCTTAATTTGAAGATCCAAAATCAAGCTCTGCTGCTGAAATATATACACAAATTTATGCACAAGATGGATGTCCCTTGGGTTATGATGATATGGCACAAATATTATGACAACAATACTCCACACACCCTGCCTAGGTGTGGGTCTTTCTGGTGGCGCAATGTTTTCCCATTAGTCAATATTTACAGAGGCGTTACAACATGTGTACCAGGAGTTGGGTACACAATCCTACTATGGAAGGATTTTTGGGACAATGAGGGACTAATGCAAGATAAGTTTCGTCGTCTGTTCTCATTTTCAAAGGATGAAGACATAAATTTAGCCAGTTTCATGAATGACCCGAATGCAATCACTTCCATCTCCCTTTGTCAATCGAAGCCAGAGTGGAAATGATAAGTTGGGAGACATACATCTGGATCAATTGAGCGTCGATGAATAGATTTTGTGTTGGGGGGGGGGGGGGGGGGGGGGGGGGCTGCAAAATACAAACCAAATAAGTTTTATAAGTTCTGTTTCAGAAACGTAAACACTCTGGAGCACATACCAAAGATTTGGAAAACCAAGTGTATGATGAAGCGCAAAGTGTTTGGATGGTTGATATTCATGGATAGACTTAACACTCGAGACCTCCTTTGCAGAAGACACTTCAATATAGGTGATGATCTCTCATGTCTACTAGATCGTCGATGGCGCGCGTTGCTACGCTCGTCTATTTTACATTTTAGTTGTTAGGGACATGAAGTAATTTATATACAATTGTTTGTAGTGCTTTGATGTATTGGGCTTCCTTGTAGGTTGTTCTTGTCGCCACTTCATTTTTCAAAAATGATATGTACTCGAGGAGAGGACCCGGTCGATCTACAATTGTCGAGAGGAATCCATTTGATATGCAAGAAAGTAGTGTGTTGCTTTTTTTCTTAGGTCTAATAGACTTGTTGGTTCGAATCGTGTTATCAAGTGTATGGGATTTAAATTAGGATGGCTGATGGAAACATGTTTCGTGATTGACCGTCTACTATATTGGCTCCTAAAATAACTACTCCTAATATATAGTAAAGAGTCGCAAAAAAATGTAATATAAAGTTTGAGAATTATAGAAACGTCATGTATATATACAAAGTTCTAGAGATATCTTTACATCTAGGAAAAGTGCAAACTAACAAAGCATGTAGACTGGGAAACCAGAATGTAATGATTGATTGGGGCAACCTCACAGCCAGTTACGACAATATAGGTTGAACCAAACCACCTCTCAAGTGTCCAGTTTATGCAGTTCAAGATACTGACATGCAAAAAGATACAAGTTATGAGTGAGAAAATAAATAATGATAATACTTGTAAGTTCCACTGAAAATGAGAAGGGTGCCAGGTAAAATTACTGAGAAGGGTAGAAATACACAGATTATAGTAAACAAACTAAGATAGTGTTGTTGTTACCATATTTAAATGTGAGTTTTTTAGAATTATTAAGCTGAATGTTTAGGTACAATATTACAAGAACAAAATCATAAAATGATGTTAACATCATGTCTTATATTCACATTTCTTTGATTCCTCTTACCTGGTGTTCTCCAGTGGTTCGGTCCAGCAGAAAACAGTGGATGGGGCTGGTGAACGGAAGAGTTCATCAAGCCAGTTCTTGCCTTAATAACCCCCTATAAAATAAATAGGAAGAGGGGTACTTGAGTCGGATCTTTAGCTGGCCACTCATAGAAAGTTAAGTACAAATCTTGCTTCGGGATAAGATCATTCAACTAAAGTTGTCAGGCTAGGTAGGCTTTGGAAACAAAAAGCTCTGTTCTTGTTCTTTCTGCTCAACTCTGTAAAAAATAAACAGGTATGAACCTATCACCAACATACATTGTACACTTGGAACAATCAATTCAATCATACTGAAATAATTCCAATACCCCCAAAGGAGAAAGTCGCAGATAAAGTGCAAAAGGAAGAGACTTTACTTACTGGAATTCGAGAAGCCGTTTAATTACAGTACATTCCGAAGTAACCAAAAAAGTCTAAACTGTAGACTCTTTCATGGTCGATGCTGTGCAGAATGACCGCTTGGGAACTACAGTGGCTCTCTGTAAACAAATACAAGAAAAACCATCTCAGTTCTTCATGGATGAAATATAAAAAATTCTCTCCCTCTACAAAGCATGTCACTGGATGGCTGGATATACAGAAAAGCACAAAGAAAAGAACAAGAGGAATTTCAGAAAACACTACTTTTATATGCAATTTTTTAGATAGTCTTGCCAACAAAAGCAATCGTATCTCAGTAATAAGCATCTAGCTGGAGATCCTAGGTGGTTCATTGCTAATCGTAGATGGTTCACACTCTAGATGCATGGCACTTCCACTCAGATTCCGAAGCAGTGGTGTGCAAGTAGAAAAGCACAAACCATGTAGGTGCTAGTATTAGTAATCTTTACGAGCAGCACGTAAAATTTGTTATAGGGGTGTTCTTTTTCACAAGAATTGAGCGCTACTTGTAGTAAGGTTTCTCCGTAAATCACATTTGATTTAGGAGCACACACAAGGCAAGCACATATAGCGCATGAACTGTTACAATTAACTTCATTAATGCTAAACATGACAGAGTATTAAAATGCTGCATCTTAATGATTATTACTTCTAAATAAGCTTCAAATTGTTCTGTCACCAGTATAATGTACATAAGTCAAGATACAGAATGTGCCTTCGATCTTTTGGTTCACCAAAAGAGATTGACAGAAATTAAAAACTTCATGAATCATGAGCCATCTGAATTCGAAGGAGAGAGGAGAACTAACAGAACGGGGAAGATGAATCCTCGACTTACACGTCAAACATAGCCGCCAGAGAAGGAGCTACAGATGTAATGAGAGGAATGGGAACGAGCAGCTGCAGGATGTGGAGATTATACATGCACAAACGTTGAGTAAATGAAGAAGATGAATTGGGGTAGTAAGCGATCTGCCATTATCGGTGGCCAGAGCATCCACTGCTAGTAATTGGCGGCATCAACTATGATTTGCATCTTCAATCACTGGTGAGTCGACTCCAATCGCGGCATCTAGGCACAAATTTATGGTCAGCAGCAGTTGATTTAGCGACATGGGCTAAGAAATCTCCACAGATGGAATGGAGGAACGCAATCCTCAACAACCAGTCTACAGACTTAAGATTTATGGTGGCATCATACCTCGACGGGAGAAAAGGAAAAGGATGTCCCCGGTGTAGATTCTGTCTCCAGCTGCCTCCAATGGTGGTCACTATTGGAGCTCGCACTGCTGGTGGCTAAAGCCAAGATGAGGCCAAGGCATAATAGGCGAAACCACATCCCCCATCTCCATGTCTTGTGCAGTAAAATTGTAACATCTACAGTCAGGCACACACTGGACTGTACAAACATTAGATATGTCATTTTGTCATATATATACAGGAACAAACTAAGAGTCTGTACAACAGCATTATGATTGCGTGTAAGGATGTACCGTCCAAAACAACCTGATGCATATATAGCAAAAATAATAGTGGACAGTAGCATGTCATGAATATTTACGAACAGATACGAATGGAAAGTAAGCAATCATATGAACACATTGAATATGGAGTAAAATATGGTATTCCACTAAACTAACCTTCGAGCAGCCATTGGGATCCTCAGATTCAGAATTCAGGAACAAAAATAAACCAAGAAACACCCTATATAAATTTGTTCATTGGCATGCCACGTTGGGTACTTAGGGAAAAAATTATCCCCAGAATTGAACTTTGCTCGTTTATTAGTACAGGCAGAAGAAGTTGATGCTTCGTGTCCCTCTACGGCGGCATGATTTCTTTTTTTGCGCATTATAATACTACTTCTCTAATTCACCTGTTCCGTACAGCACCATGATATGAATACCACAGGAACAAATTACTTAAGCAATTGTGTGGCGTAGTAAAATTGATGGCAAAAGATGAAAGGATAATGTGCAGAGTAATTACCTGTCCAAAAGCCATTGGAGACGATGAACGGCTGAGCACAGAAATTGACAGTAGGAAGCTGCAGAATCTGCCCACAAGTCAATTGTCCACACGTAGCAACAGCATCACCTGCACATATTTTGGTGGGATAGGATATGAGTATCTTTTCCGTGAGATGATATGTGGACATTGCAATTTACAGGAAACATACCTGACCATGTCACTCAAGAAGATGTTGCTGCTGGAGTAGGGTGTGCATACAGGCAGGGAGGAAGCATTATATACTACCACTGGGCACAGGAAAGTTTTGCGACTTTACCAGCCATGATTGCGACCTTCAAGGAGAACAGAGCAGTTTCCAATAGAAGAGGGCCATGATTGCGAGCTTGAAGGAGGGCAGAGCAGTTTCTAGTAGCGGAGGCGTCTGCCATTATCTCCCTCGCCCTCACCTGCGCCTCTGCTGATTTGTCGCAAAATCTGGCACGCCCTGGATTGGATCGGCTGGACCCGGATCCGCTCCTCCGGTCGTTCAAATCGACCGGATGGACTCGATCCCATCCCTCAGCTCAGGTGGACAGATCCCTCTCCTCCGGTCGCTGGATGCACCCGTACAGTCGACTCGATCCCAGCCGGCCGCACCGGCGCTCTGCGGGTCGGAAGCACAGGCGCGTGTGACGCTCCCTCCTCTGTGCGGCTCGGAAGCACCGGCGCGTGTGGCCTTGCCTCCTCTGTGCGGCTCGGTCGCACCGGCGCGTGCGGCGCTGCCTCCTGTGTGCGGCTCGGTGCTCTCCCTCGAGTCAACGCGCTCGCCTCAGCCTCGAACGGGAGGGATAGGAGTAGCGTGTGAATGGATCACGCGGTCGCCCCGAGCAGCGGGCTTCCTACGAATGGGCTGACCGAAGGCCCAGTGCACCAGATGTGTTGGTTTCGGCCCCTGGAGCAGCAGCCCACAGGACAGACGGGCCAAATTTAACGGACTGCGCGAATCAGCTCTACTAAGAACGAAATCCAACGGCCAGAAACTCCAAGTTAACGAAATCTAACGGCCAGAAATGTCTAATCGCTGAGAGCCCGAGCAGCGGGCCTCCTACGAATGGGCTGACCGAAGGCCCAATGCACCAGATGTGTTGGTTTTGGCCCCTGGAGCAGCAGCCCACAGGACAGACGGGCCAAATTTAACGGACTGCGCGAATCAGCTCTACTAAGAACGAAATCCAATGGCCAGAAACTCCCAGTTAACGAAATCTAACGGCCAGAAATGTCTAATCGCTGAGAGGACAGGGATTAGATGCAGTTTTACTGTCCTTAATGGTGCACACATGAGTCCCTAGAAACAAATACACACCTATTCTACTCATGGGGTTTCAGCAAAACATGTTGGGTTACTTTGAATATTACTTGGAACGCCACAACACAAATGGAGCAGATGATAAGTAGGGCAGCGACCAACTGGAGACAACCATTGTTTAGAGAGCTCATGTTGCTTTGTGCATGGAACATATGGGAACAAAGGAACAATTGTTACTTTGAAAAGGTCATGCCTACTTTGATTGGTTGGAAGAAAGGACTGATCTCCGACCTTGAGGTTCTCAAATTCAGGGGAAAGATTGAAAATCAAGACCTACTGCAAGCAATCATCACATCTTTGCAGCCCTGGACCTTGTGTATAGTTTTAACTTACATAACTCTCTTTGACTTCCTTTTCTTTTTAGCCTTGTAGTTCCAAGGCCACTCTCTCCTTCTTTTTATTTTGTCTCGAGTCTGTTTTACACCAACCATGTAACTTCCCATAAATCCTCATTATATATAAAAATATAACGGTGGGAGACTCTCCTGTTGTTTTTCTTGCTAAAAAAGAGAAGTAGAACACGGGAGACCGCCACCGCTTAGGTCCCATGAAGGCCACCACCGAGGCGATGCCGGCGTAGACAACCGATGTCTTGCCCGGTTCTTCTTTTGCGAGGACCATCGTCGACCCTGCATGGGCTCCACGGAAGCGGAGGCGCTCTCTTCCCCTCCCGCTGAACCATCAGTCGGGGGTTCTACTTTGATGAGCGGTGGGGAAGCGAGTCGTCCTTTACGCTGAAGAATATACCTCCGGGGCTCCTGTGTGACGCCCCCGATCTCGACCGTACGCTAATCAATCACACAATGCGTACGACCAAGATTAGGGACTCACTGATCGATATCACAACACAACACTAGACACAAATTAAAGTCATACAGCTTTATATTACAAGCCAGGGGCCTCGTGTTGGGAAACGTTGCATGGGAAACAAAAATTTTCCTACGCACACACAAGATCTATCCATGGTGATGAGCATCTACGAGAGGGAGAGTGAATCTACATACCCTTGTAGATCGCTAAGCGGAAGCGTTTAAGAAACGCGGTTGATGTAGTCGAACGTCTCCGCGATCCAAATCGCAAGTCGTCCCTCGATCCGATCACGAACTAGCGCCGAACGGACGGCACCTCCGCGTTCAACACACGTACGGCTTGATGACGCCTTCACCTCCTCGATCCAGCGAGCGATGGTGAAGTAGTGGTTGAGTTCCAGCAGCACGACGGCGTGGTGATGGTGGTGAGGAACAATCTCTGCAGGGCTTCGCCAAGCGCTACGGAGATTATGACGGAGGAACTAGAGGGCTAGGGTTGCCGGCACACGGCTTGGGAAATCCTGATGTATCCCGTGTGCTAGCCCTGCCCCTCTATTTATATGTTGAGCCTTGGGGTCTAAACTTGGAGTAAAAGCCTCCTCCAGGTCGGTTTTGCCCGCACAAGGTCGGTTTGGCCCGCAGGGAAAGAGTCCAACTCGGATCCCTGCCGAACCGTGCACAGCCGCGCACAAGCGGTAGTACCGCTTCACACAAGCGGTAGTACCGCTTGGGCGGTAGTACCGCTTCACACAAGCGGTAGTACCGCTCGGGCGGTAGTACCGCTTCACCAAGCGGTAGTACCGCTTACGCGGCAGCAAAACTACTTTTGCACTTTCCAATACCTCGTGGGCTTTATCCCTTTGGCCCATATAAAGTGTTGCTGCACCCGAACACTTCGGTAAACATCCGGAACCCCTTCCGGTGAATTCCGGAACCCTTCCGGAGATCAAAACACTATTATCACATATATCAATCTTTACCTCCGGACTATTCCGGAGATCCTCGTCATGTCCGGGATCTTATCCGGGACTCCGAACAACCTTCGGTCACCAACAAAATAACTCAACTATACTAATCGTCACCAAACGTTAAGTGTGTAGACCCTGCGGGTTCGAGAACTATGTAGACATGACCGAGACACCTCTACGGCCAATAACCAATAGCGGGACCTGGATGCCCATATTGGCTCCTACATATTCTACGAAGATCTTTTATCGGTCGAACCTCTATGTCAAGGATTCAGTTAATCCCGTATGCTATTCCCTTTGTTCTTCGGTATGTTACTTGCCCGAGATTCGATCGTCGGTATCTCTATACCTAGTTCAATCTCGTTACCGGCAAGTCTCTTTACTCGTTTCGTAATACAAGATCTCGTGGCTAACACTTTAGTCACATTGCTTGCAAGGCTCATTGTGATGTTGTATTACTGAGTGGGCCCTGAGATACCTCTCCGTCATACGGAGTAACAAATCCCAGTCTTGATCCATGCCAACCCAACAGACACCCTCGGAGATACCTGTAGAGCACCTTTATAGTCACCCAGTTACGTTGCGACGTTTGATACACACAAGGTACTCCTCCGATGTCAGGGAGTTGCATGATCTCATGGTCATAGGAACAGATACTTGACATGCAGAAAACAATAGCAATAAACTGACACGATCATATGCTACGTTCGTAGTTTGGGTCTTGTCCATCACATCATTCTCCTAATGATGTGATCCCGTTATCAAATGACATCTCATGTCAATGGCTAGGAAACCTTAACCATATTTGATCAACGAGCTAGTCAACTAGAGACTTACTAGGGACACAGTGTTGTCTATGTACCCACACATGTATTTGAGTTTCCAATCAATACAATTATAGCATGGATAATAAACGATTATCATGAACAAGGAAATATAATAATAACTAATTTATTATTGCCTCTAGGGCATATTTCCAACACCTCGAGGGCTCGATGGTGCCCTATTTAAAGTGAATGCAGCTATCTCTAATGCATAACCCCAAAATGATAGTGGCAAATCGGCAAGAGACATCATAGATCGCACCATATCCAATAAGGTTCGATTACGACGTTCGGACACACCATTACGCTGTGGTGTTCCAGGCGGTGTCAGTTGTGAAACAATTCCACATTGTCTTAAGTGACTGCCAAACTCATAACTCAGATATTCTCCTCCTCGATCAGATCGTAGGAATTTAATCTTCTTGTTACGATGATTCTCAACTTCACTCTGAAATTGTTTGAACTTTTCAAATGTTTCAGACTTGTGTTTCATTAAGTAAATATACCCATATCTACTTAAGTCATCAGTGAAGGGGAGAAAATAACGATAACCACCGCGCGCCTCAATACTCATCGGACCACACACATCAGTATGTATGATTTCCAATAAGTTAGTTGCCCGTTCCATTGTTCCAGAGAACGGCGTTTTAGTCATCTTGCCCATGAGGCATGGCTCACATGTGTCAAGTGATTCAAAATCAAGTGACTCCAAAAGTCCATCAGTATGGAGCTTCCTCATGCGTTTTACGCCAATATGACCTAAACGGCAGTGCCACAAGAAAGTGGTATTATCATTATCAATTCTACATCTTTTGGCATCAATGTTATGAACATGTGTATCATTACTATCGAGATTCAATAAGAATAAACCCCTCACATTGGGTGCATGACCATAAAAGATATTACTCATATAAATAGAACAACCATTATTCTCTGATTTAAATGAGTAACCGTCTCGCAATAAACAAGATCCAGATATAATGTTCATGCTTAACGCAGGCACCAAATAACACTTATTTAGGTTCATCACTAATCCCGACGGTAATCGAAGAGCGAGCGTGCCGACGGCGATCACATCAACCTTGGAACCATTTCCCACGCGCATCGTCACTTCGTCCTTTGCCAGCCTCCGTCTATTCCGCAGTTCCTGTTTAGAGTTGCAAATATGAGCAACCGCACCGGTATCAAATACCCAGGCACTACAACGAGGGTTGGTAAGGTACACATCAATAACATGTATATCATATATACCTTGTTTGTTGTTGGCCGCCTTCTTGTCAGCCAAATACTTGGGGCAGTTCCGCTTCCAGTGTCCAGTTCCCTTGCAATGAAAACACACAGTTTCTGGTTTGGGTCCAGCCTTGGGTTTCTTCACGAGAGGAGCAACTGTTTTGCCACTCTTCTTGGAGTTACCCTTCTTACCCTTGCCATTTTTCTTGAAACTAGTGGTTTTATTGACCATCAACACTTGATGCTCCTTCTGAATTTCAGACTCAGCGGCTTTCAGCATCGCAAACAGCTCGGCGACTGACTTGTTCATCCCGTGCATGTTATAGTTCAACACGAAGCTCTTGTAGCTAGGTGGCAATGATTGAAGAACTCTGTCAGTGATAGCCTCTGGCGGAAGGGGCATCCCCAATTCAGCCAGACAGGTGGAGTACCCAGACATTCTGAGCACGTGATCACTGATAGACCCGTTCTCCTCCATCTTGCAAGCATAGAACTTATCGGAGATCTCATATCTCTCGATCCGGGCATTCTTCTGAAAGATAAACTTCAACTCCTGGAACATCTCATATGCTCCATGACGTTCAAAACGTCTTTGAAGTCCCGGTTCTAAGCCATACAACATTGCACATTGAACTATTGAGTAATCATCAGAACGAGCCTGCCAGGCGTTCACAACGTCTAGAGACTCAACTGGAGCGGGTGGATCACCAAGCGGTGCATCAAGGACATAAGCTTTCTGGGAAGCCGTAAGGATAATCCTTAGATTACGGGCCCAGTCCACAAAGTTACTTCCATCATCTTTCAACTTAGCTTTCTCTAGGAACGCATTAAAATTCAGGGGTGCTACTGCGCGAGCCATGATCTACAACATAAATATAGCAAAGACAACTTAGACTATTGTTCTAGATAATGAGTTTAGTTAATCATATTACTTAAAAACTCCCACTCAAATTGACATCCCTCTGGTCATTCGAGTGTAACATGATCCAAATCCACCAACTCAAGTCCGATCATCACGTGAGTTGAGGTGGTTTCAATGGTGAACATCTTCATGTTGATCATATCTACTATATGACTCATGTTCGACCTTTCGGTCTCTTGTGTTCCGAGGCCATGTCTGTACATGCTAGGCTCGTCAAGTTTAACCCAAGTGTTCCGCGTGTGCAACATGGCTTGCACCCGTTGTATGTGAACGTGGAGTCTATCACACCCGATCATCACGGCGTGTCTCGAAACGACGAACTTTCGCAACGGTGCACACTCGGGGAGAACACAATTTATCTTGAAATTTAAGTGAGGGATCACCTTATAATGCTACCTTCGTCCTAAGCAAAATAAGATGCATAAAAGGATTAACATCACATGCAAATCATAAGTGACATGATATGGCCATGAACTTGTGCTTTTGATCTCCATCTCCAAAGCACCGGCATGATCTCCATCGTCACCGGCATGACACCATGATCTCTATCATCTTGATCTCCATCAACGTGTCGCCATAAGGTTGTCGCGCCGACTATTGCTTCCACGACTATTGCTAACGTTTAGCGATAAAGTAAAGCATTACATAGCGCTTAATGATTGACACGCAGGTCATACAATAATTAAAGACAACTCTATGGCTCCTGCCAGTTGCCGTACTCATCGACATGCAAGTCGTGATATTCTATACAACACATGATCATCTCATACATCACATATATCTCATCATGTAATTGGCCATATCACATCACATCATACCCTGCAAAAACAAGTTAGACGTCCTCTAATTGTTGTTGCAAATTTTACGTGGCTGCTACGGGTTTGCAAGAACCGTTCTTACCTACGCAAAACCACAACGTGGTGTAGTGATTGCTTTTTGATCTTCTAAAAGAACCCTCTTCATTGAAATCGATTCAACTAAAGTGAGAGAGACAGACACCCGCTAGCCATCTTTATGCAACGAAGTTACATGTTAGTTGAAGGAACCTGTCTCGCGTAAGTGTACGCGTAATGTCGGTCCGGGCCGCTTCATCTCACAATACTGCCGAATCAAGTATCAACTAGTAACGGCAAGCAATATGTATACACCCACGCCCACAACTCGTTTGTGTTCTACTCGAGATCTCATCTACGCATAGACCTAGCTCAGATGCCACTGTTGGGAAACGTTGCATGGGAAACAAAAATTTTCCTACGCACACACAAGATCTATCCATGGTGATGAGCATCTACGAGAGGGAGAGTGAATCTACATACCCTTGTAGATCGCTAAGCGGAAGCGTTTAAGAAACGCGGTTGATGTAGTCGAACGTCTCCGCGTTCCAAATCGCAAGTCGTCCCTCGATCCGATCACGAACTAGCGCCGAACGGACGGCACCTCCGCGTTCAACACATGTACGGCTTGATGACGCCTTCACCTCCTCGATCCAGCGAGCGATGGTGAAGTAGTGGTTGAGTTCCAGCAGCACGACGGCGTGGTGATGGTGGTGAGGAACAATCTCTACAGGGCTTCGCCAAGCGCTACGGAGATTATGACGGAGGAACTAGAGGGCTAGGGTTGCCGGCACACGGCTTGGGAAATCCTGATGTATCCCGTGTGCTAGCCCTGCCCCTCTATTTATATGTTGAGCCTTGGGGTCTAAACTTGGAGTAAAAGCCTCCTCCAGGTCGGTTTTGCCCGCACAAGGTCGGTTTGGCCCGCAGGGAAAGAGTCCAACTCGGATCCCTGCCGAACCGTGCACAGCCGCGCACAAGCGGTAGTACCGCTTCACACAAGCGGTAGTACCGCTTGGGCGGTCGTACCGCTTCACACAAGCGGTAGTACCGCTCGGGCGGTAGTACCGCTTCACCAAGCGGTAGTACCGCTTACGCGGCAGCAAAACTACTTTTGCACTTTCCAATACCTCGTGGGCTTTATCCCTTTGGCCCATATAAAGTGTTGCTGCACCCGAACACTTCGGTAAACATCCGGAACCCCTTCCGGTGAATTCCGGAACCCTTCCGGAGATCAAAACACTATTATCACATATATCAATCTTTACCTCCGGACTATTCCGGAGATCCTCGTCATGTCCGGGATCTTATCCGGGACTCCGAACAACCTTCGGTCACCAACAAAATAACTCAACTATACTAATCGTCACCAAACGTTAAGTGTGTAGACCCTGCGGGTTCGAGAACTATGTAGACATGACCGAGACACCTCTACGGCCAATAACCAATAGCGGGACCTGGATGCTCATATTGGCTCCTACATATTCTACGAAGATCTTTTATCGGTCGAACCTCTATGTCAAGGATTCAGTTAATCCCGTATGCTATTCCCTTTGTTCTTCGGTATGTTACTTGCCCGAGATTCGATCGTCGGTATCTCTATACCTAGTTCAATCTCGTTACCGGCAAGTCTCTTTACTCGTTCCGTAATACAAGATCTCGTGGCTAACACTTTAGTCACATTGCTTGCAAGGCTCATTGTGATGTTGTATTACTGAGTGGGCCCTGAGATACCTCTCCGTCATACGGAGTAACAAATCCCAGTCTTGATCCATGCCAACCCAACAGACACCCTCGGAGATACCTGTAGAGCACCTTTATAGTCACCCAGTTACGTTGCGACGTTTGATACACACAAGGTACTCCTTCGATGTCAGGGAGTTGCATGATCTCATGGTCATAGGAACAGATACTTGACATGCAGAAAACAATAGCAATAAACTGACACGATCATATGCTACGTTCGTAGTTTGGGTCTTGTCCATCACATCATTCTCCTAATGATGTGATCCCGTTATCAAATGACATCTCATGTCAATGGCTAGGAAACCTTAACCATCTTTGATCAACGAGCTAGTCAACTAGAGACTTACTAGGGACACAGTGTTGTCTATGTACCCACACATGTATTTGAGTTTCCAATCAATACAATTATAGCATGGATAATAAACGATTATCATGAACAAGGAAATATAATAATAACTAATTTATTATTGCCTCTAGGGCATATTTCCAACACCTCGAGGGCTCGAATACAAAGCTCGACAAGCACGAGTTAGCGGAAGCAAATAATATCTGAGTACAGACATAAGTTAGACAAGTTTTGCATTAAGAAGGCTAGCACAAACATAAGCAGCGGATCGAAAGAGGCGAGGCCTCCTGCCTGGGAACCTCCTAACTACTCCTGAGCGTCGGCACTCTCCACGTAGTAGTAGGCTCCAGCGGTGGTGTAGTAGTCGTCTCCGGCGTACTCCATCTCCTGGGCTCCGTCGTCTGAACGCGGCAATCGTATCGAAGGGGAAAGAGAAAGCAAAGCAGCGGTGAGTACTCATCCAAAGTACTCGCAAGACTGACATCAGAACTATGCTAAGTATGCACCAGTATCAAGGAACAGGGTTATATCTGGACTGACTGCAGAAAGCAAGAATAGAGAGAAGGCCTAGTCCTATCGAAGACTAGCATCTTCAGCATCTTGTAGCAAAGGAAGAGAGTAGACTGGTATCTCATATATAGTCATATTATTGTAGCAATTTTATTAAGTAACCACACCCAGAGATTCTTCCTCGACTCCCTGCGAGGAAGCAATCTCGGAGCCACAATTCATTTCAAATTTAAATCACAGTTATAGTTGTATAAGGTCAAGGCACAACTCCAAGTCATCCTGTTACCGTGGACACGGCTATTCGAATAGATTATTCATCCCTGCAGGGGTGCACCACATATTCCCCAACACGCCTGAGTCACCTCTGGCCGGACACACTTTCCTGGGTCATGCCCGGCCTCGGGATATCAGCACGTCGTCGCCCCACCTAGGCTCAACGAAGAGGCCAGCCCGCCGGTCTAAATCCTAAGCGCGCAGGTTCGTGGGCCCACTTGCCCTTGCACTCCTGCACGATGCGAAGGCGGCCGAAAGCAGACCTAGCACACTCCAGTCCAAGAGCTGTACCGTCCAGTCCAATCCGGCGCGCGCCGCTCCATTGCTGACGTCCGAAGAGCTTCGGCTGATACAACGACGCTGAGTACCCATAACTTCTCCCACGTGAAGGTTAGTGCGTATTAAGGCCAACGACCTAACTCAGATCCAGTACCCAACCCATTAGCATTTTATTAATGCGGGGAAAGCGCGACCCATGAGTTGCGGTCCGTCGCCCCGTCTCGAGGATGTGTGGCAAAGGCCTCTCTCGCCAGTCCACGCCTCATCATCATCAACCCGTGGGTACCCCTCAGGGCCGACCCATCACCAACATGTTTCAGTAACCCGGTCATAGTAACTATGTGTATAAAACATCAAGGCGGAACCTGAGGAATCACCCTCAAGGGGCCCCGCTCGATGAAACCGTCAAGGTGGACTTAGAGGAATCACCCTCGAGGGTCCCACACTTGAGGGGTTGCACGACAGAGTCATCGTCGGGAGTGGTGAAGGAGGAATCACCCTCGATAACCACGACCGACTAGCTGCACTACAGAGCTAGCATCATGAGTACTTCACGAGGTGTCACCCTCGGTACTCGATAGTAGCGCTGCAGAGTCGTACAACTAAGGGGGATGCGGTGATGTGAGGGGCCTGACTTGTCGGTCGGTTGACCGAGTCTTCGAGTCGTCGAGTCGTCGATGAAGAAGCAGGGGTAACTGGGACTAAGGGGTCACTGGGGGGTTCATTGATCAACCTATACTAAGCAGTTGATATTATTGCAGGTATGGTAGCAGTTTATCAAAAGCAGGCTATGCATCAGAATAGGAGCTAACTAATACAGTAGCAAAATCTAATGCAAGAATAAGAGGGAAAGGAATAGGCGATATCGGAATGCTCAAGAGGGGTTGCTTGCCTTGCTGCTCTGCGGCAAAAGGCTGATCAACGGCGTAGTCGTAGCCGGCAGCAGCGTCAGTCTCGGGGTCTACCGGTAAGAAGAGGGGGAAGAAACAATAAATACAAAGCAGACAAATGCATCACGATGCATGACATGGCAATATGCAGGACTAGGCATGCACTAACGCAGTATTACACGTCGTAGGCGGGTCGGAAGAATATCTGACGATATTTCCCGGGTCTCTGGCTTTTACCGGATAGATGAAATCGATGGAAAAGTTCCATGTTTGCTATAGTAGAGGCATGTGACAGACTAACGGGCTGCGTAGTTAGAACCGTAGAATTATTCTGAGCAACTTTCATGTTCAAATTTTTTTAATCCGGACTACGGTTTATTTTATATTAATTTCTAAAGATTTAATAATATTCTGAAATTAATTTAATTATTTAAATTTGAATTATCCAAAACAGTAATTACTGTTTTATTTAATCAATTAACAGATTAATTAATTAATCTAATTAATCTTATTAATCTAATTAACTAATTAATTACCTAATTAATTAATTATTAATATTAATATCTATTTATTTATTTATTTTCTAAATTCAATTCTAGTAATATTTTTATTTTCATTTTTTTCTTTTTAGTATATACATACACGTATACGTACATACATACGTATGTATATACATACATACATACATACACATACACACATACACAGGCACACACACACACACTCCAGCACACACACGCACGCACGTACACGCTGGGGGTGCTGGGGGCGCTAGGGTTGCCCCTGGCCCCCTTATAGTGGCCGGCTGGGCCGGCCTAATTCCGCCTAGTTAGGCATTTTTTTTTCTTTTTTTTTCTTTTTTTTATTATTATTAAACAGCGTCTGTTTTAATTATTAGAGGCTCTAAAATACTTTGAAAAATTCCGGTTCCAATTTTATAAATCCTTAGGGAATATTTGCGATCCATCCAACATTTTTAATTTCGGTTTCGCACAACTTTTAAATCCACCTTTCAGACGAATTAAATTTGCAACGGAATTTGAACGGGGTTTGAACCAACGCGAGTTTAACAACAGTAAACACGGTGACGTGACATCATTAGTGCGGGATTACTGTAGCTTAATTACAGAGATTACTGTAGCACAAAATCAGGGCGTCACATCCTGGCAGTCCGATGATCGGGCTGCCGGACATGGGGAAGACTTGGGATCCGCCGCCGCCAGCCGTAGACTAGTGTAGTGTATGTGTGTCGTGAGAGTGGAGCTTCGCACGACCATACATGCACATAGTTTTATCTATTTAGTTAAAATATGTTTAAAATGTAAACATTTTCGTCCGGTTTGTATGAAATCCATCATGTTTATATGAAACCCGTCTGTGTTTGCATGAATGTTGTCCGGTTGGTTCGAGTTGTTATCAAAGTGTATGCGGCTGTGGTTGGATATCGTCCTCTCACATCCGTGTCCGCGGACTGGTCCCCTATCCGCGGACGGATACGGAAGCCAGGTTGCACTTGGAGATGCCCTTACTCCACTAATTTTAGGAGCATAACTAGGTGCGGCCATCTATTAAGAAGTGAGTGAATTGCAAAAAACATCCACATTGAAGGCTAGGGTTGCAGGAACCATAGTTTTACGGGTTTGTGCCAAAAAGAACTAATTTTGGGCTTATTTTTTTTTGCAAAAAACACTAGTTGATGGTTTAGATCATTTTAAACATGATTATGACAGGTTGGTTCCACAAATAATGACGTGGCGTAACGGGTCAAGATAGACATCGTTAGATGAGGGTTTTTTGGATTTACAAAACTGTCCCTGTAGTTTTGCAGGGACAACCTTCAATCACAAAAAAAGCAATCAGACCCAATCTGGTTGGTTGAGCAGCAGCAGCAGCCCACCAGCCATGTCTCGTCGCCGACGAGGGGGTGCCCTCGAGGGTCGTGCGACGGGGCGGGCTCAAGGGCCATGCGCCGAGGCGGGCAGGGGCGGCCCTCGGTTCGTGGCCAGCGCGGCGCCAGCGGCCGGAGTCCCCATCCTCTGATGTCTCCTCCGCAGGGTCCGTCGACCAGGCGCTCGAGGTGTTCCGGCTCCTGCCGTTGCTGCAGACGCAGATATGGCGGCCGTTGACGGTAACCACGGTGGCTGGTCTGCAAGCGCGAGCGGTTCGCGAGCAGGGATGGGTCAAAGGTCGCCGCCGCTGCTCGTGCCCGTCAAGGCCGGCGAGGCTGTTGCTCATCGACATCGAGGCCGGCGCCGCCGCTGCTCGCGCCCATCGAGGTCGGCGAGGCTGCTGCTCACGCCCGTCGAGGCCGGCGCCGCTGCTCGCGCCCGTCGAGGCCGCTGCTCGTGCCCGTCAAGGCCGGTGCCGCCGCTGCTCGCGCCCGTCGAGGACGATGCCGTCGCTGCTCCCGCCCTCCGGTTGTCGGTGTCAAATCTGGCATATCTCGTAGTAGGGGTCCTAAGCTAGGCGTCTTGGAGCGATGGTAACACGGACACAGGATTTTACCCAGGTTCGGGCTCTCTCTAAGAAATAATACCCTACGTCCTGCTTTTGATTGTATTGATATGGGGGATAGTACATAGTACATGTATCTACCACGAGATTATGAGATGTAATATATTGATCTATTGACTAGCCTGGCCTCGGTTTATATATGCACCGTAGGCCTAGAGTTTAGAGGAGTCCTTGTCTTGTGCGCCAAGTCTTGTGGAATCCTCCTTATATTCGACATGGGCTGTCCGAAGTGGCCCATTAGTGAATCATCACGGGGGTCCTCGGCCCGACCCACTAGTCGGGAGACGACGTGGTGAGTACCCCCTAGTCCAGGACATCGTCAATAGCCCCCTGAACCGGTCTTCAAGTTGAGGACGCTCCTCGGTTCTTCCGAATAGTTCTTTGTCTTCGGTCGTCGGTCTTGAAAACTGGTTCAACAAATCTTCCCATGTCCGATCTTGAGGATCGCCGAGCTGAATCCGAAGAGTTCACACGTCGGGCATCCGAGGAGCCCCTTTAAGTTATCGGCCTTTATCAATGCCTTATTATTTTTTACGCCACACCTCGGGTTTGAAGGGTTTCCCGTGCGGCGGTGTCCTCTTGCGTCCGAGCTCCAATGCCGAACTGCATCTGAGGTGTCTTTTTACAGCCGAGCTCCAACGCCGGACTATGTCCGAGCTCCAACGCCGGACTGTATCCAAGGTATCTTTTTGCAGCCGAGCTCCAACGCCAGACTATGTCCGAGCTCCAACGCCGGACTGTGTTCGAGCTCCAACGCCGAACTGTGTTCGAGCTCCAACGCCGAACTGTATCCGAGGTGTCATAGATTACCTCGGTCTTGAAAAAGTTGAAGGACTTCATCCGAGCTTAAATGCCGGAATAGTCTTTTATGGAGTCAGCCATTCACATCCGAGCTTTATGCCGGGCTGCTTCTAAGGCGTCTCCGATCTTGAGCTTTATGCCGGACTGCTTCTGAGCTCCAACGCCGGACTGCATCCAAGCTCCAATGATGATCAGCGTCCGAGGTATCATAAACTACCTTGGACCTTAAAAAATTAAAGGAATTCGTCCGAGCTTAATGTCGGAAACACTCTCTATGGAGCCAGCCACTTGCGCCCGAGCTTTATGCCGGACTGCTTTCGAGGTGGTGCACCACCCCGACCATGGGCTGATTTTTTGTGGATATTTTCGGTTGGTGCAATTTATTCTCTGCCGAGATATATAGCCAGTAGCCCTCAAGGTGTGTGTCGGTCTATAACCCGAGATGCGCCTGAAGGATGACATAAGACCGCTGATCCCAGTAGCCCCTGAGACTCAGGTCGATTCGCGAAATCGGCCTGAGGATCAACTTCTAGCTCGGCAGCATACTTAGGAACACAAAAGCGGTGTGCACAGACCTCGAGACTCAGGTTGGGTGCGGCCGACCAACCTGAGGATCATAATCTCCTCGGAAACTGTATTGCACTTAAATTTTCTGCATTGAATTGTCAATGCAGTAGCCCCCGAGACTTGGGTTGGGCAACATGGCCGACCCTAGGATCGTACCTCCTCGGGAACTAGTTCAACCGTCATGTATGTTTTGACAACACCGAGGTGGAGTTCAGCAGGAAAGATGCCGAACTATAGTTCCTGAAAGGAAAACATCTCAACCAAGAGAGTGTCCTACTTCCTGAAAGGAAAACATAAAATAGGTGAAAGATGTTATAAGCTCAAAAGACCAAAAAACTTGCGTAAAAAACTTTACGTCTAGATTGAATCAAGTTTTTTGGTGCCAATACGAAATTGGTCTTAAAATTGTGCTTCCGTCGTGCTTTGACATGACACATCCGATCTCTAAACTTCAAGTGGATCAGCCTTCGGCTTCAACCTCCCTATCCCGAAGGCGGAGTGTTTCTCAGGCCAGTTTAGCGAACTAAACGCGAGCGGCTTTAGAGAGAAACCAGGCTACCCGACTATTGATCATACACTTGAGTCGAGAAAGGAGTGGTAGAAAAAGACTTTGCAACGACTAAGAGGAAAACATCTATTATAAAACGGCTCATATTAATTTAAGAGCCCCCAAGTGACTTGGGTAAAAGAATTTTATGTATAATGATTGTATGTACCGAAGTACTTATATAATATCTGTGTTCGCCCGAACTTTGAACGCGTCTTAACCGATCGTCGGCTTCTCCCTCTTCGGCCAAGGGCCGAAAAGTGTTATCTACTCCGCCTACCGAAAATATCGGTGGTGTTTCGGATAACCAGGCAATCAGGCCATGAGGCTGTAACAGACAAAGCGCGCCCAGGGAACTTATGCTATATTACTTATGTAACGTAAGAAGCATCTTCAAAGAAAATCGTGCCCCCAACGGTACCTTTCTTTGGTCGCTCATGATTACTATGAGACTTGTGCAATAGATTTATGTACGCGTGAGTTCCGTCGTGTGCCGACCATAGTTGAAAACAATAAGAGCTCTAGCTTTCGGCTTCACCCGTCTGAGGTACGAGTTCGGATGACCCGATCGTAACAATCGCAGAGGTGCTCCCTTTACTCCCTAGCCGAACAATCGGGAACGTAGGGGTAAGCACAGGAGCCAGGCAACCCAGCTTTGCGGAACACTTAAGTCAACATGATGCATATTTTGGCATAATACACGAGCAAGGAAAGAAGCTGTACAATAATAATCACATGCAGAGAGAAAATGTTTCATAAAGGAAGCCCCCAAGTAAACGGGGTATTTGAACTTGTTTGTAACAAACAAAATTTTGACAAAGAAAGTTTTTCACAAACAACTTTTTTTCAAAAAAGTATAATGCTTGGTCGAACAGAACAAAAAGTAAAATTCTAAAGAGAGCTGAGCACGAAAATGACTTAGCTGGTTAATGTGCTCGGTGCGGTCCGGGGTTGTGGCGGGACAAAGACGTAGTCCTCGGCCTGGCCGAGGTCCCAACCCCCAAGCCCGAGGTAACCGAGCGAAGAGCTCGGGTTGAGAAGTGGCAACGCAGCACGGTTGTTGCGGCGAGGCAAAGCCCCCGGTCCAGCCGAGGAGACAGAGTAGTTCGGCAGCGTGACGACGAAGCCCCCAGTTATCATGGGAAAAGGAAGTGTTGTTAACAAACAAACTTTTTTATTTAACATAAATATAATGCTCGGTAGAACCGAACAAAAATTTAGAAATTTGAGCATTAAAGTGACTTAGCTGGTTAATGTGCTCGGTGTTGACGACGCAGGCCGAGCTTATAGCGGGTCAAGGTCCCAGCCCCCAAGCCGGTCCCGAGGTGACCGAACGAGGAGTTCGGCACTCCGAAGTAGTGTCACGGCTCAGCCGATGTGGCGAGGCGAAGCCCCTGGTCCAGCCGAGGTGGTGAAGTAGGTCGGCAAGGTGACGCCGGGGTGACCGCGTGACGGCAGTCGAAGTCGATTTTCCTGCACTCATAAAATAGTGCAAGCCAAAAGTAATAACAAAGAAAGATAATAATATATTTTTTAAAAAAAATTCTACTTAGTTAATTTAAGTGAAGCAAATAAGCAAAGGAATATGGCCTGGGCGCCGAGGTGCCTGAACGAAGAGTTCGGCTTGACGAAGTGGCGACGATGCACGGTCGATGTGGCGAGATGAAGTCCTCGGTCCAGTTAACATGGCGAAGCTGTGATCGGCGGACGCCGAATTCTCATGCATGTCGGCTGGTGACGCCGAAGTCTCATGCCAGCCGAGGTGTTGAAGCAGGTCGACTGGTGACGCCGAAGTCCCCGGAGCAGGTTGATGAAGGGATGCCAAAGCCCCGGTCTAGCCGAGGTGACGGAGCAGGTCGGCTGGTGACGCCGAAGTATTAGGCCAGCCGAGGTGTTGAAGCAGGTCGGCTGGTGACGCCGAAGTCTCAGGCCAGCCGAGGTGTCGAAGCTGGTCGGCTTGTGACGCCGAAGTCTCATGCCAGCCGAGGTGTCGAAGTTGGTCGGCTGGTGACACCGAAGTCTCCGGAGCGGGTTGATGAGAAGATGACGAAGCCCCCAGTCTAGCCGAGGTGACGGGGCAGATCGGTAAGGTGACGCTAGAGCCCCATACCAGCCGACGTGTCAAAGCAGGTCGGCGTGGTGGACGTCAGCTTGAAAAAGTAACGGCGCGGCGATGCCGACGCTGGTCGGAATTTGTGACGAGGTCAATGCTGGCTTGATGAAGCAACGGAGCGTCCGACCCGTACAACCCGCGGATGACGAGGTTCGCTTGATGATTATTCGGCCCTCATGATGCCGAACTCTCGGTCGGATGACCGAGATGATGAGAAAATTTTCTTCAAAAAGGACGTCCGACAACCCGTTCATGAAAAAGATGAACTCGGGTTGGATTTGTTTTCGCGCAGAAAACAGATCGGAAAAAATTGATGCACTCATCGGATGTTTCCCGGAGTTTGAACGGTCGGATTGAGCTGAAATTTTGAGGGGTGATCGGTACGGGAATTCCGCAGCCGATGAACGGTGGGATCTTCCAAACGATGTCCGAGCTGGAAGCTGGACACCCCGCCCTAAACTCATCCCGATTCCCGTCCAGATTCGACAGAGCTCCGGTATTTCGTAGATCGCCGAAGATTCCTCCATCGGAATACGACGAAATTTTACGGGGTCATTATAGACTCAATTCCACACAGTTCCACCAAAGCAATCGGCAAGGCAACGCTCGAGGAAGCGGGGACGACGAACACGAGTCGCTGTCCAGAAAAACTGCACGGTTGCTCGAGGACGATGTCAACATCGAGCCCCCGAGCTCCAAGGATGATTTCTCGTGATCTTGATAGAGATCGGAGATGATGACGATGAAAGTATCTGTCCGATCTTGATGATCCGGCACGTAGCGCAGTCCTCGGTCCAGCCGAGGTGACCGGTCGAGCCAGCGACGAAGATACCGACATCGACAACAAAGCTCGGTTCCAACGTGTAGATCGCGCCGGAGACGATTTGAATTCCTATCGCACCACGGCGACTGCCGGCAGGCTCTCAATGAAAGCACCAATGTCGGTGTCAAATCCAGCATATCTCGTAGTAGGGGTCCTAAGTTAGGCGTCTTGGAGCGATGGTAACACGGACACAGGATTTTACCCAGGTTCGGGCTCTCTCGAAGAGATAATACCCTACGTCCTGCTTTTGATTGTATTGATAATTTCTTCGTTTTTTCTCCGCTATTTGTGACTTTGGAGTGAATTATTTGTCGCACGTGAGGGATTTACATATGATTCAACTATGTCAGTATTGTTGAGAGAATTTGCACTAGTGAAAGTATGAACCCTAGGCCTTGTTTTCAAGCATTGCAATACCATTTTCGCTCACTTTTGTTACTTGCTACCTTGCTGTTTTTATATTTTCAGATTACAAAAATCTATATCTACTATCCATATTACACTTGTATCACCATCTCTTCGCCGAACTAGTGCACCTATACAATTTACCATTGTATTGGGTGTGTTGGGGACACAAGAGACTCTTTGTTATTTGGTTGCAGGGTTGTTTGAGAGAGACCATCTTCATCCTAAGCCTCCCACGGATTGATAAACCTTAGGTCATCCACTTGAGGGAAATTTGCTACTGTCCTACAAAACTCTGCGCTTGGAGGCCCAACACGAGTCTACAAGAAGAAGGTTGCGTAGTAGACATCAATCCCCCAACAAGGCGTCTTGCCAGGTTACTTGGCTTTTGCTCATCGTAGTAGGAGGAATGCGCGTGCCTGGCAAGATCTTGCGAGGCTGGGGGCTGCGGCATCTAGTGCACAAGTCCGGGTGCTAAGGACCCCGTTTCTTAGTACATCGACAGGAGCCCCCAGGCCTGGGCCACACATTCGTCCGTGACGTTTGTTGGGCTAGGCCCAAAAACAGTGCACAGGCGCACGCGGCCGCAATCTTCTACGGTTATGATGACTTCTATTTACCTTTCGCACGACGCGCAGTAACTGCGGGTCGGGGGAGTGGTGGAGCGGGGCGGTTGCGCCGAGGAGGCGCGCCTGGGCAACCACGTCGCGCCGAGGCCGAAACAGGTGGCCCTTGCATCTCCCATCCCTATTAAGAGGGGAGGTTTTCGCAAGCGTGCCATCCATTCCGATCGCAGCCTTGCAGTGCCATCGTCCCTCCTGGTCTTTCCCCTTCCGCCACCGAAAGAGCTCGGAGTTCCTTCTCCACCCCTGGTTGCCGCCTTCTCCCAAGCTCGCCATGGCGCCCAAGCGAGCGGCCTCCTCCTCTGCCTCCGGCCCGACAAAGAAAGCGAAGAGGTCGGCGGAGGCCGAGGCGAAGGTAGCCTTGGCGGCAATGCGGAGGAAGTCTGTCGTCTTCTCTCCCCCCCCCCCCCCCGTGCTGAAGGAGAGAGACCTTGTGTCGAAGTACGCTCCGATGTGGGGGAGGGAGACCAAGGCGCATCCAGTGCCGGTGGTGCTTCCGGGGGACTGCAAACCCACCAGTGAGAAGTACCCGTTCTTCACGGCGTACTTCTACTGTGGGTTGGTCCCCCCTATTCCACCTTCTTCACGGATCTGATGCTGACATACGGGTTTCGTCTGCTGTATTTGACGCCCAACATGGTGACGACCCTTTCCGTATTCGCGCATATGTGCAAAAACTTCGTGGGGATCGTCCCCATCGTTTTCCTCTTTCGCCATTTCTTCTATCTGCGCATTGAGGGCGAGGGGGCTCTTTCCGGCAGCATCACCTGGATTCCTCGTGCTTCCCAAAAGGGAGGTGTACCCCACCGACAATTTGCACAAAACATGGGAAGAATGGCGGGCAGATTGGTGCCTCATCGTCGACGAGAGGCCCCCGTCTTTCTGTGAGGTCTGGACGTCCAAACCCGTTCGAGATGAGGGGTGGAGCGCTCTTGCCGACGACGATGAGAAGCTGGAGATCTCCATCGCCTGCAGACTCCGGTTGAGGGCCGCCGGGCTCACCATTGAAATGGTGGGCTATGATTTCCTCACCCGGGGGATTGCTCCTCTCCAGGACCGGAAGCGCTTTGCCTAGGAGTACGCCGGACCTGCTGACATCATGCGGGTCCGTCCAGGTCTTGACGGCGACCTGACCTTCCTGCAGGTCACCTTTTTCTGCCACCAGCTCTTCCGCCAAGACGGCAAGTTCATACTGCCGACGTCCGTCATCCCGGTCTGCAACAACTCTCGCAAAGATACAATCGTTGCGATGATGCCGGCTTCCAATGCGCACGGGGTGGACCCACGTGGCGTGCACCGGCGGAGGACGTGGTGTAGGCGTGGTTTGACGGCTTGTCGGAGGTGCGCATCAGGGATAAGGGGTGATACGTCTCCGTCGTATCTACTTTTCCTAACGCTTTTGCTCTTGTTTTGGACTCTCATTTGCATGATTTGAATGAAACTAACCCGGACTGACGTTGTTTTCACCAGAACTACCATGGTGTTGTTTTTGTGCATAAATAAAAGTTCTCGGAACTGAATGAAACTTTTTGGAGATTTATTTTACAATAAATAAAAAATATTGAAGCCAAGAACCACCGAAGGGGGTGCCCTAGTTCGGCATGATACACCGGGGCGCGCCACCCCCTCCAGGCATGCCCTGGTGGGTTGTTCACACCTCGTGGCCCCACTGACCCTAATTCCAGCGCTATAAAATCCTATTTTCGGAGAAAAAAATAGGAGAGAAAGTTTCATCGTGTTTTACGATACGGAGCCGCCGCCACCTCCTGTTCTTCATCGAGAGGCCAGATCTGGAGCCCGTTTGGGGCTCCGGAAAGGGGAATCTTTGGTCTTCGTCATCATCAACCCTTCTCCATCGCCAATTCCATAATGCTCCCCACCAGGAGTGAGTAATTCCTTCGTAGGCTTGCTGGTCGGTGAGGAGTTGGATGAGATTCATCATGTAATCGAGTTAGTTTTGTTAGGGTTTGATCCCTAGTATCCACTATGTTCTGAGATTGATGTTGCTATGACTTTGCCATGCTTAATGCTTGTCACTAGGGCCCGAGTGCCATGATTTCATATCTGAACCGTTTATGTTATCACCATTATATCTATGTTCTCGATCTGATCTTGCTAGTCATATGCACCTGCTATGTGTTATGA
Source organism: Elymus sibiricus (assembly GCA_039707655.1). NCBI lineage: Eukaryota > Viridiplantae > Streptophyta > Magnoliopsida > Poales > Poaceae > Elymus > Elymus sibiricus. Next base: position 278,956,226 of record CM077665.1, read on the forward strand.
TCTGTAAACCTTGGAGTGACAATAGTCGGGATACTTTCAGGTGATGACCATAGTTTGAGGAGTTCATGTATTCATGGAGATCTATTTGATGTAAACTTTTGCGGTGTGTTTGTTGGGATCCGATGAATTTTGAGTTCATGATCAGTTTCTATCCATGAATATTATTTGAGTCTTCTTTGATCTCTTATATGCATGATTACTTATAGCCTCGTATTTCTTCTCTGAATCTTTGGTTTAGGTAGGCCGACTAGATCGATTTTTCTTGCCATGGGAAGAGGTGCTTTGTGATGGGTTCGATCTTGCGGTGTTCTTTCCCAGTGACAGAAGGGGCAGCAAGAAACGCATGTATTGTTGCTATTAAGGATAACAAGATGGGGTCTATTCCTATATGAATAGATCTTGTCTACATCATGTCATCGTTCTTATTGCATTACTCCGTTTTTACATGAACTTAATACACTAGATGCATGCTGGATAGCGGTCGATGTGTGGAGTAATAGAGGTAGATGCAGGCAGGAGTCGGTCTACCTATCTTGGACGTGATGCCTATATAATGATCATCGCTTTTGGATATCGTCATGACTATTCGATTTTCTATCAATTGCCCAAGAGTAATTTGTTCACCCACCGTGCGCTATACTCATGAGAGAAGCCACTAGTGAACCCTACGGCCCCCGGGTCTACTTTTCCATCATATTGCTTCCGATCTACGTTTTTGCACTCTTTGTTTTCAGATCTACAAAACCAAAAACTAAAAAATATATTGCTGCATATTTACTCTTTTTATTTGTGTTCTTGAGAGATCTATCTCTCCTATCTATCACTATCTAATCTATCTTATTACCGTAGAGAGATTGACAACCTCTCTTTCACGTCGGGTTGCAAGTATTTGTTGTTTGTGTGCAGGTGCTGCTTATTGGGTGTTGGTGATCCTCCTACTGGTTCGATAACCTTGGTTTCATAACTGAGGGAAATACTTACCGTCGCTGTGCTGCATCATCCCTTCCTCTTTGGGGAAATACCGACGCAGTCTCAAGCCACGTCACCTCTATGATGAGCGTGCTCGAGGTGGATTTGCGTCGGAAGAGTACTCTGATGAGTGGCGACTTGAGTGGCGCCGCCTTGACAAAGTAGATGTTGAAGGAGCGTGGTTGACCATTAAGGAACGGAACTACTCCATTTGACTTGATAACTTGGTGTCGAGGTAGTCCCGCATGCGCACCTCCGATTCATGCAAGTCGGTGGCGAGTTTCTGTCGTTCAAGACATCTTGTGCTTGGGTAATTGCTTTGTGTGCGCCGGAGAAGTTCAACTTGGTGACATAGTCATTCGCATCGTCGTCATGCTCCTCAAGTGTCGGGTTCGACATGGTAGACCTATCCATAACACTCAAGTAGATATAAGTGAAAGAATGAGAAGACAAAACCAATTACCATTCCCAAAGTTGACAATGGAAATAGTAGAATTGGTACTGGAAATCGTCCTTTTCACACCTACACAAATAATGCTTATGGAGTATCTTGGTTAGGATAGTGGCACAAAATTCAAGTAATCCAAAAGATAAGATTCAATAATGTTGAAAGAGATTCGCGAATTCACAAGTAAGACAATGTAGATCAATAGCAATGAGTATACATGGAAACACACACACGGATAGATAAGTGGGGTCGTGCAACCAAGGAATGAGCACAAAATGTGGAATCCACGGAAAACGCTCATGTTACGAACTTGTGCACAACCTATAAGAAACAAAGCGTGTCATATTCCTATTCCCGACTTTGCTATGTATGTATGAGGCATGTGTCACTCGCTCAAGTGAACCAAGATGATCATGTATGATATGCAAAGTTGGCGATGCTATTGCTTTTGCTATTTCTTAAAAGCTTTGCTTCTCTTTCTCTTGTCGATGATATTTGTATGGTCACAATGCGGGACGTGCACACCAAGATAGCAATTATGTATGCGAGTACTATTGTAACACAAGAGATGATACTATGATATATGCACGCAATTGAAGCTATGCGGAGTATGTATCACTAAAGTTTACAAGTAGCATAGCCCGACAATACTCAGTAGCTAGTCTCGATAGGCAAGTAACGCAAATAGGCTCGGGGTAACAATGTAATGGCAAGGGTATATGTCAAGAGTGTCGTCGCGGTTACCGTCCTTGCTTACGGTGTAGTGTCAATGAATATGTGGTTGTCGGCGATCTGGGGCGATGATGAGCGGAGATGTCAATGAAGAACCACTCATAAGTAGCCGAAACACCTTATGAAGTGGCGAGCTCGCGACTCAAAATCTCAAATGCAAGGATTGCGGAAGAAATGTCGGTGGCAAATGCGCAAGAAATTGGTGGAGAAAACAAAAATTTCACTGCAGGGCATTCAGTTTCGTCAGACTTAGCCGGATGTCCGGGCTCGGTCGGACGTCCAGGGCACGGTCGTCCGGAAGCGCTCGGTCGTTCGGAGGCTGCGGGTCTCATCGGATGACCTCGGGGTGGATGAAATCGAAGCAAAAGAAAAATTTCGAGCAAAATTAGGGCGATTTTGCGGAGGAAATTGATGGGGAAGATTGGGGAAAGCTAGATCCACTCGTCCACAATGAAATCCACGGATCAAAATCAACAAAATCTCCTCAAATCCAACAAATCCAGGAAATTTTGGTATGGCTATTTTTGTGGGGATTTTCGAAATTAGGTCAAATCAAAACAAAAATTGGCTAGAAAGTGGAGGGAGAGACTCCAAGATGTGAATCAACCTGGCTCATGATACCAAGATGATACGGGGCAAACCCGGTGATGCCGATCTTTTCACACTTGGAGGGGAAAAGGAGAGAAATCAAAAAGAGAAACTCAAGAACACTCAAGAACGATTCCCAAATCACACATCCACTAGATCCATAAACGCATATGAGATACAAGATTCAAATTCAATGGAAGGATACACGTAACAGAGAGTCATCCCACTCCGGAGGAGGGGACATGAAATCCACTTGAGATCTTCCCTAAGAAGGGGCCTTGGCATCCATAGGATATTCTCACGTAGAGGTGTCAACTCCTAGGGAGAAGGATATGGAAGGAGCAATGCTCAACCAACTATGAGCCAACACATTGCTAACCCTAGATAGAGGTGGGGGAAGAGTATTTATAGTCTTAGGGGAATGGAGGGGTACATGGGCCAAGGGCCGGGTGGATGTGCGCAAACAGGGTCTGGACGTCCAGAGGTTGTCGGACATCCGGATGCTCACGGAGGGCCGGACGTCCGAAGGAGGCCGGACTTCCGAAGATTCGGTGCGGGTGCGCTGACGCCGGATTTCCGGAGGGCGTCGGACGTCCGTGGCACAGTCGTCTGGGGGTCTTCGGATTTCCGTGGATTCGGTGCGGGCATCATGGCACCAGATTTCCGGAGGGGCTCGGACGTCCAGATGGTGGGAGGTGTCAATCATTCGTCCGCTGGAGCGCTCTGCTGGTCCTCTGACTTGGCTGATCTCCACGGCTCGGACGTCCATAGGAGTCCGGTCGTCTGAAAGGGTCCGGATGTCTGGAGGTTTTAGCTTGTCTTCAACTCTTCCTTGGTCCTTCCGAGCTTGGCGTCCTCATGGTTCTTCGTGGTCGCTCCTTGATCTTCTTCTGAGTACCTAAGTATGCAAAGGGTTTCCACTTGAGGTAGCATTCCCATTCCGAGAGTATCAAATTGAGATTCACTAAGGAGCGCCGTCACCTCGGATTCAATGGCACGTGCACGTGCTCTTGTCATGGGGCCACTTGGAGCTTGAGGTGTTGGTGATGGGTCCATGGGGATGACCATGGGATGCTCCGCATCAAAAAGAGAGAGAAGCAGCCATCTAGGTACTAGATATGGACCCGTAGGTCTGTGGTGGACTACTCACGCATCATCATAGAGGCAGCAAGGTTGATGTAGATGGCCTCCGTGATTGATTCCCCCTCCGACAGATTGCCGGAAAAGGTCTCCAGATGGTCTCCCGTCTGAACAAAGGCTTGCGGCGGCAGAAAAAGTGATTCGGGTGGCTCTCTGTTGGTTTCCCAATATTTGAGGATTTATAGAAGTGGAATTAGGTCGGGAGGTGCTAGGAGGGGCCCACAAGGCATGTCGACGTGCCTAACCCCCTGGGCGCGTCGAGGTGCCTTGTGGCCTCCTCGTGAGGCTTCCTGACACCCCCCGAAGCTTCCTGGGTCCCTTTTGTCCAAAGAAAAATCATCAAAAAGTTTCGTAGCATTTGGATTTCATTTGGTACATATTTCCTGGAAAACCAAAAACATCAACTGCCAGTGGGTTAATAGGTTAGTTCCCAAAAATGATATAAAATAGCATATAACTGCATACTAGATTGATAATATAATAGCATGGAACAATAAAAAATTGTAGATATGTTGGAGACGTGTCAAACACCATAGCGTAATGGTGTGTCCGAGCGTCGTAATCATAGTCTATTGAATATGTCCTAGCCTTCTATGACATAACCAACCTTTAGAAGATTTTACAATAAGACAAGTGCGAGGTTGGGCTCTTTTAGTGAAATTAACAATGTATAGATCACCTATACGGAAACCAGTAAAGACCATGTTATGATTATCTTGATGAAACACTTGGCAATCTACTTTAGTAAATAGCACATTGAAACCGAAGTCGACAAGTCTAGATACATAAAGAAGATTGTATCCAAGAGATTCGACGAGCATGACATTTTGAATGGAAATATCATGAGATATGGCCACCTTACCAAGGCCAAGTACCTTACCCTTGGAGTTGTCTCCAAACATCATGTACTTGGGTGGTCCATCATTTGGTGTGATTTCACAAAACATGTCTCTATCTCTGGTCATGTGATCGGTGCATCTATTATCGATAATCCATTCCTTTCCTCCGGACACGTAGTCTTTGAAGTTGGCCATGAGACTAAGATTCTTCATTGTCTTGTGAAATTCAATGTCGAACTCCTCATCCTCATCATAGTAGCGATGTTCCTCATTGTCATCATCAAATGGGACATCCTTGTCACAACATCAAGTGAGTCGTGAGGTTTATGATCATAACAATATTCAAGATAATGAATGTGAACGGTTTCAAGAATAATATTATTGATGGTTCTAACATCTCCTTTAGTGCGCATGAGGTCACGAAGCTCAAAAAGGCATTCACCAAACTTGGGTTCACTAGGCTTCATCTCGTGGAGTGCAACAGTTTTGTGAAGAATGACATCAAGATTCTTTAAAGAGAAATTTGGGTATCTCTTTTCAAAATCTTTCCACAAAGTGTAGGCACAAGTAAAGTTTTGCATGGAGCTAAGCACAACATTAGGTAATCCTCTAATGATAAGATTGATGGTCCTTAGATTACAAAGCATGTCAATTTCTTCCTCATGAGTAGGATGTAAGGGATCAATGGGAGGCGCATATGGAGTATGAATGTACTTGCTCAAGTTAAATTCATCAAAAATATCAAGGGTTTCATCTCTCCAATGACTAAAGTACTCCCCATAGAGAATAGGCACTCGACATCTAATACTCCCTAAAGTAGACATATCCATCTTCCTCCAATGGTGATAAAATCAAATCAATGGAGACCAAAGCTCTGATCCCAATTGTGGGGTCAAAAAGAGGCGTCTAGAGGGGGGGTGAATAGACACTTAACAAGACAAATGAGCAATTTTAATTTGCTTGAGATTTTGGCAGATTTTAGCACAAGTTAAGTTGCATCCAATGAGTCCTACACATGCATCTCTAGAGATAGAGCAGCAGAATGTAAGTATCATGCATTTGAAAGAAACATAAAGGATGGTAGAGTTGGAAGATCAAACGCATTGAAGACATGGAGATTTTTGGCATGGCTTCGGTAGGTGGTGCTATCGTACGTCCACGTTGATGGAGACTTCAACCCACGGAGGGTAACAGTTTCGCCAGTCCATGAAGGGCTCCACCCACGAAGGGTCCATGAAGAACCAACCTTGTCTATTTCACCATGGCTGATGTTCATGAAGGACTAGCCTCACTCAGGGTAGATCTTCACGAAGTAGGCGATCTCCTTGCCATTACAAACTTCTTGGTTCAATTCCACACGATTAGGAGGCTCCCGAGCGATACCTAAACAATCTAGGAGACACCACTCTGCAAAAGGTAATAGATGGTGTATAGATGATGAACTCCTTGCTCTTGTGCTTCAAAAGATAGTCTCCTCAACACTCAATCACTCTCTCACATGATTTGGCTTGGTAGAACAGATTGATTGGGTGGAAAGCAACTTGGGGAGGCTAGAAATCAAGGATCTATTGGTTGGAGTGGAATCTCTTGATCTCAACACATGAGTAGGTGGTTCTCCGTGAGAAAATGAATGGTGGAAGTGTAGTTCTGTTCTGACGGCTATCTCAATGAGTGAGAGGGGTGGAGGGGTATTTATAGCCTTCTCCAAAAATCCAACTGTTACAACATTATTGCCCAAATCGGTGAAACCAAAGTATAATCTCGGTTCTACCGACTACTGCAAAATGTCCTAACTTTTGACTTTTCGGTGAGACCGATTCAGTTTAACCTAGGCAGATCCACCACTTCGGTGACACCGAGACATAAAACTCGAAAGTTCCGAAATTAAATATTTCGATCACAGAAGGTTGTTCACTGCTCTTCGGTTGCACCGAATGCAATCTCTGCTCTACCGAGGTGATGGGGTTTGGCTTAGGATCTGTCTCGGTGTGACCGAATGGAAAATGTTGGTGGCACTGATTTGGCAGTTTAGGGTTTTGGATAGAATGTTTTGTGGGAGTTTGGTTCAGGCTTTTGGTGGCATGTCTCTAAGCAATGGAGCAACCAAATCATCATCAGTACCTCTTACCCTTTTAATAGTATTGGCTTTCCTATGGACTCGATTGTGATCAACTCACATAAAATAAAATGTAGAGTCATGAAGCTTTTTCCAATGGGATTCCTTTGCATCCAAGGGGTTTCTTCTCACCATATCTCCTAGCCAATCCATTCTTTGGACATTTTCCTGAAATGTACTAGATGAAACTATTAGTCCAAAAGACAATGTATGTTTTCATTAATTATCAACCTACCAAGGGAGCATGTGTGATTTCATAGTGAGGCACGTATTTGTATTTTTGTTACTAAGGATAAAATTACGGGGTCTAAACACATTTCTTGTCTTACATTGTCTACATTGTGTCAAGTTGTTTCAAGCATTACTCTGTTTGTCATGAACTTAATACCATCATTGGTGGAGCGACGTGCTATACAAATGGTTTTTAACCCCTTTCCGCAACGTAGTTTTAAACCGTCGCCTTGCATGTGTGGGCGATAGGGGGGGGGGGTCCATCCCACATGACACAAAAGAATCATCGGCGATGGTGGCCAAGGAACGCAAACGTTTAGCAAAACTAAGCGTATGGGATGTCAGCATCTATCACAAACGAGAGTCACCGGTCAACCGTTTGAGATATGGCATCCTTCCCATAGGGCTCATCCTTGCAACTCGTGTGACATCACACGAACATCGCACACGCTATTCTATAGCGCACCATTCAGACAAATAGTTCATAATTGCAAAGCGTGTAGGATAAGGAGTATATCACGCACACTTATATTGTCCGAACCGTTTGCGATATTTAACTAAGACGATAATTTAACCGTCGTACAAGTATCAGATAAGTTTAAGAAACATCTGAATGTCGTAGTCGCATCCGACAGGATAACTATCGCACACGCTATTCTGTGGTCCAACATTTGGGATGCATACTACATCACAAATAGTTTATCATTTTAAACTGTGTGCGACGGAGATTCTATCACCAACGTTGAATTCGGTTGCACCGTTTGTGATATTGTCTGAAATCACACACGGTTTGCAAACGGCCACTGTGTGCATGGGCGCACACGTTTTCTATCTGTGAAACATGTCAGATCATGAGGTATATCACAAACGTTGAGACTTACAAACCGTGTGCGGCGTAATGACCCACAGAGCATATTTTTATTATTTTAATCGCTACAATTTAAAATTGTACATAATTTGAATTTGAATGTAGGGAATAGCTTTTTACGTATACATAGATAGGTTCATCAACCAATGCATTATTCCATTCACATGTACATACGTTCAAGAATTACGTCAACGAAAGAATTACATAAGCACCAAATAAAGAATGATGAACGACGGTTGAATACTTGTATTAAAGACGACAAAGAAAGAGGCAAAAGATATTCTGGTTGCTGTAAAAGGTGAAGCGGAATGCCCGTAGTGTGCCCACCTCCATGTCGAATGCACACACGACTCTAGCCCAATCCCTTGTGATGGCCGACCGTCCATCCTTCAATATCTTCATGACTTTCAGATAGTCATTCTAGTCTGGCAGAAATACATGTGCATTTGCATGTCCAACAATCATGTTGTTTGAGAGGTGATCTTGGGTAGACTGCGTTGGGAACCACTGCAAAGGAAAAAGATACGGAGATTGTCATCTAACAACTCATTATGTGCAGTAAAAAGGGTACAGAGTTCTGAGTTAATATACTGCATATCATTGTTGTCTTGGACAAACTGTAAATAAATAGTTTAATTGCCACATTTTGACCCATTGTACTAACAATCTTTATTAGTTACCTCACATGATGCTCTCTCCATCCCACTATATAAGATCTAATTACATCCAATGTACTAACATATTGGATGTATTAGCGTTTTATATTACGGGGCGGAGGGAGTATAACATGGGAAACAAATATAGCCATGTGAACCAAAGACCATTAAAATAGGCATATGCTCACTACATCAGGCTTAACAACAACCAAATAAAGTCATTCATAATGGTATTGTTGAATTTTCATAGAACAAAGCTTGTACTTAAACATCAAATTGTATAATTGAACATCACAGAGTGAAAAAAACAGGGGTGTATTACCTCCACCAGGCTTAACAGGAAATAAATATGGCCATTGAACTCGTATTAATCAAATTGTACTGCACATTGTGAATAACTAAATAAACAAGGCATACTACAACAACCAAATAGTCATTCATATCGGTATTGTTGAAATTGCATAGAACGTACCATGTGCTTAAACATCAAATTCTATGATTGAACATCACATTGTGAGAAAACCGAAATAAACAGGGGCATGTTAACTACACCAGCTTTAACAGGAAGCAATTGTATGATTAAACAACCAAATCTAGCAATTGAAGATGGACATATGTTCACTACAAACAACCAAAAACAGCTAAACAAGGTATATGCTCACTACAGGCAACCAAACATAGGCATTCGCGAAATTGAACTGAACAATCCATACTCCAGCGTAGGGCGCACTTGTCGACGACAAGTTGTCGTCGTCAATGAGGCCTGACTTGGCAGCTGACGATGCCAAAACACCGCCATAGAACGCGACTTTCATAAATGGTAAAAGGGTCTCATTGGCGATGAAGGCAAATTCCTGACAGCAAAGCAGAGTAGATCAGAGGCATACTACAAAGAACCAAATATAGGTATATGATCACTACAGACAATCAAACATAGGCAGTGAAATTGAACTGAACAATTCATACTCCAGCATATCAAGTTGCACTTTTGAACATTACAATTCATACTCTAGCATAGCAAATTCCTGACAGCAAAGCAGAGTAGATTAGAGGCATACTACAAACAACCAAATATAGCAATTGAAACTGGACAAATGCTAACCATAAACAACCAAAAACCTTTAAAGGAAGCATATGCTCACTACAATAGACTTAACAGCAACCAAACAGTCATTCATATCAGTATTGTTGAAATTATATAGAAGATAGAATGCACCATGTGCTTAAACATCAAATTGTATGATTCAACATCACATTGTGAGAAAACTGAAATAGACATGGGCGTGTTAAATACGCTAGCTTTAATGGGAACCAATTGTATGATTGAACAACCAAATCTAGCAATGAAATTGGACATATGTTCACTACAAACAACCACATATCACGCTAAACAAGGTATATGCTCACTACAGACAACCAAACGTATGCACTAAAATTGAACTAAACAATTCATACTCCAGCATATCAAATTGCACTTTTGAACATTACAATTCATACCCCTTGGAAGAGCCTGGACTAGGGGTGCCCACCGTGCGCTCCCTGTTGTGGCAGCTTAGCTCCTTCCCTTTGGAAGAGCACGTCTGCAGGGTGACGTCCCTGATGTCGTGGATGGGCTATTTCCCCTTGGAAGAGATGGATAGGGCGCCCTTGTCGTCATCAATGAGGTCTGACTTGGCAGCTGACGATGCCGAGCCACCGCCATATATATAGAACGCGACCTTCAGATATGACAAAAGGGTCTCGATGGCGATGAAGGCAAAATCCTAACAGCAAAGAAGAGTAGATCAGCGACGGGGGGCATGGAGGAGATCCAAGGAGGTTGAACCCGAAGGGGTGGGGGTGCGTCACTTAACCTGTGGCATAGCCCGCGTCAAGCCATCGCTGTCGACAAGCTCGATGTCGTAGCCGGCTGCCGGGAAATACAGACAAGCGCGAGCCCGCTTATTAAAAGCCCCGGGCCAGTCATTGTAGTGATCTTCCCCGGGGGGCCTTCGCGGCCACCTCACCGTCGTCCAGCGGACATGCCTCGATATACCTCTTTTTGACGATTCACTCCTCCAACTCCCCGGGAAGCATAGCCGGGCTGAGGCTGTGACGCTCTGGAGTGTGGGTGAGGATGGGGATGGGGATCTGCGGGAAAGAGGGTTCTTCGCAGGGCGACACTATGGGGTCGACCAGAGTTGTGCATGCATTCGACATGGAGGAGCACTACTGTCGATTGCACGGACGACTCTAGTCTAACCCCCTTGTGATGGATCTTCATGAGGACTTCAAGATAGTCACGGGAAGGCCTGCAGAGGATGACGGTGGAGTTGGGGGCGGCGGCGGGCTATCTAGGGTTCGAGCGAGGGAGAGGAGTGGTGCATGTGGGAGCGGAGATTTTCCTTTTTTTACGTAATCTAGGCAGAGGTTTTGTGGTGGGGAGGGGGGCAGGTGGTTTTTGAGGAGATTCTGCGCGGCTACTGAAAATTTTACTAGGCGGGAGTGAAATGTCAGGATGCCGGGGCTACTGAAAAATTAGATTACGGGATTGAAGCGGCGCGGCCAGCGCGGGAGCAACAAACATCGCACACTGCAGAAACATAATAAGTGTGTGCTCTCAAATAGGAAAAACCCGCGGAACCGCCATTTTTCAAATGGCTCAAGGCGGTAGATTTTTTGCGAGGGAAGTCTCGTGGAGTCCAATCGTGTCCGGCGCCCACCAGTGGACCGTGCTAATGTGCCAGCGTCATAGGGTATGGTGTCTGTTGAGTGTACAATCGCAAACGGTTGTTACATTCGAATCGTTTGCTATTTACTCCTAGAATAATAATATATAGGAGCATTTTGCCAAAAAAAAATGCGGGAAAGGGGTCATAACACATACACGCCTGCATGAATAACAAAAATATGTATGCACAAGGTGGTTTGATCGTTCAAAATACCCAATACCCAATGCGCCAATTCGTGTTTGTGGGAGGGGGAATCCTAGCTACGAATACATGCCCCCAAACAGGTCTCGTGTCTCACCCATGCCGTAACACGAAAAGGAAACATATACATGAATCCAGCATGGTCAAACCACCACATCTCTCTTCCGGTCAAAGGTGGACTATGGCCCATGCGCCTCGCAACATGGACATCCCGACCAAAGAATCAATATTTTGGTCAAACCTCTCCCGCTGTCGGTCGAAAGGATGGACGTCCACCGAGGCCCATGAATGGGCGTGACGCCGATAACCACGCGGTGGAGTGTCGAAGACAGCCATCACCTACAGGTGGCGCAAACATATGTACGGAAATTTTGTGTTGTGTTTGAATTCATTAATATACACCTCATGTGTAACTTTGATGTGGCACATGCTTTGGAACCGGAAAGTCCCCCCCCCCCGAGCGAGTGTTCATGACGCATACAACTAGTATGCCGGGCGTCGATGGGAACGATTCACGCGTACATACGCGTGCGCTCGGACTTGGGTAAGGAAACTCAAATGACCTATATAATATATACCATAACACAAACCAATTGAAGAATCCAGCATGGTAACCTCTCTCTCGTTGTCACTCAATGTGAATGACATCCACGCGGGCCCAAGAATGGACTTTCCAATGATAACCACACGAAGGAGTATCCAAAGACAATCACCGTCTAAGCGTGGATCAAACATATGTATGGAAGTGTTGTGTGATGTTTACATACCCAGCACACAAACTTTGGCGTGGCACAAGTGTTGTGTTGTGTGATGTTTACATACTCAGCACACAAAGTCTGCACGGAAAGCGAGGTTCACGACGCGTAGTATATATACCCCCCATTCGAGCCGATGGGAGAGACATTCATGTATACACTACACGCACTCAAATTATACCATGTAATCTCACACCCATGGCCTACCGCAAACATCGACCAAAAAAGAATCTACAATAATTAACCTCTCTCATTGTGGTACAAAAGTACGCGAGGTCACAGATGGGAGTGACACTGATAATTGTGCGAGGGGGGCGGTGTCCGAGGACAACCACCACCTCCATGCTTCCCTAACATATGTACGAAGGTGTTGTGTGATGTTTTGAATACCCAATGCACCCCTTTGATGTGGCACTTTCGCAAACCGAAAAAACACATATGTTCACAACGTGTACAATGGGCACGCGCGTCCACACATGCGCCAAAACTTTCGTTTGGAATCTCACCATGATCTTTGCCGAAACACGGACTAAGATGAATCCACCTTTGATCAAACCCCTCTCGCCGTGCCATCCAAGGTGATAGACCACACGGGGGCAACGAATGGGTGTGTCGGGGGTAACCGCATGAGTGAGTGTACGAGGACGACCACCACATGCATGGGACACAAACTATGCATGAAAAAGGTCATGATCGAGATGCTTTAAATATATACCCAATGCACGAATTTTGACGTGGTGCGTGCCTCACCTGAAGCTGGCAATGGTTAAAATCGTTACCCGCATCCCCATGGGTAACTACTCTATTAGGGCATGGAGAAGTGCCGGCTTGAATTCCCATGGGGAAGATGGTGGGTCAAATACCTTACCCAGTGTGCAGGACGGGGATGGGGATGGGATATATATAGCATTGCTCACCTTAACCATGAAGTACTTACATGTGGGCTCTGAAACCCCACGTAATTTGCGCCCCCGATCACCCAAATTTCCTTAGATCCCACCCATCTGGCCCAAAAATCCCTAAGAAATCCCAAACTTAGCCACAACATATTGTTTATTGCGTTGAAATACTATTTTTTTACTGAAATACTATTGAATGTTGTTCTTAAATGCATGTTGGGTTTCCCCACGGGGATAAAGAAGTGGCGACGGGGATGGGAAACTTTTTATCCCCGCGCACGGGTACGGAGACGAGGACGGGAATGGGAGGGCGGTGATTGGAACGGGGATGTGACACCAATATACCCGCCTGAGTAATCCCCATTGCCAGCTTGATGCCTAACTAACCGGACAAACCCACGTGGTGGCGCGCATACGACACGTATTGTGTGCCGGACCCCCACACCCCACTCGTCCCATGACACCACCGCCACTTCGAGGCATGCATGCTAATCTTTTTCTGTAGTGCACATGTGACAATAGGAGTGGATTGTTAAAATTTGATTTTAAAAGAACATTAAGACATTTTTATACATTAAATTGATTCCTTAGGTATTTACTTTGTAAATTTCAATTTTGAACTATATGCACACGTGGTAGTGCGCCCAAATGGATTAGAAATTCATTTTTTTTGTCTTGGGTGCATGTTTAGTCCCCATGGAAGGAAAACCAAGAAATTTCGAACATCTCGGGGCCACAAACATTGACTCTTGGCTGTCAAATTCTAACAAACGCCCAGCTAAGCTACAATTCATGAAACATTGAGGTGATTTCATGATAGGGAACTTATAGGTCATGGTAAATAAATCGTCCAATTTGAGAGAAGCTTTCATCTAAGCTTCTTGCAAACGGGGGCTTATTAATAGATGCAACACAGAATTGTCACGTTAACATCGCAAACGGTTTACTAATCCAAACTATTTTTATTTAGTCCACGTATTAGCGTTGGTTAATGTCAAGCTTTGTAAATTTTGACCAAATTTATAGACAAAAATATTAACGTTTACAATTTAAAATTAATACCGTTAGATTCTTTATTGAATTTAATTTCACATCATATATATTTGTCATGGTAATTATTTGTATTTCTTTCTATAAAGTTGGTCAAACTTTATCATGTTTGACTTCAGTCAACTCTAATATGCAGACTAAATATTTGTATTTCTTTGTATAAAGTTGATCAAACTTTATCAAGTTTGACTTCAGTCAATTCTAATATGTAGGCTAAATAAAAACATAGGGAGTAAGTGCCGTAGCTTCGCAGAAAAACAATACATGCCCCGCGATCCATGCAAGCAGATATGATTTGACGGGACACATGCTAGCAGGTCGCCGTGCAGACTGACCGGGATGCGTGCGAGTAGGTGTGTGAATTGATGGGAGGCTTGTTCGTTGCGCAATTTCGTAGGGAGGCGCGCCGTCGGGCCTGTGAATTGACGGTGCGCATGCCAGCAGTCCGGCACGCAGGAGGCTCACCGGGAGGCGAGCCGTCCCTTTAAACCGCCTCCTCTCAAGTCCCAACTGCCATTTATATGGTGCCCGAGCCGCTCGTTTAACATTCTCGCTACACACAATCCTCTCCCCCCTGCATCCTTGCCGCCGTTCTCAATCATCATCAGCGGCCTCCCTGCACCATGGGAGGGAGTAACCACGTTGGGGCCGGTGAAGCACCCGAGCACGGCGTGAAGGTGGGCACAGAGATTGCCGTCGTCGGAGATGACGTATCGCGCGGACAGCAGCGCGTCCTTGACATTGTCGCCACCGTCGTGCTTCCCTAGTCGGAGCCAATGGTCTACAGCGACTCCGACGACCACTCCAGCGACGACAACGACTCGGATGGAGAACCGGTTGGTCATCTATACCTATTTTTGGTAAATACATATAATAGGCTGATTGGTTTGCTACCAACATTTGGCATTGCTGCCAATATTTGGCAAAATCAAAAATTGTCAACATTTGGCAACCTTTTGTGAGATTGATAACGAGAATTGGTATGCAACCAATCTCTAGCCAACATATGACAGTTGCTAAAATATGGCATGCCAACTTTTGGCTTCAAAGCAATTAGCTTCGATTTATGGTTCACGTTGCCACATGATATATTATGTTTCATAAACTCTGCCTTGCGAATTCGCATTGTAAAATATATGGACGTCACATTTTTTACTATGTATAGGTGCTATTTGATGATGTGGACAGCGAGGATGAAGACGTCCTGGAGAGGTTCAAGAGGCAAATGCTCAGAGAGCTTATGGCTGGAAAGCATAACAGGCGTGTCAGGAAGAATGGGGGCTATGGATGCCCGTTCTGCAACCATAAGATTAACAACACATATTCTAGTGTTCTGGCGCATGCAGGAGGACGAGCCATTCGCTCCTTCAAGCAGAAGTATTCTCGCAGGATAGCACAAGCCGCGTACGCCCAGTTCCTGGAGAATCTTAACGACCAAGCATGAATATGAGATGCTATCTAGTTTGTGTGTATTATATCTATGCTTGTGTATTATATTTTTTTCCAAGATTGAAACTATGCGACGACTTTCATTGTGCCGCGTCATTTGTGTTCTGATTGGCTAGAATGCATCCCCACGAATCACACGTCTAAACTGCAGGATGTACACAGATGGAACAACTGTCCGTATCTCCATCACACCGGAGGGCTAGTTTACTTCAGAGTAATATTTATATAGGATTTATCACACACTGTTGGATCTAATAAACCGTTTACTCCCAAGCACGTTATTCTAGGACAGAAAACCCTTAGCACCACTTCAAAAAAAACCTCAACACCCACACGTCACAAAACCCTCGCCCGCTCCCCTCCCCCTCCCCCTCCCCCTCCCTAGTAGCACCTACACTAACACTACTCCGGGACCCTCCATGCATGTAACCGCCTATCTCCACGGCAACCTCTTAGCAAGACGCCTGTCGCCGCCGGCTGCTGCCGCCAAACGCCACCGCATTTCGCCACTGCCGCTTGCCGCGGCCTATCGGCACCGACTTTGTCAACGCTGCTCGCTGTCGACCCAGCTCACCCGATTGGGGAATCTCCGGTACTGATTTTTTCCCCATGAAGAACCAGGTAACTAATCTACGAAAATATTTCCGCTCATCTCTTATCCCAGTCCGTCGGTCCCTTTTAATCACCCGTCCGAAATCGCCGTGGATTCATATTTATTTTAGTTGATTCAAGGGTTTTCATTCATACAGTGTACAGTGCAAGGACACATCAAGGCTATGAGGCCTCGGCCGAAAAACAGAGGAGTTCCATCTCACCGTACCAGACGACTTCACGATGCGCACAGTATGTTCAATCTCACACTACCTGGGTTGACATGCATGGCCTATACTTTTTCTGAACCTATACTATATATTGCTACATTTGGATAAAAGGTGCCACATGCAGCATTTACGACAAATGTGATTTCTTCTTCTTCTGTTGCTTCTCCTTCTATATTAGGCAAATTAATGTTGTATTGTTCTTTCATTTACTCTCATATATATTTGCACGACATCATGGTTACATTATCTGTTTACTTGTATTTTTTTGTCCTTCCATATCAACTGATGTGCTGTTCTTTTAACTACTACTCCCATACTATCATGTTACCCTGTTCTTTAACAGTTATCATTTCCTGCAGTACATCCCTTGCTTTGCAACGACAACTGTAGCACTAAATCTTGGCCTTTACATAACTGAAGACTCCAGGGATGTCATATTGAGCACAAACCATGGATTGACAATCGTTGTTTATGTAAAACTTGATGAAGATTGTCACTCCTATTTTGAAGAAGGCCTTTGGGAAGAAATTTCTAAGTTTTATATACTGAAAGTTGGCACTAAAATTACGCTGCACCTAAAAGAGTCTGACCATACGATAAATGCTAACTTCCCCGACGACATCCTCCGTCTATACTTTGTTGGAAGTAAGTGTTCTTTCTAGTATCTGCATGTTGACTTGTGTAGCAATATCAAAGTAACTGTGTAGTATTTCAGCAAGAAATTGGGATTTCATTTTCTTAATCTGTTAAAATTGTTCCTACCTAGTAACTTGTAATTACCAATGCACTATTCTTCTGCCCTGATCTAGCTACATAATCACTATCCTCCCACTACTCTACTATTGACAGAAAGAGCCGCTGGAGGCCATTCTCCGGAGATGGAGGATGAGGTTGCCAACAAGCGGAGGCAGGCTGAGCCAGAAACACAAGCGCCTCTGATAGGCCTAGACTTCATCAGCAGCCTCCCCGACGATATGTAGAGAGTCATCATCTTCCTCCTCCCTATCGAAGATGGCGTGCGCACAACCGTCCTCTCAAGGCGGTGGCACCCCCTATGGTGTTGCGCCCCTCTAGGCCTCATGAGCGAGCACATGCTCTGCACTGGCTATCGCAAACGCTGGGATGCATTGTCCTAGATCCTCGAGACGCACTGTGGCCCAATCAAAAGCCTTACTATGGGCAAGTTCCGTTCCAATGGCAAGGACCAAGCCAAGCTTGACGAGTGGTTCTTATCGACCGCCCTAGATCAACTCAAGGATCTCACTTTTAATGATGGACATATGCGCCTGCTGCCACCCTCCGCGCTGCGCCTCACGCCAACGCTGCGCATCGCCAGGTTCATGAACTGCGATTTCTCCCAGATTAACGCCAATCCCGCTCTTTTGCTACCTCGACTGAAGCACCTTGAGATCGTCACCATCTGCATCCCCAATGACGACATGGAGGGCCTGCTCCGCGACTGTACTGCGCTCGAGTACCTTCATCTTCAGGCGATCAATGGGTTGAGTAGCCTCCAAATCACCTCCATGAGTCTCCGGACAATTTGTGTGTATTGTTGGTGCTGCAATAGGAGATCGCACAAGGTGAATCACCAAATGGTCATTGAGGATGTGCCTTTACTTGATAGATTACTTGTTGTTGATTAACAAGGTCCAAAAAGAATCACGGTCATTGATAACCCACAAGTATAGGGGATCGCAATAGTTTTCGAGGGTAGAGTATTCAACCCAAATTTATAGATTCGACACAAGGGGAGCCAAAGAATACTTGAGAGTATTAGCAGTTGATTTGTTAATTCAACCACACATGGAGATTAAATATCTGCAGCAGAGTGATCAGTAGCACAATAATATGATAGTTTGATAGCAGTAGTGACAGTAACAGTAGCGGTAACATTAGTAGCAATAGTTTTTGTAGCAGTTGGAATAGCAGCAGCAGCAATAGTAACTTAGCAAGGACAATAAGTGGAAAGCTCATAGGCAGTGGATCGGTAACTCGTTGGATGATATTCAACATGTAACAGTCATAACCTAGGGCGATACAGAACTAGCTCCAGTTCATCAATGTAATGTAGGCATGTATTCCGTAAATAGTCATACGTGCTTATGGAAAAAACTTGCATGACATCTTTTGTCCTACCCTCCCGTGGCAGCGGGGTCCATAAGGAAACTAAGGGATATTAAGGCCTCCTTTTAAAGAACCAAAACAAAGCATTAACACATGGTGAATACATGAACTCCTCAAACTACGGTCATCACTGCGAAGTATCCCAAATATTGTCACTATGGGGTTGACGGATCATAACACGTAATAGGTGCATATGACTAGGCAAGATCGGATCAAGAACATAGATATAGAGATGATAACATAAACGGTTCAGATCTGAAATCATGGCACTCGGGCCCTAGTGACAAGCATTAGGCATAGCAAAGTCATAGCAACATCAATCTCAGAACATAGTGGATACTAGGGATCAAGCCCTACCAAAACTAACTCGATTACATGATGAATCTCATCCAACTCCTCACCGACCAGCAAGCCAACGAAGGAATTACTCACTCCCGGTGGGGAGCATCATGGAATTGGCGATGGAGAAAGGTAGGTGGTGATGAAGACCGAAGATTCCCCTTTCCGGAGCCCCCAAACGGGCTCCAGATCTGGCCTCCCGATTTAGAACAGGAGGTGGCGGCGGCTCCGTATTGTAAAACGCGATGAAACTTTCTCTCTGATTTTTTCTCCGAAAATAGGAATTTATATTGGCGGAATTAGGGAAAGTGGGGACACAAGGTGGGCACAACCCACCAGGGCGCGCCCAGGGGGCCTGGCGCGCCCTGGTGGGTGGTGGCAACCCTGGCCCCCCTCTTCTGTGGATTTTGGCTCCAATAATTCGCATATATTCTGAAATAATTCTCCAAAAAGTTTCATTCCATTCCGAGAACTTTTATTTCTGCACAAAAACAACACCATGGTAGTTCTGCTGAAAACAACGTCAGTCCGGGTTAGTTCCATTCAAATCATGCAAATTAGAGTCCAAAACAAGGGAAAAAGGGTCAGGAAAAGTAGATACGTTGGAGACGTATCAACTCCCCCAAGCTTAAACCTTTGCTTGTCTTCAAGCAATTCAGTTGACAAACTGAAAGTGATAAGGAAAAACTTTTATGAACTCTTTTGTTCTTGTTTACATATATATGCTTACGTAGCACCCAGATTTTCAGCAAAGATTATGACTAACCATGTCAACAATAACTCTTAGGAATTATATTTACTCATAACAATCACACTCCACGGCGAGTCGCATCCATGGGTACCGTCCAAACCAACAACATTCCTGGGGGAGTTTTGTTTAATTATTTTTGATTTTTGATTTCGGGACTGGGAATCCCTATTACCGCCCCTCTCATGTAAGGACGAGTGGATAAACACTCATCATGAGAATAAACCGCTTAGCATCGAAGATACTGACCGCCCCCTGTCGCTCCATGAGCGGTCCAGGCACACAAAACAGATGTTCATTTGAATTTTTAGAGTTGGCACATGCAATTTTACTTGGAACGGCAGGGTAATACCGCATATAGGTAGGTTTAGTGGACTCATCTGGCATAACTTGGTTTAAGGGTTTTGATGCCCAAGCAGTATTCCCGCTTAATACAGTAGAAGGCTAGCAAGTAGATTGAGAAGCGGCCAGCTAGAGAGCGAAAACGGTCATGAACATGCATTACATATAATCAACATTGAATACTAGCATGAGTAGGATATGGACACCATGAACATAAATATCATGAAGGCTATGTTGGTTTTGATTCAACTACATGCGTGAACATGTGCCAAGTCAAGCCACTTGAAACATTCAGAGGAGGATACCATATCATCATACCGCATCACAACCATTTTAATGCATGTTGACACCCAAGATAAATCATTATCCACTCCTATCTACTTAAGC
Organism: Elymus sibiricus; assembly: GCA_039707655.1. Classification (NCBI taxonomy): domain Eukaryota; kingdom Viridiplantae; phylum Streptophyta; class Magnoliopsida; order Poales; family Poaceae; genus Elymus; species Elymus sibiricus. The sequence goes on from CM077665.1 coordinate 278,976,642, forward strand.
ATGGCATGGACAACTATAATCTCTAATGGTCATTGCAAACATATTTGATCATAATGAGATGAATCAAGGGATACTAGGTTAAACATATTTACAAAAACAAAAACAAGTTGAGTTCATACCCGCTTTTCTCTGCCACAGTCAATTCATCAATTGTCGTCATTATTGCCTTTCACTTGCACGACCGAATCATAAGAAAATAATAATAGTGCAAGAGTGCCATGTACTAAGCTAGAATCTGCAACATTTTATTCAAGAGGAGAAGAAAAGGTAATATGGGCTCTTTGTTAGATAAACAATAATCCAGATGAGAGCCACTCAACAATTTCATCGTGGTCTTCTCCTAGGTACGACTCAAGTAAAAAGAAAAGAATTTCAGAGAAACACACTGAAATATTTTTGGAGTTTTTTTTTCTTACATAAAGCAAATTAAAGAGGGAAAACAAAACGAGAAAAACTATTTACACGGGAAAGCTCCCAACATGTAAAAGAAGAAGCGATAAATCTTTTTGGGTTTTCTTTTGACGCTACAATTAAACTAAGCTAGAAAGAAAAACTAAAAACAAGTAGGAAATATATTTTTTGGATTTTCTCAAAGTTTTTCAAACACACAAGAAGAAAGCGAGAAAACAAATCTAGCATGGATATTACAATCAAAAAGTGTGAACACCGACAACTGGAATGAAATGTGTGAACATGAATGTAATGTTGGTGGAAATATGTACTCCCCCAAGCTTAGGCTTTTGGCCTAGCTTGGTAATCACCATCCGTATGAATAATAGTCTGGGCGATGGCTCACCGAGGCCCTCGGAGCAGACTCTGCGGCCCTCCTGGCAGGTTCAACCTCCGCGTTGTACGCATGGGCTTCGCTCTCAAGAACATAATATCTTCCCCTAGTGTGAAAATCAAAGAGAGCAGTAGCTGGCAAAGCAACCGGCACAACGTTTTTTTATTAAATCTCAAGTTATAGGTGTAGTTGGTGGCCGTACCCGTAAGGAACTTATGACACTTCATGGCATCAAAGTCTAAATACTGAGTGGGTAGGATGGGATCATTAGGCCATGGTGGAACATTTAATCTCTCCACGGGAGGCATAGATTCCTCCATAAAAATTACCACTAGCAGCATTAAGCTGCAACCTCCGTGCAACAATTTCACCAAGATTATAATCCTTATTCCCAGTTATGGCAGTGTGTAAGAGACTCAAATCACGAGCACACATTGTGCTACAATCTTGTTTGCGTACAATACATTTACCGTTAAAGAGCGCAAAATATTGTAGTGGTGGAAAATGGATGCTGTTAATTCTCCCTTGTGTAACCCCCTTATCTTCGCCAAAGCAAAGATTAACTAAAAATGATTCGTACTCAGCTTTTGTTGGTTCATCGAGGGAACCCCCATATGGAAGTTTGCATGCTTCGCTAAACATTTCTAACGACATGGTAAAGGAATGATCGTATAGGTTGAACGAAACTCTAGACTCACGAGGAAAATATTTAAATTTCTTTGTGAAGGTTTTCGTCAGTTCGAGTTGTTGGGGGCACTTATCTGCGATGAAGGGCTCAAGCTCTGTATTGTGAATAAATTGATCAAATTCCTCCTTAATACCTGCACCTTCCATAAACTCGTCACAAGGCCACAAGCATGATTTGATGGCGGCATCACGCATCGAGCTTTCGCTTGGTTCAACATAAGACTGTCGAACTGAGCTTCCACTTGATGAGGCTCCCGAGGATCTCCTCCTCGAAGAACTCCTAAAGAATTGCATTTTATTCCTATAAAAATTCTGAATTTTTTTTAGTCCACAGAAATTTGTCAACAAAACTTTGTAAGATTGTTAGCAACTACTCCTAAGCATGCACAGAAGCCATATTGAGCATTCAAACTACTTAGAACTCTAAGAATTCAACATGCAAGCTCATCTACAGCAGCACCAAGGGTAGCTAATTACTCTAAAAATAACCCACAAAAACAAAAACTAATTGGAGCAATGGAGGAGTCACATACCAAGTAGCGATCCCTCCAAACAGTTTCAGAAATGGAGCTTCGAGCAAAGAGATCGAAATCCACGGGTTTGAGAGCAAGAACACGAAAATGGTGGCTGTGGTGATTTTTTCTGGAGGTAGGTGATGATGTGGGCTAAAGAGATAAGTGAGGGGGCCCACGTGAGGGCCACAACCCACCAGGGCGCGCCTGGGGGTGCTGGCGCGCACTGGTCTCTTGTGGGCACCAGGTGCACCCCCTCTGGTGTTGTTTGCACCAAAAATTCAGAAATATTTGGAAAAAAACGTGTTAAATTTTGAGGGCATTCTGAGAATTTTTATTTTTGGGTCATTTTTATTGCATGGAGAAAACAAAAAACAGGATAAACATGGCATTTTATTTTATTTGACTAACTAAAACAGAAAATGAAAAGTGGGAGCAGAGAGTTGTGCTTACTAAATTCACTGACTTCATACCGCTCAAAAATGATCCATTAATAAGGTTGATCAAGTCTTATTAACAACCACTTCCGATTAGCATGAAACCGAAGAACTTTCGTAAAACACTAGGTTACCTCAATGGGGATATGCATATCCTAGACAATAAGTATATCATATTTCTTTTTGGTGGTAGGTAGAGGTAATTGAAAACTTCTAATAGTAATGATCGGAGATTCTTCAATAACATTTATACCATTCACTTGGAATTGTTTCTTCGGAAAGTGCACCGTATGCTCATTGCCATTGATATGAAAAGTGACTTTACTTTTATTGCAATCAATAACAGCCCCTGCAGTATTCAAAAAGGGTCTACCAAGGATAATCGACATGTTGTCGTCCTCGGGCATCTCAAGAATAACAAAGTCCGTTAAGATAGTAACATTTGCAACAACAACGGGCACATCCTCACAAATACCGATAGGTATGGCCGTTGATTTTTCAGCCATTTGCAATGATATCTCAGTAGGTGTGAATTTATTCAAATCAAGTCTTTTATATAAGGAGAAAGGCATAACACTAACACCGGCTCCCAAATCACACAAAGCAGTTTTGACATAGTTTCTTTTAATGGAGCAAGGTATAGTCGGTATTCCAGGATCTCCAAGTTTTTTAGGTACTCCATCCTTAAAAGAATAATTAGCAAGCATGGTGGAGATTTCAGCTTCAGGTATTTTTCTCTTATTAGTGATGATGTCTTTCATATACTTTGCATAAGGGGCCATCTTCAGAATATCAGTTAAGCGGGTACGCAAAAAGACTGGCCTAATCATCTCAGCAAAGCGCTCAAATTCTTCATCATCTTTTTTCTTAGATGGCTTAGGTGGAAAGGGCATGGGTTTTTGAACCCATGGCTCTCTTTCTTTACCATGTTTCCTAGCCACAAAGTCTCTTTTATCATAACGTTTATTTTTAGGTTGTGGGTTATCAAGATCAGGAGCAGGCTCTATTTCAACATCATTATCTGGTTCTATATCATTACTAGGTTGAGCATCATCGTGAACATCATCATTATCATATTCATTATCACTAGGTGAATGTTCACTACCAGATTGAGTTTCAGCATCAGAAATAGAGACATCATTATTATCAGGAGGTTTTTGTGTCTCAGGTTCCCTAGAGGTATGCAAAGTCCTATCATTTTTCTTTTTCTTTTTCTTCTTAGAAGGACTAGGTGCATCATGATTACTTCCCTGAGAGTCTTGTTCAATTCTTTTAGAATGGCCCTCAGGATAGAGTGGTTCTTGGGTCATTCTACCTCCTCTAGTTACTACTCTAGCAGCAAAATCATTCATATTATTATTCATTTCATCAAGCAATTCTTTTTGAGACTTAGCAACTTGTTCTAACCGAGTTTGAACCATAGAGGCATGCTTTCCTACACCTCTAACATCATTACTGATTCTAAATAGCAAGTCACTCAAGCGAGCAATCATATTAGAATTATATTTCAATTGTTTCAGAACATGAGCATTGAAATGATCTTGCTTCATAATATAGTTGTCAAACTCGTATAAGCATTGACTAGGATGTTTATTGTGAGGAATGTCACTTTCATTGAACTTTAATAAAGAATTTACCTCTACCACCTATGGAGGTGGTGGTGTGTCTAGGCCATGTATTTCTTCAATAGGTGGCAAATTCTTAACATCCTCGGCTTTAATACCTTTTTCCTTCAAAGATTTCTTTGCCTCTTGCATATCTTGAGGACTGAGAAATAAGATACCCCTCTTCTTCGGAGTAGGTTTAGACGGTGGTTCAGGGAGAGTCCAATCATCATAATTCTTCAATATGTTATTCAATAATTCCTCATCTTGTTCAACAGTTCGTTCCCTGAAAACACAGCCAACACAACTATCTAGGAAGTCCCTAGAAGCATCGGTTGGTCCATTATAAAAGATATCAAGTATTTCATTTTTCTTGAGAGGATGATCATGCAAAGCATTAAGCAACTGGAGAAGCCTCCCCCAAGCTTGTGGGAGACTCTCTTCTTCAATTTGCACAAAGTTAAATATTTCCTTTAAGGCAGCTTGTTTATGAGCAGGAAAATATTTTTCAGAGAAGTAGTAAATCATATCCTGGGCACTACGCACACAACCAGGAGTAAGAGTATTGTACCATGTCTTAGCATCACCCTTTAATGAGAACAGAAATAACTTAAGAATATAATAGTAGCGAATCTTCTCATCTTGAGCAAAGAGGGTGGCTATATCATTCAGCTTAGTAAGGTGTGCCACTACAGTTTCAGTTTCATAGCCATGGAAAGGATCAGATTCAACCAAAGTGATTAACTCTGGGTCGACAGAAAACTCATAATCCTTATCGGTAACAAAGATAGGTGAAGTAGCAAACTTAGGATCACATTTCATTCTAGCATTCAAAGTCTTTTCCTTATACTTGCGTAGAAATTTCTTAAGATCATTTCTATCCTTGCAAGAAAGAATTTCTCTAGTTATCTCCTCGTCCATAACATAACCTTCAGGTATCTTAGGCATTTCAAACTTAGGAGAGCTAGGACTAGTAGGTGTTTCATAGTCATCATTAGTTTCATAAACTTCATCAGTTTCAATAGTCTCAACAATTTTAGTAGTTTCATTCTCTTTAGCTCTAGCAATTTGTTCATCAAGAAATTCTCCTAGTGGCACATTATCATGAAGCATGGTACTAGCATCATCAATAGCATAATTCATAGCAGAGGTAGCATCATCAATAACTTGTGAAATATCAGGATTACTAGCATGTGGTGGTGTTGCAAGCTTACTCATAATAGAAGGTGAATCAAGTGCAGAGCTAGATGGCAGTTCCTTACCCCTCCTCGTCTTAGAGGGAAAAATCTTAGTCCTTGGATCCTTCAGATTCTTCATAGTGATCAAATGATATAAATCCCAAGTGACTCAACAAATATTGCTATGCTCCCTGGCAACGGCGCCAGAAAAAGGTCTTGATAACCCACAAGTATAGGGGGTCGCAACAGTTTTCGAGGGTAGAGTATTCAACCAAAATTTATAGATTCGACACAAGAGGAGCCAAAGAATACTTGAGTGTATTAGAAGTTGAGTTGTCAATTCAACCACACCTAGAGATTAAATATCTACAGCAGAGTGATCAGTAGCATAGTAATATGATAGTTTGATAACAGTAGTGACAGTAACAGTAGCGGTAACAGTAGTAGCAATAGTTTTTGTAGCAGTTGGAACAGCAGCAGCAGCAATAGTAACTTAGCAAGGACAATAAGTGGAAAGCTCGTAGGCACTGTATCGGTAACTCGTTGGATGATATTCATCATGTAACAGTCATAACCTAGGGCGATACAGAACTAGCTCCAGTTCATCAATGTAATGTAGGCATGTATTCCGTAAATAGTCATACGTGCTTATGGAAAAGAACTTGCATGACATCTTTTGTCCTACCCTCCCGTGGTAGCGGGGTCCATAAGGAAACTAAGGGATATTAAGGCCTCCTTTTAATAGAGAACCGGAACAAAGCATTAACACATGGTGAATACATGAACTCCTCAAACTACGGTCATCACCGCGAAGTATCCCAAATATTGTCACCATGGGGTTGACGGGTCATAACACGTAATAGGTGCATATGACTAGGCAAGATCGGATCAAGAACATAGATATATAGATGATAACATAAACGGTACAGATCTGAAATCATGGCACTCGGGCTCTAGTGACAAGCATTAGGCATAGCAAAGTCATATCAACATCAATCTCAGAACATAGTGGATACTAGGGATCAAGCCCTAACAAAACTAAATCAATTACATGATGAATCTCATCCAACTCCTCACCGACCAGCAAGCCTACGAAGGAATTACTCACTCCCGGTGGGGAGCATCATAGAATTGGCGATGGAGAAAGGTTGGTGGTGACGAAGACTGAAGATTCCCCTCTCCGGAGCCCACAAACGGGCTCCAGATCTGGCCTCCCGGTGAAGAACAGGAGGTGGCGGCGGCTCCGTATCGTAAAACGCGATGGAACTTTCTCTTTGATTTTTTTCTTCGAAAATAGGAATTTATAGTGGCGGAATTAGGGCAAGTGGGGCCACGAGGTGGGCACAACCCACCAGGGCGTGCCCAGGGGGCCTGGCGCGCCCTGGTGGGTGGTGGCCACCATGGCCCCTCTCTTCGGTGGATTTTGGCTCCAATAATTCACATATATTCTGAAATAATTCTCCAAAAAGTTTCGTTCCATTCCGAGAACTTTTGTTTCTGCACAAAAACAACACCATGGTAGTTCTGCTGAAAACAGCGTCAGTCCGGGTTAGTTCCATTCAAACCATGCGAATTAGAGTCCAAAACAAGGGCAAAAGGGTGAGGAAAAGTAGATACGTTGGAGACGTATCTGTCATTCCTGCGCCGAAATCGACAATGTTTGGCTACTCGCCCATCAACTTATCTATACTTGTTTTTGGATCCATAACCGTCCAGGTACAACAGTCGCCCTCTTCTCATTCTTGAATTAACATTTTTTCTCTATTCAAGATGTATGTTCGTCTGTCATCCAGAAAATTATATCGACAAGCTCGACCTCGTATCTGCGCACAGTGAAGGTCTTTGCAGTAGAATCTATCGGCCCCGACCTGGACCAAGTTGTCAGATTGCTGAGATGCTTTGTGTGCCTGGAGAAGCTACATATCGAGGTGATGCTCTTTCATGTTAAATTTTAACCACAACGGAATTCAATTTTTGAAACCCTGCAAATCATAAGAGGTCCCTTGTGTCTCCAAGCACTAATACATTCTCTTCTTTTGCAGATACGGTTAGGCCCGGTAGTGGATAATGTGATACAATATAACAATCCCATCGAATGCCTTGATCTCCATCTCTCAGAAATTACTTTGAACTCCTACTGAGGGACCTTACCGGAGATTATATTCGCCAGGTTCTTTGTTGTGGAAGCAAGTGTGCTAAATATAATGAGATTTTCCCTACGTTTATTGCGCAAAAAAGAATGGTTTGCTGATCAGCTCCGGCGACTAGGACAGAATGGAAAAGGCTCTGCAGAAGCTCAATTTTGTTTTATAACTTCAGTTTACAGACTATTCGGAAGTCCTTATGTCAAGCCCATAAATGACATGTCAGTGGCGGATCCCTTTGCAGAAATATTGAAGTTGCCAAACTAGTAGTAATATCAGTATGAACCTATCATATATGTTCATGTTCAGCTGATCAGCGCGGGTGTCTAGAGCTGCATGACAAAGTTTCTACATAAGCTGAATTTCATTCCTATTATCGGTTTGAACCTTGTAATCTTTGAATTTGAGCCTTGTAATGCTGGAATTTGAACCTTTGTACTATTTCTGTCATTTGTGATACAACCATGCAAATGGCATCTTATGAGGGAGACTCGTATTTTGGTAGTACTATCTTTTCCTTAGTATGCAATGGACGATTAATATCTGGACATTAATATGCAATTGACGATTAATATTCGGACCTTAAGAAGCAGAACCACGACCGAGGGTATCCTGCGCAACTCCAATGGCGCTCCCAGCGGCTGCCGACGATGAGCGCCAATTCACCATGCATGCCATAGTGGACACGCACAAAAGGTTCGCGGGGCTCTCGGTGTTGTACACCAAACATCCGATCTGGGTGGAGAACTCCAATGTTATGGACGTGTTACTTGACGAGGACAAGAATGAAGTGGTCTGGTTCGACCTCGCGTCCCACCGCATGCTTTGTTCTCGCGTCCCTCCGCGTGCTCTGCTCTCGCGCCCCTCCTCGCGCGCTATGCCAGCGGTTGGGGCCGGCCCACGATGATATTCGCTCCATATGCATGCGGTTGCGCAACGTGCGTTGCCCCATGTAGTTACCTGCTCCATGACTGAATCAGGCGCTACAAAAACTGCCATCCGGAGGTGCTGGTTTTCCAAGACGTCCGACCCCCATTTATACCCACGACCATTAACCATAGTCTCTTCATGCTTTCGATCGCGCCCCACAACACAATAAGCAACCCTCGATGACGCATACAAAGAGGATGTCCAGTGCGCTCCAATGGAGTTTGGCATGCATCATGTGGAGACCCACATGAGGAAGACGGTGGTGTACACTAACGACCCGTGCATGGTGGAGGACTCCATCGACACTATGGAGCAGTTGCTTGATGCGGAAGACAAGTACAAAGTGGTCGGCTTCGACCTCGCTTACACGGTGGTCGTGTCGGGCATGATCAGAAGGTTGTCGTCGCCCAGTTGTGTGTGCGCCATCATGTACTCCTCTACCACTACTGAATGGCCATAGTGCCTTGCGAGCGTTTCACCAGGTTTGTCAACAGACATGACTACAGGTTCGCTACGGTGGACACCACCAACGATGCAAGGGTGCTCAAGACTTCGGGCTTGGCCTGCCAGAAGCTTGCCAACATCCATGGCCACTACAATGTCTGGGGTAGCAAGAAGAACATGGACTCCCATGTTGACCTGGCCGAGGCCATCATCGACCCCTACTACAGAGACATGAAGGCTGAGTGTGACAAGAACAAGCCTGTCTGGCATAGGGCCTGGGTGAAGAAACTGGATGAATATCACTTCCAGACCGTGGCCAAGAAAGCGTACACATGCTACGAGATGTTCAAGCGGATCGTTGACATGAGGAAGTGCCTCCTACCTGAAGATTCCGAGGGATCGAGCCACAAGCAGAGTGGTGGTGGCAAACGTCACAGGAAGTAGATGGTTTGATTATCGTTTCTCATACTCCCTCTATGCCGAAATATTTGTAGTTTTAGAGGGATAAGTTTATTATGCATGTAATAGTTTATTGAGGTGTGCGCCAATGTTATGTGTGTATTTGTATGTTTAATTTGGTTATGCAATCATGTTCTTCTAAACAAAGCATAGATGTTTGTGGGCAGACTGAGCAGATCACATCGCATACGGAATAAACAACCAAATCCGTCGGTGATGATTTCATCAGTCCCTGACAGTTCTTTATTCGGAACTGTTTGCCCACAACACATCTGAGTGGCTTGTGTATGCTGTACATCACACACATCTTGATCTGAGCAACCGTTTGTGTTATTTTTGCTTATCGCACACAGTTCATCCCAGTGGCATGTATGTTGTCTACCACATACATCTTGATCTATGTAACCATTTGCGTTATTTTATCTCATCACAAACAGTTCATCCGAGTGACCTATATGCCATCTATCGCACACGTAATCATCTGGACAATCGTTTGTGTTCTGCTGGATCAGAGCAAACAGTTTATCAGGGTGAACTGTATGCCGTACATCGCGCACACTTGCAGTTTTCTAACCGTTTGTGTTATAGTGTCCAATCCCAAACAATTTATCTGGGCCAACTGTTTGCCACACATCGCACACGCAACTATTTTTAAGATCGTATTTGATGGATCCGCCACCGCACACAGTTCACGTCATTAGCGACGGAGCTATAACTATACCTTTTGCGATTTGGTCATCGCAAACAGTTTCGTCGAAGGGTCTCTGATTGATGTGTCGTCCTTGGACCATTCTGCAGTAGTGCATAGATGCATGCTTGTAGTGACCCGACCCAATACGGTCAAGTTTGTGTGCTTTCTATGCCATCCCTGGATCAGTAAGCTGGCACACACAGTACTTCGATGAAATACCATAACCTCACATGTAAAATAAATACAATAGACCCAGAGTATACCTTATATCAGAGCGGAAACAAATCCTTAAGGGTGTGGAGTCCCATCAACGCCAACGGGAAGTTGAGTGTAGACCATAACCCAATATTGTAACTCTTACTCGTCATTGAATCCCTGCAATAAGATACACGCTGCAGCCATGTAGGTCAGTACATTGAATGTACCGGCAAGATCACAATATAAGTAGGTGATAAAGACTAATCTATATGCAATAAGGCTCTGTGGCTTTGTGTCTGAGTTTTTGCATAAAAGCTGGTTTTACTTATTTTCCCTACAAAAAAGGATTTGTCAAGGAAACTTCACTACAGAATTATCTATTATGACATGGTTCCGCCAACCGATGTCTCATAGCCCAAATAATCATAAGTTGCCCACATTAAATTATCAGTCTGGTGTTGAGAGTTTCGAGATAGATCCAAGTCCAGAGGCTCAAATTGTCCATAACCGGGTACAGGGCTAATCGATTAGGTAGTAACTCTGTAGAGTGTTGTGCACCTTACCCACAAGAAACGTTCCCTCCATTGTAAGTCCTCACACTACTGGGTGTTTGAGAACAGGACGATCGAAACATGGTCTTTCAAAGAGTTCCCCTGACCATTGCCCGGTGCCCATCCAATCCTACTGTCGACTACATCTTCTAGCATCGTCCCAACCAGAGTCACAACTAAGGTCGACCAAGCAAGAGCCCATAATGACTTGTGGCTGCACGGGTAAGCTTCCGGGCATGTAGTATTCTTCCGTCTCTTTGAGTCTAGGTGAAGCTACCAGCAAGATGTCATGGCGCTTCTCCATGCATCACGGGTCATCCACTGGTTACTCCAGGGTGCCCATCAAAACCATCCTCCACCCAATAGTGTGTATTGAATTCTTGTCTCGGGTCTTGAAGTCTTGAGGTGTTCAAGATGTAGGCTTTGAAGTTGCCATCTTGAAGCTGACGTCATTGACCGTAAGTCCTCCTTCTCACACCACTCATGAGCACTCATACCAAACCCCTCTACAATAGCGCAACATAACATAAGCAATGTTCCAGGGGTTCAGTAACGATGGTGTTGGTTCCTACCTCAGGCTTCTACCCAACTACAATATTCAATATAACTACTTGAGAGAATGATGAAAAATGTGATACTAAATGCAATAAAAATAGGTATGAACATATGGTCAAAGTGAACTTGCCTGGTATTAGTTGATAAAGATAATATCGCTCTCAGAAAACTTGATATAACTATTCATCACTTTCCGATGAAAATCTATATAGTCAAACATTGCATTCACATACGCATTTACTCTAGCAAGAAAATCTAACAATCATTTTAACACCCAAAAAATAAAGAAATCAATAAGAAAAACAAATAAAAATCCAAAGAAAACTCCTAAAGGAAACTATATGACTTTACTACAAACAACGAAAATAGTTTTTGTCCTAAGTAAAACTTAACAGCAAAGAAAATGCTAAACAAATAGATTAACAGAAAACAAAATAATAAACTAATAAATAAACATAAAGTATTTGATAATATTTTTCCGTAGCTAAAAGAATCAACTGAAAAGCTTTTATAAAACTCTATGTATGACCTATACAAGTTTTTAATACAAAACAAAATCAAAAGAAAGATTTTCAATACTATAAAAAGTGTCTACTAATGCCTAACAGAAATATAAAATAATTTTTCAAAATTGACAAAAAGAAAATACCAAGAAATAAAAGATACTTCTTTTCTTTTTAAATAAAACCGCATAAACAAGTCAGATTTGAATCTGGCTCAAACAGAAATAAAAATATAAAGAAAATATATTTTATTGCTCCGTTCAATAAATAACTCTACTACAAAAACAAGAGAAAAACTAATTAACAAAAAACCTATTTTTAATAAAACTTGAAAAAAATTCATCAATTCAAAATATAAACTTTTCAAACTTGGCTCAAATTGAATCTACAGAAACTTTATCAAAATATTGATCTAATGCAAAAAGAATCACTCAAAATAACCAAAAATCTAAAAGATATTAAGAAATCAAAATCAAAAACTATTCTGAAAATAAAATAGAAACTGAAAAACAGAAAATATTACGGATCGGCTATTTCACTACGTGGCAGAACGTGAGTGGGCTAGCGGGCGGGAGAGAGCGATTTGCGGGCGGACGGCCGAATGCTAAAACAAAATGCTTCGAGATTTAAAACTCCTAATGTACGCCGTCTACATCTAATGGGGGAGGGTGGTCCGGCGGCTTACAGCGGGGTGGAGGGGATTCCGGTGAGGTGGCGACGGTGACCGAAGCTTCGGGCGAAGGGGATGGTGGCTCCAGAGCCTCCCGGCGACGTTGGAGAGGTCCGGGCAATGCAGATGACCACGGCGGAGCGAGGGGTTGGTTTCAGAAGGAGGCGAGGGGGTCTGTTGTGAGTGGGGAGTCGGCAATGGCGGTGGTGGTGCTCGGGCGAACTCCGCTGAGGAATGGGCGAGTGTGGTGAGGGTTCTGGAGGGAACGGGTCGAGAGGCCAGGTATTTATAGAGGGGAGGCGTGGAGGAGGGTTCGAGGTCAATGGGCAGGAGATCCCAAAGGATTTGGTGATGGGGCAGTGGTCTCCGGCAAGATATGGAAGGTGGAGCTGGAGAAGGAAGGTGACCATGGCCGGGGATCGGCCGGTGAGCGGGTCCCTCCCGTCAGAGAGAGGGAGGGAATCCGCGAGGGGATCGGTGGCCGGATCCAAGCAGATTTGGATTGGGCGAGGGGGTTAGTGGTTCGGGGCGTTCGTGGGCCACACTGGCTGGGCTAAAGGCTTCAGCCATTTTCTTTTTTGAAAATAAAAATGAACAGGGAAAATAAAAAGTAAATAAGAAAATAAATAAATGTTTATATATACATATTATATATCAAGAGTTTCAGGAGAAAAATTCCTAAAACATGAACATATTTTCAAGGCCAAATAAGATACTAAAAATATATTTATTTGAAAATTTCTAAAATGTGTTTGAATTTGATTTCAAATATTTCCTAATATTTCTTTTGTTTTACAAATTTGATTCTCAACAACAAAATTGTCTCTAATTTGGAGTTTCACTTGCCTCCCCTCGTTTCATTGGTTTATGAGAGAATTTGAAAAGAATTTTGAATAGGATTTAAATGGAAAATGGAAAGCCTCATATGAAAAATTGAAATGCTTTCCCATTGAAAGTTGAAAGGCGTCAATATGAAAACTTCAAAGTTCAACAAAAATGCAAGAATGCTTTTTTTTTGGGAAAGTCCTTTTATTCCCTCTCATTAAGTTTTTCAAAAGGTTGAAATTCCACTCAATTTCACACAATCAATCACACATCAAACAAACAACATTCATAATTATCTATTTAATATATCATTCCAAAATTTAGAATTTTGGGATGTTACAAACTACCACCCTTAAAATGAGATTCCGAGAGGCTAGAAAGAAATGGTTATGGTTTGGGGTCTTCTAGCAAATCCATTGATCGGAAAAGTCTAGGGTGCTACCACACTTAAAATCAAAGTCATGGGTCCAACAAAACCCGTGTACTACTTTCCATGAAAAAATCCGTCTTCTCGCAAAATCTTGAGTCTTCCGAGGCTTGACAGGTCTAACGCCAAATACTAAACAACGGTCGTTAATCTCATGGTGGTCAACAAATAATGGTTCCTGCAGGAAAATGGTCTGGGTTGAATCTCATCGTATAACCTACGTTTGGCATTGATACGTCTCCAACGTATCTATAATTTTTGATTGTTCCATGCTGTTATATTATCTGTTTTGGATGTTTTATATGCATTAATATGCTATTTTATATTATTTTTGGGACTAACCTATTAACCTAGTGCCCAATGCCAGTTTTTGTTTTTCCTTGTTTTTGAGTATTGCAGAAAAGGAATATCAAACGGAGTCCAAACGGAATAAAATTCTACGCTGATTTTTCTTGGACCAGAAGGAACCCAGGAGGCTTGGAGAAGAGGCCAGAAGACCTACGTGTGGGCCACAATCCACCAGGGCGCGCCCCTGGGGGGGCGCCCCCCTGGCTTGTGCGCCCCCCGTAGCTCCTCCAACCCTAATTCTCCGCCTATAAATTCAGAAATATTCCCCCAATACCAGAAAGAGCCAAGATAATACTTTTCCGCCGCCGCAAGCCTCTGTTCCCGTGAGATCCCATCTTGGGGCCTTTTTCGGTAATCTGCCGGAGGGCGATTCGATCACGGAGGGCATCTACATCAACACCATTGCCCTTCCGATGATGCGTGAGTAGTTCACCTCAGACCTTCGGGTCCATAGCTAGTAGCTAGATGGCTTCCTCTCTCTCTATGATCTTCAATACCATGTTCTCCATGATCTTCATGGAGATCTATCCGATGTAATACTCTTTTGCGGTGTGTTTGTCGAGATCCGATGAATTGTGGGTTTATGATCAGATTATCTATGAATATTATTTGAATCTTCTCTGAATTCTTATATGCATGATTTCATATCTTTGGAAGTCTCTTCGAGTTATTGGTTTGGTTTGGCCAACTAGATTGGTAATTCTTGCAATTGGAGAAGTGCTTAGTTTTGGGTTCAATCTTGCGGTGTCCTCACCCAGTGACAAAGTAGGGGTAGCGAGGCACGTATTTGTATTGTTGCCATCAAGGATAAAAAGATGGGGTTTTCATCATATTGCTTGAGTTTATCCCTCTACATCATGTCATCTTACTTAATGCGTTACTCTGTTCTTCATGAACTTAATACTCTAGATGCAGGCAGGAGTCGGTCGATGTGTGGAGTAATAGTAGTAGATGCAGAGTTGTTTCGGTCTACTTGATACGGATGTGATGCCTATATGCATAATCATTGCCTTGGATATCGTCATAACTATGCGCTTTTCTATCAATTGCTCGACAGTAATTTGTTCACCCACCGTATTATTTTCCTTCAAGAGAGAAGCCTCTAGTGAAACCTATGGCCCCCGGGTCTATTTTCCATATTATATTTTCATATCTATAAACCAAATATTCCAAAAATTTGACACCCTGGATTTTGGCTACAGTGATCATTGTAATTAAGCACAGTGATGACCTTTATCAATGCCTAATCATTTTGCTAAACAGTGCATGATCAATATGGATTTCAAATCTCATTTCAAATTCCACTACTAAATGCCCTAGGATTTTATTGTGATAAAATAAATCCTCAAACAGCATAAGAAAAATGTTGCACAGTTGCTAAAAATCACCAAAAAAATAATGTTTGGGAAAACAACATCACCTTGATGTTGGTGTGGACCCCACCATCAATAACAGCAACTTAAAATCAATTTAAAGTGCTCTTTAATTTAAATGGAAAATGCAAACAGATTCCAAAAATCCCCAAACTTTTTGTGGCCATGTGAAATATTGCAGGATATTTATTGGGCCATGTTACTTATTTTTGCTGTGAAGAAATATGGCCTAAAATAAATAAAACAGAAATATGGCCCCCCTCGTCCCCGGTCGATAGCGGCCTCGTCCGCGCCTCTGGAGGGGATAAGAGCGCCCCTCTCGCACCCCTGGCGAACCCTAGCCACCTCTCTCCCTCTCCCACACTCTCTCCCAACTCACCCGAGCGCCGCCATGATCGGCCTCCGCTGAAACTCGCGGCCACTGCCTCCATCTCGTCGCCGCACCGTGTCCATCGTCTTCCCCTGCCTCGACTACGTCGGCTGCGCCGACTCGTTGGAGCTCGGAGCCGCCACAACGTCGTCGGCGTCGTCGTCTTCAACCCACGGGCACCCGAGTCGCCGCCGTCGATTCGCCGCCGTCCAGCCTCCCTGAGCCCACGTTATCACATCTACGGGACCGATGTGAGCTTCTCACCGTTCCCCCTCTCCTCTCGCCGTCGTTAGCAACCCCTAGCGCCGATCCCCATCGTGCCCGAACTCACCGCCACCTAGCTCGTCGCCGGCGTCGTTCCGGCGACCAAATGGTCACGTGGTCCTGTCCAATTTGCTCGCCATGCCGCGTAGAGTCTCCCCAGCGCTTCGCCCCGTCCGTTTGCGCGCTATAACGCCAACTTCGCCGACACCCGAAACCACCCCGCCGCGGACCTTGTCGCCGGCGACGATTCCGGTCGATTCCGGCAATGCCACGGCCACCACTGGACGCGGCGCTGAATGCTCGTTCGAACGAGCCTAACCACGCGCCGAATGGTCGCCTGTGGCCGTTTTCCGACGACGTCCAACGCGCGCCGCCACGGGACGGGCTCGCCGGCGCGATTCCGGCGAGTCTCCGGTCGCCGTCCGACGTGGCCTGACGTGTGGGTCCCCTGTGACGCTGACGTGTGGGCCCAGTTGACTCGTTGACCGGGTCAACACGTTGACGTGGCAGCCACAGTCGCTGACCACTGGGCCCCGCATAATTTAAATGATTTTTTCTAAATAATAAAAATGTTAATTAATCTGTTAAATTAAATTAACTACTAATCAGTCGCTGACCAGTAGGGTCCACCCTCTAATTAATCATTAATTAGTTTAAATAAATCCTAATTAGCTACTGTGACGCTGAGCAGTGGGACCCACTAGTCAGGTTTGACTATTCAACCGCCACTGTTGACCGCTGACGTTAGTTATACGTCATGCTGACGTCAACTTTTACTATTCTGGATAATTCGGATTTAATTAATTAAAATAATTCCAGAAAATCAATAAAACTTTAGAAAATCATATCTTTTAAACCTTAACTCGGATGAAAAAGTTTTATACATGAAAGTTGATCAGAAAAATCCCACGAATCCGAATACGCTGTCCGTTCATCTGTCACATGCTCCTAGCATGATGAACATGGAACATTTTCCTCTCCGGGTCATCTGTCCGATAAATCCAAAGACCCGGGAAATATCGTCAGATATTCTCCCGCTCCGTCTAACACGTGTAGTACTGCGTTAGTACATGCCTAGCCCTGCATATTGCCATGTCATGCATCGTGTTGCATCTGTGCTGTATATTTATTGTTTCTTCCCCCCTTCTTCTTTCCGGTAGACCCCGAGACTGACGGTGCTCCCGGGTACGACTACACCCCCGACGATCAGACCTTTGCAGCAGAGCAGCAAGGCAAGCAACCCCCCCTTGAGCATTCCGATATCGCCCATTCCTTTCCCTCTTATTCTTGCATTAAATTTTGCTACTGTATTAGCTAGCTCCTATTTCTGATGTATAGCCTGTTTTTGATAAACTGCTACTATACCTGCAATCGTACCAACTGTTTAGTATAGGTTGATCAGTGAATCCCCTGTGACCCCCTTAGTCCCAGTTGCCTTTGCTTCTTCATCGACGACCCGACGACTCGAAGACTCGGTCAACCGACCGACAAGTCAGGCCCCTCACATCACCGCACTCCCCTTAGTTGTACGACTCTACAGCGCTACTATCGAGTACCGAGGGTGACACCTCGTGAAGTACTCATGATGCTAGCTCTGTCGTGCAGCTAGTCGGTCGTGGTTATCGAGGGTGATTCCTCCTTCACTACTCCCGACGATGACTCTGTCGTGCAACCCCTCAAGTGTGGGACCCTCGAGGGTGATTCCTCTAAGTCCACCTTGACGGTTTCATCGAGCGGGGCCCCTTGAGAGTGATTCCTCAGGTTCCGTCTTGATGTTTTATACACACAGTTACTATGACCGGGTTACAGAAACATGTTGGTGATGGGTCGGCCCTGAGGGGTACCCACGGTTTGATGATGATGGGGCGTGGACTGGCGAGAGAGGCCTTTGCCACACATCCTCGAGGCGGGGCGACGGACCGCACTTCATGGGTCGCGCTTTCCCCGCATTAATAAAATGCTAATGGGTTGGGTACTTGATCTGAGTTAGGTCGTTGGCCTTAATACGCACTAACCTTCACGTGGGAGAAGTTATGGGTACTCAGCGTCGTTGTATCAGCCGAAGCTCTTCGGACGTCAGCAATGGAGCGGCGCGCGCCGGATTGGACTGGATGGTGCAGCTCTTGGACTGGAGTGTACTAGGTCTGTTTCCGCCCGCGTACGCATCGTGCAGGAGTGCAAGGGCAAGTGGGCCCACGAACCTACGCGCTTAGGATTTAGACCGGCTGGCTGGCCTCTTCGTTGAGCCTAGGTGGGGCGACGACGTGCTGATATCCCGAGGCCGGGCATGACCCAGGAAAGTGTGCCCAGCCGGAGGTGATTCAGGCGTGTTGGGGAATATGTGGTGCACCCCTGCAGGGATGATTAATCTATTCGAATAGACGTGTCCATGGTAACAGGACGACTTGGAGTTGTGCCTCGACCTTATACAACTATAACTGTGATTTAATTTGAAATGAATGTGGCTCCGAGATTGCTTCCTCGCAGGGAGTCGAGGAAGAATCTCTGGGCGTGGTTACTTAATAAAATTGCTACAATAATATGACTATATATATGAGTTACCAGTCTACTCTCTTCTAATGCTGCAAGATGTTGAAGATGCTAGTCTTCGATAGGACTAGGCCTTCCCCTACTCTTGCTTTCTGCAGTCAGTCCAGATATATCCCCACTCCTTGATACTGATGCATACTTAGCATAGTTCTGATGTCAGTCTTGCGATTACTTTGGATGAGTACTCACCGCTGCTTTGCATTCTCTTTCCCCCTCGATACGATTCTGCGTTCAGACGATGGAGCCCAGGAGATGGAGTACGCCGGAGATGACTACTACACCACCGCTGGAGCCTACTACTACGTGGAGAACACCGACGCTCAGGAGTAGTTAGGAGGTTCCCAGGCAGGAGGCCTCGCCTCTTTCGATCCGCTACTTATGTTTGTGCTAGCCTTCTTAAGGCAAAACTTGTTTAACTTATGTCTGTACTTAGTTATTATTTGCTTCCGCTGACTCGTGCTTTGTCGAGCTTTGTATTCGAGCCCTCGAGGCCCCTGGCTTGTAATATGAAGTTGTATGACTTTAATTTGTGTCTAGTGTTGTGTTGTGATATCGATCAGTGGGTCCCTAATCTTGGTCGTACGCATTGTGTGTATGATTAGCGTACGGTCGAGATCGGGGGCGTCACAAGTTGGTATCAGAGCCGACTGCCTGTAGGTAGCCCCCTTTCCAACTCCTTGGCCGAACTTGAGTCTAGTCATTGAAAAACTTTTACTAACATAGTTGTGTGGCTTACGGGCCCACATCTCAATCGGGTGGTATTAGTATCTTTTATTTCTCATCCTTACTCTGGGTTCTGATCTCTCTTCTCTTTCGGGTTAAAGATTTTGCTAACTATAACATTAGGTTCTCGTGATCACATCCACCGGAGAATTATTTTGTTGACAATTGTTTTCCCTTGAAGTATGATGCACACACTGTCATTTGACATCCTTAATCTTCTTGTTACAGATTCGTCCCGCCAGGCAGGTTGTTCGTCTGACTTTTGCTCACGACACGACTGGGTTCCCGACCATTCTGATCAACCTCTTGATTAGGCTGGGATATCGCTGGTACCCCGAGTACACGGTTTACGAGGACTACCGCGAGTTCAACCAGGAACAGTATGAGGTTGAAATGGTTATCTGGGATCGACAGGACCTCTCCATCACTGAGCTGCACACCTTTCGTGGCATTGGAGTGACTGTTGAGATGGCAGTACAGGATGCTGCCTATGCTGCTATTGTTCGTCTTCGTGCAGCGAACCCTTGTTTGGAGGAGACGGCATACCGATACATCCCGTATGTCCCTGCTGGAGTTGATACGGCAGCCAACGCTGAGGTCTTGACCCCTTTCGCACGGCAGCATACCGACCGGTCCTACACTGCGGTTTGCACCCCCTACGTGAGTCGTCGTTACGACCCACAGGTTCTGGTCCAGTACACTGAGGCACTGGATCGCACTGTCAGGGCTCTTAACTTCGAGATGTACGCCACCTGAGCTCGTCTTCGTCAGGCTATGGTGCAGTTGTTGCCAGCAGTCAGTGCGAGGATACATCCGGAGTACATCCTTTGCCCACGCCGGACAGAGTTTCCTCCAGGTCTTGAATGGCTTGAGGTCGGAGGTCGTACTCTGGCACGTGGACCTGCGCTCCCGCTTGATATGCAGATTCTGCATCAGAGAGTGCACGGGATGCAGGACCCTGCCACCAGGTTTCACATTCAGGGTCACGTGCAGTTCCGTGGTTACTTTCGTTGTCCCCGACGTTGGCGTAGCATATCGCTATGTCTCGTTGTTGTATCCCTCCACCGCGTGCCTGCGTGCCGCCTAGTAGTCTAGGTTAATTTCATGCCGGACCTATCGTCTATTTCGTAACGAACTTATGGTTTGTAATAGACCTATGTATGGATCTGTATGTTGAAGTTTGAACTACTATGTCGTATCTATTGCACTTCCTTCTTTGTGCAATTTACTTCATGAATGATTCTTTGTCTTTGCAATTACACAATGCTAAACTACCACTGTTAAAAATTTGACAGAATGGTTAGGCCAGCTGGTCGTGGTCGTGGTGCGCCTGAACCGCCACCACCACCGGAATACATGGCTGGTATGATGCAACAGTTTGAACTGAATCGCCCGTTTATGCAAGGGCTTATGGACCAGTTCCCGAGGCCGAATATGAATCAGCAGCCAGCCCCAATGACTCTGCAAGACTTTATGCGTCTCAACCCTACGATCTACCGCAGCTCAACTCAGCCGCTTGACGCAGATGACTGGCTCCGTGACATCACTTATGAGCTGGAGTCTTCAGGCGCCCCAGAGGCTAGCTATGTCACCTTTGCCTCGTACTTTCTGAAGGGCCCTGCTGCTCAATGGTGGGACAGCCACAGGCGCTCTCAGCCTGTCGGAACAATCATCACCTGGCCAGAGTTTCAAGCTGTGTTCCGTGCTCGTCACATTCCTCAGGGAATGATGGATAAGAAGAAGCGTGAATTCCGCAACTTAGTCCAGGGCAACAAGACTGTGGATGCTTATCAGCGGGAATTTCTGGACTTGTCTCGCTATGTGGAAGAAGATGTTGCAACTGATGCTCGTAGGCAGGAGAAGTTCCGTGAAGGCCTCCACCCGGATATCAAGCTGGCACTCCTTGCTCAAGACTTCGGTAACTTTGCCACCTTGGTGAACAAGTCTATTATAGTGGAAACGGGTCTGCGGGACTACAAGGACAGCAGCAAGCGCAACCGTGACATGGGCACATCTTCGGGCTCATCTGCTCAGAAGTGCAAGATCTGGATCCCCAACAACATGTACCATGCACCTGCTCCTGCTCCAAGGCCGTCCTATGCTGCACCTCGTCTGCCTCCTCCACCACCTAGGCAGCCGAGGCTCCTAGCTCCGCCACCACGAGCTCCTGTTCCCCCTTCTCATCCTGAGGATTGGTTGTGCTTCAAGTGTGGTCGCCCAGGACACCGTGCTAGAGAATGCAGGCAGAATCAGAATCAACTTGCACTGCCTTCCAACCAGCCCCGCAACAACAATGCCAGGCCTAACACTGGTCGTGTCCAAGCTAACAATGTTGATCTGAATGAAGCTCAAGACCAGCCTGCTACTGTGATGGGTACTCTTCTCATCAACTCAGTACCAGCTTCTGTATTGTTTGATACAGGAGCATCGCATTCTTTTATGTCAGAAGATTTCGCATACATGCATGACATTAAGTGTGAAGAGATGAACGTCCCAATAGTGGTAAACACTCCCGCGGGCCAATGTCGGACCTCCGTTATTAGTCACAATGTCCCCATTGAAATTGAAGGGTTGGAATTCCATGCCTCCCCCATAATGCTGAAGTCTTCCAATATCGATCTCATTCTCGGAATGGATTGGTTGAAAGCGCATACTGCTTCTATTGTTTGTGACACCAAAACCGTCCACCTCCTACATCCTTCGAATGAGATCATAAGCTATCATGCTCATCTTGTTCGGAATGCTGAAGCCTGACTATATGCCATGAATGCATTAAACGAGTCACCTCTTGAGGGAATTGAAAACATTCCAGTTGTCCGGGATTTCGAAGATGTTTTTCCAGAAGAACTTCCAGGGATTCCCCCTGCTAGAGCTGTCGAGTTTGTTATCGACTTGGTACCTGGTACTACTCCTATAGCCAAGCGTCCGTATAAGATGCCACCACATGAACTCCTAGAACTTAAACAAGAAATTGACAATTCGCTTTGTCTGGGTTTCATTCGTCCAAGTTCCTCTGCTTGGGGAGCACCTTCTCTCTTTGTCCAGAAGAAAGATGGAACGAATCGGTTAGTTCAAGATTACCGTCCCATCAACCAAGCAACGATTCAAAACAAATATCCACTTCCTCGGATTAACGATCTGTATGATCAACTTGCTGGTTCATCAGTGTATTCAAAACTTGACTTGAGGTTGGGTTACCATCAGATCCGGGTTCGTGAAGAGGATATTCCCAAGACTGCCTTTGTTACTCGCTGTGGTTCATACGAGTACACCGTCATGTCCTTCGGCTTAACCAATGCCCCAGCAACCTTCTCTCGCCTGATGAACTATATATTCATGGATTACCTCGATAAATTCGTCATGGTTTATCTAGATGATATCCTGGTTTATTCCAAGAATAAAGAAGAGCATGCTGAACATCTTCGTCTTGTACTGGAGAGGCTTCGAGAACATCAACTTTATGCAAAGTATTCAAAGTGTGAGTTCTGGATGGACGAAGTGACCTACCTTGGTCATGTGATCTCCAAGGATGGTATTGCGGTCAACCCTGAACGAGTTCGGGCTATTCTTGACTAGACTCCCCCGAAGAATGTCAAACAAGTCAGAAGTTTTCTCGGACTCGCCAGCTATTGCCGTTGATTCGTCGAGAACTTCTCCAAGATTGCAAAGCCCATAACCAATCTGCTTCACAAAGGTGTTAAATATGAGTGGACAGAAAAATGTCAGGAGAGCTTTCAGGCACTTAAGGACAAACTAACGTCTGCTCCAGTGCTTGCTCCTCTGGATACTCGTAAGGACTTCGTCATTTATTGTGATGCTTCACGTCAAGGAATGGGATGTGTCCTAATGCAAGAGCGCAGAGTGGTTGCTTATGCATCTCATCAATTGCGTCCCCATGAAGAGAACTACCCGGTTCATGACCTTGAACTTGCTGCAGTAATTCATGCACTGAAAGAGTGGCGGCAATACCTTGTTGGTAATCGTTGCGAGATCTACACCGATCATCAAAGTTTGAAGTACTTGTTTACTCAGCCAGATCTGAATCTCCATCAACAAAGATGGATGGAACGCATAGCCGACTACAACGTGGGTATTTCTTATACCCCAGGCAAGGCTAATGTAATGGCTGATGCTTTGAGCCGCAAGTCTTATTGCAATCACCTCCAGGTTCACAAGGTTCACCCCCTTCTTCAAAAGGAATTCCGCAAGCTGAACCTCCATATTGTTCCTCAGGGTTCTACAAAATGAACCTCCACGTTGTTTCCCAGGGTTCTCTTAATACCCTGGTTGCTAAACCAGATCTTGTGAACGTCATCAAGTGGATCCAGAAGTGTGACAGTGAAGTCGAGAGGATTAAATTCGATCTCGCAGAAGGGAAGCCCTCACCCTTCACTATTGCTGAGGATGGCGCTTTGTACTTCAAGGGCCGCCTAGTGGTACCGAGTAAGGAGGAAAACAATGATTTGACTCAGGAGGTCATGAAGGAAGCACATGACACTCCGCTGTCTATTCATCCTGGTGGTACCAAGATGTACCAAGACATTCGTCAAAGATTCTGGTGGTCTAACATGAAGCAAGACATTGCTCGCTATGTTGCTGAGTGTGATGTTTGCCGTCGTATCAAAGCAGAACATCAAAGGCCTACCGGAACTCTGCAACCTATTACGGTTCCTGAATGGAAATGGGATCATGTTGAAATGGACTTCATTACTGGTTTTCCCAGATCACAGAAAGGTAATGATGCTATTCTTGTCGTCATTGACCGACTGTCCAAAGTTGCACATTTTCTAGCCGTCAAAGAAACGATCACTGCTAGTCAGCTGGCAACTCTCTACATGTCCAGAATTGTTTCACTTCACGGTATTCCACTGGTTATCAGTTCGGACCGTGGAAGTTTATTCACTTCAAGATTCTGGGCAAGTTTCCAGGAAGCTATGGGAACTCATTTGTCATTCAGCACCACTTTTCACCCTCAATCCCAGGGTCAAGTTGAAGAGTCAATCAGATTCTCGAAGACATGCTTCGATCTTGTGTCATTTCTTTCGGCAAGAAATGGGAGGAATCCCTTCCGTATGCTGAGTTCTCCTACAACAATAGCTATCAAGCTAGTCTGAAGATGGCTCCCTTTGAAGTGTTATATGGACGTAAGTGTCGAACTCCTCTGAATTGGTCAGAAACTGGGGAACGTACACTTATCGGTCCGGATATTATTCAACATGCTGAAGATCAAGTCCGCGTTATTCATGCAAATCTGAAGGCTGCGCAGTCTCGTCAGAAGAGTCAGTATGACCGTCATCACAAAGATATGGTCTATCAACCTGGCAAAAAGGCTTATCTTCGAGTCACACCAATAAGAGGTACACACCGTTTTGGGATCAAGGGCAAGGTGGCTCCTCGATATATTGGTCCTTTCACTGTCCTCGAAAGGCGTGGTAAGGTGGCATGTCAACTGGAACTACCGCCAAACCTTTCTCAGGTTCACGATGTGTTCCATGTGTCGCAACTTCGTCGCTGCTTCAAGGATCCTATCCGAGCAGTGGATCATGATATGCTTGAGCTGCAACAAGACCTTTCTTACAAAGAGCAACTAGCCTGCATTCTCGATGAAACTGAACGCCGGACTCGTCAGAAGGTTACTAAGTTCTTGAAGGTGCAGTGGGCAAATCATTCTGAAGATGAAGCCACTTGGGAACGCGAAGATCATCTTCGTGCAGAATACCCCGGGCTTTTTCCTTCTACTTCTTAATTCTCGGGACGAGAATTCTTGTTAGTAGGGGAGAATTGTGTCACCCTGGATTTTGGCTACAGTGATCATTGTAATTAAGCACAGTGATGACCTTGATCAGTGCCTAATCATTTTGCTAAACAGTGCATGATCAATATGGATTTCAAATCTCATTTCAAATTCCACTACTAAATGCCCTAGGATTTTATTGTGATAAAATAAATCCTCAAACAGCATAAGAAAAATGTTGCACAGTTGCTAAAAATCACCAAAAAAATAATGTTTGGGAAAACAACATCACCTTGATGTTGGTGTGGACCCCACCATCAATAACAGCAACTTAAATCAATTTAAAGTGCTCTTTAATTTAAATGGAAAATGCAAACAGATTCCAAAAATCCCCAAACTTTTTGTGGCCATGTGAAATATTGCAGGATATTTATTGGGCCATGTTACTTATTTTTGTTGTGAAGAAATATGGCCTAAAATAAATAAAACAGAAACTATAAAAGAAAGTAGAAAAGAAAAAGAATAAGAAAAGGAGAAAAAGCACTGTGCACTTAAGCCTGTGGGCTACAGTGCGGCCCAGCCCACTCCCCATGTCGTCCCCTTCCTACAGCTCACGCGCGCGCGCGATCGCCGCCCCGACCCCCCTCGTCCCCGGTCGACAGCGGCCTCGTCCGCGCCTCTGGAGGGGATAAGAGCGCCCCTCTCGCACCCCTGGCGAACCCTAGCCGCCTCTCTCCCTCTCCTCCCACTCTCTCCCAACTCACCCGAGCGCCGCCATGATCGGCCTCCGCTGAAACTCGCGGCCACCGCCTCCATCTCGTCGCCGCACCGTGTCCATCGTCTTCCCCGGCCTCGACTACGTCGGCTGCGCCGACTCGTTAGAGCTCGGAGCCGCCACAACGTCGTCGGCGTCTTCGTCTTCAACCCACTGGCACCCGAGTCACCGCCGTCAATTCGCCGCCGTCCAGCCTCCCCGAGCCCACGTTAGCACACCTACGGGACCGCTGTGAGCTTCTCCCCGTTCCCCCTCTCCTCTCGCCGTCGTTAGCAACCCCTAGCGCCGATCCCCATTGTGCCCGAACTCATCGCCGCCTAGCTCATCGCCGGGGTCGTTCCGGCGACCAAATGGTCACGCGGCCCTGTCCAATTTGCTCGCCGTGCCGCGTAGAGTCTCCCCAGCGCTTCGCCCCGTCCGTTTGCGCGCCGTAACGCCAACTTCGCCGACGCCCGAAACCACCCCGCCACAGACCTCGTCGCCGGCGACGATTCCGGTCGATTCCGGTAATGCAACGGCCACCACTGGACGCGGCGCTGAATGCTCGTTCGAACGAGCCTAACCACGCGCCGACTGGCCGCATGTGGCCGTTTTCCGACGACGTCCAACGCGCGCCGCCGCGGGACGGGCTCGCCGGCGCGATTCCGGCGAGTCTCCGGTCGCCGTCCGACGTGGCCTGACGTGTGGGTCCCCTGTGACGTTGACGTGTGGGCCCAGTTGACTCGTTGACCGGGTCAACACGCTGACGTGGCAGCCACAGTCACTGACCACTGGGCCCCGCGTAATTTAAATGATTTTTCTAAATAATAAAAATGTTAATTAATTTGTTAAATTAAATTAACTACTAATCAGTCGCTGACCAGTAGGGTCCACCCTCTAATTAATCATTAATTAGTTTAAATAAATCCTAATTAGCTGCTGTGACGCTGAGTAGTGGGACCCACTGGTCAGGTTTGACTATTCATCCGCCACTGTTGACCGCTGACGTTAGTTATACGTCATGCTGACGTCAACTTTTACTATTCTGGATAATTCGGATTTAATTAATTAAAATAATTCCAGAAAATCAATAAAACTTTAGAAAATCATATCTTTTAAACCGTAACTCGGATGAAAAAGTTTTATACATGAAAGTTGATCAGAAAAATCCCATGAATCCGAATACGCTGTCCGTTCATCTGTCACATGCTCCTAGCATGATGAACATGGAACATTTCCCTCTCTGGGTCATCTGTCCGATAAATCCAAAGACCCGGGAAATATCGTCAGATATTCTCCCGCTCCGTCTAACACGTGTAGTACTGCGTTAGTACATGCCTAGCCCTGCATATTGCCATGTCATGCATCGTGTTGCATCTGTGCTTTATATTTATTGTTTCTTCCCCCCTTCTTCTCTCCGGTAGACCCCGAGACTGACGGTGCTGCCGGGTACGACTACACCGCCGACGATCAGACCTTTGCAGCAGAGCAGCAAGGAAAGCAACCCCCCCTTGAGCATTCCGATATCGCCCATTCCTTTCCCTCTTATTCTTGCATTAGATTTTTCTACTGTATTAGCTAGCTCCTATTTCTGATGCATAGACTGTTTTTGATAAACTGCTACTATACCTGCAATCATACCAACTATTTAGTATAGGTTGATCAGTGAATCCCCTGTGACCCCCTTAGTCCCAGTTGCCCTTGCTTCTTCATCGACGACCCGACGACTCGACGACTCGAAGACTCGGTCAACCGACCGACAAGTCAGGCCCCTCACATCATCGCACTCCCCTTAGTTGTACGACTCTGTAGCGCTACTATCGAGTACCGAGGGTGACACCTCGTGAAGTACTCATGATGCTAGCTCTATGGTGCAGCTAGTCGGTTGTGGTTATCGAGGGTGATTCCTCCTTCACCACTCCCGACGATGACTCTGTCGTGCAACCCCTCAAGTGTGGGACCCTCGAGGGTGATTCCTCTAAGTCCACCTTGACGGTTTCATCGAGCGGGGCCCCTTCAGAGTGATTCCTCAGGTTCCGTCTTGATGTTTTATACACATAGTTACTATGACCGGTTACAGAAACATGTTGGTGATGGGTCGGCCCTGAGGGGTACCCACGGTTTGATGATGATGGGGCGTGGACTGGCGAGAGAGGCCTTTGCCACACATCCTCGAGGCGGGGCGACAGAGTGCACTTCATGGGTCGAGCTTTCCCCGCATTAATAAAATGCTAATGGGTTGGGTACTTGATCTGAGTTAGGTCGTTGGCCTTAATACGCACTAACCTTCACGTGGGAGAAGTTATGGGTACTCAGCGTCGTTGTATCAGCCGAAGCTCTTCGGATGTCAGCAATGGAGCGACGCGCGCCGGATTGGATTGGACGGTGCAGCTCTTGGACTGGAGTGTACTAGGTCTATTTCCGGCCGCGTACGCATCGTGCAGGAGTGCAAGGGCAGGTGGGCCCACGAACCTACACGCTTAGGATTTAGACCGGCGGGCTGGCCTCTTCGTTGAGCCTAGGTGGGGCGACGACGTGCTGATATCCCGAGGCCGGGCATGACCCAGGAAAGTGTGCCCGGCCGGAGGTGATTCAGGCATGTTGGGGAATATGTGGTGCACCCCTGCAGGGATGATTAATCTATTCGAATAGTCGTGTCCACGGTAACAGGACGACTTGGAGTTGTGCCTCGACCTTATACAACTATAACTGTGATTTAATTTGAAATGAATGTGGCTCCGAGATTGCTTCCTCGCAGGGAGTCGAGGAAGAATCTCTGGGCGTGGTTACTTAATAAAATTGCTACAATAATATGACTATATATATGAGTTACCAGTCTACTCTCTTCTAATGCAGCAAGATGTTGAAGATGCTAGTCTTCGATAGGACTAGGCCTTCCCCCTACTCTTGCTTTCTGCAGTCAGTCCAGATATATCCCCACTCCTTGATACTGATGGATACTTAGCATAGTTCTGATGTCAGTCTTGCGATTACTTTGGATGAGTACTCACCGCTGCTTTGCATTCTCTTTCCCCCTCGATACGATTCTGCGTTCAGACGATGGAGCCCAGGAGATGGAGTACGCCGGAGACGACTACTACACCACCGCTGGAGCCTACTACTACGTGGAGAACGCCGACGCTCAGGAGTAGTTAGGAGGTTCCCAGGCAGGAGGCCTCGCCTCTTTCGATCCGCTGCTTATGTTTGTGCTAGTCTTCTTAAGGCAAAACTTGTTTAACTTATGTCTGTACTCAGATATTATTTGCTTCCGCTGACTCGTGCTTTGTCGAGCTTTGTATTCGAGCCCTCGAGGCCATTGGCTTGTAATATGAAGCTATATGACTTTAATTTGTGTCTAGTGTTGTGTTGTGATATCGATCAGTGGGTCCCTAATCTTGGTCGTACGCATTGTGTGTATGATTAGCGTACGGTCGAGATCGGGGGCGTCACAAAAAATACCTTGCTGCAATTTTATTTACTTTTATTTAGTTTTACTTTTAGTAATCTTTTATATCTATCTCTATCAGATCTCATCCTTGCAAGTAACCGTGAAGGGATTGACAACCCCTTTATAGCGTTGGGTGCAAGTGTTTGATTGTTTGTGTAGTTGCATAGATTGGGGCCTTGCTTGTACCTCCTACTGGATTGATACCTTGGTTCTCAACAACTGAGGGAAATAGTTATCTACTTTGCTGCATCACCCTTTCCTCTTCAAGGGAAAATCAACGCAAGCTCAAGAAGTAGCAAGAAGGATTTCTGGCGCCGTTGCCGGGGAAGATACATAGCAAGTCAAGAAAAGAATTCTCCCATCAACTTGCCAATTTTTGGCGTGGTTGTCGGAAAGATCTACATCAAGCCTACCAAGTACCCATCACAAACTCATCTCTTGCATTTACATTATTTGCCATTTGCCTCTCGTTTTCCTCTCCCCCACTTCTAAAACGATTTTCAGAAAAAACCAAAAAGATTTGCCTTTTTATTCGCCCTTCTTCCGTTCGCCTTTTCGTTTGCTTTTTTGTTTGCTTGTGTGTTAGAACGCTTAAACTCATGGCTAGCCTTACTACTATCGCTAGTACTCCCGAGAGTGAAGTTCTTAATTTTAAGCAAAGGGAGGGAGAAAACTTAAAAGATGCTTGGTATAGAATTTGCAATGCTCAAAATAGATCTACTCGTAAGCAATCTACTACCGTTCTCCTTCGCAATTTTTATGTGGGTGTTTCTCCTTGGAATAGATATGTTCTTGATACCATTACGGGAGGAAATTTCTTGGGAAGCCATACCGTTGATTCTTATAGTGCTATGATAAATTTGGTAGGTTCACCCCCCACTCATGGTTAATGAAACAATCTTAACTTTGGAACATGTGATGCGAAGGCTTGATATTATTGAAAATAAAGTTGCTACTGTAGAGCTCATTGAAAACTTGGATAAAAAGATTCATAATCATATTACTCAATATGGATCTAAGGTAGGAGTTACTTTAAAAAACCTAAGGGAAAAAGAACCCATAGTTAATGAAAAATTGGATCAAGATTCCTCTAGAATTGGAAAGCTAGAGGACATTATTACTAACTTGGGTTCCACTTTTGCCTCTGTTCAAACCACTCCAAATTTTCCTCCTTCTAAGACTGCCAAGTTTGTTTATGTTCCTAAAAATAAGGGTGAATCCTCTAGTAAAGGGAATGAAGATCTTAAGATGATAAGTGTTCACCCCAGCTTTATCAATATTGTTAGGGAACCTATTGCCACAAGTGAATCACTTGACTTCTTGCCTAGGAGCATTATTATTGATAAGATCAAAGAACCTCCTAGGGTTTATAAGTGTGCGATTGAGGAGTTGCATACCAAAGATGACAATACCTAGATCTATTGCCTTATGCCTAGCTAGGGGCGTTAAACAATAGCGCTTGTTGGGAGGCAACCCAATTTTATTTTATTTTATGTTTTTTTGTTTCTGTTATTGAGTGATTTACACATTATTACCTCTGTAGTAATTGTGTTTTAGTGTTTTAATTAGTTTTTGAGCCAAGTAAGACCATTGGGATGGTCTACGGTGATTGTTGATTTGATCTTGCTGAAAAACAGAAACTTTTGCGCTCAGTCCAGGAATTTTATAAATTCACCAGAGCGTCGAATGAGCCTGAAATTTTTACAAAAGATTGATATAAAAATTGCCCAGATTTTCCTAATTGTTCAGAATTTTTGGAGTTACAGAAGTATTCAAAGTTTACAGATTGCTACAGACTGTTCTGTTTTTGTCAGATTCTGTTTTCTTTGTGTTGTTTGCTTATTTTGATGTATCTATGGGTTGTATTGGGGGGTATGAACCGTGGAGAAGTTGGAATACAGTAGATATTACACCAATATAAATAAATAATGAGTTCACAACAGTACCTAAAGTGGTGATTTATTTTTCTTATACTAACGGATCTCACGAGTTTTCTGTTGAGTTTTGTGTTGTGAAGTTTTCAAGTTTTGGGTAAAGATTTGATGGACTATGGAATAAGGAGTGGCAAGAGCCTAAGCTTGGGGATGCCCAAGGCACCCCAAGGAATATTCAAGGATACCAAAAAGCCTAAGCTTGGGGATGCCCCAGAAGGCATCCCCTCTTTCGTCTTCAATCCATCGGTAAATTTACTTGAGGCTATATATTTATTCACCACATGATATGTGTTTTGCTTGGAGCGTCTTGTATGATATGAGTCTTTGCTTTTTAGTTTGCCACAATCATCCTTGATGCACACATATTTTGAGAGGGACACGCATGAATCGTGAATTTATTAGAATACTCTATGTGCATCACTTATATCTTTTGAGCTAGGCAATTTTGCTCTAGTGCTTCACTTATATCTTTTTAGAGCACGGTGGTGTTTTATTTTATAGAAATAATTGAACTATCGTACCTCACTTATATTATTTGGAGAGTCTTTAAACAGAATGGTAATTGGTTTAGGTTATGAATTTAGTCCTAATATAATGGGCATCCAAGAGGGATATAATAAAAACTTTCATATAAAGTGCATTGAATACTATGAGAAGTTTGATTCCTTGCATATAGTTTTGAGATACAAAGATGGTGATATTAGAGTCATGCTAGTGAGTAATTGTGGATTGGTAGAAATACTTGTGTTAAAAGTTTGTGATTCCCGTAGCATGCACATATGGTGAACCGTTATGTAACGAAGTCGGAGCATGATTTGTTTATTGATTGTCATCCTTTGTGTGGGGGTCGGGAGCGCACGATGGTTAACTCCTACCAACCTCTCCCCTAGGAGCATGCGTCTAATACTTTTCTTCGATAACTAATAGACTTTTGCAATAAGTATGTGAGTTCTTTATGACTAATGTTAGTCCATGGATTATACGCACTCTCACCCTTCCACCATTGCTAGCCTATCTAGTACCGCGCAACTTTCGCCGGTGCATTAAACCCACCATATACCCTTCCTCAATACAGCCACCATACCTACCTATTATGGCATTTCCATAGCCATTTCGAGATATATTGCCATGCAACTTCCACCATTCCGTTTATTATGACACGCACCATCATTTTCATATTGCTTTGCATGATCGTAAGATAGCTAGCATGATGTTTTCATGGCTTGTCCGTTTTTTGATGTCATTTGCTATGCTAGATCATTGCACATCCCGGTACACCGCCGGAGGCATTCATATAGAGTCATATTTTGTTCTAAGTATCGAGTTGTAATTCTTGAGTTGTAAGTAAATAAAAGTGTGATGATCATCATTATTAGAGAATTGTCTCATGAGAGGAAAGGATGATGGAAGCTATGATTCCCTCACAAGTTGGGATGAGTCTCCGGACTTTACAAATAATAAAAGAGGCCAATGAAGCCCAAATAAAAAAAAGAGGCAAAAGATGCCCACCAAAAAAATAAAAATAAAAAAATGAGAGAAAAGAGAGAAGGGACAATGCTACTATCTTTTTTCCACACTTTGTCACTTTCATATTTTGTCACTTTCATATACTAGTTGGAATTTTTCATGATAGAGAGTCTCCTATTTTGTCACTTTCATATACTAGTGGGAATTTTTCATTATATAACTTGGCTTGTATATTCCAATGATGGGCTTCCTCAAATTGCCCTAGGTCTTCGTGAGCAAGCGAGTTGGATGCACACCCACTTAGTTTCTTTTTGAGCTTTCATACACTTATAGCTCTAGTGCATCCGTTGCATGGCAATCCCTACTCACTCACATTGATATCTATTCATGGGCATCTCCATAGCCCGTTGATATGCTTAGTTGATCTGAGACTATCTTCTCCTTTTCCTCACAATCTCCACCATATTCTATTCCACCTATAGTGTTATATCCATGGCTCACGCTCATGTATTGCGTGAAAGTTGAAAAGGTTTGAGAACATAAAAAGTGTGAAACAATTGCTTGACTTGTCATCGGAGTTGTGCATGATTTAAATACTTTGTGTGGGGAAGATGGAGCATAGCTAGACCATATGATTTTGTAGGGATAACTTTCTTTGGCCATGTTATTTTGAAAAGACACGATTGCTTTGTTAGTATGCTTGAAGTATTATTGTTTTTATGTCAACATTAAACTTTTGTTTTGAATCTTATGGATCTGAACATTCATGCCACAATAAAGATATTTACATGGATAAATATGTTAGATAGCATTCCACATCAAAAATTCTGTTTTTATCATTTACCTACTCGAGGACGAGCAGGAATTAAGCTTGGGGATGCTGATACGTCTCTAACATATCTATAATTTTTGATTGTTCCATGCTATTATATTATCTGTTTTGGATGTTTTATATGCATTAATATGCTATTTTATATTATTTTTGGGACTAACCTATTAACCTAGTGCCCAGTGCCAGTTTCTGTTTTTCCTTGTTTTTGAGTATTGCAGAAAAGTAATATCAAACGGAGTCCAAACGGAATAAAATTCTACGCTGATTTTTCTTGGACCAAAAGGAATCCAAGAGGCTTGGAGAAGAGGCCGGAAGACCTACGGGTGGGCCACAAGCCACCAGGGCGCGCCCCTGGGGGGGCGCCCCCGTGGCTTATGGGCCCCCCGTAGCTCCTCCAACCCTAATTCTCCGCCTATAAATTCAAAAATATTCCCCCAATACCAGAAAGAGCCACGATAATACTTTTCCGCCGCCGCTAGCCTCTGTTCCCATGAGATCCCATCTTGGGGCCTTTTCCGGTAATCTGCCGGAGGGGGATTCGATCACGGAGGGCATCTACATCAACACCATTGCCCTTCCGATGATGCGTGAGTAGTTCACCTCAGACCTTCGGGTCCATAGCTAGTAGCTAGATGGCTTCCTCTCTCTCTATGATCTTCAATACCATGTTCTCCATGATCTTCATGGAGATCTATCCGATGTAATACTCTTTTGCGGTGTGTTTGTCGAGATCCGATGAATTGTGGATTTATGATCAGATTATCTATGAATATTATTTGAATCTTCTTTGAATTCTTATATGCATGATTTCATATCTTTGCAAGTCTCTTCGAGTTATTGGTTTGGTTTGGCTAACTTGATTTGGAATTCTTGCAATGGGAGAAGTGCTTAGTTTTGGGTTCAATCTTGCGGTGTCTTCACCCAGTGACAAAGTAGGGGTAGCGAGGCACGTATTTGTATTGTTGCCATCAAGGATAAAAAGATGGGGTTTTCATCATATTGCTTGAGTTTATCCCTCTACATCATGTCATCTTACTTAATGCATTACTCTGTTCTTCATGAACTTAATACTCTAGATGCAGGCGGGAGTCGGTTGATGTGTGGAGTAGTAGTAGTAGATGCAGAATCGTTTCGGTCTACTTGATACGGACGTGATGCCTATATGCATAATCATTACCTTGGATATCGTCATAACTATGTGCTTTTCTATCAATTGCTCGACAATAATTTGTTCACCCACCGTATTATTTTCCTTCAAGAGAGAAGCCTCTAGTGAAACCTATGGCCCCCAGGTCTATTTTCCATATTATATTTTCAGATCTATAAACCAAAAATACCAAAAATACCTTGCTGCAATTTTATTTACTTTTAGTAATCTTTTATATCTATCTCTATCAGATCTCATCCTTGCAAGTAACCGTGAAGGGATTGACAACCCCTTTATAGCGTTGGGTGCAAGTGTTTGATTGTTTGTGTAGGTGCATAGATTGGGGCCTTGCTTGTACCTCCTACTGGATTGATACCTTGGTTCTCAACAACTGAGGGAAATACCTATCTACTTTACTGCATCACCCTTTCCTCTTCAAGGGAAAACCAACGCAAGCTCAAGAATTAGCAGGCATCAACTGCCTGGTACCAGGGTTTTCTCAACATACCATTCTAAGGCTTAAACAAGGTTTTAACGATCGTCGTCACTTTACTATGGGTAAGTCACTCTAGATTTACCATTCCAAATAGCAAGAGCGAATGATAAGAGTAAGTCGATATGATGATCAATCCATTCCGCATCCAAATCATTACGATGTATAAGGTTTAGCGAATCTCGCATTTCTAACACTCGGGCATTCTCACAAGCATTGCAAAATATCTATTGTTCTCGAACTAGGTTTCGGTAAATCCATCGATTCTCCAAGCTAAATGAAACATCTATCATTTCTTCACAACTCTCGGGTTCTCGTAACTTCCTACGAAACATCTGCTGAGGTTATCGCAGCTTCTTCCAGGTTCTTCCTTCAACAATTTTTTTGCTTGCTTCTTGTTGGATCTGGGCGTTTGTGGTTAAGATTGGACTCATCACTGGGTTGCATCCATCTTCATTCCATTCTCGACATTAAAAACCAATGTAGTAACTCCTCCAATCTAGTTCTTCGGGTATATGGGAATATAGAATTTCAAGAGGGAGGTAGATACCCATACAAATAATATATTTTTGAAAATAGTTTTTTATTTGTGGCTATCGGAAAACACACACACACACACACACACACACACACAAATGACAGCTCACAAATCATCGCATCTAACATGAGTATACAACATGGGTTTGGTCTTCTAAAGATCATATAAATCTTGGAAGTCTTCAGGGTCTTCAATTTCTTCGGGTCTTCAAAGTCTTCAATACTTGCAACTTCTTTTCTCCAAAATGCATAGTGTGATCCTCTTTACTCTGAATTGGTCATCAGTTGTCCGATATCTTGTTCTTCTTGGAGTGACCTCAGTTGATCCTCCGTGTGGTCAAAAGGGAAAGGGGTATTGAATAACTATTTGAGGTAAGAG
This sequence comes from Elymus sibiricus, assembly GCA_039707655.1. Classification (NCBI taxonomy): domain Eukaryota; kingdom Viridiplantae; phylum Streptophyta; class Magnoliopsida; order Poales; family Poaceae; genus Elymus; species Elymus sibiricus. Next base: position 279,012,594 of record CM077665.1, read on the forward strand.
GGATTATTTGATAAAACTCAGGAAAGTTGAGAAGTAAAGGATATTTTTGAAAATAAGGTTTTAGAGATATCCTTTCCTAAGCATTCCATTTTCTATGGTCACGTCCTATAGTCAACCTGGCTCTGATACCATCTCTGTAGCGACCCAACCCAATACGGTCAAGTCTGTGCTTTCTGTACCATCCCTGGATCAGTATGCTGGCACACACAATACTTCGATGAAATACCATAACCTCACATGTAAAATAAATACCATAGATTCAGAGTATACCTTATATCACAACAGAACCAAATCATTAAGGGTGTGGAGTCCCATCAACGACAACGGCAAGTTGAGTGTAGACTGTAACCCTATATTGTAAGTCTTACTCGTCGTTGAATTCCTGCAACATGATACGTTGCAGCCGTGTAGGTCAGTACATTGAATGTACCGGCAATATCATAATAGAAGCAGATGATAAAGACTAATCTATATGCAATAAAGCTCTGTGACTCTGGCTTGGTTGACCTTAGTTGTGACTCTGGCTGGGACGGTGCTAGCAGATGTAGTCGACGGTAGGATTGGATGGGAACCAGACACCAGTCAAGGGAATTCTTTCAAAGACCATGTTTCGTTCGTCCTGTTCTCAAAAACACCTGACAGTGCGAGAACTTACAAGGAGTAAACAATTCTTGTGGGTAAAGTGCACAACACTCTGTAGAGTTAAAACCTAATTGATTAGCCGTGTCTCCGGTTACGGACAATTTGAGCCTTTGGACTTGGATCTATCTCTAAATTCGCAACAGTGGACTGATAATTAATTGAGGGCCCCTTATAATGATTTGGGCTATGAGACATCGATTGGCGGAACCATGTCATATTAGATAACTATGTAGTGAAAACTCCTGACATTCCTTTGTTGTAGGAAAAATAATTAAAACCAGCTTTTATGCAAAAATTTATACATAGAGCCACAAAGCCATATTGCATATAGAATAGTCATTATCATCCGCTTTCTTTTGTGATCTTGTCGGTACATTCATGTACGGACCTACATGGCTGCAGCTTATCATGTTGCAGATATTTCTACGACGAGTAAGAGTTACGATATAGGGTTACGGTCTACACTCAACTTGCCATTTGCGTTGATGGGACTCCACACCCTTGTTGGTTTATTTCCGCTGTGATAAATAAGGTATACTCTGGATCTACGATACTTATTCTACATGTGATGTTATGCTATTTCATCCAAGTACTATGTGTGCCAGCACACTGATCTAGGGATGGCACAGAAAGCATAAAGACACCGATCCAATTGGGTTGGGTCGCTACAATGCTGAATAGCGGTCGATTGGTGGAGTAATAGTAGTAGATGCATAATCATTTCGGTCTACTTGTCACAGACGTAATGCCTATATATAGGTCGTGCCATGAATGATCGCATAATTATTTGCTTTCTATCAATTGCCCAACAATAATTTGTGTACCCACTACTACTATGGTCATGAGAGAGATGACTCTAGTGAACGCTATGCCCCCCGGGTCCATCTCTATATTATATATATAATACACAAAAATATTTGATGTTATTTATCTAACTTTATTTAGTATTTATCGATCCTACTCTATCAAGATTTAATCTTTGCAATTAACGAGTACAAGGGGCTTGACAACCCTCTTGCCCGTGTTGGGTGCGAGTATTTGCTCTTGTGTGCGCAAGAAGTGTTGATCGTGTGTTTACATCGCTTCCTATTGGTTCGATAAACCTTGGTTCTTAACAGAGAGAAATACATATCGCTACTGTACTACTTCATCCCTTCCTCTTCGGGGAAAAATCCAGCACATCTAGAAGTAGCAGAAGGAATTTCTGGCGCTGTTGTCGGCGAAGCTATCAAATTTCCTAAAGGTTTGTTCACACACATTATCATTTACTTCCTCTAGTCAATACTTACTTTTATTTTCAGTTTACGAAAAAAATTAAAAATAGCTAAAATATCTTGTGTGTGCTATCTAGCTTTGAATCGTCATCATGTCTACTCAAAAGAGTACTAAATTGCGCAATTTCTCAAATATATTAACAATTATTTTATTAGTACTCCAATACAACCCGCCACTAGTGCAGAGTCATATGATATAAATGCTGCATTATTAAATCTTGTTTTGAAAGAACAATTTTCTGTTAGTCCTAATGAAGATGTCGCATCCCATCTTAATACCTTTGTTGAATTATGTGATATGCAAAAGAAAAAAGATGTGGATAATGATATCGTGAAGCTGAAATTATTTCCATTCTCATTAAGATATAAATCTAGAACTTGGATTTCATCCTTACCCTGTAATAGTATTGATTCATGGAGTAAGTGTAAGGATTTTTTCATTGCTAAACATTTTCCTCCTCCAAGATAATATCTATTAGAAATCAAATTATGAGCTTCAAACACCGTGAGCAAGAACATGTGCACAATTTTGGAAAAGAATGAAATTAATGGTTAAGAATTTTCCTACACATGGATTGAATTTATGGATGATTATACAAAACTTCTATGCTGGATTCAACTTTGCTTAAAAAAAACATCCAGAGTCAGCTGTAGGTGGAACATTTATGGTGGTCACATTAGGAGAAGCAACGAAGCTTCTCGACAATATAACCTCAAGCTACTCCCAATGGTACACCAAGCGAGCTCCAACTGGTAAGAAGGTAAATTCTGTTGAAGAAGTTTATACTTTCAGTGACAAAATGGATGCTATCATGAATATGCTTGTTAGTAAAAATTCTCAAATTGACCCAAATGGTGTTCCATTATCTACTTTGATTGAGCAAAATGATGATTCTATTGATGTGAATTTTAACACTAGAAATAATTTCAACAACAATGCTTATAGAGGAAATTTCAACAATCCTAGACCGTATCCTCGTAATCCCTATAATAATAATTATGGTAATTCCTATAGTAATTTATATAATAATAGTATACCTACTAAACTATAGAAAAATATTAAAGAATTTATTAGTTCTCAAAAGACCTTCAATGCTATCGTAGAAGAAAAATTAAGTGTACTTGACGATTTGTCTAGAAACATGGATAGACTCGTTCATGCTGTGGATACTCAAAAAACTAAAATGTTGCCACTAAAATGGACATATCTGAATCTCTAAAATCTATCCAAGTTTCCATAAGAGGGGAGTAAAGAGAGAACCGAGCGGATGAGACCTAAGCGTGAATTCTAGAAAAGACGTTCGCATCCAGTTTTCATGATAATAATGATGACGATATTAAAGTGATTGGTGTGACACCTATTGAATCTCTCTTTAGTGATATTAAACTTAATTATAAGTGAATGGAGATGAGTCAACTTTAGGTAGAAGGCGTCCCAATTGTTCGGATGGTGATGATCTTTATGGTGAAAATGATAAAAGTGGGTTTGAAGAGGTCAAGACTTTAGATAGCGACGTGCCCACTACTTTGGATTCTAAGAATATAAATTTTTATAGTTGTTACTTAATTGAATCCATTTCTTTATTACAATCAATGATCAATTCACCTAATGCTTATGAACAAAACAAAGCTTTTACTAAACATATCGTAGAAGATCTTACCAAAGCTCATGAAGAAAAACTTGAACTACAAGTGTATATACCAAGAAAGTTGCATGATGAATGGGAACCTACAATTAAAATTAAAGTCAAAGATTATGAGTGTAATTCTTTGTGTGATCTAGGAACTAGTGTCTCTACAATACCAAAATCTTTATGTAATGTTCTAGGTCTCATCGATATGGAAGAATGTTCCCTCAACTTGCATTTAGGGGGTTCCACAATTAAGAAACCATTGGGTAGAATTAATGATGTACTCATACTCACTAATAGAAATTATGTGCCTCTGGATTTTATTGTGCTTGATATTGAATGTAATATGTTGTTCTATAATACTTTGTAGACCCTTTCTACGAACCATAGGTGCGGTTATTGACATGAAAGAAGGCAATATAAGATTCCAATTCCCACTAAAGAAAGGGATGGAACACTTCCCAAGAAAGAAATTAAACCTCCTTATGGATATATTATGAGAGCCACCTATGGTAATTCTTTGAAAGACGACAACGTGAAACTATGCATTATGCCTAGCTAGGGGCATAAAACAATAGCGCTCGTTGAGAGGCAACCCATTATTTATCTTATTTATAATTTTGATTTTTCGTTTTTGTGTGAGGACATGATTTTTGCTATTGTAATGATTGTTTTTATCCTTTTATTAGTATTTGTGCCAAGTAAACCCTTTGGGATGATTTGGATGATAGTTGAATTGATACGGTGCAGAAACAAAAACTTTTACACCCAGTATTTGAAGTTTGATTTTTCACTGGAACATCATAAATTTCAGAAATTTTTACACAATATTGAGATATAAATTACCCAGGTTGTCCTAACTTTTCAGAATTTTGGAGTTACAGAAGTATGGTTTCAATACAGATCTTTACAGACTCTTCTTTAAACAGAATTTTATTTTATTGCAGAGTGTGTTTGTTTTAATGATTCTATGTATTGTATCAGGTGGTATAAGTCATAGAGGAGTTAGAATACAGTAGGGATTATACAATAAATTGTGAATCTATTTATAATAGTACCTAAAGTATTTGATCTTATTATTGTACTAATGGATATCACGAAGTTCCTGTTGAGTTTTGTGTGCTAAAGTTTTCAAGTTTTGGGTCAGATCACGATGGATGAAGGAATAAGGAGCAGCAAGAGCCTAATCATGGGGGTGCCCAAGGCAACCCAAGGTAATATTCAAGGAAGACCCAAGCGTCTAAGCCTGGGGATGCCTCGGATGGCATCCCCTCTTTCGTCTACCGGTCATCGGTAATTTTACTTGGAGCTATACTTGTATTGATTACATGATATGTCACTACTGCAGGATGCTGCTAACGCGACACTACAATCAGAGACCCTTCGACGAAACTGTGTGTGATGCATGAATCGCAAACGGTATAGTTCAAGCTCCGTCGCCAATGACATGAACTGTGTGCGATGGAGGATCCATCAAATACGATTCGGAAAATATTTGCGTGTGCGATCTACGGCAGACATTTGACTTTTAAGAACTGTTTGTGATGAGGTGAAATGGCACAAACGGTTAATCAAACATAGATGTGTGTGATGAACGGCATACAGGTCCCTCAGATGAACTATTTGCGATGATACAGAAGAACACGAACGGTTAGGTGTAACAAGGTGTGTGTGATAGGCTGCAAACAGTTCGATAATCAGAACTTTGTGCTATAATTCTAGACAATACATACGATTTGTTGTTCTGAATCGTGTGCTCGACAGGGCACACAATTCAAGAAACCAAATGCGTGCGATATTGTGAACGATCACTGACGAATCTGTATTCTGAACCGTTTGCGATGAGATCAAGAGGGTAGACAGAGTTAAGGAATAAATATGAGCAAACGACAACATATTTAAGGAGTACAGTCTGTTTTACTTCTTCTTGTTGTTAGATGGCCCCGCGCCATCGTCTTGACGTGGACGCTTCTTGCCGCTGACCGTTGGATTTTCATCGCCATCGTCGTTGATGTCCTCGTCGTCGTCCTCCTTGTTCGACCATTCCTCCTCCTCATCGTCGTCGTCGTCATCATCTTCGTCCTTTGGCGGCTCCTCATCGTCCTCCTCCTTGTACGACCATTCCTCCTCCTCCTCATCATTGTCGTCTTCTTCGTCCTTCGGCGGCTCGTCGTCCTTCTGGTCGTCGTCCGATGACTCCGGCGGCGGCGTCCCTTCCATGAGCCGGATAAAATGGAGGCCAGGGCTTGATGCCGGACTCATGGAAGACGAGCACGATGATTGTGTGGTTGACCCCAGACTGGCGGAACCGTCGTCCTCGCTGTCGCTCGACATTGCTGTGCTACGTAATTCAACAACCGACAAGAAAGCGAGATTGCAGAGTGTGTGGAAGTGTAGAGTGGCCGGTCAGGACGATGAAGATGGTGGCAACTGAAGCGTGGTGTGAAGACAAGAGGAATGGCAATTGAAGCGGGGGATTGACGGATTATATTGGCACCTTGGCAGGCGGTTAGAATTCCGATATAATCAACCGCAATTGTGTGCACCCGACCCGTTGCTCTAAATTCCCGTTGTTGTGCAGTTCTCAATATGCCAAATGATTCACATGTGTACATTTTAGGAGTTCACACAGTTCGCTAGATGCTTTGTTTAACTACCCACACACTTATATGAAACACAACGGGTGTGAAATAGTAAGCATTTAACATAGGACACTTGGTAAGCAATATATATAGATGAGCTCTGCTTATTGATGTAGCCATTAATAATCAAACGTAACCCCTAATGATCATTGCAAACAGCGCATAGAAGATGGCTAATGCGGCAACTACAACTACACATGCTAGTTCCTTCTTGTCTCTTCCTTCCATCTGTTGCTTGTGATTGATTCTTTCTTGCTTCATCGTGGTGATTGTACACTCCAGATTAGTCAGTTTCTTCTTCAGCTTTACGTTATCTTCTACAAGCTTGGTGATAACACTCCGAGCCCTGCCATGCCATTCATCATCCAACCAGTTAACAAAGGCACAAGCCTCATATCCCTGCGAATGTTAAATAATCAGGATCATCGGGGGCATTAACTAAACTTAGGGAAGAACTCATCACTAACCTCTAAGGGGCAACCGAGAAACCGTCTGCCAAAGTCGAATCCCTCCGTGCATACACGTTGAGCGGGAGAGTGTCTGTGCACACAACTCAGCTTTTGGTACTTCTCGGTGGCGCAAAACTCAGAATCGAACTCATGTTGTGGGAGTCTGCTGGAGTCATACTCTGGATCCGGCATTTGATCGCTTTCCTGTGTGTGTGTGGGGGCGGTGGGGGGTCCAATTCAGGACGAACTGAGTGAGATGCTTGCTTTGGACATGGTAAAAATATGAGGAAAAATTGGGACCTGACAAGACGATTCGGACCCGTAGTACACCGGCCTCCTGGTGACCTTAGGCAAGTGCACGGCGGTGACCGCCGTCGTGGTGGCACCGGCAATGGAGCTGCCAAGAGAGACTGTACGTACCGGTGCAGCCGCACTGAAACCATCAGCACCACTCGTCCGCATTACCCCAATGTCAGTGCCATGCTAGGGAATTTGGGCGCTAGGGATTTGGAAGCTATTTAGGGATTTAGGGAAGACGGGGAAACTATGGGGATCTGATGATAACGGTCGGGGAACTATTTATCGCATTCTGTTGTATACGGCACACGGTTTCCGTAACATGACCGTTTGTGATGTGCTTCCTGGTACATATGGGTGCGGTAAACAGCCGCTCTCCGGAAACCCCCCAAAAAACGTTATGCTGATAGAGGTGTCGGCGGCGACCGAGGCAGCGACTGCCGGATAGGAGGTCAATCCCCGGTCGGTCAGCGGTGTCGGCGATATAGGAAGTCCATCCTCGGTCGGTCAGTGGTGGCGGCGTGATAGGAGGTCTATCCTCGGTCGGCGGCGGGAGATATAGGAGGAGCTCAATCCTCGTGGTCGGCGCCGGCGTGACTGGAGCTCGTCCCTCGCGGTCGTAGGCGGGATAGTGGAGCCTAGACTTCAGGCAGATGCCCCGCTAAGCTCTACTCCTCAACCGTGCTGTCTCGCCGTGCCGCTGCTAATCAATTAAGGTATTCTTTTCCTTAGTGGCCTTATTAAGGTATTAAATTCATATAAGGGCACTACTACTGATGATGCGTGTAAATTGGCTGGTTGATTAGTGTCATTGCACGGTTGGATAACATTATGCAGCGCCCTTCATAAATTTTGAAAATAAAATATTTTGATTTATTCACCCATATTTTGTCCATCCATTAAGGATGGAACGTGTGCAGATGGAACGATACGAATGGATGAGAGATCGGACAACCTCAAGGTATAGGGCTGGCGTGGAGGAGTTCATGGTTTTGGCTGAACGAACAAAGAAGAGAATTGGCGAAGAAAATTGTGTCCTCTGCCATGCAAGGATTGTACCAATACAGTGTCAATTGCAATTGATAGGGTCGAGTTACACTTATACAAGAGGGGATTCATGGGTGGATACACAATATGGACTAAACACGGTGAAGAGCCGGTTATGGATGAAGGTAATAACGTGCATGTCGGCGAGGTGCCAAACCCCGATCAGAGTCGCATGGGTGTTGAATTTAACCTCAGGACTGAGACGTCAAGCTACAGACAGAAGACTGGCATGCCAAAAAAACCAAAGAAAAACCAAGAGTGTGAAGTAGACATCACCGACCTTGATGATATGCCAGATTTTGCTGCTCTGATTGCAGATTTCCAGGGCCCAGATAAAGAAATGGCCGGGTACAAGGAGCTGCCAAGCATTGATGCGGCCTCCAAGAAAGATTTGTATCCAGGTTGCAAAAGGAAATATTCCAAGTTGTGTGTCACACTGACACTTCTCAGATTTAAAGCAGAAAGCGGTCTATCAAACAAGGCCTTCACACAGTTGTTGACTCTTTTCAAAGACATTCTTCCAGAAGATAATGTGCTCCCCAAAAGCACAAATGAAGCGAAGAAAGTTGTTTGTCCATTGGAACTTGAAGTCCAGAAGATACACGCTTGTGTGAATGACTGTATGTTGTACCGCGGTGACTACAAAGATTTGCGTTCATGTCGCATATGCAAGCACGCACGATACAAGCGCAGGAGAGCAAAGGACAAGTACAAAATGGATGAAGAGATCGAGACAGGAATCCCGTTCAAGGTTGTTTGGTACTTGCCTATAATTCCAAGGTTGAAGCGTTTGTTTGCAAACCCTAGAGAGGCAAAGGGGTTGCGGTGGCATCATGATGAGCGAACTGCGGATAAATATATGAGGCACCCAAATGATGGGGGTCAGTGGGAACAAATCGCGGACAGGTTTAAAGATTTTGCAAAGGATCCTAGAAATATATGGCTAGGGGAGTGTACTGATGGATTTAATCCATTTGGCGATATGAACACCAAACACAACACTTGGCCGGTGATTCTGTGCATATATAACCTTCCTCCTTGGTTGTGTATGAAGAAAAAATACATCATGATGTCGATGATTATCCAAGGCCCGAAGCAAGCTGGAAATGATATCGACATGTACTTTCAGTTACTGGTAGAAGAACTACAGACATTGTGGTTGCCTGGTGTGAACTCTTATGATACCTACGCAAAGGAGTTTTTCCGGCTACATGCATTGCTGCTGCACACCATTCAAGATATGCCGGCATTAGGCAATAGTTTCGGGGCAGAAAACAAGGGGACCAGTAGGATGTGTCACATGCATGGATAGGACAGCAAGTAGATTTCTTTCCAACTCGCGCAAAACCGTGTATTTGCGTCATCGAAGGTTCTTAAGGAAAAGTCACCCTTACCAAAAAATGATAGCTGAATTTGATGGTACGGTAGAGAAAGGAACGGGCCCAAGACCCTATGATAGGAAAGTAGTCCACATCATGGTTAAAAAAATTGAAGTTGTGCTTGGCAAGGGATCCGGTTCGACGTCAAAAATAACACCCAAGGACCAAGTGTTTAAGAAGAAATCAGTGTTCTGAGAATTACCTTACTGGGACTTCCTAAGTGTAAGTCACTGCATTGATGTCATGCACGTAGAGAAGAATGTATGTGAAAGCATCCTTGGTACTCTACTCAAGATTAAAGGCAAAAGAAAGGATGGTGATGGTGCATGACTCGATATGCTTGGTGATCAATCACAACGCATGAATGAAGCAGAAGATGATGACAAATTGCTCCAGCAACACCAGAGTTACAATTTCACTACAGCAGAAGCAAAAGAATTCTTCCAATTTTTGTTGTCAATTAAGACACCCTCTTCCTACTCTAAAAACATCAGAAGTCTCATGGATGACAGCTTGGCTAGAAAGAAGTTGTCTCACATGAAGTCACATGATTTCCACGTAATGTTGACACAAATCCTCCCGGTGGCCATAAGGAATATGATGGACATAGACATAAGAAACACATTGATTTATCTCTATGATTTTTTCAACAAACTATGGCAGAAGGTGGTAGATGTTGAAGAGCTGGATAATATGCAAGCTGATATTGCAAGGATATTGTCAAACTTAGAGATGTTCTTCCCACCGTCATTCTTTGATGTCATGGTCCATCTCACCGTGCACCTTGTGGACGAGATAAAGTATTGTGGTCCTGTGTTTCTTCGCAACATGTATCCCTTCGAGCGGTACATGGGAATATTGAAGCGCTATTGTCAGAACCGATGTCATCCAGAGGCAAGCATCCTACAAGGTTATACCGTGGAGGAGGTGGTTGAGTTTTGCACCGAATACATGAAACTTAGACCTATAGGTGTGCCGCTCTCTCGCCATGAGGGAAGGCTGGCTGGTAAGCCGGTCCTTGCTGGCTCGCAGTTTTGTGCACCTAGAGATATGGCCGATCAAGCCCATTTGACGGTACTGCTTAACAGCCCGATAATCGACGCTTATGCTGCAGAACACATGGAGGAGATACGATAAAGCAACTTACCCAATGTGTTGTCACCAGCTGTCGAGACAAATGCACACAATAAGGACTATGTAAGATGGATGAAGGTTCGTTTGGCAAGCGGATCCAATCAAGACCTTGCAATGTGGTTGGCACAAAAGCCATCAACGGCGGTTATGAAGTACCAAGCGTACGACATAAATGGCAGAACGTTCTATACTGAGGAACGTGATGCTAAGACCTCGTATCAGAACAGCTCTGTTCGAACAGAATGACTAACTGTAGAGGGGGATGATAAACAGGTGTACTATGGAACCATTGAAGAGACTTGGGAGCTTAACTATGTGCCAACGAAGGTGGCATTATTCAAGTGCAAATGGGTCCCTCTTAGTAGCGTAAAGGTTGATGCTTACAGCAGGAAGACATATGTTGACCGCAGAGTTATGGTATATCACAAGGACCCATTTATTCTTGCCAGCGATGCTACCCAGATTTTCTTTGTGAAAGACCTCTTGCATACGCACTGCCATGCAGTGATGTATGGGAAGAGGAGGGTACTAGGCGTCGAGAATGTTGGTGATGAGGAGTACAATAAATATGATGAGTTGCCACCTGAGGGACCACGCAACATAAAAGAGGAGAAGCGTAAAATCATCAGAAATCCTAAGTTCATTAGGGGTCAACCTAATGATCGCTATCACCCCATGTACATGGGAATTGATTCAAAAAACTAATCATTATGTCTACTGTACTGAATCGTGAGCGATGTGTACTGAGTTCGTTCTGTTAGAAGTTTTCCCATGTACTGTATTGTGATTTGTGAGGTATGCCCAGCCTTATGTTGATCTAGATTAATATGTTGTCAACCGTAGCAATGAATTTGAAATATTTATGATAATTTACCCCATAGCTAGAACGCTCAGTTGTTCTCACTCCGGTATGTATGAACTGAACATGTGCAGCTTGGTTTAACGAATAGCACATGGTTGGTTCACTAAAACCGTGTGCTTTCTAAACCGTGGACGATGACACCTAATGCGCGCAAAGTGAGTGGTGCATTCTGATTGGACAAAACCCAAACCACACGGATCGTACGTCTGCACTGTAGGATTCACCCGGATCGAACGGCTGTCCTTATACGTCTCGTCTACACACGCTGTTGAAGCTGGGATTTGATTTATTTGCACTAAATGACCCGTAAATGGTAAAAAATGCTGAAAAATATCAACCGAGCCCATAAATGCGCCAGAAAATAAAACCTGGCATATAATGAAGATTGAGTACCGTGGGATAAAAGTTGGAGGAGAGGCGATGAAGACACCGTCGATTGGAGTTCGATTTGCCACTTCTCCCTTTGGAACTATGATCCTTCTAGTGAGATGCTACGGTTTCCAAGAAGCGATCATCGTAACTTGTGCCAATAATAACCATTTTTTTCCCACGGTGTCTCGAGATCACGCCACGATGACACACCGATTTTCGTGATTTTCTTGAGTCCATTTGCATTTCCTATAATTAAATTGCCGACATTTACGCATCTCCCACCATAAAATGTTTGAAAATTCTTCCCATTCGCTTGCACAACGACGAAAATACGCAAAGTGACACACAAATGATTGTGTAAGAGATTCTTTGAGAGCATCCACACGTAATTCATGTTGGGTTATTTTATTTATAAGAACTAATTAACATGGTAAATACAAAAGGATGATTAGATATAACAAACGAGCCATGTAATCCACCAGAAGATTAGTAATATGACTACAATGATGTTCGTGTACCATGGGAAAAATCGAGGCAAAAGGATGAGGTTGACATAGATTGGAGAGTCCAAAATGCCAACTCTACATTTCGAAACTATGATCCTTCGTGTGAGATGCCTTGGTTTTCAAAGGGCCGTACATCACAACTTCCGCCAGACATTACCAATTTTTTTCCATGGGGTATTCACATCATGCCACGGCGACACGCCCATTTTCGTGATTTTCGAAATACATCTACTTTGTCCAATTCAATTACTAACAAGCCCAAGGTTGGTGGAAAAAATGTCTTAAAACTAGCAAACAAGTCATGAAATGCGGCCGAAAATCAATACAGGGGTGATCGTCTGCTGATGAAAATATTTCGAGGCGAAATGATGAAGTCACAAATTCATTTGAAATGAAAATATGATTGTTGTGCATAAACAAATAGCACACGGTTGGTTCACTAAAACGTGTGCTTTATAAACCCTGGACGATGACACCTAATGCGCGCAAAGTGAGTGGTGCGTTCTGATTGGACAAAACCCAAACCACACGGATCGTACGTCTGCACCGTAGGATTCACCCGGATCGAACGGTTGTCGTTATACCTCTCGTCTACACACGCTGTTGAAGTTGGGATTTGATTTATTAGCACTAAATGCCCCGTAAATGGTAAAAAAAATGCTGTAAAATAACAACCGAGCCCATAAATGCGCCAGAAAATAAAACCTGGCGTATAATGATGATTGAGTACCGTGGGATAAAAGATGGAGGAGAGGCGATGAAGACACCGTCGATTGGAGTTCGATTTGCCACTTCTCCCTTTGGAACTATGATCCTTCTAGTGAGATGCTACGGTTTCCAAGGAGCGATCATCGTAACTTGTGCCAATAATAACCATTTTTTCCCACGGTGTGTCGAGATCACGCCACGATGACACACCAATTTTCGTGATTTTCTTGAGTCCATTTGCATTTCTTGTAATTAAATTGTCGACATTTACGCATCTCCCACCATAAAATGTTTGAAAATTCTTCCCATTCGCTTGCACAATGACGAAAAACACGCAAAGTGACACACAAATGATTGTGTAAGAAATTCTTTGAGAGCATCCACACGTAATTCGTGTTGGGTTATTTTATTTATAAGAACTAATTAACATGGTAAATACAAAAGGATGACTTAGATATAACAAACGAGCCATGTAATCCACCAGAAGATCAGTAATACGACTACAATGATGTTCGCGTACCATGGGAAAAATCGAGGCGAAAGGATGAGGTTGACATAGATTGGAGAGTCCAAAATGCCAACACTACATTTGGAATTTATGATCCTTCGTGTGAGATGCCTTGGTTTTCAAAGGGCCGTACATCACAATTTCCGCCAGACATTACCAATTTTTTTCCACGGGGTATTCACATCATGCCACGGCGACACGCCCATTTTCGTGATTTTTGAAATACATCTGCTTTTCGTCCAATTCAATTACAAACAAGCCCAATGTTGGTGGAAAAATGTCTTAAAACTAGCAAACAAGTCATGAAATGCGGACAAAAATCAATACAGGGGTGATCGTCTGCTGATGAAAATATTTCGAGGCGAAATGATGAAGTCACAAATTCATTTGAAATGAAAATATGACTGTAGTGCATAAACAAATAGCACACGGTTGGTTCACTAAAACCGTGTGCTTTCTAAACCGTGGACGATGACACCTAATGCGCGCAAAGTGAGTGGTGCGTTCTGATTGGCCAAAACCCAAACCACACGGATCGTACGTCTGCACCGTAGGATTCCCCCGGATCGAACGGCTATCCTTATACCTCTCATCTACACACGCTGTTGAAGCTGGGATTTGATTTATTTGCACTAAATGCCCCGTAAATGGTAAAAAATGCTGAAAAATATCAACCAAGGCCATAAATGCGCCAGAAAATCAAACCTGGCGTATAATGGTGATTGAGTACCGTGGGATAAAAGTTGGAGGAGAGGCGATGAAGACACCGTCGATTGGAGTTCGATTTGCCACTTCTCCCTTTGGAACTATGATCCTTCTAGTGAGATGCTACGGTTTCCAAGGAGCGATCATCGCAACTTATGCCAATAATAACCATTTTTTTCCCACGGTGTCTCGAGATCAAGCCACGATGACACATCGATTTTCGTGATTTTCTTGAGTCCATTTGCATTCCCTGTAATTAAATTGCCGACATTTACGCATCTCCCACCATAAAATGTTTGAAAATTCTTCTCATTCGCTTGCACAATGACGAAAAACACGCAAAGTGACACACAAATGATTGTGTAAGAGATTCTTTGAGAGCATCCACATGTAATTCATGTTGGGATATTTTATTTATAAGAACTAATTAACATGGTAAATACAAAAGGATGACTTAGATATAACAAACGAGCCATGTAATCCACCAGAAGATCAGTAATATGAGTACAATGATGTTCGCGTACCATGGGAAAAATCAAGGCGAAAGGATGAGGTTGACATAGATTGGAGAGTCCAAAATGCCAACTCTACATTTGGAAACTATGATCCTTCGTGTGAGATGCCTTGGTTTTCAAAGGGCCGTACATCACAACTTCCGCTAGACATTACCAATTTTTTTCCACGGGGTATTCACATCATGCCACGCCGACACGCCCATTTTCGTGATTTTCAAAATACATCTGCTTTTCGTCCAATTCAATTACTAACAAGCCCAATGTTGGTGGAAAAAATGTCTTAAAACAAGCAAACAAGTCATGAAATGCGGCCGAAAATCAATACAGAGGTGATCGTCTGCTGATGAAAATAATTCGAGGCGAAATGATGAAGTCACAAATTCATTTGAAATGAAAATATGATTGTTGTGCATAAACAAATAGCACACGGTTGGTTCACTAAAACGTGTGCTTTATAAACCATGGACGATGACACCTAATGCGCGCAAAGTGAGTGGTGCGTTCTGATTGGCCAAAACCCAAACCACACGGATCGTACGTCTGTACCGTAGGATTCACCAGGATCGAACGGCTGTCCTTATACCTCTCGTCTACACACGTTGTTGAAGCTGGGATTTGATTTATTTGCATTAAATGCCCCGTAAATGGTAAAAAATACTGAAAAATATCAACTGAGCCCATAAATGCGCCAGAAAATCAAACCGGGCGTATAATGATGATTGAGTACCGTGGGATAAAAGTTGGAGGAGAGGCGATGAAGACACCGTCGATTGGAGTTCGATTTGCCACTTCTCCCTTTGGAACTATGATCCTTCTAGTGAGATGCTACGGTTTCCAAGGAGCGATCATCGTAACTTGTGCCAATAATAACCATTTTTTCCCACGGTGTTTCGAGATCACGCCACGATGACACACCGATTTTCGTGATTTTCTTGATTCCATTTGCATTTCCTGTAATTAAATTGCCGACATTTACGCATCTCCCACCAAAAAATGTTTGAAAATTCTTCCCATTCGCTTGCACAATGACGTAAAACACGCAAAGTGACACACAAATTATTGTGGAAGAGATTCTTTGAGAGCATCCACACGTAATTCATGTTGGGATATTTTATTTATAAGAACTAATTAACATGGTAAATACAAAAGGATGACTTAGATATAACAAACGAGCCATGTAATCCACTAGAAGATCAGTAATATGAGTACAATGATGTTTGCGTACCATTGGAAAAATCGAGGCGAAAGGATGAGGTTGACATAGATTGGAGAGTCCAAAATGCCAACTCTACATTTGGAAACTATGATCCTTCGTGTGAGATGCCTTGGTTTTCAAAGAGCCGTACATCACAACTTCCGCCAGACATTACCAATTTTTTTCCACGGGGTATTCACATCATGCCACGGCGACACGCCCATTTTCGTGATTTTCATAATACATCTGCATTTCCTCCAATTCAATTACTAACAAGCCCAATGTTGGTGGAAAAAATGTCTTAAAACTAGCAAACAAGTCATGAAATGCTGCCAAAAATCAATACAAGGGTGATCGTCTGTTGATGAAAATAATTCGAAGCGAAATGATGAAGTCACAAATTCATTTGAAATGAAAATATGATTGTTGTACATAAACAAATAGCACACAAATGGTTCACTAAAACGTGTGCTTTCTAAACCGTGGACAATGACACCTAATGCACGCAAAGTGAGTGGTGCGTTCTGATTGGCCAAAACCCAAACCACACGGATCGTATCTCTGCACCGTTGGATTCACCCGGATCGAACAGCTGTCCTTATAACTCTCGTCTACACACGCTGTTGAAGCTGGGATTTGATTTATTTGCACTAAATGCCCCGTAAATGGTAAAAAAAGCGAAAAAATATCAACCGAGCCCATAAATGCGCCAGAAAATCAAACCTGGCCTATAATGATGATTGAATACTGTGGGATAAAAGTTGGAGGATAGGCGATGAAGACACCATCGATTGGAGTTCGATTTGCCACTTCTCCCTTTGGAACTATGATCCTTCTAGTGAGATGCTATGGTTTCCAAGGAGCGATCATCGTAACTTGTGCCAATAATAACCATTTTTTTCCCACGGTGTTTCGAGATCACGCCACGATGACACACCGATTTTCGTGATTTTCTTGAGTCCATTTGCATTTCCTGTAATTAAAATTGCCAATATTTACGCATCTCCCACCATAAAATGTTTGAAAATTCTTCCCATTCGCTTGCACAATGACGAAAAACACGCAAAGTGACACACAAATGATTGTGTAAGAGATTCTTTGAGAGCATCCACACGTAATTCATGTTGGGATATTTATTTATAAGAACTAATTAACATGGTAAATAAAAAAGGATGACTTAGATATAACAAACGAGCCATGTAATCCACTAGAAGATCAGTAATATGAGTACAATGATGTTTGCGTACCATGGGAAAAATCGAGGCGAAAGGATGAGGTTGACATAGATTGGAGAGTCCAAAATGCCAACTCTACATTTGGAAACTATGATCCGTCGTGTGAGATGCCTTGGTTTTCAAAGGGCCGTACATCACAAATTCCGCCAGACATTACCAAATTTTTTCCACGGGGTATTAACATCATGCCACGGCGACACGCCCATTTTCGTGATTTTCGGAATACATCTGCATTTCCTCCAATTCAATTACTAACAAGCCCAATGTTGGTGGAAAAAATGTGTTAAAACTAGCAAACAAGTCATGAAATGCGGCCAAAAATCAATACTGGGGTGATCGTCTGCTGATGAAAATAATTCGAGGCGAAATGATGAAGTCACAAATTCATTTGAAATGAAAATATGATTGTTGTGCATAAACAAATAGCACACGGTTGGTTCACTAAAACGTGTGCTTTCTAAACCCTGGACGATGACACCTAATGCGCGCAAAGTGAGTGGTGCGTTCTGGTTGGCCAAAACCCAAACCACACGGATCGTACGTCTGCACCGTAGGATTCACCCGGATCGAACGGCTGTCATTATACCTCTCGTCTACACACGTTGTTGAAGCTAGGATTTGATTTATTTGCACTAAATGCCCCGTAAATGGTAAAAAATGCTGAAAAAATATCAACCGCGCCCATAAATGCGCCAGAAAATCAAACCTGGCGTATAATGATGATTGAGTACCGTGGGATAAAAGTTGGAGGAGAGGCGATGAAGACACCGTCGATTGGAGTTCGATTTGCCACTTCTCCCTTTGGAACTATGATCCTTCTAGTGAGATGCTACGGTTTCCAAGGAGCGATCATCGTAACTTGTCCCAATAATAACCCTTTTTTCCCACGGTTTTTCAAGATCACGCCATGATGACACACCGATTTTCGTGATTTTCTTGAGTCCATTTGCATTTCCTGTAATTAAATTACCGACATTTATGCATCTCCCATCATAAAATGTTTGAAAATTCTTCCCATTCACTTGCACAATGACGAAAAACACGCAAAGTGACACACAAATGATTGTGTAAGAGATTCTTTGCGAGCATCCACACTTATTCATGTTGGGATATTTTATTTATAAGAACTAATTAACATGGTAAATACAAAAGGTTGACTTAGATATAATAAACGAGCCATGTAATCCACCAGAAGATCAATAATATGAGCACAATGATGTTTGCGTACCATGGGAAAAATCGAGGCGAAAGAATGAGGTTTACATAGATTGGAGAGTCCAAAATAACAACTCTACATTTGGAAACTATGATCCTTTGTGTGACATGCCTTGGTTTTCAAAGGGCTATACATCACAACTTCCGCCAGACATTACCAATTTTTTCCACGGGGTATTCACATCATGCCACGGCGACACGCCCATTTTCGTGATTTTCGGAATACATCTACATTTCCTCCAATTGAATTACTAACAAGCCCAATGTTGGTGGAAAAAATGTCTTCAAACTAGCAAACAAGTCATGAAATGCGGCCGAAAATCAATACGGGGGTTAATAGGTGATCGTCTGCCGATGAAAATAATTCGAGATGAAATGATGAAGTCACAAATTCATTTGAAATGAAAATATGATTGTTGTGCATAAACAAATAGCACACGGTTGGTTCACTAAAACTGTGTGCTTTCTAAACCGTGTACGATGGCACCTAATGCGTGCAAAGTGAGTGGCGCGTTCTGATTGGCCAAAACCCAAACCACACGGATCGTACGTCTGCACCGTAGGATTCACCCAGATCGAACGGTTGTCCTTATACCTCTCATCAACACACGTTGTTGAAGTTGGGATTTGATTTCTATGCACTAAATGCCCCGTAAATGTCCTTATACCTCTCGTCAACGGCTGTCCTTCTGAACACGCGGCTGCCCATGCCTCGCCGTCGTCATTTGCTCGCCAGCCGCCCTCGAGCATATCGATCCTGTACCCTCGCCTCTCCCGCCGGATTTGCGCAAAAAAAAACCGTCAGTTGCTGCCCTCCATCGCGGTGAGGTCTATTATCTCACGATCCCTTTTCCTATTTCGTTCGGTTTATCCACAAAATGATTATAAAATAATGGAGAGCGTATTTATGTTCATCATCTACCCTTTAACATATAAGTTGTATTTATTCCAATTAGTTATTATCGAGTTACATAACATGTGCACACGAGTCACACAAAATGAACAGATTAGCCGTACATTTCCAAATTATCACATGCCATGTTTAGACAGCTTGCTGCCAAGCTGTTACATTTTATTTATGATTATCCCCCTTTTTTGAATTTTGCATGTGTCCTCTGTAGATGTCTATTAGCAGCGACGACAGTCATACTTCTGTCGAGGTATCTTCATCTGAGTCCAAAGCCAACATGTCTGCAACGGATGTTCGTGTATCAAGAAATGATGAACGGGATAAAGCTGCCACAATCACCCATCCGGTCAAGAGCCGAAAGAGTGCTCCAAGAAAGCCCACACACCAGGTAAAGGTGTATACGAAGTAACTGACATCGATTTGAAGTCTTCGGCTCCAACTAAACCAGATAAAGCACGCACGAGGTTTAGGAGTGTGTGTGGATTTGTTGGCAGGGCAAGGCTAAACATTAATCTGTCAGGGTTTTGGAAGGCTAGTGCAGAAACACAACAGAGGATAGTCCGGGAGATGATGGAGCATTTCAACGTTCCTGAGGAGTGGAGAGAGCAGGTGCAACACGCTGCACTGAAGAAGGCCAGGGATGCTTGGAGAAACTGGAAGCATGTGTTGTACAAGAAGTTCTTCAGTCAAGGCAAGGACCCAATCCCCTCATACCCCCAAATTACAAAGGAAGACTGGATAGAATTCAAAAGGGTCAGGGCCAGTGAGGAGTTTATTAAGAAGATTGCCATGCAATCAGAACTCCAGAAGAAGAACACACACACCCACCGTATGGGGGTGGCAGGATACTACGGCATGAAACCGATATGGGAGCAGGAGGACTAAGAAGCAGTAGTTGCGGGTGGCAGCCCGGCCTTTAGTGAAATTAGGGGCACTCGCGCTAGGGACTACTTGCGGGCACGTGCAAAGAGGCATGGAGACGGTTCTTATTACTTTGAAAACTCAGCAGACCAAGAACTATATGATGTGATGGCAAAGGCTTCCAAAAACACTGGAAGGTGCTACAGGAACTCAGGGCCATGTGACATTCTGTCCGAGGCTCTGACTACCAAAGAGCCCCCTGGCCGTGCAAGGGTATTGGGGTCAATGTCCCACACAAGAGGGATTTCTCACTAAGCAAAGAAGAGAGGCTCAGCATGAAAAAAGCTAGGAGTGAGGGTAAGCATAAGGACTTGCGTGAAAGTTTTAAGAGGGACATGTATCCTGGAATTCGAAAGGAAGTTGAGGAGTCATATATGCAGCAGAAGACACTAATGATGAGAGAGAGCCAGGAGACAGAAGGGTATGTCGGCATGGATGATGCCACTTATTGTATGACAACACCACACAAGAGTAGCTATGCATCAGCTGACCCCGACGACAATGATGCTGCAGCTGGACATGATGGTGCTATATCTGATCTATATGGACAGTGGGGAGATTGAAGGCCGTGCTTACATATTATGAAGGCACTTTACAATGTGCAACAGCGTGGGTTTACTACCCTGACTTGGACAGGGGACTCTTGTTGGACAATGCGCCGTTGAAGCGGGGTTGTGTGAAGTGCTACGTGACTGAAATAAAGCCTGGATTCAGTAAGTTTGCCCTGAAGAATGTCCTTGGGGACCCTGATTTCCAGAGGACCTTGGAAGAAACACAGTTAAATCATATCCAGTGGCCACGGAAAGAAATATACTTCCTGGATGAGATCCCTCCAGCCCCCCAAAAGCAACCAATGTCGCCCTCGAATTGGTGACTCTCCTCTCGCCACACCAGATCTTGTGTGATTCCCCCGATGAACATACTCTTGGGAATCCCATGCCCGAGGCATCAACCTGTGATCAGCCCGACCGACTTCCTACCATAGAGGCCAGGTCATCGTCCGCTCCTGAGCAGCCTGTGGCAAGGCCTACACCTGCTAAAGACGTATCATCGGTTCAAATGCCGGCCACTGAAGCAGAAAGTCCAGACACATCGGCACTGCATCCTCACCAGACAAACCCGACCGAACCACGTGCTAAGGAGTCTGAAAGTCTGGAACCGCCTGCTAAGCAGTCCGAAAGTCCGGGACCGCCTGCTAAGCACTCCGAAAGTCAGGACCCACCTGCTCATCAGTCCAGCGGTTCGCAGCCATCTGATAAGCATACCGATGTGTCGGCACTGCCTGCTCAGCAAACCAACACGTTGTCACAGCCGCATCAACACACCGACACGTTCGCACTAGCTACTCATAAGCCCCGAATTGCTTCAACGGCTGGTCAGCTGTCCGTCGACTCCTGCACTACAGCTCAGCAGTCCGTCACAGCGGCATCATCTGTTCAGCAGTCCATCATACCTTCACAAGCTTCTCAGCAGCATGTCGTTGATGAAACCAGACGTCAAACAAGAAGTGCTTCAGCTAAGAAGACGAAAGCGTCCATGGTTTCACACAGGAAGTCGGGCCTCCCAAAAGCGAGGAGGGATGGGACCAAGAGCCTCCTTCTACAAAGAATCATCAGCCATACCCAAATTAACAACAAGGTTTTCGAAGGGCTGGGTAATCCCAGTTCTGACCACATGTCTGAAGCAGACCTTGAAAAGCAACTTTCTAGTAAGGAAATAGTCACATTTGAGAAACGCAAGTACAAGCATGGCCAACCATTCCTTGTTGGCGATTTCTGGGAGGAGTGCAGTTCCAGTGCTTGCAAGTTACATAAATATTGCATGGACAGAATGTCGGAAGGAGAAGATACTAACATTCTGCAAGTGCACTACAACAGCTGGCATTTCTCTCACGTTGCAGGTACCATCAGTGTGGAATTCGAGGACTTTCATCTCTTCTTCAACTTCGATGAGCTTGCTGCCACTCTTGTCAAATGCTTGATGTTGTAAGTACTTCACAAACTCTGATCAACTTCTCCATACAAGGCTGTAAATGACAAAAAAGCTAACTGTATTGTATTCCTCTCAGGGGATTGACGACGCAGAGAACATCAAGGGTGCATGCGTATTTCATAGATCTTGATTTAGCAAACGGCGTTTTGTTATGAGATAATGTCTCACGCAAGGCTTCCATTGAGTATGTCGCCAAGATCTTGTTCAACTTACAGATAGGAGAATTCTTCATGTGGCCATATCATGAACGGTAAGTTAAATATACAACCATGCATACATTGATCGTCTTTCAGTTTTAGACATAGTTCGTACGTTCATGGTTTTCTTAAACTGTAGAGGTCACTGGATCTTGGTGGTCATTGTTCCAAAACGCAACCCAATTTACTACATGGATTCTCTCAGAGAGTCAAATGCGCCTCAGGATCTGAGTGATCTTCAGGATTTCATGGATAGGTATTGAATTCTTTGATGTTAATGCATTGTGTCCGTATCTGGTTCCAGAATTGAGTGTGTGAAAATTCATCTTCATTTCCAGTGTATTGTCAAAGAACATAACTTTATGAGGGAATCGGTTCGACCGCCAACTACCTCTGCAGCACGTGATCGTTTCTCCGGTAAGACAACGAAATCCGTTATTTTCAGAAAATACTAGTCAGATGTTCAAGTTTCTAAGTAAACCTCTTTCTATTTCTCTCCATAGAAAAAAGAAGAAACAACTTACACCGGTTAGGTTGTTCCTCACAGGGCAAATACATGACTAATATTGTACAACAAATTTCAGTGTCCTTAGCAACAACAAGGTACCAGCCTATGTGGACACTATGTTTGTGCACACATGATGAACCTATGCAGACGTGTTGAATGTGGTGTTGATGCTGACAGGATAAAACCAGTAAGTGTGCTTCTTAATTACTATCTTCTACTCCACACGTATGTCACATTCTGATCTAAAAGTCCTGCAGTTGATCTTCGTACCGATGACCTCTTCACCGCTCGCCGCAGATGAATTGCTGTCTGTTAGGAAATTTATCAGCACCTTCTTTGTGAAACACTATATCAAGCCGAATGATGACATCGAAGATTTCCGGGTTCATATCCCTGAATAATAAGTACACACATATAGTGTTATCAGCTAAACATATACACATGGATGCATTATTTTCCATGTGATCATGTCTTCGTATTTTGTACACTATGATTATGTACTGCATATGTCTATTTAACAGCTGTCGAATTTAGCTAGCATTTGCTCAATTGCATATTGTCGTGAATTATGATGATTCCTCTTCTTGTGGACACTATTCGTTGAATTGCACATTGTGGTGAATTATGATGAATGTTCTTCATGTGGACACTATTTGTCGATTGCATATTGTGGCGAATTTGCTATTTGCAGGGTGAATTAAATGCGATATTTTACAATAACCTGGCAATTTCAGCGCACACGGTTCAAGCAGCTAAGTGTGTGCGGTCCAGAACGGAAAGCACACGCAACTCATATCGCAACCGCATGTGATCCACATGAAAAGCACACGAGATATAATCTAAAACGTTGGTGATACATAAGTAATCACAAACGGTTTGAGGCACTCGTACGTGTGCGTACGAGCTCCTCAATGTTTGCGATAGCACCGTATCTCACACGTGAGCCAACAGGAAACCGTGCCCGATGCAAAGACGATCCCACGCGTACTTTTCTCGGAAAACATGTCCGATGATGCCATGCATGGCAGACGGTGTCTAGAGAAATCTCGTGTGTGATGATGAATATATTACACACAATTTATACAATGGCCCATGTGGATTAGGTAACGTTTCGCAAATGGTAAAAGGTCAAACTCCATTTGTTTTCCATGAGCAATTAGACGCATTTGACTCGTCTTGCACGTGTGTGATTGATCCCAAATCCCACACGTAAGCCCAAAATATTATGTGTGCGATATGTTCCTGCACCGCCCATGATTATATTTGCAGATCGTTTGTGTTCGTTGGTCACCATCGCCGACAGGTTTTCCATGTCGTGTGGGATGGACCCCCCCTATCGCCCACACATGCAAGGCGACGGTTTAGAAATACGTCGCGGAAAGGGGTTAAAAACCATTTGTATAGCACGTCGCTGCACCAGTGTGTGTTTTGCTTGGAGAGTCATGTATTATATTTTTCCTTGATTTCCAAGTTAGTTTGTCGCAATCATTGTTTGCTGCACACAACTATTGTGAGAGATACACATTCATGTGAATTTGGTAGAATGCTCATTATGTGTCACTTATATCTATTGTGTTAAGGCAATTATGCTCACGTGCTTCAGTTCAATCTTTAGAGCACGATGAAAATTATATTTTATAGAAATCATATGCATTCTCATACTTCACTTATATCTTTTTGAGAATCTGAATAGTAAGTAGTAGTTTGCATGAGTTATATGCTTAGTCAGAAAATGATAGGTATACAAGAGGGATATAATAAAAACTTGCATGTAGATCACTAAATGCGAAATGTATGATCAACGGTACTGAGGTTGTAATATGGGGGATTACTAGTTTGTGAAATTTTATTAGTGAGAATAATGATATTAAGGTTTGTGATTCAATATTCATTACAATGTCGGACGTGGCATGACAAGGAAGGTGGAGTGTTGTGTATCCCTGATTGAAAACCTTTTGTGTAGTCTGGCTGGGGGCGTGCGATGGTTAACTGCTCCCAACCTCCCCCCTAGGGGCATGTGGTGAGTACTTTTCTTTGAGAGAGCTAATAGAGGACACAATAAGTATGTGATTTCTTTGTGTTTAATGTGAGTTTGTGAACCATAAGCACTTTGCATCTTTCCGCAATTTGCTAGCCTCTTCAGTACCATGCATTGTCCGTTCTCACCTCGAGATTTGGCAGATACTTCACTGGTGCATCCAAACACTATGATATGATGAGCTCAATCACACATAACCCTTGTTCTATCTTCCTTAAAACAACCACCATACCTACCTATCATGGCATTTCCATAGCCATTCCGAGATATATTGCCATGGAACTTCCACCATCACTTTTCATATGACTTGAGCATTCATTGTGATTTTGCTTGGCATGATCATATAGCTGACATGATATCTGTGGCAAAGCCACCATTCATAATTATATACATGTTACACTAGTATCATTGCACACTTACACCACTAGAGGCATTCGTATGTAGTCATATAGTTTTTCAGTTTTATCTTCAGTTTTATCAAGTTGTAAGTAAATAGAAGTGTTGAAAGGATCGATATGGTTGACTTGAGGGGGGTGAATAGGCAACTACCAGTTTTTTACTTTTCTTTAGCAAATTAGGTTTAGCAACAAATAGGTTGTCTAGATATGCAACTAGGTGAGCAACCTATATGATGCTAACAACAATAACAACACAAGCAAGAAAAGGATACAATATAAGTAAAGCTTGCACAAAGTAAAGGTAAGAAGTAACCACAAGTGGAACCGATGTAGACGAGGATGTGTTACCGAAGTTCCTTCCCTTTGAGGGGAAGTAGGTCTCCGTTAGAGCGGTGTGGAGGCACAATGCTCCCCAAGATGCCACTAATGCGACCGTATTCTCCTCACGCCCTCACACAATGCGAGATGTCGTGATTCCACTAGTGGTACTCTTGAAGGCGGTGACCGGACCTTTACAAACAAGGTTGAGGCAATCGGCACAACTTAATTGGAGGCTCCAACACCACCACAAAGCTTCACCACAATGAAATATGGCTTCGAGGTGACCTCTTCCATCTAGGGTGCTCAAACACCCAAGAGTAACAAGATCTGCAAGGCATTAGTGGGGGGAATCAAATTTCTATTGGTGGAAGTGTAAATCGGGGCCCTCTCAACCAAACCCTAGAGTTTCAATAAGTTTTGTTGGCTAGGGAGAAAGATCGGGCGAAAATGAGCTTGGGGGCAACAATGGAGCTTCGGAGAGGATAAGAGGTGAGTCTCTTTGGGGAAGAAGAACCCCTTATATAGTTGGGAGGGAATCTACCCGTTAAGTGCTCACCAGCCGCAAATGAACGGTAGTACTACTCCTGGGAGCGGTACTACCAATCACACAGAAGACCTGCACGCTAGCCATATCTGACTCAGTCAGGGAGGCGGTAGTGCCGCCGGAGCGGTACTACCGCTCCTGCCAGCTGTACTACCGTTGGCGCTGTAGGAGGGGTAGATCCAAGCAGTAGTAGGGGGCAGCGGTACTACCGCTTGTTACTACCGCCCCTACTACCGCTCAAGTGGCGTGGGTCATCATACACCAGACACGAGTGTGTCTGGTGCTCCGTGCCGGGTGCCCGAGCCACCACACCAGCAGTAGTATAAGGGCAGCGGTAGTACCGCCTTTTACTTCTGCCCCTACTAACATTCTGGTGGCGCGGCACCCCGGACATGTCCGGTGCCCCGCGCCTAGTGCCAGAGCCACCCAGCGGTACTACCGCTGACCAGGGCGGTACCACCGCTAAGGCAACTTTGAGGCAGCCAAGGGCACAGGGCAGTAGCTCCATTTTCCCGGGAAAGGACGGGGTGCAAATGTGTACGTGTTGATTCCACCCAACCTTTCCAAATGCGGACCCCCTCTTGATAGTACTGATTTTCCTACGACTCAAGTCCACCAACACTAAATCATCGGAAAATAACCGTCTTCTCTTTTACCCACCGGAGGGGAAAATAATCGTCTTGTGCCACCTGATAATCTCTGAAAGCTTAATGCACCCGGTTAGTCCGCAAATGCATTGTCATCAATCACCAAAACCACTAGGGTAGAAATGTGCCCTTACAATCTCCGCCTTTTTGGTGGATTGATGACAACACGGGATTTGCACAGAGGATATCATAATAAGTAAAAGCAAACCCCAAAATCTAGAAAATATAGACGGGCTCCCCCTAGATGTGTGCACTATTCTTAGATATGCTTTTGGAATTCAAAGTGTACACACTAGGATCAACGCTCCCCCTATATTTTATAGACCGACAACTACTTACATTAATAAAGAAGAGTGAAGCATGAATGCAAGATAATTTATGTGAGTATAAGTAAAGGGCACATGATAAGTATAACTCACATAGTAATACATCAAAGGATAATAGTAGGGTAGCATATGTCTCACACCATACGACTTGGTCTTAAAAGTCTCACAAACACAAACCAAAGCAAAGCAAATGATAAAAGAGTTCAAGAGCGAATAAATACAAGCAGCTAAAACAAACACTCGTGACTCAACAAATCCCCTACACTCTCTCCCCCTTTGGCAGCGAGACACCAAAAGGGCAGAGAGAACTAAGATGGCACACGGTGGTAGCAGCTCAGGGGACTATCATCAATACTTGCCGGACTTCGAGCTATAGCCACTGGTGCCTGCAGGACCAGAACTGCTGGAAGGAGCTAAAGAGCTAGGTGGAGCAGAAGAACCAGGCTGAGCATCATCGGAATCCCACTTGCAGTGCCGAGCTATCCAGACATCCTCATCGGTGATGGAGTCCTCAGACCCATCCCGAATCTCCATCCCCACATACCTGCCAAGCGCCTTGTGACTACTGATAGCCTTCTTCTCAGCAACATGAGCCTTGTACTGACCGTGAGCCTGCAGACAAAAGAGCTTCTTCATCTTCTCCTTAAGTTTCTGAGCCCAAGATGGCTCAGCACGAGAGAGCGCAGAACGAGGAGCAGCGCCACCCTGGACCTCAAAGTCCTCATCATCCTCGTCATTCTCATCGTCCTCATCCTCAACATCAGGCAAGTCCGCCTCGGGAGTAACATAGTTTGCCCACCTGTTCTTCTGGCGGAGCTGCACAACCTTATGAGAAACCAACTCACCGTGCTCAAAGTGGATGCCTGGATAGGTCTTTGCCCAAGTGCTCTCAAGCAGATGCACCAAATACGGACCATAGAAAGGAACCTTGCGGTCAGAGATTGCAGAGAGTAGTTCAGACCACATGATATGTGAAACATCCAGAACTGGCACCTCGGTAGACTGCCTCATACCCTGACAAAAGAGCAATAGATCCACCAGGTAGGAGTGTACCATGTCCAAGTTTCCAACACGAGGAAAAAGAGAGTTCCGGAAGATGCGGTGCATAATATCAAGAAAGGGCTCAGGCACATAGGATGATTTGCCAGTGGTGGAGGAGATCTTCTCAGTGTTGTAGGGCCAGAGATGCCTATTGCGAGTGGCTGTTGTTTCCTTGTGGGGGCAAAATCCAACTGGATCATGGAGCCCCTTATCCTCAATGTTTAGCAAGTCCATGAACTCCTTCCACGTAGCAGTCAGCTTCCTCCCATTTGTCATCAAAGTCAAGGTCCGGGCCTCATCAGTCCCAAGATGAACTGTAGCATAAAACACGGCCACCATCTCTGCATCAAAGTCCTTGTTGAACTGCATAATATGAGTAATTCCCAGCTTCTCACAGAGTTCAGGAGCCTCTCCAAAGTATTGGGCATTCTTTTCCAAGAACTCCATATCAATGGACTTGACATGTGGCACATATAGGTTTTCCTTGAACAGGAGCACATCAGTGTAGATAGACATTTGCTGCTGGGTCTAGAAGGGACGGTTGCGAAAAGCAGAGTCTTGACGAATGACATACGAGTCTTGACGGCGAAGATGCCAGAACTCTTTGGCGGGTATCTGATCCATGGATGGCTGCTTCTTGCTAGCAGCCTTCTTCGTATTCTACTTGGGAGGAGCATTGGGATTCGATGAGCTGTCCTCCTCTAAGGTGCGATGGCGCTTTGAGCCACCATCATGGCTGGGATTCACCCTGCGCTCCTGACGAGCAGAGTTGCTACCACCTAGAACCCAAAAACACCAAGCGAGGAAAAGAAATTGTAGAGTAGTTGCATAAGACAAAAGGAAAAGAATGAGAAAATCTGGAGTGAAAGTGAGAAAACATGGGCATTTGGCAGCAGAGGCGGTAGTACCGCTGACCGGAGCGGTAGTACCGCCCACAAGCGGTAGTACCGCTCCAATAGGAGCGGTAGTACCGCGCGGGCAAAGGCCACGGGGGCAACTACTACCGCATGTCAGATCCGGTACTACCATTGACATCAAATGCACATATTGACCACTAGAACTACACATCAACTCCCTAGCTATCTTCCACAACGATCTCATGCCTCGATTTGACTAAAAATCGACGAATGCATCTAGTATTGCCCAAAACCTAGATTCAAAAAGGAGAACCATAGGAGAGAAGAACGGAGACAATACCGACATCCATGGCAAGAGGAGAGGGTGCGGATTGATTCCACCGGTTAGAATCGCAGAAGAATGGCCAGAAATGGAGGTCCGGCGGCAGCCTCCGCGGCCCTGGAGTCGCCTGGAGAGAGAGAGAGCCACGAGAGATGGGGGATGAATGGGTATGTGGAAGTGGAAACTTCCCCTGCCCCGCCCCATAACCCTTCGTGGGAACTCACAAGTGGTAGTACCGCCCAGTGGGCGGTAGTACCGCCCCGATACTACAGTGCGGTAGAATATCGGGAAGTACCACTCCAGCGGTAGTACCGTGGGTGGCGGCGGTAGTACCGCGTGTTACTATCGCCCTTGCCACCAGTAGTACCGCTCTGGGCGACCACAAGGCAGAAAAAGAAGCTACAAAGGGGTGGCTTATGCAAATTTTGAAGAGGTTGGAGACATAAAGACAAGCAAAATAGTAGATAACACTCCAAGTATAGAAAAACGGAGATGAAAAATAAGACTTGGAGTGACACAAAACACGAATAAGCTCTTCAAAAGCAAATACCTAACTCGGAGGGGGTGGTGACCGGAGCCACCTATGTTTGAGTCACTTGGTATGGCACGCGAAGATTTTAACCTTGGGCCCATGACCAAAACTCGTCGTTGAAGCACAAGTACCATAAAAAATGGTGAGTGTGAAAGATTTGATCACTTTATGCATAATAGGGGGAGGGATAGTTCATTGAGAGAACTATACTCCCCCTATATCCGTGCCTACATCTAAACAAGACATAATGAAGAGTGTGGTGGGGTGTGCAATAAGTCAAGCCACATTGCTTGAATCAATGATATTTAGCTGATGCCTTAACTCGCGAAATCTTGCTTCATCCAATGGCTTCATGAATATATCTGCAAGCTGCTCATTAGTATTGAGATGAACAAGATCAATCTCTCCACGCTTGATGTGATCCCGGATGAAGTGATGACGAACCTCAATGTGCTTCGTCTTGCAATGTTGAACCGGGTTGTTGGAGATCTTGATCGCACTTCCATTGTCACAGTAAAGAGGCACGTTGTCACACGTGACACCATAATCCTTTAAAGTTTGCCTCATCCAGAGCAACTGTGCATAACAACTTGCTGCAGCTACATACTCGGCCTCGGTGGACGACAGAGAAACATAGTTTTGTTTCTTCGAAGACCAACTTACCAAAGAGCGACCAAGGAATTGGCAACCTCCGGAAGTTGACTTCCTGTCCACATGGTCTCGCGACCAATCTGATTCCAAATATCCTATGAGATCAAATGAAGCACCTTTGGGGTACCATAAGCCAAAGTTTGGGGTATCAACGAAATATCGAAAGATTCGCTTGACAGCCACATAGTGACTCTCCTTAGGCGCAGATTGAAATCATGCACAAATTCCCACACTCAACATGATATCCGGCCTAGATGCACAAAGATAAAGCAGGGATCCAATCATGGAGCGATATACCTTTTGATCCACGGCTTTACCATTGGGATCACTATCAAGTTGGCATTTGAGCGGCATGGGAGTGTTGGCCTTGGCCAGCTTGAGATCATCCAACTTGAACTTCTTGAGCATGTCTTGAGTATATTTTTCTTGGTTGATGAAGGTTCCTTGACTTCGTTGCTTGACTTTGAATCCAAGGAAGAACTTCAACTCTTCCATCATGGACATGTCAAACTCTTTGGTCATTAGTGCGGCAAACTCATCATTGAAAACTTTGTTAGAAGAACCAAAGATAATATTATCAACATCTAGTTGGCATACTAACAAGTTCTCGTGAACCCTCTTTGTGAAAAGAGTGGGATCGATTTTCCCAATTTCAAACCCACGGTCTTGCAACATCTCGGTAAGGTGCCCATACCACGCACGTGGTGCTTGTTTAAGTCCATAGAGTGCCTTATCGAGAACGTATACTTGATTGGGGAACTTAGGATCCTCGAACCCCAGGGGTTGCTTGACATATACCAACTCCTTAAGTGGAACATTATGAAAAGCACTTTTCACATCCATTTGATATAATTTGAAATCATGATGAGATGCATATGCAAGCAACATGCTAATAGATTCAAGGCGAGCAATAGGAGCAAAGGTTTCACCGTAGTCGATACCCTCGACTTGGGAGTAGCCTTGTGCCACTAATCTTGCCTTGTTGCGAATGACGACACCGTTCGCATCTTGCTTGTCCTTAAAGATCCATTTGGTTCCAATGACATTATGATTCTCGTTTGGTCTTGGCACCAATCGCCACACTTTGTTGCGCTCGAAGTTGTTGAGTTCATCGTGCATGGCTTCAATCCATTCAGTGTCCTCGAGCGCTTCTTGTCCCTTAAGGGGTTCAATGCAAGAAACACACGCGTGATGTGCAAAAAAGTTTGTTAATTGACGACGAGTGGTTACCCCTCTATTCAAGCTCCCGTAGACGTTCTCTAGAATGTGTTTCTTATTCTTAAGCTTGGAAGCAATCTTGGTAGCTCGTTTTTCTAAAATATCTTCCATGGAAGGTTGCGGTGTATAGTCTTGACGAACTTGAGAGCCATCACTAGATTTCTCTTGATCCTAAGCATGATCTTGATCTTGGGATTGCTCGGGGTTATGAACTTGATCTTGAGCATCTTGTGATGCATCATCATCACCATGAGGTTGATCTTGCCCTTGATCTTGTTCACGAGGTTGAGGGCCTTCACTTTGTTCTTCAGAAGCATGTCGGTCTTGCATCGGTGATGGTTCCACTTGCGTGGAACATTGTCCTCCTCCTTTAGCCACAAGGGGTTCCTCAACAAGTAGGAAGTGTCCCACACCCATTCTTCTTATGGCTTGGGGAGGACTTTCATCACCTACATCACAAAGACCACTTTGCTCCACTTGGGAGCCATTATTTTCATCAAACTCTATGTTAAACGTCTCCTCAATGAGTCCAGTGGACTTGTTGAGAAACGGTAAGCACGAGAGTTTGTAGCATAACTAACAAATATGCCCTCATGAGCTCTAGATTCAAATTTAGACAAATGGACACCTTTCTTGAGAATGAAACACTTACAACCAAATACCCAGAAATACTTGAGGTTGGGCTTGTTGCCGGTAAGTATCTCATATGGAGTCTTGTTCAAGCCTTTGCAGAGGTAGAGCCGATTGGATGCATGACACGCGGTGTAATGGCTTTGGCCCAAAAGTTGTACGGAGATTTAAACTCCGCCATCATGGTCCTTGTCGCATCCATCAACGTCCGGTACTTCCTCTCCGCAACACCATTTTGTTGAGGGGTATATGGTGTGGAATATTGATGCTTTATCCCCTCATCACTAAGAAACTCATCCAAGGTGAAGTTCTTGAACTCAGTGTCGTTGTCACTTCTAATCATCAAAATCTTTGCTTCATGTTGGCATTGAGCTTCATTTGCAAAGTTGGTGATGGTCAGTTTGGTCTCACTCTTCTTCTTGAAGAAGTATACCCATGTGTATCTTGGGCAATCATCCACAATCACCAAGCAATACTTTCTTCCCCCAAGACTATCAAAGATGGGGGACCGAAGAGATCCATGTGAAGGAGCTCCAAGGTCCTCTTAGAGTAGATGGTAGTCGTGGGTCGATGAGCCTTCTCATGTAGCTTTCCTTCGATACAACCACTGCAAGCACGATCTTTGGCAAAACTTACGTTTGTCAGTCCAAGAATTTGATCCCCTTTGAGGAGACTTTGCCAAGATCTCATATTGACATGAGCTAGATGGCGATGCCAAAGCCATCCCACATCAACTTTTTCCATTAGGCAAGTCGCGGTCTTAGTGGGTCGCTCCGAGAAGTTAATCACATAGAGACCATTTTTGACATGCCCAACAAAGGCTACTTTAAGAGTCTTGCTCGACAAAAGGGTCATGGTATCAATGCCAAATAAAGTACTAAAACCCATGAGTGCAAGTTGACGAACGGAAAGTAAATTGCATGCAAGGATCTCAACAAACATGACTCTGTCAATGGTTAAGTCCGGAGAGATAACCACCTTGCCAAGACCCAATACCTTTGGAATTGTGTCATCAACAAAGAAGACTTGAGTGGCCAAAGATGCATCGGGTCGAACGTCCACCACCAAGTCCTTGCTTCCGGTCATATGATTTGTTGATCCACTATCAAGCAACCATGACACCCCTCCAGAAGCAAACTCCTACAATAGATCAACGCTTGTATTTAGGTACCCATTATTTAATGGGTCCTTTCATGTTAGTAACAAGGGTCTTAGGAACCCAAATAAACCATTCAATATACTCATAAGAAGAACCAATATATTTGGCATAAACATGCCCATCACTAGCACGACATAAAACATAAGAGGGGTTAAAATCGCCGGCCTTGTTGGTGGAGGTGGTCTTGCCCTTCTTGGCATTACCACCCACAACATTGTCCTTCTTCTTCTCATGAATGACCTTCCCCGCTTTGACAAAGGTTTCCTTGAGCGGGGGAGCTTGCTTGGTCTTCAACTTCTTCTTCTTCTTCTTAGACTTGGGTGCAAACCCAATCCCTTCCGTTGCCACAACTTCCTTTTGATTGCTCAAAAGGTCATTGAGAGTATTATCACCTTGGATACATGTCACAAGGCCTTTCTCAAGTTGCTCTTTCAACTTAGCATTTTCCTTCACAAGGTGTGCATGCTCACAACAAGGGTTAGTAGCAATGGCATTATCAATTAACACAAAAGGAGGACATGTGGCTATTTCCTTAGTAAGTTTTACTTGGAGTTAATCATGAGACTCCTTGAGAGAGTCATGAGCACCCTTCAATGCCTTGTGAGTCTTGTCAAGTGCGTCAAACTCTTCCTTGATGGCCAACCCCAAGTGCAACCTTATCAGATTTGAGCACACGATTAAGAACAATAGCATGATCAGGATCTTTACGTAATTTAGCAAGATCAACATTTTGTGACTCCTCAAGAGCCAAACGAAGACCTCGCTCTTCCTCAAGAGCAATGGTAAGATATGCTATCTCATCGACATAATCACGACTATGCCCCTTCAACTCCTCGAGGGATTCCTCTTGAGACTCAATGATATCATTGGCCTCACCAAGTTGTTCCAAAAGAGCAACAAAGTGCCTCTTGGATTCGCCTTTGAGTTTACACAAGAATTTGTCAAACTCATTCTCATCCTCCTTCACCTCCTCATGTTCATCCACACAATCTAACAAAGAATGAGTGGTAGAAATGGAAGTTTTAATGTTCGAGGTTTTGACGTTGGGGGTTACCTTGGTGATACGTTTGGCCATAAAGCACCTAGCAGTGTGGTTCTCGTTGGGGGCGTTAAAGAGAGACACCTTGGTTGGGGTAGAGGATGCAATTGCCATTGTAGCCATTGCCCTACCTTCACCACTTGTATCTTCTTCGTCAACATCATCATAGGAGGGATACTCTTATTGAGCCACCAACACCTTGTGAGGCGCTTTCTTGGTAAAGTTTTTCTTGTTGGGGAAAGACTTGGCCTTATCTTTGTGGATGAGTTTGCCACCATTGTGTTCCCTCTTCTCACATGAACAATCCACCACGAAGTGACTCACATTACCACAGTTGTAGCAAGTCCTCACACGCTACTTGCCTTTTGATCCACTTAAGTTGTTCTTGTAGAAGTTGGGCCTTGTATTTCTCTTGTTGCCCCAAAATTGCCTAGATGCGAGAGTCATGTGCTCATGGTAAGCATATTTGGTGTCTTCGGGGCAACCCTCTGATACGTCTCCAACGTATCGATAGTTTATGAAGTATTCATGTCATATTTGCCTATATTTTTACTATGGTTTTATAATTTATTGGGACTAACCTATTAATGGTTGCAAAATTGAACAAGTACTTGTTTCACACTTTGATGTGCAGGAATTAATTGGAAATTGTCAAAAAACGCAAAAAGAGTCTTGTTGGAGGAGGACTCTGACTTTCCTGAAATCTGTCCACAAACAGTTTTTAGAGATCGTTAGTTTGACCCCCGAAGACGGTGTCGAATGGAAAAATCTAAAACTAGGAAAGTGTGGGGAATTTTATGTCATTGATTTTGGACTCCAAATTCGTCCAAAACGGAGTTCGGATGCGATATGTAGACCCGTTTTACTGGAGGAAAATATCTGATTACGGGATTACGAGACTTGATTACGTGATTGAGTCCAACTCTTACCATATCTGATGTATTCGGCCAAGCCACGACTTTGAGGACTCATGAGGGCTGTGAGGAGTCCCTAGGAAGGTTCTAGAGTTGCCCAAGAGCCATTGGAGCAAGGGTCCATCCATCGGAGGGCCATAGAGCACCACAGAGGCACATATAAGGAGAGAAAAACCCTAATTTCGGGAGAGCCACCAAAAGCCACGAATTTGCCTCTCCCTTGGCAGCCGCCAAGAAGGGGAGAGGCTCCTCCATTGCAGCACCAAGACCAAGGAAGAAGGGGGGAAAGGGGCCGCCGCCCGTCGCCACCGCCGCCGCCCGTCGCCGGCACCGTGGCCGCCATCGCCTCCATCTCTTTGGGGCTGCACCTCTCCATCAACATCTCTCTCTTTCTCACAATGATAATGTGTGAGTAATCCACCTTGGGGCTGAGGGTTTGTACCGGTAGCTATGTGTTTAATCTCTCTCTCTCGTGTTCTTGAGATGGCACGGTCTTGATGTATCACGGGCTTTGTTAATATAGTTGGATCATATGGTGTTTTCCCCTCTCTATCTTGTTGTGATGAATTTAGTTTTCCCTTTGAGATTTTGCTATTATCGGATTGAATAATTTTATGGATTTGAGAGCACTTGATGTATATCTTGCTTGCGGATACCCGTAGTTACATTGGGGTATTCAAGTGATTCACTTGATATATGTTATGGCATCAACTTGCGGATTCCGGTGACCTTGGGGATCTACGCATAGGGGTTGATTGCACATTTTCATGCCTTGTTCTCCGATAGAAATCTTGGGGCACTCTTTGAGGTTCTTTGTGTTGGATTGAGTATTATGAATCTGAAATTGTTTGATGCGTATCGTATAATTAACTCATGGATACTTGTGGTGACATTGGAGTATCTAGGTGACATTAGAGTTGGTTGATGCGTATCATATGGTGTTATTCTAGTACGAACTCTTAGATAGATCGATCGGAAAGGATAACTTGCTTTTATTTTAGTACGAACTCTTGGATAGATTGATCGGAAAGGATAACTTTAAGGTGGTTTCGTACCCTACAAACAATTTGTTCTTATGTTCTCCGCTAGATAAGAACTTTGGAGTGATTCTTCGTTGCACATTGAGGGATGGTTATGTGATCCAATTATATTAGCATTGTTGAGAGATTGCACTAGCGAAAGTACGGACCCTAGGCCTTGTTTTCAAGCATTGCAATATCGTTTGTGCTCACTTTTGTTACTTGATACCTTGTTGTTTTTATATTTTCAGATTACAAAAACCTATATCTACCATCCATATTGCACTTGTATCACCATCTCTTCGCCGAACTAGTGCACCTATACAATTTGCCATTATATTGGGTGTGTTGGGGACACAAGAGATTTCTTGTATTTGATTGCAGGGTGGTTGAGAGAGACCATCTTCATCCTACACCTCCCACGGATTGATAAACCTTAGGTCATCCACTTGAGGGGAAATTGCTACTGTCCTACAAAACTCTGCGCTTGGAGGCCCAACAAAGTCTGCAAGAATAAAGTTGTGTAGTAGACATCAGGCCGTTTTCTGGCGCTGTTGCCGAGGAGGTGAGTGCTTGAAGGTATATCTTTAGATCTTGCAATTGAATCTTTTAGTTTCTTGTTTTTCACTAGTTTGGTTTTATAAAAGAAAACTACAAAATGGATTTTAGGTTGCATCATTTGTTTTGTCTTTATAATGTCTTCCGTGAAAATAAGGATTCAGAAAATTGTGCTCAATTGGTAGAGGAAGAGATTATGAAAATACTTAATGAAAATTCCTTGAATGATGAGCATGATTGCAATGTTGCTAGTCTGAATTCTCTGAATATCCATGATACTAATGATATGTAAAGCCACAAGCTTGGGGATGCTATGTTTGATGAAGATGATATTTTTAGTCCCCCAAGTTTTGATGAGCAAATTTATTATGAAGATGACATGCCTCCTATCTATGATGATTATGATGATGACATGTATGCTCAAAGTTCAAAAAAGCGTTGGGCGTTAATTATGCGTTCGACCACCTACTTGCGCCTTTTTAGCTTAGGCGTGATTAGGTGTGATTAGGCGCAATAAGGCGCAATTATGCGTTTCCTACACAGTTATACGAATACAAGCAAATAACAACAGTTTGCCCATTGAAAGTAATGCTAGAATGTAAAATGGAGGTATAATTATAAGCATTACCTTGTTCTCTCTCCAATATGTTGCCCCTCCCTATTTGTGTGTTGTCCTCTGATCCTCTCCCTCCAGTGCAGCGGGCAGCAACTACATACATCATAGAGAAGATGGCAAGATGAAGATGTTAGCAGCAGCAACCAACAAGCAAGCAAAGCATCATATATGTAAATTGTAATATATATGTAAATTGTAAACTTGTAATGAGAAGCTTCAAGCAAGCAATGAATGCAATGGGCAGATCAGATCATAACTTCACAAGCAAGCATAGCTGCATATTACATAACAAATAAAAGTCTTAAACTTGCTTAGTTCAACGAAACCAGAATAACACGACCACGATCCACGATAGTCTCACCACTCTGTCATAGTCTCTTACATAACAAATAACAAACAAAAGACAAATGCATGATAACTTGATCACTTGATGGCATGATGAGAACCATCATGCAATGATCACTTGCTCAATGCCTCTCAAAGTCTCAATCATCCTCATACTCAACGTCTTCATCATCCACAATCTCCTCATCACCATCAGATTCAAACTCCTCCTCCTCAAGGTCTCTCACTCTTGCACTCCTACGAACTTGGAGTTGCTCTTGTGCTCCCATTGCTTCACAATTTAGATCCCATGATATCCCCGTACCTGGATGGACATCCCCATCCTTCTCATCAAGATAAACAACATTTGCATGATCATCCCCTCCTTCAAATAGAAATCCTTGAGCTTCGGTAGCATAGGTGCTGAGGAGCACATCCCATTTCTTCTTCTCCAGGAGCTTTTGTTTCCTAGACAACATCATGTTATTGAACCTTATGAAGACCAAATTGTTACATCGTTCCGTTGTGAGCCTATTTCTTCTCTTGGTATGTATCTACATAGTAAACATCACATGAGCATATTAGAAAAAAAAATGCCAAATGAACTAGAGATGAGAATGAGATATACCGATTCAAAGGCGCTCCAGTTTCTTTCACAACCGGAAGAGCTAGAGGTCAAAGAGAGGATTCTCATAGCCATCTCTTTCATGTTTGGTGTTTCTCCTCCATAAAGCTTCCACCAACCAACTGTTTGGACAATATCAAATGCCAAGTAAATTGCAGCAAGTAACGCAGCAGCAAGTAAGCAGCAGCAAATAAGCAAGTAAGCAGCAGCAACAAACAGCAGCAGCAAGTAAGCAGCAGCAGCTAAGCAGCAGGAGCAGCTAGGCAGCAGCAGCAGCAGCAGGAGCAGCTAGGCAGCAGCAGCAGTAGTAACGCAGTAGCAGCAGGAGCAGTAACGCAGCAGCGGCAAGCCAGCAAAGAAGGGGGCAGGAGCAAACCAGCAAGGCAGCAAGGCAAACCTGGGCTGTAGCTCTTACTTTCACATGCTTTTGCAAGCCTCTTTCCAAAAGTTCCTTCTTTGTTTTCATATTTCAGAAACTCATCATTGACAACCAACATGCAAGTATCAGGATCATTTGCAAAGTATTGTTCAGCACACTCCTGAAATCCTTCATTTGCAGTGGTAAAGATGGAGCTATCCGCATAACTGTAGTGTGGGTTCAACACATATGCAGCCATGTGCAATGGAGAATCAAGCCTTCCATTCATCTTCTTGTCAACAATGGCCATAGTATCTTTGTAGTTCCTCTCCAAGTTGTTGAATGTATCCTTCATCTCCCTCTTTGCCTTCACCAACTCTCCATACAGCCAAGTCAAAGAGGGCTTAATATCCCCATCAACCAAATGAAGAACTTTCACCAATGGCTCAAACACCTTTATGCATAGGAGGACACCTTTCCAAAAGTTAGCATCCATCACCGTTGCCGTTGCATCCTTGCCTTTCTTTGTTTCACATGGCTCATCTCTTCCCAAGCTCTTTCAACCACCATACACCTTAAAGCATCTTTCTTCTCCAATAAACTTTGCAAAGTGAGAAAAGCGGGTGCAAATCTAGTCACCCCCGGCCTTATGATATCTCTCCTTTTTGTAGCAACCCTCATCAATGCCAAAGTCTTGTGGTGCGCATAGATGAAGATGGTGAGGTTCTTTGCTTGATAAATTATTGTCTTGAATCTTTTGAGGTTGCCAATTCCTTGGAGCATCAAGTTGATAGTGTGAGTTGCACAAGAGCTCCAAAAGATCTTCGGCCTCTTCTCAAGCAACATTTTCTTGGCTCCCATGTTTGTGACACCCTGGATTTTTGCTACAGTAATGATTGTAATTAAGCTACAGTGATGACCATGATCAGCAACAAATCATTTTGCTAAACAGGATATGATCAAGTTGAAATTAATATCTCAATTCAAATTCCACTTCAAAAGCCAATTGAATTTTAATGTGATAAAATAAAATTGCAAACAGTAAGAATAAAATGTTGCACACTGGTGATAAATCACAAAACAATTGTTGTTGAGGAAAACAACATCACCTTGATGTTGGTGTGGACCCCACCATCCAAAACAGAATCTTAAAGCATTTAAAAGTGCTCTTAAATTCCATGGAAAAATCCAAATAGATTCCAGTGGGCCCAATTATTTTTGTGGTCATTTTGTGGTCATTCAAAATATTGTAAGATATTTGTTGGACCATGTCACACATTTTTGCTATAGGGAATTGTTGCTGACATTAAATAAATAAGAAAATAATAAAAGAAAGCAGAAACATAAATAAAATAAAAAGAAGAAAGCTACTGGGCACTTAGGCCCAGCTGCTACAGGCTGGCCCGGCCCAGCTAGGCCGGCCTTTCTCCCACCTCTCGACAGAGGCAGGGGAGGCCATGGCGCCAGAGCCGTCCGCGCGCAGATGCCCTCGCTGGCGCGCATCCCACAGCTCCCCAACGCGGATAAGGCCACCCCGAGCGCCTCTCCCTCCCCCGCAAACCCTAGCTGCCCTCAAACTCCCCTCGCTCTCTCCCTAGCTGGCGTTCCACCTCTCCCGAATGCCATCGACATGGCCGAGCTCGTCGCCGACGCCATCGTCCTCCCCGACGTCTGAGACCGAGCTCATCTGCTCCGCCTACCTCCTCTCCTTCCTCTCCGGCCATTGGATCGAGCGCTGCGCCTCCACATTGCCAGATCGCCGTCATCTCCGAGCTTCGGATCACCGGCGATCGTCGACGAATCCGGCGACCTCAAGCCTCCCCCGCACCCGCATTTGTACATCTGCAGGTCTCGGTGAGCTCGCGCGTCTTTTCCCTCTCTCTCCTATGCGTTTCCGCCACCGTAGCCACCGCTGCCATCGCCGCCCGTAGCCGTCTCCGCCGCGGTGCTCGTCACCGTCATGCTAGCCGATGTCATGGCCGTCCGAGTGCGTGGACGTGCTCTGCGCAGCCGGGCGATTCCAACGCGCTAGATCCCATTGCCTGTCGTGCCGTACTGCCGCCGTTAGCGTGATGGCCGAACTCCGACGCCGCCGCGGTCGTCATAGCGCTCATCTCCAGCCGATTTAGCTCGCGCTAGGACCGTAGATCGACGCGGTTCGATCTTCCCGTTCGAATGCCGCTAGCCGTCGTCGATTTGGTCGCCGGACGGCGAATCCCGACGACGTCCGACGCGCGCCGCCGCGGTACGAGCTCGCCGGCGCGATTCCGGCGAGTCTCCGGTCGCCGTCCGACGTGGCCTGATGTGTGGGTCCCCTGTGACGCTGACGGGTAGGCCCAGTTGACTTGTTGACTGGGTCAACACGGTGACGGGGCAGCCACAGTCACTGACCACTGGGCCCCGCGTTATTTAAATGTTTTTATAAATAATAAAAATGCTAATTATTCGGTTAATTAAATTAATTAGTCTAAACAGTCACTGGCAAAGCGGGCCCACCTGCTAATTAGGTTACAAATTAAACTCTGGTAATTAGCACAGTCACTGACCAGTGGGACCCACTGGTCAGGTTTGACTCTGGTCAGCCCCTGTTGACCTGCTGACATCATAGTGATGTCAGGATGACGTCATCATTTACTATTCTGGATAATGTTGATTTTAATAAATAAAATAAATTCCAGAAAATGTTTAAAACTTTAGAAATCATATCTTTTAAACCGTAGCTCAGATCGAAAAACTTTATATATGAAAGTTGCTCAGAACGATGTGACGAATCCGAATACGCTATCTGTTCGTTTGTCACATGCTCCTAGCATAGCAAACATGGAACTTTTCCCCTCCGGATCGTCTGTCCGATAAATCCAAAGAACCGGGAAATATCGTCAGATATTCTCCCGTTCCGTCTGATACGTGTAGTACTGCATTAGACTACCCCTAGCACTGCGTATTGCCATGTCTTGCATCGTGTTGCATCTGTTTGCTTGTATTTATTGTTTCTTCCCCCTCTTCTCTCCGGTAACCTCCGAGACTGACGCTGCTGCCAAGTACGACTACGCCCCTGACGACCAGTCTTTTGCAGCAGAGCAACAAGGCAAGCAACCCCCCCTTGAGCATTCCGATATCGCCCATTTTCTTTCCCTCTCCTTCTTGCATTAGATTTTCCTACTGTATCAGCTAGCTCCTATTCTGATGCATAGCCTGCTTTTGATAAACTGCTACAATACCTGCAATCATATCAACTGCTTAGTATAGGTTGATCAATGAAACCCCAGTGACCCCTTAGTCCCAGTTGCCCCTGCTTCTTCATCGACGACTCGACGACTCGAAGGCTCGGTCCACCGACCGACATGCCAGGCCCCTCACATCACCGCACCCCCCCTTAGTTGTACGACTCTGCAGCGCTACTATCAAGTACCGAGGGTGACACCTCGTGAAGTACTCATGATGCTAGCTCTGTAGTGCAGCTAGTCGGTCGTGGTTATCGAGGTTGATTCCTCCTTCACCACTCCCGACGATGACTCTGTCGTGCAACCCCTCAAGTGTGGGACCCTCGAGGGTGATTCCTCTAAGTCCACCTTGACGGTTTCATCGAGCGAGGCCCCTTGAGGGTGATTCCTCAGGTTCCGCCTTGATGTTTTATACACACAGTTACTATGACCGGGTTACTGAAACATGTTGGTGACGGGTCGGCCCTGAGGGGTACCCGCGGTTTGATGATGATGAGGCGTGGACTGGCGAGAGAGGCCTTTTTCCACACATCCTCGAGACGGGGCGACGGACCACACTTCATGGGTCGCGCTTTTCCCGCATTAATAAAATGCTAATGGGTTGGGTACTTGATGTGAGTTAGGTCGTTGGCCATAATACGCACTAACCTTCACGTGGGGAAGTTATGGGTACTCAGCGTCGTTGTATCAGCCGAAGCTCTTCGGACGTCAGCAATGGAGCGGCGCGCGCCGGATTGGACTGGACGGTGCAGCTCTTGGACTGGAGTGTACTAGGTCTGCTTCCGGCCGCCCACGCATCGTGCAGGAGTGCAAGGGCAAGTGGGCCCATGACCCAGGAAAGTGTGTCCGGCCAGAGGTGATTCAGGCGTGTTGGGGAATATGTGGTGCACCCCTGCAGGGATGAATAATCTATTCGAATAGCCGTGTCCACGGTAACAGGAGTTGTGCCTTGACCTTATACAACTATAACTGTGATTTAATTTGAAATGAATGTGGCTCTGAGATTGCTTCCTCGCAGGGAGTCGAGGAAGAATCTCTGGGCGTGGTTACTTAATAAAATTGCTACAATAATATGACTATATATGTGATACCAGTATACTCTCTTCTAATGCTGCAAGATTGCTGAAGATGCTAGTCTTCGATAGGACTAGGCCTTTCCCTATTCTTGCTTTCTGCAGTCATCCCAGATACAACCCCCTCCCCTTGATAATGATGAATATTTAGCATAGATCTGATGTCAGTCTTGCGAGTACTTTGGATGAGTACTCACTGCTGCTTTGCTTTCTCTTTCCCCCCTCGATACGATTCCGCGTTCAGACAATGGAGCCCA
Source organism: Elymus sibiricus (assembly GCA_039707655.1). Lineage (NCBI taxonomy): Eukaryota > Viridiplantae > Streptophyta > Magnoliopsida > Poales > Poaceae > Elymus > Elymus sibiricus. The sequence goes on from CM077665.1 coordinate 279,056,129, forward strand.
GGAGATGGAGTACGCCGGATACGACTACTACACCACCGCTGGAGCCTACTACTACGTGGAGGCTGCCCCCGACGCTCAGTAGTAGTTAGGAGGTTCCCAGGCAGGAGGCCTCGCCTCTTTCTATCCGCTGGTTTTGTTTGTGTTAGCCTTCTTAAGGCAAAACTTGTTTAACTTATGTATGTACTCAGATATTATTTGCTTTCGCTGACTTGTGCTTGTCGGGCTTTGTATTCGAGCCCTCGAGGCCCCTGGCTTGTAATATGAAGCTGTATGACTTTAATTTGTGTCTAGTGTTGTGTTGTGATATCGATCAGTGAGTCCCTAATCTTGGTCGTACGCATTGCGTGATTGATTAGCGTACGGTTGAAATTGGGGGCGTCACAAGTTGGTATCAGAGCCAACTGCCTATAGGTAGCCCCCTTTCCAACTCCTTGGCCGAAGTTGAGTCTAGTACTTGAAAAAACTTTTACTAACATAGTTGTGTGGCTTACGGGCCCACATCTCAAATGGTTGGTATTAGGATCTTTTATTCCTCTTCTATACTCTGGGACTCTGATCTCTCTTCTTTCGGGTTAAAGATTTTATTAACTCTGACTCTAGGTTCTCGTAACTACTTTCTCCCGGAGAGCCCTCATTCTGGAAGATCACCTGCGTCGTCAGAAGATTCTGAAGATAACCTTTGTTGTTTTCCCGAGACCCTTGTGCTCATCGCCTTTGCAATTCCCTACCACCGATATATCCCTATGGATATCTGCATACACTTGTCATTCTTCCGATCATTCTCTATTACTCTTGTTATTACAAAATGGACCGAGATACTCTCCGTTGTCCCGAGAATCCTTCGAGTTTACTGCCTTGCAGTTCTTTCCGCATGAAAAACCTTACGGTTAATTCCTCACATTTATCGAGGATCCGTTCAATCCAGTTGTTCATGTGTTTCACAAAATTCTTCAAAATACTTTTCGATCTTCCGAAAATCCTCTGCAGCTTGTTGCTCTTGAAATTCTTGCCTGCTTGCATTATGGTTAATTCCATATGTCTAGTAGTCTTCGTTGACATCCCTTGCCTTTGCCATTTTGAGCCTATTGATTCAATGTGTGCGTATGCACGCAGTCTTCAGCTTCTCCTTTTAAAATTATCTTTCCGGCTGAGACGTCTTTCTAAACATGAGTTGGTCCCCGACAAATCAACCTTGATTGATTGCCCATCTAAGTCCTTTCATCTTACTTGTATTTGATCGGAACATCTGTTTCCGATACATCAATTTGGAAATCTTAATTCCTTTGGTTATTTAAGCATCAAATTATTTGGATGTTCTATGATCTGATGCCTTGCATTCTTTCTCCCTCCGACCGATACTCACATCAGGTCCTTTGTGGACCGCCAGACCCAGTGTTGGGTTATTATCCGACAACATCCTTCACCTGCAAAATCCTTGTGAGTTCTTCCCCCCGATGCATGATGCCATTGGTAAATTATGTCTTCTCCCTCTGGTGAGTTGTATACTATGCTTTTGTCAGCCATGCTCTTTTGTCAAGCATGTGTTAATTACTCTTGAAGCTTGTGGTATATGTCCCTAAGATGCCCCGATGGGTTGAACCTATGCCTTCCTTAATTCGTGTGAACTCAAGAGTTTTCATGAGTCCTACCCTTCTGGTGTTTTGCCGGATAATTTTTCAAAGCTACAACCTGATTTGGTACTTTACAACCGTGGTTCCGACCATGACTGTTTTTCTTTGATCCCATTTTTAGATTAGTTTAAGCACTTGTCTTCTGCGGATCAATACATCGATCCAAGCTTTAATTCATATCTACATCCGAGTATTAACCCTGGTATCTCGAGAAAATCATGGAGCTACATAGCTTCTTATAAGCTTCTCATCAGCTATGTTTCCCTTCACTGATTCCAGTTTCCTCGTGTTCTGAGTTGTTGGACTATCAAGGACACCGATAATTGAATCGAGTCCACATTGCGATTCAACAACTCTTAGTAATCTTCCTTGCATATGAGTTTGTGCTCGATCGTGTCTTTCCAAGCTGTTTGGCTACATCATCATCGTCATGCTAAGGCTTGACCATGCTATTTATATCCTTCATTCCCGGAACACAATTCCAACAATGCTCTAAGCTTACATCGAGCTTGCAACGTCATGTTGGTTGTCTTGTAGGCAATTTCGACTCTGATCTAGCACTCTAAACTGTGGTTCCGACCACCCTTCGCTTCATCACCTCTTTGCTTGATGTCGTCGCTGATCGATTACATCTTCGAGAGAATTCTCGGAAAATGTGTCATGATCCTCATCAGCATTCTGGACTCTTCCAGGGTATCGATTAAAAATCATGATGAAGAGTTGCATCCTTGCCCTTGGTAATTGGTGTTGTCAGTGACGACATCCTCGCCTTCCTTCTACACGCAACTTGCTCTTGTTTTGGTTGAACCTTAAGTTTCTTGTTAGCCATCTTGTGTTATGTTCTATCTTGGAGTATTACCATCTTTTGTCGAGAATGTCGTGAGAATGGCACACGTCTCAAAAAATTCTTGATATAGTGATACTTCTTACCATCACCTTCATTTCTTAGTTCCCGTGTTGTTTTTAACCAGAATATGGACAAATGGACTGTGATGTGTAAATTCAACACTTATGGCATACCAACTCTATTACCTTGGAGTTAATGAACAATAATTCCATTCTTAGTGTATTGGCTGTTGAGTCAACATTCTAACATTGGTCGTGCTACTTAGTCTATATTCCGGGTGCACCTTTCGATTAATGTTTAATTGTGGATGTTTCCCTCGGGCATATCTCAGTATATCATCTGGTTTGACCAATGCTATCACCTTCTTCACTCAATCATGGAGATCCATCTTTGTGGGAGTCTCGAAGAATTGTTGCTGAGCCCATCAGCCACATCCTCATCTTCTTCGTGGTTCATGATGAGCAGTTAAGCTAGTGTTGGAAACCTTGAAATCATTATCTTTGTGCCTAGTTCATGAAGAATATGTTTGATAAAAGAAGTGTTTTTCTATAAGTTCACGTGCATTCTTGCCACCGTGCTTACGGGAAATTTTTGCCTCGCTTCCTTTGGAATCGTTCCAATTCATTCATGCATGTGTGAAGTCTGCTATGGTTTGATAGATTTGTTACCTTCACTCCATATGTATTTCCTAGCACGCCAGGCCACTGATTGATTTGATTTGTCCTAGTCTAGACTTACACATGGCACTTTAATATCCTCTATGATGGTCCCCAATCAGAACTTGATTGCCCTCCATTCTAGAAACTTCCATGTTGGCACGAATGTCTTGAACTTGTGTTCAGATGTCTTGTAGTCTGGCTAATGATTCAAGTCTTGCTTCTGTCGTTCATTCCGAGATTCTTGCAACATCATCTCGTAGGTCTGTGTTACATCCTTTTCTTCTCAGGCCTTCTATGTCTGAAGTATCCAGACACCAACCAGATCTGAACCTCGGGCAGATGCGATGGTTGGATCTTGTCCAAGAATTATAACTTTGGTCTTTATTACTCGGTAAGGTGATGTGGGAGCTAGCACCACCTGGCCGGATGACCTATTGTTATAATGCTTTGTTCAACAAGGATTGCCATTCTTCCATGGGGGAATTGTAAGACTTATTTTATAAGTTGCCCCTACTGGATCCTTTGTGTATCCAAACTCCATCCTTTACTCGAAACACCATATCATTGCTATCCCAAAGCAAGGATGTGGTATATCGATCATAAAAAGGAATAATATAAGCTCAATGCTAATTGTTTCTTGATCAATTATTCAAACCCCCATTGTATGGGCATGTCATGGATTTTCCTCGCCCCTTTCACATAAATGGTTATCTACTTGCTAATTCTGTCATGTGTATCATGCTCTGTTTCTCCTTGTGAAATATATACTCCTAAAACTTGAGTATAACCACATTTTCCTTTCCATTGGTCTGTTAATGTGATAGACACATTTTCCATTCCATTGGTATGTTTAATGTGATAACCACATTTTCCTTTCCATTGGTCTGGTTGATCTAATAATCACATTTTCCTTTCCATTGGTCTGTTTAACCTTTCTTGAGATTATATGATCTAAGCAGTAATAATTCTCTGCTTAGGTAAACACCTCGGTGAACAAGTCTGTCAGTAAGATCCTGTTACTATTGTTGATAACATTCCGGTAACCGCCGGTGGCCGAGAACTTTGCCTATTGGTCCGCCTCGTTTCTACGAGCAGGAAAATGGTTCTATTCGTCCCCCGCCCTTGGTACCGACATCGTTGCCAACATACTGACAAGCTATCCTCTGACTTGTCATGCTACCATGACCGTGTAAGGTGTCACCGCTCTTCCTGCTCTTAACCACATGGTCGGCCCATAACCCTCAGTTCCACAGGATCGAAACCTGACTCTCCTATACCTCTTTGATTCCAAAGTATCCTTTGCACTTGGCTTCATTTGTAATTCCCGAGCCACCATCCAAGGGATGATCTATTCTAATATCAGACGCGATATCTATTATCATTGCTCTGAACTTCCCCCCTTTTTTTTCTTCATCTGATCAGGCATCGAATGATTGAAACTTTTACACCGTCGCATTTTGCTCTTAGTGATTCCTCGAGTCTTCACTTGAGCAATAAATCTTGTGTTCCTCCCTGGGTTCACCGTCAGATGCCCAGCTTTGTTTAGATTCGTTCTTCCAGAGTTTTCCCTCTAATCTCATTCGTAGGACGATGAAGATCCCGAAGAAAGGATGAGGACTTCATCGTGATGACCTGAAGCAGAAACATGAATATATCAACGGAAGGGATCAACTTCTTCGAGAAGAACAACAAAGACAAGAAGACTTGTTAGAATTTCGTAACCAGATCCCCCCCCCTTACTTCTACTTCTTAATTCTCGGGACGAGAATTCTTTTTAGTAGGGGAGAGTTGTGACACCCTGGATTTCTGCTACAGTAATGATTGTAATTAAGCTACAGTGATGATCATGATCAGCAACAAATCATTTTGCTAAACAGGATATGATCAAGTTGAAATTCATATCTCAATTCAAATTCCACTTCAAAAGCCAATTGAATTTTAATGTGATAAAATAAAATTGCAAACAGTAAGAATAAAATGTTGCACACTGGTGATAAATCACAAAACAATTGTTGTTGAGGAAAACAACATCACCTTGATGTTGGTGTGGACCCCACCATCCAAAACAGCATCTTAAAGCATTTAAAAGTGCTCTTAAATTCCATGGAAAAATCCAAATAGATTCCAGTGGGCCCAATTATTTTTGTGGTCATTCAAAATATTGCTATAGGGAATTGTTGCTGAAATTAAATAAAACAGAAAATAATAAAAGAAAGCAGAAACATAAATAAAATAAAAAGAAGAAAGCTACTGGGCACTTAGGCCCAGCTGCTACAGGCTGGCCCGCCCAGCTAGGCCGGCCTTTCTCCCACCTCTCGACAGAGGCAGGGGAGGCCATGGCGCCAGAGCCGTCCGCGCGCGGATGCCCTCACTGGCGCGCATCCCACGGCTCCCCGACGCGGATAAGGCCACCCCGAGCGCCTCTCCCTCCCCCGCAAAACCTAGCTGCCCTCAGATTCCCCTCGCTCTCTCCCTAGCTCGCGTTCCACCTCTCCCGAACGCCATCGACATGGCCGAGCTCGTCGCCGACGCCATCGTCCTCCCCGACGTCTGAGACCGAGCTCATCCGCTCCGCCTGCCTCATCTCCTTCCTCTCCGGCCATTGGATCGAGCGCTGCGCCTCCACATTGCCGGATCGCCGTCATCTTCGAGCTTCGGATCACCGGCGATCGTCGACGAATCCGGCGACCTCGAGCCTCCCCCGCACCCGCATTTGCACATCTGCAGGTCTCGGTGAGCTCGCGCGTCTTTTCCCTCTCTCTCCCGTGCGTTTCCGCCACCGTAGCCACCGCTGCCATCGCCGCCCGTAGCCGTCTCCGCCGCGGTGCTCGTCACCGTCGTGCTAGCCGATGTCATGGCCGTCTGAGTGCGTGGATGTGCTCTGCGCAGCCGGGCGATTCCAACGCGCTAGATCCCGTCGCCTGTCGTGCCGTACTGCCGCCGTTCGCGTGATGGCCGAACTCCGGCGCCGCCGCGGTCGTCATAGCGCTCATCTCCGGCCGATTTAGCTCACGCTAGGACCGTAGATCGAAGCGGTTTGATCTTCCCGTTCGAATGCCGCTAGCCGTCGTCGATTTGGTCGCCGGACGGTGAATCCCGACGACGTCCGACGCGCGCCGCCGCGGAACGAGCTCGCCGGCGCGATTCCGGCGAGTCTCCGGTCGCCGTCCGACGTGGCCTGATGCGTGGGTCCCCTGTGACGCTGACGGGTGGGCCCAGTTGACCTGTTGACTGGGTCAACACGCTGACGGGGCAGCCACAGTCACTGACCACTGGGCCCCGCCTTATTTAAATGTTTTTCTAAATAATAAAAATGCTAATTATTCGGTTAATTAAATTAATTAGTCTAAACAGTCATTGGCAAAGCGGGCCCACCTGGTAATTAGGTTACAAATTAAACTCTGGTAATTAGCACAGTCACTGACCAGTGGGACCCACTGGTCAGGTTTGACTCTGGTCAGCCCCTGTTGACCTGCTGACGTCATAGTGATGTCAAGATGACGTCATCATTTACTATTCTGGATAATGTTGATTTAAATAAATAAAATAAATTCCAGAAAATCTTTTAAACTTTAGAAAATCATATCTTTTAAACCGTAGCTCAGATCGAAAAACTTTATATATGAAAGTTGCTCAGAACGACGTGGCGAATCCGAATACGCTATCCGTTCGTCTGTCACATGCTCCTAGCATAGCAAACATGGAACTTTTCCCCTTCGGATCGTATGTCCGATAAATCCAAAGAACCGGGAAATATCGTCAGATATTCTCCCGTTCCGTCTGATACGTGTAGTACTGCGTTAGACTACCCCTAGCACTGCGTATTGCCATGTCTTGCATCGTGTTGCATCTATTTGCTTGTATTTATTGTTTCTTCCCCCTCTTCTCTCCGGTAGCCTCCGAGACTGACGCTGCTGCCGAGTACGACTACGCCCCTGACGACCAGTCTTCTGTGGCAGAGCAACAAGGCAAGCAACCCCCCCTTGAGCATTCCGATATCGCCCATTTTCTTTCCCTCTCCTTCTTGCATTAGATTTTGCTACTATATTAGCTAGCTCCTATTCTGATGCATAGCCTTCTTTTGATAAACTGCTACAATACCTGCAAACATATCAACTGCTTAGTATAGGTTGATCAATGAAACCCCAGTGACCCCTTAGTCCCAGTTGCCACTTCTTCTTCATCGACGACTCGACGACTCGAAGACTCGGTCCACCGACCGACAAGCCAGGCCCCTCACATCACCGCACCCCCCTTAGTTGTACGACTCTGCAGCGCTACTATCGAGTACCGAGGGTGACACCTCGTGAAGTACTCATGATGCTAGCTCTGTAGTGCAGCTAGTCGGTCGTGGTTATCGAGGTTGATTCCTCCTTCACCACTCCCGACGATGACTCTGTCCTGCAACCCCTCAAGTGTGGGACCCTCAAGGGTGATTCCTCTAAGTCCGCCTTGACGGTTTCATCGAGCGGGGCCCCTTGAGGGTGATTCCTCAGGTTCCGCCTTGATGTTTTATACACACAGTTACTATGACCGGGTTACTGAAACATGTGGGTGATGGGTCGGCCCTGAGGGGTACCCACGGTTTGATGATGATGAGGCGTGGACTGGAGAGAGAGGCCTTTGCCACACATCCTCGAGACGGGGCGACGGACCGCACTTCATGGGTCGCGCTTTCCCCGCATTAATAAAATGCTAATGGGTTGGGTACTTGGTCTGAGTTAGGTCGTTGGCCTTAATACGCACTAACCTTCACGTGGAGAAGTTATGGGTACTCAGCGTCGTTGTATCAGCCGAAGCTCTTCGGACATCAGCAATGGAGCGGCGCGCGCCGGATTGGACTGGACGGTGCAGCTCTTGGACTGGAGTGTACTAGGTCTGCTTCCGGCCGCCCACGCATCGTGCAGGAGTGCAAGGGCAAGTGGGCCCACGAACCTGCGCGCTTAGGATTTAGACCAGTGGGCTGGCCTCTTCGTTGAGCCTAGGTGGGGCGACGAAGTGCTGATATCCCGAGGCCGGGCATGACCCAGGAAAGTGTGTCCGGCCAGAGGTGATTCAGGCGTGTTGGGGAATATGTGGTGCACCCCTGCAGGGATGAATAATCTATTCGAATAGCCGTGTCCACGGTAACAGGACGACTTGGAGTTGTGCCTTGACCTTATACAACTATAACTATGATTTAATTTGAAATGAATGTGGCTCCGAGATTGCTTCCTCGCAGGGAGTCGAGGAAGGATCTCTGGGCGTGGTTACTTAATAAAATTGCCACAATAATATGACTATATATGTGATACCAGTCTACTCTCTTCTAATGCTGCAAGATTGCTGAAGATGCTAGTCTTCGATAGGACTAGGCCTTTCCCTATTCTTGCTTTCTGCAGTCAGCCCAGATACAACCCCCTCCCCTTGATAATGATGCATATTTAGCATAGATCTGATGTCAGTCTTGCGAGTACTTTCGATGAGTACTCACCGCTGCTTTGCTTTCTCTTTCCCCCTCGATACGATTCCGCGTTCAGACGATGGAGCCCAGGAGATGGAGTACGCCGAAGACGACTACTACACCACCGCTGGAGCCTACTACTACGTGGAGTCTGCCCCCGACGCTCAGGAGTAGTTAGGAGGTTCCCAGGCAGGAGGCCTCGCCTCTTTCGATCCGCTGCTTATGTTTGTGTTAGCCTTCTTAAGGCAAAACTTGTTTAACTTATGTCTGTACTCAGATATTATTTGCTTCCGCTGACTTGTGCTTGTCGAGCTTTGTATTCGAGCCCTCGAGGCCCCTGGCTTATAATATGAAGTTGTATGACTTTAATTTGTGTCTAGTGTTGTGTTGTGATATCGATCAGTGAGTCCCTAATCTTGGTCGTACGCATTGCGTGATTGATTAGCGTACGGTCGAAATTGGGGGCGTCACAATGTTATTGGAAGCATTGTCCATCACCACTTGCATCACATGCTCCACACCTACCTCCTCAATTGCGTTGTCCACTAGATGAAAGATAACTTCACTTGTATGTGACACATCGGATGTTTCCTTTGATTTGAGAAAACTTGTCCCCCCACTACAATGCATGCACAAATTCATTATGCTCCTCCTCTTCATGTCTGTCCATGCATCGGTCATGATGGTGCATCCAAGTTTTATCTTCTCCTTCTCACGGTCATCTAACAAACTCTTGGTCCTTGCATATTCATCACTCAACAACTTCTCCCTAAGCTCATATTGAGTAGGAGGCTCATATCCAGGACCAAATTTGCCTATGGCCTCACACATTTGACAAAACTCATCATTGTCAAGAGCATTAAATGGTATGCCTACAAGCAAAGCAACAAAAAACAATGCAAACATATTTAGACTTAGCAATGAAGCAACCATTTCAAGCACAAGCTAGTAAAGAAATGAAGGACTTTCAAATTACCATGTGAATACACCCATCTGGCAACATATGGTGAACATTGAGCTCTTCTCTCCTTGAATAGTGCTTCATTCATACTAAGCTGCCTTAAGGCTTCCTCTTTGCTTGATTTGCCATCAATAGGACGCACAAACTTGTCCAAGGGTCCTAATTTGTTGGGCTCCGATGATGTGCTACCAACACAAACAGAATCTCTAACCTCCCTTGATTCATTTAGGGTTGTAACATGCATATCATCCCTCACTTTTGCCTTATGTTTTTTCTTCGCCACCTTCTTTGCCTCATAAGCATCAAGAGCTCTCTGGCATATTGCTTTAGCCTCCGGACTTGATCTTAAACATGAAAGAACACTTGATGTGGTGCCTGTGATGTGGAGCTTGAAACGGTTGATTCCTCCGGTGCTAATATGGCGACAAAAGTCACACTTCACCTTCTCCTTGTTTGTCACATCACATAGCTTCCCGTAGTTCCATCCAACATCATTCAACTTCCTCTTAAGAGCTATCGGCCTTTCCGACTCTATCTCGGAGGTGGTGTTCTCTGACATCCTGCTTACAAAATAAACAATAACACAATTTAGTAGTTACTAGTTAGTACAAGCAAACAGCAGCTAGCAGGAGCAGCAGCTAACAGCATCAGCAGCTAGCAGGAGCAGCAGCTAACAAACAAGCAACAGCAGCTAGGAGGAGCAGTAAACAAGCAGCAGCTCCTGCTAGGAGCAGTGGCAAACAAGCATCATCAGCAACAGCTAGCATCGGTTGCTGCTAGCAGAACAAGCAGCAGCAGCTAGCATCGGCAATAGCAGCAAGCAACAACAGTCAATAGCTAGTAGTAGTAGCAGGCTAGCAGCTAGCAGCAGCGGCAAACAAAAACAAGTAGCAGCAGCCACATCCAACTACACTAACAGAAACAGACCCAAAGAGGAGAAAAGAGGCCTCACCTTCCTGAAGAGAAGAAGCGCACGGGGGCCGCGAGATCCACAGCGAGATGTGGATGGAGTCGAGTGACCGGCGGCGCGGGGAGGAGCCCGAGATGAAGGAGACCTGACCGCGGTGAGGGGCGGCGCGAGGAAGAGCTCCAGATCCGCGGAAGCGGACGTGCGGCTGTCGGCGGCGCGAGGAGGTCCGACGGCGTGAGGAATGGAGAGGAGGGAGGACGACCTAACCCTAGCACGGGCTCGGTTTGTGGTGTTTCCTTTCATCTCGTGTATGCTCTGCTCTTTATCCCCATTCCAGCTCGATCCCCCCCTCGTTGTTCTGCGTGGTACTACGCGATTCCTCATGATTCCGCGCGATTCCGCGCGCCTAATCGCGCCTAGGCGAGAAAGGCGCTCCGCCTAAGCGCGCGCCACGCCTTTCCCAGCGCACACACCCAAAGCGATGCGTTGTGCGAGCGCATCACGCATAGGCGCGCGATTAAGCGCGCCTTTTTGAACTTTGTGTATGCTATAAAGAGTGATAGTAACCATGAAACTTCTCGTCATGATTTTAATATTGAATGTGGTTATGTCCATCATGTATCTCATGATAGTTATTTTGTTGAGTTTGCTCCCACTACAATGAATGAGAAGAAAATTGCTTATGAGGAGAGTAATGAAAATTTTATGCTTGTGCATCATGAAAAGAATGCTTTATGTGATAGTTATATTGTTGAATTCCTTCATGATGCTACTAAAAATTATTATGAGGGAGGAACATATGCTTGTAGGAATTTTAATAATATCAAGTTTCCTCTCTATGTGATGAAAATGTTGAAGACATGCTTGTTTTGCCTTCCTATACTTGTTGATCCTTGCTCCCATAAATTGTTTGCTCACAAAATCCCTAAGCATAGGAAGTGGGTTAGACTTAAATGTGCTTGTCATGAGATTCATGATGCTCTCTTGCATATTTCAATTACTACTTTTTATGTGAGCATCATTGAAATCATCATGCCTAGTTAAAAGGCTTTAAAAAGGCTGCTTGTTGGGAGACAACCCAACACTTTTAATTTCTGTTTTTGAGTGTTCATATGATTAAGATACTGTAGTAACCAAGTTTTGTGTCTTTTATTTCAATAAAGTGCCAATTAAAGCCTTTGGGATGACTCACAAGATGAGTAAAATTCATGCTGAACCAAAACAGAAACTTTTGACTCCAGTACAGGCATTTTCATTTTTTACTGGAGTGTGATAATGATCTGAAATTTTTACAAATTCTTCATATACAAATTCTTCAGGTTGTCCTATTTTTTCAGAATTTTTAGAGACAGTCAATTATGGCTATACTACAGATCTTCACAGACTGTTCTGTTTCTGACAGATTCTGTTTTGCATGCATAGTTTGCTTGTTTTAGTGTTTCGATAGCTTATATTTAGTGGTATAAATTATGGGAATGACATAATATAGTAGTTATCATGTGGGAACAATTATTAATTTTGTCTTGACAGTACCTAAGTGAATGATTTATCTTTATTACACTAACCCTTCTCACGAAGTTCCGTTAAGTTTTGTGTGATTGAAGTTTTCAAGTTTTGGGTGGGACACCGATATGAGGAGAATAAGGAGTGAAAAGAACCTAAGATTGGGGATGACCAAGGCACCCCCAAGGTAATATACATGGAAGACTCAAGCGCCTAAGCTTGGGGATGCCCCGGAAGGCATCCCCTCTTTCGTCTTCAACACTATCGGTATATCTTACTTAGAGCTATATTTTTATTTGTCACATAATATGATTTTTGCTTGGAGCGTCATTTTATTTTGTTATTTTCTGTTAGGTATTATTTATATTATTATTTTCAATAAAAAGTTGTAAGAAATTCCTTTAGGATGCTTGAATTGCATGTTTGATGTGTGCTGTGTAAAAACAGACACTTTTGCTGTAGTGTTTGAATTTTCATATTTTACTGGAGCGTGGAAAGTTTCTGAAATTTGTACACAGTATTTTAATATAAATTATTTAGCCTGTCCTAAATTTTCATAATTTTTTGAGTTACATAAGTTCACTGGTTTAATAAATTTCTACAGACTGTTCTGTTTGGACAGATTGCTGTCATAGTTTTGTTATCTACGTATCCTATAGTTTCCATAGCCTATATTGGTAGATATAAATTGTGGAAATGATAGTAAACAGTATATGATGTTTGAAAATTATTGTGCAACTTGTCTTGGCAGTACATGAAGTGTTGATTTATTCTTATGTGTACTAACCTATCTCACGAGTTCTTTTCGAGTTTTGTGTGGATAAAGTTTTTGAGAATAGGTGAAACCATGATATGAGAGGATTGAATGAGATACAAAAGCTCAAGCTTGGGGATGCCCAAGTCACCCCAAGTAAATATTTCAAGAAGTCTCAAGCATCTAAGCTTGGGGATGCTACGCATCCCACCTCTCTTCATCAACTATCGGTTAGCCTATGTTGAGCCTAAATTTTTATTCGTTCACATGATGCATGCTATTCTTGGAGTTCTATTTTTGTTTAGTTTTCTGTTTGAGTAAAATACTCAGATCTGAAAATCTTAATTAAGAGAGAGATGCCTCACATAGCTACTTAATTGTTTGACTACTCATTGATCTTCACTTATATCTTTTGAGAGTAGCTTGTCATTTACTCTTGTGCTTCACTTGTATCCTATGAGTAAATTGTTGAATGAATTGAATACCATGAAGTTGAAATTATATGTTCATATCATGCCTAGTAGTAGCTTCACATTCGGTTTAGAAAGTGAAATCTTTTTGAAGCTTGACAAGCACAATATTGGTCATACAAGCAATTCGTGAATGATTAGTATAAGGAAGAGAACTTTCACATACAAATTTATTATCTTGGACATCTTCTATGATTGTGAATACCCATTAATTATTTTCAAACTTGAGCAAATTAGTTGAAGTTGGACAAGGAAGACAACGTAATGAGTTATGGTTGTGTATATTTGCATAGAAGTTATATTGTTGTGGATCCTCCAACATGTGGTGCTTGTTTAGAACCTTTTGCTAGCCAACATTTCGTACTAAGTAGAGATACTACTTGTGCATCCAAATCCTTGAGCCAAGTTTCTTCCATAAGAGTCCACCATACCTACCTATATATGGTATTTCACTGCCATTCCAAGTAAATTTGCATGTGCCACCTCTAAACATTCAAATAAACATCTTTTTTGTGTGCCTGGACCGCTCATGGAGCGATGGGCGGCGGTCAGTATCTTCCAAGTTAAGCGGGTTATTCTCATGATGAGTGTTTATTCACTCGTCCTTGCACGAGAGGGGGGTAATAGGGATTCCCAGTCCCGAAACCAAAAAAATGCAAATAATTAAACAAAACTCCCCTAGGAATGTTGTTGGTATGGACGGTACCCGTGGATTCGGCTAGCCGTGGAGTGTGTTTGTTGGTGGAGGGGGAGTAAACCTTTACTTTTACCGCTTGGGAACTGACGCTAATGTGTTTAACATGGAATATATTGATAACTCTTGGTCGTAACGTTGACAGGAAGGGCGCACCTCCCAAAATTATATTTATCTCTGATTTAAGCTTTGAGCTCTGGCACCTTTGCAAATCCCTGCTTCCCTATGCGAAGGGACAATCTATTTACTTTCATGTTATTTACCATTAATGTTGAGTCAACGTCTTATTCCAACCTCAGTCTATTAGTTGGCAAGCATCATGTGGTGGGGAAACATCCAAACATATATATCCAGTCAAATATATTTGATCATGACTTATTATTGTTGACAATTATCTCTATGATACATTAAGCCCCTATCTTTCTCTGTGTTCGATGGATGCCATTTGTTCTAAAAATATGCTTTGAGTACTAGCAATCATAGAAGACTATATGATGATTGAGTATGTGGGGCTCTTACTTAGACTTTGTTGAGAATAAGTTGAATTGTAATTGTTTGGTGACTAAGAACATAGGTTGTTAAGTTTTAAGAGAATTCATTGTTTGAACCATAACATGTGAATTGGTTGCTACTTTATCATGATGATTTTATGAGAAAAAGTTCCTGTTATGATGCTAGGAAAAGCGGTTGAAATTATCATTGATCAAAATTACGCACTATGCTAGCATTCACACTTCATAAATTATTTCTTTTATCATTTACCTACTCGAGGACGAGTAGGAATTAAGCTTGGGGATGCTGATACGTCTCCAACGTATCGATAATTTATGAAGTATTCATGTCATATTTGCCTCTATTTTTACTATGGTTTTATGATTTATTGGGACTAACCTATTAATGGTTGCAAAAGTGCACAAGTTCTTGTTTCACACTTTGATGTGCAGGAATTAACTGGAAATTATCGAAAAACCGCAAAAGGAGTCTTGTTGGAGGAGGACTCTGACTTTCCTGAAATCTGTCCACGAACAGTTTTTAGAGATCGTCAGTTTACCCCCGAAGACGGCGTCAAATGGAAAAATCTAAAACTAGGAAAGTGTGGGGAATTTTATGGCATTGATTCTGGACTCCAAAATCGTCCAAAACGGAGTTCGGATGCGATCTGTAGACCCGTTTTACTGGAGGAAAATATCTGATTACGGGATTACAAGAATTGATGACGTGATTGAGTCCAACTCTTACCATATCTGATGTATTCGGCCAAGCCATGACTTTAAGGACTCACGAGTGCTGTGAGGAGTCCCTAGGAAGGTTCTAGAGGTGCCCAAGAGCCATGGGATCAAGGGTCCATCCATTGGAGGGCCATAGAGCACCACAGAGGCACATATAAGGAGAGAAAAACCCTAATTTCGGGAGAGACACCAAAAACCACGAATTTGCCTCTCCCTTGGCAGCCGCCAAGAAGGGGGGAGGCTCCTCCATTGCAGCACCAAGACCAAGTAAGAAGGGTGGCAAGGGGCCGCCGCCCGTCGCCACCACCGCCGCCCGTCGCCGGCGCCGTGGCCGCCATCGCCTCCATCTCTTTGGGGCTGCACCTCTCCATCAACATCTCTCTCTTTCTCACCATGATAATGTGTGAGTAATCCACCTTGGGGCTGAGGATTTGTACTGGTAGCTATGTGTTTAATCTCTCTCTCTCTCGTGTTCTTGAGATGGCACGATCTTGATGTATCACGGGCTTTGTTAATATAGTTGGATCATATGGTGTTTTCCCCTCTCTATCTTGTTGTGATGAATTGAGTTTTCCCTTTGAGATTTTGCTATTATCGGATTGAATAATTTTATGGATTTGAGAGCACTTGATGTATGTCTTGCATGCGGATACCCATAGTTACATTGGGGTATTCAAGTGATTCACTTGATATATGTTATGGCGTCAACTTACGGATTCCGGTGACCTTGGGGATCTACGCATAGGGGTTGATTGCACGTTTTCATGCCTTGTTCTCTGATAGAAATCTTGGGGCACTCTTTGAGGTTCTTTGTGTTGGATTGAGTATTATGAATCTGAAATTGTTTGATGCGTATCGTATAATTAACTCATGGATACTTGTGGTGACATTGGAGTATCTAGGTGACATTAGAGTTGGTTGATGTGTATCATATGGTGTTATTCTAGTACGAACTCTTAGATAGATCGATCGGAAAGGATAACTTGGTGTTATTTTAGTACGAACTCTTGGATAGATCGATCGGAAAGGATAACTTTAAGGTGGTTTCGTACCCTACAAACAATTTCTTCTTATGTTCTCCACTAGATAAGAACTTTGGAGTGATTCTTCGTTGCACATTTAGGGATGGTTATGTGATCCAATTATATTAGCATTGTTGAGAGATTGCACTAGCAAAAGTACGGACCCTAGGCCTTGTTTTCAAGCATTGCAATACCGTTTGTGCTCACTTTTGTTACTTGCTACCTTGCTGTTTTTATATTTTCAGATTACAAAAACCTATATCTACCATCCATATTGCACTTGTATCACCATCTCTTCGCCGAACTAGTGCACCTATACAATTTTCCATTATGTTGGGTGTGTTGGGTACACAAGAGATTTCTTGTATTTGATTGCAGGGTTGTTTGAGAGAGACCATCTTTATCCTACACCTCCCACGGATTGATAAACCTTAGGTCATCCACTTGAGGGAAAATTGCTACTGTCCTACAAAACTCTGCACTTGGAGGCCCAACAAAGTCTACAAGAATAAAGTTGCGTAATAGACATCACCCTCCTCCTCTTCTTCTTCTTGAATGGCCTTGGCCTTCAAAGCAAGGTTGGGTGATGATTTCTTTGACCGTTGTACACGAGCTAGAGCGTTGTCGGCGGTCTTGTTCAAGATATTCATTGCAATAAACTCATCCAACACGTCGGTTGACGATAGGGAATGAAAGTCCGGTCTTTGATGGATAACGGAAGACATGGCCTTGTTGAATGGCATGATGGACTTGAGAAACTTACGCTTGATCCAGTTGTCATCCGTATCCTTGCTCCCATGATCTTGAAGAGCGACGGCAAGAGTTGTCACTCTCCGGTAAAGCTCAGAGGGTCCTCATCTTCAATCATCACAAGCTCATCAGCTTCATCAAGCACGACCTCAAAGTTGGACCGTTGAATGCTTGAGTTGCCCTTGTATAAAGAGACAATGTGTTCCTAACAATCCTTAGCATGAGTGAAGGGACGCAAGTGAGCTAGATCTTCTGGAGGCACTGCAGCTTGAAGAATGAACAAGGCGGAGTGATTGAGTTGATTGTTGGCCTCTTCTCTTGGGGTGAGGTTGTTTGGATCATGCAGGTAGTATCCTTTCTCAATGATTCTACAAAGTTGAGTTGAGTTGTGATTCAAATGAGACTTGATATGAAAAATCCAATTAGCAAAATCATTCTTAACAAGTTCAGGAGGAGGACCATGATTAACTATATGAGGTGGGTGCACCGGTCCTCCATAGACCACGGGAGGGGGTACCAAGGCAAAGGTACCCGACCCACTATTTCCTTGAGGTAACTTGTTCTTGTCGGTGCTAGCCCCCTCCTTACTAGAGTGGACATCCGATGTCGAGTTAGTGGGATTAACCACTTCTGTCGGATTGGTAGAAAGTTTGAGACTATAAAGGAAATCTTTAAACATGGACTTGACCTCGGTCGTCATAGAAGATTTAAGTGAGGACATTGCCTCATTTAAATCCTCTCGGGAGACCGTGCTCAAGCCCCCGACCTCGGGTGAATCCACAACCCGATCCCCGTCATTAACCATACTCTTCGGGTGGTAAAACCCTTAATAAAGAGACGTAGCTCTGATACCAATTGAAAGGATCGATATGGTTGACTAGAGGGGGGTGAATAGGCAACTACCAGTTTTTAACTTTTCTTTAGCAAATTAGGTTTAGCAACAAATAGGTTGTCTGGATATGCAACTAGGTGAGCAAGCTATATGATGCTAACAACAATAACAACACAAGCAAGCAAATGATACAATATAAGTAAAGCTTGCACAAAGTAAAGGTAAGATGTAACCACAAGTGGAACCTATGGAGATGAGGATGTGTTACCAAAGTTCATTTCCTTTGAGGGGAAGTATGTCTCCGTTAGAGCGGTGTGGAGGCACAATGCTCCCCAAGATGCCACTAAGGCCACCGTATTCTGCTCACGCCCTCACACAAGCAAGATGTCGTGATTCCACTAGTGGTGCTCTTGAAGGCGGCGACCGGACCTTTACAAACAAGGTTGGGGCAATCTCCACAACTTAATTGGAGGCTCCCAACACCATCACGAAGCTTCACCACAATGGAATATGGCTTCAAGGTGACCTCTTTCGTCTAGCGTGCTCAAACACCCAAGAGTAACAAGATCTGCAAGGGTTTAGTGGGGGCAATCAAATTTCGCTTGGTGGAAGTGTAGATCGGGGCCCTCTCAACCAAATCCTAGAGTTTCAACAAGTTTTGTTGGCTAGGGAGATAGATCGGGCGAAATGAGCTAGGGGGAAACAATGGAGCTTTTGAGAGGATAAGAGGTGAGTCTCTTTGGGGAAGAAGACCCCCTTATATAGTGGGGAGGGAATCTGCCCGTTACCTGCCCACCACCCGCACAACAGCGGTAGTACCGCTCGGTACTTCCGCCTGCATGGAAGACCTGCATGCTGGCCATAGCTGACTCAGTCAGGGAGGCGGTAGTGCCGTCGGAGCGGTACTACCGCTCCCGCCAGCGATACTACTGCTGGCGCTGTAGGAGGGGTAGATCCAAGCAGTAGTAGGGGGGCAGCGGTACTTCCGCTTGTTACTACCGCTCCAGTGGTGCGGGTCATTAGACACCAGACGCGAGAGTGTCTGGTGCTCCACGCCGGGTGCTGTCGGGGTACACAAACATGGGTGTTTATTTCCCCCTGACTTGTGCACAGACGACAAGCCTCCGACCCGATGGCCTAAGCCTGCCGGGGAAAGCTACTGCCCCGTCAAAACCAGTCCAAACCAGAGAAGCCGCTCTACGTGAGATCAAGGAGCGCATCAAGAAGACGAAACCAACATTCAAGACCAAGACTCCGACAGAAGCAACCTACGATGTCTAAGCAACGCCGGCAAGGTCGATGCAACGGCCCAGAACGGGCCCGAACCACGCCACTCACTTCCCCAGCGCCTGTCGGGGACCGAGGCGCACACATCTTCAGGAAGAACTGGCAAGCCATCCCCCGGCAGGCGCGAGCCGATCGGCCACCGCTCCACCGCATCGCAACGCCAGTCATTTGTCGATGCGGTGTCGAGCCCTCATGTGGCTAAGTGGCTCTCGCTAAGCACGTGGCGACTCGCTGGGAGGCAGATTATGCCCGTTTGACACCCGTCCAGAGGCATGTCAAGATACTAAGCAATAGTTAGCCAAATGGATGGTGAAAGCTTGCCGGGGATGCATCCCCGCTCGCCACCTAGGCTAGCATTTATGGCATTTTGTCCTAAATGCCAGAGTTAGGTATGATAGCACTGTTGGCTATCTAATCACTAGATAATGTCTGTTTTGCCACTGTGGTTGCCCCTTGAGCTATAAAAGGAGGCCCAAGGCAACCCAACTAAAGTTTCGGACCTTTGGAAACTTGTACTCGCGTAGCAGCTCACCCGAAGGCAACCTTGCCGGGTTTGAGCACTGCGTGTGCTTCGTGTTCCCCCGATCAATCCACCAAAGCAGGAATAGGGTTTTACGCTTCTCAGCGGCCCGAACCTGGGTAAAACACCAGCGTCTCATTATCGTGCTGCCTCACCACCTCTGCTCTTTGTGCAACGTGACCTCACCCCTGCCGAACCACAAAGGGGCCCGTGTCCCCATAGGTGATCGTGTGCATCGTGACTCGACATCTTTGGCGTGCCAGGTAGGGGGCGCGTCATTTGCGCGAACCTGAGGTCGTGGGCAGCGCATCGATTTTAGTCATCATTTCCTCCCCCGGGAGCGTCGAAGGAGAGGAGCAATGCTGCTCCCTAAGCCTCTTCCTCCCCGGATCACATCTCATGTCGCCACTACAGCGATGGCGGCAACAAGGATGAGGGGCGTCGGCGCTACGGCTGATGCGTCCGACGTAGACAGCACAACTGCAGTGTAGACCACGGTCGAGGAGGAGGCGAACTGAGCGGCGGCGCCGTCCCTATCGCAATCATCGAGCAAGCCCACCTAACCCCAGGGAGGTGCAGCTCGGTCCGATAGGCAAAAAAAAGGTACATGGCTATACCCCTCTATCCTCTCCTTCCCCGCATGTGATCAGTTCTGCGTGGCGGTGGTGCCGCCAGTGTCGATAAGCTCGCGTGAGGCTCGGTCCTGCATTTATCCCGTCAAGGGTAAATCCCGAGCCGAATGCTAGAGCGAATCCATTGGTTGGCACCCCCGGCAAGCAAACCACGGCAAGGTCCCGTTCGCCAACGCCTCCATCGCATTGGTCGCTACGGGACCGTTGGACGCAGAGGAAAGGAGAGAAGGCTCGGCCATTCATGTTTACTCCCCCGTTTTCGCTAGTTATGAATGTTTACATTAACCCAACAGGCTCATGCCGAGGATTGTACTCATAACTAACGGTCTCCCAAGTTTCTCCATTTGCCCCTCTTCGTTTTCCCTTCATCTCAGGGCAAAGGTGGGTACACGGGCATGTATTCACTGGGAAACGCGAAGAGGTGGGGCGGCCGTGAATGGAGGGAGGGACAATGTGCGTGGATAAATACGCGCCAGGACGGAAGGGGAGCCATGACAAAAGCTAAGTTGACATGATTATCAACCTTCATTAGAGATCGCATTTGTATATCCCCCTCCCCTAGCAACCAAGGTTTCGTATGGCGGGTCGTGTGCGCAATGGAGCCTTACCGTATTTGTTTACGCCCTTGCTTTGTTTTGAGTCCGCTCAACAAAACATGCGGCAGCATCAAACACCGTCAAGTTAAAACTAACCGGCAGCGTGTCCTTGCCAGCAGAATGCTAAGGACCCGTTCCTCAAAGCAATCGCGACAGCACGTTGTTGGCGGGTAACCAGAGCGCGCAAAGAAAATGACTATACGAATGCCAGTAGGAAAGCGAGGGGGATAGCATGCGTTTACATAAAGACATCAGTTCAGCAAACATTAAAGCAAAGATAGTGCATAATCTAATACGGGATACATATTATGTCTTAAGTATAGGACAGCATGGCAGCAAGGGTGACTCAAGGCTAACCCCGGCGACTTCCCTGGGTCCTTGGGACTGAGAGGACCCTGTCAGCAAGGGGACCGGCCTTCTTCGCGGCAGCAGAGGTGTCAGCGCCCGACGGAAACTTCTTGAAACCATCGGAGAGGTCGAGGTCTAGGTGGAAGAAGGCGAGGTTGCTTAGGACCAGGAAGAGGGGGTCGCGAGCTAGCTTCCGGGATTCGTTGGCAAAGCAGGTGGCCCTGTCGTCCTCGGATATCTTCAACCCCTCGATCAGGCCTTCGAAGAAGAGTGTTAGCTTGACGCTCGGAACTTCATGCTTGCCAATGGAGAAGGCCCAGCTCTTCATGTCCATACTAGCAATCTGAGCAGTGAGGCGCTCAACGATGTCAATCATGCTCTTGATCCAGAGGTCGCGCTGCTAAATCTAGTTTTCCAGCTTGTCTTTTGCATCTTTTTGGAGGGTTTTCGCATTGGTCAGGTCTGTCATCAGCAGCTTCTTGCGGACACCGATAGATTCAATGTCTTTCTCCAAAGAGGCAATCCTGGATTTCATACTAAAGATGGTGTAGTTGGCGGCGTCGAGATGTTGGCTCTTGGAGGAAAGCTGCGATTGCGCCACTTCCAGAGTGGCTTTCGCTTCCTGCACTTCCTCCTTGAGGGCCTTGATCTCCCTGCTTCTCCCGGCAAGGTCTTCCGTCAGCTTGCTTAGTTGGGCCTCGAGATTGGTCTTGGCGGCATATGCAGCAGCGAGCTCGTCGACCACTTTCTTCAGTTAGGCTGTGGACTCCAGAGAGAGCGCGTCGAGAGTGGCCTCATGGCCGTCCTCCAGCTCTTTGGTGCATTGCCGAACACGGGCCTCCAACTCCTCGTCCTTCCCGTGAAGAGTAGCTTCGAGGGGCCCTTCCCGGGAGGAGATGTTCGTCTCTCTGGTGTTCAGAAGCGCTTCGCACTCCACCAGTCGAGTCTCCCGGGCTGCAACGTCCTCCTTGGCCATGGCCAGCGTCTCATACTGCCTCTTGAGAGAAAGGATCTGCTGATTGTACCACCCTTGCAGCTCGTTCCCTTTGTCCCTCAGCTGCTGGTCCACGAGCTCGGCCGAGTCGCGATGCTCGTTGACCGCCTACCATTTAAGGCTGTACCTGTTTTGCACATCCTTGAGCCCTGCCACCATGGATTCCAAGAAAGCCAAATCTTTGGCGCCATCAGTGGAACCGTCAGCTTCTTCGATCCTCTGGGACAGCGGCGCCAGTACCCGTCTGATTTCCTCATCAAAATCCGCGCCTGCTAAGAAGGATGAGCCAGTAGTTGTGGGACCAAGTTGAGTAGGGACCAGCGCCAGTTTGCTTAGGGGAGATTGCAGGGCCGAGGCCAGGGGATAGCTCGAAATGAAGGGCCCCATGGATTGGAGAGGAGTCTTCTCCTCAATGACTGTATCCGGGCCAGGTGCGCCACCGGGGGCTGATTCCGTTCTTTCTGAGGATTCCTGAACATCCCCGGCAACCTGCCCGTGGCCCTCCGCGGCAGCAATCTTCATCGCTTCCTTAGAAGCATCTTTTCTGATACCGGCCACTTCTTCCAGCAACTCAGGCTCTTCAAGTGGCGAAGCTGCGGACAAAAGCAGTAAGCGCAAAAATGGAAGTCAGGAATCAACAAGACACACAAGAAGAGAGAAAAGGGGGAAGTGAAAATGCAGGCAACTGGGTTACCCGATGGAGGTTGCTGAGGAGGGGCATCCTCTCCCCCGGCAACATCGGTTGCCAGCGTGCGATCTGTCACCACCCCTTCGATGGTGACCTCAGCACGGGCAAACCCCTCGGTGGAGGCCCTTGCTGGTAATTCCTCCCCACGCGCGATGGTCGACGAGGGATCTTGGAAGGAGGGCTCCCCCTGGCGAGTCCCTCCTTGATAGCTCTCTCCCATCTCTCTGTCAGGTGTGGGAAGATGCGCTTCCTCATCCCCGCCAGCAGATGAGGTCTGCCCTAGGGTTTCGCGAAGAGGGTTGGACCGGGGGCTGGGCGCAGGATCTTCCTCCGCGCCTCCTGCCGGGCTCATGCCTGCTGCGGGACCCGACCCTGCCGCGGATTTGACCCGTTTGGCTTGATGCGCAAGGGTCTCCTTATCCCTGTCAGATTCAACTATACAAGACCAGTCAAGAAATCAAGGACAACAAACATTGACAAAGATCGTAATTGAGCAACTCACTCTGAGGCAATGAGCATGGAGCCCAGCTCGTATGACACAGGCGGCGGAGTTGATCTGCCCCTTTTCAAAGTTGGAGGAGCAGGGCTTGGCGGCGGGACCGGGGCCTCCAGCAGGGTCGAACTTGGTAGAGAAGTTGGGCTTGTCGGGGGGCTGGGGTCCACCCCCGTGACCGTCCATCGCTTGGCGGGAGGAGACTTAGCCCGAGAGAGGCGGAGGGAATGGTGGCGTTCTGCGTCGTGTTTGCCTCCCCTGGTGGTCGTCTTCTTCGCCCTCTGGGTGCTCCGCGAGGACGCAGGGGCCGCTGACTCTCGGGTGACGCACTCGCGGAGGCGGCGCCCTAGCTCTGGAGCTTGAGGGCCCATTTCGAGCCCTTCTTCCTCCACCTCCAGCTCCTTCGCCTCCTCTGTCTCGCCCCCTCTTGGGTTTCTGTCGCCGCGGCTTGGGAAGCCCCGGCCCCAGCAGATTTGAACCCGGTAGCCTCCTCCGTGGCGCTCTTTTCGCTCCCCTCTTCAGAAGAATCATCACCCTCGGGCTCCTCCTCTTCCTCTTCCCCGGAGCCCATTTTCTTGGCGGCTTTGACCTTCTTGTCATCTTCAATCCGAGCGGCAATGAATGCCTCCTCCGCCTTGGTAGTTGGCTTGATCAGATTGTCCTCCGCCTTGGAAGCTCTTTCTTCCAAGCGAGAGACCCAATCTATCTCATCATCCAAGGCAGGCAACTCCCAATCAGACTTGACCCCGGAGGCGTTGCAGTCGGGCATCCATTGCAAAATGTAGCTCCGGGCGGAATTGAGATGCAAGGGAACAACTCTTGCCGGCAAATGAAACGGCCCAAGATGGCCGAACAGCTGCTCGCACAACCAACCATGGCCGTAAGCCATCAGGTTGTTGGCAGGGCGTGGGTATAGCCTCATCCTGTCGGCAGCACCGTTGTACTCCCATGCAAACATGTCCCTCCTCTCCAGCGGCGCAATGCGGCGCCGGAGGAAGTCGGCCCCCACATGTTCGATGGTCAGCCCGGCAGCTTTCAGACGGGTAATCCTGTTCAGCGCTGGGCGGAGCCTGTCATCAGTGAGGCCCAACTTACTCCAGCCGCTTCCGCGCGTGACGCATCCAGTCCGCGTCGAGCATAACTCGGGGGCTTCTTCATCCTTGATCCAGCACCAGTCGCCCCTCCACTCTTCCCACTTCCCGCGCTACTGACCAGGGAGGTAATCCCAGTCTTCCCTCCTGCACCGAGGAATCCAGCTTATGTTCCCCGAGCGGTGGGATTTGTCTTCTATCCGAGGGACGAAGAAGTGTCAGAACAAATCCACATTGGGGGAAACTCCAACAAAGTTCTCGCACAGATGGGCGAAGATCGCCATGCACACCATTGCATTGGGCGTGAAATCTAAGAGGTGGAATCCGTACACCGTCATCATGGTGCAAAAGAAATCAGAGAAGGGGGAGGAGAGGCCACACAAAAAGTACGCGCAGAAGAAGCGGTACGAATCTGATGGTGTCTTTTCTTTGGCCCTATCCGGCAGAACTATAGACGCTCCATGCCCATTCGTTTCCCTCCCCCACATATAGGCATACCTTGCGATCAAGGCATTGCCATCCAGGTTTGACGGGGAGAAAACCACATCTTTCTGTGGCAGCTTCTCCAGCTCTTCTGCTTTCCTCTTTCTCTCTTCAGCCGCTGGGTCTGCCGGTGCAGCCATCTGCTTCCCCTTCATGGCACTCGTCTTCCACCCCATCTCTTGGGCTGTCAAGGGTGGCGGAGGATCTAGCAGCGCTTGATGGGCGGGTGGTGGCGGCGGAAGCAGTTTCTTGGCTTGAGGAGGAAGATGAAGGAAGGAGAAACAGACACGAATGAGCAGCGCCCCTGCGTGTTACCTTTTTATCGGGAACCCGCGCGGGGGCTGGCTCTTCACTATCTTTTCGGAAAACTGCCATTTCTTTTACATGGCGTTTTCTCTCCAACAGCTACTGTTCCACGACCCCATGACCTGCGGTAATTACGCTGAGTGGACGTGGGCTTGACAAGTCATCACGACCAAGGATGTGAGGGCAGTATTTCTTCGACGTGTGTCCATGCACTGTTTGGGGCCTAACCCAACGATGCCAGGCGACCCGTATGGCTCAGGCCTGGGGGCTTATGTCGGGGTACACAAACAGGGGTGTTTATTTCCCCCCTGACTTGTGCACGGACGACAAGCCTCCGACCCGATGGCCTAAGCCTGCCGGGGAAAGCTACTGCCCCGTCAAAACCAGTCCAAACCAGAGAAGCCGCTCTACGTGAGATCAAGGAGCGCATCAAGAAGACGAAACCAACATTCAAGACCAAGACTCCGACAGAAGCAACCTACGCTGGCTAAGCAACGCCGGCAAGGTCGATGCAACGGCCCAGAACGGGCCCGAACCACGCCAGTCACGTCCCCGGCGCCTACCGGGGACCGAGGCGCACACATCTACAGGAAGACACGGCAATCCATCCCCCGGCAGGCGCAAGCCGATAGGCCACCATTCCACCGCATCGCAACGCCAGTCATTTGTCGATGCGGTGTCGAGCCCTCAGGTGGCTAAGTGGCTCTCGCTAAGCACGTGGCAACTCGCTGGGAGGCAGATTATGCCCGTTTGACACCCGTCCAGAGGCGTATCAAGATACTAAGCAATAGTTAGCCCAAGCGGTGGTGAAAGCCTGCCAGGGATGCATCCCCGCTCGCCACCTAGGCTAGCATTTATGGCATTTTGTCCTAAATGCCAAAGTTAGGTATGATAGCACTGTTAGCTATCTAATCACTAGATAATGTCTGTTTTGCCACTATGGTTGCCCCTTGAGCTATAAAAGGAGGCCCAAGGCAACCTAGCTAAAGATTCGGACCTTTGGACACTTTTACTCGCGTAGCAGCTCGCCCGAAGGCAACCTTGCCGGGTTTGAGCAATGCGTGTGCTTCGTGTTCCCCCGATCAATCCACCAAAGCAGGAGTAGGGTTTAACGCTTCTCAGCGGCCCGAACCTTGGTAAAACACCAGCGTCTCGTCGTCATGCTGCCTCACCACATCTGCTCTTTGTGCAACGTGACCTCACCCTTGCCGAACCACAAAGGGGCCCGTGGCCCCATAGGTGATCGTGTGCATCGTGACCCGACAGGTGCCCGAGCCACAACACCAGCAGTAGTAGGGGGGCAGCGGTAGTACCGCTTGTTACTACCGCCCCTACTACCGTTTTGGTGGCACGGCACCCCGGACATGTCCGGTGCCCCGCGCCGGGTGCCAGAGCCACCCCGCGGTACTACCGCTGACTAGGGCGGTACCACCGCTAAGGCAACTTTGAGGCAGCCAAGGGCACATGGCAATAGCTCAATTTTGCTGGGAAAGGACGGGGTGCAAATGTGTACGTGTTGATTCCACCCAAACTTTCCAAATACGGACCCCCTCTTAATAGTACGGATTTTCCTACGACTCAAGTCCACCAACACTAAATCGTCGGAAAATAACCGTCTTCTTCTTAACCCACCGGAGGGGAAAATAACCGTCTCATGCCACCTGATAATCTCGAAAAGCTTAATGCACCCGGTTAGTCCGCAAATGCATTGTCATCAATCACCAAAACCACTAGGGTAGAAATATGGCCTTACAAGTGTGATGATCATCATTGTTATTATTATTAGAGTGTTGACCGTACCCGTGAGGAATTATCGAAAGAAAATAAAGAAAAAAAGAAATAAAAAAAAGAAAAAAAAAGAGAGATGAGAGAGGGGCAGCATTACTATCCTTTTTCCATACTTGTGCTTCAATGTAGCACCTTGTTTTTCATGTAGAGAGTTCTCATGTTTAGTCACTTTCATATACTAGTGGGAATCAATGTAGAACTTAGCTTGAATATTTCATTTGCGGGTTCCTCAATTGCCTGAGTTCTTCATGTTGCAAGTAGGTTAGATGTACACCCATTTAGTTTCAATAGGGAGCTTTCATACACTTATAACTCTAGTGCATCAAAAGTTGCATGGTAATCCCTACTCCTCGCATCGATATATATTGAAAGGCATCTCCATGGCTTAACGATCCG
Organism: Elymus sibiricus; assembly: GCA_039707655.1. Taxonomy (NCBI): domain Eukaryota; kingdom Viridiplantae; phylum Streptophyta; class Magnoliopsida; order Poales; family Poaceae; genus Elymus; species Elymus sibiricus. The sequence continues at coordinate 279,083,456 of CM077665.1, forward strand.
CCGAGTTGATGCGAGATTATCCTTATTTTGTCTTCTCCTATCATTCTATTCCACCTAAAGTGTGTGTGAAAGGACGAGTCAAGCACTTGGTTAGGCACCGGGGGGGATCATGATTTATACTTAACGTTAGGAAGGCCAAGTTATGACATTTCTTACATAATTAAATGAATGGAGAATAATGTTCTTTAGTGTTGTTATGTTGAAAGGAAGTTATTATTGGCTAGTATTATCCTTTAATATCGTTTCAATATTTACTAAGTCATAGTTTCTCAACATTTATACCCAAAAGATTACATGATACACATGCTAGGTAGCATTCAACATTAAAAATTCTATTTTTATCATTTACCTACTCGAGGACGAGCAGGAATTAAGCTTCGTGATGCTGATAAGTCTCCAACATATCTATAATTTTTGATGGTTTCATGCTACCATTTTATCAATCTTGTATGCTTTATATGCCATTTTATATCAATTTTGGGAACTAACCTATTACCTCACTGCCCATTGCTAGCTGTTGTTTTCTGTGTGTTTTTGGTTTTACAGAAAATCAGTACCAAACGGAGTCCAAGTGTGATGAATTTTTTTGATGATTTTTTCCGGTCTAAAACAATACTTGGGAGCTTCGGACGGAGACCCGAAGATACATGAGGCAACCACAAGGGCAAGGGGAGCGCCCCCCCTTGCGACTCCCACGTGGGTCCCCTGCACTGCCCCTTTGTTCTATAAAGCCCCAAATATCCTTAAAACCCTAGGGGAGCATCCAAAACACTTTTTTCTGCCGCCAGAAGTCTCTGTTCTGACGTGATCCCATGTGGAGGCCTTTTCCGGTACTCCGCGGGAGGGGGAATCCATCATGGAGGCCATCTTCATGAACCATATATATATATATATATATATATATATATATATATATATATATATATATATATATATATATATATATATATATATATATATATATATATATATATATACATATATAGGGTCGGTCTATTCTAACAACACCGCTTAAGACATTATTCTAACACCAATACGCTTATTCTGACATCACCTACGAAACATACCTGGCCATATGGGCCGGCCCGGCACGGCACGGCCCGCCCTGGGTTAAACGGGCCAGGCACGGCACGGCCCGCCCAGGCACGCGAAGTACTCGGGCCGTGCCGGGCTGGCACGCGTGCTGGCTTCCGAGGCCCAAGCACGGCCCCTGGTTAAATGGGCAGGTCCGTAGGCACGGCTGGCACGCGAAGGCACGCGAAGCCCGCCGATTTTTCAAAAATCTGGACGACTGGCCGTGCGGCAGGCGCGCAGCGCCGCAGCCAGCTGCTTGTCGGCTTGTGCTGCTCGGCAGCCATGCAGGGGGCTGCATGCATGCATGCATGCACGATGTACGTGCCGGGCTGTAACGTGTACGTGCTGTACTTGTCGTGACTTGTGACGTGTACGTGCCGGGCTGTAACGTGTACTTGTTGTACTTGTCGTGACGCAGGTAGGACCGCAGGAGCACGCGCATGCAATGGTCGGCCGAGCATGCGAACCAGCGAGGACCAGCGAGGCAGCGAGGCAACACGTACATGCAGGACTCGTACGCATGCAACACGTACCGCAGGACCCGAAAGAGCCAGCGAGGCAGCCAGCGGCCAGCGCCTGCGCGGCTGCACCCTGCGCGCGCGAGACGCGACGCCCCCAAATTTCAAAATTGGACGCTCCGCTCCGCTCCCGCCGTCCCGCGCTTGGCGCGTCGCGTGCCGCTACACGGGCCGCCGTGGCTAGGCGTGCCGTGCCGGGCTGGCACGCGTGCCCAGCCTCGCGGCCCAGGGACGGCCCCAGGCGGGCCACGTGCCGGGCACGGCCCGTTTAGCCACGTGCCGGGCCGGCCCATGACGGGCCGGGCACGCGGGCTATCGGGCCAGCACGCTAAGGCCGGCCCATTTGGCCAGGTTTGCTACGAAACCTACCCAACCCCGAACCGAACCAAACTGCCCAACGCGCACGGACTGCTCGCAGAGAAAAAACAACTTCTCCCACCCCACGTCCCCACCCCCACCCACCCTCTTCCCTGGTCGAATCCTCACCCCACCACGACTGCATGAACTCCCGATCCACACTCCACCTTCTTCCACCTCCTCACCAGGCCGTCACCACCCACCCACGCCGCCGTCGCTACCCACTCCCGGTCGCCCCCCCTCCCACCCACCGCGGCCACCACCCCACGGAGGCCAGCCCATCCCCGGACGGCGACCTCCCACCCCACCTTATTGGATCTGGCGGGATCCTCCTCCACCTCCCACCTCCCGCATCCCCCTCACCTCCCTCCTCCCGTCGCCCCTTGCCCCGCCTCCCATCGCTACGCCGGCGACGGAGACACCCCGGCGCCCGGCCTCGCCTCCCCACGCGCCTCCCCATCCTGACCTCCACTACCCCTGCCGCCGCCCCACTAACCCCACAGTGAACCGCCACCAGGAGGCAAACCGGCACCCCCAACCTCCTCCTTCCCAGGCCCCTGCATCAGTTTTCGCCGGCGACGGTTCCCTGTGCCGGATCCACGCGAGGGCGGTGCTCCCTCTCCATCTCTGGCCTCCTTCGAGACGGAAAGCAGGGGATCTACCACGGCGACCACCACCGCTGCCGCCTTCATGCTCCTCCTCGTCGTCGTCGCACCTCTTGCGGTAGGCGCTGGCGGCTGGTTTGCGGCCGTGCCCAGCAGATCCGGAAGCTCCTCGGGCGGGGTCACCTCTGCAGCACTCGTCGCGGCTTCCCGCCCCCTCCAGCTCGACTCTGCGTGCCACCTCCGACTCCGGGCCTCGCTCCACCGCAACATCACTGCGATGCTCCGGGACCTGGGAGCCGCCTCTGACCCCGAGTCGGCGTCCTAGAGCGACCAGGCATCCCGGATCGACCTCGAGGCCAAGGACGCGTGATCCGTGCCGCCATTGCCGACGCGAAGCCACTACGCAACAAGCAGTTCGCTTGTGTCCCTCGATGCGGTGCGATGCATCGCCGCGTTTAGTTCGGGACATTGTTTTCAGATTTTGCTTATGCACAACACTGCAGTACGCCCGAGTCACATATGCAGTGCGGCTGGGCGTTCAGTTGTAGTTCTTTTCTTGTTGATTTTCCAATTTTACAAAGACGTTCAGTTGCATCTCACACACCACAGCAGTGCCACCCCGACCCCCGAATGCAATTTTTGTTTTGTTTGCAGGGATTGTTTTTTCTTCAGATTTTGATACAAAGTGCAATTTGGCGCATTTCGGTGCTTCGATCAAAGAAGCTCTGTTTTTGTTAGATGTAGTTCACTCGCTCAGTCCCTGCGTCCACTTTACCAGGTCTACATGCATAAAATAAATAAGTATGAAAAACACAAAAAAAACTCATGCGGTTCACTTTCCATAGTGTCGAGGCTCACTTTCCGTATTGTCGTGGTTCACTTACTTTCAATGTGAAGTGCATAAAAATGTAACGGAAACGACAAAAAAACAATGCGGTTTACTTCTCGTTACTGTTGTGGTTCACTTACGCCCGATGTGAAGTGCACTCCACTTTCCCGTTTGGGAAAATATATACCTGACAAAAGAAACTATGCAGTTTGCTTGCCCGTAGAATGCAGTGCGATTTCCATCTGAAGAAGCAGTGCACTCTTCTGTCTGATGCGGTTCACGCGTCGATTTTGGTGTCTCGAAAAACAGTGTCCGCATTTCGGTAAATTCAAAGCTGCTCTTAAACCGTAAAGAATTAGAGAGAGTGTTCTACATGAAAAAACTGTGTCTCATTGATATCTTTCCAATGCCGTATCATTTGCATCGTTTCGATGAGCGGTTTGTAAAAAAACATGAAAATACGCTTGTTGCCATTCATCGGCTGCCTCATTGTTTTCAAAATTCATTTAAAACCGTGAGGAATCTCAACAAATGTCCAACATATGAAAGTTGCACCTATTCCATAGCTTTACAAAGCCGTATCACACGCCTCGTTTCGACAAACGGTCAAAAAACTACAGCGAAAACCGTACTAGAAAATTCATAAAATTTGAAAAACAGAATTCTGCGTTTCGGTAAATTTGAAGCTGCTCTTAAACCGTAAAGAATTAGAGAGTGTGTTATATATGAAAAAGTTGCGCCTCGATGATATCTTTCCTATGCAATATCATTTACTTCATTCCGACGAGCGGTTTAGAAAAAATCGCGAAAATACGCTAATGGCGAAGTTACGGCTAATCCATTGCTTTCCAACGGTATATTATACACCTCGTTCCGATAAGCGGTTTACAAAATGGAGAGAAAACAGTACCAAAATAACGCGTGCAGTTTTTTCTGCTGACATTGCAGTGTACTTTAGCTAGCAGGGCAGTTCTTTTAGCGTCCGGAGGAGGTTCAGAAATGCTGTCAGAATAACTATTCTGCACGGTCTCTCTCTCTCTCTCTCTCTCTCTCTCTCTATACCTATATATATATATGTATATATATATATATATATATATATATATATGTATATATATATATATATATATATATATATATGTATATGTATAAATAGGTAAAATGTTTGGGGCACCTGGGTGCCTGGGCACCTTGATAAAGAATGGTAGGATTTTTCTTTCCCATCCACATTAATTAGATCACTTTCCAAATTTTCTATGCATGCACTAGAACTTCACGACAATTGGTTTCTTGCCAAAAACGTCACATGCCATTTTCTCATTATCAATTGATTCATTTCCAAAAGAAGATGTATGTTATATTCAAGTCGCCCAAAAAAATGCATATACGGAAAAAAATACCTTGACTGAAATTTTTGTATACATACCGATAAATGTACATACCCCCCTGTGAAGTTTATGTGTACATACCCATAAATGTATATACCCTGATGTAAATTTTATGTGTACATACCTCCATGTATATATATATATATACATGCATACATACATAAACACTATTCTGATCACGGGATGAGAATAGTATTCAGATAACTACCTGACTCGTCCCAGCAGTAGCACTTGAACTTCCCCAAGTGCTAGGTTGAACTTCCGCCAAAAGTGCCCAAATGGGGCTTGCGATATACCGTTGGAAAGCTATGGAAACCAGTATAACAGCCTAGGTCGAATTTTTGACAAAATGTACACGGTTTAAGAGCAGTTTTGAAAACCGTTTTTTCATAGAAAAAAACGTGAATCATATTTTCGAGCCTATTTCTAAACCGTTTATCGGAATGAGGCAAATGAGATGGCGTTGGATAGCTGCTGCAAATCCGCTCATTTCACATGTTGAACATTTTCCCAAATTCCCTACGGTTAAAGAGGAATTTCAAAAATGACGGAATTTCAGAAACTGAACAGCCGGGTTCGTATTTCGGGGTTAATTTTAAAACGGCTAGTTCGATGGGAGCATATGATATGGCGTTGGAAAGCTTATGAAAATGCGCATCTTTTCATATAAAAAGTTTGTTCCAACTATGAACAGTTGAAAAGTAATTTAGGAAACGGTAGAATGTGTACCGAGTTCGTATTTTCGCGTTATTTTCTCAATACTTTGTCGGAATGCAGAAAATGATATGGCGCTGGAAAGCTTGAACCAATGCGAAACTTTTATATGTAGATTGTTTCTTCTAATTCTTTACGGTTTTAAGTCAATTTCGAAAATGGCTAAAATGTATTTTGGCCGTAATTTCTACAAATTTTATCGGAATGGGGCAAATAATATACCGTTGAAAAGCTACGGAAAAAGCGAATTTTTTCATGTAGATGGTTTTCTCTGATTCCTAGCCGTTTTCCAGCAATTTCGAAATCAGCGAGATCACGCGTTCTTCCATTTATCGCGAAACAGATTATTAAAAAATGCACCGCGTGAAGAACTTGAACTTCTCGGCTTGTCTACTTTGAACTTCACTCTGTTTTTCACGTGGTGTTTTTTGCTTGTAACTCTCCATCAACTTATCGGAATTGAGCAAATGATACACGGATGGAAAGCTGCTGTAAACACGCAACTTTTCCGTGTTGATCGTTTTTTCATATTCGCGACGGTTTTAAAACAATTCATCTGACATTCATTCAGTGTAGTAGTCGAACTTCGTGATGTTTTCACGTTGAACTTCTGTCACGTATTTTTGTTTGTAATTTCTCATCCATTCGCCGGTGTTACACAAATGATATTCCTTTTTGTACAAACCTCTCTCACAATAATTTTCTAACTTTCTCCGACCGAGGACTTGAACCTATAGCAACACAAAAATTTGACCTTGCCTTTTATTCATCTTTCTCACATTAAACACACACCATGTAGTACGTGAATTTTCTCCGTTTTTCTAATTTTAATTTTTAATTTTCTTTTTTTGAAATCGAATTGCTCCCATATAATAACTGAACTTCTTTGTGGATTGAGAGATTTATTTTAAAACACCAAAAACAACATCTTTTCGTGCTTTTTGTATATGGAAATACAAGGTGAACCTCTCTCACAAGAATTTTTGAACTTCCCCGGGCAGAGCAGTTGAACTTCTAGCAACAAACCTTTTAAGCTTTTAGTTCTCTATTCTTTTATTCTCACCTGAAATGTATTCCTTGTATTACATAAACTTCTCGTTCTTTTCACTATGAACTTTTGTCATGCTTTTGTGTATACATCGAATTACACGTAATTGAAGGTCGGACGTCATTTTTTGCCATTTTAAAACATGTAATTGGAGGTCGGACGTCCCGCAATATAAATTCTGAACCGTGCACGGAGGTGCACGTGAACTTCTTGCAACCAATCTAAGTTTTTTATATACTTCGAACTTCTCTCTTATTTTAATTTGAACTTCTTAATCTTATTCTTAGGAAGGAAATATGTTTTTAAATAAGCACCAAACATTTTTATAAATTAAACTTTGTAGTTTTATTTTTCCTAGAAACGGAAATAATTTGAGTTTTCCGTTTACATCGAACTACTCCTTTATTTTAATTTGAACTTCTTCATTTTTATATTTTAGTAACAAGGAAAATCTGAGTTTTTTATAAATATCGAACTTCTCTATTTTTGTAATTTGGACTTTTTGGATTATTTCTTTTAGCATCGAAATATCCTAGTTTTGTAATAAATATTGGACCGTCCGTTATTTAAATTTGAACTTCTAGAGTTTTTCTAATTTTAGAAACGAGGACATCTCTTTTTATGATTTTTGAACTTCTCTATTTTTAAAACTCGAACTTCTTTTTTTATTGTTTTTCATTATTTAATAATGAGGAAAATTTGGATTTTGTATATTGAACTGCTTTTTTTAATTTGGACTTCTTGGGGATTTTTCAATTATTTATTTTTACATGTAACCGCTCATATTTACTTATTTGAACTTCAATGAAAATAAATATATACGCACGCACTAGCAGAGAAAGGGAAATGTCTAGCGGGAGACACACCAACACAAACACAAACACCCTTACAAGCATATGATCGAACTTCTATGTATTTATTTTGGACTTCTCTCTGTTTTTTACCAACATACACCGTTTATATAGTAGTTGAACTACTTGTTATTTTCACTTTGAACTTATCTCTGTTTTTTACCAATAACTTCTATAAGCACTCATTGAAATTGAGCAAAAGATATGTCGTTCGAAATCCACTGAAAAGGTGCAACTTTACATGTTGAGCAATTTTTCAAGGAGCAGATAAATAGTACAGTACACAAGTGGCATTCATTCAGACACATCCTAGCACGGAAGCTCTTCTTTCACAACAAGCCCGGAAGCACAAGGGAGGCACATCACACAACCAAAAACACCTACATAACCTTCTTTTTCACAGAGAAAATGTACTGTAATATCCAGTGGAACAGTTTATATCATAACAATTATCACGCAGCGGTGTTTTTTGATGACACACAGGTGGGTCCCGCGTACCGGAACCAACCGAGACTCGGCACTGCTATAAGGTATAGTACAAGCTGAATATCTACATGAAGAACCTGAAATGGATGATGGTAAGGCATGTTGCCGATGAACAGTGCAGGATTCTGATTCCAAAGCACAACACACAACCTTCTTTCTACAGGAAAGAGAAATCCATTTGAAAGCCTTCCCAGACAATTATCGCGCACGGAAGATCTCATGGCGGCGGTTGTTTTTGACATACAACGGTTCCGCGGATGGAAACCGAGACCGACATTGCTATAATAAGGTAGTAAAAGCTAAGTATTTACATGAAGAAGCTACAAATGGTGGAGACCTGCTGTTGCTGATGAACAATGAGGAGGGGAGGTCGGCTGCTATCTTCTATGCACACTGAATACGGGCTTGGATAGAAGAGAGACGGGGGAAAGAATGAAACACTGCGTGGTAGAGGTGGAATGCTTCTGAACTTCCTCACTGTTGCTGCATTGCGACCCTAGGCGTGCGCCCGTCGATGGACATACCTGGGATCCCTAGATTTGATCAAACAAGAAGAAATGGTGTGTCAGAGACTGTCGAAGTGAAACATGAGCATCTAGGATTTGTTATAGTTTCTATTAAGAACTGGTTTTAAACTTAACTTGGTGTCGCATGTGCTCATTTTCAAAGAAACGTTGTTCATGAGCTATATATGTACATGATAATAAAATCTAGTGGCTAGAGTGTCTAATACATAGCAGCAGTTGTGTATGCAAGGAGCAACAGCCTTTTCAAAAAGCAGAAATATGCTCATGTTGGGAGAGAGGGGCACTAGATAAAGGTTCAGTAGCAGCTAGTGGAAAACCAACACAAAGACCTCATAGACACAAAACTACACGCTACTTGTTATGCTACCATCACTAGACGTCACCCATACAAATGTCTAAACTTATAGAAAAATCATTAACTTTGCCAGCCCGCTCAATCTCGAGCAACACACATTACTTCTCATTCTACAATCCCTGAACGTCACCAATATAGTCCAGCTTGTTGTAACATACGGTCCAAGCAATTTTCAGAAGGAAGTTGACCTTCATATGCAACTAAAGAGTATCTATGAGGAGCCGATGGTGCCCGTCCTAAAGAAGCAGCGGCGACGGGGGGCTAGCAGTAAGTCATCGTCCTCGCCCTGGTGTGAGGAAACCACATCCACGGTTGCTGAATCGAACCGGACAGAGAGGGGGTAGGGAGGGAATGGGGGCACATTGACCTTGCGTGGCTAGACGACGACGCCATGGACGCCAAGGTACAGGTGGAAGAAGCCCTTGACGGCGGCGACCCTGGTGCCTAGCATGCGCCCCTCCTGCTCCTTGAGAAGAACAAGGCCGGAGTTTGCAGCTTGAGGAAAAGGGCACTGCCACCGGATCCGGCGACCTTATCGCCGGCGTTCAGCCCATCCGCGCCATGGCGAGCTACATCAAAAGGACTGGATGTGCGGTGCTGGTGCTCAGATGCGGCGGCCGTGCAGAGACCTAGGGGCACCCCGTTGACTGGTTGTTGGGACGAGGCGTCGCTAGTAAAGGTGCCCTTCGCCGTGAGGAGGTAGAAGCAAATGGGCGGCATGGCGGCCGGTTACTGATGTGGCTTGAGACTACATCGGTATTTCCCCAAAGAGGAAGGGATGATGCAGCACAGCGACGGCAAGTATTTCCCTCAGTTATGAAACCAAAGTATCGAACCAGTAGGAGGATCACCACCACCTAATAAGCAGCACCTGCACACAAATAACAAATACTTGCAACCCGACGCGAAAGAGAGGTTGTCAATCTCTCTACGGTAAAAAGATAGATTAGGATATGATAGATCTCTCAAGAACACAAAATAAAAAGGGCAAATAAAAAGTGCAGCAAGGTATTTTTGGGTTTTTGGAATAATAGATCTGAAAACAAAAGAGGCAAAAAGATAGATCGGAAAGCAATATGTCGGAAAAGTAGACCCTAGGGGCCGTAGGTTTCACTAGTGGCTTCTCTCATGAGTATAGCACACGGTGGGTGAACAAATTACTGTTTGGCAATTGATAGAAGATCAAATAATCATGACGATATCCAAGGCGATGATCATTATATAGGCATCACGTCCAAGATAAGTAGACCGACTCCTGCCTGCATCTACCACTATTACTCCACACATTGACCGCTATCCAGCATGCATCTAGTGTATTAAGTTCATGGAAAAACCGAGTAATGCAATAAGAACGATGACATGATGTAGACAAGATCTATTCATGTAGGAATAGACCCCATCTTGTTATCCTTAATAGCAACGATACATGCGTGCCTCGCTGCCCCTTCTGTCACTGGGAGAGGACACCGCAAGATCGAACCCATCACAAAGCACCTCTTCCCATGGCAAGAAAAGTCGATCTAGTTGGCCTAACTAAAACAAAGATTCGAAAAACAAATATGAGGCTATAAGTAATCATGCATATAAGAGATCAAAGAAGACTCAAATAATATTCATGGATAGAAACTGATCATGAACTCAAAATTCATCGGTTCCCAACAAACACACCGCAAAAGTTTACATCAAATAGATCTCCAAGAGACCATTGTATTGAGAATCAAAAGAGAGAGAGGAAGCCATCTAGCTACTGCCTATGGACCCATAAGTCTATGGTGGACTACTCACGCATCATCGGAGAGGCACCAATGAGGATGATGAACCCCTTCGCGATGGTGTTAGATTGGATCTCGAGGTTCTGGGACTAGTGGCAGCTGGATGTGTTTTCCGTCGACTCCTCTAGGGTTTCTGGAATATTTGGGAATTTATAGGCATGAGAGGTGGTGGAGAGGGCCCCCGTGGAGGGCACAACCCATCATGGCGCGCCCTGGTGGGTTGTGGTCTCCACAGCCCACCTCTCTGGCACTTCTTTGGCCCACGGGGTGTCTTCTGATCCAAAGAAAAAATCTCCAAAAAGTTTTGTCGCGATTGGACTCCGTTTGGTACTATTATTCTGCAAAGTAAAAAAAAGCAAAAACAACAACTGGCACTTTGGCACTATGTCAATAGGTTAGTCCCAAAAAAATGATATAAAGTTGCTATAAAGTGATTGTAAAACATCCAAGAATGATAATATAACAACATGGAACAAGCAAAAATTATAGATACGTTGGAGACGTATCAGCATCCCCAAGCTTAATTCCTACTCGTCCTCGAGTAGGTAAATGATAGAAACAGAATTTTTGATGTGGAATGCTGCCTAACATGTTCATCTCATATTCTTTTATTTTGTAGCATGGACATTTGGACTTTTAGATGATTCAAAGCAATAGTTTAGTTTTAACATAATGACTTCAATACTCAAGCATGCCAACAAGCAACCATGTCTTTCAAAATATCAACACTAAAGAAAGTTATCCCTAGCCCATCATGCTCAATCATTGATCCATTCATGAAACACACTCAAATGTTAGCTACATCCAATACTCAAGTATGATCATAGTGCCCCCTAGTTGGTGCTTTATAAGAGAAGATGGAGACTCAAAGTAAAAATAAAAATTGCATAAAGTAAATAGATAGGCCCTTCGCAGAGGGAAGTAGGGATTTGTAGAGGTGCTAGAGCTCAAAGTTTAAAATTGAGAGAGAGAAATATTTTGAGTGGCATGCCTTTCCAGTCAACGAAAACGACAAAGTAGTTCACAATACTTTCCATGCTAGATATATCATAGATGGTTCCCAAACATAAAATAAAGTTTATTCCTTTTCCACCATTCTTTCACAATCCATGGCGGGCCGTATCCACGGTGGCCTTCCATACCAACACTTTCCAAGTAATTTATTATTTGACAACATAAAGTAAATATTTTTTCTTTTTCATTTTGGGAATGGGCATCCCTATTACCGCCGCACTCTTGTGCAATGACAAGTGAATAAACACTCATCTTGAGAATTACACATCTAGCATGGAAAAAAATTGGACACCCCTCACCGTTTCATGAGCGGTATGAGCACACAAAAGAGAAATTTATTTTGAAAAGTAGAGGTGGCACATAAAAAATTGCTTAGAACGCCATGGAAATACCGCATATAGGTAGGTATGGTGGACTCATAAGGAAAAACTTGGTTTAAGGATTTTGAATGCACAAGTAGTATTTCTACTTATTACAAGTGGAGGCTAGCAAATAGATTGCGAAGCAACCAACCAAGAAACGAAAATTCACATAAGCGTGCATTGAGCATAACTAACACCGAATAATGCACCATAAGTAGGATGTAATTTCATTGCATAACTATTGACTTTCGTGCATGCATAGGGAATCACAAACCTTAACACGAATATTCTTACTAAAGCATAATTACTCACTAACATGACTCACATATTACTATCATCATGTCTCAAAACTATTGCAAGGAATCAAGTTTAATTTGTCCAATGATCTTCATGAAAGTTTTTATTATATCCTCCTTGGATATCTATCACTTTGGGACTAGTTTCATATATTGCCATTGCTTTTGACAAGCTCAAACAAATTTAAGTGAAGCACATGAGCATAAATATTTCATCTCTCAAAATAGTATAAGTGAAGCATGAGAGGATTTCTTCATAATTTACTAACTCTGAAATTAATCCAAGTGAAGCATGAGAGTGTTTCTTCAAAAGTTTCCAAGCACACCGTGCTCAAAAATATATAAGTGAAGCACTAGAGCAATTCTATAGCTCAAAAAGTTTAAGTGAAGCATATAGAGCAATTCTAACAAATCATAGCATAATTTTGGCTCTCTCAAATAGGTGTGTCCAGCAAGGATACAAGTGACAAACTAACATGCAAAGCAAGCAAAGACTCAAATGATACAAGACGCTCCAAGCAAAACTCATGATATGTGACGAATAAAAATATAGCTCCAAGTAAAATACCGATAGTCGTTAGAAGAAAGAGGGGATGCCACTTGGGGGCATCCCCAAGCTTAGTTGCTTGTTTCTCTTTGGATATATCTTGGGGGTGCTGTAGCATCCCCAAGCTTAGGCTCTTTTCACTCCTTATTCCTTCGTCCATCGTGATCTCACCCAAAACTTGAAAACTTCAATCACAGAAAACTCAACAAAATCTTCGTGAGATCCGTTAGTATAATAAAGAAAATCACTACTTTAGGTGCTGTTGCAAACCCATTCATATTTCATTATTGCATTATACCTACTGTATTTTAACTTTACCATGGCTCATACCCTTCAATACAACCCATAGATTCATCAAAACAAGCACACAATGCAACGAAAACAGAATCTGTCTTAAACAGAATAGTCTGTGGCAATCTGTACTCTAACCAAACCTCCATAACTCTAAACATTCTGAAAAATTAGGAGAACGTAAAGAATTTGTATAGCAACACTGTGTTAAAATTTGAGCTCAATATCATGCTCCAGTAAAAAAATGAAAATTCGAACACTGGAGGCAAAGTTTCTGTTTCAGATTCAGCATTGTTTCTACTCATCTTATGAATCATCCTAAAGGTTCTACTTGGCACAAACACTAAATAAAACATAAAAACACAATCATAATAGAGGCATAATTATCTCAACACACAAAAAAAGAAAGGAAAAGACAAAAATAAATTTATTCATTGGGTTGTGTTATGACCGGCATAATAGGGGCTTAGCCCAGTTAGTGGTGGCCCAGTTTATCTTATCGTTATTAGGGGCTTAGACCAATTATCTTATTAGGAGGATTATATATACTCATGTAAGGACCCGTTTTGAGATTAAGCATAAGCAATCACAATTGCTCGGCTTCCTTAGGGAGCCGGGAACCCTAACCCTAGCCACCGCCCCCTCCCCCTCTCTCTCTCTCTCACGCAACGACGGCGCCCCAGCGCCGGCGACCACGCCTTCCTCCACGCCATCCCTCCTTCCACCCCTACAACCTGAGGGCATGCCCTGGTAGGGATCCGGTTCCTACCAATTTGGTATCAGGTAGCTTCGGTGCGATCATGTCCTCGCCGCTGCTCACCCCGACCCTCCCGCTGCCGACCGCGACGACCGCCCCGATGGCCACCACGGCCGGCGCCCCGCTCTTGCCGGTGCCGGTCACCTCCGCCGCGCCCGTCCCCATCGTCTTCACCCCGGAGGAGATGACGACTGCCATCCGGGATCTCACCCAGGCGGTCGCGGGCATCTGCACGTTCCTCGCGAGATCCTATGGGCCGCAGCCGCCTGTGCCCTTCGCCACCGCCCCGCCGCCGCAGCAGCCGCCATGGTAGCCGCCATCCTCGGCGACCCCCGTCGCCGCCGTCATGCAGCAGCTACCGTGGCAGCCGCCACCAGCGGAGAACCCCGGCGCCTCCACCATGCAGCAGCAGCAACAGCTGCAGCCGCCGCCACCGGCGACCGCGGGCCCGGGCATCCCGCCGACGGCCCCGGGGGTGCCCATCCACCAGGTTCGGTTTCCCCCGTCGCCGTCTCCGCTACCGGCCTGGCTCGCCGGGTCCCTTGAGCCGGTCTATACGACGGCCTCGGTCAGGCCGCACGTGCTGCCCCCGCCGGCGACGCACCCGGCCATGTAGTTTGGCGGGTCCTCGGGCTCCGCCGAGCCCTTCGCCAGCGTCGATGGGCCCCTGTTCCAGGGCGGCACCTTGATGCCCGCCTACTCGGCCCCGTCACCCTCGTTGTTCCGTGCTGACGAGGCGCACCCGCCCGTCGTCCACGCCCAGCCGCCGCCGAGATTCGCCAAGCTGGAGTTCGCGACCTACGACGGCACCGTCGACCCCCTGAATTGGCTCAACCAATGCGACCAATTTTTCAGGGGGCAGCGCACGCTCGCGTCCGACCGCACCTGGATCGCCTCGTATCATCTCCGAGGAACCGCGCAGACGTGGTACTACGCCCTCGAATAGGACGAGAGCGGCATGCCACGATGGGAGCACTTCCGCGATTTGTGCCTCTTGCGCTTCGGTCCGCCTATACGTGGGAGCCGTCTGGCGGAGCTTGGGCGCCTTCCATTCCTCACCTCGGTGCAAGACTTCGCCGATCGCTTCCAGGCACTGGCGTGCCATGCCCCCGGCGTTTCGGCTCGTCAGCGGGCTGAGCTCTTCGTCGGCGGCCTACCGGACCACATCCGCGTGGACGTGGAGATGCGCGGGCCACATGACCTCCAGACGGCCATGTACTACGCCCGCGCGTTCGAGCGCCGCGCGGTGGCCATCCAGCAGGCGCCACCGTCCCGAGCCGCTGGGCTGCCACCCTGGCCAGAAGTTCCCGCGCAGGGTGGGCCTGCCCAGGCTTCCGCGGCGCCCCTCGCCGCGGCTGCGGCACGCCCGTTCCGCTGGCTCACCCCGGCCGAGCAACTCGAGCGTCGCCGCCAAGGGTTGTGCTTCGACTGCGATGAGCCCTACACACCGGGCCACGTCTGCCCACGCCTCTTCTACCTGGAGGCTGCGGACTACATTGAGGAGGACCCCGCCGCCGCCGGGCTCGGCGACCAGCCCCCCCCCCCCCCATTTGACGCGGAGGTGTTTGGCGGCCGTTGATCTTCCCCGCCTTCCAGCTTGAGGACGAGCTGTTTGTACAGGCGGGGAGAGATGTTATGACCGGCATATTAGGGGCTTAGCCCAGTTAGTGGTGGCCCAGTTTATCTTATCGTTATTAGGGGCTTAGCCCAATTATCTTATTAGGAGGATTATATATACTCATGTAAGGACCCGTTTTGAGATTAAGCAGAAGCAATCATAATTGCTCGGCTTCCTTAGGGAGCCGGGAACCCGAACCCTAGCCACCGCCCCTGCCCCTCTCTCTCTCTCTCACGCAACAACGGCGCCCCAGCGCCGGCGACCACGCCTTCCTCCACGCCATCCCTCCTTCCACCTCTACAACCTGAGGGCACGCCCTGGTAGGGATCCGGTTCCTACCAGGTTGCCTCTCAACAAGCGCTATCGTTTTACGCCCCTAGCTAGGCATAACACATAGTTTCAAGTATTGTCATCTTTAGTTTTTGCTACTTTTGTGAGGGCTTTCTCAAACCCGGGGGGCTCTTTACGCTTCCCCAAATTTTCAGGAGAAGAAGCCATCTTGAGATCCAAAATATCCTAATGTTATTGCAAAGAGTAATCAAAGTATTCAAGCGGTTGAGGTTCCCACTAATATGTTTGAGAGGTTCATTATATTTTTGCAACTCAACCAAGTGCTTATGTAAGTCTCCCAATTTGTCTAAAATTTGAACCCCCTCTTGTGTAAAAGAAAGCCCCTTTTTTGATGGAGGAACCCCCAATATCCCTTCCAAAATCTCAGAAGCGGTGTTTGCATCAAGCTCAATAAAGTTCCCTTTAGAGGTAAAATCCAAGAATTGTCTATGATGCAAAGCTAATCCTATGTAAAAATTTCGAAGCAAAATTTTTGCATCTCCTTTTAGGTTGCAAATGCGATAAGATTTCATTAGCCTATACCAGGCATCTTTCAAATTTTCCCCTTGTTTTTGTTTGAAGTATAGAACTTCAAAATCCGGTGACAAAGGGGAAGTAGTAACGCCAGTCATAGCAACAAGGTAGGTGGGCAAGAGATATGACGAGAAAAAGGCAAACGAAAAAGAGGGCGAATAAAACGACAAATTGGTGAAGTGGGGGCGAGGAAAACGAGAGGCAAATGGCAAATAATGTAATTGCAAGGAGACGAGATTTGTGATTAGGAACCTGGTAGATGATGATGGTGTCTCCTCGGCGCCAGAGATTGGCACGTAGAAGAGACCGCTTCCTCCCCGGCAACGGCACCAGAAATTCCTTTGACGTGGCTTGAGACCGCGTCGGTATTTCCCCAAAGAGGAAGGGATGATGCAGCACAGTGACGGTAAGTATTTCCCTCAGTTATGAAACCAAGGTATCAAACCAATAGGAGGATCACCACCACCTAATAAGCAGCACCTGCACACAAATAACAAATACTTGCAACCCGACGCAAAAGAGAGGTTGTCAATCTCTCTACGGTAAAAAGATAGATTAGGATATGATAGATTGGAGAGATAGATCTCTCAAGAACACAAAATAAAAAGGGCAAATAAAAAGTGCAGCAAGGTATTTTTGGGTTTTTGGAATAATAGATCTGAAAACAAAAGAGGCAAAAAGATAGACCGGAAAGCAATATGTTGGAAAAGTAGACCCGGGGCCGTAGGTTTCACTAGTGGCTTCTCTCATGAGTACAACACACGGTGGCTGAACAAATTACTGTTGGGCAATTGATAGAAGATCAAATAATCATGACGATATCCAAGGCGATGATCATTATATAGGCATCACGTCCAAGATAAGTAGACCGACTCGTGCATCTACCACTATTACTCCACACATCGACCGCTATCCAGCATGCATCTAGTGTATTAAGTTCATGGAAAAACGGAGTAATGCAATAAGAACGATGACATGATGTAGACAAGATCTATTCATGTAGGAATATACCCCATCTTGTTATCCTTAATAGCAACGATACATGCGTGCCTCGCTGCCCCTTCTGTCACTAGGAGAGGACACCGCAAGATCAAACCCATCACAAAGCACATCTTCCCATGGCAAGAAAAATCGATCTAGTTGGCCTAACTAAACCAAAGATTCAAAGAAGAAATATGAGGCTATAAGTAATCATGCATATAAGAGATCAAAGAAGAGTCAAATAATATTCATGGATAGAAACTGATCATGAACTCAAAATTCATCGGATCCCAACAAACAGAACGCAAAAGTTTACATCAAATAGATCTCCAAGAGACCATTGTATTGAGAATCAAAAGAGAGAGAGGAAGCCATCTAGCTACTGCCTACGGACCCGTAGGTCTATGGTGAACTACTCACACATCATCGGAGAGGCACCAATGAGGATGATGAACCCCTCCGTGATGGTGTTAGATTGGATCTCGAGGTTCTCGAACTAGCGGCAGCTGGATGTGTTTTTCGTCGACTCCTCTAGGGTTTCTGGAATATTTGGGAATTTATAGGCATCAGAGGCGGTGGAGAGGGCCCCCGTGGAGGGCACAACCCATCAGGGCGCGCCTCGGGCCTCTCGCACGCCCTGGTGGGTTGTGGTCTCCACAGCCCACCTCTCTGGCACTTCTTTGGCCCACTGGGTGTCTTCTGGTCCAAAAACAATCTCCAAAAAGTTTCGTTGCGATTGGACTCCGTTTGGTACTGATATTCTGCAACGTAAAAAACAAGCAAAAAACAGCAACTGGCACTTTGGCACTATGTCAATAGGTTAATCCCCAAAAATGATATAAAGTTCCTATAAAGTGATTGTAAAGCATCCAAGAATGATAATATAACAGCATGGAACAAGCAAAAATTATAGATACGTTGGAGACGTATCAGCATCCCCAAGCTTAATTCCTACTCGTCCTCGAGTAGGTAAATGATAAAAACAGATTTTTTGATGTGGAATGCTGCCTAACATACTCATCTCATATTCTTTTCTTTTGTAGCATGGACATTTTGACTATTAGATGATTCAAAGCAATAGTCTGGTTTTAACATAACGACTTCAATACTCAAGCATGCCAACAAGCAACCATGTCTTTCAAAATATCAACACTAAAGAAAGTTATCCCTAGCCCATCATGCTCAATCATTGATCCATTCATGAAACACACTCAAATATTATCTACACCCAATGCTCAAGTACGATCATAGTGCCCCCTAGTTGGTGCTTTATAATACAAGATGGAGACTCAAAGTAAAATAAAAATTGCATAAAGTAAATAGATAGGCCCTTCGCAGAGGAAAGTAGGGATTTGTAGAGGTGCCAGAGCTCAAAGTTTAAAATTGAGAGAGAAAAATATTTTGAGTGGCATGCCTTTCCTGTCAACGAAAACAACAAAGTAGTTCACAATACTTTCCATGCTAGATATATCATAGGCGGTTCCCAAACATAAAATAAAGTTTATTCCTTTTTCCACCATTCTTTCACAATCCATGGCGGGCCGTATCCACGGTTGCCTTCCATACCAACACTTTCTAAGGAATTTATTATTTGACAACATAAAGTAAATATTTTTTCCTTTCTCATTTCGGGAATGGGCATCCCTATTACCGCCGTACTCTCGTGCAATGACAAGTGAATAAACACTCATCTTGAGAATAACACATCTAGCATGGAAAAATATTGGACACCTCCCACCATTTCATGAGCGGTACGAGCACACAAAAGAGAAATTTATTTTGAAAAGTAGAGGTGGCACATACAAATTTGCTTAGAACGGCATGGAAATACCGCATATAGGTAGGTATGATGGACTCATAAGGAAAAACTTGGTTTAAGGATTTTGGATGCACAAGTAGTATTTCTACTTAGTACAAGTGGAGGCTAGCAAATAGATTGAGAAGAAACCAGCCAAGAAACGAAAATTCACATAAGCGAGCATTGAGCATAACTAACACCGAATAATGCACCATAAGTAGGATGTAAAAAAGAAGCAAAAACAGCAACTGGCACTTTGGCACTATGTCAATAGGTTAGTCCAAAAAATGATATAAAGTTGCTAAAAAGTGATTGTAAAACTTCCAAGAATGATAATATAACAGCATGGAACAAGCAAATATTATAGATACGTTGGGGACGTATCAGTTACCGGGGTGTGGGCGGCCCGGAGGCCGGTTTTCGGTTGGCAACAGCGCAGTGGTCGCGTCCCGGTTGGGGTAGTTGGTGGCAGCGGCGCCGCCGGTTAGGGACGGGGCGGTGGGCGGGTCGTGGGCTTTTTTGCTTTTTTGTTGTTGTAACTCCCCGGTTCTGGAGTTCCGGAGAATCCCCGTCGTGCCCTATATAGGCTGACCGTTATCTGAATATTATTCTGATCCAATGATCAGAATAGTGCTACCCTATATATATAGGATGGGTCTATTTTGACATCACCCTTAAGACCTTATTCCGACACCACTAGCCCTTATTCTGACATCACACCCGACCCACCACTGTAACTACAAACAACCCACGCCAAAGACAGTACCGAACTGCACGGGGCAAAAAAAAACACCTTATCCTCTCCCCCGTTCCCCATGACCTCCACCTCCCACACCCCTCCGCCACACCACCTCCCTCCACTGGCCACCATGCCGCCGCCCGCCCCACGCCACCTCCCTCCATGCGCCGCCATGCCACCCCCGCCTCCTCCTCCTCCCTGCCGGCTGGTGCCGCCCCGCCTCCTCCTCCTCCATCCGGCCGGCGCCGCCCCGCCTCCTCCTCCTCCCGGCCGACCGGCGCTGCCCCGACTCCTCCTACTCTCGGTCTCCACTGCAACCGGAGCCCTGCCTGGCCTCCCCATGAGCCACCTCCACCTCGACGATGAACCTGCCATGCCACCCCCCTCCCCGGTGCGGTCCATGCCTCCCCGTCGGTCAAGGCACTGCCGTCGCCGTAACCTTGCTCCCCGTCTGGATCCACGATTTCCCGGCCATCTTCGAGCTGTTCCACTGCCGCCACCCACCTTTGCGACGAATCGATGGGGCAGTGGACGGATCTAACATCGCCGGGCGTTCTTCACCGTGGGGACGGGTGCTCGTCTCACCAACGACTTGCGGCATGCAGCACACGGGTGTGTGTGTGTGTGCAGCTCGCCGACGCATCGTGTGCAGCTCGCTAGACCGATCTGAAAGTTCTGGTGGGCCCTCTCTCCACACTGCATCACCCTTCTCTGCCGGCCTCATGCAAGCATGGCGAGGAGAGCATCAGAAGTCACCCCGTGCTCTTGTGCAGTTATTGTTTTTGTGGGTAAGGTGCACATCAGTTGCAGATTGGGGCTCTCCTAGTGTTTATAGAAATCATCTACTTAGATTTGCAGTACAATGCATAGTATAAAGGAGTTCACTTTGTAAAAAAATGTACAGAGGAGTTCACTTTTTATTGTTTTTGGATGAAATGTTTTTTGCAAATTTGTATGGACATAATTTATAATTTGTTAAAAAAGGATGCAGTTCATTGAGAAACCCTTGGCGGTGACCTTTGCAAATTGATGCGGTTCACTTGCCCTGTCTCTACGGTCGACTCTCGTCCATAAAATATAAGTTAGAGAGAGGACAAAAGAAATCATGTGGTCCACTTGGCCATTTGATGCAGTGCGGTTTTCAGTCTGAAGCAGTGTGCTCGACCGTCTGATGTTGTTCATCTCGTTAGTATAGAAAAATGTTACAGAACGACAAAAAAAGCAATGAGGTTCACTTCTCGATAGCATTGTGGTTCACTTACGCCCGATAGGAAGTGCACCCCACTTTCTCATCTTGCAAAAATTCACGTTAAACAAAAAAAAACCATAAAGTTTGCTTGCCCGTCGGATGTAGTGCGGTCTTCGGTCTGAAGCAGTGCGTTCTTCTGTCTGATGCAGTTCACACGTCGATATTGGTGTCGCGAAAAACAGAGTATCCGCGTTTCGGTAAATTCAAAATTGCTCTTAAACTGTAAGGAATTAGAGAGGCTGTTCTACATGAAAACGTTACGCCTTGTCGATACCTTTCCAACGCCGTATCATTTGCATCATTCGGATGAGCGGTTCTAAAAAAATTATGAAAATACGCTCGCTGCCACACGTAGGCAGCCGCACCGTTTTCAAAATTCATTTAAAATCGTGAGGAATCTCAACAAATGATCAACATATGAAAGTTGTGCCTATTACACAGCTTTCCAACGCCGTATCACATGCCTCGTTCAGACATACGGTTAAAAAACTGGAGCGAAAATCGTACCGAAAAAACTGAAAATTTTGACAAACAGAATTTTGCATTTGAGTAAATTTGAAATTACTCTCCAACCGTAAAGAATTAGAGAGTGTAATCTACATGAAAAAGTTGCGCCTCGAGGATATCTTTCCAACTCCATATCGTTTGCTTAATTCCAACGAGCGGTTTAGAAAAAACAGCAAAAATACGCTAAATGGCACCCGACACGTGGCCACTGTTTTCGAAACTGCTCTTAAACCTCCAGGAATATTGAAAAGTGTTCAACATGACCAAGTTGCGCATTTTCCATAGCTATCCAACGGTATATTATATGCCTCATTCTGATAAACGGTTTAAAAACTGGAGCAAAAACAGTGTAGAAAAAGCGCATGCAGTATTTTCTGTTGACATTCAGTGCTCACTTGATAGTGATGCAGTGCACTCGCGTTAACCATGCAGTTCGGAACTGATGTCAGAATAGTTATTCTGCACACAATGTGAGAATAGATGGTATGTATATATATATATATAGACACACACACACACATAAACACTATTCTGATCATGGGATCAGAATAATATTCTGATCCTTGGTTGAACTTCCTGAGTTGTTCAAACTGAACTGCCCCGTGTAAGAAACTGACCTTCCTGCTATCTTCGCATCCGTGGCTTCCCTAGACAATTTGCATGGTGCTTCTTGTTCTTTGTGATGTAAGTGTAATCCGGACACGCTTTCCAGCATCTAAATGTTTCGTTTTGATTCAAAATCTAGCTCGTTGGCGGATTTGCTGTCGGGACATGAGGAACTTGAGTCTGTTACAAGTTTGATGCATGCAATGGATGTTCTAGAACCTCTAACACGATGGCAATTGGGTTTAGGAACGAGTTTAGTGGACATTTTGTTGTGATTTTCAAACGAATTTGATTTCGTGTTCTGTTCTTCATTCACGGGAGTTGTTTCCGCCGCTTTTGCCGATTTTGTAGCTTTTCTGTGAAGATTGGCGCCTGATTTGCGTGCATTAGTGAGACTGAATCCTTCCCACGTTGTTAATTTGATTTGGCGGGCACATACACTCTGAAATCGGCCGATTGGATCTTCTGCCTCCCGCCCGTGGTTCGTTCTTTGAGCGGATAGCAAGATGGCGCATCACTTTGATGTTTTATATTGAGCATGATGACGTTCGAAATGGTGGCTGACGTGTTGGAGTCGACCCAAACGATTAAATCTGTAAACCAAATTCAATTGGGGTTGTTTTTTCAATCATTTTACGTTCTGTTGTACAAGCTGGACTTCTATAACATTTGTACTTGAACTTTCGTAGTTGCTTGGCGGTGGCTGAGTCGGCGAGGGACAAGGAAGGAATGCATACTCTGCTTGCGTGCTAAGGAAGGGTTCAAGAAGTGAACAGAGTACGTACTGCCGCCGCTTTTCTGTGGCTTTACAGTGTGAGAGGGGACTCCCGCCTCCAGCTAGGGCCGCTCGCTCTTTCGCGTAGTTCTGGCCGAAAGCAAGAGGATGGCTGGAGAAGCCGGCCGGTAGCGAAAAGAAACCGAGTAGAGAAGCGTTCCACAAGCTACAACTTGACTAATTTTTACAGGAGAAGAGACATGCTAACACAAAGATATAGTTATTTTTTTTCATTTAATCTATCTTTGGGGATAGTTTTTTGATCATCCACGGTCTTCAGTAGAAGCTGGACTTCTTGGTTGTTTAATGGTTGAACTTCTGGTTATCCACATTGCAAGGCGAATGTGCATTGTGATCTATATTTCTCTTGTTTGGTTTTTTTTGTAATTTTAATTCTTGAGTTGTTTTTGATTTTTGGACTTTTGTCCCGTGAGCAACCATGGGATTAGCCCAAGTATGCACTTTTTTTTGTAACATGTTTTCGTACTTCGAACAGTGGTAGAACTTCAGTACGTACGTAACCTGAACTTACTAGTATTTTCGTACAACATATTTTGTTTTTTTAAACATGTTCATCTTATGTGTTTCCAAAACCCTGAATTCTGTGTCTTTACTTTTTGAACTTCTTATTTAGATTTTCATTTTATTTGGATTTGAATATTTTTAATCATTTAGACCACAGAAGTTCCCCCTCGCTTGCTCCGGCATTGTGCCTGTCAACCAAGCGCGCATTGTCGCGTTAGCGCGAGGCCGAGCCTTGGGGAGGGGGGGGTCGGGACCCCCCTCCCCTCTCCCTGTGAGGCCGAGCCAGGAACGAGCCGGAGCAGGCGACGACGCGGCGTGCCGCGTCGTCGCATGCGGAGGCGAGTCCGTCACATCAGTGACCCCACTATCTATCTTAGGGGTGTGGCTCTGGGTTGCGTGCGTGTGGGGGTGGAAACAGAACAACCACATTGCGCCTGTCAACCAAGCGCGCACTACCGCGTTAGCGCAAGGCCGAGCCGAGGGGGGGAGGGGGGTCAGGACCCCCCCTCCCCTCCCCCTGTGAGGCCGAGCCAGGAACGAGCCGGAGCAGGCGACGACGCGGCATGTCGCGTCGTCGCATGCAGAGGCAAGTCCGTCACATCAGTGACCCCACTATCTATCTTAGGGGTGTGGCTCTGGGTTACGTGTGTGTGGGGGTGGAAACAGAATAACCGCATTGCGCCTGTCAAAACTATTGAAAATTGGACTTAGGGTGTCGGTGAATTTGAACTTTTCCTTTTGTTGTTTCTTAATTTTGTATTTAGTTATAGATGGAATTCCTTTATTTGTGTATTTGAACTTCTCCTTAGATAAAGTTGTATAAATTTATATTTTGGACTTCCCTTGTTGGTTCATTTGAACTTCTGTTTTCTTTTGTTTATTGGTTTGTAAGGGTTGCTAACATTTATTTTTTGTGTGTTTTTGTGTTTTTTCTTGTATTGATTGTGTTTTAATCTTTTCTTATTACATACATTGCATTTATTTTTTAGTAGATGTATTTATTTTGTGGTTGTTGGTTTAGTTTGTAGCTACCACCTCTCCACCACCAACTCCCCCCTCCTCTCGACCCCCTTGTCAGAAAACCCCCTCCCTCCCCATCCTCTCGCTCGCTGCCTCTGTCTGTCCGTCGCTCGCTCTCTCTTCCACAACTTCCCCTTCTCTCGCCAACATCAACTGCCCTGATTTGGTCGCCGCATTCTCCTGCGCTCATGGGTGGAGTAACCGGCCACACGCCTCGCTCCTATTTCTGCCCCCACGCCCCGCTCTTCCTCCCTCGGGCTGTTGTCTTCTGCTTCGAAGCAGAGCGGGCAACCGTCTGGGCGGTTTGTAGATGCTGGTGGCTTCTGGGCGATTTGGAGAGGTACAAATGATGCCTCCCCCCAACGCTCCCTCTTAGGATTCGCCAGATCTAGCCCGTGTTGTGTGTTTCTTCTGTGCGCTCTCGCATTCGCCTCGCCCCTTTCTTCTGATGGTTGGATGCAAGGGTAGGTAGAGTTCCTCTACGAGGTTGTTGGTAGATGCTTCGATTTCGTGTCTGTGTTCTATTTTAGCCTTTAATATTGTGTAGATTCAATTTCCCCGTGGGCATTTCTACCTGTCATATGTTTGTAAGCAGGGTGTGATGTGGTGGTTGCTGCTGGATCTGATGCGGCTTTAACCTTTTTCCTCTTATTGATTTGGCAGTATAGTTTGTGTCAATGGCATATTTATTAAGGATGATGAGTATTTGTATGTTGTTGTGCCTTCCTTGATGTGCTGCTGTTCATCTTCATAGTTGTTGCTACCATTTAGTTGTTATATTTTTTAGGGTTTGATTTAGTTGCTTTTCGAAGTGTGGTTTGATTTTCTACTTGCTAATAAGATGTATTTTCTCCCCTGTTTTTTTTGTGTTTGTTTTTGTAGGTGGATATAGGGCTTGGAGTATCTTGCATCAGGTAGTGGTGTTGTGATGTCTTCAGGACCTTCTTCAGGTATGTATATGTATATGCATCTTGTCTTATAATAGGAGTTTTCTTTTATATGGCTGCCTTGATCTTTACTTTGTTGTCATGTTTTGAACTGCCCATGTTCGACAATATGAACTTCCTACATAGTTTATGTGTATGCATTCTACTAGTAGCTGAAGTGAGCAGATTGTACCTTAGTGGATTTTTCATGGAATTACCACTGAACTATATTCCTTAGGTGTGTTTGGACTCCCTAGTGTTTCAATTATAGTATATAGCTTTTTATTTTGTGTTATCATGTTCATGGTAATGAAAAGTGGTAGTTGGGCTTTCTGGTTGTACATTGTTGGAGTTATGTCAATAATTTTCGTGGTAACTTTGTTGTGTATTGTTTTGAATTGTTGTACATTGTGATAATTTTAATGGTAACTGCATATTTTCCTGTTTGTCTTAGTGAATTTTTGTACATTGTTTTGCTGCTCACGCTTTCTTTGTTTATGGAGTGCTTCCTAACTTGAAGTTCTGGTATTTATTTTATTTATTTATTGTGGAATTTTTTTGAACTTTTGGTTGTTCTTTTTGGTTTACTGCTTGGTAAGGTATACTTGAACTTCTGGCTATTTATAGTTTTATTGCTTTTTTAGTTTATGTAAAACTTTCTGGATATTCATTGTTTCACTTCTTTTGCTGGTTTTTGTTGAACTTCTGGCTACTCATTGTTATGGGTTTTTTCTCTGATGCTCCATCTTTTTTTATGTGGTACTGGTTTTGGCTATTGTGTTTTCATTTGGAAGGGCAATTTCCTTTTTAAAACACAGCTGCCTTTTCCCCTTTTTGTAGTTGGTGATGAGATGAAAAATTCTGATAAAAGTGTTTGTGATCAAGATGGTGGTTCAGAAGTTAATGTTGCTAACCCAAAGTCTGATGCAGCTAAATCATCTGTCAGTTTGAGTTTAGTTGCTGAGGTTGCTTGCATTCTTGACAAAAATTTAAACCTTGAAGATCTCGCGTCTGCAGCTGTTGCTTCAGCTAGTATGTGCTACTCAGTTCTTGCTTCAGCTTTTTACTTCTTTAATTCTAAAGCCATGATTTTTTGAACTTGTTGCTATCATGTGTTTTGTATTTGTTGTTGACTCTTTTCCTTTTTGTTTTTTGTGTATTTGCAGATTCAGACAGAGAAGAAGCTATTAATACCATCAACGATGTTCTATCTGACCTGGGTGGGGCTGAGAAGACTGCTGAGCCTGAGCAGTTGGCTCCATCAGCTGAAAATTGCGATCCCGTACAGGATCCTTTGTGCTCTCTTCAGTTGTCAGAGACGCAGTCCCAATCTGTTGATGGCACTGAACCTGTCACACAGGCTGAGGACGTGTCCTTGTAGCTTATTTTAGAAGATCAATGGAAGAGGAAAAAGCTAGCAGAATATGAGAGGAAGAAGGCGGCCCGTCTACAAAAAGCTGTTGATTTTGCTGAGCCTACAGTTGGGCATGTGTCCGGTGCTGATGAAGATGTTGCGCGTGACGGTGATGCCATGGTTGCCCCTGTGACGAAGAAATTCAAGCGGATCTCAACAAAGAAGCGTCTCGTTGGTGTAGTTACTCCTCGGAGGAGCCCACGTGTTTCAAATGTTGCAGCTCCAACTGTAGGTGAACTTCCTAAAGTTGATGGCCAAGCTCCTGGTGGTACCCCATGCCGTAGTCGACGTGTTCTTGCGTATGCGAAGTCCACATCGTCTCCGCTTGGTGGTGCTGGTTCTGGGAAGGGAAAGAAATGTGGCAATAAGCGCAAAGGTGGGGCTGCAAAAGTTAATAAGGGTCTTAAGAAGCGTGCCCGTGTTGATGGGGATGAACAGGTTGATGAGGATTTTGATGCTGATGACGAGGATGTTGATGATGATGTTGCTGATCAGGTATGAATCTGGTGTATTAATTGTTGTTTTATGTTCCTTATGCTAGTATTTTTTAACAAAACCATGTCTATATGCTATGTATTTGTGTATGTAGTACTGCCTTGTTCTTTATTGTTGAACTTCTGGTATAATTTTTGTCGACGCTGAGTAAAGTAGTTGAACTTCTGGTTATACATGGTTGTGCTACCTTTGCTCTTGACTATTGAACTTCTGGTGTATAAATTGTTATACATTTCTTTTTTGTATTGCTCTATTTGTTTATGTGGTTCTTTCTTGTTCAACGATGCTGAAGTCCTGGTTTATTTTTATGAACACATTGTTATGCCATGGTCTCTTATATTGCTTTTTATGTAGTATGAGCTTGTGAAGAGACCTGTGAGGAAGAATAGAGGAGGCAAAGCAGTGGAAGGAGCTGATGAAGGAGGAGACGATGCGAAACGTTTTAACAAGACGGTTCGCTGCTCACTGAAAGAGGTCAAGGCGTGCGCAAAATTGCTAGAGCCAAGGCACAAGGAGAGGGTTATCAAGTCTGGTTTTGGTTGTGTCTTTGATTTGAAGGTTGATTCGAATATTTCTCGTCCTTTGATGGGCCACCTTTACACCAGGATTGACCCTTCAACTATGATTCTAGACATGGGCGAGCCAAATAAGAAATTGCGCATTACAAGTGATGTTGTTCATCTTCTTTTTGGTTTCCTTCAAGGTGATCGTACCCCTCCTAGGCCCTCAAATGATGGATTCGATGACGCTGTCATGAGGCTAAAGGGAAAACTTGTCTATTAGAGGAGTGATGATATCAAGACAAAGGATCTAGGGAAGATCCTCAAGGATCTTGTGAAGGATGACAAGAAAGATGATTTGGCTCTTAAGGTGTTTTACCTGATTCTTTTCATGAAGGTTGTTATTCCTGGTACGTCTACACGGGTTTCCAGGGAGGCAGCAATGGCTGAGAATCTTGTCTCTGAAGATATGGCAAATATGGACTATTGCCATTTGCTTGTTGATGATCTTCGAAGGGCTGCAATTAGATATCAACAAGGGACTAGTAGGGGAAAGGCTGTCACAGGTTGTGACATCGCGCCGCTTCTTATGTATCTGGACTGCCTTATCATTGGCAAGAAGCATGTTGTTGACTTGAGAACTCCTCGCATCAATTTCATGGATCAGGGCAATCTATCTGAGCTTGCTGCTGCTGACTTGGTTAAGAAGGGTGATGATGACCCAGCCAACTGGGTTTTTGGGAATCTGCCTGTGAGTCCTATTTTTATGCATCATTATTTCCTTTGTAGTATAACTTTAACTTCTGGTATTATCTTCAATTTTGTTACTTGTCCCTTCATTATTATCTGACCTGTTTTGACTTTTATTTTGTGTGTAGTGGAAGACACATGCTGAGGTTGTGTTCTTTAGGCATATCGAACGACCTGTCCTTACTATGCCGCGTGCCACCGGTCATGGCAGTGAAGCTCCCCTCAGAATTGAATGCTCCCAGGATGCCAACACTGGTGCTCCCTCTGTAGATCTTGGAGGTTTTTCTGCCCATGTGAATGTTGAAGTTGGCATTTCTTCAGAATCTTCTAAGAGTTTCTTTGATGCTGCGAGTGTTTCCCTTGGAAGGATCGATGGTCTTTTGAGCACAGTTTGTGGGGAGATTGCCCGTGTTCCGACGACGGTTCAGCGTCTTAGTCGTGTTGATGGGATTCTTCCACCTGGTCATTGTTTTGATGCGGAGTCTTCAAAGCAGGCTTTGTCAATTGAAGCTGCAATTCTTGCTGAGATTCGTCAGAGCACGGTCCACCTCCGTACCAGCTTTGGATTGTTCAAGAAAATGCAGGATGCTCGTTGCAATCCTTTTGAGGATGAGGCTAGTGTTTACTTGAGTGAGATTGAGAGGCAAGATTCTGTTCGTTTGGGTCGTGAAGGAGGGAACGAGGAGCGTACTGAAGAGGTAAGTTTTGTTGAATTTATAGTTATTTGAATTAATGTTCATTCTTAGCTTTTTAGTTATTAATTGTTTTGTCATATGTGACCCTTCTTGATTTCATGTATTATGAACTTCTTTTTGTCAGTAGTGATGTTTCATATCTGAACTTCTTAGTTTACATAATCTGAACATCTATGTATACAGTATCTGAACTTATTTTGTTAAACATAACTGACCTTCTATGGATACTCTAATATGTAATTAGTGTTTGTTATTTTTTGACCTTCTATGCTTAATGTCTTTGGACTTCCTTCATGTGTCAGTGGTCGTATTTGACCTTCTTTATTTAGTTGATGTGAACTTCTGCTAATTACATAATGTTGTACGTAGCCTATCAGGTCTTTTTATTCTAATGTTTTCTATGATTTATTTTGTAGGCTGTTAGGGTTGATGATGATAGGGTTGATGAAGATGTTTTACCTGAAAGTGCAACTGCGCCTCTGCATGAATCTGCTCCTCCAACTGATTCCATTATTGATGTTGTTCATGGCAGTGATCCTAAGGTATCATTTTTTCTTGTCCATTTTTGTTTCTCTTTTGATGAGGTTCACTTTCCAATTTTTTATTGAGTGTTGTCTTTGCTGCAGAATGACGATGTTAGTGTTGCTTCAGAGGAGCTTGCAAACAAGGATGTATCAGGCATTGGCCGCTTCAATGGGCTGGATCAAACTGAACCTCATTCTATTGCTGAGCAGGGCAAGTCAGCTATAGCTGGCATTGCTGTTGAGAGTGGTAGTGCTCGTGCAGGGCAGGCGAAGCCTCCTGCTGCTGAGCCATCGGTGGTTGTTGCTGCAGATTCTCCAGCTCCTGCTACTGCAGGACAACCTACAGTTTTTGTTGTTTCGGATTCTCCAGCTGCTACTGGTGTACTTGAAGATGATAATGCAATGGCTGCTGGAGATGGCGATGATTCAGAAACTGAAACTGATATTTTGGGAGAGGAGGATGATCTTTCCAGTGTTGCTACTGGTTTAGGCAAGAATCCATAGAGAGGAGCATGTTTCTCTCTTCTTTCCCCGCCCCCCATCCCTTTAGTTTATGGTTTGACTGTTTGATATCCCTATGTACTGTCTGTGTGGTACAAGTTGAACTTCTGGTTTGGTCTTTGTCATGTGACTGTAAATAAAGTGAAGTGCAGTTGTTTTTATGTGGGGGGAATGTGTGTACTGCATGGGTTGTGATGTTTTTAATCCTGTGGTTCTCTTTTTTAGTGTAGCAGCTGAGATGTGGTTGTGTAGTTTGCAGCAGCTGTAGTGATGTATGTATTTGAATCTGATTTTTGTTAGTTGTGTGCACGGCAATCTCTTATTTTTCAGGGAACACTTGTGTCTATGTGATGTATTGCTTATCCCATACCTGAAATCGTTTGTATATATGTATGTTTTGTATGTTGCACTTATTTTCTATTGTTTTGCTGAGCAGATAGTGACCTTGCTGTCGTCAGAAAGAAGGTTGATGACTTTTATTTCAGTGTGACTAGGCTAAAGAATGATCGTTCTAAGAGGTGAGTCCAGTTGGTCCGAATTTATGTGTATCTAACTTATGTACTGCCTGTGGTTATGTAGCTGAACTTCTGGGCTTTGTAATGATGAACTTCTTGGCTTTTCTAATGCTGAACTTCTTAACTTTCTAATTATGAACTTCTTGACTTTTCTAATGTTTAACTTCTTGGCCATTGTAATGCTAACCTTCTTGACTTTGTAATGCTGAACTTCTTGACTTTGTTTTTGTTTGTACTCTCTAGTTGTTATTGAAGCACACATGGAATATAAAGCCATTTGTTTTTTGTTTTAGATCAAAGGTTATGTTCTGAAACAATGAGTGTGAAGCTACTGTTGAAGAAGTCGCATCATCTTTTGGTCCTCGTGGAATGCTTGGATCTTCTGTTGCTGAGGTTGCCCTTTATTGCCTACGTTGCAAATATCAGGGGTCAGACAAGCTTATCCTTCCGTATTGGGTTTGTGTAAGTGAACCCTTTAGTTTTCTCTTTTCTCTTTTTATTTTCCAAATTATTTTAAATCTGTCAGTCTCATTTATATTTTATATGTACCTGTTCTTGCTGGCACTTATATTTTATTTTGCTGCTATCTGTTTATTAGGAAAAGATTTACAGAGGGCAATTTGATTCCCGTGTGAGGAAGTTTTTCAATGCAACTGGTCCTGATAGCATGGATGCCCACGATTCTGTAAGCAATTCAATGTTGATGCTCTCTGTTTTGTTTTTGTTTTATTTGTGATGTTCATGCTAATATTAGTTTTAATGATTTGTGTGTTTATCTTGCTTCAGATTATTTTCCCTACTTTTGACCCACCTGAAATCCCTGCCAGCATGGGTGGTGTTGGGCATTGGGTTTCTGTATTTCTTGACTTGAAGAATGAAAGGTTTCAGCTTCTCGACTCCTACTATGGACCAAATGACGAATGTGCAGTGCATCTCTTTCGGCGGATGACTGATAACATCAAGAAACTTTGGAGCGATGCCAGCAATGATAGGGAGACACCCTTCAGTCCACTCTCTATTGACCACTACCCTTGGGATTGGATTGATGTCCCCCAGCAGAATAACAAGTATGAGATCGAGTTTATGTCTATTATTTTTGTTTACATGTATGTGCACCATTTTGTTAAGCTTTGGCTTTCTTTGCTTTTTACAATGTTTCTTTGTTTGATGCCAGTATCAACTGCGGGTTCTTCATGCTTACGAACATTAATTCATTTCATGATGGGGTTCTTGCGAATTATTCCCACGAGAATATCTTGGATATCAGGAAGACATGGTTGTATTCAGTTGCGTCATCTAACCTGTTTGAAACAGATTTCATGGACCTGTTTGGCTACTACACATGTGAGTCTTGAAACTTACAGTTCTGGCTACTTCATATCTCCTTTTTTGTTATTTCTATCTTGATACAATGTTTCTTTATTACCTTGTATATTTTGTTTTAAAAGGATTTCATGTCTATGCTTTCTTGAACTGCAGCTTTTGGTGTACTTGAACTTCAGTGATGATACCTTGTTATGTTCTGGTAGCTAAGCTTAAATGATTTTTATGTCACTAGTTTCTGTTGAAACTGTACCTTTTTGTGTTGCACATGAACTTCATTAGTTTATAAATGCAACACTTTCTTTTTAGCTCAAGTTTTTAATTTGTTTGGTAGCTGAAACTAGAGTAGTGATCATGTCATTTGTATTTGTTGGACTGAAGTACGTGTTGTACCTGAACTTCAATTTGTTTTTTGTGGTTTTTTTTCTGACAGTGGAGCCGTTGGATTTGACCGACTATCATTACGCATTCCTCGGGACACGGGATTACCAGCCTAGGGAAGAACCGATGAGTACAAGTCCAAGTCATGACGAGAGCGCTCGAACCTCTGTTCCTTCCAGGGTTGGCCAGCAGCATGTCGTTATTGGAGTTTCTAAAACCCCAGGGAGTGTCGCTCCAAAGACCCCGTCCATTGGGAAGGTGGATGTAGTCCAAGCTGATGAGATTTCATCGGATGATGATTTCGAGAAGATTGTTGGCATGAGTAAGGGTAAATCTGCTGCTGCTAAAGTTGTCGGGAGAGGTGACAAGAATGCTGTCATTGCTAGGAGGAATCCGGCATTTGAGTCTGGAAACATAACATCCTCAAAGAGAGCAGCAAGATTGCCTCTGAAGTGGCGTTCTGCTATCCGTCCCCTAAAGAAATACATATACCCTCATCTACCTAAGGCTCGGAAGTTGAAAGAGTTTGTGCTTAGTGAAGATGGTCTGAAGAAATATTCTCAGTGAGTTTTCTTCTTCTGTTTTTTCTCCCTGGCATGCTCTAGTGTGTACTTCTATTGTGATAATGACTGAACTTCTCTTAATTTTTTCTCTTTTTCTTTCTTATGTAGTTGCGCTTCTAATATTTTCCCATGCTTTTGTTCTGCAGGACAACCTACTGCATGTTAACTGTCCCTGGCAATGTGATTGACTTCACTGGACGTGTCCTTCAAACTCTTTTTGATAAAGGGGAGCAGATGGAAGGAGACGTAATGGACTTTCTCATAAACCAGTGGAAGGATACGCCGGAGACCGCTGATATCTTCTCTTGTGCTGACAGGGTTGTTCTGAGTCCTTACTTTTTACATGTTTTTATTTTTGTGGCCCTATCTCCCTATTTTTCCGCTAGTTTTTGGTATTATGAGGTATTTTTTATTTTGTCGTGTTTTTATGTCCTTTAACTTTATTTGATGGTGTGTTTTGTAATGCAGTATTGCCTGGATTATGATGTGTTCTCTTCGCCAATTCAAAAATTTGATGCAAAAAAATCAGTGGGTCTGCTTCACATGTTTGTCCGTAAGGCAGAAGACCTTCTTAATGCAAAGCTGGTTAGGTTTTTATAACTATTGGTTTTAAATTATGTATATCCTTTCCTCTGTTTTTCGAAAAGTTATTGTCCATTTGATTTGTTCACTACTTATGGTTTATAGTTTTTGCTCTCCGTGTTTTGTAATGTTTGCAGGTTTTTATGCCATTTTTCAAGCCCATTAATAAAGTAGCACACTATAGTGTGTACATGGTGAATAGATATTGTGGGAGCATTGACATCATTGACTCGCTTCCTTACTCTAACAAGGGCATGTCATGAACCTGTTTCCATGAAGACTGCACAAATATCGTGAGTTTTCATAATTGAACCTCCATCATAGTTTAACTTCTGATAATACTGCATCAGAGTTGTGTGCTTGAACTGAGTATCATTTGATAGTTGAACTTCTGATATCTTTTAGTTGGATTTCATGCAAGTCTCAATATATGTACCTGAACTTAGCTATTTGCTCAATATGTTTTTGATTTTAGTGTTCGTGTCATGTCTGGCAGTTCAAAAGATTCGTTGGGTTGCTGGAGGAGTTGCACGGCAAGGCTGAGTACAAAGCGAGCAAGTAGCCTAACTGGGTTACTATTGCAAAGAGGCCGACTTTTGTTGAAGTTCCTAAGCAAGGTGCTAATGAGTGTGGTTTCTTCTGCGTGAAGTTCTGCTCTACATATGATGGCGATGAGCTTATCGAAGATTTTGGTGATGTGGATGTATGTTTCCTACTTATTTTTGTTCTCGCCATCTTTTCATGTCCTGATTTCTAGTTTTTTCCCACATGCTCCTTCTGTGCTTTAGTTTGTGTTGTTTTTAGCCTTACTCTTTTTTTTTATTCTTCATTCTTTTTGTTTTGCAGGCTGTCGTAGATGATTCGAAGGCTGAATACATGCACACTTTAGTCTTCAGCCCAAAGAATGAAGTTCTGCGTGGAGAGCTTCCAGCTGAGATCCAGGACTTGGCGCCATGAATTCTGCGTGTAGAAACATTGGTTTAGTGTAGATTTGATTTGTAAAGATTTGGTTTGATAATGATTGGAACGATTTAGTTGCATGAGCTGTGTAAGAATTGTTTAGTAAGAATGATTTAGTTGCAGCATTGTTTTTATGTTATTGATGACAAATGTATCTGGAATCAAGTATGTTTGGTTTGTGAATTTCAATGTATTGCATGGTTTTCAATAATCCAGTGTGTTTTCTTTTGCCCGAACATATGTACTTGAACTTCTGCCTGTGTTCTGGCTGAACTGCTGGTTTAATGTGGAGAGAGTTTTTTTGTCCACAGAATCCGATGTTGTTTTGATTTGCCAAATCATATGCAATCGAACTTTTCTGCTTGAGATCTGGCTGGACTGTTGGTTTAATATGGAGAGATATTTTGTGTTGTAAAATGTATTAACTATTTTTCAACTCCTTCAAAATGTAGCCTTTTGCATAGAAGACTCTTTTTTTGGTAATTCTTGAACTGCGAATAGTTTTCAACTTGAACTTTGTGTAAAAATATTTGTCATACACTCCTTTATGTTTCTTTATCATGTCGACATTGTTTGGTGAACTTCTCTGGGTATCCAAATAGAACTTCATAAATGCACGCGTCGCCTTTGGGCTTACTAACTTAGTTTATGCGGCAATACTTGTTTGTCAAGCATATTCTTGCTACATCGATTATTCGATTATTATGCCAGAACTTCTGCAGTAAGCTTACTTGAACTTATACAGTTTATTCTTTTATTGCTGCTTGCTCTTTTTGGTAACACAGCACCAGCACCTCCTCACATGTTATACCAGAACTTCCACAGTAAGCTTACTTGAACTTCTACAGTTTATTATTCATTCTTGCTTGCTGTTTTATGTAACACAACAGCAGCACCTCCTCACATGTTATACTAGAACTTCCACAATAACAAAAATTCTTTTCAATAGTGGAATAACGTAATAGATACTGACATGACATAAGTTTGCTTTGTTCAATCGACCTACTCTAATTGTTCCTCAGCCTTGCGCTCCTCCTAGGCTTTGCTGCTTGTGGTTTATGTTTGACATGTACCTCTTCCTCTTTGTCTTGCTCTTCGTATTCCTCTTCGTCTTCGTCTTCGCCTTCCTCTACTTCGACGATGTCTTCATCTTCTTCTTCTTCCTCGTCCTCGTCTTCAAAGTCTTGCTCATCTTCATCTTCCACCACTTTCTTTGTGCTGGCTCTAGGTTTTGTTTTCCCTTTGTTTTCTGGCTTTTGACTCCTCTTTTCAGCTACTTCTATGTGCTTCAGGCATGTTCTTGCATTGTGTGGTTCATACTCCTTGCATATGCTACAACGCCTACTGCTAGCTTTCTCTGGGTGTGGTCCCTTGTTCTGTTTCTGAGGTTTGGGTTGCTTAACTTCCTCAGTATCTCTTCTTTATAGAAGTGTTTTACAAGTCAGTTTGTTGTGTCCCGCAACCTGTTTGCATACACTGCATTGCCTTTGTCCAAGTGGCACACCATTTTCATCGAGCTTGACCACTCTATCTGCAGGTGGTGCCTTTATTTGAGCTCTCTGTTCAATTTTCATTGCTGCAGAATGTTTCTTCCTACCCTTTGTCTCAGAGTATAATGGCGGTTTCATCACCCCTTGCTGCGGTTGTTGTTGGTTCTGCTATTGCATTGAATGACCTGCACCCTCCTTGCATTGATCGGCTTGAGCAGCGGTCTGGAGCATTTCAGCTTCATAATAAGGAATGTCTTCTTCAATTTCAGCATCCTCTTCATCCATTCTTTCGTCAGCATCTCCCTGATTTGCTGAATGTATGGCATCAAGTTCTTCTACGAGCCTCTTGAGAATATAGAAGGCTCTGTCATATTGTTGATCACATCTCATTGCTTTCTTGTTGACCGTCAAATTTAGCTGCAGCAGGATGTCTTGCTTTGAGAGTTTTGAGCTGCCATCTGTTGTTATTGTGTTGTAGTCCCTTGTATCAAATGTGGGCTGTGATTTTGCAGTCTTTGTGTACCGTTTCAGGATATACATGTCTGGAATTTTATCAGCCCTCAAGTAGTCCAGGATGTTCATTATGTGAAGGCAGAACAGACCTGCATTGTGATGAATGCAGAATACATTGTTTGGTGAGCCAGCAATGAGTTTCATATAGTGATATCATACTACTAGTTTAGCTATTTAATTAGTTTGTTTTTCAGCTCACCTGTGTGTGTCCAAAGCTTGCATTCGCACTCGTATATTTCATTCACTGTGTCAGCTACAACCTGGAATTCATGCATTGACCAGGCAAACCTTCTTTCCTCATCATTGTCACCCTTGCTGTGGTAGTACACAAGGTACTTAGTGTCCTCTGCTGTTTTTTTGCGCAGAATAGTGTGCTCTTTCTCATCCTATCCCTCATCTCGGCGTATACTGCTCTCGTGTATTTGATAGCCATGTCTTCCTCATAGCCGTGATATGTTTGTATCAGTGCCTGTTTCTGCATATGTCAAAAATAAGAGATTAGTCGAGCAGAGTAATTGAATTTTTTTGTAGATAGCAAGTGCACATGTTCAAGGAAGTCAGAATAAGAGGTTTCTTTTTTTGGTCTTAGTACCATGCTGGCTATCGTTTGCTCGTTCTCCTTCTGCATCCGAGTTTGTATGCAAGCATTTACCCGCCTAGCAAACTTGTGTAGGTTCTGGGCCCCCTTGACAAATCCTCTTTTCAGCACGTGATTCATGCTCTTGCTTCGTTGTGTGGAAGTCATTCTAGAACAAAAAATGTTCTTGTAATATGTTGATATCCACATTTTCCTATCACTCCACAGCTGCATCATCATCGGGTGGTTCTGCAGCTTGTACTTATGCACGAGTGCAGCCCAGGCATCTTCAAACTCCGTTGGCATTAGCGGCCAGTTCAAGATGGACGTGAACTCCTCTTTGAATGTTGTATACTTTTTGTACAGCAACGCGAGGTATTCCTTGAACTTCTTGAGGATGTGCCAGCGGCATAGCTTGTGGACGGCGTTTGGGAATGATTGTGGTATAGCTTTTGCCATTGACGGGCACTGGTCTGCATGAATATAAAATCAGGATATACAGTTGTTATTGAACTTCATTGAGCTACCTAGTATGTAAAATATAAATTGCTTTGTTGCACTGATGTTGAACTTCCGTGCTACAATTAGTTGAACTTCACAGCTAGTAGTAGGTCTATCTAAACATGTGCCATGTATTTTTGCTTTGTTACGCTGATGTTGAACTTATGTGCTACAATTACTTGAACTTCATAGACAGAGGCATAACTACATTTCTCTAAACATTTTTACATAATTTGTTTTTCATACTACAATGTGGTTGAACTTCTATGAGTCCTGTATCTGAACTTCACAGCTAGCACTATATTTTTTCAAAACATGTCACACATATTTTCGCTTCTTGTATTTGTTTTTGTTGGACTTCTATGCTACCAGTGTTTGAAATGCATGGTTTACTTTCTTTTCAATTCTCAACCAATAGACTAAACATACCCGTGAGAATGCAAGTTGGGTGTTTGTTGTTCATGCACCGTACAAATGTATCGAAGAGCCACTTGAATGATTTTGCATCTTCGTCTCTAATCAGGGCAACAACAAATATCGTTGACTGCAAATGGTGGTTTGTTCCAACAAACACTCCCAGAGGCATATGAAACCTGTTAGTCTTGTAAGTCATGTCGAATGTTATGCAATCGCCAAAGTCTTGATATGCTCCTCGGCAGCTTGCATTGGACCAGAAAATGTTTTTTTATCACATTGTCGCTGTCTACTTGTATGTCATAGAAGAACTCATCATTGATTGCCTTCATGTCTTTAAAGAAAGATACCAGTTTCAACACATCATCCAAGTCATCTTTTCTTGCATTCATAGCTTTCCTGCAAAATATATACAAACATGCATCTGTTACTTTTTCCTAGCAAGGGTGGTGATTTAGGATGCTATGTACATTGCGGTATGTGCATTTTCCAATACTTACTGGTTTAGTAGGTCTCGTCCAGTCATACTCAGGAAGTAGCGTCCATCTTCATTTTCTGATAGCATGGACATGATTGTTGTATGTTTGACATCATGGTACTGCAAGAGCTTTACGTACTCCGAAATAGTGGGGTCATAATTCTTGTGTGAGTGCAAGAATACCAGCATGTCATCAGTTTGGATGAGGTGGTGATTATGATTGTATTCAATGTCCATCACCACATAAGTGTTATCCTCTTGCACCTTCACCCTCATTCTTGCATTGCAGCCTGTCCTCTGTGATGTTTTGTTTCGCTTCCTGTCAGCTCCTGAAACAGTAGGATTGTGTTTCCCTTGGAACGCACAAACAAAGTACTTGTTACTATCATTGCCCCCCGTCTTCCTGATCCCAAAACCAGCGTGCCTGGCGTATCGGTTGTAAAATTCCCAGGCTTTGTCTACATTCTTGAATGGCATCTTAAGTCTTGGTATAAGATAATCTTGGAGATCCGGCATCTGCAGAAAAAGAAAAAATCAAACGGTACGTTAAAATGCAGTTTTATAAATATGTTATGCTGGTGGTGCAGAAAAATGTCAGATCAGAATAGATGCGTATATAAGTACTTAAATTTTTGTTCACTTACGTGTGTGTATGATCGCAACTCCACCGGAGTCTGCTGCTGGCCCGCTGGGATTGGGCAGGGCGGGGTTACCATAGCACGGTGCAGGAGTGGATCACGAGGAGGTAGGAGGTTTGAAGATGGCATCTCTCTTGTTTGTGTCCTTTTGGGTTGTGGTGGTTGTGGAAGGCAATCTTGTTTTTTGTTTGCTCTTTTGGTGTGTGAAACAATCCACCAACCTCATGTTCCGTACGACCATGAGTTGTAGCAGCAGCAGCATCAACATCCCTCGGCGGTAGTGTGCAGAGCACTTTCCTCCGTGAGTGTGTTACTGTTGGAATTGTCCTGCCATCTGGTTTACTTGCTGCTCTTTCACATTGACGAGTCACACCAGGATAACCTCCAGAGTTATACGTAGAACCTGATCTAACACCCTCCCCCATTGGTGTGCTTGGAAGTCTGCTGGTGGATACAAAGAATCCCCGGGGGATTTCCGGCGTCACCCAATTAGGTGGAGGCGCAAAATGGTGCGGATCAGGTTGTGACCCAGCATGTTGGAAGTTTGCTAGGTTTTCGGGTGTCACCCAATTTTGGTGTGGAGCAGATTGGGAATGCTCATGGTGTGTTTGAGGTGTGACACATTGAGGGGGCGGCGCAACGCGTACAGGCTTAGGGTTGTATACTTGCTGCTGGGAAGTTCTAACCTTCTTTCTGCGTCCCTCATCCTGCTGTAATGAAAAAAAATGTGTTAGCACAAGTCACATCTGCCTATGCTGGTGTAGATGAACTGAGCATTCTTCAGAGTCTGAACTTCACATAAAATTGTTTGTTATAATATAAAAATTTGCAAGGGAAAGAGTGACAATTTTTTCTGTAGTTTGAACTGAGCATTCTTCATAGTTTGAACTTCTGGTTTGCAAAGGGGGACAGGCTGCAAAGATATTTTTGAACAAGAATCACATCCATGTGAATGCTCAGTTCAACCCGACCTTCATGTGACTGAATGGTTGAACTTACAAGTACATTTACAACCTGAACTACTTGTTTTCATGTTTGTTTCATGTGTGCAGTTCAGTTTTATGGTGTTCTTCACATGTTTGTTTTATTTTCCTTTTTTGCACACAATCATATGCATACCAACCTGACCTCTGGCTCATTTACTAGTTGAACTTCACATGTTGTTTTACCCTCCCACAATTTTTTTTACATATGTAGGCAGTCAGAT
This sequence comes from Elymus sibiricus, assembly GCA_039707655.1. Taxonomy (NCBI): domain Eukaryota; kingdom Viridiplantae; phylum Streptophyta; class Magnoliopsida; order Poales; family Poaceae; genus Elymus; species Elymus sibiricus. The sequence continues at coordinate 279,123,876 of CM077665.1, forward strand.
ATTTTTATTTTTGCAGCCTGGACTGATGCTCACACACTAGCAGAACTTCACATGTCGGAAAGAAATTAACAGAAACAAAATATGAGGAAGTTCAACCATACCTTGGCTAGAAGTTCTGCCAGCCTTTTTCCAGCAGTAGATAGGCCACCCTGAGAGCATTGCGTCGGAGAATTTGGAGAGGACTCCCATGGCATTCCATGGCTTGCAGATGGCGCGAAGTTCATCTGGTTGCAACAAGAAGTTCAGGTAGGAGGTACAACTCAGGAAGATGCGGGAAGTTCAGGCACAGTACCGTACCTGTGGCCATGGTACATCAGAAGAAGCATGCTCAGCTAGATCATCACTTCTACCTTGGTCGCGCCGTTCGCCGTACCTGGCACCTTGGCCATCATTGGTGAGATGCAGGTAAGAGGTCAGGAGGGAAGGAGGAGGCCTTCGGCTGTCCATGGAGCCCGCAGAATCTCCAGCGACTTCGCCGCCTCCAGCCGCCGCGGGCTCCCTCGCGCCGGAGTCCGCCGTTGCTCGCTCGCCCGTGCCGGCGGTCGGACATGAGGTGGCGACGGAGGGGGTAGAGCTGGATCCGGTCGGCAACGGTGGTAGAAGGGATGGGAGGGGAGGAGCTAGATCCGGTCGGCGACGGCGAGTCGCGGAGGAGGCGACGGCCGGCCGGTGGTCGTGGGGACAAGACGGGAGGGGAGGCGGGGACGAGAGGGGCAGGGGAGGCGGGTCGGGATCCCGATTAGGGGTGGCCGCAAATCACGGCACCTGGTCGGGCCGAGGGGTTTGGAAGTTCGGGAGGACCCTGTCGGGCCCTATATAGGGCTGCTATGATCAGAATAGTTATTCTAATACCATGATCATAATAGTGCTGTCCTATATATATATATCGTTTGATCTTCAATACATTTACCTCTTCGAAGACCTATTCGCTGTAACTTTTGCGATGTGTTTGTTGGGATCCGATGAATTTCGAGTTTATATACAGATTATTCACTGAAACTAATTGATTAAATATTAAATTTATTATGATTTCATATACCTATATATGATTTCCGATCTATAAGTTTGCTTTGGCCAAGTATATGAGTAGATCATTAGAGGGAGTGGTTCATAGTAGTAGATTCAAATTTGTGGTGTCCTTACCTCGTGAGAGAAGGGGTAGTGAGACATGTATTTGTATTGTTGCTACAGAGGATAAAACAACGGGGTCTGAACATATTAATTTTCCTACTTTGTCTACATAATGTAATCTTTCTTCAAGCATTACTCTGTTTGTCATGAACTTAATACCATAGATGCATGTTGGATAGCGGTCGATTGGTGGAGTAATAATAGTAGATGGAGAATCATTTTGGTCTATTTTTCATGGATGTATTGCCTATATATAGATCATGTCAATGAATGCTTGCATAATTATTTGCTTTTCTAGCAATTTCCCAACGATAATTTGTGCACCCACCACTGCTATGCTCAAGAGAGAGATGCCTCTAGTGAACGCTATGGCCCCCGGGTCCATGTATATATATTATATATATCCAAAATACACAAAAATAGTTGCTATCATTTATTTAGTTTTATTTAGTATTTATATATCCTACTCTATCAAGATTTAATCTTTGCAATTAACGGGTACAAGGGGCTTGACAACCCTCTTGCCCGCGCTGGGTGCAAGTTGATACGTCCCAAACGTATCTACTTTTCCAAACACTTTTGCTCTTGTTTTGGACTCTAATTTGCATGATTTGAATGGAGCTAACCTGGACTAACACTATTTTCAACAGAACTACCATGGTGCAGTTTTTTGTGTAGAAATAAAAGTTCTTGGAATTGGACAAAACTTTTCTGGAGATTTTTTATGGAATATATAAAAATACTGGAACGAAGATCCACCTGAGGCTGGCCACCAGTTGCTCACAAGGCAAGAGGGCGCGCCCACCCCCTGGGTGTGCCCAGATGCCTTGTGAGGACTACGTGGCTCCGCTGACCGTAATCTAAAGCCTATAAACTACTTCCCGAGAAAAAATACGAGAGAAGTTTTCATCACGTTCTACGAGATGGAGCCACCACCACCTCCTGTTCTTCCTCGGGAGGGCTGATCTGGAGTCCGTTTGGGGCTCCGGAGAGGGGAGTTCGTCGCCATTGTCATCTCCAAACCTTCTCCATCAACAATTCCATGATGCTCACAACCGGGAGTGAGTAATTCCTTTTTAGGCTTGCTGGATGGTGATGGGATTTGATGAGATTTGTCATGTAATCGAGTTATTTTGATAGAGCTTGATCCCTAGTATCCACAGTGTTGTGAGATTGATGTTCCTATGACTTTGCTATGCTTAATGCTAGTCACTAGGGGCCGAGTGCCAGGATATCAGATCTAAACCTATTATGTTTTCACGAATATGAGAGTGTTTTGGATCCTATCTTGCAAGTTGTATGCACCTATTATGTGTAATGGTCCATAGACCCCAAGGTGACAATAACTGGGATCATCTCCGGTGATGACCATAGTTTGAGGAGTTCATGTATTCACCATGTGTTAATGTTTTGTTTTGGTTTCTATTAAAACAAGGGCTTGATATCCCTTAGTTTCCCTTTGGACCCTGCTACCACGAGAGGGTAGGACAAAATATGTCATGCAAGTTCTTACTATAAGAACATATAACTATATATGGAATACATGCCTACACTATATTGTTGAATTGGAGCTAGTTCGGTGTCAGTCTAGTGTGTAACTATTACATGATGAATGCCACCCAAATCAATTATCCATCATTGCATATTGATTTCCATTAAGTTACTCTCGTTACTATTGTTGCTACAATCATTATAATCACTACTATTACTCTTCCTATTGCTTTAGTTACAGTGCTACTAAAAACTTCGTTGCAGAAAGAAATTCCATGTGTGGTTGAATTGACAACTCAAATTCTAAGACCAACAAATATTCTTTGGCTCCCCTTGTGTCGAATCAACAAATTTGGGTGAAATACTACCCTCGAAGACTATTGCGAGCCCCTATACTTGTGGGTTATCAAGACATTTTTCTGGCGCCGTTGCCGGGGAGTATAGCTCTATTTATTGAGTTCACTTGGGATTTTCAATTGTCACTATGAAGAATCTGGAAGACACTAAAAGCAAGATCATACCCTCTAGGACGAGGGCGGGTAAGGAATTGCCATCTAGCTCTACACTTGATTCACCTTCTGTTTTTCGTAAGCTTGCGACACCACCATCTGCTGTTGAATTTGATATGTCAGAAGTAATTGATGATGCTACTTATGTTTTAAATGAAACTTATGATGATGCTACTACTATGATATGAAACTGAAACCGTGCCACTAGTTGAATTCCTTAATGAACAAATTGCTAAGTCTAGATAACTTGAGAATGTTGGAATTGACGAAAACTATGATTCACCTATTATGTCTAGATCTCCCACTTGAATTGAAATGCCCGATGTGCCTGATGGTTATATTATGGATAGGGAGATAGCTAGAGACTTTCTTGCTTGTAATGATAGAGATGATCTTAAGAAACTGCTAAGTAAACTGAAAGAAAAATCTATGTAGGAGAAAATGAAATGTGATCCTAAGTTTGCTACTTCTCCTATATGTGTTACTGACAAGGACTATGAATTATCTGTTGATCCTGAGTTAATTACTTTGGTAGAATCTGATCGTTTTCATGGTTATGAATCTGAAACTCTTGTGGCACACCTTACCAAATTAAATGATATTGCCACCCTATTTGCTAATGAGAAATTTTTTTGCTACTACTATATCCTTAAGTTTTTTCCCTTCTCACTAAAGGGTGATGCTAAGAATTGGTTCCTTACTCTTGCTCCTGGTTGTGTGCATAGCCCCAAGAATATGATATATTACTTCTCTGAAAAATATTTTCCTACTCATAAGAAACAAGCTTCTTTATAGGAAATATTTAACTTTGTGCAAATTGAAGAAGAGAATCTCCCTCAAGCTTGGGGGAGGCTTCTGCAGCTACTTAAAGCTTTGCCTGATCATCCTCTTAAGAAAAATGAAATACTTGATATCTTTATAATGGACTAACCGATGCTTCTAGGGACTTCCTAGATATTTGTGCTAGTTGTGTTTCTAGGGAACGAACTATTGGGCAAGCTGAAGAACTATTGAATAATATTTTGAAGAATGCTAATGATTGGACACTTCTTGAACCACCCTCTGAACCAATTACAAAGAAAAGAGGTATTCTATTCCTCAGTCCAGAAGATATGCAAGAAGCCAAGAAATCTATGAAAGAAAAAGGTACTAAAATTGAAGATGTCAAGAGTTTACCACCTATAGAAGAAATACATGGACTTGATAACCCTGCACAGGTAGTAGAGGTAAATTCTCTTCGTATATTTTAGGAAAGTGATATACCTTACAATAAAACTTCTAGTCAATGCATGGGTGAGTTTGATAATTACATTGTTAAGCAAGAACATTTCAATATGTATGTGAAAGATCAATTAAAACGAAAAGCCATGATGATTGATCACTTGAGTGACTTGTTGTTTAGAATTGCTAATGATGTTAGAGGTTTGGGAAAACATTCATCCATGGTTCATACTCAGTTATAAAAAGTTGCTAAGTCACAAAATGATTTGCTTACTTAAATGAATAATAAATTGAATGATCATGTTGGTAGAGTTATGACTAGAGGGGGTAGAATGACACAAGAACCTTTATATCCTAAAGGACATCCTAATAGGATTAAGAAGGATTCTCAGAACATTAATAATGATTCACCTAGTCCATCTAAGAAGAAAAAGAAACGGAAACATGATAGCACTTTGAATGATTCTAGTGAACCTGTGGTAGAAAAAACTTCTGAGAATTACAATGATGTTTCTATTTCTAATGGTGAGAAACAATCTGGTAGTGAACATACACCTAGTGATAATGAAAATGATGATGTTCATGTTGATGCTCAACCAGATAATCATAAAGAACTTGATAATGAGGTGGAAATAGAACCTGCAGCTGATCTCGATAACCCACCTCCTAAGAATAAACGTTATGATAAGAGGGATTTCATTGCTAGAAAACATGGTAAAGAAAGAGAGCCATGGTTCAAAACCCATGTCATTCCCTCGTAAGCCATCTAAAAATAAGGATGAGGAAGAGTTTGAGCGCTTTGTGGAAATGCTTATGCCAGTCTTTTTGCGAACACGTTTGACTGATATTTTAAAGATGGCTCCTTATGCAAAATATATGAAAGATTTTATCACTACTAAAAGAAAGATACCTGAAGCTGAGATTTCCACCATGCTTGCTAATTACTCTTTTGAGGGTGGAGTGCCTATGAAATTAGGAGATCCAGGGATACCTACTATACCTTGCTCCATTAAACGAAGTTATGTTAATACTGCTTTATGTGATTTAGGAGCGGGTGTTAGTGTTATGCCTTTCTCTTCATATAAAAGACTTGTTTTGAACAAGCTCACACCTACTAAAATATCTTTGCAAATGGTTGTATAAATCCACTGCTATACCTATTGGGATTTGTGAGGATGTCCCAGTTGTTGTTGCAAATGTTACTATCTTAACGGACTTTGTTATTCTTGATATGCCCGAGGATGACAACATGCCGATTATCCTTGGTAGACCCTTTTTGAGTACTTTAGGGGCTATTGTTGATTGCAACAAAAGCAAGGTTACTTTTCATGTTAACAGAAATCAGCACACGGTATATTTTCCGAAGAAACGAATTTTGGTGAATAATATCAGTTCTATTGAGCAAATAGCAACAATCACTATTGGAGAGTTCAAATTTCCTCTCCATACTGTCAGGAAGAGATATGATATTCTTATTGTTGGGGAAATGCATATCCCCACTGAGGTAACATAGTGTCATACTAATTTTTTTTCGGTTTCATGTCAATCGAAACGGTTTGTTAATAAGACTTGATCAACCTTATTATTGGATTCTTTTTTAGAAGCATGTGGTCGATAAATTTAGTAAGCACTACCCTTTGTAACTTTAGTTTGCTCTTTGTTATTTGTAGTTTAATAAAGTAAAATGCCATGATTGTCTTGTTTTCTGAATTAACTGTGCAATAAAAAATGGATCAAAAATAAAAGTGCTTAGAATGTCGTAAATTTTTTGCATGATTTTTTCTGGAATATTTAAGAATTTTTGGAACTGAACGAATCCCAGGGGGGTGCCCCTGTTGCTCACAAGGCAACAGGGCGCGGCCATCCCCGTGGGCGCGCCAAGATGCCTTGTGGGTCCCACGGGACCCCACTCATACTTCAGCCCACTTCATCTCTTACATGTAGAAAAAAAATTCTTGGTTGCTCTCTCTCGTGTTCTTGCTCCCAAACCTGAGATTTTCGATCTCTTTGCTCAGAGCTCCGTTTCTGAAACTGTTTTGAGGGCTTGCTCCTTGGTATGTGACTTATCCATTGCTCCAATTAGTTTTGCTTTAGTGGATTATATTTTGCATAATTTTCTGCTTTTGGTGCTACTGAAAATGAGCCTGTATGTAGAATTCTTTGAGTTCTAAGTAGTTTGAATGCTTGATATAGCCTCTAGACATCCATATGAATAATTGTTATCAATCTTATAAAGTTTTATTGACATAAACTTTTGGTCCAAAATTTTTAGAAATTTGTTCTTAGGAAAATGAACTTCTTTCGGAGAGGTTCTTCGAGCAAGAGCCCATCAGGATCGTTGGGGATGCCCAGCACCGCGACCTCAACATTCCGCGGAGGATGGAGGTTCGGCCGTTCGAGTGGCCACACCATTCCTTAATGACAAACTCCAGGTTTCACCAAGATTTCATGCAATTCATTACAAATGTTGGGTTGACCGACTTCCTCTCAGATGAGTGTGATCAATACCACATCCTTACAAATTCCTTTGTGCAAAATTTTCATTTCCTGCATAGGCTCAATATTCCCATGGTACACTTTGATTTATGTGCTGAACATTATGAGATACCGTTTACTGAGTTCTGTCAAATATGTTTGATTCCCTATGATGGGGAATTAAGAGAGCCGCGATCGGTGGAGTTTGAGAACTTCCTCCGCACTTTAACTATGGGAGAAAATAGGGGCGTGTCGAGAGCCAGAGCTACTAGTTTGCATTTTCCTGTTGTGCACTACTTTGCTTTATTCATAGGGAAATGTTAGACTGCAAGGGAGGAAGGTGGCACTCTTAGTGATCCTTTTGCCGTGCACTTTTCAATGACAACACATATATCTTAGGAGCTATTATTGCACGCCGCTTGCACACTAACATGACTAGGGGTAAAGTTCATGGTGGTCTTTATGCGACTCACTTTGCGAAATGTTTTAACTTAATATACGCCACAATGATTACTTGTTGCCTAAGGTTTATCTCGATCACCAGGTGGTACGTCTCCAACGTATCTATAATTTTTGCTTGTTCCATGTTGTTATATTATCATTCTTGGATGTTTTACAATCACTTTTTAGTAACTTTATATCATTTTTTGGGACTAACCTATTGACATAGTGCCAAAGTGCTAGTTGCTATTTTTGCTTGTTTTTTACTTTGCAGAATATCAGTACCAAACGGAGTCCAATCGCAACGAAACTTTTTGGAGATTTTTTTTGGACCAGAAGACACCCAGTGGGCCAAAGAAGTGCCAGAGAGGTGGGCTATGGAGACCACAACCCAACAGGGCGCGCCAGAGGCCCCAGGCGCGCCCTGATGGGTTGTGCCCTCCACGGGCCCCTCTCCACCGCCTCTGATGCCTATAAATTCCCAAATATTCCAGAAACCCTAAAGGAGTCGACGAAAAACACATCTAGCCGCCGCAAGTTCCAGAGCCTCGAGATCCAATCTAACACCATCACGGAGGGGTTCATCATCCTCATTGGTGCCTCTCCGATGATGCGTGAGTAGTCCACCATAGACCTACGGGTCCGTAGGCAGTATCTAGATGGCTTCCTCTCTCTCTTTTGATTCTCAATACAATGGTTTCTTGGAGATCTATTTGATGTAAACTTTTGCGGTGTGTTTGTTGGGATCCGATGAATTTTGAGTTCATGATCAGTTTCTATCCATGAATATTATTTGAGTCTTCTTTGATCTCTTATATGCATGATTACTTATAGCCTCGTATTTCTTCTTTGAATCTTTGGTTTAGTTAGGCCAACTAGATCAATTTTTATTGCCATGGGAAGAGGTGCTTTGTGATGGGTTCGATCTTGCGGTGTCCTCTCCCAGTGACAGAAGGGGTAGCGATGCGCGCATGTATCGTTGCTATTAAGGATAACAAGATGGGGTCTATTCCTACATGAATAGATCTTGTCTACATCATGTCATCGTTCTTATTGCATTATTCCGTTTTTCCATGAACTTAATACACTAGATGCATGCTGGATAGTGGTTGATGTGTGGAGTAATAGTGGTAGATGCAGGCAGGAGTCGGTCTACTTATCTTGGACGTGATGCCTATATAATGATCATCACCTTGGATATCGCCATGATTATTTGATCTTCTATCAATTGCCCAATAGTAATTTGTTCGTCCATCGTGTGCTATACTCATGAGAGAAGCTACTAGTGAAACCTACGTCCCCCGGGTCTACTTTTCCGACATATTGCTTTCCGATCTATCTTTTTGCCTCTTTTGTTTTCAGATCTATTATTCCAAAAACCCAAAAATACCTTGCTGCACTTTTTATTTGCCCTTTTTATTTTGTGTTCTTGAGAGATCTATCTCTCCAATCTATCATATCCTAATCTATCTTTTTACCATAGAGAGATTGACAACCTCTCTTTCGCGTCAGGTTGCAAGTATTTGTTATTTGCGTACAGGTGCTGCTTATTAGGTGGTGGTAATCCTCCTACTGGTTTGATACCTTGGTTTCATAAATGAGGGAAATACTTACCGTCGCTGTGCTGCATCATCCTTCCTCTTTGGGGAAATACTGACGCAGTCTCAAGCCACGTCAAAGGAATTTCTGGAGCCGTTGCCGTGGAGGAAGCGGTCTCTTCTACGTGCCAATCTCTGGCGCCAAGGAGACACCATCATCATCTACCAGGTTCCTAATCACAAATCTCATCTCCTTGAAATTATATTATTTGCCATTTGCCTCTCGTTTTCCTCTCCCCCACTTCACCAATTTGCCGTTTTATTCGCCTTCTTTTTCGTTTGCCTTTTTCACGTCAGATCTCTTGCCCACCTACTTTGTTGCTATGACTGGCGTTACTACTCCCCCTTTGTCACCAGATTTTGAAGTTCTATACTTCAAACAAAAACAAGTGGAAAATTTCAAAGATGCCTGGTATAGGCTAATGGAATCTTATCGCATTTGCAACCTAAAAGGAGATGCAAAAAATTTGCTTCGAATTTTTTACATAGGATTAGCTTTGCATCATAGACAACTCTTGGATTTTGACTCTAAAGGGAACTTTATTGAGCTTGATGCAAACACCGCTTATGAGATTTTGGAAGGGATATTGGGGGTTCCTCCATCAAAAAAGGTGCTTTCTTTTACACAAGAGGGGGTTCAAATTTTAGACAAATTGGGTGATTTACATAAGCACTTGGTTGAGTTGCCAAAATATAAAGAACCTCTCAAACATAATAGTGGGAACCTCAACCGCTTGAATACTTTGATTACTCTTTGCAATAAGCGTTTGGATATTTTGGATCTCAAGATGGCTTCTTCTCCTCAAAAATTGGGGAAGCGTAAATAGCCCCCCGGGTTTGAGAAAGCCCTCACAAAAGTAGTAAAAACCAAAGATGACAATACTTGAAACTATGCGTTATGCCTAGCTAGGGGCGTAAAACGATAGCGCTTGTTGGGAGGCAACCCAATGAATAAATTTATTTTTGTCTTTCCCTTTCTGTTTTGAGTGTTGACACAATTATGCCTCTGTTATGATTGTGTTTTTATGTTTTATTTAGTGTTTGTGCCAAGTAGAACCTTTAGGATGATTCATAAGATGAGTAGAAACAATGCTGAATCTGAAACAGAAACTTTGCCTCCAGTGTTAGAATTTTCATTTTTTACTGGAGCGCGATATTGAGCTGAAATTTTACAACAGTGTTTCTATACATATTATTTACGTTGTCCTAATTGTTCAGAATTTTTAGAGTTATAGAAGTATGGTTAGAGTACAGATTACTACAGACTGTTCTGTTTAAGACAGATTCTGTTTTCGTTGCATTGTGTGCTTGTTTTGATGAATCTATGGGTTGTATTGAAGGGTATGAGCCATGGTAAAGTTAAAATACAGTAGGTATAATGCAATAATTAAATATGAATGGATTTGCAACAGCACCTAAAGTAGTGATTTGCTTTATTATACTAACAGATCTCACGAAGATTTTGTTGAGTTTTGTGTGATTGAAGTTTTCAAGTTTTGGGTGAGATCACGATGGACGAAGGAATAAGGAGTGAAAAGAGCCTAAGCATGGGGATGCTACAGCACCCCAAAGATATATCCAAAGAGAAACAAGCAACTAAGCTTGGGGATGCCCCCGAGTGGCATCCCCTCTATCTTCTAACGACTATCGGTATTTTACTTGGAGCTATATTTTTATTCGTCACATATCATGAGTTTTGCTTGGAGCGTCTTGTATCATTTGAGTCTTTTCTTGCTTTGCTTGTTATTTTGTCACTTGTATCCTTGCTGGACTCTCCTATTAGAGAGCCAAAATTATGCTATGATTTGTTAGAATTGCTCTATATGCTTCACTTAAACATTTGAGCTATATAATTGCTCTAGTGCTTCACTTATATCTTTTTGAGCACGGTGTTCTTGGAAACTTTTGAAGAAACAGTCTCATTCTTCACTTAGATTAATTTTAGAGTTAGTAAATTTTGAAGAAATCCTCTCATGCTTCACTTATACTATTTTGAGAGATAAAATCTTTATGCTCATGTGCTTCACTTAAATTTGTTTGAGCTTGTCAAAAGCAATGGCAATATATGAAGCTAGTCCCAAAGTGATAGATATCCAAGGAGGATATAATAAAAACTTTCATGAAGATCATTGGACAATTAAAATTGATTCCTTGCAATAGTTTTGAGACATGATGATAGTAATATGTGAGTCATGTTAGTGAGTAATTATGTTTTAGTAAGAATATTGTTGTTAAGGTTTGTGATTCCCTATGCATGCACGAAAGTCAATAGTTATGCAATGAAATTACATTCTACTTATGGTGCATTATTTGGTGTTAGTTATGCTCAATGCTCGCTTATGTGAATTTTCGTTTCTTTGTTGGTTGCTTCTCAATCTATTTGCTAGCCTCCACTTGTACTAAGTAGAAATACTACTTGTGCATCCAAAATCCTTAAACCAAGTTTTGCCTTATGAGGCCACCATACCTACCTATATGCGGTATTTCCATGCCGTTCCAAGCAAATTTGTATGTGCCACCTCTACTTTTCAAAATAAAATTTTCTTTTGTGTGCTCGTACCGCTCATGAAACGGTGGGGGGTGTCCAATATTTTTCCATGCTAGATGTGTTATTCTCAAGATGAGTGTTTGTTCACTTGTCATTGCACAAGAGTATGGCGGTAATAGGGATGCCCATTCCCAAAATTAAAAATAAAAAATATTTACTTTATGTTGTCAAATAATAAATTCCTTGGAAAGTGTTGTTAGGGAAGGCAACCGTGGATACGGCCAGTCATGGATTGTGAAAGAATGGTGCAAAAAGGAATAAACTTTATTTTCTGTTTGGCATCCGCCTATGATATATCTAGCATGGAAAGTATAGTGAACTACTTTGTCGTTTTCGTTGACAGGAAAGGCACGCCACTCAAAATATTTTTCTCTCTCAATTTTAAACTTTGAGCTCTGGCACCTCTACAACTCTATTTACTTTATGCAATTTTTATTTTTACTTTGAGTCTCCATCTTCTCTTATAAAGCACCAACTAGGGGCACTATGATCGTACTTGAGCATTGGGTGTAGCTAATATTTGAGTGTGTTTCATGAATGGATCAATGATTGAGTACGATGGGCTAGGGATAACTTTCTTTAGTGTTGATATTTTGAAAGACATGGTTGCTTGTTGGCATGCTTGAGTATTGAAGTCATTATGTCAAAACTAAACTATTGCTTTGAACCATCTAAAATTCCAAATGTCCATGCTACAAAAGAAAGGAATATGAGATGAACATGTTAGGCAGCATTCCACATCAAAAATTCTGTTTTTATCATTTACCTACTCGAGGACGAGTAGGAATTACCGGGCTATGATAGATCATCACTTTATCGATAACCCTGATCCTCCTCACCGCATTCGCTATAACTTGGTGTTTAGCGAGACCACTCATGATATTACTGTGTTGCCTGCACCTTCCTTGTTTGATTCTTATGCCAGGAGCGGATATGTCATCATTCCACCGGACACCATAGATTACCGGAACGAGTTGGCTGCGGCGGAGAGTGGCGCCCAGGATTGGGAAGCTCTAGTGCCTCAGCCTAGCCACTACTCTACTGGACCCGATGGTTACTAAGGATGGTGATTACCAAGCTAGTCCCAAAGCCTAAGCTTGGGGGAGTACGTATTTCTCACCGACATTACATTCATGTTCAGGCATTTCATTCCAATTGTTAGTGTTCATCCTCTTTCATTGTATATCCATGATAGTTTTATTTTCGCTTCCTTCTTGTGTGTTTGAAAAACTTTGAAAACCCAAAAATATTTCTTGCTTATTTTTAGTGTTTCTTTCTTGTCTAATTAGTTTGTAGTATTAAAAGAAAACCAAAAAGATTTCTTGTTTCTTCTTTTGCTTGTTGGGAGCATTCCTTCATTAAATTGCTTTCTTTAGAAAAACTAAAAACTCCAAAAATATTTCAGTATGTTTTTCTAAAGTTCTTTATTTCCCTTGAATTGTCGAAAGGAGAAGACCACGATGAAAATGTTGAGTGGCCCTGATATGCTATATTGTGAATCTAACAAAGAGCCAATGTTACCTTGTCTTCTCCTTTGAATAAATATTTTGCAGATTCCAGCTTAGTCTAGAACACACTTGCACCATTATTATTTTCATATCATTCGGTCGTGCGGGTGAAAGGCAATAACGAAGATAATTTGATGAAGTGATTGCGGTAAAGGAAGCTAGTATGAACTCTTCTTGTTTTCTGTTTTTGTAAATAGGTTTAGCTCGGTCGCTCTTGATTCAACATGTTATGAGTAAACATGTTTGTGATGACAATTAGAGATAATAGTTGCTCATGCCATGCTTAAATAGCTAGGAGTTGATAATGATTTATATTGGATGTCAACATGCATTAAAATGGTTGTGGTGTAGTATGCTAGCATGGTATCATCCTCTGAGTAATTCGGGTAGCTTGACTTGGCACAAGTGCAAACATGTAGTTGATTCAAAACCAATGCAGCCTTCATGATATTTATGTTCGGAGTGTTTATATCCTACCCATGCTAATGTTCAATGCTAATTATTTGCAATGCATGACTATGACCGTTGTCGCTCTCTACCTGGTCACTTCCCAGTCTATTTGCTAGCCTTCATCTATACCAAGCGAGAATGCTACTTGTGCATCCAAAATCTTTAAACCAAAGTTGTTCCATATGAGTCCACCATATCTAATTATATGCGGTATTAGCCTGCCGTTCCAAGTATGTTTGCATGTGCCACCTCAAATCATTCAAATAAATATTTGTTTTGTATGATCATACCGCTCATGGAGCGACGGGGCAGTCAGTATCTTCCATTCAAACGGGTTATTTTCACTGCGGTGTTTATTCACTTGTCATTTCACAAGAGAGGCTAGTAAAAAGGATGCCCAGTCCTCGGTAATCAAAAATAAATAAAACAAATTCCCCTGGAAAGATGAATGTTGGAGGGCACCCATGGATTCGGTCGGTCATGGCTTATGTATGTATGGTGGATGGGAGTAAACTTTACGATTTTGTTTGGGAACCGCTTATAATGTGTTTAACATGGAAGATACCGAAATCTTTTGTCGTGACTTTGACAGGAAAATCACACCACCCAAAATTATACTTTCATCTCTGTTTTAAACTATGAGCTCTGGCACCTCTGCAACTCAACGCTTCCCTTTACGAAGGGCCCTTCTATTTACTTTCATGTTATTTACTTTTATTGTTTAGTCATCATCTTCTCATTAAAAGGACCAGTCCTGAGAGCGCTATTGTCATTTTTATGCATTCAGTCTAGTTAATGTTGGGTGTGAGCATGACTGGATCTCTTCTACCCTGAATTACAATGTTTTGTCACTGCTTGAACCTCAGAGGTGCTCTGCATTTATGTTTTGCGGTCTGAGAAAGGGCTAGCAAGATACCATGTTATCATATTATATCATGATTTTTTTGATAAACTGTTGGCATCCGAGATATCTTATTATTGCTTGCTAGTTAGTTATGTTATTCCCATGAGTAAATATGAGACCTAAGTGTTATCATTGACATGGTTAATCTATCATGTTTGCTGAAAACCTGAACATTGAGTTAAGCATATAGACAGCAACGAGAACAAAAGAGTTTGTAAAAGTTTTTCTTAATCACTTTTAGTTTGTCAACTGAGTTGCTTGAGGACAAGCAATGCGTTATGATTGGGGGAGTTGATACATCCCAAACGTATCTACTTCTCCAAACACGTTTGCTCTTGTTTTGGACTCTAATTTGCATGATTTGAATGGAACTAACCCGTACTAACGCTATTTTCACCAGAACTACCATGGTGTTGTTTTTTGTGCAGAAATAAAAAGTTCTCGGAATTGGACGAAACTTTCTAGAGATTTTTTATGGAATTTATAAAAATACCGGAATGAAGATCCATCGGAGGGGCCCACCAGTTTCTCACAAGGCAACAGGGCACGCCCACCCCCCCTAGGCGCACCCAGATGCCTTGTGGGGCCCACGTGGCTCTGTTGACCCTAATCACAAGCCTATAAATTCCTATTTCCCGAGAAAAAATACGAGAGAAGTTGTCACCGCGTTCTACGAGACGGAGCCGCCGCTACCGCCTGTTCTTCCTCAGGAGCGCTGATCTCGAGTCCGGTTGGGGCTCCGGAGAGGTGAATTCGTCGCCATCGTCATCACCAAGCCTTCGCCATCAACAATTCCATGACGCTGACCACCGGGAGTGAGTAATTCCTTTGTAAGCTTGCTGGACGGTGATGGGATTGGATGATATTTTTCATGTAATCAAGTTATATTGATCGGGATTGATCCCTAGTATCTGCTATGTTCTGAGATTGATGTTGCTATGACTTTGCTATGCTTAATTCTTGTCATTAGGGCCGGACTGTCATGATTTGAGATATAAACCTATTATGTTTTCACGAATATGAGACTATTTTGGATCCTATCTTGCATCTTGTATGCACCTATTATGTGTTATGATCTGTAGACCCCAAGGTGACAATAATTGGAATCTTCTCCAGTGATGACCGTAGTTTGACGAGTTCATGTATTCACCATGTGTTAATGCTTTGTTTCGATTATCTATTAAAAGGAGGCCTTAATATCCTTTAGTTTCCCTTTGGACCTTGCTGCCACGGGAGGGTAGGACAAAAGATGTCATGCAAGTTCTTACGATAAGCACGTATGACTATATACAGAATACATGGCTACATTATATTGATGAATTGGAGATAGTTCTCTGTCCCTCTAGTGTGTAAATGTTACATGATGAATGTCATCCAAATCAAGTATCCATCACTGATCCAAGGCCTACGCTTTTCGCATATTTATTTCTGTTAAGTTACTCTCATTACTGTTGTTGCTACAATCATTATAATCACTGCTATTACTATTCCTATTGCTTTTGTTACTTTGCTAAAAAACAACCATTGCAGAAAGAAATTCCAGGTGTGGTTGAATTGACAACTCTACTGTGAATAAATATTCTTTGGCTCCCCTTGTGTCGAATCAATAAATTTGGGTGAAATACTACCCTCGAAGACTGTTGCGATCCCCTATACTTCAGGGTTATCACAAGTATTTGCTCTTGTGTGTACTGGAACTGTTGATCGTTTGTTTGCATCCCTTCCTATTAGTTTGATAAACCCTGGTTCTTAACTGAGGGAAATACCTATCGCTACTGTACTACTTCATGCCTTCCTCTTCGGGGAAAAACCCAATGCATCTACAAGTAGCAATCCCACTCCCCATCATTGTCGCCCTTATGACCCACTACGTGCAAACCCAAAATTGAGGTGTCCTCGCATGCCGTGTGCCCCATTTTCCGTGGGCGGTTATCACTCACTACACGCGGGCACGGGAGTTTAGGCAGTCTTGTTATAATGAGCTGAAGTCCGACTGGCCTCTTGCTCCATGCTGACATGACGTTTCGCTACAACAACTCTTTGGAAAAAGCAATGGAGGTGGTCCCCTCCATGAGGGGATATGCGATTAGAATAACAAGGTTACAAGCACAACCAGGAGGTCAAGACGGTGACCCAGTGGACAAGGCCTCCTGGACTCTACACAAGCAAAAGAGTGTCGACCTCCCAACCAGGCTCCAAGAGAACAAAGTAAGAACCCACCAAAGGTCTCGCAAGCTTCTACTGCGACCTCCGCTAGGCTCGGGGGCTACTGAAGGGCTCCTGTACCCAGGGTGACCAACGGCGAGATTCTTGTGCAGATTTGTTAGGGGCTCAGTATTTTGGAGATCTCCGGAGAGTCACCCATTGGATCGTGTGTAAATTTTACATGGTTGTTGTAGAATCAATTCCTCACAATTCCTCCGAAGAATCATCAAAACGATGCTCAAGGAGCTAGAGATGACGAAAATGAATCTGTTGTCTCGAAAATTCTGCAGATCGCGCAAAGTCTATGTTGAAATTGAGCCCTCGACCTCCGTGGACGATTCTCCATGATCCCCCTTGAGATTGAAGTTGATGTCGATGAAGCATCCCAACTTAACATAGTATGTATGCACACTTGCCCCTACCTAGCACACCACCTATCAGAACAAAAATCTGTCAGATCCCTCAATAGGATTCGTCATGGGGCCTAGTGCGTATAGAGGATCAAAATAGGATATACACATGACGCGAGTTTTACCCATGTTCAGGGCCTCCTGGTGAGGTAATACCCTACATCATGCATGTAATTGTATTGATTGTCTTGTATGTGAGATTGGATCTCTATATTCCTTCTTGGGAGGCCCCGTCCTCCCCTTATATAGGTGGATAAGGGGTAAGATTACATGATTTGTTGCCCAAGTTTGTTAACATGGCTTGAGTCTCAAGTTATGTACTAATACATATCTTTACGATACAAGTAATGACATATCCTTCTAGAGGAGGCCCACTATTAGCGGCGAGGGGCCCAGGCTATAACCGGGCTCTAAGGCCGGCCTGGTGGCCTTATTGCCCGGCGGTCAGGACCCCTGGTGCATTGCAACTTCCATTGTTACTATTCACATGACTTGAGTATTCATTGTCATTTTGCTTGGCATAATCATATAGAGCGGACGTGTTATTTTGTGTTAAAGCCATAGTTCATCATTATTGTACATGTGACAGTAGATCATCCCACATCCTAGTACACTACCAGACGAATTCATATATAGTCATCATTTTCAGTTTTGAGTTTTAAGTAAATAAAAGTGTGATGATCATCATTATTACAGTTTGTCCCTACCCTTCAGGATATAAAAAAAGAGGCAAAAAAGATCCCACCAAAAGAATAAAAAAGGAGAAAAGGAGAGAAGGGAAACACTACTATCCTTTTCCAAACTTGTGCTTCATAGTAGCACCATGCATTTCATAGAGAGAGTTTTCATATACTTCATGATTATGCTAGTGGTATCTTTACATTGTAGAACTTGAATTGTATATTCCGATGACGAGCTTCCTCAAATGCTCAAGGTCTTCATGGGCAAGCAAGTTGGATGCGCACCCACTTAGGTGCATTTAGAGAGAGTGTTCATACACTTATATCTCTAGTGCATCCGTTGCTTGGCAACCCCTAGTCGTCACATTCCTCACATTGACATTGATTGTAAGGCATCACCATTGCGTAATAATCAAGCCTCATTGATTTGAGACTATCTTATATTTTGTCTTCTCTAAAATCCCCATGATCATTCTCTTTGCGATCCAAAGTGCTAAGACCGTGGCTCACGCTCAAGTAGTGCATGAGAATTAAAAAGACGAAACAAGAAAAGTATGATTTAATTGCATGGTTTGGCACGTGAATAGTTCATGTAATTTTAAATTTATACTAAGAATAATGAGCTTGCCATGTTTATTATGATTAAGTGTTTGTGGAATCACGTTCTTTCGTATTATTATTCTGAAAGGGAAAGATTATTTATGTATCTAATTATTTATTGTTGTTTTTATGTCAATTTGATAGACTATTGCCTTTTCATTTGGATTCTAAGTTCACACGGTAAGTTACATCAATTGATCAAGATCATGCTAGGTAGAATTCCACAGAAAAAATCATTGTTTATCATTTACCGACTCGAGGACGAGTGGGAATTAAGCTTGGGATGCTGATACATCTCTACCGTTTCCATTTTTTTATTGTTAAATTATATTATATTATCATTCGTATATACCTTGGTAATCATTTTATACCATTTCATAATTTTTCTGGACTAAGATAATAATCTAGAGCCTAGTGCCAGTTGTTATTTTCTGCTTCTTTTTAGTTCTACAGAAAATCGATACCTACGAAGGACCAAACACGACAAAAGTTTTGATGATATGTTCTAGAACATACTAGAATCTAGAGACCAGAAGACCCACGAGGGGGCACAAGCCAGGGGCGCTGCCTGAGGGGTCGGGTGTGCCGAGCAGGATTGTGGCCCCCCCTGATGATCCCATTGCCCTAATTTCTGGCCTATAAATTCACATATATTCCAAAACCATCGGAGGAAGACCCGAAACAATTTTGTCGCCGCCACAAGCCTCTGTTCCGACGCAATCCCATCTGGAGTTCAGTTCTGGCACTCTACCTTAGGGGGGAATCATTGGGGAGGCCGTCTTCTTCAACCTTGCGGCCTCCATGATGATGTATGAGTAGTTGTCTCAGGACCTACGGGTCCATAGTAGTAGCTAGATCTCTCTCTCTCTCTCTCTCTCTCTCTCTCTCTATCTATCTATCTATCTATTTATCTCTCTCACTTCAATACAATGATCTCTTCGGAGGTCCATCCGATGTAATTCTTGTGGTTTGTTTGTTGGGATCCGATTAATTGTGGATTTATGACCAACTTGTTCATTGAATTTATTTGAATCTCTTTAAGTTTCTTTGCTTTCTGATCTATGACTCTTCTATGGTGAAGATAGATGAGTAGTTCTTCCGATGGAGTGGTGCATCATAGTGGGTTCAATCTTGCGGTGATCTTGTCCAGTGATAAAAAGGACGAAGACACGCATTGTATTGTTGCTAATAAGGATAAAACAATTGGGATAATCTTATTGCTAGGTTTTCTTGTGTCTACATTGTGTCATCTTACTTATTGTGTTACTCTATTTCTTGCAATTTTAATACTTTGATATGCATGCTGCATAGCGGTCTTGGGGTGGAGTAATAGTAGTAGACGTTAGTAAGTTTATCTATCTACTTATCACAGACGCAGTGCCTATGCGAGATTATGCCATTAATGATCATAGTTATAATCCGCATTATTCTATCAATTGTCCAAGAGTAATTTGTCTAACATGCAACTACATGCTTTCCAGAGATATGTCACTAGTGAACCTATGGCCCCGGGTCTATTTTCCATCAATACAAAAACTCCTACAACAATTGTTATTTTACTTTCTTTTATTTTCTTGCTGCTTTACCCTATCACTATTTGTTTTAAATCTTGTAGCTAGCAAGAACAAGGGGTTTGACAACCTCCTTGCCTTTCTTGGGTGCAAGCAATTTATTTGTTTGTGTGCAGATACTGCCGTTGTTAGCTTAGTGGTTCCTACTAGTTCTATAAACTTTGGTTCCTAACTGACGAAATACTCTCTGTTGCTGTACTGCATCACCCTTCCTCTTCAAGGAAATCTAACAACTCTAACCTGAGTAAAAAGCAGCATCAAATTTTTCATCTAGGATTTCTTTCGCACGGATGGACTCAATTTGTACTAAGGGGGACCCTTTCCCCCTGAATAGTATCGCCGAATCAAGAGCTACTTTGGCAAGATGACCAAGCGGAACGGCCTCTAGAGCATAAAAGAGCTATCTCGAATGGACAAGGATGGTGGGATACCTAGTACAAGGTTGCAAGCCATCGAGCGGAGAACCGCACACTCCAAAATGGCCGGAGTTGAGGAGCGAGGTGTCATCGCCTCATCAATCTTGGCACTTCCCTACGAGGCCATGACATGGGATGAGGTCAAACGGCCCCGCACAACAATAGTCTTGTAGGGGGGAGGGGGAGTCCGCGCTCTGAACCATCAAAGTCGGGTAGTCTAGGACAGCCACCACCAGGGTGGAGTCAGGTAGCTGCAGCACATCCTCGGTAGACTCTTCATCCGAGGGGAAGCGGACCCTAGGGGCGGGGTGTGGGCACACCTGACGGGTTCTCCGCCACCACAACACCAGCAGAGAGCAGCGCCATGTCATCTCCCGCCACCAACGAAGCGAGCGGAGGCTTGCCCGGGGAGATAGTCAGCGGTAAGCATGGAGAGGAAGGAGGCATCACATTGAGTTCCACCCTCGTGGCTTCACTGAGGTCAGCAGAAGCTAATGACAAAGACACGACATCCAGGGATGGGTATCGCGGGCGGGGGGCTCCACGCACTCCAGCATGACCTTGACCAGTTGAGGGTAGGGGGCCGAGTCCCGCAAGAGGTCCATCGGGGCAAGAGATGGCTCCGCGTAGGCAACAGATCAACAGGAGCTGAGGAGCCACCACCGCAAGTGCGGGACGCCGGGTCTCGGGGAGGGAAGTCACGGGGTTCAGAACACCCATTATCGAAAATAGCTCATTTGTAGAAATGGATACTCAAGGGATACTACATTTTGAAATAATAAAAGCACCAATTATTGAAAAAAGCATCCTGCCCCTTGTTCTCGCCATAGACTTGTTTTTTTTTTCTTTGAGAAAACTCGCAAGGGACTTGTCGTAGGACCCGTTGGCTGATTAATTGTCTACTTCTCTTTTGGTGTTGATTGAACGGAATGGGTTGTCCACGCAGCCCAATTATTAGCTGTGAACTAACTGTGTTTAGTTGTTTCCATGATGATGCGACAACCTGCAACTGTTACACCCACAGCTCCGACAGTTGGGATGAACTAATTAGCGAGTACTCCCTCGGAAGCCTCACAACGATCACTCCCACACATCGTCACTTGGCGCGTTCTCAGCCGCTGTCACGTGTCGCGCTCTTAGCGTTTCCTTCGGATTTTGTTTTTTTTTTGTTTTTTCGCACGCGTTTTCGGATTTTTAGATTGTTTTTTTTGGGTTTTCGGTGTTCTGGTTTTTCACCGGTCTTTCTTAACTTTTGGACGAAAAAAATTCAAAATTTATTTTTCGCGAAAAAACGTGTTTTTTTGCCAAGAGGCACGGTTTTGCTTCCACGAGAGGCACGGTTTTGCTTTCGCGAGAGGCATGGCCGTGCCTCTCGGAAAGAGGAAAAAAGCGTGTTTTTTTTTTTGCGAGAGGCACGGTTTTGCTTCCGCTAGAGGCACGATTTTACTTTCGCGAGAGGCACGGCCGTGCCTCTCAGAAAGGAAAAAAAACGCGTTTTCTGTTTTTTTTCTTTTTCGCGAGAGGCACGGTGTTGCTTTCGCAACAGGCACGGTTTTGCCTTCGCGAGAGGCACGTCCATGCCTGTCGAAAAGGGTGTTTTCTGTTTTTTTTTCTATCGCGAGAGACACGGTTTTTTCGTCTCCGTTTTTTTTCTACCGGTTTTTTCGTGAACAAAAAGTTCGTCAAAACCTATCAACATGGGATCTAGTTTTGAAGATTCTTGACGCGAGGAACCCAACGATGAAAACGGTTCGAAATTTGGACGCATGGTTTATGAGAAAAAACATTTTGAAAATACGAATCTACGAAAAAAGGGAAAACTCCCATGTTGCGACAAGTGGCACACACGCAGTGCGCCACTTGTCGCAACCTAGGAAGGTGGGAGTGATCCCTAAAAAGAGTACTCGTCAATTAGTGATTTCGCCGACACTTACATACATTTAAGTTTGATATGTTTGTACAGATTTTAAGTCAAATCTCCACTACTGAAACTTGCGATGCAAATTATATAACCATCAGGTTTTTTGTTTCTATAAACTAATACTAATGGTTATAAGAATATAAGAGCATCTACAGCCGGACCTTGCAAATCCGGCCCCTCAAACGTCCGTGGACGTGGCCGGGCGCGTCCGCGGACACTGACCGGGCGCGTCTCATTTGTTACCTTCCACATTCGCGTCCCTCATACCCGAACCCTTAAAACCATACAACCCATGCAACGCTACGTAAAAGTAGATCAACACACAGTTTCGTCGGATCGGATTGGAAATGCCGAACAAAAGGAGCATAGTTCATCGGAGTTCATCAGCAAATCCTAACTACGAACTTGCTAAACATAATTAAAGTATAAACGGAGACGGAGGAAAGTCAGCACTTCCTCGCCGGCCCTTTGCCCTTCCGGTCGTCGGCGCAGCTGTAGGAGTCGGCGGTTGGTGGGGAATCATCGGATTCGTCCGACGACGAGCCGTCGTCGTCATCGTCGTCGTCGGAGAGGATGACGAGCCCTTGTAGCTGCCGAACCTCCCTGTCCTGCTGCCGCTTGAGCTTGGCGAGCCGAGCCGCCTCCGCCGCTGCCTCCACCGCCTCGCGCTCGGGCTGCTCAATGGCAATCCGGAGTGCCTTCGCGTTCTTCCACCAGAGCCGCCGCGTGTCCGTCTCCACGGTCGTAAGCGACCGGCGGTAGACTCATTCGAGGAGGCGCGCGTCCTCGTCGGGCTCCACCTCCATCCCGCGGCGGTGCATGGACTGATCCGCCTCCAACCTCTCCCTTTGCCGTTGCCACTCGCGGCGGGCCGGCGTGGCGGACACAAGCACCGATCGCTGCCCACGTGGGGGAACAGCCGGCGGGACCAGGGGACGGCGCAGGGGAGGCGCGGATTGCGCAGGCCACCTGCCGGAGCTACGCATGGGCCGGGAGGAGCCAGCGCCGGCGTCCGAGCTGCGACGGAGGGGAAGCGATGAGGCTGTAGATCCGGAGCTGCCCCGGTCTCCACCTTGGACCGCTCCAAGGCGATGCGGAGGGCAAGCTCATACTCCGGGTCTAGGTCGTCGTCGGAGGGGCTGCCGGAGCTCGACATTCCACTGGATTCGATCGGAATCAGTGCGGGGAGAGGAGAGGACGGAGCGAGAGAGGAGAGTGAGTGAGCTAGGGTTTCGGAGCGATGAGCCGGATGCGGCCTTTTGTGGGACAGTCGTGGGGTCGACGGTGGGGCGGGCATGTCAGGCGGGCATGCCCGGGCTCCCCCATATCCGCCCCATATTTGGGCTGGATATGAGGGGTGCCGCTCAGCCCGGGCGTTTGAGGCCTGTTTAGGGAGTCCGTCTGGGTCGATTTTTCGTGACCGGGCGGTGACCAACGGCCTGCCCGGTCGTTTGAGGAGGGTATGAGGGGTCCGGCTGTAGATGCTCTAATACTCCCTTCGTCCAGAATTACTTGTCACGGAATGGATACTCAGAGTAATATCTAAGCTAGACATGTTTGTATTGCTCAGAAATAGATGACTCGTATGAATAAGGTAGAAGATGGTTGAAGTATGTTCAAGCATGAAGCTGAAGGCAAATGCACAAGGAATTAAGACCAAACTTCCAATGGAGATTTATGTGCTATGAATCTAACATACTTGTTCACAAAGACAAGGAGGAAAGTTTAAAAAATGCAGCTTCACAATTTCATCCATATACAACCATAGGTGCGATGCAACCGTATTTGTCTGTCAAGCCCATCTATGTTTGGATTAAAAGACAATAGGCAAATTTTGAAATCTATATTTACGGAGGAAACCGTTCTAGTGTTGGATTCAGCCCTGGTAGTATAATGGCTTTGTCAATGGTATTGCGCACCTAAGTGACTCAACCAAGCATGAAAAAAACCCAAACAAATAACCCACATGAATCTCTGAGTAAAATCTGTGACATATGATGTGCAATACTTAGAGCACATCTAGATAAGATTTAGCTGAACCATTTCATAATTTATACAACTAGTAAATGCGTACGAGCAATGCACGTTGTTATCTGGTATATTCTTAGTTGGGAGTTCCAGAAAAGGGCAGTTAGTGATTGCATGTTGATATTAGGTAGAATATTTTTGTAAAGGTAGGATATTGATTACATGTTAATTATATGGTTAGTGCTAATGCTAATATATATTTATGATATTGATTGTACACTAAACTTGTTTAGTGTACATCATTGGAGCAATCTAGTTCGTTGGTGCACATGATTTGATGACCGAGATTAGTTGGATCAGCCCCTTTGGGTCTTTTTATATTGGATATATAGATGTTTACACATTATGTTATTTTATTTTCTAGACTAACCTATTAACAAAGTGTCACGATTTCAGTTAACGTTTTTGGTGTCTTTGGGGCAAAATAGAAGCATTTCATGGAGACCGGAAACGTAAAATAAAAAGGTGAAGTTGAGTTTCACATTCTAGATGGCCATGGGCTTCCCTTATATAAGCTCAAAAACCCTCACCTGGGGAAGTTCCGAGATGGAGAAATATATCCCCCTTTTCTCACACTCTGTACGAGGGGGTTAAACCCATTCTCTTAGGAGGCTATCGTCCTTCGGAGGTCATGAACACCAAGAACCAGAGGTGAAACCTTCTCATATCTAGGGAGGAAGCAAAAAAAGAATAAAAAAGTGGGTAGGGGGATCTCTCCCCCTCTCTTTCGGTGGCACTAGGAAACCAGCAAGGGAACCTTCATCATCGGAATCCTCTCCATCGACTTTTCCAGCATCTACATAGCCAGATCCGTCATGTATACTATGGTCCATACATCAACTAACCTGTGTAATATGCAACTTGAACATCATGTTTTATGTGATGAATTATCATCAAATGATTTATTTTATTTTTTTAGTGATCTATTATGATTCATATGATTTTGTGTGTTTTCATATGTGATGTCCTTTTGTGCTAGTATATGGGTACACATGCGTAGTAGATCAAACCTTGTTATTAGTCATGCGAAGGGAGGCTAGACTGAAATAATACCAAACCCAAAGTAGAGGAATTATGATTCTTGGGATGAAGAGGACACTACACCATAATGTTGTGTTTAGATGTTTAGCTTGGTATTATTAGATTTTGTGGATCTTGCGAATGGATAATTAAGTAGTCCCTCCGTCCCAAAATAAGTGACTCCAAAATGACTCAAGTTTATACTAACTTTAGTACAAAGTTGAGTCATTTTTGAGTCACTTATTTTGGGACGGAGGGAGTATATGAGTATACTTAAGGGAAGTATATGAGCATAGTATTGTACCTCATATAAACTACAAGTATGTCTACCATTATACTACACAGAAGATAACCCGCGCCTTGCGGCGAAATGGTGGGCTGAAAAAATGGATAATTAGGCCTATGATATGAATAATCGTAAAATTAATTATGATGTGATGGAAAATAATTTGGCAGCCTGTAGCAATCCGGACCTGGTAGAAACTGAATAATGGTGTAAAATACCGCCAGATCCCTCGGTAGGGGTCCAACGCATTTGAAATTCTTAGATCGTAGGTTGCACAAAGGTTTTACCCTGGTCCGGGCCTCCGTAAAGTAATACACTACTCCCTCCATTCCAGAATATAAGGTGTATTGGTTTCCGTGCAAGTCAACTATTGGAATCTTTGACCAATATTATAGAATAAAATAACAACATCTGCAACACCTAATAGATAAAATATGAAACTACTTTTCATGATGGATCAAATGAAATAAATTTCGTAATGTGGATATTGATATATTTTTCTAAAAACTCGGTCAAACATGCACTCGTTTGACTTTTGAAAAAACAAATACACCTTATATAAAGGAACGGAGGGAGTAAATCCTGCTTGCTTTGGTATTTCATGGTTGATGGATATCTCGTGCGAGGGGTTTATAATTGTGTTGATGTTTCTACCGAGAGTTGTTATCTAAGATTAGATGGGATTGAGGACCCTAGAGATACCCTTATATAGACGGTGGAGGTCTAGTGTTTACACGGGGGGATAGATGTGATCTCTTCTTCCGTCGCCCTTCCCTTGGAGGTCAAGAAGGCCTGCGGCACCATCCAAGGGTTTCTCCTCATCCCGAGTCTCGTGGATCGCCAGTCGGACACCTCAGTTGGGCTCCTTTGGGTTTGCCACCCGCGGTGCCATGCATCGTTAGTAGCCCCCCGAGCGTGGCAGAGGACGCAGGAGAGGCCACCAAATCCTTCCGCGAGATCGTCATCCTCTTCTGCTTATGACGGTGTCCCACACCTGGGGGCTGTAGGATCCAAAGTATGTATAGAGGGGGGGTGATTAGACTACTTGACCAAATTAAAAACCTAGCCTTTTCCCAATTTTAGATGTTGGCAAGTTTTAGCAATTATATCAAGTCAAGCACACCCTACACATGCAAGTCTAAGAGTATAGCAGCAGAAAGTAAAGACATGCACATATAAGTAGAGGGAAGAGATAGGATGATCAAACGCAACTGGAGACACGAAGATTTTTCCCACGCTTCCAATAGGTGGTGCTATTGTACGTCCACGTTGATGGAGACTTCAACCCATGGAGGGTAGCAATCGCGAGAGTCCATGGAGGGCTCCACCCATAAGGGTCCAGAAAGTAGCAACCTCGTCTATTCCATCACGGCTTACGTCTACAAAGGACTAGCCTCACTCGGGGTAGATCTTCATGAAGTAGGCGATCTCCTTGCCCTTACAAACTTCTTGGTTCAACTCCACACACGAAGACGGAGGCTCCCAAGCGACACCTAACCAATCTAGGAGACACCACTCTCCAAAAGGTAATAGATGTGGTAAGAATGATGAACTCCTTGCTCTTGCGCTTCAAAAGATAGTCTCCTCAACACACAATCACTCTCTCACGGAATTGGCTTAGTAGAAGAGGTTGATTGGCTGGAAAGCAACTTGGGGAGGCTATAAATCAAGATTCATATGGTTGGAGTGGAAGATCTTGATCTTAACACATGAGTAGGTGGTTCTCTCTCAGAAAATGGATGGGGCAAGTGTTGGTCTGTTATGAGTGCTTTCTCTGTGAGTGAGAGGCATGTGGAGGGGTATATATAGGCATCTCCAAAAATCCAACCGTGACAACATCATTGCCCAACTCGAAGAAACGGAAGCAAAAACTCGGTTCTACCGACTAGTGCAAAATGTGGCAACTTTTGGCGTTTCGGTGAGACCGATATATAAATCTCGGTGGGTCCGATTTGGCTGACCTAGGCAGTTACCAAAACTCGGTGAGACCGATTCCTAAAACTTGGAAATTCCAATTCTTAGAAGTAGGGTACCCGAAAGTTGGTGACTGATTTCGGTTTCACCGAAATCAAACTTGGTGTCACCGAGACCTTAGGGTTTGGCTTAGGGTCTGTCTAGGGTGAAACTCGGTGATATGTCCATTTTGCATCATGATTTCCTACTGTTATTTCTTATGTTTTGTTGAATAATAATGCTTTAGGGAGTGATTCTAATGCCTTTTCTCTCATAATATGCAAGGTTTACACAAAGAGGGAGAATACCGGCAGCTGGAATTCTGGACCTGAAAAAGCACATCAGAGATACCTATTCTGCACAACTCCAAAGAAGTTGAAACTTTACGAAGAATATTTTTGGAATATATGAAAAATACTGGAGCAAATAACTACCGGAGGGGGCCACTCTGGTGGGCACAAGACACCAGGGCGCGCCAGGCCCCCTTGGCGCGCCCTTGTGGATTGTGCCCTCCACGGCCCACCTCCGGTGCCCATATTCTGGTATATAAGGTCTTTTGACCTAGAAAAAATAAGGAGAGGACTTTCGGATGGAACGCCGCCGTCTCGAGGCGAAACTTGGGCAGGAGCACTTTTGCCCTCCGGCAGAGCGATTCCGCCGGGGGAATTTCCCTCCCGGAAGGGGAAATCGAAGCCATCGTCATCCCCAACACCCCTCTCATCTTTGGGAGGACAATCTTCATCAACATCTTCAAAATCACCATCTCCTCTCAAACACTAGTTCATCTCTTGTGTTCAATCTTTGTACCAGAACCTCAGATTGGTACCTGTGGGTGACTAGTAGTGTTGATTACATCTTGTAGTTGATTACTATATGGTTTATTTGGTGGAAGATTATATGTTCAGATCCATTATGCTATTCAATACCCCTCTGATCTTGAGCATGAATATTATTTGTGAGTAGTTACCTTTGTTCTTGAGGTCACGGGAGAAGTCATGTTGCAAGTAATCATGTGAATTTGTTATGTGTTCGATATTTTGATGATATGTATGTTGTGATTCCCTTAGTGCTGTCATGTGAACGTCGACTACATGACACTTCACCATCCTTGGGCCTAAGGGAATGCATTGTGGAGTAGTTATTAGATGATGGGTTGCTAGAGTGACAAAAGGTTAAACTCTAGTTTATGCGCTGCTTCGTAAGGGGCTGATTTGGATCCAATCGTTTAATGATATGGTTAGATTTTATCTTAATATTTTGTCTCGTAGTTGCGGATGCTTGTGAGGGGGTTAATCATAAGTGGGAGGTTGTTCAAGTAAGAACAGAATCCAAGCACCGGTCCACCCACATATCAAATAATCAAAGTAGCGAACACGAATCAAACCAACATGATAAAAGTGACTAGATGAAATTCCCGTGTACCCTCAAGAAGACTTTGCCTATTACTAGAGACTGTTCTGGCCTGTCCTTTGCCACAAAAGGATTGGGCTACCTTGCTGCACTTTATTTACCGTTATCGTTACTTGCTTGTCACCAATTACCTTGCTATCAAACTATATGTTACCTACAATTTCAGTGCTTGCAGAAATTACCTTGCTGAAAACCGCTTGTCATTTCCTTCTGCTCCTCGTTGGGTTCGACACTCTTACTTATCGAAAGGACTACGATTGATACCCTATACTTGTGGGTCATCAAGACTCTTTTCTAGCATCGTTTCCGGGGAGTGAAGCGCTCTTGGTAAGTGGAAATTGGTAAGGAAAAACTTAGACTATGTGCTGAAATTTATTGTTACTTGCTACTATGGAAAACAATCCTTTGAGGGGTTTGTTCGGGGTATCTTCACCTCGACCGGAACCACAATTTGTTGCCCCTGAAACTATTTCACCTACTGAAAATATTGGTTATGAAATTCCTTCGGGTATGGTAGAACAACTGCTAACTAATCCTTATGCAGGAGATGGAACTGAACATCCTGATATGCACCTAATACATGTGAATGAAGTTAGTGGATTATTTAAGCTTGCAGGTTTATCCGGAGATGAAGTTAAGAAGAATTTTTTCCCTTTATCTTTGAAGGGAAAAGAATTGACATGGTATAGGCTATGTGATGATATTGGATAATGGAATTGGAATCGGTTACAATTGGAATTCCGTCAAAAGTTTTATCCCATGCATCTAGTTCATCGTGATCAGAATTATATATATATATTTTGGCCTCGTGAAGGAGAAAGCATCGCTCTAGCTTGGGGAAGGCTTAAGTCAATGTTATATTCATGCCCCAATCATGATATTCCGAGAGAAGTTATTATTCAGAATTTTTATGCTCAGCTTTCTCATAATGATCAATCCATGCTCGATACTTCTTGTAGTGGTTCTTTTATGAAGAAGACTATTGAATTCAAGTGGGATCTCTTAGAAAGAATTAAATGCAACTCTGAAGATTGGGAACTCAACAAAGGTAATGAGTCAGGTATAAAGCTTAAGTTTGATTGTGTTAAATCTTTTATGAATATCGATGCTTTTCACAAGTTTAGCACTAAATATGGATTTGACTCTAAGATAGTAGCCTCTTTCTGTGAAGCATTTTCTACTCATGTTGATCTCCCTAAAGAGAAATGGTTTAAATATCATCCCCCTATTAAAGAAGAAATTAAATAACCGGTCATAGCTAAAGATGAAACCATCATTTACAATGTTGATCCAGTTGTGCCTACCGCTTATATTGAAAAACCACCTTTCCCTGTTAGGATAAAGGAACATGCTAAGGTATCAACCGTGGTTCACAAGAGTAATATTAGAGCACAAAAGTCACCTGAGAAAATTAAAGTAGAACCTAGTGTTGCTATGGTTAAAGATCTCTTGGTAGAAAATGTTGATGGGCATGTTATCTACTTCTGTGATGAAGCTGCTAGAATTGCCAAACCTAATGAAAAAGATAAACATCGACCCGTAGTGGGCATGCCTGTTGTCTCAGTCAAAATAGGAGATCATTGCTATCATGGTTTATGTGATTTGGGTGCTAGTGTGAGTGCTATCCCTTTTACCTTATACCAAGAAATTATGAATGAAATAGCACCTGCTGAAATAGAAGACATTGATGTTACTATTAAACTTGCTAATAGAGACACCATCACACCACTTGGGATTGTTAGAGATGTTGAAGTCTTGTGTGGGAAAGTAAAATATCCTACTGATTTTCTAGTTCTTGGTTCACCACAAGATGACTTTTGTCCCATTATCTTTGGTTGACCTTTCTTGAACACTGTCAATGCTAAGATAGATTGTGAAAAACAAACTGTCGGTGTCAGTTTTGGTGATGTGTATCATGAGTTTAATTTTTCCAAGTTTAGTAGACAACCTCGTGATAGAGCATTATCTAGTAAGGACGAAATAATTGGTCTTGCTTCTATTGCCGTGCCTCCTACTGATCCATTAGAACAATATTTGCTTGACCATGAAAATGATATGCACTTGCGTGAAAGAAATGAAATAGATGAAATTTTCTTTGAACAACAACCTCTCCTGAAACACAATTTGCCCATTGAAACTATTGGAGGTCCTCCTCCACCTAAAGGCGATCCCGTGTTTGAATTAAAGCAATTGCCTGATACTTTGAAGTATGCTTGTCTTGATGAGAAAAAGATATATCTTGTTATTATTAGTGCTAACCTTTCGAAACATGAAGAAAAAAGATTATTAAAGATTCTGAGGAAGCACCATGCTGCTATTGGATATACTCTTGGTGATCTTAAGTGCATTAGTCCCACTCTATGTCAGCACAAGATTAATATGGAACCTGATGCTAAACCCGTTGTTGATCACCAACGGCGATTGAATCCTAAGATGAAAGAAGTGGTAAGAACTGAAATATTAAAGCTTCTGGAAGCATGTATAATCTATCCCATTGCTTATAGTAGATGGGTAAGTCCCATTCATTGTGTCCCTAAGAAAGGAGCTATTACCGTTGTTCCTAATGATAAAAATGAACTCATTCCACAAAGAATTGTCACTGGCTATAGAATGGTAATTGATTTTCGAAAATTAAATAAAGCTACTAGAAAAGATCATTACCCTCTGCCTTTCATTGGTCAAATGCTAGAAAGATTATCTAAGCACACACTTTTGTTTTCTGGACGGATATTCTGGTTTTCTCTCAAATACCTGTATCACAATCTGATCAAAAGAAAACCACTTTTACTTGCCCTTTTGGAACCTATGCTTATAGACGTATGCCTTTTGGTTTATGCAATGCACCTGCTACCTTTCAAAGATGTATGACTGCTATATTCTCTGACTTTTGTGAAAAGATAGTGGAGGTTTTCATGGATGATTTTTCCATTTACGGGACTTCTTTTGATGATTGCTTAAGCAACCTTGATCGAGTTTTGCAGAGATGTGAACAAACTAATCTTGTCTTGAATTGGGAGAAGTGCCACTTTATGGTTAATGAAGGTATTGTCTTGGGGCATAAAATATCTGAACGAGGTATTGAGGTGGATAAAGCTAAAGTTGATGCAATTGAGAAAATGCCATGTCCTAAAGATATTAAAGGTATTCGAAGTTTCCTTGGTCATGCTGGTTTTTATAGGAGGTTCATTAAAGACTTCTCTAAAATTTCTAGGCCTCTTACTAATCTTTTGCAAAAGGATATCCCTTTTGTTTTTGATGATGATTGTGTGGAAGCTTTTGAAACACTCAAGAAAGCCTTAACTTCTGCACCTATCGTTCAACCAACTGATTGGAACATGCCTTTTGAAATTATGTGTGATGCTAGTGATTATGTTGTTGGTGCTGTTCTAGGGAAAAGAGTTGTTAAGAAATTGAACGTTATCCATTATGCTAGCAAAACTCTAGACAGTGCCCAACGAAATTATGCTACTACAGAAAAAGAATTTTTAGCAGTTGTGTTTGCTTGTGATAAATTTAGATCCTATATTGTTGATTCCAAGGTTATCATTCACACCGATCATGCTACTATAAAATATCTTATGGAAAAGAAAGATGCTAAACCTAGACTCATTTGGTGGGTTCTCTTGCTTCAAGAATTTAACTTACATATTGTTGATAGGAAGGGAGCTGAGAACCCCGTAGCTGATAACTTGTCTAGGTTAGAAAATATTCTTGATGACCCACTACCTATTGATGATAGTTTTCCTGATGAACAGTTAGCTGCAATAAATAGTTCTCAAAACACTCCTTGGTATGCTGATTATGCTAACTATATTGTCGCTAAATATATACCACCTAGCTTCACATACTAACAAAAGAAAAAATTCTTCTAAGATTTAAGACATTACTTTTGGGATGACCCACATATCTATAAAGAAGGAGTAGATGGTATTATTAGACGTTGTGTACCTGAGCATGAACAGGAACAAATCCTACGGAAATGTCATTCCGAAGCTTATGGAGGACATCATGCGGGAGATAGAACTGCTCACAAGGTATTGCAATCTGGTTTTTATTGGCCTACTCTCTTCAAGGATGCCCGTAAGTTTGTCTTGTCTTGTGATGAATGCCAAAGAATTGGAAATATCAGTAAGCGTCAGGAAATGCCTATGAATTACTCACTTGATGTTGAATCATTTGATGATTGGGGTTTTGATTATATGGGATCTTTTCCTTCCTCTAACGGGTACACTCATATTTTGGTTGCTGTTGATTATGTCACTAAGTGGGTAGAAGCTATTCCAACTAGTAGCGCTGATCACAACACCTCTATTAAAATGCTTAAAGAAGTCATCTTCACGAGGTTTGGAGTCCCTAGATACTTAATGACTGATGGTGGTTCACACTTTATTCATGGTGCTTTTCGTAAGTTGCTTGCTAAATATGATGTTAACCATAGAATTGCATCACCCTATCATCCTCAATCTAGTGGTCAAGTTGAACTTAGCAATAGAGAAATAAAATTAATATTACAAAAAACTGTCAATAGGTCTCGAAAGAATTGGTCTAAGAAACTAGATGATGCACTTTGGGCCTATAGAACAGCTTATAAAAATCCTATGGGTATGTCTCCATACAAAATGGTATATGGAAAAGCTTATCATTTGCCTCTAGAGTTAGAACATAAAGCATTTTGGGCAATTAAAGAACTCAATTATGATTTCAAACTTGCAGGTGAGAAGAGACTATTTGATATTAGCTCACTAGATGAATGGAGAACCCAAGCCTATGAAAATGCTAAACTATTCAAAGAAAAAGTACAAAAGATTGCATGACAAAAGAATCCAAAAGCGGGAATTCAAAATAGGAGACTATGTTCTTTTGTTCAACTCTCGTTTAAGATTTTTTGCAGGTAACCTTCTCTCCAAATGGGAAGGACCTTATATTATCGAAGAGGTTTATCGTTTTGGAGCTATCAAGATTAATAATGCCGAAGGTACTAACCCGAAGGTGGTCAATGGACAAAGAATTAAACACTATATCTCAGCTATTCCTATTAACATTGAAAGCAATGTTATCCAAACCATGACACTGGAGGAACACATAAAAGAATCCTACCGGAACACTCCAGAATTCTGAAAAATAGGAGGTACGTGATGCGGTAAGTAAACGGACTCCGAAAAATCCGGAAAAATATTTTTTGTCAGTTTTGGAATATTAGAAAAATTAGGAAAATAAGAAATAAACCGGAATGCAACTGAGGTGAGCAAGATACACCAGGGCGCGCCAGCCCTGCCAGGCACGCCCTGGTGGGTTGTGCCCACCTCAGACACCTTCCTGACTCCGTTTTCCTTCCATATGCTTGTTTCCCAAGAATAAAAATTCTCTATATATACCCCCAACTGTTTTGACCACCGCATCGCAGAAAAATCCTCTGTTCTTGCTTCTTGCTGTTTTCCTATCAGATCTACCAAGCCAGGCATCATGTCTTCTCCCTCCTCCAACAACGTAGAAGAAGATGCCTGGCTGGTGAAGATGGAGCTGAAGAGAGAGGAGGCAAAAGAAGCCAATAATGAAGACAAGGCCAAGGAGGCTATGAAGGATCAAGCTCCAGAAGGAGGGTAATCCACGCTAATGGAAGAGGGGGAAGAAGAAGATATCCTTCAACCTTATTACAATCATCTCATCCCCACTGAAATTGAAGCTTTTAGGGCTTTCGAAGCGGTTCGTGATCAGAATAAATTTCTTACGCGTGAAAATATTTTGCTAGAGGAACACGTCATCACCCTTCGGAGAGTCATCCACAAATTGGAGTACCTATTGAGTCTGAAGTGTGATACTTCATCACCACCACCTACTACATCACCACCACCAAAGGAGACTTGAGCACACGGGTATGGGCACTCCCCTTGGCTTAAGCCAAGCTTGGGGGAGGTGCCCCGCTATCGTATCACCATCACTTTTATTCACCTTTACCTATTTTAGTTCGATCTTTAGTTTATTTTTGATTTAGTTGAATAAAAGTTTAGCATGATCGATTTTCGTGTGTTAGTTTCGTGGCCTATCTATCTATGTAATCGAGTGAGAGTTATATAATAAAGTTTGGTTTGAGCTTTTGCTCCTCTACTTTCTTGTTGCACCCAAAATAAAAGGAAAGAGAAATAAATGAAAAGAATCATATGCTAATCTTATGGTAAGTAATGACATCACATAAGGAAAAGTATAAGTGGTAAAATTTATTGGAGATTGACAAACATAGCATTGGTCAATGATGCAATTCATGAAAGAATTAATAAGGGAAGAGAAGATTCACATTCAAATACACTATCTTGGACATATTTTATGATTGTGAGCCCCCATTAAATATTATATGTCAAAATTGTTGGCGTTGGACAAGGAAGACAACGTAATGATTTATGTTTGTTCATATTCACATAGAAGTTATATTGTCATAGATCCTTCAACATGTGGTGCTTGCTCAATATCTTTGCTAGCCAAAAATTCCGCACTAAGTAGAGATACTACTTGTGTATCCAAAAACCCAAGACCCAAATTCATGCTTTGAGAGTCCACCATACCTACCTACGGATCGAGTAATATCCTTCAAGTAAGTTGTCATCGGTGCAATAAGGCAATAAAAATTGCTTCTAAACGTGTTTTGATCAATTAGTGCAAGAGAAAATTGAGCGCTATGATGGCAAAGTAATAAAAGCGATAGACTGTATAATAAAGGTTGCTATCATAGGGGGCAATATAGCGTAACGTTCTTTTACATTAAGGGATTGAACATACAAACCAAAAATCGCATGACAACCTCTGCTTCCCTCTGCGAAGGGCCAATCTTTTACATTTATGTATTTACTTTTATGCAAGGAGTCAATGTATTCTCCCCTATTCCTTTTTATTCTTTCTTTTTGCAAGCATCATGTGGTGAGGAAAGATCTAGGCACATATATCTAGTTGGATGTGAGTGAGCATGAGTTATTATTGTTGACATCACCCTTGAGGTGAGTACGTTGGGAGACAAAACTATAAGCCCCTATCCTTCTATGTGTCCAGTCGAAACTTTTTGCTCATGGGTATGGTGTGAGCGTTAGCAATCATAGAAGACTAAATGATGGTTGAGTATGTGGACTTGCCAAAAGGCTCCGACATGAGACCCTTCCTGAAAATATGATGAATTGTAGTTGCAAAGTTGACTGAGAACATAGTTTGTTGGTTTCCAATAAGGTTTATGCTTTATACTTCTATGCTGTGATGAATTGTTACTTGTTCATGAGAAGCTATATGACAAAAGTTATATGAATAAGTTTTATGCTAGAGTTTGTTGCTGTTATGATAATAAGCATGATGCTACTATGTCCGTATTTTGTTTTTATCGACACCTCTCTCTCAAACCATGTGGACATGCTTTTCAATATCGACTTTTCGCTTGAGGACAAGTGAGGTCTAAGCTTGGGGGAGTTGATATGTCCATTTTGCATCATGATTTCCTAATGTTATTTATTATGTTTTGTTGAATAGTAATACTTTAGGGAGTGATTCTAATGCCTTGTCTCTCATAATATGCAAGGTTTACACAAAGAGGGAGAATACCGGCACCTGGAATTCTGGACCTGAAAAAGCACATCAAAGATACCTATTCTGCACAACTCCAAAGAAGCTGAAACTTTACGGAGAATATTTTTGGAATATATGAAAAATACTGGAGCAAATAACTACCGGAGGGGGCCACCCTGGTGGGCACAAGACACCAGGGAGCCCCATGCCCCCCAAGCGCGCCCTGGTGGGTTGTGCCCTCCTCGGCCCACCTCCGGTACCCATCTTCTGGTATATAAGGTATTTCGACTTAGAAAAATTAAGGAGAGGATTTTCGGGACGGAACGCCGCCGTCTCGAGGCGGAACTCGGGCAGGAGCACTTTTGCCCTCCGACGGACCAATTCCGCCGGGGGAACTTCCCTCCCGGAGGGGAAAATCGAAGCCATCGTCATCACCAACACCCCTCTCATCTTTGGGAGGCCAATATTCATCAACATCTTCAACAGCACCATCTCCTCTCAAACCCTAGTTCATCTCTTGTGTTCAACCTTTGTACCGGAACCTCAGATTGGTACATGTGGGTGACTAGTAGTGTTGATTACATCTTGTAGTTGATTACTATATGGTTTATTTGGTGGAAGATTATATGTTCAGATCCATTATGCTATTCAATACCCCTCTGATCTTGAGCATGAATATTATTTGTGAGTAGTTACCTTTGTTCTTGAGGTCACGGGAGAAGTCACGTTGCAAGTAATCATGTGAATTTGGTATGTGTTCGATATTTTGATGATATGTATGTTGTGATTCCCTTAGTGCTGTCATGTGAACGTTGACTACATACACTTCACCATCCTTGGGCCTAAGGGAATGCATTGTGGAGTAGTTATTAGATGATGGGTTGCTAGAGTGACAGAAGCTTAAACCTTAGTTTGTGCGCTACTTCGTAAGGGGCTGATTTGGATCCAAACGTTTAATGCTATGGTTAGATTTTATCTTAATACTTTTCTCGTAGTTGCGGATGCTTGTGAGGGGGTTAATCATAAGTGGGAGGTTGTTCAAGTAAGAACAGCACCCAAACACCGATCCACCCACATATCAAATTATCAAAGTAGCGAACACGTATCAAACCAACATGATAAAAGTAACTAGATGAAATTCCCGTGTACCCTCAAGAACACTTTGCCTATTACTAGAGACGCTGTCCTTTGCCACAAAAGGATTGGGCTACCTTGCTGCACTTTATTTACCGATACCGTTACTTGCTTGTCACCAATTACCTTGCTATGAAACTATCTGTTACCAACAATTTCAGCGATTGCAGAAATTACCTTGCTGAAAACCGCTTGTCATTTCCTTCTGCTCTTCGTTGGGTTTGACACTCTTACTTATTGACAGGACTACGATTGATCCCGTATACTTGTGGGTCATCACTCGGTAGGGCCAATTTGGAAATATTGGTGGCACCGAATTTGAGTGGTAGGGTTTAGACAGAGTATTGTGTGGGAGAATTTCATGGGTATTTTTGGAGGCTAACTCTAAGCACTTGAGCAACCAGATAATCATGGATACCTCATCCCCTTTTAGTAGTACTGGCTTTCCTATGGACTCAAATGTGATTTCTCACAAAATGCAAAATGTAGAGTCTTTAAGCTTGATGCCAACAGATGTTCCTTGCATCTAGGGGATCTCCACACAATCCTTTGCCAATCCATTCATTGAACTTTTCTTGAAATATACTTGGTGGAATCATTTGTCCAATGAAATATATGTTGTTATTAATTACCAAAACCACCTAGGGAGAAGTTGTGCTTTTAGGGGCTCACTCAAGGGATCATAGCCTCGGTGCCTATCGGGGAGCCATATGACTCCGAAAAGGGAGAAGCCCTAAGGAAGCACCGGAGACCTTCATGCCCTCGAAGACATAGGCGGTGGCGCCCAAATTCGCATTTGACATCGTGTAAACCCAAGACCTTTCTGCCTATATAAAGGTAGGTTGTGCAAGCCCCTATGGCATATCATCTCAAATAAAAACTCTCGATAGCAATCTCATACACCATTGTAACCCCTCGCATGAGGTAACCCTCCACCATAAATAACAAAAGCAAGCAGGATGCAGGGTATTACTCTACGAAGGCCTAAACCTGGATAAATCCTTTGTGTGACCTCCGATCTGGGACTTCCAACTGCGATTGGACTCCTATAAGGGATTTGACGGTATTTTGCACTGTGAGATGGCACTCTAGGCATGGGAAGCGCTGGCCGGAGACCGATCTCAGATCGTGTATGTTCCATTTTCCCACGACCTTTCGTCGGGAACGATTCTAATCTTCGGCTCCCTCACCTTTGTGATCGATGAGGGGGGCTGGGTCAACATCAACCCACCGGCCCACCCTTACACTCAAGCATCTTCAACAACGCCTCATGGCGGCTGACCCCGATCAGGAGGGCGTATGTTACCACCATGGTCGGCGTGATCTGCGGGTTACCTCGGCCATGCATACCCAGAGGAACCATAGCCAACCACTCTAGTCGTCACGATGGTCTGCGGCAAGCCGGCAATTGCTACCTTACCCGCACACAAGAAGATTGCCTAATCGCCGATCGAATCACTAACTCTCGTCCTTAGATAGCGAAAGCAAGAACGATGAGCCACTCCGCCGCACTAATGAGGAATAAAATGATGGCCTTCAACCCATCAAGGAGGTCACCTACTCTTACATTAGGGAGAATCAGAATCATCCATGGGGTCATAGGATGGTGACACCTCGTGCAACGCAGTCACAAGCTCCACCCACCATTGGTTGCACGTTCGCGGATCCACCTACACTTTCGCGGCTCTCCTAGGCAAGCGCCTGGTCAAAGACAAATAAGTAAAATAGGTTCATCGGGCCAAATGACATATGGGACCAAGTCCGGCTAGCGCAGCAGCACCGCACTCGGCCATGGGGGCTACTACCATGCTTACAACGACGCCATACCTTAAATCTGTCTTCCACAACTTGTCCGACCTCCTTCAAAGCCTCCCATAGACGCCTCAGCACTTCATCTGCACTGCTCAAGGGCGTGGCGACCTCTAGAGGGACCTTCGGCCCCAAGTTATCGGACAAGAAGGAGGGCGCTCTTTTCATCACCCCCGAGGACGAGGCCAGTGGGCGATCTGGCCCGCTGACGACAACCTTCACAACGGTCGCCATTTCAGCCATGCTAGCAATTGGGAAAGCACTTGGTCCCAGAATGCCGGCCCCACCGACTGGAGCAGGCGTAGAGGCCGAAGCATGAAGAACCCCTAAACGTGTAACTTCCTTGGTAGCGTCCCCATCTTTGGAGTCGACCGCGAGGTTGATACGTCTCCAACATATCTATAATTTTTGATCATTTCATGCTATTATATTATATATCTTGTATGCTTTAGAGGCTATTTATATCATTTTTTTGGGAACTAACTTATTAATCTAGTGCCAAGTGCGAGTTCCTTTTTTTGCTTTTCTTTTGCATGAAATCATTACCAAAGGAAGTCCAAATGGAATGAAACTTTACGGTGATTTTTTCTGGACCAGAAGGGACCTTACAAGCATTTAGAGGAGACCACATGCCAGACAAGAGGACCACAAGGTCAGGCGGCGCGCCCCTCGGGGGGGGGGGCATGTGAGCTTGTGGGCGCCTTGTGGGTCCGCTTGACCTTATTCCACTTGTATAAATTCCCCAAAATCCCAAAACCACCAGAAGGAGAACCGAAACAATTTTTCTGCCTCCACAAGCCTCTGTTGTTCCATGATCCTATTTGGAGGCCTCCGCCTGTACTCTGGCGGAGGGGGGATCGATCATGGAGGCTATGTTCGTCGACCTTGCTACCACCATGATGATGTCTGAGTAGTCCACCACAGACCTACGGGTCCATAGTGATTAGCTAGATGACTCTCTCTCTCTCTCTCTCTCTCTCTCTCTCTCTCTCTCTCTTTGATCTTCAATACAATGTTCTCTTCGGAGATCTATCCGATGCAATCCTATTTTGCGGTGTGTTTGTTGGGATCCGATGGATTGCGGGTTTATATCAGATTTATTCATTGAAAGTAATTGAGTCAAATCTGAACTTTATTATGTGTGATTGTTATAACTATGTATGCTTTCAGATCAGTGAGTTTACTTTCCTCATGTAGATGAGTAGATCAACATAGGAAGTGGTGCATAGTAGTGGGTTCAATCTTGTGGTGTCCTCACCTCTTGACAGAAGTGGTAGCGAGGCACGTATTTGTATTGTTGCCATTAAGGATAAAACGATGGGTCTGAACATATTACTTGTCTTACTTTGTCTACATTATGTCATCTTGCTTAAAGATTTACTCTCTTTGTCATGAACTTAACACCATAGAAACATGTTGGATAGCGGTCGCTTGGTGAAGTAATAGTAGTAGATGCAGGGAGGAGTTAGTCTACTTGTCACGGATGTAATGTCTATATACATGATCATGCCATGAATAACGTCATAACTATGGGCTTTTCTATCAATTGCCCAACAGTAATTTGTTTACCCACTGTATGCTATGTTCTTGAGAGAGATGCCTCTAGTGAAAACTATGGCCCCCCAGGTCTACTCAATATGTTTATTAAAACTAATTTTACCTTGTTGCAATTTATTTATCTTTATTTTAGTTTGCAAATTATATATCTACCACGGATTTGATCCTTGCAATTAACGGATACAAGGGGATTGACAACCCTCTTCCCGACGTTGGGTGCAAATATTTGTTCGTGTGTGTGTAGCTACTATTGGCGGTTGTTTGCGTGATCCTCCTATCGGTTTGATAAACCTTGGTTCTCACTAAGTAAAATACTAGTTGCTACTTTACTACTTCAATCCCTTCCTCTTCGAGGAAAAACCCAACGCATCTACAAAGTAGCAGAATGATTTCTAGTGTCATTTCTGGGGAGTATCATCAAACAACTTGTGGTACCTACACACACCTCATTTACTTGTTCTACTTTTTACTTGCCTAGTTATGTTATCCTTATCATTAACACACAAAAACAAAAAATAAAAGTAGCAACTAAAATAAATGGATCCTCATCCGCTTGCTAATCTTTTCAAACTTGTTGCTTATTGTAAACCAATATCTAATAATGAAGTGATAAATGAAAATGCTATTGGGATAATCTTATTGAATGAAAACCATGATTGCAATGTTGATAATACAAATTCTATGAATATCAAATGTGCTAATGATCATGCTTGGGATGATAATCATGACGTTTCTTGTGATCTTGAGAATTTTGAGCCTCATAATGAATCTATTATTGACGATAAAATTTGCAATACTATTAAAAGTGGGGTTGGAAGACCATCAACTTTAGGTAAGAATCCCACATATTCAGAGAGTGTTCAGCCTCATGAAATTCTTGATAAAAGTGGGTTTGGAGAGGTCATGACTTTAGTTCATGTTAATCCTACTATCTTGGAAGATTATAAAACTGATCATGGAGAGAATATTTTATATTATAGCTATATTGTTGAATTTTAATATGATCCTACATGTTATTATCATGAGAGAGGAAAATATGGTTTTAGCAATCTTCATGTCAGTAAATTACCTCTCTTTGTGTTAAAATTATTAATTCTTTATTCTTCCTATTTGCATATCATAGATATTTTTTGTCTTGATAATTTTTCCCTATAAAATGCCTATTCATAGGAATAGGGTTAGACTTAAATATGTTTTTATGTGCTATATGATGCTCTCTTTGTGTTTCAATTTTTATCATTTATGTGAGCATCATTAAAATCTCAAGCCTATCTTAATGGCTATAAAGAAATAGCTTGTTGGCAGACAACCCAACAGTTATCCTTTTATGTCTTTGTGTGATGACATGATTTTTTTCAGATGTAATGATTGTTTTTTATCCTTTAATTAGTATTTATAACAAGTAAAGACTTTGGAATGATTTGGTTGCTAGTTGAATTGATACGATGCAAAAACGAAAACTTTTACGCCCAGTATTTGAATTTTATTGTGCACTGGAACTTGATAAATTACGGAAATTCTTACACAGTATTGATATAAAAATTGCCTAGGTTTTCTTAATGTTTCAGAATTTTCAGATTTACATAAGTATGGTTTTAGTACAGATCATTACAGACTGTTCTGTTTTAGATAGATTCTGTTTTTTTTTGCATAGTGTGCTTGTTTTACTGATTCTACTGATTGTATCAGGTGTATAAGTCATGGGAGATTTAGAATATAGTAGGTATTATGCAAGAACAATTATGAATCTATTTATGACAGTACTTAAGGTGTTTGATCTTATGATTATACTAATGGATCTCATGAGGTTTCTGTTGAGTTTTGTGCGCTGAAGTTTTCAAGTTTTGGGTGAGATCACGATGGGTAAAGGAATAAGGAGCGGAAAGACCCTAAGATTGGGGATGCCCTAGGCACCACAAGGTAATATTAAAGGAAGACCCAGGCATCTAAGGTTGGGGATGCCCCGGATGGCATCCCATCTTTTGTCTACAATCCAT
Organism: Elymus sibiricus; assembly: GCA_039707655.1. Taxonomy (NCBI): domain Eukaryota; kingdom Viridiplantae; phylum Streptophyta; class Magnoliopsida; order Poales; family Poaceae; genus Elymus; species Elymus sibiricus. The sequence goes on from CM077665.1 coordinate 279,166,688, forward strand.
GGGTATGTTACTTGGAGCTATATTATTATTCATCACATGATATGAGTTTTGCTTGGAGCATCGTGTATTATATTTTTCTTCTTTTTAGTTTATCACAATCATTGTTTACTGGACACACCTTTGGACAGAGACACGTATTCATCATAATTTATTAGAATGATCATTAGGCTTTGCTTATATCTTTTGAGTTAAGGCAATTATGCTCATGTGTTTCACATATATATTTAGAGCACGGTGGAAATTATATTTTGTAAAAATCATTAGAGCGGATAAAACGATGGGGTCTGAACATATTGCTTGTATTACTTTGTCTACATTATGTCATCTTGCTTAAAGCATTACTCTGTTTGTCATGAAATTAATACCATAGATGCATGATGGATAGCGATCGATTGGTGGAGTAATAATAGTAGATGCAGGCAGGAGTCGGTCTACTTGTCACGGACGTAATGCCTATATACATGATCATGCCATGAATAATGTCATAACTATGCGCTTTTCTATCAATTGCCCAACAGTAATTTGTTTACCCACCGCATGCTATGTTCTTGAAAGAGATGTCGCTAGTGAAAACTATGACCCCCGGGTCTACTCAATATATTTACTAAAACCCTATTTACCTTGCTGTAATTTATTTATCTTTATTTTAGTTTGAAAATTATCTAGCTACCACTATCGGATTTGATCCTTGCAATTAATGAGAACTAGGGGATTGACAACCCTCTTGCCTGCGTATGCAAGTATTTGTTCTTGTGTGTGAAGGTATTGTTGACGGTTGTTTGCATGATCCTCCTCCTGGTTTGATAAACCTTGGTTCTACTGAGGGAAATACTTGTTGCTACTTTACTACTTCAATCCCTTCCTCTTTGGAGAAAAAGCCAATACATCTACAAAGTAGCAGGGCTCCACAACAGGGGCTCCTCCCGACGGAAGGTTCGTGTAAGACAGCAAGGCATAGTTGGTAAACACCTAAAGGCTAAAGAGGCAACATACACAAGATCGGAGTGTAGCCCCGGTGCGTTGAACCTCCATGGGCATTTGCGTTGCCAGCACCACTGGTAGGGGCGTGGTGCGATTACACTGGCCATGGAGGGCTCCATCACAGACGAGACCGCGGGCCCATGCAGAGTGGCCCTAAACACAGAAGCAGAAGGCCAGCAAGGCCAAAAGTTGATAAATGAAGCCGATCTGTAGTCAGAAAAGTGGCTCACAGGGCAACTAGCAGCATATGTCTCCTTCGCACTAGTGTCGGAGCGATCAGAGGGATATGCATGCCAGGAGAATTCTACGGGTTCCCCCGGAGCTCATGAGGCTCATGGCTGGCCGGGGACCCCTCCCTGGCACCATGACGAAGCTTCTTAAGGGGTTGGCGGAGTGCCTCACTAGCCACCCCCTTCATATCCTCGCTGCCATCCTCACCCTCGTCCTCCTCAACGTCCTCAACCTCTTCGTCGTCATCGCCATCGACGACGGCAGCCTCATCATTGTTGTCATCATCACCCTCACCATCACCACCGTTGCAACCGCTCGATGGGGAGGTCGAGCTCTCGTCGCCCTCCTGTCCCTCGGAGACCTCCTCCAAAGCCTCTCCTGGGGCCCCTCTCCTTGTCTTTGTAGTTCCAGCTCCTACACGGGAGGACACAGGAGAAGCCATGGTCATTAGAGCGGCCACGACGAGATTCACTTGTTGCCCCGGAAGCGGGGGCTCGGAGTTAAAAGCCTCAAAGGCAGCGAATTCCTGACAAGAAGAACAAAGAAAAATTATGACATGACGCCCAAGCCTCCAAAGAAGAGAGCCGTAAGGAAATGCTTACGTTGCCCGGGGAAAGGGTGGCTGGGAATGGCAGGACAGCCTTCTTATGGGATTTGGCGAGGGCGTCGGGTCCCACTATGAAGCCGTGCCGAGCGTCAACGGCCACAGGGTCCAACTCCTCTTGGTAGACCCGCGCGGGGTCCTTCAGGCCTACATACCGTGAAAGCAGGAGGTCCCAGAGCTCTAACGGGAGGACATGATGTGCCACGCAGGTGCACACGATGTGGTCTCCTATGAATCCACCTCTCTAGAGGCGAGTAGTGGCCTCCTCCAAAGCCTTGACCTCTAGCATCGGCTTGGTAAGCGGAGCCCATGACCACAACTTTTGTGGGGGCTCGTTCACGAAGGCCAGTAGGTCTTCGGCGACCCTTCATGTGGAACCAGGATTTGAGCCACTCCCGAATGGACTTCCGAAGGTTGAAACAGAAGAAACCATAATTAGGGAGGAATTGCAAAATGGCCCCACCAAACTTGCAAAAGGCGACCTCGTTTGTCTACACGCAGACCCGAAAGAAATAACAAAACAACTCAAAGTGAGGAGCAGTCCCAAGGTAGCACTCGCAAAAGGTGATGAAATTGGCGATGTGGAGCACCCTGTTAGGCTGAATGTGGTGTAGTTGACAGCCAAAGAAGTGCAAGAGGCCCCATACAAAGGGGTGGAGCGGGAAAGCAAGCCCCCACCCAAAATAGCCCAAGCACAAGATGTGCTCGCCTTTACGGGGCTCTGGCGAGACCTCCTTCGTCGAAAGATGAACACTCAGGTTCGCTGGCATAAGGAGATTGTCCTTATACCACTGGATCCCACTCTCCGTAGTTGCGGAGGGAAACCACTTCCCAGTGGACTTGGGGATTGCATTCGTCGAGGGAGGTGTCTTGCTTCCTCTTCCTGCTGGTAGCACTCAATGAAGACTTCTGGCGAGAGGCCCGCTCCTTTTCCTTACTCTCTATCCTAGCCATCGACGATGAAGGGGAGGAAATGCAGGGGAGGAAGAGAAAGTAAGCGCAGTGGAGAAACGACAAGAAGTTTTCGAGATGAACAAAGACGATGTAATGAAGCCAGGTAGGGTTTGTAACCCCGGTTTCCCCCTTCTTGTAGGTGGCCGAACCAGAAGCGTCACTTGCACGAGGTGGAACGGGTATTTTCCTCCGTCTACATAAGTATTGTTTTTTTGCAGATCAATTGGAGCAACAATCCCGGGGACATAATCACTTTGAGATTCATAGGAAGCCATGTAAGGGCCCGCCTGCCTACATCAGTGAGCTTCACGAAGACACTAAAGTTCAAACAGATCCTGGGCAAAGCATGAGAGCCCATCTGAGTTCTTGTAAACTTTTACTGCGACCTCCGCCACACTCGGGGGCTACTGACGGGGTCATGTGCCCAGGGTAACCAATGACAAGCAGGCTGGCCTTGTACAAGACACGTAGCCCGTTATATCCAAAGGCAAAGAGGAAACCCTATGAGGCATAAGACCTTCGTTGTCTCCAAGAAGAGAGGGCGACATCGCCCCGGATGGCATCAACCATGTAAACCCTAGACCTCTCCTTTCCTTCCCATATAAAGGGAGGTCTAGGGCACCCATTGGCATCTATCCACACATAGGAGAGCCCCAGTAGCAATTTCATTCACCATTGTAACCCCTCACACGAGGTATCCCTCCACTATATATGAATCAGCAAAACCAGCAGTACGTAGGGTATTAGTCTCCAGAGGCCCGAACCTAGATAAACACCTCGTCTGACCTCCGATCCATGACTTCCAACTACACTTGGGCCCCTACGGAGGGATCTGACAGAATTTCACTGCGTCAGCCCCACCGCCACCAACTCTATCCCGCGGCCTCCAAGCAGTGCCAACATTGGCGGACTGGCTCCAGGCCACGCCAGGAGACCCCAAACTGCTGGCGGCCCTCACACATGTGCTCCACAGAACAGTGGAACTCTAGGACAACATCTACTACTCACGGGAGAGGCTCGCAAGCACCGACAGTGCCCTATCCGCCGCCAACCATCCTGCTCGCGAGCACCCACAAGAGTCAACAGAACAGTCGGAGGCTGCATCGGGGGCTGTGAGTCACAAACCTTCGACAAACCATACCAGCCATTGTTTTGCAACAGCGGTCGGCCTTACCACCAACGAGCCTCACACCGGCGGGATGTCCAACCGACCAGTACGACGCATGTAGGCAAGCAATGGAGAATCATGGGTGAGGGTGTCCCGGACTAGGGGGCACCAGCCTGAGGTGTTGAGCTCGCATGGGCCAAACTAAGGTCCACTAAAGTCGTCACCTTGAGGACAGATGAAGCAGAAGAATTAATCATGAACAAGCTAGAGATCTCCGAAGACTTGATGTGCACTCCAGGGATAACTCTAGTATTCGACATGCTTATCTCTAGGTGGCAACTAACTTGACGTGTAACCTAGATACCCCGGGCATCTATATAAGCTGAGGATCTTAGTCCATAGAGGGACAAGTTGGTATGCATAACTTAGACAAGCTTATCAAAGGTGATCATATACTTGGTGTTAAAGATGTTATATTTGATAAAGATAGACTTTGTAGTGCTTGTCAAGCTGGTAAACAAGTTGGAGGAAGCCATCCCGCAAAGAATATCATGATTACTAGGAGACCACTCGTGTTGCTTCATATGGATCTTATTGATCCCAATGCTTATAAGAGCCTCGATGGAAATTCTTTTGGCTTAGTCATAGTCGATGATTTTTCTAGATTAACGTGGGTATTCTTTCTTGATGATAAGTCTCGGGTTCAGAAGATCTTCAAAAGCTTCGCGTGGAAGGCCCAAAATTAGTTTGAAGTGAAGATCAAGAAAGTTCGGAGTGATAACGAATCGGAGTTCAAGAACACGAATGAGGACACCTTTCTTGACTAAGAAGGGGTCTCACATGAGTTTTTGGCTATGTACACACCTCAACAAAATGGAGTTGTTGAGAGGAAGAACCGGACTCTCATGGAGATGGCGAGAACGATGCTTGATGAGTAAAAACTCCAAGTCACTTTTGGGTGGAACCGATGGAAACAGCTTTTCATGCCACTAACCGAGTCTACCTTCACAAGCTTCTCGGTAAAATGGAATACGATCTACTCACCGGTAACAAACCCCAAGTGGGATACTTTAGGGTATTCAGCTCTAAGTGTTACATACTTGATACACATTATCGTTCTAAATTTCCTCCTAAATCACATGAAGGTTTCCTACTTGGTTACGGATCAAACTCTCAGACATACCGTGTCTACAACAACTTCACTAGAAAAGTTGAAGAGACGGTAGATGTGAAGTTTGATGAGACTAATGGTTTGCAAGTCGAACAATTGCTAATTGAGGTAGGAGACAAAGATCCTTCGGAAGCAATTCATGATCTATCCATATGCAAGATTCATCCCATGGAGGTGAAGGAAAGTACTTCATCAACTCAAGTGGAAGCCCCCACTTCACATCAAGGTGAACCGCAAGATAATGTGGAGGTATCCACAAGTGGTACACGTCAAGATGAAGCAAATGAGGAAGTGCAACTAGAAGATCCACCTCAACCTCCCTCTCCACAACAACAACAACAACAGCAGCAAGAACAACAACAGCAGCAGCAACAGCAGCAGCAATATGCTCTAACATAGGTGACCTAGTCGCTGACCATCATCTAGATGAAACCTCTTGGTTGGATCATCTTTGAGTTGTATGCCTTTCTTGTCACCAATCAATCTTCATCTAGTTGAAAATTCAGGGCAAATCTTATTGAAAATTCATGGCAAATCTTATTGAAAATTCATTTCAAATGTTATTGAAAATTCATTGCAAATCTTATTGAAAATTCATTGCAAATTTTATTGAAAATTCATTGAAAATCTTATTGAAAATTCATTGAAAATCTTATTGAAAATTCATTGCAAATCTTATTGAAAATTCATTACAAATATTATTGAAAATTCCTTACTAATTTTATCTATGCTCTCTGAAAATTCTCTGAAAAGTTTTTTTTGCCAAATTTGCAAAGTTTGCCTCTGCCAAGTTTCTGTTTACAACTCGGAACCTCCAACTAAGAGATTTCGTCATCACCGATATAGCAACTACGTTGCAAAGTGGTTCTTTGGTACAACCGATATGAAACCACTCGGTACCATCGAATTACCTAAGGGTCCTTACTCTAGTTTCGGTTCCACTAGACTATCTTGACTCTGAGTCACCGATTTTTCTGCTGCCAGAGTTCTTCGCCAAACAATTTGTATTTTCTCTAGCTCTACTCCATGACTCTTCTCTCTAGGATCCCTTACCCTTTGACCCTTCTTAGAAATTAATGCTAAAGGGGGATAAATACCAATATCAAAGCTTAAAATGTCTATTAAGGGGGAGATTATGTATTAAGGGGGAGAGATCAAAGTCAACAGGTGACACCTTTTTGAAAGTACGAAGACTAAGTGTTGTTTTGATCGTTCTACATGATCTTGCTGGTTTAGACTTACCTCACCCTACCTGCTCCCAAAATCTACATGCTAAGATTCAGGGGGGAGGTAAGAGAATAAATTCCATACTCAGGAGAGATAGTTCTATTGAAATCTTTTTGAAAATATTTTTTGAAAACATATTTTGGGGACTTTCGGTCTCAGTGAAAAGCCAAAAGTTAGGGCATTTTGCACTAGTCGGTAGAACCGAGTTTATACTTCGGTTTCACCGAGTTGGGCAATAATGTTGTAATGGTTGGATTTTTGGAGAAGCCTATAAATACACCTCCACCCCCTCTCACTCATTGATAGAGCCATCAGAACGAAACTACACTTCCACCATTCATTTTCTGAGAGAGAACCACCTACTCATGTGTTGAGATCAAGAGATTCCATTCCAACCAATAGATCCTTGATTTCTAGCCTCCCCAAGTTGCTTTCCACCACATCAATCTCTTCTACCAAGCTAAATCCTGTGATAGAGTGATGTAGTATTGAGGAGACTATCTTTTGAAGCACAAGAGCAAGGAGTTCATCATCTATACACCATCTATTACCTTTTGGAGAGTGGTGTCTCATAGATTGGTTAGGTGTCGCTTGGGAGCCTCCTATTTCGTGTCGAGTTGGACCAAGAAGTTTCTAAGGGCAAGGAGATCGCCTACTTCGTGAAGATCTACCCTGAGTGAGGCTAGTCCTTCGTGGACATAAGAAATGGTGGAATAGACAAGGTTTCTTATTCATGGGCCCTTCATTGGTGGAGCCCTTCATGGACTCACGCAGCGGGTACCCTCTGTGGGTTGATGTCTCCATCAACGTGGACGTATGATAGTACCACCTATCGGAACCACGCCAAAAATCTCCATGTCTTCATTGCATTTGATCTTCCAACTCTACCATCCTTTATGTTTCTTTCAAATGCATGATACTTACATTTCGCTTCTCTATATCTTGATATGCATGTGTAGGACTCATTGGATGAAACTTAACTTGTGCTAAAATTTGTCTAAATCTCAAGCAAATTAAAAACTGCTCATTTGTCTTGTTAAGTGTCTATACACCCCCTCTAGACGCCTCTTCTGAATCCCACATTCTACCCCTTCTGTCACGAGGTGAGGACACCGCAAGGTTGAACCTACTACTATGCACCACTCCCTCTGATGATCTACTTATCTACTTGGGCAAAGTTAACTTATATATCGGAAAGCATACATAGCTATATGAAATCATGCATAATAAATCAAAGATTTGATCAATTACTTTCAATGAATATATGAACATAAATTTGCAATTCATCAGATCCCAACAAAACACACACACACACACAAAGATAGATAGAGAGAGAAAGACATCTAGCTACAACTATGGATCTGAAGATCCGGTTGTAACTACTCACACATCATGTGGGAGGCAGCAAGGTTGATGAAGATGGCCTCCATGATGGATTCCCCCTCTAGCAGAATGCGGAAAAGGCCTCCAGATGTGATCGTAGCGGAACAGAGACTTTTGGCGGCGATTTTTTTTGGATGCTCCCCTAGGGTTTTTAGGATATTTGGGAATTTATAGAACGAAGACGCGATCCACGGGACCCACGGGGGAGTCACAAGGGGGAGGGCGCGCCCTACCCACCAGGGCGCGTCCCCGCCCTTTTGGCTGCCACGTGTATCGTCTGGTCTCACTGTGAAGCTCCCATGTCTTGTTTTGGTCCAGAAAAAATATCAAAAAGTTTCATCACGTTTGGACTGCGTTTGGTACAGATTTTCTCTAAAACTAAAAACACGCAGAAAATAACAACTAACACTAGGCTCTGAGTTAATAGGTTAGTTCCCAAAAATGATATAAAATGGCATATAAAGCATACACGATTTATAAAGTAGTAGCATGAAACCATCAAAAATTATAGATACATTGGAAACGTATCAGGGATTTCATTCTAATTTCGCTCCCTTCCTTGCTCCTCCACTTTCTCTGATTCCTCTGATTTCGACGTCGTGATTTCAAAGTTTGTTGTCTTCGGCCCCGTCATTTCTTCCCCTGTCTAGTGAGAGATGGGCTCTCTTAGTTCCCCGGCTAATCCTCGCGACGTGCAGGCGACCAAAGATGTGGAGAAGAAGTGGAAATCAAAGAGTTCAAGTGCTGCAATCGAGCTCCAACCTAGTGTTGATGACTTCGTCAGCCGGTGGACTCGCTCCACCGCCTCCGATGGAGACGTTGAGAGGTTGGTGGCAGAGGGATCCTTCCCTTCTCATCTCTGATACCAAATTTCTATGTCACTGCAGTACTTTTCGGAGCCACTGCCAGGTGCGCACATGCTCCATCTTGATTTTTTTGTGCAAGGCCTTGACTTCCCCCTACATCCCTTCGTCCGAGGGCATCTCTTCTACTTCGGCATACAACTCCACCACCTCAATCCCACCAGCATCATGCACATAACGAACTTCATAATGTTCTGCGAGTGCTACTTCAGGGCTGCCCCCATTTTGACGTCTTTCGACGCTTCTTAAGTGTCAAGGGGTACATGTATGGCAGCGTCGTTCGCGACATCGGAGGGGTCAACCTCTATTTGCGTCCTAATTCCCCCTTCTTTCCTATGCCCCTCTCACGATCGATGGGGTCCTGGTAGAACAAGTGGTTTTACGTGTCCGGCCTCGAGGCTAACCTACCGCCCTTCTGCGGTGACCCCCCGAAGCGCCTGAATTCTTTGGAGTCCCCAGCCGACCTCTCCGAGAGTACGGACCTGCTGATGGCAGCTACCGTGCGCCTGAAGGATGAAAGCCTGACGGGCATTCAGATCGCGTGGACTTGGGTGGAGCGCTGCAAGCTTCCCATGAGGTCTCGCGATACGCTCATGAGCGACTACCTCGGCCAGTCTAATTTATCTCGTACCTCCCCCGATGTCCTTGAAGAGGAGGTGGGTCGTCGTCGACTCGCCCTTTTGTCGGGGTTAGAACCCCACAAGGTGTTGCTGAAGGCTGCGGTGGAGACCCTATACCGTGAGGCTCCGCCTGGAGGTGCGAGTTTCCTGGCTTTATCTTTGGATGGTAAAGGAGGTATATCTGTAATCCTGATCTTTGTTGTCTGGTAGGAGTTCGTGGGATTTCCCGCTCTACAGTAGGAGCCCCCGCTGCCAGGCTAGGCTCTTAGCCTGGAGATGTAGGCCCTACTGCAGGTAGCGTCATGGCGCACCCCTCCTTCCCGGAAGGGGAAGAAGGTCGCCTCTTCAGTCGACGACAAGGTTGTCGGTGGGGTGGCCAATGGCAGCGTCACACAGGAAGGCGAGCCCTCCTCCCCCCTTAGAGGGAAGAATGGTGGGGTGCCCGTGGCGGCAAACCTTGGTGGTTTGCTTGCTCGGTCTGTGGAGGATGTTGGTCTGGCGGCCTCCAAGGGTGGTCTTCCTATGACCATGCCGGAGGTTATCGCATTTCGCCGGTCTCGTGGAGATCTGGAGCCCCCGTTCTGCTGATAGTGTCGCTGGTGGTATCGGCGCCCAAAAGTCAACGTCTTGCGGAGCCCGCTCGGTACGGTTTTGTTCTCTTTTGAAGTGTTGATGATGTATGGGCGACCTTCCGGACTCTGATCTTGGTATCTTTGAGGAGGTTCTGCGTCCGCCGAGATTTCGTCCTTCACCGTTGTGTAGGCACGGGAAGGCGCTCTGGAGCCTCATGGCGATCACCAAGTCGTTCTAGAGGAGGCCGCCTCCTTATTAGTGGTAAGGGTTCCTATAACTGCTATTTGTTTCAGGCTTTTCGTTGCGGTGGTGACTTGTGTTTATCCCGCAGCCGTTGATGTAGCCCCCAGCTCTTTGTCAGATCATTTAGCCAGTCTTGACGTGGCACGGGGTTCTGCACATGCTGCTGCCCGAGAGGCTGCAACCTCTCATGGGAGGATAGGAGAGGTCGGCGAGAGCACGTCTGCCGCTCTCGTAGCCCCCTTGGCCTCTGTCGCGCTGGCCACCGCAGTGGTTTGCTTGAAGGATGTGCTGAACCCTGATACGTCTCCAATGTATCTATAATTTTTGCTTGTTCCATGCTGTTATATTATCATTCTTGGATGTTTTACAATCATTTTATTACAACTTTATATCATTTTTTGGGACTAACCTATTGACATAGTGCCAAAGTGCCAGTTGTTGTTTTTGCTTGTTTTTTACTTCGCAGAAAATCAGTACCAAACGGAGACAAAACGTTGCGGGGATTTTTGTGGATTTTTTACGTACCAGAATAAAGAAGATGGGCCAAAGATCACTAGAAGAGGGGGCCCAGGGTGGCCATCCCCCACGAGGGCGCGCCAGAGCCCCCCTGGCGCGGCCTAGTGGGTGATGGGCACCTCGGGCACCCCCTCCATCGCCTCCGATGCCTATAAATTCCCAAATATTCGGAAACCCTCAAAAATAACCCTAGACTCTCCGCTCCGCCGCCGCAACTCTCTGTATCGACGAAAAACCAATCTGGAGATGTTCCAGTACCCTGCCGGAGAGGGGAATCCATCTCCGGTGGCTATCTTCATCATCCCGGCGGAGGCCATGACGAGGAGGGAGTAGTCCACCCTCGGGGCTGAGGGTATGTACCAGTAGCTATGTGTTCAATCTCTCTCTCTCGTGTTCTTGAGATGTCACGATCTTGATGTATCACGGGCTTTGTTAATATAGTCGGATCACATGATGTTATTCCCTTGCTACCTTGTTGTGATGAATTGAATCTTTCCCTTTGAGATATCGTTATGTTGGATTGAATATTGGATTTGAGAACACTTGATATATGTCTTGCATTTGGATACCCGACATGACAATGGGGTGTTCTACTGATTCACTTGATATATGTTTTGGTACTCAACTTGCGGATTCCCGCGGTGACATTGGGGTAATCTATGCATAGGGGTTGATACACGTTCTTGTCCTACTTTCTCCGATAGAAGTCTTGGGGTACTCTTTGAGGTTCTTTGTGTGGATTGAGTATTATGAATCTGAAATTGTTTTATGTGTATCGTATAATTAATTCATGGATACTTGTGGTGACATTGGAGTATCTAGGTGACATTAGAGTTGGTTGATGCGTATCATATGGTGTTATTCTAGTACGAACTCTTAGATAGATCGATCGGAAAGGATAACTTGGTGTTATCTTAGTACGAACTCTTGGATAGATCGATCGGAAAGAATAACTTTAAGGTGGTTTCGTACCCTACAAACAATTTCTTCTTATGTTCTCCGCTAGATAAGAACTTTGGAGTGATTCTTCGTTGCACGTTGAGGGATGGTTATGTGATCCAATTATATTAGCATTGTTGAGAGATTGCACTAGCGAAAGTATGGAACCTAGGCCTTGTTTTCAAGCATTGAAATACCATTTGTGCTCACTTTTGTTACTTGCTACCTTGCTGTTTTTATATTTTTAGTTTACAAAAACCTTTATCTACCATCCATATTGCACTTGTATTACCATCTCTTCGCCGAACTAGTGCACCTATACAATTTGTCATTGTATTGGGTGTGTTGGGGACACAAGAGACTTTTTATTATTTGATTGCAGAGTTGTTTGAGAGAGACCATCTTCATCCTACACCTCGAACGGATTGATAAACCTTAGGTCATCCACTTGAGGGAAAATTGCTACTGTCCTACAAAACTCTGCGCTTGGAGGCCCAACAAAGTCTACAAGAATAAAGTTGCGTAGTAGACATCAAGCTATTTTCTGGCGCCGTTGCCGGGGAGGTGAGTGCTTGAAGGTATATCTTTAGATCTTGCAATTAAATCTTTTAGTTTCTTGTTTTTCACTAGTTTGGTTTTATAAAAGAAAACTACAAAAAATGGAGTTTAGGTTGCATCAATTGGTTCGTCTTTTTAATGTCTTTCGTGAAAATGATGGTTTGGAAAATTGTGCTCAATTGGTAGAGGAAGAATTTATGAACATGCTTAATGAGAATTCCTTGAATGATGAGCATGATTGCAATATTGCTAGTATGAATTCTCTGAATATCCATGATGCTAATGATATGCAAAGCCACAAGCTCGGGGATGCTATGCTTGATGAAGATGATATTTTTAGTCCCCCAAGTTTTGATGAGCAAATTTGTTATGATAATGACATGCCTACTATCTATGATGATTATCATGATGACATGTATGCTATAAAGAGTGATAGTAACCATGAAACTTGTCATCATGATTTTAATATTCAAAGTGGTTATGTCAATCAAGTATCTCATGATAGTTATTTTGTTGAGTTTGCTCCCACTATTATGAATGAGAAGAAAATTGCTTATGTCGAGAGTGACAAATTTTCTATGCTTGTGGATCATGAAGATAATGCTTTATCTGATAGTTATGTTGTGAAATTCCTTCATGATGCTACTGAAAATTATTATGAGGGAGGAACATATGCTTGTAGGAATTGCAATAATATCAAGTTTCCTCCCTATGTGTTCAAAGTTTTGAAGTTATGCTTGTTTTGCCTTCCTATGCTCGTTGATTCTTGCTCCCATGAATTGTTTGCTCACAAAATCCCTATGCATAGGAAGTGGGTTATACTTAAATGTTCTTGTCATGTGATTCATGATGCTCTCTTACATGTTCCAATTACTACTTTTTACGTGAGCATCATTGAAATCATCATGCCTAGCTAAAAGGCTTTAAAGAAAAGCGCTTGTTGGGAGACAAACCAACACTTTTACTTTCTGTTTTTGTGTGTTAACATGATTAAGCTACTGTGGTAATCATGTTTTGTGTCTTTTATTTCAATAAAGTGCCAAGTAAAGCCTTTGGGATGACTCACAAGATGAGTAGAATTGATGCTGAACCAAAACAGAAACTTTTGACTCCAGTACAGGAATTTTAATTTTTTACTGGAGCGTGATAATGATCTGAAATTTTTACACAGTCTTCATATACAAATTACTCAGGTTTTCCTAATTTTTCAGAAATTTTAGAGACAGGGAAGTATGGCTATACTACTGATCTTCACAGACTGTTCTGTTTTTGACAGATTTTGTTTTGCATGCATAGTTTGCTTGTTTTAGTGTTTCCATAGCTTATATTTAGTGGTATAAATTATGTAAATGATATAATAAAGTAGGTATCATGTGGTAAGAATTATGAATCTTGTCTTGACAGTACCTAACTGAATGATTTATCTTTATTACACTAACCCTTCTCACGAAGTTCCGTTAAGTTTTGTGTGATTGAAGTTTTCAAGTTTTGGGTGAGACACCGATATGAGGAGAATAAGGAGTGACAAGAATCTAAGTTTGGGGATGCCCAAGGCACCCCCAAGGTAATATCCAAGGAATACTCAAGCGCCTAAGCTTGGGGATGCCCCGGAAGGCATCCCCTCTTTCGTCTTCAACACTATCGGTATATCTTACTTGGAGCTATATTTTTATTCGTCGCATAATATGTGCTTTGCTTGGATCGTCATTATATTTTGTTATTTTCTGTTAGGTGTTATTCATGATCTTGTTTTTCAATAAAAATTTCCAATAACTGCCTTCTGATGCTTGCATTGCATGTTTGATGTATGCTGTGTAAAAACAGAAACTTTTGCTGTAGTGTTTGAATTTTCATATTTTACTGGAACGTGAAAAGTTTCTGAAATTTTTACACGGTATTTTCATATAAATTATTTAGAATGTAATAAATTTTCATAATTTTTTGAGTTACAGAAATACACTAGTTTAATAGATTACTACAGACTGTTCTATTTGGACAGATTGCTGTCATAGTTTCGTTATCTACTTATCCTATAGTTTCCATAGCCTATATTGGTAGATATAAATTGTGGAAACGATAGTAAATAGTAGATGATGTTTGAAAATTATTGTGTAACTTGTCTTGGCAGTACATGAAGTGTCGATTTGTTCTTATGAGTACTAACCTATCTCACGAGTTCTTTTCGAGTTTTGTGTGGATGAAGTTTTTGAGAATAGGTGAAACCGGGATATGAGAGGATTGAACGAGATACAAAATCTCAAGATTGGGGATGCCCAAGGCACCCCAAGTAAATATTTCAAGAAGTATCAATCATCTAAGCTTGGGGATGCTACGCATCCCACCTCTCTTCGTCAACTATCGGTTAGCCTATGTTGAGCCTAAATTTTTATTCGTTCACATGATGCGTGCTATTCTTGGAGTTCTATTTTTGTTTTGTTTGCTGTTTGAATAAAATACTCAGATCTGAACATATTTATTGAGAGAGAGAGAGTCCTCACATAACTACTTAATTGTTTGACTACTCATTGATCTTCACTTATATCTTTTGAGAGATGAAATCTTTATGCTCATGTGCTTCACTTAAATTTGTTTGAGCTTGCCAAAAAGCAATGGCAATATATGAAACTAGTCCCAAAGTGATAGATATCCAAGGAGGATATAATAAAAACTTTCATGATGATCATTGGAAAAATTAAACTTGATTCCTTGTAATAGTTTTGAAACATGATGATAGTAATATGTGAGTCATGTTAGTGAGTAATTATGCTTAGTAGGAATATTGGTGTTAAGGTTTGTGATTCCCTATGCATGCACGAAAGTCAATAGTTATGCAATGAAGTTACATCCTACTTGTGGTGCATGATTCGGTGTTAGTTATGTTCAATGCTCACTTATGTGATTTTTCGTTTCTTGGTTTGGTTGCTTCCCAATCTATTTGCTAGCCTTCATTTGTACTAAGTAGAAATACTACTTGTGCATCCAAAATCCTTAAACCAAGTTTTGCCTTATGAGTCCACCATACCTACCTATATGCGGTATTTCCATGCCGTTCCAAGCAAATTTGTATGTGCCATCTCTAAATTTTCAAAATAAATTTTCTCTTTTGTGTGCCCGTACCGCTCATGAAATGGTGGGGAGTGTCAAATATTTTTCCATGCTAGATGTGTTATTCCCAAGATGAGTGTTTATTCACTTGTCATTGCACGAGAGTGCGGCGGTAATAGGGATGCCCATTCCCGAAATGAAAAAGAAAAAAAATACTTTATGTTGTCAAATAATAAATTCCATGGAAAGTGTTGGTATGGAAGGCAACCGTGGATACGGCCCGCCATGGAAAGTGAAAGTTTGGTGGGAAAAAGAATAAACTTTATTTTCTGTTTGGGAACCGCCTATGATATATCTAGCATGGAAAGTATTGTGAACTACTTTGTCGTTTTTGTTGACAGGAAAAGCATGCCACCCAAAATATTTTTTCTCTCTCAATTTAAACCTTGAGCTCTGGCACCTCTACAAATCCCTACTTCCCTCTGCGAAGGGCCTATCTATTTACTTTATGTAATTTTTATTTTTACTTTGAGTCTCATCTTCTCTTATAAGCACCAACTAGGGGGCACTATGATCGTACTTGAGCATTGGGCATAGCTAATATTTGAGTGTGTTTCATGAATGGATCAATGATTGAGCATGATGGGCTAGGGATAACTTTCTTTAGTGTTGATATTTTGAAAGACATGGTTGCTTGTTGACATGCTTGAGTATTGAAGTCATTATGTTGAAACTAGACTATTGCTTTGAATCATTTACAAGTCCAAATGTCCATGCTATACAAAGAAGAAAAGAATATGATGAACATGTTAGGCAGCATTCCACATCAAAAATTCTGTTTTTATCATTTGCCTACTCGAGGACGAGTAGGAATTAAGCTTGGGGATGCTGATACGTCTCCAACGTATCTATAATTTTTGCTTGTTCCATGCTGTTATATTATCATTCTTGGATGTTTTACAATCATTTTATTACAACTTTATATCATTTTTTTGGGACTAACCTATTGACATAGTGCCAAAGTGCCAGTTGCTGTTTTTGCTTGTTTTTCACTTCGCAGAAAATCAGTACCAAACGGAGACAAAACGCTGCGGGCATTTTGTGGATTTTTTATGGACTAGAAGAAAGAAGATGGGCCAAATATAAACAGAAGAGGGGGCCCAGGGTGGCCATCCCCCACGAGGGCGCGCCAGAGGCCCCCTGGCGCGGCCTGGTGGGTGATGGGCACCTCGGGCACCCCCTCCACCGCCTCCGATGCCTATAAATTCCCAAATATTCAGAAACCCCCAAAAATAACCCTAGACTCTCCGCTCCGCCGCCGCAACTCTCTGTATCGACGAAAAACCAATCTGGAGACGTTCCAGTACCCTGTCGGAGAGGGGAATCCATCTCCGGTGGCCATCTTCATCATCCCGGCGGAGGCCATGATGAGGAGGGAGTAGTCCACCCTCGGGGCTGAGGGTATGTACCAGTAGCTATGTGTTCAATCACTCTCTCTCTCTCTCGTGTTCTTGAGATGTCACAATCTTGATGTATCACGGGCTTTGTTAATATAGTCGGATCACATGATGTTATTCCCTTGCTACCTTGTTGTGATGAATTGAATCTTTCCCTTTGAGATATCGTTATGTTGGATTGCATATTGGATTTGAGAACACTTGATATATGTCTTGCATGTGCATACCTGAGGTGACAATGGGGTGTTCTACTGATTCACTTGATATATGTTTTGGTACTCAACTTGCGGATTCCCGTGGTGACATTGGGGTAATCTATGCATAGGGGTTGATACACGTTCTTGTCCTAATTTCTCCGATAGAAATCTTGGGGTACTCTTTGAGGTTCTTTGTGTGGATTGAGTATTATGAATCTGAAATTGTTTGATGCGTATCGTATAATTAACTCATGGATACTTGTGGTGACATAGGAGTATCTAGGTGACATTAGAGTTGGTTGATGCGTATCATATGGTGTTATTCTAGTACGAACTCTTAGATAGATCGATCGAAAAGGATAACTTGGTGTTATCTTAGTACGAACTCTTGGATAGATCGATCGGAAAGAATAACTTTAAGGTGGTTTCGTACCCTACAAACAATTTCTTCTTATGTTCTCCGCTAGATAAGAACTTTGGAGTGATTCTTCGTTGCATGTTGAGGGATGGTTATGTGATCCAATTATATTAGCATTGTTGAGAGATTGCACTAGCGAAAGTACGGACCCTAGGCCTTGTTTTCAAGCATTGCAATACCGTTTGTGCTAACTTTTGTTACTTGCTACCTGGCTGTTTTTATATTTTCAGATTACAAAAACCTTTATCTACCATCCATATTGCACTTGTATTACCATCTCTTCGCCGAACTAGTGCACCTATACAATTTGCCATTGTATTGGGTGTGTTGGGGACACAAGAGACTTTTTATTATTTGATTGCAGGGTTGTTTGAGAGAGACCATCTTCATCCTACACCTCCCATGGATTGATAAACCTTAGGTCATCCACTTGAGGGAAAATTGCTACTGTCCTACAAAACTCTGCGCTTGGAGGCCCAACAAAGTCTACAAGAATAAAGTTGCATAGTAGACATCAAACGCCCAGTTGGATGGGCTTGGCAACCTTGCTGAGGCCACTTGTTAGGTGAGGTCCGCGTGAGATAAATTGTATATTATAAGTGGTAGCCCCCAAGGCTTAGCGTGATGCCCATTATGGACGCATGCAGTCTTTGTTCATTTCTAAGGCCAAGTATTTTTGCAGAGAGTGGAAAGATTGGAGAGTGATGTCGAGGGACTCCGCCGGCAGCTTGAGGTGTAGCAGAGTGAGGTCGCCTGCCTATCGGCGCTTGCCTTCGGATACGTCCATAAGTTTTCTTGCTTGTGATAGTTTGAGTTATGTCGTGTCAGCATTGGTGGTTATTGCTGCCTTGCGGTGCCTCCCTTTTGCAGCATCAGAGGAAGTCGAGGCCCTACAACAAAAACTTTAGGAGTCAGAAGGAGCACGTACCGAGTTCCATACTGTTGTGGTTGTTGCCAGTGGCGATCTTGCGGGCTATTGGCAAAAGATAGCCGATCTTGAGAGTTCGCTCGCGGGCAAGGAGGAGTTTCAGAAGCAGGCTACTGAAGTAAAGCGGAAGGACGCCAAGGCACAACGCCTCTTCAAAGCCCGCACTGTGGCAGATGAGCGTGCGCGGTGCCTAGCAAAGGAGCTCCATTCTCTGAAGACTACCGTCTCGCGTAAGTTACTATTCACCAAGACTGCTACTTGGTTTTTTTGCCTGATTTTGTCTGCTTATCCCAGTGCCGCTTCCGAGCATTGTGCATGAGGATGCAGTGACGCGGCTACAACAAGCCGCCGACCATACCCAACGGATGGTGGCCGCCCTTGGCACAGCTTGTGGTACTTTTTACCATGGGGAGGAGTACATTGACGACACCCTGGATGGTGTTGTTATGCTGCTTGCGTGAGCTCGTGCTCAAATATTGGATTGGCAGTACTCCTCGCATACGAGGGCGCCATGAGGGTTGTTACCGGTGTCAGGCCGCGACTGTCGGAGGTATTCTTCGGTCGGATCCATGGTATATCTGAATTTCCCATCCCAGATCCCTCAGCCATGGAGGTTGGAGCGAAGGCCAAGTATGTAGTGGATGCCTATGAGCTGCAAAGAATAATTAAGAGGTATGTCGCTGAGCAGGGCGTTTGTAGGCCGCAAATGTATGTGTCGGGACTCTGATCCTAGGTCACATAGATCTAGCATGTAACACATCATATCACTTTGTGCCCTCACGCACGGTATCCCACGGCAGCAGCCATTACCTTGGTCGGGAATGTTTGCGTCTTTTGGCTCATGTATATGATTATGTCACTAGCATCCATATGACAAAGAACCCGGGTCAACACCAAGGTGGCACAAACATACAGGGACATACATAGGTACCCCAGCAATGCACGTGTTGGTCATCGGCGTGTGTAACCTAGTCGTAGCAAGCTACAAGGACTCTAGTAAACACCACTTGACATTTCCCTGTAGGGACAGACACATGAGCAAAGAAGGACACATGTTAGTCAATCAATGTGTCTGGAGCAGTAGCGAACTACCAAGGCTCAGTGGAAGCACATTCAATATAAAGAAAACTAATTACGGTGGCGGTGGCGCCAGCGTTGTCGTTCTCTGGGATGCTATTGTTCAATTCTACAAACCAGCCCAGAATGTTCTGGACTTCCAAATCAAAGAGTTGGTCATCACACAATTGACGGGCGGGGGCTGGGGGGACGGTGACTCGCGGCGCTACGAGGAAGCGTTTCATGGCGGTGTCCCATGCCCCTAAGGGGGGGCGACGGGTGCAGGCGCACGCACGTGCACGGGAGTGGTGGGCGCAAGCGCACGCATGAGCACGGGCGCAGTGGATGCGGGCACCTGCATGGGTAGCGGAGTGATGGTTACAAGGGCGTGCACGAGGACGGGCGCTAGTGCTTGCACATAAACGAGCTTGCTCTGGTACGCGGGGACCTCGCTGACGCCATGCTACTTGTAAACTGCGTTGGGATTTTCCCCAAAGAGGAGAGGACATGGAACACAATAGAGATAAGTATTTCCCTCAGTGAGAACCAAGGTTATTGAACCAATAGCAGGACCACGCAAATTCCCGTATTCAGGACCTACACACAAAAGGGGACGCACTTGCACCCAACGCGGGCAAGAGGGTTGTCAAACCCCTTGAACTCATTACTTGCAAGCGATAAGTAGTGATAGATAGATAATATAAATATAAAGTAAAATAATAGTAAATAAATGGCAGCAATATTTTTGGTGTTTTTGCAATGTATATTTTGTGGAGACCCGAGGGCCATAGTTTTCGCTAGAGGCTTCTCTCTCGATGAAAGCATACGGTGGGTAAACAAATTACTCTTGGGAAATTGATAAAAAAGCGCATAGTTATGCAATATTTATTCACGGCAATGATCATGTATATAGGCATCACGTCCATAAACAAGTAGACCGACTCCTGCCTGCATCTACTACTATTACTACACCCATCGACCGCTATCCAGCATGCATCTAGAGTATTAAGTAAAAACAGAGTAATGCTTGGAGCAAGATGAGATGATGTAGACTAAGTAAATCCAATCAATATGAATAATACCCATCGTTTTCCCCTTAATGGCAGTAATACAATACATGTCTTGACCCCTTCTCTCACGAGGATAGAGCACCGCAAGCTTAAACCCATCAGCACGCAACACTCCCGCTGAAGATAAATCAATCTAGTTGGCCAAACCAAACCGATAGACCGGAGAGCAATACGAAGCTATAACAATCATGCATATAAGAATTCAGTAAAAACTCAATATATTTTCATGTAAAATCCGAACACAAGCCCACAATTCATCGGATCCGAACAAACACACCGCACAGGCAGATTACATCGAATAGATCACTGATAGCTCGTCCAGTTCGCCTCCGAGGCAAATGCGCTTGTGATTGTGAGAGCCCTTGCCTCTCTGCGAAAGATCCTTTGAGGCGTCCGCGTCGCCGACGGACATCTCTGCTACGGCAAATGGAGCGTGACTGGAGCTCTCTGGCGCTTCCCCGGCGCGGCGGCTGGACCTCTCTGTTGCTTCCGCGACCTTGGTCTTTCTTACCTGGTCATATCTCGACCCAGAACCCCCCTCCTACCGGCCATAGAAGACGGAAGGAACAACTAACAAGAAAGTCTTGTTTTTTACAGCCCACTAGTAAACAGTTGCTAAGTGGGCACACATTTAGGTTTGGTAGGTTTGAACTGATTTGCAATAAATTAAAGCGTGGTAATTTGGAATGTGACAGGAAACAAGCTCAAAATTTATTGATGGTTTTGGTTCCAAAGCCCGAAACGCTTTATGGTTTTTTGAAACCGTGTGGGATGGCGTACGTGGGCCTGCGTTCTTGGATGTGTGTACGTGTCTACCCACTATGACACGCGGTCCACACATCCTCATCGTGCCCAATGGATGGGCCGGGGAGCCTCCCACGGGTGCCAGATAACGGTTGACAAGAAGTGGCGCCCTTCCCAGTGATCCACGATGTACAGGTGCTAAGCATGCCATATAATAAAGTAAAAAATGACATAGTTTATTATGCATGTAAATAATTTATTGAGGTAGTCGGTTAAGTAATTGCATGTTTAATTTTGTTATGCATCTTGTATTGTTTTTTTCACAAATACGCAAATCTTGCGTACCATTGCAAGTGTTATGCATCTTGTATTTGTAAGCATTTATCTTGTAGTTTTGTAAACAGAGCAAATCACATCATGAACAATTAAACCAACAAACACGATGGTGATGATTTGAACAATCACCGACAAGTATTCACCAGCAAGCGTTTGCCCGCACCACACATAGCTTATTAGCAGAAAGCGTGTGTACTATTATCGGTCTTCACACACAATTCAGATAACTGACCTGTTTGCCAGGTATCACACACATCTTGTTAGGCCGAATCATATCTGTTATTTTGGCTCATCGCACACACATCATCCGAGTGACCTGTATGTTGTATATCACACACATCTTGATCTGAGCAACCTTTTATGTTATTTTGGCTTGTTGTAAACAGTTCATCCGGGCAACGTGGTTGCCGTCTATCACACACATCTTGATCTGGGTGATCATTTGTGTTATTTTATGTCATCGTAAACAATTGATCCGGCTGAGCTGTGTGCCGTCTATCGCACACATAATCATCTGGATAATCGTTTGTGTTCTGCTTGATTAACGCAAACAGTTTATCCGGGTGAATTGTATGCCTTACATCGCACACACTGGTAGTAAGTTAACCGTTTGTGTTATTTTGGCTCATCACAAACAGTTTGCATGGGGAAACTATCTGTCGTAGATCACACACACAACACTTTTCTGAATCGTATTTGATGGATCCGCCATCTCACACAGTTCGTGTCATTGGCGACGAAGCATGAACTATTCCGTTTGCGATTCATGCATTGCACACAATTTCGTCGAAGGGTCTCTGGTTGACGTGTCGTCTTAGGACATTCCTGCAGTAGTGGTATCACCATCTCTTCGCCAAAGTAGTGCACATATACAATCTGCCATTGTATTGGGTGTGTTGGGGACACAAGAGATTGTATGTATTTGATTGCAGGGTTGTTTGAGAGAGACCATATTCATCCTACAACTCCCACGGACTGATAAACCTTAGGTCATCTACTTGAGGGAAATTTGTTGTTGTCCTACAAAACTCTGCGCTTGGAGGTCCAACATGGGTCTACAAGAATGAAGTTGTGTGGTATACATCAATCTCTTTTCTGGCGCCGCTACTGGGGAGGTGAGTGCTTGAAGGTATATCTTTAGATCTTGCAATTACGTCTTTTAGTTTCATGTTTATTACCTAGTTTGGTTTATAAAAATAAAACTACAAAAAATGGAATTACTCAAATGCTTGATCTATATAGTGTCTTTCTTGAAAATGGTGGATCGAAAAATTGTGTCGACGTGTTAGAAGAAGAATTCAATAAAATGTTTGTTTAAATCGTTGAATGATAAGCATGATTGCAATGTTATTAATGTGCCTTCTCTGAATATCCATAACAATAATGGTGATTGCACAAGTCATGATAAAAAAAGTTTCTTATAACCATGTCAATTTTTATGGAGTGGAATTTTTTTGTCAAGACATCCATTCAGGGATGATAGATTTTGTAAGAAGCATAAACATGATAAAACCAATGGGTTGTTTAAAGCGAGAGATGATTTGGCTACAAAATTATGCTCTCTTCGTCTCTTTACTTGTGAGCTTTGCAATAAAGTTGGTCGTCTTAATTTCCTATGCATGCTTTTTCATGATCGAATCGTTTCCATATATTGTGATAATTTGATCACCCTTGACTTTATAATTAACTTTTTCTATTTTTGGGGGGTGAAGAGTTGTCACATAAAAAAAAGATTGGTTTGGTATATCCATTATTACAAAGCACATTGAGTATAATCTACAAGAAATATGTATGTTTTGTGTGGTAAAATGCAGTGAGAATGCTTACATTTAAAAGTATACAAAAAAGGGAAACCAATAGAGTATAAAGGAAATACTAGTAAAAGGGTAAAGGTCTCCCAATACCCCCTATTGTTACTCGTAATGAATAGGGAAGTGAGGAGGAGCTTCCCATCGAACCGATCTCTTCAATAAGAAGCTCGAAAATAATAATTAAACCCACACATAATGTGGTGAAGAAGAAGAAGAAAAGAAGGAAAAGTAGAGGTAAAATGGTATCTCTCCCAAATAATGTTGCTCCTATCATTGTTGAGAATGAATCCAAAAGTAGTGTGGACGATGATACACTTGATGATGATTTTGTTATGCCTACTACTTGTTGTGATGATTATGATTGGAAAGATAATGATACTCCATATAGTATTGAAAATCTTTTTTGCACCAACTTGGAAAATTATGGTGATAATAATTGTTATACTATTGGTGGCATTCATACTATTACTGAGAAGTGTGCTTATGCTAATGATACGCAAACCCACAAGCTTTGGGATGCTATGTTTGATGAGAATGACATGTTTGAGAATTTAGTTGCTGCAAATAATGTTCATCCCAAGCTTTGGTATGCTATGCTAAATGAAGATGATCTTTTTAGTTCCCCCACTTTTAATGATCAAATTTGTTGTGATGATAGCCTCCTATTTATGATGATTGCAATAATTATGAAAGTGGGTTTGGAAGAGTGTCAACTTCAGATAATAATTATCCCACTATTTTGGAGGCTGTTGAATCTTATTATATTGACAAAAATGGATTTGGAGAGGTCATGACTATATTTAGTAATGATTCCACTGTCTTGGAAGAGGTTTCAATTGATTATGATGAGAACAAATTTGCTACTTATGATGATTATTGTGATGATACTTATGTTATAAAAAGTAGTGATGATTATGATTATAAAAATTGTAATAATTATGAATACATTTTTCCTGAACATTACTCTTTTAAGGTGGAAGCAATTTATAGTATTCGAGTTTCATATGATACCCCCACTATTATGAATGAGAAGGAAATTGCTTATGTGGAGAGTAATAAATTTTCTATGCTTGTGGATCATGAAAGGAATGCTTTGTGTTATAGTTATATTTCTGAATTCCTTCATGATGGTACGGAAAATTATTATAAGGGAGGAGCATATGCTTCTACATATCTCAATAATATCAAGTTTCCTATCTATGTGTTGAAAGTTTCGAAGTAATACTTGTTTTGCCTCCCTATGCTAGTTGATTCTTGCTCCTATAAATTGTTTGCTCACAAAATCCCTGTCGGTGTACTAACAACTGGGGTCCCTAGTACCCAGACTTATGCACGGGCATCCGCCTCAGGACGGCAGCTTCTTGTCGGGCTTGCATCAGCCTCCGAAGCAAACCAAAGCCAAAACCAAAGCAAGGCGACCAGGTCCTTCACCAGGCGTAGTAGCCCGCCCACGGGCGTCCCCGGCAAGATTCCAACCCGCCAGGCCGCCGCTCCACCTCACCAGGGATGATTGTCTACATCGTCTGAGGTGTCGAGCGGGCTGGCCGGGGCACGTGGCTATAGCGGCGGGCCTGTTGCAGCTTTAATGCCACCCGTCCCACGGCGTGGCAGAAGAATAAGAGGTAGCTGGGCGGATGGCACAGAAGGGGAGGCAATCCTTGCCGGGAGACGTCGCCAGCGCGCCACCTCACGTCGCATTCAATGCGCCTGTCCTAGTCCGTCAGAGTTAGGTATTTCCCACTGCCACTCTGACAACAGCCCCTGTAGCTGTAAGAGCGCAATGTAGACCTAGTAAATGACCATTGTAGCCTTTGTGGAAACCCCTTGGACTATAAAAGAAGGTCCATGGCTACCTTGACAAAACTCAACACCCTATCCATTTGCCCGCGTAGCTGCACCTCTCGAGCATCCTTGTCGGGTGGGTGTGCCCTGTATTTGGACCCGTATATACAAACACACAGATAGGACGTAGGGTTTTTACGCTCCCGAGCGGCCCGAACCTGTATAAATCCCGCGCGTAGTCATGGCCGACTGATGCTCTTCGCGTACTCGACGCCCCCACCGAACCGTAAAGGGACCCCGCTGGTCCCATAGATCGTCGTGAATCACACCCCCGACATCTTTGGCATGCCAGGTAGGGGGCACCTCCTGTGCGCGAATCTTCACCGGCATTTCTGTGTGCCTTCACCGACGCCCATGGCCCCTAATAAGGCTAGGGGCGCGGCGACACCCGCTGCGACCACGTCCAAGTTGCTATCACAAGCCACCGATGGCAGCGACCGCCGTGCTCACCCCGTTGGTGAGCGCATCCATAACACTGCGCGGAGTTTCGCGAACCACGACCCATACCCCGCCGCCGCGATAGCGCGAAACGCGCCGGCGGTGACCGAGCGCGATGTCGCTGCAGTGCCCGAGGCAGCAGTCGCGGCCGCAGCGGCTGCGGGGGCTGCGACCGGATTTCTGTCACGCCCCTCGCAAGACGACCGCGACCCACGTCCGCGGGATGGCAAACCAGAGCCCCGCGCGGACGGGGCCCTCTTGCGTCGCTCCCCAGGAGCGCAAGGCCGAATTCCATGACCCCCCTCCCGATGAGGGCAGATGGCGGGCGATGACGCGGGAAAGCGCTCCTTCTGGCATTGCCAGGAGTAAGAGCGCTACCCATGCCTCGCCCTGTCCGGTCCCCAAAACCACGGGAGAAGCTCTGGCGCAGGCCTAGATGCTGCTGAACTTTCCACCCGCACCGAAGATTATGGAGGAGTGGAGGGCGACCATACAAAGCCTGCTGAGCTTCGCCAACAACGACAAACCAGATGCAGCGGGTTCCTTGCGCACATGGCGCATGGCTCCCACGAAACCCACCGTCGGATGCGACGCCGGCGGGGCACATACGGTGCAGTCGCCCCCACGACAGCAGCGTACTTCCCGCTGGACCGACGTACAAGACGAGGTGTCTCAAGCGTCGATGGACCCGCGGCTGAAGCGAGACAAATGCCAAGTCTTGAAGGACAGGCGCAAGAAGACGCACGCACCGCCATCGAAAGACGGCGGGAAGCGCGTCGCCAATCCGATGGTCACGTAGATCCAGCCGTCGACGAGCCTGATAACCCACAAGTATAGGGGATCAGTTGTAGCCTCTTTCGATAAGTAAGTGTGTCAAACCCAACGAGGAGCTAAAGGTAGAACAAATATTCCCTCAAGTTCTATCGACCACCGATACAACTCTACGAACGCTTAACGTTCGCTTTACCTAGAACAAGTATGAAACTAGAAGTACTTTGTAGGTGTGATAGGATAGGTTTGCAAGATAACAAAGAACACGTAAATAAAATCTAGGGGCTGTTTAGATGAAGAAACAACTAAGTTAGTCTTAGTAGAGAGCTTTTTGTCACAAGAAAGTTATTTGTCCCTAGGCAATCGATTAACTAGACCGGTAATCATTATTGCAATTTTATATGAGGGAGAGGCATAAGCTAACATACTTTCTCTACTTGGATCATATGCACTTATGATTGGAACTCTAGCAAGCATCCGCAACTACTAAAGATCATTAAGGTAAAACCCAACCATAGCATTATAAGGTATCAAGTCCTCTTTACTCCCATACGTAAACAACCTACTTACTCGGGTCTGTGCTTCCGTCACTCACGCCACCCACCATAAGCGAATCATAAACATATTGCAAACCCTACAGCGGGGATCCCTCACGCTTGCACGACATGGAGAGCACCATAGGACAGCACCAATAATAAAACATGCAACTCAAACCAATCATGATCATCAATCAACCCATAGGACAAAACGGATCTACTCAAACATCATAGGATAGACATACATCATTGGGAAATAATATATAGCGTTGAGCACCATGTTTAAGTAGAGATTACAGCGGGGAGAAGGGGTGTTACACCGCTGCATAGAGGGGGAGAGAGTTGGTGATGACGGCGGCGAAGTTGTTGGTGTAGATCGCCGTCACGATGATGGCCCCGGCGGCGTTCCGGTGCCACCGGGAGAGAGGGGGAGAGAGCCCCCCTCCTTCTTCTTCTTCCTTGACCTCCCCCTAGATGGGAGGAGGGTTTCCCTTCTGGTCCTTGGCCTCCATGGCGGCGGAGGGGCGGGAGCCCCTCCGAGATTGGATCTCTCTCTCTCTCTCTTTGTTTCCTTCTGTTTCTGCCTCTCCAGATTCTGGCCTTTCACCGTTTCTTAAATTCCCGGAGATCCGTAACTCCGATTGGGCTGAAATTTTAACACGATTTTTATCCGGATATTAGCTTTCTTGCGGCGAAAGAAGAACACCAACCGCCTTACGGGGAGACCACAAGGGTCCAGGGCGCACCCTACCCCCTGGGGCACGCCCCTATGGCTTGTGGGCCCCTCGGGCATCGTCTCGCATTGATTCTTTTTCCCAAAAATCACATATATGCCAAAAAAAATCTCTGTTAGTTTTTATCGCGTTTGGACTTATTTTGGTATGGATATTCTGCGAAACAAAAAACATGCAACAAACAGGAACTGGCACTGGGCACTGGATCAATATGTTAGTCCCAAAAATAGTATAAAAAGTTGCCAAAAGTATATGAAAGTTGTAGAATATTGGCATGAAACAATCAAAAATTATAGATACGACGGAGATGTATCAGCATCCCCAAGCTTAATTCATGCTCGTCCTCGAGCAGGTAAATGATAAAAAAGATATTTTTTTATGTGGAATGCTACCTAGCATAATCTTGATCATATAATCTAATCATGGCATGAATATTAAGACACGAGTGATTCAAAGCAATAGTCTATCATTTGACATTAAGACAATAATACTTCAAGCATACTAATAAAGCAATCATGTCTTCTCAAAATATCATGGCTAAAAGAAAGTTATCCCTACAAAATCATATAGTCTGGCTATGCTCCATCTTCATCACACAAAGTGTTAAATCATGCACAACCCCGGTTTTAGCCAAGCAATTGTTTCATACTTTAGTATTCTCAAACTTTTTCAACTTTCACGCAATACATGAGCGTGAGCCATGGATATAGCACTATAGGTGGAATAGAATATGGTGGAGGTTGTGGAGAAGACAAAAAGAAGGAGATAGTCTGACATCAACTAGGCAAATTAATGGGCTATGGAGATGCCCATCAATCGATATCGATGCAAGTGAGTAGGGATTGCCATCCAACGGATGCACTAGAGCTATAAGTGTATGAAAGCTCAAACTGAAAACTAAGTGGGTGTGCATCCAACTTGCTTGCTCACGAAGACCTAGGGAAATTTGAGGAAGCCCGTCATTGGAATATACAAGCCAAGTTCTATAATGAAAAATTCCCACTAGTATATGAAAGTGACAATATAAGAGACTCTCTATCATGAAGATCATGGTGCTACTTTGAAGCACAAGTGTGGAAAAGGGAATAGTAGCATTGCCCCTTCTCTCTTTTCTCTCATTTTTTTGGTGGGCTTCTTTGACCTGTTTTTTTTATTTGGGCTTCTTTGGCCTCTTTTATTTATTTGTAAAGTCCGGAGAGTCATCCCAACTTGTGAGGGAATCATAGCTTCCATCAACCTTTCCTCACATGGGACAATGCTCTAATAATGATGATGATCACACTTTTATTTACTTACAACTCAAGAATTACAACTCGATACTAGAACAAAATATGACTCTATATGAATGCCTCCGGCAGTGTACCGGGATGTGCAATGATCTAGCGTAGCAATGACATCAAAAAACGGATAAGCCATGAAAACATCATGCTAGCTATCTTACGATCATGCAAAGCAATATGACAATGATGGTGCGTGTCATAATAAACGGAACGGTGGAAGTTGCATGGCAATATATCTCGGAATGGCTATGGAAATGCCATAATAGGTAGGTATGGTGGCTGTTTTGCAGAAGGGAATATGGTGGGTTTAATGCACCGGCGAAAGTTGCGCGGTACTAGAGAGGCTAGCAAAGGTGGAAGGGTGAGAGTGCGTATAATCCATGGACTCAACATTAGTCATAAAGAACTCACATACTTATTGCAAAAACTTATTAGTCATCGAAACAAAGTACTACACTGTGACACCCTGGTTTTGTGCTACAGTGATCATTTTTATTAAGCACAGTGATGACCATGATCAGTGCCTAATCATTTCGCTAAACAAGATATGATCTAGTTAAAATTCATATCTCAATTTAAATTTCACTTCAAAAGCCAATTGAATTTTATGGTGATAAAATAATTCTCCAAACAGCATCAGGAAAATGTTGCACACTTGTGGAATAATCCAAAACAATTATTGTTAAGGGAAACAACATCACCCTCAAGCTGGTGTGGACCCCACCTTCCAAAACAGAACCATTTTGCATTTAAAATGCCCTTTTAAATTGCATGGGTAATTCCAACAGTACCCAAAAATCCTCAAACTTCGTGTGGCCATTCAAAATAATGCATGTTATTTTGTGGACCATGTTACACATTTTTGCTAAAGCAAATATTAACTAAACGGAATTAAAACAGAAACAAAGAAATGAAACAGAAAAAGAAAAAGGAAAAGGAAGAGTGGCCCTGTGCTCATGGGCCATGTGGCGCCACAGTGCGGCCCAGCCCATCCCCACCGGCCTTCCCCTACCTCCGGCGCGACAGGAGAAGGCCGCGGCAGCGCCATGGCGACCGACTCGCGCACGGGGCCATCGAGCCTCCCCTGCTGTCGTGGAGGATAAGACCGACCCCAGCGCCCTCTCTCTCACTCCCGCAAACCCTAGCGCCACAACTCCCCTCTCTCCCTCGCCTCTCCCCTCCGCGTCCGAGCGCTGCCGCCACCATGGCCATTGGCTAGCCGCGCCTACCGAGCCTCCCGCGCGTCGCCTCCGTGCCAGGAAGGACCACCGCAAGCTCCTGTGTCGACTGCGCCGAGCCATTGGAGCCGAGGAGCACTGCGCCATCGCCATCGTCCCTGTCTTCCTCCTCGGACGCCGCCGCTCGCCGCTATGATTCCGGCCACCTCGAGCCTCCTCCGGGCCCGCTTAGCACCTCTACAGGGCCACTGTGAGGCCCCGCTCTTTTCCCCTCTCCCTCCTCGACGGATTCGAGCTCGCAGCCGCTAGTTCCACCGGAGCCGAAGCTCGGTTCCGCCGGAGCTCGACGCCGGTGCGTCTCCGGTGACCTTTTGGTCCTGCAACCACCACCATTCGACTCCCCACGTTGCGTAGGTCCTCGTAGCACCTCTGGTCCGCTCGTTTGCGTGTTGTTTAGCGCGTTGCCGTAGATGCCCGAGCGCCGCCGCCGCTGCCGTCGACGTAGCGCTCGCCACCGTCCACCGTTGCTCCTCCCAATGATTGGAATGGAACGGCGACGACGCCAGCTCGCGAACGCATGAAACGGCATTCGATTTGGTGCCCTGTGCGCGAAATCCGAGCCCCCTCGCCGTCTCTGGTGCTCGCCGGAGCTCCTCCGGCGACGAACGCCGGCCACCGCCGACGTGGCCCGGTCAGGGCCACGGCCAGGGTCACTCGCCAGTGGGCCAGGGCGGCCCCGTTGACCTGTTGACTGGGTCAACGTGCTGACTGGACTGGGTCCAGTCGCTGACAAGTGGCCCCCACCGTTTACTGATTAGCTAAATTAATTAAACATGTTTAATTAACCTAATTTGCTACTGACAGGTGGGGCCACTTCTAATTAATCTGTATTTAGATTAAATTCAAACCCTGGATTAAATTTGAGTCACTGACAACAGGGCCCCACAGGTCAGGTTTGACCTGGGCACTGTGTTGTTAACTCCTGACGCCCTGATGACGTCAGGATGACGTCATAAAGCATTTTTCGAATTAATAATAAATCTATTAATTTCAGAAAAAGTTTAAAACTTCCAAAAAACATAGAAAATAATCCGTAGCTCAGATGAAAAAGTTATATACATGAAAGTTGATCAGAAAAATCCCACGAATCCGAATACGCTATCCGTTCGTCTGTCACATGCTCCTAGCATAGCAAACATGGAACTTTTCCCCTCCGGATCGTTTGTTCGATAAATCCAAAGACCTGGGAAATATCGTCAGATATTCTCCCGTTCCGTCTGATATGTGTAGTACTGCGTTAGACTACCCCTAGCACTGCGTATTGCCATGTCATGCATCGTGTTGCATCTGTTTGCTTATATTTATTGTTTCTCCCCCCTCTTCTCTCCGGTAGACCCCGTGACTGACGGTGATGCCGGGTACGACTACACCGTTGACGATCAGCCTTTTGCCGCAGAGCAGCAAGGCAAGCAAACCCCCCTTGAGCATTCCGATATCGCCTATTCCTTTCCCTCTTATTCTTGCATTAGATTCTTGCTACTGTATTAGTTAGCTCATATTCTGATGCATAGCCTGATTTTGATGAACTGCTACTATACCTACAATCATACCAACTGCTTAGTATAGGTTGATCAATGAATCCCCTGTGACCCCCTTAGTCCCAGTTGCCCCTGCTTCTTCATCGACGACTTGACGACTTGAAGACCCGAAGACTCGGTCAACCGACCGACGAGCCAGCCCCCCTCACATCACCGCACACCCCTTAAGTATGGCACTGCAGAGCTACTACTGAGTGCCGAGGGTGATACCTCACTTAGCACTCCCGATGTTAATTCTGTAGCGTAGCTAATCGGTCGTGGGTATCGAGGGTGATTCCTCCTTCCCATTTATCGATAGTGACTCTTGTCATACACATACCTCGAGTGGGATCCATCGAGGGTGATTCCTCGGATGCCCACTTGGTGTATAAACACACGGTTACTTAACTTGACATTGTTTACATGTGAAAGACGGGACTGGAGGGACAGGCGGTACCACCCTGGTTGAGGTGGACCTGAGTTCCCGACAGTCTTGAGACGGGTCGGCCCCAAAGGTACCCGTGTGTGAGATGTGGTGGGATGCACCGGTAAGGCATCCAAAGGGTTATGTTGAGGCGTGGAGGGGCAGGAGAGGCCCTTGCCACACATCCTCGAGACGGGGTGACGGGACCACACTTTATGGGTCGCGATTGCCCCGCATTAATAAAATGCTAATGGGTTGGGTATTTGATCTGAGTTGGGTCGTTGGCCTTTTTACGCACCAAACCATCGCGTGGGAGAAGTTATGGGTACTCAGCGTCGTTGTATCAGCCGAAGCTCTTCGGACGTCAGCAATGGAGCGGCGCGCGCCGGATTGGACTGGACGGTGCAGCTCTTGGACTGGAGTGTACTAGGTCTGCTTCCGGCCGCCCATGCATCGTGCAGGAGCGCAAGGGCAAGTGGGCCCACGAACCTGCGCACTTAGGATTTAGACCGGCGGGCTGGCCTCTTCGTTGAGCCTAGGTGGGGCGACGACGTGCTGCTATCCCGAGGCCGGGCATGACCCAGGAAAGTGTGTCCGGCCGGAGGTGATCAAGCGTGTTGGAAATGCAGTGCACCCCTGCAGGGATGAATAATCTATTCGAATAGCCGTGTCCACGGTAACAGGATGACTTGGAGTTGTGCCTTGACCTTATACAACTATAATTGTGATTTAATTTGAAATGAATGTTGGCTCCGAGATTGCTTCCTCGCAGGGAGTCGAGGAAGAATCTCTGGGCGTGGTTACTTAATAAAATTGCTACAATAATATGACTATATATGAGATACCAGTCTACTCTCTTCTAATGCTGCAAGATGCTGAAGATGCTAGTCTTCGATAGGACTAGGTTTTCCCCCTATTCTTGCTTTCTGCAGTCAGCCCAGATATCACCCCTTTCCTTGATAATGATGCATACTTAGCATAGTTCTGATGTCAGTCTTGCGAGTACTTTGGATGAGTAGTCACCGTTGCTTTGCTTTCTCTTTCCCCCTCGATACGATTCTGCGTTCAGACGACGGAGCCCGGGAGATGGAGTA
This sequence comes from Elymus sibiricus, assembly GCA_039707655.1. NCBI lineage: Eukaryota > Viridiplantae > Streptophyta > Magnoliopsida > Poales > Poaceae > Elymus > Elymus sibiricus. Next base: position 279,199,595 of record CM077665.1, read on the forward strand.
CGCCGGAGACGACTACTACACTACCGCTGGAGCCTACTACTACATGGAGAGTGCCGACGCTCAGGAGTAGTTAGGAGGTTCCCAGGCAGGAGGCCTCGCCTCTTTCGATCCGCTGCTTATGTTTGTGCTAGCCTTCTTAAGGCAAAAATGGTTTAACTTATGTCTGTACTCAGATATTATTTGCTTCCACTGACTCGTGCTTGTCGAGCTTTGTATTCGAGCCCTCGAGGCCCCTGGCTTGTAATATGAAGCTGTATGACTTTAATTTGTGTCTAGTGTTGTGTTGTGGTATCAATCAGTGAGTCCCTAATCTTGGTCGTACGCATTGCGTGTATGTTTAGCGTACGGTCGAAATTCGGGGGCGTCACATACACGCATGCTCCTAGGGGAAGGGTTGGTAGGAGTTAACCATCGCGCGATCCCGACCTCCACACAAAGGATGACAATCAATAAATAAATCATGCTCCGACTTCTTCACATAACGGTTCACCATACGTGCATGCTACGGGAATCACAAACTTTAACACAAATATTTCTACCAATCCACAATTACTCACTAGCATGACTCTAATATCACCATCTTTATATCGCAAAACTATTGCAAGGAATCAAACATATCATATTCAGTGATCTACAAGTTTTATGTCGGATTTTATGACTAACCATGTGAATGACCAACTCCTGTTAACTCTCTAAATAGATATAAGTGAAGCATGAGAGTTTAATTCTTTCTACAAAAGATATGCCCACGCTCTAAAAAATATAAGTGAAGCAAAAGAGCATTCTACAAATGGCGGTTTTCTATGTGTAGAGAAACAGGCAATCCAAACTTCAAATGATATAAGTGAAGCACATGAAGCATTCTATAAAGCCATACTCAAAAGATATAAGTGAGGTGCAAAGATCCTTCTATAAATCAACCAAGAACTTTCTCATACCAGCATGGTGCATTATTAAAATAAAAATAAAAAGCACACGACGCTCCAAGATTTACGCATATCATGTGACGAATAAAAATATAGCTCCAAGTAAAATTACCGATGGTTGTTAGAAGAAAGAGGGGATGCCTTCCGGGGCATCCCCAAGCTTAGTTTCTTGGGAGTCCTTGAATATTACCTTGGGGTGCCTCGGGCATCCCCAAGATTAGTCTCTTTCCACCCCTTATTCCTTCATCCATCGTGATCTCACCCAAAACTTGAAAACTTCAATCACACAAAACTTAACAAAACCCTCGTGAGATCCGTTAGTATAATAAAGCAAATTACCACTTTAAGTACTGTTGCAAACCCATTCACATTTTATTTTTGCATTGTAGCTATTGTATTATAACTTCTTTATGGCTTATACCACCGATAAAATCGATAGTTTCATCGAAACTAGCAAAACAATGCATCAAAAACAGAATCTGTCTTAAACAGGACAGTCTGTAGAAATCTGAACATCTACTATACTTCTGTAACTGTAACAATTCTGAAAAATTAGGACAAAATAAAAATTTGCATAGCAGTACTATGTAAAAATTTCAGAAACTTTTGACATTCCAGTAAAAAATGTAAATTCACGCACTACAGCCAAAGTTTCTGTTTTAGCACTGCACACACCAAACAAGCAATCTAATCATCCTAAAGGCAAATCTTGGCACATTATTTTTATAATACAATGGATTTATACAAGGGGATAATTATTTTTGTTGAAAAGTTTCTGTAATTAAGATTCACAAGGTTTCCATGGGCATGAACAAAGTTCAAGGCATGCTCCCATTTTAACAATGCTCGTCTCTCTCACTTTCACTTTTCTTTTTGAAAAAGTTTTAGGTTCCCCTCTTTATTTTTTTGTTTTTTTAACTATATAAAAGAACACAACAGAATAAAATGACTCTCTAAAACTTCCGGGTTGTCTCCCTGGCAGCGCTTTCTTTAAAGCCATTAAGCTAGGCATATAGTGCTCAAGTAATGGATCCACCCGGATCCCAAGGTATATCAAAGCCAATTTTAATTAACAATGATTTGTAATTTAGTAGTGAGCACAAAGTAACATATATCATGCAACAATGAAGTCTAACTCTCTTCCTATGCATTGGCATGTCATAAAAGAACAATTCATGCATACAAAGTAATGACCAATACATATCATAAGCAGTTTCTTGCAATTTTATCATATTGGAAACATAGAGAGGTGGAGATGTAGTTCCTCTCTCATAATAATTGCAAGTAGGACCAGCAAGCACATGCATATTATATCTATCAAAATCATCATGTGTAATAGTAAAAGGTAACCCATCTATATAATCCTTAATAAGTGCAAACTTCTCCGATATAGTGTAGTTGGGAGAATTCAAAAAGATAATAGGACTATCATGCGTGGGTGCAATAGCAACAATTTCACGTTTAACATAAGGAACTATAGCAAGTTCATCTCCATAAGCATCATTCATATTGGCATCATGGCCAGAAGCATAGCAAGCATCAAGTTCATCAAAAAGGGATATTTCAAACGAATCCAAGGGATCATAACAATTATCATAGCATTCATCCTTCGGTAAGAACAAAGGGAAATTAAACAATGTATGAGTTGAAGAGTTACTCTCATTAGAAGGTGGGCACGGGTAGCTAATCCGCTCTTCCTCCTTTTGTTCTTCGCTCTCCTCATCATCATTTTCATCTAATGAGCTCACAGTGTCAGGAATTTCTTCTTCCATAGATTCCTGCAAAATATTAGTCTCTTCTTGGACAGCGGAGACTTTCTCAATAAAATCATTAATACCGGCATTATATTTATAATTCTCGTAGCAATATCGAATTATAGCAAGATTTTCAGATCTGTAAACAGCATCATCATAATTTTCATACTCCTCAAACAAACATTTAATTTCACAAGCACCCATAAAAGCAACGAATTCTTCTATTCGTTCCACATCATAGTAATCATATATACCATTAGCATAAGAAGCCAAGGATTCATTATCATTAAATTTACATGAAAAGGGGAGGTGTGGAGCCTTCATCCTAGAGCAACAAGTATAATCATTTCTCAAGCATAAATTCCGAGCATACCAATGTAACATATGAATTTGATCCCATAACAGTTTCCCTTTTTGAGTCAAGCGATAATCCCTAAAGTATTCACGTTGATCCAACGTGTGTCCCATTATATAATTGAATGGGGTTTTCTCAGGATTATTAAAGTAGTGCATAATATTTTCCACATAACGAGCATCGAGGGTTTTAGGAGGTTCCCCATCTCCATGAGTAGCAAGTACACCTAATTTTTTTGGTATTTCGTGTTCCATATCCATAGCTAAAGATAGAGAACAACTTAGAACAGCAAATAAAATCTACTTAGTGATAAAGCAAACAAGCACACACGAGAATATTCACCCCACGCTATTGCTCCCCGGCAATGGCGCCAGAAAAAGGTCTTGATAACCCACAAGTATAGGGGATCAGTTGTAGCCTCTTTCGATAAGTAAGAGTGTCGAACCCAACGAGGAGCTAAAGGTAGAATAAATATTCCCTCAAGTTCTATCGACCACCGATACAACTCTACGCACGCTTAACGTTCGCTTTACCTAGAACAAGTATGAAACTAGAAGTACTTTGTAGGTGTGATAGGATAGGTTTGCAAGATAACAAAGAACACGTAAATAAAATCTAGGGGCTGTTTAGATGAAGAAACAACTAAGTTAGTCTTAGTAGAGAGCTTTTTGTCACAAGAAAGTTATTTGTCCCTAGGCAATCGATTAACTAGACCGGTAATCATTATTGCAATTTTATATGAGGGAGAGGCATAAGCTAACATACTTTCTCTACTTGGATCATATGCACTTATGATTGGAACTCTAGCAAGCATCCGCAACTAGTAAAGATCATTAAGGTAAAACCCAACCATAGCATTATAAGGTATCAAGTCCTCTTTACTCCCATACGTAAACAACCTACTTACTCGGGTCTGTGCTTCCGTCACTCACGCCACCCACCATAAGCGAATCATAAACATATTGCAAACCCTACAGCGGGGATCCCTCACGCTTGCGCGACACGGAGAGCACCATAGGACCGCACCAATAATAAAACATGCAACTCAAACCAATCATGATCATCAATCAACCCATAGGACAAACCGGATCTACTAAAACATCATAGGATAGCCATACATCATTGGGAAATAATATATAGCGTTGAGCACCATGTTTAAGTAGAGATTACAGCGGGGAGAAGGGGTGTTACACCGCTGCATAGAGGGGGAGAGAGTTGGTGATGACGGCGGCGAAGTTGTTGGTGTAGATCGCCGTCACGATGATGGCCCCGACGGCGTTCCGGTGCCACCGGGAGCGAGGGGGAGAGAGCCCCCCTCCTTCTTATTCTTCCTTGACCTCCCCCTAGATGGGAGGAGGGTTTCCCTTCTGGTCCTTGGCCTCCATGGCGGCGGAGGGGCGGGAGCCCCTCCGAGATTGGATCTCTCTCTCTGTTTCCTTCTGTTTCTGCCTCTCTAGATTCTGGCCTTTCACCGTTTCTTAAATTCCCGGAGATCCGTAACTCAGATTGGGCTGAAATTTTCACACGATTTTTATCCGGATATTAGCTTTCTTGCGGCGAAAGAAGGGCACCAACCGCCTTACGGGGAGACCAGAAGGGTCCAGGGCACGCCCTACCCCCTAGGGCGCGCCCCTATGGCTTGTGGGCCCCTCGGGCATCGTCTCGCGTTGATTCTTTTTCCCAAAAATCACATATATTCCAAAAAAAATCTCCGTAAGTTTTTATCGCGTTTGGACTTCGTTTGGTATGGATATTCTGCGAAACAAAAAACATGCAACAAACAGGAACTGGCACTGGGTACTGGATCAATATGTTAGTCCCAAAAATAATATAAAAAGTTGCCAAAAGTATATGAAAGTTGTAGAATATTGGCATGAAACAATCATAAATTATAGATACGACGGAGACGTATCAGAGCCCGCGCCCGGGGCGCCCGGCAGCCTACCTTATGAGGTCGATTGCCCGGCGTTCACCCGCAAACTACGGCAAGTCCGCTGGCCCTCCAGTAAAGCCTTCAAGCCGGAGTTGCCAGACAAATACGACGGTGCGGTTAGTCCATCAGAGTTCCTAGGCATATACACTATCGCGGTGCAGGCTGCCGGGGGACGAGACGAGAAGGTGCTAGCCAACTACTTCCCGCTGGCGCTCAAGCCCAACGTGAGGAGTTGGCTAATGAACTTGCTGGAGGGGTCCGTCTCTTCCTGGGCGGACCTATGCAATCAGTTCGTCGGAGCTTACCACGGGGGCCACAAGCTCCCGGGGCAACCCAGTGATCTACACATGCTCCCCCAGCGAGACGGCGAGACCCTCCGCAAGGACATCCAAAGATTCAGCCGCGTGCAACATAACATCCCGGACATTCACCCCGCCGCAGTGATCGCTGCGTTCCACACAAACGTACGCAATCGCCGCATGCACGAGGAGATGAGCATCAACAAGGTGCGGGACGTCGCCGAGCTCTACGCTCTGGCCGACAAGTGCCCGCGGGATGGGGAAGGAAGAAGGCTCACGGGGGAGGATGTTGGCGCGGAGGTCGACTCCGACGACGACGAGAATGCGCCCGCCTCCTCGAAGAAGGGGAACAAGCGCAACAAGAAGCGCAAGGGCAAGGCAGTGATGGATGTCGAGAGCTCCAGCAAGCCTAACGCCGGCAAGAAGGCCAAATCCGAGGAGCCCAGCAAGGACGTTGCCGTTTGCTCTAGAGACGACGAGGCCGCGGCAGGCGAGAAGACCGGCAAGCCCTACTGCAAGATCCACCTCACCAAAGGCCACGACAGCAACGAATGCCGCCAAGTAGAACAGCTTGCCGAGAAGCAGAAGCAAGAGTACGAAAGGCGCGATAAGGAGAAGGGCCGAGATGGTGCCGGTGGACCCGACAAGAAGAACCGCAACGGTCGAGGCGACCGCAGCGGCAAGGGCAAACAACAGAAATAAAAGTCTGCTAGAGGCCGAGGCGACAAATCCGACGACGATGATGACAATGACGAAGATGAAGAGCGATCTGACAAGCAAGAGTTCCAGAAAGCCATGGATGCTATGTGTGTTGACGGAGGGGCATCTTTGCACTCCTCCCACAGGCAGCTCAAGCAGTGGGTCCGCGAAGTCAACACGGTGGAGCCAGCGGCAGAGGCAAGGAAGCCCCTCAAGTGGTCCAACACTCCCATCATCTTCGACGCTGAGGACCACCCTGATCGCATCACCGCGGTCGGGTGTGTGCCATTGTTGGTCTCACCAATGATTCGCAACCTCAGAATCACGAAGATGTTGGTCGACAGTAGAGAAACACACGCGGTGGGATAATGGGGCTTGTGCAACTATAGGGATGAGCAATACAAAATTGCCTAACGAAGACTAAGCTCGCGTTGCACAAACACAAGGAGAGACACTAGCTTGATTGCACGTATGGGCACGATTCACCACTTGGCACCAATCCTATTCATGCAAGCAAAACGTTTCCTATTCCATGTATCCTCATGCACAAGTATCTCTTTTCATGCTCAACTCTCTTTGCTTCTAAGCTTATGATCTTTCTTTCTTGCTTAGAAGCTTTTTTTTATCTTTTTTTTATCTTCCTTTCCACTATTATTTTTGAGCCTCAACCAAATATATGAGACAAGTATAACAAGATATGCACGGGAGCAAGCAATTGCACTATATGATATTTCAAATAATGCAACAATATGATATCGTATCACTATGGTGCTCAAGTTTTCGCGAAGCCCAGCAATACTCGGATAGCTAGTCTTAATAGGAATGAAGGTATTCGCAAAGATGGTGGGGCTATCAAGGTGTAATGGAAAGGAAGGAAAAATTTATGACGGAATGGATACCTTCATCACACTTAACCTTTCATGAAGTCAGGAGTAACATGCCTTGCTTCTAGTTGAAGTTGGTCTCAAAGGATGGATGGTCGTCGTCGATGTCGAACGTTGATGGTCGATGTAGATGATGGACCGATACAAGTGTCCGATGGTTGAAGGGGAAGTAACCATCACTAAGTAGCCGAAACACCTTAGGAGACTCAAATCACAACTCAAGCAATCACAAATGCAATGGAAATCAAAATGGGTTAAGTTGCGGAAGTCTTTGGTGGTAATGCGGATGATATGGTGGAGGGCCTAGGCAAACTTGCCAAAATTCAAAATATTTGATGGATTCAAATGATGATGGAACTAATTTTGGTGGATGGTGGATGTCAATAGCTACAAAACAAGATAAAAAACATCAAAATCGGACTCCGGATGAATTAGTTATGGCCGAAATGGTGAAACACGGAAGGCTGAAACTACAGGGGTCGGATGTCCGGGGGTTTGGCCGGATTTCCGGGGCCCTGTATCCAGAGAGCAACGCGAATGGCGCTCCAGGAGCCGGATGTCTGTCTTGGGGCCCGGAAGTTCGGCCCGATGACCCGGATGTCCGGCCGGTTGCCCGGATGTCCGGCCCGACGATATCAGATCGCGATTTGGGCTTGAGAACTCGATTTGGGTTTCGCGATTCCAAAGCCAAAATTGAAGGGGAAAATGGTGGAATTAGGGCTAGGGGACGCCAAGGGAGGTAGATCCACTTGCCAAACACCAAATTCACGGATCAAAATCAACAAAAACTCACAAGAACAACAAATCACAAGAAATTTTTTGGGGCTATTTTTGTGGGGAATTTTCGAAATTGGGGAGAAAAATTCAAACTAATGGCTAGAACATGGGGGGTAGGGCTCCAAATTCGTGGCAACGTGGCTCATGATACCAAGATGATACGGGGAAACCCCGAGGGTGGCCCGATCTTCACGAATTGGAGGTGGATTCGAGGAAGAACATGAAGAACACCAGGGGAAAACGTGGAGAAATCAAAGGGGAAAAATACTCTATTGGACAAGATCCACACCAAGTACTCCTCAAATCACAAGCAATACACGGGATGCATCAAGATCCAAGAACAACAATGGAAATAAAGATACATGGGTAGTTCATCCAAATCTCTAGGAGAGATGGGCCTTGAAATCCGTAGACGGATCTTCCCTCGAAAGGTGCCTTGACATCCTCTAATCTTCTCCGGTGGAGGCCTCGGTCTCCATATGAGAAGTAGAGGAAGGAGCAAAGCTCATCTATCTATGAATGAGCTATCACTTTGCTAACCCTATAAATGAGGAGGGGGTGGAGTATATATAGTCCTAGGCACGAAAAGTGAGAGGGGATACATGGCATGTTGGCCCGCGTCTGCCACACAGGGGGCGGATGTCCGGGCCAGGGGCCGGATGTCTGGGGCTTCATGTGGGTGCCGGATGTCCGGGCTGTGGAGGCCGGATGTCCGGGGCTTGGGTGCCGGGGCCTCATTCGGTACTGGCATCGTCCGGTCAAATTTCCGGGTCTGAGGGCCGGATTTCCGGGCTGGGGGCCGGATGTCCGGCGCCTATAGCTGCGGCTGCTTGGCCTTGGCGCCCGTATAGTCCCCAGGGGCTGGACGTCCGGGGCATGGTCCGGATGTCCGAGGCTGCTGGGAGGTTGCTTGCCCTTCTTCTGGCGTTGCTTCCATGCTTCCCTTGCGAATGGTGTTGTCATTCCTCGGCACTTGCACTACTCCTCGTCATCCGTGAAGCTCCGACAATACCTATGTATGCACACGAGGGGAGTGTCAAGTAGTATACCATCCTCGAAGGGATCAAGTGAACACGTGTAGAGGAGATGATTTACCTTGATGTATGTGAAGTGGATGTCCCACGTGTCACTTGCCTAACGGGCTCTTGTCATGGTGATGTCCGTAGGATGCTCCGGATCACATAAAGTACTTCGATACATAAAGTCGTACACATAGTTATTACACCTGGTCTAGCCCATCTATTAAGGTGTCTAGAGCGCAGTCCTTCTGCGAAAACCGAGCAACAGGCATAACATTTTCGTACACAAGACTGGTGGGTATCTCTTCCCCATCCGGTCCCATAGGTCCTACCTCAGGCAGATACATCGTATTAAGACCGGTATACTGGGTCTTCACCATGGCCCAGGCCTCCCTCACTCCTTCCTGACAGGCAAACACTTTCCAAGCCTGGATCTGGCGCCGAGCTTTCTTTAGCTGCTCGGCTAGGACAGCCATGTCTTCGGGCACCTGTGCCACTTCCAGCCATAACGTCTGGAAGATGTCCTTCATCGATTTCCACGCACTCTCGTGCACCACGGAAAGATGAGCCATCATGTCTTCGGACAATAGACCTCGGGCGTCAGGGGGTAGGCCAGACAGAGACGCTGCCAAGAGACAAGTTAGAGTGCTAATCACCTCGGCTAAACCTCACCACAGATTTTCGAAATCACAACTTACAAAAAATCATATCATTCGTTCGACGATTCGTCAATTCAGCCACAACCAGTCGAGCTTTTAAGCTCTCAATCTCCTGGGCTTGTCGGGCGTTTTCGGCCCTTAGCGCATTGACGCCATCCGCCGTTTGGGTCACCACATGTTGGTTTGCTTGGCGTTGCGACTCCATGTACATCAAATCCTCGGGGACCTGCTTAAGATCTCTCTCAAGATGACCTAGGGCTTCCGCTGCTACAAGGAATTACGTCGTCAGGACATCTCCTAAAAACCTGATGGAGCTAATAATATATGCCAGACAAGCACTTACCGTGTGTTTCCCTAGTAAACTTCTTCACCTGCTCCACCTCAGCCAAGGCAGCATCTAACTTCGCCTCTGTTTGGATGAGCACCTTGGTCAGTTGGCCATTCTTTGCCCGAGCTTCATGTCAAAGGACGGCATGTGCTATTAGATATACAAGGCTTGCCATGGCCGCACTTCGCCCATATCAAGACTTAGGGGCTACTACCATACTTGGTAGTCTTTTTGCCTTCAAACAAATAAAGAAATACATGAAGAAACACAAACTTAGGTGAAGCCTCACCTGTAAACCTTTGGGAAAGACGTCCAACGACTGATCAAAAGCACCTCGGGTCACCCCAAGGTATGCATCCACCGTACTGAGGGCATTGAACTCTCAATTCGAGAAGGCCGAATTCTTTAGGAAGCCTTTCGCCGCCGATAATTCACGACACATTGGACCTCGGAAGGAGTGGCAGAACTGGTCGATGAGTCCTTAGGCTGGGGAACCTCGGGAGTAACTCTCGTAGTAGGGCGTGCCTCTACTTCCTTATGCGAGGTTGTCATCCCCTCGACCCTCGCATTCACTATTGTAGAAGAGGGTGAGGGTTGCCTGCAAATACTCAAAAGGGTCAGGGCATAACACACTACCTTAAAACACATACATTAATGGAGAAGTTACCTGGTGACGGAGGGGGCACTTTCGTGTGTCCCCATGACCTCAGCCTGTGCCTCTTGCACCTCCCGCGGGGACCCCCCTTGTAGAGCCGCTTCTCCGTGTTGACGTTTGGAACGCCACCCCTTTGGAGGAGGAGTCAGGCGGCTAGGGGCTGGAGGGGAGCATCTCATTCTCTATTAGAGGAAGGGGGTGTTACCGATGAAGCTGGCCTCGTCCTAGGAACGTTGGGGGCAATGGCCACCCTTGAGCCATCAAGGCTCTCCAAGAAAAAAAATTGCCCTTCATAGATGAGGCTAGATCCTCATCTTCGTTAAAGAGAGGATCCTCAGCTCGATGGTGCGACTCTGGCTCGGGTGCCGAGCTGCTTATGACCTCAACCCAACGCCTCCATCTCTGTTCAAAACCAGTGCATGGTAGGTTAGATTAATTATCGGATACTACGGATGGACGAGGGAAGAAACTCACTATGTCGGCAGGATTGTAGTAGGACAGCTCGTCCTGAAATCGCCGCTTGGCAAAGTCTTCCGCCGTCTCCTGATAAATACTAGCCATAGTCGATCCGAAGGCTGCTTGGCCAAAAAAGTCCTCACAAATTGTTCATGAGGCGTCTGCGGTCCCGTTGTACTCACACAGCAGGCGAGGACATTGTCGAAGTGCTAGACTCTTCGGATCATAGTTGTGGCCATTACGTCTATTATAGTAAGGCCGGTGCTTGTCAATTGCTTCACCCGAGTGGCCAGCGTGGTAACCTCAACACTTTCTTCTTGAGAGGGGCCCTGCATCCCCCAACTATAATGCTTCCTCGGGGGCTCCATGGAGAAGGAAGGGAGTCTAGGCCGGACTGGGTCGAGGAGAGGAACGTAGTCTACGTAGAACCACTCGGTTGGCCAGACATTTGTGTACTCCCGAGGTGTGCGTGATGGATACCCGGTCCCCTCGATCCGGTAGACTTCGGCTGCCCCGACCTCCTACAGCTTCTCGGCTGATGCATAGGGCATCTTGCAAAGGGCCTCGCATCCGAGGTGCATCTCGCAAAGGGCAACAAACCCCGCGATGTGCAAAATAGAATTGGGAGTGAAGTGGTGAAGCTGCAGTCCATAGAACTCCAGCAGGCCCCGAAGAAAGGGGTGAATAGGAAACCCAAAGCCATGTAGTAGGAAGGAGATGAAGCATACCCTTTCACCCTCTTGAGGAGAGGGGTGATTCTCTGTTTGCACTTGCCCGTTCACGGATGTCAAGCCGGGGCGGGTCGCTATCAAATCTGAATCTGGCAAGTATCCTTGTTTGTCCAAGCGTTCCAGTTGAAGGCGCAAGACGGCGCAACTGCCCCAGTCACCTCTAATAGGACCGTGAGGGCACCTCGAAGAACCAGCGTCGCTCCCCATAAAGAACTCTCGAGGGTGGACTTGGGAGAAGGGGAGCGCTTGCGCGATTTGCTTGGAAGGAATCGGGGTGCGTAGTAAATTCGAAGGCCGATGCTTCAATGTTTCGTCATAAAGCGGCCCGGTTCCCCATAAGAGGTTGGTTCGAATATCAGCAATTTGATGCCACGTGTGATTAGGTTGGGCCCGCCGGGCATAATCGCTAACTTGGCCGAAGACTTCCTGAAATCGAGCTTTAGGAATCGAGGGAACTCGCCTATCGAGCCGAAGACTACGGGAGCTGAAGTGCGAAAGCACCGTCCTCGGCATCGAAGACCAGTTCCGGGGCTACTGACGGTGTCCTAGAATAGGGGGGCCTAGCCTAGTTGGCCCAGGCTCCTCGGATTGGGCCGATGGGCCCTCCTCCTTCTCAAGATAGACTCTGGAAGCCGCACGATGGGACGTGATCAGGACTACCTCTGCCGAAGGCTTGACGTATACTCCAAGACTTCTCTACCACCTCTATGCCAAGATACCAACTTTTGTAACCCTAGATGCTCTACCTGGCGTATATATAAGCCATAGGGTTTAGCCCGTAGGGGTGATCATCATAATATCATTCGCCTAGCCCTAGAGTTAGAACACATCTTACGATCTCGAGGTAGATCAACTCTGTACTTGATACTTCTCCATCAATATAAACAAGAGCAGGACATAGGGTATTAACTCCATCAAGAGGGCCCGAACCTAGGTAAACATCATTTCCTTGCATTGCTCCTGTTACCATCTATCCGAGATCCACAACTCGGGACCCCCTACCCTAGTGGCGGACCCAGGAATGGCCCAAGACCTGGGCGAACTGGGCCAGGGCCCAGGCAACCTTTATTGACTGTAGCATATTGCTATAGTATTTGCTACAGTTATCAAAGCAGATGGGCCTCACGTCCCAGGCCGCCGCCTGGGCTGTCTGGGCCCCAAATCCGCCACTGCCCTGCCCCGAGGTCTGCAAGTTTTCACACCGACATCGGCCGACACACGTGACAATGGAGGTTTCACCACTCATGGTCATAGCCACGGGCACAACCATAAGCGAAAGGAGCGACCACAGACGGTAGCCATCACATAGGAGGCCACTGAACGGAGTGGAAGAAAGAGTAAGAATGAGAGCAGGCCAAGGCACGCGTCTCACTCCAAAGAGGCAATCATGAGCGGCCCCTGCAAGTACCACATCCATGACACTTACAAGGCGCTGCATTCAACGCGCAAGTGCCACCTCTACGAGCAGCTCAGCCAGGAAAAAAACGCCTGAGACAAAAACAGCTCAGGCGACGAGGGTCTCCGTGAGCACGCAACCCCACAGCAAAACTCAATAGGCCATATAAGGGAGAAGACCGATCTTTCGTGGCCCAGAATCAAAGAGAGAGCTTGGAAGTAAACCACGCGGGAGGTCTACGCACTCGTTCCTGGGGTCCCCCAACTCCTAGCTTGGTCGAATCACACCATTTCATTTAGGCTTAACGACCACCCTGATTACATACCCAACCTAGGGGAAAATGGACTCGTTGTCGACCCCAACATCGGAGGCTGTCAGCTATCAAAGGTACTAATGGACGGCGGATCCCATAACCGGCATGCGGCCTTCGCCAACACGCTTCCACGGCATAGTACGAGGGAAGAAAGCCGAGCCACTCGGCCAAGTCATGCTGGAGGTCATCTTCGGCATAGAGGAAAACTTCCACACCGAAAAGCTATTCTTCAAGTTGGTGTCGTTCAAAGGAGGATATCACACCTTGCTAGGATGACATGCATTCTTCAAATTCATGGCTATCCAATGCCACACCTACATGAAGCTCAAAATGCCCGGTTCAAACGGGGTCATCACCGTATCCGGCGACACCAAAAACACACACATGTTGCAGAGGTCGCCCACCTGGAACAAGCAGAGTCCGACCTCCCAGAAGAGGAACAGGATTGCCCAGAGCTCTCCTATGGGCATTTCAAGAAACACAAGGACGGCGGACCAACGATGGTTTCCCAGGAACCGCTCGTGGACCCCTCGTGCTCCAATTGGCATGAAGCAGGAGCGCGGGGCTAAGAGGCCGGAAGCCATAACAAGACGGGACTCTGAGGACATCGCAACCGGCAGCAAAAGCAGGCTATGTCAAATTTTCTCTCCCAATTTTTTACATCCAGCATATTACATTTGTTTTCCAAACAAACTATCAACAAAAAATTAAAGCTTTTTATACCCTCTGGCTTGTTATATGAAGCATTGATGCGATGGTGCTATAAATTCAACCTAGCGCCCTAATCAAATAAACTCTTTATACACGCTCTATGGTACTACAAAGCACCTCATATTGACCGTGCCATGTTAAGATTCGAGGGGAGTCGGAGCAATCCTCCTACGAGATGGGTTCGGGGGATGCATCGTTTTTCGTACCACCCCAGCCCCCCTAGGAGCTGTGTTGAACGGCCACCCAATATTTCTCGGGGAATGTATCATAGTACATCCACACCCGAACCACCCTAACAAGGAGGTCTCCCGTGTGGTTAGGCTTATGAACACCCTTTTTCTCTTTCACCTTGAGTTCCGCAACATTCATATCCTAAGCAGATAAAAATCCTACCCTAGCCCAAAGTCTAGTAGCGATTTACGATAATTATGCAATTGTCGAGCTCAAATAGGGGCCTCCCGCAAACACGTTGACACCTATGGCGCAACGGGGACACATTTATTGACAGCTAACCTGAATGTTATCCAACACAGACAAGAGACCCGCATAATAAATATGTATCAAAATACATATACTAACAATTATGCGGTTTCATATGTTGGAGGCCTACAAACCACCCTAGTTAGCGACACCGCTTAATTATTTTTTCAGATTGCAAGCATTTTCCGCGTACTCGGCCTCCGCACCAGACTCGATAGAGGAGGGCTCGGGAATAGGACACCAGGCGCACCATGGATGATCTAACCAAGGGGTACATCTGGCAGATGCAACCACACGCCTATCAACACCCTCATGGTGCTCTTGTATGCCGTAGAGTACTGCCCAGCAGATGGGCAGGAGCCCGTGTAAGCAGCTTGACCACGCCATCCAAGGTGTCATCTAGGTTCTCCTCCCCACGGTACAAAGTCCCGCAGGCCATGCCAAGGGCGGCATGCATCTGTTGGGTGAGGTTGGCAACTTGTTCGAGCCGCATGGTTGCGTCCTTGTGCACAACGTCCGGAAGCGGCACTGCAATAAGCAAACAGAATCAAGACAATGCAGCAACCTCCAAGATGTAGCCTTGAAAAATAGCAACTCATGTGCACCGGCAATGTTCAGCGCCCAGGCATTGGAGAGGCGCTGCGCACTGGCCTCTTTCCGCTTTACATCAGCGGCCTGCGTCTACAACTCCTCCTTGCCCACAAGGGAGCTCTCGAGCTTGGCTAACTTTTGTTGATACTCCACGAGCTCGCCATAGGTGACATCCACAAAGGTCTAGAGCTTGTTTCGCGATCTCTATGACCAATGCAGTTTCTGCAATAGGGCCTCGGCCTCCTTCGCGGCTGCAAATAAGAAAGGCAACAAAAGGCAACAATCAACACCAAAGTTGGCACGAAGCACATCAAACCATGGCAAGTAAGAAAACTTCCAGACAGATCCAGAGGTCAGCGTTGAGAGGCGGGCGACCTCACACAACTGGACCTCCAACTGCCGCCGGAGGTCATAGACCTCACCGTCCAAATTGTCCACCCTCTCCAGAAAAGATTCGACCTTAGATATTAATAACGACTAGGCGCGAGTCTTTGACGGACGTGACACCCAGCCACACGGGCTACCACCTATACTATACCATTCATCACACGGAGGCCTCACCTGACAGCTAGCCTTAGCAAGGCTACTAAGCATGTCCAGCTAGGCTGTCAGCACATCCTTCATGCCAGCCACTACGGCAGCGAACGTTATGGAGGCCGAGGGGGTGGCAGAAATGGCGGATAGGCTTCCGCTGACCTCTCCTGTCCCCCCCCCCCCCACAAGAGGGCACAACCTCTGGGCGATGACATCAGCAGAGCCCTGCGCTGCGTCAAGGGTGGCCAGAGGCTCTGACAAAGGGCTGGCGGCGGCATCCATGGCTGTAGGACAAGCACAAACCAACACGGTGAAAAAGAGCCCGGGATGAGTTGGGCCGAGGTGGAACGAGAGTTACGCACAAAGCTCAAATCCAGATCCTTGGGACTAGCAGTGCTCTTGAAGATCAAGTTAAGGCAAAGGAGCAGGGTGCTTTGGCTGAAGGCAGGAGATGCAAACACCAAGTTTTTCCAAAGAAAAGCGAATGCGAGACACAAATGCAACACAATCCACACCCTGCAGGGACCGGCTGGAACGGTTTCCGACGGGACGGCCATGATGGAGCTGGCGCACAAACACTTCACAAACATTTTTGGAAGCTCGCAGCCATGTACCTCCACTATCAACTGGGATGAACTCGATCTCAACCACGTAGAGCTGGATGACATGGAGGCAGAGTTCACCATGCAAGAGGTAAAAGAGGCCATTGATGACATGCCCGCGGACAAGGCGCCGGGACCAGACGGTTTCTCGGGTGGCTTCTTCAGGGCATGTTGGGAGATCATCAAGTGGGATGTACTGGCAGCTCTTCAACAACTTCACCGCATGGACAGTAGAGGCCTAGACAGGGTGAACAAGGCCATCATTGTACTAATTCCGAAATCACATGGAGCCAACAACCTCCAGGACTTTAGACCGATCTCGCTACTTCACAGTGTGATCAAGATCTTCACAAAGCTCCTCGCTAAACGACTAGCACCAAAACTACACAACTTGATTGACCATTGCCAGAGTGCGTTCTTGAAGAATCGAAGCATCCAAGAGAACTTTCTATACGTGCAGAACACTGCCAGATATCTGCACAAAAACAAGAAGGCCGCCATACTACTCAAACTTGATTTCGCAAAGGCGTTCGACTCTTTATCCTGGCACTACATTCTGGACATGATGCAGGCAAGAGGCTTTGGCCCTCGATGGCGCGAATGGATCTCCATGCTCCTTCGTACCTCGTCATCGCGCATCCTTATAAATGGTCAGCTATCGGAGGCGGTCCAGCATCAAAAAGGTTTGAGGCAAGGGGACCCCATCTCCCCTTTCCTCTTCATCTTGGCTATGGACACACTACAGAGGATGATGACCATGGCCACGGAAGCTGGTGTGCTCTCGCGTCTGCCAGGACGCCGACAACCGATGAGATGCTCTTTCTATGCGGACGACGTAGTGCTCTTCATGAACCCCTTAGAGAGTGACGCAAATATGATCAATCTTCTTCTCAAATGCTTTGCTGCGGTGTCTGGCTTGAGCATAAATAACACAAAGAGCTCAGCTCTGCCCATTCGCTGCACCGCACTCGATGTGACTCGTATGCTGGCACCACTTGCCATTCCACAGAAACAGTTCCCAACTACCTATCTGGGTATGCCGCTGTCATTAAGAAATCTGACCAAAATTGATCTTGACCCGATGATCTACAAATTCGGCAACAAAATGGCGGGTTGGAAGGGCGGCCTTATGGCCAAGAGTGGCAGACTTGTTTTGTTAAAAGCAAACCTCATCCCCCTGGTTATCTACATGATGACAGTGCACCGGCTACCAGCTTGGGTCCTCAAAAAACTAGTGAAACTATGCAGAGCATGGCTTTGGAGTGGGGAAGCCACTTGCAACGGTGGACAGTGCAGAGTGGCGTGGAGCCTCATTTGCAGGCCAAAGAATCTTGGCGGTCTGGGAGTTCTAAACATGACACGTTTTGGTGCTGCGCTCCGTCTTCGCTGGCTATGGTTCGCGTGGCAGACACCAGCGCGACCATGGACGAGCGGACCATTGCCTTGCGACGAAGAGGAACGGATGTTGTTCTCCATGGCTACGGAGATCACGGTGGGAGATGGGTGCATGGCAAGTTTTTGGCATGACCGATGGTTGAATGGACAGTGCCCAAAGGTGATTGCGCCAAACCTATTTAAGATTTCAGTCCGCAAGAACAGGCGAGTGAGAGATGCTCTACGAAACGAGACGTGGCTGCTAGACCTCTCGAGAGGACTACAGGATAACATGGCTGAGGAACTTTTCCATCTGGCAGCTCTATTGGATAACGTCCAACTAACCGATGGTCAACTAGACAAAATCACCTGGAGGTTCACACCAGATGGTGCATACTCTGCACGCTCAGCCTACCTGCTCCAATTCGAGGGATCGGTGCCCATGGACGGATACAAGCTGATCTGGTCGGCATGGGCGCCCGGAAAATGCCGTTTCTTTATGTGGACGGCAGTGCTAGGAAAGATTCTCACCGCTGATGCCCTGTTGCGGCGACAATGGGAAAACAACTATTTTTGTCCTCTCTGCGAAAGGAACCTTGAGACGCCTCACCATCTGCTCATCGAATGCCCGCTATCTAGATTAGTCTGGGGATCAATTGCTTCAATGGCTAACTACAGATTGCTGGAGCCGCCTTCGTGGAACGGCACAATAACCATCAAGGACTGGCTGCACAACTGCTTCTCCACGGCGCCAAATGAAAAGAAGAAAGGCACACTCTCTCTGTTACACCTGGTAACATGGGAGATTTGGGGGGAAAGGAATAGGTGTATCTTCAGGAAGGAATCACTGACTGTAAGTACGTTGGTGCAGAAAATTAGAGACGAGATTCAGTTATGGAACTTGGCTGGAGCGAGTATCCCTTTTGACCCCGGCTGAGTGCTAGTTTTTTCCCCTCTTTTTTTACTTTTGCACCTGGCCTTGTTTTATGGTGCTTGCCCGCTTGGGTCCCCCTTGTACCCTGTTCCAGGTTTTTCCTCCCCTGATCAATGAATTTGGTAGCAAATACCAACATTCAAAAAAAAAAGAGCCCGGGAAAATAGAAGTTACGGAAACTCCTACCAGTGATAAGGGAGGCGAACTCCTCCGGCATGACCTGGTGGTCACTGTGTGACTCCAACGCATCTGCCCCTGCTTGTACGATGGCGGAGGGAAAAGCTTCAGAGGTTGCGAGACCACTACAAAAAAACACCAAGGTTAGAGCTCGGCAGGTCGCCCCTACATCATCAACACTTTAAAATCAACGGAAGGGCACCAAGCGGGCTCCGCAAGCTTCGCCTCTTGGGTGCCGGCACTGCCAGCGGCACCTTCAACTGAGCAGGGGGCTCCAGATCCCCGCGAGGCCGGCACAACCCGGGCACCCTTGGCGTAGATGCAAGACGACCACCCTTGGGTTTGCCAGCTTGACAACCCCTCGAACAGGGCACGAACGGGCGGGCTCCCATGGTCCGCTGCCGTGGGCCCCTCGTACCTCCCTCTAAGGGGGAAGATGAATTGCCCTGTTTCACGGAGCGACCATCGCTCGCCTCGCCATCAGCTGGAGAAGCGACCTTTTCCCTTCTGGGAAGGAGGGAGGCGCTCCCGCCACATGCAGTGGGGCCTGCATCTCCGGGCTCAGAGCTTGGCCCGGTAGTGGGGGTTCTAACCGTAGGGTGGCAAAGCCTGTGAACTCCTACAAACAACAAGAACAAAGGAGGTCAGGAACACAGGTAGGCCTCCCCCATCCTTCAAAATAGAGGCTACAAAAATCACATCTCCTGGAGGGGCCTCATGGCAGAGGAACTCCACCCCGACCTTCAGAGGGATCTTCTGGGACTCTAGTCCAGTCAGAAGGGCGAGCCGGCAGCGGACCTCTTTCTCTTCGAGAACGTCGGGGGAGCTGCAAGAAGGGTTAGACTGGCCGCGGTAGTCACTCATAAGCGTGTTGTGTCCCCTCAAGAGAAGCATGCGGCGCTCACGTGATTTGAATGCATGTCAGGCCTTCATCCTTCAGACACGCGGCGGCCTTCATCTGCACATCCGTGCTCTCAAAGATGTCAGCTGGATACTCCTAGGAATTCAGGCGTTCCGGGCGATCGCCGTAGAAGGCCGTCAGGTCGGCCTCAAGGTTGAACACGTAAAACCACTTCTTTTGCAGGGACCCCATCGACTTTGGGAGGGACATAAGGAAGAAGGGTAAGTGAGGCCGCAACTAGAGGCTAACCCCTTCGATGTCTCGAACAACGTTGTCGTCCACCTACCCCTTGATGCTAAAAAACGCTGAAAGACGTCGAAATGGAGGGATCCCCAAGGAAACGCTCGCGGAACGTTAGGAAGTTCGCGATGCGTAGGATACTGGTGGGGTTGACGTGGTGTAGTTGAATGACAAAGAAAAAGACCTCGCACAAAAGGATGCAAGGTTAAGCCGAGACCGTGTCTGAAAAAATCAAGATGAAGCACACACACACCTAGTGGCAGCTCCGGAAAGCCCTGCATAGACAAAGAAATTTGGTATTGGAGATAGGAAGGGAAGGAACCCTCGGCCACCAACCTCTGGACATCCCCATCAGAGATGGTGGAGCGAGTCCATCGACTGACGAAGACATTGACGTTGGGCTGTGGCTCGACAGCGGCACCGGAGACCTCCGCTTTTCGTTTCTTCTTCGCGTCGTTGGTAGCTTGCACGCTACAGGGACCAGCTGAGAAGCTAGGTTGGCCCATCACTCGTCGCTTAGGGGAAGAAATGACGGGACCAATGACAATTGAATGTCGCAATTATGGCGGTGGAATGGGATGGAGCAGAGGAAGCAAAGGCACAAAGGAAGGGGTGGAGTCGGAATGAAATCACACTCCTCCTTGCCAGTCTTATGACCCACTACATGCAGGCCAAAAATTAAGGCGTCTCTGTGCTCCACGTGCCCCATTTTCTGTGGGCGGTTACCACTCCTGACTCGCGGGTGCGGGAATCTAGGAAGGCTTACCATAATGAACCAAGGTCTGACTGGCCTCTTGCTCCGCACTGACAAGACGATTCATGGAAGCGACTCTTCGAAAAAACAAGCGTGTGGTGGCCCCACGTCAAAACCAGAGATGTGGAGGTCCGTAGTCATAACGATAAAGCTGACAGAACGGCGAGAAGATCAAGATGGATATCCCGAGGACGGGCCTTCAAGACTCTGCACAAGCAAGAGAGCGACGACCTTTCGACCGGGCTCCCATAGAACAAGGAAAAGTAAGAACCCACCGGAGGTCTCACGAGCATCTATGGTGACCTCCGCCAAGCTCGGGGGCTACTGACGGGGTCTTGTACCAGGGGCGTGGCTCACGGCAAGGAGCCCGAACTCACACAAGACATGGAGTCCACCAGGCCTAGAGCAAGAAGGGAACCCTAGGAGTCCAAAGCCTCTACGTGGTCTCCAAGGAAAAGAGGACGGCAACGCCCCGGATAGCATCTACTATGTAAACCCTAGACCTATCCTGCCTATATAAAGGGAGGTCTCGGGCACCCATGATAATCTATCCACAGATAGTAAAACTCTTGGTAGCAATCTCATCCACCATTGTAGCCTCTCACACGAGGTATCCCTCCGCTATGAATCATCAAAACCAGCAGGACGTAGGGTATTACTCTTCGGATGCCTGAACCTGGATAAACCCCTCGTGTGACCTTTGATGCATGACTTCCTGATGTGCATGGACCCCTATCGAGGGATCTGACGGTATTTCGCTCTGTCAATAATCTTTAGAAGTACACTTTTGACTTTGCTAACATATCAACTTCCCCAATCACAGATCAAATATCTTCAAAGCAAAGGCCACTACTTCCTACCCCTTAGAATTTACTTTTGATTCATGCAGCAAGGTAAAAAAACGCAAAACATACGTCCTCCCATGTTCTCTGGATCCTGGCATCTAGACAGAAAAAACGAAAAAACACTCAACATCCACCTGTGTCGTCGAGTGTGAATTCCAGGTTGTTTTGTTGTTCGATTAGGTGCAGATGTCAGTGAGATAATCCCATCCTAAGTGTCGTTGATATTGTTTTCACAATTCGGGATTGTGGGATAGGTGGGCAATGTCAAGGGGAGGGTCACGAGGAGCAACACAAGGCTACTGAGTGTATTTTTGTGTAGTATGTTTGAGAGATGTTGGGCAAAGTTTTGTTTAAAGTCTTGTGATCTGATTCTGGGTGGTTGTATTATGGTCTACGTTACTCATACATGTGATATTCTTCTGTGACACTGTGTGTGCATTCTGTGTTGGATGGTAGTTAGCTCTAGAAATTCAATACTTGGATTGTTTGATTGCCTTATTCACGTTAAGATCTTTCTTTATGATGTACATGTGGTAATGAATAGATCCAAGTTTGAGTACTCACAAAATTTACTTCTACTACCTAACTTCTCGTGCATTGCCACAAAATAACAAATTAAAACATATAAAAAATGACTAAACATGATTGTACTTCACAATGTTTACGTCGATGTCGACGATGGAGCGCTTATTCCCATTCTCCCTATCGTTGCTGACCATGTGGGAATAATGATGGTGCGCTCATGTTTATTTTTCCCTCTTTGGCCCTCTCCTTGGTGTTTTCCAGCCTCACTCGTGGCTCGCATGGCTGCCATCTTTGTTGGTCACCCCAAGCACTCGTGCCACCTTAAATCGTTGATCCTTCCACTCGTTTTTGAGGGGTTTTGTTGTGTTGCGCTTCCTGTCATTGTTTAACATTTGAGTTTGACTTACAAAGTTATATATTATCTTAAAAGGAACACTAAGAACTTCAGTAACAAAAACTGCCATGGCATTATTTCTTAAATGCATAAGTCTTCGCCAAAAGAATAAAATGTAGTCACCCAAGTGTACGAATCGTACATCTTCTCACTACTCAAACCTCATAATTAAAAGGAAATTGATGAAGATTATACCTTTTCCTAACAAGAAAAATGCAATCTTAGAAAATTGATCCCTTTGAAGAAGTAAATCAGAGTGACTTATTTGGAATTGCTAAATCTAGAATGTTTGTTCCGGTACATTTTACAATTAGGTTTTTTGGTTTTTCTTTGTGATTTTTTTTCCAAATTTTCCGAACTTTTCCTAAAATTTTCATCTTCCTAATTTCAAATTCGTGAACTGTTTTTAGATTCTTGAACTTTCTAAAACTTCGAATTAGTGAAGTTGTTACCAAATTGCGTGAACCTTTTCAAATTTTCTTATTTTTTTTAAAAAAATCGTGACTTATTTTAAAATTTTAAAGATTTTTTCAAATTCATGAACTTATTCAAAATCATGATTTTGTTTTAAATTTTCGCAAACATTTTCCAAATTTTTTGAACTTTTATATTCATGTTTTTTTCCAAATTTTCAATTTCCAGATTCATAATAATTTTCAAAGTCAACGGTCAATTTTGTCACCAGTCAACTGGTCAAACATTTTTCAGGCAAATCAAATGGTTAATCACGAGCTAGAGAAGGTTGTCTATTGGGCCGACCCAGAGCGAGCAGGGAGTGAGCGCTAATTCTTTTTCCTCACCCTATAAGCACTAATTAGCAGGGGACCTCCTATTTGGCGCATAACTCGTAGGAAAACCGAAATCACTAATTAAGGATTATTCCTTTCAAAGTTCACTTCCACCTCCTCAGGTTGCAACAAGTGACGCACTGCATGTGTACCACTTGTCGCAACCTGTGAGTTTTTCCTTTTTTCGTAGATCCTTTATTTCAAAACGTTTTATCTCTTAAACCGTGCGTTCAAATCTCAAACCATTTTCATCATTGGATTCCTCGCATCGAGATCTTCAAAACTAGATCTCATGTTGATGGGTTTTGACAAACTTTTTTCACGAAAAAACAGGATGAAAAAATCGTGCCTCTTGCGGAAGGGAAAAAAGGAAACTCGTTTTTTTTCATTTCCGAGAGGCACGGCCGTGTCTCTCGCGGAAGCATATCCGTGCCTCTTGCAGAAACAAAATCGTGCCTCTCAAGGAAGAAAAAAATGCTTTTTTATTTTCTAGAGGCACGGTCGTGCCTCTCGCGGAAGCAAATCTGTGCCTCTCGCGGAAGCAAACCCGTGCCTTTTGAGCAATGAAAAAAACGCGTTTTTTTCGTTTCCGAGAGACACGATCGTGCCTCTCGCGGAACAAATTTGTGACACTCGCGGAAAGCAAAACCGTGCCTCTCGAAGAAGAACAAAAAAGAAAACGCGTTTTTCCGTTTTCGAGAGGCACGACCGTGCCTATCGTGGAAGCAAAACCGTGCCTCTCGAGGAACGAAAAAAAAATGTTTTTTAGCGCAAAAAAATGATTTTTTTGTCCAAAAGCTAAGAAAGAGCGGTGGAAAACCAAAACGTCGAAAAAAACCCATCTAAAAAGCTAAAAACGTGTTAGGAAAAATAAAAAATAAAATCCGGAGGAAACACCCAGAACGCGACACGTTGCGGCGGTTGAGAACGCGTCAAGTGGCGACGCCTCAGAGCGACCCTTCGGAGGCTCCCGAAGGAGCGCTCCTCTATTAGTTGCTCTCCAGGAAAGCCTGTGAGTGCACACCCCCAGATTCCCCCTGTGCCCTTTTGGACCGACCCATGTGCGGGTAGGGAAGCCCGCTTTTCTCATTCCGATTTTTTTCTTGTTAAAAAAATTCAGGATTTCAAAAGTTTCTCATCTTAAATTATATTGTGAATTTAGAGACAAATATACAAATTTCATAAATGTTCATGAATTAAAAAGTATTCATGATTTTTAAATATGTTAAGAAATTTAGAAATGTTCGGAATTCAAAAAATGTTCATGATTTCGAAACAATGCTAGCATATTCAAAACAGTGTTCATGATTTCGAAACAATGCTAGCATATTCAAAACAGTGTTCATGATTCTACGCAAATGTTTGGGAAATCAAAAATTGTTCATGATTTTGAACAAGTTCATGAATTCAGAAAAATATTAATTAATTTGAAAACAAATGTTTTCACATTCAAGAAAATGTGCCTGATTTTATTTTATTGTTCCAACAATTCAGAAAAATGTTCGCGACTTCAAAAATTGTTCCCAACTTCCAAACAAATCATCTTTTCAAAAACTATTTGTGGATTAAAAAAATCATGAATTCTAAAAATATTCACGTATTTCAAAAAAATTCCGTCTAAAAAATAATTTGAAATTTAAAAATTATTCCCTATTTTTAACAAATGTTCGCCAATTCACAAAAAATGTTCATGAGTTTCAAGAACAAATCACAATTTCAAAACTGTTTGTCAAATATTAAAATGTTTGTCAATTTCAAAATTTGTTCCCAGATTTTATCAAATGTTCTTAAATTCATTAATATGTTCAGGAGTTTAAAAGGTAATCACAATTTCAAAAATCTTCACGAATTTCTAACGTGCATTCAAATATGTTGATGATTTATGAAAAAATTCCCAAATTTGTAAAATATGTTCTAGAATTTGAGAAATGCTCGTGACTTAAAAAATATGTTCGTGAATTCAACAAATGTTCACAATTTTCTATCATAAATTTGAAAAATTGTAAATTATTTAGAAGAATTGCACGAATATGTATTTTCTTCTTGACTTTGAAAACTCTTGACGATTTCAAAAAATATGTTCATGAATTCAAAAAATGTCCACAAATTTGTAATGTGAATTTGATAAATGTTCATGATTAAAAGAAATGTTCAAAAAGTAGTAAAAATTCATGTATTTAAGAAATGTTCATGATTTCAAAATTTTGTTCAGCAATTCAAAAACCTATTTTTAATTTCAAATAGTGTTCACGAATTAGGAATATGTTCGCAAAATACAAATCAAAAAAATAGAAAAAAAAAAGAAAAAGGGAAAGAAAGAAAAAAGGGAAAGAAAGAAAAGGGTAAAGGAAAAGGAAAACATTGGGCTTCAGCCAACGGATCGCACACGGGCGTTCGCTGCCTCGTATGTGTGACGCGTGTCCTACGTGGGCTCATCTAGCAGTATCCCTTGAGGTTTTGCAACCGATCTCTTGTCGTAGTTTGTCCATCGCAACAACTCGCATGTTACAGGATCTGAATCTGAATCCCTCGACGTTAGTTGCCTTCCGTGCTCCTCCGAAGCTCCGGTTTTCTAATTTGTGCAACATCATTCATGTTGCAAAAGTCCATCCACAATATAAATCTATGTTGTAAAAAAGTGAAGACGGAAAATAAATCTACTACACAATTTCTGTTGCATATTTCTACATCATGTGCTCTGTTGCAAATGGTTCTGCAACACTAACTTTGTTACAATAATGAGGATGGGGCTAGGTCGTTGGATGGACCAGATCTAACGGCTGCTCATGTAGTGGATCTTTTTAGATTATCCACCGCAGATGCGTAACACCGCACAAAGGAAAAGGCAAAAAAAATAGAAATGAAAATGAAGAAAACAAGGGCTTACAATAAGGGAAACGTTACCTTTCAGCCGGCTGATCCTGCTCTCGCTTCCGCCGCCTCCTTTGCCCGCCACGTGGCCATGTGAGTGGTGAGTTAAATCGGAAGGAGTGGAGGGGCGCGTCCTGGTGAGCATGCTAAGTGCCGTGGATTGCTGACGGTACTCGCACATGGCATTTTTTTTTGTAACAAGGACTCCGTTGCAATAGCGATGGATACAGCTGCTAGACGCATATACTTGTTTTTTGCAAAATATTTCTGCAACCAGGATAATTTTGCAAAAAGTTTTTTTCAACATTAACTTTCTAGCAAGGTTTCTGCAACATGATCATTATTGCAAATATGTTTCCGTAACTTGAAAACATGTTCGTGAGTTCAAAAAATATTTACGAATTTCAAAAAATAACTATGAGTTCGAAAATTGTTCACTGATTTCAGAAAATGTTCACGAGTTTGCAAAATGTTCATGAATTTTATAATATTTTCTCGATTTCAAGAAATGTTCACGAATTCAAAGTGTAAAACAAATTTGAAAAAATGTGATTCTTAAAATGAAGATAAGTTTCAACAAAATAGTTCGTTAGTTTGTAAATAACGTTGAAAAATTACAAATTTTGTTCGTCAATTCAAAAACAATGTTCACAAATTGGAAAGGAATTGTTTTTGACCGGGGAATTGAAAAGGAATTCTTGAATTACAAAAATAATCGCGAGTTTTGAAAAATAAACATGAATTTGATTTTTGTTTGCAAATTATGAGATTATTCAGGAATTGTTTTTCTAAATTGAGAAAATATTATTTTGAACCCGAAAATTTATCACAAATTGCAGAAATTCTTCAGAAATTCAAAACATATTCGTGGTTTTGAAGAATTTTCATCAAATTCGATAAATTTTCATGAAATTAAAAAGAAAGAAGTAAGAAAAAAATAAAAAAAATAAAAAGAAAGAAAAAAGCTGAAAATATAAACAGAAAACCTGGCAAAAAAGTTAAAATGGTCGGTGGGAAAAAACCAGAATTGGTCGGCCCATACGTAGGACTTGGCGCATGTGAGGGTACACCCTAGGTTGCTATACATCGACCAGAGTACGTAATAAGAGCCACGGAGACATAGGCATTCCCTATGCATGGTGGGATTTTCTTTGCACGTTTAGTTGGGATTTTTGTTGTTGTTTATCGCTTATTTGCTACCAAAAGAACACTACCAAGGCTTGAGCCCCTGCCAATTGGGGGCCAAGGGTGGGTGCCCCGTTTACGCGACCCTATGGGTTGGGCTTGTAGCGTAGTGTACGAGGCACCGTCCGCGAAGCTACTTCACGCTTGACCACATAGCTAATCGGGTGCTCCAGTTCAACGGCCTACACACTCGACAGAAAGGAAACATGCACCTCCCGCTCGGCCGCTCGTATTTTTGTACCAGCCCATATGCGTGGCGGAACGCGCCTGATTTGTTAAAAGTAACTTATGTTTCAGTTTTTTATTCTTCAAAACAATTCAGGATTTCAAAAAAGTTTAAAATTTCAAACCAAATTGCGAGTTAAAAAAGTTTGCATATTCAAAATATGTTCATATTACACAAAATATTAATGATTTTGAAAAAATATCATTTCAAAACATGTTCGCTAGTTTGAAAAATATTCACGAATTTCAAAAGATATTCACGAATTCAAAAATCTTCATGAATTCCATAAATTTTCATGAGTTTGAAAAATGTTTACGGGCTTAAAAAACCTGGTTACAGTTTTGTAAAAAACTTCACAAATTTCAAAAAATGTTCTTAAATTCAAAATAATATTCATGAATTCAAAAAAATGTTAATGAATTCAAAAAATGTTCATAAATTTATAAAAAGTTCAGAAATACAAGAAATTGTTCATGAATTCAAAAATATTCATGAATTTGAAAAAACTTTAATGGACTGTAAAATGTTTACGAGTTTTGAAAATGTCTATGAATTTTCAAATACTTTTAAAATTTTAAAAATTGTTCATGAAATTCAGAAAATATTCAAAAATGTGGAAAATATGTTTATGAATTCAAAAAATGTTCACGAATTGGAAGAATGTTCGCGGGTTGGATTTTTTTTTAGAAATTTCAAATAAATCACCAAATGAAAAGGGAAAAGAAAAAGGGAAGAAGGAAAATAAAATTAGAAAAATAAAATGACAACCCAAAAAAAGAAATAAAAACCACACAAAAAAGAAGAAGAAGAAATTGTTCGAGGAAGGTTCTAGAACCTGCCCAAAACCCATGGGCCGGCCCATACCGAGGACTTGGTGCATGGTAGGCTACACACTAGGTCATTATAGAGCGACGTACGCGCCAATTAGGAGCTGCATGGTTGACCTTGCATGTCCGCTGGGGCTCACCGCCTCGGAGGATGTCACAACCTTCAAAGGAATGATGAGTGCTCACCATCGTCGATGTAGCCTCCACTACCAACAACTATGTTGCCACTGTCCGTGCCTATGGGAGATTGTCTTCATGCCCTACAGCCTCGCGGGCGACTCCTATGTTACGGTTTTCTCCATCCCAATTATAGGACATGCACGCCAACATAATGTCTCATGTGTTCTTGACGAAATACCTCACGGGTTCACACCTTTATCAAAAGCAAGTGAAGAGGAAGAGCAGGACCATAAGCGCAGAGGGGATGGAGGCAAGCACCTCGCCAGAGGGAGACATGGCAGGCACAGTGTAGTTTGGTTTTCGAGTCGGGGATGGAGATGCAAATATAGCCGCTCTGTTGTTGCCTCTCTGATTGACGTCAAACTCTTTTATTCCCCTTTCCTAGGATGAAGAATGGTTGTCTACCTGAGAGGAGCACTAGGATAAATGTGTCTACCATGGATTGCATAAGCATCTCCAATGATTAGATATGCTTATTTTTCTTCTTGTCATACAATTGTGTGTTTCACTAAATATGGTGATGCAATCCATATATATTGTACGTAGGTGGAGAGGGAAGCAGATCGAAGAATGGATGGAACATTAATAGGTAGATTGCCTTGGTTGCTTCATGTACCAGTAATAACTAATTTATGAGGTTTTGATTGTAATGTGAATATTAGGACTTCATGGATGCTTGTTGATAGACTTCCCGGTAAGAGACTTAAGAATTTCAAACCTTACATCCACTAATTTAGGTGCTTGAAGATGAGGACTGTCAAAATGAATGTGTTCTGGCCTTCTCATATTAGCACATTGGTTAGGAAGGCCCGCTACATGTGTGCGTGACTGTGCTGGTGGCAGTCAATTCAACAACGACCTCCATGTGAGGTGCAATGTAAGATGAACTTCGTCAACTGTTTCGCCTTTTGCATCTCGCTCGAAGTGTTTGTGGGAGCTCACCTTCCTTTCGTGGCTGCATGACAATGGGGGATGGGACCTTGACCTCTCACTGTTTTCATGGGGCTCATGGCTTTCGTCAGGATGGTCAACGACGGGCAATGAACTCCATGATTTCTGCTACCATACCAATGGTATGGAACAAACATAGAAGGTGAATAAAGAATTGGTGGTTGTGTGTTTGGGTCATCAATCATGGATCCAAAAACCTCCTCCTTTTGGAACTTTGTACCCCAAAAAAGACAAGATATTGTCTCCTTAATAAATTAATAGAGACTAGATAATGTCAAGAAAGAAAAGACAACATTATGGTCAAGGGCTATAGAGGTCTGAAGTGGCGCGTGCAATGGAAGGATACCCACAAGAAGAAGCTCGCCGAGGTCTTCGAATTTGAGGCCACGTAAACAAGCAACCTACTTCTGTAAGGGTAGCTCAACTCAGCTTTTTCATTTTTCCTACCCCGGTTGGATTGTATGCTACTCTCGATGTTAAAGGACCTGTTAATGTCGAATTTAATAAATCTTGTGATGTTACTAGAGATTGCCTATTTGCTCACTCTGCATGGAATTCCAAAAAGTTTGTACCCTGGTGAGGGTTTTGATTATTTTTATCAATGGTCATACCCAATGTTCTCTTTACTTATATACCCACACAAGAGTGCTTTATTAGTTTTTCTATACAAATAATCATTCTTTGTATTTATGAGAAATTATAATGGTTCCCACCATTACCATACTTGTTGAAAGTACACTTCTACAATCCTAATTTACCTCATGAATATTAACTTCTCACATTGTTATGTTTTGATCCAGTTTGACAGAGTTGCAAGTTCAAAGTTCAAGATGTGTCCAAGTTAAGGGGATTCACTTGTCTATTTGTTTGGAAGAAAAATGCAACTTCATTTTGCAAAATGAAAACAAGCGAGATATGTGATTTAGGATCAAGTGCTGGAGACTATTGATCATCTGACTATGCAATGCTCTTTCTCTAGAGTGATGTGGTTTAAACTTCTGGGTTTTAGTTCGGCGAGTCCTCTCATATCTACTATCGATAGTATTGTCCGAGAGCGGTGGTGCTCGATGCAATGCAGACTTCCCATGAATGGGGCTTAAAGAGTTCTCCTCTTTGTTTATTGCGGGACTATGGAAAACCGTGGCTTGGGCGTAATGCTAGTGTCTTTAAGGCTAAGTTTATGGCTGCTAATAAAGTAGAGAATCTTGCGTTTGATGAACTGAAATTGTTGGAGTTGTCGGATTGTAAGGCGGGGTAGTCAAGAGGGAGTAATCACATGTAGAGTGATGTGTGGCACTCGGCATGGCCCAAGTCTATTGTAAGGTCATGTAATTATAACTCTCTTGCCATGTCCTGATGAAAATGGCAAGCAACGATTGATGCTTGTTCTTCATTGTTTTTCTAACATTTCTAATGTATTGTAGTAATCAATTCAGAAATGCACAAATGAACAATATATCTATTTGAAAATCGATACAAAGAAAGAATCACATTTTTTTGAGAGCATGCAAAAAGTTCATTAAGCTTTATGTTAAATATTGGACCCGTTGCGCCAAATGGCGCAGAGGCGCGCTAAAGCCATGTTTGTGATGAAAAGAATTGCATGGTTTAGTGCTCTCTTATATGAAATACGGTGAAATCTTGTGTATAACGATATGAATACATTCGATTTATCTTAATATACTTGATTTATCTTAATAGCATAGAGTCGAATTTGAAACAAAAAACATGCGTTGGTATGAAAAAATTAAGATAGAAGTGTTTTGAAAAGGTTGTCTCTCTCAATAAAAATCGGTTTTAGCAATTACCTAGGCATATGCATGTATTATATGGACTGAAAGGTATGTGCATGTAAATTTTTCTTTAGTGGTCTATGTGCAAGTCTGTTTTTTAGAAGCATGTCTGATGTTATTTACAGAGTATTTAAGGTTTACTGGGCTGGCCTGCCTGGCGTCTGGCCCACGGACAATTTTTCTGCGTGGCCCGCTCGCTGTAGAATATGAAGCGGCAGGCATCGGTCGATCTACTCATCCCCTCCTTTTCCTTTTCCTTTTCCTTGGTAGCTCTGTTCGGCTTCGTTAAGAGACGAACCCTGGCGTTCGTGTGCTGGTAAGATTTCTGCCCCTTTCTTACTGGCTGGAGCTTTTTTATGCATGGATCTAGTCCACATTCACTTGGATCTGGCAACTCCTTTCGTTTTCAGTTGACTTCTACTCCATTGATGTCTTTTTTCAGGCATGACATGCTGTGTTTTGTGTCTATTTCCACATAGGGATTTATACCTATGGAAAGAAATCCATACGACCATGGCATTAGCGTTGCTGGTTCGCTCGATTACGGTTGTGATTGGATGTGTTTTTTTATCCGCCACATCTGCTGATGGATTTCTGTTCTTCCAGAGTTATATGTTGTGATAGTATTGTGCTTTGATTAGTCTGTGCTTATTGAAAATCTTTGTTGTTTTAGGTTTGAAGCACAGCCAGGCATGAGGGGAGATCGCATGAACGATCCTGTGAATATTAGCTCTGATGAGAGCGTGGACAACAGCTCTGATGAAGCTCTGGACAGGAGCTCTGATGAACGCGTGTACACCAGCTCTGATGATGGCGTGGACATGAGCTCTGATGAAGGTATTTTTAGTAATGCTAAACATCAGATATCTGACCTATTAAAATGTGGCCATGATCTGTATTTTTAATTATCTGCGCTTATGGGCCATTTGTTTGTTGAACTATTGAGGCATGTACCGCCATATGAAGAAAAAGAAGCTTCAGAAGACAGGCAAGGATGTGTGTGACTACCCTAGGGAGTATTCGGTTGGTAAGAACTAATTCTACATAATCCAGAGGGTTTCTTTCTGTAGATAGGAAATTAATTACTTTACTTTTGTTCTTAGGATATGATCCTAATATAATTCTGAAGTTGACTGGATGTATGCAAGGAAATTTAGGATATCAATGTGTGCTCGAAAGCGTCTTAGTTGCTATGTCCATTCTGTTAAGCCTGCTATTAGGCACTATCTGTGTGAGATGAACAAGACTTTTACCAAAGCTGGGCAGAGAATGGTAAGAAGCAAATTTGTTTGCCTATATGTGTATTTGCCTACTCTATCAATCATAGTGTCTAATTATAACTGTGTTGAATCCTTGTAGTAATTCTCTACTTTGTTCACTGAGAAGCACCTGATGGAGTTTCTCTACACCCCGGTCGATCGAATGCGGATTAAGATTTCACCTGGGCGTTGTGTAACCTATGTTCGTCTGATGAAAGGCGTTGACAACAGGGCTACTATAACACATAACTGGAGTCGCTTTGCGAAAAAAGCAAAGTTGACAAAAGGGAAAATCCGTGTCTTTTTTCTCCGAACTTGCAAGGGGTGCCAGTGCTTACTGTGCACAAAATCTGAAGAGGTTGGTGTACGAAGTACATTTTTATTTCTGCAAGAAATATTTATTTAATTTTCTGGTCTAAGCAAGCATGGGTATATGTAGCTTTCTGTGATGCGGTTTGGAAGGAGGAAGATGGCAAGGTGTTCTGCAAGGGCGTGTATATATGTTCTCTAGTATGACGGTATGCCTATGTTTAGTAATGTTCAGTCGTTTCGTAGACTGCGGTCAGGTCTGTTGGATCACGGGATCTAGGATGCTTTTCTTTTGGCACTAATGTATCCTCTATGCTATCCATGTAATGCAATGACGATGGAGACTTTAAACTATTAGCGGGGTATATGCTTTGGCCTAACATTGTAATTTTGTTTGTCTAAAGTAATTCAGCGTGTGTATGTTAGAATATGAGCCCACTTTCACAGCCGTGCGAGCCTATTTTCACAACCGTGTGGAAACGAGCTATTTTATATTAGTGAATTTAGCCTTGTTATCTACCGAAACAAGAATTGTATACGCAATAGGAATTTTGAAGTCTATTGATGGCCTTGGCTATGCCAGCTACAGAGACATAAATGGCACTCAAAATAAAATAAAAAGATACAAAGACATAGATGGTGCAAGCAATAGAGAGTCTTAACAGGATTATCATTAGCTCTTACACACATAGTCTTGGTAAGTCTTACTTTGCGCTTGGTCTAAAGAGAAATATAATTATACATTACGGTTAACCTATGCGGTTAAACAAAAGGAGGGAAATAGTCTACAATTCTAAAAGGTTTGGTTTAGGATGCATTCTTGTATAATACAACTCTAAAAACCTCTCTTGATGCTTTTTAGGTGCTTCTCTGATTTGCGCACCCTGCGCTTGAGCCTTTCTGCTATCTTCTCAATGTTGTTAAGAGGTTCGTTCATAAGCTGATCCATGGGTTCTTTCCCAGACAATCTGTTGAGCGCTGTTACATTGCATACATGATCAGATAATTCATGCATGTATCGTGTAAGAACGAACCAGCCCATAGCATTTTTTTGTTCTTATACCTAGCCATCATTAGTTTGTTCTTCATGGATCTGGCCTTTGCCTTTGTTTTTTGCTTGTTATACTTAGCTACAGCCAGCTCATGCTTTAAAGAATGATTTTCCTCATCCAGTCTCTTCATGTTGTTGTAATTGTAGTCTATTACTTTAGTCTTAACCATGCATTTTATGTATCCAATTGCTTCCATGGCAGTTGTGTCCTCTGACATTACATGATTGATACATTGCACCCCAAGAATAGCCATACGACTGCCATGATCTTCAACATATGATGTGGGCGTATGGAAAAAAATAGTGACACATACTCTACCGCCATCACATACTTTGCTTCGATACTTAGTCGCTGGAAGCTCTAAAGTCTCTAAAAGAACATCCAGCATCATCCTGTAAGGGATTTTGATCATTGGTGGTGTGGCCTGTGATTTTAAATGAATGTCATTAGGTGCAAGGGCATGGATTAAATTGAATTGTTTGTTTGACGGATGTTGCTATGTTAATAAGAAAACTATAATAAAAAGGCGTGACATGTCCAGATCAGAGAACATAACATGACTGGTTGATAAGCAATAAGGCACTAAATCATATTTCGACAGGTAAAAGCTTTTAGAGGGGAAATGTAATTTGAATAATCACAACACCGTATGCAATGTATAAACAGAAGCACTGTGCTTGTATCAGATAAACTTGCATATGACATAAGAGTATCGGATAGCAAGGCTTCTTTATGATGTGCTCAAATTATGCAAGTTTTGGGTATATTCTTTTTAGATGACAAGGCTAGCATTGGTTTTCATGGTTCAAATTTTGTCTTGCTGAGTGCTGTCAGTACAGGCTATTCTTTTTTTCTGTTGAAAACTTCATGACATTAACAAATAGTTTTCATAATAATCTTACGAAGCTTAAATTACATATCTTACTGAGAGGAAATAGGGATAGAAAAACTGTCTACAACAGATAACTAAAGCATTGGTTGTTTTCTACTATACAATCACCACCCTCACAACGGGGATGTGAATTCTCATACTCAGTGTAATACACTGCATCCGATGAGAAGTGGCTTCAGGCCTCTTCTATGCCTGGCACTTCCTCCTGCACTAAATATTCAGAACAACTTCAGTGCATACCAAGGAAATCATTCTGGTCAAAGGAATGTTTGTCTATTTTTCAAAAAGGAGGCAACCTTAGGCAGTTGGTCTTCAGATTGGTTATTGTTGGGGTATTCTTTACCTGGAGAAAAGTTGGCACGTATTTCCTATGCATCCAGTGGCATCTCCTGTGAAATCAGGCACATAGATCAAACGATGACCACAGTCACAACCTTAATCAGAAAGAGAGCACATAGATCTGCAGCTACATCACCGAATCGTAAGTGTAGTTACCTGTGGTTTCCTGCCGAGAACTTCTCCGGGCATCCAGATGCTGAAACACATGGAGATGCAGCGGCTATCAATATTGAGTGCGGCTGTGCCGGCGTGGTCATTGGTTGAGAGCGAGGCACTGAATGTGCGGGAGAGAACACTCTGTCGATCTAGGGTTTCATCTGGCCGTCTTCATAGCAATATATGATATACCTATGAGCCTTTTGGCTGGGCTATTGTCTGTGGGCCCATATACCACAATACCCAAGGGCCTCCATAGTAGCTGGAATCCAAATAGAAATGTAGGAGCTGTCTCAAAAAAAAGGCGAATAGAAAAGTACACAAAGGGTGACGCTAATTGTTGATCTTAGGTAATTGCAAACAGAAGCAGGCAATATAGTTTTACAAATGGATTGCAGAGCCAAGCATCTAAGGTCTTAAACTGGCATTACAGTTTGAAAATAACAACACACTAGTAGCATAGTAAGGTTGCTTGCTAATAAGCCATGTCTACTAAGCAGTTGAATTTTGCGATCTTCTTCCCTGTTTGATGTATAGCAGTTCGCTCATAGGGTAGAATACATCTACTTTTCTAGGCTTCATCGCAGCGATATTCCGGTGGGAAATGAAGAAACAAGTTCATTGTTATATCATAAAACCTTGTCAGTATGTGTACATAAATTGACTCACGCATATATTATACCTTAGTTTCCCAACATAGCTGGAGATCGAACCGTTATCTTTGCCTGTCGCGTGTACAACGGCATGTAATGATGTCATGTATGCATATAGTCTGATTGGCATCCATGAGGCGTTATCTAGATGGTAATATAGTCTGGGATATCAATCACACTGTCAACCCTCTGTGTCCTCCGTGTCC
Organism: Elymus sibiricus; assembly: GCA_039707655.1. NCBI lineage: Eukaryota > Viridiplantae > Streptophyta > Magnoliopsida > Poales > Poaceae > Elymus > Elymus sibiricus. The sequence continues at coordinate 279,235,528 of CM077665.1, forward strand.
TTGGAATCTATCGGTATTATAGAGCATAATAGCTCTTGGAATCTATCGGGGTCGCCCTCCGTGTCCTGAAGAAAATAGGGTGGGGCAGAAGCACCGATGGTGGCGTCTCGAGCATCTGATATAGGTGGTAATAGCTCAATGGGTCTCATCATCTTCTTGAAAGGGTTGTTAAGGACACTAATAAGCACAGTGAACATGTCCAGGTGCATTCCTACTCTCGTGTTTGCTCGATCCATGAACCTACGTCTGATCTTCATATTCATCTGCAATGGCACATTTTTTGGCGTGTCCGTCCAACAGATGCATCGGAACACCAGAAGATCGTTGTAGGTGATTGTGTCAGGGTAAAGCTCACAGACGACACAATATGGATGCAGCATAATTGTTGTCTTCAATGTCCAAAGGTGCAGCGGGAGGTTTCTTATTTCAACTAAGACTTGGGATCCGACATGGTTATCATGGAAATCATAGGTAGGTGTGCCACAAAATGGTGGGTTTTCATCTGCATAGAGAGTCGTAAAGTACATATTGCCAAGGCTAAGCCTCTGTTCGGACAGAAGGAACTCAATTGCCTGTCTGTTCTGCTGTTTGTTTGGAATGCTAATTAAGAATTCCTGGTCAGGAGCATCAAAAGTAACAATTTCGTCGTAGTCTAGCTGAAGAGCTTTAGCTAATGCTATCAGAGTCTAGGATCTACGTCCAAGAAACTTCTCCAAAAACTAGGGTTTGAACACTGGGGGGCTTTGCTTGGCAGCCTACGACCCGATGACAACTACGGCAAGATCGGCGACAAGCTCACTCACTCACACCGGACACGATGGGGACGCGCAAGCTACCCAGGTTCGGGCCACTGTGCGGTGTAATACCCTACTCTTGCCTGTCTTGGATTGCTCTATAATGGAGAGCTGGTGGCTCGAGGTACACGAGGTGCGGAGGAGAATGGTTCGATCCCCTTACATGGAAGCGGCCCTGCCCCTCTTGTAGTACCTTGGTCCTCATCCCCGAAAATATGAGCGGGAAAGGGTGGCCACAGGGACTCCATTCGAAGGGGGACAGGCGCCCAGGCTTATCCTGACTAAAGGCGGTCTCTGCCTGATAAAGTGGTCATCCTGACGCGCTAGTGGGCCCGGCGATGACCTCCGTCCCGGCGCACCGATCTGTGCTGATCTCCTTGCACCAAAGAGGAAATGCATTGGGACTTGCTTTGGGGGAGGCAGACGCCGCTGCCCTCTTATCACCAAAATGGAAACTGGCTTCGGTCATGCCCCGCCGTCCTTATCCTGTCAGCGGGATGCCATCCACGTGATAGGCGCGGAGCCCTGTTGCTGGTGCCGTACGACCTGCTTCGTGAGGTGGCCTCGCGAGGGGAGCCTCGCAAGGCGATATGGCGTCAAGGGGCCTCGTGAGGTTTGCCCGTCGCGAGGCGGCTCCCTCCGGAGCGGCTGGGGCAGGGCCATCTTCCCTGGGCCGGCCCAAGTGTCGTCCTCAGGGCCAACGGCAGACGGGTCATGGTACCCAGGTTCCCACTGGGCCGACAGTAGCCCCCGGGCTCGTGGCGCGCATGTTCCGCTTGTTAGAGACGAAGCGACGCGGGGCCCATTGAGCTGTCGGGTCCAGAGGCGACGTGTGGCGGCTTTTACAGGGCGGGACGCCCCCACTCCCCACGATGCCTCGGAACCGCCGTCCTGGCGATAAAGCCTGCCCGTGCAGGGCGCAGCCACATCATTGCTCTGCCGTCCCCAACTCGCCCTTCGTCTTGCACACAAGCAGCTCCTCTGTTTCTTCTCTTCCCACTTCCAATCTCTCTGCCTCCATGGTTCCCGGCAAGAAGCCTACGGCCGCCGAGGCCTCCTCGAGCAAGAGTGCCCTAGCGGCGGAGCTCGGTCAGGCCTTGATACCGTCCAACATCACCGGTGAGAGCGGGCTGGCCAGGGCACACCCTCTGGTGGCCTCCGCGCACTACGAGGGAGGCGTCACCAAGATTTGGCCGGGCTATCACCCATGACTCGACCTCGGGCCAACGGTGGTGCCGCCCTTCTCCGACTTCCTCCTCGCCATACTGGAGCACTACGAGATTCGCCTTCTCCACCTTCACCCCAACTCCATCCTCGTCCTTGCTCTCTTCGCGTACCTCGGTGCGGCCTTCCTGGGAGTCATGTCATCTGTGGCGCTCTTTCGAACTTTTTATAGGCCGCGGGTCTTTTCCTCGGGAAACCACCACTCCGGAGGTGCCTCCTTCCGCATCGACGACGAGATGCGCAAGATCTTCATTGACATGAGGATCCTGAAGAAGGTGGAGAACTTCAGGTCGCACTGGGTTTATGTCGATGCATTGCGGACCAGCCCTCTCCTGGCGGTCCCGACCGAGCCGACCGAGAAGATCCCCCACTCGCAGCACAAGAAGCTCAGTGGCGCTGCCCTGGGGCCGGTCCTTGCGAGGCTGAAGGAGCTGCGCGAGGCCGAGCTCATGGCGGGCATGGTTGCTAAGGAACTCCTTAGCCACCGCATCGCGCCCCTGTGGGAGATTGTCGGAGTCGAAGACCGGATCCGGCCGGCATAGGGGCGCCTCTCGGACGAAGAGGTGACAGGAACTTGGGAAGTCTTATTCCCGGGGGAGGTAGAGGAGATGCCCTATGACACACGCCCGGTGCACCACTGGGCCAACAAGGATGAGCTTGTCGCGGCGATGCCCCAGTTCGACCAGTGGGGGCTGATCCGGACGAACCTCGAGGAGCCCGAGGAGCTTCTTGAGGATTCCTCAAAGACGGAGTCTGCCTCAGGCAACCGCGACGCCACTCACGCCGAGGAGGAGAGCAGCGGGGAATCCTTCCAACCGCCCCCGCCATCGCCGCCGGCTCCGGCTGGGTGAGAATGATGATGAGGACGAGTTCTGCATCGTGCTCGCCTAGCCCGGGCGGGCAGGAGGCAGAGGAGGAGAAAGAGCCGAGGAGGACGACGAACCTCTCGGGGTGCGTATGAAAGAACCACCACGCCCGCCGGCGTTGGCGGGACCTGTGTCGCGCCCTCGCGCGGCCGCCCGGGCATGCTTCAAGAAGGAGACAGCAGCAGCAGCGGAGTCGCCAGGGAGCGGAAGAGGAGGCGTTGGAATCCCAAGGATGAGTAAGCTCCCCCGCCCCAATCCTTCGACCCCTGCTGCTCGGCCACTGCGGCCCTGACGAGTCTCTGCCCACGCAAGAGTCCCGATCAGACCGCCGAGGAGAAGGAGAAGACCAAGAAGAAGAAGACCGAGGTTGAGGGGCCCTCCCCGCCCCTGAAGGCCACTGCGTCCGCCGTGCCGGCGCACCCGGTGGTGAAACCGACGGGAGGCAACGGGGAGGGCGAGGCCGCTGACGGTCGGGCAGCGCTCCCCCAGGAGCGCGCGGAGGCGACCCCCCGGAGCAAGGCGACGCCTCCCAGGCCCGCATCGATGACGCCTTGATAACCCAGAAGTGTAGGGGATCGTTTGTAGCCTTTTTCGATAAGTAAGAGTGTCGAACCCAACGAGGAGCTAAAGGTAGAACAAATATTCCCTCAAGTTCTATCGACCACCGATACAACTCTACGCACGCTAATGCTTGCTTTACCTAGAACAAGTATGAAACTACTTTGCGGGAATAAAACTAGAGGTACTTTGCAAGAAAATAAAGAACGTGGAAATAAAAGTTAGGTGCTGCTTTAATAAAAGGACAAAAAGAGGAAGTAACTTAGTAGAAAGTTTTTTGTGTAGCGCAAGAGAAAGATTGTCCCTAGGCAATTGAATATAATACGATAGATACTTGTTATACGCAATGAGGGAGAGGCATACGCTAACACACTTTCCGTACTTGGATCATATGCACTTATGATTGGAACTCTAGCAAGCATCCGCAACTACCAAAGTTCATTAAGGTAAAACCCAACCATAGCATTAAGTATCAAGTCCCCTTTACTCCCATACGCAACAACCCACCTACTCGGGTTTATGCTTCTGTCACTCAAGCAACCCACCATAGGCAAATCATGAACATATTGCAATACCCTACAGCGGGGTCCCTCAAGTTTGTGCGACACGAAGGGCACCATAGGACAGCACCATATCAACATACAACTCACATCCATAACATCATACCACAATTAACCCATAGGACAAAAGAGATCTACTCAAACATCATAGGATAGCCAAATATCATTGGGAAATAATATATGGAGTTGAGCACCATGTTTAAGTATAGATTACAGCGGGGAAGAGAGGTGTTACATCGCTGCATAGAGGGGGAGAGAGATGGTGTTGACGGCGGCGAATTTGTTGGTGTAGATCGCCGTCACGATGATTGCCCCGGCGGCGTTCCGGCGCCACCGGGAGAGAGGGGGAGAGAGCCCCCCTCCTTCTTCTTCTTTCTTGGCCTCCCCCTAGATGGGAGGAGAGTTTCCCCTCTAGTCCATGGCCTCCATGGCGGCGGAGGGGCAGGAGCCCCTCCTAGATTGGATCTCCCTCTCTGTTCTCTTCTGTTTCACGTTCCTGTTTTCTGGCCGAAAACCGTTTCTTATATTCCCGGAGATCCGTAACTCCGATTGGGCTGAAATTTTGAGGGGATTTTTATCCAGAAATTAGCTTCCTTGCGCCCGAAGTAGAGCTCCAACCGACTTACGAGGTGGGCACAAGAAATCACCACACGTTTGGGCCCCTAGGGCGCGCCCTGGTGTCTCGTGGGGGTTGTGGGCCTCCGTTTGCGTTCATTCCACTTCTTAAAATTCACAAATATTACAAAAAAAATCTCCATAAATTTTTATCGCGTTTGGACTTCGTTTGATATGGATATTCTACGAAACAAAAAACATGAAACAAACAGGAACTGGCACTGGGCACTGGATCAATATGTTAGTCCAATAAATCATATAAAATGTTGCAAAAAATATGTTAAAGTTGTATAATATTGGCATGAAACAATCAAAAATTATAGATACGACGGAGACGCATCAGCATCCCCAAGCTTAATTCCTGCTCGTCCTCGAGTAGGTAAATGATAAAAAAGATAATTTTTGATGTGGAATGCTACCTAGCATAATCTTGATCATATATCTAATCATGGCATGAATATTAAGACACAAGTGATTCAAAGCAATAGTCTAGTTTTGACATGAAGACATTAATACTCAGGCATCCCAACAAACAATCATGTCTTTCAAAATATCAAGGCTAAAGAACGTTATCCCTACAAAATCATATAGCCTTGTCATGCTCTGTCTTCTTAACACAAAGTATAAATCATGTACTACCCCGGTGTCAGCCAAGCAATTGGTTCATACTTTTTAACGCGCTTCAGCATTTTCAACCCTCACACAATACATGAGCGCAAGCCATGGATATAGCACTATGGGTGGAATAGAATATGGTGGTAGGTTTGAAAGGGGTAAAAGTGGAGAAGAAAGTCCCGCATCAACTCAGCGTATCAACGGGCTATGGAGATGCCCATCAATAAATATCAATGCGAGGAATAGGGATTGCCATGCAACGGATGCACTAAGAGCTATAAGTGTATGAAAGCTCAATATGAAACTAAGTGGGTATGCAATCTAACTCTATAATGAAAAATTCCCACTAGTATATGAAAGTGACAACACAGGAGACTCTCTATATGAAAAACATGGTGCTACTTTGAAGCACAAGTGTGGAATTAGCATGCCCCTATTCCTTCTTCTTTCATTTTTTTTCTTTCTTTTCTTTTTTTTTTCCTTTTTTTTCTTTTTTTTTTTCCTTTTTTTCCTTCTTTGTCCGGAGCCTCATCCCGGCTTGTGGGGGAATCATAGTTTCCATCATCCTTTCATCACTGGGGTATGCTCTAATAATGAATAATGATGATTATCACACTTCTATTTACTTACAACTCAATATTAAAACGATAGTAGAACAAAGTATGACTCTATATGAATGCAATGATCTAGCGTAGCAAAGATATCAAAAAACGGACAAGCCATGAAAACATCATGCTAGCTATCCTATGATCATGTAACGCAATATGACAATGAATGCACAAGTCATCAAAACGGAGGCGGTGGAAGTTGCATGGCAATATATCTCGGAATGGCTATGGAAATGCCATAATAGGTAGGTATGGTGGCTGTTTTGAGGAAGATATAATAAGGCTTATGTGTGATAGAGCGTATCATATCACGGGGTTTGGATGCACCGGCGAAGTTTGCACCGACTCTCGAGGTGAGAAAGGGCAATGCACGGTACCGTAGAGGCTAGCAAATTGCGGAAAGGTAAGAGTGCGTATAATCCATGGACTCACATTAGTCATAAAGAACTCACATACTCATTGCAAAAGTTTTATTAGCTCTCTCGAAGCAAAGTATTGCTACGCATGCTCCTAGGGGGGAGATTGGTAGGAGTTAACCATCGCGCGCCCCTGACCTTCACGCAAAGATAGACAATCAAGAATAAATTGTGCTCCAACTTCCTAGCATAACGGGAGACTATACGTGCATGCTTCGGGAATCACAAACCTTAACACCAATATCTTACTAAACACGATCATCCACTGGTACCTCCCACATATTATCACCTCTATATTGCAAAACTATTGCAAGGAATCAAACGTATCATATTCAGTGATCCCTAAGTTTTATGTAGGATTTTATGACTAACCATGTGAATGACCAATTCCTGTTGACTCTCTAAATAGATATAAGTGAAGCAAGAGAGTTTAATTCTTTCTACAAAAGACCATGCTCTAACAAATATAAGTAAATCAAAAGAGCATTCTTCAAATAACGGTTTTCTATGTGAAGAGAAACATGCAATCCAAACTTCAAATGATATAAGTGAAGCACATGAAGCATTCTATAAAGCCATACTCAAAAGATAAAAGTGAAGTGCAATGAGCATTCTATAAATCAACCATGGACTATCTCATACCAGCATGGTGCATAAAATAAAAGTGAAAACTAAACACAAAAGACGATCCAAGATTTACGCATATCATGTGATGAATAAAAATATAGCTCCAAGTGACATACCGATGATTTGGAATAAAAGAGGGGATGCCTTCCCGGGGCATCCCCAAGCTTAGACGCTTGAGTATTCCTAGAATATTACCTTGGGGTGCCTTGGGCATCCCCAAGCTTAGGCTCTTGCTGCTCTTTATTCCTTCTCATCGTGATAACACCCAAAACTTGAAAACTTCAATCACACAAAACTTAACAGAAAATTCATGAGATCCGTTAGTACACATAACACCAAATCCCATCATGTCTTGCCATAACATTATTGAATAATTATAATCTAAAATTAACCACTGTATTCTATCACAATTCTATAGCTCCCAAGTCAATGGGGCTCAACAAGAATTCAAACATAAGCACGCAAAGCAGCTATAACAACAATCTGTGAAAAACAGGACAGTCTGTAAATATTTGTAGACACGTATACTTCTGTAGCTGAAAGCACATTTGCTCCCTTGGTGGTTTTGGTAATTAATAACAACATATAAGTCATTGAACTAATGTTTCCACTAAGTATATTTCAGGAAAAGTTCAATGATAGGGATGGCAAAAGGATTGTGGAGATTGCGGAATTACCCCAAGATGCAAGGAAATGGATTGGCAAAGCTTCAAGCAAGAGGACTCTACATTTTACTTTGTGAGAAATCACTTTGAGTCCATAGGAAAGCCAATACTATTAAAAGGGGGTAAGGTTCTGTTGGTGAACAAAATGCTCATACGTGCACAAGTGATAGTCACCAAAAACACCCACAAGCTCTTCCACAAAAGTCTATCCAAAGTCAAATATCCAAAATCGGTGCAACCAACACTTTCCACTCGGTGCCATCGATTCCCAAACTCAGACAGACCTAAGCCAAACCCTAGCCTTTCAGTGCAACCGATTCTGCTTTGGTGCCACCGAGTTTGGGTTGCCAACTTTCTGTTACGCAAATTCACAATATCGGTACCACCGAGATTGTTGGATCGACGTCACCGAGAATGGGCAATCTGACCGTTGGTCACCTTATCGGTGCAACCGAGTTTCCTATATCGGTCTCACCGAGATTCAAAAGTTGCCACCTTTTGGTCACTTCGGTACCACCGATATTAACACATCGGTGTCACCGAGTTGGTCATTTTGTGTGTAACGGTTGGATTTTTGGGGATGCCTATATATACCCCTTCACCACCACCCACTAGAAAGTGAAGCACTCAGAACTATTCCATACTTGCCCCATCCAGTTTTCTGAGAGAGAGCCACCTACCCTTGTGTTGAGGTCAAGATCTTCCACTCCAACCATATGGATCTTGATTTCTATCCTCCCCAAGTTGCTTTCCACCAATCCCATCTCTTCCACCAAGCCAAATCTGTGAGAGAGTGATTGTGTGTTGAGGAGTCTATCATCTTGAAGCACAAGAGCAAGGAGTTCATCATCATTGCCGAGCCTATTACCTTTTGGAGGGTGGTGCCTCCTAGATTGGTTAGGTGTCGCTTGGGAGCCTCCTACTTCGTGTTGTGGAGTTGAACCAAGAAGTTTGTAAGGGCAAGGAGATCGCCTACTTCGTGAAGATCTACCCATAGTGAGGCTAGTCCTTCGTGGACGGAAGCCGTTATGGAATAGTCAAGGTTGCTACTTCGTGGACCCTTATGGGTGGAGCCCTCCGTGGACTCTCGCGACCGTTACCCTCCGTGGGTTGAAGACTCCATAAACGTGGATGTACGATAGCACCACCTATCGGAACCACGGGAAAAATCATCGTGTCTACAATTGCGTTTGATCCTCCTACCTTATCCTTTCTACTCATGCTTGTTGTTACTTTCTGCTGCTATACTCTTAGACTTGCATGTGTAGGGTGTACTTGACTTGCCATGAAATGCTAAAATCTGCCAACTCTAAAATTTGGGAAAAGGTAGAATTTTTATTTGGTCAAGTAGTCTAATCACCCCCCCCCCCTCTAGACATACTTTCTGTCCTACAGTATCTCAGAAAATTCTGAAAAATTTGGAAGTGAGAAATGATTCGCATAACAATACTTTGTAAAACTTCAAAAAAATTGCACGCTCCAGTAAAATATGAAAATTCAAACACTACGGCAAAAGTTTCTGTTTTTGCACAGCACACATCAAACAAGCAATTCAAACATCCTAAAGGCAAATCTTGGCACATTATTTTCATAATACAATGGATTTGTACAAGGGGGTAATTATTTTTTTTGGAAAAGTTTCCGTGATTCAAGATTCAGAAAGTTTCCATGGGCATGAACAAAAGTTCAAGGCTAGCCCCCACTTCAACGATGCTCATCATCTCTTCTCACTTTCACCTTTCCTTTTGCGAAGTTTTAGGTTCCCCTCTATATTTTTTTGTTTTTAAACTTTATAAAATCACACAACAGAAATAAATGACTCTCTAAAACTTCCAGGTTGTCTCCCTGGCAGCGCTTTCTTTAAAGCCATTAAGCTAGGCATAAAGTGTTCAAGTAATGGATCCACCTGGATCCCAATGTATATCAAAGACAATTTTAATTAGCAATGATTTGTAATTTAGTAGTGAGCACAAAGTGATATATATCATGTGACAACAAAGTCTAACTCTCTTCCTATGCATCGGCATGTCATACAAGAACAATTCATGCACATTAAGTAAAGGCCAATGTATAGTATAAACGGTTTCTTGCAATTTTATAGTATTGGAAACATAGAGAGGTGAAGATGTAGTTCCTCTCTCATAATAATTGCAAGTAGGAGCAGCAATCACATGCATATTATATTCTTCAAAATCATCATGTGTAGTAGCAAAACGCAACCCATCAATATAATCCTTAATAAGAGCAAACTTCTCCGATATAGTGTAGTTAGGAGAATTCAGAAAGATAATAGGACTATCATGTGTGGGTGCAATAACAACAATTTCGTGCTTAACATAAGGAACTATAGCAAGTTCATCTTCATAAGCATAATTTATATTGGAATCATGGCCACAAGCATAGCAAGCATCAAGTTCATCAAAAAGGGATATTTCAAATGAATCCAAGGGATTATAGCAATTATCATAGCAGTCATCATAGCATTTATCCTTCGGTAAGCACGAAGGGTAATTAAACAATGTATGAGTTGAAGAGTTACTCTCATTAGAAGGTGGGCACAGGTAGCTAATCCGCTCTTCCTCCTTTTGTTCTTCGCTCTCCTCCTCATCTTCTTCATCTAATGAGCTCATAGTTTCAGCAACTTCTTCTTCCATAGGTCCCTGCAAAATATTAGTCTCTTCCAAGGCAGCGGACATTCTTTCAATAAATTAAATAATATCAACATTGCAATCATAATTCTCATAGCAATATTTAAGTATGGCAAGATTTTTAGATTCGTAAGAAACATCATCATACTTTTCTATCAAAGAAGCAACTTCATAAGCACCTTTAAAAGCAACAAATTCTTCTATTCGTTCCACATCATAGTAATCATAAATACCTTTAGCATAAGAAGCTACGGTTTCATTATCATTAAATTTGCATGAAAAGGGAAGGTGTGGAGCGTTCATCCTAGAGCAACAAGTAAATTCATATCTCAAGCATAGCTCCCGAGCATACCAATGCAACATATGCATTTGATCCCATAACAATTTCCCTTTTTGAATCAAGCGATAATCTCTAAAGTATTCACGTTGATCCAACATTACTCCCATTATCAAGTTGAATGAGGTCTTCTCAGGATTATCAAAGTAGTATTTAATACTTTGCACATAACTAGCATCTAGGGTTTTAGGAGGTTCCTCATCTCCATGAGTAGCAAGTACCACTAATTTTTTTGGTGTTTCGTGTTCCATATCCATAACTAAAGATATACAACAACTAATAACATAAAATAAAAATTACTTAGTGATAAAGCAAAAAAGCACACACAAGAATATTCACCCCACGCTATTGCTCCCCGGCAACGGCGCCAGAAAAAGGTCTTGATAACCCACAAGTGTAGGGGATCGTTTGTAGCCTTTTTTGATAAGTAAGAGTGTCGAACCCAAAGAAGAGCTAAAGGTAGAACAAATATTCCCTCAAGTTCTATCGACCACCGATACAACTCTACGGACGCTAATGCTTGCTTTACCTAGACAAGTATGAAACTACTTTGCGGGAATAAAACTAGAAGTACTTTGCAAGATAATAAAGAACGTGGAAATAAAAGTTAGGTGCTGTTTTAATAAAATAACAATAAAAGTAAATAACTTAGTAGAAAGCTTTTTGTGTAACACAAGAGAAAGATTGTCCCTAGGCAATTGAATATAATATGATAGATACTTGTCGTATGCAATGAGGGAGAGGCATACGCTAACACACTTTCCGTACTTGGATCATATGCACTTATGATTGGAACTCTAGCAAGCATCCGCAACTACCAAAGTTCATTAAGGTAAAACCCAACCATAGCATTAAGTATCAAGTCCCCTTTACTCCCATACGCCATAACCCACCTACTCGGGTCTGTGCTTCTGTCACTCACGCCACCCACCATAAGCATATTATGAACATATTGCAACACCCTATAGCGGGGATCCCTCACGTTTGCGCGACACAGAGGGCACCATAGGACATCACAATATCAACATACAACTCACATCCATAACATCATACCACAGTTAACCCATAGGACAAAAGAGATCTACTCAAACATCATAGGATAGCCAAATATCATTGGGAAATAATATATGGAGTTGAGCACCATGTTTAAGTAGAGATTACAGCGGGGAAGAGAGGTGTTACATAGCTGCATAGAGGGGGAGAGAGTTGGTGTTGACGGCGGCGAAGTTGTTGGTGTAGATCGCCGTCACGTTGAGTGCCCCGGCGGCGTTCCGGCGCCACCGGGAGAGAGGGGGAGAGAGCCCCCCTCCTTCTTATTCTTCCTTGGCCTCCCCCTAGATGGGAGGAGAGTTCCCCCTCTGGTCCATGGCCTCCATGGCGGCGGAGGGGCAGGATCCCCTCCTAGATTGGATCTCCCTCTCTATTCTCTTCTGTTTCACGTTCCTGTTTTCTGGCCGAAAACCGTTTCTTATATTCCCGGAGATCCGTAACTCCGATCGGGCTGAAATTTTGAGGGGATTTTTATCCAAAAATTAGCTTACTTGCGCCCGAAGGAGAGCTCCAACCAACTTACGAGATGGGCACAACCCACCAGGGCGCGCCTGGGCCCTGTGGGCGCGCCCTGGTGTCTCGTGGGGGCTGTGGGCCACCGTTTGCGTTGATTCCACTTCTCAAAATTCACAAATATTCCACAAAAAAACTCCGTAAATTTTTATCGCGTTTGGACTTTGTTTGATATGGATATTCTGCGAAACAAAAAACATGCAACAAACAGGAATTGGCACTGGGCACGGGATCAATATGTTAGTCCAATAAATCATATAAAATGTTGCCAAAAATATGTGAAGGTTGTATAATATTGGCATGAAACAATAAAAAATTATAGATACAACGGAGACGTATCAGTCAGCCGGGTACGCGGTGGAGGCGGGCTTGTAGGTGTTCTCGAGGGTGTGCACCGCGTCCTTCTCGTCGCAACGGATGGTGATGGTACCGCCACAGCCGGGTATCTTGACGAGGCCATAGGCGTGGCGGGTCACGGGCATGAACTTGGAGAGCACCGGGTAACCCAAGATGGCATTGTAGGGTAGGCTGATGTGAGCCACATCGAAGAGGATGAACTCCGTATGGTAGTTCCTGCGGGTGCCGAAGGTGACGGGAAGGCGCACCTGACCCAGGGGGATAGTGGAGCCGTCGGTGACGCCGGAGAAATTTTTGGTGGGCATCTGGTGCTCGTAAGGCACTTGAAGCGTCTCGAAGGTCTCCATAGAGAGTACGTTGAGGCTTGCCCCACCGTCGATGAGCGTCTTGGTGATAGCCACATTGCTGATAGTAGGAGTGCACAATAGGGGGGAGGTACCCACAGCCTTTGTGGACTTGGGGTGGTCGCTGGCGTCGAAGACGATGGGGAGCTAAGACCACTTGAGGCGGCTAGCGGATTCGAGCACCGGGAGGGCTGCGTTCACCTCACGAGAGAACTTCTTGAAGTGGCGGTTGGATGGAGGGGCCTAGGCTCCGTCGAGGATGCAGGCTACCCTGCGGGGCTCTTGGTAGCCCCTAGCGTTCTCAGTGGGAGGGAGGTCGCTGGCGCGTGGCGGGAAGCGTTAGCCTGGGAGTCAGCCTGCCGTGGCTGGTTTTGCCAGCCCTAACGGTTGTTGTCGCCGACGCCGTTGTCGTTGTTGTCACCCCAACGACCACCTCCGTTGCCTCCACCGTGGCCCCTGTCGCGCTGGTTGCGGCTGCCGCAGTGCTCGGTGCACCCCTCGCGAAGCAGCTTGAGCTCGTGGCGCAAAGAGGACGGTCATCCTTCTTGGCCTCACCGCGGTCGCATCCACGCTTGTAGTCCGGCTCCGCCGTGAGCACAGCAGGGCCCTTGCGCTTGGTGTCCTGCCCTTGGACTTCGCTGCGCCGGGTTCAGCGTCAGGGTCATTGTGGAGGAAATGGCGTCCCTCTTCGGCCTTGGCGCAATGGTCGGCGAGGATGAACAACTTTGCTGCGGAGTCGGGCTCGTCCCTGACAGAGAGCTTCTCGCACATCTTCACGTCCGTGACGCCATTGGTGAAGGCGGAGACGATCGCAGCGTTGGAGGCCTTCGGGGTCCTGTTGCGCACCTGGCTGAAGTGCTAGATGAACTTGTGAAAGGGCTCACCGGGGCGCTGGCGCACGACCCTCAGGTCGTTGAGCGTGCGGGGACGGTCGCTCGTGCCCGTGAAGTTGGCGACGAAGTGCTTGCACAGGTCCTCCCATGAAGAGATGGACGCCTTGGGGAGGTTCATGAGCCACGTGTGCACAACGTCCTTGAGGGTCATGGGAAACCAGTTCGTCATGACCCGGTCATCCCCCTTCACAGCGTGGATGCTCGTGGTGTAGAGCAGGAGGAACTCCATGGGGTTGGCACTGCCATCGTAGCGAGGAGGGAGCTCTGCTTGAACTTGTCGGGCCACACCACAGGGCGCAGGCCCAGAGCGAGGGCTATGTAGCCCCCGGTGGTGACGACGCCTCCATCGAGGGCCGCGCGGTTCTGGAGCCCAGCCGCGGTGACATCATGGAGAACGTGATCCTGGTGGTTGCGCACCCTCTCGAGGATCACGCACGCGTCCGTGGCCACGCGGCAGACGATCTGGCAGCAGTCGTCATCGCCATCCGGCACGGACGTCATGTGGGACGGCTCTGGAGCGCGTGCCGCAGGGCGCCATTCGGCTGTGTCGCGGGCTGGAGGAGGAGGAGGAGTGTCATGCCCAGACAGGTCGGCGCGCGATGGCAGAGCACGCAGGGAGCGAGAGGGCGCCTGGCCATCGCACGCGGCATCGACGAGCTCGGTGATGCGCCCGAGCCAGGCGTCGTAACCGTCCTCGGTGGGACGGTAGCGCAGCAGCTCCTGAGCCATGAGCAGCGCGGCATGTGGAGCGGGAGGGTCACGGCGCACAAGCGAGGAGGCGGTGGCGGAACAGCCACGCGCTAGCTTGTTCACCGACGGGTGAACGGAGGAGGCTACCCGCTCCCCAACGGGCTCGGTGCCAGCGCGAGGGCACCGCTCCGGGGCACCTTGGGTGGCGGGTGTCGCAGGGACCCTGGTGGCAGCTCGGCGCGCAGCGCGTTCCCACCGAGCAGCGGCGGCATCCATGTCCATGCTGACAATCGAGGTCAAAGGCGCGAAGACGAAAAGTCCCCCTACCTGGCGTGCCAAATGTCGGAGTCTAGGATCTGCGTCCAAGAAAGTTCTCCAAGAACTAGGGTTCGAACACTGGGGGGCTTTGCTTGGCAACCTAGGACCCGACGACAACTACGGCAAGATCGGCGACGAGCTCACTCACTCACACCGGACACGAAGGGGATGCGCGAGCTACCCAGGTTTGGGCCACCGTGCGGTGTAATACCCTACTCATGCCCGTGTTGGATTGCTCTGTAATGCAGAGCTGGTGGCTCGACGTACATGAGGTGCGGGGGAGAATGGTTTGATCCCCTTACATGGAAGCTGTTATGCCCCTCTTGTAGTGCATTGGTCCTCTTCCCCGAAAATATGAGCGGGAAAGGGTGGCCGCAGGGAGGCCATTCGAAGGGGGGCAGGCGCCCGGGCTTACCTGACTAAAGGCGGTCTCCGCATGATAAAGTGGTCATCCTGACACGCTGGTGGGCTTGGCGATGACCTCCATCCTGGTGCACCAATCCGTCCTGATCTCCTTGCACCAAAGAGGAAATGCTTTGGGACTTGCTTTGGGGGAGGCAGATGCCGTTGCTTCCTTATCACCAAAATGGAAACTGGCTTCGGTCACGCCCCGCCATCCCTATCCTAACAGCGGGACGTCATCCATGTGATAGGCGTGGAGCCCTATGGCTGGCGCCGTACGACCTGCTTCATGAGCGGCCTCGCGAGGCGATCTGGCGGCAAGGGGCCCCGTGAGGCCTGCCCCTCGCGAGGCGGGCCCCTCCGGAGCGGCCGGGCAGGGCCATCTTCCCTGGGCCGGCCCAAGTGTCGTCCTCAGGGCCGGCGGCAGATGGGCCGTGGTACCCTGGTTCCCACTGGCCTGACAAATGCATCATCAAAGTGCCTTCATGCAGTTCTACTATCAGGAGAGAAAATGATTTGTAAATGGTAGTGTGTCCGGATCTCTGGGCATTTTGTTTCACCATAAGAAACAAATGCTCTTGTAATATTTCTTCTCGAAGAGACAAACGAGGACGAAATACCTAGCAGGATTATAAAATAGTTAGGCTAAAACACTCCGCTAGCTTAGGCCCTGATAAAGGACGATTGGATCGAAGAATACAGGTGTATCGGCTCAGCTTAGAGGAATAGGGAAGGAATGGAATCTACCTTGAACTAAAATGGCAGCATAGGATGCAACTTCATCGGTTGAAGAAGACGACGCCATATGCCTAGGGCACCAAGATGTAGCAAGGGAACAAACCCTAGAAATGGATGCGCAGGGAGTGTGACAGTGGGATTGGTGGGGTGGAGCAAGTGAGCGAGCAGATTTTGGGGAACAGCACATAGGCTAGTCCCCAGCCACACAACTTGTTTGGATATAAGTCACGGCCACGAATGGGCCTACTTGGCCGAAGCAAAAACAGGAATGGGCCAGAGCCCTAAAGGCGATGAAAAATGGAGATGACCAGAGTCCAAAACAGGGGGAAACAAAATTATCTATGAGAAGAAGAAGAAATCATGTGTAGGCTATGGGGCGGCATATCACGCATAGAAAGGCAAATCACAATCGAACAACACATACATAATAGGCTAGAGTTCACTTGATTATATAGAGGAGTTTTTGTCTTTGTCTTGCTTTGACACTGCTACTCGAGCAGCCAAAGACTCTAGTTTCAAGCGTGCTTAATAAGGAGCATTTAGTTACACTAAAGTTCACGAAGGTAGCACTGGTGCAGCGACGTGCTATACAAACAGTTTTTAACCCCTTTCCGCGACGTACATTGAAACCGTCGCCTTGCATGTGTGGGCGATAGGGGGGTCCATCCCACATGACACAGAACAATCGTCGTCGATGGGGTCCAACGAACGCAACCGTTTGGCAAAACTAAGCGTATGGGATGTCCGTATCTATCACAAACGAGAGTCACTGGTGAACCGTTTGAGATATGGTGGACTTCCCATATGGCCCATCCTTGCAACTCGTGTGAGATCACACTAATATCACAAACACTTATATTGGACGAACCGTTGGCGATATTTCAACTAAGACGATAATTTAACCGTCGTACAAGTATCGGATAGGTTTAAGAAATGTCTGAATGTCGTACTCGCGTCCGACAGTATAAGTATCGCACGCGCTATTCTGTGGTCCAACGTTTGCGATGCATACTACATCACAAATAGTTTATCATTTTAAACTGTGTGCGACAAAGATTCTATCACCAACGTTGAATTCGGTTGCACCGTTTGTTATATTATCTGAAATCACACACGGTTTGCAAACGACAACTGTGTGCATGGGCGCACACGTTTTCTATCTGTGAAACGTGTCGGATCATGAGGTATATCACAAACGTTGACTTACAAACCGTGTGCGGCGTAATGACCCGCAGAGCATTTCATTATTATTTTAATCGCTACAATTTAAAATTGTACCGAATTTGAATTTGAAAGTAGGGAGTAGCTTTTTACATATACATAGATAGGTACATCAACCAATGCATTATTCCATTCACAGGTACATACGTTCAAGAATTATGTCAACGAAAGAATTACATAAGCACCAAATAAAGAATGATGAACGACGGTTGAATACTTGTATTAAAGATGGCAAAGAAAGAGGCAAAAGATATTCTGATTGCTGTAAAAGGTGAAGCGGAATGCCCGTAGTGTGCCCTCCTCCATGTCGTATGCACACACGACTCTAGCCCAATCCCTTTTGATGGCCGACCGCCCATCCTTCAATATCTTCATGACTTCCAGATAGTCATTCTAGTCTATTAGAAATACATGTACATTTGCATGTCCAACAATCATGTAGTTTGAGAGGTGATCTTGGGTAGACTGCGTTGGGAACCACTGCAAAGAAAAAAGATACATAGATTGTCATCTAACAACTCATTATGTACAGTAAAAAGGGTACATAGTTCTGAGTTAATATACTTCATATCACTGTTGTCTTGGACAAACTGTAAATAAATAGTTTTATTGCCACATTTTGACCCATTGTACTAGCAATCTTTATTAGTTACCTCACATGATGATCTCTCCGTCCCACTATATAAGATCTAATTACATCCAATGCATGAACATATTTGATTTATTAGCGTCTTATATTATGGGGCGGAGGGAGTATAACTTGGGAAACAAATATAGCCATCTGAATCGAAAACCATTAAAATAGGCATATGCTCACTACATCAGGCTTAACAACAACCAAATAAAGTCATTCATAATGGTATTGTTGAATTTGCATAGAACAAAGCTTGTACTTAAACATCAAATTGTATAATTGAACATCACAGAGTAAAAAAACAGGGGGTGTATTACCTAGACCAGGCTTAACAGGAAATAAATATGGCCATTGAACTGGTATTAATCAAATTGTACTGGACATTGTGAATAACTAAATAAACAAGGCATACTATAGCAACCAAATAGTCATTCATATCGGTATTGTTGAAATTGCATAGAACGTAACATGTGCTTAAACATCAAATTCTATGATTCAACATCACATTGTTAGAAAACCGAAATAAACAGGGGCATGTTAACTACACCGGCTTTAACAGGAACAGATTGTATGATTGAACAACCAAATCTAGCAATTGAAGCTGGACATATGTTCACTACAAACAACCAAAAATAAATAAACAAGGTATATGCTCACTACAGACAACCAAACATAGGCGTTCGTGAAATTGTACTGAACAATTCATACTCTAGCGTACGGTGCACTTGTCGACGACAAGTTGCCGTCGTCAATGAGGCCTGACTTGGCAGCTGACGGTGCCAAAACATCGCCATAGAACGCGACTTCCATAAATGACAAAAGAGTCTCATTGGCGATGAAGGAAAATTCCTGACAGCAAAGCAAAGTAGATCAGATGCATACTACAAACAACCAAATATAGATATATGCTAACTATAGACAACCAAACATAGGTGGTGAAATTGAACTGAACAATTCATACTCCAGCATATCAAATTGCACTTTTGAACATTACAATTCATACTCCAGCATAGCAAATTCCTGACAGCAAAGCAGAGTCGATCAGAGGCATACTACAAACAACCAAATATAGCAATTGAAACTGGAAAAATCATAACCACAAATTACCAAAAGACCTTTAAAGGAAGCATATGCTCACTACAACAGACTTAACGGCAACCAAACAGTCATTCATAGCAGTATTGTTGAAATTGCATAGAAGATAGAACGCACCATGTGCTTAAACATCAAATTGTATGATTCAACATCACATTGTGAGAAAACTGAAATAAACAGGGGCGTGTTAAATACACCAGCTTTAACGGGAACCAATTGTATGATTGAACAACCTAATCTAGCAATGAAACTGGACATATGTTCACTACAAACAACCACATATCACGCTAAACAAGGTATATGCTCACTACAGACAACCAAACGCACCAGCACTGAAATTGAACTGAACAATTCATACTCCAGCATATCAAATTGCACTTTTGAACAATTCATACCCCTTGGAAGAGCCTGGACTGGGGGTGCGCACCATGCGCTCCCTGTGGTGGCAGCTTAGCTCCTTGCCTTTGGAAGAGCACGCCTGCAGGGTGATGTCCCTGATGTCGTGGATGGGATATTTCCCCTTGGAAGAGACGGATAGGGCGCCCTTGTCATCGTCATCGTCAATGAGGTCTGACTTGGCAGCTGACGATGCCGAGCCACCGCCACTAGAACGCAACCTTCAAAAATGACAAAAGGGTCTCAATGGCGATGAAGGCAAAATCCTGACAGCAAAGCAGAGTAGATCAGCGGCCCCGGGGGGGCATGGAGGAGATCCAAGGAGGTTGAACCCGAAGGGGTGGGGGTGCGTCACTTAACCTGTGTCATAGCTGCGTCAATCCATCGCTGTCAACGAGCTCGATCTCGTAGCCGGCTGCCGGGACATACAGACATGCGCGAGCCCGCTTATTAAAAGCCCTGGGCCAGTCATCGTACTGAGCTTCCCCGGGGGGCCTCGGTGGCCACCTCGCCGTCGTCCAGCGGACAGGCCTCGAGATACCTCTTTTTGGCCATTCGCTCCTCCAGCTCCCCGGGAAGCATAGCCGGGCTGAGGCAGCGACGTTGTGGAGTGTGGGTGAGGATGGGGACGGGGATCTGCGGCAAAGAGGGTGCTTCGCAGGCCGAAAATACGGGGTGGACCAGAGTTGTGCGTGCATTCGACATGGAGGAGCACTACTGTCGATTGCACGGACGACTCTAGTCCAACCCCCTTGTGATGGATCTTCATGGGGACTTCGAGATAGTCATGGGAAGGCCTGCAAAGGATGACGGTGGAGTCGGGGGCGGCGGCGGCGGGCTAGCTAGGGATTGAGCGAGGGAGAGGAGTGGTGCGTGCAGGAACAAAGGTTTTTCTTTTTTTTTACGTAATCTGAGCAGAGGTTTTGTGGTGGGGGGGGGCAGGTGGTGTTTGAGGAAATGCCGCGCGGCTACTGGAAATTTTACTAGGCGGGAATGCCAGGATGCCGGGGCTACTGAAAATTTAGATTACGGGATTGAAGCGGCGCGGCCAGGGCGGGAGCAACAAACATTGCACACAGTAGAAACATAATAAGTGTGTGCTATCAAATAGAAAAAAAACCGCGGAACCGCCATTTTTCAAATGGCTCAAGGTGGTAGTAGATATTTTTACAAGGGAAATCTCGTCGAACCTAATCGTGTCCGGCGCCCACCAGTGGAACGTGTTGATGTGCCAGCGGCGGAGGAAATAGTTTATGTTGAGTGTACAATCGCAAACGGTTGTTACATTCGAATCGTTTGCTATTTACTCCTAGAATAATAATATATAGGAGCATTTCGTCAAAAAATGCGGGAAAGGGGTCAGAACACATACACGCCTGCATGTGAAACAAAAATATGTATGCACATGGTGGTTTGATCATTCAAAATACCCAATGCGCAACTTTGATGTGGCACATTTCTCCTCTGTCGCCAATTCGTGTCGGTGGAGGGGGAATCCTAGCTACAAATACATGCCCCCAAACAGGTCATGCGTATCACTCATGCCGTAACACGAAAATGAAACATATACATGAATCCAGCATGGTCAAACCACCCCATCTCTTTTCCGGTCAAAGGTGGACTATGGCCCATGCGCCTTGCAACACGGACATCCCGACCAAAGAATCAACATTTTGGTCAAACCTCTCCCGCTGTCGGTCAAAAGGATGGACATCCACCGAGGCCCAAGAATGGGCGTTACGCCGATAACCACGCGGTGGAGTGTCGAAGACAGCCATCACCTGCTGGTGGTGCAAACATATGTACGGAAATGTTGTGTTTGTGTTTTAATTCATTAATATAGACCTCATGTGCAACTTTGATGTGTCACAAGCTTTGGAACATGATATACCCCCCCCCCCCCGAGCGAGTGTTCATGACGCGTACAACTAGTATGTCGAGTGTCGATGGGAACGATTCACGCATACGTACGCGTCTGCTCAGACTTGGGTAAGGAAACTCAAATGACCTATATAATATATACCATAACACAAAACAATTGAAGAATCCACCATGGTATACTCTCTCTCATTGTCAGTCAATGTGATGGACATCCACACGGGACCAGGAATGGACTTTCCAACGACAACCACACGAAGGAGTATCCAAAGACAATCACCATCTAAGCGTGGATCAAACATATGCATGGAAGTGTTGTGTGATGTTTACATATCCAGCACACAAACTTTAGCGTGGCACACCTTTCTCAGGAATCTTAAAGTCCGCACGGAAAGCGTGGTTCACGACGCTTAGTATATATATATACCCACCCCCATTCGAGCCGATGGGAGAGACATTCATGCGTACACTACACGCACTCAAATTATACCATGTAATATCACACCCATGGCCTACCGCAAACATCGACCAAAAAAGAATCCACAATAATTAACCTCTCTCGTTGCGGTACAAAAGTATGCGAGGCCACAGATGGGTCACTAATATTTGTGCGAGGGGGCGGTGTCCAAGGACAATCACCGCCTCCATGCTGCCCTAACATATGTACGGAGGTGTTGTGTGATGTTTTGAATACCCAATGCACACCTTTCATGTGGCACCTTCGCAAATCGGAAAAAAACGGAGGTTCACAACTTGTACAATGAGCACGCGCGTGCACACATGCGCCCAACCTTTCGTCTGTAATCTCACCATGATATTCGCCGAAACACGGACTAAGATGAATCCAGCTTTGATCAAACCCCTCTCGCGCGCGCCATCCAAGGTGATCGACAACGCGGGGGAAACGAATGGGTGTGTTGGTGGTAAACGCATGAGTGAGTGTACGAGGACCACCACCTCTTGCAAGAGACACAAACGTATGCATGAAAAAGGTAATGATCGAGCTGCTTTAAATATGTACCCAATGCACGACTTTAGAGGCGGCACGTGTGCCTCACCTGAAGCTGTCATGGTTAAACCGTTACCCGCATCCCCATGGGTGTTTACTCTAATAGGGCACAGAGAAGTGCCAGCTTGAATTCCCATGGGGAAGATGGTGGGTCAAATACCTTACCCAGCGTGCAGGACGGGGATGGGGATGGGACATACATAGCATTACCCGCCTTAACCATGAAATAACTTACATGTGGGCCCTGAAATTAGTAGAGCCCACGTAATTTGCGCCCTCAGTCACCCAAATTTCCATAGATCCCACCCATCTGGCCCAAATATCCCTAAGAAATCCCAAACTTAGCCACAACATATTGTTTATTGCGTTGAAATACTGTTTTTTTACTGAAATACTATCGAATGTTGTTCTTAAATGCATGTTGGGTTTCCCCATGGTGATAAAGAAGTGGCAACGGGGATGGGAAACTTTTTATCCCCGTGCACGGGTACGGAGACGGTGACGGGAATGGGAGGGCAATGATGGGGACGGGGATGGGAAACTTTTTATCCCCACGCACGGGTACCGAGACGGTGACGGGAATGAGAGGGCGGTGATGGGGACAGGGATGGGAAACTTTTTATCCCCGCGCACGGGTACCGAGATGGTGATGGAATGGGAGGGCGGTGATGGGGACATGGATGGGACTCCAATATACCCGCCTGAGTAATCCCCATTGTCAGCTTGATGCCTAACTAACCGGACAACCCCACGTGGTTGCGTGCATACGACGCGTATTGTGTGCCGGACCCCACACCCCCACTCGTCCCATCACACCACCGTCACTTTCAGGCATGCATGTCAAACTTTTTTATGTAGTGCACATGTGACAATAGGAGTGCAGTGTTAAAATTTGATCTTTAAAGAACATTAAGACATTTTATACATTAAATCGATTCTTTAGTATTTAATTTGTAAATTTCAAATTTGAACTATATGCACACGCCGTTGTGCGCCCGAATGGATTAGAAATTCATTTTTTTTGTCTTGGTGAGGGATCACTAGAAGAGTGTCTAGAGGGGGGGGGGGTGAATAGACTACAAGCAGGAATTAAAAAAACTAACCTTTTCCCAAGTTAATAGGTTGGAAGATTTTAGCATTCCATGACAAATTAGCAAGTCTAACAGCCCTACACATGCATGTCAACAAATATGGCAGCGGAAAGTAAAGACATTGCACATGAAGTAAAGAGTAGAGATATGGAGATCAAACGCAATTGGAGACGCAAGGATTTTTCCCGTGGTTCCGATAGGTGGTGCTATCGTACATCCACGTTTATGGAGTCTTCAACCCACGGAGGGTAACGGTCGCGAGAGTCCACGGAGGGCTCCACCCATAAGGGTCCACGAAGTAGCAACCTTGACTATTCCATAACGGCTTCCGTCCACGAAGGACTAGCCTCACTATGGGTAGATCTTCACGAAGTAGGCGATCTCCTTGCCCTTACAAACTTCTTGGTTCACTCCACAACACGAAGTAGGAGGCTCCCAAGCGACACTTAACCAATCTAGGAGGCACCACCCTCCAAAAGGTAATAGGCTCGGTAATGACGATGAACTCCTTGCTCTTGTGCTTCAAGATGATAGACTCCTCAACACACAATCACTCTCTCACAGATTTGGCTTGGTAGAAGAGATGGGATTGGTGGAAAGCAACTTGGGGAGGCTAGAAATCAAGATCCATATGGTTGGAGTGGAAGATCTTGACCTCAACACAAGACTAGGTGGTTCTCTCTCAGAAAACTGGATGGGGCAAGTATGGAATAGCTCTGAGTGCTTCTCTTCCGAGTAGGTGGTGGTGAAGGGGTATATATAGGCATCCCCAAAAATCCAACCGTTACACACAAAATGACCAACTCGGTGACACCGATGTGTTAATCTCGGTGGTACCGAAGTAACCAAAAGGTGGCAACTTTTGAATCTCGGTGAGACCGATATAGGAAACTCGGTTGCACCGATAAGATGACCAACGGTCAGATTCCCAATCTCGGTGACGCCGATCCAACATTCTCGGTGGTACCAAAAATGTGAATTTGCGTAACAGAAAGTTGGCAACCTAAACTCGGTGGCACCGGTATGGAATCGGTTGCACCGAAGTGACTAGGGTTTGGCTGAGTCTGTCTAGGGTTTGGAATCGGTGGCACCGGGATTGGAATGTTGGTTGCACCGATTTTGAGTGTTTGGCTTAGGACAGACTTTAGTGGGAGAGCTTGTGGATGTTTTTGGCGACTATCACTTGTGCACGTTTGAGCATATTGTTCACCAGCAAAACCTTACCCCCTTTTAATAGTATTGGCTTTCCTATGGACTCAAAGTGATTTCTCACAAATGTAAAATGTAGAGTCCTCTTGCTTGAAGCTTTGCCAACCTATTTCCTTGCATCTTGGGGTATTCCACAATCTCCTCAATCCTTTTGCCAGCCCTTCTCTATGGACTATATCTGAAATACACTAGGTAAAAGTATTAGTCCAAGAGACAATGTATGTTGTCATGAATTATCAAAACCACCAAGGGAGTATGTTGTGCTTTCAATCTCCCCCTTTTTGGTAATTGATGACAACATACAATCTAAGCTTCAAATAAAGATGTGCATGGATATAATGAAGACTTTGAGAGACACATGACTTAGATGTGCTCCCCCTAAATGTGTGCAGTCCTTTAAAGGATAGTTGCTTTGGAATGCATGGACACACATATGGATGAAGGGATATAATAAGTCATGTATATCTTGGCTATATGCATAAAATATATATGAATGAGATGTATCCTTGTTCAAGACTTCACTCTTGCAAACAATATGTGCAAGAAGCAAGAGATCATCTTGATCAAGGGTATGATGCATATACTTACCTTGAGTTCTTGAGCATTCTAGTAGTAGAAACACACTTGAGAAAACAATGTTAGAAAACACAAGAGTATTCTACTAATCAAAAGCAATAGAGCTCAATAGGACCAAGATATGAAGAACATATGGAAGATAGTAATCCTTAAAAATTTATATGTCTCCAAGATCATTTAGAGCTTTCTCCCCTTAGATATGAAAGTAGTAGATTATCCTCTCCCCCTGAATCTTTGCATGTAGATATTGGGATTGGATAGGGTGAGAAAATTCTAACATGAGTAGTCAAATGAAATAAACATATTTTCTCCCAAACAAAATTTTCTCCCCCTACTTTGGTATTCTCCCCTTGTCCATATAGGTATAAATTTTGATATTCTCCCCCTTGTTGCTTTGAAGCTTTGGTATTTCTCCCACTTTGGCATTAATTTCCAAAAAGGTCATACATAGGGTCAGATACAGGGATCATTGACTGAGAAGGGATCCTTGAGAACAAGGGTCACTGAATGTAGGAATCATAGAAATGAAAACTGAGGGAATCATGGAAAAATAGTCTCTCTCCATTTGAGATGTTGTAAGACTTTGTGATTCTCCCCCTTCTCCCGTTAAGATAGGAATCCTTGAATAAAGAAATTTTCTCCCTAAGATCAGCTTTGTTATTCTCCCCCCTTTTTTTTTAAAAAAAAACGGGGTCATCGAAGTAACAGAAGTATTGCTAGAGAGATCACAAAGGAAACACAAAAAAGAACGCAAATAAGAAAAAGAAACAAATCGGTGACTCCGAGACAGATACACCGGTGGTACCAAGATTTTGTGGTGCAGCTCATCTGCAATGTCGGTAGAACCGAGATATTTGTATCGGCGGCACCGAGTCAAAAACAGAACGAAGGACCAAGTTTCTGATTTCGGAGAACAAAAGAAAATAAGGGAATGCAAATGATTTTACAAAGAGATATCAACTAGATAAGATTTGAGTGATTCCGAGAAGTCTTACAAAAAGAGAGTGAACCACACAAGATTCTTAACTAGATGATGGGCGGTGACTAGGTCACCTATATTAGAGTATATTGACATAGGAGCCAAGCAAGAATACTTGATCATAGGTCATACTCATCGTTAAGCTCAGAATGGGGTTACCATTTTTCGATTAAGCATTTTAATGTCTTCATATCACTTGAGTTGCTTTACCTCATTACTTGGAGTAAAGCCTTTTTCAAGGACATGAGTACATACCTTTGAGTGATGTTGATGACGTAGCTTGTAGGTGAACTTGTTGAGGATGCTCGAGGTTGATGAAGATCTTCTTGAGTTTTGGAGCAATCCTTCTCGTTTTAGTACACTTGTCACCTACAAGGGTTAGTCATGCAAGGAAGGGTAATAGATATATCCATTTGACATGATACCAAATTGAGAATTATGAATATGGGTCAAGGATATGCTTTGATATCTTCTTCCTTCCATCATCAAGAGGGGATGTGGATACTTGGTCAAGACAAGATTTCTTAGGATTTGAGTTGGTTGCAATCTCATGGAATGAAGTTCTTCCAAGTACCTACAAAATGTTAGATGCAATACAAGGGAGCATAGAATTCCATGGCATAAGATAACATGTTAGGAATATCATGGAAGTATCAAGAAAGCTCAGGCCCTTGCATGCAAGCGAGTGAGTCTAGCTCAGGTTTGAAGCATCAATGATGTTCAACTCACTCCTCAAGTGACAAAAGGTTTTCTCATCAAGCGGTTTGGTAAAGATATCGGCCAATTGCTTGTTAGTGCGAACATGCTTAAGTTTAATATCTCCTTTGGCAACATGATCATGAATGAAATGATGTCTAACTTGAATATGTTTAGTTCGAGAATGTTGCACGGGATTATGACCAATCTTAATAGCACTTTCGTTGTCACAAAGTAATGGAACATTTCTAACATGGATTCCATAATCTTTAAGAGTTTGTGTCATCCATAGTAATTGTGCACAACAAGATCCAGCAGCAATGTACTCAGCTTCGGCAGTAGATAGAGATACCGAATTTTGTTTCTTGGAGGACCAAGATACAAGAGATCTACCCAAAAGTTGACAAGTACCCGAGGTGGATTTTCTATCAACCTTGTCACCGGCATAGTCCGAATCGGAATAGCCAACAAGGTTAAAAGAAGATCCCTTGGGATACCAAATGCCAAAGTTTGGTGTTTGTATCAAATATCTCACAATACGTTTCATGGCCAAAAGATGACACTCTTTAGGTGCAGCTTGATATCTTGCACACATGCAAACACTAAGCATAATATCGGGACGAGAGGCACATAGATATAGCAATGAGCCAATCATAGATCGATAGACCTTTTGATCAACCGGTTCATCCTCTTTTGTAAGATCAACATGTCCACTAGTAGGCATGGAAGTTTTCATACCTTTGCACTCTTGCATGTTGAACTTCTTGATCAAGTCCTTGGTATACTTAGTTTGAGATATGAAAGTTCCTTCTCTTGATTGCTTGATTTGCAAGCCAAGAAAGAATTTCAGCTCACACATCATAGACATCTCATACTTCTCGGACATCAACCTTCCAAATCTTTCACTAAATTGAGGGTTAGTGGAACCAAAGATAATATCATCCACATAGATTTGGCACACAAATAATTCACCATTAACTCTCTTAGTGAACAAGGTTGCAACAATTTTACCAATCTCAAAACCCTTTTCAATAAGAAATTTCGTTAAGCATTTGTACCAAGCACGAGGGGCTTGTTTAAGACCATAAAGAGCTTTACGAAGCTTGTAGACATGATTAGGTTTCTTGGGATTTACAAAACCAGGTGGTTGCTTAACATAAACCTCTTCTTCAAGTTCACCATTTAAAAAGGCACTTTTAATGTCCATTTGATAAAGCGTGATATCATGATGATTAGCATAAGCAAGAAGAATGCGAATAGCTTCAAGTCTAGCGACGGGGGCATAAGTCTCACCGTAGTCCATACCTTCGACTTGCGTATATCCTTGGGCTACGAGACGAGCCTTGTTACGTACAACTTGACCGTCTTCATCTTGCTTGTTTCGAAATACCCATTTGGTTCCGATGATGTTGTACTCATCCTTGGGCTTCTCCACAAGTGTCCACACTTCGTTCCTTTCGAAGTTGTGAAGCTCTTCATGCATCGCGTTCACCCAATCAGCATCTTCGAGAGCTTGTTCTACCTTCAAGGGCTCAATGCTAGAGATGAAAGAATAATGCTCACAAAAGTTAGCTAGACGAGTTTTAGAGCGAGTGATTCTCCCGGTTTGGATGTCACCAAAGATTTGGTTTAGGGGATGGTTCTTGGTCACTTGAGCTCGAACTCGGGGTAGCTTGGGCTTGTTAGATGATGGAGCTTCTTCTTCTTCATCATCATCTCCTTCATCTTCGTTGTTGTTGACGATGTTGTTCCCTTGAGGTGGTGGTGAAGGAGGTTGTGGTGGATATTCATGATGCACTACCTCCTCTTCATCATCTCGTCGTGTACCGCTTGTGGATGCCTCCATGTCATGTTGTGGTTCACCTTGACGTGAAGTAGGGGCTTCCACTTGAGTTGATGAAGTACTTTCCTTCACCTCCATGGGACGAATCTTGCCGATGGGCAAATCTTGGATAGCTTCCGAAGGGTCCTTATCACCTACATCATTTGGCAATTGTTCGACTTGCGAACCATTAGATTCATCAAACTTCACACCTACCGTCTCTTCAACTTTTCGAGTGAAGTTGTTGTAGACACGGTAAGTGTGAGAGTTCGATCCGTAACCGAGTAGAAATCCTTCATGAGATTTAGGAGCAAATTTAGTACGACGATGCTTATCAAGAATGTAGCACTTTGAGCCGAATACCCGAAAGTATCCAACTTGGGGTTTGTTACCGGTGAGTAGCTCGTATGCCGTTTTACCGAGAAGCTTGTGCAAGTAGAGTCGGTTTGTGGCATGACATGCTGTTTCCACGGCTTCTGCCCAAAAGTGTCTCGGCGTCTTGTATTCGTCAAGCATCGTTCTTGCCATCTCAATGAGCGTCCGGTTCTTCCTCTCAACAACTCCATTTTGTTGAGGCGTGTACGTAGCCGAGAACTCATGTGAGACACCTTCTTCGTTAAGGAAGGTATCCACATGGGTGTTCTTGAACTCCGATCCGTTATCGCTTCGAACCTTCTTGATGTTCACTTCAAACTGATTTTGCGCTTTGCGAGCGAAGTTCTTGAAGATCTTCTGAACCTGCGAATTATCATCAAGAAAGAATACCCACGTAAATCTGGAAAAATCATCAACTATAACTAGACCATAGGAATTTCCACCGAGGCTCTTGTAAGCATTGGGACCAAAAAGATCCATATGAAGTAACTCGAGTGGTCTCCTAGTAGTCATGATATTTTTAACGGGATGACTTCCACCTACTTGCTTTCCGGCTTGACAAGCACTACAAAGTCTATCTTTGTCAAAGATAACATCTTTAACACCAAGTATATGATCACCTTTGATAAGCTTGTATAAATTACGCATGCCAACATGTCCTAGTCTTCTATGCCAAAGCCAACCTTTAGAGGATTTAGCAATTAAACAAGTGCGAGGTTTGGATCTCTTAGTGAAGTCAACAATGTATAGATCACCTCTACGGAAACCGGTAAAGACCATTTTATGATTATCTTGACGAAACACTTGGCAATCTACTTTCGTGAATAGCACATTAAAACCAAAGTCGGCAAGTCTAGATACGGAAAGAAGATTGTAGCCAAGAGATTCAACAAGCATAACATTTTGAATAGAGCTATCATGGGATATGGCCACCTTACCAAGACCAAGTACCTTACCCTTGGAGTTGTCTCCAAACGTTACGTACCTTCGCGGTCCATGGTTTGGCGTGATTTCTTCAAACATTTCTCTATCTCCGGTCATATGATCGGTACATCCGCTATCGAGTATCCACTCTTTTCCTCCGGACATGTAATCCTTGAAGTTTGCCATGAGACTTAGATTCTTCATGATCTTCTCATACTCAATGTCGAACAGCTCATCTTCATCATAGTAGCCATGTTCCACATTGTCATCATCAAGTGAGAAATCCTCGTCATAAAGAACAAGAGATTCGTTAGAATGGTGATCATGACAATGTTCAAGTTTATGAATGCGAAGGGCCTCTATAATGATATTGTTGATAGTTGTGACATCTCCTTTAGCACGCATGAGGTCTCTAAGCTCAAATAGACAATCATCAAACTTGGGATCACTAGGTGTCATTTTGTGGAAGGCAATAGTTTTATGAAGAATTTCATCAAGATTACTCGATGAATAACTTGGATATCGTTTCTCCAAGTCATTCCACAAAGTGTAAGCACAAACAAAATTCTTCATTTGATTGAGCACATTTCTAGGCAACGCTCTAACAATAAGATTGACAGTTCTAAGATTGCATAGCATATCAATTTCCTTTTCGTATGTGGGATGCAAAGGATCAATGGGAGGTACATAGGGGCACATGACATATTTGCTCAATTGAAATTCATTAAACAGCTCAAGCATCAAGGTTTTCCATTGACTATAGTACTCTCCATCAAGGATAGGCACTCTACAACTCAAACTCCCTATACTAGACACATCCATCTTCCTCCTCGGTGATTAAACCGAAGCAATGGAGACCAAAGCTCTGATACCAATTGAGGGATCACTAGAAGAGTGTCTAGAGGGGGGGTGAATAGACTACAAGCAGGAATTAAAAAACTAACCTTTTCCCAAGTTAATAGGTTGGCAGATTTTAGCATTCCATGACAAATTAGCAAGTCTAACAGCCCTACACATGCATGTCAATAAATATGGCAGCGGAAAGTAAAGACATTGCACATGAAGTAAAGAGTAGAGATATGGAGATCAAACGCAATTGGAGACGCAAGGATTTTTCCCGTGGTTCCGATAGGTGGTGTTATCGTACATCCACGTTTATGGAGTCTTCAACCCACGGAGGGTAACGGCCGCGAGAGTCCACGGAGGGCTCCACCCATAAGGGTCCACGAAGTAGCAACCTTGACTATTCCATAACGGCTTCCGTCCACGAAGGACTAGCCTCACTATGGGTAGATCTTCACGAAGTAGGCGATCTCCTTGCCCTTACAAACTTCTTGGTTCACTCCACAACACGAAGTAGGAGGCTCCCAAGCGACACTTAACCAATCTAGGAGGCACCACCCTCCAAAAGGTAATAGGCTCGGTAATGACGATGAACTCCTTGCTCTTGTGCTTCAAGATGATAGACTCCTCAACACACAATCACTCTCTCACAGATTTGGCTTGGTAGAAGAGATGGGATTGGTGGAAAGCAACTTGGGGAGGCTAGAAATCAAGATCCATATGGTTGGAGTGGAAGATCTTGACCTCAACACAAGACTAGGTGGTTCTCTCTCAGAAAACTGGATGGGGCAAGTATGGAATAGTTCTGAGTGCTTCTCTTCCGAGTAGGTGGTGGTGAAGGGGTATATATAGGCATCCCCAAAAATCCAACCGTTACACACAAAATGACCAACTCGGTGACACTGATGTGTTAATCTCGGTGGTACCGAAGTAACCAAAAGGTGGCAACTTTTGAATCTCGGTGAGACCGATATAGGAAACTCGGTTGCACCGATAAGATGACCAACGGTCAGATTCCCAATCTCGGTGACGCCGATCCAACATTCTCGGTGGTACCGAAAATGTGAATTTGCGTAACAGAAAGTTGGCAACCTAAACTCGGTGGCACCGGTATGGAATCGGTTGCACCGAAGTGACTAGGGTTTGGCTGAGTCTGTCTAGGGTTTGGAATCGGTGGCACCGGGATTGGAATGTTGGTTGCACCGATTTTGAGTGTTTGGCTTAGGATAGACTTTAGTGGGAGAGCTTGTGGATGTTTTTGGCGACTATCACTTGTGCACGTTTGAGCATATTGTTCACCAGCAAAACCTTACCCCCTTTTAATAGTATTGGCTTTCCTATGGACTCAAAGTGATTTCTCACAAATGTAAAATGTAGAGTCCTCTTGCTTGAAGCTTTGCCAACCTATTTCCTTGCATCTTGGGGTATTCCACAATCTCCTCAATCCTTTTGCCAGCCCTTCTCTATGGACTATATCTGAAATACACTAGGTAAAAGTATTAGTCCAAGAGACAATGTATGTTGTCATGAATTATCAAAACCACCAAGGGAGCATGTTGTGCTTTCACTTGGGTGCATGTTTAGTCCCCATGGAAGGAAAAACAATAAATTTCGAACATCTCGGGGCCGCAAACATTCACTCTTGGCTTTCAAATTCCAGCAAACGCCCAGCTAAGCTAGAATTCATGAAACATTGACATGATTTCATGATAGGGACCTTATAGGTCGTGGTAAATAAATCATCCAATTTGAGAGAAGTTTTCATCTAAGCTTCTTGCAAATGGGGGCTTATTAATAGATGCAACACAGAACCGTCACGTTTACATCGCAAACGGTTTTTAATCCAAACTATTTTTATTTAGTCCGCGTATTCGCGTTGGTTAAAGTCAAGCTTTGTAAACTTTGACCAAATTTAGAAAAAAATGTTAACGTTTACAATTAAAAATTATTACCATTAGATTCTTTATTGAATGTACTTTCACATCATATATATTTGTCATGGTAATTATTTCTATTTCTTTCTTTAAAGTTGGTCAAACTGTATCAAGTTTGACTCCAGTCAACTCTAATATGCAGACTAAATAAAAACGGAGGGAGTAAGTGCCGTAGCTTCGCAGAAAAACAATACAAGCCCCGCGATCCATGCACGCAAATGTGATTTGACGTGACGCATGCTAGCAGGTCGCCTCGCAGGCTGACCGGGATGCGTGCGAGAAGGTGTGTGAATTGATGGGAGGTGTGTTCGCTGCGCAGTTTCGTAGGGAGACGTGCCGTCAGGCGTGTGAATTGACGGTGCGCATGCCAGCAGTCCGGCGTGCAGGCGGCTCACCGGGAGGCGAGCCATCCCTTTAAACCGCCGTCGGCCTCCCTCTCAAGTCCCAACTCCCCTTTATTAACCGTGCCCGAGCCGATGGTTTTAACATTCTCGCTACACACAATCCTCTCTCACACCCTGCATCCTCGCCACCATTCTCAATCGTCATCACCGGCCTCCCTGTACCATGGGAGGGAGTAACCACGTCGGTGCTGGCGAAGCACCCGAGCACAGCGTGAAGGTGGGCACAGAGATTGCCGTCGTCGGAGATGACGTATCGCGTGGTTAGCAGTGTGGCTGTAGGATCGAAAGTATGTCTAGAGGGGGGGTGATTAGACTACTTGACCAAATAAAAATTCTACCTTTTCCCAATTTTAAGTGTTGGCAGATTTTAGCAATGATAGAAAGTCAAGTATACTCTACACATGCATGTGTAAGAGCATAGCAGCGGAAAGTAACAACAAGCATGTATAGTAGAGGGTAGGAAGGAAGATCAAACGCAATTTGAAGACACGAAGATTTTTCCCGTGGTTCCGATAGGTGGTGCTATCGTACGTCCACGTTTATGGAGTCTTCAACCCACGGAGGGTAACGGTCGCGAGAGTCCACGGAGGGCTCCACCCATAAGGGTCCACGAAGTAGCAACCTTGTTCCATAACGGCTTCCGTCCACGAAGGACTAGCCTCACTATGGGTAGATCTTCACGAAGTAGGCGATCTCCTTGCCCGTACAAACTTCTTGGTTCAACTCCACAACACGAAGTAGGAGGCTCCCAAGCGACACCTAACCAATCTAGGAGGCACCACCCTCCAAAAGGTAATAGGCTCGGCAATGTCGATGAACTCCTTGCTCTTGTGCTTCAAGATGATAGACTCCTCAACACACAATCACTCTCTCACAGATTTGGCTATGGTGGAAGAGATTGATTTGGTGGAAAGCAACTTGGGGAGGCTAGAGATCAAGATTCATATGGTAGGAATGGAATAGCTTGATCTCAACACATGAGTAGGTGCCTCTCTCTCAGAAAATTGGAT
The DNA here is from genome assembly GCA_039707655.1 of Elymus sibiricus. Classification (NCBI taxonomy): domain Eukaryota; kingdom Viridiplantae; phylum Streptophyta; class Magnoliopsida; order Poales; family Poaceae; genus Elymus; species Elymus sibiricus. The sequence goes on from CM077665.1 coordinate 279,269,462, forward strand.
GGGGCAAGTATGGAATAGTTCTGAGTGCTTCTCTTTCGAGTGGGCGGTGGTGAAGGGGTATATATAGGCATCCCCAAAAATCCAACCGTTACACCTAAAGTGACCAACTCGGTGACACCGAAGTATAAAACTCGGTGGTACCGAAGTGACCAAAAGGCAGTAACTTTTGAATCTCGGTGAGACCGATACATAACTCTCGGTGGTACCGATTTGATGACCAACGGTCAGAATGCACAACTCGGTGAGACCGATTCTCAAATCTCGGTGGTACCAATTCCTGACAACGGCTAACCAGAGAGTTGGTCCAAATACTCGGTGAGACCGATTCACAAAACTCGGTGGTACCGATTCTTGAGAATAGCTAACCAGGAAGTTGGCAACTAAACTCGGTGGCACCGAAGTGGAAACCGGCTGCACCAATGGGCTAGGGTTTGCCTAAGGATCTGTCTAGGGTTTGAATCTCGGTGAGACCAAATAGGAATTGTTGGTCTTACCGATTTGAGTGGTAGGGTTCTAGACAGAGTATTTGGGGAAGAGCTTGTGGGTGTTTTTGGTGACTATCACATGTGCACGTGGAGCATCTTGTTCACCAACAGTACCTTACCCCCTTTTAATAGTATTGGCTTTCCTATGGACTCAAAGTGATTTCTCACAAAGTAAAATGTAGAGTCCTCTTGCTTGAAGCTTTGCCAATCCATTTCCTTGCATCTTGGGGTTTCTCCACAATCCTTTTGCCAACCTATCATTGAACTTTTCCTGAAATATACTTAGTGGAAACATTAGTTCAATGACATATATGTTGTTATTAATTACCAAAACCACCAAGGGAGCAAATGTGCTTTCAGCGTCCTTGACGTTGTCGCCGCCGCCGTGCTTCCCCAGCTGGAGCCGGTGGTCCACAGCAACTCCGACGAACACTCCAGCGACGACAACGACTCGGACGGAGAACCGGTTGGTCATATATACCCATTTTTGGTAAATACATATTAAAGTCTGATTGGTTTGCTACCAACATGTGGCATTGCTGCCAATTATTGTCAAAATCAAAAGTTGTCAACATTTCGCAACCTTTTGTGAGATTGATAACGATAATTGTTATGCAACCAATCTCTAGCCAACATTTGGCAGTTGCTAAAATATGGCATGCCAACTTTTGGCATCAAACCAATTAGCTTCGATTTAGGGTTCACGTTATCGCATGAAATATTATGTTTCATAAACTCTGCCTTGCAAATTCGCATTATAAAATATACGGACGTCACATTTTTACTATGTATAGGTGCTATCTGATGATGTGGAAAGCGAGGATGAAGACTTCCAGGAGAGGTTCAAGAGGCAAACGCTGGGAGAGCTTATGGCTGGAAAGCATAACAGGCGTGTCAAGAAGAATGGGGGCTATGGATGCCCGTTCTGCAACCATGAGATTAACAACACGTACTCTAGTGTTCTGGCGCATGCAAGAGGACGAGATGATGGCTCCTTCAAGAAGAAGTATTCTCGCAGGATAGCGCACGCCGCGTACGCCCAGTTCCTGGAGAATCTTAACGATCAAGCATGAAGATGAGATGTTGGATTGAATCTATCTAGTTTGTGTGTATTATATCTATGCTTGTGTATTATTTTTTTCCCGAGATTGAAACTGTGCGACGACTTTCATTGTGCGGTATCTCCATCACACCGGAGTGCTAGTTTACTTGAGTTGAGAGTAATATTTATATAGGATTTATCACACACGGTTGGAACTAATAAGCCATTTCTTCCGAAGCACATTATTCTAGGACAAAAAACTCTCAACACCACTTCAAAAAAAACCTCAACACCCACACATCACAAAACCCTCGCCTGCTCCCCTCCCCCTCCCCATCCCCAGAGTAGCACCTACGCTAATGCTAGTACTCCGGGACTCTCCATGCATGTCACCGTCTATCCCCGCGGCAACCACTTAGCTCGACGCCTGTCGCCGCCGCCGGCTGCGTCAAAACGCCACCGCATATCTCCACTGCCGATTGCCGCGGCCTATCGGCACTAACTTTCTCGACGCTGTTCGCTGTCGACCCAGCTCGCCCGATTGGGGAATCTTCGGTACTGGTTTTTCCCCCATGAAGAACCAGGTAACTAATCTACTGAAATATTTCCACTCATCTCTTATCCCAGTCCGTCGGCCCCTTTTAATCACCCGTCCAAAATTGCCGTGGATTCATGTTTCTTCTAGCTGATTCGAGGGTTTTCATTCACAGAGTGTACTGTGCAAGGACACATCAAGGCTATGTGGCCTCGACCAAAAAACCGAGGAGTTCCATCTCACCGTACCAGATGACTTCACGAAGCGCATGGTATGTTCAATATCACACTACCTGTGTTGACATGCATGGCCTATACTTTTTCTGAACCTATACTATATATTCCTACATTTGGGTAAAAGGCGACACATGCAGCATTTCCATCAAATGTGATTTCTTCTCTTCTTCTTATTCTTCTCTTCTATATTAGGCAAATTAATGTTGTATTGTTCTTTCGTTTACTCTCATATATATTTGCACGACATCGTGGTTACATTATCTCTTTACTTGTAATTTCTTGTCCTTTCATATGAACTGTTGCACTGTTCTTTTAAATACTACTCCCATACTATCATGTTACCCTGTTCTTTAACAATCTTATCAATTCCTGCAGTACAACCCTTGCTTTGCAACGACAACTGTAACGCTAAATCTTGGCCTTTACATAAATGAAGACTCCAGGGATGTCATATTGAGCACAAACCATGGATTTACAATCGTTGTTTCTGTAAAACTTGATGAAGATTGTCACTACTATTTTGAAGAAGGCCTTTGGGGAGAAATATCTAAGTTTTATGTACTGAAAGCTAGCACTAAAATTACGCTCCACCTAAAAGAGCCTTACCATACGATAAATGCTAACTTCCCCGACGACATTCTCCGTGCAATGAACAGTATGGAGGAAAAGACAATTAGTAAAAGCACATGAAGTGGAAACAGAGAGAAAACCTTTAGGAGAGCATCAAGTTACAGGTGCAGATGCAGAAACAGAGCAACTCTTCAAACTTTCGAAATTAACCCAGACAGAGCCATAAGAACATAAGCACAGCAACGTAGGCACAGAAACCAGCAAAAGACACATAAAACAGAGCCCGTTCAACAGATGCAAAGCAACAGAATGACAACAGAACTATTCAGAGCTCATTATATCTGGTCACCATAGATTATGTCTAGAGCATTTTTTTCATGAAATGCACAAAAGCTTTTAGCTTGCTGGTGCTATGACCCTCTTCCCCCACATGCAGAAACCTAAGAAGATGCTTATGAATCAACCTTAATGGACATAAGCAGCATAAAGCCTCTAACTAGCCCAACCGCCACAACATGATTGTAAGATAAAGAGCTCATTATATGAGGTCACCATAGATTATATCTAGAACATCTTTTTCCTGAAATGCACAAAAGCTTTTAGCTTGCTGGTTCTATGACCCACTTCCCCACATGTAGAAACCTAAGAAGACGCTTATGAATCAACCTTGATAGACATAAGCAGCATAAAGCCACTAACTACCCCAACCGCCACAACATGATTGTAAGATAAAAGCACACAAGTTTAGAGAATAGAACACACCATACCAACATCATCATTAGCACACAGACTCACAGTACATGCATTGTAGGAGATATGCCCTAGAGGCAATAATAAATGTTATTGATTATCTCCCTGTTCATAATTAGGTTTATGTTCCATGCTATAACTGCTATGGTTCTCGAGTCTGCAATAACCACGAGGCTCGGAGGAAGACTCATATGCACGTGTGGAATAATAAATGGTAAAATGTATTCCTAGTCTGGCCTCTAAGACTAGCCCAAGTGTTGCATGATGGTTCTGTTTTCCTGATCATGGGCATGTCTATGCCGGCAACTTTGAGGGCACAATGTTAGTAGAACACTTGTGTTGAATCGGCCCGATTGATGTTATGCTATGAGATTCATTCGTCATAAGTTAATGGTTAATAACACAGAGAAGTTAATGTTTGCATAATTACTTAGACCATGAGAGTGTCGAGTTTCTTCATGCTTGCTTCATGAACTTTGGGGTTTGTTAAACGTTATCCGTAAATGGGTGGCTATTACGGCGGCTTACGGGTTCATGGAAAAGTATGTTAAGTAACTTGATAGCTCAAGATTGGGATTTGCTCCTCCGACGATGGAGAGATATCTCTGGGCCCTCTCGGTGTTTCGGTATCCATCATCGTCTGGCCAGACACTTTGTGATTTGATCACGGGGATGCCGGAACACGGGAACGAGAAAAGAGAACAATACCGGTAACGAGGTAACTGGCATAGTGGACAAGTTGTTGATCCGCTGGGATGCCAACATGTCTCACCTCGGGTATTTGTAACATATCGCGAAGCAACAGGAATAGCACACGGCAACTGGAGGTTCACTCGAATATTCATTCGTGTGGGTATAGGGATCAATATGGGTGTCCACGGCTCCGATGTTGATCATTGATCGGAAAGAGTTCCGGTCATGTCTATACTTCACCGAACCTATAGGGTCACACGCTTAAGGGTCATCTATCTGCTAAATACTAGACAGGGAGTCTGAGAGAAAAACACCGAAAAAGTTTCGGACGAAACGGAAACGTTCCGGAGAGAACACCGGAATAGTTCCGGTGAAACTGAAAAGTTGTTTCAGGGTATTCCATTAGGTCAAATTGGTTCTGGCACACGCCCGGAAATTCTTGGAGGATGCCAGAAGTGTTCTGGAAACTTCTGGGAATTTTCCGGGACAAAAACCAGAAATGTTCCGAAGCAGCCGGAACCGATTTGGTTGCTTTTCGTTGAAGACACATTGTTTCGAAATTGTTTCGGAATGCGTTCAAAATTATTTTGGTGGGTACTAGAATTGTTCTAGGCACACAGAAATAATTTGGGATTTAACGGACGCAGAAAAATGTCTTCGTGAATAGTGAAAAGCACTTTTTGGGCTGATTTGCAAATGGGGTTTTTCTTCTAGAAGAAAACCACTTTTTGTGTGTGAAAGGGAGGTGGAGCTCCCCAAGGGGGCTGCAAATTTCGTCCATGGCATGGTGGGGGCCCTCCTTGAGGTGTCCTTCCACCTCATGGTGGATATCTTCTACACACCCTTATGTGGCATGTGGTGGAAAGATCCTAGGAAGGTCCTTTTGGTCTTTCCTCTACCCCTTGCTCCTCCTATAAATAGAGGTGGAGATTGCTCTCCAAAATCAGCTCATGCTTGCTCTCATACACATGCCATTGACTTGTCTGGCTTCTCTCTCCCTCCAAGTGAAATAGTTTCGTAGAGCCGAAAGGCTGTCTGGGTTCCGGTGGGAACTAGTTCTGGACGGCGAAGCCCTGCCGGATAGATGACACCGTATGTGTGCAACTCTGTAGAGAGATCGTAGTTTCGGTCTTAGTTCGAGAGTGCCTCCCGAAGGGCTGTCCAAGTGATCGTCTTAGTTTCGAGGGTCCTCCCGAAGGGCTGTCCGAGTGATCGTTCGAGTTTCGAAGGTCCTCCCGAAGGGCTGTCCGCAACACCGTCCGAGGGACTGTCCGACCGCCTCCCGGAGGGCTGTCCGAGGGGCAGATGTGGGAGTACATCCTCGTGGTTGGGAGGTTGTAAATCCTAGCTACGGGGATCTGCACCGCCGATCGTCATCGACTCTACTTCCGCTGGCTACGAGTCGGTAACGAAACAGATCAAACCTTGTATGCAGTCTCCATAGTGATCCTGGGCTGGTGCGTAGGTCAGAAATTTTTGTTTTCTGCTGTGTTACCTTACAGTGGCATCAAGAGCCGTGCTATGCGTAGATGCAGGTTGCGATCTAGAATACATAGAGATGTATGGGTATTGCACAATATAATTAGGTAGTAGATGAGTTCTATTACTGAAAATTATTTGTGCGGGTAGCAGATGAAATCTGTTACCCGATGTTCTTGTTGCTTCCCTGGAATTTGCATATTTCTGATCTTGATAACAGTATGGTGGAGTTTCAATGTTCTGGCAATCCGCGATCCTGATTGATCAACGAAGTGCTAACAGTTCATTGAATTCCACCGTAGTTAAAAAGAAAGATGAAATTTCGCAGACGAAAGGGCAATGTAGATATGATCTGCACGGGGGTCACGCGTATGACGAAGTTTAGTATGGGGCTCGAGATTTTATTATCTCGTGTTTCATACACCCCGCAATGTTAATCTAGCGACTTGGATTATCATGCTTGATGATGGACGTTGGTAGCTTCGATTTGTTTCGAAACCTTAGAAGCCACGTAAAATAAAATTTTGCATGAACCGATTAGAGGCGTCTAACTTGGTTTTGCAGGATGGTTTGCATGTGCATGTGATGTGGTATAGCAGTGCTCATTATAATTTGATTATGTATGAGATGACTATATAATGTAAATTGATTAACATGACCCGCGTGTCATGATTCGGCATGATGGCTGGAGCCATATGATTGTCACTTTAATGACCTGCGTGTCAACCTTCAGTAATGCACTTATTTTATTAGCTATAGAGATAGCAATATTATCTGGTGCATCGACAAGGTGGTGGCAATCTTCGCGAAGGTGAACACCTCCGCGAATGCCGAAGACGAAGAAATGAAAGACTTCTCCGTCAGAAAGGGCTATACCATATCATGCTATTATGAATTGCCTGAGATGTTTATCCCTTATGATGCACCCTTCTTGATTGCGCGGTAGTCGCTTTTTATTAGGGTGATCTCTCACAAAAATATCAAGTGGTTAGTGTTCTCCCAAGTGTAGCACCGTCACGGCACCTAACTTCTCGGAGTGCGCCGTGTCACACGGGTACAAACGATTAGGGAAGTGTGAGGCGGGTGAGTTGAGACCTCGCAGCAAGATCACTTGGTTGTCTTGACGTTCAGGCATGACCGTCATGAGCTCGGAACACGCGCATCGAAAGATGAACAAGAATCACATAGAGATGTGATTGGCAAGTTGGCCTACCGGTTGAGATTTTCGTCATCAGTGGTGTTACACCAATGGCGAACAATTGAAATGGGGGTCTTGTATCACTCACAATCAATTATGAGAGATATTGATTTGAGTGGGAGCGCATTGTAGAATTAATTCTTTTAATTCTCAGTGCAATTAATTATGAACACTGTCTAAGTGTTATTTGCATAATAGTTGTAGAATAATGGCTCGCGTTTCCACCTTCCCAATTAAAATTGAATAGCTGTTAAATATCTGGTTAAAACTTTACGGTTGGTAACGTAATGAGAGGATTGTCCTCTAGAGTGCCGAGAAGGACTTGTCCTATCGCATGCTTTCGGTATTCTCCCGCTAATGCTATGGATCATGTGACTCTCGTCCATCGATCCAAAAGCTAGAATTCCGTTTCAGTCAAGTGCAATATGTTTGCTTCCATGAGACCTAAACTTCGAAAGTTTGGATAGTTATGTGATATTCATGGAATCTGAAAATCATTTTCAGAGACAGACAAAGGCTAAAAGATATGAGATATCCAAAGCAATGTTTGTTTGCAAACTATTAGTAAAGGAGTTTACTATGCATTAGACTGATAAGAGAGGGATCCAGAAGAACGCCTGTCATATGATGATGGTGAATAAAACAGACAACTTAAAGAGAAAGGAAGTGTCCGAAGGGTGTTAGTGAAACTTTCACGCCTAGGAAGTCCGGGGCTATCGCCACTCTTAAGTTGGGTGCTTCTTCTGAGAGTAGGAGAAATACTGAAAGTTAAACTGTTAGAAGTATAAAGGCAAAAGGAAAGAAGACTGGAATATCCAGCTCATGTATGAATGTCATACAGGTTTTTGATGTATAGAAGGCTGGTCAAAGATATAGTTCTTGGGAATTATGGTTAAACATGTTAATCACTAATTCTTGGGTATTGTGAGTTAATCACAAAGATACCCGCTCGATTGCATTCTGTTGCAACTCGATGTAAGAACTACTATGGCCTGAAAGACTAGCCAGGAATGAGGTTTAGATACATGCAGGGAACATAGTAAATGTTACTATGCCTTCCATAGGTGTATTCCCTATGTATTTACTTTCATAAATCATTTTAGAGTTTTACACACTCTAGCCCATTGCATAAAGTATGTTGCAAGAAGGTTGTTCATAAGAGAACTTTTAATGTTCGGAGTTATGAATAACAAAAGGGCCATACTTTCATTATGAATGAGAAGTATGTTATGAATATTGATAATAATACATTACCGCTGTATTTACTTTCATAATTCATTTAGAGTTTCATACACTCTAGCCCTTTGCATAAGGTATCTTGCAAGGAGGTTATTCATAAGAGAACTTTTATTGTTCGGTGTTATGAATAACATGAAGGGCCATGCTTCCATCCAGGATGGGATGTATGTTATGAATATTGATGGTAATATGATACATCCATAACACTGACGCTAAATGTCGCAAGACTAAAAGAATACCACATATGTGTGGCACTGCATTTGGTCACATTGGAGAAACCCGCATGGAAAATTCCATTATGATGGATTTTAAAGTCATTTGATTTTGAATCATCTGACACTTGCAACTTTCCTCCGAAAAGTGAAGTGACTGAAATACCGTTCACAGGCCATAAGGAACGAGCAACAAACTTATTGGTGATCATACATTTTGATGTGTGTAGTTCAATAAATGTTGTTGCAAGTAGTGGATTTATCTATCTTCAGAAATGACTCAAGTAGATATATTGATATTTACTTGATGAGACGTAAGTCTGGATCTTTTGAATTCATTCATAAGGTTTTCAAAAATGAAGTAGAAGTTGTTGTAACAAGAAAATTATGTTTCTACAATTCGATTGCAGAAAGGAATATTTGAGTTACAAGTTTAGCGAATGTCTGATGAGTTGTGAAAGGGGTTTCATAACTTGCACCTCCCGGAGCACCACTGCAAGTGGAGAGTCCGTGTAGATGTAATCGAACCATTCATGACATGGTAAGATCAAAGATGACATAAATAAATTTGCCATTATCCCTTTTAAAGTGATGCTTTAGAGACTGCGGCTTTTACACTGAAAAGAGCTCCATCGGGTCTGTTGAAATGACGCCATGGTATGGTACGCCCAACCATATTATATCTTTTCTTAACATTTGGAATATGGGGCTTGTGTAAAAGGTTACAAACCTATTCCAAATCAGAAAAGTGCTACTTTGTAGGTTATCCCAAGTCATTGGGTATTTCCCCACCACAATACCGAGGCAAATAGGTTTGCCACAAAGAACGGTATGCTTTTTTGAAGAAAATGGTTCTTTCAAAAAGGTGAGTGGGAGAACAGTGCAACTCGACGAGATAAACAGTATCATCGTCATCAGATCAAAGGAAAGAGACCTTGGAAGTAATTCCGGAGTTTCTTACTGCGACTGATACGGAAGTCTCTACAATAAAATGCATGGACTTCGGTCGAACTTGCAGCTGAACCACGTAGGCAAAGCTCGTGCAAACCTATCAGGTGCGCAAACGAGATATTGTTGTTAGACAACAGTATACCTACGATTCACAAGGAAGCGTTGATGGGCCCTGACTCCGGAATTGGCTAAATGCCAATACGATCCGAGATAGTTTCCATATAAGTGATTCAAATTAAGATCTTGATACACCTTTCGGAAGACTTAGAGTCTAACGAATATTTATGGAACTAAAAACTGATACGGATAAAATGTTTTATCCATAAAGCTCGACTTGTTGCAATAACAAGTTCAAGAAGTTGACTACGATGAGATTGTCTCACCGTAGCGATGCTTAAAGTCGGTTCGGGTTGAACTAGCAATTAATACATATTTCAATCATGAGATATGAAACATGGATGACAAAAGGATTTCCATGTGATGGAAATGAAACCTAGGACTTGTATGTGATACAGTCCAAAGTAATTTGTCGATCCAGAGGATGCTAGTAAGTATGCAAACTTCAGAGTTCCAGCGATGGACAGAAGAGAGCAAAGTGGAGTTGGAATCTTCGTTTTTGATGGAATGGTCAAAAGGGTTTTGACTTCATCAAATGGGTATCGAAGATGCTTGTGATTCAAGAAAGTAAGTGGGAGCATAATAATATTTCTAAAAACCTTGTGTACTTGACACATTGTTAATTGGAAATACATTTCTTGACACGAATTAGGACTTCATTTGAAAATAGTTTTTCCGATGAAGTGCTTGGGCTAAATAGCCTCAATATTAGGCATGATGATCTATGGAGATAGATTTACCTAATGGGGCTAAGCAATGAATACATATTGACAAGATGTTAAAACTTTTTAGCATTTAAAACGCCAAGGAGTGATTCTTGCCGAAGTCACATGGAAAGAGTTTTTGCAAGACTCGGTGTCCCAAAACACTGATGAGTAAAATACATGATGGAGATTCCACACACTCTTGTGTTTGGATTAATCATGTATTCCATGGTATGTAAAACAACCAGATATGTCCGATACTCCAAAAGTTGTTGCGAGTATGGATACCATAGTGATCAAAGTACTGATCATAGGACAACAGTGAAAGATGTCATTGAGTACTAGAGTAGTAGTGATGACATGTTTTCTCGCAAGCAGAGATTATGAAGTGCTCGTTGTAAGTAATTACATCGATACAGTCTTCATCAATGCTCCATGCGATTTTCGATTTAAGTTAAGGGTTTTGTGTAATACACAATATGATGGCACGGTAGTTGGAAATTGTTCCAAACAAGATACTGTGGCGAATTCTATAACAAAGGCTAAGTATGTTGACGCTTAAGAAGCGACAAAGAAGTTGTTCAATCATATAGTTCATTCATGAACTTAGTATGGTTCCAAGATGGCTTTGGTCTATGGGACACTATTGCAGATAGTTGCTCCATAGCTCAGTCTGAGGAATCAGGTTTTGACCAATGATTCACACATATGCAAAGCCAAGTCCACACAAAATATGAATTTTGTGAAAGCGTGAAAACGCGAGGATATGCAAAGTTACACACGGAGCTGAAGTCGTCAGATCCGTTGGACATCAGGCTATACCACATGCGAAGCATTTTTTACACCAGTATGCCATAGGTGTAAAGTGCATTAGCATTGACTAGATTATTGACTCTAGTGCAAGTGGGAGTCTGTAGGAGATATGCCCTAGAGGCAATAATAAATGTTATTGATTATCTCCCTGTTCATAATTAGGTTTATGTTCCATGCTATAACTGCTATGGTTCTCGAGTCTGCAATAACCACGAGGCTCGGAGGATGACTCATATGCACGTGTGGAATAATAAACGGTAAAATGTATTCCTAGTCTGGCCTCTAAGACTAGCCCAAGTGTTGCATGATGGTTCTGTTTTCCTGATCATGGGCATGTCTATGCCGGCAACTTTGAGGGCACAATGTTAGTAGAACACTTGTGTTGAATCGACCCGATTGTTGTTATGCTATGAGATTCATTCGTCATAAGTTAATGGTTAATAACACAGAGAAGTTAATGTTTGCATAATTCCTTAGACCATGAGAGTGTCGAGTTTCTTCATGCTTGCTTCATGAACTTTGGGGTTTGTTAAACGTCATCCGTAAATGGGTGGCTATTACGGCGGCTTACGGGTTCATGGAAAAGTATGTTAAGTAACTTGATAGCTCAAGATTGGGATTTGCTCCTCCGACGATGGAGAGATATCTCTGGGCCCTCTCGGTGTTTCGGTATCCATCATCGTCTGGCCAGACACTTTGTGATTTGATCACGGGGATGCCGGAACACGGGAACGAGAAAAGAGAACAATACCGGTAACGAGGTAACTGGCATAGTGGACAAGTTGTTGATCCACTGGGATGCCAACATGTCTCACCTCGGGTATTTGTAACATATCGCGAAGCAACAGGAATAGCACACGGCAACTGGAGGTTCACTCGAATATTCATTCGTGTGGGTATAGGGATCAATATGGGTGTCCACGGCTCCGATGTTGATCATTGATCGGAAAGAGTTCCGGTCATGTCTATACTTCACCGAACCTATAGGGTCACACGCTTAAGGGTCATCTATCTGCTAAATACTAGACAGGGAGTCTGAGAGAAAAACACCGAAAAAGTTTCGGACGAAACGGAAACGTTCCGGAGAGAACACCGGAATAGTTCCGGTGAAACTGAAAAGTTGTTTCAGGGTATTCCATTAAGTCAAATTGGTTCTGGCACACGCCCGGAAATTCTTGGAGGATGCCAGAAGTGTTCTGGAAACTTCTGGGAATTTTCTGGGACAAAAACCGGAATGTTCCGGAGCAGCCGGAACCGATTTGGTTGCTTTTCGCTGAAGAAACATTGTTTCGAAATTGTTTCGGAATGCGTTCAAAATTATTTTGGTGGGTACTAGAATTGTTCTAGGCACACAGAAATAATTTGGGATTTAACGGACGCAGAAAAATGTCTTCGTGAATAGTGAAAAGCACTTTTTTGGCTGATTTGCAAATGGGGTTTTTCTTCTAGAAGAAAACCACTTTTTGTGTGTGAAAGGGAGGTGGAGCTCCCCAAGGGGGCTGCAAATTTCGTCCATGGCATGGTGGGGGCCCTCCTTGAGGTGTCCTTCCACCTCATGGTGGATATCTTCTACACACCCTTATGTGGCATGTGGTGGAAAGATCCTAGGAAGGTCCTTTTGGTCTTTCCTCTACCCCTTGCTCCTCCTATAAATAGAGGTGGAGATTGCTCTCCAAAATCAGCTCATGCTTGCTCTCATACACATGCCATTGACTTGTCTGGCTTCTCTCTCCCTCCCAGCGAAATAGTTTCGTAGAGCCGAAAGGCTGTCTGGATTCCGGTGGGAACTAGTTCTGGACGGCGAAGCCCTGCCGGATAGATGACACCGTATGTGTGCAACTCTGTAGAGAGATCGTAGTTTCGGTCTTAGTTCGAGAGTGCCTCCCGAAGGGCTGTCCAAGTGATCGTCTTAGTTTCGAGGGTCCTCCCGAAGGGCTGTCCGAGTGATCGTTCGAGTTTCGAAGGTCCTCCCGAAGGGCTGTCCGCAACACCGTCCGAGGGACTGTCCGACCGCCTCCCGGAGGGCTGTCCGAGGGGCAGATGTGGGAGTACATCCTCGCGGTTGGGAGGTTGTAAATCCTAGCTGCGGGGATCTGCACCGCCGATCGTCATCGACTCTACTTCCGCTGCGCTACGAGTCGGTAACGAAACAGATCAAACCTTGTATGCAGTCTCCATAGTGATCCTGGGCTGGTGCGTAGGTCGGAAATTTTTGTTTTCTGCTGCGTTACCTTACATGCATATCTCTGCACCGACCAAAGAAAGATGGCAAGGAGCAGCACATTACCAGGACTAGGAACCACAACCAGGACAGCGGCGAGCAAACGAAGGTGGAACGGCAGACGAACAATCCGAAAAGAAACACAGTCGGGTCACTACAGAGGCATTCTGCCGAACACGTTGCATGCAGGCAAACGGAAGGAAGACCAACCTACATGCAGATGGCAGAACGGCACGTCGGCTAGCGCAGGAGACAGCAGGGAGAGGATTTCAGCTGCACACGTAGCACAGAAAAGGAAGAACACCAAGGTAAGTGAGGGGCAACGCTGAAAACGAGCACGATCTGAAGGAAGGGAAGCACTGACCTCAACCAGCAGCGCCAACCGCACGCACGAACGCCATCACAATGGGTACGCACATGGACGGCGAAGAACAACATTCAGATGCAGCGAGTCGGAGAGGAAACGGAACATGGTGTGGCAAAGCAGACGAACGACGGACAACAAAAATGGAGAGCGGGAGAGAAAAAAGGAGCAAGGAAAGAAAGATGTTAAAGGAAGAAAGGGGTGTGCGCGGCCTCTCCGCAGCAGAGGCAACAATCAGCGCATGGGAACAGACCCACCACCGCGACGAAGACACGCGTCCCAAGCGCCGTATGCTGGCCCACCGTCATATAGACACCAGCTAGAGGGTGAAAGCGGTTCGCGCAAGAGGGAAACGCGCAGGCTCAGAGCACGCCACACAGAGGCGGGGTCGACGGAGAGGCGTGCGCACACCCGGCTGGTTGAGCCGCGCAGGCTCAGCGCACGCGACGCAGAGGCGGGGCCCACGGTGCGGCGCGCGCATGTCCATCTAGTCGAGTCATTGCATCAGCAACAGCGAGCCGACACGATGTAGAGGCAGGGCCCACGGTGCGGCGCACGCACGTCCGGTTCGTCGAGCTGTGCATCAACCATAGCGAGCCGCCAACGACGGGGCAAACTACCACACAACCGTTCCACTGACCACTGGGACAGCCTATCCACACGGGCCCATGAGCAGCCACAAGCACCAAGCAAAGAAGAGTAACGAAAGACCCAAAAGAAAGATCAGCAGTACACCATAGGAAGAGACAAGACCAGGCATAGGAGCCAGACTCGCATGACGAAATCGACATGGCAAGGCGGGTGAGCCAACAACTCCCTCCAACCCCGGACAGATAGGGTTGACACAGCACAAACATACACCACCCGCCGATGCGTAGGACCAGGGACCAGGGTGTCCCACATGCCAGCGGCTATGTCCAAACGAGTGGGTACATTCCCGGAAGCAAAACGGCCTCTCCACGCCCACACCCCACCCCTCTCACCCATGTGTGGCGGTCCAGGCACAACGATTCCCGCACACAGCTAGCATCCCATCCCATGAGTGAGCTGAGCCTACCCAGCGCACCTGATGAGGAGGTCCAGTAGCACCACGCGCACATCTGTTCAGGAGAGCAAGGCACGCCAGGCGGGTATGAATGCGCCACACAACCGGTCGCCCGACCCACGCGGCCTCCCATGCACGCACAGCGCGGTCAGCGTGGAAACAGCCACGCGCAGCGATTCCTGCGCACATCTCGCATCCCATCCCGTGAGCAAGCTGAGCCTAGCCAGCGCACCCGACAAGCGGGTCCAGCAGCACCACGAGCCCATCTGTCAGGGAGAGCATGACGCGCCAGGCTGGTACGAACGCACCGCCCAACCCGTCGCCCAACCCACGCGGCCGCCCACGCATACATAGCGCGGTCAGCGCGGAAACAGGACACACGACGCTCACCGAGTGGGCACCCGAAAATTTCGAACCCAGCCAACCGGAAACCACGCTGAGCCCACCAGTCATCCGATTCCACGCAAGAACATTCAGTCAAAACAGACGGTGAAAATCGAACGGCAAGAACAAGCTCTTTAACATGACCAGAGACAATCGGACAACCACAACCGACGTGAAATCGAGGAGGCTTCAGGCGAGCGGGTCGGCTAGCAAGCGTATATGTTAGAATGTAAGAATGATGCATCATTTAGAGGTGACAGTAATTAAATCTAAACCCGATCAAACTCCTTCGCACGCCCCTCCCTATCCAACCATAACCCTTACACACCCAAGGGCAGTGCGTAGCTAAAGGAGGCGCCCCAAGAGGCCATGAATGCAGCTTCTTGACCTTTACGATTTATGGTCTAGACAATGGCCCGTAGCAACGCACGTTCATGTTTACTACTCCATCTATTCATTTTTTTAGAAAAGGAGGATGACCCCCGGCCTCTGCATCTGGTAGATGCATGCAACCACTTTATTAATTATTCACAAAGACCTTACAAAATAATACATCAATATGTCTTAAGCATCCATCCATCTTGGCAACATCTGTTGCTACTCCTATCCATTGATGAAGGGGTGCCGAATGTCCGAGCCGAATCCCAAATAGGCATCACACCAAAGCCTAACATCTAAAGCCGGATGCCCCGACCAAGCCACATACCGGGTCTGGGGCACAAACCGGTCTGACGCACTCTCGTCATCGCCGCCGTCTTCCATCAATCCATCTTCACAGCAGGTACTGACGCATCAACCTTGTCAGCCCTACCGTCGATGCCGACACGGCGCCAGACAGCGCCTCCTCCCTACGCGCATTCATCATCACGCATCCGTCGCTGAGACTTTGTTGCGCCTCGCCGCCGAGACTCCACGACATCGATGCGTCACAGCGAACGCCAATCCACCGCAAATGTTGTCCACTGGTCCCTATAGCCTGTGCACACTTCCAAGAATGACGCCCTCAAGAGGGGTACGACACATGAGTGTCGCTGTCATCAGATCGACTGATCTAGGGTTTCCCTCGGAGTTAGCGGATAAGGGTCTAGAGCTTCTCCACGACGATGCCTTCAAAAAGGGGACGACGTCGAAAAACGCCGCCATCGCCGACCTTGGCAACGTGCCAAGAGTAGGGTTTTCATTCTGATCCGCTCGAGGACCCTCCATCCAGCATCGTGTGCACGGGACCGCCACCGATCATCGCTGCCGCGCATGGAGGTCGTACCGACCGGATCGGATCTGACCAGAGACAAGGCCCAATGCCTCGGCCGCCGGGATCAGATCAGATCTGACCCGCCGCCACCGCGGGCTCACATCCAGCATACAACGGACTGCCCCACCGCGTCGTCCTGATGAGGATGTCGTCGTTGCGCCGCCGATCCCCGCGCCCGCCCGACTCCTCCCCCTGGCGAAACCGCCCCGCACCGGTCCTTCCAAGGCGTGAAGAACAATGCCCCGATGTCGGCCACCGCGAGGGGCTTTGCCCCGGTGGCCCCGACCGACGGCGAGGTTCGGGAAAGGTGGTGAGGAGACGGGGGGAAGGAGATCGGCGCCGCCGCCCGAGTTGCCCGCGGGGAGGGGGGGGGGGGCAGGGGGGACGCGTGGGGCGTGTGAACGTAGGTCGGGAACTTGAAGGTTGGAGGCTTCACGTTCGCCTCGCCTCGCCTCGCTCCAGATGGGATCTGGAGGAACGGGTTAGAGACGGAGAGGAGGGAGACGAATGGGGATATTTTAATATAATTACATATAGACGAAAATGAGTAAACAAACACATTAAAACTGAAATGTGTCTATACATTTGATTCAGAAAAAAATTAAAACAGTTTATATTTCTCAACGGAGGGAACAGTTGACTAATACATGGGCAAGCTATCCTTGACCGAATATTGGCTATCCGAATTTTGGTAAGACTAGCTTGGCTCAAACCAAACTCATCCCAACTTATTTACGGAAAAAAAAGACAGATAGTGAGCACATGAAACTCCGCGTATATACAACACGTGAGGGCTAATGCACGTGTAACTCTGCATTATTCGAATGTATAGCATGTGCTAAGATAAAGAAGATCCAGTGTTGGACGGACGTCAGAAGGGATCAACATGATTTTGAAAAATCAAGCAGTGATTTGACAGCAAACTATGGTACCGCTAATCGATAGTGGCTTGGCTTCATTTGATCATCTCATGCCGGTTGGCGGCCATCGATTTAATCCAGAAGCACTGTTTCCAGTCGACGTCAGGTTCGGAGCAAAGCATATATAGTGAGATGGATATTAACCTGGAAAACTGCAGCTCAGATTTTGTACTTACATGAATGGCAGTCGTGGTGCCCCTCTTTCCTGACCTGGAAACAATAAAACGCTAGCCGGCCGAGTTGCCGGCTCGCTGCAGATTACTACCGGTAGTTGTTTCTGGTGTGCAACTGTTTAGTTTGCCGTTGACGTAATCTCATACGTACGCGCCCACATCAACGTGCACACCTCAAATAATGGACCCTAATAAAAAAGATTTCGCCTCGCTTTGTATATAGCATGCAAAGGTAGCACAAACAAATACCAACCTACCGGGGACTTCAGCTATGCAAGGGAAGCGCAAAAAATGACCACATCGAAGACCAAATAAAAAGAAACGAAGCTAAGCTAAGCACAAGAACTTCCTAGAAACATGAAACTGGTTTTATGTCTCTTCGAACAACTGTCAGGTTTCTTAATTAATTTCAATTAAAGTGAATTATTTTGCTTTGAATGCGTCAATGAAGATCAGGATAACTATAGACAATTGTTTGGTTGTGAGTTGGGACAACTCCCATTTTGAATTGTGGGATCCCAATTCATCATCGAAAACTCACCAATAAAGAATGGAAATGCATAGACGATCGATTAGAGAAAAAACTAAGTTGTTGGAAGGGCAACATGCCGATGTTCCTACTGTCTTCCTTTGAAGTACCTGTGGGGGTATGAAAAAGATTAGAATTCTATCGATCACGGTTTTTTTGCCAAAGTGATGAGACTAAAACAAAATGCAGGTTGACAAAGTGGGATATCATTTGTAGACCAAAAGACTAAGAGGGGGCTAGGTATAGAAAATCTTGAGGTGAAGAATAGATACTTACTTAGTAAATGGCTATACACACTTTCTGTTAAGGAGGAAGGAGTATGGGTACAGTTGTTGCGTAACAAGTATCTATACTCCAAGATAGTTGCACAAGTGACAATGCAATCAAAGGATTCGTCGTTCTGGAAAGGTCTCACGAGGACTAAGGTAGCATTTTTCAATAGGATCAAATTCACAGTAGGGAACGGTAATTCAACTAGGTTCTCGGAGGATGCATGGTTAGGGGACATGCCGTTGGCCATGCAGTATCCTTCTTTGTACCACATAGTACAACTAAAAGAGGATTTAGTGAGTACAGTCTTAGGCTTTGTTCCCTTGAACATTTTCAGAAGGTCACTTGTAGGAGCCAGATGGGATAGATGGATACATCTAGTGAGTAGGTTGATGCAGATTAACCTCACTGATGAACCAGATACACTTCGCTGGAAACTTTCGGCATCAGGTATATACTCAGTGAAGTCTATGTATACGTACATGATAACCACTGGGCCAATCCCAAACTCTACATATTTGAAAAATAAAGGTTCCACTCAAGATAAAAAAAACATGTGGTTTGTTCACAAACAGGTGATTCTCACGAAAGATAATCTCACAAAACGCAATTGAGAGGTTAGTAAACGCACTAGCGGAGCCTCGTATGGGACAAAGACCCCCCCCCTCCAAGTTTAAAAAAATAAATAATAGTAAGGATTCAGCCTAGCCCAAGGATACACAGCCCAAGGAGTCCTACCCGCCGACGCATGCGGTCTCTCGTTCCCCAAATCGACAGAATCACAAATCAAAGACCTCGCTCTTTCCCTCAAATCGCAATGGATGGCGGCTAGGTCTTGGAGATTGGAACACCGCCTGTCACCGGTCACGACTGCTGCCAAACGCTTCCGTTCCCCGGCTCGCACGCCGGTTGGCGGTTGCCACCAGCCCACCACACCACCCTCTGGGCTCCGCCCCTTCGTCTCCGTCGCTCCGGGCCGTCGTGCTGAGCGTCGGCTACTGCTCGCCTGCCCTTCAGTGCTGCTGCCTACTGCTACTACCTGCTCGCACCACTGTCGCCTGGGGTCTGCCGAACAGCCCAAGTGTGTCCGCCGACCAGTAGCAAGACTGCAAGACAACAAGAGCAAGCTAGGTATGTTTCAAGAAAAAATCCAGTGATGTTCAATATTCAGATACTAGCATTAGTTCAGTGATGTTCAATGTTCAGTGTTATATACATTAGTATCCATGATTCAGAGTTCAATATCATCCATCTAATTGTGGTCTCATGTTGTGTAAAGTTTGATAGTCTAACTACCTAAGTATCCATGATTTTTGTGCTATATACATTAGTATTTAGTGATGAAGTACAGGTATGTTGGTGTTATCCATGATTTTTGTACTATGAGCATTTCTTTTTGTCAGTAGTTATGGAGCACTAGTTAATTGTTCACAATACCAGGTATGTTGCCGTTATCCTGTATTTGTGCGAACAAGCAATATATATGTATATAAAACGTATATCTTATTCTGGTTCATGTCGTGAGCATGTGAGCTGCATCTTTTTGTGTGCATATTTTGCTTTTAGTTTGAAATTGCCCCCCCCCCCCCCCCCCCCTTTGTTGCTCGCCACGCTCCTTCGTTGAGTAAACGGTGTTGCTTTTGTGATAGAGATGAGTCAATCCAACATCTGTTTATTGACTGTCCCTTGGCCAAGGTACCGAGCAGCTTTTAATGTCAGTCCTCCTCATAACATTGACTCCTCCTCATAACATTGACACCCTTTTTGGGGATTGGCTAAACGGGGTAGAGTCTAAGTTAGCGGCACATATTCGAGTTGGAGTATGTGCATTACTTCGGGCCATTTGGAATTGTAGGAATGATGGTATGGGAAAACTTTGTTTTTGCCACTCTAGGTTTTGCCAACTTTGCTTATGCCACTCTAGAATTTGACATCTCAATTTTGCCACTCTTTGCTTCTGATAATATATCACAAATGCCATTCTGTTACACATCCGTGAGTTGACGTTTATTCTAAATAGTATGAAGTAATTTGCTGATATTTAGAATATCTTGATCCTCAATATTATGTTGTTGATCATGATGTTACTATTGTGCTTAATTTTGGTCAAAATATTATGTAATTATGTGTGAAGGTTAGATTTTCAAATAGGTCATGCCGAAATTTCCTCTTTACCGTAATACTGGTCTGATGTTATTATTGTGCTTATTTCTGATCCGATGTTGTTATTGTGCTTCTTTCTGGTCAAAATACTATGTAATTATGTGTGATGGTTAGATTTACAAATAGCTCATGCCAAATTTGTGACCCATCAACTAATAATATAGTTAGTATAGACTTTATTACTATAATGGCAAAAGCAACATTTGGCAAAAACGAAAGTGGCAAAAGCAAAACAAATAACCGATGGGCAGTATTGTCTTTTCTCTGCTCTGTTTGGTCAAAATGTCCATTGACCTAACATAATGGAATTTGTGATATATTATCAGAAGCAAAGAGTGGCAAAAATGAGATGTGAAATTCTAGAAGGGCATAAGCAAAGTTGGCAAAAGTTAGAGTGGTGTAACATCCAAGATGCGGTCCTATCCTTATTTTGGCTCGCGGGCCTCGATAGGGATAGAAGCGCATCTCGTCGTTTCGCAACAATGGATATCATTACAATTACATGTAAAGAGGAGATGAGTATATGGAATTGGCTTACAATCGCCACAAGCTAAATCATGATCATCTCAAATACAACAACACATTCAATCACCATATAGAAGAGCAGGGTCCGACTATAGACGAAATCAAACGATAAAAGCGACATCCATCCTTGCTATCCCAGGCAGCCGGCCTGGAACCCATCCTATGATCGATGAAGAAGAAGAAGAACTCCAAATCAAACAAGCATCGCATTACCTGTACCTGCAACTGTTGTTGTAGTAATCTATGAGCCACAGGGACTCAACAATATCATTTCCAAGGGTATCAAAACTAGCAAAGCTTAATGGGAAAGGTATGGTTAAGTGGTGAGGCTGCAGCAAGCACTAAGCATTTATTTGAGTGGCTAACTTACGAGTGCAAGAATAAGAAGAGTGATCTACGCATAAACGAACCTGAACTAGTAATGATCAAGAAGTGATCATGAACACCTACTTACGAGTCAATCATAACCCCATCATGTTCTCTTTCCAAACTCCCTCGAAAAGAGACGGTCACAGTTACGCACACAGTTGGTGTATTTTAATTGGGTTTGCTTCAAGTTTTCTGTTACTAGATATTATAAAATTTCCAAGCTGCCACATAACCGCGGGCACGGCTCTCAGAACGATTTAACCCTGTAGGGGTGCTCCAACTCATCCATCACAAACTAGCCACAAGCTGCGGTGGAAAACCTCAACCGCGGGATAGCCCGTAGTATCCTCGGAATCCTGATGGAAAACCTCTACCTCAAGATAGCTCGAAGTGTCCTCGAAATCCCGGTGCACAAGACGTTCGAGAAAGGTAAAACAAATCCAGCAAGACTGCCGGGTGTACCAACAATCCCTTTGAGAGCCACATATCTCGTTCTTAGGGCACGACCGAATGGTCAAGATGCCGGGTTGGCTAAGACCCCGGGTGACCAGGGGGGCCGGACATCGCCCAGGTTGGACCAGCACTCATGAGGAGCACTGGCCCGGGATGTTGATTAATTATCCATGGGTTAATTACTCCCTATGCAAGTTTTATTAGTTAGGAAAATGTAGTACAAATGTTGGGCCTTGCCGGAAGAGTTTTATTCCAAAAAAAATCAAGGGGGTCCCCATAACAACCCCAAGCATGTCAGGAGCACTCAATATGGGACATAAAACCGGTACCCGGAAACTAAGGCGGCAAGAGTGGAACAAAACACCAGGCAAAAGGACGAGCCTTCCACCCTTTACCAAGTGTATAGATGCATTAATTAAATAACAAGGTAGCATGATATCCCAAAGATATCCATGTTATCACATGGAACAACCTGCACCTACAACTAGCAACGCTATAAGAAGGGGTTGTGTGAGCGGTAACTTAGCCAAACAACGGTTTGCTGGGAAGGTGGAGGGTTAGAGGCTTATCATGGCATTTTGGGAGGCTTGACAACAAGTGGTGGGCAGCGAGACATAGCGATAGAAACGAGACAACTAGTAGAGTAATGATAGTAGTGGTATCCAGGGAAATGGCCATCTTGCCTGAAATCCCGCTTGGACGAAGAACAAATCCATGAAGAAGATGAGCCAACGTAGTCGAACGAATCCTCACACTCTGAAATGCTTTCGGAACTCTATCGAGAAGAAACAATCCGGAAACAAACAAATGACACGGTAAACACCACAACATATTCACGACATGATGCGCAATCATGTATGATTCATGTCCGGTTTAATTATGCATGGCATGGCAAACACAACAATCAAACACTACAAATTAAGTGAAGTTCAATATGCAACGAGTTGCATATTGACGAAACTCCACATTTGAAATATTTAGTTCACTCTCATTTAGGTACTCATCAATATTAAATGTTGTTTAACATGGGTGGTCATGGCATAAGGTGAAGATAGAACGAAAGCAATTTTAAATGGAGAAGGAGAACATACATATAACAAACTCATAAATCTCCATACTAAGAGAATTGCGGTTATTGTTGTTTTAACTTAACAATTATTTTAAATGTACATAAACATGGCAGGAGGTGAAGCATGAATAAACTACACTATCTAGGCATTTTAAATGAGGCCGGAAGCAACATATAGCATTTCCAAAACGACCTCATATGCATATTTTACGTTTGGCCCAGATCTGTCCTAATCATATTTTAAATTTATTAAACATGAAAATAAATTGCACCATGTTGTTCTACACGTTTTTTCTAAGCAAGTTACATAGGTGGAACATTTTAAACGGAGTTACGGTTATTTAGTTATGAAATAAATCATTTTAACATGGCATTTACGCAAATTAAATCAAACAGCAATGTTAAACATTTTTATCATGCATAGAAGTTGGATATTATTCATCTACACAAAATTCTAAGTATTTTACATATATAAAGTTTTTACATATGATGCACGGTTGGAGAGTTATTAGAAATTTTAAATCATCGCAATTTTCTGTAATTATGAAATGTCCCTTTAAATGGATAAAACGTTCAGCGAAAAAACATGCTACCGGGCTGAATCTGGAACAGAGGTCCAACAGTGGACATGGGCGTCACATACAAAAATGTGCCTACGGGCGAAAGATAGGGAGGGTTGCAAGCTCACCACGGGCCAACAAAAGCTAGGCCGACTCGGTGAGGAGGCCCACGGTAGGCCGGACGCGGCTGGGGCCTTGGCGCGGGAGGAGGCTGGGATGCGTGCGAGGGGGTGGCCCACGCGAGGCTGGCATGCGAGGCGCTCGAGTCGTCATTCTCCTCGCTCCCGAGCCGTGCGAGGCCATGGCGGCGAGCAACACCGACGGTGGGGCAGCACCAGACGTCAAGCAGGCGAGGGAGAAGGTCGCGGATGGCCGGATCCAGTCGATCCCGACCCGTTCCGGCCAGCTCCGCGGCAAGAGGCGAGGGTTGAGAGGTGGAGGGGCGCGGATTCTGAGGAGAGCAGGGGCTAAGGTTGCTCAAAATGAATGTGGGGGAGTAGCTTAAATAGGAAAAGAGGTCTAGGGTTAGTGGATTTGCTCCGTTTTTTGACCGTTCGATCTCGATCGGACGGTTCGGAAGCGGAGGGGGTTAGGGTTTGGACATGATGGACTAGTGGGCTGTGTACAGGCTGTTGGGCCAAGAAGAGAGAGAGGTGTGCAGCCTAGCAACAAAGTTTTGAAACACCGAAACGTCCGCTAATTTAACCGATGACGGTGCCGCTACAGTTGTCCGTTGGGGTACCAAACGACCTCCGAATGCGATGAAATTTGGTAGGCGGTCTACCTACAATAAATTACGACCGCTCGCCAAGTTTCGTCCCATTCCAAGAATGTTTTATACACACTTTTAAAAACAATATTTTATCATGCTGCGAGCGGTGCGTGTGTGGTTGGTCTCGAAACGGTCGTCGACGAAAACGGGGAGAACCGGCAACTACGAACGGATGCAAGTTTTGAAAAATGTCGACGGCGGAGTGCCGATGCAATGCGAATGATGCGGATGATATGCGACAACCAAATGAATCACACGGTGAAACTCGAAATAAATGGAAGGCGTCTGAAGCATCGGTCTCGGGCTATTACAATTGTCCTCCCCTAACAAGAGATCTTGACCCGAGATCTTAGAATAAGAAGAGAAAGAGGAAAAGGAAAGGAAGAGGAAAAACTTAGTTGCTTCTTTGAAAAACGAGTGAAACCAACGAACCTTGAAGGTTGCACAGAGAAGAAAAGAACACAAGAGGCAAGAAAGAACTGAAACCACTTCGGTTGAAACGAGATAGGCAAGGAACGAGAGAGAAAGAATTTGGGAGCACTCCGGTATAAAAGAGAGGCAAAAGTTGATAAGATGTTAAGAACTTAAAAAGATGACACAACACCCGGTTAAATGGATAAGCAAGGAAAGAACATCATCTTGATAGAACGAGATGATGGGTCGAAGAGAGCAACATCACAATGCCTCCGGAATAAAAGAATGGAAGTTATATCGTTGAAAACAAAAGACAAAGAAGAACATGACAACTTCTACCACAATTGAATTTAAAAGCATCCTTAGACAGAATGATTGTACGGAGTTGTTGGAAAATCAACAATGAAAATAAAAAGCTTGTTGTGGGCTTATGGAAAACAACTCAAAATTATGAGGTGGCAGCCGGCCACTAAGGGAAACAATAATTGCTTGGGAGCAACAAAATATGCAAAACTTCTTTCACCAAGAGGATACATAGAGGACTTGGATCATTGATAAGCACCATGATAGCAACAATCCTTAGGAAATGCTTTTGGTGAAATCCAATCCAAGATAACTCCAAGAAAGAAATGATGGGTTTAAATATATCATTTTTCACAAATTCTCTTCGAGACTGCTCATGAATCAAGAATGCTATAAAACCATATCAATAGATAGAGAGAATGATTTCTACTTGAAATGCAAGAGAACGAATACTTGAGCTCCTCCAACAAGAATCTTAATGAACACCTTGAGAGTGAATAAATTCCTTGACGAACCACCATGAAGAACCTCTGTATACAAAAGAATAATCAAAAGAAATGAAGGTTGAAAAGAATAAGGTTATGACCTTGCAAGGATTTAGATGGAACTTCACGACGAGATACTTGAGAAAACTTGAAACTCCAGAAAAGAAAAGATGAACCACTTAGAACCGAGAATTTGCTATGACGAACAACTTCGGAAGAAGGACTGAAATCACCTGGATGAAACAAGAATAAGAATTATGTTATGCTTATCCTTCATCAAGTTAAATTGATGACAAGCAACGGATTTGGCATACTACTTATTCTTGTTGAAAAGATTTAAAGGATATAAGAGCACAACTTGAAGAAGTCTTCAACGAAACACCGGTAGGAATTTGAAATGAATGAGGATATTATGAATGAATAGAGATACATGAGAACAAAGAGATCATGATCCGTCAAGCAGAAAATTTAAACAAGGCACCGGTAAGAATTTAGATACGAACGAGGAAAATATTGAACAAACGAAGAGACATCAATTTAGAAGAATTTGAGAACGAAAGCTGAAAGCTGTGAACAAAGAAATCTTTTAAAATGATGGCCTTTGGAGGATTGAGAAATGAAAAGAACTCTGAAATGCTCCGGATAGATATGGAAGGAATTTTTCATGATCGAAAATAATTGGAGAGGAAGACAACAAGCTTGAACCACGAATCTTCAAGATAATGGACCAGGATTCAAGAGGAACTCTTCTTCGCTCTTCCAAGCTGAGAAGGATGACAAGAAACAACACCATGAATTACTGAGACACTCCGAAACAATGAATAAGGAAAGATTGGGGCTGCGATGAAAATGATTTAGAAGCGATCTTCGAGAAGGAAAATGACTGATGAAATTCATTCTTATGTCACATTTGAAAAGAACTTGAGATATCCGAAAAAGATTAGAAGAGTCAGGTAAGATCCCGTGAAAAACATGTGGGTTATGGGCCCACTCAAAGGAAACATCGTTGAAACGATTGCTTAGATTGGAATATTGCACCGGTACAAATTGGAAACTTGATGAGGTGAGAACCCCGAAATATTTTGAAAGGTTTTGAACAAAAACATGAAACTTCCGAGATATCTTCATCACTCCGGATAGAATATAGAGGTGAATAAACAAGACAGACTTGGACAAGAATGGCAAGCATTAGCGAATGAAAAGGATATGATGAACATCGAAAGCTTGAGTTGAATCCACCGGAGAAGAAAACAAGATCAAAGAATGACAAAGCTAGCACCTGAGCATCTTCATAATTAATCACTGGAAACAATACGAAAGAAAAGATAGCTGAAGCATCAATGAAAAGAAAGGCACTTAGATGATAATTAATCGTTGAAGAAAAGGGCGGGAGGGTGGAAAAACAAATAAAACTTGGAACGGATGAAACAAACTTCGGGAAAAGGAAAGATGAGGATAGATCTTGCAAATATTGGAGAGGGTTGAATTATCTTGAAGAGAAGCACTCCGGATGGGAAAGAATTGACATGACAATTTCATTTAGCAAAAAGATTAGCATTCCCATAGAAATATGAGAACATAGCTTAGGAAAGATATGAAATCACCACTTGACATCGAAGCAACTCGAATTACCATACTCCAATAAAACAAAGGATGATGTTTGCAAATTTAAGCGAGAAACAAATACATAACCCATTATGCATTCGTTGGAAGGATAATCCTAGGTAACTACTTGAATTCCCACCTGATAACTTCCGAACTTTCTTGGTTATGCGATTCGGGTTGCGGACCCAGGAACGTACCCAAGGTAATCAGCTACAACTGCACCCGTAACCTTCCACAACATAATCCAAGAAACTCCGCAAACTCGTCTACCTCAGACCTTCGTAATCACAACGATACTAATTATGGTAGTACATCTGGACGCTCTCCCCAGTACCGGGTGATGCCAAACTTCTCTCGCCACAAATAGTATTGAAGCAATTTCAAACATCCTCGTCCTGAGATACTGAGGAAACTGAACGATAACGATGTGTAAAAAAAACCTGGAGCTCTACTCCCCGGAAACAGGAGGCACCAAGTACAGAATTCCATCACATCGACATCATAGAGAGCCCAAATTATCGACGTGATCCTAAAAAAATTGAGTGAGAAGAGGGATAGAATTAAAATTCTTACGTCAGGATTCCTCACCAGAGCATAGAAGAGAAGTAAAAAGAATCCTACTCTCCGATATATAACTAGACTCAAAATACTTTTTCTTTCTAGACTCGACTCGGACAAGTTCAATCAATCAAGGGGGCTCCTAGGTCGGTACTTCTCTGATACCAACTTGTAACGCCCAAGATGCGGTCCTATCCTTATTTTGGCTCGAGGGCCTCAATAGGGATAGAAGCGCATCACGTCGTTTCGCAAGAATGGATATTGTTACAAGTACATGTAAAGAGGAGATGAGTATATGAAATTGGCTTAAACTTGCCACAAGCTAAATCATGATCATCTCAAATACAGCAACACATTCAATCACCATACAGAAGAGCAGGGTCCGACTATGGATGCAATCAAATGATAAAAGCGACATCCATCCTTGCTATCCCAGGCTGCTGTCCTGGAACCCATCTTATGATCAATGAAGAAGAAGAACTCCAAATCAAACAAGCATCGCTCTCACGTCGAAGCATCGCATTACCTGTACCTGTAACTGTTGTTGTAGTAATCTATGAGCCACAGGGACTCAGCAATCTCATTTCCAAGGGTATCAATATTAGCAAAGCTTAATGAGTATGGTATGGTTAAGTGGTGAGGCTGCAGCAAGCACTAAGCATTTATTTGAGTGGCTAACTTACGAGTACAAGAATAAGAAGAGTGATCTACGCATAAACGGACGTGACACCTACTTATGAGTCAATCATAACCCCACCGTGTTCTCTTTCAAAACTCCCTCGAAAAGAGACGGTCACGGTTACGCACACGGTTGGTGTATTTTAATTGGGTTTGCTTCAAGTTTTCTATTACCGGATATTATAAAATTTCCAACCTGCCACATAACCACGGGCATGGGTCTCAGAAAGATTTAACCCTACAGGGGTGCTCCAACTCATCCATCACAAACTAGCCTCAAGCTGCGGTGGAAAACCTCAACCGCGGGATAGCCCGTAGTATCCTCGGAATCCCGGTGGAAAACCTCTACCTCGAGATAGCTCGAAGTGTCCTCGGAATCCTAGTGCACAAGATGTTCAAGAAAGATAAAAAAAATCCAGCAAGACCGCCCGGCATATTGACAACCCCGATAGGAGCTGTGTATCTCATTCTCAGGGCACGACCGGACGAGCAAGACGTCGGGTTGGCTGAGACCACGGGTGACCAGGGGGCGACGGACATCGCCCAGGTTGGACCAACACTCATGAGGAGCACTGGCCTGGGTTGTTGATTAATTATCCACGGGTTAATTACTCCCTATGCAAATTTTATTAGTTAGGCAAATGTAGTACCAATGTTGGGCCTTGCCGGAAGAGTTTTATCCCAAAAAAAATATCAAGGGGGTCCCCATAACAACCCCAAGCATGTTAGGAGCGCTCAATATGGAACGTAACACTTGTACTCGGAAAATAGGGCGGCAAGAGTGGAACAAAACACCAGGAAAAAGTTCGAGCCTTCCACCCTTTACCAAGTGTATAGATGCTGTTGGTGTAGTGAACAGGGGGTGTTCATTACCCCTGGACGCACACCGGCAAGTTGCAGCCTCCAGGCGGGAAGGGCATGGCAGAGAAGAAATCCACTTATAGGACACATCTAGGACCCAGGTTTCCAGCAAGGATTACTTGCCGGGAACAGGTCTACGCATCACCGGCAAGCTCAGAGGCCGGCAAGATCAGGATAGGATTTCCGGGAAGCGAGCCTTCCTGGGAGAAGACCTCCAGGCAGGTCACCGAGAAGACCCGATGTTGGACTCCCGACAAGATGCTTGCCGGGGGACAACTGGGAACAAGCACAAGACTATCAAGAAGGCATTCAAGCCGATGATCAGAACACAGAGGACCGAAGGCTGGGATCCCGTCAAGATGCTTGCCGGGATGGCTAGCGAAGACCCGGCAATATTCGCACCCGGCAAGATCCCGCCACCCTGCCACCACTCCAGTGCAGCGACCAGCCTGTCAGACGGGGTTTGTCCTCCTGGATGCGTGTCATGGCATTAGCGGCGGATGGGGTTAAGCGGTGCTGATGGGACGGGCTCTTTTTCCGCCCCCAAGAAAGTAAGGGACACCTGGACGAAGCATTTAATGCGTTTGTCCTAAGACGTCAGTGAACGCTGTAGCAACTTTACACCTCTTGTATGTACTGTGCGCCACTGTTGGTGACCCCTTTGACATATAAAAGGAGGCCCAAGGCGTAGCTACAGGGGAGAGGACCTTCTGGCCCATTCTGCATGCGTAGCTGCTGCTCGAACATATTGTTCATCGCAAGCGCTCCTGGAGCCAGAGTTCAAACACATCCAATACAACCAAAGCAAGAGTAGGGTTTTACGCTTCTCAGCGGCCCGAACCTGGGTAAAATCCCTCGCGTTGATCGTTGGATCTGCTCTTTGTGCAAGCCTTTTTCCCTACCGAACCGTAAAAGGGATCCTCGCGGTCCCATAGGTGTCGTACGCCGACATCTTTGGCGCACCAGGTAGGGGCTAAGGTGGCGCGAACCTGATCTAGCGGTCAGCGCATCAGCTTCATCGTCCATGGCGACTTCGCTCTACTTACAGAAAGCTAAGTCCTAAAACTTTGATTGCTTTTTGTTGTGTAGCCTTATCCTTGATGGTAGTTTTGTATAACCTGTGCGCGAGGGAGCGCTCTAGAAACAATCTGCACTCCTGGTTGTTCTGGGTCCACCCAACAACACAGATGCAGATGCGGTTGTCCCTAGAGCGTTAAGCTCCTGAAGAGGAGGCGTTCTCGATAGGCTGCTAGACAGGACCCGATCCTAAGCGCCATCGACCGGAACGTGCGCATTCGGGGAGTATTCCAGCAAGCGTAGGGATTCATTGTACAAAAATGCAATTGTTCAAGGAAAAGGCTCGATAAGTTTTATCTTCGGATTTCTGCGTAAACCCGTACGCTGAGGAGCCTCTCCGGGGCTAGGTGCGCTCCTAGTCGCCTCGAGTCCACTCGGTGATGTGAGCAGCTGCACTAGAGCTGGGAAGGTAAACCTTTTCGGGAGGCGGCGTTCCCGGCAAGCTGCTAAGGACCCGTTCCTCAAAGCGCTGCTGACTGGATCATGCGCACCGAAAAGTGTTCCGGCAAGCAAGGGAACATTCGACAGAAGTCTAGATTACAACAGATTAATCATAAACCAGAAGCTAATTAACTTGTTGTGCTAAAACGTTGTCGTGGCATTACATGTCCAATCAGTGTTGCAGGAATACGCATGGAAGGCGGGCTCGGGGGCTGGCAGTGCCCTAGAGAGTAACCTTCTAGAGAGCTGCCGGTCATCACCACGAGCGCGGCCTCACTATGCGGGGTGAACAGCAGGAAAAGCCAAGTTACAAAACTTGTGACAATTACATTTCTTTTGCTGTCCTCACTTGCTCCTTACACCTACACACGAAGGAGCCTTCCCGGGGCCAATAGCGCCCCTAGTTGTCTTGAGTCCGCTCGACAACTTAGGCGGCTGCACAGACACCGGGAAGGTAAACCTTTTCGGGAGGCGGCGTTCCCGGCAAGCCGCTAAGGACCCGTTCCTCCAAGCGCTGCCGACTGGAGCGTGCGCACCGAAAAGCTTTCCGGCAAGCATGGGTCGTCTTGTTTGATTTTTCGTCCTTGTACATTAATCTGCACGCGAAGGAACCTTGTCGTGGTGAGCCCGTGCTCTAGTTTCGCCTCGAGTCTGCTCGGCAGGCTTAGCAGCCGCGTTCTGACCCGGCAAGTCGCCTTGCCGGCGGCGGCGTTTCCAGCAGGCTGCTAGGGACCTGTTCCTCAAAGGGCTCGTGGCAAACATGCGCACCGGCAAGGTTTCCAAACAGCGTAGGATATAAGATATATGCAAGGACGAAATTAATCAAGAGGGAAGCAAACATTCATTTAGCATAAAGAAACATGTCTTGCATACATAAAGATTGGCCTGACCAAGATTAATTATTCCTTTACATGCGCCATTGCTGCAACGGGTATGCAAAAAGTACTTCAATCTCGGCGGTTGCTTTATTCTCGGCAGCATGCGGCAGCCGAGAAAGCCAAGGGCGCCGTGCTGGAGGCCAGCAAGACGGCAGTGAGGCATTCGCTGTAGAAGGCGGCGGCAGCAGGGATGACTGTATGAATCGAGCACCGCACCCGCGATACCCTTTATGAGGAAGGCTCGGGGGTTGGCTCTTCGTCGCATGGTGTGGCACTCCCTTTCGGGCACACGACTCCTGCTGCCGTCCTGCTCTGTCTGCCCACGCTGCCGGCAAGCCCAAGACCCGGCAAACCGCAAGCTCTCTTGCGTCATCATCAGCGTGCAGTTAAAAAGTCATGAGTGACAGTTACTTCTCGCCGCGCGTGTACCGGTGCATGTTTTTGGGCCTAGCCCAGACAAACACTGTACACGCTTGTCCGGCCCAGGCCCGGGGGCTCCTGTCGGTGTAGTGAACAGGGGGTGTTCATTACCCCTGGACGCGCACCGGCAAGTTGCAGCCTCTAGGCGGGAAGGGCATGGCAGAGAAGAAATCCACTTATAGGACACATCTAGGACCCATGTTTCCGGCAAGGATTACTTGCCGGGAACAGGTCTACGCATCACCGGCAAGCTCAGAGGCCGGCAAGATCAGGATAGGATTTCCGGGAAGCGAGCCTTCCTGGGAGAAGACCTCCAGGCAGGTCACCGAGAAGACCCGATGTTGGACTCCCGACAAGATGCTTGTCGGGGGACAACTGGGAACAAGCACAAGACTATCAAGAAGGCATTCAAGCCGATGATCAGAACACAGAGGACCGAAGGCTGGGATCCCGGCAAGATGCTTGCCGGGATGGCTAGCGAAGACCCGGCAAGATTCGTACCCGGCAAGATCCCGCCACCCTGCCACCGCTCCAGTGCAGCGACCAGCCTGTCAGATGGGGTTTGTCCTCCTGAATGCGTGTCATGGCATTAGCGGCGGATGGGGTTAAGCGGTGCTGATGGGACGGGCTCTTTTTCCGCCCCCAAGAAAGTAAGGGACACCTGGACGGAGCATTTAATGCGTTTGTCCTAAGACGTCAGTGAACGCTGTAGCAACTTTACACCTCTTGTATGTACTGTGTGCCACTGTTGGTGACACCTTTGACATATAAAAGGAGGCCGAAGGCGTAGCTACAGGGGAGAGGACCTTCTGGCCCATTCTGCATGCGTAGCTGCTACTCGAACGTACTGTTCATCGCAAGCGCTCCTGGAGCCAGAGTTCAAACACATCCAATACAACCAAAGCAAGAGTAGGGTTTTACGCTTCTCAGCGGCCCGAACCTGGGTAAAAATCCCTCGCGTTGATCGTTGGATCTGCTCTTTGTGCAAGCCTTTTTCCCTGCCGAACCGTAAAAGGGATCCTCGCGGTCCCATAGGTGTTGTACGCCGACAGATGCATTAATTAAATAACAAGGTAGCATGATATCCCAAAGATATCCATGTTATCACATGGAACAACTTGCACCTGCAACTAGCAACGCTGTCAGAAGGGGCTGAGCGAGCCGTAACTTAGCCAAACAACGGTTTGTTGGGAAGGTGGAGGGTTACAGGCTTATCATGACATTTTGGGGGACTTGACAACAAGTGGTGGGCAGCGAGACATAGCGATAGAAATGAGACAACTAGCAGTGCAATGATAGTAGTGGTATCCAGGGAAATGGTCATCTTGCCTGAAATCCAACTTGGACGAAGAACAAATCCAACGTAGTCGAATCATCACACTCCGAAACGCTTTCGGAACTCTCTCGATAAGAAGCAATCCGGAAACAAACAAATGACATGGTAAACACCACAACATATTCACAACATGACGCGCAATCATGTATGATGCATGTCCGGTTTAATTATGCATGGCATGGCAAGCACAACAATCAAACACTACAAATTAAGTGAAGTTCAATATGCAATGAGTTGCATATTGACGAAACTCCACATTCGAATTATTTAGTTCACTCTCATTTAGGTACTCATCAATGTTAAATGTTGTTTAACATGGGTGGTCATGGCATAAGCTGAATGATGCAGAGCATCCGTTGGTCATCCCCATGGACCGATCTCGATCAACTCAAGCTCTAAAGGGTCCCATTACAAGATCACGTGCATGTGCCATTGAAACCGAGGTGACATCTCTGCTTGTTCAACCATCGTTCGATCCACGAGAGACATGGCTGCTACCTCAAGCGGAAGTTTTTTTCATACTCGTGTACTCGGGAGAGGAACATGCAAGCGACCACGGAGAGCCACGAGGATGCCAAGCTTGGAAGCACCAAGGAGAAGCTGCGGACAAACTACAACCCTCGGATGTCCAGACCACGTCGGACATCCGACGCCTGGAACCTAGCGCCAGCCCAAGGACCAGCAGGACGTACCAGCGGCCGGACGACCGACAGCGCACGGACGTCCGACCAACCCCGGCACCCGGACGTCCGAGCCCATCCGGAAATTCAGCGCCAAGGCACCCGCACCGAATCCTCGGAAGATCGAAGCCTCCGGGCGACCGAGCCCCGGACGTCCGACAAGTTCCGGAAATCCGGCCACTCCGCACGAATCCTCGGACGACCAGCCGACCCCGGACGTCCGGACCGTCGTGAAGCCTCGGACGTCCGACACACCCCGGACGTCCGGACCGCCATGAAGCCTCGAACGTCCGACAGATCCCGGACATCCGGACCCTGTCTGCACACATCCACTCGGACATTGGGCCATGTATCCCTTCGTCCGCCTAAGACTATAAAAACCCTTCCCCCTCCTCTAGCTAGAGTTAGCTTATGTTTAGCACTTCACTTTGTTGAGCATAGCCCCATCTACTTCCTTCTCCCTAGGAGTGACCACCTCTTTGAGAGAAGATCCGAAGTGGATGCCAAGGCCCCTATCAAGGGAAGATCCCACGGGATACCAAGACCTCACCTCCTCCGGAGTGAGACGACTATCGGTTACTTGTATCTCCTTGTTGACTATGGATCTATGTATCTCTTGTGTTTGAGTGGATGTGTAATCGGAGATCGTTCTTGAGTTCGTGTTTTCTCTCGTGATTTCTCCCTTCTCTCCCTCCAAGTGTGAAAAGATCAACACACATGGGTGTGCCCCGTATCATATTGGTATCATGAGCCACGTTGATTCACACCTTGGAGTCCCTCCCTCCACTTTCTAGCCGAATTTTGTTTCATTTTTTTTACCTAATTTCGAATATTCCCACAAAAATAGCCCTACCAAATTTCTTGGATTTGTTGGATTTGAGGAGATTTTGTTGATTTGGATCCGTGGATTTCGTTGTGGACAAGTGGGTCTAGCTTTCCCCCATCTTTCCTATCATTTTCCATTGCCAAATCGCCCCAACTTTGGAAGAATTTTTTCTTTTTCTTCGAGTTCATCTTCCCCTAGGCCTACAGGTGAACCCATAGGCTCCGGTCGACCGATAGTCTCCGAACGACCGGACCCCGGACGTCCGACGTCCTCCGGACGTCCGAGCAACTCTGAACATTCTGAATTTTTCAGTCAAAATTATTTGTTTCCCCACCATTTTGCTTCCGCATTTGTCACCACCAATTCTTTCGCAACCCTTTGCAACTAAGATTTTGAGTTGCGAGCTCGCCACTTCCTAAGGTGTTTCGGCTAATTAGGAGTGGTTCTTCATCGACATCGCCGCTCATCATCGCCCTGATTTGTCGCCGACCAACTCTTCGTTGACACTACCCCGTAAGCAAGGACGGTAACCGCAACGACACTCTTGATTCTACCCTTGCCATTGCATTGTTACCCCGAGCCTATTTGCGTTACTTGCCTATCGAGACTAGCCATTGAGTATTGCCGGGCTACGCTACTTGTGCACCTTAGTGATACATACTCCGCATAGCTTTAATTGCGTGCATCTTTCATAATATTATCTTTTGCGTTACAAATAGTACCCGCATACATAATTGCTATCTTGGTGTGCACGTCCCACTTTGTGACCATACAAAACATATTCGCAAAAGAAAGATAAGCAAAGCTTTTAAGCAAAGAGCAAAACAGCAATAGCATCGCCAATTTTGCATATCATACTTGATCATCTTGGATCACTTGAGAGAGAGAGACATGTGCCTCATACATACATAGAAAGTCGGGAATAGGAAGACGACACGTTTTTGTTTCTTATAGGTTGTGCACAAGTTCGTATCATGCCCATTTGAGCAATCGTGCTAGCGTCTCTCTAGTGTTGTGCAACGCGAGCGTTTTCCGTGGATTCCACATTTTGGCTCATCCTTGGTTGCATGACCCCACTTATCTATCCGTGTGTGTGTTTACGTGTATACTCTTTGCTATTGGTCTACATTGTCTTATTGCGAACTTTTGAATCTTTTTCAACATTATTGAATCTTATCTTTCGGATTGCTTGAAATTTGTGCCACTATCCTAACCAAGCTCCTCCATAAGCCTTAATTGTGTAGGTGTGAGAAGGACGATCTTCGGTACCAATTCTACTACTTCCACTTTTGCATATTGAGTGAACCTTGATCCATTTTCAACTCATGGAACGGTAATTGATATTGTCGTCTCATTCTTCCACTTATCTCTACTTGAGTGCTATGGATAGTTCAAGCATCCACAACCCGACATTTGAGGAGCAAGAGGACGACGCAACCGCCTACGTCACCAAGCTACAATTCTTTGGCACTCAAAAGGCAATGCGCCAATCGCATGACGTATTGAACGACCGCATCGAGCAACTTGCCACCGACATGCGCGAATCCGAAGTGCGCACAAGGGACTACTTCGACACCAAGATCTCAAGCCAAATGGAGGAAATTCGTGCCTTGATGGTCAAGCATGTTTCTTCTACATCTACATCCTCTGGATGGCGCCACTCAAGTCGTCACTCATCGGAGTACTCTTCCGGCGAGAGTCCACCTCGAGCACGTCCTCATCACCGAGATGACCGCTCCGGTCCAAGTTCACACCAAGGCCGCCAACGTCAAGCTTCGGAGAATCCCTTCCATGGCAATGGACTACAAGATCGACTTTGCGAGCGTGCTCGACGTCAACAACAAGAATAAGAGGCATTGGAACAAGAACGTCAACAACAACATCGTGAAGAAGAAGAAAGTCTCCACGAAGAACAAGCGCTAGAAGCCCAATGTGCACTCCGTGATGCAACTCTTGCTTTGGAGGAACGCAACTGTCAAGCCCGTCTAGAACAAGAAGCACTTCGTCGCGAACGACAAGAAGAAGCCAATCCTCAAGAGGAGAACCAAGAAAGGCGAAACCGAGTGCGTACACCTTGTCGCCGTCCTCAAGCTCATCATGACGAATCCGAGGACGAAGACGAACAAGCACAAGAACATCGTCAACAAGCCCACGACAATGAGGCTCCACACCAAGACATAGACTTCGGCATCACCACCACAACGATGAACAAACGCTTCGGCAAGCTCAAGGTCACAATCCCAAGTTTTCCTGAAGCAATGATCCAGAAGACTACCTATCATGGGCGCTCAAAGTTGACAAGATTTTCCGCCTACACAACTATGACGAAGAGAAGAAGATCGCCATGGCTTCACTTGAATTCCAAGACTACGTCCTTATTTGGTGGGAACAAGTGATTGAACGAAGAAGAGAAAGAGGTGAACCTCCTATCAACACTTGGTACCAAATGAAGGATCTCATGAGAACTCGTTTTGTGCCTACGCACTACAACCGGGATCTCTTCAGGAAGCTACAACAACTCAAGCAAGGTACGAAGTCGGTAGAAGAGAACTATCAAGAGATGGAAATCGCAATGATACGAGCCAATGTCAAGGAAGATGACGAGCAAACAATGGCACGTTTCTTGAATGGCCTCAACTACCAAGTCAAGAAAATCGCGGACTTCCAACCATATTCCAACCATCTTGAACTAGTGCATCAAGCGACCAAGGCGGAACAACAAGTGCAAGATGACTACAAGTACTCCAAGTTCTCTTCCAAGACCTACGGTTCAAGTGCTCTGTAACACCCCAAAAATCGGGTTATCGATTTTTGTGCTGTTATTCCTTCTTAGCTTTTCTCTCCCAAATTTTTTCCTCTGGAATGTGACAAGTGACCAGGTATATCCAATCAATCCGCAATCTCTCAGTGCTTTTCCTATGCCCATGTGACAGTCAACCCTCCGTCAGTAAACCCCGAGCCTTATTCCAATCCTAGTTCCGAATTATTGGAACTGGAAATCCTGCCTTTGTGTTTACAGAGGAGCTATCATTTCCCTTGCTCTGTTGATCCTCCCAAAATTTCTAGAGACCCTTCTTCTCTCATAAACCCTAGATTTGCAAAAATATTGCCAAGTCATATGCAATATTTTCCCTCTAGAATTAATTCCTTATTCTGCCTTTCTGAGGAATTAAATCCAGGAAAATATCTATCCCTCTCCAGAGGTCATGAAAACCTGTGGAGATATTCTTGGTGGATATATTGAGCTCTCATAAAAATATTGGCCATAATCAAACTAGGGAAATTGCCTTTTCCTATTTAAAGCCAATATTTCAATTTGGGGCCTTTCCAAAGGAACTACCATTTTGGTAGCTAGGAAAAATCCCAAATAATTTGTGGAGCTTCTCATAGCCATATCTTCTCCATTTCCATCAAATATCAAGTTCCCCAATTCAAAATTTGAGCACCACTTCCATTTGCAAATTCTGTCTAGATTTCCCGTTTGCAAAGGAAGTGCATGATTCCTTGATCTCCTTGGGCTAAAACTTTGCAGGGTAATTAATTATGATAAATTACCCTTGTCCTCCAAAATTTAGCCCATTCCATCTAGCCAATCTTCCTCAGCAATTTATTCAAGTTTCTGTCCATATTGGAGCACTGTGAAGTAAGTACCATTTCCCCTTATGCAAATGGTATGAAACTTCTACAGTGACTCCATATGCCTAAATAATTGGTCTCCTCCAAGTTTGAGCCATTTTCATCTAGCCAATTCCTCAGAACCATCTGATTTCTATTTCTGTTCAGTCTGGCACTTTGTGAAGGAAGTGCTTGATTCCTTGATTCAATTGAGCTGAACTTTGGCAGGGAAGTACATATTGATATATTACTTCTGCAAACCAAAAACCAGCTCAACTCTCCAAGCCAATCTTTTCCCATAATTTTCTCAAGTTTCTGACCAGATTGCATCTCTGTGAAGGAAGTACCATCATAGATGATCAATTTGATCTGAAACTTGTTCAGCTATCTCTCATGACCAAATCATCTCCCTGACCCAAAAATCATCCAAGTCCATCCAGCCATTTGACCCCAGCATCATCTTCTTCATTTCTGGTCAGATTGCCACTTTGCAAAGGAAGTATCATTTTGCTTTGCTTGATTGAGCTGAGACTTTGCCAAGCTAATGACCCTAGTAGATGATCCCCCCCTGCCCAAGACCAGGCCAAGAGGAGCACTGTGGTGGCCACACCACAGCACAAACAGGTTGCTGTTGGCAACTGTTTGACCATGGTGCAGTCACCTCGGTTCTCTCTTGAGTCATTCATCCGCATAGGTCAACTCAGGATAGGAAGGAGAATAGACTAGACATCTTTTGGCATCAAGTGCAGCGTGGCATCACCGTGGCCACGCGGTGACCACGGGCAGAGCGTGCCAAAACAGCGCTCTGTGCATTGGCGTCGTCAGTAGCGCATCTCCAGCTGGTTCCAGCCCGTCCGGGAGTGTCTAGGAGCTCCCCGCCGCGTGCGTGAACCCTCTCAAGCCCTCTTCCCCTCGTCCCGAAGCTCCTAGCCGCCTCTGCCAACCATCGGAGCACCGTCGCTTCGCCGTGCATCTCGGAGCTTCGACTGTCGTCGAGAGAGGCCGTCCCCGAGCTATAAATAGCGTGCCCCGAGCCCCCCTAGCAGCAGCAACCCAGCCCCCTCCTTCTAATGAGCTCCAGGAGCTCCGGCCCCTCCAATGGCCGAAGGCGACCGCCGGGGCCCGCAGCGATTCCCGCGCCTTGGACCCTCGCCTCCTCTCCAACTTCGCCCCCGGCCTCCTCCTGAGCTCTCGAAGCCGCCACCGTCTTCAGTGACTCCGGGGAGACGCTGCCGGAGTAGCCCCTCGATGACCGTGGCCGCCGCCCCTGCTGGCTAGGGATGCCCCTTCCCCGAGCGCCCCCGAGTTCCCTGCGACCACCACTGGGTGCGGGATGGTGACGCGCATCCGTCCAGCCGCCGGTGGGAGCAGCCGAGCAGGGGAACGCCGGCGTCGGGCGTGGTCGAACGACCCTGGCTCTTCCTCTGTTCCTGCCGCGTCGGGAGGAAGGAGACCAGGGGAAGAGAGAGAGAGAGGAGATAGGCGGGCCCCGCCGTCAGTGAGAGTTACCCCGGGCCTGCGCGTTTTTAAGTGAAAGCGCATTTCAGAGTTTACGTTTTCGACAGTGGAAAAGCGTATTCCTCCACGGCTTCCAAGTGGAGTACGTTTTCTCTACAGGAAAACGCATTCTCTGAGAAGACGCTTTCTGTTTTTGCGAACAAGGGCCTGTTTGTAGAAATATTTTTATAGATTGGTCCCTGTGTTCAAGCGCCCATATCTCCGCGACAGTAGCCCGGAATCAGGTAAAACCAGCGCCCACGTTTTCATCTCGTCGAGCCCATTGCGATGGTACTATTTCCATATTGTGTTCACACAGTGGAAATAACCATTTTGCCCTTGCCCTCCGATCGAGCCCTCTGAGAGAGAACCCTTTCCGGCGAATTCTTCTGCGAGGTGATTGCTCTTCCTCCCGGCGTATTCGTCAACCCCAGGCAAGCCAACCTCTTACCATGAGCTCCGGACTTGCGTGATGACTTTGCTTGCACCTGTGTGTTTATCTGTATCACTTGTTAGGCTGCACTTGCATGCACCGGTGGTGACATCGGTATTAGACACTAGCATTTCCATTCATCCAGTGCCATGTCTTATTTCCATATTGCCATAATAATGATATTGTTAATATCATTGCCATGTTAGTACTATGATTGATCCCATGCCGTGATTATCAGTACTACGATCTTGCTATGATAGCACTTACTATTGTCAATAGAATAGTACGATGATGGATATGTTGAGTGGGTTGAATAAAGGATATTTAGTCGGTTGATCTTGAGTCACCTGTCCGGGCATACTCGTGCAACCACATTTGCCGGTATGGGACGGCCCTGACCGTGCTTGATTGCGTGATCTTTCACCGGTGCCGCCAAAGAGGGAGGGTTATGCACGTGCGCTACCCTGATCAGGTAGGCGGTGATAACCCTGTGAGCCCAGTTGTTGTTGAGTTTTGCGCGCGGTCCCCGTTTGGGACAGTAGGCCCCGTTTGGGTCTACATAGTTTGGGCCACGACGGTGGCAGGTGTCATGAGGACACAGGGGCCACCCAAGGCTGACCTCCGGGGGAGGAAGAGTGTCGGTGGTACAATGAAAGAGTCACGGGTCAGGCAGGTTATGTTGAAGCAATGCTGGTCCACCCGAGTGGGATCTCGAGGCCAGGGCCAGGTGCTTCATGGTGTGGGTAAAGTGCGCAACCTCTACAGAGTGTCAAAATCTATTCGAATAGCCGAGTCCACGGTAATGGACAGCCCGTCCAGACCTCAGTAGATGGTCAACCGTAGCAGTGTTAGTATTGATGGAAGAACTCATCTTGGGTAGACATCAGATGATGTCAGGGATATGATATGTTAGCCAAGGGATGACTATATGATGAGTGGTCGGATGACCACATGATTTGGATTGGATTTGAGTCAGTTCAGGTTGGATCATGAGTATTTCAAGGGTTGTAGGACAACCCAGAAGAGAGTAAGTTGGTATTCAGTACAGTAAGTATTCTAAGCATTTAGTGTGATCTTGCCATAGATTATATGCCTGATCCTTGATATGACATGCTTGATCCATGCCTTCCTTGTTAGAATTCATGCCATGCTTAGGATTAATTCATGCATAGCATAGGGCTTGCTTTGTCATTTGTTTGTTTAGATGCTATGTATTTGGTTGTCTTGCGAGTACATTCAAAGTACTCACCTGGCCTTGCACGTGGCCAGTTGCAGGAGAAGATCTGTCGTGCTAGAACGTAACCAAGCCAGTCCTGTGCGTTATGGAGCCCAGCCAGAGATGTCGTTGCCCCTGAACCAAGACCCCTGCTGCCATTTAGTTAGCCTTGGAGTTATGTAATATTGTTGTAAGCAACAATATTGTAACACTCCAATATAAATAATAAAGCCATTTTTATGCCTGAAATTGCTGTATCATGTCTTTGACGTGCGCCAGGTCTTATCCTGGGACTGGCGTGCGTCGGCCCTCTATCGGGGTGCCACATGCTCAAGCTACTACGACAACGATGCCTTCGACTACGAAATCTACAACACCTACCGGCGACAAGTCAAGCTTCAAGGACAAGACGACTTCGTCAAGCCAACCAACTACAAATCAAGAGCTTCATCCTCTACACCGACACCGGATGCTACCGCTAAGTCAAGCTCCATCAAGTGTTTCACGTGCGAAGGCCGAGGCCACAAGACTTATGAGTGTCCAACGAAACGCACCATGATCCTTCAAGACGATGGCACCTATGACTCTATGAGTGATGACGAGATGTAAGCATTGGAGCACGTGCCCATGCATCGTCAAGTCAATGAAGATGAAGATTCACAAATATTTTACAACAACGATCCGAGCCCCACTCTAGTTGTATCCAAGGTTTTGACGCTCCAACAACAAGAAGACGAGGACCAACGTTGCCACATCTTCCATACCAAGGCAGGCATCCAAGGAAAATCCGTCAAGGTCATCATCGACGGCGGAAGTTGCCACAACTTGGCAAGTGAGGACCTTTGTTCCAAGCTCCAATTGGTCAAGAAGAAGCACCCTCACCCTAACAAGGTCCAATGGCTAAGTGATTCCGGCACCCTCCAAGTTG
Source organism: Elymus sibiricus (assembly GCA_039707655.1). Classification (NCBI taxonomy): domain Eukaryota; kingdom Viridiplantae; phylum Streptophyta; class Magnoliopsida; order Poales; family Poaceae; genus Elymus; species Elymus sibiricus. The sequence continues at coordinate 279,311,806 of CM077665.1, forward strand.
AACACACTGTGAAAGTTTCCTTCAAGATAGGCGCTTATGAAGACACCTTGCAGTGTGATGTGGTTCCCATGTCCGTTTGCCACCTCCTCCTTGGTCGGCCGTGGCAATTCGACCGTGGCGTCCTTCACAACGGTCGGAAAAATCACTATAGCTTCAAGATGAAGGGAAATCAATATGTACTTCGACCAATGACTCCAAGTCAAGTCATCGCCGACAAGCACGCTTCATCCCATCGTGGAGACAAAAGTGAGAGAGTGATCCAGCTAAAAGAGAGTGAGCACCACAAGCCAAAATTTGAATGATGCCACGATGAGGGACATGAGAGATATAGTTCTTTTAGCCGCCAAAAGAGATTTGAGGGATGTGAGTGAGAGCCCATCGATCGTTCTTCACTATGTACTTGTGTGCAAAGATGACATCGTACGGACTAACCCTTCACAACATCTTCCTCTTGTTATCTCATTTGTTGCAGGAATTCCAAGATGTTTTTCCCGATGAGCTACCTCCGGGACTACCACCCAAACGAGGGATCGAACACCGCATCGACCTCATCCCCGGAGCACCGCTTCCTAACAGGGCTCCCTACCGCGTCAACCCTGAAGAAACAAAGGAGATTCAAAGGCAAGTCCAAAAACTCCTAGATAAAGGACATGTACGTGAGAGTTTGAGTCCTTGTGCGGTTCCGATGATACTAGTACCTAAGCAAGATGGTAGTATGCGCATGTGCTCCGATTGCCGCCCTATCAACGTTGTAACCATTAGATATCGTCACCCAATTCCTCGCCTAGATGATATGCTAGATGAACTTAGTGGTACCACTATATTTTCCATGATTGACTTAAAAAGTGGTTACTATCAAATACGCATACAAGAGGGTGATGAGTGGAAAACGGCGTTCAAGACTAAGTTTGGTCTCTATGAATGGCTAGTGATGCCTATGGGCTTATCCGAAGCACCGGGTAAATTTATGCGTGTTATGCATTACGTCTTACGGCCCCTAATTGGATATTGTGTTGTGGTCTATTTTGATGACATTCTTGTCTTTAGCAAGTCTCTTGAGGAGCATGCTACCCACGTTAGAGAAGTCTTGCAAATTCTTAGGAAAGAAAAACTTTATGCAAACATGGAGAAATGCACATTTGGTGTTGACAAGGCCATTTTTCTAGGATTGGTGGTATCTTCTAAGGGTGTTCATGTAGATGAAACTAAAATTGATGCTATTAAAACTTGGCCTACACCCACAAATTTGCAACAAGTACGTAGTTTCCTAGGACTAGCCGGTTTCTATCGACGTTTTGTCAAGGACTTTTGCACTATTGCATCTCCTCTATATTCTTTAAGCAAGAAGAATGCAACATTTATTTGGGGACCTTCCCAAGACACCGCATTCCATGAAATTAAAATTTTGCTCACTCATGCACCTTTGCTTGCTTTGCCAACTTTGATAAAACATTTGAAGTGCATTGTGACGCTAGTGGTAATGGAATAGGTGGTTTGCTAATGCAAGAGAAGCGCCCAATTGCGTACTTTAGCGAGAAACTTTCCGGCGCTCAACTTAACTATCCCATATATGACAAAGAATTGTATGCTTTGGTGAGAGTTTTACATGTTTGGGAACATTATTTGCAACCTCGTGAGTTTGTCATTCATACTGATCATGAAACTCTCAAGTACCTTAAGGGTCAAACTAAGTTGAACAAACGGCATGCCAAATAGAGTGAGTTCATTGAGTCTTTTCCTTATGTCATTAAATACATTAAGGGTAAAGAAAACGTTGTGGCAGATGCTCTTTCCCGCAAATGCATGCTAGTTACTCAACTTGAATTGAGTGTCATTGGTTTTGAGCATATCAAAGACTCGTATGAGCATGACGTTTCTTTTGCTACCCCATATGCTAAGTGCCAAGTAAAACCTTTTTGGGAGAACTACTATATGAAAGATGGCTATCTTATGCGTGCTAACAAACTTTGCATATCCGAGTCTTCTCTTCGTTTGTTGCTTTTGCAAGAGGCTCACGGTGGAGGACTTATGGGTCACTTTGGACGCGACAAGACGTATGCCACACTATCCAACAAGTACTATTGGCCAAAGATGTTTCGTGATGTTGCATGCTTCACCAACCGATGCTCTACATGCCGCAAAGCTAAGTCTAAAGCTCAATCCCATGGTCTTTACATGCCTCTTCCTATACCTTTCCAACCTTGGGAAGACATTAGTATGGATTTTGTGCTTGGTTTGCCACGAACTAAAAATGGCCATGGTTCCGTTTTTGTCGTTGTGGATCGCTTTTCCAAAATGGCTCATTTCATTCCATGTCACAAGATAGACGATGCTTCACATTTTGAAAATCTCTTTTGTAGGGATATCTTGCGACTACATGGTGTTCCCAAGACCATTGTCTCGGATCGCGACGTCAAGTTCTTAATCTACTTTTGGAAGACACTATGCGCCAAGCTCAAAATCAAGGTTCTATTCTCTTTGTCCTATCATCCACAAACCGATGGCCAAACGGAGGTGACGAACCGGACGCTATCTACTTTACTACGCGTGTTGATCAAGAAGAACATCAAGGAATGGGAAGATTGCCTCCCCATCGCCGAGTACGCTTACAATCGCGTGTGTCACTTCACCACTGGCAAGTCTCCTTTCGAGGTGGTCTACGGCTTCAATCCATTGTCCCCATTGGACATCCTACCTCTACCACTACAAGAGCGCGTCCACATGGACGCAAGTGCAAGGGAAAGCTACATCAAGAGGATGCATGAAGATACAAGGCGCACGATCGAACGTCAAGTGGAACGAGTAACCGCCAAGCGCAACACCAACAATCACCCCATGGTGTTCAAGCCCGGTGATCTTGTGTGGCTACACCTCAGCAAGGACCGTTTCGCCGCTGAGCGCAAGTCCAAGCTTCTTCCCTGGGCCGATGGACCCTTCAAAGTGTTGGCACGCTACAACAACAATGCCTACAAGATCGACATTCCACGCGACAACTACAACGTGAGCGACACCTTCAACGTCATGGATCTATCACCTTTCCATGGTGATGAAGATCTTGATCCGAGGATGGATCTCTCACAAGGGGGGGGGAGATGATGCGGAGCATCCCCATGTACCCATCTCCATCAACTCAAGCTCCAAAGGGTCCCATGACAAGAGACCGTGCACGTGCCATCGAAACCGAGGTGACATCTCTCCTTGTTCAACTATCGTTCGATCCATGAGAGACATGGCTGCTACCTCAAGCGGAAGTTCTTTGCATACTCAGGTACTCGGGAGAGGAACATGCAAGCGACCACGGAGAGCCACGAGGACGCCAAGCTTGGAAGCACGAAGGAGAAGCTGCACAAAAGATACAGCCCTCGGACGTCCGGACCACGTCGGACGTCCGACGCCTGGAACCCAGCGCCAGCCCAAGGCCCAGTAGGACGTACCAGCAACCGAACAACCGACGGCGCACGGACGTCCGACCAACCCCAGCGCCCGGACATCTGAGCCCATCCGGAAATCCGACGCCAAGGCACCCGCACCGAATCCTCGGAAGACCGAAGCCTCCGTACGACCTAGCACCGGACGTCCGACAAGTTTCGGAAATCCGGCCACTCCGCACCCGCACTGAATCCTCGGACGACCGGTCGACCCCGGATGTCCGGACCGCCGTGAAGCCTCGGACGTCCGACACACCCCGGATGTCCGGAGCTCCATGAAGCCTCGGACGTCCGACATATCCAGGACGTCCGGACCCTGTCTGCGCACGTCCACTCGGGCATTGTCCCATGTATCCCTTCGTCCGCCTAAGACTATAAAAACCCTTCCCCCTCCTCTAGCTAGGGTTAGCTTATGTTTAGCACTTGACTTTGTTGAGCATAGCTCCATCTACTTCCTTCTCCCTAGGAGTTGACCACCTCTTTGAGAGAAGAACCGAAGTGGATGCCAATGCCCCTATCAAGGGAAGATCCCACGGGATACCAAGACCTCACCTCCTCCGGAGTGAGACGACTATCGGTTACTTGTATCTCCTTGTTGACTATGGATCTATGTATCTCTTGTGTTTGAGTGGATTTAGTGGATGTGTAATCGGAGATCGTTCTTGAGTTCGTGTTTTCTCTCGTGATTTCTCCCTTCTCCTCCTCCAAGTGTGAAAAGATCGACACACACGGGTGTGCCCCGTATCAGTGAAGATGGAACTAAAGCAAATTTAAATGCAGAACGAGAGCATACATATAACAAAATCATAACTCTCCGTACTAAGAGAATTGCGGTTATTGTTGTTTTAACTTAACAATTATTTTAAATGTTGATAAACATGGCAAGAGGTGAAGCATGAATAAACTACACTATCTAGGCATTTTAAATGAGGCCGGAAGCAACATGCATCATTTCCAAAACGGCCCCATATGCATATTTTACGTTTGCTCCAGATCTGTCCTAATGATATTTTAAATTTATTAAACATGAAAATAAATTGCACCATGTCGTTCTACACGTTTTTCTAAGCAAGTTATATATGTGGAACATTTTAAACAGAGCTACGGTTATTTAGTTATGAAATAAATTATAGCAAAGTTTTACCTTTTTAAAAGGCATATTATCACAAAATTTTGCACGTCATCTACAGGGCAACTGCTAGGATCCGTACGTGGTTGTTACTTAGCCGTGAGGAAGCCAAGGATCATATGGCTTATGGGTGCAACCGATGGGAGACGGTCGCACGAGATACCTACAATCGGTTTGAATGGCGGTTCAACAATAGAATAGGTGGCTAGGCATATAGTTCCATGGTTAGCCGGTTGTGGCTTTTACGATTTCTCCTTATTTTTATCTCATCATGAGATTTTGTATGACTTTGCACACTTTTATTGGATTGTTATTTAATAATATAGTTGCATGCATCACACTGATGCAGAGGCCGGGGGTATTCCTCCTTTTCGAAAAGAAAAAAGAAGAACTTCCAAGAGCGCCTCGGCACACCTCATCAAGCGGGGCACCCGGCGATGTAGAAATCCATCAGTCCCCTCGGTACGGTTACTAGCGTTACTGGAAGTCTTAGATCGGAGGTCACACTATGGTTTCGGGTCTTTGGTGAGGAGTAATATCCTACATTCTACTTATCATTGTTATTCATGATGGTTGGTAGTTGGTCAGAGATCAGACGAGGACATGGGCTCTCTTGTGGCTGTGCCTAGCTAAAATAGGAAAAACTAACTCTTGTCAAAGTCATAGCTTGTGCTTCTATCGCTCACTCTGGTTCATAAGAGCTATAGCCGGAAACCCGCCTGAAACGCCCGCGCGAATAGCTTGGTCACTGACCTCATAAGAAAGCGACCCTGATGGGCTTCTCAAACGGGCCTCAAATGCTCGTGCTGACCGACACTCCTCGTATCCAGCCCAATCAACGGTGGATATGGAGGCGCTCGAACACGTCCGCCACGTCGGACTGATGATGGGGTCCCACACGGAATCACCTGAAAACCTGGCGGTCTGATATACGTCCTGATGCGGAGCATCCCATGGTCATCCCCATGGACTCTACACCAAGACATCAAGCTCCAAGTGGACCTATGACAAGAGCTCGCGCACGCGCCATCGAATCCGAGGTGATATCTCTCCTTCTCGAGCTACCCATAACTTTCCATGAGACATGGATGCTACCTCAAGCGGAGACACTTTGTGTGCTTAGTTAGCAAGAAGAAGGGAAGAAGCGAGAGGGACCCCAAGAACATGGAGAGGGATTGTGCCCAGTGCAGGATTACCAGTACAACCGGTCAACTACCGGTCAACAGGTACAACCGGTTAACAACCGCCAACTACATCTCCTACCTTGCCAAACTTCTGTTTTGAAGCGGTTCAAGACCGGTACCACTCCGGTTGTTCCGACAGACTCCTCCTGACCGGTACAACCGGTCCCAGCTTCAATGCACACCTCCAGGAAGTGGTACAACCGCCCCAAGCGGCACAACCGGTGGTGTGACTAGTACAACCGCCCTTCATCTGCGCAGTAAAAGGAGTCACGACTCATGTATCCCCGACTTACCCCTGGGACTATAAGTACTCATCTCCTAGCTCCGAATTAGGGTTAGCAAAGCATATGTGATGAACTAGAGCTTTGTCTCCTTCCACTACCTCTCCCATGGAGATCAAGGCCTCCATGTGAGAAGATCCCTAGTGGATGTCCAAGGCCCCACTTGTGGGAAGATCCTCCTAGGATTCAAGGACCCTCTCCTAGAGTTGGAAGAACTATCTCTTTTACTATTTCCTCTTGTTGGATTAGAATCTTGTATTCTCTTGTGTGTTTATGGATTTAGTGGATGTGTGATTGGGAACTTGTCTTGAGAGTTTTCCTCTTGTGTTCATGTTGATTTCCCTCCTCCCCACCTCCAAGTGTGAAGAATATCAACAGTAGGGTTCCACCCTATATCACGTCCTTTGGTGGGGGTGTGAATGCCGCGTGGCACGGCTCCGCCTCATCGCGTGAGGCCAAATCCGGGTACTTAAGCCGTCCGACTTCCCCCAACCCTAGCCCCATCCACTTCCTCCCTCTTCGCGCCTCCAGCCCGAGCCCATCCACCACCTCTCTCCCGCTCCGCCGTTCGTCCCATGCCATCCGGCTTGGCCATGGCCCGGCAGAAGAAGAAGACCTACATTATGCTCACGATGAAGCATCGCTTTCAGATAAAGGAGCGTCGCCCGCATCGTAGCCGGCCATGCCTTCGGACTCGCAGGTGCCAGATGAGCAGCCGGAGGAGGAGGAGGAGGAGGAGGAGGACGGCGATGACAAGGAACAACATCTGGTTTTGATGAAGGAGGAGGAGGAGGAGGAGCTGGCTCTGGCTACAGGCTAAAACATGAAGGAGGCGGAAGCAGAGTTCGCGGTTGCTGAATCGGCCGAAATGGCGGAGCAGCAGGCCATCCTGGTGTCCATCCAGGATGAGGTCTATGTGGAGGCCAACCAGCAGTTCATCCGATAGGAGCAAACGGCGAAGGCAGAGGCGGGGCAGCCGGAGGAGCCACAAGAGCCGAAGTTCCGGCCGCCATGTAACAGCCTGGGACCGACGCTCCAGAAGATTCCCGTTTTATTCTGTTCTCGTCGTGTGATTCGATTGGTTGTTGCATTCATCATCGCATCATTCGCATCATCTGCATAGCATCATCACTCGTTTTCGAAAACTTGCATCCGTTCGTAGTCGCCGGTTCTCCCCGTTCTCGTCGACGATCGTTTCGAGACCAACCACACACGCACGCGCCCGCGGCATCGTAAAAAATCCGTATTTAAGTGCGTGAAAAATATTCTCGGATTGGGTCGAAAGTTGGCATGCAGTCTTGTTATGTTGTAGGTAGACCGCCTGCCAAATTTCGTCGCAATCAGAGGTCGTTTGATACCCGAACGGTCAACCGTAGCGGCACCATCATCGGTTTATTCGTCGGACATTTTCGGTGTTTCAAAAACTCTGTCAAGGGCCGCAAACCTCCCTCTCTTCTCAGCCCACACCCCCTCTACACAGCCCACATGGCCCTGCTAGCCCCCTCTACTTTCGGACCGCCCGATCGAGATCCGACGGTCCGAAAACGGTGCAAATCCCTAACCTAACCCTTCTATGCTATAAATAGAGACCCAACCCTAAAATCTAGGAGCTTTGTCCCTCCTCAGCCGCCGCCGCAGAAACCGTCTTCCTCCTCGGGATCCCCTCCGATGCAATCCATCCAAGCCCAGCCGACACGACCGCCTCCCTCGTTTTCAGCAACAACCCAACCGGCCAACCACCTCTCCTTCCGATCCACCCGCAACCGCAGCTCCCACGCGCCTCCACCCGTCGCCCGCAGCCTCCTCGATCCTGATCTGGATCGAGGGAGAGGAGCCCTTCGCCCCTCTGCTCCGCAGCGCCGCCCCAACCCCTCGCCTTGCCGGAGCCATGGTCGCCGCCGGCGACTGAACCAACAGCAAGTCATGCCGCCGGCCTCCTCCCGCGTCCCTCCTCTCTTTTCTACCCGTGATCCTCTCTTCTCAACCTCTCCTGTGTCTCCCTTCTCTAGCAAGGCCAACGCCATGGCGCTCGTGAGGAGATCGCGCCACCACCGGGACGTCTCTCCGACCTCTCCTCGCCATGGATCCGGACGGACCTGGACCGCCGCCCTCCACCTCGACCGCTCGCTGGAGCTTGCCCATACCCCTGCACCGTGCTGCTTGCTACTTCTCGAGCATGCGTTGGTTTCCATGAAGAGGAACGGATGATGCAGCAAAGTAGATAAGTATTTCCCTCAGTTGTTGAGAACCAAGGTATCAATCCAGTAGGAGATACAAGCAAGTCCCCAATAGATGTACCTACACAAAGAATCAAACACTTGCACCCAACGCTATAAAGGGGTTGTCAATCCCTTCACGGTTACTTGCAAGGATGAGATCTGATAAAGATAGATAGAATAGATTGCTTGAACGGAAAGTAAAACAAAAGTAAAAATAATGCAGCAAGGTATTTTTGGTATTTTTGGTTTTAGATCTGAAAGTATAAGATGGAAAATAGACCCGGGGGCCATAGGTTTCACTAGAGGCTTCTCTCATGATGGCAAGTATTATGGTGGGTGAACAAATTACTGTCAATCAATTGATAGAAAAGCGAATAATTATGAAGATATCCAAGGCAATGATTATGCATATAGGCATCACGTCCGTGTCACGTAGACTGAAACGATTCTGCATCTACTACTATTACTCCACACATCGACCGACTCCTGCCTGCATCTAGAGTATTAAGTTCATGAAGAACAGAGTAACGCATTAGGTAAGATGACATGATGTAGAGGGATAAACTCAAGCAATATGATGAAAACCCCATCTTTTTATCCTCGATGGCAACAATACAATACGTGCCTCGCTACCCCTACTATGTCACTGGGTGAGGACACCGCAAGATTGAACCCAAAACTAAGCACTTCTCCCATTGCAAGAATTACCAATCTAGTTGGCCAAACCAAACCAATAACTCGAAGAGACTTGCAAAGATATGAAATCATGCATATAAGAATTCAGAAAAGACTTAAATAATATTCATAGATAATCTGAACATAAACCCACAATTCATCGGATCTCGACAAACACACCGCAAAAGAGTATTACATCGGATAGATCTCCATGAAGATCATGAAGAACATGGTATTGAAGAGCAAAGAGAGAGAAGAAGCCATCTAGCTACTAGCTATGGACCCGAAGGTCTGTGGTGAACTACTCACGCATCATCGGAGGGGTAATGGAGTTGATGTAGATGCCCTCCGTGATCGAATCCCCCTCCGGCAGATTACCGGAAAAGGCTCCAAGATTGGATCTGACGGGAACCGAGGCTCCTGGCGGCGGAAAAGTGTTTCCGTGGCTCTTTCTGGTATCCAGGGAATATTTCTGAATTTATAGGCCGAAGAATAGGGTTGGAGGAGTTGCCGTGGGGCCACAAGCCAGGGGGGCACGCCCCTGTGGCTTGTCGCCACACGGTGGCTCCCCTGCCTTGGTCTCCAAGTCCTCTGGGTTGCTTCTGGTCCAAGAAAAATTATTCCGAAGATTTTATTCCGTTTGGACTCCGTTTAATATTCCTTATCTGCAATACTCAAAAACAAGGAAAAAACAGAAACTGGCACTAGGCTCTAGATTAATAGGTTAGTCCCAAAAATAATATAAAATAGCATATTAATGCATATAAAACATCCAAAACAGATAATATAATAGCATGGAATAATCAAAAATTATAGATACGTTGGAGACGTATCAAGCATCCCCAAGCTTAATTCCTGCTCGTACTCGAGTAGGTAAATGATAAAAACAGAATTTTTGATGTGGAATGCTACCTAACATATTTATCTATGTAATATTCTTTATTGTGGCATGAATATTCAGATCCGTATGATTCAAAACAATAGTCTAATATTGACATAAAAACAGTAATACTTCGAGCACACCAACAAGGCAATTGTGTCCTTTCGAAATAACATGGCCTTAGAAAGTTATCCCTACAAAATCATATAGTCTGGCTATGCTCCATCTTCCCCACACAAAGTATCTAAATCATGCACAACCCCGATGAATAAGTCAAGCAATTGTTTGACACTTTTGGTGTTCTCAAACCTTTTCAACTCTCACGCAATACATGAGCGTGAGCCATGGATATAGCACTATAGGTGGAATAGAATATGGTGGAGGTTGCAAGGAAAAAGGGAGAAGATAGTCTCACATCAACTAGGCGTATCAACGGGCTATGGAGATGCCCATCGATAGATATCAATGTGAGTGAGTAGGGATTGCCATGCAACAAATGCACTTAGAGCTATAAGTGTATGAAAGCTCAAAAAGAAAACTAAGTGGTCGTGCAAGATGAAACTCCACTAGTTATATGAAAGTGACAAAATAGGAGACTCTCTATCATGAAGATCATGGTGCTACTTTGAAGCACAAGTGTGGAAAAATATAGTAGCAATTGTCCCTTCTCTCTTTCTCTCATTTTTTTTCTTTTTCTTTTTTTTTCTTTTTGGTGGGCATCTTTGGCCTCTTTTTTTTTATTTGGGCTTCGCTGGCCTCTTTTATTTTTTTGTAAAGTCCGGATACTCATCCCAACTTGTGAGGGGGTCATGGATTCCATCATCCTTTTCTCACACGGGACAATGCTCTAATAATGAAAATCATCACACTTTTATTTACTTACAACTCAAAAAGAAAATTACAACTCGATACATATGACAAAATATGACTCTATATGCAAGATGAAAGTGATGGTGCATGTCATGAAAAGCGGAACGTGGAAGTTGCATGGCAATATATCTCGGAATGGCTATGGAAATGCCATAATAGGTAGGTATGGTGGCTGTTTTGAGGAACATATGTGGTGGCTGTTTTGAGGAAGGTGGGTTTGATGTACCGGCGAAAGTTGCGCGGTACTAGAGAGGCTAGCAAAGGTGGAAGGGTGAGAGTGCGTATAATCCATGGACTCAACATTAGTCATAAAGAACTCACATACTTATTGGAAAAGTCTATTAGTTATCAAACAAAGCATTAGATGCATGCTCCTAGGGGAGAGGTTGGTAGGAGTTAACCATCGCGCGCTCCCGACCCTCACACAAAGGTTGACAATCATTAAACAAATCATGCTCCGACTTCGTTACATAACGGTTCACCATACGTGCATGCTACATGAATCACAAACTTCAACACAAGTATCTCTTCCAATTCACAACTACTCACTAGCATGACTCTCATATTACCATCTCCATTATCTCAAAACTATATGCAAGGAATCAAACTTCTCATAGTATCCAATGCACTTAATATGAAAGTTTTTATTATATCCCTCTTGGATGCCCATTATATTAGGACTAAAATCATAACCTAAACAAATTACCGTGCTGTTTTAAGAAACTCTCAAAATAATATAAGTGAGGTACGAGATTACAATAATTTCTATAAAATATAACACCACCGTGCTCTAAAAAGATATAAGTGAAGCACTAGAGCAACATTGCCTAGCTCAAAAGATATAAGTGAAGCACATAGAGTATTCTAATAAATTCACGATTCAGCGTGTCTCTCTCAAAAAGAGTGTGTGCAGCAAGGATGATTGTGGCAAAATAAAAAGCAAAGACTCATATCATACAAGACGCTCCAAGCAAAACACATATCATGTGGTGAATAAAAATATAGCCTCAAGTAAATTTACCGATGGATTGAAGACGAAAGAGGGGATGCCTTTCGGGGCATCCCCAAGCTTAGGCTTTTTGGTATCCTTGAATATGGCTTGGGGTGCCTTGGGCATCCCCAAGCTTAGGCTCTTGCCACTCCTTATTCCATAGTCCATCAAATCTTTACCCAAAACTTGAAAACTTCACAACACAAAACTCAACAGAAAACTCATGAGATCCGTTAGTATAAGAAAAATAAATCACCACCTTAGGTACTGTTGTGAACTAATTCTTTATTTATATTGGTGTAATACCTACTGTATTCTAACTTCTCCATGGTTCATACCCCCCGATACAACCCATAGATTCATCAAAATAAGCAAACAACACAAAGAAAACAGAATCTGTTAAAAACAGAACAGTCTGTAGCAATCTATAGACTTCGAATACTTCTGTAACTCCAAAAATTCTGAAAACTTAGGAAAATCAGGAAAATTTGTATATCAACCTTGTGTAAAAATTTCAGATCAAAAGCACGTTCCAGTGAATTTACAAAATTCCTGGACTGAGAGCAAAAGTTTCTGTTTTTCAGCAAAATCAAATCAACAAACACCGTAGACCATCCCAAAGGTCTTACTTGGCTCAAACACTAATTTAAACAATAAAACACAATTATTACAGAAGTAATAATGTGGAAAACACACCAAAACAAAAACAAAAAACAGAAAGCAAAAATAAAATTGGGTTGCCTCCCAACAAGCGCTATTGTTTAACGCCCCTAGCTAGGAAAAACGCAATAGATCTAGGTATTGTCATCTTTGGTATGCAATCCATAAGCAGCTCTCATAATAGATTCATAAGGTAATTTTATTTTCTTTCTAGGAAAGTGCTCCATACCTTTCCTCAATGGAAATTGGAATCTAATATTTCCTTCCTTCATATCAATAATTGCACCAATCGTTCTAAGGAAAGGTCTACCAAGGATAATAGGACATGTAGGATTGCAATCTATATCAAGAACAATGAAATCTACGGGCACATAATTCCTATTTGCAACAATAAGAACATCATTAATTCTTCCCATAGGTTTCTTTATAGTGGAATCCGCAAGATGCAAATTTAAGGAACAATCATCAAATTCACGGAAACCTAGCACATCACATAAAGTTTTTGGAATCGTGGAAACGCTAGCACCCAAATCACACAAGGCATGGCACTCATAATCTTTAATTTTAATCTTAATAGTAGGTTCCCACTCATCATAAAGCTTTCTATGTATAGAAACTTCCAACTCAAGTTTTTCTTCAAAAGATTTCATCATAGCATCAACAATATGTTTAGTAAAAGATTTGTTTTGATTATAAGCATGAGGAGAATTCAACATGGATTGCAACAAGGAAACACAATCAATCAAAAAGCAACTATCATAATTAAAGTCCTTGAAATCCAAAAGAGTGGGTTCATTGCTATTTAAAGTTTTGACCTCTTCAATCCCACTTTTATCAATCTTAGCGTTAAGATCTATAAACTCCAAATCATTGGGACGCCTTTTAACTAAAGTTGACTCCTCTCCAGTCCCATATTTATCAAGATTTACATTAGAAAACAAAGATTCAATAGGAGTCACATCAATCACTTTAAGATCTTCATCAATATTATCACGAGAACACACTTTTTCAAGCCATTCACGCTTAGCACGTATTCTAGCGGTTCTTTCCTTATACTCATCAATAGAGATTCTCGTAGCTTTTAATGACTCATTAATATCATGCTTGGGTGGAATAGATCTAATTTTCAAAGAATCAATCTCAAGAGAAATTCTATCAACGTTCCTAGCCAAATCATCAATCTTAAGCAATTTTTCTTCAATCATAGCATTGAAACCCTTTTGCGAACTAATAAATTCTTTAATATTATTCTCAAGATCAGAGGGCATATTATTATAATTTCCATAAGAGTTGTTGTAGGAATTACCATAATTATTAGAGGAATTACTAGGGAACGGCCTAGCATTGAAACTACCTCTATACGCGTTATTACCAAAATTGTTCCTACCAACAAAATTCACATCCATAGATTCATTATTATTTCCAATCAAAGAAGACAAAGGCATATCATTAGGATAAATAGGAGCACTCTTACTAGCAAACAATTTCATCAATTCATCCATCTTTTCACTCAAAGTATTAATTTCTTCAATAGCATGCACCTTTTTCCTAGTTGGAGATCTTTCGGTATGCCATTGAGAGTAATTAGCCATAATATTATCTAGGAGTTTAGTAGCTTCTCCTAATGTGATTTCCATAAAAGTACCACCCGCGGCGGAATCTAAGAGATTCCTAGAAGCAAAATTCAATCCAGCATAGAAAATTTGTATAATCATCCATAAACTCAAACCATGCGCGGTGCAATTTCTAATCATTAGTTTCATCCTCTCCCAAGATTGTGCAACATGCTCACGATCAAGTTGCTTAAAATTCATTATATCGTTCCTAAGGGAGATGATCTTAGCGGGCGGAAAGTACTTGGAAATAAAAGCATCTTTACACTTATTCCATGAATCAATACTATTTTTACGCAAAGATGAAAACCAAGTTTTAGCACGATCTCGTAGTGAGAACGGAAATAGCTTCAATTTAACAATATCATTATCCACATCTTTCTTCTTTTGCATATCACACAACTCAACGAAAGTATTTAGATGGGATGCGGCATCTTCACTAGCAAGGCCGGAAAATTGTTCTTTCATAACAAGATTTAGCAAGGCAGCATTAATTTCATAAGATTCCGCAATAGTGGCGGGAGCAATCGGAGTATTAATAAAATCATTATTATTAGTATTGGAAAAGTCACACAACTTGGTATTCTCTTGAGTCATCGTGACGAACCAAACAAGCAAGCACACAAGCAAACGAAAAGACGAACGGAAGAAAGGCGAATAAAAAGGAAAATCTTTTTAGAAAATCGTTTTAGAAGTGGGGGAGAGGAAAACGAGAGGCAAATGGCAAATAAAGTAAATGCAAGAGATGAGTTTGTGATGGGTACTTGGTAGGCTTGATGTAGATCTCTCCGGCAACCACGTCGAAAATTGACAAGTTGACGGGAAAGTTCTTCTCTTGACTTGCTATGTATCTCCCCGGCAACGGCGCTAGAAATCCTTCTTGCTACTTCTCGAGCATGCATTGGTTTCCGTGAAGAGGAACGGATGATGCAGCAAAGTAGATAAGTATTTCCCTCAGTTGTTGAGAACCAAGGTATCAATCCAGTAGGAGATACAAGCAAGTCCCCAATAGATGTACCTACACAAAGAATCAAACACTTGCACCCAACGCTATAAAGGGGTTGTAAATCCCTTCACGGTTACTTGCAAGGATGAGATCTGATAGAGATAGATAGAATAGATTGGTTGAACGGAAAGTAAAACAAAAGTAAAAAATAATGTAGCAAGGTATTTTTGGTATTTTTGGTTTTAGATCTGAAAGTATAAGATGGAAAATAGACCCGGGGGGCATAGGTTTCATTAGAGGATTCTCTCATGATGGCAAGTATTACGGTGGGTGAACAAATTACTGTCGAGCAATTGATAGAAAAGCGAATAATTATGAAGATATCCAAGGCAATGATTATGCATATAGGCATCACGTCCGTGTCAAGTAGACCGACACGATTCTGCATCTACTACTATTACTCCACACATCGACCGACTCCTGCCTGCATCTAGAGTATTAAGTTCATGAAGAACAGAGTACCGCATTAGGTAAGATGACATGATGTAGAGGGATAAACTCAAGCAATATGATGAAAACCCCATCTTTTTATCCTCGATGACAAAAATACAATACGTGCCTCGCTACCCCTACTATGTCACTGGGTGAGGACACCGCAAGATTGAACCCAAAACTAAGCACTTCTCCCATTGCAAGAATTACCAATCTAGTTGGCCAAACCAAACCAATAACTCGAAGAGACTTGCAAAGATATGAAATCATGCATATAAGAATTCAGAAAAGACTCAAATAATATTCATAGATAATCTGAACATAAACCCACAATTCATCGGATCTCGACAAACACACCGCAAAAGAGTATTACATCGGATAGATCTCCATGAAGATCATGAAGAACATGGTATTGAAGAGCAAAGAGAGAGAAGAAGCCATCTAGCTACTAGCTATGGACCCGAAGGTCTATGGTGAACTACTCACGCATCATCGGAGGGGTAATGGAGTTGATGTAGATGCCCTCCGTGATCGAATCCCCCTCCGGCAGATTACCGGAAAAGGCTCCAAGATTGGATCTGACGGGAACCGAGGCTCCTGACGGCGGAAAAGTGTTTTCGTGGCTCTTTCTGGTATCCAGGGAATATTTCTAAATTTATAGGCCGAAGAATAGGGTTGGAGGAGTTGCCGTCGGGCCACAAGCCAGGGGGGCGCCCCCCCCTAGGGCGCGCCCCTGTGGCTTGTCGCCGCACGGTGGCTCCCCTGCCTTGGTCTCCAAGTCCTCTGGGTTGCTTCTGGTCCAAGAAAAATTATTCCGAAGATTTTATTCCGTTTGGACTCTGTTTAATATTCCTTATCTGCAATACTCAAAAACAAGGAAAAAACAGAAACTGGCACTAGGCTCAAGATTAATAGGTTAGTCCCAAAAATAATATAAAATAGCATATTAATGCATATAAAACATCCAAAACAGATAATATAATAGCATGGAACAATCAAAAATTATAGATACGTTGGAGGCGTATCACTGCTTCGCCTGCTGTCCGGCGCCTGTTGCTGCGCTGCTCTGCTTCCCCGCATCAAGCGCGTCGACCGCGACCCCGTCGATTGATGGCAGCAACACCACGAAGGTGAGCAGAGCACCCCCTTCCCTTCTTCACCGAACGCTCGTAGTCGCCGGTTGGCTCGCCTCGCCGCTGCTTGACCCTACCTCGCAGCGCCTCGCCATGGCCCCGAGCCGAGCAAGAGCTCGAGCTCGCGTGCCCCGCCGCTCCTAGCTTCCCGCGTCTCTGCATCCTACAACGCCCCTAAACCCCGCGCGCCCGCTGCTGTCGTCCAGTCGCACTCGCCGATGCGTTTGTTCGCCGGCAACAGCTCCGAGCACCTCCGTGTGTTCGCTGGAGCAGAAGACGAGGCCTTCTTGTTTCATTATGAGTAGCGCCTCCATTTTGATCGATTAAGCAGCCGCAGTACACTGGTTCACGCCCCTTGATCGATCCAGGAGGTCCTGTGTTCGAGTCCCATGTGCGCCTCTATTTTTATTTGCCTTTTGTTGATTCCGTCAGGTTAGCTTGAGTGTTGGTTCAGTTAGAGGCAAAAAAACACATATTTGACCTTTGTGCGAAACTAATTCACGATCTGGACTGCACTTCGAAAAAATTCACAAACTAACCGTTTTGTGTGGCGCCTGACAGCCGGGCGCTGCACTGCACTATGCAGTGCCTTGGCCTTAGGCGCCGCACTACCGGCCAGTGTGGCAGCCCGGGGCCAGGCGAGGCCCCACAGACAGCCATGCAACGCCTGTGCGATAGGCGCTGCACTGTGTAATGTGCAGCGCCTAGACGTTAGGCGCTGCACATTGAGTTAAGCCGCATCGGGCCAGCCCTTCCCAGGCAGTTCTTCCTCTCCCTCCCAGGCCGTTCCTCTCTGTCCAGAGAGCAGCGGCGGCGCCCCCTTTGACCCCTCCCCCCCCCAAACTCCTCTCAGATCTGAAGATTTGAGCCGTGGAATCGATCTCTAATCCCTCCTACTAGGTAAACTCCTCCGTTCCCCTTTCTTTTCCTCCGTAAATTCGTTGCCATTTTAGAGATATGTCCAAGATTGGGTGGAACCCTTGATTTGCTTGGATTGGATCTTTATTTGTCCAAGATTGAATCTTTATGTGATTTAGGATGTGTAGTATTGTTCATTAGTTCACAATGTATGATTCTTGTTAGTGAAACCCTAGAAATTGTAGAGATGTTGAGTTTATTTGAAATGTGAGATGTTGTGAGTTGTGTACATATATATGATATTTGTCCAAGATATATATGAGATGTTGAGTTTATTTGAAATGTGAGATGTTGAGATGAGTATTGTACATATGTTGAAATGTGAGATGTTGAGATGAGTATTGTAAATGAATACATATATATATATAGGAGATATTTATGAGAATTTTTCAAATGAGTATTGTAAATCATTTATTCATTGTGTGAGAAGGAGATGTTGAGATTCTTGTAGATGAATACATATGAGATGTTTAGATGAACACATATGAGATGTTGACTGTATGCCGATATTGGAGATGAACTCATATATGTGTATTGTTTGAATTTTGTAAGGATGGTTTGGCTTCTCGACGATGCCTATGCCACACGACATCGGCCCTACATGATGCGCGAGCAGGGGATGGTAATAATGAGTAATGTAAATATTTTGCAAATTTGCCTTTAGTTGAAATTCACATGCCCTAAGATTTGTCATTACTTGTTTTTTGCAGAAGCTTGAACCTCTGAAGATTCGGTATCACGGGGTCTCTGGTGCTGCCATGCCCTACGATAAGCGGTACACACCCTACATCCAGCAGGCAGGACTCCTCCCGTGGATTTAGTTGGTCAGCTGGTCCACGCCGAACCTCAACGCTCCACTGGTGTCCTCTCTTGTTGATCGGTGGAGGCCGGAGACGCACAGTTTCCATCTTCGGACTGGGGAGATGACCGTGACGCTCCAGGATGTCTCCTTGATCACCGGTCTTCCTATCGACGGGAGGCCTCTCTGTATGAGCACCGATTCTGATGGGTGGCGCCAGCAGATGACCGCTCTTATCGGTATGGCTCCTACCGAGGCTGAGGCTGATGTAGAGGAGGGACAAGAGAAGAAGAAGAAGGAAAGGAAAGCAGCCGGAGCTCCTTTCACGTGGATTCAAGCAAACTTCGCGCATTGCCCTCAAGGTGCCACTGATGATGTGATCCAGACACATGCTCGTGTCTATATGTGGTACGTTATCTCTAGGACTTTGTTTCCTGATGCCACAGGCAAGAACGCTCCATGGATGTGGCTGAAGGCGTTGACCGTCTTCGAGAGCAGATGGAGCTGGGGTTCAGCGACTCTTGCCTACTTGTACCGACAGGTAAGGTTTGTTTTGTTATCATTTCATTTCTTCATTAGTAATGCAACCTTGCTCTCAAGTTAACATTGTTTTCTTTGATATGCAGTTGGACGATGCGTGTTGCAGGATCACAGATAGTGCATGCATTGGTGGTAATATGCTTCTACTTTATGTATGGAGCTGGGAGCGTCTACTTGTTGGACGCCCGAAGAGCGTCAAGTTTAATCCTTGGGATGAAGAAGCCGATTTACGGCGGCCCACTTGGGCTTACAAGTGGGATGTGGTATCCGAGATGACGAACGATGTCAATCTCATGTACCAAAAGTACATCGCCGAGTTGGACACGATTACGCCTGAGCAGGTAACGAGGACATTACATCAATCATTTCTCATGCTTGTCTGAAAACTTGTCATCAATGTTGCGTTGTTGTCCTATTTCATAGGTGGAATGGCAGCCATATGGCGCGAATGACACATTAGGGGTCACCCACGAGTTTGTCCTCAACCCGATGTGCTTGCGGGATAGGGATCTTTGGCTTATGCGGTGCCCACTGATATGCAACTGGGCGGTTGAGCTTCATTTGCCACACCGCGTGTATCGTCAGTTTGGTCTGTTCCAGGCTCACCCGCCGGAATGGGTGGACACGGACAATGCACTTCATAGGTAAGAGAGCATGAACCGTATTGACTTAGCATCGCCACTCCTTTTTGATTGTGCTAATGTTTGGTTTTCTACCATGCAGGTTGGACAGGAAAAGGCAGCGGAAGATAAAGGAGTGGGACAAGCATCATGCATCGTATGTTACCCGTTTCCATCTTAGTGTGGAGCAAGCTCGTGAAAATGCACGCTCCCAGCTTCGTGAGCATTGCTCACTTGCTTTCGATAACTACCTACGATGGTTTCTTCAAAATAATCGAGTTGAGATATGCCCGCCGACATACAATGATGATATTCTTGAAGATCCCGCAAACTTTGAGGATCTATCGAAGCAGCAGTACAACAAAAATGTCAGGGAAGGGCTAGGAGTCCCTGCTGTTCCGGTGATTAACTATGTGGTAAAGTGTTCCCTTCTTTACTTTCCCGTTGACCGTATTACACATGTTTGAATGGCTAACGTGTTACTTCGTTCTCATTCGCAGCGCAACCAGATCAAGAAAGTAGTGGATGAAAGCCAGTCTATTCTGGAGAAGACACCGGTTGGAGAACGCAATGATGAAGGTCCACTTCAAAAATTCCTGAAGGTACATATCGCACTCAGGTGTCAATGTTACATATGTTGCGGAGTTTGGTATCTTATACACTTGTTCATGTTACAGAGTCAGGCCAAGAAGTTAAGGCGGTTATCGAACCTTCTTGGTTGCCGTGACCCAGAATATGATGAACCATCAGCCTCTAGGTCTGGTACACCATCAGACCCCTTATCTCACCATCAGGGGGACGATGTGAGTTCCTCATATGCTTATTTGGATGATGAGGGTGTGGTCACCCAACAGGTATGACTAATCTTTTAGATGTAATTCTCACTTGATTACGATGCTGGTCTTTACCATTTTGTTTGATTGTGTGATAGGTTGAGGAACTTGATGATGACATGACTTTGTTAGACGCTCAAGCTCGGTCCGCATACATGTTGAAGCCTAGGAAGCCCACACGCCGGTTCACGCCCTACGATTATGACAACATAGGCAACCCAAAGGTGCCCGTAGAGAGCTCGAAGATGGCGAGCTTGGATGATGAAGCGGAGGAGGAAGAGGAGGAAGAGGAGGCTCCTCCTGTCAGGAGGAAGAAGATAACCACCAGGCGTGGCAGCAGGAACACGCGCGGAAGGCATTAGTCGTTGTCCTATTTATTATGAAACTGAACTTGTGAGGTTATGTGATATCTGAAACTGAACTTGTGAGGTTATGTGATATGTTGGTGAACTCTTAGTAGTGTGCTACTTGTCTTAAATGATGAACTCGTCGGCATATTACTTGTGTTTGTTCAAATTGCTGTGAATTTCAAGTTATTGTAAGTGCTGTGATGTTCATGTTAATTGAAATTGCTGTCAACAACTTCTGTTTTTTGCTGTTTAGCAGTTATCCGTACTGCAGCGCCTCACAGATAGGCACTGCACAGTACAGTGCAGCGCCCAACAGTCAGGCGCTGCACAAGTGGGATGTGATTCCAGCGAGCAACAGAAGGTTTGCACGAGCTGTTCAGGCCAAAAAATCCCAAGTCAGAGTGCAGCGCCGAGGCCTCAGGCGCTGCACTCTACTGTGCGACGCCTGACTCTTAGGCGCTGCATGGTATATTGCAGCGCCTAGACCCTGGGCGCTGCAGTGCTGTTACCTGCAAAACTGCAACAGGAGCTCCTTTTGTACGATTCCAATGACACATTCATTACAAATTATAACATAGTCCAATTAGGTCTACAAGATGGTCCACGACACATTCATTAGAGATTACAAATTAGGTCCACAAGATAGTCCACGACACATTCATTAGAAATGACAAATTTAGGCCTACTACGAGATAGTTGACGACAAATGGCCTCTTGCCCTAGAAGAGAGTTCATGACAAATACGACATGGGTACATCCGGTTACACGATGAGTGCACCGAAGCGAAGTCCCTACTGAGTCGAGCGAGGCCATTTCCCCTTCTTGTCACGTGCCTCATCCTCCGCTTGCGCCTCCCGAGCCTTTGCAAGCTTTCTTGCCCTCTCCTCCTCACGAGCAAGTTTCGCTTGGCGTGCCCTCTCCTCCTCTCGTTTCTTCCGCTCCATCCTCTCCTTTTGACGACGCTCTTCCTCCAAGCCTCTTCGAAGCGATTCTTCGAACCTCTGCTGGCGCCAAAGACAATCTCTATATTGGTCCTTTTGGACTTCTTCTGGCACTTCATGATCTATCCACGTGAAGTACTTGCATAGAGGAGGCGGTGACTGCATACAAATTTTTTGTTAGTGTTGACACACATTTGAGAGTAACATGTTACTTCTCTAGCATACCGGTGGTCGGTCATAGGCGTTAGTTGGACGTGCACGATCATAAGCATAGTCGGGGCATACAAAATATCTCCTTCCTTCCATCCATGACTTCTTTCGGTCGGTGGACACCTTCACCTTGCAAACATCTCCACACCAACATGGCGGGATGTTCACATCTTTCTCGTTCACCTTGTCCAAAGATGCGCTATCCCACTTGTTCGGCATGTCTTCTTGGTTAGCACACGGTGGCCTCATCATGGAACCGGATGAAGCCATGCCTACAAAACTAGGGTTTCCCACAAATTTCAACACATTGAAATTGACATGTATAGAGGTAAATGCATCAACACATTCAAATACCTAACCCCAAACTAGGGTTTCCCCACACATTTCCACACAAATTTCCAAATCCAAGCAACAACTAGGGTTTCCCCAAACTAGCAAGATATGAGCTAATGTGACAATTCCTTTGGATGAAAACGAGGGGATCGGAGGAGATTACCTTAAGGGAGGGGTTAGCTTCGAGATTCACGAACAAAATCTCTGGATTTGCAAGATTCGAGAAGGATTTGAGAGGGGGAGAGAGGGGGGCAGAGGGGAGGCACTAAGCTTCGGGTTTGTGTTTGGGGCGGTGTTTGGGGTGTGGGTGTGTGCGGTGGGGGTGGGTGGGGGCAGCCTAAGTGACACAGATGTGCAGCGCCTAGGATCTCGGCGCTGCACATTAACATGTGCGGCGCCTAGACCTTAGGCGCTGCAGAGCTCGAATGGCTGCTGCGACCATTCTGTTGCTCTCTGGACACTCATGTCCAGATGTGCAGCGCCTAAGGCAAAGGAGCTGCACTGTGATGTGCAGCGCCTGTTCCTTAGGCGCTGCACATCTGGACATGAGTGTCCAGAGAGCAACAGAATGGTCGCAGCAGGTTTTCAGGCCGAAATTTCTCTAAGTCAGTGTGCAGCGCCTATGCGTCAGGCGCTGCATTGTGTTGCGCAGCGCCTAACACCTGGGCGTTGCACTTTCTGCTGATTTCAAATACCAACTGTTTTTTAGGTTTTGTGTTTCGCATACTATGTCACATAATCATAAGTAATAGCACAAATAATAGTCCAAAACACAGAAAGGAGACATAGCACATAGAGAGTCCAAATCACATAGTCATACACACATAAATGAGTTATAGCACATAGTCATAGCACATAGCACATAGTAGCACACATTTTGGTTCACATCTTGTGTTGTGTCCCCCATCATTGCACTCCCCACAACGAGATTGCTCACGAGGCTCTTGGAATTGGCCGGTACCGGATTCTCGACCTCCATCATATCCCCATCCGTCCATGTCACCTCTAAGACGCTTTGTCTTACGTCTTCCTCGTGTAATGACCTTCAATTCCGGGTCGGGCCATAGTTGAACTCCATGATACTCTGGCCATTGTGATTGGTCCAAGTATGGCCTAAACCGGGGAGCCCATGTATTCTTTACCGTCATGATTGAGAACTCAGACTCCCGCACGGTAAGAGGGTGATTGACGTCCACATTCCTAACACGAGATGCGTTAAACAAGTGCGAGCATGGGAGATGAAGCAATGATGGCCTCATGCAAGTGCAATCACACCGTGTTAGGGAGACCTCGAAAGCCCGGCCTCCGTGTTGGTGGCCATCGTATGTGGTTCCTCCAGGCTCTTTCACTTCATACATCCAATCGTTGTCGTCATATAGTACAGCTTCTTGGGAGTCTGCCTTCCGTGATTGAAATTCCAACCATCTTCAACCTTTGGTGGGAAATTATACTTGTGCTTTTCCTTGTTCTCACCAGCAATCTGCTTATCTGTCTCCATTGAGTACTTTAAAAAGTACGCATTCATCTTGTCAAATGTGTATTGAACTATTGCCGTCACGGGTAATGCACGTACACCCTTGAGCACCTTATTGAAGCATGCTGCCATGTTGCTTGTCATTTGACCGTACCTCCGGCCATCTTCATCGAAAGCACGTGCCCACTTATTCCTTTCTACAATGTTCTTATTGAGAAAGTCAAGACCTCCTGCATCAAGTTTCTTGTGTGTGAGCAATGCATTGTACAAGTTGGCGAACCGCTTTTCGGAGAAAGCGAAATAACAATCTTGAAGATCATCGGCCAACTCCTTGATACCACATGCCCTATAAAGGTTTGCACAAAAGTGCCTCATGCACCATCGATGGTGCAACTTTGCATGTCCGGGAATGTCAATCACCACCGCGTTTAGAATTCCTTGATGGCGATCCGATATGACACAAATTTCCCTTTCAGCCGGTATTACCCTTGTTCTCAATTGACGCAAGAACCACTCCCAGTTATCATTGTTCTCGACCTCAACCAAAGCGAAAGCCAAAGGCAAAACCCGGTTATTGGCATCACTTGCTATTGCAACCAATATAGTGCCCTTGTATTGTTCGGTCAAGAACGTGCCATCAATGGCGATGACGGGGCGACAATGCTCAAAATCCCTCACGCATTGCTCAAAGGCCCAAAATGCATGGAAAAATACTCTGACGGTCCTCCCGTTGTGAATCAATGTTTGGTGCCCATGAGGCTCGACCACGTGAACCATGCCTGGGTTTGTGGCAGCCATAGCTAACAACAACCTAGGGAGTCAGTTGTATGCTTCCTGCCAATTGCCATACAACATCTTGAATGCGGCTTGCTTCGCCTTCCATGCCTTGCCGTACTTCACCTTGTAATGAAAGATGGCTTTCACAAGGTCAATGACACTCTTAATGCTCATTGTTGGAAGTGTGGATATTGAGTTGGAAAACCTGTAAGCGATGAACTCAGACGTGAGTTGTCTGTGTTCTTGG
Source organism: Elymus sibiricus (assembly GCA_039707655.1). Classification (NCBI taxonomy): domain Eukaryota; kingdom Viridiplantae; phylum Streptophyta; class Magnoliopsida; order Poales; family Poaceae; genus Elymus; species Elymus sibiricus. The sequence continues at coordinate 279,336,349 of CM077665.1, forward strand.
GACACAAGCTTGCCATCCGCATTCTTGTGTCGGCACATGTGACTTGGTACACAACTCACTATGCGCCAAGTGTGACCTCCTTTCCATGGCCTTGCACGCACAATCCATGGACATGTTGCCACTTCACATTCAACCATGTAACGCACATTGACGTCCGAGTTGTCCACTTTATGTGGACGATAATGCGTAACTGAGTAGTTGTCGAGCCACATCTTCAATTCCAAGAAGGATTCAAACTCACAACCGGGATATATCCCGTTCTTGCCATCTCCCAAATCACGGTGAGAACTTGGCCTAGCTCCAAGAGATATACATTTGCCACCATCTACAACGGCTTCATCCGTGAGACTAAGATCCTTGAACAATGCTGTCTTGTGATCCCATCGGAATACCTTCTTAAATGCTTCGGCCTCCTTCGCCGTGAACCCCTCCTCATCAACTTCTTCATCGGGACCATCATCATCCGAGTCCGATGCATATGAACGGGAAAAAGGGATGGATTGGTCCATTGTCTCTTGCAAATTATATTTGTCGAGATCACCCACATTGTTCTCATGGAGATCAACTTCGTTGTCATCCTCCTCGTACTCATCATTATCCTCTTGAAAAGCTTCATTTTGGTTGTCTGAAATCGGGCTCAATGTTGGCCAAACTTGTTGCGTGAAATGAGGTTCACTCATTTGATCTTGGCTCACGGGTGGAGGAGTACTAGCAACCAACGGGGAGGGGTTCCGGTTCAAGTCCAAATGCAAATTAGACTCAACCTTCTTGGAGGCAAATAACTCAAGAGCCTTGTCTAGAGATTTGGCAACCGTCTCCTTGTATGCAACCCAACGTTGCTCGGAGTTCACACACATTGTCTTCCAACGGATGTGCATTCCAAAGCCAATATTATGCCTTCCCTCCAACTCAACAACGTCACTTGGGTCCATCCAATTCAAATCCTTCCTCACTAGTTCCAAGACATCTGCATAGCTAGGACTACTATCAAACACCATGTCAAGCTCATCCGGGTCCGGCTCAACATTGCCTTTCAAAAAGGCCTCTTTATCCGCATGATGAACATAAACACATGTTCTTCCCATCCCTACAAAAATAAAAAACACACATATATCCAATAAGTACTTAACCGAATATTTGCACAAAGTACATAAGCCCTAACAATAGCATAACCCTAACCCTAACCCCAACATAACAACACACATAACCCTAACCCTAGCATAGTAGGAACCCTAACCCTAGCAAATTGGGAAAGATACATAACATGTTTCCACACAAATTTCCAAAACCAAGCAACAACTAGGGTTTCCCCAAACTAGCAAGATATGAGCTAATGTGACAATTCCTATGGATGAAAACGAGGGGATCGGAGGATATTACCTTAAGGGAGGGGTTCGCTTCGAAATCCACGGACAAATACTCCAGATTTGCAATATTTGAGAAGGATTTGAGAGGGGGAGAGCGGGGGAGAGAAGGGTGTGGGTGGGGTGGGGGTGTGTGGGGTGGGGGGGTGGGGGCAGCCTAAGTGACACACAGGCAGTGCAGCGCCTAAAGTCTAGGCGCTGCACATTACACAGTGCAGCGCCTATCTCACAGGCGCTGCACTGCTGGCTGTGGAGCCTCGCCTGGCCCCGGGCTGCCACGCTGGCCGGGAGTGCGGCGCCTAAGACCAAGGCGCTGCATAGTACAGTGCAGCGCCCGGCTGTCAGGCGCCACACAAAACAGACAGTTTGTGAATTTTTTCGAAGTGCAATCCAGATCGTGAATTAGTTTCGCACAAAGGTCAAATATGTGTTTTTTGCCTCAGTTAGAGCAGCTCTACCACTGGAACGCATGTCCACTACACGCCCTTCTGGATAGCCCATCACGTTTGTGCCCAGGAAACCATGATTCGAGTCACGGGAGCCCCATTTGTTGTGCTTCCTCTGTTTCTTATTTTATTTGCAAACCAGCACATCGAGCCGCTCTGGGTCAGATTTTCTACTGGGAATGCACAGTGCACTGCATTCAGCCCGTATATATTTTCTCTTTCAGTCTCCTGTGTTTTAGCATTTATTCAGTGTTTGCCTAATTACAAAATTCTATGATTTTAAAATGTCAATAACTAAAGAACTGTGCATTGGATTAAAATATTTTAAATATGAAAAATGCTTAAAATTTCATGTAGTTTAATAATATGCAGCTTTCATCCATGTTTAAAAAAATGTTTAAATTGTTGTTTGGTTTAAATTTGACTAATCACTCGCTGAAACAATTTGTCGAATATCTAAATAACCGTAGCTCCGAATTAAATAAACTACATATGTAACTTGACTAGAAAAAAATGTGTAGAATCTCGTGGCACACTTTATATTGTTGTTTAACAAATATAAAATATGTTTAGTACAGATCTGGACCAACTTCATAATTTGCATATGGGGCCGTTTCGGAAATACTATATGTTGCTTCCGACCTCATTTAATATGCCTAGATGTCTAGTTTACTTATGCTTCACCTCTTGCCATGTTTAACAACATTTAATATTGTTGAGTACCTAATCGAGATTGAACTAAGTAATTCAAATGTGGAGTTTCGTCAATATGCAACTCGTTGCATATTGAGCTTCACTTAATGTGTACTATTTGATTGTTGTGCGTTGTCATGTCATGCATAACATGCATCATATTTGAATGTGCATCATACCATGAATATGTTGTGGTGTTATCATGTGTTGATTGTTGTTTCTGGATTGCTTCTTCTCGATAGAGTTCCGAAAGCGTTCGGAGTGTGAGGATTCGTTCGACTACGTTGGTTCGTCTTCTTCATGGATTCGTTCTTCTTCCAAGCGGGATCTCAGGCGAGATGATCATTTCCCTGGATACCATTACTTTCATTGCCATGCTAGATGTCTCGTTTCTATCGTTGTCTCGCTACCTATCTACATCACCAAGCAAAGGGAGGAGGGCGGACCTGTTCCTGCCGAATTCAGATCCGGCCCCCCGACCAGATTGACCTCCTAGGTATGTCAAGCCTCCCAAATTGCCATGAAAAGCCTCTAACCCCTCCACATCCCAGCAAAACATTGTTTGGCTATGTTACCGTTTGCTCAGCCCTTCTTATAGCGTAGCTAGTTGCAGGTGCAAGCTCTTTCCATGTGCAACATGGATATTTTGATATATCACAATATTATTGCTATTTAATTTAATGCACATATATACTTGGTAAAGGGTGGAAGGCTTGGCCTTTTGCTCGGTGTTTTTGTTCCACTCTTGCCGCCCTAGTTACTTGTGTACCGGTGTTATGTTCCATAATTGAGCGCTCCTAACATGCTCGGGGTTGTTATGGGGACCCCCTTGATTTTCGTTTTAGGATAAAACTTGTCTGGCAAGGCCCAACATTGGTACTATTTGCTTAATAACAACTAAAATTTGCATAGGGCATGATCACCCCATGGATAATTAATCAACCCCCCGGGCCAGTGCTCCTCATGAGTGTTGGTCCAAACCGAGCGATGTCCGGCGCCCCCTGGTCACCCGGGGTTTCAGCCAACCCGACGTCTAGCTCCTCTGGTAGTGCCCTGAGAAAGAGATACGCGCGGCTCCTATTGGGATCTGGCCTGCCGGGAGGTCTTGCTGGACTTGTTTTACCTTTCTCGAACGTCTTGTGCGAGGAATTCCGAAAATACTTCGGGCTATCTCGAGGTTGCGGTTTTCCAGTGGAATTGCCTAGGAAGATCACGAGATTCGTGGTCGAGGTTATTCCCGCGGCGTGTGGTTAGTTTGTGATGGATGAGTTGGAGCACCCCTGCAGGGTTAAATCTTTCGGAAAGCCATGCCCGCGGTTACGTGGCAACTTGGAAACTTTGTTTAACACCCGGTCATAGCAAACTTAAAGTAAACTCAAATAAAATACACCAACTGTGTGCGTAACCGTGACCGTCTCTTTTCGTGAGGTCTGCTCCGAAAGAGAACGCGGTGGGGTTGTGTTTGTTCGTAAGTAGGTGTTCAGGATCTCTTAGAGATTATTACTAGTTCATGTCCGTATATTCGACAATCATCCCCCCTTAATTCTTGTACTCGTAAGTTAGCCACTCAAATAAATGCTTAGTGCTTGCTGCAGCCTCACCACTTAACCATACCTTACCCATTAAGCTTTAATAGTCTTGATACCCTTGGAAATGAGATTGCTGAGTCCCCGTGGCTGACAGATTACTACAACAACAGTTGTAGGTACAGGTAATGCGATGATTTGACGTGAGCGCGATGCTTGTTTGATTTGGAGTTCTTCTTCTTCTTCTTCAGCGATCATAGGATGGGTTCCAGGCGGCAGCCTGGGATAGCAAGGATGGATGTCATTTTATCGTTTGATTTCGTCCGTAGTCGGACCCTGCTCTTCTGTATGTTGTTTGGATATGTTGTTGTATTGATGTGATATTGATGTAGCTTGTGGCGAGTGTAAGCCAATTCCATATACTCATCTCTTCTTTACATGTACTTGTAATGATATCCATTCTTGCGAAACGACGAGATGCGCTTCTATCCCTGTCGAGGCCCTCGTGCCAAATTAAGGATAGGATCGCATCTTGGGCGTGACACGCCACCCATGTACCTCGAGCCGGGCATGGAGATAGTGTACATCTCCAATGAGGACTAAGGTAGTTTATGTTAGTTGATTTGCGTAGTATGTCGATTTTGGCATTTGCATGCTTTTGTATGGATCTAAGGTTTGTCATATGAGATATCCGAATACATAGGAGCAAATTTAAGGCATGACCGGTCACTATCCGCGGACACGCCCGAACGCGTCTGCACACACGTTTGAGGGATAAGATTTACTGTATGCATTTGTAGATGCTCTGAGCTATCACTCACTCACCTCACCAACGGCCATTGCGAGCTTAATCTGTGTTGTATGAACTCTGAACTAAAACCAAGCTATGCGCACACGAGATGAGACCTAGCTATGAGGACCTAGGCTACCAGATAGTGAAGGCGTCCACATGCCAATGATCTGAGGCCAACTTACGCACGATCCAAAATCGTTCGGCCGTGTCGATTTGGGACTAAACGAACACAAAACGCGGCTCAACGGCGGAGAGCAAGCGGACAAATGTATATTTGTTGTTCGCTTTTGACCCATTCCCGGCTCAAATTTGGGTCGCGTTTGCGTCGAAACAGACATGCGTGGACGGGCGGGATGCGTGCCCATGTCCTCCCCCGGCCCGCTCATCAGGTACACTGATGCCCCTTTTTCTCTCCCCCCGTCCCCCTCCCCCGTGCACAAACCCTCCCATAGCCGCTGCCATTTTCCCGGCCGCCTCACTCACCAACTCCCACCCCACCAGCTCAACCACCGGCTTGGTGCATCCCTCGCCCCGGCACGGGCGGCCAACCGATAGATCTGCTGCGGCGAGATTTGGAGCATCCTACCAGCCGGATTTGATGCATCCGGCCGGTTACCGGATGACCCAGCCCCGACAGCGCCTCGGCGTCGCAAGCCGGTTTTGATTCTGGCTCTAGCCGGTCGGATCTATCCCATCGTCGGTTCGCCGGCAAAGTCACGCCTGGTTGTTGCGCAAAGTCACACCCGGTTGTCGCCCAGGTTCGGCGCTGGCCCAGCGGCTCGTCGGCTCACAATTGCCGCTCATAAAGTGCGATGACTGCCCGCGGCAGGTCATGCACCGCGTTTCCACGATACCGAAACATTCCGGATTGGTGTTTTTCAAGTGCAAAAAAGATGGGGTATGTGTTTCTTTTGCTTCGGTTGTGCTCTCGGATTCGATGCAATTTCGGTAGCTTATTGTTTGCTCAAATTTGTGTGTAGGATGGATGCAAGTTTTGGTATTGGGAAGAACAATACATCGATCTATTGGATAGCATGAAACTTGTTAGATGCTCATGCACTCGTTACTAGAACTGAGGCTAGAGATGAGACTAGAGAAGACAGTAGAGGAAAAGCAACGTCTACTTTTTTAGAATCAAAGATGAAAAAAGTGTGCAAGCTCGAGAATCCGCATATCAACAATGAAGACATAGAGAAGATATTAGTCCAACTAGTGGGAGCAGTTATGGAAGTTGTATGTCTTTTAAAATGTCTAATTGTGGTTCTTGTTTTTTTTTGTCTTGCTCCTGTAGCAAAGAATTGGTGAATGTATGCATCAAAATGGCTTTGGTGGAATAAATAAATGTGTTTCAATGGCAACAAAAATTGTGTACATAAGGGCACCAACCTACCGTAGCGGACCAGATGCGACCGCGCGTTGGGCGCATGGCCAGCGCATCCAGAAAAACGGCAAAACATTGCCTCATTGTTCTACCCAAACAGACAAAATTCAGATAAAAAAGGCCGGACGTTTGGGATCATGCATTGGATTTGGCCTAATGATTTACATCTCTTGCAGGAAGACAGACAAAGTACACGGGTTAGATTCTGAACTAACAGCTTCAGTCCAAAATAGCGTGATGCGGTCAAGGCTAAGAGCATGGTTAATAGTATAGCCAACTCTTGACTGTATGATGTTATCATGTCATATATAGTCATCACTTTTAGTCACTCATACAATAAGGTTAGCTGTAAGATTGACTATAAATGCAGTACTTTTCTCCATCATCTCTCTACCTTTTTCTTCATATTTATTGTATATGTCTAGGGGCACGCATATAGCTAGTCTCTTATATGAGAGCCCACTCCAATCACTTTTTCATGTCTCCCTTCTTCATATAGGCAAAATTACCATATAAGCAAGCTATAAGCTCATTGTTGTACTTGCTCTAAGTGCGTTCTGCTCACAACGCCGAAGTTGTTGAATCTCTATCTAAGGTTCCCTTTCCTGGTAGATGACCACGTCATGTCCCGACCTTCATCCAACCTTGCTCCCGACCTTTCGCTAGTCGTTTCGTCATATGGGCCAATCCCGGCAAAAAGCAAAGCCACGTGAGTCAACGCACATGACCAAAACTCACACGCATATCGCTAGGGTTATGTGAGGTCACCATTGCCACCCGGGCCAATTGATCATTTGCCCCATCTTTGCTCTGCCCCGGCCGATATGCCCCACCTTACATTGCAATTCATAAAATGCTTCATCGTTGCTTTGCCTCTATATAAAATGCCCCACACTTAACTTGATGGTGTATCTTTACCGTATAATACAAATATAAGGGTGGACAACACCAAAATACCCTAGAACAAAAAACAAAATGTTAACAACCCATGCAATCTTGTTTGAATGCCTAAAATTTTCAGATTTTGTCCACAAAACAATATGCCCAGAATAATCTGAAAAACTTACAGAAAATCAAATATATTCATAGTACTGTATTGTGCAAATTTCAGTCAATTCTAAACACGGAACAAAGAAAAAAATGTGATTTCAAAGTTCTATCCAGATTTGTTCAAAAACCGATCGAAAAAATTAAATTCCCAGAAAAATCTGAAAAGTTTACAGAATATCAAGTATATTCATAGTAGTCTACTGCTTAGATTTCAGCCAATCTTCTCTACTCCTAAAGGGGGAGTTGGTACGTCGTTCGTCTCATACCCCCCTCCCGCGATTTTTCAATGCAAATCTCACCTCAATCTGGTTATTATTGCCGATTTTTTCTTGCCATACCAATCGATTGTAACTAAGGAAGCCCGTAATCTCAATATATAGAAACTTTCCATGTGGGTGCAAGTTATTTAGTATTTATTTATGGGAAAGAATCAATCATGGATCTCTAATCAATCTTTAAAGACCAAATCTAAATTAATTAACCTTATTATACATCGCTCAATCACATTAATTAATTTTTTCTATACATCACCCAAACTATATTAAATAATCTTACCATATGTCACTACGTCTCTGTTTCTAAAGGGGGAGTGGATAGGTCCTTACGTGTGGTTTATTTTCGCCTCGATGGTTTATTTTTGACTCATCTTTTTATGCTGATTTTTATGCCTTGCACATTTTCGCTGATTTTTTTTCTCAATTGAACCCCGCCTTCCCGTTTGTAATACCAATTTGTATAACTTGCAAAAATTTGAATGTATCAGAAATTTCCATGTGGGCGCAAGTTACTTAGTAATGTGTTTATGGGAAAGATTCAATTAGGGTCAATCTCTAAACACCAAATCTGAATTAATTAATCTTACATACGTCGCTCAATTAATTAATCTTTTGATATGTCGCTCAATTGCATTAATTAATATCTACTCCTAAAGGGAGTTGGTAGGTTGTTTCGGTTCGTTTCATACCCAATCGAACGACGATGTCTGCTCCTCTACACTCTCGCGTTGCCAAGGACATGGGCCAAGCCCAGGCCAGTGAGGCAGCCACAACAAAGCCAGCCGTAACATCTCGCTCGCCTCCTTGGCTGCGCCTCAGACTCTAGCCTCTGGTCCGTGCCACCATCTCGACTACTCCCCACATCCTACTAGTGCACCGCCGGCCGCCACCCAGCCCACTTCGTATCAACCTCTCTGACCCCATGGTTGCGCTCGCCCTTGTCCTCGCTGGCGTTGCAGCTGGAGACAACATCGAACCCACCACTGCTTCTAGTGGCATCGGGTCCTTCATGTTGCTCTACCGCCTCACAGCCGAGGAGACTTGGTGCTATCCACCAGCGCGACCCCGCCCTGGTTTCCATCACCGATTCCTCAGCATCTCGTAGCCATATCTCCCTCGTGTGCATCTCATCGACGGTGACGATGACATCCCCGCCGCGGCCAAGGTCATGTCCGACACGTTGAGAGCGATGAGGTTATCACGCACATGCTGTAGGAGGAGCTCCCAATGGTCACCATACTTGAGGCTTCGGTGGCCACATGTATGCCGGCGAGCAGCGCACCACCTTCCTCACACAATAGTGGTTCCTCCGCGAGATCGTCGGCCATCTACCCGTAGGTAAATTTTGGTATTTAAACATCTCTTCACTCTCCTTAGGTGAACTCTGGTACAGTTTTAGTGTATGTAGAATAGTAGAAGCAGAGGGCATCATGGAGCTGTTCAGATCATGTAGAGGCCTAAGATAAAGATGTGCATGATGGTAAGGTTATCGACTGAGATCCTAGGTAATTGAGGATTAAGAGAGAGAGAGAGAGAGAGAGAGAGAGAGAGAGAGAGAGAGAGAGCTCTGCATGCATTGAGTCAGTGCGCATCTCCGCACTCCTGCGTCACCAAGCACATGGGCCAAGCCCAGCCCCATGAGGCAGCCCTTAACAAAGCCAACACTAGCATGTCCCTCGCCTCCTTGGCCGTGCCTCCGACTCCAGCCTCTGGTCCATGCCACCATCTTGACTACTCCCCACATCCTACTAGTGTGTTTTTGGCCGCCGCCCGCCCACGTCGTGTCAACCTCTAAGACCTCGTGGTTGCACTCACCCTTGTCCTTGCTGGCATCGCAGCCGGAGGAGACATCAACCCCACCAATGTCGCCAGTGGTGCCAGGTCCTTCACGTTGTTCTACCGCCTCGTAGCCGAGGAGACTTGGTGCAATCCACCAGCGTGACCCCGCCCTGATATACACCACCGATTCCTCAGCATCTCGTACCATCTCTCCCTTGTGTGTATCTCATCGATGACCATGATGACGTCCCGGCCGCAGCCAAGGTCATGTACGACACATCAAGAGCGACGAGGTCACCACGCACATGTTGTAGGATGAGCTCGCACGTGTCACCATACTCGAGGCTTCAGCGGCCTCCTGTACACCAGTGAGCAGCGCAACACCATCCCCGCACAACAGTGGTTCCTCCGCGAGATCGTCGGCCATCTACCTCTAGGTAAATTTAGGTATTCAAAAGTCTCTTCACTCTCCTTGGGTGAACTCCGATACAGTTCTAGTGTATGTAGAACAGTAGAAGCAGAGGGCTTTATGGAGCCGTTCAGTTCGTGTAGGGGCCTGAGATAACGATGTGCATGATGTCAAGGTTATCGACGGAGTTTCTAGGTAATTGAGGATTAAGAGAGAGAGAGAGAGAGAGAGAGAGAGAGAGAGAGAGAGAGAGAGAGAAAGAGAGAGAGAGAGAGAGATATAGATAGATAGATAGATAGATAGATATATAGATAGATAGATAGAGAGAGAGAGATAGAGAGATCCGCATCGAGTCAGTGAGCTGGTGATATAGTGCAGCTGCATGCTACCCTGGATGGTGCAGCGGCGTGGATTTCGGTGTGTCCTGACCTCTGCCTCCACTATTGTGTGGCACCGACCTTCCCCTACACCATCACCACCCCCTCCCCCATGTCTTAGTCCTGCTCGATGTGTTCCTCTTCGGCGCGATCCTACCTCCTATTCCTCACTGGATGGCTACACCAACACGGCTCACCTCCACATACCGTTGATGTTGAGATCATCGGCCTAAGTTTCAATGCACATCCTAAATTTCAGTTACTTGGAATCAAGGCCAATTTCAGTCGATGCCAAAGTAAACTACCACATGTAAGTTTAGGGGCATGCATTAGTTTCAGGCTAGGGATTTCATGGTTGTCGAACTTTTGCTCATACGGTGTAGTAGAAATGTAGGCTTCATTATCCAAAAGTTACCTGACCAGAACTGCACTCTTCTTCCCTTTAGTTGTGTTCTTAACCAATGAATTATTACTTAATCAGCGTATGCTTGTTTGCTTTCCTCGCCTATATATTCGGATGAGGGGTACCCCATGCTGTTGTTAGATTAATCATGAACCAAGAGAGCATAGTGGAGGGAGGGGAGAAACCAATATAGGTCTCTTTCGTCGAGGCTACAGAGGATTGGATTTGATTCATCGAGGCTACGCAAAATGGGCTTTATTATTTACTAACCATGTTTCTGCATGTTTGGACGACCAGGGTATAGGTGAATATGTTTATATAAATGGTTCATCAAAATATGAATTTTATTGAAATGTTATTAGACCTATCGGTGTGTTAAATACAAAGCTTGTGCTAAAAGTTTAGGGGATAGGGTAACCTTTCACTTTTGATTCCTATATTGTCTGTTGATTTCACATCTGGAGGTACGATAATAGCCAGGAAGCTACCGTTTAGTTAGTGAGATATTCTATCATCACTTCCATAAAGACATCTATTAGAGAAAGATTAGACTCCTACCTTTTTCAGCAGCTAGATCCTTAGATGCAAAGTTAAAGAAAAAAACCTGTACCTATTCTGATAGACGTGATCATCATTTTACATATGTGTATGTAAGGCAACTTTAGATCAAATTTTATAAGATATGTTGATGTCTTATAAGCTGGTCGCTCGGTGCTAGGCCAGCAGGAATTGTTCATAAAATATTTGTTTGATATGAGATGACTCAGCACATCGAGCCGCTCTGGGTCAGATTTGCTACTGGGAATGCACAGTGCACTGCATTCAGCCCGTATATATTTTCTCTTTCAGTCTCCTGTGTTTTAGCATTTATTCAATGTTTTGCCTAATTACAAAATTCTATGATTTTAAAATGTCAATAAATAAAGAACTGTGCATTGGATTAAAATATTTTAAATATGAAAAATGCTTAAAATTTCATGTAGTTTAATAATATGCAGCTTTCATCCATGTTTAATTTTTTTTAAATTGTTGTTTGGTTTAAATTTGACTAATCACTCGCTGAAACAATTTGTCGAATATCTAAATAACCGTAGCTCCGAATTAAATAAACTACATATGTAACTTGACTAGAAAAAAATGTGTAGAATCTCGTGGCACACTTTATATTGTTGTTTAACAAATATAAAATATGTTTAGTACAGATCTGGACCAACTTCATAATTTGCATATGGGGCCGTTTCGGAAATACTATATGTTGCTTCCGACCTCATTTAATATGCCTAGATGTCTAGTTTACTTATGCTTCACCTCTTGCCATGTTTAACAACATTTAATATTGTTGAGTACCTAATCGAGATTGAACTAAGTAATTCAAATGTGGAGTTTCGTCAATATGCAACTCGTTGTATATTGAGCTTCACTTAATGTGTACTATTTGATTGTTGTGCGTTGTCATGTCATGCATAACATGCATCATATTTGAATGTGCATCATACCATGAATATGTTGTGGTGTTATCGTGTGTTGATTGTTGTTTCCGGATTGCTTCTTCTCGATAGAGTTCCGAAAGCGTTCAGAGTGTGAGGATTCGTTCGACTACGTTGCTTGGTCTTCTTCATGGATTCGTTCTTCTTCCAAGCGGGATCTCAGGCAAGATGATCATTTCCCTGGATACCATTACTATCATTGCCATGCTAGATGTCTCGTTTCTATCGATGTCTCGCGACCTACCATTTGTATGTCAAGCCTCCCAAATTGCCATGAAAAGCCTCTAACCCCTCCACATCCCAGCAAAACATTGTTTGGCTATGTTACCGTTTGCTCAGCCCTTCTTATAGCATTGCTAGTTACAGGTGCAAGCTCTTTCCATGTGCAACATGGATATTTTGATATATCACAATATTATTGCTATTTAATTTAATGCACATATATACTTGGTAAAGGGTGGAAGGCTTGGCCTTTTGCTCGGTGTTTTTGTTCCACTCTTGCCGCCCTAGTTACTTGTGTACCGGTGTTATGTTCCATAATTGAGCGCTCCTAACAAGCTCGGGGTTGTTATGGGGACCCCCTTGATTTTCGTTTTAGGATAAAACTTGTCTGGCAAGGCCCAACATTGGTACTATTTGCTTAATAACAACTAAAATTTGCATAGGGCATGATCACCCCATGGATAATTAATCAACCCCCGGGCCAGTGCTCCTCATGAGTGTTGGTCCAAACCGAGCGATGTCCGGCGCCCCCTGGTCACCCGGGGTTTCAGCCAACCTGACGTCTAGCTCATCTGGTAGTGCCCTAAGAAAGAGATACGCGCGGCTCCTATTGGGATCTGGCCTGCCGGGAGGTCTTGCTGGACTTGTTTTACCTTTCTCGAACCTCTTGTGCGAGGAATTCCGAAAATACTTCGGGCTATCTCGAGGTTGTGGTTTTCCAGTGGAATTGCCTAGGAAGATCACGAGATTCGTGGTCGAGGTTATTCCCGCGGCGTGTGGTTAGTTTGTGATGGATGAGTTGGAGCACCCCTGCAGGGTTAAATCTTTTGGAAAGCCATGCCCGCGGTTACGTGGAAACTTGGAAACTTTGTTTGACACCCGGTCATAGCAAACTTAAAGTAAACTCAAATAAAATACACCAAATGTGTGCGTAACCGTGACCGTCTCTTTTCGTGAGGTCTGCTCCGAAAGAGAACACGGTGGGGTTGTGTTTGTTCGTAAGTAGGTGTTCAGGATCTCTTAGAGATTATTACTAGTTCACGTCCGTATATTCGACAATCATCCCCCCTTAATTCTTGTACTCGTAAGTTAGCCACTCAAATAAATGCTTAGTGCTTGCTGCAGCCTCACCACTTAACCATACCTTACCCATTAAGCTTTAATAGTCTTGATACCCTTGGAAATGAGATTGCTGAGTCCCCGTGGCTCACAGATTACTACAACAACAGTTGCAGGTACAGGTAATGCGATGATTTGACGTGAGCGCGATGCTTGTTTGATTTGGAGTTCTTCTTCTTCTTCTTCATCGATCATAGGATTGGTTCCAGGCGGCAGCCTGGGATAGCAAGGATGGATGTCATTTTATCGTTTGATTTCGTCCGTAGTCGGACCCTGCTCTTCTGTATGTTGTTTGGATATGTTGTTGTATTGATGTGATATTGATGTAGCTTGTGGCGAGTGTAAGCCAATTCCATATACTCATCTCTTCTTTACATGTACTTGTAATGATATCCATTCTTGCGAAACGACGAGATGCGCTTCTATCCCTGTCGAGGCCCTCGTGCCAAAATAAGGATAGGATCGCATCTTGGGCGTGACACGCCACCCATGTACCTCGAGCCGGGCATGGAGATAGTGTACATCTCCAATGAGGACTAAGGTAGTTTATGTTAGTTGATCTGCGTAGTACGTCGATTTTGTCATTTGCAAGCTTTTGTATGGATCTAAGGTTTGTCATATGAGATATCCGAATACATAGGAGCAAATTTAAGGCATGACCGGTCACTATCCGCGGACACGCCCGAACGCGTCTGCACACACGTTTGAGGGATAAGATTTACTGTATGCAGTTGTATGAACTCTGAACTAAAACCAAGCTATGCGCACACGAGATGAGACCTAGCTATGAGGACCTAGGCTACCAGATAGTGAAGGCGTCCACATGCCAATGATCTGAGGCCAACTTACGCACGATCCAAAATCGTTCGGCCGTGTCGATTTGGGACTAAACAAACACAAAACGCGGCTCAACGGCGGAGAGCAAGCGGACAAATGTCTATTTGTTGTTCGCTTTTGACCCATTCCCGGCTCAAATTTGGGTCGCGTTTGCGTAGAAACAGACACGCGTGGACGGGCGGGATGCGTGCCCATGTCCTCCCCCGGCCCGCTCATCAGGGACACCGATGCCCCTTTTTCTCTCCCCCCGTCCCCCTCCCCCGTGCACAAACCCTCCCATAGCCGTTGCCATTTTCCCGGCCGCCTCGCTCACCAACTCCCACCCCACCAGCTCAACCACCGGCTTGGTGCATCCCTCGCCCCGGCACGGGCGGCCAACCGATAGATCTGCTGCGGCGAGATTTGGAGCATCCTACCAGCCGGATTTGATGCATCCGGCCGGTTACCGGATGACACAGCCCCGACAGCGCCTCGGCGTCGCAAGCCGGTTTTGATTCTGGCTCTAGCCGGTCGGATCTATCCCATCGTCGGTTCGCCGGCAAAGTCACGCCTGGTTGTTGCGCAAAGTCACACCCGGTTGTCGCCCAGGTTCGGCGCTGGCCCAGCGGCTCGTCGGCTCATAATTGCCGCTCATAAAGTGCGATGACTGCCCGCGGCAGGTCATGCACCGCGTTTCCACGATACCGAAACATTCCGGATTGGTGTTTTTCAAGTGCAAAAAAGATGGGGTATGTGTTTCTTTTGCTTCGGTTGTGCTCTCGGATTCGATGCAATTTCGGTAGCTTATTGTTTGCTCAAATTTGTGTGTAGGATGGATGCAAGTTTTGGTATTGGGAAGAACAATACATCGATCTATTGGATAGCATGAAACTTGTTAGATGCTCATGCACTCGTTACTAGAACTGAGGCTAGAGATGAGACTAGAGAAGACAGTAGAGGAAAAGCAACGTCTACTTTTTTAGAATCAAAGATGAAAAAAGTGTGCAAGCTCGAGAATCCGCATATCAACAATGAAGACATAGAGAAGATATTAGTCCAACTAGTGGGAGCAGTTATGGAAGTTGTATGTCTTTTAAAATGTCTAATTGTGGTTCGTGTTTTTTTTGTCTTGCTCCTGTAGCAAAGAATTGGTGAATGTATGCATCAAAATGGCTTTGGTGGAATAAATAAATGTGTTTCAATGGCAACAAAAATTGTGTACATAAGGGCACCAACCTACCGTAGCGGACCAGATGCGTCCGCGCGTTGGGCGCATGGCCAGCGCATCCAGAAAAACGGCAAAACGTTGCCTCATTGTTCTACCCAAACAGACAAAATTCAGATAAAAAAGGCCGGACGTTTGGGATCATGCATTGGATTTGGCCTAATGATTTACATCTCTTGCAGGAAGACAAACAAAGTACACGGGTTAGATTCTGAACTAACAGCTTCAGTCCAAAATAGCGTGATGCGGTCAAGGCTAAGAGCATGGTTAATAGTATAGCCAACACTTGACTGTATGATGTTATCATGTCATATATAGTCATCACTTTTAGTCACTCATACAATAAGGTTAGCTGTAAGATTGACTATAAATGTAGTACTTTTCTCCATCATCTCTCTACCTTTTTCTTCATATTTATTGTATATGTCTAGGGGCACGCATATAGCTAGTCTCTTATATGAGAGCCCACTCCAATCACTTTTTCATGTCTCCCTTCTTCATATAGGCAAAATTACCATATAAGCAAGCTATAAGCTCATTGTTGTACTTGCTCTAAGTGCGTTCTGCTCACAACGCCGGAGTTGTTGAATCTCTATCTAAGGTTCCCTTTCCTGGTAGATGACCACGTCATGTCCCGACCTTCGTCCAACCTTGCTCCCGACCTTTTGCTAGTCGTTTCGTCATATGGGCCAATCCCGGCAAAAAGCAAAGCCACGTGAGTCAACGCACACGACCAAAACTCACACGCATATCGCTAGGGTTATGTGAGGTCACCATTGCCACCCGGGCTAATTGATCATTTGCCCCATCTTTGCTCTGCCCCGGCCGATATGCCCCACCTTACATTGCAATTCATAAAATGCTTCATCGTTGCTTTGCCTCTATATAAAATGCCCCACACTTAACTTGATGGTGTATCTTTACCGTATAATACAAATATAAGGGTGGACAACACCAAAATACCCTAGAACAAAAAACAAAATGTTAACAACCCATGCAATCTTGTTTGAATGCCTAAAATTTTCAGATTTTGTCCAAAAAACAATATGCCCAGAATAATCTGAAAAACTTACAGAAAATCAAATATATTCATAGTACTGTATTGTGCAAATTTCAGTCAATTCTAAACACGGAACAAAGAAAAAAATGTGATTTCAAAGTTCTATCCAGATTTGTTCAAAAACCGATCGAAAAAATTAAATTCCCAGAAAAATTTGAAAAGTTTACAGAATATCAAGTATATTCATAGTAGTCTATTGCTTAGATTTCAGCCAATCTTGTCTACTCCTAAAGGGGGAGTTGGTACGTCGTTCGTCTCATACCCCCCCTCCCGCGATTTTTCAATGCAAATCTCACCTCAATCTGGTTATTATTGCCGATTTTTTTCTTGCCATACCAATCGATTGTAACTAAGGAAGCCCGTAATCTCAATATATAGAAACTTGTCATGTGGGTGCAAGTTATTTAGTATTTTATTTATGGGAAAGAATCAATCATGGACAATCTCTAATCAATCTATAAAGACCAAATCTAAATTAATTAACCTTATTATACGTCGCTCAATCACATTAATTAATTTTTTCTATACATCACCCAAACTATATTAAATAATCTTACCATATGTCACTACATCTCTCTTTCTAAAGGGGGAGTGGATAGGTCCTTACGTGTGGTTTATTTTCGCCTCGATGGTTTATTTTTGACTCATCTTTTTATGCTGGTTTTTATGCCTTGCACATTTTCGCTGATTTTTTTTCTCAATTGAACCCCGCCTTCCCGTTTGTAATACCAATTTGTATAACTTGCAAAAAATTGAATGTATCAGAAATTTCCATGTGGGTGCAAGTTACTTAGTAATGTGTTTATGGGAAAGATTCAATTAGGGTCAATCTCTAAACACCAAATCTGAATTAATTAATCTTACATACGTCGCTCAATTAATTAATCTTTTGATATGTCGCTCAATTGCATTAATTAATATCTACTCCTAAAGGGAGTTGGTAGGTTGTTTCGGTTCGTTTCATACCCAATCGAACGACGATGTCTGCTCCTCTACACTCTCGCGTTGCCAAGGACATGGGCCAAGCCCAGGCCAGTGAGGCAGCCACAACAAAGCCAGCCGTAACATCTCGCTCGCCTCCTTGGCTGCGCCTCAGACTCTAGCCTCTGGTCCGTGCCACCATCTCGACTACTCCCCACATCCTACTAGTGCACCGCCGGCCGCCACCCAGCCCACTTCGTATCAACCTCTCTGACCCCATGGTTGCGCTCGCCCTTGTCCTCGCTGGCGTTGCAGCTGGAGACAACATCCAACCCACCACTGCTTCTAGTGGCATCGGGTCCTTCATGTTGCTCTACCGCCTCACAGCCGAGGAGACTTGGTGCTATCCACCAGCGCGACCTCGCCCTGGTTTCCATCACCGATTCCTCAGCATCTCGTAGCCATATCTCCCTCGTGTGCATCTCATCGACGGTGACGATGACATCCCCGCTGCGGCCAAGGTCATGTCCGACACGTTGAGAGCGATGAGGTTATCACGCACATGCTGTAGGAGGAGCTCTCAATGGTCACCATACTTGAGGCTTCAGAGGCCACATGTACGCCGGCGAGCAGCGCACCACCTTCCTCACACAATAGTGGTTCCTCCGCGAGATCGTCGGCCATCTACCCGTAGGTAAATTTTGGTATTTAAACATCTCTTCACTCTCCTTAGGTGAACTCTGGTACAGTTTTAGTGTATGTAGAATAGTAGAAGAAGAGGGCATCATGGAGCTGTTCAGATCATGTAGAGGCCTAAGATAAAGATGTGCATGATGGTAAGGTTATCGACTGGATTAAGAGAGAGAGAGAGAGAGAGAGAGAGAGCTCTGCATGCATTGAGTCAGTGCGCATCTCCGCACTCCTGCGTCACCAAGCACATGGGCCAAGCCCAGCCCCATGAGGCAGCCCATAACATAGCCAACACTAGCATGTCCCTCGCCTCCTTGGCCGTGCCTCAGACTCCAGCCTCTGGTCCATGCCACCATCTTGACTACTCCCCACATCCTACTAGTGTGTCGCTGGCCGCCGCCCGCCCACGTCGTGTCAACCTCTAAGACCTCGTGGTTGCACTCACCCTTGTCCTTGCTGGCATCGCAGCCGGAGGCGACATCAACCCCACCAATGTCGCCAGTGGCGCCAGGTCCTTCACGTTGTTCTACCGCCTCGCAGCCGAGGAGACTTGGTGCAATCCACCAGCGTGACCCCGCCCTGATTTACACCACCGATTCCTCAGCATCTCGTACCATCTCTCCCTTGTGTGTATCTCATCGATGACCATGATGACGTCCCGGCCGCAGCCAAGGTCATGTACGACACATCAAGAGCGACGAGGTCACCACGCACATGTTGTAGGATGAGCTCGCACGTGTCACCATACTCGAGGCTTCAGCGGCCTCCTGTACACCAGTGAGCAGCGCACCACCATCCCCGCACAACAGTGGTTCCTCCGCGAGATCGTCGGCCATCTACCTCTAGGTAAATTTAGGTATTCAAAAGTCTCTTCACTCTCCTTGGGTGAACTCCGATACAGTTCCAGTGTATGTAGAACAGTAGAAGCAGAGGGCTTTATGGAGCCGTTCAGTTCGTGTAGGGGCCTGAGATAACGATGTGCATGATGTCAAGGTTATCGACGGAGTTTCTAGGTAATTGAGGATTAAGAGAGAGAGAGAGAGAGAGAGAGAGAGAGAGAGAAAGAGAGAGAGAGAGAGAGAGAGAGATAGATAGATAGATAGATATATATATAGAGAGAGAGAGAGAGATAGAGAGATCCGCATCGAGCCAGTGAGCTGGTGATATGGTGCAGCTGCATGCTACCCTGGATGGTGCAGCGGCGTGGATTTCGGTGTGTCCTGACCTCTGCCTCCACTATTGTGTGGCACCGACCTTCCCCTACACCATCACCACCCCCTCCCCCATGTCTTAGTCCTGCTCGATGTGTTCCTCTTCGGCGCGATCCTACCTCCTATTCCTCACTGGATGGCTACACCAACACGGCTCACCTCCACATACCGTTGATGTTGAGATCATCGGCCTAAGTTTCAATGCACATCCTAAATTTCAGTTACATGGAATCAAGGCCAATTTCAGTCGAAGCCAAAGTAAACTACCACATGTAAGTTTAGGGGCACGCATTAGTTTCAGGCTAGGGATTTCATGGTTGTCGAACTTTTGCTCATACGGTGTAGTAGAAATGTAGGCTTCATTATCCAAAAGTTACCTGACCAGAACTGCACTCTTCTTGCCTTTAGTTGTGTTCTTAACCAATGAATTATTACTTAATCAGCGTATGCTTGTTTTCTTTCCTCGCCTATATATTCGGATGAGGGGTACCCCATGCTGTTGTTAGATTAATCATGAACCAAGAGAGCATAGTGGAGGGAGGGGAGAAACCAATATAGGTCTCTTTCGTCGAGGCTACAGAGGATTGGATTTGATTCATCGAGGCTACGCAAAATGGGCTTTATTATTTACTAACCATGTTTCTGCATGTTTGGACGACCAGGGTATAGGTGAATATGTTTATATAAATGGTTCATCAAAATATGGATTTTATTGAAATGTTATTAGACCTATCGGTGTGTTAAATACAAAGCTTGTGCTAAAAGTTTAGGGGATAGGGTAACCTTTCACTTTTGATTCCTATATTGTCTGTCGATTTCACATCTGGAGGTGCGATAATAGCCAGGAAGCTACCGTTTAGTTAGTGAGATATTCTATCATCACTTCCATAAAGACATCTATTAGAGAAAGATTAGACTCCTACCTTTTTCAGCAGCTAGATCCTTAGATGCAAAGTTAAAGAAAAAAACCTGTACCTATTCTGATAGACGTGATCATCATTTTACATATGTGTATGTAAGGCAACTTTAGATCAAATTTTATAAGATATGTTGATGTCTTATAAGCTGGTCGCTTGGTGCTAGGCCAGCAGGAATTGTTCATAAAATATTTGTTTGATATGAGATGACTCAGCACTCTAAAATCTTATGTATTGCAGATTTACTCTTTCCGATTCATAGTATTAAACGGGTTAATATGGAATACTCACAATTATAAACCATTTACTTAACAACAAATGCACAAAAATAGCATGCACAATAATTTGATTATATTGTGTTAATCTTTGTTGAATATCGTTTTAGGTTTTTAGCCACAACACTTTCAAGATCTTGTTTTGCTCACTTGAATGCAAAATGTCAAAGAAAACAAATATCCCTCTTGTCGTGTGTGGATTATGATTATATCCTTAAATAGCGGGCACCACAACTTGATGTCGGTGTACGTGTTCTAGATAAGCTTACACCTTGATAACACTCTAAATTTAGGAATGCAGTGAGTATGTGATGTATTTTTTTCCTGATGTGCATGCTGATACAAGTGGATAGTTGTTTGAGAAAATTATGTCTGAAATTCAAGATGGTATCATAAAAATAGTTGCTCCGGTGTTTTGAAGTTTATCGGTGAAGTGTAATATATTCGACCATTAGCAACACTTCTTCACCACAAGGCATAGATGTACCATGATATTATTTCTGGAAGTCAAGTTAAAATTTGTATCCACTGTGACTAACAAGTAAATTGTCTAGGTTGACCAAATTTGTATATTTTGAAACGTTTTCCTATTATCATGGTTGGAAGAGTACAGTTTAGTCCAGATATAATTAGTATACTTTACTTTGGTTCAGTTCAGGACATAGTAAGTATGCTTTAGAAGGAATAATTAAAATTCTCTGCTTCGAAGAACACGTCAGGCTTGCATTTTAAATCTTCATGTATTTCCGTTGTTCCAAATATTCTCCTATAGGTTTGTTAACTGTGATGCAAGTTAGTTTGCACTTCAAGAAATATCCATTTGTTATAACTTGTCAGTTTGTGCTTATCTGTAATTGCTAAAGGTAATTCAAAGAGATGTGCAGAAGGAGCTTCAACCCGCATGGTGGTTCGATAATGACAACCTCGCAAGGCCATCCCCATGGCTCGACAAAACTCTTTCAGGTTTGGTGCTCACTCCCTACCTGACAAATATCCATTGGATGTTATTATTTTGGTTACTTCATGGATGGATAGTTTGTTGCTATGGTTACTCCATGGACTAAGATGACATTTCCACTCGAACATTTCTATTACAAAACTGCCTACCTTTGTTCTAGAGAACTAAATTTTATCAGCATGCACCAGTGCCTAGAAATTCTTCCCTCGGAATGCTATTGTAGTTTCTGCCATCGTGAAATGTGTGAACTTCGTAATGAGACGAGTTTTCACCAATGGTCATGGCTCCAAAATTTCCTCTTCTTCAATTCATATGCTTAACTTCTCTTTTAGATAATGGAAGATTATTCCTTTGGCATCTAATGTTGAATTATTGTTTTTGGATAATTATGACTATATATTATTCTTTGACTATTTTAGATAAAATCAGAATTGTATTTTTTAGATAGGCTGGAAGGGAGGTCCTCATCTGGAACTGCTGAACATATGATATTTCATCAGTTTAAAAATCATGATAGCCCACTAGGATTGTATACTAAGATTAGCTTATTTAGTGTAGACTTTCTAATTTGTGGATAATGACAATTTCATATTATTTAGAGAGTTGTGTTGCTATAAAATATAGATGGAAAGCAAGATCATATATTTTGATTTCAGAATTAGAAGAGAACAAGTGCCTAAATCCAGAGTTGTGGCACACTTGTGGTTGGGCCCTTGTTTTGTATCCCATGGATGATAGTTGGGTATTGTATTTTCCCAAGGTCACAATGAGCATATTATTCTTCTTCATCTCAGTACACATATTTAGACTGAAATGTTGTTTATTATCCATAATTATCGGTAAAGGTTGTAAACCGATCTCATTTTCTACCCTTTTTGCAAGTTTCCTCTTGAAATTCATATCCATGTAGCCTTGCTCAAAATACCATTAGGTATGTTGAATCTCTATTAATACTTGATGGCTTAGTTACCTTATTTGTGCGACCATTGGTTTTTTTTCCTTTGAAGAATAAAACATTGATCCAGTTCATAATGAAGATCATGCAG
This sequence comes from Elymus sibiricus, assembly GCA_039707655.1. Lineage (NCBI taxonomy): Eukaryota > Viridiplantae > Streptophyta > Magnoliopsida > Poales > Poaceae > Elymus > Elymus sibiricus. The sequence goes on from CM077665.1 coordinate 279,358,792, forward strand.
CAGCGACCGTTAAAATGCTTGTCAATATTATAAGTAAATTGCAAGACTGTATATATATATATATCAAACTGCATGATATGGATGGAATTTTTATTGGGATGAACTGGCAATGATTGACACTATTTCATTTTTTCTTTAAAAAATCTGAATTACTTTTTTCTATTACTTATATGGTTATGATATATGCTCTGCAACACACGACCTTAATCATTTGTTTCATTCATTTATATGCATTGTAGCCCAAAGTAGCGCACGAGCATTCTACTAGTTCTGAACAAGTATCAGAGAGAACAACATGTGTTCACATTTTGGACGAAAATATAAACTGCCCAGAAAAATTTGAAAAATTTACAAAAAATGAGGTGGTCAGCAGTGGCGGCGGATCACAACAGTAGGCGACGGCGGAGGCCCACGGCTGCGGGTGGTGGTCTAGGCCGACGGCGGCAAGAACCCTAGCTTTGCTGCATGCGTTTCGGGTGTGAGCTAACGAACCGAACGAACAAGTCCTCTGTACTTTCTTTCGTGGGTTGCTAAGGGCACTTTTGTCTTTCCCCATCTCTAATTACAGTGATTAACTAATAATATACGTTTATATTTAATGTAGGGCATTTTTATCTAGTGACAAAGCAAAGACGAAGCATTTTATCAATCAACTTTTCTAAAATGCATCAGATCCAAACGACCTGCGAGTCGTCGGGTTGATTGTATGGTCATTTTTACAACGCGTTGTTGTGCAACTTGCGGCGCTTCTACCAAACCACCTGATATGTGTGAAGGTGCACGATGTCCACCCCTGATTCAACATAGAGCGAGAAAAGTGCGGCGCTTTGACCCAACCAACAGTCATGTGTTGACTTGCACCAGTCCTCCCGATTCAACTTTAAGGGGGAAATATCAAGTGCTGGAAGAGTTAATCGAAACTGCACCCTTTTGCAAAGCATGCAACGCACTAGCCACCTGGACCAACCAAGTTTGTTGTCCACCAAATGCAAATAACTTCTTTTGACCCTTACTTACGTAACTATAAAAGAACACATTTTTGGGGGTTTCTCATGGTCTCCTCTTTTTTTTTCTTTTGTCCATCATTTAATTTGTGTTTCCACGAACGTTTTATTTTTAGCCCTTGACCAGATCACACATCCCACGTCCCGTTTTCTCTGAAAAACATGTTGAAAACACACCACAGTAACTTTTGAGCAAATAACATGATAATTGGTGCGCTGTAAACCTGAGCATTTACATATGAACATGATAGTAACATTGACCTTGGAGAAAAAGTTGTTTAAAACATACCCCAGTAGCTTTCGCGTAAATACCATGGTAAATTACACAACGTGGAGCTCATAAGTCACGTACAAACAACATGGTAACTTTTGATCCGTGAAAAAAGTCGTTGTCAACATACCTCCGATAACTTTCGTGTAAATGGCACGGTAATTTGTGCACCGTAGCTATGATAACTTACATAAAAGAAACATGATAACTTTGACCCGATGATTTTTTTTATTGTCAAAGCATACACCCAAATAATGTTTTTGTGTGCATGATAATTTAGGAAATGTAGCCCTCATAACTTACGTAAAACACCCGTGATAACCTTGAGGTGGGGGAAAATATATTGAAACATACCACGATAACTTATGTGTGAATATCATGGTAATATATGCATCGCAAACTTGATAATTTACATACAAATATCCATGGTAACTTTGAGCCAGGGAAAAAAATTGTTGAAACATATCCCGATAATTTCCGTGTAAAAAGTGTGATAACCTATGCACCACAGGGTTGGTAACTTATGTACTCCGTGCTTGGTAACTTTGGACCCTCATTTTTTTTTATTGAAATCATACCCCACCGTAATTTCAGCGCAAATTGCATGGGGGTGGTAACTTATGCACAAACACCACGATTATTTTTACCTCAAATAAAAAAGTTGCTGGAAATATGCTCCCGGTAACTACGAATAAAAAGCGTGGTAGTATACACACCAAAGACGTGATAACTCACATGCAAACACCGTGATACCTTTTGACCCTGGGTTAAAAATGGTTGAAAATCATACCCGATAATTTATATGTAAATAGTTGCTAATATACGCACACAGAGCTGATAACTTACTTAGCCCAATCGTGCTAACCTTTTAACCACGGGAAAAATTATTGAAAATACCTTCCAGTAACTCACGTGTAAATAGCATGACGATATACACATAAAAATGTATACTTTACTTAGCCCATGTGTGATAACTTTTTTGATCCGGGAAAGAAAGTTATTGAAAAACATCCATTGGTTTCTCATATATATAAATAACATGATAATATGCATACAACAGAGATGATGGCCTACGTAGTACATGTGTGGTAATTTTTTATTCAAAAAAAGTCGTCGAAGCATATCAACATGTGATTTAGTTTTGAAGACCTCGTCGCAATGAAGTATGTGAAAACGATTTTTGAATTGAAGTGATGGTTGGAGTTACAAAATATTTTGAAATTTTGAATTTCAGTGGAACCCTCCTTGAAATTAGCATTTTTTTCGTCCTCTAATGCATGCGTGAAGTGCATGTGGGAAGAAGGTCCGCGGAACCATTTTTATGCTTCGATAATTTTCATGTAAACAACAAAATAACTTATGCTCAAGTGACATGATAACTTGTCTAGCACATGCGTGGTAACTTTTTACCAAAAAAAGTCATCAGAATATACCAACAAGGGATCTAGTTTTGAAGGTATCGTCGCCACGAATCTTTTTTGTGAAAACCTTTTTTATGATCGGAGTGACGATTTGAGCTACAAAACATTTTGAATTTTAACTTTAAATGAAATCTTTGCTGACATCAGCCTTTTCATTTCTTCTGCATGTAGCTTTGTTTACTTTGTCTTTTGAAGAAAGATGGTAAAACAACAACACATATGGAGGAAGTATCCATGCATGGCTGCATGCGGGATTAATGGAAATGAATCATTCTGATTTGTTGTTTAATTTTTGAACGGTCGGAGGTTAGTCATGTCCTATTTTCTTTACCAGATTTGTATTCTCGATATACTATTCTAACACTGTTTTATCATGACGTCGGCTCACCCCATTGTTCATGATTTAATTGTATTTTTTATAACCATGGTGTAGGATATTTTAAGAACATGAACGTCTGTCTTTGGTTGTGTGTTATTGTTAATTTATGTTTGGCCAATACTTGGCCATATATGCGTTAGCATGATAATCACTCAAGTTATTTCAACTGCATAATGTTACTACATGCGTCCTTGGAATCTATTGGGTACTCTTTGGCAAAGGAGTCTGGTAAAAAATGATGGAACAACTAAACTCTTGTGGAACAGCTACACTATTATTCATTATCCTCTATAACACTAATCTTCCTAGAATTGGAGGGCCTAGAATCAATTGAGGACATCAATGTTGATTTTGGCATCCCGATTTTGACTCGGTCATGCCCTGGGCATTTACTGTTTTCTGGGCCCTAGGTGTAAGTAGCCAAGGCTTGTGGGCTTCTTGGTCATTTCCCGTGGTAAAAGCGATGTGGCAGCTAGGGATTTTTTCACTCACCGCGTGTCCATCTCCATGGTCGGCTGCTGGTGTGGGAAGAGGCACTACTGCAGGGTGCTGCTAACGCGACACATCAATCAGAGACCCTTCGACAAAACTGTGTGCGATGACCAAATCGCAAACGGTATAGTTATAGCTCCGTCGCTAATGACGTAAACTGTGTGCGATGGCGTATCCATCAAATACGATCTAAAAAATAGTTGCGTGTGCGATGTTTGGCAAACAGTTGGCCTAGATAAACTGTTTGAGATTGGATAATATAACACAAACGCTTATAAAAATACAGGTGTGTGCGATGTACGGCATACAGTTCACCCTGATAAACTGTTTGCGCTGATCAAGCAGAACATAAATGATTGTCCAGATGATCACGTGTGCGATAGACGGCATACAGGTCACTCGGATGAACCGTTTGTGATGAGGTAAAATAACATAAACGGTTACATAGATCAAGATGTGTGTGATAGACGGCATACAGGCCACTGGGATAAACTGTGTGCGATAAGCAAAAATAACACAAACGGTTTCTCAGATCAAGATGTGTGTGATGTACGCAGGCCACTCGGATGTGTTGTGGGCAAACGGTTCCGGATAAAGAATTGTCAGGTACTGATGAAATCATCACCGATGGTTTTGGTTGTTTATTCCGTATGCGCTGTGATTTGCTCAATCTGCCCACAAACATCTATGCTCTGTTTAGAAGAACATGATTGCATAACCAAATTAAGCATCCAATACACACATAACATTGGCGCACACCTTAATAAACTATTACATGCATAATAAACTTATCCCTCTAAAACTACGAATATTTCTGCATAGAGGGAGTATGAGAATTGAGAAACGATCATCAAATCATCTACTTCTTGTGACGCTTGCCGCCAGCGCTCTGCTTGTGGCTCGATTCCTCGTTGTCTTCAGGTAGGAGGCACTTCCTCATGTCAACGATCCGCCTGAACATCTCGTAGCATGTGTACGCTTGCTTGGCCGCGGTCTGGAGGTGATATTCATCCAGTTTCTTCACCCAGCCCCTGTGCCAGACAGGCTTGTTCTTGTTGCACTCAGCCTTCATGTCAGCGTAGTAGGGGTCGATGATGGCCTCGGCTAGGTCAACATGGGAGTCCATGTCCTTCTTGCGGCCCCAGACCCTGTAGTGGTGACGGATGTCGACAAGCTTCTGGCAGGCCAAGCCCGAAGTCTTGAGCACCTTTGGATCGTTGGTGGTGTCCACCGTAGCGAACTTGTAGTTGGGGCTATTGACAAACCTGGTGAAACGCTTGCAAGGCATTGTGGCCAGGCAGTAGTGGTAGAGGAGGATGTGATGGCCGACGCACAACTGGGCGACAGCAACCTTCTGATCATGCCCGGCACGACCACCGGTGTAAGCGAGGTCGAAGCCGACCACTTTGTACTTGTCATCCGCATCAAGCAGCCGCTCCATGGTGTCGATGGAGTCCTCCACCATGCCCGGGTCGTTGGTGTACACCACCGTGAGGTCCGTCTTCCTCATGTGGGTCTCCACATGATGCACGCCAAACTCCATTCGAGCGCCGCTGGACATCCTCTCTGTATGCGTCGTCCAGGGTGCGCTTATTGTGTTGTGGGGAGCGATCGAAACCGTGAAGAGACTATGGTTAATGGCCGTGGTTATAAATGGGGGCCGGACGTCCTGGAAAACCGGCACGTCCGGATGGCAGTTTTGCAGCGCGTGATTCGATCGTGGAGCACGTAACTGCATGGGACAATGCGCGTGGCACAACCGCATGCATATGGAGCCCCGAACGTGATCGTGGGCCGGTCCCAACCACTGGCAGAACGCGAGTGGAGGGGCGCGCGAACAGAGCACGCGCAGGGACGCGAGAGCAGAGCACGCAGTGGGGCGCGAGGTCGAACCAAACCACTATGTACTTGTCCTCGTCAAGTAACAGGTCCATGACGTTGGAGTTCTCCATCCAGATCGGATGTTTGGTGTACACCACGAACGGACAGGGCGTGTCGCTACGGCATGCATGGTCTAAACACGACACATCAATCAGAGACCCTTCGACGAAACTATGTGCGATGCATGAATCGCAAACGGTATAGTTTAAGTTCCGTCGCTAATGGAACTAACTGTGTGCGAAGGTGGATCCATCAAATACAATTCAGAAAGTAGTTGCGTGTGCGATCTACGGCAGACGGTTTTTTCTTATGAACCATTTGTTTTTATAACAGAAACGGTTACCAAAACTACATACGTGTGCGAAGTACGACATACAGTTCACTCGGATAAACTGTGTGCGCTGATACAGCAGAACACAAACGATTCGGCATAACAAGATGTGTGCGATATACAGCAAATAGGTGAGTAATGAGAATCGTGTGCGAACACCAGATATAACACAGACGATTGGTGTTAATAACCTATGTGAGTTGTGGGGAAAATTTTGCTGGTATACAACTGTCAGCGATTGATGAAATCATCACCGACGGGTTTCGTAGTTTTGTCTGTGTGTACTGTGATTTGCTCTGTCTGCACAACATCAATGATGGGCCTACAGAACAACAACATATGTACTTATAAGAACATGATTGCATAAACAAAATAGAACACAATGCAATTTCAAATATTGTATCACAAATACCAGCAATATTACAAGGTTCAAATTCCAGCATAACGAGGCCCAAATTCAAAGATTAAAAGTTACAAACTGACATTAGAAATCAAATCCAATCTTCAGGATCCATGGGATCAAATATTTCTGCGAAGGGGTCATCCACCGAGAAGTCATATATCGGCTCGATAGAATCGCTTCCGAATAATCTGTCATATGAACTTCCAAAGTGAAAATTAGCTTCTGCAGAGCCTTTTCCATTCCGCTGTAGACGCCTCCGCTGGTCAGTAAACCATCCATTGTGGCGCACTAAATATAGAGCAAACCTCATTACCTTGAGCACCCTTGCTTTCTGAACAAAGAAACTGGAAAATTGAATCTCTGGATTGGTGACTCGGTACTCGTTCAAAGTAATTTCCGTGAGATGGAATTCAAGGCATTCGATGGGATTGTTATATTGTGCCACCTTTTCCACACCAACTCCTGCTTGTATCTGCAAAGGAAGACAACATATCAGTGCTTAGATGCAGTATCGAACACCACGGGCCTCTTTGAGTTGCATGATTTATAAAATACACTAATAGATTGGCATGCCATCTTCGATCGTTCGTGATTAACATCTCAAAAAAAAATATAGTACACATTTCATTGTAATCATGGGTAAAAGTACCAACAAATTGAACTCTGTTGTGGTTAAGAATTAACAGGAAAGGAACATCACCTCAACGTATAGCTTCTCCGTGCACGGAAAGCATATAAGGAACTTAACAACTTCATCCAGATTGGGGCCGATAGATTGTAGTGCCAAGATCTTCACTGTTCGCAGAGACAATGCGAGGCTTGTGGGAGTCATTTTCTGGATGACAGCCGAACATAGATCAACAAAAACTAGATAAAATGTGATGTACAATAATAAGAATGAGAAGAAGATTGTTGTACCTGAACGGGTATGGATCCAGCTGTAAAAAGTTCAGAGAATTCAGCACTTGAATACCCCAACACTGTCAATTTCGGTGCGCCAATGACCCTGATTCTTGTTCGACCTTCTTTATCAAGTACAAACAATCTCTCTAGGATAGGCGCATACTCAATGACCATATCATGAAACTCCCCAACTGACAGCGTGTTGCGGCACAAGCCATGCACATAAATCGTACGGAGATTCGTCGTAGCGCTGTGGAGGCTACTGAACCCAAACATCATCTGAAGACGAAGGTACTCGAGCTTTGTACAGCCGCCGAGCAGGTGCTCCAAATCCGACTTCGAGATGCTGACGCCAATGAGCTCGAGGTGCTTCAGTTTAGGGAGATGAAGAGCGTGCGCGGCATTAATCTTGGGGAAAAGGCACCGCATGAACGTAGCGCGGCGCAGCGTGGGCGCGAGGCGGAGGACGGACGGAGGCAGCGAGTGCCCATGTCTAGCATCAAAGTTGAGCTCCTCGAGCTGATCTAGGGCGGGGGATAAGAACCAGTCATGAAACTTGGGTTCGACCTTGCAGTTTGAACGGAAAGTGCCGATGGCAAGGCGTCTGACGGGCGCAGTGTGCGTGGCAAGGATGTGGGACAATGCGTCCAAGCGTTTGCGATCCCCACTGCAGATCTCGTCGTCGTCGAGGGGGTCAATGGGGGTGGAGTGCCATAGGGGTGCCACCGCCTGGAGAGGATGGTGGTCTGCACGGCAGATTTGATGGGGAGGAGGGACATGATGGTTACCAACATCTCGTCGGGGATGCTGTTGATGAAGTCCACGCTCGCCGGAGGCTCGTGTGGTTTAGCCTCCACCCGCCCCCGCTTGTTGGCCGCCTCGTCGTCTATCGAAAAAGGAGGCGATCCACGGCGGCGGCCCAAATAGATAAGACCGGAGGAGAAGGTGTAGCACTAATGGAGAACTTGGGAGAGAATAGGGCTGTGGGTGGAAGTCTGAGGTCCAATGGCTTGATTCCCGATGAGCCAGTTGCGCCTACGCGGCGGACTGCTCGCACGCATCCCTCTAAGCCTGCACGGCAAACTGCTCGCACGCGTCCCGTCTAATCAAACCTGCACCCACAGCACAGGCAGGGCCCACCTCTCATAGAGGCAGGGCCACGCGTCTGCTCGATGAGCCCATTCCCAAACGGTTTCTAAAAACCATAAAGCGTTTCGTGCATGGGAACTAAAACCATAAATAAATGTTGAGCTTGTTTCCTTTCACATTCCAAATTACCACGCGCTAATTTTTTTCGCAAATCAGTTCACACCTACAAACCTAAACGTGTTCTCACTTAGCAGCTGTTTACAATAGTAGGCTATAAAAACACAAACTCGTACTCGAAAATTACCGCTCATTCTTCACTCCCGACACCAAAAACACATGCCTTTCTTTGTTAGTCCTTCGTTCCATCTACCATGGCCGGTAGGGGGGGTTCTGGGTCGAGATATAACCAGGGAAGAAAGACCAAAGCCGCGGAAGAAACCGAGAGGTCCCGCCGCCGTGTCGTGGAAGCGCCAGAGAGCTCCAGCCACACCGCTTTGGCCGCAGCAGAGATGTCCGGTGGCGCCGCGGACGCCCAGGAGGATCTTTCATGGAGAGGCGACGGCTCTCACAGTCACAAGCGCATTCGCCTCGGAGGCGAACTGGACGATTTGGCAGTCTTTGATTCCTCAGCCAGCGACGACATGCGCGCTGAGCTCGATAGGAAGGACACCATGATCGATGACCTGGTGAAGCTGCTGGAGAAGAGCGACGCCTCGGTTGACAGGGCGACCGGCCTCGTGGAGAAACTTATGGAGGAGAACGACGCCTGGAAGAAACTGCTCGAGAAGAAAAGTGCCTCGGAGGGGAGGCTGAAAGAACTCGCCGAGGAACTTTTGGAAGACTTGGCGAAGCTCCACATCGAGCGGGAGGGGCTGCTGAAGGAATTCGTGGAGCGTGTGAAGGAACTTCATGCGTACGCGACACAGGCCATCGATGCTATCGAGCAAAGAGCCCGCGCCATGGCCGCAATGCGGAACATGTCGGATGAGAGGCGGCAGGAGATGGAGGTCGTGGAGGCGATGAAGAAGGAGATTGAGGAACTCCGCGCCCAACAATCCATGAAAAATTAGATAGATTGTTTTCTTTGTCTTCCTTCTTCAACCTCTCCCTTCTTCTTTTGCCCCTGTGTCTTTGGGGAGTTGCCACATGTGGCATTTTTTATTATCATGCATATGTAAGAAAATTATTATCTTTGCCGGTGCTAATTTGTTGTTATATTATTTCGTTCATTTGTACATGTATACGAGTCGAAAACAAACAAAACGTCAAAGTTCTTGTCTAGGCACGAACAAAACAGTGATCACAAGCAAACTAGTCCCTCCGTCCAGGCGCATTAACCACATGATAAACAGCGGGTAGGACGCCATTAATTCAGAAGTTGGGAGCGAGGCGAGCGCGGGGGTTGGAGGTCAAAGTATTGCTTCCCAATGAGCAGGCGTAGTAGACTCTCATGCGTCCCGTCGTGCATGCACGGCAGACAGCTCTCACACATCCTGTCAAGCATGCGCGGCGGACAGCTCGCACACGTCCCGTCGAGCCTGCGTGGCGGAAAGCTCACATGCGTCCTGTCATCAACCTGCGGCTACACGCACGGTTCTCCCATATCAAGTACTCCCTCCGTTTCTTTTTAGTTAGCATATAAAATTTGGTCAAACTCAAAATTTGTAAAGTTTGTCTAGCTTTATAGAAAAATAAATAAATATTTATAATTTAAAATCAACATTATTAGATGCATCGTCAAATTAACTTTCATACTATATAACCTTAGCATTGTAGACGTTGATGTGTTTTTAGTATAAATTTAGTCAAACTATGTTTAGCTTGACTTTGACCAAATCCTATATGTGAAGTAAAAGGAAACAGAGGGAGTAAAAAAATGGACGCGTGGCACCAAATGGTTATCATACAAGTTTTGTATGTACAAGAATTCAATAAACCAATATTATCAATGATTGCAGCCGATCTATCATGCCTAAATGTTTCTAATTCATTCACATTCGTATGAAAAGGGCCCTAGAAAACTCAATTGATGTATAAAAAGGGCCGAATTGGTGCACTAGAGGACACGTTGAATGTAGTTTTGTCACAAAAGGTGACATGTTCCCTATCAAAACTACGAAGTTAGAGCATGTGCCTCTAGTTCAAAATTTGAACTACGCATATTAAATCCCTAGAAAACTCAATTAATGGATAAAAGGGGCCGATTCGGTGGACTAACGACTCATTGAATGTAGTTTCACCAACAAAGGTAACATGTTCCCTATCGAAACCACGAAGTCAGAGCATGTGCCTCTAGTTCAAAATTTGAACTACGCATATTAAATCCCTAGAAAACTCAATTAATGTATAAAAGGGGCCGATTTGGTGGACTAACGACTCATTGAATGTAGTTTCACCAACAAAGGTGACATGTTCCCTATCATGGCGAGCTTTGGCTTGTAAGATGCATGCCCCAATATTAGTCCCAAATTCGTCAAAAAACAAAATGCACACCGTAGATGTGTCATGGCATGACACCGTGTAAGTTTCGTGAATTCAAGGCGAGCTTTGGGTTCTCTCGGACTTTGAAACCAAGATTATCAATGTTTGCGGTCTAGTCACGACACGGAGATGTTTGTAATTCAGTGACCATCAGTGCATGGGATGTAAACATAGACCCATTGACACAAAATGGTTTTTAATAATCCATTTTGGTGCGCTGGAGCTCGTGCTTATAATTCAAACTTGAGTTCTTCACATTAAGTGCACGCCTAGAAAACTCAAATGTCGTTTCGACCACAAAGGTGACATGTTCCATATCGAAACCACCGTGCTTGTCGTGGGAAGCTCCACCAGTTTCAATAATTTCACATTTTAGCATTGCAGTTGTATTAGCCTATGTTGCATGTAGATAAAATATCAACGCAAGAAGAGACATCGAATGCCATTCCCTCCACAGAGGTGACATATTGTTCCGTATCGAAACCACGATGGTTCTTGAGAGAATTTTTGGTGTGCAAGAGACTTCTCCCACATTGGACAAAAAATTATCATGTTGTATAAGTGTCGTGTCATCACACCGGGGCATGTTTCAAGAATTTCAGACGAGTTGTGGATTTATGATGATTTAATAGCCAAGTTTCTCAATGTTTGTGGCCTCGTCATGACTTCGAGATGTTTGCAATCCATTCACGTTAATTGCATGGGACCTAAACAAGGAACCCAAGGACACAAATACCTTTTTTCATCCCATTTTGGTGAAACGAAGCATGTTCTTTTAGTTCAAATTTGAATTATGCACATTAAATGTCTACAAACTTGATTAGTGTAGTATACAAAAAGGTAACGAACCATGAATAATTTAAAGCAGTTCTATTCGCCCGTCTGAAGCTCGTGCGTGTGTATGCACGGTGTGCGCGTGTCGTGCTAGCTCGAGCTTCCTTCTTTGAGAAGTTATCCAATTTGTATTAAAATGATGTTCTATCCAAAGTCCAAACACGCTTCTCCCGCCACTCCCCCAATCGGTCTCCCGCCACTCCCCCAATCGGTTTCCCGCCGAAGCGCCGGCCCCATCATCAACCTCCTGGATGAGGAGGACGAGAAGGAGCAGGCAAAAGCGGCATCACGCCATCGAGCATGAGCAAGACGTCATCATTAGCCCCCATGCCATCATCGCACACGGTTTCCAGTACTACCAGAAACGTCTGTAATCCGTGTCTGGTCCCACCAGGTACCCATCGGGGCACGCCTTGTATACCATAGGAGGCAACCGTTACCAGCAAGACGCGGCTTTCCAGCCCGTTACCCATTCGATGGAACTCGGAAGTTAAGCGTGCTTTCGGTGGAGTAGTCAAGGATGGGTGACCGGTTGGGAAGTTGCTAGATTTAAAGGTTCATTTAGGCGGTGTGATATGATCACTATAGGCATAGTTAAAATGCCTATAGTGATATGTCATTCCGGCTAAATAAATCTTGAGATCCTTGTTTTGAAAATATCCATGATTTTACTTTGCTTCTTTTGCTGTTTTGAAAATGTCAAGGATCGAGTGTGTGTGTGTGTGTGTGATATGTCATTCCGGGTAAATAAATCTTGAGATCCTTGTTTTGAAAATATCCACGGTTTTCTTTTGCTGTTTTGAAAATGTCAAGGATCGAGTGTGTGTGAGTGTGTGTGTGTGTGTGTGTGTGTGTATACCAATGCCTGTGTGTGGACCATGTGCCTACATTGTGCGGTTTCTGATGACAAACCTATCGATGGGCCCTTAGGGTCTGCCATGCCTTTTACTGACAACGCTGGAAGGCCAAGGGTGTGTGGGTGTGTGTGTGCGTGTGCGTGTTTGTGTGTGTGTGTGTGTGTGTGTGTGTGCACGCGTGTGTGTGTTGTGTGTGTGTGTGTGTGTGAACCCATATGCTTGTGTGTGGACCATGTGTCTACATTGTGCGGTTTCCGATGACAAACCTATCAGTGGGCCCTTAGGGTGTGTCGTGCCTTTTATTGACAATGCTGGATGGCAAAGGATGGGTGACGGTGTGTGTGTGTGTGCGGGGGGGGGGAGGGAGGGGGTGCGCGCGTGTGCGTGTGTGTGCGTGTGTGAACCCATGCTTGTGTGTGGGCCATGTGCCTACATTGTGCGGTTTCCGACGACAAACCTATCGGCGGGCCCTTAGGGTTTGTCATGCCTTTTAGTGACAAATGCTGGAAGGCCAAGTATGGGTCACGGTGTGTGCGTGTGCATGTGTGCGTCTCTCTCTCTCTCTCTCTCTCTCTCTCTCCCTCTGTGTGTGTGTGTGTGGACCATGCATGCGTCCATTGTGCGGGGAGGGGAATGATATATATATATAACGATCTTGGTATATAATATATATGACCAATCTTAAGGGGGTATATATATATATATGTCCAGTTATCTCAACTAGGTGCATGCCACATCATAGATAATGTACCATTGTGTATTAATTGTTGAAACACTGGACCACACCATTTTCGCATATGCATTTGGCCATATGCAAGGGGGTGATGTTCTTCTAGCCCCGCTCAACTGATCTTCGACGACGCGCCAACTTGTGGGACCGTGAGATCTATATATCCCTCTTGTTCGACAACAATATGTGATGGTTTGGCCATATTAATTAAGGTATAAATTCTCTTGGTTGTCTTATGAAAATTCAGACATGGATAAATGTGTGACAAAGTTTGAACCAGGTCATGTGTTCATAGGACCCCATATATCCTCTGGCACATAGTGTAGGGGCCAACACCCTATATTATGTTTGTCATGAAACCCTTTTCTGTCACATTGGACACTTTTAGGCATGCACATATGCAGCAAGTGCCACACATTAAAGTTGCGCATTGCGAATTTAAACATGACAACATCATGTTCGTACATATATACTCTTCATCCGAACCTAATTCCAAGTCTTTTTTTAGAGATTTCACTATGAACTACATATATATTTAGGAACGGAGGGAGTATATATTTGGGCCACTAGCGGGCGTGGTTGTGTTTTGACCCTCTCTTGCGTTTTATTTTCTCGTTTATCTCAAAGATGCTAGTATTATGTAAAATAGCAAACGAAACTGACGAAACAACCGTATGCGATTGTACCCCGAGCAGACACGAATGTGCTACTCTAACCGTGTGCGATGCCCGTAGACAGCAAAATTGGCCTTGCCTAGTGGTGCCAACCGCAAGCGTCAGCCAGTGCAAAGGGGTAATGTGCACAGTACAAACCCAAACCCGACAGCGACCTATAAAAGATCTCGCTGGCGGCGGCTAACAGCTAATTTTTCCGCCGATAGCTCGCCACCACCACCACACACACCAAATGGAACCGTTGCTCAAGCATGGGGATGTGCATGGCGCCGTCCCGATAGTGTTGGACGACAACGTGATAGAGGATTTCGACGCGTTGGCCGCCATGGCCGGCAACGGCAAACAGCCAGCTGTTGCGGCCGACGACGACGGGATAGAGGATTCTGACGCGTTGTCCTCCATGTCGGTCAACGGTCAACCGTCATCTGCCGCGGCCGCCGCCGCCGACGACCCCGAGTTTCAGCGTCGGATGCAGATGGCCATCGCTCTGTCCGTCTAGGAATCGGGCCTCGATGCGTTCCTGCCCGACGAGGATGAGCGCCGTCTCAGTGTCGGTGTGGAACAATCTATCGCATCTGCGGATGCCATCCGCAACGTGGATAGGGATCTGAAGCAGCAGAAACGGCGGGAGAGTGCGAAGAGGAAGCGGAACTCAGATGCAGAGGGCAAAAAGAGGCGGGAGCAAGACCAGAAGGCGGCGGAGGAGGCCGCCGCATGCCTCTCAGCCGCGTTGGAGGCCAGTGCAGGCCTTGCAGCTGCGGCGGCAGCCCTGGCAACAGCGGCCACGGCGAACAGGGACGCAGCTCTAGCGAGATCGGCGCCCGTCTGTATCCCGATGGCCCATCTAGACACCACGACATCTTCGTCGACAGCGGCAGACCTGGCGAGAGGCGCCGCGGTCGCTCCGGCCGAGGTAGCGTCGCCGGTCTCCACTGTGGAACTAGTGGAGCTCATCGACTTGATGAGCTCCTCTGAATACTCGTTCTGAGGCGAGGAAGGTCATGACGACGGTGGAGGCGCGGCGATTGTATGCATCCATGGCGTAGTGAATATGTTGTGAAGTTCATCTTCATGTAATTTGACGAAATGTTTGTAAATTACTGAGCGTATGAACTAATGTCAACTAATCTGCTGCAAAATAAGGCATTTTGTGTTGAAAATTTGCCAAATGTTTGTGTCATCTGTTTATGGGCATGTGGAAATTTAGGATGAATTTGACGTCTGCGACTGAAATTGAGGATGAACCGTGTGTGATGAACCCGCCTTGAGAAATCTCAGAAAGAGCTACCCGCCTCGAGTGATGCAAAAATTCGTGGTTTCGCGGCACGGCATTTCGTTACAGCGAAGAGCGTACACACTTTATTATGTTTGGACCGTGTGCCATCTTGGTTGCTCCCACCCAGTTCGTTTGTAAAAATTTAATTGGAAGCGGTATTTCAACTGCATGCCACCTTTCCTCGTCCACCGCACTGACCCTATAGTAAACTTTCAGCTGCCGAGGCATTTGAACCGTCGCCATCCCTCGTCCACCACCATCTCCACCCACACCATTACTACTAAAATTTTCAGCAGCGGTGGCACATCCGCAAACACCCCCCACCCCCCCCACCCCCGTCCGCACAGCACCCCCCCTCCCCCTTCCTCCCCCGCTTGAACCCTAGCTCGCCGCCGCCGCCCACCACCAACCTCAGCCGGTCTGCCCGTGCCTCATAGCTAAACAAGTTCAGGGTCCCCACCGATCCACATACACCATCGCCGCCCTGAGTTTTTAGATGAGGCCGGCGGTGTCCCTTTCCCCCAGATCCCCATCCCGTACTCCAAAGAGTCGCAGCCTAATCAGCCCGACCACATCTCCCGTGGACCTCGAGGAGTGTACGAGCAAAAAGAGGTCTATCATGGCCTCTCCGCCGTATGCTGGCGAGGTGGGCGCCGCTCGCGCCGACCCTTCGATCCCGGACGAACACCTCGCCGCGGGAGCCGGTGAGGACGCTGCCTACGTTGCCATGCCGAAGGCTTCAAGTCTGCGGGAACACGTGTTCCTGCATCTCAGGAGAGCCGGCTACGACATCAAGCTCGTCAACATCACCGGCTTCACCCGGGCCATGTCACAAGTTAAGTGGTACACCGACAATGCCTTTGGTTCAATCGTCGTCGATCTCTCCAAAGGCCCCGCCACTGATCTCCTCCGCCTCGCGGTCATGGATTTGCGATCCTTCTATGCCATCGAGCCCCTTTTGTCCTTTCTGAAGGAAACGTTCTACGGCGGTGGCTTGGGATCCTTAGCTCCAAAGTCAGATCTCATCCACCAAGATAATGGCACACACTACGGCTGTTACAAGAGGAAACGTGCCATCTGCGACATCAGGGAGCGCACCCTGGGCACCTCATATCCCAAGTGGAAGGAGCCCATCCATGACAAGTGAGGCAACATCCTGTGAGCAAATCATACCTTTTATAGCTAGCCGTCTCGTACCCATTGTTTTCGTAGCTTTTGCCATGCGATAATCATGCAGTGTTTAATTGAGCATTTGTCCAGTTGTCAAGCATATGCCTTGCTTTTCTTGTAACAGCCCGAGACCGACGCTCCAGAAGATTCCCGTTTTATTCCGTTGCCTTCGTATGATTCGTTTGTTGGTCGCATTCATCATCGCATCATTCGCATCATCTGCATAGCATCGTCACTCGTTTTTGAAAACTTGCATCCGATCGTAGTTGTCGGTTCTCCATTCGTGTCATCTACAGTTTCGTGTCCAACCACACCCGCACGCGCCCGCGACATCGATAAAATATTGTTTCAAAAGTGCATGAAAAATATTCTCCGATTGGGTCGAAACTTGGTGTGCGGTCTAGTTATGTCGTAGGTGGACCGCCTGCCAAATTTCGTCGCAATCAGAGGTCATTTAATACCCGAACGGTCGACCGTAGCGGCACCGTCATCGGTTTATTTGTCGAACGTTTTCGGTTTTAAAAACTCGTTGCCGGGCCACAAATCTTCCCTCTCATCTCAGCCCAACCACCTCTCCACAGCCCACCTAGCCTAGACCCACGACCGGAGCCGCCCGATCGCAATCGGAGGGCTCAAAACGGCCCCAAACCCTCCAAACCCTAGCCCCTACCCTATATAAACACCTCCCCCTTCCAATTTTTGGTCTTCTTCCTCCTCTCCCTCGTTTCCGTGCCTCCCCAAGCAGCAACTGCCGCCTCCCCCGCGAGATCCGGTTCCCCCCAGCCCGCAGCCGCCAAGTGGCAGCAAGCCACAGGCCAGCCGCTGCCAGCCGCCGCGCCTCGACCAACCGAACGCGGCCATGTCAGCCCGCGCCTCCCACCAGCCAGCGCCCCGCCGTGCCAGGCCTGTTGGGCCCAGCCGCGGCCTGCCCGGCCCGGGTCGCCCCCGCCCCGCGCCCGATCGGCGCCTCGCCCACGCGCCGCCCGGGAGCCCCGTCGCCTCCTCCCGCCGGCGACCGCGCCGCCGCCTCTTCCCGCGTCGCCTCGCCGGAGCCGGACCCCGCGCTCACCAGAGCTCCGCCGGAGGAGTCCAGTCACCGCGCCGCCCGACCCCAAGGCCTCCGCATCGTCGCTGTCCTGCCGCCCGAGCTTGCCGGCCGCCAGCGCCTGCACCGCATCGCGCCGGAGCCTCGCCGGCCGCCAACCGCCGCCCCAGTCCTGAGCCGTCGCTCCGCCTCGATCCGCGCCGGATCCGATGAGATCCGGCCAGAGAGGGGTCCGCCCTGCCTCGGACCCGTCTCGCCGTTGTCGCACCGCCCCTCGCCGGCGTCCGCCCCGCCGGCGGCATCGCCACGACCGGCCGCCGCCACCCACAGATCGGGACCTCCCCGTCCACGCCGATCCGGATCTGCAACGCCCGGACCACCCAACCAAACGGCCAAGCCCGTCCCAGTACCGCGGGATCCAGTTTTTCCGCGAGGTAAAAATGACTAAGTCTTTTGTTTGTGCTGAAATTCTTCCCATGTTGCATTTTTGGGCACCCATAACTTTGTGCATGTTCATCTGATGGCGATGAGTTATATATGAAATCTGGTCTACTCAATGTGCTCTACAGCATGGTATCATTTGCATGCATCATAGGTTGCATACATATGCCCTAAACTCTGTTGCAAAGTGCATCGTGTCGTAATGTGCAAATCTGTTATTTTATTCAATGTTGTGTGGATGATTGCATCTCAATCGTAGGTCTTTTGCATATGGTGTCTTCATGAGTATTGCTCTAGGATATGTCTACTTTGATGCCATGCCTCTGGTTGCTAGATAGAACATCATTATCATGTTTGTTTGTTGCTCTAAAGTTGCTACCGCGTTAACTGAAATCTGTTAACGATAAGTTCCATTTTGCAGTGCTCGTATTAAGCAATCCATGACCCGTATGAACATGTGCCAATGATATGTTTGGTAGTGTGTAATGTCTTCTTGCTGTTAGTGTCCTTGCCATGCTCATAGAGGGTTGTTATGCTACTGTTATTGCCATGTCAACATGCCTAGTCAAACTGCAGTTTTGGGAGATAGCTAAATTTCACTAAGTCTGAAACTGTTATTTTGTTGCCATGTGATTTGCTATTGATCTAGGAGTCTTTTGTGGTTGCCACCAAGGATTCTTTTGTTAAGCATGTTGTTGCCTATCATGTTGTGCCAATAGTTTGCATGAATAGGTTTAGCATCATAATTAATTCTGTTGTTCAATATGCCAGTCTGTTAAAAACTGTTGCACATGTCTACTCTAATTTTCACTAAGTCTGAGAATCTGTTTTCTTCATAATGCCATGTTGTGATGATGCTAGCCATGATTCTATGCATAATTAGACCTTGACACCATGGAATGAATTGTAGTGCATCATGCCCTCTACTATGCTGTAACTTTTCATGCCATAATATGACCTGTAGCATATAGTTTTGCTGCTGACAATATGCCTTCATGAAAAACTGCTATGCTAAAAACTGTTATTTTCACCAAGTCATAATCTGCTATATTTTATTGCCATGTTGTGAGCTTCCTACCACGTGATCCATGATTCTTTTGAGTATGAAATGTGAAGATGAAATGAAGTGTGTGTTATATGATACTGCCCCATGCTTAGTTTGTGCATTTTAGAATCTTGTAGCTTGTTGTTTTCGTGTGTGCAATATGGCATGTTGCTGTTTTGGACAGATTTGAACTAAAACTTGTGTTGGTTGTTGTGGTTGACCCGTAGCTCCGTTTTGGTCTTGCCATATATGAAACTTGCTTAGATTTTCATGTAGTATCATAATATCTTGCTGAATTCATGATTTGAAATGTTTGTGGTTGTCATTTTCATGCATTTTGCATTCATGTCATGTTCATCTTGTGAAGGTCATATCTTTTAGACCGTAGCTCCGTTTGAGATGTTCCATATATGTGAATCGACTAGAATGACGTGTAGAATTGCATGGTATACTTTATTTTCCTGTTTAATAAATATAAAACATGATTAGTTCAGATCTGGACCAATTTCGAAATTAACATATGGGGTCGTTTCGGAAATGCTATATGTTGTTTCCGGCCTCATTTAAACTTGCCTAGATGTGTAGTTTACTTATGCTTCACCTCTTGCCATGTTTAACAACATTTAATATTGTCGTGTACCTAAACGAAAGTGAACTAAATATTCGAATGTGGAGTTTCGTCAATATGCAACTCGTTGAATATTGAGCTTCACTTAATGTGTAGAAGTTGATTGCTGTGCTTGCCATGTCATGCATAACATGCATCATATTTGAAGTGCATCATGTCATGCATATGTTGTGGTGTTAATCATGTGTTGATTGTTGTTTTCGGATTGCTTCTTCTCGATAGAGTTCCGAAAGCGTTTAGAGTGTGAGGATTCGTTCGACTACGTTGGATACCATTACTATCATTGCCATGCTAGATCTTCTTCCAAGCGGGATCTCAGGCAAGATGATCATTTCCCTGAATACCATTACTATCATTGCCATGCTAGATGTCTCGTTTCTATCGCTTGTCTCGCTACCTACCACTTGTTTGTCAAGCCTCCTAAAATGCCATGATAAGCCTCTAACCCCTCCACAACCCAGCAAACCATTATTTGGCTATGTTACCGCTTGCTCAGCCCTTCTTATAGCGTTGCTAGTTGCAGGTGCAAGCTCTTTCCATATGCAACATGGATATTTTTGTTATATCACAATATTATTGCTATTTAATTTAATGCACATATATACTTGGTAAAAGGTGGAAGGCTTGGCCTTTTGCTCGGTGTTTTGTTCCACTTTTGCCGCCCTAGTTACTTGTGTACCGGTGTTATGTTCCATATTGAGCGCTCCTAACATGCTCGGGGTTGTTATGGGGACCCCCCTTGATTTTCGTTTTAGGATAAAACTTGTCTGGCAAGGCCCAACATTGGTACTACATTTGCCCAATAACTAATAAACCTGCATAGGGAGTAATTACCCCGATGATCTTTAATCAACAACCCGAGCCAGTGCTCCTCATGAGTGTTGGTCCAACCCAGAGTAGCTTATTAACGCTACCCGGGGCAACTCGGTGATTGGCATGGTAACCATAGCTCATCCGTCATGTCGTGAGAACGAGATACGCGGCTCCTATCGGGTTCGTTGACACGTCGGGCGGCCTTGCTGGATTTGTTTTACCTTTCTCGAACGTCTCGTGCGAGGAATTCCGAGAATACTTCGGTATCTCGAGGTTGCAGTTTTCCAACGGAATTGCCTAGGAAATCACGGGATTCGTGGTCGAGGTTATTCCCGCGGCGTGTGGTTAATTTGTGATGGATGAGTTGGAGCACCCCTGCAGGGTTAAATCTTTCGCAAAGCCGTGCCCGCGGTTACGTGGCAACTTGGAAACTTTGTTTAACACCCAGTCATAGCAAACTTGAAGTAAACTCAAATAAAATACACCAACCGTGTGCGTAACCGTGATTGTCTCTTCTCGTGATTTCTGAACCGAGAGAGAACACGGTGGGGTTATGTTTGTTCGTAAGTAGGTGTTCGGGATCTCTTAGAGATAATTACTAGTTCACGTCCGTTTACATTAGCCACTCAAATAAATGCTTAGTGCTTGCTGCAGCCTCACCACTTAACCATACCTCACCCATTAAGCTTTAATAGTCTTGATAGCCTTGGAAATGTGATTGTTGGGTCTCCGTGGCTCACAGATTACTACAACAACAGTTGCGGGTACAGGTAATGCGATGCTTTGACGTGAGAGCGATGCTTGTTTGATTTGGAGTTCTTCTTCTTCTTCATCGATCTAGGATGGGTTCCAGGCCGGCAACCTGGGATAGCAAGGATGGATGTCATTTTATCGTTTGATTTCGTCCGTAGCTGGACCCTGCTCTTCTGTATGATGATTGTATATGATGTTGTATTGATGTGATCTTGATTTAGCTTGTGGCGAGTGTAAGCCAATTCCATAGGCTCATCTCTTCTTTACATGTACTTGTAATGATATCCATTCTTGCAAAACAACGAGATGCGCTTCTATCCCTGTCGAGGCCCTCGTGCCAAAATAAGGATAGGATCGCATCTTGGGCGTTACATTTCTGTATCTGGTTATTAGGTTGGTTGCATTGAGTATTTGTCCAGTTTTCAATGGCTATAGTTGGTTGTTACAGTGAGCATGGATGCCTTGTTTCTTTCAGTTATTCACAATGTGATGTTCATTATGTGCAAGTATGAATTGTGTAGTTCAATTTCATCAATACCACATGTTATGCCTGGTGTTGTTAACCTGTGCCCTTAACTCCCGCTTCAAACATTTATGCCTTGTTTCTCTGAATTTGGTTGCCAGGTTGGTTGCAGTGAGCATTTGTCTAGTTTTCAAGCAGATGCCTTGCTTTTCTGTATCTGGTTGTTAGGTTGATTGCAGTGAGCATTTGTCTAGTTTTCAAGCAGACGCCTTGCTTTTCGTTATCTGGTTGTTAAGTTGGTTCCATTGAGCATTTATCCAGTATCAAATGGCTATATTTGGTTGTTATAGTGAGCATATATGCCTTGTTTATTTCAAGCAGATACCTCATATACTTGTTGATGTTAAGCTTGATGTACTTATCATGACTTTACATGTACTTGCACAGGACAACAATGGGAGTGGCCAACATTTTCCACGGAGGTTCTTTTCATCCCTCCGCTTATACTCCATCCGTTCCATCATGTAGTCCATATAGATTTTTGTGATGTATCTACATATACCATCTAAAATGTATACTATATAAAATTTTGTGATGTATCTAATGAAATAATTCTAGATGTAAATGTTTTTCTCTACAAACTTGGTCAAAGTAAGTAAATGTTGACTTCTCAAAATGTTTATATGCAACACATTGTGGAACTGATGGAGTAATATATTACACCATTGTGCAACTGCATTTTAGCTTCTAATATTGGCTTCTTGCTTGTAGGTACATATGTCTTAGGTAAAGATCCATTCCTGGACCCTTTTTGCGTGTGGGATAATGAAGTATTCATGAACCAGCATCAAGTGAGGAAACTAAAAATGATTGTTAGGGAAAAGAGACGAACAATGCCAATTAGACTATTTGTTTACGCTCTATCCAACACAACAGTGAGCTGTAGGATGGTAACTACGAACTCTGTAGGCTTCTATTAGTACTGCCCATAATGAGTTGTCACACAACAATGTCTGAATCTTTTTCTTTTGCAGTGGTTCCCAAAGCAGTTTACTCAAGATTACCTCGCAAAGTACATGATTGCTGGACATGCAATGAAGGTTAAAATAAATCATCGAGACTACAATGAGCATCGAGAAGTTGTAATGAAGACAGTGAAGGATGGGCGAGCGGCCATCACTAGGGGCTGGCCTAGAGTCGTTCGTGCGTTAGGCATGGAGGAGGGCACAATATGGGCATTCCGCTTCACCTTCTCCAGCATAAAAAATGTCTTTCGGCTCTCTCTTTACCGTCTTTAGTACAACTGTGCTTCCATCATTCTTTATTTGTCTCTTCTGTAGTTTTCCTTTTTTTGAGAATTGATGCTTATGTAGTTCTTGAGTATATGTACATGTGAATCGAATTATGCATTCGTTCTTAAACCTAAACATGATTCGATATGAAATACAAGAATTCCTGCTTTCAAATTTAAATTATGTGAATTATGAACAAATGTATTTAATTAGGGGCAAATCCTACTCTGCAAGCCATTACAATGCACATAATTTGAGAAAGCAAAACGTCTGCGATCAACTCCGACATCACACACGTTTCTCCATTCGAGGCGTGTGTGATGAATCTCGTCTTCGCGCACGGTCAGACGAGAAAGAACGTGTGAGATTAACAACACCAGTGTTTGTGCTAGTCTCCTTATCACACACGATTTTGTATTTTGAACTGTGTACCATCATAAACGTTGGTCAAAGAAGACAGCGTGCGATAGGCCTTCATCCGACACAGTTATTCTGGATGACATGTTTGGGAACTATGGATCACACGTTTGGCACGTTTTATAAATCACAAACGTTTATCAGAAACCCCGCGTGTGGGATATATTTAACCTTCGCATACGGTTTTACAATGATAAATGTATGCACTCTTATATCATATCACAAACGGTCATGGTGGAACTAACTGTGTGTGATTGTCTCCTTATCGTACACGCTTTATAATCGTGAACTGTTTGTGATTCGGTGCACGTCATAAACGGCGCTTCACAGAATAGCGCGTGCGATGTTAGTGTGATCTCACATGAGTTGCAAGGATGAACCGTATGAGAAATACACACATCTCAAACGATTATCCAGTGACCCTCGTTTGTGATAGGTGCGAACATCCCATACGCTTAGTTTTGCCAAACGTTTGCGTTCGTTGGCCACCATCGCCGACGGGTTTGCAGTGTCGTGTGGGATGGACCCCCCCTATCGTCCACGCATGCAAGGCGACGGTTTGGAACTACGTCGCGGAAAGGGGTTAAAAACCGTTTGTATAGCACGTCGCTGCACCAGTGAGGGGCCGAGGCGATTTGTAGCGCGGTGGGTGCCACCAGAGCTCGACCTGCACCGTCGGCCACCACCCCGCTCCCATGTCTCCCTTAGATCCCATCGCTCTCCATTCTCGCGACGCCAGTTGCTGTCGCTGCCTCTTTTTTCATATCTCTCGCCCACAAATCTCTCACATCTATCGGCGGTTCAAGAGGAAGAAGAAGATCACAAGTCCATGCTGGTCCTTATGAGGGAGATGGAGATGGAGGACGTGTAGGGAAGTTGCATGTTTGTTTCAGGTTGGGGAACACCTGGGGCAGGTAGTCGGAGACAGCGACCTTGTTGTGTGGTGTACAAAGTGAAGCTGGCCAACATCGAGTTGTCGCTGCTGCGTGAGGGAACTACAAGACGATGGGTCATGCAGCCCTATCCTGTGGAGCATTGGGGTTCAAGGACGAGTTGCATGAGAATTGGTGCCTCTACAAGCCTACAGGGTTGGGGCAAAGAGAAGATGATTGTACTACTTCATCAGCCGAACACTCCACCACCTCCTCCACCTTTGCTATTGTATAAAAGTCGTAAGGTTATTTCTTTGGTGAAAGTCTTTTTATTTATTTATTTGATCCGAGTGGAAGACATCTTTTTTCAAGATTGTTGGTAGCCTGTTTGTTTTGTCCATTATTTTCTACAAAGAATTTGTATGGATTGGTGCTCATGTTCATCCTCCATTCCTTGCAAATGTTTTGATCTGAATGCTACAGGTGGAGACCTCATCATTTAGATGTAGCCTCGGAGGAATTTGTTTACAATACCATCTTGACTAGATATATACGAGATGATATGATTTTGAACAAAGTTCAGTTAGGTGATATCAAACAATACTATCATTTTATTAGAGGCGAAGGTGGTGCGTTGGTACTGGTTTCAGTTTCAAAACCATTCAGGCTCTAATTTGATAAATAAATGCTTATTGTAACTGGTTTCTTATATTACCCCTGGTTCCGTGCAAGCTGATGATTGGATATTCGTGTCCAGTTTCTTGGTTGTTCAAAGCAGCGACATCAACAGACAATGGCGCTTCTAGCACGGATTTACTATTCTAAATGAACAAGCAAGAGAACGAATTTTATGTATGCTAATTTGTGCTTCTGTATATCTTTAGAAGATTACAGGCTTTGGTTGTTCTGTTCATACCTTTAACCGAAGAAGGACCAACCATCCCTCCTGAAATGGGCATTTTCCTTTCCATTTACTTCAATGTCAGAACTGATTTGTGGAGAAATAGACTAACACAACTTGGAGAAAACTGAAGTGAACATTTATGTTTGGGGAAGGAAAGAGAAATGCAGACATCTTGCTAATGTTGACGTGTGTATTCTTTCTAATGCTACCCATTCTCAACCGGAAGATTCAAATTGTGTATTATTACGAATCCAAATTATGGTGATTAGCAAGCATGAGTGTCTTGATTGGTGCTTTCAACGTATCCCGGTCCTGTATTTTACAAAAGAACTAAAGATATAAGTTTTAGGTAACATTTATTTTGTGCTATGAAATGAAGAGTTTAGTTTCTTCCTATGAAAGTCATCACAACACTAGCAAATGCATCATTTTCCATTCCATTGTAGGATTCTCCATAGTTTAAGATATAAGTTTTGGGTAACATTTAGTTTGTGTTATGAGATGAAGAGTTCAGCTTCTTCATATGGAAGTCATGCAGCACTTGCAAGTGCATCATTTTTTATTCCATTGTAGTAAGCTTCTCCACGGTTGCAACCGTAAGCTTTATTAATCGAGTTTTAGGGACTCCAAATAGTCATGTATTATTTATTTAGATTGAAAGTAATTTGTTCGCATGCTTGAATTGATGGGACTAGCACTATAGAGAAATATGCACTGCATGTCATATTATATAATATGTTAGTGGTAATATTTCGTTTTCCCTGTCCTCTTCCACGAGGCCAGATCTGTCTTGCAGAACCACATGCAGATTTGGAGAACATGCAGGTTCCGTGTGATTTTTGTGAGTTGAAGTTGAATTTTATGCTTGCTCAGAGGTGAGATTGTTGTTATATTGTTTGATATGTTGCGAGTCCTTCACCCACCTTCCTCTTCTCAGTTCTCATGTTCATCATGTTATGGCAAGTGTTGTGTGTGGATCATTTCCTTTTTTGATTTTTACATATCCACCGACATATGTGTTTCTCGAGCAAGCCTGATTGATTTTCATCTTGTTTCCTCTCTGCTTGCCATGTTTCCACCAGATCTAGCCCTCTCTCTCCACAAACTCGTGACTTGGGTTGTTTGTAACTTAATTATTTAGTCTTCTGTCTAATAAGATACTGAAACAAGAAAAAAAATCAGTCCAACTCTGAATGAGGAAGTTAACTTGATTTTTTAATCCTGCTGATGAATATACTACCATTCCAAGTTGTGGAATCTTGCTGATTTTTTCTAACCTTTAAGATGATTTTCAACCTATGAAATCCTGCTGAACTCTTGCAATCCTCGATATCCACAAAGATCACTCAGGGTTACAGCCTTCCTAATGTTTTCGTTAATTTTCATTTTTCTAACACTTATGGTACGATTGCAACAGTTGGTTGGACTAAGTGAGGACAACACAGAAATCCTAATATAAGTGCAAGTTTGCACACTGGGAGACCAAATAAATGTTAAATACGGAGGTGCTGCAAACTACACCAAAATAACATGGAAATGCTGAATGTTGAGCTCTAGACATGTTAGCCACGGCATGACCAACTGGTAGACGTGGAGTTGAAACTTTGATTTTGATTTAGATGAATACGAGTTTGATGGAGACAAGGAGGATTTTATATCAATGTCTAGGCTATGTTACTCCCATCAAAATCCAACATGTTTATGTCGCGTGCATGGTCCATGAAAGGAAGACATAATCCAAATTGAATTATCTGCTTGGAGTACAATGTATTCTTTTTAGTGCTTGGTGAAGATTATTTTAGTTGGCTCACCATTAACGTTTTATATATTGCCAGCGTAGCAAAGCGCATCATCTGCTTCTAGCTATATGAATGCTAATTGAACTGATTTTCTTATGCAGTGTAAAAAGGGCCCGTAGAGTTGTACGAAATAACGAGATTTTAGAATTGTGTGTGAAATGAGATGCATGCTGCGTGGGCGCTCGAAAACGATGACAAGGAACTCCATGTGGGTGCTGATTGAACTGAAAATGTCAGGTTGACGACGCGGCAATGGTTACGGTAGTCGGCTCTTTTCCGGCGTGTCCACGGTTGTCGTGGTATTTCTGTGGCAGATGCCAGGGGGTGGCTTAGATCGTGGTTAGGGGCCGACAGGCGCCGGCTGTTGGAAATATGCCCTAGAGGCAATAATAAAGTGGTTATTATTATATTTCCTTGTTCATGATAATCGTTTATTATCCATGCTATAATTATATTGATTGGAAACTCAATTGCATGTGTGGATACATAGACAACACTGTGTCCCTAGTATGCCTCTAATAGACTAGCTCGTTGATCAAAGATGGTCAAGGTTTCCTAGCCATAGACATGAGATGTCATTTGATAACGGGATCACATCATTAGGAGAATTATGTGATGGACAAGACCCAAACTATGAACATAGCATATGATCGTGTCAGTTTATTGCTATAGTTTTCTGCATGTCAAGTATCTGTTCCTATAACCATGAGATCATGTAACTCACTGACATCGGAGGAATACCTTGTGTGTATCAAACGTCGCAACGTAACTGGGTGACTATAAAGATGATCTACAGGTATCTCCGAAGGTGTCTATTGAGCTGGCATGGATCGAGACTGGGATCTGTTACTCCGTGTGACGGAGAGGTATCTCAGGGCCCACTCGGTAATACAACATCACAATAAGCCTTGCAAGCAAAGTGACTAAAGAGTTAGCCACAGGTTCTTGTATTACGGAACGAGTAAAGAGACTTGCCGATAACGAGATTGAACTAGGTATAGAGATACCGACGATCGAATCTCGGGCAAGTAACATACCGAAGAACAAAGGGAACAGCATACGAGATTAACTGAATCCTTGACATAGAGGTTCAACCGATAAAGATCTTCGTAGAATATGTAGGAACCAATATGGGCATCCAGGTCCCGCTATTGGTTATTGACCGTAGAGGTGTCTCGGTCATGTCTACATAGTTCTTGAACCCGCAGGGTCTGCACACTTAATGTTCAGTGATGTTTCGGTAGTAGTGAGATATATGTGTTGGTGGCCGAAGGTTGTTCGGAGTCCCGGATGAGATCCCGGACGTCACGAGGAGCTCCGGAATGGTGCGGAGGTAAATATTTATATATAGTAAAGTGGTATTTGGGTTCCGGAAAAGTTTCGGGTATTTCCGGTAGTGTACCGGGAGTGACGAATGGGTTCCGGGGGTCCACCGGGTGGGGCGCACCCACCCCGGGGGGCCACATGGGCCCAAGAGGTGGCGCACCAGCCCCTAATGGGCTGGGGAACCGACCCCATAAGGGCCCATATGCCCAAGAGGAAAAAAGGTGGAGATAGGAAGGAATAGGACTCCTTCCTAATATGAATCCACTTCGTAGTAGGAAGTGGATTGGACTCCTCGTTGCCCTGGTTCGGCCGACCCCTAGGGGAAACCCTAGGGAGGCCGCCTCCTCCCCCCTCCCTCCTATATATACTAGAGGAATAGAGCCCCCAAAGACACATGGCCACGTGCTAGTTCTCCATTCTCTAGTTCCTCCACCAAATAGATTCCGGTAGTGCTTAGGCGAAGCCCTGCCGGGATAACTCCACCATCACCACCACCACGCCGTCGTGCTGCTGGAGATCTCATCCACCTATCCGCCCCCTCTTGCTGGATCAAGAAGGCGGAGATCTTCATCGAGCTGTACGTGTGCTGAACGCGGAGGTGTCGTTTGTTCGGCGCTAGATCAGGACGGATTGCGATTTGGATCGCGAAGACGTTCGACTACATCAACTGCGTTTCTTAACGCTTCCCGCTTAGCGATCTACAATGGTACATAGATCCACTCTCCCTCTCGTAGATGCTCATCACCATGGATAGATCTTGCGTGTGCGTAGGAAAATTTTTGTTTCCCATGCAACGTTCCCCTTCAGTGGCATCATGAGCCAGGTCTATGCATAGATGAGATCACGAGTAGAACACAAAGGAGTTTGTGGGCGTTGATGCTCAGATTGCTTCCTCCCTTTGTATTTTCTTGATTCAGCGGTATTGTGGGATAAAGCGGCCCGGACCAACCTTACTCGTACGCTTACGAGAGACCGGTTCCATCAACTGACATGTGACTTTGTTGCATAAAGATGGCTGGCGGGTGTCTGTCTCTCCCATTTTAGTTGGATCGGATTCGACAAAGGCGGTCCTTGAGAAGGTTGAATAACAATTTGTGTATCACCGTTGTGGTTTTTGCGTAGGTAAGAATCGTTCTTGCTAAATACCCGTAGCACCCACGTAAAACATGCAACAACAATTAGAGGACGTCTAACTTGTTTTTGCAGGGTATGTTGTGATGTGATATGGCCAATTACATGATGAGATATATGTGATGTATGAGATGATCATGTTTTGTATAGAATATCACGACTTGCATGTCGATGATTACGGCAACCGGCAGGAGCCATAGGGTTGTCTTTAATTTATTTTCGCCGTTTTTGCTTTACTTTATCGCTATGAGTTAGCAATAGTCATAGAAGCAACAGTTGGCGCGACAACCTCATGGTGACACGTTGATGGAGATCATGGTGTCATGCCGGTGACGATGGAGATCATGCCGGTGCTTTGGAGATGGAGATCAAAAGCACAAGTTCATGGCCATATCATGTCACTTATGATTTGCATGTGATGTTAATTCTTTTATACATCTTATTTTGCTTAGGACGACGGTAGCATTATAAGGTGATCCCTCACTAAAATTTCAAGATAAAATTGTGTTCTCCCCGAGTGTGCACCGTTGCGAAAGTTCGTCGTTTCGAGACACCACGTGATGATCGGGTGTGATAGACTCTACATTCACATACAACGGGTGCAAGCCAGTGTTGCACGTGCGGAACACTCGGGTTAAACTTGACGAGCCTAGCATGTACAGACATGGCCTCGGAACACAAGAGACCGAAAGGTCAAACATGAGTCATATAGTAGATATGATCAACATGAAGATGTTCACCATTGAAACCACCTCATCTCATGTGATGATCGGACTTGGGTTGGTGAATTTGGATCATGTGACACTCGAATGACCAGAGGGATGTCAATTTGAGTGGGAGTTTTTAAGTAATATGATTAACTAAACTCATTATCTTGAACAATAGTCTGAGTTGTCTTTGCAAAAAATTATGTTGTAGATCAATGGCTCGCGCAGTAGCACCCCTGAATTTCAATGCGTTCCTAGAGAAAGCTAAGTTGAAAGATGATGGAAGTAACTTTGTAGACTGGGCCCGTAATCTGAGGATTATCCTCACGGCTTCCCAAAAGGCTTATGTCCTTGATGCGCCGCTTGGTGAACCACCTGCTCCAGTAGAGGCTGCAGACGTTGCGAACGCCTGGCAGACACGTTCTGATGATTACTCAATAGTTCAATGTGCAATGTTGTATCGCTTAGAACCGGGACTTCAAAGACATTTTGAATGTCATGGAGCATACGAGATGTTCCAGGAGTTGAAGTTTATCTTTGAGAAGAATGCTCGGATCGAGAGGTATGAGACCTCCGATAAGTTCTATGCTTGCAAGATGGAGGAGAACGGGTCTGTCAGTGAACACATATTAAAATGTCTGGGTATTCCAACCATCTGGCTGAATTGGGGATGCCCCTTCTGCCAGAGGCGATCACTGACAGAGTTCTTCAATCACTGCCACCTAGCTACAAGAGCTTCGTGTTGAACTATAACATGCACGGGATGAACAAGTCAGTCGTCGAGCTGTTTGCGATCCTAAAAATCGCTGAGTCTGAGATTCAGAAGGAGCATCAAGTGTTGATGGTCAATAAAACCACTAGTTTCAAGAATAATGGCAAGGGCAAGAAGGGTAACTCCAAGAAGAGTGGCAAAGCAGTTGCCCCTCCCGTGAAGAAACCCAAGGCTGGACCCAAGCCAGAAACTGAGTGCTTTCATTGCAAGGGAACTGGTCACTGGAAGCAGAACTGCCCCAAGTATCTGGCTGACAAGAAGGCGGCCAACACCAAACAAGGTATATATGATATACATGTTATTGATGTGTACCTTACCAACTCTCGTTGTAGTGCCTGGGTATTTGATACCGGTTCGGTTGCTCACATTTGCAACTCAAAGCAGGAACTACGGAATAGACGGAGGCTGGCAAAGGACGAAGTGACGATGCGCGTGGGAAATGGTTCCAAGGTTTATGTGATCGCCGTCGGCACGCTCGCTCTTCGATTACCATCGGGATTAGTGATGAACCTGAATAATTGTTATTTAGTGCCTGCGTTAAGAATGAACATTATATCTGGATCTTGTTTATTGCGAAACGGTTACTCATTTAAATCAGAGAATAATGGTTGTTCTATTTATATGAGTAATATCTTTTATGGTCATGCACCCATTGTGAGGGGTTTATTCTTATTGAATCTCGATAGTGATGATACACATGTTCATAACATTGATGCCAAAAGATGTAGAGTTGATAATGATAGCACCACTTTCTTGTGGCACTGCCGCTTAGGTCATATTAGTGTAAAACGCATGAAGAAGCTCCATGCTGATGGAATTTTGGAGTCACTTGATTTTGAATCACTTGACACATGTGAACCATGCCTCATGGGCAAGATGACTAAGACCCCGTTCTCTGGAAGAATGGAACGGGCGAGTGACTTGTCGGAAATCATACATACTGATGTGTGCGGTCCGATGAGCATTGAGGCGCGCGGTGGATATCGTTATTTTCTCACCTTCACCGATGACTTAAGTAGATATGGGTATATTTACTTAATGAAACACAAGTCTGAAACGTTTGAAAAGTTCAAGCAATTTCAGAGTGAAGTTGAGAATCATCGTAACAAGAAGATTAAATTCCTACGATCTGATCGAGGAAGAGAATATCTGAGTTATGAGTTTGGCAGTCACTTAAGACAATGTGGAATTGTTTCACAATTGACACCGCCTGGAACACCACAGCGTAATGGTGTGCCCGAACGTTGTAATCGAATCTTATTAGATATGGTTCATTCTATGATGTCTCTTGCCGATTTGCCACTATCGTTTTGGGGTTATGCATTAGAGACAGCTGCATTCACTTTAAATAGGGCACCATCGAAATCCGTTGAGACGACGCCATATGAACTGTGGTTTGGCAAGAAGCCAAAGTTGTCGTTTCTTAAAGTTTGGGGATGTGATGCCTATGTCAAAAAGCTTCAGCCTGAAAAGCTGGAACCCAAAGCGGAGAAATGCGTCTTCATAGGATACCCAAAAGAGACGGTTGGGTATACCTTCTATCTCAGATCCGAAGGCAAAGTGTTTGTCGCTAAAATCGGAACATTTCTTGAGAAAGAGTTTCTCTCGAAAGAATTGAGTGGGAGGAAAATAGAACTTGATGAGGTTGTTGAACCTTTACTTCAACCAGAGAGTAGCGCAGCGCAGAAAGTTGTTTCTATAGAGCCTACATCGGTTGAAGAGGAAGTTAATGATGATGATCATGAAGCTTCAGATCAAGTTGCTATCGAACCTCGTAAGTCGACAAGGACATGTACTGCTCCTGAGTGGTACGGTAACCCTGTCTTAGAGGTCATGTTGTTGGACAACGATGAACCTACGAGCTATGGAGAAGCGATGATGGGCCCGAATTCCGAGAAATGGTTAGAGGCCATGAAATCCGAGATGGGATCCATGTATGAAAACAAAGTATGGGCTTTGGAAGTATTACCTGAAGGGCGAAAGGCCATTCAGAACAAATGGATCTTTAAGAAGAAGACGGACGCGGACGGGAATGTCACCGTCTATAAAGCTCGACTTGTGGCAAAGGGTTTTTTCACAAGTTCGAGGAGTTGACTACGATGAGACCTTCTCACCTGTAGCGATGCTTAAGTCCGTCAGAATCATGTTAGCAATAGCTGCATTTTTCGATTATGAAATTTGGCAGATGGATGTCAAAACAGCGTTCCTTAATGGTTTCCTTAAGGAAGAGTTGTATATGATGCAACCAGAAGGTTTTGTCGATCCAGAGAATGCTGACAAAGTTTGCAAGCTCCAGCGATCCATTTATGGACTGGTGCAAGCATCTCGGAGTTGGAATCTTCGCTTTGATGAGGTGATCAAAGCGTTCGGGTTTATACAAGTTTACGGAGAAGCTTGTATTTACAAGAAAGTGAGTGGGAGCTCTATAGTGTTTCTAATATTATATGTGGATGACATATTGCTGATTGGAAACAATATAGAAATGTTGGAAAGCATGAAGGAATATTTGAACAAGAGTTTTTCAATGAAGGACCTAGGAGAAGCTGCTTTCATATTAGGCATCAAGATCTATAGAGATAGATCGAGACGCTTGATAGGACTTTCACAGAGCACATACCTTGACAAAGTTTTGAAGAAGTTCAAAATGGATCAGTCCAAGAAGGGGTTCTTGCCTGTATTGCAAGGTGTAAAGTTGAGTAAGACTCAATGCCCAGTGACTGCAGAAGATAGAGAAAAGATGAGTGTCGTCCCCTATACTTCAGCCATAGGCTCTATCATGTATGCAATGCTGTGCACAAGACCCGATGTCAGCCTTGCCATAAGTATGGCCGAAAGGTTTCAAAGTGATCCAGGAATGGAATACTGGACGGCGGTCAAGAATATCCTTAAGTACCTGAAAAGGACTAAGGATATGGTTCTCGTTTATGGAGGTGATCAAGAGCTCATCGTAAAGGGTTACGTCGATGCAAGCTTTGACACTGATCCGGATGACTCTAAGTCTCAAACCGGATACGTATTTATTCTCAATGGGGGTGCGGTAAGCTGGTGCAGTTCCAAGCAGAGCGTGGTAGCTGATTCTACATGCGAAGCGGAGTACATCGCTGCCTCGGAGGCGGCGAAGGAAGGTGTCTGGATGAAGGAGTTCATGACAGATCTTGGAGTAGTGCCCAGTGCACTAAACCCAATGACTCTGTTCTGTGACAACATTGGTGCCATTGCTCTGGCCAAGGAACCAAGATTTCACAAGAGGACCAGACACATAAAGCGACGCTTCAATTCCATTCGCGATTACATCAAGGAGGAGGACATAAATATTTGCAAAGTGCACACGGATCTGAATGTCGCAGACCCGTTGACTAAACCTCTTCCAAGGGCTAAACATGATCAACACCAGAACTGTATGGGTGTTAGATTCATTACAATGTAAATCACATAGTGATGTGAACTAGATTATTGACTCTAGTGCAAGTGGGAGACTGTTGGAAATATGGCCTAGAGGCAATAATAAAGTGGTTATTATTATATTTCCTTGTTCATGATAATCGTTTATTATCCATGCTATAATTGTATTGATTGGAAACTCATTTGCATGTGAGGATACATAGACAACACTGTGTCCCTAGTATGCCTCTAATAGACTAGCTCGTTGATCAAAGATGGTCAAGGTTTCCTAGCCATAGACATGAGATGTCATTTGATAACGGGATCACATCATTAGGAGAATGATGTGATGGACAAGACCCAAACTATGAACGTAGCATATGATCGTGTCAGTTTATTGCTATAGTTTTCTGCATGTCAAGTATCTGTTCCTATAACCATGAGATCATGTAACTCACTGACACCGGAGGAATACCTTGTGTGTATCAAACGTCGCAACGTAACTGGGTGACTATAAAGATGCTCTACAGGTATCTCCGAAGGTGTCTGTTGAGCTGGCATGGATCGAGACTGGGATTTGTTACTCCGTGTGACGGAGAGGTATCTCAGGGCCCACTCTGTAATACAACATCACAATAAGCCTTGCAAGCAAAGTGACTAAAGAGTTAGCCACGGGATCTTGTATTACGGAACGAGTAAAGAGACTTGCCGATAATGAGATTGAACTAGGTATAGACATACCGACGATCGAATCTCGGGCAAGTAACATACCGAAGAACAAAGGGAACATCATACGGGATTAACTGAATCCTTGACATAGAGGTTCAACCGATAAAGATCTTCGTAGAATATGTAGGAACCAATATGGGCATCCAGGTCCCGCTATTGGTTATTGACCGTAGAGGTGTCTCGGTCATGTCTACATAGTTCTCGAACCCGCAGGGTCTGCACACTTAACGTTCGGTGACGTTTCGGTAGTAGTGAGATATATGTGTTGGTGACCGAAGGTTGTTCGGAGTCCCGGATGAGATCCCGGACGTCACGAGGAGCTCCGTAATGGTCCGGAGGTAAAGATTTATATATAGGAAAGTGGTATTTGGGTTCCGGAAAAGTTTCGGGTATTTTCGGTAGTGTACCGGGAGTGACGAATGGGTTCCGGGGGTCCACCGGGTGGGGCCTACCCACCCCGGGGGGGCACATGGGCCCAAGAGGTGGCGCACCAGCCCCTAATGGGCTGGGAAACCGACCCCATAAGGGCCCATATGCCCAAGAGGAAAAAAGGTGGAGATAGGAAGGAATAGGACTCCTTCCTAATATGAATCCACTTCCTAGTAGGAAGTGGATTGGACTCCTCGTTGCCCTGGATCGGCCAACCCCTAGGGGAAACCCTAGGGAGGCTGCCTCCTCCCCCCTCCCTCCTATATATACTAGAGGAATAGAGCCCCCAAAGACACATGGCCACGTGCTAGTTCTCTATTCTCTAGTTCCTCCACCAAATAGATTCCGGTAGTGCTTAGGTGAAGCCCTGCCGGGATAACTCCACCATCACCACCACCACGCCATCGTGTTGCTGGAGATCTCATCCACCTCTCCGCCCCCTCTTGCTGGATCAAGAAGGCGGAGATCGTCATCGAGCTGTACGTGTGTTGAACGCGGAGGTGCCGTCCGTTCGGCGCTAGATCGGGATGGATTGCGATTTGGATCGGGAAGACGTTCGATTACATCAACCACATTTCTTAATGCTTACCGCTTAGCAATCTACAAGGGTATGTAGATCCACTCTCCCTCTTGTAGATGCTCATCACCATGGATAGATCTTGCATGTGCGTAGGAATTTTTTTTTCGCATGCAACGTTCCCCTTCACCGGCGGCGTCCGGAGACGGGTGGTGGCGTAAGACACATGACGCCAAAGCTACCCAGGTTCACGGCCCTCCGATGGAGCTAAAACCCCTAGTCCTGCCGGAGTGACTATAGGTGATCAGAATACAGGGTGCTCCTTGAGTTGTTTTCGAGGAGGAAGATGGAGCTCTCGCTACCAGCCTTGCTGCCTCTATGTGGTGTGTGTGTGTGTGGATGCTATCTCTGCTTGCCCGTCCCTCCTCAAAGGGGGCTGGGGGGTTGGCTTATAGTGTAGCCGGCTGATTACAATAAGGGGGGGGGGGGGGAAGGGGGCGCTGCCCCCGGCTGCCAGCCTCTCAGGATGGCAGCGGGGCCTGCCGGCTGTCGAGTCTCGTCCGGCGCGGGGCCCGCCGGCCGCACGCCACAGTGGCCCGCATGCCCGGTCGTCATGGAGTAGGTAGGCGCATGCCTGCCACAGGGCCGCCCCGCCTGGTCAAGTCCTGGGGTGTCCGTGGTCCTGTAGCCTCGCCCTGCCGGCGTCAGTGAGTCTTGTAACCATGCGAGCCCTGTCAATGCGTCCTTAGCCACGCGTGCTTCTCTCTCGGGGGTCTTGTCTTGTCGCCGTACGCTGGTATGGGCAAATGGGACGGCCGCTGACCCGCCGGCTATCATCGTGGCCGACCGGACAGGCCGGCTGCCACCAGCTGGCCAGCGGTGCTACCTGCCGGACGGGCCGCCTGTCGCCAGCCAGCCTAGGGGGGCAGCCCCCTCCCCCAAATGTCTTGGAGTGGGGTTTCCTCCGCTTTGGTATACCCAGGGGCCATATCCCCATCAATGGTATTGCATCGGTTTGTTTGTTGCTGTGGAGTCGAAGCTGCGGCGGCGAGGCCCTGTGGTGTACGATGACTGGCTGCATGTGGCCCGTTCGGCGATCTTCCGTGGCGCCAGCTGTGCCTGGTTTTGTTCTTTTGTGTTCTCCGTCAGAGTCGGAGCTGCGTTGTCTGGCTGCAGGTCGACATGTCGTCATTTAGGGTGGGCTTTGCCCTGAGTGTTTCAGTCTCTAGGAGTGGGCTTGGCCCTTGTTGTTCCGGTTTTTGCCCAGTTTTCCGTAATTAACTGGGCAATTCTCTTCTGCTTATTTAATAGATGAGGCAATATTTGCCTCCGTTTCAAAAAAAATGGCACCCGGGTGGTTTCCTTGGCCCCCGATTAGCAACTCATCAACAAAGGTGGTGCTCGACATGTCTGAGTATAGAGGAAGAAATTGCTACATGAGAAGCTGCTGCTCCTCTACCGTGAAGTTCACATCCGTTTATTAGCTTTACATCCGTCTATTAGATTTCAATCCATTAATATTTACAGAGGAAATTGTAATGACAAGATTCTTCTCATTTTTAACCAGCTCCTACGCCCAAGGTGGATGGTTGTAGGATATAAACACCTACCGCCTGGGCCCTCGGCGGTAGGGTTGACGATAGAGGCGGGCGGACGTCTGGTGTGGCTGACGTGGCTAAAGTGCTTACGGCTAGACACTAGTTGTGGTAAGTTGTTAAAATCTTCCACCACCTACCCGGGCGATAGGGTTTAACACCCCCCCTCCCCCCCCCCCCCCACAAAAAAAATCCAAGGCGGTTTTGTTTCTGAATCTACCTTTAACTTTGCGGTAGACCGTGCAACCCTACCGCAGGAGATCTTGACGGTAGATAATACTACCCTACCGTAGGAGATCTTGGCGGTAGGTAATACTACCATATCGCCGGCGACCTTGGCGGTAGGTATCGAACACCCCCTGAGAAGGAAATTCGGTTATGTTCTTTGAACTAGGTTTTATTTTACGGTAAGGTATGCAACCCTACCGCCATAGTCTCTGGCGGTAGGGTCCTGTCCAATTTAAAATTCATTTCATTTCCTATAAAACTTGATCATTCAATATAAATAGCATAATCTCACACATCATAATATAGTTTGAATATGAAATTTCGTATCGCACACATCATAATATGCATCACACATCAAAATAAAAGGATAGTTAAACATATCTAACATAGCAAACAGGTTTACATGTCCAACATAGCAAATAGTTTAACAAATGCATGATAGCAAGTACTTGAACATGGCCAACAAATTTTCGTTCATCTCAACTTTGAGTAGCTCTACATGACCATATCACTTAGTTTTCCTTCCCACTTGGCGGATGCTCCTCATTTCTCTTTGAGCGGGTCTCCTTTTTTTCTTTAGTTGATGTTAGGCGACGAGGATGATCTCTCTGGAACGATGATGGACCCGAAACATCCTTGTGTGGATGAGATACCGTTTTGTCCTAGGATGGCCGAGTTGGAGAAGGCCCGTCATCGTCATTGTAGTCCTCCTCGTCATCCTCTTCCTCGTCCTCTTTTTAATCCTCTTACTCGGCCTCCTCAACATGGCGAGACGACAGGGTGGCATGGCTGGAGGAAGTTGCGGCTGCATGGCTCAATGAAGCGACGATACATGTTGACGGGCTAGGAACATGCACATCAGTCGAGCTAGCGCACCCAAGCATGCTAACTAGATTTCGATAATGGTTCATTATCGAAACCAAGAACAAGTAAACAAAATCATGATATGGATCAAGGTTATGGTTATGGCTTGACATGATATGGCTCAAGGATCCATGGTGTCGTGCTTTTGTCAACCCGGCAGATGTTCTCGTAACAGGACTTAGGTGTGAGGCCATCGCCGCTAGGTGGCGACTCGAAGGGGTTAAACGAGAGAGAGAGTCGGGTTTACCCAGGTTCGGACCCTCCTATGGAGGTAATAGCCTACGTCCTGCTTTGTGTATATTTGATGAGTAAATCTTGATTACAAGGGTGCGGAATCGTTGACCTAGCTATCGATAGGTTGTAACTTGAGGCTTTCGTTACCAGGGGCCTGCTTTTATATACAGGTCAAGCCCTAGGGTTTACAATATTGTTCGGGTCATATCATGACTCGTGACCTACAATGTCTCTAACTTGCCTTGTGTCTTAAGGAAAACTCAGCTAGCGTCTTTAGCTTCATGGGCTTTGAGCCGCCGCCTTCAAGTATTGGGCCGTCCGGCGACTCTAGTCAGCCACCGCCTCGTTTGTCTTCGTCTCCATGATACGGCCCATCTTAAACTTGATTGTACAGTTGCTGATAGGTTTAACACGGCCCAGTATGGCGGGTTACACCGTGGAGTTATATCCCCGACATTAGGCCCCAAATTGATTTGAATCCGTTCATATCAATGGATCTTTCCTTCCCTTGGCGGCTCATCCTTGGACTGGCATCTTCTATGGATTTCATAACGCTGGCATGTTCTGCTCCCACACTTGTCATTTTCCCAGTGTTCATTTATTGTGACGTCATCTGTCGTCAATCTGGAAAAAAACAATAATGACATCATGGCAAATCTGGTCATATCTGTTTATCCCAAAAATCGAGGCGTTTTTGTTTCCCGAAATTTACTGTATTCCCACGAATGTCGCGCCTGTCAGTTGCCCCTTCGAGCTCCTTCCCTTTAAATATTTACCGAAGGGCCCCTGATTCACTTTCCACTTCTTCTGTTTGCTTCTTCTTCTTCCTTGAGTCCGGAAGCTCCTCGTGCCACTGCCGTGGTTTCCTCATCTCGGCAATCTCCCTCGAGGTCGTCGCGGTATTTCTTCTTCGTCAGTCAATCCTCCGCGCGTTTCCGCTGCCACCGGTGACCACTCGAGTAAGTCATCTTTCTTCTGACCTAGATCCATTATAGCACCCCGAGATTCTTTGAGTTCTTCGGCAACCTTTCTCCAGTTCATCACCATTGCTAACTCCGCGAGCAGATCTCGCGAACGTAATCACCAAAGTAGAGCGGTAGAGACACCAACTCCGTTTCACGTATGATATGTTTTAATCCTTCTCAGTATTAGATGAACCATACTGTCATTGCTTCTATGCCCCTCTGCTAGGGCTAGCGAATATTCTCGCTTTTTTGAACTATTCTTAGATCCAAAATTGTTGCGGCTTCGGGAGAAACTTGTTTGTCTCACACTTAGCAAGATTCTCAAAAACCTTTGGTCTTAGCACAAGTCGCCCTTACTTCTGCCAGCTTAATAATTGTAACCCGTCATATGTGTAAGCCATTGTATAGACTCTGGCTCTTTACAAAGCTTGCCCTTCCATTGCAAATAATTAGATCATTTTGCTTGAACCATTTACTTAAGCCGCCCTCTTTTGCTTTATCCAGGCGACTCACTATGTTGGAGTCAAAAGCCTGCAACTGGGTGGCGACTGAAGTTTCTGATGTTCACTTAAAGGATTATGAGGAACATGGGTTTCTGCCGCCTCAAAATGTGGTTGGCTGGCGAGTCGTCCTTGCAGAGGAAATACCAAACCCCGAGGAGGGGGAAGTGGTGATATTCTTGGATCACCTTCAAAGGGGCTTTTCAGCTCCCGGGTCAAAATTCTTCCGAGACATCTTACACTTTTTCCACCTTCATCCTCAAGACATGGGCCCTAACTCTATATCGAACCTCTGCCAGTTCCAAGTATTTTGCGAGGTGTACCTTCAAACGGAACCCACTGTCTCCCTCTTCAGGGAATTCTTCTATTTGAACCGGCAAACAGAGTGTGCGGACGGTCCCGGCTTAGAACTTGGCGGGGTTTCAATTCAGAGGCGCAAGGACGTCCTTTTTACTGCTGCCACCTTACCAAGCCATCCTAAAGGGTGGAATAAGACTTGGTTTTATTGTCAAAATACCGCTCCTCTGATGAAAATCCCTTGCCGGGTTATAGGCCCAACCGCCTCCCCATGGATCTTGAACTTCCCGGTTGGGCTCCCCAAGAGGAACGCTCCCAACACGCCCATATTTATACGAAGTTGAGGGCTCTGCTAGCCAATGGACTAACTGGGGTCGATTTAACCCAGTGTTGGGTATCTTGGAGGATTCTGTCGTTAAGTCTGCGCAATGGCTTAATGTGCACTTATTCTGGCGACTTGAATGATGCCCAACGGTGCAGCAATTCTTCCTTGGAGGCCGGCGAAATAAACCGGATTGTGAAGAAGCTGCTAGGTGAAAATCAGGAGACTTGCAGCAAGGACGGGTTGAAACCTTTCTACGCCCTTAACCCGGCTCCTCCGGTATAAACCTTTAAAAACTTAATCTGGCTTTTTGAACAAACTTTGAGCCTTTGCTTCCTTGCTCTGAATGTTTAATTTTGCAGGCTACATCTTCTTTCTGGAGTAGGAGACGCATCAAGATCGCGGCTAACAAGCCCAAAGCCGCCCCGAGTAAGAAGAAGAATAAGGCGGCTGCAGAAGGATCGTCTCATATGGACGAAATAGCTGCCACTGATACCCGATCAGAGGTAAAATTAATCTTTTGTTTATAATTGAATCTATCTGACGCCTTTTCCTCTTAGGGTGATGTTGAAACAAGCTGTGTGGGCGATGTTGAGGTAATTTCCATCTCTTCTGACTCAAAACCTTCGCCTCCGTTCAAAACAAGGCGGGTTGTTCCGAAGGTAGGCTTTTCACACCCGGACGCTCATCTAGACCCTCACTTTATTTTGAAGAAAACACAGCACTAGTCTAGGCGTCAAACCCGAAGTGGGAGTGGTGATCTTGTTGAGGGCTTACCTGATAAATCAGCCGCCAGAAAACGACCAGCCAAGGTACTTAATATTCCAAACTTCCAAGGAAGCTCTGACTTGATGTGTCAACTTTTTGACTCCTATGCCTTGGTTAATCAGGAGTCGCCACCTTCGTCGGACGACTCAACTGCGTCCAAGCTGGAGCCCTTTGTTATCAATCATGGGTAAATTCCTCATCAATTCATCTGTTTGAGTAAACTATTGTCTTTTCCCATTCTTCTTATTATACTCTTTAACTTGGCAGGGCCAAGGCCAAGAAAAGGAAGACTGACGGGTCTTCTGTTAACCCTGAGGCCCCTGAGCCAGAGCTTCCTGATCCGGCGGCTCATGAAGTCCATGTTGATCATCCTGAAGACCCTCAGGATATCCAAAACGATTTACCTCCTCCATCTGAACCAACCAATACTGATGCCGTAACTGTTGAAGCTACATCGACAGTTAACCTTGACCCGCCCAATCCTTCAGTAACAAACAAAGATACCCCTGAAGTTATTATTACTGGGACGGGTTATACTGCTCCTGAGATTTCCAGGGTGTTAACAAAGGTTGTTGCTAAGGATGAAGCGGTAATGCAAGAAAAAAGGAAAACCAAGTTGGAGCTTCCAAATTATGAGAATTTTAGTGTTGAAGATCTTCATGCTGCCTGTTTGGACCGCCTGGCTACAAGCCGTGAGATGGAAATCGGTCTTGTTAGCATGATGAGAAATAAATACGAGGTATGTTCTCCTTTATATGATCTCATCATATATATTCTTTGGTAGCCCCCAGGGCCCAGTTTTGTCTTTCTAAGATAAGTTGGGTCTTGCAAATGTTTGACTGACTCAACCTGTAGCCCCCAAGGGTCGGCTCATCTCCTTGAGATGAGTCGGGTCTTTTGTAATAACTTTGAAGAACTTCGACCTGTAGCCCCCAAGTGCTGGCTCATCTCCTTGAGATGAGTCGGGTCTTGTGTAATAACTTTGAAGAACTTCGACCTGTAGCCCCCAAGTGCCGGCTCATCTCCTTGAGATGAGTCGGGTCTTCTTCACATCTTCAATGTCAAAAAAGAGCTGAGATACATTAGCCCCCAAGTGCCAAATATATTGCTTGCAATTTGCTTGGGACTTGTCATAGAGTTTATTTATGATACAGGAAGCTTTGAAGACAGCCGAATCCAGCGTGGCCAGCTTGAAAAAAGACCTGGAAAAAGGGCAGACTTCCCATGCAGAAGTTGAAGAAAAATTTCGCCTCTCGTTGATCGAGCTGGAAAACGCCAAGTCAGGCTTTTTAAAGGAGAAGAAATCCTTTGAAGAAGAAAAGGCCACTTTGCTAAAGCGTGCAGAGGATGCTGAGGACCGGCTCAAACCCGTCACCGAGGGGTTGTCCGGGTTAAAACGGCATATTGCCCAGATTACCCAAGCTATTTTTACTAAGTGTATATAGCCTCTTGTCTTCTTGTGATATAGATATAATGCGCCCGGTGACTCATGTAGTGATTTTATTTTGTAGGCCCCGGGACTAGCAGCTTTTATGATAATAGCATGTTGATGCTTAAGGTTGTTTATTCCCTGACAGAGCAACTCTATGTTGGGAGTCATCTCGCAATCAAGGCCACGATGGGGGATAAGAAGCCCTTAAAATTTATCAAGAATGTGTTGGAGTGTCTTTCCACCATTCCTCAACATATTCGAGAGCTAAAAAGATCAGCTGCCCGATCCGGCACGATATATGCATTGAGTCAGGCTTTAGCTTATGGAGAGGAGCTCGATCCAGCTGAGCTTGCAAAGGGCTTTCCCGAATTTAAAAACGACGGGTCAGAATTTTCCCAGGAGGATTATGTCGCCTGTGTCAAGGATGCTCAAATACTGTCAACCCAGCTGGTATCTGAGATGAAACTGAGGAACTATCAAGCGGATTATGGCGCCAATCACACTCGGATTCCACCACCTGATTTAGTATCAAAGAGTCTGGCTCCTCAACGGCGCGAGCATATCTTTGCCCCTGAAGTTGACCCGTCTCCAATTCCTGATGACGAAGTTGTGTTCCAGGACCTATCTTACTGCAACTGGGATGCGGATAACCTTTTGATATAGGAGCCGAAAGACCAATCGGTGAATAACCCGGAGGGATCTCACGCGCAGGATTAGCCGTCGCTGACCCGGATGATGTAGCCGGTGATCCGTATTTTATCAATCATCACTTAAGCCCCCAAGTATGGGTGGAGAAACAAGTTGTGGCTCCCTTGAGCTTGTAATAGGGATAGCCGAAAAACTGTTGTCGTTCCATCATGCATGTTTATCTTTGTTGACACAAGATATTTATTTTTCTGGGCTTGATCTTCTAGATTTTAACAATCTATTTCTCTCTCAACAATGTTGAAGATTATGTCTATCCATTGGTCGCTATGCGAGCTCAACTGCTCAATGCGGGCTTTGAAATATGAGCCGGTAGTAACTTCGAATCCGAAACTTGCTACAATGAGCAAAGTAAGGCATTGTTGATAAGTTGGCTCAATGAGGCCTGGCAAACATTAATATTCAAAATTTAAGGTCTTTTTAGCCTTTTCAACCAATAATATAACTTTATGCCGGTCATGTGGCTGATAACCCGGTTATTGTCTATACAAAACGGTAATAAAGTGTGCCCAGAAAGATTTTATGTGATGAGTTTTAGCACATAGTACCCGTTTAGGGGACTGTTTCTCGAAGCTTAGAAATATAAGGTAGCCCCTTTTGGAGGCAGCTTTGAGAGTCCTAGCCATGATGCAAAGGATGTAATAACATATGATCATAATACCAAGATAATCTGCCGGCTTTCGAGGCTCGACAGGAAAAGACTGGCTTTCGAGGCTCGGGTCTTGCTTCAATGAAGCGGGTATGATAACCCATGGTTTATCCTAGCTTTCTATATGCCGGTCCTCTCATGACTCAAGCCGGTGTTTTAACCTTAATAAGTTCAGGGTCCAAAAAGGATTGACTCGTCAAGAGTTCACGGGGTCATCTGATCGGAGTCGCATCAAGCATACATGCAGGTTTAACCATATGTGGCGTTTATTTTTGCCGGGTCAAGAGGGTGAGAAAGCTAAGCCCGGTGGGCTGGAAGCCCCCAAATGCCCTTAATAATGTGGCATTATTATGCCGGGTCACAAGGGTGAGAAAGCTAAACTCGATGAGTCAGAAGCCCCCAGATGCCCTTTGTTTCGGAAAATAAAGACTCAAACTCAACTTGCAGGTTGAAACGACAAAATGTGCCGGCTTTATTCATACTCGAAACATAAATAAGTATATACAGAAGTCCGCAAGGGGGGAAGAAATTACAAAAAAGGAGTCGGCAGAGCTAAGTATAATAAGGCCACTGGTGTTCCAGGGCCGGCTTATTTCCCTCTTGGAGACATAAAATTTCTTCTTTGATACCCTCCAGAGTACGAATTTTATTTAGGGATTCAGGTGCTAGTGGTACTGGCCGTTATTCAACTGCTTGGGATTACTTTGAAATCCTCCTTGGTTA
The DNA here is from genome assembly GCA_039707655.1 of Elymus sibiricus. NCBI lineage: Eukaryota > Viridiplantae > Streptophyta > Magnoliopsida > Poales > Poaceae > Elymus > Elymus sibiricus. The sequence continues at coordinate 279,403,734 of CM077665.1, forward strand.
TTATGTTGATTGCCCTGACTAGGATGTTGCCCATTGCCATGATTTCCCTGATGTTGAAAACTAGCCCCTGGGCCACCTTGTGACCCGCCAGGTCCATGTTGACCCGGGTGTCCTCCACCATTGCCTCCTGAGTTATTCTGGAAAGCCTGGCTACGAAACTCTTGCATGATATAACAATTCTCCCAAGAGTGGCTAGCCGGCTTATCTTGGGTGCTGTGATTAGGGCAAGGTGCTTTAAGCGCCTCCTCATAATTGCGAGGTTTATTCCCATTGTAAGCTCCTCTCGGTCGACCGTTCCGACGCTGATTCTTGAAACATGTATTAGTGTTGGCCACAAAATCTGACCCGCCGTCCGGCTGCTTCCGCTTATTATTTTGGGCCCCCTGGTTGCCTCCTGGACCGTGCTGACCTTTCCCTCCTTCAGCTTTTTTACCTTTGGTAGTCTTGTCCTCATCTGAGTCGGGATCCTTCGTGCTATCCGACTCAACATATCTGGTGAGAACGTCCATCAAGTCGCCCATGTCTTGTACCTTTCGCTTGAGCCGTCCGAGCGTCTGGACCAAAGGCTGGAAGTGACAATTATTTTCCAATATTAGGACTGCCTGAGCCGTCGTGATGCTGTCCGATGAGTGGATGATTTCCGCGACCCGGCGAGTCCAATGGTGAGACGACTCGTCTACTCGTTGAACGCAATGCTGTAGGTCTACAATTGTCATAGGCTTCTTGTAGGTTCCTTGGAAATTCTCGATGAATTGCTCTTTCACCTCGGCCCATGTGTTGATGGAGTTAGGCGGCAAGTTTTTCAACCATGTCCGAGCCGGTCCTTCCAACATCATGGTTAAGTATTTAGCACATACAGCGTCACTGAAATCCAGCATGTCCATTACCAACTCATAACTCTCGATCCAAGACGCCGGCTCAAGATCTGCCGTGTAGTTTGGCACCTTACGAGGCCCCTTGAAGCCTTTGGGCATGCGCTCAGCGCGGAGCGCCGGGGATAAGCATGGTATACCAATCGTCCTGTTGGTCCCAGCCCCCAAACTCGCCGGTTGAGGGTGAAGCTGCTGGATCGCCCGCGCTGCTGCTTCCGCTTCTACCTGTCGTGCGCCTCTCGCAGCATCAACAACTGCCTGGGCGTCTGATGGCATGAGACGGGTTGGAGAGACCTGAAGTTGTTGTCTTCACCCACTGCTAGAAACAGTCGGGGACTCCACATGACGGCCCTTGCTAGCGTAGGGAGTGGAATGCATCCGATCCCGGCTGTACGAATACTGTGCCTGTTGTACCACAGCAGTCTTTAGCATCTCGATAGCGTTTCTAGCCTCAACCTCAAGAGGGGAGTTTTCGTTAATAGGCAATGCTTCCAAATTCCTGGTTGCAGCCAACATGTTGTCAACAAGATTGGAAAAGTGGCCCCGCGGTGTCTGAAATCGCCGCGGCGGGGATTGAGCCGGCGAGGGATGTGCTGGTTCCTCTTGCCGTTTCCCGGGTTGCTGAACAGTTCCTGGTGTTTGTTGTGGGGTGTTAAAAAGCTGTTGTGGCTCAAGGTTCGGAGGGAGTCCACGGTGGCGTCTTCTCTCGTAAACCGCCTCCGATGCCTCCCTCTGAACTCCTAATCGCCAGGCCTCGGCCTTAAGGCGTTCCGTTTCTTGATGTATGCGAGCCTGCAAATCCGCCATTCATGCATTTTCAGCATCAATCTCCTTTTGTACCTCAATTATTTGACTACACAATTTGGTTAGCTCCACATTGTGTTCCTCCTGATTTTCTGAAGTGATTGGAGTATCCACGAGTTTTGCCATCTCAGCCATGAGATCATTCATGGCCTGAGCCGGCGTTTTAGTTGACCCGCCAGGACCTCACGCTGCGGCCAGATCTAGAACCATCGTAGCCTCCGCCATGTAGACGGCGACTTGTCAAGGCAACTCATTGTGTTCCTCAGGGGCTTCGATCTCTAATGAGCCCCCAAGCCCGCCATCATAAAGAGGGAAGATCGACTCCGTATCTCCTATGGATGATGTGCCGTCAGAATTGGCGAGGACATCGCCACTGGAGGCCGGTTCATCCGAAAGGCTGATCCCTTGCGTGAAGCCGATGAATACATGACGAAGGCCACCCTAGCGTTGGTTGGATCGGGCGCTCCGAGCCGGCTCATCGATGTTGATGTAGATGTCCGACTCGGCGGTCTCTAAACCAATCTCTCCAGCGGGATCTCAAAACCCACGTCCTATCGGGTCAGCCTTGACGCTCCAAGCTGGCTCGTAGATCTTGTCACGGTGGTTCTTGACCATCTGGTTCACCGCAAACTTCCCAAATCCTGGTTGGATTCCCTTCGAAAACTCAACTCCACCAGGCGAGAGCCCCACGGTGGGCGCCAACTGTCGTGGTTTTGTCAACCCGACAGATGTCCTCGTAACAGGACTTAGGTGTGAGGTCATCGTCGCTAGGTGGCGACTCGAAGGGGTTAAACGAGAGAGAGAGAGTCGGGTTTACCCAGGTTCGGCCCCTCCTATGGAGGTAATAGCCTACGTCCTGCTTTGTGTATATTTGACGAGTAAATCTCGATTACAAGGGTGCGGAATCGCTGACCTAGCTATCGAGAGGTTGTAACTTGAGTCTTTCGTTCCCAGGGGCCTGCCTTTATATACAGGTCAAGCCCTAGGGTTTACAATAGAGTCCGGGTCATATCATGACTCGTGAGCTACAATGTCTCTAACTTGCCTTGTGTCTTAAGGAAAACTCGGTCGGCGTCTTTAGCTTCATGGGCTTTGAGCCGCCGCCTTCAGGTATTGGGCCGTCCGGCGACTCTAGTCAGCCACCGCCTCGTTTGTCTTCGTCTCCATGATACGGCCCATCTTAAACTTGATTGTACAATCACTGATAGGTTTAACCCGACACATGGTTACACCGTGGAGTTATATCCCCGATAGGTTACTTGAAACTGATAGGTTACACCGTGGAGTTATATCCCCGACACATGGTTACTTGAAACTTGCTTTTGTCGCTTCCCTCAGCGAGTTGTCAGATTCCGCGGTCCCCGGGTCGTGCACTAGTGCATTCGAGGCACTGAAAATGCTTCTATTCAGCTTGAAAGTCTGCAAATGTCAGCATCATGAATAAGTTAGTGACAATGACTATAGTAGATTCTCTTCCAAATGTCATCTCCAAACAATTGAACACAACTTACCAATCTATTCATAAGGGGTGCATACTTCCTAAAATCACTGAAGGTCTCTCTGACCTTGGCATTATAGGCTTCGTCCTCAAAGTCATCCTCCTCCAGTGATGTGTTATCCGCTACTGTCCACCGTGGCCTTAGGCCCAAACGATACTTTATACCATCATTAAACCACTTCAGATGTCACTCGTACACATCCCAGTCGACCGTTGCCTTCTCCCTATCTTTGTGATACCTCCTCTCATCCCACATTGTCACATACTCCGTGTGCTCTTTTGCCGAATCCGATATCGACTGACAATTCTTCCTACTCTTCTTGCAAGGCACAAGAAAACAATAAAACATAAGAAATCATAAAGACAACAAACCATACGGAAACCAACAAAAGATTAGTGCTTTAACATGTGAGGTTCGAAGCCACCAGTGTCGGTATTCACCGGTGGGGTGTTTTGCAATTTACCAAACTACAAGGCCACGCGTTGTGGTACATGCCACTCGACAGTGTACACGCATTTCAACGGGACATTAACCCGCTAGATAAGCTTTTCCTGAGTGCACATTTTTGTTCAACTCGAAACCCTGGTCTATTTTGTCATACGGCCACCGGTTAACCTGCAGAAAGATTAGTAAGCAACTATGAAAGTGGCTACGAGAAAACACTACCAAGATGTTTACCGGGCGATATGTCAAGTTTTCCATTTCGTTCGTGAAGGCCTTGTACAATGCATTGGACTTTCCTGTGAAGACTTTGTCCCAAGAGTACGTGATCGTGGGGTATTGAGAAGTGTCGCCTTCTTCGCCATAATCCGTCCATGTATGCCGGTCATGTTTTTTAGGACGACCCACCGGCAACAACTCCTACATCCAAATCGAGAGGGCGCAGGAACATCCACACATACCAGACGTATCTCCGGTCCTTTGATTTGCGTCGTCCGTCTATAAATGTCAATACATGATTAGATGGCACAATTCCAAAAAGCATATACATCCATAAAAACTATCGCGACTCCTTAATGAACGGTATAAGTACACGAGGCCAACAACCCCCATCCATACCTTGTGTCCCAGCCGTCTAGGAAGTCCAGATACATCCATAGGGTAGTGTCCCCCGAGCAGTCTAGAAACATGACATCTGTGAGGAGATACCACAAGTAGGTCTGCGTGTCGGCATTTTGCGGGAATCCAGACCAGTTGGCGTTTATCTGGCACGCCCTGGGCCTCATTACGGAAGAGGGGGGCAATCACTGATGAGCACAACAACCCTCTCCCACCAGTTGCTCTTCTCCACTCGCCCAGTGAGAGCTTGGCCCTGGAGCGGTAGGGTTGTGATAATGGCAAAGTCTTCGAGAGTCACTACGATGTCACCACAAGGGAGATGGAAAGAGTGGGTCTCGGGCCGCCAATGGTCCATCAGGGTTGTGAGAGTTGAGTGGACGAGCGTCGGTAGCGCACGCTTGAACCGAAACACAAACGGTAAAAGCCCCGCTCTACTGAAGTACGGCTGGAACAGGACATCGCATGACATCTGTCAGACCTTCCTGTGAGCCCTCATACGCACTGGTGGCAGCATCTGCCAAAGTTTAGATGATAATAGGTAGTAATTTACTTTTGCAAAGCCAAAAAGATATGGACACGTCTAGCGGGCGGCCGTTGGCCCGCTAGCACTCCCGAGCGGCCGTCGGAAAAGGAAAGATTCGGCCCCCCATCCCAGAAAAGGAAAGCCCTTCCACGATAGCAACAAACGAGCGTCAACCTAGCAAACCACTTGCTCAACGCGGTCCCCAGCCATCACATGCTCTTCCATTCCCTCCTGAAGCTCTCATGCCCCCTGGCCACCAACAACTTCTTCACCACGCCCTTACCTGCCCCCACCTTCTGCTTCCCCAGGAAACAATGGTTTCCGGGTCTGGATCTCCTTCACCAAAGATGCCATGGAAGATGAATCAAAGTGAAATAAACAGTGGATCTAGAACAATTTGCTGTTAAAAAAAGAGGGAGAACAGATCAGAACAAACCAAGGTAGCACCAACAAGGGTGAAACAAGAGGTGCTCCTTTTCTCATGTTTACATCCCCCCTCATTGACAAAACTTTCCCCTCACCAAATCTCTCTTCGCAAAAATAGCTTCTCCATAGTTGAAGAGAGCATAAACAAAGATAAAAAATGGGGAGATCTTTGTACTTGTGCAATTTTAATTGATTTTTGTGCAACTACATCATTGGACAAGCCAACATTTGCAGCACTGTGTGCAACAGAACGCAAAAAATGTGCAAAAATATAGGAGAGAGCACAAAGAAAGTCTTATTTCACACATAATGCAGAATACAAATGTCCATATAGCAAAAAAGAAGAAAAAAGAAACAAAATGTATGTTGTCGTTACTATGAAAACATAACTACGAACTCGACATGAATATGGTTTGCATGTGCTTTTTTCCTTCATTCTTTCGACACAGTAGTGTATGTGACTTTGTAGCTGGGAAATATGTGCACAAATCTACAATAGCTACTCCACCCCCATAACCTACAAAACCTGCCCATGATGCAAAAAAGAAGCCTGAGAAAAAATGAGCCAACTTTGGCTTGTATCTATGCAACTTAACCAGTACAAGTGTGCAACTGACAACACACCCATACGCATCTACTTGTGGGGTTTGAATTTCAATAGTTGGCATCTTTAACTCATATAGAAGTTGAAGATGCCAACTCGTATAATTTGAAATTCATTTTGGTTGAGCTAAAAAAATTGTATGCAAATTCCGAAAACATTGTTGTGCAACTACATCAACTATTTTGTGCAACTGCAAGTACTCCTGCATGCAATTCATGGTGCATGTTTGTGCAACTATGTAATGAATTTTGAACTGATGAACATGATGAATTTAGCTTGTCTGAACACAAGAATTGGAAAAAAAATAGTAATTTTTAAAAGATTATAATCTTCCAAATAAGTAGTGCAACTACATTCAAGTGCATGTGCAAACCTAGAAATCAGATGCATGTGAACACTGAGAATGCCAACTACTGAATGGAATGGTTCTTGTGCAACTAAAGGAGTTGAAGATGCCAACTCATATGACATTGTTGTGCAACTATTAAAAAAAGTTGGGGATGCCAACTCCTGATTGGTTCTTGTGCAACTTAAATAGTTGAGGATGCCAACTCATGTGATATTGTTGTGAGACTATTTAAGAAGTTGAGACTACCAACTCCCAAATGGTTCTTGTGCAACTAAAAAAGTTGAGGCTGCCAACTTATGTGATATTGTTGTGAGACTATTTAAAAAGTCAAGACTACCAACTCCCAAATGGTTCTGGTGCAACTATGAAAGTTGACGATGCCAACTCGTATGATACTGTTATGCAACTATTTGAAAAGTTAAGGATACCAACTCCTAATTGATTGTTGTGCAACTATAAAAGTTCAGGATTTATCTATGAAAGTTGATGATACCTCTACTTCACTGGGGGCCGCATCTCCTTCTATAACCATTGTTGGTCTGTGATAAAAAGCAAACTAAAAAATTAGTCAAAGCAACAAAATGTATAAAAGAAAAATGAGGAGCAAAAACAATTTATATAAAATATGCCATGAGGTAAGGAACTCATGCTGATTTTCCAAAGCACACCTACGAAACAGAAAAATGTGTGCAACTTGATGCACTTTATGGCCAACTGGCCACACATGAATGTGCAACCAAAAAAATCAACATACACACTGCCTAGACATGATTTTAGGCACTGGAGCCAAAACTAAACTAGCCATCAACCGTGCAACTAGATAGCCCTTCCCTATGCAACTACATAAGTGTGGCTAAGCCAACCAGGACATGTGCTGCTTTGATCTGCAAACTCCTGTACGAACGCATACCCTTGATAAGAGGGCACACATGAGCGTGCAACCAAAAAAATCACACACAGTGCCTGAACATGGTTTACACCATGTATCCATCTGAATACCATCAATTGTGCAACTGGTTAGCCCTCATTGTGCAACTTCACAAGTTGGCTGGCCAACTGAGATATGTATATGCGTCATCCAACTACGTTTGCGTCCCTGTGCAACTATTACAACAAACTAGCCAACTGGTTACTTATATGTGTGCAACTTACAAGAAAACAAGAAAACTACACCGATGCATTTACGAGAAAAAAAGATATAGAATCTAATGAAGCTCTACAGAGAGTATCTTGGTTGAGGAGACAATTGCAGTCTAGGGAAGAATAGATGGATCAAAATAGGATCCTGAACCATACCAATAGTGACAAAATTAGAACAGCTCGCCCTGAAAATCCAACTCAAACCCACCACTAAAATCCTAATCGCTATACAAACCCACCACTAATCGAAGAAGTGATAAGTAAATACCAATTGCAACATGATAACTGGAGCAGTGATGCGATTATCTACGGTGGTATCAATTAACTAACTACTCTAAAAATATTAATTAATAAATTTGAATGTACGCACGGCAATGGGTCTGCAACTGAAGCTAACTCTTCTTTTGGTGTTGCTTTCTGCACTTTAGCTACACTGCCATCCAGAGAAACTTCTACAGTGGCAGAATGAATCTCATCTAATGACGTTTGTTTATCTCCAAACAATCTTCTGAGTTTGGCCACCGTTCTCCATGCGAAATGGCAACATCCTCTTGTAGCTAAATGAGCTCGGATGATGAACAAAATTTGACCTCGTGCAGTGGATAGGACACTGAAACGAGCAAAATCACGGATTATCTCACTTCTATGCAGGAAATGTAATCAACCCTACTGAATTTGAGACGCAAACAAGGGACACAGTAGCGTCAAGAAATATGATCTAGTCAAGCAATTCCAGCAAATCCTCATGCGCTTGGCCAACCAAGAACTGTATGTGAGGTGAAAATAATGATCTTTGGCCAGCTTTTGCCAGCCATGCCATGCCACCACCACGCCAGCCATGCGTGCACACAGATCTTGATCACACGGGTGTGAGTGTGACCCCGAGGCACGGATCTCGCGGATCCACTCGCACGTCGGCGAATTCCATGCCTGGATAGATGTCGCAGAGAGAGGAGGATTAGTCACGGGTGGAGTCACTTACCGTCGGTTTCAGCCTTGACGTGCTCCTATGAGGGAGGAAGGGGCGGGGTGGAGCGGGGAGGAGCGGAGAGCGCTTGTGGTCGGAATCCGGCGAGGATGCATAGGGGGCCGTGGCCTCCATATGCCGGCGGCGGGGGATGGTGGACGGGAGAGGTGGGGATGAAGGAAGATGACTGGAGGTAGGAGGAGAGAAAACTGGGACAGGTAGCCCACCGCTCGCCTGTCGGCCGTCCCCACTACTCTCGCTGCCTCGCACATGCCCGCAAATCAATCAGCGCATCCAACGGTTCTCGTGCGGCCGCTCGGAGAGCCGGGATGGCGCGCGTGCACTTTTTAGATTTCAGGAAAAGATATTTGCAAGAATTTGATCATAGTTATTACCACTCCATTCTCGATAAAACGTGCGCGATGACCCTTGTCGAAGACAGGGCCAAGCATAGTGTACTAAGTGATGATGTTCGGATCAAGGGCCCTCCTAAAACAATTGCCAATTCATGTTAAATTATTTATAACAATTTCTCAATATTTTATTCTATATGTGCATATAATACACTAATATACTACTCCCTCAGTCCGGAATTACTTGTCATGAAATGGATGTATATAGACGTATTTTAGTTCCAGATACATCCATTCCTTTCTATCTTGGCAACAAGTAATTCCGGACGAAGGAAAGAAAATTTCAAAATTCATTTACAACATCCATTCATTCATTTATCAACATCCATCATATTTATCAACATCCATCATTCATTTACTAACATCTATCATATTCACTAACATTCATTCATACTCAACCAAGGTATTCACTAATTCATGCATGTGAATCATTTACCAACATCTATCATATTCACTAACATTCGTGCATATGAATTATTTACCAACATCAATCATATTTATCCAACATCAATGATATTCAACCAACATCCATCATATTTATCCAACATCAATCATATTCAACCAATATCAATCATATGAACTAGGGTTCATCTTCAAACTAGATAGAATCCACAAAACTTCAAACTAGAATATGAACTAGGGTTCATCTTCAACACATACATCATACTGAATCATTTAAGATAAAGCTATAATCAACAAAACTTCAAACTACTTCATCTTGTGCCAAAAATGCATCAAAACCAACACTTTTTGACTAAAACTAATTGGAGGGATCAAAGGAGCTCAACTTTCCCGTCGTGGAGGCATCTCGATCCACAAAAACAATGGGAAAACGAAGGTGGTAGAAAGTGGGGAGGGGAGAGGAGGAGGAGCCGCCGCTCCTCTATTCTCCTCGGGTGGTAGGAGGAAGAAAGGGGTGCTGACTTGGTGAGGTGGGCCCCGCCAGACCCCCCCTCCTTTTACCTGTTCGAACCCTACCTTCGGACTCTCTGGCGGTAGGACATAACTACCTACCGCCGTTGCCACTGGCGGTAGGTTTGACGGCAGAGTTCACAACCCGTTGGGGATAGATGATGTGGATAACTTGGCTACCGCCGAGAGCCCGGCGGTAGGCTATTATACCTTACCGGCGTCGAGGCTGGCATTAGTATTGACGTATAATGTATTGCCTAATCTCTTCCATCAGATCGGTCTTTTGGTTGCATTGGCTAGAGCGTGCACTTCTACATGGTATCTGCCGAAAGTTCCCAGACCTAGCCGCCGCCCGCCGCTTTCGCCCCGCGTGCCGCCCCCGGGGCGGTCGGCCTCCATGACCGCCGTCGGGGACCGCGTCGCCCGTACCTAGGGTTCGTCTATTGGTCGTGTTGACTGGCTGCCCTAGCAAGTCTTTTTCCCGATCTATTGATTCGGGTTTTTCTCTCTCCAGCCGGTCGTCTTGATCGTCGTTTTCTTTTTGCTTTTCCGATCTAAGATTGGTTTGTGTCGCCCGCCGCCGCCGTCGACACCCGCACGCCTCTACTCCGACACCGGCCTCTTCTTCGACCCGGCGGCCTCGCACACCGCGTCGGCCCGTCACGGCCGTCGCTCGTGCGTCTACCCACGCGTCACTCCGCGTCGGCCGTCGCCGCCCACGGCGCGACCACCGGGCCTGTTCTTCGACCCGGTGGCCCATTGTCGCCATCGTTCGCGCATTGCCCGCCCATCGCTCTACGTCGTCCGTCGTCGCCTTCATCTGATGAGGCTCCTGCATCACCTCACCACCATCCCGCTCAGTTGTATCTGTCCGTCGGCCCTGACGTCGCACCGCCCGCGCGTGGCCTCGGTGGCTTGGCCACCTAATCACCTACCGGCAACTCCGACGTCGCGAGCGGCCAGATTGATCACCTAGCCGCCGCTCCGCTCCATCCGCGCCGCGTGACCGGCCTAGCTAGTCGCTTGCGTGCACCTCCGCGGTTCCTGTGAAGATTGTCCCCGAGTACAGTGCGCCCCTCCACCGATCGAGCATCGGGTTGCCGCTGCATCGCCCCATCGGGCTGCAGTGCCGCCGCCCCGTGGTTCTCTCCGGAGCTGCACTGACCCACGCGCTACCGCTGCGTCGCCCTTCTGGGTCGTAGCGCCGCGGCGCGCGGTCTACTGCCGCCCCGAGGCTGTCCGCTCCAGGTCGCCCCCATGGCTGCACCGACACTCGCGCCGCCGCTGCGTTGCCCCATCGAGCCATAGCGCCTAAGCACGCAGTCCTCGCCGCCGCCTCAAGGCCGTCCCCGCGGCTACCATGACCCTCGCGCCGATGCTGCATCGCCCCTTCGGGTTGTAGTGTCGCGGCACAGGATCAACGCCGCTGCTATGGGGTCTTCACGCCGTCGCCCCGACTCGCCTGCTGCCGTTGTGTCGCCCCTTCGGGTCATAGTGTCGCGGCCCGCGGTCTATTCCACCGTCCCCGTGAGTTGACTTCTACATGGCATGCGCCACGCTGACTCCCTAGGCGCGGGAACGCCACTGTCCGTGTTGGTCTACGTGACGCTGTCGAGTTCTTCCTCGCCTACTTGGAGCATCGCCGCCACGCTCCTAACTAGCCGCCACCGTCAGGCCACGGCCACCGCTCTTCTTCGGCGTCGTTGCATCTCCGTCCAGCACCAGCTCATCTCCAGCGTCGCCGTCTTCCTCGACCACTTCATCTACTCCAACCACCGCAGGCGACATCGGCCCCCGCCGATTTGCACCGCAACAGTCGTCGAGTCCTTCTCTGCTAGCCTCCTCGACATGGCGTACCAGTTTGTGCAGGTCCCGTCTACGCATGCCCGGTGCTGGCAACACCGACCCGTTCCTTCGTCCCAGGTGTGTTCCCAGGCCTGGCAAACCTGGAGCGGCGCATCGTCAACATCGCCTTCGTCCGTCTATGCATGCCCGGTGCTGGCAACACCGATGAGTGCTTTCGTCTACGATGTGTCCCAGGGCTTGGCAAACCCGGCACGACGCGTCGTCAACTACGTCTTCTTTCCGGCGCACCACTACTTCGACACCACTACGTCCATGACTAACTCGGCGCCTCCTTGCACCCGCGGCTCCACGGCGACTACCTTGACACCGGCCACCCCGACTTGACATCGACCATGGCGTTCTTCGCACGGCTACCTCGACCACGTCTACACCACTCTACGTTCTTGGCTACCTCGACATCGACACAAAGGGCTACCGCTTTGCTTTAGTAACCTCGTCGGTATACACTCCAGCCACAACTTCCGCGATGCATCGACCGTTACGACTGTGGGGGGATGTCCGTCGGCTTACCTTCGGATTCTCCTGCAGTCTCACCGTCTGCGTCGCTACCGTTGTGACTGCGAGGGGTGTTGAGTAACGTGATTATTAGGAAGTATATGATAGATTAGGATTTGTTCCTGTCTTGTCTTGTACTCCAAGTTGATCATGTATTCCTATATATGTGCCCACAAGGCTCAAGCAATAAAACGACAATTCCACCAATCCATCTCTATTCCCTTGTACATGGTATCAGAGCCAAGAGGTCTCGAGTTCAAGACCCGGCTGGCGCAATTAAATTGCAACCCACTTTCGATCCACGTTTAGAGCATCTTCAGTCGCGCCCCCCAACAGCCCCCCAGGCCACTTTTTAACCGCCAGCGTCGAAAAATCGCCCCAGTCGCGCCCCCAGGACGCCGTTTTTCGCCGGTTGGGCCCTCTTTTTGGGCCGGCGAACCCAGGCCGAACCCAGCGCGTTGGGGGCGCTTGGGGGCTCCGGCGGAAGCAAAAAGGCGCGTGGGACACTACTGTCAGGCGAATCTCGCCCTTTTCCTCGCCCGACTCGCCCCCTCGCGTCTCTCCACCATGCTGATTCCGGCGCATTCCGCCTGTCCACGGCCGCTATGCCGCCGCTAGAGAAGGCCGTTTCCTCGCGCCTCTCCATTTCCCCGCCGGATTTCATGTCCATCCCCCCCCCGCCCATCCCCTCTCTCCGCCACCACGCCGGCAGGACACCGGCGGCTGTCCGCCCACCACGCCCACAAGGTGTTCGTCGTTTTGCATGTTAGGCCATGGACTCAGACGACGAGGAGTCGTTCGTGGCTCTGTTGGAGGAGGAAGCCGAGGCCGACACCGCCGACGAGGAACACCTCATGATCCTCGCCGCGCTGGCCAGCTTGTTCGCGAACAATGCCAAGCCTCGGTGAGGTGGCTCGGCGCCGGGCCGACGCAAGAGCAAACAAATGCATCGAATGGAGGGCTATTGCATGCTCTATGCCGACTACTTCGCCGACGCTCCTTTGCACGGTGAGAAAGTATTTCGGCGCCGTTATCAGATGGGCCGGAAGCTCTTCCTCGGGATTGTGAATGCCATCCGGCAGTTTGACAGCTATTTCATTTGCAAGAAGGATTGCACCGGCACAGTTGGATTCTCCTCACTCCAGAAGTGCACCACAGCTATGAGGATGCTTGCATACGGAGCTCCCGGTAATATACAGGAAGACTATGGACGCATGGCCGAGTCCACCACCATTGAGTGTTTGTACAAGTTCTGCAGGGCAATGGTGGGAGTGTTTGGACCACATTATTTGCGATCATTCAATGCTGAAGACACTGCTCGGATCCTAGCACAGAATGCAGCAAGAGGATTTCCTGGGATGCTTGGAAGCATCGACTGCATGCATTGGGCATGAAAAAATAGCCCATTTGCTTGGCAGGGGATGTACAAAGGCGCCAAAGGAGGTTGCGGTGTGGTACTTGAGGCAGTAGCCACACATGACCTATGGATTTGACACTCCTTCTTTGGTATGCCAGGAACTCACAATGACATCAACGTATTGCAGTGCTCGAATGTCTCCACCAAGCTTGTTGAAGGTCATGCTCCTCCGGTGAACTTTGAGGTCAATGGGCGCCACTACAACAAGGGATACTATCTAGCAGATGGTATCTATCCGAGATGGTCCACATTTGTGAAGACTATCTCAAAACCTGTGGCGCCAAAGAAGGCACACTTTGCTAAGTGTTAGGAGGCTTGCAGGAAAGATGTCGAGCGAGCATTTGGTGTGCTCCAATCTCGATTTGCTGTTGTCCGGTACCCCGCTCTGACCTGGTCAAAATCGCAGATGTGGGAGGTCATGAATTGCTGTGTCATCTTGCACAACATGATCATTGAGAGCGAGCGGGAAGAGCGAGTGTTTGACACTGAACCATATTTCAGGCAGGGACCTCTTGTAGCTGTTGATCACCAGGTACCAGCAACATGAGCTGCCTTCCTCAATATGCGCCAGGAGATCCGAGACCCACATGTGCATCAACAACTGCAGGACGATCTGGTGGAGCACCTATGGAGGCTCAAGGGCAGCGCCTAGTTCGATTTGTTTTAATTTATGTTGGAATTATGAGCTTGCTTCGTTGAACTATTTGATCCGTATTAATTTCTGTGATGAACTTTGGCATAAAAGTTTAGTTTTTTGTTGAATCTATGCCGAAAGAGTGCCGAATTTGGGCCGAATTTGCGCCTAATCTGCGTCGATACTGGGCCGAAATCGCCGGCTTGGGGGCGACCTTGGGCCGGCGGCTGGGAACCCGAGCCCCCAAGCCGATTATACCGCCGGTTGGCCCCCAGACGGCGCTATTTCAAGCCCCTGTGGGGGCGAACGGCTGGAGATGCTATTAGGCCTGAGGGAGCCACACGTGAAGGGAAGTGTTGACATATAAATGTATTGTCTAGTCTCTTTCATCATATCGGTCTTTTGATTACATTGAGAGCCACACGTGAGAGGGAGTGTTGACATATAAATGTATTGTCTAGTCTCTTCCATCAGATCGGTCTTTTGATTGCATTGGGAGCATGCACTTCTACAATTAGTAAAAGAGGTCATATCATGATTTTTTTTTTAAACATGAATCAGATCTTGCTTGAAATAGGTCAAAACACTGAATTTTGCCGGCACCGGCGGTGCGATGGCAAAAACAGGTTGGACTAGACGCAGGCACCCAACTTCATGGCAGCACAGCACGGAAGACATCACCAATCCCTACAACCGCTTCCCGAACGCAACCAAGCACAAAAGAGAATTGTTTCAACAAAAAAAAAAAGCACAAAAGAGAAAGCGGGAAAGCAGCTGAAACCCCATCTGGCCCACAGCAATGCAGGTGCGCCACCACGTCACTCACTGACAGCCCGCGGACCCACGCCACGCCATGACATGCGCACGGCGAGCGGAGAATGGCAAAGGAGGGGACGAAACCTTAAAACATCCCATGTGCACTCGCAGGCTCCACACTGCAGGCGTTACCCCTCCCTCCTCCTTTCCAGCTGGGAATGCCGCCATGTCCCGCCAACCGCCACACCACTGCGACTGCACAAACCTTCTCAAAAGGAAGTTCTTCATGGTGCAACGGGTTTTATTACCACATCGGTTCTTCAAATCCTTCATGGCACAAAAAAGCTTGAAACTGGAAGGACGATCGGAATTCGGAACACGCACACCGCAAGAACTCGCTCCTACGGCTGATTGATGAATTTCTTCTAAAACTTTAAAAAGCAGCTAGAAGACTAATAAAAACTAGCACTAGTACTAGCGACGGATTTTGAAACAAGAACACACCCCACCAAAAATCACGAGAAGTGATCCCGAAAAACAGTCTGATCTTTCCCGCAAAAAAAAAGAAAAAACAGTCTGATCTCCCATGGAAAAAAACAAGAGACCAGAACCACCACCATCAACTCCCTCGATCTCGCCACTACCGCTGTACAGTTTGTGGTCGCATGCGATGCCAAATCTCTTGGCCTTTGCCGCTCGGTGGGTCACCGCAGTGGGTCGGAGCGGGTGCTGGAGAGCTCCCTGCGGAGGCGGTGCGAAAAGAGCCTGCACGCGTCCACGAACGCCGCCGCGTCCTCCGCGCACCCGAAGTGCGGCACCCCCACCTCCACCGTTGGCCGGCTGCACCGCCCTTCGCCCTGCACTGCCGCCGACATTACGAACCCGCGGTAGCTCCCGAAGGGCCAAAGCCCGTACCCGCCGCTGAAGTCACCGCTCCCGCGCGAGCTGCACCCAGGCGACCCGCTCCGGCCGAAGGGCTGCGCCGCCGTCAGGTCGATGACGAAGCGACCGCCGCGGGAGGAAGGGACGTTGGACTCGGCGACAGAGACGCCGACGCCCATTCCGGTGGGGTCAGGAATCAGGAGCTCGAACCGGTACCCGAGGCTGTCGCCGGCCGCGCCGGCGCCACGCTCGCGCCAGCATTCCAGGCGGCCCCACGGCTTCCAAGTGCCGTCGCCGGGCCGGAGTACAAGCCACGCACCCGGGTTGGACCGGCTCACGCGATCGGAACCGGGGGACGCCACAAACGGCGTCACCATGGACGCCAGTGCCACTGGCGAACCCGACAGGTCGTGCACCGTCACCGACCACCCCTTCCGCTCCTTCCCTGCGCGCTCGCGGTCGGAACCGAACGACATCAGCCAGTTGCGGCTGCCACTGCCTGGATCGGAGTGCATTGATCTGGAATACCGAAAATTTGACGAATTCCGTCAGAACAAAAGCAACATTTGTTTGGGAATTGAAGTTGAATTGTTGAGCATGACGCCATGACGACGAGAACTCACCGAGAGCGGAGGTCGCTGTTGCTGCGACAGGAGAACTTGCAGGTGAACATGGGCTGCATCATGCCGCCCTGCACCTGGAGCACTTGCGGGCTGCACTCGGGCTCGCCGTCGAACTGGAACACGAAGCGCGGGTCGGGCTCGGCGCGAACGGTGAGGTTGAGCTGCGCGGAGCCGGAGACGGCAGAGGCCTTACGGCCGCGCTTGTTGATGGGGACCCAGCCGCTGTGGAACACGATGGGCTTCCCCACCGCGGTCTTGAGGTCCAGCGGGATGACCACCTTCCCGAGCAGCCGGCCGGAGTTGACCCCGCAAGTGGTGCCCCGACGCCCGGCGTACACGGCCACCTTCAGCCTCGCGGATCGGGCGACGAACAGGGAGGGCTTGGCCGTGACGCGGTCGAGGTCGGCCTTGGAAAGGTGGAACGCGGCTGCCAGTGCGCCCGTCGCGGCGGGACCCTGCGTCATGTCGTCCGAGGGCAGCAGCGGGGCCGCGGCAGTCTGAAGCGGCAGCTTGTTGAGCCGGATCGTGCAGTAGCACGGAGAGGTGGTGGGGTGGACGCCGGCGCCGGCGCCGGCGGGGCGCGGGGCGACCGGCATTTTGAGGGCCAGGTTGCCGACCAGCACCCGCACGAACGGGCACGGGTCCATCTCAAGGCCCTGCTTCCACTCTCACTGCGACCACCTCGTCCTTTTTATCTTCTTCTTCTCGGCCGTGGCTGGCCTCTGTATCTTCGTTCTGTTTCTTGGCAATGGCGATGGCGGAGCAAGAAAAGGTTGATGTTCTGGAGAGGCGATGCGGAAGGTGTGGTGACGAGGGATAATAGGGTATAAAGGTCGCCTTTGGGTGTAGCCAGCCTGGATCCCCTTAGCTGTGGCCGAGGCGGGGCCTCCTATTCCCACCCAACCACCTCGGGTAACACCCACCTACACATGGGTCCGAACATTCCTGGCCCACCAGTCATAGGCTTAAAAAAACATCTAAAGACGGTGTCTCTGGAAAAGCGGCCTGAGCAGAGGGGTGACACGCGAACTGCTGCCGCACTGGATCCGGACATGCGGAGCTCTCCCCTGCACTCTCGCGGTGGCGACTTTTCCCGCGGCAAGCAGTAAGGGCAACTCCGACTCACGCCCCAAATAGTCTACCCGCGTCTGTTTGAGGGTAAATGAACATATCGTCCACCTTGCTTTGTCCGTCGGTGGCACAACCCCTTTTCTTCCTTCCCTTGTTCTCGCTCTGCCTCCGCCCGCGGTCGTCCACCTTGCTTTGCTGCATGCGAAGGGGCTCGACGTGCCCTTTCCGGTCGTGTCTCCACCATGGCCGCAAGGTGTTCGATGCTTTGCTCGCAAGGTACCATGGATAGCAGGGATGAGTATTTCTTTCACAACTTCATTTGTTCATCGGATGATTCATCCTCGAACGATGAGGACATAGTGGTGGCAACATTGGTTGTCCAGGACCACATCAGTTGGATGCGGCCTCGGTTCAGGGGATCAATCCCCGGCCATGCTCCAGCCTTGAACCGCAATAGGAAGAAAGGGCACGCCCTCCTCTATTCCGATTACTTTGAGAATACATCACTCTACAAACCTCATCAGTTTCGTCGCCGCTTCCGAATGAGGAGGCATGTGTTCAATCGTATTCGGGAGGGAGTAGTAGCATATGACCCATACATTGAATGTAAATAGGATGCCCTTGGGAAGCTTGGCTTCTCTTCTTACCAGAAATGCATTACGGCTATTCGCATACTTGCATATGGAATTCCTGGTGATCTTGTGGATGAGTATGTTCGTATGAGTGAGTAACGTGTCTCCAATCAATGTATAGTTTTTCCAAGGCCATGGTGGCTGTGTTTGGCCCTGAATAACTGAGAGAGACAAATACCGCTGATATAGAGAGGTTGTTGACGACCAATGCCGAGAGGGGCTTTCCGGATATGCTTGGTAGTATCGATTGTATGCATTGGAAGTGGAAGAACTGTCCATTTGCTTGGCAGGGGCAGTACAAGGGGCGTGTGAAAGGTGCCACTTTCATACTTGAAGTGGTGGCTTCACAAGATCTGTGGATATTGTTGGAAATATGCCTTAGAGGCAATAATAAATTAGTTATTATTATATTTCCTTGTTCATGATAATCGTTTATTATCCATGCTATAATTGTATTGATTGGAAACTCAAATACATGTGTGGGTACATAGACAACACTATGTCCCTAGTAAGCCTCTAGTTAACTAGCTCGTTGATCAAAGATGGTTAAGGTTTCCTAGCCATGGACATGAGATGTCATTTGATAATGGGATCACATCATTAGGAGAATGATGTGATGGACAAGACCCAAACTATAAACGTAGCATATGATCGTGTCAGTTTATTGCTATTGTTTTCTGCATGTCAAGTATCTGTTCCTATGACCATGAGATCATGCAACTCCCTGACATCGGAGGAATACCTTATGTGTATCAAACGTCGCAACGTAACTGGGTGACTATAAAGGTGCTCTACAGGTATCTCCGAGGGTGTCTGTTGGGTTGGCATGGATCAAGACTGGGATTTGTTACTCCGTGTGACGGAGAGGTATCTCAGGGCCCACTCGGTAATACAACATCACAATGAGCCTTGCAAGCAATTGGACTAAAGTGTTAGCCACGAGATCTTGTATTACGGAACGAGTAAAGAGACTTGCCGGTAACGAGATTGAACTAGGTATAGAGATACCGACGATCGAATCTCGGGCAAGTAACATACCGAAGAACAAAGGGAACAACATACGGGATTAACTGAATCCTTGACATAAAGGTTCGACCGATAAAGATCTTCGTAGAATATGTAGGAGCCAATATGGGCATCCAGGTCCCGCTATTGGTTATTGATCGTAGAGGTGTCTCGGTCATGTCTACATAGTTCTCGAACCCGCAGGGTCTACACACTTAACGTTTGGTGACGATTAGTATAGTTGAGTTATTTTGTTGGTGACCGAAGTTTGTTCGGAGTCCCGGATAAGATCCCGGACATGACGAGGATCTCCGGAAGAGTCCGGAGGTAAAGATTGATATATGTGATAATAGTGTTTTGATCTCCGGAAGGGTTCCGGAATTCACCGGAAGGGGTTCCGGATGTTTACCGAAGTGTTCGGGTGCAGCAACACTTTATATGAGCCAAAGGGGTAAAGCCCACGAGGTATTGGAAAGTGCAAAAGGAAGTTTTGCTGCTGCCTTAAGCGGTACTACCGCTGGTAAGGCAGTACTACCGCGTAAGCGGT
The DNA here is from genome assembly GCA_039707655.1 of Elymus sibiricus. NCBI lineage: Eukaryota > Viridiplantae > Streptophyta > Magnoliopsida > Poales > Poaceae > Elymus > Elymus sibiricus. The sequence continues at coordinate 279,423,230 of CM077665.1, forward strand.
ACTACCGCTTGTGTGAAGCGGTACTGTTGGAAATATGCCCTAGAGGCAATAATAAATTGGTTATTATTATATTTCCTTGTTCATGATAATCGTTTATTATCCATGCTATAATTGTATTGATTGGAAACTCAAATACATGTGTGGGTACATAGACAACACTGTGTCCCTAGTAAGCCTCTAGTTGACTAGCTCGTTGATCAAAGATGGTTAAGGTTTCCTAGCCATTGACATGAGATGTCATTTGATAACGGGATCACATCATTAGGAGAATGATGTGATGGACAAGACCCAAACTGTAAACGTAGCATTTGATCGTGTCAGTTTATTGCTATTGTTTTCTGCATGTCAAGTATCTGTTCCTTTGACCATGAGATCATGCAACTCACTAACACCGGAGGAATACCTTGTGTGTATCAAACGTCGCAACGTAACTGGGTGACTATAAAGGTGCTCTACAGGTATCTCCGAGGGTGTCTGTTGGGTTGGCATGGATCAAGACTGGGATTTGTTACTCCGTATGACGGAGAGGTATCTCAGGGCCCACTCGGTAATACAACATCACAATGAGCCTTGCAAGCAATGTGACTAAAGTGTTAGCCACGAGATCTTGTATTACGGAACGAGTAAAGAGACTTGCCGGTAACGAGATTGAACTAGGTATAGTGATACCGACGATCGAATCTCGGGCAAGTAACATACCGAAGAACAAAGGGAACAACATACGGGATTAACTGAATCCTTGACATAGAGGTTCGACCGATAAAGATCTTCGTAGAATATGTAGGAGCCAATATGGGCATCCAGGTCCCGCTATTGGTTATTGGCCGTAGAGGTGTCTCGGTCATGTCTACATAGTTCTCGAACCCGCAGGGTCTACACACTTAACGTTTGGTGACGATTAGTATAATTGAGTTATTATGTTGGTGACCGAAAGTTGTTCGGAAGTCTCGGATAAGATCCCGGACATGACGAGGATCTCCGGAAGAGTCCGGAGGTAAAGATTGATATATGTGATAATAGTGTTTCGATCTCCGGAAGAGTTCCAGAGTTCACCGGAAGGGGTTCCGGATGTTTGCCGAAGTGTTCGGGTACAGCAACACTTTATATGGGCTAAGGGATAAAAGCCCACAAGGTATTGGAAAGTGCAAAAAGTAGTTTTGCTGCCGCGTAAGCGGTACTACCGCTTGTGTGAAGCGGTACTACCGCCCAAGCGGTACTACCGCTTGTGTGAAGCGGTACTACCGCCCAAGCGGTACTACCGCTTGTGTGAAGCGGTACTACCGCTTGTGTGCGGCTGTGCACGGTTCGGCAGGGATCCGAGTTGGACTCTTTCCCTGCGGGCCAAACCGACCTTGTGCGGGCAAAACCGACCTGGAGGAGGCTTTTACTCCAAGTTTAGACCCCAAGGCTCAACATATAAATAGAGGGGCAGGGCTAGCACACGGGAGACATCAGGATTTCCCAAGCCGTGTGCCGGCAACCCTAGCCCTCTAGTTCCTCCGTCATAATCTCCGTAGTGCTTGGCGAAGCCCTGCAGAGATTGTTCCTCACCACCATCACCACGCCGTCGTGCTGCTGGAACTCAACCACTACTTCACCATCGCTCGCTGGATCGAGGAGGTGAAGGCGTCATCAAGCCGTACGTGTGTTGAACGCGGAGGTGCCGTCCGTTCGGCACTAGATCGGAAGGATCGTGATTGGATCGCGGGACGCTCGGCGATTTGGATCGCGAAGACGTTCGACTACATCAACCGCGTTTCTTAAACGCTTCCGCTTAGCGATCTACAAGGGTATGTAGATTCACTCTCCCTCTCGTAGATGCTCATCACCATGGATAGATCTTGTGTGTGCGTAGGAAAATTTTTGTTTCCCATGCAACGTTACCCAACAGTGGCATCATGAGCCAGGTCTATGCGTAGATGAGATCTCGAGTAGAACACAAACGAGTTGTGGGCGTGGGTGTATACATATTGCTTGCCGTTACTAGTTGATATTTGATTCGGCGGTACTGTGAGATGAAGCGGCCCGGACCGACATTACGCGTACACTTACGCGAGACAGGTTCCTTCAACTAACATGTAACTTCGTTGCATAAAGATGGCTAGCGGGTGTCTGTCTCTCTCACTTTAGTTGAATCGATTTCAATGAAGAGGGTTCTTTTAGAAGATCAAAAAGCAATCACTACACCACGTTGTGGTTTTGCGTAGGTAAGAACGGTTCTTGCAAACCCGTAGCAGCCACGTAAAATTTGCAACAACAATTAGAGGACGTCTAACTTGTTTTTGCAGGGTATGATGTGATATGATATGGCCAATTACATGATGAGATATATGTGATGTATGAGATGATCATGTTTTGTATAGAATATCACGACTTGCATGTCGATGAGTACGGCAACTGGCAGGAGCCATAGAGTTGTCTTTAATTATTGTATGACCTGCGTGTCAATCATTAAGCGCTATGTAATGCTTTACTTTATCGCTAAACGTTAGCAATAGTCGTGGAAGCATCAGTCGGCGCGACAACCTTATGGCGACACGTTGATGGAGATCAAGATGATGGAGATCATGGTGTCATGCCGGTGACGATGGAGATCATGCCGGTGCTTTGGAGATGGAGATCAAAAGCACAAGTTCATGGCCATATCATGTCACTTATGATTTGCATGTGATGTTAATCCTTTTATGCATCTTATTTTGCTTAGGACGACGGTAGCATTATAAGGTGATCCCTCACTTAAATTTCAAGATAAATTGTGTTCTCCCCAAGTGTGCACCGTTGCGAAAGTTCGTCGTTTCGAGACACGCCGTGATGATCGGGTGTGATAGACTCTACGTTCGCATACAACGGGTGCAAGCCATGTTGCACGTGCGGAACACTCGGGTTAAACTTGACGAGCCTAGCATGTACAGACATGGCCTCGGAACACAAGAGACCGAAAGGTCGAACATGAGTCATATAGTAGATATGATCAACATGAAGATGTTCACCATTGAAACCACCTCAACTCACGTGATGATCGGACTTGAGTTGGTGGATTTGGATCATGTTACACTCGAATGACCGGAGGGATGTCAATTTGAGTGGGAGTTTTTAAGTAATATGATTAACTAAACTCATTATCTAGAACAATAGTCTAAGTTGTCTTTGCTATATTTATGTTGTAGATCATGGCTCGCGCAGTAGCACCCCTGAATTTTAATGCGTTCCTAGAGAAAGCTAAGTTGAAAGATGATGGAAGTAACTTTGTGGACTGGGCCCGTAATCTAAGGATTATCCTTACGGCTTCCCAGAAGGCTTATGTCCTTGATGCACCGCTTGGTGATCCACCCGCTCCAGTTGAGTCTCTAGACGTTGTGAACGCCTGGCAGGCTCGTTCTGATGATTACTCAATAGTTCAATGTGCAATGTTGTATGGCTTAGAACCGGGACTTCAAAGACGTTTTGAACGTCATGGAGCATATGAGATGTTCCAGGAGTTGAAGTTTATCTTTCAGAAGAATGCCCGGATCGAGAGATATGAGATCTCCGATAAATTCTATGCTTGCAAGATGGAGGAGAACGGGTCTATCAGTGATCACGTGCTCAGAATGTCTGGGTACTCCACCCGTCTGGCTGAGTTAGGGATGCCCCTTCCGCCAGAGGCTATCACTGACAGAGTTCTTCAATCATTGCCACCTAGCTACAAGAGCTTCGTGTTGAACTATAACATGCACGGGATGAACAAGTCAGTCGCCGAGCTGTTTGCGATGCTGAAAGCCGCTGAGTCTGAAATTCAGAAGGAGCATCAAGTGTTGATGGTCAATAAAACCACTAGTTTCAAGAAATATGGCAAGGGTAAGAAGGGTAACTCCAAGCAGAGTGGCAAAGCAGTTGCTCCTCTCGTGAAGAAACCCAAGGCTGGACCCAAACCAGAAACTGTGTGTTTTCATTGCAAGGGAACTGGACACTGGAAGCGGAATTGCCCCAAGTATTTGGCTGACAAGAAGGCGGCCAACAACAAACAAGGTATATATGATATACATGTTATTGATGTGTACCTTACCAACTCTCGTTGTAGTGCCTGGGTATTTGATACCGGTGCGGTTGCTCATATTTGCAACTCAAAACAGGAACTGCGGAATAGACGGAGGCTGGCAAAGGACGAAGTGACGATGCGCGTGGGAAATGGTTCCAAGGTTGATGTGATCGCCGTCGGCACGCTCGCTCTTCGATTACCGTCGGGATTAGTGATGAACCTAAATAAGTGTTATTTGGTGCCTGCGTTAAGCATGAACATTATATCTGGATCTTGTTTATTGCGAGACGGTTACTCATTTAAATCAGAGAATAATGGTTGTTCTATTTATATGAGTAATATCTTTTATGGTCATGCACCCAATGTGAGGGGTTTATTCTTGTTGAATCTCGATAGTAATGATACACATGTTCATAACATTGATGCCAAAAGATGTAGAATTGATAATGATAATACCACTTTCTTGTGGCACTGCCGTTTAGGTCATATTGGCGTAAAACGCATGAGGAAGCTCCATGCTGATGGACTTTTGGAGTCACTTGATTTTGAATCACTTGACACATGTGAGCCATGCCTCATGGGCAAGATGACTAAAACTCCGTTCTCTGGAACAATGGAACGGGCAAGTGACTTATTGGAAATCATACATACTGATGTGTGCGGTCCGATGAGCATTGAGGCGCGCGGTGGTTATCGTTACTTTCTCACCTTCACTGATGACTTAAGTAGATATGGGTATATTTACTTAATGAAACACAAGTCTGAAACATTTGAAAAGTTCAAACAATTTCAGAGTGAAGTTGAGAATCATCGTAACAAGAAGATTAAATTCCTACGATCTGATCGAGGAGGAGAATATCTGAGTTATGAGTTTGGCAGTCACTTAAGACAATGTGGAATTGTTTCACAACTGACACCGCCTGGAACACCACAGCGTAATGGTGTGTCCGAACGTCGTAATCGAACTTTATTGGATATGGTGCGATCTATGATGTCTCTTGCTGATTTGCCACTATCGTTATGGGGTTATGCATTAGAGACAGCTGCATTCACTTTAAATAGGGCACCATCGAAATCCGTTGAGACGACGCCATATGAACTTTGGTTTGGCAAGAAGCCAAAGCTGTCGTTTCTTAAAGTTTGGGGATGTGATGCTTATGTCAAAAAGCTTCAGCCTGAAAAGCTGGAACCCAAAGCGGAGAAATGCGTCTTCATAGGATACCCAAAAGAGACAGTTGGGTATACCTTCTACCTCAGATCCGAGGGCAAAGTGTTTGTCGCTAAAAACGGAACATTTCTTGAGAAAGAGTTTCTCTCGAAAGAATTGAGTGGGAGGAAGATAGAACTTGATGAGGTTGTTGAACCTTTACTTCAACCTGAGAGTAGCGCAGCGCAGAAAGTTGTTTCTGTGGAGCCTACATTAGCTGAAGAGGAAGTTAATGATGATGATCATGAAGCTTTGGATCAAGTTGCTATCGAACCTCGTAGGTCGACAAGGACGCGTACTGCTCCTGAGTGGTACGGCAACCCTGTCTTAGAGGTCATGTTGTTAAACAACGATGAACCTACGAGCTATGGAGAAGCGATGATGGGCCCGGATTCCGAGAAGTGGTTAGAGGCCATGAAATCCGAGATGGGATCCATGTATGAAAACAAAGTATGGACTTTGGAAGTATTACCTGAAGGGCGTAAGGCCATTCAGAACAAATGGATCTTTAAGAGGAAGACGGACGCGGACGGTAATGTCACCGTCTATAAAGCTCGACTTGTGGCAAAGGGTTTTTCACAAGTTCAAGGAGTTGACTACGATGAGACCTTCTCACCCGTAGCGATGCTTAAGTCCGTCAGAATCATGTTAGCAATAGCTGCCTTTTTCGATTATGAAATTTGGCAGATGGATGTCAAAACAGCGTTCCTTAACGGTTACCTTAAGGAAGAGTTGTATATGATGCAACCAGAAGGTTTTGTCGATCCAGAGAATGCTGACAAAGTTTGCAAACTCCAGCGATCCATTTATGGACTGGTGCAAGCATCTCGGAGTTGGAATCTTCGCTTTGATGAAGTGATCAAAGCGTTCGAGTTTATACAAGTTTACGGAGAAGCTTGTATTTACAAGAAAGTGAGTGGGAGCTCTATAGCGTTTCTAATATTATATGTGGATGACATATTGCTGATTGGAAACAATATAGAAATGCTGGAAAGCGTAAAGGAATATTTGAACAAGAGTTTTTCAATGAAGGACCTAGGAGAAGCTGCTTTCATATTAGGCATCAAGATCTATAGAGATAGATCGAGACGCTTAATAGGACTTTCACAAAGCACATACCTTGACAAAGTTTTGAAGAAGTTCAAAATGGATCAGTCCAAGAAGGGGTTCTTGCCTGTATTGCAAGGTGTGAAGTTGAGTAAGACTCAATGCCCAGTGACTGCAGAAGATAGAGAAAAGATGAGTGTCATCCCCTATGCTTCGGCCATAGGCTCTATCATGTATGCAATGCTGTGCACAAGACCCGATGTCAGCCTTGCCATAAGTATGGTCGGAAGGTTTCAAAGTGATCCAGGAATGGAACACTGGACGGCGGTCAAGAATATCCTGAAGTACCTGAAAAGGACTAAGGACATGTTTCTCGTTTATGGAGGTGATCAAGAGCTCGTCGTAAAGGGTTACGTCGATGCAAGCTTTGACACTGATCCGGATGACTCTAAGTCGCAAACCGGATACGTATTTATTCTTAATGGGGGTGCGGTTAGCTGGTGCAGTTCCAAGCAAAGCGTGGTAGCAGATTCTACATGCGAAGCGGAGTACATCGCTGCCTCGGAGGCGGCGAAGGAAGGTGTCTGGATGAAGGAGTTCATGACAGATCTTGGAGTAGTGCCTAGTGCGCTTAACCCAATGACTCTGTTTTGTGATAACACTGGTGCCATTGCTCTAGCCAAGGAACCAAGATTTCACAAGAGGACCAGACACATAAAACGACGTTTCAATTCCATCCGCGATTACATCAAGGAGGACGACATAAATATTTGCAAAGTACACACGGATCTAAATGTTGCAGATCCGATGACTAAACCTCTTCCAAGGGCTAAACATGAACAACACCAGAACTGCATGGGTGTTCGATTCATTACAATGTAAATCACATAGTGATGTGAACTAGATTATTGACTCTAGTGCAAGTGGGAGACTGTTGGAAATATGCCCTAGAGGCAATAATAAATTGGTTATTATTATATTTCCTTGTTCATGATAATCGTTTATTATCCATGCTATAATTGTATTGATTGGAAACTCAAATACATGTGTGGGTACATAGACAACACTGTGTCCCTAGTAAGCCTCTAGTTGACTAGCTCGTTGATCAAAGATGGTTAAGGTTTCCTAGCCATTGACATGAGATGTCATTTGATAACGGGATCACATCATTAGGAGAATGATGTGATGGACAAGACCCAAACTGTAAACGTAGCATTTGATCGTGTCAGTTTATTGCTATTGTTTTCTGCATGTCAAGTATCTGTTCCTTTGACCATGAGATCATGCAACTCACTAACACCGGAGGAATACCTTGTGTGTATCAAACGTCGCAACGTAACTGGGTGACTATAAAGGTGCTCTACAGGTATCTCCGAGGGTGTCTGTTGGGTTGGCATGGATCAAGACTGGGATTTGTTACTCCGTATGACGGAGAGGTATCTCAGGGCCCACTCGGTAATACAACATCACAATGAGCCTTGCAAGCAATGTGACTAAAGTGTTAGCCACGAGATCTTGTATTACGGAACGAGTAAAGAGACTTGCCGGTAACGAGATTGAACTAGGTATAGTGATACCGACGATCGAATCTCGGGCAAGTAACATACCGAAGAACAAAGGGAACAGCATACGGGATTAACTGAATCCTTGACATAGAGGTTCGACCGATAAAGATCTTCGTAGAATATGTAGGAGCCAATATGGGCATCCAGGTCCCGCTATTGGTTATTGGCCGTAGAGGTGTCTCGGTCATGTCTACATAGTTCTCGAACCCGCAGGGTCTACACACTTAACGTTTGGTGACGATTAGTATAATTGAGTTATTATGTTGGTGACCGAAAGTTGTTCGGAAGTCTCGGATAAGATCCCGGACATGACGAGGATCTCCGGGAGAGTCCGGAGGTAAAGATTGATATATGTGATAATAGTGTTTCGATCTCCGGAAGAGTTCCAGAGTTCACCGGAAGGGGTTCCGGATGTTTGCCGAAGTGTTCGGGTACAGCAACACTTTATATGGGCTAAGGGATAAAAGCCCACAAGGTATTGGAAAGTGCAAAAAGTAGTTTTGCTGCCGCGTAAGCGGTACTACCGCTTGTGTGAAGCGGTACTACCGCCCAAGCGGTACTACCGCTTGTGTGAAGCGGTACTACCGCTTGTGTGCGGCTGTGCACGGTTCGGCAGGGATCCGAGTTGGACTCTTTCCCTGCGGGCCAAACCGACCTTGTGCGGGCAAAACCGACCTGGAGGAGGCTTTTACTCCAAGTTTAGACCCCAAGGCTCAACATACAAATAGAGGGGCAGGGCTAGCACACGGGAGACATCAGGATTTCCCAAGCCGTGTGCCGGCAACCCTAGCCCTCTAGTTCCTCCGTCATAATCTCCGTAGTGCTTGGCGAAGCCCTGCAGAGATTGTTCCTCACCACCATCACCACGCCGTCGTGCTGCTGGAACTCAACCACTACTTCACCATCGCTCGCTGGATCGAGGAGGTGAAGGCGTCATCAAGCCGTACGTGTGTTGAACGCGGAGGTGCCGTCCGTTCGGCACTAGATCGGAAGGATCGTGATTGGATCGCGGGACGCTCGGCGATTTGGATCGCGAAGACGTTCGACTACATCAACCGCGTTTCTTAAACGCTTCCGCTTAGCGATCTACAAGGGTATGTAGATTCACTCTCCCTCTCGTAGATGCTCATCACCATGGATAGATCTTGTGTGTGCGTAGGAAAATTTTTGTTTCCCATGCAACGTTCCCCAACAGGTACTACCGCATAAGCGGTACTACCGCTTGTGTCAAGCGGTACTACCGCTCGTGAGCGGTACTACCGCTTGTGCGCGGTACTGCAGGGATCCGAGTTGGACTCTTTCCCCGCGGGCCAAACTGACCTTGTGCAGGCAAAACCGACCTGGAGGAGGCTTTTACTCCAAGTTTAGACCCCAAGGCTCAACATATAAATAGAGGGGCAGGGCTAGCACACGGAACACATCAAGATTTCCCAAGCCGTGTGTCGGCAACCCTAACCCTCTAGTTCTCCCGTCATAATCTCCGTAGTGCTTGGCGTAGCCCTGTTGAGATTGTTCCTCACCACCATTACCACGCCGTCGTGCTGCCGGAACTCATCTACTACTTCACCATCGCTCGCTGGATCGAGGAGGTGAAGGCGTCATCAAGCCGTACGTGTGTTGAACGCGGAGGTGCCGTCCGTTCGGCACTAGTTCGTGATCGGATCGAGGGACGACTTGCGATTTGGATCGCGGAGACGTTCGACTACATCAACCGCGTTTCTTAACGCTTCCGCTTAGTGATTTACAAGGGTATGTAGATTCACTCTCCCTCTCGTAGATGCTCATCACCATGGATAGATCTTGTGTGTGCGTAGGAAAATTTTTGTTTCCCATGCAACGTTCCCCAACAGTGGCATCTGAGCTAGGTCTATGCGTAGATGAGATCTCGAGTAGAACACAAACGAGTTGTGGGCGTGGGTGTATACATATTGCTTGCCGTTACTAGTTGATACTTGATTCGGCGGTATTGTGAGATGAAGCGGCCCGGACCGACATTACGCGTACGCTTACGCGAGACAGGTTCCTTCAACTGACATGTAACTTCGTTGCATAAAGATGGCTAGTGGGTGTCTGTCTCTCTCGCTTTAGTTGAATCGATTTCAATGAAGAGGGTTCTTTTAGAAGATCAAAAAGCAATCACTACACCACGTTGTGGTTTTGCGTAGGTAAGAACGGTTCTTGCAAACCCGTAGCAGCCACGTAAAATTTGCAACAACAATTAGAGGACGTCTAACTTGTTTTTGCAGGGTATGTTGTGATGTGATATGGCCAATTACATGATGAGATATATGTGATGTATGAGATGATCATGTGTTGTATAGAATATCATGACTTGCATGTCGATGAGTACGGCAACTGGCAGGAGCCATAGAGTTGTCTTTAATTATTTTCGCCATTTTGCTTTACTTTATCGCTATGAGTTAGCAATAGTCGTGGAAGCAACAGTCGGCGCGACATCCTCATGGCGACACGTTGATGGAGATCAAGATGATGGAGATCATGGTGTCATGGCGGTGACGATGGAGATCATGCCGGTGCTTTGGAGATGGAGATCAAAAGCACAAGTTCATGGCCATATCATGTCACTTATGAATTGCATGTGATGTTAATCCTTTTATGCATCTTAGTTTGCTTAGGACGACGGTAGCATTATAAGGTGATCCCTCACTTAAATTTCAAGATAAAATTGTGTTCTCCCCGAGTGTGCACCGTTGCGAAAGTTCGTCGTTTCGAGACACGCCGTGATGATCGGGTGTGATAGACTCTACGTTCACATACAACGGGTGTAAGCCATGTTGCACGTGCGGAACACTCGGGTTAAACTTGACGAGCCTAGCATGTACAGACATGGCCTCGGAACACAAGAGACCGAAAGGTCGAACATGAGTCATATAGTAGATATGATCAACATAAAGATGTTCACCATTGAAACCACCTCAACTCACGTGATGATCGGACTTGAATTGGTGGATTTGGATCATGTTACACTCGAATGACCGGAGGGATGTCTATTTGAGTGGGAGTTTTTAAGTAATATGATTAACTAAACTCATTATCTAGAACAATAGTCTAAGTTGTCTTTGCTATATTTATGTTGTAGATCATGGCTCGCGCAGTAGCACCCCTGAATTTTAATGCGTTCCTAGAGAAAGCTAAGTTGAAAGATGATGGAAGTAACTTTGTGGACTGGGCCCGTAATCTAAGGATTATCCTTACGGCTTCCCAGAAGGCTTATGTCCTTGATGCACCGCTTGGTGATCCACCCGCTCCAGTTGAGTCTCTAGACGTTGTGAACGCCTGGCAGGCTCGTTCTGAAGATTACTCAATAGTTCAATGTGCAATATTGTATGGCTTAGAACCGGGACTTCAAAGACGTTTTGAACGTCATGGAGCATATGAGATGTTCCAGGAGTTGAAGTTTATCTTTCAGAAGAATGCCCGGATCGAGAGATATGAGATCTCCGATAAGTTCTATGCTTGCAAGATGGAGGAGAACGGGTCTATCAGTGATCACGTACTCAGAATGTCTGGGTACTCCACCCGTCTGGCTGAATTGGGGATGCCCCTTCCGCCAGAGGCTATCACTGACAGAGTTCTTCAATCATTGCCACCTAGCTACAAGAGCTTCGTGTTGAACTATAACATGCACGGGATGTACAAGTCAGTCGCCGAGCTATTTGCGATGCTGAAAGCCGCTGAGTCTGAAATTCAGAAGGAGCATCAAGTGTTGATGGTCAATAAAACCACTAGTTTCAAGAAAAATGGCAAGGGTAAGAAGGGTAACTCCAAGAAGAGTGGCAAAGCAGTTGCTCCTCTCGTGAAGAAACCCAAGGCTGGACCCAAACCAGAAACTGTGTGTTTTCATTGCAAGGGAACTGGACACTGGAAGCGGAACTGCCCCAAGTATTTGGCTGACAAGAAGGTGGCTAACAACAAACAAGGTATATATGATATACATGTTATTGATGTGTACCTTACCAACTCTCGTTGTAGTGCCTGGGTATTTGATACCGGTGCGGTTGCTCATATTTGCAACTCAAAACAGGAACTGCAGAATAGACGGAGGCTGGCAAAGGACGAAGTGACGATGCGCGTGGGAAATGGTTCCAAGGTTGATGTGATCGCCGTCGGCACGCTCGCTCTTCGATTACCATCGGGAGTAGTGATGAACCTGAATAAATGTTATTTGGTGCCTGCGTTAAGAATGAACATTATATCTGGATCTTGTTTATTGTGAGACGGTTACTCATTTAAATCAGAGAATAATGGTTGTTCTATTTATATGAGTAATATCTTTTATGGTCATGCACCCAATGTGAGGGGTTTATTCTTATTGAATCTCGATAGTAATGATACACATGTTCATAACATTGATGCCAAAAGATGTAGAATTGATAATGATAATACCACTTTCTTGTGGCACTGCCGTTTAGGTCATATTGGCGTAAAACGCATGAGGAAGCTCCATGCTGATGAACTTTTGGAGTCACTTGATTTTGAATCACTTGACACATGTGAGCCATGCCTCATGGGCAAGATGACTAAAACGCCGTTCTCTGGAACAATGGAACGGGCAAGTGACTTGTTGGAAATCATACATACTGATGTGTGCGGTCCGATGAGTATTGAGGCGCGCGGTGGTTATCGTTACTTTCTCACCTTCACTGATGACTTAAGTAGATATGGGTATATTTACTTAATGAAACACAAGTCTGAAACGTTTGAAAAGTTCAAACAATTTCAGAGTGAAGTTGAGAATCATCGTAACAAGAAGATTAAATTCCTACGATCTGATCGAGGAGGAGAATATCTGAGTTATGAGTTTGGCAGTCACTTAAGACAATGTGGAATTGTTTCACAACTGACACCGCCTGGAACACCACAGAGAAATGGTGTGTCCGAACGTCGTAATCGAACCTTATTGGATATGGTGCGATCTATGATGTCTCTTGCTGATTTGCCACTATCGTTTTGGGGTTATGCATTAGAGACAGCTGCATTCACTTTAAATAGGGCACCATCAAAATCCGTTGAGACGACGCCATATGAACTTTGGTTTGGCAAGAAGCCAAAGCTGTCGTTTCTTAAAGTTTGGGGATGTGATGCTTATGTCAAAAAGCTTCAGCCTGAAAAGCTGGAACCCAAAGCGGAGAAATGTGTCTTCATAGGATACCCAAAAGAGACAGTTGGGTATACCTTCTACCTCAGATCCGAAGGCAAAGTGTTTGTCGCTAAAAACGGAACATTTCTTGAGAAAGAGTTTCTCTCGAAAGAATTGAGTGGGAGGAAGATAGAACTTGATGAGGTTGTTGAACCTTTACTTCAACCTGAAAGTAGCGCAGCGCAGAAAGATGTTTCTGTAGAGCCTACATCAGCTGAAGAGGAAGTTAATGATGATGATCATGAAGCTTTGGATCAAGTTGCTATCGAACCTCGTAGGTCGACAAGGACGCGTACTGCTCCTGAGTGGTACGGCAACCCTGTCTTAGAGGTCATGTTGTTGGACAACGATGAACCTACGAGCTATGGAGAAGCGATGATGGGCCCGGATTCCGAGAAGTGGTTAGAGGCCATGAAATCCGAAATGGGATCCATGTATGAAAACAAAGTATGGACTTTGGAAGTATTACCTGAAGGGCGTAAGGCCATTCAGAACAAATGGATCTTTAAGAGGAAGACGGACGCGGACGGTAATGTCACCGTCTATAAAGCTCGACTTGTGGCAAAGGGTTTTTCACAAGTTCAAGGAGTTGACTACAATGAGACCTTCTCACCCGTAGCGATGCTTAAGTCCGTTAGAATCATGTTAGCAATAGCTGCCTTTTTCGATTATGAAATTTGGCAGATGGATGTCAAAACAGCGTTCCTTAACGGTTTCCTTAAGGAAGAGTTGTATATGATGCAACCAGAAGGTTTTGTCGATCCAGAGAATGCTGACAAAGTTTGCAAACTCCAGCGATCCATTTATGGACTGGTGCAAGCATCTCGGAGTTGGAATCTTCGCTTTGATGAGGTGATCAAAGCGTTCGAGTTTATACAAGTTTACGGAGAAGCTTGTATTTACAAGAAAGTGAGTGGGAGCTCTATAGCGTTTCTAATATTATATGTGGATGACATATTACTGATTGGAAACAATATAGAAATGTTGGAAAGCGTGAAGGAATATTTGAACAAGAGTTTTTCAATGAAGGACCTAGGAGAAGCTGCTTTCATATTAGGCATCAAGATCTATAGAGATAGATCAAGACGTTTAATATGACTTTCACAAAGCACATACCTTGATAAGATTTTGAAGAAGTTCAAAATGGATCAGTCCAAGAAGGGGTTCTTGCCTGTTTTGCATGGTGTGAAGTTGAGTAAGACTCAATGCCCAGTGACTGCAGAAGATAGAGAAAAGATGAGTGTCATCCCCTATGCTTCAGCCATAGGCTCTATCATGTATGCAATGCTGTGCACAAGACCCGATGTCAGCCTTGCCATAAGTATGGTCGAAAGGTTTCAAAGTGATCCAGGAATGGAACATTGGACGGCGGTCAAGAATATCCTGAAGTACCTGAAAAGGACTGAGGACATGTTTCTCGTTTATGGAGGTGATCAAGAACTCGTCCTAAAAGGTTACGTCGATGCAAGCTTTGACACTGATCCGGATGACTCTAAGTCACAAACCGGATACGTATTTATTCTTAATGGGGGTGCGGTTAGCTGGTGCATTTCCAAGCAAAGCGTGGTAGCTGATTCTACATGCGAAGCGGAGTACATCGCTGCCTCGGAGGCGGCGAAGGAAGGTGTCTGGATGAAGGAGTTCATGACAGATCTTGGAGTAGTGCCTAGTGCGCTTAACCCAATGACTCTGTTTTGTGATAATACTGGTGCCATTGCTCTAGCCAAGGAACCAAGATTTCACAAGAGGACCAGACACATAAAGCGACGTTTCAATTCCATCCGCGATTACATCAAGGAGGAGGACATAAATATTTGCAAAGTACACACGGATCTGAATGTTGCAGATCCGATGACTAAACCTCTTCCAAGGGCTAAACATGAACAACACCAGAACTGCATGGGTGTTCGATTCATTACAATGTAAATCACATAGTGATGTGAACTAGATTATTGACTCTAGTGCAAGTGGGAGACTGTTGGAAATATGCCCTAGAGGCAATAATAAATTAGTTATTATTATATTTCCTTGTTCATGATAATCGTTTATTATCCATGCTATAATTGTATTGATTGGAAACTCAAATACATGTGTGGGTACATAGACAACACTATGTCCCTAGTAAGCCTCTAGTTAACTAGCTCGTTGATCAAAGATGGTTAAGGTTTCCTAGCCATGGACATGAGATGTCATTTGATAACGGGATCACATCATTAGGAGAATGATGTGATGGACAAGACCCAAACTATAAACGTAGCATATGATCGTGTCAGTTTATTGCTATTGTTTTCTGCATGTCAAGTATCTGTTCCTATGACCATGAGATCATGCAACTCCCTGACATCGGAGGAATACCTTGTGTGTATCAAACGTCGCAACGTAACTGGGTGACTATAAAGGTGCTCTACAGGTATCTCCGAGGGTGTCTGTTGGGTTGGCATGGATCAAGACTGGGATTTGTTACTCCGTGTGACGGAGAGGTATCTCAGGGCCCACTCGGTAATACAACATCACAATGATCCTTGCAAGCAATGTGACTAAAGTGTTAGCCACGAGATCTTGTATTACGGAACGAGTAAAGAGACTTGCCGGTAACGAGATTGAACTAGGTATAGAGATACCGACGATCGAATCTCGGGCAAGTAACATACCGAAGAACAAAGGGAACAGCTTACGGGATTAACTGAATCCTTGACATAGAGGTTCGACCGATAAAGATCTTCGTAGAATATGTAGGAGCCAATATGGGCATCCAGGTCCCGCTATTGGTTATTGATCGTAGAGGTGTCTCGGTCATGTCTACATAGTTCTCGAACCCGCAGGGTCTACACACTTAACGTTTGGTGACGATTAGTATAGTTGAGTTATTTTGTTGGTGACCGAAGGTTGTTCGGAGTCCCGGATAAGATCCTGGACATGACGAGGATCTCCGGAAGAGTCCGGAGGTAAAGATTGATATATGTGATAATAGTGTTTTGATCTCCGGAAGGGTTCCGGAATTCATCGGAAGGGGTTCCGGATGTTTACCGAAGTGTTCGGGTGCAACAACACTTTATATGAGCCAAAGGGGTAAAGCCCACGAGGTATTGGAAAGTGCAAAAGGAAGTTTTGCTGCTGCCTTAAGCGGTACTACCGCTGGTAAGGCAGTACTACCGCGTAAGCGGTACTACCGCTTGTGTGAAGCGGTACTACCGCATAAGCGGTACTACCGCTTGTGTCAAGCGGTACTACCACTCGTGAGCGGTACTACCGCTTGTGCGCGGTACTGCAGGGATCCGAGTTGGACTCTTTCCCTGCGGGCCAAACCGACCTTGTGCGGGCAAAACCGACCTGGAGGAGGCTTTTACTCCAAGTTTAGACCCCAAGGCTCAACATATAAATAGAGGGGCAGGGCTAGCACACGGAACACATCAAGATTTCCCAAGCCATGTGTCGGCAACCCTAACCCTCTAGTTCTCCCGTCATAATCTCCGTAGTGCTTGGCGTAGCCCTGTTGAGATTGTTCCTCACCACCATCACCACGCCGTCGTGCTGCCGGAACTCATCTACTACTTCACCATCGCTCGCTGGATCGAGGAGGTGAAGGCGTCATCAAGCCGTACGTGTGTTGAACGCGGAGGTGCCGTCCGTTCGGCACTAGTTCGTGATCGGATCGAGGGACGACTTGCGATTTGGATCGCGGAGACGTTCGACTACATCAACCGCGTTTCTTAACGCTTCCGCTTAGCGATCTACAAGGGTATATAGATTCACTCTCCCTCTCGTAGATGCTCATCACCATGGATAGATCTTGTGTGTGAGTAGGAAATTTTTTGTTTCCCATGCAACGTTCCCCAACAGATATGGCATTCTTTCTTCGGCGTGGCTGGTTCTCACAATGATATTAGCGTTCTTCAGCATTCTTCAGTGTTTGCAAGGCTTGCAGAAGGTCACTCCCCGAAGGTCAACTTTGAGATCAATGTCCACCATTACAACAAGGGATCTTACCTAGCTGATGGTATCTATCCCCAGTGGTCCACTCTTGTGAAGACCATATCCAATCCGCAAGGAGAGAAGAGACAGAGGTTTTCCCAAATGCAGGAGAGTGTTAGGAAAGATGTGGAGCGTGCATTTGGTGTGCTTCGGTCTCGATGGGGTATCGTTTGAAACCCTGCATTGACATGGAGCACTTAGAAACTTTGAGAGGTGATGACTGCTTGTGTGATCATGCACAACATGATCGTTGAGGATGAGCGTGATGGCAGCATCTATGACCAAGGGTTTGATTTCCAGGGTGAGAATGTTGAGCGTGAGCACCCACCTCGTGCAACCTTTCAACAGTTCGTCCAGTTTCATCGTGAGATGCATGATCGGCACACTCATACGCAGCTGCAAGATGACTTGGTTGAGCACATGTGGGATCACATTGGCAATCAGTAGATCTATCGGTTTAATCTTTTTCGTGCGCATAAACTTTGAGTGGTTTTGTAAGACTATTGATATTTTTAAAATTTCGATTGGGTTGTAATAAAAGACTATTTCGAACATGGAACTATTTGTTATGTTTGATTTGAACTATTTTTGCTATGCTTGATTTTATTGTACTTGGCCTCTGGCGGATGAGATGGGGCCGAAGATGCGACCGCGCGTTGGGCACACGGCCGGCGCAAACACAAATCCTGGCGGACACGGCCCCATTGCCACCCCCAAACGGACGAAATCCAGACAAAACAGACGTCCATTTGGGGTCGTGCGTTCGAGTTGCCCTAAGAGCGCGTTTGGCACCCGTAGTAGCCGGGGCTGGCTAGCTCAAGCCTGCCTCACCGGAGGCTGTGTGAGCAAATCTGGCCTCTAAACCAACTTCTGCACATTGTTTGGTTGCCCGCATTTAGTTCTCACGCATTAGGGGATCAATTTTGGCATAGCGTTTGGTTGCCTGCATTTGCTCGACACACGCAACTACACGGTGTTTGGTTGTATACGGGGGATATGATTAAGAGCTAACACTTACACTTAGCACACACAATGTGCCTCGTGACTGCGATGGACGGTGACCACGGCGCCGCGTCCGACACGATGAGCAGGGCGAGCGTTCTTGCCGACGCCGTAGTGAACTAGTTGCTAGTGTCACCACCGCAGAGAAAGACCGTGCAGAGGAGCGCTCAGGCGGAGGACATGGGAGCAAAAAATGCAATGTGTGTTGGACCATGGCGAGTGCGGTAGTCGGTGACCGCGGCACCGCGTCTGGCATGACGAGCACGAAGTCCCGGACGAGCGCTCCTGTCATCGCAGCGGCAACTAGTTGCTAGCATCACCATCATAGAGAAAGTCTGTGCGAAGAGCACCGAGGCAGATGACGGAGGAGGAGAAATACAGTGTGTGTCGGACTATGGCGACTGCGGTGGACGGTGGTCGTGGTGCCACGTCCGACACGACGTGCTCGGAGTCGTGCGCGAGCGACCCCGGCGGCGGCGCGACGAACTAGTTTCTAGCCTCGTCGTCGAATAAAAAGTCCACACGAAGATAGTGGACAGAGTAGAAATGGAGTGCTCATGCCATGGAAGCGTCAGTGTAGTAAGACGAGAGAGAAGAGGCCAAGATGACCGACGTAGCGACTCTAGTGTAGTAGGATGCCGGCAAGGAGGAGGAACGGTGCCGACGTCGAAAGGGACGAATAGGAAGGCTTGGAGACAGAGGGCAGAGGAGAAGAAATACAGTGTGCACGTAATTGCAACATTTTTAGTGCGGTAGGATCGTCGAAACAAAAAACTTGCAACACGAATGTCGTGTCGAATTGCGTGATGAAGCTGTCGGTCAAAGGAAATTTCAAGCGGTCGATCGTACGCGAAGAATTTGACAAAATTTGTCGAAAATAGCTCCGAGCATGAACACGAAATTAAACATTTACGGTCGACGAAACTACAAGCCGATCGTAAAAATGGAACCGTAACATCGATGTCCATCTTTTCGTGTAGAGCTTATCTCGAATCGAAGCACTGTTGTGTAGATTAGAGAGGAGGAGGAAGAAAGGCGATTAGGGAGGAGGTTAGTGGAGGTAGAAGAAGAAGCGCATACACAACTCGCATCTCTCCTGCCTCCTCTCGTGCAAGGGCCCCACCCATGTGCGCTCGTTGTGCATCGCACCAGCCAGGCTCTAGAGAAACTGTCGATTTGAGCGTAGCTCTTGGGCCAGACTTCGGGGTGCTTTAAAGTTTGCGCTATGTAGGCCGAATAGTGTATGCAGGCAACCAATCAGCCCATTTTCTTCCCGCGCGGGCCTGATTGGGCCATATGCAGGCAACCAAACGCGCTCTAAACGTTCCCTTGTTTTTTATTTGACAATTAACATTCCTCTTGAGTTTACTTTCAGTTTGCCGCCATGGCAAGGGAAACCCCGTACGAAAGCTTCGTACAGAGCAATCATAAATGTTTGCTCAAGACGGCTCTAGAACAGAACCAAGCCGTCACTTAGGCCGACTCCAAACGCTCGACCCCAAACGAACGTCTGTTTTATCCGGATTTTGTCCGTTTGAAACATCCATATCTGGTTTGGGAGTTGGGCGATCGGTGCACCCAACGCATGGTCGCATCGCAAATTGTCCGCATTGCATAAAAAAAGCCCGTCACATATTTTAATATACACAGATAAAACTTAATTAAACATTACTAACACCTAAAAATTCCACAAAAATCCTGACCGCTTAAATAAACATTACTTAAAATAAAATTAAACTGCAATGCCACCACCACCATGGCCATCGTCGATGCCAGCGCCGTCTTCACACGTCGTCTTCTTCGTCGTCCATGGCAAGGTCGACATACGACGAAGGCGTCTAGAGGTGGGCCGGTGGCATCTGCGGTGGCTGCATGACCGGAGGCACCTGCACCACCTCCTCCTGTGGCAGGGACGGCTCTGGTGACCGTGGCGTTGTGGGCGCCCAAGGCTCGGCACCCACCCAGTCGGCCATCTCCGCTGTCGTGGATGACCAGGTCCTCCTCTGGCCGACCATTGATACGTCTCCAACGTATCGATAATTTATGACGTATTCATGCCATGATTGCCTATGTTTACAATACTTTTATATGGTTTTGATGCACTTTATATGATTTATTTAGAACTAACCCGGACTAACATTGTTTTCAGCAGAATTACCGTGGTGTTGTTTTTGTGCAGAAAATGAAAGTTCTCGGAATCGCCCGTAACTTTTTGGTGATTTTTTCTGGAGGAAATAAGCCATATTGGAGCGAAGAACCACCGGAGGGGAGCCACCTGTGGGCCACAAGCCATCAGGGCGCCCCCCTAGGCCGCGCCCTGATTTGTGGTGGGGCCCACGTGGCTCCGTTGCGTGTGATTCCAACGCTGAAAAATCCTATAAATCCAAGAAACCCCAGAAATAAACAAAGACTCTCCGTTCCGCCGCCGCAACTCTCTGTATCGACGAAAAACCAATCTGGAGCCTTTCCAGTACCCTACCGGAGAGGGAAATCATCATCCGTTGGCCATCTTCATCATCCCGGCGGAGGCCATGACAAGGAGGGAGTAGTTCACCCTCGGGGCTGAGGGTATGTACCAGTAGCTATTTGTTCAATCTCTCTCTCTCTCGTGTTCTTGAGATGGCACGATCTTGATGTATCACGGGCTTTGTTAATATAGTCGGATCATATGATGTTATTCCCTTGCTATCATGTTGTGACGAATTGAATCTTTCCCTTTGAGATGTCGTTATGTTGGATTGAATATTTTGGTTTGAGAACACTTGATGTACGTCTTGCGTGGGATACCCATAGTGACATTGGGATATTCTATTGATTCACTTGATATATATTGAGGCATCAACTTGCGGATTCCAGTCACCTTGGGGATCTATGCATAGGGGTTGATTGCATGTTTTCATACCACGTTCTCCAATAGAAATCTTGGGGTGCTCCTTGAAGTTCTTTGTGTTGGATTGAATATGATAGACCTGAAATTGTTTGATGCATGTCGCATAATTTACCCACGGATACTTGAGGTGACATTGGAGTATCTAGGTGACATTAGGGTTGATTGATATGTATCATCGGTGTTGTTCTAGTACGAACTCTAGGCCTGTTTGTAACACTTCTAGGAATAGCCCAAAAGATTGATCGGAAACAATAATTTTGAGGTGGTTCTACTACCTACACCAATTTCATCTTATTGTTCTCCGCTAGATAGGAACTTTGGAGTGATTCTTTGTTGCACGTTGAGGGATGATCATATGATTCAACTATGTTAGCATTGTTGGGAGATTGCACTAGTGAAAGTATGAACCCTAGGCCTTGTTTCCAAGCATTAATATACCGTTTTGCTCGCTGTTTACTATTTATTACCTTGCTGTTTTTATATTTTCAGATTACAAAAACCTATATCTACCATCCATATTGCACTTGTATCACCATCTCTTCGTCGAACTAGTGCACCTATACAATTTATCATTGTATTGGGTGTGTTGGGGACACAAGAGATTTCTTGTATTTGATTGCAGGGTTGCTTGAGAGAGACCATCTTCATCCTACACCTCCCACAGATTGATAAACCTTAGGTCTTCCACTTGAGGGAAAATTGCTACTGTCCTACAAAACTCTGCGCTTGGAGGCCCAACAAAGTCTACAAGAATAAAGTTGCATAGTAGACATCAAGCCGTTTTATGGCGCCGTTGCTGGGGAGGTGAGTGCTTGAAGGTATATCTTTAGATATTGCAATTAAATCTTTTGGTTTCTTGTTTTTCACTAGTTTAGTTTTATAAAAGAATACTACAAAAATGGAATTTAGGTTGCCTCAATTGCTTCGTCTTTTTAATGTCTTTCGTGAAAATGATGGTTCAGAAAATTGTGCTCAATTGGTAGAGGAAGAATTTATGAAAATACTTAATGAGAATTCCTTGAATGATGAGCATGATTGCAATGTTGCTAGTATGAATTCTCCGACTATCCATGATGCAAATGATATGCAAAGCCACAAGCTTGGGGATGCTATGTTTGATGAAGATGATATTTTTAGTCCCCCAAGTTTTGATGAGCAAATTTATGATGATGATGGCATGCCTCCTATATATGATGATTATGATGATGACATGTATGCTGTAAAGAATAATTATAACTATGAAACTTGTCATCATGATTTTAATTTTCAATTTGGTTATGCCAATCAAGTGTCTCATGATAGTTATTTTGTTGAGTTTTCTCCCACTATTATGAATGACAAGAAAATTGCTTATGTGGATAGTAATAAATTTTCTATGCTTGTAGATCATGAAAAGAATGCTTTATGTGATAGTTATATTGTGAAATTCCTTCATGACGCTACTGAAAATTATTATGAGGGAAGAACATATGCTTGTAGGAATTGCAATAATATCAAGTTTCCTCTCTATGTGTTCAAAGTTTTGAAGTTATGCTTGTTTTGCCGTCCAATGCTAGTTGATTCTTGTTCCCATAAATTGTTTGATCACAAAATCCCTATGCATAGGAAGTGGGTTAGACTTAAATGTGCTTGTCATGAGATTCATGATGCTCTCTTGCATGTTTCAATTACTATTCCTATGTGAGCATCATTCAAATCATCATGCCTAGCTAAAAGGCTTTAAAGAAAAGCGCTTGTTGGGAGACAACCCAACACTTCTACTTTATGTTTTTGTGTGTTCACATGATTAAGCTATTGTATTAATCATGTTTTGTGTCTTTTATTTCAATAATGTGCCAAGTAAAGCCTTTGGGATAGTATGGATACTTGTTGATTTGATTCTGTGCAAAAACAGAAACTTTTGCCTCCAGTAAAGAATTTCTCTTATTTTACTGGAGCATCAATTTTTTTTGAAAATTTTACATAGTATTTATATGCAAATTATCTAAGTTTTATTAATTTTTCAGAATTTGTAGAGACAGGGAAGTATGGTTATACTACAGATCTTCACAGACTGTTCTGTTTTTGACAGATTCTGTTTTGCATGCATAGTTTGCTTGTTTTAGTGTTCCCATAGCTTATATTCAGTGATATAAATTATGTGAATGGTAGAATACAATATGTATTATGTGAGAGTAATTATGAATGTTGTCTTGACAGTACCTAAGTGAGTGATCTTTATTTATTATACTAACCCATCTCACGAAGCTCCGTTCAGTTTTGTGTGATTGAAGCTTTCAAGTTTTGAGTGAGACACCGATATGAGGAGAATAAGGAGTGACAAGAATCTAAGCTTGGGATGCCCAAGGCACCCCAAGGTAATATCCAAGGAATACTCAAGCGCCTAAGCTTGGGGATGCCCCGGAAGGCATCCCCTCTTTTGTCTTCAACACTATCGGTATATCTTACTTGGAGCTATATTTTTATTCGTCACATAATATGTGTTTTGCTTGGAGCGTCATTTTATTTTTTTGTTCTCTGTTAGATGTTATTTATAATCTTGTTTTTCAATAAAAATTTCCAAGAATTGCCTTTTAGGATGCTTGAATTACATGTTTGATGTGTGCTGTGTAAAAAAAGAAACTTTTGCTGTAGTGTTTGAATTTTCGTATTTTACTGGAACGTGGAAAGTTTATGAAAGTTTTACAAAGTATTGTCATATAAATTATTTATCATGTCCTAAATTTTCATAATTTTTAGAGATACAGAAATGCACTTTGTAAATTAATTGCTACAGACTGTCCTGTTTAGACAAATTGCTGTCATAGTTTTGTTATCTACTTCCCCGATGGTTTTCATAACTTATATTGGTAGATATAAATTGTGGAAATGATATTATACACTATATAATGTTTGAAAATTATTGTGCAACTTGTCTTGGCAGTACATAAAGTGTTGATTTATTCTTATGTGTACTAACCTATCTCACGAGTTCTTTCCAAAGTTTTGTGTGGATGAAGTTTTTGAGACCTAGGTAAAACCGGGATATGAGAGGATTGAACGAGATACAAAAGCTCAAGCTCGGGGATGCCCAAGGTTACCCAAGTAAATATTTCAAGAAGTCTCAAGCATCTAAGCTTGGGGATGCTACGTATCCCACCTCTTTTCATCAAATATCGGTTAGCCTATGTTGAGCCTAAAGTTTTATTTGTCCACATGATATGAGCTATTCTTGGAATGAATTTTTATTTAGTTTGTTGTATGACACTAGTAGAGAAATGACTAGCCACAACTTTAATTGGTGGCGCCTCATTTTCAAGCCACGCCACCACTATTTTTTTTAAAATAGTGGTGGCATTGGTATATTTGGTACATCATCACTATGTCATTACTGGTGGTGTGTCGCCTAAAATCCACGCCACTACTATTTGGGGTCGAGCAGCCTACTCGGTCGAAAGTTAGTGATGGTGTGTAACTTTTTTCCACGCCATCAGTATTTGCCCCGTGGCATCGGACTTTTTGCCACGTCACTAGTAACCGTACAAAATTATTCAAAAACAAAAAAAATCTAGACAAGTTATTGATGGCGTCTACAGTACAGCCCACGTCACCAATAATTCTAAGCAGCCCACGCCACTGAGACTGACGGTGAAATGGATCTGTAACGAGAGAGAAGGAGAGATCAAGTGACTCAAGAAGAGAAAAAAAGGACATCGAGCCACCTCATCTTGCCGCCGCCGGCGACCCACCTTGCCGTCGGACGGCCCCTCTCTCCCTCCCCTCCCCCACCTCACGCAGCTCTCAAATCCGCCCCTACCGAGCACCCAGCCCTCTCTCCCTCCCGCGAGCCCTCTCACTCCCTCTCTTTCTCCCGACGTACTCCTCTCTGCAGCCGCAAACGGCGGCCGATTCCGGTTAGGGCCGGTGGCCATGGATGGCGCGCAACAAACCCCCGAGCTCGCCTGCCTCCGCTGCATCATCTCCTCCATCCAGATCCGTCGCTCCCGGCCTCCATAGCTCGTGCCCAACCCCTCCCCATGGCTAGGGTTTCGGGAACGGCGTCGCCTCCGTCGTCGGCGCGGCTCCGGTGTCCCTGGCAGCTCATCTTCGTCGTCTACGGTGCCCCTCGCCATGGTGAGCTCCCCTCTTTCCCCGTTCTCTGGCAAGTTCGTTGGCAGCTAGTTCATAATGTTATGATGCAATTTCTGACATGTAGTAATGCAATGGTAAATTTGTATTTCAGTTTGAAATCTAGTTTGTTAGAAATTGATCTAGCACACTTTTAATTAGTTCACCCTCTGCTGCTACTATTTGTTGATTCCCCAGTTTGAATGACTGGTCGATTAGAGGAGATAGACGGAGATGACAATTTTAGGCATAACACCGTATAAATCTTAGATTCAGAGGATAAGTTTGTATGGACAGTCTCTTGATACGAGAATGAAAAGTACAAAAGGTGAAGGCCAGGAGGATCGTGGTAGCCGGCAACTGCAGCTGCCCAAGGAGAAACATGCATACGAGGTGAGCTTCTTATAGTTATTCCCTTCGCATCGTACTCCCCCCATCACTGCAACGCATGTGACAGTATGCCATGCTTAATTAGATATTGTTTTCTTAATCTACATATTTGCAAACGAATGATTTTGGTTCCATAAGTTGTTTCTTCGTCATGTTTGTCACGTTGTAATTAGCACCTAATTGCTAGGCTATCGTCCAGAAGATTCACAATCCTTTTAATCAATATGTGTTTAGCTTCCACTTTTTCTCGAGCATAGATGGGCAGTTAGAGAAGGATTGGTGAAGCTAACATTCCTGCCTTATCCTCCCAGCTAATTGTGCTCATGTGAATTCTGCACCATATGTATATACTGCTTCTAGTGATGATATTTTTCTGGTCGTGCAAAGGCCGACGACTGCATATAGTGGCAGGGTTCAGAACTATGCCCGTTCAGAAAGAAGACATTTTCTAGACGTTTAGCAAACTGCTACCTCCTACATCCTCGCGTAATTCACTACTTCAGGCTATGACAAAATGGTGTGGCCACTGTAACTGTAGTTTTCTACGATGCAGTTGCACATCACATGTTTGTTTCTCATGTTGAATTTATCTGAGCATCTTTTCTTTTCTTATTTGCTCATGCTGAATTTGAAACACATAAGAGAGTTAACGATGATTTAGTATACATACCTTCCTTTTGCTAGATCCTGTACCATGTTCTTAATGTTCACATGTCATCTTATTAATTTATTTAAGGATAACAAAATGTCGTTATCTCACCTCATGATCTTTATTATATGCAGGCTATTGCTGTTGGGGTGCAGAAAGTGATTGATTACATTGGCATGACACCACACTATTACTACTATGGTTAAGAAAGTGAGTATGTCTACTTTTTTTTCTTTACTTCTTTAAGACTCATTTGCTTTCATAATCTCGTTATTGAGCATCCAGTGTAGATAATGTGGAGATAGAGAGAGCTCGATTGATAAAAGAATTGTAGAAATCAATGAGGGGCCAAAAAGGATCGATGAAGTTGCTTGGGTTTGACACACGTAATTCTTGTAAAATACTTTCACCTATTCTATAATTTACTTGCAGTATGAAAATATTTGCTTGAGAATTTAAGAGATAAATGCTAGAACTATGAGGATATTGAGAAAGTATATATTTCCTTTAGAGCTTTCACTTCATGAAGCGATTTCCCTCTTTTTTCTATTTGTTGCCACTTTTCTAGACTTAACATTGGTCGATCATTGAGATACAACTGAAGTAGTTTTTGCGTTTTTGCCTCTTTTTAATAAAATTTATCATTGGTATTGTTTTTATGCAGAAATCTCAGTTTTTTATATCCATCGCAAGTTTATTCAAGCCACTAAATTTTGACTTGTATAAATTCTCTCTCAACACAAGCTTCTCCATCGTACTATTATTTTTTCTTTCTACTGAATTTGATTTTAAATAAGGAACTCAACAAAGCGAGGTGAGAAAGAAAAAGGAGCCATAAGTAGAACTTCAGAACCAGTTGTCAACTTTCGATTAACTTAGATTCAAAAATCAGTATGCTTTTGATGATTATCACATACAAAACAAGTATATTCCTTTTGATTATTTACATAGTACAACTTAGTCAGGTGCAGCCATCAAAGAGGTCATATCATAGGAAACATTTTGCTACAAGTTTTTTTTCACCATTGAGCACAATTCATCACATTCTATGGCCTGGTTGGTCATTCGTGCACCTCTGCAACTATAAAATTATAAGATGGTGCACACGGTGACAAAGCAGAGAAGTAGAAGAAAGCACAACTTCTGTTGAACCACTAGAGTTTGTATCCCCCCGTTGCAGTGGTAGAAGAGACACACATTTGTAGAAAATGTTTGCTATCTGATTATGATATTGTGAATATCCATGTAGATTATGAAGTTATGCATATGCACCTACACTCAAATTTTTTTGGTTTAGTTTCATAGCAATGAAGGGTGAAGGGAGCAACAAAGCAACATTGTCCATACAATGCGAATAGAAAAACATCTACAAGTATCATTTCTCATGCAAAAGTATTTAATTTGGTTTAGTAAATTGGCCACACACTCACATTTTTTCCCAACACACAGGCATTGTACTAGTGGCTAATGCTTTGCTGCTCTCGGTTTGGTTTTGTTCTGCAGATATCGACACTCTGGGAGGCTTCCTCCTTGAGTGGTGGTCCATCTTCGATGCTAGGACAAGGGAAAAGCCCCGGGAAGGAGGGGCCGCATCTTCTATGGATGTATGTAACTTCCTCTTCGTACATTACATCATGTATCCTGTTCTATAATATGTTAGTCTTACAATGGATGTCATTTGGTCAAATTGACTTGTTGTACAAATCTCCTTCGAGAACTGGAAATAAATCCTAACAACTATTATTCTCTTCTAGTACATGTCTTTGATGTACTCATACACCCGTCAGATTGACTATCTATAGGAAATTTAGATGATCGCTGATTGTGTTTTATTGCGTTGTTGATCTGTACACTTTCACGAGATGATTTCTCATGCTTGGCCATGAAGACCTGGAAGTAAGTTGCTTAGACGATAAGGATATCGACACAGGTTGCGACGGCTACGACGACGACGACGACATCAACATGGGGTTGTGGCGGTGATAAAGACGGCCACATCGACACGGTTTTGCAACAGCGGCGACGACCACGATAACCATACAAATCTGCGACAACAACGACGATGGTGACAACATTTTTGAAGTGACACACATATATATATGGATGAATGTATGAATTGTTGTATAAGTGATATGAATATATGAATGAATGTATTTTGGATGCATGGATGAATTGTATAAACTGTTTTTTTTTTAAAATTCATAAATACATAGTGGTGGCGTTGGTGCGTATGCTCACGTCACTATTACTAATGAATAGTAATCACGTGGGTTAATGTTCACGCCATTGCTATTTCACATAGTGGCGGCATGAGTAAATAGTGCCACACCACCAGTATGTAAAGTACCGATGGCGTGGGATCTGGACGCCATCGATATTTTTTAACTGTGGCGCCATATTGGTGGCGTCCACCTCTAACTCCAGCAATATGGTTTTTAGAACGCTGGCACTAGCGTTTTCTACACTAGTGTGAATAAAATACTCAGATCTAAAAATCTTTATTGAGAGAGAGTCCTCACATAGCTACTTAATTCTTTGACTACTCATTGATCTTCACTTATATCTTTTGAGAGTAGTTTGATGTTTACTCTTGTGCTTCACTTATATCCTAAGAGTAAATTGTGAGTGAATGAAATATTATAAATCTGAAATTATCAATGTGCTATATTCTTAGTAGCAAGTTCACATTTGGTTTAGAAAGTAAAATCTATTGAAGTTTAACAATCACTGTATTGGTCATATGAGCAATTCATGAATGATTAGTATAAGAAAGAGAACTTTCACATCAAATATATTATCTTGGACATCTTTTATGATTGCGAATATCCATTAATTATTTTCAAACTTAATCAAATAGTTGAAGTTGGACAAGAAATACAACGTAATGGTTATGTTTGGGTGTATTTGCATAGAAGTTATATCGATATGGATCCTCTAACATGTGGTGCTTGTTTAGAACCTTTTGCTAGCCAAAACTTCGTACTAAGTAGAGATACTACTTGTGCATCCAAATCCTTGAGCCAAGTTTCTTCCATGAGAGTCCACCATACCTACCTATATATGGTATTTCAATGCCATTCCAAGTAAATTTGCATGTGCCACCTCAAAACCTTCAAATAAACACCCGTTTTGTGTGCTCGTACCGCTCATGGAGCGACGGGGCGGTCATTATCTTCCATGCTAAGCGAGGTATTCTCAAGATGAGTGTTTATTCACTTGCCATTGCACGAGACAGGCTGGTAAAAAGGATGCCCAATCCTGCATAATACAAAAATAAATAAACAAAAACTCCCCCTAGAAAGTTGATTGTTTGGAGGGCAACCATGGATTCGGCCAGCCATGGAATGTGTTTGAATGGTGGAGGGGAAGTAAAATTTCAATTCTGTCTGGGAACCGCCAATAATGTGATTAGCATGGAAGATATTGAAAACTCTGTTGTGACGTTGACAAGAAAAGCACACCACTCAAAATTACATATTCATCTCTGTTTTAAACAATGAGCTCTGGCACCTATGCAAATCCCTGCTTCCCTCTGCGAAGGGACAATCTATTTACTTTCATGCTATTTCCTATTCATGTTGGGTCAACTTCTTATTCCAACCTCAGTCTATTAGTTGGAAAGCATCATGTGGTGGGGAAAGATCCAAACATATATATCTAGTCAAATATATTTGATCATGATTCATTATTGTTGACAATTATCTTCATGATAAGTATGTTGGGAGGCGAAACATTAAGCCCATATCTTTCTGTGTGTTCGATGGATGTTGTTTGTTCTAAAAATATGCCTTGAGTATTAGCAATCATAAAAGACTATATGATAATTGAGTATGTGGAGCTCTTACTAGACTTGATGATGCATTGAAATTGTTTGGTGACCAAGAACATAGATTGTTAAGTTTCAAGTGAATGAATTGTTTGAACCATGACATGTGAATTGACGGCTACTCTATCATGATGATTTTTATGAGAAAAAGTTGCTGGTTATGATGCTAGAAAAATGACTGAAATTATAAATGATCAAACTTATATATTATACTAGCATTCACACTTCATAAATTATTTCTTTTATCATTTACCTACTCGAGGACGAGCAGGAATTAAGCTTGGGGATGCTGATACGTCTCCAACGTATCGATAATTTATGAAGTATTCATGCCATGATTGCCTATGTTTACAATACTTTTATATGGCTTCGATGCACTTTATATGATTTATTTAGAACTAACCCGGGCTGACGTTGTTTTCAGCAGAATTACGTGGTGTTGTTTTTGTGCAGAAAATGAAAGTTCTCGGAATCGCCCGAAACTTTTTGGTGATTTTTTCTGGAGGAAATAAGCCATATTGGAGCGAAGAACCACCGGAAGGGAGCCACCTGTGGGCCACAAGCCACCTGTCGGGGGGATAACCCCGGGGTAGCCTCAAACGACCCACTACTTCAACTTTCTGACGCGACCGAAGGACGAGCCGCTTCCCTCTATAGGCCGGCTATGCCTCCTCGGCTATGCCTCCCTGGCTACGCCCCGCCGGCAATGCTTTGCCGGCTGTGCCTTGCCGGCTGCGACGAGCGGGCCGGCTAGGGGCAGAGACGCCTGCCCCCCTAGCCGGCCACGCATTGGATGCCGCGGTCTAGATACGCATGGCAACAGTGGCCCCCATCCCATCGGGGGTCAGCGCCCGTGCGGCCACAGTGGAGGCGCAGTGCCTCTGACTCCGGGCGACGGCGACCAGGCTCCCAACAGTGTCGGCACGCCTCCAACCACTCCATTACCTGCCCCGGCATGGCTGCAGTGCGGCCGGCCGTACCGCTGACCTCGGCCGGTTGCCACAAGGTGATGCCCCGAAGGACGGTCCGTGCCGCGACGTGACCGGCCTTGGGACCTACCACGCGGGCCCCGCCGGCTCCCGACGGGACCCTGCAGCCGGCGGGCCCCGCCAACGATAGGACCGCTCAACCCGGGGCCCCGCAGCCGGCCAGAGAGGCTGCCGGCTGGGGCCCTCCTGTAGCCTTTTACTCATATTGTAATCCGGGGGGTTGGTCTTTAAAACCCCCCGAGGCCCCCCCCATGCAAGGGGCGGAGCATTCTCCACTCACTGATCACACACGTAGAGAGGCAGCTAAGGCGGTCCGGCCCCTTCTTCCTCCTCTAGCCATACAGCTCCAGGAGCACCATTGTAACCTGGCCACTGTCTAAACTAGACCAAGCAGGACTAGGGGTGTTACCTCCCACGGAGGGCCCCGAACCTGGGAACATCGTGTGTCCGCCACCGCTTGTGCCTAACCCCGTTCCCGGAGCCCGTCGGCGTCCTTCGGCCCCAACCACTCTCGATAAGCCTACCCATGGCATCTGTCGTGACAAAACGACGACAGTTGGCGCCCACCGTGGGGCCGTACGCGGCGCCGACCAGAGTCACGCTCCGGGCGGGACCCTTCACCGCCTCCCTCGGCCGCCCCGCGTCCGGGCGGAATTGCATGCTCGTGGGGCTTGCTCCGGCAGGTCCTGCGGGCGACGCTGCCGGCCTCTCTGACGAGTGCCTCGGCCGCGACCTCGCGCTCGACGTCGCCACGCTCACCGGGAGTTTCGGCAAGCCGAGTCTCGCCGACGAGCCGGCGGCCGACAAGTTCCCTAGCCAGGTGCTCGACTGCACCGACCCCCCCGCGTCCGTGGGTGCACTCACCACGGGCGAGGCCGGCGGCTCCCGCGTCTGCGTAGGAGTGATGGTCACCGCTTCCTCCACCACTTCGGGCCGTGTGCGGGCCGAGGCCGACATGGCCGCCGCCCGCACCGGTCCCTCTGACCCGCTCGCCGCTACCCTCCGGGGTCTAAGCACCCCCATCGCTCCGACGGCGAACCCGGCCACCGCCACAGCCGACCTGGAGGCGGCCCGCCTTCTACTATTCGAAGACGCCAGCGCCCTCGCAACCGAGCGGCACCGGATGGAAGCCGCGCAGCGGGAGTACATCTCCGCGTACGGTCTCACCCCGGCTGGCCCCGAGCCCAGCCGGCGTGGGGCTGTGCGTGACCGCGGCCGCGTGGTCGCGGAAATCCTCGGCGGCCACCTTCCCGTCTACGACACCCCCGCGGCCAACCTGCGAGCCGCCAAGGTAGCCTACGAGGATCTGGCTACCTTGGTGGGCGAGGAGCGTGCCGCGTGCGAGCGGCACATCAAGGACCTCATCGACACCGCCAACGCGCAACAAGTCGGTCTCACCCCCGGTGGGGCCGTCTCCGAGGTTCCCCGTCCCGAGGGCGCGGGCACTGGGGCTGCTGACCGTCAGCCAGCTCAGCACTCCAGTTCCCCCCGCCCCTCGGGCCGGCGGGCCGAGGGAAGCAACGCTCGGCGTTCCGAGCTGCGCGGGAACGAGCAGCCGGCTGTGAATAGCCGGCGCAGCAACAACCCGGTTAACGGCGACCGCCGCGACGAGGCGCCGACTGGCGGTATCCGGCGTAGCCGCGGACACACCCCGCCTCCACGACAGGACCCGGCACGGTCCGTCCCGCCGGTCGTCCGCGCCGAACTCGCGGCCCGGCTCAGGCCGTGGGTCCCCCACAGCGAGAACGACGCCTGGCTCCGCCTCGACCGGCTGGCGCAGTCGGCTCTCCTCGAGGAGGAGGGTTCGATTGGCCCGGCGTGCTTCGGCCCCCGGATCCGCAACGAACCGTTCCCACCCGGCTTCACGCTTCCCCGCGACACCCCGAAGTACAACGGGGCTGCCAAGCCGGAGGACTGGCTGATCGACTACACCACCGCGGTCGGCATCGCCAGGGGGAACAAGCGCGTAGCCGTCCGCTACGCCCTCCACATGCTGATCGGCTCGGCCCGCACCTGGCTGAACAGCCTGGCGGCCGGCAGCATCAACACCTGGACGGACTTCGAAGAGGCGTTCGTCCGCAACTTCACCGGCACTTACAAGCGGCCCGGCCGGCCCCGCGAGCTGGCCATGTGTGTCCAGGGGCCGGAGGAGCCCCTCCGCGACTACCTCACGCGCTGGACCGAGCTCCGCAACTCCTGCGAGGGGGTGCACGAGGTGCAGGCCATCCAATATTTCATCGAGGGTTGCCGAGACGGCACCCACCTCAATCACAAGCTCCTGTGCTCCGAGCCGGCTACCCTGGCAGATCTGATGGCCAAGGCGGATAAATACGCCACGGCCGACTCCGCTATGCGGATGAAGGTTGCCACGCCAGCCAAGCCGACTCCGCCGCCCGCCGCGCCGCGGACGGCCGCCGACAACCAGCAGCAGCAGAACAACAAGTGCAAGACCGACCAGCCGGATCCCCGATACGGGAGCCGGCAGGTTGCCACCATCGAGGAAGAGCAGCCGGCTGCCCAGGCTTCTAGTCAGCGTGAGCGCACCGGCAAGGCTGCTTGGCAGCCCAAGCTCACGTTCGAGCAGATGCTCGACCTGCCCTGCAAACACCATTCCGGCGCCAAGCCGTCCACGCACACGCTCCGGTAGTGCAGCTTCTCGCAGCGGCTGGTCCGGGGGGAGGGCCTTCCGACTCCTCCCGCGCCGCCTCCTCGCGCGCCGGCTCCGGCTCCCGCTCCGGCCCAGGCCCCGGCTCCGGCCCAGAACGACGGCCGCCTGCTCGACCAATTCCCCAACCAAGACGGTTCCTACGTCGTCTTCACTAGTGAAGAGACGGACAAGCACGCTCGGCGCCGGCTCCACCGTGAGGTGAACGCCACCATGCCCGCGACTCCCCAGTTCATGCACTGGTCCGAGAAGCCGGTCACCTGGAGCCGGGCGGACCACCCGGCCGTGATGCCAAGCCCTGGCAGTTATGCCCTCGTCCTCGATCCCACCATCGTCTCCGAGAGACGCACATGCCGCTTCTCACGGGTGTTGATCGATGGGGGCAGCAGCATCAATATCCTCTACCTCGACACCATGCTCAAGCTGGGGCTCAAGGTGGAGGACCTGCAAGCGAGCCAGACTGTTTTCCACGGCATCGTGCCAGGAAAGTCCTGCACCCTCGTCGGCAAGATCAAGCTCGACGTCCTCTCCGGCGGCCACAACCACTTCCGCCGCGAACCAGTATGGTTCGAGGTGGTGGACCTCGACAGCCCCTACCACGCGCTGCTGGGACGGCCGGCTCTCGCCAAGTTCATGGCGATCCCCCATTACGGCTACCTCAAGCTCAAGATGCCGGGTCCCAAGGGCATCATCACCATTGCCGGCGACTACAAGATGTCAATCGCATGCGCGCGAGACGGCAGCCGGCTGGCCAAAGCCCTGGAGATAGCAGAAGAGAAGCGGTAGCTCGACCGGCTTGTGGCCCACACCTCTGGCCAGCCGGCCATGCCGGCTCCTCCATCCCAGTCGGTCGGCGAAGCCTCGTTCCAGCCGTCCAAGGACACCAGGCAAGTGCCGCTCGACCCGGCCAACCCCGGCCAGTGCGTCACCATCGGCTCCCGCCTCGACAGCAAATAGGAAGGCGAGCTCGTCGACTTCCTCCGTGAGAATCGGGACATCTTTGCATGGTCTCCAAAGGACATGCCGGGTGTTCCGAGGAAGTTTGCCGAGCACAAGCTTCACGTACGGCCGGACGCAAGGCCGGTCAAGCAACCCCTACGCCGTTTCTCCGAGGAGAAGTGGCGTACTATAGGGGAAGAGATCGCCCGGCTGCTCGCAGCCGGCTTCATCATGGAGGTATTCCACCCGGACTGGCTGGCCAACCCAGTCCTGGTGCTGAAGAAGAACAAAACTTGGCGCATGTGTATCGACTACACGAGCCTGAACAAGGCGTGTCCCAAGGACCCATTCGCCCTGCCGCGGATCGATCAATTCATCGACTCCACGGCCGGCTGCAACCTGATGTCCTTCCTGGACGCCTACTCCGGCTACCACCAGATCAAGCTGGACCCGGCCGACCGGCTAAAGACCTCCTTCATCACCCCTTTCGGGGCCTACTGTTACATCACCATGTCCTTCGGCCTGAAGAACGCGGGCGCTACCTTCCAGAGCTGCATGCAGAAGTGTCTCCTGCCTCAGATAGGCAGGAACGTCCACGTCTACGTTGACGACATCGTCGTCAAGACCAAGAAGCATTTCAGCCTCCTCGACGATCTCCGGGAGACATTCGCCAACCTGCGCGAATACAAGATCAAGCTCAACCCGGAGAAGTGTGTCTTCGGTGTCCCAGCCGGCCAACTCCTGGGTTTCTTCGTGTCCGCTCGCGGCATCGAAGCTAACCCCGAGAAGATCAGGGCGATCGAGCGCATGCCCAGGCCGGCCCGGCTCCGCGACATCCAGAAGTTCACCGGCTGCCTTGCCTCCCTCAGCCGGTTCGTCAGCCGGCTGGGCGAGAAGGCCTTGCCCCTCTACAAGCTCCTGCGGAAGACGGCTCTGGCCGAGCCAGGCCGCGACTCCTCGAAGAGGCCGGCCGTGTTCGATTGGCCCGACGAGGCGGACGCGGCATTCCGCGACCTCAAGCGGGCTCTCACCAGCGCGCCCATCCTGGCCGCGCCTGCTGAGAAGGAGCCGTTGCTCGCCTACATCGCGGCAACCACGCGCGTCATCAGCGTCGTCTTGGTGGTGGAGCGATCGGAGGAAGGCAAAGCGCTGCCGGTCCAGCGCCCCGTCTACTACCTCAGCGAGGTCCTCTCCGCCTCCAAGCAGAACTACCCCCATTACCAGAAGATGTGCTATGGCATATACTTCGCCGCCCAGAAGATCAAGCAGTACTTCTAGGAGCATGTCATCACCGTGGTGAGCACAGCGCCGCTGGGCGAAATCATGAGCGGCCGGGACGCCACCGGTCGGATAGCCAAGTGGGCCATCGCCCTCGCCGACTACGAGATACGATACGAGCCGCGCACCGCCATCAAGTCACAAGCGATGGCCGACTTCCTCGTCGACTGGGCCGAAACCCAGTTCGTGCCGCCTCCACCCGACTCCACACATTGGCGTATGCACTTCGACGGCTCGAAAATGCGAGCCGGCCTGGGAGCCGGCATCGTCCTGTCGTCCCCAATGGGAGATCAGCTCAAGTACGCACTCCAGATCCACTTCGCCGCCTCCAACAACGTGGCCGAGTATGAGACCCTCGTCCACGGCCTCCGGCTCGCCAAGGAAATCGGCATCCAACACATCATATGCTTCGGCGATTCCGACCTCGTGGTGCAGCAAGTCTCTGGTGAGTGGGACGCTAGGGACGCCAACATGGCCAGCTATCGCTTCCTCGTCCAGCAGCTCACCGGCTCCTTCGAGGGCTGCGAGTTCCATCACGTCCCCCGTGCGGACAACGAGGCGGCCGATACGCTGGCAAAGATCGGCTCCACCCGGCAGGCCATCCCAGCCGGTGTCTCCCTCGAGCGGCTGCTCAAGCGTTCAATCAAGCCCTCCCCCGAGTCGGAGTCCATCTTCGTGCCGGCCAACACGGCCGGGCCATCGACAGATCCGGCTGTCCAGCCGGCTCCATTGGCGTCGGCGGCTACGCTCGAGCCGGCCATGTCAGCGGCGGCCGGCTCCGAGTCCGTAGCCATCATGATGACGATCGACGCCCCTTCCACCGCTTCACTCCTGGGGGCTGGCGAGCCGGCCCCAGGAACTGGTCTTCCAGACCCGGGGGCTCCTGCTGCTGCCGGCGCCCCGCTCGAGCCCGAGCCAACTCCCGTCTCGGCTCCCTCATGGGCCCAGCCCATCCTGGCGTTCCTCCTACACGGCGAGCTCCCCCCTGATGAGGCCACAGCAAGACAAATCCAGCGCCGAGCCCCGGCCTACAGCATCATCAACCACGAGCTGGTTCATCGCAGCACCACCGGCGTTTTCCAACGCTGCGTCGAGCCGGAGAAAGGGCAAGAGATCCTCCTCGACATCCACCAGGGCGAGTGCGGGCACCACGCCGCCTCCAGGACCCTGGTGGCCAAGGCATTCCGCCACGGCTTCTACTGGCCGACTACTTTGGAGGCGGCCAAGCAGTTGGTCGACAAGTGCGAACGCTGCCAGCGCTTCAGCACGCAGAGCCACCTACCGGCTACAACCCTCCAAACCATCCCCCTCTCGTGGCCTTTTGCCGTCTGGGGGCTGGACATGGTGGGACCTTTCAAGACCGCACGAGGCGGCATGACACATCTGCTGGTAGCCATCGACAAATTCACCAAGTGGATCGAGGCCAGGCCAATCAAGAAGCTGGACGACCCCACGACCGTCCGGTTCGTCGAAGACATCACGGTCCTCTACGGCGTCCCCCATAGCATCATCACCAACAACGGCACAAACTTCGCCAAGGGTGCGCTAGTGCGTTTCTGCTCCAAGCAGGGCATCCGGCTTGATTTGGCGTCCGTCGCCCACCCACAGTCAAATGGCCAGGTTGAGAGGGCGAACGGCCTGATCCTGGCCGGCATCAAGCCCCGGCTCGTGGCACCACTGATCCGGTCAGCCGGCTGCTGGACCGAAGAGCTGCCGGCTGTCCTTTGGAGCCTCAGGACCACGCCCAACTGGTCGACCGGCTACACCCCGTTCTTTCTCGTGTATGGGTCCGAGGCAATCATCCCCACCGACATCGAGTTCGATTCGCCTCGGGTTACCCTGTACACGGAGACGGATGCAAAGGAAGCGAGAGAAGACGACATCGACCTCCTCGAGGAGGCCCGTGAGCTGGCCCTGAGCCGGACGGCCATCTACCAGCAGAAGCTCCGGCACTACCACAGTAAGCGGATCCGGCCACTCTCCTTCCGCGAAGGAGACTTGGTGCTCAGGCGGATCCAGCGAACTGCCGGCCAGCACAAGCTGTCCTCCCCATGGGAGGGCCCGTTCATCGTCAGCAAGGCGCTGCACAACAACTTGTACTATCTAATAGACGCCCAGAAGCCGCAGAAGCGCAAGAGAGACGCTTCCGGCGAGGAAACAGAGCGCCCATGGAATGCGGCGCTCCTCCGCCCATTTTACTGCTAAGAACCAGTGTATGTATATATCCTTCCCTTTTGGGCTTATGAATGCAACGGGTGCCCCAAGCCGGCTCTTGGGACATGCCCCTTTTCATTCCTTCCAAATAGACTTTCTTCGCATCGCTCGATTGGCTCCTAGGCCCGGCTCCCGGTCCCGGGGGCTCGCCGGCTAGTCCTGCCCTCCTCCCCCGAAGTCGACCAAGTAATGTGAACTAAAAAGAGCCGTCCCACCCCCCCAGCCACAGACCGGCTCCCGGCTGCCCGGCTGGTGGGCCCTCGAGACGGCAAAGCTTAGCACACGAAAAATCGATCGCAAAGGGGATTGCCGGCTAGGGCTAGTCGAAACAGTTTCTTTTTAGCCTCTGTCGCTCACCTTACCCAAAAAACTCTCGCGGTTTCCAAACTCACGACCGGCTCCCTCGAGGCGGACGCCCCGTCCCAGCTACAGACCGGCTCCCGGCTGTCCGGCTGGCGGGACCGAAACCAAGGGGGACAAGGCTTTGAGCGAACAGAACCAAAAGAGCAAAAAAGGGGTAAGGCCGAGCCGGCACGCATAAAACAACATTTCAGCAACCAAAAGCTTTATAAAACTTAAAAGGCCCACGGCCACGAGTTTATTACATCTACACCCCCAGTGGGTGGAATTGCAGTCTAAGCAAATGCAGAGAAGAAAAATTCTAAATAGCAGCAGCGCCGTCGTCTGCCCCGGCATCCTTTCCGGCCGCGCCGTCTGCGCCTCCGTCCTTGGCCACGGCGGGCTCCACGCCGTCCGCCGGGTCCAGGCCGCGTGCCGGCTCGGAGTCGGCGTAGTCATCGGTACTGGACTCGGCGGCTTCGTCGTCCGTCTCTCCGGCGCTGCCCTCCGGGTCGTCGATGGCAAGCCCAAACCGGTCCTCTGGGACCACCTCTCCAGCTGCCGTCCGCTCCGGGACATATTCGTCCCAAGGGGCAAAGGACGCGAGGTCGCTGGCTCGCGCGGCCAGCACGTCGGCGACGGCCTCCAGCGCAGCATCCGTGCCGGCACGCTGGGCAGCGAGCAGCCCAAAATCCAGCTCGGGGTACCATGACCTCGCAACCCGAAGCGTCATGGCCGCCCCGGCGCGCGCCGCGGAAGCCCTCCAGGCGTTCACCCTCGCGGACCCGGCCTCCAGCCACCTAGAAAGCCGGCTCATCGATGCCGGCTCCACCGCGTCGGGTGCGGACCAGCCCCAAGCCGGCGGCCTGGAGCCGCTTCAGGGCCCGGACCACCTCGTCAAGACGCGCCCTGCCGCCGATCCCCACTTCTTCCACGGTCCAGGGCGCAAGCTCCCCCACTTGAACTCCAAGTGCCCGTTGCGCCTCGCGGTGGGCCCCCACGGCCGCTTCCGCTGCCGCCTGTGTGCCCGGGAAGGCAGCTGGGGGAGAGGGGAGCGCATGATGTAAGACGAAGAAAACAGCGCCCCAAGCCAACGCGCAAGGACAAAAGAAAAACGTACCGGCCAGCTGCCGGTCCCCTTCCAGCGCTTCCTCCTGCTCCCTGGCGGCCCTGGCCGACCACTCCTGGAGCCGGCGCTCGTAATCGACGCGGGCCGCCTCCTCCTCCCTGGCCGCCTTCGCCAGCGAGGCATCCTTCGCCTCCAACTCCTTGCGATGGGCCGCGTCATGCTCCTCCAACCGCCGTTGGTAGGCCGCCTCCCGCTCCTCCAACTCCCGGCGATGAGCCGCCTCACGCCCATCCTTCTCCGCCTTCGCCTGATCCGCCTCCTGGCGGAGCCGGTCGCGCTCCGTCGTCAGGAGGTCCCTCTCCTCGCCAAGCCGCACCACCTGGGGTCGGAGGTTGACCGTCTCGGCATGGGTGGCTTCACGAGACGAGGTCGCCGCTGTCAGAAAGCAAACGATGGAAGGGATTCAGCCCGCCTCCAGGGCAACCGGCCTGAATCCCGGGGGCTACACCCAGTGGGTGCGCTCGCGCGCCCCCACTGGATATTCGCGAGAACACATACCTTGCAAATCCGCAGACATGACGGCTAGCCGATTCTCGGCCCCGCGGTACAAGCCCAGCAGCGTGTTGTACGCGGCCACCCGACGGTCGTGCGCGGCCTACGAAGAACACAGGCAAAGCTGCCATTAGACTCGACCCGCCTACATTCCGAGCCGGCCCGAGTCTCGGGGGCTACACCCAGTGGGTGCGCTGGCGCGCCCCCACTGGAAAAAACCAAAACGAAGTAAGAGGCTTCGGATCCTTACCGCAACGGCTGCTCAAGGTGGACCAGCCGGTCACTGGCGGCCCGGGCGTCCTGCGCCACCTGGGCTCGGCAGGCGGCAAACTCCTCGACGACGGCCACCACCGCAGCCCCAAGGGCGCTCGGCGTGTCGTTGATAGCCCCGCCTCCGGCCGTGGCCCAGGTTTCCTGCGGCCGACCCCTGTCGGCAGGCCCGGACGCGCCCTTCGCCGTGATTGCCAGGCAGCTTCCCCTTTCCAGTGCCACGGTTCTGGGCGCCCCTGCTGACAAGCCCGGGGCGTCCGCCCCTCCGGGAGCCGATGTCTCGATGACCGGCGCTCCGCCCGTGGCGGCGCCGGACCGGCTCGCCTCCGGAGTCGGGGCCTCCGAGGCCGGAACCTCCGCGTCCAGGATGACGACTTCTGGGGGGCCCTCCACCTTCGGCGGTGCGTCCTTCGCCCCTGACGGGGCCGCGTTGTCGCCCGG
The DNA here is from genome assembly GCA_039707655.1 of Elymus sibiricus. NCBI lineage: Eukaryota > Viridiplantae > Streptophyta > Magnoliopsida > Poales > Poaceae > Elymus > Elymus sibiricus. The sequence goes on from CM077665.1 coordinate 279,463,820, forward strand.
CCCCGCCCTTTCGGCGGCGTCTGCCGCACTCGCGGCCGCGTCCGCCTCCGCCCGCCGCCCGGGGTCGTGCCTGTCCTTGGATCTCCTCTGCCGGCGGGGGTGGGGTGGGGGGGGGTGGGGAAGACTCCCATGACTGGCCGGCTGGCTCCACGCTAGCCTGACCCGACGTCTGCGCCTCCACCGCCGCCTCCCACGGGCGACTTTCCTCTTCGCGCAGCTCCCGCTCGGCTGCCTCGAGGTCCCGCCATGCCGCGCGCTCCCTTTCCTCGGCAGTGGGCGGCGGCGCCGTTTCCGCCGTCTCGGCTGCCGCGGTCCTCCCAAGGGTGCGCGGCTCCCTGGATGGGCGAGTCAAGGAAGGGAGGCCGCCAGAAATAAGAAAGTGTTTGAAGCATACTTACCCGATCGTGACCGGGACCGCCCGCCTGGCGGGGCCCGACTGGGCGACCCGCAGTTTCTTCCCGCCGCCTCCGCGGCCACCTCCCGGCTGCCCGGTGGCCGCCCGCTTGGGAGCCGGCTTTTGGCTGGCCGGCTGCTTCCCCCTGCCGCCAACGACCGCGTCGTCCTGGCGGGGCCCGCGGTCGACGCGACGGACGCGCTTCCTCGGGGCCGTGGTGTCATCCCCCGAGGCCTCGGGATCCTCCGACGCCGCTGCATCGTGCACCCTTTCCGGCTCAGCATTGTCGTCGCTCCAATCCTGCAGAGGCGTGTGGGAGGTAACTCACCAGCCGGGTCGGCCGCCTCCGCCTCCGTCCCATCACCGCCGGGTGCGCCGGCTGGCTCCGATACGGCCGGCTCCACGTCGTCGACGTCCTCGACCTCCTCCTCGTCCGACTCCTCCACGCCGGCAGCCGGCGGGGCGTAGTTCTGCAACAACGGGAAAACCTGCGCACACGAGAAGCCACCCGTCGTCATGCCGTGGGGGGAGGCCGTCTTCAACAAGGAAAAGGGGTGTAGTACGACTCGCCGCGTACCCGCGGAGCCGGACGGTCCCGGCTATACGGGGCCTTCCCCCATTGCCATCCGCCCTCGTTCATCTTGGCGGCTGAGATGGCGTTCACCCTCCTCGCCACCTGCACCGCCTTCAGCTCCTTGGTGGAGAGCCGGCAAGGGTCGCGCCGCCCTCCCATCTGACAGATGAGGTGCAGTCGGCGCTGCAGGGGCTGCACCCGGCGCGCCACCATCGTGGCCAGGAGGTCCACGGCCACCAGCCCCTCCGTCCGGCTTATCACCACCAGCCGCTCGCAGAGCCGGTCTGCCGTCTCGGGCGCGACGGCCGGAGGCGTCCTCCAGTTCAGCATGGCCACTGGCGGCTGGTTAACGAAGGCGGGGAGGTTGATGTAGTCCGCCTCCGGCTTCACGTTCTTCACGTAGAAGAACCCTTTCTGCCAGTTTTTCACCGAGTCCTGCAAGGGGAGTTGCGGGAACCCGGCTCCGGCTCGGAAGTGGATCAGGGCGGCTCCGCAGGCGGTCATGATCTTCTGGCCGGTCGCCGGGTCTTTGACCGTCTGGCGCTTGAGGTAGAAGAGCCGGCACCAGAGATCCAGGCGCGGCCCCACCCCAAGGAACCCCTCGCAGAGGGAGACGAACGCCGCCAGCTGCAAGACGGCGTTGGCGGCCAGGTGGTGCGGCTGCAGCCCGAAATACGTAAGGAATCGCCGGAAGAACGTGCTCGCCGGCAGGCCGAGTCCGCGGAGGAAGTGCTCGGCGAAGACCACCGCCTCGCCCTCCCTCGGGGTCGACGCATTCTCCGCCCCGGCGATGCGCGCCTCCAGATGCTCTTCCGACGGCAGCTTGCGGCGGTGGCGGAGGTGCTCGATGAAGTGCTCGTCGACGTCGCTGCCGTCCCACGCCCCCTTGCTCGCCATCGCCCACGGGGGTCTCGTAGCCGCGGCGGTGGAACGCAAGAGTCCGGCCCCGTTGCGGGTTCCGGCGGCGGCAGGCGGCGGCGCAACAATTCGCGCGGTTTTCTCTCTCACTCTCTCTCAGCAGGGAGGTGAGGGGCGACGACGGCAAGGTGCTGGGGGAGAGGGAACGAATGCGCCGTTCCGCCCCTCTCCCCCCTCCATTTAAACCCCCGCGCGGGGGTAGTGCGGAGTGGATCCGTCGCGCACGGCCCCGACTACGCCCGCCGCGCACAGGAGGCATTAACGCGCCCCGGGAACTCCAACCGACGGTCCGGGCCGCAGAGGATCCGCGCGCGCGGGCCGAGGCCACGGCTGAAGTGGGCCCTGCCCCACGGCCCGGTCTTGTCCACCGAGTGGCCTGTCAGGTCGCGGCCCGCGGCACCCCCACGTGGCGCACCTTCTCTGCTCGACGAGGCGCTCGCGGCGCCCCACGAAGCGTCGGTTGGCTGCGGAGCCGGACGCCGCGCTCCCACCTTCGCTGGCGCCTAGATCGTGCGTAAAACATGAAAAGACTCAAGCCGACGAGGTCCGCCTCCGTTCGCCGGCGGGCCTCCCCGGCTTCGGGGACTACTGTCGGGGGGATAACCCTGGGGTAGCCTCAAACGACCCACTACTTCAACTTTCTGACGCTACCAAAGGACGAGCCACTTCCCTCTACAGGCCGGCTATGCCTCCTCGGCTATGACTCCCCGGCTACGCCCCGCCGGCAATGCTTTGCCGGCTGTGCCTTGCTGGCTGCGACGAGCGGGCCGGCTAGGGGCAGAGACGCCTGGCCCCCTAGCCGGCCACGCATTGGATGCCGCGGTCCAGATACGCATGGCAACAGTGGCCCCCATCCCATCGGGGGTTAGCGCCCGTGCGACCACAGTGGAGGCGCAGTGCCTCTGACTCCGGGCGACGGCGACCAGGCTCCCAACAGTGCCGGCACGCCTCCAACCACTCCATTACCTGCCCCGGCGTGGCTGCAGTGCGGCCGGCCATACCGCTGACCTCGGCCGGTTGCCACAAGGCGACGCCCCGAAGGACGGTCCGTGCCGCGACGTGACCGGCCTTGGGACCTACCACGCGGGCCCCGCCGGCTCCCGACGGGACCCTGCAGCCGGCGAGCCCCGCCAACGATAGGACCCCTCAACCCGGGGCCCCGCAGCCGGCCAGAGAGGCTGCCGGCTGGGGCCCTCCTGTAGCCTTTTACTCATATTGTAATCCGGGGGGTTGGTCTTTAAAACCCCCCGAGGCCCTCCCCCCATGCAAGGGGCGGAGCATTCTCCACTCACTGATCACACACGTAGAGAGGCAGCTAAGGCGGTCCGGCCCCTTCTTCCTCCTCTAGCCATACAGCTCTAGGAGCACCATTGTAACCTGGCCACTGTCTAAACTAGACCAAGCAGGACTAGGGGTGTTACCTCCCACGGAGGGCCCCGAACCTGGGTACATCGTGTGTCCGCCACCGCTTGTGCCTAACCCCGTTCCCGGAGCCCGTCGGCGTCCTTCGGCCCCAACCACTCTCGATAAGCCTACCCATGGCATCTGTCGTGACAAAACGACGACACCACCAGGGCGCGCCACCCCTAGGCCGCACCCTGATTTGTGGTGGGGCCCACGTGGCTCCGTTGCGCATGATTCCAACGCTGAAAAATTCTATAAATCCCAAATAAACAGAGACTCTCCGTTCCGCCACTGCTACTCTTTGTATCGACGAAAAACCAATTTGGAGCCTTTCCAGTACCGTGCCGGAGAGGCAAATCATCATCCGGTGGCCATCTTCATCATCCCGGCGGAGGCCATGACGAGGAAGGAGTAGTTCACCCTCGGGGCTGAGGGTATGTACCAGTAGCTATTTGTTCAATCTCTCTCTCTCTCGTGTTCTTGAGATGGCACGATCTTGATGTATCACGGGCTTTGTTAATATAGTCGGATCATATGATGTTATTCCCTTGCTATCATGTTGTGACGAATTGAATCTTTCCCTTTGAGATGTCGTTATGTTGGATTGAATATTTTGGTTTGAGAACACTTGATGTACGTCTTGCGTGGGATACCCATAGTGACATTGGGATATTCTATTGATTCACTTGATATATATTGAGGCATCAACTTGCGGATTCCAGTCACCTTGGGGATCTATGCATAGGGGTTGATTGCATGTTTTCATACCACGTTCTCCGATAGAAATCTTGGGGTGCTCCTGAAGTTTTTTGTGTTGGATTGAATATGATAGACCTGAAATTGTTTGATGCATGTCGCATAATTTACCCACGGATACTTGATGTGACATTGGAGTATCTAGGTGACATTAGGGTTGATTGATATGTATCATTGGTGTTGTTCTAGTACGAACTCTAGGGCTGTTTGTGACACTTATAGGAATAGCCCAAAAGATTGATCGGAAATAATAACTTTGAGGTGGTTCTACTACCTACACCAATTTTATCTTATTGTTCTCCGCTAGGTAGGAACTTTGGAGTAATTCTTCGTTGCACGTTGAGGGTTGATCATATGATTCAACTATGTTAACATTGTTGGGAGATTGCACTAGTGAAAGTATGAACCCTAGGCCTTGTTTCCAAGCATTAATATACCGTTTTGCTCGCTGCTTACTATTTACTACCTTGCTGTTTTTATATTTTCAGATTACAAAAACCTATATCTACCATCCATATTGCACTTGTATCACCATCTCTTCGTCAAACTAGTGCACCTATACAATTTACCATTGTATAGGGTGTGTTGGGGACACAAGAGATTTCTTGTATTTGATTGCAGGGTTGCTTGAGAGAGACCATCTTCATCCTACACGTCCCACGGATTGATAAACCTTAGGTCATCCACTTGAGGGAAAATTCTACTGTCCTACAAAACTCTGCGCTTGGAGGCCCAACAAAGTCTACAAGAATAAAGTTGCGTAGTAGACATCAACCATACACGGGTTCCAGAAACCGGTGGGGGATCCTCCATGACCTGGGGCTCACGCACGACCTCCTCCTTGACGGCCATCTCCAGCTCCGGGATGGCGACATTGCCGGACGCGGAGAGAGTCATCATCTCCTCGTGGCACTGCCATTGGCGCTCGTCGTGGGTGTGGATGGAGTCCTCCATCACCTGGCGCATGAGATCCTCCTCCTTGTAGTTCATGGATTGGGTTGTGGTGGCGGGGACAACAACGGCGAAGGAGTGGGCGTGAGGCCGAAACCAGCCTACGCCCGCCCGGCTGGGGCGGGCTATGAGCTCTCTCGCGTCGGGCTCGGAGCGCGCTCTATGGACGACCGACAAAATACGACTGCCACCGCAAATCGCGCTCATCGCTAAACCAGGTATCCCATAGAGGTGAATCCAGGGCATACATGCGGTCGTTGATGAGGTTCGACGACAGGTGGGTGTAGCGGTGGTGGATCTCCTTGCGGCAGTCTCGGCCGCTCACCGGGATCGGTGGAATTGACGCCCAATCCGTAGAGAGGTGCCAGTTATTGGGGAGGTCCACATCCATCCACGGCAATGGCATGCCCCTTTCCCGATAACGCTTGCATATCTCCATTTTCACATACGACCGCATGCGAGGAGCGGCCGGCGACGGTGAGATGTGGAACGGTGGAGGTGGGGGTGGAGGTGGAGCGGCTGCGGCGACCGGAGGAAGACCCGGCCTCGTGGTTGTGCCTCCACTTGCGTCCGGTGATCTAATGCCAGCTCATTTCATTGGTGGCGAGGTGGAGTATAGGAGGCGGCCGGAGCTAGGGTTTGGCATGTCGGGCTTCGAGGCGACAGGAGGGCTCAGAAATTGAAGATGTGGACTAACCGGTCCACGACTTCCACATCAAGAAGAACGAAGACCGGAGCGGCTCGATGTGGGCGGTGGGAGGTAGGTGGGCGTCTACCATGCGGGCTCGAGGCGGATGGGGAGCGGGCGTGTGGGAGTCCGTTCGGCATCCGTCTGGATGCAAACCAGGCGCATGTTTGTGCTAGAAATGCGGCAGGCCGCACGTCAAACGGACGATATTGCGGATGCGATCGCGAATTGGTGGGCAAAAATGGACAGACCCAGACAATTTGGGGGTGTGCGTTGGAGTTGGCCTTAGTTGCACAATCAGATTCACTCCAAATGAGCCCAATTTTATATTATAGCTTGAGCCTAAACCTGGGCATTCCTTGGGCCGGGCCGGGTTTTGGGCCGGGTTTGTAAAAGCCTGACAGGCAAAGTGTAGGCCTGAGCCCGGCCCGGCCCGACCGAAAAAACGAAAAATTAGGCCCGAGCCCGATCCGAAGGGACTAAAAGAGAAGTTTCGGCCGGGCCGAGGCGGGCCTCCGTGTAAACTACCTAATTTACCAAGCCCGATCCCGGCCTGAAGTACATGTCGGGCCAAAAATAAAGCCCGAGCCCGGCCCGAACATAAAGCCCGACCTTCGGGCCTGGTTGGTCCGGGTCATCGGGTCAGGCTGCCCATGCCCAGGTTTACTTCAGCCGATAGTGTCATGTGGGTCGAAGGCCCATTGCTTCACCATCCCATCCAGGTGCATCTCCTCCTTGCCTGCGTGATGACCGGCCCCGGTGATGACCGGCCCTCTACATCATGGGTGGTACAGTTATATTTATGTTGACCTTTGGTCTTTTACATTTTGGCTTTTGGTCTTCCTCATGTGTATATATTATATACATATATATGATGGTTTTGGCCTTCACATAATATCAAGTTGCTATTCCTAGCATGGCATTAAAGCTCTACGAATATTTTTACACGTTCAACTCGTGCTTCGATCCAATCTCTCGCGCTCGTGCCGAGTATCCTTCTGGCCAATTGCTTCTTTTCTTCCTCTTCTCCACGCACGGCCTTGACCTGCAGATCAACCTCCATCAACAGGACATTGCTGCAACACTCCACCTGAAATATTCGCCACAACAGGTCGCCACCCCATCGATTTTGCTGGTCGCTGCTTAATCGGTCATCTTCACTCGAATTGAATCCATCCGCCCCCGGATCAAGCTGCACGTTTGGTCCAGCTCTCTGGATCGTGCAGTAGCAGATTGTGTAGGGGCCCTGTTGCTTGCCCAGATCGAGCCGCCCTGCTCTCTCCCGATCAGGTCTCCTATCCTAGCCAACACGGCCGTCCCGATCTCCGTCGCCGACCGCTGATCCTCCTCCGCTGCTAGTGAACCTCCGTTCGCCTGCCGGCGCTACCTCCATCGAGTGCTCCACCCTCTCGCTTGTGTTCCGTGTTGCGTGTGCACGACCACTCGAGTCGGCCCTGTCGTCTTCATCTTCTCCGCTAGTCGTCCCTAGGCTGGCGCCGCCAGTAGACGACCCTGTCCGCCTCTCGTCGCCAGCCGCCTATCGTCGTCGGTCGTCCGACCGACCCGGCCCACTCCGCGCCTCTACTAGGTTCCGCGGCTGTCGCGGGTGCTCGCGTGGTCACGCGCGCATTTGTGGTGTGAAACTGATGCAAGTTCAAGTCTGGACGTGATCTAGATCTGATTCTAAAAAAAAGTAAAAAAGGATACAATGCTTTCTTTGGGTACGCCTGTCCCTCGCTACCCGATGTTTTTTGACAGTGTTCCATACATGGATCCCGTCTCGTACGTGCGCCGTTCCTTAGTGCTTGGTGCTCGTCCGTTTGGGTGGTGGTTGTCGCTCTACTTCGACACCTTTTGCGACTTCCACCGGTACTCCTGGTCACTCTACATCGATTCTCTTGGCGTCTTTTGCCGGCTATTGTTGTCATTCTTGAGCGACTCTTTCCAGGACTTCCGCATCTAGTGATTGTCGTCCTACGTGGACTCCCTTTACGGGTTCTACACACAGTCGTGACCACTTTATGTCGACTTCTGTCGTGGCTTCTACCCATGGTTGTAGTCGTTCCAGGTCGACTCGTTCTATGTTGACTCGCCACATGACCTCCACAGGTGATGGTGACGGCTCTTCGTCGGCAGATGGTTCTACCTCGACCTCTACCATTTTGTCTCTATCTGCTCATGAGATTACGCAAATCTAAGGCCTTCTTGATACTTGGGATTCTTCACCGACTGGTTCTGTCGGTTCTACGCCCGAGTCTTCTAGCACTTAGAGGCCACCTTCAACTCATTTCGGTACATCCTCATGGATTCTTGATACTGGAGTATCTTTTCATATGACTTATGATTCTTCCTCTTTGACCTCCATTCGACCCGTTGAGTCTCATGTTTGTGTTTTTACAGCTGATGGTACTCCTCTCCTTATCGCTAGTGGAGACACTCTTCGCACATCTTCGTTTCATGTTCCCTCTGTTGCTCATGTAACTCCACTTAGCATGCAACTCTTTTCAGGTAGTCAGATTGTTGAATCCAGTTGTAGGGTCAATCTCGACTTTGATTCATGTTCTGTTCAGGATCGTCACACATGCGCCTTGCTTGGTGCTGCCCCCAGATGTTGGGAAACATAGTAGAAAACAAGAAAATCGCCCTATGATCAACCAGGAACACTATGAAGATACGATAACTATTGGGGATCATGATTGTTACCGTCACCAATTTGCAGCGGAAGAAGAACGTGGCGATGTAGATCATACTTGGAGTCCCTCGAACTGTAGATGAACGATCCCTCAAACTAAATACGGAAATAACGGCCTCTCTACTTGGTTGCAAGCATACGGTCTTCACGATCTGGCAGCGCTTCGCTTTCTAGAGCTAATTGTCGCCGTAGAATTAAACGGAGAATATTAGAACCACACCGGGCTTCTAGACCTAGCTCTAATTAGTCAACTAGGACCAACTAGAACTAGAACTAGAGGAGGCTCCAAAACTTTTGTATCCAAAGGGGAAAATTCCTCAAGTATATATAGGTTGGAGGGAGGGGGAGAGGGCGCGCCACAAGGGAGGAAAATCCCCCCCTTTGGCCGGCCTAGGAGGAGGAGTTGGACTCCTCCCCCTCTCCAATTCGACCTCCTTCTTCACGGAAGGGAGGCGCCTTGATACGTATCCAACGTATCTATAATTTTTGCTTGTTCCATGCTGTTATATTATCATTCTTGGATGTTTTACAATCACTTTACAGCAACTTTATATCATTTTTGGGACTAACCTATTAACATAGTGCAAAAGTGCGAGTTGCTGTTTTTGCTTGTTTTTTTACTTCGCAGAATATGAGTACCAAACAAAGTCCAATCGCGACAAAACTTTTTGGAGATTTTTTTTGGAGCAGAAGACACCCAGTGGGCCAAAGAAGGGCCAGAAAGGTGGGCTGTGGAGAGCACAACCCACCAGGGCGCGCCAGGGGGCCCCCGACGCGCCCTGATGGGTTGTGCCCTCCACGGGGCCCCTATCCACCACCTCAGATGCCTATAAATACCCAAATATTCAGAAAACCCTAGGGGAGTCAACGAAAAAGATATCCAGCCACCGCAAGTCTCAGAACCTTGAGATCCAATCTAACACCATCACGGAGAGGTTCATCTTCTTCATAGGTGCCTCTCCGATGATGCGTGAGTAGTCCACCATAGACCTACGGGTCCGTAGGCAGTAGATAGATGGATTCCTCTCTCTCTTTTGATTCTCAATACAATGGTCTCTTGGAGATCTATTTGATGTAAACTTTTGCGGTGTGTTTGTTGGGATCCGATGAATTTTGAGTTCATGATCAGTTTCTATCCATGAATATTATTTGAGTCTTCTTTGATCTCTTATATGCATGATTACTTATAGCCTCGTATTTCTTCTTCGAATCTTTGGTTTAGTTAGGCCGACTAGATCGATTTTTCTTGCCATGGGAAGAGGTGCTTTGTGATGGGTTTGATCTTGCGGTGTCCTTTCCCAGTGACAGAAGGGACAGCAAGGCACGCATGTATCGTTGCCATTAAGGATAACAAGATGGGGTCTATTCCTACATGAATAGATCTTGTCTACATCATGTCATCGTTCTTATTGCATTACTCCATTTTTCCATGAACTTAATACACTAGATGCATGCTGGATAGCGGTCGATGTGTGGAGTAATAGTGGTAGATGCAGGTAGGAGTCGGTCTACTTATCTTGGACGTGATGCCTATATAATGATCATCGCCTTGGATATCGTCATGATTATTTGATCTTCTATCAATTGCCCAACAGTAATTTGTTCACCCACCGTGTGCTATACTCATGAGAGAAGCCACTAGTGAAACCTAGGGCCCCCGGGTCTACTTTTCCAACATATTGCTTTCCGATCTATCCTTTTGCCTCTTTTGTTTTCAGATCTATTATTCCAAAAACCCCAAAAATATATTGCTGCACTTTGTATTTGCTCTTTTTATTTTGTGTTCTTGAGAGATCTATCTCTCCAATCTATCATTACCTAATCTATCTTTTTACCGTAGAGAGATGGACAACCTCTTTTTCGTGTCGGGTTGCAAGTATTTGTTATTTGTGTGCAGGTGCTGCCTATTAGGTGGTGGTGATCCTCCTACTGGTACGATACCTTGGTTTCATAACTGAGGGAAATACTTACCGTCGCTGTGCTGCATCATCCCTTCCTCTTTGGGGAAATACCGACGCAGTCTCAAGCCACGTCAAAGGAATTTCTGGCGCCGTTGCTGGGGAGGAAGCGGTCTCTTCTACGTGCCAATCTCTGGCGCCGAGGAGACACCATCATCATCTACCAGGTTCCTAATCATAAATCTCATCTCCTTGCAATTACATTATTTGCCATTTGCCTCTCGTTTTCTTCTCCGCCACTTCACCAATTTGCCGTTTTATTCGCCCTCTTTTTTGTTTGCCTTTTTCTCGTCAGATCTCTTGTTTGCTTGTCACCATGAGTGATTTTGGTATGGCAGAAACAAATGATGGCAGGATTCCTAATATTGGACGTTCTGTTAATCTGGATTCTAAAACTTTTGTTTTGGGGCAAGGGAACATTATAGGAAAAGAAACTATCTAAGAGTTTTTCAATTGTGTTGGGAATTTGACTCTCGATGATACTCCTATACTGAAAATAACTAAAACTTATGCGGAAGCTATTTTGGCGCTAGTTCTAAAACTTGAAAATAGGTTTATTCGTACCCATCCTACCTTGCAAAGATTGTTTTATGAGCTACCCATCATAAAGAATCCCAAAGCTAAGAAGTTAGCTACACTTGTTCTCATGAATGAATTTGATCACATAGTACGGGAAGCTAGGGAGATCTTTGATTTCTATGGTATGAGCTGTGAAAAAACGGTAATAGGAGAGATCCTTTACAATAGTGATTACATGATGAGATATTTACTTGGAAATAATCAAATTTTTGATGAGAATCTCAAAAAGGAAGTCCCCATTTTAGATATGATCCAACAAGTTTTCAATGATGTAAATCAACAATATTCTTGGATTGTAGCCGGGAATCAAAGAGGGTACGTAGATGGACAACTTGATAGTGCTAAGGTTGCTATGGATGATGTGTTTCAAGTTTATTTGCAAAATCTCTTGACAAAAACACCTCTACCAAAACCAAAGACGACAATACTTGAATCTATGCGTTATGCCTGGCTAGGGGCGTAAAACGATAGCGCTTGTTGGGAGGCAACCCAATGAATAAATTTATTTTTTCTTTTCCCTTTCTGTTTTGGAGTGTTGACACAATTATGCCTCTGTTATGATTGTGTTTTTTTATGTTTTATTTAGTGTTTGTGCCAAGTAGAGCCTTTAGGATGATTCATAAGTTGAGTAGAAGCGATGCTGAATCTGAAACAGAAACTTTGCCTCCAGTTTTCGAATTTTCATTTTTTACTGGAACGTGATATTGAGCTGAAATTTTAACACCGTGTTTCTATACAAATTATTTACGTTTTCCTAAATTTTCAGAAGTTTTAGAGTTACAGAAGTATGGTTAGAGTACAGATTACTACATACTGTTCTGTTTAAGACAGATTCTGTTTTCGTTGCATTGTGTGCTTGTTTTGATGAATCTATGGTTTGTATTGAAGGGTATGAGCCATGGTAAAGTTAAAATACAGTAGGTATAATGCAATAATAAAATATGAATGGGTTTGCAATAGCACCTAAAGTAGTGATTTGCTTTATTATACTAACGGATCTCACGAAGATTTTGTTGAGTTTTGTGTGATTGAAGTTTTCAAGTTTTGGGTGAGATCACGATGGATGAAGGAATAAGGAGTGAAAAGAGCCTAAGCTTGGGGAAGCTACAGAACCCCCAAGATATATACAAATAGAAACATCCAACTAAGCTTGGGGATGCCCCCGAGTGGCATCCCCTCTTTCTTCTAACGACCATCGGTATTTTACTTGGAACTATATTTTTATTCGTCACATATCATGAGTTTTGCTTGGAGCGTCTTGTATCATTTGAGTCTTTGATTGCTTTGCTTGTTAGTTTATCATTCATATCCTTTCTGGACACACCTATTTGAGAAATACAAAATTATGCTATCATTTGTTAGAATTGCTCTATATGCTTCACTTAAACTTTTTGAGCTATATAATTGCTCTAGTGCTTCACTTATATGTTTTTGAGCACGGTGTGCTTGGAACTTTTGAAGAAATACTCTCATGCGTCACTTAGATTATTTTGAGAGTTAGTAAATTTTGAAGAAATGCTCTCATGCTTCACTTATACTATTTTGAGAGATGAAATCTTTATGCTCATGTGCTTCACTTAGATTTGTTTGAGCTTATCAAAAAGCAATGGCAATATATGAAACTAGTCCCAAAGTGATAGATATCCAAGGAGGATATAATAAAAACTTTCATGAAGATCATTGGACAAATTAAACTTGATTCCTTGTAATAGTTTTGAGACATGATGATAGTAATATGTGAGTCATGTTAGTGAGTAATTATGCTTTAGAAGGAATACTAGTGTTGGTTTCTGATTCCCTATGCATGCACGAAATTCAATAGTTATGCAATGAAGTTACATCCTACTTATGGTGCATTATTCGGTGTTAGTTATGCTCAATGCTCGCTTATGTGAATTTTCATTTCTTGGTTGGTTGCTTCTCAATCTATTTGCTAGCCTCCATTTGTACTAAGTAGAAATACTACTTGTGCATCCAAAATCCTTAAACCAAGTTTTGCCTTATGAGTCCACCATACCTACCTATATGCGTTACTTCCGTGCCGCTCCAAGCAAATTTGTATGTGCCATCTCTAAATTTCAAAATAAATTTTCTCTTTTGTGTGCTCGTACCGCTCATGAAATGGTAGGGAGTGTCCAACATTTTTCCATGCCAGATGTATTATTCTCAAGATGAGTGTTTATTCACGTGTCATTGCACGAGAGTACGGCGGTAATAGGGATGCCCATTCCTGAAACGAAAAAAGAATTTTTTTTTACTTTATGTTGTGAAATAATAAATTCCTTGGAAAGTGTTGGTATGGAAGGCAACCGTGGATACGGCCAGCCATGGAAAGTGAAAGAATGGTGGAAAAAGGAATAAACTTTATTTTCTATTCGGGAACTGCCTATGGTGTATCTAGCATGGAAAGTATTGTGAACTACTTTGTCGTTTTCGTTGACGGGAAAGGCATGCCACTCAAAATATTTCTCTCTCTCAATTTAAACTTTGAGCTCTGGCACCTCTACAAATCCCTACTTCCCTCTGCGAAGGGCCTATCTATTTACTTTATGCAATTTTTACTTTTACTTTGAGTCTCCATCTTCTCTTATAAATCACCAACTAGGGGGCACTATGATCGTACTTGAGTATTGGGTATAGCTAATATTTGAGTGTGTTTCATGAATGGATCAATGATTGAGCATGATGGGCTAGGGATAACTTTCTTTAGTGTTGATATTTTGAAAGACATGTTTGCTTGTTGGAATGCTTGAGTATTGAAGTCATTATGTTAAAACTAGACTATTGCTTTGAATCATCAAAAAGTCCAAATGTCCATGCTACAAAAGAAAAGAATATGTGATGAACATGTTAGGCAGCATTCCACATCAAAAATTCTGTTTTTATCATTTACCTACTCGAGGACGAGTAAGAATTAAGCTTGGGGATGCTGATACGACTCCAACATATTTATAATTTTTTGCTTGTTCCATGCTGTTATATTATCATTCTTGGACGTTTTATAATCACTTTATAGCAACTTTATATCATTTTTTGGGACTAACCTATTGACATAGTGCCACAGTGCGAGTTGCTGTTTTTGCATGATTTTTTTTACTTCGCAGAATATCAGTACCAAACGGAGTCCAATCGCGACGAAACTTTTTGGAGATTGTTTTTGGACCAGAAGACACCAAGTGGGCCAAAGAAGGGCTAGAGAGGTGGGCTGTGGAGAGCACAACCCACCAGGGCACACCAGGGGGCCCCCGGCGCGCCCTGATGGGTTGTGCCCTCCACGGGGCCCCTCTCCACCGCCTCTGATGCCTATAAATACCCAAATATTCAGAAAACCCTAGGGGAGTCGACGAAAAACACATCCAGCCACCGCAAGTTCTATAACCTCGAGATCCAATCTAACACCATCAGGGAGGGGTTCATCTTCTTCATAGGCGCCTCTTCGATGATGCGTGAGTAGTCCACCATAGACCTACGGGTCCGTAGGCAGTAGCTAAATGGCTTCCTCTCTCTCTCTCTCTCTTGATTCTCAATACAATGGTCTCTTGGAGATCTATTTGATGTAAACTTTTGCGGTTTGTTTGTTGGGATCCGACGAATTTTGAGTTCATGATCAGTTTCTATCCATGAATATTATTTGTGTCTTCTTTGATCTCTTATATGCATGATTACTTATAGCCTCGTATTTCTTCTTCGAATCTTTGGTTTAGTTAGGCCGACTAGATCGATTGTTCTTGCCATGGGAAGAGGTGCTTTGTGATGGGTTCGATCTTGCGGTGTCCTTTCCCGGAGACAGAAGGGGCAGCAAGGCACGCATGTATCGTTGCCATTAAGGATAACAAGATGGGGTCTATTCCTACATGAATAGATCTTGTCTACATCATGTCATCGTTCTTATTGCATTACTTCATTTTTCCATGAACTTAATACACTGGTTGCATGTTGGATAGCGGTCGATGTGTGGAGTAATAGTGGTAGATGCAGGCAGGAGTCGGTCTACTTATCTTGGACGTGATGCCTATATAATGATCATCGCCTTGGATATCATCATGATTATTTGATCTTCTATCAATTGCCCAACAGTAATTTGTTCACCCACCGTGTGCTATACTCATGAGAGAAGCCACTAGTGAAACCTACGGCCCCCGGGTCTACTTTTCCAACATATTGCTTTACGATATATCTTTTTGCCTCTTTTGTTTTCAGATCTATTATTCCAAAAAATCCAAAAATATATTGCTGCACTTTTTATTTGCTCTTTTTATTTTGTGTTCTTGAGAGATCTATCTCTCTAATCTATCATTACCTAATCTATCTATTTACCGTAGAGAGATTGACAACCTCTCTTTCACGTCAGGTTGCAAGTATTTGTTATTTGTGTGCAGGTGCTGCTTATTAGGTGGTGGTGATCCTCCTACTGGGTTGATACCTTGGTTTAATAACTGAGGGAAATACTTACCGGCGTTGTGCTTCATCATCCCTTCCTCTTTGGGGAAATACCGACGCAGTCTCAAGCTACGTCACGCCTCCCACTTGGGCCCTTGTGGCCCAAGTTGCCTTCCACCTCTTGGCATTTTAAGACCTGTTGATATTAAATTAAATATAAAATTGTTTGAAATACTTTCAGACTATTATATATATAATTTAACATCCTCAGAAACATTTTCCACACACACACACACACACACACACACATATATATATCGGTAATTCCCGGTATTACCCGACACTCTCTTAAACCCTTCGGATGACCCTAGAATGCTTCGGGATCCTCTCGAAACTATTCTGAATATCAATGAAACAATTTCAGAAATAAGTCCTTGATACTCTCGTCCTACTAACATTCGGCATACCGTGATTACCTTAAGCTTGTGACCCCATAGGTTCGATAAATCATAGGCATGAACGATACCCCTTCGTTCAATGATCAATAGCGGAACCGTGGATGTCCATATCGATCCCTATGAGCACACGAATGATATTCGAGTGAACCTTTGGTTACCATATGATATTCCCTTTGATTCGCGATACTTTACTAAACTCGAGAATCATCGATATCCTCTTGAGTATCACATGCTCACTATAATGTTATTCTCGTTACCGGTTTTGTTCTTCTTTCTCGTTGATGTGCTCCGGCATCCCCTGACATAGTCACATGCGTCTGGCCAGACAATGACGGATGTCATCACACCGAGAGGGCCCTAAGAATATATCTCCATCGTCGGAGGAGAAAATCCCACTCTTGAGCTATCTATTCCCTTGTCAAACTTTTTGATGAACCTGTAAGTTGTCGTTATGATCACCTGGTTATAGATGACGTTTGAGCAACCCCAAAGCTCGTCGCATATGAGTTTTCCACTGAATCGCATATTCCACGATAATAGTAGTTATGGCATAGAATATAAACTCATAATTATGAATATGGAAATATATAATACAATATTATTGCTACTATGAAAGCACATTTGCTCCCTTGGTGGTTTTGGTAATTAATAACGACATATATCTCATTGGACTCATGTTTCCACTAAGTATATTTCAGGAAAAGTTCAATGATGTGATGGCTATAGATTGTGAGGAGACCCCAAGATGCAAGGAATGGAATTGGCAAAGCCTCAAGCAAGGAGACTCTACATTTTACTTTGTGAGAAATCACTTTGAGTCCATAGGAAAGCCAATACTATTAAAAGGGGGTGAGGTTTTGTTGGTGAACAAATTGCTCCACGTGCACAAGTGCTAGTCACCAAAAACACCCACAAGCTCTCCCACAAAAATACTCTGTCTAAACCCTACCACAAAAAATCGGTGCCACCAAGTTTCCCACTCGGCCCTACCGATTTTCCATCTCAGACAGAACCTAACCAAACCCTAGCTTCTCGGTACTACCAAGTCCTTTATCGGTGCAACCGAGTTTCGGTGACCAACCTTCTGGTGTCCCAGTTTATAAAATCGGAATTTCCAAGTTTTATGAATCGGTGTCACCGAGTTTGGAAACTGCCCTCAGCCACTCATATCTGTACCACCAAGAATCATGTATCGGTCTCACTGAGATTCCTAAAGTTGCCACATTTTGAACAAATCGGTACGACTGAGTTTTACTTCGGTTTCACCGAGTTGGTCAATAATGGTGTAACGGTTGGATTTTTGGAGATGCCTATATATACCCCTCCACCACATCCCACTCGCAAGAGAAGCACTCAGAACAGTTCCCCACTTCCCATATCCAAATTTCTAAGAGAGAACCACCTACCCTTGTGTTGAGATCAAGATCATCCACTCCAACCATATGGATCTTGATTACTAGACTCCCCAAGTTGCTTTCCATCCAAACAATCTCTTCTACCAAGCCAAATCTGTGAGAGAGTGATTGAGTGTTGAGGAGTCTATCATCTTGAAGCACAAGAGCAAGGAGTTCATCATCACTATCAAGCCTATTACCTTTTCGAGGGTGGTGCCTCCTAGATTGGTTAGGTGTTGCTTGGGAGCCTCCTACTTCGTGTTGTGGAGTTGAATCAAGAAGTTTGTACGGGCAAGGAGATCGCCTGCTTCGTGAAGATCTACCCATAGTGAGGCTAGTCCTTCGTGGACGGAAGCCGTTATGGAATAGTCAAGGTTGCTACTTCGTGGACCCCTATGGGTGGAGCCCTCCGTGGACTCTCGCGACCGCTACCCTTCGTGGGTTGAAGACTCCATAAACGTGGATGTACGATAGCGCCACCTATCGGAACCACGGGAAAAATCTTTGTGTCTACAATCTTCGTGTCTTTACTTTCCACTGCTATACTCTTAGATATGCATGTGTAGGGTGTGCTTGACTTGCTATCATTGCTAAAATCTGCCCACAAGTAAAATTGGGAGAAGGTAGAATTTTTATTTGGTCAAGTAGTCTAATCACCTCCCTCTAGACATACTTTGGATCCTACAAGTGGAATCAGAGCATTGGTCTCCATTGCATTGGTCTCACAACCTAGGAGAGTATGGCGTCTAGTGAGGGAAATTATCATCGCAGAGGTCCATACTTTGATGGTACAAATTTTGTTAGTTGGAAGCAAAAGATGAAAATGCATATTCTTGGTCATAACTCTGCCGTATGGGCTGTTGTTCGTGTTGGCTTGCAAGGCGATTTCTTTGGTGATGGAAAGGAACCGGATCGTGAAGCGACCGCGGGAGAATCGAAGATGTTGCAATACAATGCTCAAGCATGTGACATTCTATTCAATTGCATATGCCCCGAAGAATTCAACAAAATCAACCGTCTTGAGAATGCAAAGGAAATTTGGGACACTTTGGTTGATATGCACGAAGGTACCGATTCCGTCAGAGAATCTAAGTTGGATGTGCTTCAAAGTCAACTTGACAAGTTCAAGATGAAGGATGGTGAGGGAGTCGCGGAAATGTACTCTAGGTTAGCTCTCATAACCAATGAGATTGCCGGCTTAGGAAGCGAAGAAATGACCGACAAATTCATCATCAAGAAGATACTTAGAGCTTTGGATGGAAAGTATGACACCGTGTGCACATTGATCCAAATGATGCCAAACTACAAAGATCTCAAGCCTACGGAAGTGATAAGGATTGTTGCTCATGAGATGTCACTCAAGGATAAAGAAGAACTTCACAACAAGTCAAACGGTGCTTACAAAGCCTCAAGTGATGCTCCCGCTACTTCAAGTGACAACCTTGTAACCAATGAAGAGATAAGCCTCATGGTCAAGAAATTCAACAAGTTCTACAAGAGTAGAGGCAAAGAGAGGAACTCCAACTCAAGATATGAAGAGAAGCGTTCATCTAGTCGTGATCAGAACTGCTACAATTGTGGAAGGCCCGGACACTACTCCAATGAGTGCACGCCCCCCACAAGAGAAGAGAAGAGTCACCTAGAAGATGAAGCTCAAGATATGAGTCACCTCGAAGAGAGAGAATGAGTAGAGATGATCGTTATGAACGAAGACCCTCAAGGAGAAGTAGGGACTCAGAGAAGAAGGACAAGTACACCAAGAGCTACTCAAGAAGAATACATCAAGCTCATGTTGGTGAATGGTTTCCGGCTCTGAATCCGACAACCACTCCGAGAGAAGCTATCACTCCAACTCCGACTATAGTCAAGATGAAGGTGTTGCCAGACTTGCACTCGTTTCCTCCAACTCCTACGACATATTTGATTCACCAAATGAAGGGAGTGGAAGTTGCTTCATGGCTAAAGGCCCCAAGGTATCACACCCCGAATACATTGACTTCAATAGTAATGAGGATGGCTTACTTGGAGATGATGACTTGCTATTTGATAAAACTAGTGATATTAGTCAAAATGAGCTAGATAATGATCATGCTAGTCAAGATAAGTCGTGTGATGATGATAAGAAGGAAATAGAACGACTAACTAAAGAATTAAATGCTCCTAAGTTAGTTCATGAATCTACTTTAGAAGTTCATAGAGAGCTTGTAAGAACTCATGAGAAGCTACGCTTCGAGAAGCTCAATTTGGAGCAAGAACATGAGTTTCTTAAAGCAATCAACGACGATCTCCGAAAGAAGATTTCTTCTTATCTAGACAAACGACTACTCTTGTCTACGTTCATTCCACAAGTTAAGACTAAGCAACCTAGTAACAAAGGCAAGAAAGGTTCTTCATCTAGTAACAACAAATCTAATGATAAATCAAATGATGTTGTTTGTAGTAGCTCTATTGATTCCACTAACGATTCTCTTAGCCAAGTTACACTTGAGCAAGAAAATAATCTATTGAAAGGAATCATAGAGAAAGGTGTCTACAAAAGTCTTGCCGGATGTAAGCAATTCGAAGAAATTGTACGCAAGCATGGAGGATACCGGAAGAACCATGGCATTGGCTACTTCAACGTAAATGGAGTTGAATGGGAAGAAGGTCAATACCCCAAGCCTAAGTTTGTTCTTCAAAGGGAGATGTATGAAGCTACTCTTCCCAAGGGAACAAGCTCTCACGATGACCTTCCTCCACAAGACCACAAGGGCAAGGCCAAGCTTCATGATGACATTGACACACTTGAAGATGAGTCCCTAGCCATGGTGAAGTGGGTTCCCAATGCTACTCCAAGTTCTACTTCAACAAGTGCTACTTCAACTCCAAGGATCCCCATCAACTTGATGTGGGTCCCCAAGAAGAAGAACTAGAGAAGTTCTTGAGGGGTGACTTCGCCAATGAAATTTACTCACACTCATTATTGGCAAGGACTATTTGCAATCCACATCAACATTATGCAATAGTTCAAGGAGTCACACATTCCCTCAAAGGTAAGCAAGGGACAAGGTAATTAATGAATCCATGGACATCATCATGTATGCTTTGCATTCCATGTCCATAGATATCCTTGTATTTGTCTCTTGTGCTCGGGACTAACCCATGTAGGTGAGGAGAGTAAGAAACAAAAGGATTGCTCCCAACTCAAGATGATCTTCATCAACTATGAGCATCCACCACTACATCACCCACATGAAGTCTTCTACGACAAAACCCAAGGTTAGCTTATCCCTCTTAGGGGGTTGTCACATCAAGGGGGAGCTTTACTCTAAGACTTGAGTTAAAGCATCTCTTAGAATGTGACAACATTAAATGCTTTATGTAAAAGTGGTAACCCCACTTGTGCTTAAACGATGAGTATGACCTATGATCAAGTATTCTTACTTGACTCCTAAGTTAATATAATCATATATAGATGACTCCGTCATCGCCAAAGTGCTTGATAGATGCTAGAGTGTTTGTGCATGTTTGCCATGATTTCTTTTGACATCTTATTGTGTGAGCATGTTGGTATGCATATCTTTACCCATTCAAGGATATCCAATTGTTGCTATTTGGTGTTTGGTTTTCTTTTGCCAATTGGATGTACAAGAATGCCTAGGACCCCGCTTTAGCTATCTATGCTTTCTCGTCTCAAGTTCTATTCATGCTACATCACAAAACTTGAACAAGCACTTCTCGAACCCTCTGTGTGAGGAGCACTCGGAGTACCGTGTCGACAAGAGCTGCATTCCAAAACCTCTCTATGAAACTTAGTGTAACCAACCCAACAAACTCGGTTCCATCGAATCACTGAGTTGATCTAGGTTTTTGATCTCGGTACGACCGATCGGGTATTCTCAGTCTCACCGAGTTTCTCTGTCATCTGACAGTTAGGAAACTCGGTGGCACCGAAATGTTCCAATCGGTTTCACCGACAGTCTGGGGTATATTACCTGGCGCACCCGACTTTTGAAATTCACTCACCAAAAGTCTGTTTCTCCAAACCCCGAACTGCCGCTCCGGACCCCCTGGTCGTCGCCCTTGCCTCCCCGTGCCCTCCGCCGTTGGGAATTGCTGTCGTCGACGAAATGTTCGCCGCCGTCGTCGCCTTAGTGGATTCGTCACCAAGTTAGGGTATGAATCCGGCCCCTTGTGCGCTTCTCTTTCCGATTCATGCGCATTAGGGTACTCTTATCGATAATCCACTGTTTGCAATCTTCCTAATCCACTAGAAAGCTCATTAGATTAGCGAGCGAGAAATTTTTAGGTTTAGCCGTCCGCAAAACGCATCTCGGTGACACCGAGTCGCAAAAATCGGTTCTACCGATTTTGGTTCTAGGGTTCCTGAGAATGGTCTCGGTGAAACCGAGCGGTCATTTTCGGTGACACCGAAGTGACTGCCAAGTTTTTGTGAAGAAGACCATATGTCTCGGTGGATCCGAAAATCTTGACTCGGTGGTACCGAGATCCATTTTGCAGAGTGCTAAAACTAAGAGTTTCTTTGTTCAAAATTTGAAAAATTTCTGTGTTTTATTATGCTCAACCCCACTGCTCTTCTATGCTCCATTCACAGGGTCAGTATGTCAGTCTCAGGAGACAGTCAGAATGATTTCAGAGAACCCAGTGTTGATGCAGATCCATGCTCTAGTCCTGAGGCCAGTTCTCCTTCTTCAGAAGATCCAGACACCCCAAGTTCTCATGGGTTGCCCAAGGCTGCTATAAGAGCCAGGAGGAAGTTGAACTCAGATGAGGAGGACTCTGACTTTGTGCCAAAGGAAGTTCTTGCTAAGCAAAGGCAAGACAAAGCAGAGAAAGATGCAAAGAAGTCTCCAACTGAGGCCACCTCATCTAGGAGGCCAGTGAGAAAGGAGTATGCCAATTCTGAAGCTGTGAGAGCACCAGAGAGTGCTCGGGCAACCATGTCTGTTGAACCAGCAAAGAGTTCTATGCCCAAGAAGGCAGCTGAGAAGAAAAGGAGCAGAAAGAGGATTGTACATGTTGTTGGAAGACCTACCTCTATGTATGAAGATCCAGAAGAAGCTGAAGAAGTGGAAGAGCCAGCTGCCAAGGCTCCTCCCAAGAAGAAGAAGAAGCTGCTTGCTGATGCCATGACCAGTCAGGCCCCATCCAAGAGCAAGTCAGCTGCTCCCAGGAAGCCCACAGCTCCTAAGCCCAAGAGGACAACCAGAGACACTCCAGCTGCAGCAAAGAACAAGGGTTCTTCCTCCAGAGCTGCTGCTGAAGAGGATGAGATGACTGTTTTGAGGAAGCTGAGACCTCATCTTCCAGAGCACAATGGCAACCATCCTATTGCCGAGGACATGAAGAAGAGGAAGGATTCAGAGCTAAGGGAATGGAGAGCTATTGATCCATATTCTCAGAGGAGAAGGACTGCTGTAGACTACATATTCTACACCAAAGAACAACAAGACTTCTATGAAACCATTCTCCTGGACAAGAGCCCAGCTATCAGTGATATGAGATATGTAGACTGGGACTACATTAAGAAGAATGAAGATTATTTTCCCCATGTGCAAGAGAACTTCAAGGCCATTGACATTGATGCGTTTGTTGGTAGAGAGTTTACCCCTTGGAATGATGAGATGATCATGCAATTCTACTCCAGAACTCATTTTTATGGAGATGGTAGAATTGTCTGGATGACAGAAGGTGTCAGGTATGAATCCACAGTGGAAGAGTGGGCTACCATCTTAGGAGCCCCACAGGTAGAAGATGATGATTTGGATGTGTACTCTGAGGCCAAGATGAATCATAACTCCATGGCAACGATGTACAAGGAGGTTCCTGCTGACTATGTGCATTCACATAAGTTTGGCTGAGTATACTATCTACAGGCAGGACTGACCACCACCAACACCATCACGAGGTACACTTTGATGCCCAAATCAGGACATGAGAAGATGATCCGAGGATACTCCATCAACATGCTGCATCACATTGACCTACACACCAGGTTCAGGGTCATGGACTTGATTGTTGAGACTGTGAAGAGAACTGCTGCTGATCAGAAGAGATCTTGTGGATATGCACCATATATTCAGATGCTTATCAACTCAAAGCTTGAAAAGAATGTATATGCACTTGATCGACCACATATGCCACTCTTGCCAGAGTTTGAGGACAACGTTGTGGTGATGAATCCAGATCATCCCACTTCATCTACTGCACAGGCAGCAGCTGAGGCAGCCAGAGCCACTAGTGCTCCAATGCCAAGGACCAGGAGTGAGCAGATGGACCTTATTCTTAGCTCTATCCAAGGCATGTAGAATGACATCATAGAGATTTTGAAGAACCAGAAGAGTCTGGAAAGGATTGTTGAGAACAAGTTCCACACACTGAACAACAAGGTAGATGGGCTGACAAAGACTGTTGATGAGCAAGGAAGTGGATTCAATACCCCTTCCTCACTCTTCAGATGATGATGATGATCATGATCATGACAGTCGCCCTCTCAGGCCCAGCACTTACTTTAAGACCCAGGTTAGATCTGCGACAGTGCCAGCTTCAGAGTTGAGACCATATTCATCAGCACCTCCTTGTCACACCCTGTGTTTTGCCTCTTGACTAAGTTACCATGACTCAAAAATCAGGGCCAATTAAAACTTTTGTGTGCTTGTGATGCTTGACTGGATTGTTGATTGTCTGATTGCTTGCTTGTGCTCTATATTCATAAAACTTCCACCTACCCTCAAGAACTCTTTTCCTTAATCCAAACTCTTGTCCAATGATCATACCATGTGTATAGGACCTAAAACTATTTTTATCAAATATTATTTTGGCCAAAGGGGATTTATTCAAATTAGGTTTTCAAAAACCCCTGAGTTGAGGATTTAACTCCAAGTCCTTAAATTGGGTGGATTGCTTTGCCCCAAAGGATTTATTTGGAACCTAATATATATATAACGCCCCAAAACCACAAAATATTATTTTTAGAGAATATTTTCTTATTTATTTAAAGGCCTATTCTTATGGCCAGAAATGGTCTTTTATAGGGAAAAATTATTTTTATGCTTTCAAAATATTTGACAAAATTTAGGGAAATTCAGTGGACATATATTGTCCATATATAAGAGTTTCAACACATGGTCATGTTCAAAATATTGGACAAAACCCTCTAAAACTCTTTCTGTCTATTCCATGTATTTGAAATATTTCTATAAGAAATATTCTCAAATAAATCCAAGAAAATTCCAGCATGTCACACATGCTATATTTGATGATCTTGCCAAGTTTCATCTCCATCCAAATAGTTTTGGTTCACAAAACTATCCCAAAACCCTCTCTGTCCAGAACCAAATTTGAGCAACTTTGCATTGCCAAGTATTTCCAATTGATCTCATACTTTGTGGGCATGCTCTAATCACCAAATAATGACACCACACCAAGTGGTGCATTAAAGAGAATAGTTTTGCATGCCTAGATCTATAGAAACTTGGTTTTTGTCGATTTCTAGGGTTTACAAAGTTTACATTGTCAACTTTATTCAAATCATCTCAAAACTTGTGATCAGGACCAAATGGACTTACCATTTACCCCTGGTAAATATCAGGGCCATTGGATACCCCTAGACGCCCTAGGACAGCATCAAACACCTTCAGCCAAAAGCTTGTGGGCAAGCATAGTTGACCCAAAAAGATTCTCCTTGTCTCCAACTTTTTACCACAACATATTCTAACCCCCTTCTACCTCCAGCAACCTTGCCATGGCCCCTCATCAATTATTGGGGGTGTGACTCCCTCATTTCTCTCTCTTATTACCTTGGCAAGGCCTCTTCTTCCTCTCTCCCACTATTCTGTTCATGCAGATGCCCCCAAACCTTTCTACAACATCATTTGCATACTTATGCATCAATCCAAACCCATAAGTGGTAGGCTCATAAGGAAAATGTGAGCCCATCTAAACCTAGATTTTGGCAGTTAATGCAGCCTTGAACTGCAAGTACCATGTAGACTCATCTCCCTGAGGTGAAATTTGGTGGTGATGTAGTCCTTTCATACCTAAGCCACCCAGACATATTTTTGGCACAAATTCCCTGCAGTAAAAACCCCTTGCTTAAGCCCCTAGTTTGCTGCTGGAAACTTACTCCTTGTCAATACCCCTCCTGCATAGCTCCATATACTTTCAAACCTCACCAGTGCACTCTATCACGCATGCCTTGCATGCCAGACATCTTTGGCCGACCAAAAAGTCACCCTGGACAGTCCATGGCGTGGTGACCACGCTGTTGACATGCAGTAACGGCGCTCTGCCACTTGAGCTTGTCCTGTAGCTCGCGTCCGACCTCGGCAGAGCACCAAAACGCGCCAGGGAATCCCTCCTAGCCTCCCACGCCTCTCCCCGACGTCAAGAAATCTCCAAATCCCCTCTGGCACGCTGCTCTCCGCGCCAGAGAGCATCCGAGGCGCACCCAAGCTTCCCCTTCGTCGCCCTCCTGCATAGACTTCGCCCCCGAGCCCCTGCTGGATCCCTGGCACTCTCTCTCCCTCTCCCCAACCTCCCGGGCCTCCCCACTTGCCCTCCCGTGGCCTTCTCCTCCTCCCATGGCCGCCATGGCATCGCCTCGGCCTCCACCTAAATCCGGCCCCTTCGTCCTCTCCCTTCCACTAAGAGCCGCATCGGAGAACCCCTGCGTTCCCACGGTCTGCTCCCGCGCTTCATGCCTTCCTCCCCGTGGCCGAGATGTCGCGTCCATCGCCGCCGTCCGCGCCCTTCGCCACGACCGACGTCGCGCCTGCCCTCGACCTTCGTGACACCTAAGAACCACCCAGGCGGGTGCGGCCCAACTCCCTGAGCTCGCCGGAGGCGGCTTGAGCCGCCGGAGCGGCGCCGTCACCCGCTCGGTCTTGCCTCCCCTGCTCTCCCGTGTTCGGGCGGGAGGAGGGGGACGACCCTGGCAGGCGGGCCCCGCCTGGAAGCAACCCACTGGCTGGGCCCGGCGTTTAAAGTAGAGACGCCTCCCCGCCGACTCCACGTTCCTGCGGAGAAGGCGCACTTCGCAGGGTGCGCTTTCGATGTCACCCTAGCCATCCTGCGTGGCTGAATGGCTGGGCCGGCCCAACTCCGTGACCAGCGCCCTGGGCGCATTATAGCCCAATAGGTATATCCCCTTTTTCCATTTTTATTTCTTCACAGACTAGAAAATCCATAGAAAATTCATAGTAACTCCAAACTTGATGATTCAAATTCCTAATGGATTATAAAATCATATCCTATCCAAATATGTGCATTGGACATTTTTCCTGCAAACGTTTCTGTAGAATTCAAATTCAAATTTGAATTTGAACTATGAAAGGCCCCCATTGCAAATTTCCTAGAGCTTCCAAATCAACTCCAAATGGAGTGATTCAAATTTCCAAAGGCTCTAAATATCATGTCCTATTTGTCTAGCCATGTTGAACATTTTACCATGCACCTATTCTGTTGGAACAAATAAATAGCCCCCTTTTTCCATTATTCCATCTTAGGAAAATCATAGGAAATTCATCCCAGCTCCAAATCCAGTGAAACCAATTTCTATTTTTTTCTAAAATCATGCCCTATTTCGTGGGTACATACATTCATTTTTATAAAAATATTTTCTGTAGACTTCTTGCAGAATCATCAATACCCCTATTTCCACCATTCAAAAAGCCTCATTGATCCAACTCCAGTAGAACCATTTTTGGTCTTTTCCTTGTGACCAGAGGTGTACAAGAAAAATAAAACTCCCATTTATTGAGCACTTTTATTTTCTGCTTGTCGTGTTGCTTATTATGGTCTTTTCCGGTGGTAGTTGACGAAGTAGACGAAGTGCTCGGAGTTGGACGAGAAGCGTGTGAAGACCTCGAAGACTTTGCTGAACCAGGCAAGCAGCCCTTTGACCATGATTAAGAAACCTTTTTATTGCATGGCATAAAGCACTTCATTTTGTTATGTTGAATCATGATGAAACGGTGACAACCGTGCTGGGTTACCTCAGTTACTTTTCCATTGATACGTGCATCGTGCATGACCCTACTTTCCTATGAGGGTTGTGCGGGTGGGAAGTAGATAGGATGCTTAAGTACTTGCTACGCAAATGGGACGGGAATATGCATGGTGTTGGAAACAAATGCTTTCAAAGACTTTTCGAAAACCCCGTCGGGTGCCACTAATGGCTGAGGGAGATGATGTTGGGCTAGGTAACCACTTGAGAAAGAAGTGGTGTACCGAGGCAAGTTGCGTGTGTGTTTTTGAACCTTACATGTACAACCACGATACCCCTTATGGGACGGGGCTTTGTTAATTACCTTGGTCGGTGCTAGCAGAGAGCCCGCATTACTAGTTGCGAGAGGGCCAGAGTTACTCTCTCGATACGGGGTCGTGCCAGGTAGGGTGACCATGGGCTATTTTTACAGACACCGGGCACACCGTTGTGTCCCCTCATCGATGTTACGATCTTGAGCGTGGCTCGTGGGATGTACATCATGAGGGCTGGGTAGCAATGAGTGGACTCTTTGTTTAGTGTCGTCAAGGGAAAGGCAATGTTCGGGTGCTTACCTCGGGTATGGGATATACCGCGAGTCGTGGCTTGACACGGAGTTCCCTGAGTCTTGTGGGTAAAGTGTGCAACCTCTGCAGAGTGTAAAACTATTCGAATAGCCGTGTCCACGGTCAAGGACAGTTGGGTGGTCCTGCTTATACTATGTCCAGGTTGTTTTCACCAACTTGGTGTGTGTGTGAGAAAGATGGAATACTCGAGACAAGTCGGATGACTTGACATGATGACTGAACATGAGATGTTCAGACCTTGTTTATATTGATATCTGTAACCTGTTCGTACAGATACTTGTATCCTCATGAGGCATGCTACTTCAAGTTATTTTGATCATGACATTGCACTAAATTGGCTTTCCGCAAACTTACCTACATAGTGCTATATCATGCATTGTTAAACCTTGTTCCAAACATGGGTTGCTTGCGAGTACATTCAAAGTACTCATTGGCTTGCCACTGTTTATTTTATTGGCCAGGCACGAAAGAACATGATAATATGAAGAGTACCTTGGTGACGAACATGCGAGCTAGGACGCTTCAAAGTCAGAATGCCTGTAGGGTTAAGGAAGATGGTATGGGTTCACGCTATCGTTGAAGATTTCCGCTGCGAGATTATGAAGACTTGGCTATAAAGGCCATATTTGAGTACAAACGGTATGTAATGGATGTAAGACTCTTGTTATTCAGTTTCTGTGTCTTCAGTGAACATTGATCTCTGGGATCACTGTGCACGTACATTCGGTGATCACGACTTATGAGTCGGGGTCCCCACAGAGCTGGCATCAGAGCCATCCCGACTGTAGGAAGCCCTTAGTTAGCATGGACGTTAGTTAGGACAAAAACAATTTTTCCAGACCCTTCAAAATTACTTACAAAACCACTATAATTCTCACCTCTCCTAAAATTTCAAAGGAAGCAAAGGTTTTGCATTGGTACTTCCACCATTTTTCTCTTGGCTCTCCTGATCTAGTTTTCAACACCTTGCAAGCGGTCGTTAGAACCCCTGTGCCCCCGACCACTGGATTCCTTGAAATCCTCGTGGGTAACCTGGAAGGAAGCCACCTTGCCAGACATTCACACAAGTTTTACGACACCACGACAAGATGATACCAACAGAAGATACCTTCTCGAGGGATGAAGGCATCAAGACTAGGAAGATGGTGACACCCTCGACACTGCCCCCATGATGAGGCAACCTTGGCCTGCAATGATCAGGGCTTAAGACATGCAAGATCACGATAGGCATCGCTAATAGAGAAACCTTGTCCTTACCGTTGTTGTATCGGCAACCACCGGTGGATGAGAACCTCGCCATTTGGTCCGCCTCACCATTGTGAGCAGGAAAACGGTTCTCTTCATCCCCCGCTCTTGGTGTCGATATTATCATCAACATGACCGACAAGTTGGAACTCTATCATGCCTTGTTGATGTCATTGCATAAAGGATTGCCCACTTGGGACCCTCGACGTCTCAGAAGACAAGAGGGATTGTCATGATTAAGAAGACAACAGAAGACCGAGTCAGTGGTGACCAAAAGGAACCACCTTCGTCCCGTCAACTTACCAGATGAGAAGATGTCAAAGATTCTTCAGGCCCAACCTAGATTGTTTCATCGGGCGACTACAAGAGACGTGGCAACACCTGCGGAAGACCCAGGGAACTGGAAGTCCTTCTCTCTGAGACACGACGCAAGGCACGACTACTGAATCTGAGAACCCCTAGGGTAGGATTAGTCATGTACCCCTCATGCGAAGTCGAGTCCGTGTGATGGTTCAGATGAAACCAGGTGTGCTTGTTGCTTGTTTTGTTGTTTGTGTTCCGATGCAAGTCGCACTTTTGCCCTAGGCAACAAGTACGTGACCATATCACCTACCTTATCCTAATATTGTGTTTGACCCTTTCCGCACTTGTTTGATTGCACTTGCACTATAGAACCCCCTTAGGCACTCCCCTCTATGCTACTTTCCCTCTCCCCCTTCTCGTCAACTGAAGACCAGCAAGACATGATGCACCGAATATCCACCTCGACAAGCGGCTGGCACCGAAGGCTTTCGACGATGACCTACTCAACCAGATGCAACCCCGTAGGGCTATGCCTCCCCCTCAAGATTGGAAACCCTCTCCTAGACTGACCTAGACCTCACTAGATACCCCCAGCCCAAACCCTTAACCATGTGCTTAACATACGGGTTTGCAAGAAAACACTGGTTAAGCTTCGATAACCTTGGTTTAAGCAGGAGGTTTCATCATGGGAGTGATCATAGTGAACAAACGCATTACATTCTTAAGCTAGCACTTGATCTGATGATGCCATAGGGAGGATCATTTTGAGGATATATGATTAGTAGCCTAATGTTTTGATAGATATCTTAAGGATATGGCTAAGACCTTTGGTGGATTATGAGACTTACATGTTGGTAGAAGAACTTGGTGGATCAAATTAATAGAGTTGCATAATTTCTCCCTTGAGGAAATTGGATTTAGCAGGACAAGTATGATCACAAGCTGAAATTCTTAGTGGATTAATGACTTGACTTTGGCAAGTAATATTGATAGTGGATTGATGGTGATACGATAGAGACTGGAGTAACTAGTAGGGAATTCTTACTAGATGTAAACCTTGGATTTGAATATGTGATTCTAATAGGTGCTCAGGATCAATGAAACTACATGGTTCGGAGTAATTTGGATTTAGTCCGATGATCTTGATCTTGATACCATGTTTCTCGGTGGAAGACAAACCAGGAATATTGGATGGTTGTCAGAATTGATTCAAGGATCCATATGCACCTAAGATCGGAGTTTACTAGATCATCATGATGGGAATTGCTGGTTATACTGTGATGAGGTAGTTCTTTCTGGAATTTGGGGGATTTAGGAAATCTGGGAAATATATGGAACATCACGGTATTGGATTTGTAGCAGTAATAGATCATGTAATAATGTATGGTATTCGTGGATCAATTAACCGGATTCGTAGGAAGGAAACGAGATCTTGGATTGGTATATTACGTGTTTCCTTAGCACAGAGATGCAACACCTTAGACCTTGGATAGATTAGCTGAATACTTGCAATTTGTAGTATCACAATCAAGCTTAGCAGCTTGTATGCTTCCCGACGATTTTTACATAGGGATATATATATGAGTTAGATATAGTACATATGGGACTTTGGTTTAGTCCTGCTCTCAAACCTTGGAGTTGAATAGCATGAGTGATGTTGGAGTTGACTTATATAAGATGATATCTTCGATGATACATGATGATTTTATTTGGAGTAATATTTAGGACTATCGAAATCTAAGAGCTGTGCTCAAGGATAAGATTATAGACGCTCACTCGCATCCTAAGCTCCTCGGAACCCCGAACAAGGTCGGAGCATGACCATAGGCTCTGGCTCTAAGTCAAAATACTATGGTCGATACTCCACCTCGACCACCACCAATCCGGTCCATAAGAAGGTGGACATGAAGTACTAGCTTTCGATGGACCACAAAACCTCAGACCAGTGACCATCTGGAGCAAATGCCCGCTCCTCTCACGTATTCCATGAACGACGTGTTCGTGTGATACTTGGAGAAATATGTTTTTGTTTTCACGAATGACATACTTATTTACCCGATGAGAGAAAGGAACACCTTAGTTCTTTCTAGATAAGCCCTAGAAGGGCCAACTGCCAAGCCTCTCAAGTGTAAGGTTATACCTTAAGGAAGTTGGACCCCTCAAAGCACTCTCCCTGCAGCAGAAGACACTCTCGCCCAAGCAAGATGAAGAACTACTACGGTTGGTAAACCACGACGAAGAAGACAAAGAAGCAAGAGAAGTCAACTACCACTCCTCTGCCGGCTACGTCAGCTAGGCTATGTTAAGAACCACCGATGTTCAAGCACGATGAGGCCCTTGGACATCAGGGGGATTGAAGAGCCCCTTGTCTTAGGTGATCGTCTATCAGTTCTTGACTAGGATGGAACCGAGAAGTTGATAACACCCTCACTCCACCACCTTGATGATGTGCGATGATCATGATGTCCCTACTCTCTTCAGATGTCTGGAATGGATTGGAACGGCTGTCATGACTTCGTCACTAGCCCCTTTTGTCCAATCAAGGATGTGATCCTGACTGGATCATGGTGCAACCCCTGTCAAAAGCAGTTCACCCCACTTGCCAAGCCCAAACTATGAAGACTAGATGGCTGTTGTACGCTTTTGAATGACCAGCTTACTTATAACCCCGCTGAATCCTTCCCATGTGATAGAACCACCTTAACACCGAGTCTCTATGCTTAGTCTTAAGGACGAGACCCAACCTGAACCTTCCCACAAATGGCTATGGAGAGACAAGTAGACCAGACACTCGAAGACCCGCCAAAAACCTGCGTCCATGACGATGAAGGCAAATGGCCGGAGTTGAATGAAGAACATACCTGGACAACTTACTCAAGTGGGAGATCTCGACGAGCAGCCTACGCCAACAAACTTCCACGTCCTTACAGTTGAAGACCACGAGCACCGGAAGATCGACTGCTCCGACAAAGTTGACGATTCCCCGTCACCGGTAAGCTACACCAAGACCTTGACCCTCATATACTAGAAAGAGACATCTAG
The DNA here is from genome assembly GCA_039707655.1 of Elymus sibiricus. Lineage (NCBI taxonomy): Eukaryota > Viridiplantae > Streptophyta > Magnoliopsida > Poales > Poaceae > Elymus > Elymus sibiricus. Next base: position 279,496,128 of record CM077665.1, read on the forward strand.
ATGTCACTAACCAATGTGAGTAACCCCAGGAACAGCATGCAGACACACTACTTTGCCCCGTATTCCGAGTTGGAATACACACGCAAGCCAGACCCTTGCTCGAACCTCGTTCACCAAACCCTTGACCTTTAGGCAATCCTAATATATCGCAAGAACCCCGTTCATCCTCAAAACGAAGCCAAGGATGCACTGGAAGCCATATCATCACGCACTTCAAGGTCCAGGAGGACAACCACACCAGAGCATAAGCAACATGGAACGTAAAGACTACCCCACCTCTGAATCCCCGCACCTTTTCTATGCCTAGCCTAGGAATCTCGGGGACGAGATTCTTGTAAGGGGGGTAGGTCTGTCACACCCCGTGTTTTGCCTCATGACTAAGTTACCATGACTCAAAAATAAGGGCCAATTAAAACTTTTGTGTTCTTGGGATGCTTGACTTGATTGTTGATTGTCTGATTGCTTGCTTGTGCTCTATATTCATAAAACTTCCTCCTACCCTCAAGAACTCTTTTCCTTAATCGAAACTCTTGTCCAATGATCATACCATGTGTATAGGACCTAAAACTATTTTTATCAAATATTATTTTGGCCAAAGGGGATTTATTCAAATTAGGTTTTCAAAAACCCCTGAGTTGATGATTTAACTACAAGTCCTTAAATTGGGTGGATTGCTTTGCCCCAAAGGATTTATTTTGAACCTACTATATATATAACTCCCCAAAACCACAAAATATTATTTTTAAAGATTATTTTCTTATTTTATTTAAAGACCTTTTCTTAAGACCAGAAATGGTCTTTTATAGGGAAAAATTATTTTTATGCTCTAAAAATATTTGAGAAAATTTAGGGAAACTCAGTGGACATATATTGTCCATATATAAGAGTTTCAACACATGGTCATGTTGAAAATATTGGACAAAATCCTCCAAAACCCTTTCTGCCTATTCCCTGTATTTGAAATATTTCTATAAGAAATATTCTGAAATAAATCCAGGAAAATTCCAGCAAGTCACACATGCTATATTTGATGATCTTGCCAAGTTTCATCTCAATCCAAATAGCAAAACTATCCCAAAACCCTCTCAGTCCAGAACCAAATTTGAGCAACTTTGCATTGCCAAGTATTTCCAATTGATCTCAAACTTTGTGGGCATGCTCTAATCACCAAATAATGACACCACACCAAGTGGTGCTTTAAGGAGAATATAAAAGTTTTGCATGCCTAGATCTATAGAAACCTGGTTCTGTTGATTTCTAGGGATTACCAAGTTTACATTGTCAACTTTATTCAAATCATCTCAAAACTTGTGATCAGGACCAAATGGACTTACCATTTACCCCTGGTAAATATCAGGGCCATTGGATACCCCTAGATGCCCTAGGACAGCATCAAACACCTTCAGCCAAAAGCTTGTGGGCAAGCATAGTTGACCCAAAAAGATTCTCCTTGTCTCCAACTTTTTACCACAAATATTCTAACCCCCTTCTACCTCCAGCAACTTTGCCATGGCCCCTCATCAATTATTGGGGGTGTGACTCCCTCATTTTCCCTCTCTTCTTACCTTGGCAAGGCCTCTTCTTCCTCTCTCCCACTATTCTGTTCATGCAGATGCCCCCAAACCTTTCTACAACTTCATTTGCATACTTATGCATCAATCCGAACCCATAAGTGGCAGGCTCATAAGGAAAATGTGAGAAAACCATCTAAACCTAGATTTTGGCAGTTAATGCAGCCTTGAACTGCAAGTACCATGTAGACTCATCTCCCTGAGGTGAAATTTGGTGGTGATGTAGTCCTTTCATACCTAAGCCACCCAGACATATTTTTGGCACAAATTCTCTGTAGTAAAAACCCCTTGCTTAAGACCCAAGTTTACTGCTGGAAACTTACTCCTTGTCAATACCCCTCCTGCATAGCTCCATATACTTTCAAACCTCACCAGTGCACTCTATCACGCATGCCTTGCATGCCAGACATCTTTGGCCGACCAAATAGTCACCTTGGACAGTCCATGGCGTGGTGACCACGCTGTTGGCATGCAACAACGGCGCTCTGCCACTTGAGCTTGTCTTGTAGCTCACGTCCGACCTCGGCAGAGCACCAAAACGCGCCAGGGAATCCCTCCTTGCCTCCCACGCCTCTCCCCGATGTCAAGAAAGCTCCAAAGCCCCTCTGGCACGCGTGTTCTCCGCGCCAGAGAGCATCCGAGGTGCACCCGAGCTTCCCCTTCGTCCACCTCCTGCATAGACTTCGCCCCCGAGCCCCTGCTTGATCCCTGACACTCTCTCTCCGTCTCCCCAACCTCTCGGGCCTCCCCACTTGCCCTCCCGTGGCCATCTCCTCCTCCCACGGCCGCCATGGCATCGCCTCGGCCTCCACTTGAATCCGGCCCCTTCGGCCTCTCCCTTCCACTAGGAGTCCCACCGGAGAACCCATGCGTTCCCACGGTCCGCTCCCACGCTTCATGCCCTCCTCCCCATGGCCGAGACGTCGCGTCCATCACCGTCGTCCGCGCCCTCCGCCACGGCCGACGTCGCGCCTGCCCTCGACCTCCCCGGGGTCTAAGAACCACCCAGGCGGGTGCGGCCCACCCCCCTGAGCTCACCGGTGGCCGCAGCCTCGCCGGAGGCGGCCTGAGCCGCCGGAGCGGCGCCGGCACCCGCTCGGTTTCGCCTCCCCTGGTCTCCCCTGTTCGGGCGGGAGGAGGGGGACGACCCTGGCAGGCGGGCCCCGCCTGGAAGCGACCCACTGGCTGGGCCCGACGTTTAAAGTGGAGACGCCTCCCCGCCGACTCCACGTTCCCGCGGAGAAGGCGCAATCCGCAGGGTGCGCTTTCGACGTCACCCTGGCCCTCCTGCGCGGCTAAATGGCTGGGCCGGCCCAACTCCGTGACCAGCGCCTTGGGCGCGTTATATCCCAATAGGTATATCCCCTTCCAAAAAATTTCTTCACAGACCAGAAAATTCATAGAAAATTCATAGTAACTCCAAATTTGATGATTCAAATTCCTAATGGATTATAAAATCATATCCTATCCAAATATGTGCATTGCAAATTTTTCTTGCAAACTTTTATGTAGAATTCAAATTCAAATTTGAATTTGAACTATGAAAGGCCCCCATTGCAAATTTCCTAGAGCCTCCAAATCAACTCCAAATGGAGTGATTCAAATTTCTAGAGGCTCTAAATATCATGTATTATTAGTCTAGCCATGTTGAACATTTTACCATGCACCTATTTTGTTGGAACAAATAAATAGCTCCCTTTTTCCATTATTCCTTTTTAGGAAAATCATAGGAAATTCATCCCAGCTCCAAATCCAGTGAAACCAATTTCTAAATTCTTCTAAAATCATGCCCTATTTGGAGGGTACATCCATTAATTTTTATAAAAATATTTTCTGTAGACTTCATGCAGAACCATTAATACCCCTATTTCCACCATTCAAAAAGCCTCTTTGATCCAACTCCAGTAGAACCATTTTTGGTCTTTTCCTTGTGACCAGAGGTGTCCTAGAAAAATAAAACTCCCATTTATTGAGCACTTTTATTTTCTGCTTGTCGTGTTTTTTATTATGGTTGTTTCCGGCGGTAGTTGACGAAGTAGACGAAGTGCTCGGAGTTGGACGAGAAGCGTGTGAAGACCTCGAAGACTTTGCTGAACTAGGCAAGCAGCCCTTTTACCATGATTAAGAAACCTTTTTATTGCATGGCATATAGCACTTCATTTTGTTATGTTGAATCATGATGAAACGGTGACCATCGTGGTGGGTTACCTCTGTTACTTTTCCGTTGATACTTGCATCGTGCATGACCCTACCTTCCTATGAGGGTTGTGCGGGTGCGAAGTAGATACGATGCTTAAGTAGTTGCTACGCAAATGGGACGGGAATATGCATGGTGATGGAAACAAATGCTTTCAAAGACTTTTCGAAAACCCCGTCGGGTGCCACTAATGCCCGAGGGAGATGCTGTTGGGCTAGGTAACCACTTGAGAAACAAGTGGCATACTGAGGCAAGTTGTGTGTGTGTTTTCAAAAACGGATTAGATTTAAGATCTGCTGATCGTCCCAACCTTACATGTACAACCACAATACCCCTTATGGGACGAGGCTTTGTAGATTACCTTGGTCGGTGCTAGCAGAGAGCCCGCATTACCAGTGGCGAGAGGGCCAGAGTTACTCTCTCGATACGGGGTCGTGCTAGGTAGGGCGACCATGGGCTGTTTTTACAGACACCGGGCACACCGTTGTGTCCCCTCATGGATGTTACGATCTTGCGCGAGGCTCATGGGATGTACATCATGAGGGCTGGGTACCAATGAGTGGACTCTTTGTTTAGTGTCGTTAAGGGAAAGGCAATGTTCGGGTGCTTACCTCGGGTATGGGATATACCGCGAGTCGTGGCTTGACACGGAGTTCCTTGAGTCTTGTGGGTAAAGTGTGCGACCTCTGCAGAGTGTAAAACTATTCGAATAGCCGTGTCCACGGTCAAGGACAGTCGGGTGGTCCTGCTTAAACTATGTGCAGGATGTTTTCACCAACTTGGCGTGTGTGTGAGAAAGATGGAATAAGCGAGACAAGTCGGATGACTTGACATGATGACTGAACATGAGATGTTCGGACCTTGTTTATATTGATATCTGTAACCTGTTCGTACGGATACTTGTATCCTCACGAGGCATGCTACTTCAAGTTATTTTGATCATGACATTGCACTCAAAATTGGCTTTCCGCAAACTTACCTACATAGTGCTATATCATGCATTGTTAAACCTTGTTCCAAACATGGGTTGCTTGCGAGTACATTCAAAGTACTCATTGGCTTGCCACTGGTTATTTTATTGGCCATTGTTGAAAGAACAGGATAATATGAAGAGTACCTTGGTGACGAACATGCGAGCTAGGACGCTTCCCAGTCAGAATGCGTGTAGGGTTAAGGCAGATGGCATGGGTTCACGCTATCATTGAAGATTTCCGCTGCGAAATTATGAAGACTTTGCCATAAAGGCCATTTTTGAGTACAAACGGTATGTAATGGATGTAAGACTCTTGTTATTCAGTTTCTGTGTGTTCAGTGAACATTGATCTCTGGGATCATTGTGCACGTACATTTGGTGATCACGACTTATGAGTCTGGGTCCCCACACTCCTGCAGCTCCTTCAGTTCCATCAGCTCCGTCAGCACCTCCAGTGTCTACTCCAACTCCTTCCATGACATCTGCAGAAGTCTTTGCCGAAGCGGTTCTCTCGACTCCTACATCAACAACCGGAGGAGATCAGCCCCAGAGAGACGATTAGCTCTATACCTTTGAACTTTTTGGTAACTTTTTGCCAAAGGGGGAGAAGTTGTATAGATCATAGGGCTTCGAGAGAGAGAGTGTTGCCTTTTATCACTCTCTAAAACTTTAAAATTTTTTGGTTTACCGTTTGTGTTAAACTTGTTTGGTGTTTGATCATATACTTCTTATGTGTTGCTACTATTTCCCATCTTTGAGATGCTTATGAGATGATCATTTACTTTTGCTTGATGTGTTGTGCTATGTTGTTCATTCATATTATTCTCGCACACCACCAAGCTGTATGTGACATGGAAGAGTGCCCCATGAGCCTAATCGATTGTGCATTTGCATTCAAACGCAAATTCAAAATAGTGCACAATTTTAGGGCGAGCTCTTGATTATAACATACTTCTCAAAGCGATGATTTTATTCATGTTATATCATATGTGGAAGCTTTGATCTATATGTTGTCATCAATTACCAAAAAGGGGGAGATTGAAAGCACATTTGCTCCCTTGGTGGTTTTGGTAATGAAAAATGACATATATCTCATTGGACTCATGTTTCCACTAAGTATATTTTAGGAAAAGTTCAATGATGTGATGGTTATAGATTGTGAGGAGACCCCAAGATGCAAGGAATGGAATTGGCAAAGCCTCAAGCAAGGAGACTCTACATTTTACTTTGTGAGAAATCACTTTGAGTCCATAGGAAAGCCAATACTATTAAAAGGGGGTGAGGTTTTGTTGGTGAACAAATTGCTCCACGTGCACAAGTGCTAGTCACCAAAAGCACCCACAAGCTCTCCCACAAAAATACTCTGTCTAAACCCTACCACACAAAATTGGTGCCACCAAGTTTCCCACTCGGCTCTACCGATTTTCCATCTCAGACAGAACCTAGCCAAACTCTAGCTTCTCGGTACTACCAAGTCCTTTATCGGTGCAACCGAGTTTCGGTGACCAACCTTCTGGTGTCCCAGTTTATAAAATTGGAATTTCCGAGTTTTATGAATCGGTGTCATCGAGTTTGGAAACTTCCCTCAGCCACTCATATCGGTACCACCGAGAATCATGTATCGGTCTCACCGAGATTCCTAAAGTTGCCACATTTTGATCAAATCGGTACGACCGAGTTTTACTTCGGTTTCACCGAGTTGGTCAATAATGGTGTAATAGTTGGATTTTTGGAGATGGCTATATATACCCCTCCACCACATCCCACTCGCAAGAGAAGCACTCAGAACAGTTCCCACTTCCCATATCCAAATTTCTGAGAGAGAACCACTTACCCTTGTGTTGAGATCAAGATCATTCAGTCCAACCATATGGATCTTGATTTCTAGCCTTCCCAAGTTGCTTTCCACCCAAACAATCTCTTCTACCAAGCCATATCTGTGAGAGAGTGGTTGAGTGTTGAGGAGTCTATCATCTTGAAGCACAATAGCAAGGAGTTCATCATCACTATCAAGCCTATTACCTTTTGGAGGGTGGTGCCTCCTAGGTTGGTTAGGTGTTGCTTGAGAGCCTCCTACTTCGTGTTGTGGAGTTGAACCAAGAAGTTTGTACGGGCAAGGAGATCGCCTACTTCGTGAAGATCTACCCATAGTGAGGCTAGTCCTTGGTGGACGGAAGCCGTTATGGAATAGTCAAGGTTGCTACTTCGTGGACCCTTATGGGTGGAGCCCTCCGTGGACTCTCGCGACTGCTACCCTTCGTGGGTTGAAGACTCCATAAACGTGGATGTACGATAGCGCCACCTATCGGAACCACGGGAAAAATCTTCGTGTCTACAATTGCGTTTGATCTTCTATCCCTACCCTCTACTACATGTGCTTGTCTTTACTTTCCGCTACTATACTCTTAGATATGCATGTATAGGGTGTGCTTGACTTGCTACCATTGCTAAAATCTGCCCACAACTAAAATTGGGAAAAGGTAGAATTTTTATTTGGTCAAGTAGTCTAATCACCCCCCTCTAGACATACTTTGGATCCTACACACTAGGGCATATTACCAACAGTCTCCCACTTGCACTAGAGTCAATAATGTAGTTAGCACATTTTACTTTTACACCAATGGCAATCTGGTGTGAGTCCATGCTTTGCTTCTGGCATAGAATTTGTTCTATCGAATTTGACAACTTCAGATCCGTGTGTATCATTTCCATTTCAATGCATCTGTCATGCTTTCACAAGATTCATAATTTTGTGAAACTTGCCGCTTCTTAAGCGACAATATACTCAGCCTTCTGTTATAGAACTCACCATAGTAACTTTCTTGGACCAATTCCAACTTATTGTGCCACCATAAATCTTTTAGGTGAAATAAAAATCGCTTGGAGCATCGATGAAGTTTTATCGATGTAGTACTTACATCAAGCATGTATTAATGTAACTCCTTACATAAATCTTTTCATTTTCTCCGTATGCGAGAAACATGTAGTCAGTACTTAACGACATTTTCACTGTTGTGCTATGATCAACAATTTGATCATTCTAATAAATTTACTCACAACTTATTTGGAGTTCTGGAAATATGTGGTTGTTTACATACCATGGAACATTTTAACATAAGTGTGATTGAAATCATGTATTTCACTCATCAGTATTTTATGATACCGATTCTTGCTTAAAACTCCTTCCATGCAATTTCGACAATAAACTCTTCCTGGCTAATTTTTCATAGTAAACATCTGTCTTGTCAATATGTATTGTTGCTAAGCCTGATTAGACACTATTATGACCATAGATTATTATGTCTAATACCAAGGCTATATTGCCTAAGTATTGTACTGAAAAACTATTTACAATAAAGTCTTACTTCGTGTCAAGAAATTTATATGATTTCCAATCATCAATGTGTCATGCACACATAGTGTTTAGAAATATTATCATGCTCCAGTTACTTTATTGTACATACAAGTATCTTTTCTTTCCTCGATGAAATCAAATTATCTGACCATTTCATTAGAACAAAAGTTCCAACTCCATTTTGCTTGCTTCAGTCCATTATAGGATCTCTTGAAGTTTACAGACTTACTAGGATCCTCTGGTTTGATAAAATTACTTTGGATCGTATCATATATACAAGCCCCATTCTATTTCCATCTCATGGGAATTCCTTTGATATCCATATATTATATCTCATAATTAAAATATGTGGTAATAGCTAGTTTAATCCGAACTGACTTTAAGTATGACGAGATAACCTCATTATAGTCAATTCCTTGATCTTGTCATAAATTATTTTCTACAAGTCAAGCTTTATAAAACATTTTTATCTTTGTCAGTTTATGGATCCATTACTATATGTCAGACTCTAAGTCTTTCACAGGGTTTCATCAAGTTCTAAACTTGATTCATGTATATGGACACCATCTCATATTACCTTGTCGTATGGCCATTTCCGGAGCAAGGCTCATCAATGCTTCTTTGTGTATCATAGGTTCATTGTTTGTTTCAACAATATTTCATCTGCGCACCACGAAGGTTTGCAGAAATTTTCCTCAACCTATATAGTTCGGCCGCAAGTTCGACCTAAGTTTCTATATCTCATGTAGATGCTTTCGTATCAGTCGTTGTAGGAAATTCTAGAACCACTTCTAGTGTTTTCTTTTCTTTGACCTGATTACGAAGATTCTGTAATCTCGTCGAGTTGCACTGACTTCCCACTCACTCTTTTGCAGAAAACATTTTCTTCAAAATTTCCACACTTTGTGGCAAAACACTTTGCCTTGGCTTAGTGATAGAGGAATACCCAACCATTTGGGATTACCAACAAAGTAGCACTTATCATTTCATATATTATATGGTGTCATTTCAACAATTTTGATGACGCTCTTTTCAATGTAAAAGCCATAGTCTCTAAAGCACCACATTAAAAGTATATATTCGCAAATTTGATCAATGTCATCTTTGATCTCAGTATGTCATACATAGTTTAATTACATCTGCTCAAAACACTCTACTCTTAGTAGTGTGTTGGGAGGTGCAAGCTATAAAATTATTTTCATAGCTCATCACACATTCGCCAAACTTGTAACTCGAAATTTCTCTCTGCAATCCAATCGTAGAAATATAACTCTGCTTGTTATAATAATACCCATTTCATTCTGAAAATCTTCTGAAACATTTCAAAGGATCCATATTTATGTCTCAAGCATCTTTGAGTCATCTTTGAAGATAGATAAATCCACTCCTTGCAACAACACTTATTGGACTACACACATCAATATGAATGTTTTCAATTATTCTATTGCTCGTTCTTTATGGCCCGTGAACAATATTTTAGTTTACTTCCCTATTTGGACGAACATGGCAAGTGTTAGATGATTCGTAATCAGATGACTTCAATACCCATCACTATGGAATTTCTCCATGCGGGTTTCTCCAATGTGACTAGCAGTGCCACACATATGTGGTATTTTTTTAGTCTTGCGACATTTGGCATCAGTGTTATGGATGGTCAATTTTATTACCAATATTCATAAGATACATCTTATTCACAATAGGTGTATGGCCTTTTGTTCGTAACATCGAACAACTATTGCTCTCTTATGAACAACCTCCTTGAAAGTTCTATACAATGGGCTAGAGTGTACAAAACTTTAAAATGAATTATGACAATAAATTGGTATTATGTTGATGAGAAGTACTGTAACTTTTACAAAATTTCCATCAGATACTTTAACCTCATTATTTGTTTGATCATTTAGGTCATAGTAGTCCTTGCATAGATTCGTAAGAACATGCAATCGAGTCAGTATCCTTGTGACCAACTTTTAACCACAATACCAAAGAATTTAGTGATCAACAATTTAATCATAATTCCCAAGAGTTACTAGTACTTGACCAAAAATTTCTTCATCTCGTAACTTGTATGACATTCATACCTAAGCTGGACATTCTAGTCTTCTTTCTTTCTGCCTTTTATCTACTTATGGTTGTACTTCGAATATACCTCATACTCACAGAAGAGGCATCCAACTGTAAGAGTGGCGTGAGCCTCGAATTTCCCTAGGCATGTAACTCTTATTACATCCTTCGGATTTGTTCTTTCTCTTCAAGTTCTCACCATCAACTCATGACTGGTATTATTTCGGGTCCTAAGTATTTCAGTCTACACATAGTTGAATATTTCACTAGAATTTGCAAACAAAAAACTTATTTAAATATTAGATATCTTTCAGTGTTTGTTTGTTTTTGAAAACAATTTTTAGTTCCAAGAATATCACATAACTATCCCAAACATTTTGAAGTCCGTGTTTCTTGGAAGCAAGAAGACCGTAATATGATTCTAGCCTCTTGGTTCGAAGGACGTGAGTCTCATCATCCATAGCATTAGCGGGAGAGTATTGCAAACATGCAATAGGACAATCCTTCTCGGCACTCTAGAGGATGATCCTCTCATTACGTTTACCAATCATAAAGTTTCAACCAGATAATAAAAACAACCAATTAATGTCAACAGGAAAGTGGAACCGTGAGCCATTATTCTATAACTATAATACAAACTAGACATAGACATTGTTCGTAATTAATTGCACTAGTGATTAAACTTAATTAATTACCAAACTATGCTCCCACTCAAATCAATATCTCTCATAATTGATTTTATGTGGTTCAAGACCCTGATCATATTCACAACCATTGATGTGGACATCACTAACACTGGGGTAGTGACGTGCTATACAATCGGTTTTTAACCCCTTCCCGCATCATCGCACGCGAGTTTTTTCTAGCAACCGTCTGCCATGCATGATATCATTGCACACGTTTCTTGAATAATTTACGGGTGGTATTGGTCTTTGCATCGGGCATGGTTTCCTGTTGGCTCACGTGTGAGATAAGGTGCTATCACAAACGATTGAGGAGCTCCTACGCACATGTAGAAGTGTTGCAAATCGGCTGCGATTCTTATGTATCACCAACGTTTCTGTTTATATCTCGTGTGCTTTTCCTATAGATCACAGGCGGTGCACTATGAGTTATGTGTGCTGCCCGTTCTAGATCGCACACACTTAGTTGCTTGAACCGTGTGCGCTTAAATGGCTAGGTTATTGTAAAATATTGCATTTGAATCACCCAATGAATAGAAAATTCGCCACAATATGCAACCGAACAAATAGTGTCCACATGAAGAACATTCATCATAATTCGCCACAATATGCAATTGAACAAATAGTGTCCACACGAAGAACATTCATCAAAAATTGCCACAATATGCAATTAAACAAATAGTGTCCACTCAAAGAACATTCATCAAAATTCACGACAATATGTAATTGAACAAATGCTAGCTAAATTCCACAAATGTATGGACATACGCAGTACATAATCACAGTGTATGAAATACGAAGACATGATCACATGGAAAACAATGCATCCATGCGTATATGTTTAGCTGATAACACTATATGAATGCATACTTATTCTTGGGAGATAGGAATGCTGAAATCTTCACAGTCTGGATTGGGCTTGATATAGTGTTTCACAAAGAAGGAATGGATAAATTTCCTAACAGACAACAATTCATCTGCGGCGAGCGGTTCAGAGGTCATCGGTCCAAAGATGAACTGCAGGATTTTTAGATCAGAATGTGACATACGTGTGGAGTAGAAGATAATAATTAAGAAACAGACTTACTGGTTCTATTTTGTATGCATCGACACAACATTCAACATGTCTGCATAGGTTCATCATGTGTGCGCAAACGTAGTATCCACATAGGTTGGTCCCTTCTTGTTGTTGAGGATACTGATTTTTTTTTGTATAATATTAGTCATGTATTTTCCTTATTAGGAACAACCTACCCGATGTAAGTTGTTTCTTTTTTTCTTTGGAGAGAAATAGAAAGAGGTTTACTTAGAAACTTGAACATTTGACTGCATTTTCTGAAAATAATGGATTTTCGTGTCTTACCGGAGAAACGATCACGTGCTACAGAGGTAGTTGACGGTCGAACCGTCTCCCTCCTAAAGTTATGTACCTTTACAATACACTTCAAATGAAGATGAATTTTCACAAACTCAATTCTTGAACCAGATTTGAATACAACATATTAACATGAAGGAATTCAGTACCTATCCATGAAATCCTGACGATGATTCAGATCCTGAGGCGTATTTGACTCTCTGAGAGAATCCAGGTAGTAAACCATGTTGCGCTTTGGAACAATGACCACCAAGATACAGTGATGGTTACAGTTTAAGAAAACTTTAAAGTTATGAACTATGTCAAAAATTGAAAGACGATCAATGTATGTGTGGTTGTATATTAAACTTACCCTTCATGATATGGCCACATGAAGAATTCTCCTACGTGTAACGTATTCAAGATCTCCAAGACATGGTCAATGGGAACCTTGCGTGTACCATTGTTATGTAATAAAGTGTCGTTTGCTAAATCAGGATCTATGAAATGCGCATGAACCCTTATTGCTCTCTACTTCATCAATCCCCTGAGAGGAGTACAATATAGTTAGTTTTTTTTTCATTTACAGCCTTGTATGGAGAAGTTGATCATAGTCTGTGAAGTGCTTACAACATCAAGCATTTGACAAGAGTGGCAGCAAGCTCATCGAAGTTGAAGAAGAGATGAAAGTCCTTGAATTCCACATTGATGGTACCTACACGCTGAGAGAAATGTCTACTATCGTAGTGCACTTCTAGAATGTTATGATCTTCTCCTTCTCACATTCTGTCCATGCAATATTTATGTAACTTGCGAAAACTTGAACTGCACTCTTCAAAGTATTCGCCAACAAGAAATGGATGGCCATGCTTGTACTTGCGTGCTTCAAATGGGTCTGCTTTCTTACTAGAATGTAGCTTTTCAACTTCTTCATCGGGCATGGCGTCAGAACCGAGATTAACCATCCCTTCGAAAAACATGATGTTAATTTGATTATGGGCAATGAGTCATTGTAGCAGGAGGCTATTGTTCCCATACCTCCTTGGTTTTGGGGGCCCCTTCTCCGTGTGTGCAACCGTGCCCGCATTCCTCTTGTTAGCTTAAGCACTTCTTGTTTGACGTCTGATTAAATGAACAACGTGCTGCTGAGCAACCAGTGAAGGTAGGATGGACCGCTAAATAGATGGTGCTGCTGTGATGGACTGCTGAGCTGTAGTTGCAGAGGCAACGGATAGCTGACTAGCCGTCGAAGCTATGCCAGGATTCCGAGCAGCTGGTGCCAACATGTTGGTGTGTTGATGCAGTTGTGACAGCGCGTTGGTTTGCTGAGCAGGCAGTACCGACATATCAGTATGCTTATCAGGCGGCTGTGAACTGCTGGATAGATGAGCAGGTGGTTTCTGACTTTCAGACTACTTAGCATGCGGTTCTGGACTTTCGGACTGCATAGCAGGCAGTTCTGAACTTTCGAACTGCTTAGCAAGCAGTTCCGGACTTTCGGACTGCTTAGCAGGCAGTTCCACCGGGTTTGTCCGCTCATCATGCAGTGTCGATGTGTCTTCCCTTTCCGCTTCAGTGGCCGACATCTCAACCGATGGTGTGTCTTCAGCAGTTGTAGGCCTTGCCACAGGCTGCTTAGGAACGGACGATGACCTGGCCTGTACAGCCAGAAGTCGGGCAGACTGATCACAGGTTGATGCCTTGGGCATCGGATTACGTCTAGTATGTTCGTTGGGGGAGTCACCCAAGATCTGATGTGGCGAGAAGAGAGTCACTCGTTCGAGGGCGACATTGGTTGCTTTGGGGGGGAGGGGGGGCTGGAGGGATCTCATCAATGAAGTCTATTTCTTTCAGTGGCCACTGGATATGATTTAACCGTGTTTCTTCCAAGGTCCTCTGCTCATCAGGGTCCCCTAGGACATTCTTTAGGGCAAAATTACTGAATCTAGGCTTTATTTTAGTCACATAGCACTTCACACAACCCGGCTTCAATGGCACATTGTTCAACAAGAGTCCCTTGTCCAAGTCAGGATTGTAAACCCACGCTATTGCACATTTTAATGTACCTTCATAATGTGTAAGCATGGCCTTCACTCTCCCCCCTATCTATATAGATCGGACATAGCACCATCATGTCCAGCTGCAGCCTCAGTGTCGCTGGGGTCAGCTGATGCACAACTACTCTTGTGCGCTGTTGTTACACAATAAGTGCCATCCTCAGTGCCCTCCTCCCTCTGCGTCTCCTGGCTATCTCTCACTGTTAGTGTCTTCTGCTGCATAAATGACTCCTCAATATCCTTTTTAATTCCAGGATACATGTCCCTCCTCAACCTTTCGTACAACTGATTCTGCTTAATTTCACTCCTAGCTTTTTTTCATGCTGAGCCTCTCTTCTTTGCTTAGTGAGAAAGCCCTCTTGTGTGGGACATTGACCCCAATACCCCTTGCACGACCAAGGGGCTCTTTGGTATTCAGAGCCTCAGACAGAATGTCACAGGGCCCTGAGTTCCTGTACAACTTTCCATGGGTTTTGAAAGCCTCTACCATCACATTATACAGTTCTCTGTCTGCTAAGTTTTCAAAGTAATAAGAACCTCTGCACGCCTCTTTGCACGTGCCCGCAAGTAGTCCCTAGCGTGAATGCCCTTAATTTCACTAAAGGCCGGTTTGCCACCCGCAACTACTGCTTCTTTGTCCTCCTGATCCCATATCGGTTTCATGCCATAGTATCCTCCCATACAGTGTGTGTGTGTGTTCTTCTTCTGAAGTTCCGATTGCATGTCACTCTTCTTAATAAACTCTTCACTGGTCCTGACCCTTTTGAATTTTGTCCAGCCTTCCTTTGTAATTTGGCGGGGTCCTTGCCTTGACTCAAGTACTTCTTGTACAACACATGCTTCCAGTATCTCCAAGCATCCCTGGCTTTCTTCAGTGCAGCGTGTTCCACCTGCTCTCTCCAGTCCTCAAGAACGTTGAAGTGCTCCATGATCTCCCGGACTATCCTGTGCCGTGTTTCTGTATCAGCCTTCCGAAACCCTGGCAGATTAATGTTGAGCCTTGCCCTACCAAAAAATCGACACACACTCCTGAACCTCGTGGGTGCTTTATCTGGTTTAGTTGGAGCCCAAGACTTCAATCGATGTCAGCTACTTCGTATACACCTTTAGGCTGGTGTGTGGGATTCTTGGAGCGTTCTTCCATCTCTTGACCGGAAGGGTGATTGTGGCAGCTCTATACCATTCCTCATTTCTTGATCCACGATCATCTGCTGCAGACATGTTGGTTTCGGACTCAGATGAAGATACATCGGCAGAAGTATGACTGTCGTCACTGCTAATCAGCATCTGCACAGGACAAATGCGAAATTCAGAAAAGGGGGATATGCATAAATTAAAGGTAACAGCTTGGCAGCAAGCTGTCTAAACATGGCATGTGATAATTTGGAAATGTACGGCTAATCTGTTCATTTTGCGTGACTCATGCGCACATGATATGTAACTCGACAATAACTAATTGCAACAAATACAGCTTATACATAGTTAGAAGGTAGATGATGAACATAAATACGCTCTCCATTATTTTGTAACCAATTTGGGGACAGACGAAACCAAATAGGAAAAGGGATCGTGAGATAATAGACCTCACCACGATGGAGGGCAGCAACTGACAGGTTTTTGTGCAATCCCGACAGGAGAGGTGAGGGTATAGGATCGATATGCTCGAGGGCGGCTGGCAAACAAATGAAGACGGCGAGGCACGGGCATCCATGTGTTCGGAACGGAGTGAAGGGTGGGGTTGACACGGGGAAGCGGGTACACGGTCGGGTTGAGCACGACGGCGCCGGAAAGGGTTCTGGTGTGGATCTGGGGGACGGAAGGAAGCTGGCGATGGAGTCTGGGTAGAGTATGCAGACTATTGAGCGAAAAAGGGGAGGACACGTGTGGGCGGCATGTTGGCGGCTTCGGTGAAAAGGGTGAAAAAGAGCATTGGGCGCCCCGCGAAAAGACCTATGCAAATGGTTTTGTATAGTTACCCATGTGCACAAGCAGCATAAATTCGTTTGAAATGAAAATGTGACAACTTTTAAATGTAGACGTGACCACATTGTTTTGTCTCGAAATTTTTTCCACGGTACGTAGCTACCATTGTACCCTAGTATTGATTTTGTGCCGTATTTCATGTATCGTTTGATATTTTTCTGCCATTTGTCCATTTACCGGACGTTTAGTGCATATCAATCAAATCCGAACTGCAACTACATGTGGGTGCTGGCAAAGAAGGCGTTAAAAATCATTTCTATGTCACTTTGTGTGTTTTCATATGTTGTCCATTGAATGAAAAGAATTTTCAAACATTTCGGCTATGAGATGTGTCCACCTACATAAGGCATGTTGGTAATTTAATTACAGGAAATGCAGATGGACTCAGAAAATCAGGAAAATCGGCGTGTCATCGTGGCGTGATCTTGAGACCCCGTGGAATGTTTTTGGTAAACTTTGGCACACGTTACGATGATCGCTCCTTGGAAACCATAACATCTCACTAGAAGGATCATAGTTCCAAAGGGAGAAGTGGCAAATCGAACTCCAATCGACGATGTCTTCATCGCCTCTCCTCCAATTTTTTCCCATGGTAGGCAATCATCATTATACGCTAGGTTTGATATTCTGGCGCATTTTTGGGCCCGTTTGCAATATTTAAGCCATTTTTAGCATTTACGTGTCATTTAGTGCATATAAATAAAATCCCAACTGCAACTACGTGTGTTGACGTTAGGGATAAGGACCGTTGTTCGATTTGGGTGCATCCTACGGTGCAACCGTACAATCCATGTGGCTTGGGTTTTGGCCAATCAGAACACATGACTCACTTTGCCCGCATTAGGTGTCATCGGCCATGGTTCGGGAAGTACACGGCTTTAATGAATTAACCGTGTGCTATTTGTTTATGCACAACAATCATATTTTCATTTCAAATGAATACGTGACTTCATCATTTTGCCTCGAATTATTTTCATCGGTACACGATCACCTTTTAACCCCTATATTGATTTTCTGTCGCATTTCAGGACTCATTTGCTAATTTTAAGACATTTTTTCACCAACATAGGGCTTGTTAGTAATTTAATTGGAGGAAATGCAGATGTACTCCGAAAATCACAAAAATGGGTATGTCACCGTGGCATGATGTGAAGACCACATGTAAAACATTTGGTAATGTCTGGCGGAAGTTGTGACGACCGCCCCTTTGGAAACCAAGGCATCTCACAAGGAGGATCATGCTTTCCAAAAGTAGAGTTGGCATTTCAGATTCCAATCGGTGTCGACTTCATTGTTTTGCCTCGATTTTTTTCCATGGTACGCAAACATCATTGTACTCCAATTATTGATCTTCTGGTGCATTTCAGGGCTCGTTTGCTATATCTAAGACATTTATTTGCATTTACCATGCATTTAGTGCATATAAATAAAATCCTAACATAAACTACGTGTGGATGCTGACAAAGAAGCTCTTACAAATAATTTGTGTGTTGCTTTGCGTGATTTTCGTCATTGTCCAATGAATGAGAAGAATTTTCAAACATTTCGGCTGGGAGATGCGTCCAACTATGCAAGGCATGTTGGTAATTTAATTACAGGAAGTGCAGATGGACTCGAAAAATGACGGAAATCGATGTGTCATTGTGGCATGATCTAGAGAACCCATGGATTTTGTTGGTAAACTTTGGCTCAAGTTACAATGATCGCTCTTTGGAAACCATAGCATCTCAGTACAAGGATCATAGTTCCAAAGGAAGAAGTGGCAAATCGAACTCTAATTGATGGTGTCTTCATGGCCTCTCCTTAAGTTTTTTCCCACGGTAGGTAATCATCACTATACACAGGTTTGATTTTCTGGCGCATTTCCGGGCTCGTTTGCTATATTTAAGCCATTTTGAGCATTTATGGGCCATTTAGTAAATATAGATCAAATCCCA
Source organism: Elymus sibiricus (assembly GCA_039707655.1). Taxonomy (NCBI): domain Eukaryota; kingdom Viridiplantae; phylum Streptophyta; class Magnoliopsida; order Poales; family Poaceae; genus Elymus; species Elymus sibiricus. The sequence goes on from CM077665.1 coordinate 279,514,302, forward strand.
ACAGCAACTACGTGTGTTGATGAGAGGGATAAGGACCGCCGTTCGATCTGGGTGCATCCTACGATGCAGACGTATGATCCGTGTGGCTTGGGTTTTGGCCAATCAGAACACATGGCTCACGTTGCGCATATTAGGGGTCATCGGCCACGGTTTGGGAGGCACACACCTTTAATGAATGAACCGTGTGCGATTGGTAAACTAGATTGCACATGTTCAGTTCATACATACCGGAGTGAGATCAATTGAGCGTTCTAGCTATAGGGTATATAATCATAAATAGATCAAATTCACTGCTCGGGTTGACAATATATTAATCTAGATTAAAAGAAGGTCGGGCATACCACACAATACATTACATGCGAAACTTCTAATAGAACAAACTTAGTACACATCGCTCACGATTCAGTACATGCGACAATTGAGTACAATAGACATAATGATTAGTTGTTGACTTAATTCCCATGTACATGGGCTGATCGCGATCATTAGGTTGACCCCTAATGAGCTTAGGTTTTCTGATGATTTTACGCTTCTCCTCTATTTTGTCGTGTGGCCCCTCAGGTGGCAACTCATCATATTGATTGTACTCCTCCTAATCACCAACATTCTCGACGTGTAGTATCCTCCTCTTCCCATACATCACTACATGGCAGTTCTTATGCAAGGAGTCTTGATGAGTTATTCCATCTCCTGCATAAGGATTAGCTAACAGTTTCTCTAACATACCTGAAGAAATCTCATAATAAATATTTTCAGTAGGTTCAGTAGGTTGACGGACAATATTTTCCACTTCTGTTCGGGGTGAAGATACCCCAAACAGGCCCTTCAAAGGATTACTATCTATAGTGACAAGCAACAGTAAATTTCAGCACGTACCAGAAATGTTTGCTTACCATATTCCACTCACCAAAGCCACTTCACCCCCGGCAACGATGCTAGAAAAGAGTCTTGATGGCCCACAAGTATAGGGGATCAATCGTAGTCCTTTCGATAAGTAAGAGTCAAACACAACAAGGAGCAGAAGGAAATGATAAGCAGTTTTCAGCAAGATATTCTCTCCAAGTGTTGTGAGTAACAGTGATAGATAGTTTTGCAGGAAGACAGTTCATAACAGTTGACAAGTAGCAAAAGTAACAAGTGTGCAGCAATATAGCCCAATCCTTTTTATAGCAAAGGACAGGCTTGAAAGTACTCTTATAAAGCAAGCGCTCTCGAGAACACATGGGAATTTCCATCTAATCATGTTCATCATGTTGAGGTGATTCGCGTTCATTACTTTGATAATTTGATATGTGGGTGGACCGGTGCTAAGGTGCTGTTATTACTTGAACAAGCAACCCACTTATGATTACCCCCTGTCGCAAGCATCCGCAACTACGAAAGAAGAATTGAGATAAATCTCAGCATAGCATGAAACATGTGGATCCAATTCAGCACCTTATGAAATAACGCATAAACTAGGGTTTAATCTTTTGTCACTCTAGCAACCTATAATCTACTTATTACTCCACAATGCCTTCCCTTAGGCCCAAATATGGTGAAGTTTCATGTAGTCGACATGCACACGACACCACTTAAGGTAGCAACAACATACACATCCTAAAAATATCGAATGAATACCAACTGCACATGATTACTTATAACAAGACTTCTCACATGTCATCGAGAACAAAAGTAACTACTCAAAAATCATCACCATGTTCAATATCGGAGGTATAATAAATATGATTAAATATCTGAACATATTATCTTCCACCAAGTAAACCAACAAGCATCAACTACAATATGTAATCAACACTACTAGCAGCCCCTAGGTACCAATCTAAGGTTTTGAGACAAAGATTGAATAAACGAGATGAACTAGGGTTTGAGATGAGATGGTGATGGTCAAAATGTTGATGAAAATTGATCCTCCCACGAAGGAGGAAGTGTTGGTGATGATAATGGCTTTGATTTCCCCCTCTTGGAGGGAAGTTTCCCCGGCAAAATCTCTCTCTCGGAGAGCAAAAGGGCCTCTGCCCAGGTTTCTGCCTCATGACGACGGCAGTTTGTCCCAAAAGTATCCTCTCTATTTTTTCTAGGTCAAAACACATCAGATAGCAGAAGAGGGGGTATGGGGGCCGCCTGTGGGCCTGCCAACCAACAGGTGACCCCCCTTTGGTATATTTTTGCTCCATAAATTCATATATATTCCACAAAAATTCCTCATGAAGTTTCAGGTCATTTAAAGTCCAGAGAATTTTCAACCTTTTTCTTGGTTTTCAGGTCCAGAATTCCAGTTTCTGGAATTTCTCTCTTTGTGATGTACCTTGTAAATTAAGAGAGAAAAGGCATAAGAATCATATCACAAAGTGGAATAATGACCAAGAATAGTATAATTATCAATAAGAAATCATGATGCAAAATGGACGTATGAACTCCCCCAAGCTTAGACCTCGCTTGTCCTCAAGCGAAAGCCGAACTGGATAATAATGAACACATAATTAGAGAGAGAGAGAGGTGTCGATAAAAACAGGATACGGACATGGGAGCATCATGAATATTAGCATAGCAGCAGGTTTTTCATCATATAGCTTCTCATAAACAAGTAACAATCTATCCACAACCTTGAAGTATGAAGCATAAACTTTATTGACAACCAACAAACTATATTCTTAGTCATTGAGACAATCACAATTCAACATATTTCAGAGTAAGACCTTTCATTTTAGCAAGTTCACATACTCAACCAGCATCTAGTCTTATGTGATTGCTGACACTCAATGCATATTTTTGGAGCAAATGTTTCCATCGGACACATAGGAAAATAGGGGTTTTATTTCCGCCACTCAACTTATTTACCTCGAGGATAACGTCAACAATAATGACTCATGATCATCTACATCCAACTGGATAGATGTGCCTGGATCTTTCCCCAACACATGATGCTTGCCACTAAAGAATTAGTAGATTGGAATAGGGATAAACATAATTGGGTCTTGCAAAAAAGTAAATACATGAAAGTAAAAGGACAGGTGATGACCCACAAGTATAGGGGATCCACCGTAGTCCTTTCAATAAGTAAGAGTGTCAAACCCAACGAGGAGCAGAAGGAAATGATAAGCAGTTTTCAGCAAGGTAATCTCTGCAAGTGCTGTGAGTAACAATGGTAGATAGTTTTGTAGCAAGATAATTCGCAACAAGTGACAAGTAACAATAGTAACAATGGTGCAGCAAGGTAGCCCAATCCTTTTTGTAGCAAAGGACATGCCTAAAAGTACTCTTATATTAAGCAAGTGCTCCCGAGGACACATGGGAATTTCTGTCTAGTCATGTTCATCATGTTGAGTTGATTCACGTTCGCTACTTTTTGTAGCAAAGGACATGCCTAAAAGTACTCTTATATTAAGCAAGTGCTCCCGAGGACACATGGGAATTTCTGTCTAGTCATGTTCATCATGTTGAGTTGATTCACGTTCGCTACTTTGATAATTTGATATGTGGGTGGACCGGTGCTAAGGTGTTGTTCTTACTTGAACTAACAACCTACCTATGATTAACCCCTCTCGCAAGAATCCGCAACTACGAAAGAAAAATTAAGATAAATGTAACCATAGAATGAAACATGTGGATCCAAATCAGCCCCTTATGAAGCAACGCATAAACTGGGGTTTAAGCTTCTGTCACTCTCGCAACCCATCATCTACTTGTTACTCCACAATGACTTCCCTTAGGCCCATAACATGGTGAAATGTCATGTAGTCGATGTTCACATGACACCACTAAGAGAAGTAACAACATACATATCATCAAAATATCGAACGCATACCAACTTCACAAGATTACTTATAACAAGACTTCTCCCATGTCCTCAGGAAGAATAGTAAGTACTCACACATCATCAACATGTTCAAGATCAGAGGAGTAATAATGATAATTAAGGATCTGAACATAATATCTTCCACCAAGTAATCCAACAAGCATCAACTACGAGATGTAATCAACACAACTAGTAACCCACATGTACCAATCTGAGGTTTTGGGACAAAGATTGAATACAAGAGATGAACTAGGGTTGGAGATGTGATGGTGTTGGTGAATAGGTTGATGAAGATTGGTCCTTCCACGAAGGAGGAAGCATTGGTGATGACGATGGCTTCGATCTCCCCCTCTCGTAGAGGGATTTCCCCGACAGAATCTGACTGCGGAGTGCAAAAGGGCCTCTGTCCAGGTTTCCGCCTCGAGACGGCGGCGCTTCGTCCCAAAAAGTTTCTTATGATTTTTTCTAGGGTAAAACACACCATATAGGAGAAGAGGGGCATCAGAGGGCCAACACGGGGCCCACAAGCCATGTGGCCGCGCCCCCAGGGGGCGCGACCTGTTGGCTTGTGGCCTGCTAGCAGGCCCTCTCCGGTATATTTTTGCTCCAGAAATTCTTAAATATTCCAAAAATATTCTCCATAAATTTTCAGGTCATTCTGAGACTGGAGGTTTTTCTGCCTTTTTCTCGGTTTTTCGGTCCAGAATTCCAGTTTCCAGATATTTCCCTCCTTTTGATGTACCTTGCATATTCGGAGAGAATAAACATAAGAATTGTATGAAAATGTGGAATAATAGAAAAAAATAAGGTAGATAGTAGTAGGAAATCATGATGCAGAATGGACGTATCAACTCCCCCAAGCTTAGACCTCATTTGTCCTCAAGCGAAAGCCGAACTCTAAAATAATGACCACATAATTTGAGAGAGAGGTGTCGATAGAAATAGAATACAGACATGGGAGCATCATGAATATCATCATAGCAGCAAGTTTTCAATCATATAACCTCCCATGAACAAGTAACAATCTATTCACAACTAAAGAAATATAGGGCAAAATCTTTATTGAGAACCAACAAGCAATGCAATTAGTCCTTGAGATGATCATAGCTTTTGCAATCGAGAGAAGAGTCTATGTAAGAGCTTATATTTCTAGCAAGTTCACATATTCAACTATGATGTAACCTTCTATGATTGCTAACATACATTGCATATTTTTAGAGTAAGTGACTCCGCGGGACACATAGGAAGATGGGGACTTTAATGTTCTTGCCACCCAACTTTTTTACCTCAAGGATAATGTCAACAATAATGGAACATGATCATTTACATTCAGCTGGATATATTTGTTTGAATCTTTCCTCAACATATAATGCTTGCCACTAAATAGTTTGGAAAATAAGAACAAGGGAAATATTATTGACTCTTGCATGAAAATAAAACTTGTAAGCATGTAAAAGATAGGCCTTTCGCAGAGGGAAGCAGAGGTTGTCATGAGCTTTTATTTGTTTGATATGTTTAATCTCTTAACATAAAGGAACATCACTTCATATTGCCCCTTATGATAGCGAACTTTATTATGCATTCCGTCGCTTTTATTACTTCACCATCACAAGATCGTACAAAGCTTACTTTCCCTTACAATAAAAGATCTTACATGATTAGAGGCAATTTTTATTGCCTTGTGCAACGATGACAACTTACTTGAAGGATCTTATTCAATCCATAGGTAGGTATGGTGGACTCTCATGGCAAGAAACTGGGTTTAATGGTTATGGATGCATAAGTAGTATCTCTACTTAGTGCGAATCTTTGGGCTAGCAAAAGGCCCTAAGCAAGCATCACATGTTAAAGGATTCAATACCATATAACTTCTATGCAAATGTAAACAAACATGATCATTATGTTGTCTTCCATGTCCCACTTCAACACTTGATCATTATGTAATATTTTGATGGAAGATCACAATCATAGAACATGTTCATGATAATATATTTATATGTAAATCTCCTCTTCTCTACCACACTTTTGCATAGATCATATCAATTACTAACATTATGTTTGTTGGTTTCCAACACTTCTTATTGCTTATACCTCTTTTTCTATGTGAAGTCATTACTTCTCAAGAGATAGGCATATGATTTTTCTTTTCTATTCTTTTTAGTGCCTTGCTAAGATGATGGGTGCAAGTGGAGAAGGGACACATGACCTCAACTAACTTTATTATATAACTCTCACACTCGATTACAAGGATAGGTAGAACTCAAAGCAAAATTCTAAGCAAAGCAAATCTGAAACTTTATTTCTCTTAAACCACTAAATAGCTAAGGATCAAACTAAAATAAAAGATGGCGGTGAAAAAGTGATGGTGGTACCATACTGGGGCACCTCCCCCAAGCTTGGAACAAGCTAAGGGTTGTGCCCATACCCATGCACACAAGTGTTCTTCGGTGATGGCGGTGGTGTTGTAGTAATATTCTTCTTCTCCAATTTGCGTTTGAGGATGAAGTTTTCTTTCCTTAAATCATCGTTCTCTTGTTCGAGCTTCAATATCCTTTTGCAAAAAGCTGCCTTGCTTTCCTGCAGAAAACGAGAAGGGATAAACTGGGTATTCGGTTTGTTCCCTCCATTAGGGAGGCTTGACTTCTTGAACTCCACATGCATATCTCCAAGTTGAGGTAGTGGAGCTTCATCTTACACTGAGCTAGCATCCAGGCCAGCATCTTCTATTTCCTCCAAGTCGGTTTCTTCTTCCTCCTCCGAGGATCATAGATAGGGATAAATATCCCCAAAGATCTTTGGATTGGCAACATAATTGGATACATAGCTCTCACCCTCCGAATCTTGAGACGACATATTTTCTGCTCTGCCAAAAAAAACAGCTCGAAACAAGAACAGAGGAAAATCTCGCGATGCGGTGGTCAAACCATCCGGGAGTATATATAATGACTTTTTCTAGGTCAAAATACGTGTTCAAGAAGAAATCAGAGTCCGGAGGCCACACGAGGGACCCACAAGCCATCTGGCCGCACCCCCAAGGGGGGGGTGGCCTGTTGGCTTGTGCCTCCCTCGTGGGTCCTTCCGACTCCATTTTATTTTTGTAATTTTTCAAAAATACCAAAAACGACAGAAATTATTTTTATGGAATCTTTGGAGTCGGTTTACTTACCGTACCACATACCTACCCCATTTTTAGGTGTTTGGAGTGTTCCGGAAGACTTCCTTGATGTGTTCTTCCGGTGTGATGACTTGGATGACATTTGTTTCTTCTTTAATAGGTGCACCTGAAATATAACGCTTAATTCTTTGCCCATTCACCATAGTCGGGTTCTTGCCTTCGAAGTTGTTGATTTCATAGCACCAGAGCGATAAACCTCCTCAACAACGTATGTGCCTTCCCATTTGGAGAGGAGTTTTCATGCAAAAAATCTGAAATGAGAATTGTATAAAAGTACTAAGTCTCCTACATAGAATTCTAGTTTTTGAATCCTTTTGTCATGCCATCTTTTAAACTTTTCTTTAAATAACTTAGCATTTTCATAGGCTTGTGTTCTCCATTCATCAAGTGAGCTAATGTCAAATAACCTCTTCTCACCGGCAAGTTTAAAATCATAGCTAAGTTCTTTAATTGCCCAATAAGCTTTGTGTTCTGACGTGGCTTCAGACTGCATCGGTATTTCCCCAAAGAGGAAGGGATGATGCAGCACAACGACGGTAAGTATTTACCTCAGTTATGAAACCAAGGTATCAAACCAGTAGGAGGATCACCACCATCTAATAAGCAGCACCTGCACACAAAGAACAAATACTTGCAACCCGACGCGAAAGAGAGGTTGTCAATCTCTCTATGGTAAAAAGATAGATTAGGTAGTGATAGATTGGAGAGATAGATCTCTCAAGAACACAAAATAAAAAGAGCAAATAAAAAGTGCAGTAATATATTTTTGTTTTTTCTGGAATAATAGATCTGAAAACAAAAGAGGCAAAAAGATAGATCGGAAAGCAATATAGTCGGGTCACGATGCACACGATCACCTATGGGGCCAAGGGCCCCTTTGTGGTTCGGCAGGGGTGAGGTCAAGTTGCACAAAGATCGGAGGTCATGAGACAACACGACAATGGGACGCTGGTGTTTTACCCAGGTTCGGGCCGCTGAGAAGCGTAAAACCCTACTCCTGCTTTGGTGGATTGATCAGAGGAACACGAAGCACACGCAGCTCTCAAACCCGGCAAGGCCGCCTTCGGTGGAATTGCTACGCGAGTACAAGTGTCCAAAGGTCCGAATCCTGAGCTAGGTTGCCTTGGGCCTCATTTTATAGGACAAGGGGCAACCACAGTGGCAAAACAGACGTTATCTAGCGATTAGATAGCTAACAGTGCTATCATACCTAACTCTGGCACTTAGGACAAAATGAAATAAATGCTAGCCTAGGTGGCGAGCGGGGGTGCATCCCCGGCAAGCTCTTACCACCTCTTAGCTGGCTGTTGCTTAGTGTCTTGACACGCCTCTGGACGGGTGTCAAATGGATGTAATCTGTCTTCCGGTGCGTCGCCACGTGCTTAGCGAGAGCCACTTAGCCATCTGAGGGCTCGACACCACATCGACAATTGACTGGTGTTGCGATGCGGTGGAGCGGTGGCCGATTGGCTCGCGCCTGCCGAAGGATAGCTTGCTGGGTCTTCTTGAAGGTGTGTGCGCCTCGGTCCCCGGAAGAAACCAGGGACATGACTGGCGCAGCTTGGGCCTGTTCTGGGCCGTTGCGTTGATCTAGTCGGCGTTGCTAGCCATCGGAGGCTGCTCCTGCCGGGGTCTTGGTCTTGGATGTTGGCTTCGTCTTTTTGATGTGCTCCTTGATCTCATGAAGAGCGGCTTCTCTGGCTTGGGCTAGTCTTGACGGGGTTCTGCTACTACTGCCTGTGCATAAGTCAGGGGCACCGGGTACCCCATCCCTAGTGCACCGACAGGAGCCCCCGGGTCTGGCCCAAACGCGCTCGCCCATCGCCGTTGTGTCAGGTCCAAAATTTATACACAGGCATGCAATATGGGGGGAGTAACTGCCGATTTTTAATCCAACACTTACTTGCTATCTCAGGCCGTTTCCGCCACGCGCGCCGCATGCATTGCGAGGAGTTTGCGGTGGGTGCGCATGGCCCACAGGCGTGGGAGTGGTAGAAACTGCAGCGCCTGGGATTGGTGTAATGGGGCGGTTACCTGTTCGCCCGTGATCGTGGGTAGTGGGATTGGTGGAGACGGGCGGCCGCCTTGGAGCGGAGGAGAGCCAGCCCCCGTTTCCTTCCCTATAAATTAGGGGGTCACGGCGGTGATGCTCATCCATCTCCTTCTCCTCCTCAATCTCAAGTCCACATTGCTTGCCCTTCTTCTCCGGTTTTTGAACCGTCCCTTCCCTCCTGATGGTCAGGTGGAAGGGTTGGGCGAAAGTGCCTGCCGCCGCAGTATCTTCTTTTTGTGCTCATGCTCATCCTCCATCTTGGCTCGAAGGTTTTGGATCGGGAGCTGGCGGGAGGAGCCTCGGACGGGAGAGCGAGTAGCGCGGCGGCCGCGCCGGGGGCAACTGCAGTGGTGCACTCGCTGCTGCGTCGCCCGCTGCTTCAGCCTGGGCAGAATGCCACGTGGACAACACCGCGCTGGAGTCCATAGTGGAAACGCAGTGTTGTGGTCAACTGTGGTCTCTGCGCTCCTTCTTCAAGGCGACAGCGAAAGATCGTCCGTGCCGCCGTTGGCTGCGCGTGAGTGATCACTGCATCGGTTCTTCATGGATCGCGACAGAGTTCCCCACCCATGGCGTTGTGTATCCTGCACATGGGTGGGAGCCTTTCTCCTGCGTGTACTCCTTAAGGGCAGGGGGTCTTCTCTGCATCGGGCCGTCGGGGACGACCATGCTCTCTGTGAGGCTCCTCGGTTGCCGCGTTGGGAGCTCAGACGACGGCAGAGGTGCCTCCTCGAGCGATGGCGATGAGGAAGATGATGGCGGTCGGCGACCCACGACGCTTCAGGAGCGTGGATGACGGCTCCGGCGTGTCGTGATTGCCGGCAGCACCATCATCACCAGCTGGGCTCCGGCAGCGCCACCATCTGCACCTGCCCACCGCCTTCTTCCTCTTTGTCAGCTTTGTCCGCCCCGCCGGCTTCGTCCGCCCGGCCTGGAGGCTGGGGCCTTCTGATCCCTGGACGCGTCCCTCTGGTCCTGGCGGGGAGGCGCTGAATCCCAGCCAGGCGCTCCTTTTGCCCTCTTTTTCTTCTCCACCTAATCCCTAGGAGGAGAGGGACAACAAAGGCATTACGGGCACTTATCTTTTTATAAATCAAAAGATGTAGGTGCTTGCCAAGTCTTAGTTAATCATAATGTAATCTTTATCCATTTTGTATCAAAAATGAATGAAAGAATGCTATTTCTCTTCCTTAAGTACTACCCTTCTCTTTCCTTGTTTGTACTGCGTCAGCATGTTTGTCCTTGCCGCATGGAACTGTTTGCCGGGTCAGCACTCACCGCGAGCGCCAAAGGGGGACCGAGCCCCCAACAGCAGGCTCGTATCGTTCCCCGGCAAGGTTCCTTGTCGGTATCGACGCGCCCCCCAGAGCTGATGAACGACAGGAACTGGGGGACGGCTCGTCCCAACAAGGGTTTCCGTTGCGTGATGAACTCCATGTTACACAGTCAAAAGAAACAGGAGGGGTTTCCTTAAGGGAGTAAATGGCATCAAGCTTGGGATACGCGATTAGACTTATCTTTTTCACGCAGTATCCTTTTTCTGGAGTACGATGAGCCGCCGTTCTTGTTCCTTTGCCCTTCTTCTTTGCTTTCCTGGCGGTAAAACATGTAAGGCAAAGGGCCTCTTCCCTCTGGAGAGAGAGAGAGAGAGAGAGCGGTAATGAAGATCACAGGCTCATCATGTACTCTAGTATATTTCTAAAACTTAAAAGCGATAACATTGCAACGTAAAAAATGCATAGTACATGCAGTTTGATGATATGATGCAATGTGTAGCTTTATTATTGCATGCACAGGTTCTACGCCTGGTTTTGTACAAAGGGTTACATGCAACTGCGGCAAGGCTTGTACAAAAGGTGGCTGCCGGGGACTGAGCCCGGCAACCGCGCCTCACGGGTAGAACTTACGAAGATGCTCAATATTCCATGAGTTAAGCATTTTGGTGCCATCTTCGGTCTCCAGACGGACCGCGCCAGGTCTGGTGACTCGTGCTACCCGGTAAGGGCCTTCCCACTTCGGCGTCAACTTGTTGGTACCCTTGGCGGACTGATCACGCCTAAGGACAAGGTCGCCTTCCTCAAGGCTCCGGGCATGGACCTTGTGGCTATGGTAGCGGCGCTGGGCTTGCTGGTAGCGTGCAACACGCACTGCAGCCCGGAGACGATCTTCCTCGAGGAGCATGGCATCGTCATGCCGTAGCTGCTCTTGCTCTACTTCGTTCTAGGTAAGTACTCGAGGTGACCCGTATATGAGTTCTGTGGGGAGAACCGTATACCAGGGAGAAGGGTGTATGGCCGGTAGCTCGATTTGGTGTCGTTATGAGGGATCAAAGAACCACCGGCAGCTCATCTATCCAACGCTAGTCGCATCTCCGCAGTCTATCGAAAGTTCTTGTCTTGAGTCCACGCAACACTTTAGCATTCATCCTCTCGACTTGCTCGGTTCTCCTTGGGTGAGTGATAGAGGCGAAGGAGACCTTGCTTCCAAGGCTCTGGATGTACTGCATAAAGGTGCGGCTCGTGAACTGGGTGCCATTATCGGTGATCACCCTGTTGGGTACCCCAAAATGGCACACCAGTCCTTTCAAGAACTTGACAGTCGACTGTGCTGTCACCTTCCTCACTGGTTCCACCTCAGGCCACTTTGTAAACTTGTCGATTGCTACGAACAAGAATTCAAAGCCCCCGATAACGTGGGGAAAGGGGCCCAAAATATCGAGCCCCCAGACCGAGAATGGCCAGGATAAAGGGATCGTCTGGAGAGCTTGCGCTGGTTGATGGATGTTCTTGGAATGGAACTGGCAGGCTGCACACTTGGTGAATAGCTCAGTTGCATCCTGGAGGGCAGTGGGCCAATAGAAACCCTGCCGGAAGGCTTTCCTGGCAAGGGCCCTTGATTCAATGTGAGACCCACACATGCCTCTGTGTATCTCTGCCAACAGCTTCAGTCCATCTTCCCGGCAAATGCACCTCAATTTCACAACGTTTGGTCTTTTTCTGTACAGAGTGTCATCGACAAACTGGTACATACTTGACTGTAGGGCTACTTTTTCGGCTTCTTCTTGTTCTTCGGGAAGTTCTCCTGTTTGAAGGAAGTGGACTATGCGTTGTGCCCAAGTCGGAGCCTGTGGCTCGACAATGAGGACTAAAGGCATCTGCTCGTCCGTGGGAGCGCTTACCTCGACCGCGAGGACCTGGGGTCTTGCAGGAGGGAGCTACTCACCAAGCGAAGCGGGACTGACCCCGGCAGCCTCTCTACCAGCGGCTTCGGGAAGCTCTGCCGGGAAATGCTTGCCGGAATTCAGCTTTCTTCTTTTCCTGGTCATCGTTGACGGGGATACTAATGGCTGAGTGAGGTGGAGGACAAAGGTTCCTGGTTCCACAGGGAGCTTTTGCGCAGCGCACTTTGATAGATGATCAGCGATTCTGTTTTCTGCACGCGGCACGTGCTCTGTTTGCAATCCATCAAAGTGCTCCTCCAGTTTCCTCACCTCTTCCACGTATGCTTCCATCAACGGACTCTCATAATGTTTGTTGACTTTACTCACCACGAGTTGAGAATCTCCTCGGATGATCAGTTTCTTGATTCCCAACTCCACTGCGACCTTGAGTCCGGCAAGGAGCCCCTCATACTCATCAGTGTTGTTGGTGGCCTCCTCCCAGGGAAAGTGCATTTGGACCACATATTTGAGATGCTCTCTAGTGGGGGCAATGAGGAGCACGCTTGCTCCGGCGCCCTAAAGTGAGAAAGCACCGTCAAAGTACACGATCCATTCCTTCGGCGCTTCTTTGCCGGGGAGAATTGTCTCGGGAACCTCTTCATCTGGTGTGGGTGTCCATTCTGCAATGAATTCCGCCAATGCCCTGCTCTGGATTGTGGAAGTGCTCTCATACTTCAAACCAAAACTTGACAGCTCAAGCGCCCACTCAACTATCCTGCCAGTGGCTTCGGGGTTCCTCAATATACGCTGCAGCGGGAAGCGGGTGACAATAGTGATCTCGTGGGCTTGGAAGTAGTGGCGCAGCTTCCTCGAGGCCATGACAAGGCCGAAGATCAGCTTTTGCTGTCCAGAGTATCTTGACCTAGCCCCTTGTAACAATGAGCTGACAAAATACACTGGTAGCTGCACCACTTTCCTCTTCGCCATTTCCTCGAAACTGCCTTCGTCTACTTGCTTAGGTTCCCCTTGGCATGCATCAGGTCTTGCCACAAATGCTTCGGTTCCACTTCTAGTGACATCAGTTGCAGCGGTTGCGTCTTCATCCACTTCCCGTTGCGCCACCAGTGCTGCACTAACCACTTGATTCGTTGCCGCTAGGTATAAGAGCAACGGTTCTTGCGGTTTAGGCGCGACCAAGGTGGGACCAGAGGAAAGGTAAGCTTTTAGATCTTTCAGCGCTGCTTCTGCTTCCGGGGTCCACTTCATCGGGCCAGCCTTTTTCAGAACCTTGAGAAATGGCAGGGCGCGCTCAGCGGATTTGGAGATGAACCTACTCAACGCGGCAATGCATCCGGCCAAGCACCTTACGTCTCTAACGGACTTGGGTGCTTGTATCTGCTCGATCGCTTTGATCTTGTTGAGATTGGCTTCTATTCCTCGCCGAGACACAAAGAACCCAAGCTGCTTGCCGGATGGGACACCAAACACACATTTCTCAGGGTTGAGCTTCAAATTGATCTTGCGCAAATTGATAAAAGTTTCTTCCAAGGTTTGTATGAGAGTTGCTTCATCTTTGGTTTTGACTACTATGTCATCCATGTAAGCTTCCACGTTCGCGTGCAACTGAGGCTCAAATCCAATCTGCACGGCCCTTGCAAAGGTAGAACCAACGCTCTTTAACCCGAAGGGCATTCATACAAAGCAGTACGTGCCGCATGGAGTTATGAACGTGGTCTTTTCCTCATCTTCCTTGGCCATGAATATCCGGTGGTATGCGGAGTATGCGTCCAAGAAGGAAAGCAAGTCGCATCCAGAAGTGGAATCAACGATCTGGTCGATGCGCGGCGAGGGAAAAGGGTCCTTCGGGCTTGCCTTATTCAAGTCAGTGAAATCAATGCAAAGCCTCCATTTCCCATTCGCCATGCGCACCACTACCGGGTTATCTAACCACGTCGGATGCAACACTCCTCTGACCAAACCAGCTGCTTCGAGTTTCTTGATTTCTTCGGTGATGAACTGCCGCCGCTCCAAGGCTTGCTTTCTAACCTTCTGCTTGACGGGCCTGGCATGAGGGCAGACAGCAAGGTGGTGCTCAATTACCTCCCTGGGAACACCGGGGATGTCAGATGGTTGCCAAGCAAACACATCGACATTTGCCCGCAGGAAGGCAACGAGCGCGCTTTCCTATTTGTCATTGAGGGCGGCACTGATGGTAAATGTACCATCAGCGCCATCCTGCCCTACCGGGACCTTCTTTGTGGCAGGATAGGTGACCTTCGACTCTTGCTAGTGGAACTCTCCGGCAGGTCATCGACGGGTGCAGCGCACTCCGAAGAGGTGCGCTTCCCGGAATCCTTGCCGGCGTCTCTGCTAGGCTTCTTCTTTGATTCCTTGGCGGGAGCTGGTGCTTCCGCGACTTCAGCTGCTACCGCGTCTCTATACATCTTGTCCACGCATATAACTGCATCCTTCTTATCAGACAAGATGGAGATGATTCCCAGGGGCCCTGGCATCTTCAAAGTGTTGTAAGCATAGTGGGATGCTGCCATGAATTTCGCCAGAGTTGGGAGACCAAGAATTCCGTTGTAAGGCAGAGGGAGTTCGACCACATCAAACACCACCTTCTCAGTCCGGTAGTTCAACTCTCCGCCAAATGTCACAGGCAAAGTGATCTTTCCCTTGGGCCGGCTCCTGCCGGGGTTGATTCCTTGGAACGTGCCCGTAGCTTTGAGCTCTCCGTCAGGGATCTGCAGCCTTTCAACCACCTTAGGGGAGATTAAGTTCAACCCCGCCCCACCGTCAACTAACATCTTGGTTACTTTGAGGTTGCGGATTGTTGGGGAAACCAACAACGGCTAACATCCGACCGCAGTGGTGCAGTCAGGATGATCCTCTTCATCAAAGATGATAGGCATGCGGGACCATTTGAGTGGCCTTCTGGACTCTGCAGCTAGCTCCACGGTGTTGATCTCACGCGCCCACTGCTTGAGATGGCGATGAGAGGAATGCAAGGACGCACCTCTGTCAACACACATGGCTTCAGTTGCCTTTTGGAATTCTCGATCACTGGACTCTTCATCATCCTCATCATCACTCATATAATCTTCTTCTTTCTTCTCACGTCCTCTAGCAGGTTTTTCCTTCTGCCACGGGGCCTTGCCGCGGCGGCCTCCTCTACCACCACGGCCCTTCCCGGCAGCACCATCTTGGCCTCTCTCCTTGTCACGCTTCTTGTATTCAGCCTTCTGTTTCTCAGCAAGCTGCTCAACTTGGCGCCGTTCTTGGAGATCATGACCCTTAGTGCGGTGGATCTTGCAGTATGGCCCGTCGGACTTTCCGGTTTTCTCTGCCGCTGTGGCTTCCCGACAATCAGCGCATGCGACAGCTCCCTTGCCGGGGGCCTCGGCTTTAGCCTTCTTGTTGGCATTGAAATTACCAGAGCTCTCAACAGCCAAAACTGCCTTTCCTTTATGCTTCTTGTTGTGCCTTTGGCTTCTCCCTTTCGAGCCGGGGGTATCGTCGTCGTCATCTGAATCGACTTTGATGCCAGCCTCCTCTCCAGGGAGTCGCCTTCCCTCCTCAGCACGAGCACACTAGTCCGCCAATGTGTACAACTCATTGATGGTCTTGGGGAGTTTGACATTCATCTTGGCCCGCATCCTCCTGTTGCGCACGTTTGAGTGGAGCGCGGTAATCATGGCTGCGGGGTGTATCTCCGGAATATTGCGGTGCACTCGACTGAATCTGTGGATGTACTTCCGCAGGGTTTCTCCTTCCTTCTGCGGAAGGACTTGCAGGTCGCTGGGCTGTCCTGGTTCCTGGTGGCTACCTGTGAAGGCGCCGACAAACTGATTGCACAAGTCAGCCCATGATGAGATAGAGTTCTCCGGCAGGTGCATCAACCACGATCTCACATTTGTCTTGAGTGCCAAAGGAAAATAGTTGGCGAGCACCTTCTCATCTCTTCCCCCGGCGGCCTGAACAGCTATCGTATAGATGCCCAGGAAATTCGCCGGGTTCTATTTTCCATCATACTTCTCCATCAGCTCAGGCTTGAAGGCTCGGGTAGACAGCCAGCGGACCTGTCGCAGCTCGCGAGTGAAGGCGGGGCACCCAACCTCATAAGGCAGGTACCCGCCAGCACTGGGCGCGGGGTCGCCAGCACCTGGGCCGTTGCGCTTGTCGGATTGACGGTGTGCTTCCCGACGTCGCTCTATGGTGATGCACGCATCTTTTCTCTGCCGGTCTTCCAGGACATGCCGCTGGTCCGAGTGATCATGCAAGCTGGAGGAAACCATGGATGCTTCATCAGACTCGTTGGTACGTGGAGCTTGTTGTGGCTGCCTCTGGGCTTGTTGTCGCGGAGGCGATTGCAACGTTGGTGCGGCTCCCTCGACACGACCGTCAGCCCTGGCCGCCGTCACCGTCCGCGAACGCCGCGACGGCTCTGCATGCTGCGACTTGTTGGCTTTGACAAAGCCGATCAAACTCTGGATGGTGGCTCTCCACTCGTCCATCTTGTCAGCCACCGACGGGAAGTTTAGCAGCAGTTGGGCCCGCGCCATTGCTTCCGCCGCCATGGCCGGAATGGCTAGAAAAGCGGATCGCAACGTTGCTCGACTCCTGGTGGAACCAAGAGGAGCGTCACCGCATTCTCGCCGTCGTGCACCGGTCGCCGAGGCGGTCTGACATGGAGGAGGCCGGACTTGCGGGTCTATGGCCCCTCTTGGCGCTCCGTCTTGCTCCGGGCGAGGTGCGTGCCCAGTAGCCGCACTTGTGACGGGCGCAGTTGGAGGATCACGACTTGCACCAGATTGGGCGCCGTCGTTGCGGCCGCGGCCACCAGTGCGGCAAGGAGGCGGAGACCGAACGTTTCCTCCTCCCGCGGCACTAGGGCCAAGGTCGCCAGAATGTTGCCGCTGTTGCTCTTCTTTGGTGTTCCTCGCTCTAGCTTCGGCCGCGGGGGACAAGACGGTGGCGCCACCTGTGCCAGTCACATCACGCACGACGCCCACCTCATTTTCCACCGCCGCGGTGCGCACGGCGTCCACAACTGCATGCGAGGGGGCCTTCGAAGTGGAGGGATGCGCGGTTGCGCCGGCCTTCTTCTTGGGAGCCATGGGTGAAGAAGACGGCGATGAAGATCGACACACTGCTCACGATCTCAGGTTCGCGCAAATGAAGCACGCTCCCTACCTGGCGCACCAAAGATGTCGGGTCACGATGCACACGATCACCTATGGGGCCAAGGGCCCCTTTGTGGTTCGGCAGGGGTGAGGTCAAGTTGCACAAAGAGCGGAGGTCATGAGACAGCATGACGATGGGACACTGATGTTTTACCCAGGTTCGGGCCACTGAGAAGCGTAAAACCCTACTCCTGCTTTGGTGGATTGATCAGAGGAACACGAAGCACACGCAACGCTCAAACCCGGCAAGGCCGCCTTAGGGGAGCTGCTACGCGAGTACAAGTGCCCAAAGGTCCGAATCCTGAGCTAGGTTGCCTTGGGCCTCCTTTTATAGGACAAGGGGCAACCACAGTGGCAAATCAGACATTATCTAGCGATTAGATAGCTAACAGTGCTATCATACCTAACTCTAGCACTTAGGACAAAATGCCATAAATGCTAGCCTAGGTGGCGAGCGGGGGTGCATCCCTGGCAAGCTCTTACCACCGCTTAGCTGCCTGTTGCTTAGTGTCTTGACACGCCTCTGAACGGGTGTCAAATGGATGTAATCTGTCTTCCGGTGCGTCGCCACGTGCTTAGCGAGAGCCACTTAGCCATCTGAGGGCTCGACACCACATCGACAATTGACTGGTGTTGCGATGCGGTGGAGCGGTGGCCGATCGGCTCGCGTCTGCCGGGGGACGACTTGCCGGGTCTTCTTGAAGGTGCGTGCGCCTCGGTCCCCGGCAGGCACCAGGGACGCGACTGGCGCAGCTTGGGCCCATTCTGGGCCGTTGCATTGATCTTGTCGGCGTTGCTAGCTAGCGGAGGCTGCTCCTGCCGGGGTCTTGGTCTTGGATGTTGGCTTCGTCTTCTTGATGTGCTCCTTGATCTCATGAAGAGCGGCTTGTCTGGCTTGGGCTGGTCTTGACGGGGTTCTGCTACTACTACGTGTGCATAAATCAGGGGCACTGGTTACCCCATCCCTAGTGCACCGACAAATATGTTGGAAAAGTAGACCCGGGGGCCGTAGGTTTCACTAGTGGCTTCTCTCATGAGTATAGCGCACGGTGGGTGAACAAATTACTGTTGGGCAATTGATAGAAGATATAATAATCATGACAATATCCAAGGCGATGATCATTATATAGGCATCACGTCCAAGATAAGTAGACCGACTCCTGCCTGCATCTACCACTATTACTCCACACATTGACCGCTATCCAGCATGCATCTAGTGTATTAAGTTCATGGAAAAACGGAGTAATGCAATAAGAACGATGACATGATGTAGACAAGATCTATTCATGTAGGAATAGACCCCATCTTGTTATCCTTAATGGCAACGATACATGCGTGCCTTGCTGCCCCTTCCGTCACTGGGAAAGGACACCGCAAGATCGAACCGATCACACAGCACCTCTTCCCATGGCAAGAAAAATCGATCTAGTTGGCCTAACTAAACCAAAGATTCAAATAAGAAATACGAGGTTATAAGTAATCATGCATATAAGAGATCAAAGAAGACTCAAATAATATTCATGGATAGAAACTGATCATGAACTCAAAATTCATTGGATCCCAACAAACACACCGCAAAAATTTACATCAAATAGATCTCCAAGAGACCATTGTATTGAGAATCAAAAGAGAGAGAGGAAGCCATCTCGCTACTGCCTACGGACCCGTAGGTCTATGGTGGACTACTCACGCATCATCGGAGAGGCACGAATGAGGATGATGAACCCCTCTGTGATGGTGTTAGATTGGATCTCGAGGTTCTGGAACTTGCGGCGACTGGATGTGTTTTTCGCCGAAACCCTTAGGGTTTCTGGAATATTTGGGAATTTATAGGCATCAGAGGCGGTGGAGAGAGGCCCCGAGGAGGGCACAACCCATCAGGGCCCGCCGGGGGACCCCCTGGCACGCCTTGGTGGGTTGTGCTCTCCATAGCCCACCTCTCTGTCCCTTCTTTGGCCCACTGGGTCTCTTCTGGTCCAAAAAAATCTCCAAAAAGTTTCGTCGCGATTGGACTCCATTTGGTACTGATATTCTGCGAAGTAAAAAACAAGCAAAAACAACAACTGGCACTCTGGCACTATGTCAATAGGTTAGTCCCAAAAAATGATATAAAGTTTCTATAAAATGATTGTAAAACATCCAAGAATGATAATATAACAACATGGAACAAGAAAAAATTATAGATAAGTTGGAGACGTATCAACATCTCCAAGTTTAATTCCTACTCGTCCTCGAGTAGGTAATGATAAAAATAGAAATTTTGATGTGGAATGCTCCCTAACATGCTCATCTCATATTCTTTTCTTTTGCAGCATGGACATTTGGAATTTTAGATGATTCAAAGCAATAGTCTAGTTCTAACATAATGACTTCAATACTAAAGCATGCCAACAAGCAACCATGTCTTTAAAAATATCAACACTAAAGAAAGTTATCCCTAGCCCATCATGCTCAATCATTGATACATTCATGAAACACACTCAAATATTAGCTACACCCAATGCTCAAGTACGATCATAGTGCCCCCTAGTTGGTGCTTTATAAGAGAAGATGGAGACTCAAAGTAAAAATAAAATTTGCATAATGTAAATAGATAGACCCTTCGCAGAGGGAAGTAGGGATTTGTAGAGGTGCCAGAGCTCAAAGTTTAAATTGAGAGAGAAAAATATTTTGAGTGGCATGCCTTTCTTGTCAACGAAAACAACAAAGTAGTTCACAATACTTTCCATGCTAGATATATCATAGGCGATTCCCAAACAGAAAATAAACTTTATTCCTTTTTCCACCATTCTTTCACATTCCATGGCTGGCCGTATCCACGGTTGCCTTCCATACCAACACTTTCCAAGGAATTTATTATTTGACAACATAAAGTAAATATATTTTTTCATTTTGGGAATGGGCATCCCTATTAGCGCCGTACTCTCGTGCAATGAGAAGTGAATAAATACTCATCTTGAGAATAACACATCTAGCATGGACAAATATTGGACACTCCCTACCGTTTCATGAGCGGTACGAGCACACAAAAGAGAAATTTATTTTGAAAATTAGAGATGGCACATGCAAATTTGCTTGGAACGACATGGAAATACCGCATATAGGTAGGTATGGTGGACTCATAAGGCAAAACTGGGTTTAAGGATTTTGGATGCACAAGTAGTATTTCTACTTAGTACAAGTGGAGGCTAGCAAATAGATTGAGAAGCAACCAACCAAGAAACGAAAATTCAGATAAACGAGCATTGAGCATAACTAACACCGAATAATGCACCATAAGTAGGATGTAACTTCATTACATAACTATTGACTTTCGTGCATGCATAGGGAATCACAAACCTTAACACCAATATTCCTACTAATGCATAATCACTCACTAACATGACTCACATATTACTATCATCATGTCTCAAAACTATTACAAGGAATCAAGTTTAATTTGTCCAATGATCTTCATGAAAGTTTTTATTATATTCTCCTTGGGTATCTATCACTTTGGGACTAGTTTCATATATTGCCAATCCTTTTTGACAAGCTCAAACAAATCTAAGTGAAGCACATGAGCATAAAGATTTCATCTCTCAAAAAACTATAAGTGAAGCATGAGAGGATTTCTTCAAAATTTACTAACTCTCAAAATAATCTAAGTGAAGCATGAGAGTATTTCTTCAAAAGTTTCCAAGCACACCGTGCTCAAAAAGATATAAGTGAAGCACTAGAGCAATCCTATAGCTCAAAAAGTTTAAGTGAAGCATATAGAGCAATTCTAACAAATCATAGCATAATTTTGGCTCTCTCAAATAGGTGTGTCCAGCAAGGATACAAATGACAAAATAACAAGCAAAGCAAGCAAAGACTCAAATGATACAAGACGCTCCAAGCAAAACTCATGATATGTGACGAATAAAAATATAGCTCCAAGTAAAATACCTATGGTTGTTAGAAGAAAGAGGGGATGCCACTCGGGGGCATCCCCAAGCTTAGTTGCTTGTTTATCTTTGGATATATCTTGGGGGTGCTGTAGCATCCCCAAGCTTGGGATCTTTTCACTCCTTATTCCTTCATCCATCGTGATCTCACCCAAAACTTGAAAACTTCAATCACACAAAACTCAACAAAATCTTCATGAGATCCGTTAGTATAATAAAGCAAATCACTACTTTAGGTGCTGTTGCAAACCAATTCATATTTTATTATTGCATTATACCTACTGTATTTTAACTTCACCATGGCTCATACCCTTCAATACAACCCATAGATTCATCAAAACAAGCACATAATGCAACGAAAACAGAATCTGTCTTAAACAGAACAGTCTGTAGCAATATGTACTCTAACCATACTTCTGTAACTCTAAAAATTCTAAAACATTAGGACAACGTAAAGAATTTGTATAGCAATACTGTGTCAAAATTTCAGCTCAATATCACGTTCCAGTAAAAAAATGAAAATTCGAACACAGGAGGCAAAGTTTCTGTTTCAGATTCAGCATCGCTTCTACTCATCTTATGAATCATCCTAAAGGCTCTACTTTGCACAAACACTAAATAAAACATAAAAACACAATCCTAACAGAGAAAGAACTGTGTCAACACTCAAAAACAGAAAGAAAAGGATGAAAATAAATTTATTCATTGGGTTGCCTCCCAAGAAGCGCTATCGTTTTACGCCCCTAGCTATGCATAATGATTTCAATGATGCTCACATAAAAAGTAGTAATTGAAATATGCAAGAGAGCATCATGAATCTCATGACAAGCACATTTAAGTCTAACCCAGTTCCTATGCATAGGAATTTTGTGAGCAAACAATTCATGGGAACAAGAATCAACTAGCATAGGAAGGCAAAACAAGCATAACTTCAAAACCTTGAACATATAGAGAGGAAACTTGATATTATTGCAATTCCTACAAGCATATGTTCCGCCCTCATAATAAATTTCAGTAACATCATGAAGGAATTCAACAATATAAATATCACATAAATCATTCTTTTCATGATGCACAAGGATAGAATTTTCATTACTCTCCACATAAGAAAATTCATTTTCATCCCTGGTAGTGGGAGCAAACTCAACAAAATAACTATCATGAGGCACTTGATTGACATAACCACATTGCAAATTAAAACCAAGATGATAAGTTTCATGGTTATCATTAATCATTATAGCATACATGTCATCACCATCATCATAAATAGGAGGCATGCAATCATAATAAATTTGCTCATCAAAACTTGGGGGACTAAAAATATCATCTTCATCAAACATAGCATCACCAAGCGTGTGGCTTTGCATATCATTAACATAATTGACATTGATAGAATTTATAGTAACATCATTGCAATCATGCTTTTCAATCAAGGAGCTATCATGAATCACCTTATAAATTTCTTCTTTCAACACTTCATCAAAATTTTCATATTCATGATTTTCAAACAAAACTTCATAGCGATAATCAAGCGCACTCAACTCACTAGCAATTGGTGTCGGTGTCAAAACCGGCGGATCTCGGGTAGGGGGTCCGGAGCTATGAGACTAGGATCGATGGGTAACATGGGACGAAGGAGACGATGTTTTACCCAGGTTCGGGCCCTCCTATGGAGGTAAAACCCTACGTCCTGCTTGGTTGTATTGATGTGTATGAAGATTACAGAGTCGATCTACCTCGAGATCAAGTAGCCAAAACCCTAGATGAGCTTGTCTGCCCTCTACAATCTAAACCCTCCGGTTTATATAGACACCGGGGGTACCTAGGGTTTACACATGATAAATCTCTAGCCGGAAGTAAAGACGCCGATCCTCTCA
This sequence comes from Elymus sibiricus, assembly GCA_039707655.1. Classification (NCBI taxonomy): domain Eukaryota; kingdom Viridiplantae; phylum Streptophyta; class Magnoliopsida; order Poales; family Poaceae; genus Elymus; species Elymus sibiricus. Next base: position 279,537,481 of record CM077665.1, read on the forward strand.
TCTTGACTTGGAGTGCACGCCGCGTCTTCGGAGGTTTCCTTCTAGAACATGGGATCGCCGCATATCCGGCCATTCCTGTGACAATCAGAGAGCGGCCCACCAAGCCGGCCTGTGAGAGATAGGCCGGCGGCTCGAGGACCCCTTATTCCAGGACTCCCTCAGTACCCCCGAACTAGCCTCCAACGCCAGGGGTCATGACACGAGAGATTCGCGTGATCAGAGTCTTCGGCTTGCGGGGCGAGTTATTTTCCCCCCTTATGATTGGCTGGCTCTAGTCCGGCCGCCGATGATACGTAGTTATCCGAACATGTAGTTATCCAGACGCCATAAGTTGTTTAACCTCGAAGGCCAAACGTCAAAGTGTGAACAGTATTTCCTGACAACCTTTCTGACGAAGGGTCGTGGCCCGTCACGGCCGCTGAGCCAGTTACCAAAGCTCGATTCGCGGTTCGAGGCCGTTTCTCCATTGGCACGTCTTATCAACGCGTAGATCGTGTCCCGTTTATTATGGGATATGTTCAATGTCCTGGGCTATCCCACGCGCGCATAACGGCATGATTGTTTCGAGAAGCGGCGAGGCCTGCGGCGCAGTAAGTGGGAGGCTCTTGGTATTATGGCACCCCATAAAAGGGAGAAAACCCCCAAGGCCTATTCACGTTCCAAATCCGCGCCCTCCGCCTCCTCAACCATTCCAATCTCCGAGAGTCCAGATCTAGCTCTTCCACAATTTCCTCTCCGAGCTCGGCCCTGGCTGGTTCCGGCTCCATGGGCAAGTGGGAGGTTTCCTCCGTCACCGACAACGACTTCCAAGAGCTCAAGTGTGCCGGCTACCTCTCCGCCGATATCACCCACCGCGCCCCAGAGGCGAACCAGGTGGTGCCCACACCGAAGCCGGGCGAGAGGGTGGTGTTCGTCCCCCATTTCATCTGGGGACTGGGCTTTCCGCTCCACCCCTTTGTCAGGGGCCTCATGTTCTTTTATGGGCTGGATTTCCATGACCTCCCCCCAAACTCCTTCATGCACATCTCGGCGTTCATCACCGTTTGTGAAGCTTTCCTGCGGGTACAGCCGCACTTCGGCCTATGGCTCAAAGTATTCAATGTCAAGCCGAAGATAGTTGCGGGCGCGCATGCGGATTGTGGAGGGGCGGTGATCAGTAAGCTCCCCCGTGTCGAGTGGCCGGATGGCACCTTCATCGACACGGTCAAGATCTGGCAGAAGGAATGGTTCTACATCACCGAACCAAGGAGCGCGGACTGGGCGGCACCTGCCGAGTTCAGATCCGGACCCCCCGCGAGGCTAACCTCGTGGCTCAAGAAAGGCCTTGACTGGGGGTCGGCCGCAGAGGTAAGATCGCTGTAGAAGTGCATCTCCTCGATGATCGAGGCCAAGATCGAGCTGGTCAACGTGGTCCAGGTCATGCTCCGCCGCCGAATCCTCCCCTGCCAGCATCGGTCCTCTCCAATGTGGGCTCACCAGCTCGGGGACCCGGCCATCGTGCGTCACTTCTTCCGCACTACGCACGAGAAATTGTGGAAGGCACTGTTCAAGCCCCAGAAGAGCTGGCCGACCAAGGAGGAGGACACCGGTCTTGACGCCGAAACTCCTGCCACCAAGGTATGACGAAACTTCTAATTCTTCGGTTCTGTTTTTTGACAAAAACCTGACCCCCTTCTCCCTCATCTTCACAGAAATGGCTGAACAAGGCCGTGCAAATTGACTATCCGGCCCCGCAGCCTGAAGACCCTCGATCGGATCTGTTGGCGGAGATGCTCGTCGTGGCGCCGTATTTGGCGCCAGAGAAGAAGGAGAAGAAGAAAGAAGAGAAGAAGGAGGCCCGAGAGGGTCTTCGTCAAAGGGGTCTTCCAGACTCTAAGTCCGAGGAGACCCATGCTTCTTCTACTCACGAGGAAGAGCACGAGGACGAGGGGGAGTGTGGTTCCCCCCTCACAAGGAAAAGGGCGGCGTCGGCGGACGCCGCGGAGGATCTACCTCCTTCGGCCCCGAAGAGGACATGCCGAACAAAGGCAGTCTTGGCCGATGATAACTCGGACTCCGATGAGGAGTCTGAGTCTTTTGAGAGGGTTCCCCGAAGGAACCCAAGGGCAAAGCCCAAAGCCCAGAGGTATGAATCCGAAGACCCTCTGGATTACTTATATAGAGCTTTTGATGCCTAACGGATGAGCGTCTTTCAATTTGCAGCCCCCCACGCGATCTCCCCACCGATCAAGTTTCAGACGGGGAGTCTCCGCCCGCCGAACTGGCGGAAAGTGGGACTGCGTCACACCCTACGCCTCCTGAGGTCTCGAAAGAGGCCGCGGAGGTGTTATCGCGCCGGGCTCCTTCTGAGCCGAACACCGGCGGCGGGGGTGACGACGTTATGGCTGAGGTTAATACCTCGGCCGCCGAAGACCAGGAGAAGGAAACTCCCCTGGCAACTGAAGAGGAGGACCGGCGTTCAGCCCAGCCACCCCCCCCGCGAGGACATCTCCGGAGCGCTCTACGCCTCCTGAGGTGCCAGCCCAATCCCCGACCGGAGGGAGGGTTGGCGGGTCGACTCTCGGTGCCGCCCATGACTGGGTGGCCGACCATGATGGAGGAAGCTTTATTCGGCTCCTCCATTGCCGAAGATGACCGCGCCCTTATGGGTGCGGTTTTGCAAGGCATTCAGTCCGTAGATAGCGGACTGAAAGAGGCCTTCAACGGTCTCCTGACGGGCTTCAAGGTGAGCCACGTAATACTCTTTCTTCCCGAAAAGGTTAACTTACCGAATTTATGCAACTCTTATAAGTGTAGTAGCCCCCGAGCCCTGGGTGTGTTTGAAAAAACCCACCCGGGGGTCAAATGCCAGAATATTAGAAACGATGCTCAAGGCACCCTTTGACCTTTACTACTCTGAGAGCTCCGAGGATTACTTAGCAGAGGGTCTTAATCCGACAGATCGAGAGTTTTAATACACATAAGTTGTTTTTGTAGGCCTCGTCATCGGCAGCGACCTCCAACGCTGTGGAACTTGCCGAGCTAAACTGGAAGCTCAAGAGCTCCGATGAGGAGCTCGATCGCCTGAACAAGAGGTTTGACGAGACTCAAGGTGAGTTCAAATTGTACCATTCGGTCTACCGTCTATCCTCATTGATTGAGGTATTCGGATTGTTATTCCTAAGTGTTATTTTGCTCATTGTTACCGCAGCCATGGCCAAGGAGGTCGACAACCTCAAGGCCGAGTTGGCAAAGGAGAGGCAGGAGGCCACGGATGAGAAGGCGGCGGCCGAACGAGCGGCGGCCGACCTGTCCGCGTTGAAGGCCGTGAGCGACCGACACGAGGCCCGGGTGGTAGAGGTGCAGCTGGAGCTCAAGGATGCCAGCACGAAGTGCGAGGCCCTTGAGCAAAAGAACGAGGACCAGGCCACCGAACTATCCTCGCTGAAGTCCGAGCTCAAATCAGAGCGATTTGATAGGTGGTTCTTTGAAGAAGAACTCCGCCAAGTCAGGGCGATTGCAGATGGTAAGCCATACTTACTGCAGTGTGCCTTTGGTGGTAATAGGTTTGCATTGCTCACCCGGGTGTGGCGTTCCTCAGGCGCTTTTATGGACTTCCCGAGGAGTGCAATGAACGCGAACAGATACTTCGCCTCTCGGGATGGGGATGTCGAGCGTCGGCTGTTCTGGGCACAATTTCAAGCCCCCGAGCATCCTCCCCTCCTGAGCAAGCAGATGAAACAATTGATGGAGCTGCACAGGATGGCGGAGCCAGCCATGAGGGACCTCTGCATCCGGCTGTGGCCTGCAGAGCCGTTGCCGAGCAGTTACTTCGGCTTGGTGCAGAAACTGTGCGACGCTGCGCCTCAGATTGACGCTATAAAGCGTTCGACATGCATCGAGGGATCTCGGATGGCCTTTGCAAGGACGATGGTACACTGGCCGAAGATCAAGCCGACCGAGATGGCCACCGCACCTCCGCCCCCTGGAAAGGAGCATAGACGCCCCGAGAAATACTTTGCCACTGTGATGGATGGTGCTCAGACGATAGAAGCTCAATGCCCTAAGGACGTAATGTATGAATGAACGTTTTGTCATGTATCCGATGACTGTTCCGCTTTATAATGCGATTGCATGGTTTATCATGTCTTTAAGCTTTGTATTATTTTGACTCCTGTGTGGCCGTTTTATCTGAAAGTTGCGAGTCGTCGGCTTCAACCCCCATGTAGATACTACACGAGGTGTTTCTACCTCTGCACTGTGACCCTTAGCCGATGTGTCGGTGCCCGAAGGCGGTAGTGCGAGGGGAACAAGGCAATCGGACTATGTTGCTTTAGTGCTTTCACTTAGCCGTAGGAGCTTGACTGCGGGGGCTGATGACCAGCCCCCAGTGTTGTGTGATATTCGGATACACCGAGGTTTAAACCAGCATCACATGGTTTGTAATAGTACAAACCCTTCGTATAACACGGAATAACCTCTATCGATTTTTAGTTTGACACTTATGCTCGGATTGCAAAACAATTCTCGCTTATTATGACAGTCAGTTTTCGGCTTTCTCCACTGAGGTACTTGACCAGGCGAGCTGGAAGCACAATCGCAGTGGTTCTCCCTTTACCCTTTTAGCCGAACGGGCGGAACGTAAGAGGGCAAACACAGGAGCCGGGCAACCCAACCATTGACACAAGACATAATTCGGAACCAATTCATATAACGCGACATCCGAGGCGCCGAACACATAAACAATAGTGCGGGGTGATGCTTAGGGTAATTTTTATAGTCAAGCCCCCGGTCTATTAGCCGGTCGCATCGTAATATGTACCTAACAACTTTGCTATCGGCGTCGGTGAGCAGAGTGCAGAGTATGTGACATAAGATACATCGAGGAGGCCGTAAAAGATGGTCTTTATTTCTGATCAATTCTTACAACTCAAACTGCCGAAGCAACTGTTACAGGTATGTTGAAATGAGGAAAATAAAGCTTACAAAGGAGAGTTTTTACCCGGCGTCTTTGATAAGTGCCTTGACGTCCTCAATTTGCCCTGTCACATATCTGCTCCTTTGCTCCTGAGGGGGTTGCGTTCCTTTAAAGGTGATTGATATCGGTGAACGGACCTTGGGAAGAAGATCTTGAGAAGTCGCCGAAGTGTGGATGAGCTTGACGCGTGAAAGGTCCTAGATGGTACCTGTGGCTTGTCCGAAGACATTTGCTGGCAGCAGTTCGGTCCAGCCGAACACTTTGCCTTTCATTGTGGGTCCCCACAGTAGCCATGGTATTTTGAGCGCGGAGTTGTGCCTTCTCGGCACATATTTTACGGGAACTAGGGCTGTGCTGTGGGGTGCGTATCCCTATTTTGGTTGGGCGGAAGATGATTCCGGGAGTTCGGTTTGAGACCGAACTCGCTTGCTATCATGTCGTGCCTTTATGGCTGTTTTGGGCGCCGGCCTACCATCGCCGTACTGGAATTCAGCTGCCAGGGCCGCTGTATGCTCCTCAGTTCGGAGAGAGCGCTCTGTGTTGCCATTGACAGTAATGATCCCCCTGGGCCCGGGCATCTTGAGCTTTAGGTACACGTAGTGGGGGACGGCGTTAAAGCGAGCAAACGTCGTGTGGCCGAGTAGGGCGTGATAACCGCTGCGAAACAGGACAATGTCGAAGATCAACTCTTCGCTGCGGAAGTTATCGGGCGAGCCGAACACTACTTCCAGATTCACGGTACCCGAGCAGCGGGCTTCGACACCTGGGATCACTCCTTTAAAGGTAGTGTTCCTGGGTTTGATCCTTAAAGGATCTATACCCATCTTTTTCACCATGTCTGAGTAAATCAGATTAAGGCTACTTCCTCCGTCCATGAGGACTCTAGTGAGGTGATACCCATCGATAATGGGGTCTAGGACGAGGGCTGCCGAACCTCCGTGACGCATACTGGTTGGATGATCCCACCGATCAAAGGTGATCGGGCAAGCCGACCATGGGTTATACTTCGGGTCTACGGGCTCTATGGAGTAGACCTCTCGAAGGGCGCACTTCCTCTCCTTTTTTGGTATGTGAGTGGCATATATCATGTTCACAGTTTTTACCTCTGGAGGGAACTGCTTTTGTCCTCCATTGCTTGGACCGCGGGGCTCGTCATCGTCCTCGCTGCGTGGGCTCTTGCCTTGCTCCCCGGTTGCGAGTTTGCCAGCTTGTTTGAATACCCAACAATTACGGTTGGTGTGGTTAGCGGGCTTGTCGTGGGTGTCGTGGATCTGGCATGGCCTATCCATGATTTTGTCCAGCGTGGTAGGTCCGTCCCTATTACCTTTAGAAGGTTTCTTCCGCTGTCCGGATTTTGGATTGCGGAAACCGGCATTGACGGCCGTGTCCTTCGCACCGCCGTTGTTGTGCTGACGTTTGTTTTTGTTGTTCCGTGGTTTTCCGTTTGCATCCCGAACTTTGGAGGTGCCGGGGTCTTCGGGGTTGTGGCTTCATCGAGCTAGCCAGTTATCCTCACCCGCGCAAAAGCGGGTCATAAGTGAGGTGAGGGCGTACATTGTCCTCGGCTTGTCCTGGCCGAGATGACAAGCTAATCACTCGTACCGGATGTTATGTCTGAAGGAGGCTATTGCCTCGGCGTCCGGGCAGTCAACGATCTGGTTTTTCTTGGTCAAGAACTGATTCCAGAATTGCTGAGCTGATTCTCCTGCTTTCTGGACAACATTGCTCAAGTCGGAGGAGTCCGGTGGCCGGACATAAGTGCCCTGGAAATTAGATCAGAAGGCATCCTCGAGCTTTTCCCAGCTCCCGATAGAATTCTTAGGGAGACTGTTTTACCAGTGCCGAGCTGGCCCCTTTAGTTTTAGGGGCAGATACTTGATGGCGTGGAGATCATCTCCTCGTGCCATATGAATGTGGAGGAGGAAGTCCTCAATCCATACGGCTAGGTCTGTTGTCCCATCGTATTGTTCTATGTTAATGGGTTTAAACCCTTCAGGGAACTGATGCTGCATCACCTCGTCTGTGAAGCACAGTGGGTGGGCAGCGCCTCTGATCCGAGCTATGTCATGCCTATGATCGGCGGTAGGTCGGGCCCGGTATTTTTCCCGTCCTCTATCGTGGCGGTCGAGCCAAGATCAGTGCCCATCCCGTCTAGCGCCGTGGGGGGGGGGGGAGTGCCCTCTAGATCCATAGATGGAACTTGTGCGGCCTGCTCTATAATCTAGGTCCTGTCGTAAGTCATACCTGTCTTCAGGTTCTGCTGGCTTCTTTCTTCGCCTACGGGGTACCGCAGGTCTGTACTCGAACTCGCCGGCGCTTCTATCCTGTCCTCGGGGAGGGCGGTCCGACCGGTCGTGCGGAGTATGCCTGGGAGGTGATGTTTCAAGGGCCTCATCATCGAATTGCGGCAGCAGCCGCCAGCGCGGGTAGCTCTTGGGTTGGTCCGGTAGTTCGGTATCATACCCTTCTTCGGCAGCCATGACCCTCGTCCATCTATCATTGATGGTATCTTGTTCGGCTTTGAGCTGCTGTTGTTTTGCCTTCAGGCTTCGGGCGGTGGCTAGAAGCTGCCGCCTAAACCGTTCCTGATCCGCAGGGTTTTCGGGGACGGTGAAGTCTTCGGCTTCCAGGAGGTCTTCCTCCTCGACAGGGGGAAGGTAGTTGTCATCCTCAGAATCATTAGGATCGTCGGTGTCACGCCGATCTTCTGGCATTTCCTGGTCCTCCAGTGGCTGTTCGGGGGCTTCAGGGTCGCCGAGGTCTTCCGGGGTGTCATTTTCCCCGGTGCCTGCAATGGCTGCAGTTCCCTTGTTTGCCTTAGATCGTTTGCGCTATTTCCGGCGCCTTGACGGTGCCTCACCGGATTTATCGACGCTCTTCTTAGGGGTGCGATCACCCTTATCGTCGGGGGTGTCTACCGTGTAGACGTCGTAGGTGGAGGTGGCAGTCCATCGCCCAGTGTTGACAGGGGCGGGGGCGCCGTCCTCTTCATCCTTGTCTTCTGCCTCCTCGGAGGCGTAGTCCAACATATCGGTTAAGTCTTTGATAGTGGCTACCAAGTGGGTGGTGGGTGGGTTGAAAAATTCCCAATGACCTGCCTCCAGACCGATCTGGGTCGAGGTCGGGTCGTCTGTGATTTTCATTGACAGGATCCGATCCAGCGCCTCGATGAACATCGAGAGCTTGATCGGATCGATCTGCCTAGGACTTTCGGAGTTGATGTCCAACGTGTCCGTAAGAAGAGTGTGTTCGGCAGGGGCCGACCCCGATCCTCAAGTACTGTAACCGGATCCGGACTAAGAGCCAGATCATCGGTAGGGATAGACCCGAGGGCGGAGTCGAGAAGGAGATCCGAAGTTAAGGCTTCGGAGACTTCGGGCTCGTCAGATGAGATTGCGAGCCCAGCGAATGAAAGATCGCCCCGGGAGTCTACAGAGAACTCTAGGTTCCCGAATCTGATCTCCTCATCGGGGACGAGACTCCCGATCCGGCCAGGGTGGCTGGTCGGGTCGGCGTGTAACACGATGCTGCCGACAGCGAAAATCTCTGGAATTATTGCATGAAAGGACATACTTACGAGCATCTTTGAAAAGAGTAGGCCAATAAAAACCAAATTGTAATACCTTGTGTGTAGTTCGGTCACTGGCATGGTGTCCTCCATAAGCTTCGGAATGACATTTCTGAAGAATCTGTTCCTATTCTTGCTCAGGTACACATCGTCTAATAATACCATCTACTCCCTTTTTGTGGGGCATCCCAAAAGTAATGTCGTAGGTCATAAAAGAATTTTTTGTTTTATTGATATGTGAAACTAGGTGGGATGTATTTAGCAACATTATAATTAGCATAATCAGCATACCAAGGAGCACTACGTGAAGTATTTATAGCAGCAAGTTGTTCATCAGGAAAGCTATCATCGATAGGAAGTTGGTCATCAAGAACATTTTCCATCCTAGACAAGTTATCTGCTACGCGATTTTCAGCTCCTTTTCTATCAATGATATGCAGGTCAAACTCCTGAAGTATAAGTACCCACCTAATAAGCCTAGGTTTAGCATCTTTATTTTCCATAAGGTATTTAATAGCAGCATGATCGGTGTGAATAGTTACTTTGGAATCGACAATGTAGGGTCCAAACTTATCACAAGCAAAAACAACTGCTAAAAATTCCTTTTCAGTGGTAGCATAATTCCTTTGGGCAGAATCTAGAGTTTCGCTAGCATAATGGATAACATTTTACTTCTTGTCTACTCTCTGCCCTAGAACAGTGCCAACAACATAATCACTAGCATCACACATAATTTCAAAAGGTAGGTTCCAATCAGGTGGTTGAACAATAGGTGCAAAAATTACCTTAAGTATTTGAAAAGCTTCTACACAATCATCATCAAAAACAAAAGGAACATCTTTTTGAAGAAGATTAGTTAACGGCCTAGAAATCTTAGAGAAATCTTTAATGAAACGCCTATAAAACCAGCATGACCAAGGAAACTTCTTATACCTTTGATATCTTTCGGGCATGACATTTTCTCTATCGCATCAACTTTAGCCTTGTCTACCTCAATACCTCATTCAGAAATTTTATGCCCAAGCACTATGCCTTCATTAACCATAAAGTGGCACTTCTCCCAGTTGAAGACAAGACTAGTTTCTTCACATCTCTGCAAAACTCGATCAAGATTGCTCAAGCAGTCATCAAAAGAAGTCCCATAGACAGAAAAATCATCCATAAAAACCTCAACAATCTTTTCACAAAAGTCAGAGAATATAGCAGTCATACATCTTTGAAACGTAGCAGGTGCATTGCATAAACCAAAAGGCATACGTCTATAAGCATAAGTTCCAAATGGACATGCAAAGGTAGTTTTCTCTTGATCTTCTTTTGACACAGGTATTTGAGAAAATCCAGAATATCCATCAAGAAAACAAAAGCGGGTGTGCTTGGATAATCTTTCTAACATTTGATCGATAAAAGGCAAGGGGTAATGATCTTTCTTAGTAGCTTTATTTAATTTTCTAAAATCAATTACCATCCTATAACCAGTTACAATTCTTTGTGGAATAAGCTCATTCTTATCATTAGGGACAACAGTAATACCTCCTTTCTTAGGAACACAATGAACATGACTTACCCACCTACTATCAGCAATAGGATAGATTATACGTGCCTCTATAAGCTTTATTATTCCAGTTCTTACCACTTCCTTCATCTTAGGATTTAAGCGGCATTGGTGATCAATAACAGGTTTAGTGTCTGGTTCCATATTAATCTTGTGCTAACATAGAGTGGGCCTTATGCCCTTTAGGTCATTGAGAGTATATCCAATAGCAGCCCTGTGCTTCCTCAGAGTTTTAAGTAATCTTCTTTCTTCATGCTCTGAAAGGTTAGCACTGATAATAACATGATATATCTTCTTTTCATCAAGATAAGCATATTTCAAAGTATTAGGTAAAGTCTTTAATTCAAACACGGGATCTCCTTTAGGTGGAGGAGGATCCCTAAAATATCAACTGGTAAGTTGTGTTTGAGAATAGGTGTTTGTTCGAGGAGACTCCTATCTATTTCCCTCCTTTCATTAATTTGCATATCATTCTCATGGTCTAACAAATATTGTTCTACAGGATCAGTAGGAGGTACGACAATAGAAGCAAGACCAATCATTTCATCTTTACTTGGTAATTCCTTCTCATGCATTTGATTAGTAAACTTGGAGAAATTAAATTCATGAGACACATCACCAAATCTTATTTTAACCTTTTCAGTACCACAATTGATTTCAGCAATAATAGTGTTCAATAAAGGCCTACCGAATATAATGGGACAAAAGTTATATCTTGTTTTGAACCAAGAACTAAGAAATCAGCGGGGTACTTGACCTTTCCACATAAAACTTCAACATCTCTAACAATCCCAAGTTGCGAAATAATGTCTCAGTTTGCAAGTTTAATAGTAACATCAATATCTTCAATAGTAGTGGGTGATATGTCATTCATAATTTCTTTATATAAGGTGAACGGTATAGCATTGACACTAGCACCTAAGTCACACAAGCCATGATAACAATGATCTCCAATTTTAACTGAGACAACATGCATGCCTATGACTGGCTTATTCTTATCGAGCTTATCTCGCTCGTTTCTAATAGGTTTTGCAATTCTAGCAGCTTCATCACAGAGGTAGATAACCTGACCATCAATATTATCGACTAATAGGTCCTTAATCATAGCAACTTTAGGTTCAACATTTATTTGTTCTGGAGGGGTAGATGTCCTAACATGACTTTCATTTACCATAGTTGTAACTTTAGCATGTTCCCGAATTCTAACAGGAAAAGGAGGTTTCTCAATGTAAGCATTGGGAACAACAAGATCAGCATGACTAACAATTATCTCCTCTTTCTCAATTTTAAGTGGTGTCTCTAATGGTGGTTTGATGGGAGGATGATATTTAAACCCCTTTTCTTTGGGAAGATCAACTTGAATAGCAAATGATTCACATAAAGTAGCTACTATTTCGGAGTCAATACCATATTTGTTGCTAAACTCATGAAAGGTGTTGGTTTCCATAAAAGATTTAACACAATCAAAACTAAGTTTTATATCTAAGTCGTTACCTTTGTCGAGCTCCCAATCTTCAGAGTTGTGTTTAATTCTTTCCAAAAGATCCCATTTGAATTCAATAGTTTCATTCATATATGAGCCTGAGGAAGAAGAATCCAATAATTTTTTATCATCCCGAGAAAGTCGAGCATAAATTTTTTGTATAATCATTTCTTTTGGAAGGCCATGGTTGGGGCAAGTGTGCATCATAGATTTAAGCCTCCCCCAAGCTTGAGCGATGCTTTCTCCCTTGCGAGGCCAAAGGTTATATATATAATTCCAATGACGGTGAACTAGATGCATTGGGTAAAACTTCTGATGAAATTCCAGCTTCAAGCGATTCCAATCCCATGATTTAATATTATCCAATAGCCTATACCACATTAATTCTTTTCCCTCCAAATATAAATGGGAAATTTTCTTCTTAACTTCATCCCTAGACAAACCTGCAAGCTGAAATAATCCACAAACCTCATCGACGAATATAAATGGGAAATCAGGATGAGTCGTACCATCATAAGGATCAGACAATAGTTTTTCAAGCATACCCGACGGAATCTCATAATAAATATTTTCAGTAGGTGCAGTAGGTGGAAGAACAATTTCCTCATCTTCCATTCAGGGTGAAGATGCCCCAAACAAGCCACTCAAAGGGTGACCTATCACACCCTGTGATTTGCCTCATGACTAAGTTAACATGACTCAAAAATTAGGGCCAATTAAAACTTTTTGAGTGCATATGAATACTTGACTTGTGTGCTATTTGCTTGCTTGCTGGTGCTCTATATTCATAAAACTCCCTCCTACTCTCAAAACTCTTTTCCTTGATCTAAACTCTTGTCCAATGATCATACCATGTGTATAGGACCTAAAACTATTTTTATCAAAATTTATTTTGACCAAAAAGGGTTTATTCAAAGTAGGTTTTCAGAAACCCCTGAGTTGAGGTTTGCACTGCAAGTCCTCAAATTACGGTGGATTTTTTCCCCCAAAGACTTTATTTGAAACCTACCATATATAAGACTTACCAAAAACACAAAATAATAATTTTAAAGATTATTTTACTATTTTATTTAAAGGCTTTTTCTTAAGGCCAGAAATGGATTTTCATAGGGAAAAAATATTTAAATGCTTTGAAAATATTTGAGAAAATTTAGGGAAACTCAGTGGACATATATTGTCCATATATAAGAGTTTCAACACATGGTCATGTTCAAAATATTGGACAAAACCCTCCAAAACCCTTTCTGCTTAAATCAAGCATTTGAAATATTTCTATAAGAAATATTCTCAAATAAATCCAAGAAAATTCTAGCATGTCACATATGACATATGTGATCATCTTGCCAAGTTTCATCTCAATCACAACTATTTTGGTTCACTAAAATATCCCAAAACCCTCTCTGTCCAGAATCATATTTGAACAACTTTACATTGTGAAGTTTGTCCTATTGACCCCAAACTTTGTGGGCATGTTTCAATCCCCAAATAATGACGTTAAACAAAGTGGTGCATCAAGTAGATTAGTTTGGCCTAACTGGATCTACAGAAACCTGATTCTGTTGAATTCTAGGGTTCACAAAGTTTGCATTATCAACTTTTCTCTATTGAGCTCAAAACTTGTGATCCATCTCATTTTTACCCACCATTTGATCCTGTTAAATATCATGGCAAGTAGACTACATCTACTAGCCCAAACACAGCACAAACACCTTCTGGCCATTTCTAAAAGCTACTGTTTTCACCACTTTTACTATTCCCCTTGCTCCCAAATTTTTACCACAAACTCTCGTAGCCCTCTTCCACCCCCAGTAAAATCCTCATGGGCATAGCTCAATGATTGAGGGGTAAAACCTCCATTTTTACCCCCTGGACATCACCCATTTCTCTCCCTCTCAACTTTTCTTCTACCCTATGGCACCTCCAGAGCACCCATTAACCTTAGGTGCCTTGTTTGAGTTCCCCTGGATCCCCTGGACGCAAGTGGCCACGCCCAAAGTGCCAAAAGCATGCCCTGGCATGCAGAGCTCGCGCTCTGGAGCGCGCTACAGTGCGCACCCGCACTGTAGCCGGCGACCAATCCCTTCCCCCGACAGCCTCGAGCCCCCCTCCTCGCCAGCAGCACCACCTCGACGTCCGGGACATGCAACTGTCCAGTCCCCCTTCTCTCTCCCCCTCTGCTGGTTCCCTCGCACGCGCGCCATGGCCGCCCGGGAACTCCAACCCGAGAGCTCACACGCGCGAGCCCTGTCGGCTCCCCGCTCCTTCCTATCCGTTCCCTCGTCGTGGACCACATCCACGAAGCCCATAGACACGCTCCCGCGCCCCCCCGTGCCCTCCAGCAACGGCAGTGGCCGAGCCGGCGCACGAGAACGCAGTGCACCGTCGCCCTTCCTATAGAAGTCGCCCCCCGAGCCCCTCTGCGCTCCCTTGGCTCTCTCTCACTCTCTCTAGCCTCCCAGCACTCCCCAATCTCCCTCTCCTCCTCTGCATCGACGGCAATGGCCGGAGCCTTGCCGACGGCCTCCGCTCGAATTCGATATCTCTCGTGCCCCTCCTCTCCTTGAAGCTACGCCATGGCATCGCCTGCATCACCACGAACCGCCTCCGCGCTCCATCTCTTCCTCTCCCTGGCTATGGCATCGTGCCCATCATCACCGATGGCAGCTTCCGCCATGGCCAATGCCTTGGGCAACCTCGACCTCTCCCCGAGGCCTAGGACCACCCAGATGGATGCGGGGCTCTCTCCCGAGCACTCCGGTGGCCATAGCATCTCCGGAGATGGGCCTGTGTCGCCGGAGCAACGCCGGCGCACGCTCAGCCTCCCTGCCTCTCCTCTGCCGAGCGGGAGGTGGAGGAAGAACCCAACAGGTGGGGCCCACCTGTCAGCCACTAAGGCCCGGGCCCCCCGGTTTAAGTGGAAGCGCCCCGTCGCTTCCCGCCTCCCTGCTTAGGAGGCGTTCTCCGTAGAGTGCGCCGTCGACGTGGCCTCGGTCTCCCGCGCGGTTGAGCAACTGGGCCGGCCTAGTAGCGGCTCCGCCCGTTGAGCTGCGCGGCCCACTGGCTTGAGCCCGTTAGGTATAACCATTTCCCCTTTTTCTTTTATCAGGAACTTCCAAAAAACATAGATAAATAGGTATTACTCCTAATGACATGATTCCAACTCCTGAATTTTTTCTAAAACTCCAAACTATATAATAGTGCAACTTCCATATTTTTCCACCACAAGTTTTTGTACTGTTCAAATTGAAATTCAAATTTGAACTATGGGATGACCAACTTGTAAAATTCCTAGAACATCCAAATCAACTCCAAATGGAGTGATTCCAATTTCTAGGTGCTCTAAATATCATCCCTTATTTATCAAGCCATGGTTAACATTTTTATCATGCATTGATTCTGCTGGATCAAATTAATAGCCCCATTTTTCATTATTGCCTTCTTAGGAAATTCATAGGAAATTCATCTCAAATCCAAATCCAGTGAAACCACTTCCCACATGCTTCTAAATTCATGACCTATTTAATGAGTGCCTCCACTCATTTTTACAAAAATACTTTCTGTGAATTCCTTATAGGATCATCATTCTTTCTTTCCCGTCCTTTTGGCCTTTCCAAAAGCCCTTGTTGTTGCAACACAAGTAGACCCTATTTAGGTATTTTGCTTAAAACCAGAGATGTCCTAGAAAAATAAATCTCCTATTTATAGAGCACTTTTATTTTCTGCTTGCTGTGTTGCTTATTGCGGTTGTGTCTGACGATAGTTGATGAAGTAGATGAGGTGCACGGAGTGGACGAGAAGCGTGTGAAGACCTCGAAGATGTTGCTAAGCCAGGCAAGCAGCCCTTTGACCATGACTAAGAACCTTTTTTTATTGCATGGCATATAGCACTTATTCCCGTGATGTTGATCATGTTGGTGTGGTAACCACTTCGGTGGGATGCCTCCGATACTTTACCGTTGATACTTGCATCGTGCATGACCCTACCATTCTTATGAGGGTTGTGCGGGTGGGAGTAGTTAGGTTGATTAGTAGATGCTACGCAAGTGGGATCGGGAGTATGCATGGTGATGGAAACAAAAATGATTTCAAAGACTTTTCAAAAACCCCGTCGGGTGGCACTAATGCCCAAGGGAGATGAAGTTGAGCTAGGTAACCACTTGACAAAGAAGTGGTGTACCGGAGCAAGTTGTGTGTGTGTGTTTTCGAAAACGGAGAGATTTAAGATCTGCTGACCATCCCAACCTTACATGTACAACCACTCTACCCCTATATGGGAAGGGGCTTTGTTGATTACTTTGGTCGATGCTGACAAAGAGCCCGTATTACTAGTGGCGGGAGCGACGTGGTCACTCTCGATACGGGGTCGTGCCTGGTAGGGCGACCATGCGCTGTCTATACACGCACCGAGCACACCGTTGTGTTCCTTCATGGATGGTACTATGTAGAGCAAGGCTCGTGTTTGTACATCGTGAAGACGTGGACCAACGAGTGGACTCTTTGTTTAGTATCGTCAGGGGAAAGGCATTGTTCGGGGTGCTTACCTCGGGTATGTAATATTCCGTGAGTCGTGAATGACATGGAAGTTCCCCGAGTCTTGTGGGTAAAGTGTGCAACCTCTGCAGAGTGTAAAACTATTCGAATAGCCGTGTCCACAGTCATGGACAGTTGGAGGTCCTGCTTAAACTACGTCCGATGTTTTCAGAAACTAGTGTGTGTATTGGTGACAAAGATGATACTTGAGTTAAGTTAGATGACTTGACATGATGACTGAACATGAGATGTTCAACCCCTACTTATGATGATAACTGTAACTTGTTCATATTTATATCTGCCAACTGTTGATGCATGCTGACATAAGTTATTTGATCATGTCATTGCACTCAAAATTGGCTTTCTGCAAAACTTACCTACTTAGTGCTATATCATGCTCTGTTGAACCTTGTTCCAAACATGGGTTGCTTGCGAGTACATTCAAAGTACTCATTGGCTTGCCACTCGTTATTTTATTGGCCAGGCATGAAATACAGGATACGAAGAAGAATCCCTTGGTGACGAGCATGCGAGCTAGGATGCTTCCCAGTCAGAATGCCTGTAGGGTTAAGGAAGATGGCATGGGGTCACGCTATCGTTGAAGATTTCCGCTGCAAGTTTATGAAGACTTGGCCATAAAGGCCATCTTTGAGTAAAACGGTACGTAATGGATGTAAGACTCTTGTTATTCAGTTTTTGTGTGTTCAGTGAGCATTGATCTCTGGGATCACTGTGCACTTACATTCGGTGATCACGACTTATGAGTCGGGGTCCCCACATGACCGCTCATAGTGACAAGCAACAGTAAATTTCAACACGTATAGAAAATGTTTCCTTACCAATTTCCACTTACCAAAGGTGCTTCACTCCCCGGCAACGGCACCAGAAAAGAGTCTTGATGACCCACAAGTATAGGGGATCAATCGTAGTCCTTTCAAAAAGTAATAGTGTCGAACCAAACGAGGAGTAGAAGGAAATGATAAGCAGTTTTCAGCAAGGTATTCTCTGCAAGTGCTGTGAGTAACAGTGGTAGATAGTTTTGTAGCTAGATAATTCGCAACAAGTGACAAGTAACAATAGTTACAATGGTGCAGCAAGGTAGCCCAATCCTTTTTGTAGCAAAGGACAGGCCTGAAAGTACTCTTATATTAAGCAAGTGCTCCCGAGGACACATGGGAATTTCTGTCTTGTCATGTTCATCATGTTGAGTTGATTCACGTTCGCTACTTTGATAATTTGATATGTGGGTGGACCGGTACTAAGGTGCTTTTCTTACTTGAACCAACAACCTACTTATGATTAACCCCTCTCAAAAGAATCCGCAACTACGAAAGAAAAATTAAGATAAATCTAACCATAGCATGAAACATGTGGATCCAAATCAGCCCCTTATGAAGCAACGCATAAACTGGGGTTTAAGCTTCTGTCACTCTCCCCATCATCTACTTGTTACTCCACAATGACTTCCCTTAGGCCCATAACATGGTGAAGTGTCATGTAGTTGATGTTCACATGACACCACTAAGAGAAGTAACAACATACATATCATCAAAATATCAAACGCATACCAACTTCACAAGATTACTTATAACAAGACTTCTCCCATGTCCTCAGGAACAATAGTAACTACTCACACATCATCAACATGTTGAAGATCAGAGGAGTAATAATGATAATTAAGGATCTGAACATAATCTCTTCCACCAAGTAATCCAACAAGCATCAACTACGAGATGTAATCAACACAACTAGTAACCCACAGGTACCAATCTGAGGTTTTGGGACAAAGATTGAATACAAGAGATGAACTAGGGTAGGAGATGTGATGGTGCTGGTGAAGGGGTTGATGAAGATTGGTCCTCCCACGAAGGAGGAAGCGTTGGTGATGACGATGGCTTCGATCTCCCCCTCTCGGAGAGGGATTTCCCCAGCAGAATCTGACTGCCGGAGTGCAAAAGGGCCAGCAGGGGGCCCAGGTTTTCACATCGAGATGGTGGCGCTTCATCTCAAAAAGTTTCATATGATTTTTCTAGGGTAAAACACACAATATAGGAGAAGAGGGCATCGGAGGGCCAGCAGGGGGCCCACAAGCCATCTGGCAGCGCCCCCAGGGGGCGGCCTGTTGGCTTGTGGCCTGCTGGCAACCCCTCTCCGAAATATTTTTGCTCCAGAAGTTCTTAAATATTCCAAAAATATTCTCTGTAAATTTTCAGGTCATTCCGAGACTGGTGATTTTTCCGCCTTTTTCTCGGTTTTACGGTCCAGAATTCCAGTTTCTAGGTATTTCCCTCCTTGTGATGTACCTTGCATTATTAGAGAGAATAGACATAAGAATTGTATGATAATGTGGAATAATGGACAAAAATAAGGTAGATAGTAGTAGGAAATCATGATGCAGAATGGACGTATCAACAGGCCCTTCGCAGAGGGAAGCAGAGGTTGTCATGCGCTTTTTATTTTTGGATGTGCAAACTCTTAATTTAAAGGAACGTCACTTTATATTGCCCCTTATGATAGCAACCTTTATTATGCCGTCTGTCGCTTTTTGCCATCACAAGATCGTACAAAGTTTATTTTCCCTACAATAAAAGATCATACATATTTAGGAGCAATTTTTATTGCTTTTATGCACCGATGACAACTTACTTGAGGGATCTTATTCAATCCATAGGTAGATATGGTGGACTCTCATGGCAGGATACTGGGTTTAATGGTTATGGATGCACAAGTAGTATCTCTACTTAGTGCGGATTTTTGGCTAGCAGAAGATCCTAAGCAAGCACCACATGTTAGAGGATCCATGAAAATATAACTTCTATGTGAATGTAAACAAACATAACTCATTACACAGTCTTACTTGTCTAACATCAATAATTCGATCATTATATAATATTTGATGGGGGCTCACAATCATAAAAGATGTCCAAGATAGTATATTTGTATGTGAATCTCCTCTCCTCTTTCATAATTTTAAATGGATTTTATCAATGATTAACACTATGTTTGTTAACTCCCAACAACTTTTATCAAACACACTTCTTTCTATGTGAAGTCATTAATCCCCATGGGATTAGCATATGATTTTTCTATTTGCTTTATTTCAATGCTATGATTGATGCATGAGAGTAAAGCAAACAAAGTCAACTAATCTTTATTATATAGCTCTCACACTCGGTTACAAGAATATATGGATAAAAAAGAGAGCACTCTAAGCAAAGCAATACTAAATTTTTATTCCTCTAGATAGATGATAATGGTAAAAGTGATGGTGATACGATACGGGGGCACCTCCCCCAAGCTTGGAACAAGCTAAGGGTGGTGCCCATACCCATGTACTCAAGTGTCCTTCTTGGGTGATGGTGGAGATGAAGTGATCCTTTTTGTGATGATGCTCTTTAGGATACGAATCTCCTCATTAAGTTTATCAACCTCTCTCTTAAGTTCTAGGTTCTCCTTGTGAAGTTTGTTGGTGACGATCATTGCTCCTTCCATCAAAGGACGGGTTTTGCTTGTGGAGGCAGCGGTGGTATCTACCCGCGTATGACAATAAGGGGTAAATCAAGTATTGGAAGGTGTAACCTTGTTTGGTAAGCTTGACTTTTTGAACTCCACATGCATATCTCTAGGATGAGGTAGAGTTACTTCCTCTTATTCTTCACCACTTCAAGGTTCAGTCCTTCTTAGATCAGCCTCCACTTCTTCCTCCGTTGACCACCCATAAAGAACAACATCGTCATAAACTTGGGGATTGGTGATGAGCTCTGAAACATAGCTCTCTCCCTCTGAATCTTGTGATGACATATTGCTTCTAAATCTGTCAAAAATAGCACAAAACAAGAACATAGGAGAAACTTGCGATGCGGTTGTCAAAACATACGGGGGTATATATAATGAATTTTTCTAGGTCAGAATGCGTGTCCAGGAAGAAAACGGAGTCCGGGAGGCACACGAGGTGCTCTCAAGCTATCAGGGCACACACAGGGGGGTGGGCGCGTCCTGTTGGCTTGGGACTCCCTCGTGGCCCCCCTGGCTGGTTTTTATTTTTGTATTTTTTTCTAAAATACCAAAACTAACATAAAATATTTTGATGGAATTTCTAGAGTCGGTTTACTTACCGTATCACATACGTACCCTTTTTCATGTTTCTGGAGTGTTCCGTAAGGTCTCTCTTATGTGTTCTTCTGGTGTCATCACTTGAATAACATTAGTTTCAACATTAACGGGCACACCTAAAATATAATGTTTAATTCTTTACCCATTAACCACTCTTTGATTTGTGGTTTCGGCAGTGATCTTAATGGCTCCGGAGCGATAAACTTCTTCGACGATATAGGGTCCTTCCCATTTGGAGAGGAGTTTTCCTGCAAAAAATCAGAAACGAGAATTGTACAAAAGAACTAGATCACCGATTTTAAATTCTCATTTTTGGATTCTTTTTTCATGCCATCTATTAACTTTTCCCTTAAACAATTTGGCATTTTCATAGGCTTGTGTACTTCATTCATCTAGAGAGGTAATGTCAAATAACCTCTCTCACCAACAAGTTTGAAATCATAATTAAGTTTTTTAATTGCCCAATAAACTTTATGCTTCAACTCAAGAGGTAAATGACATGCTTTTCCATAGACCATTTTATATGGGGATATTACCATAGGATTTTTTAAGCAGTTCTATAAGCCCATAATGCATCGTCAAGTTTCTTAGACCAATTCGTTCTAGATCTATTAACAATATTTTGCAAGATCAATTTTATTTTTTGGTTACTTAGCTCAACTTGACCGCTAGACTGAGGGTGATAAGGTGATGCAATCCTATGGTTAACATCAAATTTAGCTAGAAGTTTACGGAAAGCACCATAAATAAAATGAGAACCACCATCAGTCATTAAATATCTAGGGACTCCAAACCTCGGGAAAATAACCTCTTTAAGCATTTTAATAGAAGTGTTGTGATCAGCACTACTAGTTAGAATATCTTCTACCCACTTAGTAACATGATCAACAACAACTAAAATATGACTGTACCCATTAGAGGAAGGAAAAGGTCCCATATAATCAAAACCCCAAACATCAAATGGTTCAATTGCGAGTGAATAATTCATAGGCATTTCCTGACGTCCACCAATGTTACCAATTCTCTGACATTCATCACAACAAAGGACATAGTTACGAGCATCCTTAAACGAAGTAGACCAATAAAAACCAGACTGTAGCACCTTGTGTGCAGTTCTGTTACCTGCGTGGTGCCCTCCATAGTCCTCGGAATGACACTTCTGTAGGATCTATTCCTGTTCATGCTCAGGTAAGCAACGTCTAATAACACCATCTACTCCTTTATATAGATGTGGGTCATCCCAAAAGTAATGTCTTAAATCAAAGAAGTACTTTTTCTTTTGTTGGTATGTGAAACTTGGTGGTATATATTTAGCAACAATGTAATTAGCATAATCTGCACACCAAGGAGTACTGCAGGAAGCATTTATAACAAGTAATTGCTCATTAGAAAAATTATCATTAATGGGCAGTGGGTCATCAAGAACATTTTCCATTCTGGACAGGTTATCTCCTACAGGATTTTCAGCTCCTTTTCTATCAACAATATGGAAATCAAACTCTTGAAGTAAAACTACCCGCCTAACCAGTCTAGGCTTAACATCTTTTTTTGCATCAGATATTTAATAGCACCATGATGAGTGTGTATAGTAACTTTGGAATCAACAATATAAGGTCTAAACTTATCACATGCAAACACAACTGCTAAAAATTCCTTCTTAGTAGTAGCATAATTTCTTTGAGCACTGTCTAGAGTCTTACTAGCATAATGAATGACATTCAATTTCTTGTCTACTCTTTGTCCTAGAATAGCACCAACAACATAATCACTAGCATCACACATAATTTCAAATGGTAGATTCCAGTCAGGTGGTTGAACGATAGGTGCAGAAATTAAGGCTTTCTTAAGTATTTCAAAGGCTTGTACACAATCATCATCAAAACAAATGGAATATCTTTTCGAAGAAGATTAGTTAATGGCCTAGAAATCTTTGAGAAATCTTTAATGAAATGCCTATAGAAACCAACATGACCAAGGAAACTTCTTATACCTTTAACATCTTTAGGATATGACATTTTCGTTATTGCATCAACTTTAGCTTTGTCTACCTCAATACCCCGTTCTGAAATTTTATGCCAGAGTACTATACCTTCATTCACCGTAAATTGGCACTTCTCCCAATTAAAGACAAGATTAGTTTCTTCATGTCTCTGCAAAACTCAATCAAGCAATCATCAAAAGAAGTCCCGTAAACGGAAAAATCATCCATGAATATCTCAACAATCTTTTCACAAAAGTCAGAGAATATAGCAGTCATACATCTTTGAAAGGTAGCAGGTGCATTGCATAAACCAAAAGGCATACATCTATAAGCATAAGTTCCAAATGGGAAGGTAAAAGTAGATTTCTCTTGGTCTTGCTTTGACACGTGTATTTGAGAAAAGCCAGAATATCGATCAAGAAAGCAAAAATGTGTGTGCTTAGATAATCTTTTGTTGGGGAACGTTGCATGGGAAACAAAAAATTTCCTACGCACATGCAAGATCTATCCATGGAGATGCATAGCTACGTGAGGGGGAGTGTATCTACATACCCTTGTAGATCGCTAAGCGGAAGCGTATATAACGCAATTGATGTAGTCGTACGTCTTCATGATCCAATCGCGATCCGTCCCGATCTAGCGCCGAACGGACGACACCTCCACGTTCAGCACATGTGCGGCTCAATGACGTCTCCACCTCCTTGATCCAGCGAGTGAGGGCGGAGTAGTAGATTGGTTCTGAACCAGCACGATGGCGTGGTGGAGATGGTGATGGAGCAATCCCGACAGGGCTACGCCGAGCGCTACCAAAACCGCGAACGGAGGAGAAAACGATCTAGAGAAAGAGAGGGGCGCCAAGGGCTTGGTGTGTCCTCTTGGGGCCCTCCTCCCCTCTATATATAGGTGGAGGGGCGTGGATATCAGCCGCTCCAAGACCTAGGGTGCAACCAAGGGGGAGGAGTTGGACTCCTAGTCCAATTCCCTCCCTTTCCATACACAGGTGGACTTTCCACCTCTTCCAAGCCACATAGGCCTGGAGGGTCTTGTGCGCCTGGCCCAATAAGGCCAGGGCGCCTCCCCTCAGCCCATGCAA
Source organism: Elymus sibiricus (assembly GCA_039707655.1). NCBI lineage: Eukaryota > Viridiplantae > Streptophyta > Magnoliopsida > Poales > Poaceae > Elymus > Elymus sibiricus. Next base: position 279,560,758 of record CM077665.1, read on the forward strand.
ACCCTTGGGACATGGTGGAACCCTTTGTGGACTTCCGGACTCCTCCGAAAGTTTTCGGAACCTTCTAGAAGCTTCCCGGTACAATAACGGAAAACCCGAAACTTTTCTGGTAACCAAAATATGACTTCCCATATATAATTCTTTACCTCCAGACCATTCCGGGGCTCCTCGTGATGTCCGGGATCTCATCCAGGACTCCGAGCAACATTCGGTCACCAACATACATAACCCAATAATAATATACCGTCACCGAACGTTAAGCGTGCGGACCCTACGGGTTCGAGAATCATGTGCACGTGACCGAGACACCTCTCCGCTCAATAACCAATAGCGGGAGCTGGATGCCCATATTGCTTCCCACATATTCCAAGAAGATCTTTATCAGTCGAACCACGATTCCAAGGATTCAATCAATCCCTTATGTAGTTCCCTTTGTCCAGCGGTATGTTACTTGCCCGAGATTCGATCGTCGGTATCTCCATACCTAGTTCAATCTTGTTACCGGCAAGTCTCTTTTCTCGTTCCGTAATACAAGATCCCGTGACTAACTCCTTAGTCACATTGCTTGCAAGCTTCTTGTGATGCTGTATTACCGAGTGGGCCCAGAGATACCTCTCCGTCATACGGAGTGACAAATCCCAGTCTCGATCCACGCCAACCCAACAGACACCCTCGGAGATACCTGTAGAGCACCTTTATAGTAACCCAGTTACCTTGTGACGTTTGATACACACAAGGTATTCCTCCGGTATCAGGGAGTTGCATGATCTCATGGTCGTAGGAACAGATACTTGACATGGATAAAGCAGTAGCAATAAACTAACACGATCAAATGCTATGCTTACGGTTGGGTCTTGTCCATCACATCATTCTCCTAATGATGTGATCCCATTATCAAATGACAACTCATGTCTATGGTCAGGAAACCTTGACCATCTTTGATCAACGAGCTATTCTAGTAGAGGCTCACTAGGGACATATTGTTGTCTATGTATCCACACATGTATCTGAGTTTCCGATCAATAAAATTGTAGCATGGATAATAAACGATTATCATGAACAAGGAAATATGATAATAACCAATTTATTATTGCCTCTAGGGCATATTTCCAACAGTCTCCCACTTGCACTAGTGTCAATAATCTAGTTCACATCACCATGTGATTAACACCCAATGAGTTCTGGGGTTTGATCATGTTTTGCTTGTGAGAGAGGTTTTACTCAACGGGTCTGCAACATTCAGATCCGTGTATACTTTGCAAATCTCTATGTCATATTGTAGATGCTGCTACTACGCCCCACTTGGAGCTATTCCAAATGTCTGCTCCACTATACGTATCCGGTTTGCTACTCAGAGTCATCCGGATCGATGTTAAAGCTTGCATCGACGTAACCCTTTACGAATAAGTCTTTATCACCTCCATAATCAAGAAACATTTCCTTAGTCCTCCAGTTACTAAGGATAATTTTGACCACTGTCCAATGATCCACTCCTGAATCACTCTTGTACCCCCTTGCCATACACACGGCAAGGCACACATCAGGTGCAGTGCATAACATGGCATACCGTATAGAGCCTATGGCTAAGGCGTAGGGGACGACCTTCGTCCTTTTTCTTTCTTCTGCCGTGGTCGAGCTTTGAGTCTTACTCAACTTCACACCTTAAAAATCAGGCAAGAACTCCTTCTTTGGCTGATCCATTTTGAACTCTTTCAAAATCTTGTCAAGGTATGTACTCATTGAAGGTCTTATCAGGCGTCTTGATGTATCTCTATAGATCTTGATGCCCAATATTTAAGTAGCTTTATACAGGTCTTCCTTTGAAAAACTCCTTTCAAACAACCCTTTATGCTTTCCAAAAATTCTACATTATTTCCGATCAACAATATGTCATCCACATGTACTTATCAGAAATTCTATAGTGCTCCCACTCACTTTCTTGTAAATACAAGTTTCTTATAAACTTTGTATGAACCCGAAAGCTTTGATTACCTCATCAAAGCGTATATTCCAACTCCGAGATGCTTGCTCCAGTCCATAGAAGGATAGCTGGAGCTTGCATACTTTTTAGCATCCTTAGGACCGACAAAACCTTCTCGTTGTATCACATACAACCTTTGCTCACAGAAACTGTTAAGGAAGCTATGTTTTGACATCCATCTGCCAGATTTCGTAATAAAAAAATGCGGCAACTGCTAACATAATTCCAACAGACTTTAGCAATGCTACGGGTGAGAAAGTCTCATCGTAGTCAACTCCTTGAACTCGTAAGAAACCTCTTTGCGACAAGTCGAGCTTTATAAACGGTGACATTTACCATCAGCCTCTGTCTTCTTCTTAAAGATCCATTTGTACTTAATGGCATGCCGTTCATCGGGCAAGTCTACCAAAGTCCATACTTGGTTTTCATACATGGATCCTATCTCGGATTTCATGACTCCTAGCCATTTGTTGGAATCCGGGCCCACCATCGCTTCTTCATAGCTCGTAAGTTCACCGTTGTCTAACAACATGACCTCCAAGACAGGATCACCGTATCGCTCGGGGCAATACGTGTCCTTGTCGACCTACGAGCTTTGGTAGTAACTTGATCCGAAGTTTCATGATCATAATCATTAGCTTCCTCTTCAATTGGTTTACGCATCATAGGAACACCTTTTTGTGCTGTGCTACTTTTCCAATTCAAGTGAAGGTTCGACAACCTTATCAAGTTCTACCTTCCTCCCATCACTTCTTTCGAGAGAACCTCCTTCTCTGGAAAGTATCCATTCTTGGCAACAAAGACCTTGCCTTCGGATCTGTGATAGAAGGTATACCAAATTGTTGCTTTAGGGTATCTTATGAAGATGCACTTTTCCGCTTTGGGTTCGAGCTTATCAGATATAAGTATCGCATTCCCAAACTCTAAGAAACGACAGCTTAGGTTTCTACCCAACCATAATTCATACGGTGTCATCTCAACAGATTTAGATGGTGCCCTATTAAAGTGAATGTAGTTGTCTCTAATGCATAACCCCAAAATGATAGTGGCAAATCGGTAAGAGACACCATAGTACGCACCATGTCCAATAGAGCATGACTACGACGTTCGGACACACCATCACACCATGGTGTTCCAGGTGGCGTGAGTTGTGAAACAATTTCCACATTGTCTTAAGTTGCATACCAAAATTGTAACTTAGATATTCACCTCCACTATCATATCATAGACATTTTATCTTCTTGTCACGACGATCTTCAACTTCACTTTGAAATTGCTTGAACTTTTCAAACGTTTTAGACTTGTGTTTAAATATACCCATATCTACTGAAATCATCAGTGAAGGTAAGAAAATAACGATATCCACCGCCCGCTTCAACACTCATTTGGACTGCATACATCAACATGTATTATTTCCAATAAGTCACTTGCCTGCTCCATCATATCGGAAAACGAGGTCTTGGTCATCTTGCCTATGAGGCATGGTCCGCATGTGATACGTCTCCAATGTATCTATAATTTTCGATTGTTCCATGCTGATATATTATCATTCTAGGATACTTTTTGGGCCTTTATTTACCAATTTATAATATTTTTGAGCACTAACCTATTGACCCAGTGCCCAGTGCCAGTTGCTGTTTTCTGCATGTTTTTCCCTTTTCAGGTTTACTGTACCAAACGAAGTCCAATTGCCATGAAACTTTTTGATGATTTTTTCTGGACTATAAGAAGACCTAGAAGCTTCGAAAGGAGGCCAGGAGGTGCATGAGGGACCCACCACACAGCCGAGCGCGCCCTGGGGGTGGCGCCCTGATATGTGGTGGCCCCCTCGGGTGCCTCCCGACGTCCCTCTTCGGCCTATAAATTCTCTAATATTGCAAAAGCCCTGAAGGCAGTCTCGAAACCATATTTCCACCGCCGAAAGTCTCTGTTCCGTCGTGAGGCCATATGGAGCTCCATTCCGGCACCCTGCCGGAGGGGGGATCGAACACGGAGGGCCTCTTCATCAACCTTGCTTCCCTCATGATGATGTGTGAGTAGTTCACCACAGACCTACGGGTCCATAGCTAGTACCTAGATGGCAATCTCTCTCTCTTATGATCTTTAATACAATGCTCATCACATCTTCGCTTTGATCTATCTGATGTAATCCTATTTTGCGGTGTGTTTGTTGGGATCCGATGAATTGTGGGTTTATGTTCAGATTATTCATGAAAATTATTGGAGATACCTATGATATATATTTTTCTCTTAATTGCATGATCATTATAGCTTCGGAATGCTCTCCGGTCTATTGATGTGCTTTGGCCAAGTAGATTGATATTTCATTGGTGGGAGTGGTGCATTGTGGTAGGTTCAACCTGGCGAGTTTCTATATCCCAGTGACAAAGTAGGGGACAAGATGTGTCTTTGTGTTGTTGCTACTAAGGATAAAACGATGGTGTTCATTCATATTGTTTGAGTTTACTTTGTCTAAATCATGTCATCATTCTCCAAGCATTACTCTGTTTTACTTAATACTCTAGATGCATGCTGGATAGCGGTTGATGAGTGGAGTAATAGTAATAGGTGCAGGCAGGAGTCGGCCTATTTGCTTATGAACGTGATGCCTATATATACATGATCATTGCCGTGAACATCGCATAACTATCTGCTTTTCTATCAATTGCCCAATAGTAATTTGTTACCCACCGTATGCTTCCTACATGAGAGATGCCGCTAGGGAAAACTATGGCCCCTGGGTCTATTCACTTATATATTTACAAACGCTACAATTACCTTGCTTCCTTTATTTATCTTTTATTTTATTTTGCAATTTATATTTATCAACAATTATCTACACAAATCATTTGCTTGCAAATAACGAGATCAAGGGGATTGGCAACCCTCTTGCCCGCGTTGGGTGCAAGTTGTTTGTTCATTCATGTGCAGCCGCTGAAGACGATTGAGGATTGATATTCCTATTGGTTCGATAAACCTTGGTTTCATAACTAAGGGAAATACTTACCCACTTTGTGCTGCAATTACCCGTTCCTCTTCACGGACAACCCAACGCAGATCACAAGTATCAGCATGTCTCAACCGATTAGAAATCGAGTGAGTCCAAAGATCCATCAGCACGGAGTTTCTTCATGCCCTTTACACCAATATGACCTTAGCGGCAGTGCCACAATTATGTGGTACTATCATTATTAACTTTGCATCTTTTGGCTTTAATATTATGAATATGTGTATCACTACGATCGAGATTCAATAAACCATTCACATTGGTGCATGACCCATTGATTATTCATGTATATAGAATAACCATTATTCTCTGACTTAAATAAATAACCGTATTGCAATAAACACGATCTAATCATGTTCATGCTCAACACCAACACCATATAACATTTATTTAGGTTTAACACTAATCCCGAAGGTAGAGGGAGGGTGCGATGGTGATCACATCAACCTTGGAAACACTTCCAACACACATCGTAACCTCGCCCTTAGCTCGTCTCTGTTTATTCCGTAGCTTTTATTTCAAGTTACCAATATTAGCAATTGAACGAGTATCTAATAACCAGGTGCTACTAGGGCTACTAGTAAGGTATACATCAATAACACATATATCAAATATACTTTTGTAGATGTTGCCATCCTTCTTATCTACCAAGTATTTGTGGTAGTTCCGCTATCAGTGACCATTCCCCTTACAATAGAAGCACTTAGTCTCGTGTTTGGGTTCAACCTTAGGTTTCTTCACTGGAGCAACAACTATTTTGCCATTCTTGAAGTTTCTCTTCTTGCCCTTGCCCTTCTTGAAACTAGTGGTCTTACCATCAACACTTGATGCTCCTTCTTGATTTCTACCTTCGTGTTGTAAAACATCGCGAATAGCTCAGGGATCATCTTCTCTATCCCTTGCATGTTATTGGTTATCATGAAGCTCTAGTAGCTTGGTGGCAGTGACTTGGAGAACTCTATCAATCACTATCTTATCTGGAAGATGAACTCCCACTTGATTCAAGCGATTGTAGAACCCAGACATTCTGAGCACATGCTCACTGACTGGGCTATTCTCCTCCATCTTGTAAGCAAAGAACATGTCAGAGATCTCATACCTCTCAACATGGGCATGAGCCTGGAATACCATTTTCAGCTCTTGGAACATCTCATATGATCCATGGCGTTCAAAACATCTTTGGGAGCCCAGTTCTAAGCCGTAAAGCATGGCGCACTAAACTATCAAGTAGTCATCAGAACGTGTCTACCAGACGTTCACAACATCCACAAACAATGCTTGAAGGGGTGGCGCACCGAGCGGTGCATTGAGGACATAAACCTTGTGTGCAGCAATGAGGAAAATCCTTAGATCACGGACCCAGTCCGCATAATTGCTACTATCAACTCTCAACTTAGTTTACTCTAGGAACGTATCAAAATACTGGGGAGCTACAGCGCGAGCTATTGATCTACAACCTAATTTGCAAAGACATTTTGACTATGTTCATGATGAAGGGATACTCGGGGAGAACACTTTTATCTTGAAATTCAGGTGAAGGGATCATCTTATAATGCTACCGTCGTCCTAAGCAAAATAAGATGCATAAAGGATAAACATCACATGTAAATAATATGAGTGACATGATATGGCCATCAAAGTCTTGTGCTTTTGATCTCCATCTCCAAAGCACCGGCATGATCTCCATCGTCACCGGCATGACGTCGTGATCTCCATCATCATGATCTCCATCATCGTGTCGTCACGTGGTTGTCGCGCCAACTATTGCTAACTCATAGCGATAAAGTAAAGCAAAAAAAGGCGAAAATAATTAAAGACAACCCTATGGCTCCTGCCGGTTGCCGTACTCATCGACATGCAAGTCGTGATAATCTATACAAAACATGATCATCTCATACATCACATATACCATATCACGTCTTGGCCATATCACATCACAACATGCCCTGCAAAAACAAGTTAGACGTCCTCTACTTTGTTGTTGCAAGTTACGTGGCTGCTATGGGCAACTAGTAAGAACCGTTCTTACCTACGCAAAGCCACAACGATGATAATAAAATTGCATTTTAACCTTCTACAAGGACCGCGCTGTCGAATCCGATTCAACTAAAGTGGGAGAGACAGACACCTGCCAGCCACCTTTATGCAACTAAGTTACATGTCACTCGGTGGAACCGGTCTCTTGTACGTGGACAAGTAAGGTTGGTCCGGGCCGCTTCATCCCACAATACCGCCAAATCAAAATAAGACTAAGGAGGTAAGCAATCTGAACATCAATGCCCACAAACTCTTTGTGTTCTACTCGTTCATATCATCTAAGCATAGACCTCGCTCATGATGCCACTGTTGGGGAACGTTGCATGGGAAACAAAAAATTTCCTACGGACATGCAAGATCTATCCATAGAGATGCATAGCTATGAGAAGGGGAGTGTATCTACATACCCTTGTAGATCGCTAAGCAGAAGCGTATATAACGCGGTTGATGTAGTCGTACATCTTCACGATCCAATCGATATTCGTCCCGATCTAGCACCGAACGGACGACACCTCCACGTTCAGCACACGTGCAGCTTGATGACGTCTCCGCCTCCTCGATCCAGAGAGAGGGCTGAGTAGTATATGGGTTCTCCACCAGCACGACGGCATGGTGGAGATGGTGGTGGAGCAATCCCGGCAGGGCTACGCCGAGCGCTACCGAAACCGCGAACGGAGGAGAAAACGATCTAGGGAGAGACAGGGTTGCCAAGGGCTTGGTGTGTCCTCTTGGGGTGCACCCTCCCCTCTATATATAGGTGGAGGGGCATGGAGATCTTCCCCTCCAAGCCCTAGGGCGCAGCCAAGGGGGAGGAGTTGGACTCGTAGTCCAATTCCCTCCCTTTCCATACACAGGTGGACTTTCCACTCTCCCAATCCACATGGGCCTTGAGGGACTTATGCACCTAGCCCAATAAGTCCAGGGTGCCTCCCCTCAGCCCATGCAAACCCTTGGGACATGGTGGAACCCTTTGTGGACTTCCGGACTCATCCATAAGTTCCCGAAACATTCTAGAAGCTTCCCGGTACTATACTGGAAAAACCCGAAACTTTTCCGGTAGCCAAAATATGACTTCCCATAGATAATTCTTTACCTCCGGACCATTCCGGAGCTCCTCATGATGTCTGGGATCTCATCCGGGACTCCGAACAACATTCGGTCACCAACATACATAACCCAATAGTACTATATCGTCACCGAACGTTAAGCATGCGAACCCTACGGGTTCGAGAATCACGTGGACATGACCGAGGCACCTCTCCGGTCAATAACCAATAGCGAGACCTGGATGCCCATATTGGTTCCCACATATTCTACGAAGATCTTTATCAGTCGAACCACGATGCCAAGGATTCAATCAATCCCGTATGCAGTTCCCTTTGTCCAGCGGTATGTTACTTGCCCGAGATTCGATCGTCGGTATCTCCATACCTAGTTCAATCTCGTTACCAGCAAGTCTCTTTACTCGTTCCATAATACAAGATCCCATTACTAACTCCTTAGTCACATTGCTTGCAAGCTTCTTGTGATGTTGTATTACCGAATGGGCCCAGAGATACCTCTCCGTCATACGGAGTGACAAATCCCAGTCTCGATCCACGCCAACCCAACAGACACCTTTGTAGATACCTGTAGAGAACCATTATAGTCACCTAGTTACGTTGTGACATTTGATACACACAAGGCATTCCTCCGGTGTCAGGGAGTTGCATGATCTCATGGTCATAGGAACAGATACTTGACATGGATAAAGCAGTAGCAATAAACTAACACGATCAAATGCTATGCTTACGGTTGGGTCTTGTCCATCACATCATTCTCCTAATGATGTGATCCCGTTATCAAATGACAACTCATGTCTATGGTCAGGAAACCTTGAACATCTTTCATTAACGAGCTAGTCTAGTAGAGGCCCACTAGGGACATAGTATTGTCTATGTATCCACACATGTATCCGAGTTTCCGATCAATACAATTATAGCATGGATAATAAACGGTTATCATGAACAAGGAAATATGATAATAACCAATTTTTTATTGCCTCTAGGGCATATTTCCAACATCTTTCTAGCACTTAATCAATAAAAGGCAAGGGGTAATGATCTTTTCTAGTAGCTTTGTTTAATTTCCTGAAGTCAATTACCATCCTATAACTAGTTACTATCCTTTGTGGATGAGTTCATTTTTATCATTAGGAACAACAGTTATACCTCCTTTCTTAGGAACACAATGAACATGACTTACCCTTCTACTATCAGCTATGGGATAGATTATACCTGCCACCAGAAGCTTTAATATTTCAGTTCTTACCACTTCCTTCATTTTAGGATTCAAGCAGCGTTGATGATCAACGACATGTTTAGCATCCGGTTCCATATTAATATTGTGCTGACATAAAGTGGGACTAATGCCCTTAAGATCATAAAGATTATATATAATAGCATCTTGGTGTTTCTTTAGAGTTTTGAGTAATCTCCTTTCCTCATGCTCTGAAAGGTTATCACTAATAATAACATGATATATCTTCTTTTCATCAAGATAATCATATTTCAGTGTATCAGGTAATTTCTTTAGATGAAACACGGGATCTCCCTTAGGTGGGGGGGGGGGAGGATCTCATAAAATGTCAACACGCAATTTGTGTTTAAGAATAGGTGTTTGTCTAAAGAATGTCTCATCTATTTCATTTCTCTCATTCATATGCATATCATTTTTATGGTCTAGCAAGTATTGTTCTAATCTATCAGTAGGAGGCACAACAATAGAAGCAAGACCAATAATTTCATATTTACTAGATAATTCTTTCTCATGTGGTTGTATACCAAACTTAGAGAAATTAAATTCATGCGACACATCACCAAAAGGTTATTTTAAATTTCTATGTAACACAATTAATTTCAGCATTAACAGTATTCAAGAAAGATCTACCAAATATAATGGGACAAAAATTATCTTGTATTGAACCAAGTACTAAGAAATCAGTGGGGTAATTAATTTTTCCACACAAGACTTCAACATCTCTAACAATCCCAAGTGGTGAAATAGTGTCTCTGTTTGCAAGTTTAACAGTGGCATCAATGTCTTCAAACTCTGAGGGTGCTATGTCATTCATAATTTCTTGATATAAGGTGAAAGGTATAGCACCCACACTAGCAACAATATCACACAAGCCATGATAACAATGGTCTCCAATCTTAACAGAAATAACAAGCATGCCAACAACGGGTTTATTCTTATCTATCACATCTTGTTCGTTTCTAGCAGGTTTAGCAATTCTAGCTGCCTCATCTCAAATGTAAATAACTTGACCATCAATATTATCAACCAAGAGATCTTTAACCATAGCAGTATTAGGTTCTACATTTATTTTTTCAGAAGGTTTGGGTGTTCTAATATGATTTTTATTAACCACAGTTGTAGCCATAGCATGTTCCTTAATCCTAATTATGAAAAGGTGGTTTTCCAATATAAGTAGTGAGCACAACTGGATCAATATTATAAATAATAGTTTATTCTTTAGCAGTAGTGGGTTCCTCTAACAATTCTTCAATGTGTGGATGATATTTAAACCATTTCTCCTCAGGGATATCAACATGAGCGGAAAAGGTTTCACAAAAGGAATTAACTATCTCAGAGTCAAGTCCATATTTAGCGCTAAACTTATGAAAAGTATCGGTTTCCATAAAAGATTTAACACAATCAAACTCAAGCTTTATACCTGACTATTTACCTTTGTTGAGTTCCCAATCTTCAGAGTTGTGTTTAATTCTCTCCAAAAGAACTCATTTGAATTCAATAGTTCTCTTCATGTAGGAACCAGTGGAAGAAGGATCTAGTATTAATTGATCATCATAAGAAAGGCGAGCATACAAGTTTTGTATAATCATTTCTCTTGAGAGCTCATGGTTGGGGCAAGTGTGCATCATAGATTTAAGCCTCCCCCAAGCTTGAGTGATGCTTTCTCCTTCACGAGTCCAAAAATTATATATATAATTATGATCACGATGAACTAGATGCATAAGATAAAACTTCTGATGAAATTCCAGTTTCAAGCGATTCCAGTCCCATGATCCAATATCATCCAATAGCCTATACTAGATTACTGATTTTCCCTCCAAAGATAAAGGGAAAAACCTCTTCTTAAATTTGTCCTCGGATAAACCTGCAAGCTTAAATAATCCACAAATCTCATCTACATATATCAAGTGCAAATCAAGATGAGTTGTTCCATCTCCTGCATAAGGATTAGCTAGCAATTTCTCCAACATACCCGAAGGAATATCATAATAAATATTTCTAGGAGATTCAGTAGGTTGACAGGCAACTTTTTCCACTTCTGGTCAGGGTGAAGATACCCCAAACAGGCCCTTCAAAAAATTACTATCCATAGTGACAAGCAACAGTAAATTTCAGCACATACGGAAAATGTTTCCTTACCAAATTCCACTCACCAAAGGCGCTTCACTCGCCAACAATGGCGCCAGAAAAGAGTCTTGATGACCCACAAGTATAGGGGATCAATCGTAGTCCTTTTGATAAGTAAGAGTGTCAAACCCAACGAGGAGCAAAAGGAAATGATAAGCAGTTTCCAGCAAGGTATTCTCTGCAAGTGCTGTGAGTAACATTGATAGAGAGTTTTGCAGCAAGACATGTCGTAACAAGTGACAAGTAGATAAAGTAACAAGTGTGCAGCAAGATAGCCCAATCCTTTTTATTGCAAAGGACATGCCTGAAAGTACTCTTATATGCAGCAAGCGCTCCCGAGGACACGTGGGAATTTCCATCTAGTCATGTTCATCATGTTGAGGTGATTCACGTTCATTGATAATTTGATATGTGGGTGGACAGGTGCTAAGGTGTTGTTCTTACTTGAACAAGCAACCCACTTATGATTACCCCCTCTCGCAATCATCCGCAACTATGAAACAAGAATTAAGATAAATCTAACTATAGCATGAAACATATGGATCCAATTCAGCACCTTATGAACTAACACATAAACTAGGGTTTAAGCTTCTATCACTCTAGCAACCCATCATCTACTTATTACTACACAATGCCTTCCCTTAGGCCCAAATATGGTGATGTGTCATGTAGTCAAAGTTCACACGACACCACTAAAGGAAGCAACAACATACACATCATAAAAATATCGAATGAATACCAACTTCACATGATTACTTATAACAAGACTTCTCCCATGTACTCGAGAACAAAAGTAACTACTCACAAATCATCACCATGTTCAATATCAGAGGTATAATAAATATGATTAAATATCTGAACATATTATCTTCCACCAAGTAAACCAACAAGCATCAACTACAAGATGTAATCAACACTACTAGGAGCCCCCAGGTACCAATCTGAGGTTTTGAGACAAAGATTGAATGCACGAGATGAACTAGGGTTTGCGATGATATCCTGTTGGTGAATATGTTGATGAATATTGATCCTCCCACGAAGGAGGAAGCATTGGTGATGACGATGGCTTCGATTTCCCCCTCCCAGAGGGATGTTTCCCCGGCAGAATCTCTCTCCCGAAGAGCAAAAGGGCTTCTGCCCAGGTTTCGACCTCGAGACGGTGGCGCTTCATCTCGAAAGTATACTCTCTATTTTTCTAGGTCAAAACACACCATATAGCAGAAGAGGGGGCCGGAGGCCGCCTGTGGGCCTGCCAAGCCATCAGGGCGCGCCCCGGGGGGGGGGGCATGTTGGCTTGGCACCAACAGGTGGCCCCCCTCTGGTATATTTTTTCTCCATAAATTCATATATATTCCACAAAAATTCCTTGTGAAGTTTCAGGTCATTTGGAGTCCAGCGAATTTCCAGCCTTTTTTGGTTTTCAGGTCCAGAATTCCAGTTTCCGACCATTTCCCTATTTGTGATGTACCTTGTAAATTAAGAGAGAAAGGGCATAAGAATCGTATCATAAAGTGGAATGATGACCAAGAATAATATGATTATCAATAATAAATCATGATGCAAAATGGACATATCATCTACCGAGGCCCATGAATGGGCGTGACGCCGATAACCACGCGCAACTTTGATATGGCACATGCTTTGGAACCGGAAAGCCCCCCCCATCCCCAAGAGCGAGGGTGTATGACGCGTATAGCTAGTATGCCGAGAGCCGACGAGAACAATTCATGCGTATATAGGCATGCGCTTAGACCTTGGTAAGGAAACTCATTGACCTATAATATATACCATAACACAAACCAAGAAGAATCCACCATGCGGTAACCTCTCTCTCGTTTGTCAATCAATGTGATGGACACCCACGCGGGCCCATGAATGGGCTTCCCACCGACAACCACACGAAGGAGTGTCCGAAGACAACCATCGTCTAAGCATGGATGAAACATATGTATGGAAGTGTCGTGTGATGTTTAAATACCCAACACACAAACTTTGATTTTGCCCCTTCCTCGCTAATCGTAAAGTCCCCACGCGGAGCGAGGTTCACGACACGTAGTATATAGGCCCCCCCAATTCGAGCCAATGGGAGGCATTCATGCGTACACATGCGCTCAAATTATACCATGTAATATCACACCATGACCTGCCGCAAACACAAACCAAAAAAGAATCCATGGTAATTAACCACTCTCGTTGCGGTCAAAGTGATGGACCACACAAGGCCATGGATGGGAGTGACGCTGATAACTGCGCGAGGGGGCCAATGTCCGAGGACAACCACTGCCTCCATATGCCTCCCTAACATATGTATGGAGGTGTTGTGTGATGTTTTGAATACCCAATGCACACCTTTGATGTGACACCTTCACAAACCGGAACCCCCCACCCCCACGGAGAGGTTCATGACGTGTACACTTACTTGTAGCCGGTGGGAGCACGTGTACACATGCGCTCAACTTTCGTCTGGAATCTCACCATGATCTACACTAAAACACAGATCAAGATCAATCCACCTTTGATCAAACCCCCCTCGCCGCGCCATTCAAAGTGATAGACCGTGCGGGGGCAACGAATGGGTGTGTCGCTGGTAACCGCATGAGGGAGTGTACGAGGACCACCACCGCATACATGTGACACAAACATATCCATGAAAAAGGGCATGGGATGCTTTAAATACCCAATACACGACTTTTGATGTGACACATGACTCACAAACCGAACAACCCCACACAGTGGCTCATGACATGTAGTGTGCCGATCCCCCACCCCAACCCGTCCCACCGCACCACCGCCACTTTGAGACATGCATGCCAAACTTTTTCTGTCGTGAACATGTGACAATAGGAGTGTCGTGGTAAAATTTGATTTTTTTAGAGAACATTAATACATTTTTATACATTAAATTGATTCCTCAAGGATTTAATTTGTAAAATTCAAACTTGAACTATAGCACACGTGGTTGTGCGCAAAAATGGATTAGAAAATCAATTTTTGTGTCTTGGGTGCATGCTTAGTCCCCATGCAAGGAAAGGCAATAAATTTGAAACATCTCGGCATCGTGGCTCAACCGCAATCATTGAGTCTTGGTTTTCAAATTCTAGCAAATCACCAGCTAAGCTAGAATTCATGAAACTTTGACACGATTTCATGATATGGAACAAAATAGGTTGTGGTAAATAAATTGTCCAATTCGAGACAAGTTTTCGTCTAAGCTTGTTGCAAATGGGGGCTTATTAATAGATGCAACACACAACTGTCACGTTAACATCACAAATGGTTTATTAATCGAACCCATTGGCGTAACAACAACAATGTACATGTTGTAGCTTCGGTTAAGTAATAATAATGTGGTAGAATTAATCCTCAAAAAAGAAAAACAATATACTCCCCGCGATCCGTGCGAGCAGATCTGATTTGACAGGACGCATGCTAGTAGGCCACCACACGGGCTGACCGGGAGGCATGCGAGCAGGTGTGTGAATTGATGGGAGGCGTGTTCGATGTGCAGTCTCACAAGGAGACGTGTCGTTAGGCGTGTGAATTGACGGTAATCATGCTAGCAGTCTGCGGAGCTGTCCCTTTAAACCACCACCCGCCTCCCTCCCAACTGCTCTATTAACGGCGCCCGAGCCGCAGGTTTTAACACGCGGCTGCACTCCCCATTCTTGCTACACACACACAATCCTCTCTCCCCCTGCATCCTCCCCGTCGTTCTCAGTCGTCATCAGCAGCCTCCCCTAAGTGCACCATGGGAGGGAGTGACCACGTCGGGGCCGACGAAGCACCCGAGCACAGCATGAAGCTGGGCACAGAGATTGTCGTCGCCGCAGATGATGTGTCGCGCTGATAGCAGCGCGACCTTGGCGTCGTCGCAGCCATCGTGCTTCCCTAGCTAGAGCCGATGGTCCACAGCGACTCTGACGACCACTCCGGCGATGACAACGACTCTCACGGAGAACCGGTTGGTCATCTATACCCATTTTTGGTAAATACATCATAGCTAGGTTTTCTCTGGTTACAAATTGTGTGTACAAATGATTTTGCTAATAATCTGATCGACTAGGGTACGTTATTGTGCTAATAATTTGTCGCCAAATCTTACAATCCATTTGAATGTCCTACATGGACGACTGCCATTTTTTTGACATGTACTAGCATTTACTTGAATGTTCTTATATTTTTCTAACAATTATCAGTTCATGCACTTAAGGCATGCATGAATTAGATATGCTGCACTAAGTTGCGTGCTCTCAATTTATGCATTTCTTTCATCAATATCACGTGAGGATTTAGGGTTCATGTTTCACATGATATAATATGTTTCACAAACTCTGCCTTGCTGAATTCACATTATAAAATATACTGATGTCACATTTTTTACTATATGTATAGGTGCTATATGAAGATGTCGGCAACGAGGATGAAGACGTCCAGGAGAGGTTCAAGAGGCAAACGCTTAGGGAGCTTAAGGCTGGAAAGCATAACAGGCATGTCTGGATGAACGGGGGCTATGGATGCCCGTTCTGCAACAATAGGATTAACAACGCTATTCTAGTGTTCTGGCGCATGCAAGAAGATGAGCCGTTGGTTCCTTCAAGCAAAAGTATTCTCATAGGATGGCGCACACCACGTACGCCGAGTTCCTGGAGAATCTTAACGATCAAGCATGAAGATGAGATATTGGATTGAATCTATCTAGTTTGTGTGTATTATATATATGCTTGAGTATATATGTTTATCGGTTGAACTACATGTTGGTGAGACTATGTGTAATGAACTAATATTGCAATGTAATTGCAGTCTTGAGCTGCAATCAGTCTGGTTTATTTGATTTTGTTCATCTCTTAGACCAACCTATGATTGCCCATAGCACACAAAGCTTATTAGCGTGAATCGTATGTGTTACTTTCAGTCTTTTCACATAGTTAACCATTTGCCCACAACATGCACAACTTCGAGTTGAAGTTGGCAAATAATTTGAACACGCACGGTGCATATTAGGGTGAAAGTTGAAGTTGGTTAATTCCCCCCCAGATTGGAACTGTGTGCGATTACTTTCACTGTGCCGCGTCACTTGTATTCTGATTGGCTAGAACGCATTCCCACGGATTGCACGTCTGAACCGTAGGATGTACACAGATTGAACGGTTGTCTGTGTCTCCATCACACCGGAGTGCTAGTTTTTTAGAGTGATATTTTTGATTTATCACGCATTGTCGGGTCTAGTAAAACTGTTGCCTCCGAAGCACATTATTCTAGGATGATATTTACGCTTTATCACACACGGTTAGGTCTATGAACCGTTGCCTCAGAAGCACATTATTCTAGGACAGAAAAGCCTCAGCACCCACACGGCACAAAACCCTCACCCGCCTCCTTCCCCTCCCCTCCCCAGTAGCACCTACACTCCTCCGCAACTCTGCGTGTTACCGCCTATCCCTGTGGCAACCACTTATCTCAACACTTATCGCCGCTGCCGGCTGCCGCCAAATGCCACCGCATTTCGCCACTGCCGTTTGTCGCGGCCTATCGACACTGACTTTCTCGACGCTGCTCGCCGTCGACCCAGCTCGCCTGATTGGGGAATCTTCGGTACTGGTTTTTCCCCCATGGAGAACCAGGTAATTAATCTAATTAGATATTTCCGCTCATCTCTTATCTCAGTCCATCTGCCCCTTTTAATCACTCGGCCGAAATCGTTGTGGATTCATGTTCCTGCTAGCCCCGGGGGTTATCCTCCTTTTCAAAAAATGTTCCTTCTAGCTGATAAGAGGGTTTTCATTCATAGAGTGTACAGTGCAAGGACACATCAGGGCTATGCGGCCTTGGCCAGACAGCCGAAGAGTTACATCTCACCGTATCACACGACTTCATGAAGCGCACAATATGTTCAATATCAAACTACATGCGTTGGCATAGCCTATACTTTTTCTGAACCTATACAATATATTGCTACATTTGGATAAAAGGTGCCACATACAACATATATGTCAAAGGTGAAATTTTCTTCTATATTAGGCAAATTAATGTATTTTTCTTTCCTTTACTCTCATATATATTTGCATGACATCATGATTACATTATCTGTTTATTTATATTTTTTTCCTTTCATATCAACTGATGTACTATTCTTTTAACTACTCCCATATTAGCATGTTACCCTGTTCTTTAACAATCTTATCAATTCCTGCAGTACATCCCTTACTTTGCAACAACAACTGTATTGCTAAATCTTGGCCTTTACATAACTAAAGACTCCAGCGATGTCATGTTGAGCACAAACCATGGATTTACAATCGTTATTTCTATAAACTTGATGAGGATTCTCACTTCTATTTTGAAGTGGGCCTTTGGGCAGAAAATTCTAAGTTTTATGTACTGATAGCTGGCATAAAATTACACTGCACCTAAAAGAGCCTGGTCATACGATAAACGCTAACTTCCCCGATGACATCATCCGTCCAGACTTTGTTGGAAGTAAGTGTTCTTTCTAGTATCTGCATGTTGACTTGCATAGCAATATCAAAGTAATTGTGTAGTATTTCAGCAACCAATTGGGATTTCATTTTCTAAATATGTTAAATCTATTCCTACCTAGTAACTTATAATTACCAATGCACTACTTTTCTGCCCTGATCTAAGTACATGATCACTATCCTCCCACTACTCTACTCATGTTAAAAAGTGCCACCGCCGCCGATACTCCGGAGGTGGAGTACGAGATTGCTAACAAGCGTTGGAGGGCTGAGCCAGAACCGCAAGCGCCTTTGGGAGGCCTAGACTTCATCAGCAGCCTCCCTAATGATATGTTGACAATCGTCATCTCCCTCCTCCCAATCAAAGATGGCATGCATACATCCGTCCTCTCCCGGCGGTGGCGCCCCCTATGGCGCTGTGCCCTTCTCGGCCTCATCAACGAGCACATGCTCTACAATTGTTATCACAAATGCTTGGATGCATTGTCCCAGATCCTCGGCACGCACTATGGCCCAATCAGAGGCCTTACTATGGGCAAGTTCCATTCCAACGGCAAGGACCGAGCCAAGCTTGACGAGCGGTTCTTATCGACCGCCCTACATCAGCTCGAGGAGCTCACTATTAATGATGGACATATGCACTCGCTGCCACCCTCCACTCTACGCCTCGCGCCTACGCTGCGCATCACTAGGTTCATGAACTGCCATTTCCCCCAGATTAACGCCGAGCCCACGCTTTTGCTACCTCGACTAAAGCACCTCGAGCTTGTCACCATCTACATTCCCAATGATGACATGGAGCGCCTGCTCCGCGACTGTACTGCACACAAGTACCTTCATCTTCAGGCGATCAATGGGTTCAGTAGCCTCCACATCGCCTCCATGAGTCTCCTGACAATTTGTGTGTATTGCTGGTGTTGCAACAGGAGATCACACAAGGTGAATCACCAAATGGTCATTGAGGACGTGCCTTTACTTGAGAGATTACTTGTAGTTAATCAATAAGGTCCAACAAGAATCAGGGTCATTTATGTGCTGAAGTTGACAGTGTTTGGCTACTCGCCCGTCAACTTCCCAGAACTTGTTATTGGATCCATAACCGTCCAGGTACAACAATCGCCTTCTTCTTCTTAAAATTAACATTTTTTCTCCATTCAAGATGTATGTTCGTCTGTCATCCAGAAAATGATTCCGACAAGCTCGACCCCGTATCTGTGCACAATGAAGGTCTTTGCACTAGAATCCATTGGCCCCGAGACCAAGTTGTCAGATTGCCGAGATGCTTTCCGTTTCTGGAAAAGCTACATATCGAGGTGATGCTCGTTTCATGTTAAATGTTAACCACAATGGAGTTCAATTTTTGAAATCCTGCAAATCAAAAGAGGTCCCTTGTGTGTCCAAGCACTAATACATTCTCTTCTTTTGCGGATACGATTAGCCCCGGTAGTGGATAATGTGATACAATATAACAATCCCATTGTCGTGGTTTTGTCCCGGCATATGTCCTAGTGTGAGGACTTAGGTGTGAGGCCATCGCAACTGGGTGGTTAACTTGTCGGGGTTGATCGGAATTGGGAGACACGGTTTACCCAGGTTCGGCCCCTCACGATCGAGGTAATAGCCTACTCCTGCTTTTCTGCTTATTGCTTGGTGATCAATTACAAGGGAGCGGATTCGCTTGACCTAGCTATTGATCGATTGTAACTTAAGTCTGTTGGCCTCAGGGACTCGCCTTTATATACAGGTTGAGACCCTGGGCTTACAAGAGTACGAGTCATGCTACGACTCGTGACCAAGTATATCTATAACTCGCATTGCCTCCTAAGCAAGGAAACTCTAGGCAACTTTCCACCTCTTGGGCCTTGAGTCACTGTCTTCGGATACTGGACTGGAAAACCGGCTTATTTGGTAAGCCGCCTTGCCGGTCTTGTTCCTCAACATCACAGCCCACCTTGTGTCTTGCTTATGAGCCGCCATGAAGATGACCCGGCCCAATAGGGCGGGTTATATATTGGGGGTGGTATCCCCAACATTAGCCGCCAGATTGATTTGAATTCATTCATGTCAATCTCCACCACCTTTACTTGGCGGCTTATCTTCTGATCATATCTGTATCTTCTCCGAGTCATGAAATACCGGCTTAAAATGCTTCTAGACTTGTAATTTCTTGTTCTACCCATTAATGACATCACTCACCGGAAATCCAGGAAATCTATGATGACATCACAACGGATCTTTGTATATATCCGTTCGGCCCGAAAATCGAGGCGCCTCTGGCTCCGAAATTTACTGTGCTCCCTTGATTCTCGCGCCTGCCTATTACCCTTTGTCTCTTCGTCTTATAAATACCCACGGGGGGCCCTCTCATTCACTTTTTACCTTGCCCCTCGCTTCTTCTTCCTCCTCGAGCTCGAGTCTCTGTTGCGCCGCCGCCGCTGTTCGTCCAACGCCGGCCGACCCTTTCCAGGACCGCGACGTCATCCCAACTTCACCAGGGCCCAGCCAAATATCTCCACCGCCCCCTGCAACCATTAGGTAAATCATTTTCCTTCTCCCAGATCTGTGTCAGTTCACCGTAGTTCATCGGAGTTACCGGAGTTCATCGCTCCTTCATCACCATTGCTAGTTTATACACAGTTTCAATGAACTTTCCCGTAAAATCAGAGAGGCATGAGTGACGGCACCATTTTATGCATAATATACTTAGATCTCCCTGAGGAATCTGCAATCTCGGTCACCACTGCTTCAATACTTGGTCTTTAGGTTTAGGAATTATTTTTCCTTTTTGAGCCATTTGTAGATCCATAATTGTAGCTGCTTCAGTAGAAACTTGTTAGTTCCATACTTAGTAAAAAAACATAAATATGTGATTATCATAAGATGCCCTTATGTTTACCGGCTCATCATTTTGACTGTAACCTGTCATGTTTAAAAACTGCTTCATTTAAGTGCCGACTTATCATGAGGCGACTCACTTTTGCTCAGGCGACTCATCATGTCAAAATCCACCATATGCAATTGGGTGCCTTCCCAAGTTTCCGAGGTTATGCTCAAGGATTATGAAGACCAAGGCCTTATGCTGCTCAAGAGGAAATCGGCTGGCGGGTTGCCCTGGAGATGAAATTTCACAACCCGGTGAAGGAGAAGTAGTGCTATTCATAGATCACCTTCTCCGGGGCTTTTCTCCCCCGGGTCGAAATTCTTCCGGGATGTTTTGAACTTCTTCAATCTTCATCCTCAAGATCTGGATTCTAATTCCATATCCAACCTATGTCAGTTCCAAGTTTTTTATGAGGTGTATCTGCAAATGGAGCCCACTATCCTTCTTTTTAGAGAATTCTTCTATCTGAACCGCCAAACTGAGTGTGCGGATGGCCCCAGTCTAGAACTCGATGGGGTCTCCATTCAAAGGCAAAGGGATGGTTCTTTTCCTGCAGCTACTCTGCCAAGCCACCCAAAGGATGGATTAAAACTTGGTTCTATTGCTGGAACACGGCCTGTGCTAATGAAAATCCTCTGCCGGGTTACAGACCAGATCGTCTTCCTATGACCTTTGAACTTCCTGGCTGGGCTCCCCAAGAAGAACGTTCTCAATTCGCTCCCATATACCCAAAACTGAGGGCCTTGCTAGCCAATGGGTTGACTGGGGTTGATATAACCCGATGTTTGGTAGCTTGGAGGATTTTACCATTGAGTCGCTGTGGCGATTTAATGTACAATTATTCTGGGAGTTTAAGTGATGCACAAAGATACAGCAGCGTGGATTTGGAAGCTGATGAGATAAACCGGATTGTAAAGAAACAGCTGGGAGAAACTCAAGAGGCTTGCAATAAAATTGGACTAAATCCCTTCTGCGCTCTTAACCCAGCTCCTCCAGTAAGAATTTTTGATAACTATTTATTCGGCTGATAGAATTTTAAACTTCAAAGCTTACTTGCTGTCTTTATTGATATCCTTGCAGGCAAACTCTCCATTCTGGAATAAAAAGAGGAAAACTCTGGCACGTAAGCCTAAACCCGCCCTGAGTAAGAAGAAGAATAAGGCGGCCGCGGAAGAGCCGTCAACTAGGGGCGAGTCACCAACAGCTGATGCACAGTCGGAGGTAGAACTTGACTCCATTGGCCATCTTTTTATTGAACTTGCCAATGCCTTTTACTCTCAGGGTGATGCTGCAACAAGCCGGGCCGAAGATGTTGAGGTAATTGCCATCCCCTCCGGCTCAGAATCTTTTTATTGAACTTGTTGATGCCTCTTACTCTCGAAAAGTAAGTTTTTCTCATCCGGATGCTCATTTGGATCCCAATTTTATTTTGAAGAAAACTCAGCATGAATCAAGGCGCCATACTCGGAGCAGCTCTAGTGACCTTGTGGCCGGCTTACCTGATAAATCAGCCGCCCGCAAGCGACAGAACAAGATGCCTCATAGTCCAACCCCTTCTCTTCTGAAAGCTGGCCTTATCCGGCAACCTCTTAATCCTTCTGATTCAAATTATCAGGAGTCATCACCTTCATCGGGCGACTCTACCACCGCAAAGCTGCCACCCCTTGTTATCAACCAAGGGTAAACTTCTTCCTTATACCATGTATTGCTTATTCATACTTAGCCTTGCATACACTTCATTTTGTTGTCTTGTTTGCAGGGCCAAGGCCAAGACTAAGAAAAGAAAGGTTGGCGAGTCATCAACCAATCCCGAGGTTCCCGAGCCGGAAAATCCTACTTTGGTGACTCCAGAAGCTCATAATGAGAACCCTGAAGATCATCAGGACGACCAAGATGAACTGCCCCAGCATACCAAACCGACAAGCACTGAGGCCATAAATGTTGAAGCTAACCTCACAGATAATCTTAACCCTCACAAGCCTCATAAAGCAACCGAAGATGCTCCTTCTCATGAGACAAAAATCGAGGAGATTAATATCATTGGGACGGGTTACACAGCTTCAGCGGTCTCCAATGTGCTTACCAAGCTTACCGCCAAAGGTGAGACGCCATTGCCTGAGAAGTGGAAGAGTAAACTTGAACTTACCAACTATGAGGAGTTCAGTGTTGAAGAGTTGCACGCCGACTATTTAAGCCGCCTCTCTACAAGCCGGGAAGCGGAAGCCAGCCTGGTTGGTATGATGAAGAGAAAATATGAGGTATGCTTCATTTCGCTTGGTACTCTGTATATCCTTGTGTATCCCCAAAGGGCCGGCTCATCTTCATGAGATGAATCGGGTCTTTGTAAATATAGAACTTCTGAATAATCAACCTGTAGCCCCCAAGGGCCGGCTCATCTTCATGAGATGAACCGGGTCTTCTTAATATAATATGTCTGAAGAATCAACCTGTAGCCCCCAAGGGCCAGCTCATCTTCATGAGATGAGCCGGGTCTTCCCATATCATGTGTTGGAAGAAAAAACTGATATGCATTAGCCCCCAAGTGTCAAGTATATTGCTTGCAATCTGCTTGGGGCTTAATAGAAACTTTGCTTGTCATAGCCCCGAAATGTCAGGCTGCACCTTGATACGTCTCCAATGTATCTATAATTTTTGCTTGTTCCAAGCTGTTATATTATCATTCTTGGATGTTTTACAATTATTTTATAGCAACTTTATATCATTTTTTGGGACTAACCTATTGACATAGTGCCAAAGTGCCAGTTGCTGTTTTTGCTTGCCTTTTACTTCACAGAATATCAGTACCAAATGGAGTCCAATCGTGACGAAACTTTTTGGAGATTTTTTTTGGACCAGAAGAAGGCCAGTGGGCCAAAGAAGTTACCAGGAGGGAGCCCAGGCCGCCCACAAGCCACCCAGGCACCAGTGGCCCCGGGCGCGCCCTGATGGGTTGTGTCCGCCTCGGGAACCCCCTCCACCACCTCTGATGCCTATAAATTCCCAAATATTCCAGAAACCCTAGAGGAGTCGACGAAAAACACATCCAGCAGCCGCAAGTTCCAGAACCGCGAGATCCAATCTAACACCATCATGGAGGGGGTTCATCATCCTCATTGCTGCCTCTCCGATGATGTGTGAGTAGTCCACCATAGACCTACGAGTCCGTAGGCAGTAGCTAGATGACTTCCTCTCTCTCTCTTTTGATTCTCAATACAATGGTCTCTTGGAGATCTATTTGATGTAAACTTTTGTGGTGTGTTTGTTGGGATCCGTTGAATTTTGAGTTCATGATCATTTTCTATCCATGAATATTATTTGAGTCTTCTTTGATCTCTTATATGCATGATTACTTATAGCCTCATATTTCTTCTTCGAATCTTTGGTTTAGTTAGGCCAACTAGATCGATTTTTCTTGCCATGGGAAGAGGTGCTTTGTGATGGGTTCGATCTTGCGGTGTCCTCTCCCAGTGTCAGAAGGGGCAGCGAGGCACGCATGTATCGTTGCTATTAAGGATAACAAGATGGGGTCCATTCCTACATGAATAGATCTTGTCTACATCATGTCACCATTCTCATTGCATTACTCTGTTTTGCCATGAACTTAATACACTAGATGCATGCTGGATAGCGGTCGATGTGTGGAGTAATTGTAGTAGATGCAGAATCGTTTCGGTCTACTAATCTTGGACGTGATGCCAATATAATGATCATCGCCTTGGATATCGTCATGATTATTTGATCTTCTATCAATTGCCCAACAGTAATTTTTTTCAGCCACCGTGTGCTATACTCATGAGAGAAGCCACTAGTGAAACCTGCGGCCCCCGGGTCTACTTTTCCAACATATTGCTTTCCGATCATCTTTTTGCCGCTTTTGTTTTCAGATCTATTATTCCAAAAACTCAAAAATACATTGCTGCACTTTTTATTTGCCTCTTTTATTTTGTGTTCTTGAGAGATCTATCTATCCCATCTACCATATCCTAATCTATCTTTTTACCGTAGAGAGATTGACTACCTCTCTTTCGCGTCGGGTTGCAAGTATTTGTTCTTTGTGTGCAGGTTCTTTATATGTAGTGTTGGTGATCCTCCTACTGGTTCGATACCTTAGTTTCATAACTAAGGGAAATACTTACCGTCGTTATGCTGCATCATCCCTTCCTCTTTGGGGAAATACCGACGCAGTCTCAAGCCACGTCAAAGGAATTTCTGGCGCCGTTGCCGGGGAGGAAGCGGTCTCTTCTACATGCCAATCTCTGGCGCCGAGGAGATACCATCATCATCTACCAGGTTCCTAATCACAAATCTCATCTCCTTGCAATTACATTATTTTCCATTTGCCTCTCGTTTTCCTCTCCCCCACTTCACCAAATTTGCCGTTTTATTCGCCCTCTTTTTCGTTTGCCTTTTTCTCGTCAGATCTCTTGTTTGCCTACCTTGTCGTTATGGCTAGTTCTTCCTCTATTGCGTGTACTCCCGAGAATGAAGTAGTTAATTTTAAGCAAAGGGGAGGACAGATCCTAAAAGATTCTTGGTATAGGATTTGCAATGCTCACAATAGATCTCTTCATAAGCAATCTACCGTTGTTCTCCTTCGCAATTTTTATATGGGCATTACCACTTGGTATAGATTCGTCCTTGATATGATTACCAGTGGGAATTTCTTGATGTGTCCATCTTTGGACGCTTTTAATGCTATGGGAAGTTTAGTGGGATTGCCATCTCTTACGATCAATGAAACAACTTTAACCCTCGAACATGTTATGGAGAGGCTAGATGCTATTGAAAAGAAGATGATTACCAAAGAACATCTTGAAAATTTGGATAGGAAAATACATAATCTTTCTAATAAAATTGGGTCAAAAGGAGGAGATGCCTTTAAACTGTTAAAGGAAAAAGAAACCGTAGTTAACGAAAGGATAGAAGAGAGTCCTTACCGGATTGATAAGTTGGAAGAAATTTTTAGTAACTTGGGTTCGACTTTTTCTTCTGTTAAAACTATTGAAAAACTCCCGTAAAAATTTGCAAGACTACGCAAGTCACTAAGAACAAAGGTGCTACATCTAGTAGCCACAAGGGAGATCTTAAAATGATTAGTATTCATCCCAATTTTGTCGAAATAGTAAAAGACCCTATTTACAAGAATGCATTTTTTGGTCTTATTCCTAGAAGTGTTTTCATCGAGAGTATGCATTGCTAAATTCTTGAAGAAATATAGTTGGGTGATTGAGGAGTTGAAAACCAAAGATGACAATACTTGAATCTATGCCTTATGCCTAGCTAGGGGCGTAAAACGATAGCGCTTGTTGGGAGGCAACCCAATGAATAAATTTATTTTCTTCTTTTTCTTTATGTTTTTGAGTGTTGACACATTTATGCCTATGCTATTATTGTGTTTTTATATTTTATTTAGTGTTTGTGCCAAGTAAAGCCTTTAAGATGATTCATAAGATGAGTAGAAACAATGCTGAATCTGAAACAAAAACTTTGCCTCCAGTGTGCGAATTTTAATGTTTTACTAGACCGTGATAATGGGCTGAAATTTTAACACAGTATTTTTATACAAATTATTTACGTTTTCATATTTTTTTCAGAATTTTTAGAGTTACAGAAGTATGGTTAGGGTACAGATTACTACAGACTGTTCTGTTTAAGACAGATTCTATTTTCGTTGCATTGTGTGCTTGTTTTGATGAATCTATGGGTTGTATTGAAGGGTATAAGCCATGGTAAAGTTAAAATAAAGTACATATAATGCAATAATAAAATATGAATGGGTTTTCAACAGTACTTAAAGTGGCGATTTGCTTTATTATACTAACGGATCTCACGAAGGTTTTGTTGAGTTTTGTGTGATTGAAGTTTTCAAGTTTCGGGTGAGATCACGATGGATGAAGGAATAAGGAGTGAAAAGAGCCTAAGCCTGGGGATGCTACAGCACCCCCAAGATATATTCAAAGAGAAACAAGCAACTAAGCTTGAGGATGCCCCGAGTGGCATCCCCTCTTTCTTCTAACGACCATCGGTATTTTACTTGGAGCTATATTTTTATTCGTCACATAACATGAGTTTTGCTTGGAGCGTCTTGTATCATTTGAGTCTTTGCTTGCTTTGATTTTTAGTTTGTCACTAGTATCCTTGCTGGACACACCTATTTGAGAGAGACAAAATTATGCTATGATTTGTTAGAATTGCTCTATATGCTTCACTTAAATTTTTTGAGCTCTGGAATTGCTCTAGTGCTTCACTTATATCTTTTTGAGCACGGTGTGCTTGGAAATTTTTGTAGAAATACTCTCATGATTCACTTAGATTAATTTGAGAGTTAGTAACTTTTGAAGAAACACTCTCATGCTTCACTTAGATTAATTTGAGAGTTAGTAAATTTTGAAGAAATCCTCTCATGCTTCACTTATACTCCCTCCGTCCCAAAATAAGTGTCGCTCCTCTAGTACAAAATTTGTACTAATTTAGTGTTAAATGTGCGACACTTATTTTGGTACGGTGGGAGTACTATTTTGAGAGATGAAATCTCTATGCTCATGTTCTTCACTTAGATTTGTTTGAGCTTGTCAAAAGCAATGGCAATATATGAAACTAGTCCCAAAGTGATAGATATACAAGGAGGATATGATAAAAACTTTCATGAAGATCATTGGACAAATTAAACTTGATTCCTTGTAATAGTTTTGAGACATGATGATAGTAATATGTGAGTCATGTTAGTGAGTAATTATGCTTTAGTAAGAATATTGGTGTTAAGGTTTGTGATTCCCTATGCAAGTACGAAAGTCAATAGTCATGCAATGGAATTACATCCTACTTATGGTGCATTATTCGGTGTTAGTTATGCTCAATGCTCGTTTATGTGAATTTTCGTTTCTTGGTTGGTTGCTTCTCAATCTATTTGCTAGCCTCCACTTGTACTGAGTAGAAATACTACTTGTGCATCCAAAATCCTTAAACCCAGTTTTGCCTTATGAGTCCACCATACCTACCTATATGCAGTATTTCCATGCCGTTCTAAGCAAATTTGTATGTGCCATCTCTAATTTTCAAAATAAATTTCCTTTTTGTTTGCTCATACCGCTCATGAAACGGTAGGGGGTGTCCAATAGTTTTCCATGCTAGATGTGTTATTCTCAAGATGAGTGTTTATTCACTTGTCGTTGCAAGAGAGTACGACGGTAATAGGGATGCCCAGTCTCGAAATGAATTTTTTTACTTTATGTTGTCAAATAATAAATTCCTTGGAAAGTGTTGGTATGGAAGGCAACCGTGGATACGGCCAGCCATGGATTGTGAAAGAATGGTGGAAAAAGGAATAAACTTTACTTTATGTTTCGGAACCGCCTATCATATATCTAGCATGGAAAGTATGTGAACTACTTTGTCGTTTTCGTTGATTGGAAAGGCATGCCACTCAAAATATTTCTCTCTCTAAATTTAAACTTTGAGCTCTGGCACCTCTACAAATCCCTACTTCCCTCTGCGAAGGGATTATCTATTTACTTTATGCAATTTTTATTTTATTTAAGTCTCCATCCTCTCTTATAAAGCACCAACTAGGGAGCACTATGATCATACTTGAGCATTGGGTGTAGTTAATATTTGAGTGTGTTTCATGAATGGATCAATGATTGAGCATGATGTGCTAGGGATAACTTTCTTTAGTGTTCATATTTTGAAAGACATGGTTGCTTGTTGGCATGCTTGAGTATTAAAGTCTTTATGTCAAAACTAGACTATTGCTTTGAACCATCTAAAAGTCCAAATGTCCATGCTACAAAGAAAAGAATATGTGATGAACATGTTAGGTAGCATTCCACAACAAAAAATCTGTTTTTATCATTTACCCACTCGAGGACGAGTAGGAATTAAGCTTGGGGATGCTGATACATCTCCAACATATCTATAATTTTTGCTCGTTCCATGCTGTTATATTACCATTCTTGGATGTTTTACAATCATTTATAGCAAATTTATATCATTTTTTGGGACTAACCTATTGACTTAGTGCCAAAGTGCCAGTTGCTGTTTTTGCTTGTTTTTAGTTCGCAGAATATCAGTACCAAATGGAGTCCAATCGCGACAAAACTTTTTGGAGATTTTTTTGGACCAGAAGAAGGCCAGTGGGCCAAAGAAGTAACCAGGAGGGAGCCCAGGCCGCCCACAACGCACCAGGGCGCGCCAAGGCCCCCGGGCGTGCCCTGATGGGTTGTGGCCACCTCGGGAACCCCCTCCACCGCCTGTGATGCCTATAAATTCCCAAATATTCCAGAAACCCTACAGGAGTCGACGAAAAACACATCCAGTCGCCGCAAGTTCCAGAACCGCGAGATCCAATCTAACACCATCACGGAGGGGTTCATCATCCTTATTATTGCCTGTCCGATGATGTGTGAGTAGTCCACCATAGACCTACGGGTCCGTAGATAGTAGCTAGATGGCTTCGTCTCTCTCTTTTGATTCTCAATACAATGGTCTCTTGGAGATCTATTTGATGTAAACTTTTGCGGTGTGTTTGTTGGGATCCGATGATTTTGAGTTCATGATCAGTTTCTGTCCATGAATATTATTTGAGTCTTCTTTGATCTCTTATATGCATGAATACTTATAGCCTCGTATTTCTTCTTTAAATCTTTGGTTTAGTTAGGCCAACTAGATCATTTTTTCTTGCCATGGGAAGAGGTGCTTTGTGATGGGTTCGATCTTGTGGTGTCCTCTCCCAGTGACAGAAGGGGCAGCGAGGCATGTATGTATCGTTGCTATTAAGGATAACAAGATGGGGTCTATTCCTACATGAATAGATCTTGTCTACATCATGTCACCGTTCTTATTGCATTACTCCGTTTTTCCATGAACTTAATACACTAGATGCATGCTGGATATTGGTCGATGTGTGGAGTAATAGTAGTAGATGCAGAATCGTTTCAGTCTACTAATCTTGGACGTGATGCCTATATAATGATCATCGCCTTGGATATCGTCATGATTATTTGATCTTCTATCAATTGCCCAACAGTAATTTGTTCACCCATCGTGTGCTATAGTCATGAGACAAGCCACTAGTGAAACCTACGGCCCC
The DNA here is from genome assembly GCA_039707655.1 of Elymus sibiricus. Lineage (NCBI taxonomy): Eukaryota > Viridiplantae > Streptophyta > Magnoliopsida > Poales > Poaceae > Elymus > Elymus sibiricus. The sequence goes on from CM077665.1 coordinate 279,590,653, forward strand.
TGGGTCTACTTTTCCAATATATTTCTTTCCGATCTATCTTTTTGCCGCTTTTGTTTTCAAATCTATTATTCCAAAAATCCAAAAATACCTTGCTGCACTTTTTATTTGCCTCTTTTATTTTGTGTTCTTGAGAGATCTATCTATCCAATCTATCATATCCTAATCTATCCTTTTACCGTAGAGAGATTGACAACCTCTCTTTCCCGTCGGGTTGCAAGTATTTGTTCTTTGTGTGTAGGTGTTGTTTACGTAGTGTTGGTGATCATCCTACTGGTTCGATACCTTGGTTTCATAACTGAGGGAAATACTTATCGTCGCTGTGCTGCATCATCCCTTCCTGTTTGGGGAAATACCAACGTAGTCTCAAGCCACGTCACACCTTGCGGATGGCTTAGGACTAAACAATATCTAAAGTGATAACCCTCACTGTGTAGGAAACTGTAAATGCAACCGAGTCAAATGCAACGGGCTTGAAAAAAGATCTGGAACTAGAGCAAGCCGCCCGAGCCAAAGCTGAACTGAGCCTGAAATCTTCATTGGAAGACTTGGAGAAAATCAAAGCAGGCTTTGAAGAAGAGAAAAAGTCTTTCGAGACTGAACAAGCCGCCTTGATCAAGCGCGCGGAAGACCCTGAAGGTCAATTAAAACCCGTTGCTGAAGGGCTGGCCGAGCTAAAACGGCATATTGCTCATATGACCCAAGCCGTCTTTGATAAGAATGTTTTATGAACTCATGATAACCCGCTCAAATAATCATGTATGAATAAAAACTCGCCTGGCGACTCACACACTTGAATTGTTTGCAGGCGACCGAACTCGCAATCTCCAGGACAACAGCTTGATGAAGCTAAAGGCTGTATATTCCTTGGCTGAACAATTATACGCTGGGAGTCTCTACACCATCAAAGTTGTCATGGGTGACAAAGAACCGGTGAAGTTCATCAAGGATGTACTAAGACACCTCTCAACAATCCCGAAGCAAATTGAAGAGCTAAAAAGATCAGCCACCCGAGCAGGTGCAATGACATCTTTGAGCCGGGCCGTGGCTTATTTAGCAGATCTGGATCCTACAGAGATGGCCCGAGGATTTCCTCGGTACAAAGATGACGGGTCAGAATTCTCTGATGCGGACTATGCTCGTTGCGTGAGGGCGACTCGAGTGCTGGCCAGCCAACTAGTTGCAGAGACAGATCTGAAGATGTATCAGGCGCCTTATGACAACAACAATTCATGAGTTCAGCCGCCAACTTTTGAAGTTGTAGACTTAACTCCTCAACGACGTAAGCATATTTTTTCCCCTGATGTTAACCCATCCCCTATCTTGCATGAAGAAGCCATTTTCCAAGCTTTAACCAATGTCAACTGGGATGTGGAAAACCTTCAGATCCAAGACACAAAAGAATCAACACAGGATAACCCAGAGGCACCGCCCGCGAGAGGTCAGCCCGGAGCTAACCCAGATGGAGCTAACCCGGATGGCCTAGAAGCCGGGTTACAGGAATAATTTGTACTCAAAAACCTTGATCCGAAATTCTGGGCTCAATTGTAGCCATGTAATAGCTTAAGCAAACAGCTAGTTGCCTATGCCGTGCCTTCGTGCACGTTTTGACTTTTTGGTCCAGTCTTAATTTGATGACGAAGGATTTGTATATCAACAAGTCTTTCAACTTGCCTTTAACATTTTGTTTGGAACCGTATAGCTTGTTGCTTGCACGTGTATTTGATAAGTCACCTGTAACGACATGTATGAGCAGAAAGTATACCTGCCAAACAAATTCCACCAAATAATATTTGAAGTGGAACGATCCGGCGAGCCATCGACCGGCGACTTATAGTCGTTAAAAAGAAACTTCAGATTAATAATCTGGCGACGCATGGTCGATGAAGACTCAATGATGGGCATGAATAACCTGGAGTTCTTTTGATCCGGGGATTTTTTAGACAGAAAAAAAATCCTAAAAAACAGAAATAAATAATATCCCCATATACCTATGGAGTGAATTATAAGTCGGCTTTTCAGGCTCGACAACAAGACTGGCTTTCGAGGCTCAAGTCTTGCTTCAATGAAGCTGGCATGATAGCCTTGGTTTATCCTCGCTTTCCGTAAGCCGGCTCTCACATGACTCAAGCCGGTGTTTTAACCTGGATAAGTTCAGGGTCCATATGGATTGACTCATCGAGAGTACACGGGGTCACGTTTTCGGAGTAGCATCTTGCGAACGGGTAGGTTTAACCAACATATTGTGGCGTTTTTGCCGGGTCAAGAGGGTGAGAAAGCTAAACTCGGTGAGTTGGAAGCCCCCAAGTGACCATGATCAGTAAATAAAAACTCATGCACAATATATGAGATGAAACGACAGAGGCCCCGAGTTTCGGGGATGCCGGCTTTATTATACTTGATCATAAAAGGTATATACTTGATGTAGGTATGTACAATGACTGAAGCCAGTGGCTTAAGTGTAGTAAGGCCGAAGATGAGCAATGTTTCAGGGCCTGTTGGTCTCCTCCGCAGAGATAGGTGACTTATTGTGCTCATGTATGTCAATAAGACAATATGATCTATTATTGAGGTTTTTGCTAACCACAAAGGGCCCTTCCCAAGGAGGTGAAAGCTTATGCATGCCTGTCTGATCTTGAATCAAACGGAGCACTAAGTCGCCCTCCTGGAAGCTGCGGCTGTGAATTCTTCGACTGTGATAACGACGAAGGTCTTGTTGATAAATTGCAGATCGAGCCGCCGCAAGATCACATTCCTCCTCCAAGGCGTCAATAGAATTTTGTCGAGCCGTCTCAGTGTCCGTCTCAACATAAGCCGCCACTCGGGGCGAGTCATGACGTATGTCACTTGGAAGAACCGCCTCTGCGCCGTAAACCATAAAGAACGGCGTGTAACCCATTGATCTGTTGGGGGTAGTCCTTATGCTCCAAAGAACTGCAGGAAGCTCTTCAACCCAACAACCCAGAGTACACTCCAAAGGAACCATGAGCCGGGGTTTAATCCCTCGTAATATTTCCTAGTTAGCACGCTTTGCCTGGCCATTGGACTGTGGATGAGCCACAGATGAAACATCAAGCCGGATGTGCTCCTTCTGAAAGAATGTCTTCATAGCACCTTTAGATAGATTTGTTCCATTATCAGTGATAATACTATGAGGATAACCAAACTGAAAGATCAGTTTTTTCACAAACTGAACTGTAGTTGCCACCTCACAATTGCTGACCGGCTCTGCTTCAACCCACTTGGTAAATTTATCAACCGCCACCAAAAGGTGAGTCTTTTTATCTTTAGACCTCTTGAACGGCCCAAACGTATCAAGCCCCCAAACCGCAAACGGCCAAGTTATTGGGATCATCCGCAATTCTTGAGCCGGCACGTGAGCTTGTCGTGCAAATTTCTGAGAACCATTACACTTGCGAACAATGTCTTCTGCGTCAGCATGAGCAGATAACCAGTAAAAACCATGTCTGAAAGCCTTGGCCACCAAAGATCTCGACGAGGCATGATGACCACAATCCCCTGCATGGATTTGTTGCAAAATTTCCCTGCCCTCATCAGGGGAAACACAACGTTGAAACACGCCAGTTATGTTGCATCGATGTAACTCGCCATTTACAATAGTCATGGACTTATATCGCCGGATGATCTGTCGGGCCAGGAGCACTTCCTCTGGAAGCTCACCCCGGGTTAAATAAGCTAGATAAGGGACTGGCCAATCTGGAGTTGCTCGTAGAGCCGCCACCAACTGCCATTCCGAGTCCGGGATTGCCAGATCTTCTTCTGAAGGTAACTTGACAGAAGGGTTATGCAACACATTAGGGGGAACCGGCTTACGCTGAGAACCTAGCCAAGATAAAGCATCAACTGCCTCATTAAGCCGCCGGTCTATGTGATCCACTTGATATCCTTTAAAGTGACCAGCAATGTTAGTCATTGCCTGACGATAAGCCGCCATGAGCGGGTCTTTAGAATCCCACGTCCCTGAAGCTTGCTGTGCAACGAGGTATGAGTCGCCGAAGCATCTAACTCGGCTTAAGTTCATTTCCTTAGCCATGCGGAGCCCATGTAACAAAGCCTCATACTCAGCTGCATTCTTAGTACAGGGAAACATAAGCCGTAGGACATAACAAAACTTGTCACCTCATGGGGAAGATAAAATAACTCCAGCCCCCGAGCCTTCCAATTGCCTGGATCCGTCAAATTGTATCGTCCAGTATGTATTATCTAGTCTTTCCTCGGGTGTTTGTAGCTCTGTCCAGTCATTAATGAAATCTACCAAGGCTTGAGACTTGATAGCAGTCCTGGGTACGTATTTCAAATGATGAGGCCCAAGCTCAATTGCCCACTTAGCAGCCCGGCCTGTAGCTTCTCTATTTTGGATGATATCTCCCAGAGGAGCCGAACTGACCAGAGTGATTGGATGCCCAAGGAAATACTGCTTTAGTTTGTGACTAGCCATGAACACTCCAAACACTAATTTCTGGCAATGTGGATATCTCTGCTTGGATTCTGATAAGACTTCACTGACATAATAAACCGGCCGTTGGACTGGGTATTCCTTCCCTACCTCCTTGCGTTCCACGACAACTGCCACACTGACAGCCCAATTGTTAGCCGCCACGTATAGGAGCATAGGCTCTTTGTCGATCGGAGCCACCAAGACGGGCGGCTCATCCAACTGCCTCTTAAGTGCTTCAAAAGCCTCATTAGCAGCATCACTCCAGACAAAATTATCAGTCTTTTTCTTCATCTTGTATAGCAGAATCACCTTTTCACCCAGGCGGCTTCTGAACCGGCTCAGGGCCGCAATGCAACCCGCCAGGCGCTGCACATCATTGATACATGCCAGCTTAGATAAGGAAGTGATAGCCTTAATTTTCTCTGGGTTAGCTTCGATGCCCCTCTCCGAAACCAGAAAACCTAGCAGTTTTCCTACAGGTAGCCCAAAAACGCACTTGGACGGGTTAAGCATCATCTTGTACACCCGAAGATTGTCAAAGGTTTCCTTCAAGTCCTCAAGCAAGGTTTCCTTCTTCCTTGACTTTACCACAATGTCATCAACATAAGCATGAACATTGCGTCCAATCTGTCCATGGAGGTAATTCTAAACACAACGCTGTTAAGTCGCCCGAGCACTCTTGAGCCAAAAAGGCATAGACACATAACAGAAAGCTCCAAAGGGTGTGATAAAAGTTGTTTTCTCCTGGTCTTCAACTGCCATCTTTATCTGATGATAACCAGAATAAGCATCCAGGAAGCACAGACGCTCACAACCCGCCGTTGCATCAATGATCTGGTCAATACGGGGGAGGGCAAAGGGATCAGCTGGGCAAGCTTTATTGAGATCTGTGTAATCCACACACATACACCATGTGACATTTTTCTTGAGCACAAGCACCGGGTTAGCCAACCACTGAGGGTGAAAAACTTCCACTATGAACCGGACAGCTAAGAGTCGGGCCACTTCTTCTAAAATGGCCTTACACCTCTCCTCGTTAAAACGACGGAGGATGGTTGGCTTCATCTTAGGATCCACATTAAGGCGGTGCTCAGTGAGTTCTCTAGGTACACCTTGCATGTCAGAAGGTTTTCATGCAAAGATGTCCCGATTCTCACAGATGAACTCGATGAGCGCGCTTTCTTGTTTGGGATCCATTCCTGTCCCAATGGTGAACTGGTGAGAAGAGTCGCCAGGGACAAACTCAACTTGCTTTGTGTCTTTAGCCGAATGGAACTTGAGGGGAGGGTCCTTCTCAGTGGTGGGCTTCTTGAGAGGGGTCATATCAGCCGGGTCAACATTGTCTTGATACAACTTGAGCTCGTCAGTAGCCCAAGCCGTTTCTGCATAAGCAGCATCTCCTTCCTCGCACTCTTGAGCTATTTTCCTGCTGCCACTCACAGTTATGGTACCGTTTGGACCCGGCATCTTGAGCTTCAGGTAAATATAGCAGGGCCGGGCCATGAAACGAGCATAAGTCGGCTACCCAAAGAGGGCGTGGTTAGGGCTCTTGATCTTGACTACCTCAAACCACAGTGTCTCTGCCCTGTAGTTATATTCATCGCCAAAAGCCACCTCCAGAGCAATCTTTCCTACAGGATAAGCCAACTTGCCTGGAATGACTCCATGAAAGACAGTAGAAGACATATTAAGATCCTTCTCTATCAGATTCATTCGTTGAAAAGTGTCATAGTACAATATGTTGATGCTGCTGCCACCATCCATAAGTACCTTAGTAAACTTTTAACAGCCCACTTGAGGGGCCACCACTAAGGCCAGATGACCCGGATTATCCACACGGGGCGGGTGATCTACCTGGCTCCAAGTAATCGTGTGCTCAGACCAATTCAAATACTGTGGCACCGCCGGCTCAACCATGTGAATTGCCCTTTTGTTGACCTTCTGGTCACGCTTGCAAGTGCCCGTAGTGAATACATGGTACTGGCCACCGTTCAATTGCTTAGGATTACTCATATATCCTGATTGATTATGCTACTCCTGATTACCTTGATCAGGTTGCTGATTATGACCACCATGGTTCCCTTCGCCCTGATAAACATGTTCACTCATAATATACTGAATCAAGATCGAACGGGCTAAACATATTTACAAAAACGGAAAACAAGAAGTGTTCATACCATCTTCCTTTGCCACGATCACTTCGTCAAATATCGTCATTATTGCCTTTCACTTGCATGACCGAATGATGTGATAATAATAATAGTTTAAGAATACCGTGGACTAAGCTGGAATCTGCAAGACAGTTTTGGACAAACGAGAAGACAAGGTAATATTGGCTCTCTGTTTAACAATAAAGCATATGAGAGCCACTCAACATTTTCATCGTGGTCTTCTCCTTTCAAGGAATCAACAAAAAAAAGAAATTAAGAGAAGCACACTAAAATATTTTTGGAGTTTTTGTTTTTCTCAAGCAAGCAAATAAATTAAGGGAAAACAAGAACGAGAAAAATTATTTACACGGGAAAGCTCCAAACATCCAAAGGAAATCTTTTTGGGTTTTTTTTAGTACTAAAGATAATTAAACGAGGAAAGAAAACTAAAAAGAAGCGAGAAATATTTTTGGGTTTTCTAAAGTTTTTCAAACACACAAGAAGAAAGCGAAAAAAATAAAACTAATATGGATATACAATGAAAGAGGATGAACACCGACAATTTTTATGAAGTGTGTGAACATGAATGTAATGTCGGTTGAGAAATACGTACTGCCCAAAGCTTAGGCATTTTCCTAGCATGGTGATCACCACTGATAGTCTGGAAAATGGTTAAAATGATAGTGGAGGCGTTTCGGGCCGCCTTCTCCGCTAAATGAATAGCCTCCACTGCAGCTTTGTATTCCCGCGCCTCTTCCTCAAGAACATAGTAATGCTGTCGAGCCTGAAAATCAAAGAGGGCAGGTGCAGGAAAAGTGACAGGGATAGGCGTATATTTCCCAAATATTAAGTTATACTCATATCCCCTAGCACGGTTTACAATATACTCATGAGAACGCATAGCTTCGAAATCTAAATATCTACCAGGCAATTTAGGATCATTGGGTTGGGGCGACACTCTCAGTTTTGCAGCTACGCGGGAGGCATAAATTCCTCCATACAAATCACCATTGCTAGAATTAGAATGCAACCTTCGGGCAACAATTGCAACAAGGTTATAGTGTTGTTCACCAGTTACATCAGTATGAATAAGGCTTAAATCAGGGGCACATAAGGCACTACAATCTTGTTTCCCTACTACGCATTTCCCATTAAACAGTGCAAAGTAACGAATAGAGGGAAACTGTATGCTTTTAATTCTTGCCTGTGTTACTCCCCTATCTTCTCCAATGCATAGACTCTCGAGAAACATATTATAATCAGTTTTTGAAGGTTTCTCGGTCGAGCCCCAAAGTGGAAGTTTGCAAGCAATAGAGAAATCTTCTAGAGTCATGCTAAAGGATTTATCATAAAGTTTAAATAACACTCTAGAAGCAAGCGATTGATAACGAAATCCTTGCGTGAATGTACGGGTAAGGTCATAGCGTTGTACACACTTATCTGCGAGGAAATCGGTGAGGCCGGTATTATCAATGAATCGGTCAAATTCATCCTTAATGCCTGCACTTATCGTGAAATCTTCACTTGGCCATCGACATGATTTTGCATCAGCCATAGCTATCTGGTTGTCTCGAGGTTCAATGTAAGCTTGTCGTACTAAGTTCCCACTAGATGAGTCACCCACAGTGAGTCTCCTTGAGGAGCTCCTCCTAAAGAAACTCATCTTCCCAAGCGCAAATTTCTGAGAAAAATTTGAGCCACAAATTCATGTCAATAATACTTTGCAAGATTGATATCAACTATTCACTTGGATGCCTAGAGGCCATATCAAGCATTCATACTACTTGGAACTCAAAGAATTCAACATGCAAGCTCATTTTCTGTAGCACCAAGCACAGAAAATTTTGCAAAATATAAACCACTAAAACAAAAACTAATTGGAGGAGTGGAGGAGTCACATACCAAGGAACAATTCCTCATAACAGTTTCGGAAACGGAGTTCCGAGCAAAGAGATCGAAAATTTTACTTTCTGGGTGAAGAACAAGGGAGAGAAATGGATAGGATTTTTTTGTTGGGGGTAGGAGAAAGAGTGGGACGAAGAGATAAGGCAGGGGGCCCATATGGGCCCCACAAGCCATCAGGGCACTGATACGTCCATTTTGCATCATGATTTCTTATTCATATTTATGTTATTCTTGTCCATTACTCACTATTATCATACAATGCTTATTCCCTTTATCTCTGAATATGCAAGGTACATCACAAAGAGGGAATTATCAGGAAACTGGAATTGTGGACCGGAAAACCGAGAAAAAGGCAGAAATATCACCAGACTCCAAATGACCTGAAACTTCACGAGGATTTTTATTGAATATATGTGAATTTATGGGTCAAAAATATACCAGAGGGGGGCCACCAGCCAGGCACAAGCTAACAGGGCGCGGCCCCCCAGGCCGCGCCCTGATGGCTTGTGGGGCCCTGACTGGCCTCCCGACGCCCATCTTCTCCTATATGGAGAAAAAATCATAAGCAACCTTTCAAGACGAAGCGCTGCCGTCTCGAGGCGGAAACCTGTGCAGAGGCCCTTTTGCACTCCGGCAATTAGATTCTGCCGGGGAAATTCCTCTTCGGGAGATGGAGATCGAAGCCATCGTCATCACCAACGCTTCCTCCTTCGTGGGAGGACCAATCCTCATGAACATCTTCACCAGCACCATCTCATCTCCAACCCTAGTTCATCTCTTGTATTCAATCTTTGTCTCAAAACCTCAGATTGGTACCTGTGGGTTACTAGTTGTGTTGATTACATCTTGTAGTTGATGCTTGTTGGATTACTTGGTGGAAGAAATTATGTTCACATCCTTAATTATTATTATTGCACCTTTGATCTTGAACATCTTGATGAGGTGTGAGTAGTTACTATTGTTCCTGAGGACATGGGAGAAGTGTTGTTATAAGTTATCATGTGAAGTTGGTATTCGTTCGATACTTTGATGATATATGCTTAAGTAGCACCCAGGTTTTCAGTAAAGATTATGACTAACCATGTCAGTAATAACTCTTAAAAATTATATTAGCTCATATCAATGACATAAGCAAATATCTCAAGTGCCAACACTTTGTCAAAACAGTCATGATATAATATGACAACAGTGGTATCTCGCTAGCCCTTTCTGAGACCGCAAAACATAAATGCAGAGCACCTCCAAAGTTTAAGCAGAGACTAAACATTGTAATTCATGGTAGAAAAGATCCAGTCATGCTGCATCCAACATTAACTATACATAATGCATGAGGATGACAATAGTGTTCTCAGATCTGGTGCTTATTTGAGAAGGTGATGACTCAACATAAAAGTAATTAGATAGTCCCTTTGCAGAGGGTAGTAGGGATTTGTAGAGGTGCCAGAGCTCAAAGCTTAAATCAGAGATAAATATAATTTTGGGATGTGCACCCTTCCTGTAAACGTTACGACCAAGAGTTATCAATATCTTCCATGTTAAACACATTAGTGGCGGTTCCCAAGCGGTAAAAGTAAAGGTTTACTCCCCCTCCACCAACAAACACACTCCATGGCTAGCCGAATCCACGGGTACCGTCCATACCAACAACATTACTGGGGGAGTTTTGTTTAATTATTTGCAATTTTTGATTCTAGGACTGGGAATCCCTACCACTGCCCCTCTCGTGCAAGGACGAGTGAATAAACACTCATCATGAGAATAACCCGCTTAACATGGAAGATACTGACGGCCCCCTGTCGCTCCATGAGTGGTCCAGTCACACAAAACAGATGTTCATTTGAATTTTTAGAGGTGGCACATGCAAATTTACTTGGAACGGCAGGGTAATACCGCATATAGGGAGATATAGTGGACTCATCTGGAATAACTTTGGTTTATGGATTTTGATGCACAAGCAGTATTCCCGCTTAGTACTGGCGAAGGCTAGCAAATAGATTGAGAAGCGGCCACCTAGAGAGCGAAAACGGTCATGAACATGCATTATGAATAATAAACATTGAATACTAGCATGAGTAGGATATGGACACCATGAACATAAATATCATGAAGGCTATGTTGGTTTTGATTCAACTACATGCGTGAACATGTGCCAAGTCAAGCCACTTGAAACATTCAGAGGATGATACCATATCATCATACTACATCACAATCATTTTAATACATGTTGACATCCAAGATAAATCATTATCCACTCCTAACTACTTAAGCATGGCATGAGCAATTATAATCTCTAATTGTCATTGCAAACATGTTTGATCATAACATGCTGAATCATGGATACTAGGTTAAACATATTTACAAAAACAAAAACAACTTGAGTTCATACCCGCTTCTCTCTGCCACAGTCACTTCATCAAATATCGTCATTATTGCCTTTCACATGCACGACCGAATGATATGAAAATAATAATAGTGCAAGAGTGTCGTGGACTAAGCTGGAATCTACAAACATTTTATTCAAAAGGAGAAAACAAAGTAATTTGGGCTCTTTGTTAGATTAACCATAATGCATACGAGAGCCACTCAACATTTTCATTGTGGTCTTCTCCTTGCTACGACTCAAATATAAGGAAAACAATTTCAGAGAAACATACTGAAATATTTTTTTGAGTTTTTCGTTTTTCTTAAAGAAAGCAAATTAAAGAGGGAAAACAAAAACAAGAAAAACTATTTACACGGGAAAGCTCCCAACAAGTAAAAGAAGAAACGAAAAATCTTTTTGGGTTTTCTTTTGCTACTACAATTAATTTAAACTAGAAAGAAAAACCGAAAAGAAGCAAGAAATATTTTTGGATTTTCTCAAAGTTTTTCAAACACGCAAGAAGAAAACAAGAAAATAAATCTAGCATGGATAATACAATAAAGAAGTGTAGACACCGACAACTGGAATGAAATGTGTAAACATGAATATAATGTCGGTGGAAATAGTACTCCCCCAAGCTTAGTATTTTGGCCTAGCTTGGTGATCACCATCCGCGGCCTGGATAATAGTCTGAGTGATAGCCCACCGAGGCTCTTGGTGTAGCCTCCTCGGTCCACCTGGCAGCTTCAACCCCCGCATTGTACGCACGGGCCTCGCTCTCAAGAACATAGTATCTTCCCTTACTGTGATAATCAAAGAGAGCGGGAGCAGGGAAGGTAACAGGTACAATGGGATCTTTATTGAACCTCAAGTTGTAAGTATAATCAGTGATTGTGCCCTTAAGGAACTTATGACGTTTCATGGCCTCAAAGTCTAAGTACTGAGTAGGTAAAATGGGATCGTTAGGCCAAGGTGATACATTTAGCTTCTTAGCTACACGGGAGGCATAGATCCCTCCATAAAAGTGACCACTAGCAGCGTTGTGCTGCAATCTCCGTGCAACGATTGCTCCAAGATTATAACGTTTAATTCATGTCATAGCAGCGTGTATAAGACTCAAATCAGGGGCACACAGTGCACTGCAATCTTGCTTGCCTACGATGCATTTGCCATTAAAGAGTGCAAAGTAGTGTATAGATGGAAAACGGATGCTTTTTATTCTACCTTGTGTCACTCCTCTATCCTCACCGTAGCAAAGATTAATCAAAAATGACTCATACTCAGATGTTGGTGGTTCGTCTAGCGAACTCCAATATGGGATTTTGCACGCTCCACAGAACACATCTAAAGGTATGGTAAAGGGATGGTCATACAGGTTAAATGAAACTCTAGACTCACGAGGACAATATTTAAATTTCTTTGTGAATGTTTTTGTGAGCTCGAGATGTTTAATGCACTCATCTGCGATGAAGGGGGAAATTTCTGCATTGTGGATAAATTGCTCGAATTCCTCCTTGATACCCGCACCTTCCATGCATTCGTTACATGGACATAAGCATGATTTGGTAGCGGCATCCCACATTGAGCTTGCACTTGGCTCAACATAAGAACGTCGTATCGAGCCACTACTCGATGATGCCTCCGAGGAGCTTCTCCTCGAAGAACTCCTTCCAAATAAGTTCATTTTATTTGCATACAAATTTCTGAAAATTATTGGGTCCCAAAATTTTTGTTAACAAAACTTCGTAAGATTGATAGAAACTACTCATAAGGATGCCCAGAGGCCATATTAAGCATCCAAACTACTTAGAACTCTAAGAATTCAACATGCAAGCCCATCTACAGTAGCACCAAGAGTAGCTAATTATTCTAAAAATAAACGACTAAGTCAAAAAAATAATTGGAGCAATGGAGGAGTCACATACCTAGTAGCAATCCCCCAAAACAGTTTCGGAAACGGAGCTTTGAGCAAAGAGATCGAAATCCGCGGGTTTGAGAGCAAGAACACGAGAGAGAGAGAGCTATGGTGATTTTTTCTGGAGGTAGGAGATGACATGGGCTAAAGGGATAAGTGAGTGGACCCACGTGGGGACCACAACCCACCAGGGCGCGCCTGGGGCTGCTAGCGCGCCCTGGTGTCTTGTGGACACCAGGTGCACCCCCCTCTGATGTTATTTGCACCAGAAATTCAGAAATATTCAGAAAAAACGTGTTAAATTTTCAAGACATTCTGAGAACTTTTAGTTTTGGGTCATTTTTATTACACGGAGAAAACAGAAAATAGGATTAACATGGCATTTTATTTTATTTGACTAAGAAGAATAAAAAACAAAAGGTGAGAGCAGAAGGTTGTGCCCACAAGTGTAGGGGATCGTTTGTAGCCTTTTTCGATAAGTAAGAGTGTCGAACCCAACGAGGAGCTAAAGGTAGAACAAATATTCCCTCAAGTTCTATTGACCACCGATACAACTCTACGCACGCTAATGCTTGCTTTACCTAGAATAATTATGAAACTAATTTGCGGGAATAAAACTAGAAGTACTTTGCAAGATAATAAAAAACGTGGAAATAAAAGTTAGGTGTTGTTTTAATAAAAGAACAATAAAAGTAAATAGACTAGTAGAAAGCTTTTTGTGTAACGCAAGAAAAAGATTGTCCCTAGGCAATTGAATATAATATGACAGATACTTGTCATATGCAATGGGGGAGAGGCATACGCTAACACACTTTCCGTACTTGGATCATATGCACTTATGATTGGAACTTTAGCAAGCATCCGCAACTACCAAAGTTCATTAAGGTAAAACCCAACCATAGCATTAAGTATCAAGTCCTCTTTACTCCCATACGCAACAACCCACCTACTCGGGTTTATGCTTCTGTCACTCAAGCAACCCACCATAGGCAAATCATGAACATATCGCAACACCCTACAGCGGGGATCCCTCATGTTTGCGCGACACAGAGGGCACCATAGGACAACACCATATCAACATACAACTCACATCCATAACATCATACCACAATTAACCCGTAGGACAAAAGAGATCTACTCCAACATCATAGGATAGCCAAATATCATTGGGAAATAATATATGGAGTTGAGCACCATGTTTAAGTAGAGATTACAGCGGGGAAGAGAGGTGTTACACCGCTGCATAGAGGGGAGAGAGTTGGTGTTGACGGCGACGAAGTTGTTGGCGTAGATCGCCGTCAGGATGATTGCCCCGGCGGCATTCCGGCGCCATCGGGAGAGAGGGGGAGAGAGTCCCCCTCCTTCTTCTTCTTCCTTGGTGTCCCCCCTAGATGGGAAGAGAGTTCCCCCTCTGTTCCATGGCCTCCATGGCGGCGGAGGGGCAGGAGCCCCTCCTAGATTGGATCTCCCTCTTTGTTCTCTTCTGTTTCACGTTCCTGTTTTCTGGCCGAAAACCGTTTCTTATATTCCAGGAGATTTGTAACTCCGATCGGGCTGAAATTTTGAGGGGATTTTTAGCCAAAAATTAGCTTCCTTGCGCCCGAAGGAGAGCTCCAACCGACTTACGAGGTGGGCATAACCCACCAGGGCGCGCTTGGGCCCCCTGGTCGCACCCTGTTGTCTTGTGGGGGCTGTGGGCCTCCGTTTGCATTGATTCCACTTCTCAAAATTCACAAATATTCCAAAAAAAACTCTCTGAAAATTTTTATCGCGTTTGACCTTCATTTGATATGGATATTCTGCGAAACAAAAAACATGCAATAAACAAGAACTGGCACTGGGCACTGGATCAATAGGTTAGTCCAATAAATCATATAAAATTTTGCCAAAAATATGTGAAAGTTGTATAATATTGGCATGAAACAATCAAAAATTATAGATATGAAGGAGACGTATCAGCATCCCCAAGCTTAATTCCCGCTCGTCCTCGAGTAGGTAAATGATAAAAAGATAATTTTTGATGTGGAATGCTACCTAGCATAATATTGATCATATATCTAATCATGGCATGAATATTAAGACACAAGTGATTGAAAGCAATAGTCTAGTTTTGACATAAAGACATTAATACTCAGGCATCCCAAAAAACAATCATGTCTTTCAAAATATCAAGGCTAAAGAATGCTATCCCTACAAAATCATATAGCCTTGTCATGCTTAGTCTTCTTAACACAAAGTATAAATCATGTACTACCCCGGTGTCAGCCAAGCAATTGGCTCATACTTTTTAACGCGCTTCAGCATTTCCAACTCTCACGCAATACATGAGCGCAAGCCATGGATATAGCACTACGGGTGGAATAGAATATGGTGGTAGGTTTCAAAGGGGCAAAAGTGGAGAAGAAAGTCTCGCATCAACTCAGCGTATCAACGGGCTATGGAGATGCCCATCAATAGATATCAATGCGAGGAGTAGGGATTGCCATGCAACGGATGCACTAAGAGCTGCAAGTGTATGAAAGCTCAATATGAAAACTATGTGGGTATGCATCTAACTCTATAATGAAATTTCCCACTAGTATATGAAAGTGACAACCTAGGAGACTCTCTATATGAAAAACATGGTGCTACTTTGAAGCACAAGTGTGGAATTAGCATGCCCCTTTTTCTTTCTTTTCTTTTTTTTATTTTTTTTATTTTTTTTCTTTTTTTTTTCTTTTTTTTCTTTTTTTCCGGAGCCTCATCCCGACTTGTGGGGGAATCATAGTTTCCATCATCCTTTCATCACTGGGGCATACTCTAACAATGAACAATGATGATCATCACACTTCTATTTACTTACAACTCAATATTACAACAATAGTAGAACAAAGTATGACTCTATATGAATGCAATGATCTAGCGTAGCAAAGATATCAAAAAACGGACAAGCCATGGAAACATCATGCTAGCTATCTTACGATCATGTAATGCAATATGATAATGAATTCTCAAGTCATCAAAACGAAAGCCGTGGAAGTTGTTTGGCAATATATCTCGGAATCGCTATGGAAATGCCATAATTGGTAGGTATGGTGGCTGTTTTGAGGAAGATATAATAAGGCTTATGTGTGATAGAGATTATCATATCACGGGGTTTGGATGCACCGGCGAAGTTTGCACCGACTGTCGAGGTGAGAAAGAGCAATGCACGGTACCGTAGAGGCTAGCAAATTACGGAAAGTTAAGAGTGCGTATAATCCATGGACTCACATTAGTCATAAAGAACTCACAAACTTATTGCAAAAGTTTATTAGCCCTCTAAGCAAAGTATTACTACGCATGCTCCTAGGGGGGAGGTTGGTAGGAGTTAACCATCGCGCACCACCGACCTTCACACGAAGATAGACAATCAAGAATAAATTATGCTCCAACTTCCTAGCATAACGGGAGACTATACGTCCATGCTTCGGGAATCACAAACCTTAACACCAATATCTTACTAAACATGATCATCCACTAGTACCTCCCACATATTATCATCTCTATATCGCAAAACTATTGCAAGGAATCAAACATATCATATTCAGTGATCCCTAAGTTTTATGTAGGATTTTATGACTAACCATGCAAATGACCAATTCCTATTGACTCTCTAAATAGATATAAGTGAAGCAAGAGAGTTTAATTCTTTCTACAAAATACCATGCTCTAATAAATATAAGTGAAGCAAAAGAGCATTCTACAAATAACGGTTTTCTATGTGAAGAGAAACAAGCAATCCAAACTTCAAATGATATAAGTGAAGCACATGAAGCATTCTATAAAGCCATACTCAACAGATATAAGTGAAGTGCAATGAGCATTATATAAATCAACCATGGACTATCTCATACCAGCATGGTGCATAAAAGAAAAGTGAAAACTAAACACAAAAGACGCTCCAAGATTTACACATATCACATGATCGAAACGAAAACGAAAACATACCGATACTTGTTGAAGAAAGATGGGATGCCTTCCGGGGCATCCCCAAGCTTAGACGCTTGAGTCTCCTTGGATATTAACTTGGGGTGCCTTGGTCATCCCCAATATTGAACTCTTGCCTCTCCTCCTTCTCCTCATATCGAGACCTCCTCGATGTTCGAACACTTCATCCACACAAAACTTAACAGAAGACTGGTGAGATCCGTTAGTATAATAAAGCAAATTCCTACTGTAAGTACTGTTGCAAACCCATTCATATTTTATATTTGCATTATCCCTGCTGTATTATAAATTTTCCATGGCTTATACCACCGATAAAATCGATAGTTTCATCAAAACAAGCAAAACAATGCATCAAAAACAGATTCTGTCTTAAACAGGACAGTCTGTAGTAATCTGAACTTTGACCATACTTCTGTAACTCCAAAAATTCTGAAATATTAGGAAGAAATAAAAAAATTGTATAGAAATACTTTGTAAAAATTTCAGAAACTTTCAACGTTCCAGTAAAAAATGAAAGTTCACGCACTACAGCCGAAGTTTCTGTTTTTACAATGCACATACCAACAAGCAATCTAATCATCCTAAAGGCAAATCTTGGCACATTATTTTTATAATACAATGGATTTGTACAAGGGGGTAATTATTTTTGTTGGAAAATTTTCCATGATTCAAGACTCACAAAGTTGCCATGGGCATGAACAAAGTTCAAGGATATCCCCCACTTCAACGATGATCATGATCTCTCACACTTTCACCTTTCCTTTTGTGAAGTTTTAGGTTCCCCTATTTTTTTTTAAACTTTATAAAAGCACATAACAGAAATAAATGACTCTCTAAAACTTCCAGGTTGTCTCCCTGGCAGCGCTTTCTTTAAAGCCATTAAGCTAGGCATAAAGTGCTCAAGTAATGGATCCACCCGGATCCCAAGGTATATCAAAGCCAATTTTAATTAACAATGATTTGTAATTTAGTAGTGAGCACAAAGTGATATATATCACGTGACAACGAAGTCTAACTCTCTTCCTATGCATCGGTATGTCATACAAGAACAATTCATGCACATTAAGTAAAGGCCAATGCATAGTATAAACAGTTTCTTGCAATATTATAGTATTGGAAACATAAAGAGGTGGAGATGTAGTTCCTCTTTCATAATAATTGCAAGTAGGAGCAGCAAGCACATGCATATTATATTCATTAAAATCATCATGTGTAGTAGCAAAACGCAACCCATCAATACAATCCTTAATAAGCGTGAACTTCTCCGGTATAGTGTAGTTGGGAGAAGTCTAAAAGATAATAGGACTATCATGTGTGGCTGCAATAGCAAAAATTTCATGCTTAACATAAGGAACTATAGCAAGTTCATCTTCATAAGCATAATTCATATTGGCATCTTGGCCACAAGCATAGCAAGCATCAAGTTCATCAAAAAGGGATATTTCAAATGAATCCACGGGATCATAGCAATCATCATAGCATTCATCCTTTGGTAAGAACGAAGGGTAATTAAACAATGTACGAGTTGAAGAGTTACTCTCATTAGAAGGTGGGCACGGGTGATCAATCCGCTCTTCATCCTTTTGTTCTTCGCTCTCCTCCTCATATTTTTCATCTAATGAGCTCACAATTTCAGCAATTTCTTCTTCCATAGATTCCTGCAAATTATTAGTCTCTTCCAAGGCAGCGGTCATTCCTTCAATAAATTCTTTACCATAAGCATTAGAAGCATAGTTTTCATAGCAATATTTAAGTATGGCAAAATTTT
Source organism: Elymus sibiricus (assembly GCA_039707655.1). Lineage (NCBI taxonomy): Eukaryota > Viridiplantae > Streptophyta > Magnoliopsida > Poales > Poaceae > Elymus > Elymus sibiricus. The sequence continues at coordinate 279,609,178 of CM077665.1, forward strand.
CAGATTTGTAAAGAGTAGCATCATACTTTTCAATCAAAGAAGCAATTTCATATGCACCCTTAAAAGCAACAAATTCTTCAATTTTTTCAACATCAAAATAACAATAGGCTTCCTTGGCATAAGAAGATAGTATTTCATTATCATTAAACACACATTGGTAGGGAAGGTGTTTTTTAGTTTCTTTAGAACAACAAGTAAAATCATGTATTTCGCATAAATTCCAAGCATAGCAACACAAAGTATTAATTTGATGCCACAAGAGTTTCCCTTTTTGTGTTATGCGGTGTCGCACATAATAAGCATGCTCATTTAATGATTTTCCCTCAACTAAGCTAGTTGGGTTTTCAGCACGAGCACAAATGGATCGAAGATGATCCAAGTAATATTTTTCGGTAGTACGGAACACTAGTGGTTCCTCAACTTTTGGAGCAGCAAGTACAACTTTTTTTTTGGTATTTTGCGTTTCCTACCCATATCTAAAGATAGAAAACAAGAGCACAAAATAAAAACTACTTAGTGATAAAGCAAACAAGCACACACGAGAATATTCACCCCACGCTATTGCTCCCCGGCAACGGCGCCAGAAAAAGGTCTTGATAACCCACACGTGTAGGGGATCGTTTGTAGCCTTTTTCTATAAGTAAGAGTGTCGAACCCAACGAGGAGCTAAAGGTAGAACAAATATTCCCTCAAGTTCTATTGACCACCGATACAACTCTACGCACGCTAATGCTTGCTTTACCTAGAACAAGTATGAAACTACTTTGCGGGAATAAAACTAGAAGTACTTTGCAAGATAATAAAGAACGTGGAAATAAAATTTAGGTGCTGTTTTAATAAAAGAACAATAAAAGTAAATAGACTAGTAGAAAGCTTTTTGTGTAACGCAAGAGAAAGATTGTCCCTAGGCAATTGAATATAATATGATAGATACTTGTCATATACAATGGGGGAGAGGCATACGCTAACATACTTTCCGTACTTGGATCATATGCACTTATGATTGGAACTCTATAAAGTATCCGCAACTACCAAAGTTCATTAAGGTAAAACCCAACAATAGCATTAAGTATCAAGTCCTCTTTACTCCCATACGCAACAACCCACCTACTCGGGTTATGCTTCTGTCACTCAAGCAACCCACCATAGGCAAATCATGAACATATTGCAACACCCGACAGCGGGGATCCCTCACGTTTGCGCAACACGGAGGGCACCATAGGACAGCACCATATCAACATACAACTCACATCCATAACATCATACCACAATTAACCCGTAGGACAAAAGAGATCTACTCCAACATAATAGGATAGCCAAATATCATTGGGAAATAATATATGGAGTTGAGCACCATGTTTAAGTAGAGATTACAGCGGGGAAGAGAGGTGTTACACCGCTGCATAGAGGGGAGAGAGTTGGTGTTGCCGGCGGCAAAGTTGTTGGTGTAGATCGCCGTCACGATGATTGCCCCGGCGGCGTTCCGGCGCCACCGGGAGAGAGGGGGAGAGAGCCCCCCCTCCTTCTTCTTCTTCCTTGGCCTCCCCCCTAGATGGGAGGAGAGTTCCCCCTTTGGTACATGGCCTCCATGGAGGCAGAGGGGCAGGAGCCCCTCCTAGATTGGATCTCCATCTCTGTTCTCTTCTGTTTCACATTCCTCTTTTCTGGCCGAAAACCGTTTCTTATATTCCTGAAGATCCGTAACTCCGATCGGGATGAAATTTTGAGGGGATGTTTATACAAAAATTAGCTTCCTTGCACCCAAAGGAGAGCTTCAACCGACTTACGAGGTGGGCATAACCCACCAGGGCGCGCATGGGCCCCCTGGCAGCGCCCTAGTGTCTTGTGGGGGCTGTGGGCCTCCGTTTGCGTTGATTCCACTTCTAAAAATTCACAAATATTCCACAAAAAATCTCCGTAAATTTTTATCGCATTTGGACTTCGATTGATATGGATATTCTGTGAAACAAAAAACATGCAACAAACAGGAACTGGCACTGGGCACTGGATCAATAGGTTAGTCCAATAAATCATATAAAATGTGGCAAAAAATATGTGAAAGTTGTATAATATTGGCATGAAACAATCAAAAATTATAGATACGACGGAGACGTATCAGCTACGCAAAATGACTGGCCTAATCATTTCAGCAAAGCGTTCAAATACTTCATCATCCTTCTTCTTAGATGGTTTAGGTGGAAAAGGCATGGGTTTCTGAACCCATGGCTCTCTTTCTTTACCATGTTTTCTAGCCACAAAGTCTCTTTTATCATATCATTTATTTTTAGGTTGTGGGTTATCAAGATCAATAGCAGGCTCTATTTCAACATCATTATCTGGTTCTTTATCATTGTTCGGTTGAGTATATTCATGAACATCATCATTATCATTTTCATTATCACTAGGTGAATGTTCATTACTAGGTTGAGTTTTAGCATGAGAAATAGAGACATCGTTATTTTCAGGAGGTTTTTCTATCTCAAGTTCACTAGAGGTATGCAAAGTCCTATCATTTTTCTTTTTCTTTTTCTTTTTAGAAGGACTAGGTTGCATCAGTGTTAATTCTGTGAGAGTCTTGTTCAATTCTTTTAGGATGACCTTCAGGATAAAGAGGTTCTTGGGTCATTCTACCTCCTCTAGTCACTACTCTAATAACATGATCATTCATATTATTATTCATTTCATTAAGCAATTCTCTTTGAGATTTAGCAACTTGTTCTAACTGGGTTTGAACCATAGAGGCATGTTTTCCTACACCCCTAACATCATTACTAATTCTAAATAACAAGTCACTCAAGCGAGCAATCGTATCAGAATTATATTTCAATTGTTTCAGAATATTTGCATTGAAGTGATCTTGTTTCCTAATGTAGTTATCAAACTCATATAAACATCGACTAGGATGTTTATTGTAAGGGATATCACTTTCATCAAACTTTAATAAAGAATTTATCTCTACCACCTGTTGAGGTGGTGGTGTGTCAAGGCCATGTATTTCTTCAATAGGTGGTAAATTCTTAACATCCTCAGCTTTAATAACTTTTTCCTTCATACATTTCTTTGCCTCTTGCGTATCTTCGAGACTAAGAAATAAGATACCCCTCTTCTTTGGAGTGGGTTTAGGTGGTGGTTCATGGAGAGTCCAATCATCATAATTCTTCAATATATTATTCAATAGTTCCTCAGCTTGTTCAACAGTTCGTTCCCTAAAAACACAACCAGCACAACTATCTAGGAAGTCCCTAGAAGCATCAGTTAGTCCATTATAGAAGATATCAAGTATTTCATTTTTCTTAAGAGGGTAATCAAGCAAAGCATTAAGCAATTGGAGAAGCCTCCCCCAAGCTTGTGGGAGACTCTCTTCTTCAATTTGCACAAAGTTAAATATTTCCTGTAAGGTAGCTTGTTTCTTATGAGCAGGAAAATATTTTTCAGAGAAGTAGTAAATCATATCCTGGGGACTACGCACACAACCAGGAGCAAGAGTATTGTACCATATCTTAGCATCACCCTTTAATGAGAACAGAAATAATTTGAGAATATAGTAATAGCGAATCTTCTCATCATGAGCAAAGAGGGTGGCTATATCATTCAACTTAGTAAGATGTACCACTACAGTTTCAGTTTCATAGCCATGAAAAGGATCAGATTCAACCAAAGTAATTAACTCTGGGTCGACAGAGAATTCATAATCCATCGGTAACAAAGATAGGTGAAGTAGCAAACTTAGGATCACATTTCATTCTAGCATTCAAAGTCTTTTCTTTATACTTGCATAATAATTTCTTAAGATCATCTCTATACTTACAAGCAAGGATTTCTCTAGCTATCTCTTCAACCATAACGTAACCCTCAGGTATCTTAGGCATTTCAAATCTAGGAGAGCTAGGTCTAATAGGTGTTTCATAGTTCTTAGTTTCAAAGACTTCATTAGTTTCAGTAATCTCATCAGTTTCAATAATTTCATTCTCTTTAGCTCTAGCAATTTGTTCATCAAGAAATTCACCTAGTGGCACATTATCATCAGGCATGGTACAAGCATCATCATAAGCATCACTCATAGCAGAAGTAGCATCATCAATAACTTGCGACATATCAGGATTAATAGCATGTGGTGGTGTTGCAAGTTTACTCATAATCGAAGGTGAATCAAGTACAGAGCTAGATGGAAATTCCTTACCTCCCCTCGTCTTAGAGGGAAAAAACTTGGTTCTTGTATCCTTCAGATTCTTCTTAGTGATAAATTGATATAAATCCCAAGTGACTCAACAAATATAGCTATGCTCCCTGGCAACGGCGCCAGAAAAAGGTATTGATGACCCACAAGTATAGGGGATCGCAACAGTTTTTGAGGGTAGAGTATTCAACCCAAATTTATAGATTCGATATAAGGGAGCCAAAGAATATTTGCAAGTATTAGCAGTTGAGTTGTCAATTCAACCACACCTGGAGATTAAATATCTACAGCAGAGTGATCAGTAGCATAGTAGTATGATAGTTTGATAGCAGTGGTAAGAGTAGTAGTAATGGTAAAAGTGATAGCAATGATTTTGTAGCAAGTGTAACAGTAGCAGTAGCAATAGTAACTTTAGCAAGAACAATATGTGGAAACCTCATAGGCACTGGATCGGTGAATTCGTTGGATGATATTCATCATATAACATTCATAACCTAGGGCGACACAGAACTAGCTCCAGTTCATAAATGTAATGTAGGCATGTATTCCGTAAATAGTCATACGTGCTTATGGAAATGAACTTGCATGACATCTTTTGTCCTACCCTCTCGTGGAAACGGGGTCCATAAGGAAACTAAGGGATATTAAGGTCTCCTTTTAATAGAGAACCGGAACAAAGCATTAACACATAGTGAATACATGAACTCCTCAAACTACGGTCATCACCAGAAAGTATCCCGGTTGTTGTCACCCCGGGGTTTACGGATCATAACACATAGCAGGTGCATATGACTACCAAGATCAGATCAAGAACATAGATATAATTGTGATAACATAAATGGTTCATATATTAAACCATGGCACTCGGACCCTAGTGACAAGCATTAAGCATGGCAAAGTCATAGCAACATCAATCTCAGAACATAGTAGATACTAGGGATCCAGCCCTAACAAAACTAACTCCTTTACATGATGAATCTCATCCAACTCCTCACCGACCAGCGAGCCTTTGAAGGAATTACTCACTTCCAGTGGGGAGCATCATGGAATTGGCGATGGAGAAGGGTTGATGATGACGAAGACCGAAGACTCCCCTCTCCGGAGCCCCAAACGGGCTCCAGATCTGGCCTCCCGATGAAGAACAGGAGGTGGCGGCAGCTCCATCTCGTGAAACGTGATAAAACTTCCTCTCGTATTTTTTTCTCCAAAAATAGGAATTTATAGTGCTGCAATTAGGGTCAGTAGGGCCACGAGGCGAGCACAACCCACCAGGGCGCGTCTGGAGGGGGTGGCGCGCCCCGGTGTATCGTGCCCAGCCAGGGCACCCCCTCCGGTGGTTCTTGGCTCCAGTATTTTTTATTTGTTGTAAAATAATTCTCCGTAAAGTTTCGTCCAGTTCCGAGAACTTTTATTTCTGCACAAAAACAACACCATGGTAGTTCTGCTGAAAACAGCGTCAATCCGAGTTAGTTTCATTCAAATCATGCAAATTAGAGTCCAAAACAACAGCAAAAGCGTTAGGAAAAGTAGATACGACGGAGACGTATCATGATGTCATCTAAATCATTATCCATCACCGGTCCATGTGCCTACGCTTTTCATATACTGAATCTTACTAAGTTACTCTTGCTGCTACTGTTGCAATCACTACAAGTCTGCTGATATTACTGTTACTATTACTACTGCTGCTCTGCTTTGCTACTAAACTTTTGCTACACAGAATATCCCGAGTGTGGCTGAATTTACAACTCAGCTTCTAAGACCAATAAATATTCTTTGGCTCCCCTTGTGTCGAATCAACAAATTTGGGTAAAATACTTCCCTTGAAGACTGTTACGATCCCCTATACTTGAGGGTTATCAAGACTGTTTTCTGGCCCTGTTGCCGGGGAGCATAGCTCTATTTATTGTGCCCACTCAAGGTTATCTAATTGCTACTATGAAGAATCTGAAAGATACTATAACCAAGATCATACCCTCTAAGACGAGGGGAGGTAAGGAACTGCCATCTAGCTCTACTTTTGATTCACCTACTGGTTTGAATCGGCTTATGACACCACCACTTGATACTCGTTCTGATATGTCGCAAGTACTTGATGATGCTACATCTGAAACTTATGATGATGCTACTGCTATGCTTGATAAAATGAATCTGTGCCACTTAATGAATTACTTTATGCTCATATTGCTAAAGCTAGAGTACTTGAAAATGCTGAAATTGATGAACATTATGAATCACCTATTATGCCTAGATCTCCTAATAGATATGAATTACCTGATGTACCTAAGGGCTATGTTAGGGACGGGGAAATAGCTAGAGACTTTCTTGCTTGTAATGATAGACATGATTTGAAGAAACTACTATGCAAACTGAAAGAAAAATCTATGATGGAGAAAATGAATCATGATCCCAAATTTGCTACTTCTCCTATATGTGTTACTAAAAAGGATTTTGAATTATCTGTTGATCCTGAGTTAATCACTATATTAGAATCTGATCCTTTCCATGGTTATGAAACTGAAACTATTGTGGGACACCTTACTAAATTGAATGATATTGCCACTTTGTTTGCTCATGAGGAAAAGATGCGTTACTATTATATCCTTAAGCTTTTTTCGTTTCTCGCTAAAAGGTGATGCTAAGAAATAGTTCCTCACTCTTGCTCCTAGTTGTGTGCGTAGCCCCCAGGATATGATATATTACTTCTCTAAAAAATATTTTCCTGCTCATAAAAAACAAGTTGCTTTACAGGAAATATTTAACTTTGTGCAAATTGAAGAAGAGAATCTCCCTCAAGCTTGGGGGAGGCTTCTCCAGGTACGAAGAGCTTTGCCTGATCACCCTCTCAAGAAAAAATGAAATACTTGATATCTTCTATGATGGACTAACCGCTGCTTCTAGGGATTACCTAGATAGTTGTGTTGGTTGTGTTTTCAGGGAACAAACTATTGGACAAGCTAAAGAATTATTGAATAACATATTGCAAAATGCTGATGATTGGACGCTTCCTGAACCACCGCCGGAACCTATTCAAAAGAAGAGAGGTATTCTATTCCTCGATCCTGAAGATATGCAAGAAGCCTAGAGAACTATGAAAGAAAAATGTATTAAATCCGAAGATGTCAAGAATTTACCACAGATCGAAGAAATACATGGACTTGATACTCTAACACAAGTAGTAGAGATAAATTATCTCCATAGATTTAATGCAAGTGACATACCTTATACCAAAACTCCTAGTCAATCCATGGATGAATTTGATAATTACATTGTTAAGCAAGAGCACTTTAATAATTATGTCAAAGATCAATTACAACGCAATGCTATGATGACAGATCATTTGAGTGACTTGATGTTTAGAGTTGCTAATGATGTTAAAGGTCTAGGTAAACATGCTTCCATGGTTCATACTCTACTAGACCAAGTTGCTAAGTCACAAAATGATTTGCTTGCTGAATTAAATGAAAACATGAATGACCATGCTGTTAGAGTAATGACTAGAGGAGGTAGAATGACTCAGAAACCTCTTTATCCTGAAGGTCATCCTAAAAGAATATAACAAGATTCTCAGAGAATTAATGAAGATGTACCTATTCCAACTAAAAAGAAAAAGAAAAATGATAGGACTATGCATGCCTCTAGTGAACCTGTTATAGAAAACTCTGCTGAGAAATCATAATGATGTTTCTATTTCTAATACTGAGACACAATTTGGTAGTGAACATTCACCTAGCGATAATGAAAATGATAATGATAAAAATTATACTCACGTAGGTGCTCAACCGGATAAAGATAAAGAACCTAATAATGATGTGGAAACAGAACCTACTAAAAATCTTGATAACCCACATCCTAAAAATAAACGCTATGAAAAGAAAGACTTTTGTGCTAGAAAACATGGTAAAGAAAGAGAGCCATGGGTTCAGAAACCCATGCCATTCCCTCGTAAGCCTTCTAAGAGTAAGGACGAGGAGAAGTTTTAATGCTTTGCTGAAATGATCAAACCTATCTTTTTGTGCACTCGCTTGAATGATATATTGAAGATGCCTCCATATGCTAAGTATATGAAGGACATTATTGCCAACAAAAGAAAGATACCTGAAACTGAAATTGCCACCATGCTTGCTAATTAGTCTTTTGACGGTGGAGTGCCTTTGAACTTGGGAGATCCGGGTATACCACAATACGTTGCTCAATTAAATGAAGTTATCTTAAAACTGCTTTATGTGATCTAGGAGCTAGTGTTAGTGTTATGACTTTCTCTTTATATAAAAAAATTTGATTTTAATAAGCTTACACCCACTGAGATATCTTTGCAAATGGCTGATAAATCCACTGCTATACCTATTGGAATTTGTGAGGATGTTCCTAATGTGGTTGCAAACGTTACTATCTTGACACACTTTATTATTCTTGAGATGCCCGAGGACGACAACATGTCCATTATCCTTGGTAGACCCTTTTTAAATACTGCAGGGGTTGTTATTGATTGCAACAAAAGCAAGGTTACTTTTCATGTCAATCGGAAACAACATACGGTGCATTTTCCGAAGAGGCAAGCTTCAGTGAATAATATTAATACCATTGAACCAATTGCCACAATTAATATTGGAGGGTTTAAGTTTCCTCTTCCTACTACCAAGAAGAAATACTATATCCTTATTGTTGGGGATATGCAAATCCCCATTGAGGTAACTTAGTGTTATACGAAAATTCTTCAGTTTCATGTCAATCGGAAATGGTTATTAATAAGACCTAATCAACCTTATTAATGGATCCTTTTTGAAAGAAACTTGATCATTGATCGGGCGTGTTGCTGCGCCCGTCTATTGTGACAGAATTTTTACAAACTTTTAGCACTATAATGATGAAATTCCGGCTGATGCACTTAAGACCTTAAGGCAGAATTAGAAAATAGTGTTGTTCTTACTTCTCATCATGCCTATAGTTCACGAGGAAATAGAAATAGAGGTCAGAGAGGAAGAAATTGTTATCTAACGCTTCTCCTACTGGAAATTTGTGTTCTTACATTTCGACAACATCTGCATTAGAGCATACACATATAAAGCATTAAAAATCATGGACTAATTGAAGTCCATAAAAATACTTCACTAAAATCTAGACGGTCAAAAGAATAATTAGTAAAAAACCCATCATACTTGTCCATAAAATAGAGATGAACAATTTTAGTGTTTTCCTAGAGACTGTTGAAATACAATATCCTTTCGCATTGACCATTCCTTGCTTTCTTTGAGCATATCTTGGTGTGTCAATATAGATGGCTAAATGTAGGCTAACTCATTGAGGTGCTCTCCGGTGGTTCAAGAATTTCATATGTTCTACAATGGAAAGTTTTCCTACGGTAGTAATCATCTCCAAAGAATTCAATGAAGTGGTAGCAAGTTGTTGTGAAATAATCACTCAAGTAGTATCATATGCAAACAAATTACAGTTGCTCACAATAAAACAACAACATAATGTAAGCAATAATAATAGCATCACTACTCAGATAGCATCTATGTTAAAATCCATAAGAGAGCATCACCTACCATACGTATCTAATATCAAAATTTAGGAATATAGTATGGCCATGGAACATCCTTACTGATTTTTTCAAGCTAGGAAATAAAATAGAGATCCACTCTGCAATTGCTTATATGTTCCCATAATAAATTATGGTACCTTTCCGCATTTAGCCACTTGCCTCAAGACTTACCAAAATATTGAAATAAATGACCACCACATTAATCATGTGGTTTTTTTTTCAAGAGAAACCTATGCAGTTTTAGTTACTGAGACATACCTAAAATGATCCTGAAAAAGATCATATGGCACTTTCACTTGTGTAAATTCAAAATCATGAAGTTCTGGCATACCGTTTCTCTACTGACTCTTATTCCTATTTCAACAAGTCTTGTTGCAAAGTCTTATTACTTTCATGCAAACATGAAGAAACTTGAGGTGAAGCCACCAAGTGCAGGACAAGGAAAATTGAACAAATTGATAACAGAAAAATTACACATTTTGTCAGTCGGCTCAGATTATGTTCCAGCTCCTTCCAATATCAACTTGAACCTATGGACATAGCACAAAAATGTTATGTATGGTCCTGGGTTACCTACAGTATGATAATAATCTTGGATTTCCCAATTCCGTACAGATCCTTGATATTAAAACTAATAGCATTATCTCCTCCACAAAGCAACGGCCACGATATTTTAGTTGTAAATGAACAATACCTGACAACAAAGAAAGGCACCAAAACTGATCAAAATAAAAAAAAGGTCTGTATATATAAGGTTTTTTTACATCTGTGCCCCTGGTTCCTTAGCGGTACTCATTCATCCCCACGCTCTTAACTTTTGCTCACTTTTCCCCACTCCCTTGCCCGAAACACTCAAAAATGGTCAAAGCGGAGGATGTCGTCGGGTCAATGGTTTGACCGTTAACTCTGACGAGTGGGGCCGCATCAGAACGGGTCCTGCTTTGACCATTGTGATGTGTGGGGCCGCATTGAGACATGCCAGATGGGCCTGTCTGAACCTCGAGCTCGAGCCACTACAGAACCGCGCCGCTCCGCCCTGTCCGCCGCCATCGTGTAGCCTCCACCTCCGTCGTGCCCTCCAACCTCTAACCCCATTCTGCCTTCGCCACTGTCGTGCCCTCCGCCAGATCTACCCCCACATCCCCATCTAGATTAAGCAGCGATGTAGGAGGAGCGTACTCTCAAGCCCGTCGACCGTGCAGAGGATTGGGTCGAATCGATAGTGGATAATTCATGGATTACACCTGGGTAAATGTCATTTCCCCTCTAACTGATTTGCTGATTCGTAAATTTGGCCCTATTTGACCGCTAGTCGTGTGAATCATTCAAATTTCGTTGAATTGTTCCCAGCCTAACTGCAACCCTTATTTGAATCGAATAGGATTGATCCTGCGCTTGCTTTCCGGTTGGCTGCTAGGATGGAAGTTAGTGTGCTGCGCGGTAGAAAACCGCATATGCTTACTGGATTTTTCTACATCAAGGTGGTAGAAACCAGTATGTCGTTCAAAGATTTGCTTGCGGAACTCCGAAATTCTTCATATGGGTGGAGCCCTGCCGATGCTGTTGAACTAAAAAAATTCAGCATTCCCGAGCAAAAATTTCTACCACTAACTTGCGATGAGCATCTGGTATTGCTCTTTACTTTGAATGTTGAAAGCCGCTTCGGTAAAATCCATATCCAGGTGCTCCAGCCACGCAATGAACGTCACAAGGGGAAGGGTGTTCAGAAATCTTCTGTCTCACTACTAGGGAAAAGCCTAGCAGTAGCGCGGGTATTATGTATATCAGTAGCGCGGGGTCCCGCGCTACTGATACGGCGATACAGATAACCTGTAGCAGTAGCGCGTGTTGGCCCGCGCTGCTGCTATACATGCATAGCAGTAGCGTGCTCCAAAGAACAGCGCTGCTGCTAATATCTGTAGCGCCTTGTGTTAGGCCGCGCTACTGGTAATGCTACGCTGCTGCTAACTTTACTCCCCGTGCTACTGCTAGCTTTATTAGTCTCTGTTTTTTTTTCTGCATATTTGTTTTGTATTTGAACAGGCTTTATACAAGAATCTTTAGCACATACAAATGTCATCATCATACACATACAAATGGCTGCGAGACCACGAATGTAATCATAGCATATACATACAAATAGTCTCATCAAATCATGTCATCATCATAATCATCATCCAACACAAAGTGGTTTCTCATCATCATCTCGAAAATAGCGATACAAGTCTCGAATACTTGCAACTACATCGTCATCCATCTAAACAATGATATACGCGAGAAGAGCTATCACTATGAGTGAGAGCGAAACTATGTAGTACATGAGACGGCGGTTATGAGTCCTCTCTCACGCTAGCGTGAGCCTTCTCACGTAACTAGCTTCTGGTTCTTGTCTGCTTTTGAAGCCTTTATGGCTGGCGCCCGAGACCCCCTCCACTTGCGCCTGACACTCGGACCACTCGTCGTATACTCCCGGAACCTTTCCTTTGTACACGACAAAGCACAGGTACTTCGCCATCAAGAATCTAGGTACCTGTTAGAGATGCATCTTCATCAAGAGAATGTACAATCATATGCAACAAAATATACTTGAGCAACACAAAAAAGAAAGGGTTAGCAACTAGATGCAACATATAGTAAACATAAATAATCAATGCAGTTTCATCGTACGCAAACTAATTAACTAGAGGTACGCAGGTCATCGTACCCAAACTAACAAAGTAGCGTTACGCAAGTTCGGTAGGGACCGTGGACATCACAAAGTTTCATCGCTATAGAAAATATACAAGTTCAACCGACACATATCATCATCATCGGCATCGTAAATCACTAGAACTTCCATCCTTCCAGATCATCGAGAGTGGACCCTAGCTTCTTGAACGGCGTGAGGTCCTGACGTTGCATGCCTATGTAAGTTCGGACGTCAGCTCACGATATAGGGCCGTGGTGGAACATCCCCTTCACTTCGATGACTTCTTTCATGATGATCGTCGCAGTGTCCCTCTGGATGCGAAAGAAGTCATCTCTAAGTTTATAATCCGCATCTCCTTGAGATTCTACCCACTTGCGGATATGATCATCGTTTCTGGTTGTCATGCAAAGCTTTTGGTGATCCCTTCTAAACTCCATCATGAGATGGAGGAGGTAGAATCCATCTTTCCTACTTTATTTCGGGACATGGATGCAGCAGAAGTTGGTTTTATGCGAGAAACCTGTCTTGCGGTTCCTTTGTTTCCTGATCTGCATGTGGCCACCCCTCAAGCTGAAGCCTTGGAGAGCATCATCTAGAATATTCATTACGTGGGTGTAGTCCTTCTTCTCGTAGTTTCTGGTAGGATCGAAATACACGGCGTGGGAGACTCGCGGGTAAAGAACGATAAGGACGGCGCGACCGTTGCTGCGGGGAAAAAACACCTCAAATTATTCTCCATATGAGCGAGAAGGAATGATTGAAATGTACGAAAGGGTTGTCCGGCACTGACTTACTTTGGATGATAAGGCAGGAGGACAATTTCCTGGTCCTTATTCTGTACCATGAAGTTTTCGAGGTACTCCCTAGCAGTTTTACGCTCAAAGTCGCCGAGACTCAAGAAGGACTCGTGCATGTAGTATGGATCTGCCACACAGATTTGCGAGACTTCTTCTCTCTTCATGACGGAGCTCATATGTAGCGCAAAAAGGCGGACGATTGTACAATCGAGCCGCCTTGTTAGAAACATCTCGAAGATATGATCAAACCACAGGAGGAACACCTCCGCGGGCTGTGTGTCGACGTAGCACTTCCCCTCAGGCACACGAGCCGCGTATGTCGAATATCCTGGATCCTTCGAGGCTAGTAGGCTTTTCTCAGTCGACAGCACATGGTCGTGCAGTCTCCTGAGATCCCCGTATATTGCCTCCAGCGGTTTCGGCGGTAGCATCGGCTCGCCCGTGACATGGAACATGGCCACCGTCTGACTGCTATGTGCTCTGGCTTGTTTGTAGGCAGCTGAGCCTATCTTCCCCATTCTCTTCCTCTCCTTTTTCTTGGGCTGACCTTCCAGACCCTTCCTTAACCCCTGCCCCAGTGTTGTCGGGCTAAGCACTGTACGACCCCCTGCATCTTTAGGAGTGTCCTGTGAGGATTGCATGAAGAGAGACTTCTTGCAATCCCTGCTAGGACGTTCCTGCCCGGGCAGATCATCCATATCCTCATTAGCATGCTGATAGCCCGAGTCGTCATATGGCTGACTCATCATATCTAAGTCACAGTCATAGGCGCCTGTATTGAGGAACCGAAGAGGGTCCTCCTCCATCTCATCATCCATTCTTTGTTCTACGGGGGTGATTACATCAGCCACTATTGGACCCCCTTCATCACGTCGTCCGCCGCTCTCACCCGGCACTACAGGCGCTGGTAATTGCATAGGCGGGGTGGTGGTGTCCATACCTGCTTGTTGATGTGTGGTTATTGGTGTGCTCTCGGCCGGCTCCAGACGAAGAAGATTCTTCGGCCATAGCAGCACCCAACCCTTGCAGCTTCCAATCCGCGACGGGGTCTCGTCGTCCTCTCCCCCTAGACGTACTGGAGGAGGCAAATCCTCGTGCCCCGATTTCACACTCGACAAGGTAACCCTGAAGTGCCCACCGGGCATCGGCTGGCCGTGGAACGTGAGTTCCAAGGGCTTCGTTATCACCCCCTTTCCGACGTCCACCTTCTGGCCTTTGATCAAGTAGAGTACGGTGCACGGGGTTTCGTCGGCCTACAAACACATGTCTGCGGCGTAAACATCCGAAAGGCAACAAAAATGGAATATTCTAGATATATGTTGGTGCGATATGTAATTACCGTGAGGGCGTCGAGCTCAGCCAAAGACGAAGGCCCACCTTGTGCGCCCGAGACTGAGGACGGGCTGCTATGAGCGGGTGTGGGTGCGGGAGCAGGCCTGGTTGCGTGAGCAGGTGATAGTGCGGTGGTGTTGTTCACCGAGTTGCTCCCGACGAAACTGGGCATGGGGAAATCATGTACCGTCTTGTCTGGATTTTCCTTCGTCCAGTTGATGATAGCCGGGATCAAGTTAGTAGCGAAATCATTTCTGCAGGCATGTACAGCTGCATCGACTGCCTGCTGTAGCAACTCATTTTTCTCCTCGGCTGCTTTTTCCGCGTCCTCAGCTGCTCTTTTCTCGAACGCAAGCTTCACCTTCGCGTCGATGTCCGCCTGACTAAACTTCTTTTTCTGCTTCTTGGCCTCTGGGCCCTCATTGTAAAACACCTTCCACGTGGCGCCGTCTCCGGCGCCGTGCACACGTCCATATTGCGGCCGCTGGCCCAAAGGGAGTCCCTTAAGTTCGTTCAAGGCTCGGTTGAGAGGGGTGTCCCACTTGGGCCTCATCGGCGAAGTAGGGCTTTCGGCTGTAAGCTGGCGTTGCTTCTCCTGCAGAAGGAACGTGAACCATTTACGAATGTGTAGTCGACTTGATCAGAAGCTAAATGTAAGGTGGTAAAAGAATAATTACCAGTATTCTAATCAATTTCCTCGTGATCTGGTCCGTGTAAAAAACCTTCTTTTCCTTGTCCCACTTGTAGCGGGCCCTGATGAAGTCACGCTCCAAGGGGTTGGTGAACTTCACGAAGGGGTCTGGGAGACCCGCGGCTTCACGTTCCGCGTCCTCCTTATCCCATATGGGCCTTTTGCCAAGGTAGCCATGGCTTCCAAGGCGATGCTTCCCCGTGTTCCTTTGCTGAAGGCTCTTGAATTTCGCAGCCTTAGCCTTGGCTGTCTCGGTAGCGCAAGTGTCCTTGAACTTTTCGAACTCCTCTTCCGTAAGTGTCGGATTTTCCTCCAGAATCTTGGACAGGGGTTCCTCAGCCTCAATAGCTCGTTTCACCCTCCCTTTCCAGGAGGCCAAATCATTGCTGAACATGCCCATGGCGTGATTGTTAATCTTTTTCATCTTCGGATCATCCCACGGTTGTTCTATGCTATCATCCCGGTCGGGGAACTTGAATCTCTTGTGCAACTTCGTCAGGAGCAACTGCCTCAAATGTTCTTTACTCCTTAAGTCATCGTCGTTGATGCTCGCGCATTCCCGTAGGATGCATCCTACTTGGTTCCCATAGCACTTGCGAGGTTCTTCCGGCTCTAATGGCTCAAACTTGCCAGGGGCCATCTTTGTGATCACCAGTCGCCCGATGCCGAGTTTGTTATGTTTTCGTATCCTCTGCTTCTTCTGCTTCTTCTTTTCGGTAGCGGTATCGGTGCCGGCACCTTCCCCGCCGGTATCTTCCCCGCCGGTACCTTCCCTGCCGGTCTCGGCGCCGCCATTGGTGCCGGCGCCGTCGGTGTCGATGTGGGCGTCAGTACCATCATTGAGGCCGACCTGCAAACCTTGATTGTGCTTAGCAGACAAAAAGTCGAGGTACTGTTGTTCACCCTCATAATCCATCTTGTCTGCATCTTGGTCAGAAGGCCCGGTTTCTTCGTTGTTCGACATGTTTCCTATGATTAAGTCTCCTCGTTTAATTCTAAAACTATAAAAAAAATGAGAAATGACATAAAAAAATATCTATGTTTGCTGGAATGCCGTTTCCCAGCAAATCCCGGCACTCGATATGCCTACTTTCTAGCAAAAGTCATGCCAAAATTCACGGAAAATTTCGGCATGACCTTTGCTAAAAAGTGGACATATCGAGCGCCTGAAATTCACCAGAACGGAAATGAATCAACATTCCGGCAAAACATAGGCCACTCGGATCATTTACCCTGCACATAATCATCATTTTCCAAATATGACATGTCCAAAACATCACATGTCCAAATATGACATGTCCAAATTCCAAATATGACATGTCCAAATCACATGTCCACTTCGAATTCTGTTTTTTTTAAATAGCAACAATTGCTTTAACTAAAAATTAAATAGCAACAGTTGCTTTAACTAATCTGTCCACTTCAAATTCTATTTTTTTAAATAACAACAATTGCTTAAACTAAAAAAATTAAATTGCAACAGTTGCTTTAACTAATCTGTCCTAGGTTTCATACTAATTGCTTAAACTAAAAAAATTAAATAGCAACAATTTCTTAAACTAAAAAATGCAAGAAACCTATATAATCAATTCTGTTTTTTCTTTTAACTACACCTAAAACACCTAACCCTAAATTTCTGCTTACAGAGGGTGCAGGGGCGAGGAGGTAGGCCCGACGCGGCCGAGGTTGGGAGGGGAAGAAGCCAAGGAGGGAGGCGTGGCGCGCCGGGGCCGGGGTCGGGGGCGTGGGCGAGGTCGCCGGGTTCGGGACGTCGGGGGCGAACCCCGGGGTCGGGGGGGTCGGGGGCGAGCGCCGGGGTCGGGGGCGAGGGCACGGGCGCTTGAGGCAGGGGCGTGGGCAAGGTCGCGGGCGAGGGCAGGGCTCCGACAGCGAGGGCACGGGCTCCGGCGGCAAGGGCACGGGCTCCGGCGGCGAGGGCACGGGCTCCGGCGGCAAGGGCACGGGCTTCGGCGGGCGAGGGCACGGGCGCGCGGCGAGGGCACGGGCTCCGGCGGCGACGAGGGGGGAGAAGAGAGAGTGGGGATTTGGGGGAAGCCGAGGCGGGAAGTCCGCTGGGGCCGGGGGTTAAGTCAACATAGCAGTAGCGCTTTTCCTAAAAACGCGCTATAGCTAAGTTATCTATAGCACGTTTCTCCCAAAGGCGCTACTGCTATTTTGACTAGCTATAGCTCTTTTTCGGAAAAGCGCTACTGCTATAACCAGTACCTATAGCAGTTTTCTGTTTGTTTCTTCGATTGTCTTTTCCTTTATTTTCTCTTCCTTTTCTTTTCTTCTTTTTCTTTTCTTTTCTTTACCTTTTTTCCGAGAGCAGGAACGAAGGGAAGGTGATACAACGTATATAACTAAGGCGATATATATTGCATCATTTGACGGTTAAGTATGTATACAAAATAGGAACATATATATTACATCATTTGACCCATGCATAACGGTTAGTGTGTACACAAAATAGGAACATATATATTACATCATTTGACCGATAACGGTTCCTCAGCGTCGACGTTTTCGTTTTTGAGTGAGCTTCTTTCCCTTCTTGTTCGTTGAAGAATAATTGAGCCCCTTATTGTGACTTTTCCTTTTCCATGGAGTACGATCTTTCTTAGGTAATGTAGTATTGATTCTTCTTTTGACGTATACTTGATCGTCATCGTCATCTTCCCTCATTGGGTTGCCGTACTGGTCGTAGTCTTCCTCGTTGGCGACTCCATCCATTCCAATGATGTTCCTTTTACCTCTCCTCACGACAACATAGCTGGGATTGCACGGGTCGGTTATGAAGAAGCATTGTGTCACGTGCTTAGCGTGTACCCATGGCTCGTTTTTTGCGATAGCGTTCACGGTACCGCTCTTGGCGTCGGGTATAGTCATGGTAGTGAAATACCGCTTTTCTCTTTCGACATTATTAGCCCATCTAACACGTAACATCGTCGCGTTGTGTAGTCCAGAGTAGTCAAGCTCCCAGATCTCCTCGACCCTTCCGTAAAATCTCTCAATTGCGCCGTTGTCGCTGTCGGTCATGCATTCCATCGTCACCCCTGAGTTCTGATCATCACTGTCCATATCTTTGGCCTCCGTGTAGAACGTGTATACGTTGATATCGTATGCCTGATAGGTGACGAGGTTGGGCGAGTGGCCATGTGCTAAGGCGTATATGAGCAATCTGTCCTTAGAGCCCTCTTCCGGGGGATTAGCAATAATATGCTCTTTGAACCAATGCAGGAAAGTGGAGTTGTGCTCTCTAGTAACTTTGGCGTCCGTCCCGCATACCCCCCGGTCACGATACTTCTTTGCGATAGTTTCTTTGTGCAGTGTCGCGAAAGGATCTACCTGGTGTAGGTGTTGTAGCACTACCAAGTTTGCTATGTCAAAGTCGTTGCGTCGATCTGAGTAGGCCACATGCAGTTCCCTGCGACCGTTGGAGTGACCTTCTCCTTCGAGCCTCCCATCGTGCTTGTTAACGGGCAAACCAACACCAGGCGGCCGGTCTACGCCATATAGAAAATTCTCGCAGAAAGAGATGCACTCTTGTGTCAGATAGCCCTGGACGATGCTTCCATCCAGACGGGACATGTTACGAACGAATCCTTTGATGATCCCATTCATCCTCTCAAACGGCATCATGTTGTGCAGGAATGACGGCCCCAGGTCTATTATGTCGTCCACAATATGGACACACAGATGCACCATTACGTCAACGAACGTGGGCGGGAAGTACATCTCAAGCTCATTTAGTATGACAACGATCTCTTCCTGTAGCCTTCGGAGCTGCTTCACACTGATCGACTTTCGAGAGATGACGTTGAAAAAGTTGCAGAGACCAACAAGCGTGTCACGGACGTGCTTGTCCATTATCCCTCTAAGGGCAACAGGTAGTATCTGCGTCATCATCACATGACAGTCATGGGACTTCATCCCGCTGAACCTTTTCTTCTACGTGTCTAGATATCTGCTTATCTTGCCACAGTAACCGGAACTAACTTTGATTCCGGTAAGGCACTTGAAGAATTGATCGATCTCAGCCGGACTTAAGGTGAAGCAAGAAGGGGGGCAATAATCATCTTCCTTTACTTTTTTGCCCTTCTTCTCCCTCGCCTCTGTCTCCGTCTCTGTCTCCTCTGACTTTTTACGGGGCGGCATGTGCAGATCTGCCCTTATCTCCAAATTTTGCAAGTCTTTTCTTGCCTTCGGTCCATCCTTGGTCTTATCCGGCATGTTCATCAGTGTCGCAAGCAAGCTCTCAACGACATTCTTACAGATATGCATTTGATCAAGGCAATGACGCGTGTCGAGTTTGTGCCAGTACTCCAAGTCCCAGAAAACAGACCTCGTCTTCCATACCTTCAGCAGCGGCTCCGGCGCCTTTTTCATCGTCTTTCCCGGCGTGGGGCACTGTTCCCAGTTTTTCAACAGCTCATCGATTTCGTCGCCGCTCCGCTTACGTGGAGATCCTCAATGCTTAGCCTCACCATTGAATAGATCTCCACGGTTTCTCCACGGGTCGTCCTTCTCGAGCCATCTTCGATGCCCCATGTACACGATTTTCCCAGACCAGCCATCTTTCCTTGACGTTAGCTGCTGAGACGTCGTATCATCCATGCACCGCGTGCATCCGCAATATCCATGGCACACCTGTCCTGCGACATATCCGTAACCGAGATAGTCGTGCACCGTCGTGATCAACGCGGCTCTCATACAGAAATACTCGCCTTTGCTGGCGTCCCATGTCTTGGCCGGTGTTTTCCATAACGTGTCTAACTCCTCTTGAAGTAGCCCCAGATACAGATTAATATTATTTCCCGGTTGTTTCGGCCCTTGAATCAGCATGCTCATGTGTATGTACTTCGACTTCATGCACAACCAGGGGGGAGCTTGTACATCCATACAAACACGGGCCATGTGCTATGGTTGGTGTTCTGGTTGCCAAACGGATTCATGCCATCGGTACACGCGCCGAGCACGATGTTCCTTGCATCACATGCGAAATACCGATATTTGCCGTTGAACGCTCTCTACTAGCTTCCATCCACGACGTGTCTTAGCTTCGGATCATCTCCATCGTCGGGCTTCTTCCTCTCTGCGTGCCAGCGCATGAGCTTTGCTTCCTTGGGATCTACGAAATACCGCTAGAGATGGGGAGTGATTGGTAAGTACCATACAACTTTCTGGGGACATTTCTTCCCGGCCTTCTTGTATCGAGAAGCATTGCACACCGGACAGCTTGTTTTTTCCGCGTGCTCCTTCCGAAAAATTATGCAATCGTTGATGCATGCATGGTATCTAACGTGCGGTAGATCAAGAGGGCACACGATCTTCTTGGCCTCATCCACACTAGTAGGACATAGATTCCCCGCGGGAAGAACATCCTTTAGGTACCTGAGAAGCTCATCGAGGCTAGTGTCGGTCCATTTGTTTTTAGCCTTCGTCTTCAGGAGTTCGAGCATGAAACTCAAGCGGGTCACCTCGGGATTGCAATTATGATACAATGGAGTGTTCGAGTCTACCACCAGTTGCAGCAGCTTGGCCTCCTCTCTAGAAGCAGCTCTCTCAGTACTCGTCTCCTTGCGAAGCAGTGCTTGAACATGAGGGTCCCGCACTATTGAACTTAGTACCGACGAATTCTGTGGCGTGGAGTCGACGTTTTCTCCGCCGCCATGTCCGGCCCCTTCTCCGCCGCCATGTCCGGCCCCTTCTCCACCGCCATGTCCGGCCTCTTCCCCGGCGCCATGTCCGGCCCCTTCTCCGCCGCCATTATCGATCATCTCTTCGTCTTGCCCCGTGTCGTCATTGCCTGCCCCGTCGGCATCCTCAACATCATCATCCTCATCTTGAATTATCCACCGAGTATAGCCATCCATGAAACCAGTCATGAGAAGGTGCGCCATCACACGACCATCGTCATAGGGGTTCAGCCAAGCTCGTCCTTTGCATCTTCGACACGGACATAAAACCTCTGTCAGGTTTTTTTCTTTCATGTCCTGCACCGCCGACCGCAACCACCTGTCCACCACCGTTCCACTGACCATCATGAACACCTGCACGGTAATAATAAACAAATTGATTATAAAAATGCATGCATGCATCAAAGTCATACAAAAATTCGGCATGACCTTCCCTAAAAATAGGACATATAGAGTTTTCCTGGAATTCGCCAAAACGGAAATAAATCGACATTTCGGCAAAACATAGGCAACTCACAAGCACAATTTGGCGGCAACTCATGCCACACACACAATTTCCATCATATCGCCCGATTATGTCATATCGCACACATACACATATTTCCATTCTTGCAAAAGCATAAATTTTTAATCACCGTACCTATCTCGAGATCGAGCACGGTGATGATGATGTCGATAGGTGTCGCCACACACACCTATGGAATGATCAAAAGTGGACAAAGGTCTTCTTGATAAGGCTATAGATCTAGTTAGGGAGGTACATAGGTCACTTCACTAAATGCTAGCTAGATCTACCTAGCTAGCTAGTTTGGGAGGAGACAAGTTCAACTAGTGGAGGGGGAAGGAAAAAGAGAAAGGAGATGCATTAATGGAGGTTGGTGTAGTTAGCTAGGAGTAATAAAGAGAGAGAAAGATAGGTAGAAGAAGGAGAGTAATGGGGGGGAGAAGTAGTGAGGAAGAAGCAAAGTGAGGGAGAGAGGAGGTGGGAGCTAGGGGAAAGTGAGGAAGAGAGGAGGGGAGGGGGAGGAAAAAGGTGGTATGGCTGCGGCTTAGCAGTAGCGCTGGGAGAAAAACGTGCTGCTGCTAATAGGATAGCAGTAGCGCTCCTGCTTCACACGCGCTACTGCTAAGCGGGGCCCGCCATGTGGCCAGTTTCAAAATTAGCAGTAGCGACATGAAAAAAAAGCGCGCTACTACTATCACATTAGCAGTAGCGCAGTTATCATGGACGCGCTACTGCTAAACCTAGCGTGGCGGGAACGGTCGGTCAATTTTAGTAGCAGCGCGGTTCTACCGAGCCGCGCTACTGCTAAGTTGGTAGCAGTAGTGCCTGTCTTCAGACCGCGCTACTGCTAATTAGCAGTAGCGCCCCATCCTATCCCGCGCTGCTGCTAAGATTCTGTGTATAAGGTTTTCCCTAGTAGTGTCTCTGCTAATAGAGAGCGCCCCGGCACTCCTTGTAGGTTGAAACCAAGCAGAGCTAGTGGTTCTGAAAGTCACAATATGTCTGTTGCCGCTTCTTGTGCCGCTTCTCCTGTCGCTGCTGCAGCCGATGTAGAACAAGATGTAGAGCCAGACGAAGAGGTGCCTCGACATGATTATGAGGATTAGAATATGTTCCCTGATCTTGGAGATATTGTTAGTAAATAAGCAATAGAAGATGAATATCAGGAGCAACCTATCAGTCGTGCTAGATTTGATGACACTGACGATGAAGAGAGGGAGGAGACATCGACAGCTTAGTTTTAGATGAATATGATGGTGAGGACATGCCAACAATTGAGTGGAACAGGGAAGATCCCCAGCTTGCTATCGGCACCATATTCCAGTCGATGGTGGACTGTCGTAATCCAGTGACTACATACCGCATTCTCACTGAAAATACATATGTGATTTATAGGAGTGAGCCAACAAGGTTCAATGTTCATTGCCCATATGATAGGTGTAGATGGAGGTTGCATGCATCACATATGTTGAGGAGCAAGTTCATTCAGGTTTGTGTATTTCAGTTTATATTGATTCATTCTATTTTCAGATCATTGTATAATGTTTTCTTAACTATACTTCCTTTTATGTTTTGTTTTAGATAAAAAAGAACCCACACCAGCACACTTGTCCACCTGGAGTGGGAGGGGGAAGGCTAAAACAAAGCTAGCAAAGACTAGGTGGGTGGCAGATGCAATTTTGGATTGGTTGAGAGAAACACCAACACTTGGTCCAACAACACTCCATGGGAAGCTATTTGAGAAGTACAAGATTGATATACCTTACATGAGGATTTTCTATGCTAAGGAAATAGCTCTTGACAGGATTAATGGTCCTTGGAATGAGAGCTTTCAATTGCTCTACACATTTAAAGCTGAAGTGGAAGCTGCTAGTCCAGGGATTGTTATGGAGATTGAGAAGCATACAGTTCCATGCAAAATAAAAGGGAAGTCAGTTGAGAAGGAGTGCTTCGGGAGGGCTTTTGTTTATTTCAAGGCTTGTTGGCATGGGTTTCTGGATGGTTGCAGGCCCTATTTGGCTATTGATGCAACTGATTTGAATGGAAGGTTGAGAGGACAACTGGTGGCAGCTTCTGCAGTTGATGGACACAACTTGCTATTCCCAGTTGCATTTGGTGTGTTGGGGGCAGAGTCCAAGGAAAGTTGGGTCTGGTTTCTGCAGCAGTTGCGCAACCTAATAGGTACACCCCCAGGTTTAGCTATACACACAAATGCTTGTAAGGGTTTGGAGAGTGCAGTGGAAATTGTATTCCCTGGAGTAGAGCATAGGGAATGTATGCGACACCTAGCGCAGAATTTCAGAAACAAATTCAAAGCTAAAGTTTATGATGAGAACTTATGGATAGCATCATACACATGCAGTGAGAGGAAGCATGAGCATCATTTGAGAGTGTTGTATGATCACAATCCTCTGGTGAAGGGGTACTCAGATGCACATCATGGAAAGTTGTGGTCAAGAAGCAAATTCAATGAAATATGCAAAGTAGACTATGTGACCGGTAACCTGGCAGAGTGTTTCAATGCAAAGATCAAGTCATTGAAAGGGCTTCTGCTATGGAAAATATTTGATAAGATTCGGCAGATGATCATGATAAAGATGGCTCTTCGCAAAAGAATTGCAGAAACAGAATATGTTGGCCATCTTATGATCCCATCTCTTATTAAGGCATTGCATGCCAAGGCAGGAGGACTGAACAGAATGAAATGCATTCGAGCGGCGACACACGAGGCTGAGGTAACATATAGTGAAAGTAAAAATAGAGAATGGAGATATCTAGTTAACCTAGCAACTAGCGAATGCAGTTGTTGGCAATGGCAGCTCTGTGGGAAGTCATGCATACATGCCCTACATCTGATGACTGTTATCGGTGATGAAGATGGTGAAGTTGATCAATACATCTCTGAATATTTTTCTGTTGCCAAATTCAGGCTTGCTTATGCTTCCAATGTACCTGCACTCTTGGGAAAAGACCAATGGAACATAGTAGATCCAGGGTTCAAACTACATTCTCATATACTGACTATACCACCAGGAAGACAAAGAAAGAACAGGTAGAGAAGAGGTGAAGAGGGTCGTGTAAAAAGACAGCATAAGTGCAAAAAATGTGGAACATGAGGGCAAATTGCTAGGCTATATACCAATCCAGTGGATGCTTCATTTGGAGAAGAGGAACAATGGACAACAAGAAATGCATAGGAGAATGCAGCATTAGAGCAGATTGCAGCTAATGCAGAGGAGAATGAAGCGGCAAAGCAGATTGCAGCTAATGTAGAGGAGAATGAAGCAACTGAATTAGCACAGCAGGTAGCTTGGTATGTGTACAACAACCTTCTCTTTGTGCATTTCTTCTCTTTTTTATCGATGGATTATAATCTTTTTTCTATTTGACCTAGCTCTAGGGAAATTAGAGGAAAAGGATAGAAAAGGCCAAGATGTCGGATTTCGGGCTCCGCAAAACCCTAAGGAATTCGAACCCAGGGGCGTGTGCGAAGATTCCCCAACATCCTCGCCCCTCCCAAGCTCACAACATAGTACCCCGCTCGATGGCGAGGAAGACGATGGCACACAAGAGTTTACCCAGGTTCTGGCCGCTGCGAAGTGTAAAACCCTACTCCTGCTTTTGGTGAATTGCCTCGTGAGGAGGTTTGTGGATGAACTAGTACAGTGGTGTGTTTGCGGGGTTGTTGCCCTATGTCCTCTACCGAGCTACCTCGTCTCTATTTATAGCGGCTCGGGTCCTCTTCCCTTATCGCAATGGCGGGAAGGAATCCCACAACGGCCAAATTCGAAGGGGAACAGGAGGTACACCCTATCCAAACGAAAGGTGGTCTTCGCCTGCAAAGCAGTCGACGGTGATGCAGCGGTGGGCTCGGTGATGACGTCCATCCTGCGGGGCTCGTGGTCTTGGTCTTGTTGCACCAGAAGGGAAACATTTGGAGGGCGCTTTGGGAACCCGCGTGCGTCCCAGCCCTCTTTGCACCAAAGGGGAAACTGTCCCCTCTGGCGTACTGGCGCCCGCCTGGCTCGGCTGGTGTCACCCTTGGCCTCCTGAGGTCATGTGCTGCATAGGAGTCTCAGCCGCTCAGGAGGGGGCCTGGGGAGGCCTATCTCCCCGCGGGTCTTGGCGTTGCCTCCCTCGCGAGCCCGGGGGTCTCGTGAGGGCCTTGTGTCGGACGTAGCCGTGCTGGGCCGTACTCGGTCGTCGAAGTGGGTCACGCCTTGGGCCGCAGGCAGGCAAGTCTGGGTACCCTGGTATCCAGAACGCCGACACAAGAGAGAAAGGAACTTTGGTTCAGCCATCATCCGATGCAGAATTTGAAGCCATGGCTTATGAAGATTTTGAAGCTATGAGAGATGAGGACGTAATTGTTCCATTAAATACTATTGAACCCCGTCAACTGGCCAGTGGAAGTTCTCCGTCAGCACCTCGACAGCCACCACCCGAAGTGAAGATCAAAAGGAAGAAGAAAAAGGTGGATATCCCAGCTAGGGAAACTAGGAGAAAGGCTATTAAGCCGTCTTGGAACACAAGGAGCAAGGCAAAGATGTGAACTTTGAACGTTGAATGCAAGTTGTAAACTTTGAACTTTAAGGTTGTACTAAGGTCAAATTCAAAATTAGATGCGAAATTTGAATTTGGACTAACCTTTGAATTGTAAGCAACATTTGAAGTCCATTGCTCTGTGATGTGATGTTGCAATGATTTTGAATTATTACAGATGTTAGATGATCAATCCGATCTATAAGCAAAATTTTGAAAAATTACACATGGAAAATTTTGAATATTAAACATGGAAAATTTTGAAAAATGAAAAAATAAGTTTAAATCCTTCTTATTCACACTAAAATGAAGCTTTGGTGATTTTTTTGATTTTTTTAATTGTCCGTAAACCTAAACCCACTATCACTGTCTTCTCGAACTCTATACAACCTCGTATGTGATAGCTCATTTGTGTGAAGCAGTTTTCATGGAAATGTCCATAAACCAAGATTAATAGTTTTTATCATAACCATGTCACATACAACGGCATTGTGCGCAGGCCTTCCATTTTTTTTTGATTTTTTTAATTAGTTCTGCTCATTTGAACTTGGAAATGGTAGCTCACCTCAAAAAATGATTTTTCGTAAAAATGTCCCTAAACCAAGTTTATATTGTCTTATAAAACGACGAAACGCGAAGGTTTCCTATTTTTTGATTTTTTTGAATTAGTTAAGGTCATTTGAAAGTTGGTCAAACCTAAGATAACCCCGCTGACCGACTTAAAACCCCGCAGTATCTCTCCAAACCCTAGCGTCGAACTGCAGCCGTCCGATCATACCCTAGCACCAAGCGACACCCTCAGATATGGTCTTCTAGAAGGAATTCCGAGGGCAGGCTATGGGCCGTTGGATCACATGGACGGCTCTGCATCGTTGGATCTTTGGGCAATCCGCGAGAGGTTGGTTCTTCTCGCCCACCATTGCGGCATTGCCTCCCCTTTCTTCTGCTTCTTATTCTGTGGCGATAAGAGGAGCCACTCGTCTGCTTCATCTTCTCCGGCGAGGAGATATGTCGAGCTCCACATCAGCCTCCTGCCCCTCGTGGCCCCAGTATGGTCCACTGCCCATGGAGCCATGTCCTGACTGCCCACACATCGCGCTACTGAAACGCTTGACTTCGAAGGAGGACAAGAACGGCAACTTCGGGCGCGAGTTTGTGAAATGGGAGAGCAAGCCAGAGGGGCAGGTTAGATCTCATTATTTTTCTGATTTCTTTTTCTCTTGGCTTTTAATTCTTTTTCATTGGATCTGGGATTTAGGGTTCATGATTTCGTTTCATATCGTGAAGAAATGCGCACATTTTGAATGGCTGGATGACTACGTTCTAAGGCTTCAAGGGGAGGGCTTCATTCAATTCAATGGGGCCGCAAACCGGGAGCTCAATCTGCCATTAGCCATGCAGAATTTGGTCACTGAAAGTGTTGCTCCGACAGTTGGGGATGCGGATCTGAAGGGAGAATTAAAGAAGATGAACAAGAACTTGAGGCAGATGATTCAATTGAACAAGCAGGCGAATCTGATAGCTTTAGGGTTTAATTTTTGTATAGTTGCTCTAGGATTTGCTTACTTGCTGGTCATCACTCGTTAGAGATGTTATTAGTGTCGTGTAAGATTAATTTGTGGATCATATGCTCTCTGTGTTGCCTGGTATGTGTACAACAACCTTCTCTTTGTGCATTTCTTCTCTTTTTTATCGATGGATTATAATCTTTTTTCTGTTTGACCTAGCTCTAGGGAAATTAGAGGAAAAGGATAGAAAAGGCCAAGATGTCGGATTTCGGGCTCCGCAAAACCCTAAGGAATTCGAACCCAGGGGCGTGTGCAAAGATTCCCCAACAGCCTCGCCCCTCCCAAGCTCACAACACAGTACCCCGCTCGATGGCGAGGAAGACGATGGCACACAAGAGTTTACCCAGGTTCTGGCTGCTGCGAAGCGTAAAACCCTACTCCTGCTCGTCAGCAGTTAATGGTCAAACCATTGACCTGACAACATCCTATGTTGTGACCATTTCTAAGGGGTTCGGACAAGTGAGTGGGGGAAGTGAGAAAAATTTCACAGTGTGGGCATGAATGAGTACAACTAAGGAACCAGGGGCACAAGAATAGAAAACCCTATATATAAACCATATAGAGTTTCAAATAACATAATCAATGCAAGTGTGAAGCCTCAAATCATAGAATTGTCTAATGCACTCCTCTTGGCTATGGCTTAAAGCTTAGATTTCATTCAATAATAAGAAATATAAAAAATGAAATGTTGTTTGATCCGAGTTTCAAAGTCCACCTTGACATCCTTTACTACATCATAAAACTTCTCCTTGCATGAGTATATAGCATGATAAAAAAATCCAAACATAGAGTGCTCATATGACTGAAGCATTTTTTACCGGGGTCTCGGAAGCTTATCACACTTCTCTAGTAATCATTGTGAACTCTAAGAAGTCAAAAGAAACAATAACCGAACATGTTTTTGCACAACTTGGACAGATAAAAATTAATGAATTTCGCTATATACATTACCTAAAATTACCATGTTTTATTCAGTCAAAAAAAATTACCATGCTTTTGTACGAAGCCATGGAAATATGCTAATTCCAAAAGCTCATGAGGTGTGAGCTGTTACCTAGATGGGAAACTGCAAGAGCATAAGTATATAAATAGCACGGGATGAAAGAAAAATAAAATAAAAATCATGATCCTTTGCCTTAATGCATCATAAGGTCAAACCCTCGGCAATAGATCTGTTATCCCTCGCCAACATCAATGCAATTTAAAGTTACCTTGCATATTGATATTCACATTTTTTAATAGTATAAGTTGTACGTCAATATTGATTAATGGAGAGGGATCAGGCAACATGTGTGAGTTCCTATTTTATTTGAAAAAAAGTAAAAGGAATTCAGATAGACAAACATTTCAATGCAAAATGCTTAATAGATTAGACGTACAAACATCTTAGAGATCCTCTATCATAGCTTGCGATGAGACATGCGTTTGCTACACTTGGTAGAGCACAATATACTGCCAGATCGTGTTAACTAACCGCATCATGATGATATAAGAGGTAATTATGTATAACACTTGATTATGAAGAACGAGATTTACCTGTTGACCCAACCTATAATATCACCATTGCCACTTCAATTTGTTTCAACGCCTAAGGTTAAAAGGGGCAGATGAGCAGGCACTGAAGAAAAAATAAAGAATAACAGATCCAAACCGGTTAGATTGGAGAAATAGATCATGGTGGTGAATCAACCAAAACTACCAAACCTTTTGAGTCATCCTAGTTGGAGGCAGAACCAGAAGATCGAGTCCAGCTGTCGGTGCACTAGGAATGGGGTACCCAGTGCCCCTAACTTATGCACAGGCAGTAGTAGCAAAACCCATTCAAGACCCAGTCCAAGCCAGAGAAGCCGCTCTTCATGAGACCAAGGAGCACATCAAGAAGACGAAGCCAACATCCAAGACCAAGACCCCGACAGATGCATCCTACGCTGGCTAGCAACGCCGGCAAGGATGATGCAACGGCCCAGTACAGGCCCAAGCCGCACCAGCCACGTCCCCGGTGCCTGCCGGGGACCGAGGCGCTCACACCTTCAAGAAGACCCGGCAAGCCATCCCCCGGCAGGCGCGAGCCGATCGGCCACCGCTCCACCGCATCGCAACACCAGTCAGTTATCGATGTGGTGTCGAGCCCTCAGGTGGCTAAGTGGCTCTCGCTAAGCACGTGGCGACGCACCAGAAGACATATTACACCCACTTGACACCCGTCTAGAGGCGTGTCAAGATACTAAGCAATAGCGAGCTAAGCGGTGGTAGAAGCTTGCCGGGGATGCATCCCCGCACGCCACCTAGGCTAGCATTTATGGCATTTTGTCCTAAGTGCCAGAGTTAGGTATGATAGCACTGTTAGCTATCTAATCACTAGGTAATGTCTGTTTTGCCACTGTGGTTGCCCCTTGAGCTATAAAAGGAGGCCCAAGGCAACCTAGCTAGAGATTCGGACTTTTGGACACTTGTACTCGCGTAGTAGCTCTCCCGAAGGCAACCTTGCCAGGTTTGAGCTCTGCGTGTGCTTCGTGTTCCCCTCGATCAATCCAGCAAAGCAGGAGTAGGGTTTTACGGTTCTGAGCGGCCATAACCTGGGTAAAACACCAGCGTCCCATCGTCGTGCTGTCTCATTACCTCAGCTCTTTGTGCAACGTGACCTCACCCCCGCCGAACCAAAAAGGGGCCCTTGGTCCCATAGGCTATCGCGTGCATCATGACCCGACATCTTTGGCATGCTAGGTAGGGGGCGCATCATTTGCGCGAACCTGAGATCGTGGGCAGCGCGTCGATGTTCATTGCCGTCTTCTTCATCCATGGCTCCCAAGAAGAAGTCCGGTGCGACCGCGCATCCCTCCACTTCGAAGGCCCCCTCGCATGCAGCTGCGGATGCCATTGGTGCCGCCGCCGCGGCGAATGAGGTGGGCATCGTGGGCGACGCGGCTGGCGCAGGCGGCGCCGCCGTCGTGTCTCCCGTGGCCGAAACTGGAGCGAGGAACACCGAAGAGGAGCAACAACAACAACATTCTGGCGAGCTTGGCCCTAGTGCCGCGGGAGGAGGAAACGTTCGGTCTCTACCTCCCCGCCGTACTGGTGGCCGCGGCCGCAACGGCGGCACCCAGTCAGGGGCAAGTGAAAGCACATTATGCTCCCTTGGTGGTTTTGATAATTCATGACAACATACATTGTCTCTTGGACTAATATTTCTACCTAGTGTATTTCAGGTGAAAGTCCATAGAGAGAGATGGGTTGGCAAAAAGGATTGTGAGGAGATACCCCTAGATGCAAGGAAATGGATTGGCAAAGCTTCAAGCAAGAGGACTCTACATTTTACTTTGTGAGAAATCACCTTGCGTCCATAGGAAAGCCAATACTATTAAAAGGGGGTAAGGTACTATTGGTGAACAAGATGCTCCACGTGCACAAGTGATAGTCACCAAAAACACCCACAAACTCTTCCACAAAAGTCTGTCCACGCCTATCATGCAAATCGGTGCTACCAACAATTTCCACTCGGTTCCACCGATTCCCACCTCAGACAGACCCATGCCAAACCCTAGCATCTCGGTACTACCATCATTCCATTCGGTGCCACCGAATTCAGTTGCCAACTTTCGGGTATCCTATTTTCAAGAATCGGTACCACCGAGTTTTGCCAATCGGTCTCACCGAGATTTGGACCAACTTTCTGGTTAGCCATTCTCAAGAATCGGTACCACCGAGTTTTGTGAATTGGCGTCACCGAGTTTTGGACCAACTTTCTGGTTAGCCGTTGTCAAGAATTGGTACCACCGAAAATTGAGAATCGGTCTCACCGAGTTGTGCATTCTTACCATTGGTCATATAATCGGTACCACCGAGATTTATGTATCGGTCTCACCGAGATTCAAAAGTTGCTACCTTTGGAGCAAGTCGGAACCACTGAGTTTTACACTTAGGTGTCACCGAGTTGGTAATTTTAGGTGTAACAGTTGGATTTTTGGGGATGCCTATATATACCCCTTCACCACCACCCACTCGAAAGAGAAGCACTCAGAACTATTCCATACTTGCCCCATCCTATTTTCTGAGAGAGAGCCACCTACTCATGTGTTGAGATCAAGCTATTCGATTCCTACCATATGAATCTTGATCTCTAGCCTCCCCAAGTTGCTTTCCACCAAATCAATCTCTTCCACCATAGCCAAATCTGTGAGAGAGTGATTGTGTGTTGAGGAGTCTAACATCTTGAAGCACAAGAGCAAGGAGTTCATCGACATTGTCGAGCCTATTACCTTTTGGAGGGTGGTGCCTCCTAGATTGGTTAGGTGTCGCTTGGGAGCCTCCTAGTTCGTGTTGTGGAGTTGAACCAAGAAGTTTGTACGGGCAAGGAGATCGCCTACTTTGTGAAGATCTACCCATAGTGAGGCTAGTCTTTTGTGGACGGAAGCCGTT
The DNA here is from genome assembly GCA_039707655.1 of Elymus sibiricus. Lineage (NCBI taxonomy): Eukaryota > Viridiplantae > Streptophyta > Magnoliopsida > Poales > Poaceae > Elymus > Elymus sibiricus. Next base: position 279,641,139 of record CM077665.1, read on the forward strand.
ATGGAATAGTCAAGGTTGCTACTTCGTGGACCCTTATGGGTGTAGCCCTCCTGGACTCTCACAACCGTTACCCTCCGTGGGTTGAAGACTCCATAAACGTGGACGTATGATAGCACCACCTATAGGAACCACGGGAAAAATCTTCGTGTCCCTCATGCGTTTGATCTCCCTATCTCAACTTTACTTTCCATGTGCAATGTCTTTACTTTCCACTGCCATATTTGTTGACTTCCATGTGTAGGGTGTGCTAGACTTGCCATAATTGTTAAAATATGCCAACCAATTAACTTGGGAAAAGGTTAGGTTTTTAATTCCAGCAAGTAGCCTATTCACCCCCCCCCCTCTAGACACTCTTCTAGTGATCCTACAAGTGGTATCAGAGCATTGGTCTCCATTGTATCGGTTTCATCACCGTGGAGGAAGATGGATGTGTCTAGTTTGGGAAGTTTGAGTTGTAGAGTGCCTATTCTTGATGGGGAGTACTATAGTCAATGGAAATATAAGATGCTTGAGCTATTCAATGAATTTCATTTGAGCAAGTATGTTAAGAACCCCTATGTACCTCCCATTGATCCTTTACATCCCACACACGAAGAGGAAATTGATATGCTATGCAATCTTAGAACTGTTAATCTTATCATTAGAGGATTTCCTAGGACTGTGCTTAATCAAATGAAGAATTTTGAATGTGCCTATACTTTGTGGAATGACTTGGAGAAACGATATCCAAGTTATTCATTAAGTAATCTTGATGAAATTCTTCATAAGACTATTGTCTTTCACAAAATGTTGCCTAGTGATCCCAAGTTTGATGACTATCTATTTGAGCTTAGAGACCTCATGCGTGCTAAAGGAGATGTCATAACTATCAACAACATCATTGTAGAAGCCATTTGAATTCATAATTTTGAACATTGTCATGATCACAACCCTAACGAATCTCTTGTTCCTTGTAACGAGGATTTCCCACTTGATGATGACAATGTGGAACATGGCTACTATGATGAAGATGAGTTGTTCGACATCGAGCATGAGAAGATCATGAAGAATCTAAGTCTCATGGCAAACTTCAAGGATTACATGTCCGGAGGAAAAGAGTGGATTCTTGATAGTGGATGCACCGATCATATGACCGTAGATAGAGACATGTTTGAAGAGATCACACCAAACCATGGATCGCGAAGGTATGTAACTTTTGGAGACAACTCCAAGGGTAAGGTACTTGGTCTTGGTAAAGTGGCCATATCCCATGATAGCTCTATTCAAAACGTCATGCTTGTTGAATCCCTTGGCTATAATCTTCTTTCCGTATCCAGACTTGCCGACTTTGGTTTTAATGTGCTATTCACGAAAGTAGATTGCCAAGTGTTTCGTCAAGATAATCATAACATGGTCTTTACCGGTTTCCGTAGAGGTGATCTATACATTGTCGATTTCACTAAGAGATCCAAACCTCGTACTTGTCTTATTGCAAAATCTTCTAAAGGTTGGCTTTGGCATAGAAGACTAGGACATGTTGGCATGCGTAATCTAGACAAGCCTATCAAAGGTGATCACATACTTGGTGTTAAAGATGTTATCTTTGACAAAGATAGACTTTGTAGTGCTTGTCAAGCTGGAAAGCAAGTAGGTGGAAGTCATCCCGTAAAGAATATCATGACTAGTAGGAGACCACTCGAGTTACTTCACATGGATCTTTTTGGTCCCAATGCTTATAAGAGCCTCGGTGGAAATTCCTATGGTCTAGTCATAGTTGATGATTTTTCCAGATTTACGTGGGTATTCTTTCTTGATGATAAGTCGCAGGTACAAAAGATCTTCAAGAACTTCATTCGCAAAGCGCAAAATCAGTTTGAAGTGAAGATCAAGAAGGTTCGGAGCGATAACGGATCGAAGTTCAAGAACACCCATGTGGATACCTTTGTTGACGAAGAAGGTGTTTCACATGAGTTCTCGGCTACGTACACGCCTCAACAAAATGGAGTTGTTGAGAGGAAGAACCGGACTCTTATTGAGATGGCAAGAACGATGCCAAGACTCTCGCGACCGTTACCCTCCGTGGGTTGAAGACTCCATAAACGTGGACGTACGATAGCACCACCTATCGGAACCATGGGAAAAATATTCGTGTCCCTCATGCGTTTGATCTCCCTATCTCAACTTTACTTTCCATGTGCAATGTCTTTACTTTCCGCTGCCAAATTTGTTGACTTGCATGTGTAGGGTGTGCTAGACTTGCCATAATTGTTAAAATCTGCCAACCAATTAACTTGGGAAAAGGTTAGGTTTTAAATTCCTGCAAGTAGTCTATTCACCCCCCCCCCTCTAGACACTCTTCTAGTGATCCTACAGCAAGCCATGATCCTTCAGCTGCGCCCGTCACAGGCGCGACTACTGGGCGCGTGCCTCGCCCGGAGCAAGACGGGGCGCCAAGCAGGGCCGTAGACCCGCAAGTTCGGCCTCCTCCACGTCAAACCGCCTCGACAACTGGCGCACGGCGACGAGAGTGCGGCGATGCTCCTCTTGGTTCCACCAGGAGTCGAGTGGCGTCGCGATCCTCCACTCTAACCATTCCGGCCACTACAGCAGAAGCGATGGCGCAGGCCCAGCTACTGTTAAACTTCCCGTCGGCGGCTGACAAGATGGATGAATGGAGAGCCACCATCCAGAGTTTGATCAGCTTCGTCGAAGCCAGCAAATCATAGCATGCAGAGCTGTCGCGATACCCGCGGACGGCGACGGCGGCTCGGACTGATGGTTGTGTTGAAGGGGCCGCGCCAATGATGCAATCCCCTCCGCAACAATAGACCCAGAGGCAGCCACAACGAGCTCCACGTGTCGACGAGCCCGACAAAGCATCTATGGTCTCCTCCAGCTCGCACGATCACCGGGACCAGTGGTGCGTCCTGGAAGACCAGCGAAGGGAAGACGCGCGCGTCACCATAGAGAGAGGCCGGGAAGCACACCGCCAATCCGACAGGTGCAACGGCCCAGATGCTGGCGACCCCGAGCCCATTGTTGGCGGGTACCTGCCTTATGAGGTTGGGTGCCCTACCTTCACCCGCGAGCTGCGACAGGTTCGCTGGCCATCGGCAGGAGCTTTCAAGCCTGAGCTGACGGAGAAATATGACGGGAAGCTAAACCCGGCGGAGTTCCTGGGCATATATACGATAGCTGTTCAGGCCGCCAGGGGAAGAGATGAGAAGGTGCTCGCCAACTATTTCCCTTTGGCACTCAAGCTAAATGTGAGATCGTGGCTGATGCACCTGCCGGAGAACTCTATTTCATCATGGGCCGACTTGTGCAACGAGTTTGTCGACGCCTTCACAGGTGGCCACCCAGAGCCAGGACAGCCCAGCAACCTGCAAGTCCTTCCGTAGAAGGAAGGAGAAACCCTGCGGAAGTACATCCAGAGATTCAGTCGAGTGCACCGCAATATTCCAGAGATACACCCCGCAGCCGTGATTGCCGCGTTCCACTCGAACGTGCGCAATAGGAGGATGCGGGCCAAGATGAATGTTAAGCTCCCCAAGACCGTCAATGAGTTGTACACATTGGCGGACAAGTGTGCTCGTGCTGAGGAAGGAAGGCGGCTCCCCGGAGAGGAGGCTGGCGTCAAAGTCAACTCCGATGACGACGACGATGCCCCTCTCCCGAAGGGGAAAAGCCGGAAGCGCAACAAGAAGCGTAAGGGAAAAGCAGTGTTGGCCGTTGAGAGCTCTGGTAATCTCACTGCCGGCAAGAAGGCCAAGGCCGAGGCCCCCGGCAAGGGAGCTGCCACGTGCACTGATTGCCGGGAGGCCGCAGTGGCAGAGAAAACCGGAAGGTCCGACGGGCCATACTGCAAGTCCACCACACCAAAGGTCATGATCTCCAAGAATGTCGCCAAGTTGAGCAGCTTGCTGAGAAGTAGAAGGCTAAATACGAGAAGCGTGATAAGGAGAGAGGCCAAGATGGTGCTGCCGGGAAGGGCCGTGGTGGTAGAGGAGGTCGCCGCGGCAAGGCCCCGCAGCAGAAGGAAAAACCTGCTAGAGGCCGTGAGAAGAAAGAAGGAGATGATATGAGTGATGATGAGGATGATGAAGACTCCAATGATCGAGAATTCCAGAAGGCAACTGAAGCCATGTGTGTTGACGAGGGTGCATCCTTGCATTCCTCCCATGGCCAGCTCAAGCAGTGGGTGCGTGAGATCAATGCCATGGAGCCAGCTGCAGAGTCCAGAAGGCCACTCAAATGGTCCCGCACGCCTATCATCTTTGATGAAGAGGATCATCCTGACCGCACCACTGTGGTCGGATGTTTGCCGTTGTTGGTTTCCCCAACAACCCGCAACCTCAAAGTAACCAAGATGTTAGTTGACGGCGGGGTGGGGTTGAACTTAATCTCCCCTAAGGTGGTTGAAAGGCTGCAGATCCCTGACGGGGAGCTCAAAAATACGGGTACGTTCCCAGGAATCAACCCCGGCAGGAGCCGACCCAAGGGAAAGATCACTTTGCATGTGACGTTTGGCGGGGAGTTGAACTACCGGACTGAGAAAATGGTGTTTGACGTGGTCGAGCTCCCCTTGCCTTACAATGGAATTCTTGGTCGCACAGCTCTAGCAAAGTTCATGGAAGCATCCCACTATGCTTACAACACCTTGAAGATGTCAAGGCCCATGGGAATCATCTCCATCCCGTCTTATAAGAAGGATGCAGTTATATGTGTGGACAAGATGTATCGAGACACGATAGCAGCTGAAGTCGCGGAAGCACCAGCTCCTGCCAAGGAATTAAAGAAGGGAAAGAAGTCTAGCAAAGACACCGGCAAGGACTCCAGGAAGCGCGCCTCTTCGGAGTGCGCTGCACCCGTCGATCACCTGCCGGAGCGTTCCACTAGCAAGAGATCCAAGGTCACCTATCCAGCGACAAAGAAGCTCCCAGCAGGGCAAGATGGCGCTGATGGTATGTTTACCATCAGTGCCACTCTCAATGACAAATAGGAAAGCGCGCTCGTTGCCTTCCTGTGGGTGAATGTCGATGTGTTTGCTTCGCAACCATCTGACATCCCCGGTGTTCCCAGGGAAGTAATTGAGCACCACCTTGCTGTCTGCCCTCATGCCAGGCCCATCAAGCAGAAAGTTAGAAAGCAACCCTTGGAGCGAAAGCAGTTCATCGCCGAAGAAATCAAGAAACTCGAAGCAGCTGGTTTGGTCAGAGGAGTGCTGCATCCAACTTGGTTAGCCAACCCGGTAGTGGTGCGTAAGGCGAATGGGAAATGGAGGCTCTGCATTGATTTCACTGACCTGAATAAGGCATGCCCGAAGGACCCTTTTCCCTTGCCGCACATCGACTAGATTGTTGATTCCACTTCCGGGTATGACTTGCTTTCCTTCTTGGACGCATACTCTGGATACCACCAGATATTCATGTCCAAGGAAGACGAGGAAAACACCGCGTTCATAACTCCGTGTGGCACGTACTGCTTTGTACGTATGCCCTACGGGTTAAAGAGCGCTGGTTCTACCTTTGCAAGGGCCGTGTAGATTGGATTTGAACCTCGGTTGCACAGGAACGTGGAAGCTTACATGGATGACATAGTAGTCAAAACCAAAGATGAAGCAACCCTCATACAAGACTTGGAAGAAACTTTTATGAACTTGCGCAGGATCCATTTGAAGCTCAACCCTGAGAAGTGTGTGTTTGGCGTCCCATCTGGCAAGCTGCTTGGTTTCTTTGTATCTCAGTGAGGAATAGAAGCCAATCTCGACAAGATCAAAGCAATCGAGCAGATACAAGCACCCAAGTCTGTCAAGGACGTAAGGCGCTTGGTCGGATGCATTGCCGCGTTGAGTAGGTTCATCTCCAAATCCGCTGAGCGCGCCCTGCCGTTTTTCAAAGTTCTAAAAAAGGCCGGCCTGATGAAGTGGACCACGAAAGCAGAAGCAGCGCTGCAAGATCTGAAAGCTTACCTTTCCTCCGCTCCCACCTTGGTCGTGCCTAAACCGCAAGAACCATTGCGGCAATAAATCAAGTGGTTAGTGCAGCACTGGTGGCGCAGAGGGAAGGGGATGAAGACGTAGCCGCTGCAACTGATGTCACTGGGGGTGGAACCGAAGCATTCACGAAAGGACCTGATATAGGCCAGGGGGAACCTAAGCAAACAGACGAATGCAGTTTCATGGAAGTGGCAAAGAAGAAAGTGGTGCAGCGACCAGTGTACTTTGTGAGGTCCTTGTTACAAGGGGCTAGATCTAGGTACTCTGGAGTGCAAAAGCTGATCTTCGGCCTTCTCATGGCCTCGAGGAAGCTGCGCCACTACTTCCAAGCCCACGAGATCACTGTTGTCACCCGCTTCCCGTTGCAGCGTATATTGAGGAACCCCGAGGCCACTGGCAGGATAGTTGAGTGGGCGCAGGAGCTGTCAAGTTTTGGTTTGAAGTATGAGAGCACTTCCACAATTCAGAGCAGGGCGTTGGCGGAGTTCATTGCAGAATGGACGCCCACGCCAGACGAAGAGGATCCAGAGACAATTCTCCCCGGCAAGGAAGCGCCTAAGGAATGGATCATGTATTTTGACGTTGCCTTCTCGATTCAGGGCGCCGGAGCAGGCGTGCTCCTTGTCGCCCCCACTGGAGAGCATCTCAAATATGTGGTTCAAATGCACCTTCCCCAGGAGGAGGCCACCACCAACACTGCTGAATATGAGGGGCTCCTTGCCGGGCTCAGGATCACGGTGGAGTTGGGAATCAAGAAACTAATCATTCGAGGAGATTCTCAACTCGTGGTGAGACAAGTCAACAAATATTATTAGAGTCCGTTGATGGAAGCATACGCAGAAGAAGTGAGGAAGCTGGAGAAGCACTTTGATGGATTGCAAGCAGAGCATGTACCCCGAGCGGAAAACAGTGTCGCTGTTCATCTATCAAAGTGCGCCGCGCAAAAGATTCCTATGGAACTAGGAACCTTTGTCCTCCACCTCACTCAGCCATCAGTATCCCCGTCGACGATGACCAGGAAAAGAAGAAAGCTGAACTCTGGCAAGCATTTCTTGGCAGCGTTTCCTGAAGCCGCCGGTAGACAGGCTGCCGGAGACAGTCTCGTTTTGGTTGGTGAGCAGCTCCCTCCTGTAGGACCCCAGGTCCTCGCGGTCAAGGTAAGCGCTCCCACGGACAAGGAGATGCCTTTAGTCCTCGTTGTCGAGCCACATGCTCCAACTTGGGCACAGCTCATAGTCCACTTCCTTCAAACATGAGAACTTCCCAAAGAACAAGAAGAAGCCGAAAAAGTAGCCCAACAGTCGAGTATGTACCAGTTTGTCGATGACACTCTGTACAGAAAAAGACCAAACGGTATGAAATTGAGGTGCATTTGCCGGGAAGATGGACTAAAGCTGTTGGCAGAGATACATGGAGGCATGTGTGGGTCTCACATTGGATCAAGGGCCCTTGCCGGGAAAGCCTTCCGGCAGGGTTTCTATTGGCCCACTGCCCTCCAGGATGCAACTGACCTGGTCACCAAGTGTGAAGCATGCCAGTTCCTTTCCAAGAACATCCATCAACCAGCGCAAGCTCTACAGATGATCCCTTTATCCTGGCCATTCTCGGTCTAGGGGCTCGATATTTTGGGCCCCTTTCCCCGCGCTGTCGGGGGCTTTGGATTCTTGTTCATAGCAATTGACAAGTGTACAAAGTGGCATGAGGTGGAACCAGTGAGGAAGGTGACCGCACATTAAGCTGTCAAGTTCCTGAAAGGACTGGTGTGCCGTTTTGGAGTACCCAACAGGGTGATCACCGATAATGGCACCCAGTTCACGAGCCGCACCTTTATGCAGTACATGCAAAGCCTTGGAAGCAAGGTCTCTTTCGCCTCTGTTGCTCACCCAAGGAGCAACAGGCAAGTCGAGAGGATGAATGCTGAAGTGTTGCGTGGACTCAAGACAAGAACTTTCGATAGACTGCAGAGATACGACAAGCGTTGGATAGATGAGCTGCCGGTGGTTCTTTGGTCCCTCAGAACGACACCAAATCGAGCTACCAGTCAGACACCCTTCTCCCTGGTATACGGGGAGGAAGCGGTTCTCCCCACGGAACTAATATACGGGTGACCTCGAGTACTTGCCTACGACGAAGTAGAGCAAGAGCAGCTACGGCATGATGATGCCATGCTCCTCGAGGAAGATCGTCTCTGGTCCGCTGTGCGTGTTGCACGCTACTAGCAAGCCCTGTGCCGCTACCATAACCGCAGGGTCCACGCTCGGAGCCTTGAGGGAGGCGACCTTGTCCTTAGGCGCGTTCAGTCCGCCAAGGGTTCCAACAAGTTGACACCCAAGTGGGAAGGCCCTTACCGGGTAGCATGAGTCACCAGACCTGGCGCAGACCGTCTGGAGACCGAAGATGGCATCAAAGTGCTTAACTCATGGAATATTGAGCATCTTCGTAAGTTCTACCCGTAAGGCGCGGTTGCCGGGCTCAGTCCCCGGCAGATACCTTTTGTACAAGCCTTGCCGCAGTTGCATGTAACCCTTTGTACAAAGCCAGACGAAGACCCTGTGCATGCAATATTAAAGCTAGGCATCACATCATATCATCAAACTGCATGTTTACTATGCATTTTTTATGTTGCAATGTTATCACTTTTAAATTTTAGAAATCTGCTAGAGTACATGATGAGCCTGTGATCTTTGTTACCGCTCTCTATCTCTAGAGGGAAGAGGCCTCTTGCCTTACATGTTTTACAGCCAGGAAAACAAAGAAGAAGGGCAAAGGAACAAGAACGGCGGCTCGACGTACTCCAGAAAAGGGATACTGCCTGAAAAAGATAAGTCTAATCGCGTATCCCAAGCTTGATGCCATTTACTCCCTTAAGGAAATCCCTCCTGTTTCTTTTGACTGTGTACCATGGAGTTCATCACGCAACGGAAACCCTTGTCGGGACGAGCCGTCCCCCAGCTCCTATCGTTCATCAACTCTGGGGAGCCGCGCCGATACCGACAAGGAGCCTTGCCGGGGAACGATACCAGCCTGCTGCCGGGGGCTCGCTCCCCCTTTGGCTCTCGCGGTTAGTACTGACTCGGCAAATAGTTCCACGCGGCAAGTACAAACATGCTGACACAGTACAAACAAGGGAAGAAAAGGATAGTACTTAAGGAAGAGAAATAACATTCTTTCATTCATTTTTCTGTACAAAATGGATAAAGATTACATTGTGATTAGCTAGAACTTGGCAAGCGCCTACATCTTTTGATTTATAAAAAGATAAGTACCCCGTAATGCCTTTCTTGTCCCTCTCCTCCTAGGGATCAGATGGAGAAGAAGAAGGGGGCAAAAGGAGCGCCTGGCTGGGGTTCGGCACCTCCCCGCCAGGACCAGAGGGACGCGTCCAAGGATCAGAAGGCCCCTGCCCCCAGGCAGGGCGGACAAAGCTGGCGGGGCGGACAAAGACGACAAGGAGGAAGAAGGCGGAGGGCAGGTGCAGATGGTGGCGCTCTCGGAGCCCAGCTGGTGATGATGGTGCTGCCGGCAATCACGACGCGTCGGAGCCATCATCCACGCTCCTGAAGCGTCGTGGGTCGCCGACCGCCATCGTCTTCCTCATCGCCACCACTCAAGGGGACACCTCCGCCATCGTCAGAACTCCCGACACGGCAGCCGAGGAACCTCGCAGAGAGCATGGTCATCCCCGACGGCCTGATACAGAGAAGACCTCCTGCCCTTAAGGAGTAAACGCAGGCGAAAGGCTCCCCCCCATGTGCGAAATACATAGCGCCATGGGTGGGGATTTTTTATCTCTTTGCTCGGAACTCTGTTTCCGAAACTGTTTGGAGGGATTTCTCCTTGGTATGTGACTCTCCTGTTGCTCCAATTAGTTTTTGCTTTAGTGGTTTATATTTTTCATATTTTGCTGCACTTGGTGCTACTGAAAATTAGCTTGCATGTTGAATTCTTTGAGTTCCAAGTAGTATGAATGCTTGATATGGCCTCTAGGCATCTATATGAGTAGTTGCTACCAATCTTACAAAATTTTACTGACATAATTTTGTGCCCCAAAAATTTCAGAAATTTGTTCTTAGGAAAAATGAATCTCTTTAGGAGGAGTTCTTCAAGGAGGCGTTCTTCGGGTGAGACATCGAGCGAGGGCTCGGTACGCCAAGCTTATGCTAAACCCAGAGCAAGCTTAGTAGTCATGGCCGATGCTAAATCATGTCACTGGCCATGCGATGAGTTTATGACAGGTGCAGGAATTAAGGAAGAATTTGATCAATATATTTATAATACCGACCTCACCGACTTCCTTGCAGATAATTGTGTTCAACACTATGATCTTACTAGTTCATTTACGCAAGGATTTCAATATCATCCCCGTACTTTTAGAGTATTGTTTAATCTCTATAATAATTCTTTTAGTATGACTCTAGGACAATTTTGTGATGCATGCAAACTTCCATATTGGGGCTCACTAGACAAACCACAAAAATCTGATTATAATATGTTCCGTGAGAGTCTTTGCGTTGGAGAGGATAGAGGGGTGACACAAGCTAGAATAAAAAGTATCATTTTCCCTCTATTCGCTACTTTGCATTGTTTAATGGGACATGTGTTGTGGGCAAGCAAGATTGTAGTGCACTGTGTGCTCCAGACTTGAGACTCATTCATACTGTAGTAACTGCTAATAAAATATAACCTTGATCCAATTTTTGCCCGTAGGCTGCACCTTAACGCAGGTAATGGTATTTTGTATGGAGGAATTTATGCCTTCCGCATAGCTGCAAGACTGAGAGTCTCACCTCAACCTAATGACCATATGCTGCCTGAGATATATTTAGATTTTGAAGCCATGCGTCGTCATGACTTTCTTATCGACAGTGCTCGGGGTTATGAGTACAACTTAACATTTTATAAATATAATCATGTCTTTGTTATATTGTCTACGCCTACTCTCTTTGATTCTCAGAATAAACGGAGATATTACGGTCTCGAGTACAAGGTGCGTGAGTACAACGCCATAGTGGAGGCCGCTCGCTTTGCTTAGGAGGCGGGAAGGAACGCCCCCATGAGCTACCGCTTCAACTATTATCCAGACCAGCAGTGGTGATCACCAAGCTTGGCCTAAAGACTATGTTTGGGGAGTACGTATTTCTCACTAACTTACATTCATGTTCACACACTTCATTTCAATTGTCGGTGTTCATCCTCTTTCATTGCACATCCATGTTAGTTTTATTTTTCCGCTTTCTTCTTGTGGGTTTGAAAAACTTTGAAAACCCAAAAATATTTCTCGCATCTTTTTGATTTTTATTTCTTGTTTAATTAGTGTGTAGTATTAAAAGAAAACCCAAAAATATTTCCTATGCATGTTGGGAGCTTTCTGGTGTAAATAGTTTTTCTCGTTCTTGTTCTCCCTTGGTTTATTTGCTTTCTTCGAGAAAACCAAAAACTCCAAAAACATTTCAGTGTGTTTCTCTGAATTTCTTTTCTTTTGTTGAGTCAGTGAAAGGAGAAGACCATGATGAAAATGTTGAGTGGCTCTCACATGCATTAATGTTGATCTAACGAAGAGCCAATATTATCTTGTCTTCCCCTTTGTATAAATTGTTTCGTAGATTCCAACTTAGTCCACAGCACACTTGCACTATTATTATCACATCATTCGGTCGTGCAAGTGAAAGGCAATAATGACGATATTTGATGAAGTGATCGTGGTAAAGGAAGCTGGTATGAACTCTTCTTGTTTTCCATTTTTGCAAATATGTTTAGCTCGTTCGATCTTGATTCAGCATATTACGAGTAAGCATGTTTATGATGACAATTAGAGATTATAGTTGCTCATGCCATGCTTAAATAGCTTGGAGTGAATAATGATTTATCTTATGTGTCAACATGCATTAAAATGGTTGTGATGTGGTATGGTATCCTCCTTGAGTAATTCGAGCGGCTTGACTTGGCACATGTGCAAACATGTAATTGATTCAAATCCAATGTAGCCTTCATGATATTTATGTTCAGAGTATTTATATCCTACTCATGCTAATATTCAATGTTAACTATTCACAAAGCATGATTATGACCGTTTTTGCTCTCTTGCTGGTTGATTCTCAATCTATTGCTAGCCTTCACCTGTACTAAGCGGGAATGCTGCTTGTGCATCCAAAATCCTTAAACCCAAGTTGTTACACATGAGTCCACCATATCGACCTACAGACAGTTTTCCCCTGTCGTCCCAAGTAAATTTGCATGTGCCACCTCTAAATATTCAAATAATCATCCATATTGTGTGCTCGTACCGCTCATGGAGCGACGGGGCGGTCAATATCTTCCATGCTAAGCGGGTTATTCTCAAGATGGGCGTTTATTCTCTTAGCATTGAACGAGAGAGGCTGGTAAAAAGGATGCCCAGTCCTGCATGATCAAAAATAATTAAACAAAACTCCTGGGACAGTTGATATGTTGGCAGGCACCCGTGGATTCGGTCAGCCATGGTTTGTGTATGTATGGTGGATGGGAGTAAACTTTAAAATTCCGCTTGGGAACCGCCAATAATATGTTTAGCATGGAAGATATTGAAAACTCAGTCATGACATTGACAGGAAAAGCTCACCACCCAAAACTATAATTTCATCTTTGTTTTCAACCTTGAGCTCTGGCACCTCTACAAATCAATGTTTCCCTCTGCGAAGGGCCTTTCTATTTACTTTTATGTTAATTTATTTTTATTCTTGAGTCGTCATCTTCTTACTAAAGCACCATAACTGAGAGCACTGTTATCATTCTTATGCATTGCGTCTAGTTAATGTTGGATATGAGCATGACTGGATCTCTTCTACCCTGAATTACAATGTTTAGTCGCTGCTTGGACCTCAGAGGTGCTCTGCATTTATATTTTATGGTTTCAGAAAGGGCTAGCGAGATACCATATAATCATATTATATCATGATTGTTTTGACAAATTGTTGGCATATGAGGTATTTTATTATTGCTCACTAGTTGGTTATGTTATTGTCATGAGTGAATATAATAGCTAGGTGTTATCATCGATGTGGTTATTTATGATCTATGCTAAAAAACTGAACACTAGTTAAGTATATATATTGCAACGAAAACAAAAGAGTTTGTAAAGAAATCTTCATCACTTTTAGTTTATCAACTAAATTGCTCGAGGACAAGCAATGGGTTAAGCTTGGGGGAGTTGATACGTCTCAAAAGTACCTACTTTTCCAAACACTTTTGCTCTTGTTTTGGACTCTAATTTGAATGATATTAATGAAACTAACCCAGACCGACGTTGTTTTGAGCAGAACTGCCATGATGTTATTTTGTGCTGAAATAAAAGTTCTCATAATTGGACGAAACTTTTTGTGGATTTTTTCTGGAAAATATGAATAATTATGGAGCGAAGACCCACCAGAGGGGGGCCACCTGTTGGTGCCAAGCCAACAGGGCACGCTCACCCCCTGGGCGCGCCCTGTTAGCATCGGGCCACCTCATGGCTCCCCCGACCCTAATTCTAGTCCTATAAATTCAAAATTATGTAGAAAAAATAAGAGAGAAGTTTTCATCGCGTTTCACGAGACGGAGCCACCGCCACCTCCTGTTCTTCCTCGGGGGGGTCTGATCTGGAGTCCGTTTGGGGCTCCGGAGAGGGGGGATTCGTTGCCATCGTCATCACCAACCCTTCTTCATCAACACCGCCATGATGCTCACCATCGGGAGTGAGTAATTCCTTTGTAGGCTTGCTGGACGGTGATGGGATTGGATGAGATTGATCATGTAATCAAGTTATTTTGATAGGGCTTGATCCCTAGTATCCACTATGTTCTGAGATTGATGTTGCTATGACTTTGCTATGCTTAATGCTTGTCACTAGGGATCGAGTGCCATGATTTCAGATCTGAACCTATTGTGTTTTCATGAATATGAAAGTGTTTTGGATCCTATCTTGCAAGTCGTATGCACCTATTACGTGTCATGATCCGCATACCCCAAGGTGACAATAATTGGGATTGTTTCTGGTGATTGTCGTAGTTTGAGGAGTTCATGTATTCACCATGTGTTAATGATTTGTTTCGGTTCTCTATTAAAAGGAGGCCTTAATATCCCTTAGATTTCATTATGGACCCCGGTGCCACGGGAGGGTAGGACAAAATATGTCATGCAAGTTCTTATTGCAAGCACGTATGACTATATACGGAATACATGCCTACATTACATTGATGAATTGGAGCTAGTTCTGTGTCGCTCTAGTGTGTAATTGCTACATGTTGATGTCATCTAAATCATTATCCATCACCGGTCCATGTGCCTATGCTTTTAATAATGAATCTTGCTAAGTTACTATTGTTGCTACTTTTACAATCACTACAAATCTGCTGCTATTAATGTTACTGTTACTACTGCAGCTCTGCTTTGCTACTAAACTTTTGCTACAAAGGATATCCTGAGTGTGGCTGAATTGACAGCTCTATCAATATTGTTTGGCTCCTCTTGGGTCGAATCAAAAAATTTAGGTAAAATACTTCCCGCGAAGACTGTTATGATCCCCTATACTTGTGGGTTATCACCAAGGTGCATTCAAAGATCACTGCAAGCGCACCCGAGGTACCCCAAATAGGGGTACGTGCTCCTTGGCCCCCCTTGCCTAGCCGAAGACTATGTGCCCTGGGTACATTACTTCGCCCTCGAGATTTCATGGGAGGCCACGGAGCACATAAAAACAAGCGGCCCTATTCGGCTCAATCGATCTGCAAGTCTCAAATTTACCGAAAAAGGCTTTCGCCCCGCTTTATATATAAAGCAAACCGCCCGAGCACAATATCCGACAAATGTTCACCACACTCACGCACACACACACAAATGAGTAGCACATAACATGACGAAAGGGTTCTGCTGAGGGCACAACTCAACAAGCCCTAAAAGAAACACAAACACCCAGACATGACAGTGGGTGACATGGCCACATAGGGCTAATCTGCTCGGGGGGTGGAGGAGGGAGAGGCGGCGGCATGTGGATAGCCATCGAGCGATGGTCGGCAATGATGGTGGTGATGGCGTCTCGGTCTGAAGGGCGGCTAAGCGGCCGCCAGAGCTGCAGGAAACCACACATTTTAAAAACCGCCTCAGTGGCAAGTCGGAGAGGAACGCACTTAATCACAAGCTTATTGTGAATAGTACAAAGAGTCCACGCGAGCACCCCAATGGTCAGCCACCTAATGTGGCAGACCGATAGAGAGACGGACTGGAGTTCCTCAAAGAGGTCGAGGATGTTGGTGTGGCACCATTGTCCACCGACGGCTTCGCGGAAACAGCTCCAGAGCAATTGGGCCGAAATGCACGTGAAGAAGATGTGATTCAATTCCGCCACCGTGTAGCAAAGGGGGCATATCCCGTCCCCAGGGCCATTGCGTTTGAACACCTCCACCCCTGAAGGCACCCGACCCCTAAACCATTGCCACATGAAGATTCTGATCTTGAGTGGCAGCCTAATGGCCCACATGGCGGTGAGAGCATCTGGCGCCGTCAACGGAGCGATGGACTGATATAGGGATTTGGTGGAGAACCGGCCGTAGGGTTCCAAATGCCAAGAGGTGTGATCCGAGGCATTGTCGACGTCGGGAGTGTGGAGGGCGATGCAATCAAGCATCTCTGCCCAAGAAGCAAGATCCGGGGGACCGAACGGTCGCTGGAACGCGAGGCACCCTAGGTCCGTAAGGGCGTCCTCGACCGAAACTCTAGGCTCCACCGTGATGGAAAATAAGTCCGGGAAGCGGACAGCAAACGGGACGTCCCCAGCCCATCTGTCAAACCAGAAAAGTGTTGAAGACCCGGACCCACTCGAGATGGAGGAGCCGATGCGGAGGTCAGGGAGCAGCTGGATGACTGACTGCCAGAACTGAGAGCTTCCGGAGCGTTGGCAAAACGCGAGCGGCTGGCCCCGAAGGTACTTGTTCCTAATGATGTCAAGCCAAAGACCGCCGTCACCGTTGGCGATCCTCCATAGCCATCTAGTCAGCAGAGCAATATTCATGTGCTTGGAGGACATGATCCCCAAACCTCCCTGGTCTCGGGGCTTGCAGATGTCGGGCCAGCTGACCATGTGGTATTTTTGCTTATCGCCCTCGCAAGCCCAGTAAAATCTAGACTGGTACTTGGCAATCTCGTGGTGCAGGGTTTCGTGGAGGCTATAAAAACTCATCAGGAACAGGAGGAGGCTGGACAGGGATGAGTGGATGCGCATGGTTCGAGCCGCCTTGGACAGCCACCTGCCCTGCCAAGGTTCGATCCGGTGTTGTAGCTTAGACACCATCAGCCGAAGATTCGTGACGGAGAGGCGCGAGTCACTAATGGGTATCCCCAGGTAGGTTGTGGGGAAGGACCCAAGCTGGCAGTTGAGATGGTCAGCAATGCATTGGGACTCGTCCGGAGAGTATACAAGGATCATCACTTCGCTCTTGTCGAAGTTGATCTTGAGCCCAGACATGTGATGGAAGCACAGGAGGAGGAACTTGAGGTTGACTATATCATCGTCAGAGCCCTCCACCATGATATCGTATCGTCAACATATTGCAGGAATGAAACCCCTCCCCCTCCCACCAGCTGAGGGACAACACCATGAATATGGCCGGCGGCCTTAGCCTTATCAAGGATGGTGGCAAGGGCATCGACAACCATGTTGACCAAGAACGGGGAAAAGGGATCCCCTTGTGATGTCTACTATGCAACTTTATTCTTGTAGACTATGTTGGGCCTCCAAGCGTAGAGTTTTGTAGGACAGTAGCAATTTTCCCTCAAGTGGATGACCTAAGGTTTATCTATCCGTGGAAGGTGTAGGATGAAGATGGTCTCTCTCAAGAAACCCTGCAATCAAATACAAGAAATCTCTTGTGTCCCCAACACACCCAATACAATGGCAAATTGTATAGGTGCACTAGTTTGGCGAAGAGACGATCATACAAGTGCAATATGGATGGTAGATATAGGTTTTTGTAATCTGAAAATACAAAAACAGCAAGGTAACAAATAGTAAACAGCAAGCAAAACGGTATATTAATGCTTGGAAACAAGGCCTAGGGTTCATACTTTCACTAGTGCAACCTCCCAACAATGCTAACATAGTTGAATCATATGATCATCCCTCAACATGCAACAAAGAATCACTCCAAAGTTCCTATCTAGCAGAGAACAATAAGATGAAATTGGTGTAGGTAGTAGAACCACCTCAAAGTTATTCTTTCCGATCAATCTTTTGAGCTATTCCTATAAGTGTCACAAACAGCCATAGAGTTTGTACTAAAATAACACCAATGATACATATCAATCAACCCTAATGTCACCTAGATACTCCAATGTCACCTCAAGTATCCGTGGGTACATTATGCGACATGCATCAAACAATTTCAGATCTATCATATTCAATCCAACACAAAGAACTTCAAGGAGCACCCCAAGATTTCTGTCGGAGAACGTAGGACAAGAACGTGTATCAACCCCTATGCATAGATTACCCCAATGTCACCTCGGGAATCCGCAAGTTGAGTACCAAAACATACATCAAATGAATCAATAGAACATCCCATTGTCACCACGGGTATCCACATGCAAGACATATATCAAGTGTTCTCAAATCCAATATTCAATCCGACATAACGAGATCTCAAAAGGGAAAGATTCAATTCATCACAACAAGATAGCAAGGGAAACACACCATATGATCCAACTATATTAACAAAGCCCGTGATACATCAAGATCGTGCCATCTCAAGAACACAAGAGAGAGAGAGAGATTGAACACATAGCTACTAGTACATACCCTCAGCCTCGAGGGTGAACTACTCCCTTCTCGTCATGGCCTCCGCCGGGATGATGAAGATAGCCATCAGAGATGATTTCCCCTCTCCAGCAGGGTACTAGAAAGGCTCCAGATTGGTTTTTTGTCGATATAGAGAGTTGCGGCGGCGGAACGGAGAGTCTCTCTTTATTTCTGGGGTTTCTAGGATTTATAGGATTTTTCAGCGTTGGAATCACGCGCAACAGAGCCACGTGGGCCCCACAAGACATCAGGGCGCAGGCCCTCTCCGGTGGTTCTTCGCTCCAATATTGCTTATTTCCTCCTGAAAAAATCATCAAAAAGTTTCGGGCGATTCCGAGAACTTTCATTTTCTGCACAAAAACAACACCACGGTGATTCTGCTGAAAACAGCGTCGATCCGGGTTAGTTCTAAATAAATCATATAAAATGCATAAAACAATATAAAAGTATTGTAAACATAGGTGAATATGGCATGACTACTTCATAAATTATAGATACGTTGGAGACGTATCACCCTGCCTAACCCCACAGAGTGTGGGGAAGTACGGGTCGGCCTCCCCATTGATGGTAATCGTGGTACGGCCGGACGAGACCATCTGCATAACCCTGGTCACCCATCGATCATTGAAGCCCTTCCTGAGAAAGACTTCACAGAGGAAGGCCTAGGAAACCATGGCATGGGCCTTATGGAAATCGATCTTCAAGAAGACCGCACGCTGCCGCCTAGTGCGCACCTCATGTAGGACTTCATGGAAGACCAAGACCCCGTCCAGAATAAATCGGCCATGGATAAAGGCCGATTGGTTTGGATGAGTGATCCGGTCGGCTAACAGGGTCACCCTATTGGCGTACCCCTTAGCCAAGATGCAGAAAATCACGTTGATCACCGTGCTCGGACGGAACTGGCAGATGTCCGAACCCCCGCCACCTTGGGGATGAGGGTGACGATCCCATAGTTCAGCCGGGAGAGGTCAATGGATCCCACATAGAACTCTTTGAAGAGGGCCATCACCTCAAGCTTAATGATGTCCCAGAAAGTCTGGAAGAACTTCACTGGAAGGCCATCAGGGCCAGGGGCGGAGGCGGGATTCATTACCTTAATAACCAACCAGACCTCATCTGCAGAGAAGGGAGCGGTGAGCGTCGCGTTCTCCGCGTCGGAGACGCACTGGTGGGGGGCCTAGAAAGAGGGGGCCAAGGACAGCCCTCCCCAAGGGGAGGACGAGAAAAGGGCTTTGTAGAAGCCGTCTACGTGGGCGTGAATCTTGGTCGGGTGCTGGATAAGGGTGTCCCCAACCCACAAGAGAGGGATCGTGTTACGGCGACGGCGGCCATTAGCGATGGCCTGAAAGTATGCCGTATTGGCATCATCGCGCAACACCCACCGCTGAGTGCCACGCTGGCGCTAGAAGGTCTCCTCGTCGGTGTAGATTACCATGAGCTGATCCTCAAGATCATACATAAGCAGCCACTCGTCTGGGGAGAGGCCTGAGGAGTCTACCCGCAGGTCCAGGGCCTGGATGGATTCGAGGAGCCCCATCTTACATTCTCGGAGATTATGACCCAGGTTGGCTCCCCACCCCTTCATAAACTGGCGGGCTAGCGTGGCACAGAATTGCCAAGAATCGACGGCAGACGCGGATCGACGAGGAGAGTCACGAGCGGCCACCCAGCAAGCGCGAACCGCGTCGACAAAGCCGGCCTGATTAAGCCAGAAGGTCTCGAACCGGAAACGTCTAAAAATTTTGGGGTACGTCCCTACGGTTATTTGAAAACCCACATGAGCACATACCCATTAAGCGTGAAGCTTAACCTCGCGAATGTTGGGGGCTATTTCTTTGAAGAACCCATTGCTAGGACAATGTCAAGTGCTCGACCAGCAGTAGTACCGCACTTAAAAATATACAAAGCACTTTGCTTTCATCAAGGGCGTCTGCTTCAACAAAGCACGGAGGCGGAGACGTGTGATAGGGCTCACCCAAGGACAATAGAATCCCACTACCAATGCCCTATGTAGAACTCCACCTTCATATTTTATATGTATCTTTGTCTGACAAACTCAGCTTGCACGGTTCGGCTCTATAAATAAAGGAACAACCGGTCTTATACCATTGTTTGTGTATTTATCTATTTGTCGTATGAACCATGACAAATGATATACAACGCATATTGACCAGGGGCTCTGAAATAACACCTCACCTAGAAATCCTAGCATTCGTTTTAAAGAACATTGGGTGTCTCGGATATTGCATTATATGCACCAAGTTTCGACTGATGTCTTTGGTCAATAGTTGGGTTGCCTGGCTCCTGTGCTTGCCTCTTATGTTCCGCTTTGTTTTGCTAAGTGTGCAAAGGGAGAACCACTGTGATTGTACTTCGGATTTAATCGGTTAAGTACCTAAGTGGAGAGAGCCAAAAACTGACTGTCATGATAGGCGTAAACTAGTCGGCGATCCGAAGACCGTGTAAAACCTAATCGTTAGTGATTTCTCCCGCGTTACACGAAGGGTTCTCTTCATACAACCGAAGTGTTCCGTGCTCGAGACAAGACTCGCCCGAACACTTCCAAAGCGGGGGCTCGTCAATTGCCCCCAAAATTGAAGCTCCTATGACTAAGTGAAGGTTATAAAGCAGAATAGTCTGATTGCCTTGTTTATAACAAAAAATGACCGCCTCCGGGTACCGAGACATCGGTCCAAGTGAGGGTGTCCTGGACTAGGGGGTACCGGCGGAAGTAATTTGTCCGTATGGGCTGAACTACGGGCTCGTTGAGCCGCCACCTGAAGGACTTTGAAAATGTCAAGAATTGCCTGTGGGACTAAAGGAAACCTCCGAAGACTTGGCGTGCACCCCAAGGATGGCCCTATATTTGACATTACCTTAACCGACCTAAAGCATGTAACCTAGCTCCCCCGGGTACCTATATAAGCCTAGGGGTTTAGTCCGTAGAGGAACAACTATTCACCTAAGGGTTTAGAGTTGCACAACGATGTCAAGGTAGATCATCAACCTGTACTCGATACCCCATCATCAATATAATCAAAGCAGGACATATGGTTTTACCTCTTCGAGAGGGCCCAAACCTGAGTAAACATTGTGTCCTTACTCTCCTTGTTACCATTGTTCTTAGATCCATAGCTTGGGACCCTCTACCCGAGATCCGCCGGTTTTAGCACCGACACCAAGCCCTATTGGAACTGCAGACAACCCAAATTCATGCATATAGGAACTCCATTCCAGCTGTCCCCAGTTTAAATCTCCATGCTTTCATTGTTGTTAGGAACTTTGTGCATATCTTTCCATCATGGGAAGATTATTGTCAAGACAGACACCAATTGCAAATCTTGCTGCACAATATACGTGTAAGTAATGTTACTCATGGTAATCACTGCCTAGCTATCTGCAAACTCAGCACAACATCCATTCCATTTCTTTTAAATAGGCGAGTACCAATCTAAATAGTCATGACGAGCAAATCTTGGTAGCGCTTTTCAAGGGTGCGTTGTGGCAGTATCTTCAGTACCTAAGGGTAACACACTTTTATTGCAAGCCTTGAAATGAAATTTCTATAAAGTCTCTTGTGACACATTTACAAGATACTGACCCGAATAAGCTTGTTATGCACTGGTCTCGTGCCCAGTGTCAGGTACTGTCTTTGATAACAAATCAAAATTTGAACTCC
This sequence comes from Elymus sibiricus, assembly GCA_039707655.1. Taxonomy (NCBI): domain Eukaryota; kingdom Viridiplantae; phylum Streptophyta; class Magnoliopsida; order Poales; family Poaceae; genus Elymus; species Elymus sibiricus. Next base: position 279,662,601 of record CM077665.1, read on the forward strand.
TATATTTTCTGCATGTGCCTTACCATCTCTCTTGTATGAAACCTACTTGCAAATGAATATCCATTATGAAGGGTTCATATGATCCCAAAACAATACTACGCACTGCATTGCTCTTATCAATACCACTTGCCCTTTATCACCATCCTTACACTCATTGATGTTTGATTATGTGTAGCATCATTGTGCATGTTAGCTTCCTTATCCACCATTTTCTCGAAATTATAAGATGTATATTTACTCTTACATAAATGTAAAATAAACCCAATGGTCATGAAGTTCTGCATTGCTCTTGTAAGTACCTGTTGTCATGTACTCCCTCTGTATCAGATTACTTGTTGCTCAATGGGATGTACTTAGAACTAAAATAGTGCTAGATACACCGTTTTAGCGACAAGTAATTCTGGACGGAGGTAGCATTACTGCACTTACATTGACAGATAGTTGATTGTGTAGCATTACTCTACATCTTATCTAGCCCGTCCTCCATTTTTCTACAAATTATCATATCTACATTTACTCTTACCAAAATGTTGAATAAAGCCAATGCTACTACACAAGTGGAGGTCTGCATTGCTCTTGTCAGTACCTTTTGCCTTGTAACGTTGTACTTAATTGATGGCTTTTTTATTATGTATCGCCACTTTGCATCTGAGCTTCATTTGCTTCTATTTATTCTAATATTATTAGATCTATATTTACTCTTTACAAAATGTAGAATAAAAGCAATTCTTATGAAGAAGTTTCTTTGGTGAATTTCTTGAATTATCCTTCCAACGACTTGGAGAAGGACCTTGTGGAGCCCGTGTTAACTTGTAATCTAAGTCCATCCTTCTCAAGCTTTCTAACTTTGTACAAGTATAGATTTGGATATGCATCATTTCCTCCACTGTTGTTTAGTTTGGTGTTTGCACCAGATTCCATGTTTGCAACAACTGTCAGCCTCAAATTGTACTTGTAAAAACATGTTCCTTATTCATACCATCCACATTAATCAGAACAGATCCATTGATTTTCTTTAGCCCTACATGTATTCATGTGTTCTTGATCTCTAATTCGGTGGTGTGGTGACATTGCCCACGCTTGCATCATCTCATTTCCTACTTTGTTTTAACTGGTTTTGTCGATGATACCGACAATGCCATATCATGTTAATGCTATTTTAAATGGTATCTCTTAATTTGACAGTATAAAATAGGATGGAATTGATAGCACACTGACCATCATTGCTTATATATGTGTGAAACATGTTATCTATCTCCTTGTCTCTCTTTCAGAGTAATATCTCTCACTTCAGGCAGAAATGTAAGGGAGATAGTGAGCCAAACCCCTTGCTGGTACCTATCACTTATATTGTAGCGAAGAAGGCAAACCATCTTGAAGATTCGTGACAACCCAAAATTCATGTATTCATGAAGACAGTGAGTTCAAGCTACTCACCAGTAGTTGTGACACAAGCTTGGTGAAGTTGTTGCCTGAACCAGTTTGACTTCTTCAGTATCAACTTCAAGCGGCAAGACTTGATTCAGCCCATCTCCGATTGAAGTCAATTCTCTAATGAAGATCATAGAGAACACCCGTCCATGCTTTATTGCTAAGCAGCTAGAGTGTGAGGATATAAGGTTCAGACAACTAAGGTCTCATCAGCTTGCTCTGCGGCTTGCGTTGAAACACAAAGGGCAGGGCTAACATTTCTTGAACTGTGTTTAAGTGTTGTTGGTTCTGTATATTATTTTGTTGGTGCATTTATTTGCATCGGTGGCGACCTTTGATGCCCAGTGTATGTAATATGTGGTATGGTTGCGCTTTATTATCACTGGTGGCAAACTTTGATGCCCAGTGGATATAGTATGCCGTGATTTCTTTATTGTATAGTCTAGGTGTGACACCCTGGGTTTAAGCTACAGTGATCATTGTAATTAAGCACAGTGATGACCATGATCAGTGCCTAGTCATTTTTGCTAAACAGTGCATGATCAATATGAATTTCATGTCTCATTTCAAAATTCCACTTCTAAATGCTCTAGAATTTTATTGTGATAAAATAAATCCTCAAACAGTAAAGGAAAAATGCTGCATACTTGTGGAATAATCCAAGACTAATGTTGTTGAGGAAAACAACATCACCAAGTTTATGATGTGGCCCCCACCTTCAATAACAGCAACTTAAATCACTTTAAAGTGCTTTTTGATTAAGGGGAAAATGCAAACAAATTCCAAAATTCCCCAAACCTTTTGTGGCCATGAGAAATATTGCAGGATATTTGTTGGGCCATGTTACTTATTTTTGCTGTGAAGAAATATGGCCTAACATAATTAAAACAGAAAGATTTAAAAAGAAAACAGAAAAGAAATAAAAGAAAAAGGGCAAAAGCCCACTTACCTGGCCTCTGGGCCGTAGGCACAGTGCGGCCCAGCCCACCGGGGCCTCCTCCTACCTGCTCCCGCCCCGCTGTCGCCATCGCCATGGCCGGAGCACGGCCTCGCCGCCGCTGCTCGCCACGTGCCGCCACAGGGCCTCGGGGAGGATAAGGCCGAGGCCAACCACTCCCCCTGGACGCCCTCGCCATTCCCCCCGCCCCTCGCCCCGCTCACTCTCCTCCCTCTCTCCCTCCTCCAGATCCGCCGCACCGTCGCCATGGCCGCCGGCTAGCGCGGCCACACGACCTCTCGCGTCCTGCCAACGCGTCCACGAGCTCCGACGCGACCTCCCCGTCCTCTTCGACCACGAGCCCGAGCCCCGGAGCCCCTGCAACGACGGCCACGAGCTCCTCCCTCCTCGGGCGCCCGAAGCTCGCCGCCGTCGATTCGCACCACCGCGCCTCCCCCGAGCCCACTTGAGCACACCTGCAGGCGCCCAGTGAGCTCCGTCTCCCTCTCTCTCTCTTCCCCGTGCGATTAGGCTGCCGTAGCTAGATCCCCACTGCACCCGAGCTCCGGTTGCCGCCGGCAAGCTCGTGACCGTCGCTACCGCCGCCGTCACGCTTGCCTGAGCGCATCACCGTGCTCCTGGTGCCTCCAGGAACGCAACGCACACGCGCACGCTCTCTTCCGAGCCTCCTAACGCCGCATGCGACGTGCGCCCGAACACGCCGCCGCCTGAGCTCGTCACCGGCGAGTCTCCAGTGACCAAATGGTCATGGGCGTGTGCCCATCTGCTTCGCCGCGTCGCGTAGAGTCCATCCCGCGCTTGCCCCGCCCGTTTTGACCACCGTAGCGCCGTTTCCGTTGTGCTCCCATAGCCGCCGCCGCCTGCCGTCGTCGCCCACGTCGATTCCGGACACCGCAGCTCCTCTCACCACCGCTATTCGACGCAGCGTAGCCTTAGCTTTCGAACGCCACCGGCCGCGCTCGATTTGGTGCCCCGTAGACGAAACCCGAGCCGCGCCACCGTTTCGGGAGCTCGCCGGAGCTTCTCCGGCGGCCGGACGGCGCCGCCGCCGACGTGGCCCGGTCGGGGCCACCCCCAGGGTCACTGGCCAGTGGGCCAGGCCGACCCAGTTGACCAGTTGACTTGGTCAACTGGCTGACTGGGCACAGCCCAGTCACTGACATGTGGGGCCCCAAGCCCCTGTGTCTATGACAGGTCGGCCACCCCTGTCAGCTAACTAATTAGTAATTAGGTTAATTGAAAATAATTAATTAGCACTAATCCCTCAGTGACAGATGGGCCCTACTTGCTAATTAGTCTCTGTTAGTTTCAATTAAAATGAATTAACCCTTAGTCTATGACATGTGGGACCCACTGGTCAGGTTTGACCTGGTCAGCCCCACTGTCGACTGCTGATGCAATACTTATGTCATGCTGACGTCACATGTACTGGTCTGGATAATGTTGAGTTTAATAAATAGGAATAATTCTAGAAAATGATTAAAACTTTGAAAAATCATAGAAAATAATCCGTAGCTCAGATGAAAAAGTTTTATACATGAAAGTTGATCAGAAAAATCCCACGAATCGAAATATGCCCTCCATTCATCTGTCACATGCTCCTATCATGATGAACATGGAAATTTTCCCCTCCGGATCGTCTGACCGATAAATCCAAAGACCCAGGAAATATCGTCAGATATTCTCCCGCTTCGTCTGCAACGCGTAGTACTGCGTTAGTGCATACCTAGCTTTGCATATTGCCATGTCATGCATCGTGATGCATTTGTCTGCTTTATATTTATTGTTTCTTCCCCCCTCTTCTCTCCGGTAGACTCCGAGACTGATGGTGCTGCCGGGTACGACTACACCACCGACGAACAGCCCTTTGCCGCAGAGCAGCAAGGCAAGCAAAACCCCCTTGAGCATTCCAATATCGCCTATTCCTTTCCCTCTTATTCTTGCATTAGATTTTTGCTACTGTATTAGTTAGCTCCTATTCTGATGCATAGCCTGTTTTTGATAAACTGATACCATACCTACAACAATATCAACTGTTTAGTATAGGTTGATCAGTGAATCCCCAGTGACCCCTTAGTCCCAGTTGCCCCCGCTTCTTCATCGACGACCCGACGACCCAAAGACTCGAAGACTCGGTCAACCGACCGACAAGCCAGGCCCCTCACATCACCGCACTCCCCTTAGTTGTACGACTCTGCAGCGCTACTATCGAGTACCGAGGGTGACACCTCGTGAAGTACTCATGATGCTAGCTCTGTAGTGCAGCTAGTCGGTCGTGGTTATCGAGGGTGATTCCTCCTTCACCACTCTCGACGATGACTCTGTCGTGCCACCCCTCAAGTGTGGGACCCTCGAGGGTGATTCCTCTAAGTCCACCTTGACGGTTTCATCGAGCGGGGCCCCTTGAGGGTGATTCCTCAGGTTCCGTCTTGATGTTTTATACACACAGTTACTTTGACCGGGATACTGAAACATGTTGGTGATGGGTCGGCCCTGAGGGGTACCCACGGTTTGATGATGATGAGGCGTGGACTGGCGAGAGAGGCCTTTGCCACACATCCTCGAGACGGGGCGACGGACCGCACTTTATGGGTCGCGCTTTCCCCGCATTAATAAAATGCTAATGGGTTGGGTATTTGATCTGAGTTGGGTCGTTGGCCTTTTTACGCACCAAACCATCGCGTGGGAAAGTTATGGGCACTCAGCGTCGTTGTATCAGCCGAAGCTCTTCGGACGTCAGCAATGGAGCGGCGCACGACGGATTGGACTGGACGGTGCAGCTCTTGGACTGGAGTGTACTAGTTCTGCTTCCAGCCGCCCACGCATCGTGCAGGAGCGCAAGGGAAAGTGGGCCCACGAACCTGCGCGCTTAGGATTTAGACCGGCGGGCTGGCCTCTTCGTTGAGCCTAGGTGGGGCGACGACGTGCTGCTATCCCGAGGCCAGGCATGACCCAGGAAAGTGTGTCCGGACGGAGGTGATCAGGCGTGCTGGAAATGCGGTGCACCTCTGCAGGGATGAATAATCTATTCGAATAGCCGTGTCCACGGTAACAGGACGACTTGGAGTTGTTCCTTGACCTTATACAACTATAATTGTGACTTTAAATTTAAAATGAATTGTGGCTCCGGGATTGCTTCCTCGCAGGGAGTCGAGGAAGGATCTCTGGGCGTGGTTACTTAATAAAATTGCTACAATAATATGACTATATGTGAGATACCAGTCTACTCTCTTCTAATGCTGCAAGATGTGGAAGATGCTAGTCTTCGATAGGACTAGGCCTTCCCCCCTATTCTTGCTTTCTGCAGTCAGTCCAGATATACCCCATTCCCTTGAAAATGATGCATACTTAGTATAGTTCTGATGTCAGTCTTGCGAGTACTTTGGATGAGTACTCACCGCTGCTTTGCATTCCCTTTCCCCCTTCGATACGTTTCCGCGTTCAGACGATGGAGCCCAGGAGATGGAGTATGCCGGAGACGACTACTACACCACCGCCGGAGCCTACTACTACGTGGAGACTGCCCCCGACGCTCAGGAGTAGTTAGGAGGTTCCCAGGCAGGAGGCCTCGCCTCTTTCGATCCGCTGCTTATGTTTGTGCTAGCCTTCTTAAGGCAAAACTTGTCTAACTTATGTCTGTACTCAGATATATTTGCTTCCGCTGACTCGTGTTATGTCGAGCTTTGTATTTGAGCCCTCGAGGCCCCTGGCCTGTAATATAAAGTTGTATGACTTTATTTGTGTCTTTTGTTGTGTTGTGATATCAATCAGTGAGTCCCTAATCTTGGTCGTACGCATTGTGTGTATGATTAGCGTACGGACGAGAATGGGGGCGTCACAAGTTGGTATCAGAGCCGACTGCCTGTAGGTAGCCCCCTTTCCAACTCCTTTGCCGAAGTTGAGTCTAGTCATTGAAAAACTTTTGCTAACATAAGTTGTGTGGCTTACGGGCCCACATCTCAATCGGGTGGTATTAGGATCTTTTATTCCTCGTCTATACTCTGGGTTCTAATCTCTCTTCTCTTTCGGGTTAAAGATTTTGCTAAATCTAACATTAGGTTCTCGTGATCACATCCACCGGAGAATTGTTTCGTCGAAAATTGTCTTCTTTGAAGTTATGATGCACGCACTGTCATTTGACATCTTGAATATCCTTGTTATAGATGCGTCCCGGTAGGCAGATCGTTCGTCTGACCTACGCGCACGATACGACTGGGTTTCCGGCCATTTTGGTCGACCTCTTGAAGAAACTGGGATATCGCTGGTACCCCAAGTACACTGTTTACGAGGACTACCGTGAGTTCAACCAGGAACAGTATGAGGTTGTGATGGTTATCTGGGATCGACAGGACCGCTCCATGACTGAGCTGCACACCTTTCGTGGCGTTGGAGTGACTGTTGAGATGGCAGTACAGGATGCTGCCTATGCTGCTATTGTTCGTCTCCGTGCAACGAACCCTTGTTTGGAGGAGACGGCATACAGATACATCCCGTATGTCCCTGCTGGAGTTGATACGGCAGCCGACGCTGAGGTCTTGACCCCTTTTGCACGGCAGCGTACCGACCGATCCTACACTGCTATCTGCGCCCCCTACGTGAGTTGTCGTTATGACCCACAGGTTCTGGTTCAGTACACTGAGGCTCTGGATCGCACTGTCAGGGCTCTTAACGTCGAGCTGTACGCCACCCGTGCTCGTCTGTATCAGGCTATGGAGCACTTGTTGCCAGCAGTTCGTGCGAAGATACATCCGGAGCACATCCTTTACCCGCCTCGGACTGAGTTTCCCCCAGGTCTTGGATGGCCTGAGGTTGGAGGTCGTACTCCGGCACATGGACCTGCGCTCCCGCTTAGTATGCAGGTTTTGCATCGGAGTGTGCACGGGATGCAGGACCCTGCCATCGGGTTTCACAATCAGGGTCATCTGCAGTTCCGTGGTTACTTTCGTTGTCCCCGACGTTGATGTAGCATATCGCTATGTCTCGTTGTTGTATCCCTCCACCGCGTGCCTGCGTGCCGCCTAGTTGTCTAGGTAAATTTCATGCCATACCTATCGTCTATTTTGTAATGAACTTATGGTTTGTAATAGATCTATGTATGGATCTGTATGTTGAAATTTGAACTACTATGTCGTATCTATTGCACTATCTTCTTTGTGCAATTTACTTCATGAATGGTTCATTGATTTTGCAATTACCAAATGCTAAACTACCACTGTTAAAATTTTGACAGAATGGTTAGGCCAGCTGGTCGTGGTCGTGGTGCGCCTGAGCCACCACCACCACCGGACTACATGGCTGGTATGATGCAACAGTTTGAACTGAATCGCCAGTTTATGCAAGGGCTTATGGACCAGTTCCCAAGGCCGAATATGAACCAGCAACCAGCCCCAATGACTCTGCAAGACTTCATGCGTCTCCACCCTATGACCTACCGCAGCTCAACTCAGCCGCTTGATGCGGATGACTGGCTCCGTGACATCACTTATGAGCTGGAGTCTTCAGGCGCCCCAGTGGCTAGCTATGTCACCTTTGCCTCGTACTTTCTGAAGGGGCCCGCTGCTCAATGGTGGGACAGCCACAGGCGCTCACAGCCTGTTGGAACAATTATCACCTGGCCAAAATTCCAAGCCGCATTCCGTGCTCGTCACATTCCTCAGGGAATGATGGACAAGAAGAAGCGTGAGTTCCACAATCTAGTCCAGGGCAACAAGACTGTGGATGCTTATCAGCGGGAATTTCTGGACTTGTCTCGCTATGCTGAAGAAGACGTTGCAACTGATGCTCGTAGGCAGGAGAAGTTCCGTGAAGGCCTCCACCCGGATATCAAGCTGGCACTCCTTGCTCAAGACTTCGGTAACTTTGCCACCTTGGTGAACAAGTCTATTATAGTGGAGACGGGTCTGCAGGACTACAAGGACAGCAGCAAGCGCAACCGTGACATGGGCTCATCTTCAGGTCCATCTGCTCAGAAGCGTAAGATCTGGATCCCCCACAACATGTACCATGCACCGCCTCCTGCTCCGAGGCCGTCCTATGCTGCACCTCATCTGCCTCCACCCCCACCTAGGCAGCCGAGGCTTCCAGCTCCGCCACCACGAGCTCCTGTTCCCCCTTCTCGTCCTGAGGATGGGCTGTGCTTCAAGTGTGGTCGTCCAGGACACCGTGCTAGAGAATGCAGGCAGAATCAAAATCAACTTGCACTGCCTTCCAACCAGCCCCGCAACAGCAATGCCAGGCCTAACACTGGTCGTGTTCAAGCTAACAATATTGATCTGAATCAAGTTCAAGACCAGCCTGCTACTGTGATGGGTACTCTTCTCGTCAACTCAGTACCAGCTTCTGTATTGTTTGATACAGGAGCATCGCATTCCTTTATGTCTGAAGATTTTGCATGCATGCATGACATTAAGTGCGAAGAGATGAACGTCCCAATAGTGGTAAACACTCCCGCGGGCCAATGTCGGACCTCCATTAATAGTCCCAATGTCACCATTGAAATTGAAGGGTTGGAATTCCATGCCTCCCCATAATGTTGAAGTCTTCCAATATCGATCTCATTCTCGGATTGGATTGGTTGAAGGCACATACCGCTTAAATTGTTTGTGACACCAAAACTGTCCACCTCCTGCATCCTTCGAATGAGATTGTAAGCTATCATGCTCATCTTGTTCGGAATGCTGAAGCCCGGCTATATGCCATGAATGCATTAAATGAGTCACCTCTTGAAGGGATTGAAAACATTCCAGTTGTCCGGGATTTCCAAGATGTTTTTCCGGAAGAACTCCCAGGGATCCCCTCTGCTAGAGCTGTCGAGTTTGTCATCAACTTGGTACCTGGTACCACTCCTATAGCCAAGCGTCCAAATAAGATGCCACCACATGAACTCCTAGAACTTAAGCGAGAAATTGACAATTCGCTTCGCCTGGGTTTCATTCGTCCAAGTTCCTCTGCTTGGGGAGCGCCTTCTCTCTTTGTCAAGAAGAAAGATGGTACGAACCGATTGGTCCAAGATTACCGTCCCATCAACCAAGCAACGATTCAAAACAAATACCCGCTTCCTCGGATCAACGATCTGTATGATCAACTTGTTGGGTCATCAGTATTTTCTAAACTCGACTTGAGGTTGGGTTACCATCAAATCCGAGTTCGTGAAGAGGATATTCCCAAGACTGCATTTGTTACTCGCTTTGGTTCATACGAGTACACTGTCATGACCTTCGGCTTAACCAATGCCCTAGCAACTTTCTCTCGCCTAATGAACTATATATTCATGGATTACCTCGATAAATTCGTCGTGGTTTATCTGGATGATATTCTGGTATTCTCCAAGAATAAAGAAGAGCATGCTGAACATCTTCGACTTATACTGGAGAGGCTTCGAGAGCATCAACTCTATGCTAAGTATTCAAAGTGTAAGTTCTGGATGGACGAAGTAACCTACCTTGGTCATGTGATCTCCAAGGATGGTATTGCGGTCAACCCTGAACGAGTTCAGGCTATTCTTGACTGGACTCCCCCGAAGAATGTCAAGCAAGTCAGAAGTTTTCTCGGTCTCGCCAGCTATTGCCGTCGATTCGTCGAGAACTTCTCCAAGATTGCAAAGCCCTTAACCAATTTGCTTCACAAAGGTGTTAAATATGAGTGGACAGAAAAATTTCAGGAGAGCTTTCAGGCACTTAAGGACAAGCTGACGTCTGCTCCAGTGCTAGCTCCTCCGGATACTCGTAAGGAGTTCGTCATTTATTGTGACGCTTCGCGTTAGGGAATAGGTTGTGTCCTAATGCAAGAACGCAGAGTGGTTGCTTATGCATCTTGTCAATTGCGTCCTCATGAAGAGAACTACCCAGTTCATGACCTTGAACTTGCCGCGGTAATTCATGCACTGAAAGAGTGGCGGCAATACCTTGTTGGAAATCGTTGCGAGATCTACACCGATCATCAAAGTCTGAAGTACTTGTTTACTCAGCCAGATCTGAATCTCCGTCAACAACGATGGATGGAACGAATAGCAGATTACAATGTGGGTATTTCTTATACCCCAGGCAAGGCTAATGTAATGGTTGATGCTTTGAGCCGCAAGTCGTATTGCAATCACCTTCAGGTTCAAAAGGTTCATCCCCGTCTTCAAGAAGAATTTCGCAAGCTGAACCTCCATATTGTTCCTCAGGGTTATCTCGCTCCCCCTCCTAAAGGGTCCTACAAAATGAACCTCCATGTTGTTTCCCAGGGTTCTCTCAATACCCTGGTTGCTAAACCAGATCTTGTGGACGTCATCAAGTGGATCCAGAAGTGTGACAGTGAAGTCGAGAGGATTAAACGCGATCTCGCAGAAGGAAAGCCCTCACCCTTCACCATTGCTGAGGATGGCGCTTTGTACTTCAAAGACCGCCTAGTGGTACCATTTAAGGAGAAAAACAATGATTTGACTCAGGAGGTCATGAAAGAAGCACATGACACTCCGCTGTCTATTCATCCTGGTAGTACCAAGATGTACCAAGACATTCGGCAAAGATTCTGGTGGTCTAACATGAAGCAAGACATTGCACGCTATGTTTCAGAATGTGACATTTGCCGTCGGATCAAAGCAGAACATCAAAGGCCTGCTGGAACTCTACAACCTATTTCTATTCCTGAATGGAAATGGGATCATGTTGAAATGGACTTCATTACTGGTTTTCCCAGATCGCAGAAAGGTAATGATGCTATTCTTGTCGTCATTGACCGGTTGTCCAAAGTTGCACATTTTCTGGCTGTCAAGGAAACTATTACTGCTAGTCAGCTGGCAGATCTATACATGTCCAGAGTTGTTTCACTCCACGGTATTCCTTTGGTGATTAGTTCAGACCGTGGTAGTTTATTCACTTCAAGATTCTGGACAAGTTTCCAGGAAGCTATGGGGACTCGTTTGTCCTTCAGCACCGCTTTTCACCCTCAATCCCAGGGACAAGTTGAACGAGTCAACCAGATTCTCGAAGACATGCTTCGAGCTTGTGTCATTTCTTTCGGCAAGAAATGGGAGGAATCTCTCCCGTATGCTGAGTTCTCCTACAACAATAGCTATCAAGCTAGTCTGAAGATGGCTCCTTTTGAAGTGTTGTATGGACGTAAGTGTCGGACTCCTCTAAATTGGTGAGAAACTGGGGAATGTACACTTATCGGTCCGGATATTATCCAACATGCCGAAGATCAAGTCCGCATTATTCATGCAAATCTGAAGGCTACTCAGTCTCGTCAGAAGAGTCAGTATGACTGTCATCACAAAGATATGGTCTATCAACCTGGCGAAAAGGCTTATCTTCGAGTCATGCCAATGAGAGGAACACACCGTTTTGGGATCAAGGGCAAGCTGGCTCCTCGTTATATTGGTCCCTTCACTGTTCTCGAAAGACGTGGTAAAGTGGCATATCAATTGGAACTACCACCAAACCTTTCTCAGGTTCACGATGTGTTCCATGTGTCACAGCTTCGTCACTGCTTCAAGGATCCTATCCGTGCAGTGGATCATGATATGCTTGAGCTGCAACAAGACATTTCTTACAAAGAGCAACCAGTCTGCATTCTCCATGAAACTGAATGTCGGACTCGTCAGAAGGTTACCAAGTTCTTCAAAGTGCAGTGGGCAAATCATTCTGAAGATGAAGCCACCTGGGAACGCGAAGATCATCTTCGTGCAGAATACCCCGGGCTCTTTCCTTCTACTTCTTAATTTTCGGGACGAGAATTCTCTTTTAGTAGGGGAGAATTGTGACACCCTGGGTTTAAGCTACAGTGATCATTGTAATTAAGCACAGTGATGACCGTGATCAGTGCCTAGTCATTTTTGCTAAACAGTGCATGATCAATATGAATTTCATGTCTCATTTCAAAATTCCACTTCTAAATGCTCTAGAATTTTATTGTGATAAAATAAATCCTCAAACAGTAAAGGAAAAATGTTGCATACTTGTGGAATAATCCAAGTCTAATGTTGTTGAGGAAAACAACATCACCAAGTTTATGATGTGGCCCCCACCTTCAATAACAGCAACTTAAATCAATTTAAAGTGCTTTTTGATTAAGGGAAAAATGCAAACAAATTCCAAAATTCCCCAAACCTTTTGTGGCCATGAGAAATATTGCAGGATATTTGTTGGGCCATGTTACTTATTTTTGCTGTGAAGAAATATGGCCTAACATAATTAAAACAGAAAGATTTAAAAAGAAAACAGAAAAGAAATAAAAGAAAAAGGGCAAAAGCCCACTTACCTGGCCTCTGGGCCGTAGGCACAATGCGGCCCAGCCCACCGGGGCCTCCTCCTACCTGCTCCCGCCCCGCTGTTGCCTTCGCCATGGCCGGAGCGCGGCCTCGCCGCCTCTGCTCGCCACCTGCCGCCACAGGGCCTCGGGGAGGATAAGGCCGAGGCCAACCACTCCCGCTGGACGCCCTCGCCATTCCCCCCCCCCCTCGCCCCGCTCGCTCTCCTTCCTCTCTCCCTCCTCCAGATCCGCCGCACCGTCGCCATGGCCGCCGGCTAGCGCGGCCACACGACCTCCCGCGTCCTGCCAACGCGTCCACGAGCTCCGCCGCGACCTCCCCGTCCTCCTCGACCACGAGCCCGAGCCCCGGAGCCCCTGCAACGACGGCCACGAGCTCCTCCCTCCTCGGGCGCCCGAAGCTCACCGCCGTCGATTCGCACCACCGCGCCTCCCCCGAGCCCACTTGAGCACACCTGCAGGCGCCCAGTGAGCTCCGTCTCCCTCTCTCTCTCTTCCCCGTGCGATTAGGCCGCCGTAGCTAGATCCCCACCGCACCCGAGCTCCGGTTGCCGCCGGCAAGCTCGTGACCGTCGCTACCGCCGCCGTCACGCTCGCATGAGCGCATCACCGTGCTCCTGGTGCCTCCAGGAACGCAACGCACACGCGCACGCTCTCTTCCGAGCCTCCCAACGCCGCATGCGATGTGCGCCCGAACACGCCGCCGCCTGAGCTCGTCGCCGGCGAGTCTCCGGTGACCAAATGGTCACAGGCGTGTGCCCATCTGCTTCGCCGCGTCGCATAGAGTCCATCCCGCGCTTGCCCCGCCCGTTTTGACCACTGTAGCGCCGTTTCCGTTGTGCTCCCGTAGCCGCCGCCGCCTGTCGTTGTCGCCGACGTCGATTCCGGTCACCGCAGCTCCTCTCACCACCGCCATTCGACGCGGCGTAGCCTTAGCTTTCGAACGCCACCGGCCGCGCTCGATTTGGTGCCCCGTAGACGAAACCCGAGCCGCTCCACCGTTTCGAGAGCTCGCCGGAGCTTCTCCGGCGGCCGGACGGCGCCGCCGCCGACGTGGCCCGGTCGGGGCCACCCCCAGGGTCACTGGCTAGTGGGCCAGGCCGACCCAGTTGACCAGTTGACTTGGTCAACTGGCTGACTAGGCACAGCCCAGTCACTGACATGTGGGGCCCCAAGCCCCTGTGTCTATGATAGGTGGGCCACCCCTGTCAGCTAACTAATTAGTAATTAGGTTAATTGAAAATAATTAATTAGCACTAATCCCTCACTGACAGATGGGCCCTACTTGCTAATTAGTCTCTGTTAGTTTAAATTAAAATGAACTAACCCTGAGTCTATGACATGTGGGACCCACTGGTCAGGTTTGACCTGGTCAGCCCCACTGTCGACTGCTGATGCAATACTTATGTCATGCTGACGTCACCTGTACTGTTCTGGATAATGTTGAGTTTAATAAATAGGAATAATTCTAGAAAATGATTAAAACTTTGAAAAATCATAGAAAATAATCCGTAGCTCAGATGAAAAAGTTTTATACATGAAAGTTGATCAGAAAAATCCCACGAATCCAAATATGCCCTCCATTCATCTGCCACATGCTCCTATCATGATGAACATGGAAATTTTCCCCTCCGGATCGTCTGACCGATAAATCCAAAGACCCGGGAAATATCGTCAGATATTCTCCCACTTCGTCTGCAACGCGTAGTACTGCGTTAGTGCATACCTAGCTTTGCAATTGCCATGTCATGCATCGTGATGCATTTGTCTGCTTTATATTTATTGTTTCTTCCCCCCTCTTCTCTCCGGTAGACTCCGAGACTGACGGTGCTGCCGGGTACGACTACACCACCGACGAACAGCCCTTTGCCGCAGAGCAGCAAGGCAAGCAAAACCCCCTTGAGCATTCCGATATCGCCTATTCCTTTCCCTCTTATTCTTGCATTAGATTTTTGCTACTGTATTAGTTAGCTCCTATTCTGATGCATAGCCTGTTTTTGATAAACTGATACCATACCTGCAACAATATCAACTGTTTAGTATAGGTTGATCAGTGAATTCCCAGTGACCCCTTAGTCCCAGTTGCCCCCGCTTCTTCATCGACGACCCGACGACCCGAAGACTCGAAGACTCGGTCAACCGACCGACAAGCCAGGCCCCTCACATCAGCGCACTCCCCTTAGTTGTACGACTATGCAGCGCTACTATCGAGTACCGAGGGTGACACCTCCTGAAGTACTCATGATGCTAGCTCTGTAGTGCAGCTAGTCGGTCGTGGTTATCGAGGGTGATTCCTCCTTCACCACTCTTGACGATGACTCTGTCATGCCACCCCTCAAGTGTGGGACCCTCGAGGGTGATTCCTCTAAGTCCACCTTGACGGTTTCATCGAGCGGGGCCCCTTGAGGGTGATTCCTCAGGTTCCGTCTTGATGTTTTATACACACAGTTACTTTGACCGGGATACTGAAACATGTTGGTGATGGGTCGGCCCTGAGGGGTACCCACGGTTTGATGATGATGAGGCGTGGACTGGCGAGAGAGGCCTTTGCCACACATCCTCGAGACGGGGCGACGGACCGCACTTTATGGGTCGCGCTTTCCCCGCATTAATAAAATGCTAATGGGTTGGGTATTTGATCTGAGTTGGGTCGTTGGCCTTTTTACGCACCAAACCATCGCGTGGGAAAGTTATGGGCACTCAGCGTCGTTGTATCAGCCGAAGCTCTTTGGACGTCAGCAATGGAGCGGCGCGCGATGGATTGGACTCGACGGTGCAGCTCTTGGACTGGAGTGTACTAGGTCTGCTTCCGGTCGCCCACGCATCGTGCAGGAGCGCAAGGGCAAGTGGGCCCACGAACCTGCGCGCTTAGGATTTAGACCAGCGGGCTGGCCTCTTCATTGAGCCTAGGTGGGGCGATGACGTGCTGCTATCCCGAGGCCGGGCATGACCCAGGAAAGTGTGTCCGGCCGGAGGTGATCAGGCGTGTTGGAAATGCGGTGCACCCCTGCAGGGATGAATAATCTATTCGAATAACCGTGTCCACGGTAACAGGACGACTTGGAGTTGTGCCTTGACCTTATACAACTATAATTGTGACTTTAAATTTAAAATGAATTGTGGCTCCGGGATTGCTTCCTCGCAGGGAGTCGAGGAAGGATCTCTGGGCGTGGTTACTTAATAAAATTGCTACAATAATATGACTATATGTGAGATACCAGTCTACTCTCTTCTAATGCTGCAAGATGTGGAAGATGCTAGTCTTCGATAGGACTAGGCCTTCCCCCCTATTCTTGCTTTCTGCAGTCAGTCCAGATATACCCCATTCCCTTGAAAATGATGCATACTTAGTATAGTTCTGATGTCAGTCTTGCGAGTACTTTGGATGAGTACTCACCGCTGCTTTGCATTCCCTTTCGCCCTTCGATACGTTTCCACGTTCAGACGATGGAGCCCAGGAGATGGAGTACGCCGGAGACGACTACTACACCACCGCCGGAGCCTACTACTACGTGGAGACTGCCCCCGACGCTCAGGAGTAGTTAGGAGGTTCCCAGGCAGGAGGCCTCGCCTCTTTCGATCCGCTGCTTATGTTTGTGCTAGCCTTCTTAAGGCAAAACTTGTCTAACTTATGTCTGTACTCAGATATATTTGCTTCCGCTGACTCGTGTTATGTCGAGCTTTGTATTCGAGCCCTCGAGGCCCCTGGCCTATAATATAAAGTTGTATGACTTTATTTGTGTCTTTTATTGTGTTGTGATATCAATCAGTGAGTCCCTAATCTTGGTCGTACGCATTGTGTGTATGATTAGCGTACGGACGAGAATGGGGGCGTCACACTAGGTTTATTCTTAGTCAATATGATGTAATTTAGGCCAAAAGCTTCGACGGAGGTCAACGGCCCGAAACGTTATCCGTCCGTCAGCGGTATATAAAAAGAAATTACACTACACAAACGGGCCAGCCCTTAACTCGCTATATATGGGCTGAATCATGGGCCTATAATCATCTTGGGCCATTAGAAGACTTAAACGTGAAATAATTTAAGGCCTTTAATAGACAGACTAAACTGCGGGCCTTAATTGGTCCAGAAACAACCATGGGCTCTTAACAGGCTGAAATGTAGATTGGGCTGAATTGTGCATAACATTTAATGGTCCGATAGCAGGCAGAATTTACGTTGGTCCAACTACATGACGGGTCGTTAATAGGCCAAAATTTAGCTCGGGCCTTGGTTGGCCCAATCACATTATGGGCTGGAAGCAGGCCGGATGCGAAGCGGGCCATAATTCAGCCCAACTGTATCACGGGCCTACAACAGGTCGATAGTCAGGTTGGGCTCAAATTTATGCATGAAGTCTATGGGCCATTAAGAGGCCGAAAGTCACGTACGACCAAAAATGGGGCCGAATGCAGCACGGGCCGTTAAATGATCGAAGGAGAAACCATGCCGAAAACGGCCCAACTGTAGCAAGGGCCGTTAACAGGCCGAAACAAACATCGGGCCGAATTGGGTCAAACTGTTCAACGGGCCTTTAATAGGCCGAAATATAAATCGAGCCTTCAATGAACCAAAACCAGACTGGACAGTTAATGGGCCGAATCTGATATGGGCCGTCGTACGACCCAAAACATGGCAGGCCGTTAATGGGTCGGCCCACTATGATCTGCCAAAATCTTTTGGGCCTTTGACTGCGTCAGCCTTTTTATGTAAATGGGCCACTGTTGGGCCTCGCCATATGTCAACGTTTGATAGGTGTGTATTGTCCATTGGCTGGTTGACATCTGTCGCAACGTGGAACCGACACGTGGATTCTTTGGCGAATGATAAAATGACACGTGGAAAATCGTCATTGGTTGGGGTTGTTAATGGGTATCAGATCCAAAACCGGTACCCGATAGCTTAACAGCGACCCGTTACGGTGGCTACCACGTGTCGGTTACCCTTGACAAAATCACTTCTACGACACGCCATTTATCATCATGGAAGTGGACACTTCCGTGATGATAATTTGAGTATTGTCATGGAACTCATCTATGACAGCACATGTATGACTACATTCTGTCATAAAATCTTCACGGATGTACAACTGTTACAAAAAAATGTGACCTATTGTGACAAACATGTATTATCACGGAAGTTTTTGTTGTTGTTGTGAAGGTTGATGAAGACGGCCTCCATGTTGGATTCCCCCCTCTGGAGGAGTACAGGAAAAAGGCCTCCATATGGGATCATGGAAGAACACAAACTTCTGGAGATGATAAAATTGTTTGGTGACCTCCCCTAAGGGTTTCTATATAGATGAGAATTTATAGCACTAGAATTAGGTCAAACGGAGCCAAAGGGGGTCCACAAGGCATCTGGGCGTGCCCTGCCCTCCAGGGCGCCCCTGCCTTATCACTCCCTCATGGCACATCTAGTCTCCTCCCGAAACTTCCAGGGTCTCTTTTTGTCCAGAAAAAATTGTCAAAAAGTTTCATCGTGTTTGGACATCGTTTGGTATGGATTTTTTAGAAAACCAAAAACATGCGGAAAATATGAACTGACACTGGGCGCTGGTTTAATTGGTTAGTCCATAGAAACAATATAAATGGCATATAAAGCATAAAAGATTGATAATATGATAGCATGAAACAATAAAAAATTATAGATACGTTGGAGATGTATGAGTTAACCACTAGAGGTTGAAGACGACCATGTCGACCTGCCGGTGAGGACCGCCTCCCCACCGGAAGACGTACTGCTATGAGTGCACCTCTGTCGTCCCCTCGCCAACGCAATTGGGGTGGCCATCCATGCGGCCCATCAGCGCCGCACAGCTAAAGCTGACCTAGTGCACACCTCTGGCCGCTCCAATCATGCAAGTTTTGGCCGAGTTACGTTGATTCTTATTCTTTTGTTTTGTTTTATCCAGAGGCCTTGCATATTCCTAGAAAATTCAAATGAAGTCCAATTTTGATGATTCAAAATCCTGCATGCTCCTAAAATCAAGATCTATTCAATAAGGTGGCATGCTCAATTTTCCATGTGACTTTTCTTTACTTTCATGTATCACACATATTTTCTTTTATGTATAGGTCAACTTTGAAAATTCCTAGTTCAATCAAAGTCCACATGAGCTGATTCAAATTTCCAGGAGTTTCTTAAATCATGCTCTATTTATCTATCCCTAGTGACCATTTTTCCTATTCCTAGATTCTGTCTTTTATATTAAATAGGTCACTTCTTCATATATCTCAACTTTGAAAACTCCTAGATATTCATTTGATATAGAAATCAAGTGAAACCAATTTCTAAATGTTTTCTTAAATCGTGTATCATTTAATAAGTTCTCCACTCATTTTTACAAAAGGACATTTTGTGAACTTCTTGCAAGTCAAGTAATCCCGTGTTTGCACTAGATGGAAATCTTCAAAATCTCAGCAGCTCTAAAAACAAAATTTCCACTTTGGTTATTTTTCTTATAACCAGAGAATTCCTAGAAAAGTGTTCCAATATTTTTAGAGTGCTTTTCTTTTGCTGCCTTGTTGTGTTGCTCATTGTGATTTCTTCGACGTTAGTTTACGAAAATAGACGAAGTACTTGGAGAAGGATCAGAAGCATTTGAAGATTTTACTGAGCTAGGCAAGAAATATTTTAACCATGTTGATTTACTCAAGTTTTTGCTCATGAAGTAGAACTATTTTTATGCATCAAAAATCATGTTATGCATTGCTAGTAGAGATGGTCCCATTTGCATGACATAGGTGCTACCCTAGATGCAGTTAATACCCTGACCTTGATAAGCCCGGAAACACAATGGGCATAGCTCAATGCTATGGTAGTTTCTTAGCCATGTTATGTGGGTAGAAGTTATACGCTTGAAACAAAGAGAAACTCGTAAGATCGTGGGAGTTGTGAGTACCCTAACGTTTGACTCGATAATGTGAGAATATGTGATGAAAGGTTTTCGGAAGGATTGAAATAAGATCATGACCGTCAACCCAATTGACAACGCAACCACAATTACCATGGTAACGGGGTTTGAGTTGAACCACGACCATTGCTAGGGTAGGTACACACATCGTCGGCACTCCTACATGGGTTGTGTGACTGAGTGGCGTTCAGGCCCCTGCATGGATTTGCGATTGAGTGGCATGAGGGTCGGCACTTCTTGGGTTGTGCGAATGAGTTCCATGAAGGGTTGGGTGGGCAATGGGTGGAGTCTCTATGTTAGTACCAGCCTTGGGGATAGATTTGTTCGAGTACTACACTCGGATAAGTAAGGTATCGTGAGTCGTGTTTGATCACGGATAGAACATCGGATGTTGTGGGTAGTGTGCAACCTCTGCAAAGTGTAAAAATATTCAAATAGCCTATGTTCGTGGTTAAGGACAGTTGGGATGACCACACTTAAAACCAAGTCCATGTGTTGATGAGAATGATGATGGTGGTGATAAGAAAATGTTGATGACGAGAATGAAGGGTACCATGTACCCGGGCTTGATGATGAGATAATCAAGTTGGCATTCCACATAATTTTTTACGTTGATATCTGTAACTTGAGGGATTGTGGTTCTTTGAACCATGGGGCCTCGGTGTTTTCTCAAAAAAAAAAGTCATATGCATTAAAAAATAACTTTCCACAAACTGCTAAACTTGGTGTAGAAGAATTTCCTTTGTACTGAGCCTTGCATGAATATTCTCCTATTACATTCCTTGGGTTGCTTGCGTGTACATTCCAATGTACTCACCTGGCTTGTCCCTGGCTATCAACTTGGCCAGTAATGAAAGATACATGTTAGCAAGATGAGTTCTTTGACGGCGTTGATGCGGACAAGGCCGTTTCCCCAGTCAGCTTGCCCGTTGGTTATGTCTCCCTTCGTGGATTCAAGTTACCCTCGCTGCTTCTGAATAAGTAGTTGCCTTTGTGGCTTATCTACGTAGAACTAGACCCTTGTTGGTCACTCCTATGTAAGACTGATTTGTGTTGTAATGGATGTAGGCTACCGTTATCAGTTCGTTGTACTCAGTGGCACATCGATCATGAGACCACTATTAGATGTAAAATCAGAGGTACTAGTCCCATAGGCCGGTGACCCCACACTTTTCATAATTACATAACATTTTCAAAATCGTGAGTTTTTTCTAAATTTGTGACCATTTATGAAATCCCCTAACTTTTTTTAGTATTTATGAATTTTTGACAATCATGATTATTTTTCAAGTTCATAAACTTTCTTCAATATTGTGATTTTTTTTCAATTTAAAAATTCACAAAGTTCTTTTCTATCCAAGAACTTTTTTGAAATGCTATAACATTTTCATGTTCTTGAACTATTTTTCAAATTCGTGAAATTTTTGTTAATGCACGATCTTTTAATCCAAATGCGTGAAGTTTTTTGAAATTTGTAAACAATTTCTAAATTTGTGAAAAAACTTAAATTCACCAACGTTTTTCAAATTTGTGAACTTTTTTTTGAATTAGTGAACATTTTCCAAATTTATGAACTTTCATCAAATTCGCAATTTTTTTGAGATTGGTAAATATTTTCAAATTCACAAAAATAATCAAATGCATGAAGTTTTCATGAGTATATTTATAACTACTGATTTTTCAGATTCATGTGCTTTTTCGAAATTCTATTTTTTTAAATCACAAAATATTTTTGGATTCATAAACTTCTTTCAATTTCAAGAATTATTTAACCTATTTTAATGTTCCAATATTTTTAATCTATAAAAAACTGGTCTAATTTTTTTCCATGAACCATGATCTATTGGTTGGCTCGCAAGCGAATGAGCAATTTTCTTGAGACGGCGAGCAAAATGTCAAGCGGCTGAGTGAAGCTATGTTATTTTTTTATAAAGAGTAATTTATTAACTCAATATGTAGCATCAACCTAATACAGCGCATCACGAGCAACACCCGGCATGTGCATAACTAAGATGCATTCAACCAAAAGTAACATGTCCGACTATAAAAAAATAAGTTGATATAATGACATTAGTAAAACACTATAAGACCGACACCATGTCTACGTTAAAAAAGGGAGATGGGCTGATCCAGAGATTATGCCGCCATTCATGTTGGATAAAAATCTCCCTCACAACTCGCTCCAATTGCGTACACATGGCCTTAAAGAATGATTGGTACTCCATTTGGTGTAGCAAACCACGTACAGAGGCAATGCATACAACGAAGATAACCTGCAACGGAGATGAGTGTTTCCATTGAAAACAATATCATTCCTACATAAAAAACAATATCATGCCAACATAGGCAAAACGATCATATTAAGACAGGTGCTCCCACCCTTATTAGTGTGCTAAACCTATTTTAATGCTATGGGTGAAGCTGTATTAATGGGAGAAGAGAGTAAAGATATGTTAATGGGTCGTAGCCCGTACAAAGATAGTTTGAATGCACGTGTGCCAATTAGTGCATTAAGCGCTCTATAGGAGGGCATTTCCTATTTGCTGCTTCAGGCGTCCGTTACTCTGCATTATGCAAACGGGCGCCTAAAGCTCTCCAAGCTGGGCCAGCCTATTTAGCAATTTTTCTTTCCTTTTTCTTTTACATTTTTTCTTTACTTAAATTTCATAAACATTTTTCAAAATTGATGAAGTTTTTTTAAATATGATGAATTTTACAGAACTTGATGAACTTATTTCAGAATCAATGAAATTTTTTAAAGTCGATGAATTTTTACCCATAGTTCTACAAAGCGATGAAATTTTTTTTTAAATCAGTGAACTTTTTTTCAAATTCAATGAACTTTGTTCAATTTTGATAAACTGTTTTCAAATTAATGAACTTTTTTTAAGTTCATGATTTTTTTTCAAAATCCATGAGCTTTTCTCAATTCGCAATTTTTTATTTTTGGCGATTTTTTCCTATTGTTTTTTTCTTTCTCAAATGTAAATGTGTACATGGGCCGACCAACCACGCATGCGCGCCAAGGAGCTTCCCTGGCACCTGGAGCGTCGAATAGTATTTGGCTTCTCTCTATTGGGCCGGTCATCGAGCGCTCTAAGGTAAGACAGTGTTGTATCTCGCAATAAGCGAGACGTAGTATTTGCACTCTTTTCTTTTTGAGAAATCTCGCCACTTTATTGATTAATAATGTTCATAGGTACACTGATAGGCTCATGGGGAGCCCCCAACAAGACATGTCTACCTAAGCCTAAGTTACACGCAAACTTAACAAGATTGTGAGCCTCAAAGTTGTGGCTCCTAAGCTCATGAACGGAATTACATAAAATGAAGCTAGCTCTACGCGTTATTATTTCATGTACAATTGCCGAATGTGGACCTCCAGTGCCTTGATTTATGTCATTGACTACACTCTGGCAATCTGAAGCAATCAAGATATGTTGAAGATTTAGGTCCTCCGCAAGTGCAACTCCTTCCCTACATGCAAAAGATTACAAGATCACCGGGTCATTAACTCCTCGGAACACCATCACTGAGGAACCCAAGTAATCTCCATCATGATCGGCACACCGCATCAACAGCTCCTCCTATCTATGGCGCGCCACATCCTCATCTACATTGATTTTATGGGTGTGGATAGGTGGAGGGATCCATCTATGTTGCTCATGAGCAGTAGGTGCATGTGCCGGCCGTGAGACGCCAGCTGTCGGGAGTTGATCCAGTTCGTTAATACAGGAATTGACAAAGGATAAAACCTGGCATGGGCTTTGAAATATTGCTTCATGTATTGCTTTCTGCCTAGCATACCATATAGACAACAACGTGATCACCACTCGTACAAACTCCTTTTGGTCCATCACATCATTCATCTCGAAGAGCCAGCTCTTGGCACTGGCTTCTGTGTTTACCGTCATCTTAGCGACAAGTGAGCGCCCATGTGCATCTAGCGTTTGTGCAATCTATCAACGCGTGGCGCCAAGAGTCCGCACACCCGCATAATGGGCAGGTATCTTGCTGCGCAATGTTGCGACGCTTGAGCACATCCGTCGTCGGTAGGGAGTGTCGTGCTAATATCCAGACAAAGATCTTGACTTTTGAAGGGAAAAGCATACTCCAGAGTGGCGAGCATGACTTCTCCTCCCTCGCCGTGTCAGAAAGGCTGGCCTTTCCTTCCAGCTAATTCTCTCGTTGAATTTTTGTAGTGATCATGAACTTATATGCCGAGCTCACTGTAAACCTACCCTTTGCATCAGGATGCCACACCCAGAAGTCCAGAGTGTTCATAGTACAAATCGGGATCCTCATAATTGCATCAGCGTCTGTTGGCAAGAAAATGGCACGTATAAGCTCTTCGTTCCATGAAGCTGTAGGTGGTAATAGGAGCTCCGAAACCATCCTAGTAGGGTTCGACACCAGAGAAGTGATTGGGCGAAGAGACGCCTCCTTGGGAATCCAATTATCACCCCAGATATCAGTCGTTTGCCCATTACTAATGCGCCTTATTATTCCTTGCTTCAACATCTCCCGTCCTGCTAGAATTGCTCTCCATATCTGAGAAGGCCGCGACCCCAGCTCTGCATTAATGAATGTAGAGGTTTGGAAATATGAAGCTTTCAAAATACGCGCTCATCTAGAACGGTTCTTGTAAGATCCTCCATGATTGCCTTGTTGTGTTGTTGGGCTCAACACTTGTTTACTCAATCTGCAACATGGCCCAAGTGGTAGCTGGTATGCCCCTTTTCCATGGAAAGGGCAGGATGATGGTTGGAAAACACCGTCGAGGCTGCTATGGTTAATTCACCGCAAATCTTGCTGCTCTCACTTGTTGATTTAGCAGACCAACAACTATGACTGATGGTGCAGATGCAATTCAAAATTGGTACACTATATCTTTAGTCCTATAAACGACACAATTGGTATCGATGGTTTGCCTGTCATCCGTTATTTTTGACCATCCGATTTGCATCCAACGCGTATCAGGAAGTTACCTCATCCAATCAAATAAGAGAAATAAATTTTGTATGAAACCTAAAATATTTTTAGTGTATACTAGAAATTGAGTGTTAGTTTTATGAGCAATTCTATTTTAGATTCGTTGCCACGCACGAACGCTTTGCTAGTTGTAGTATCGGTACAGATTCTAAGAGCATCTATAATCGGACCCCTCATACCACCCTCAGACGTCCGGACAGCCATTCCGTCACTGCCCGGTCACAAAATTTCGATTCAGCCGGGCCTCTCAAACCAACCTCAAATGCCCTGGCTGACTGGCACCCCTCATATCCAGCCCAAATATGAGGCGCCCGGCATGCCCGCCTGGCCCGCATTGACCCCACATATATTCGTCCCCATTCGCTCACCGGACCAAACCCTAGCCACTTCACTCCACTCCACTCCACTCCCATATGCCACCCAAGCCCCCATCCGGCAATCTCCGGCCTTCTTCGACATGGTGGGCAGCGGATCCGAGTCCTTCACCTCCAGATCCGTCGACCACGAGCTCATCCCACCCGGCCCCGAGGACGAGATGGCCGTCCGGCTTGCACTCTGCCGCTCCCGGGAGGCGGCCGCCCTTCGGTAGCGCTCGGACTCGCAATGTCGGGAATTCATTGTGTCGGCACAATCGGTGCTTGGATCCGACGTCGCTACCTCACCGGAGGCGGTGCGGTCTGTCTGGCGTCCGCACAACCCCGCGGACGCTAACATGGGCAGCCGCGAACGCTAACACGACGCGGCGTGCCCGTCGTGCGAGGCAGCGGGCGCGAGAGGCGGCGGAGGCCCTCGCGGCGGTGGAGAGGTGGAGTCACACTCTTTGGCACCCCATATGGTACACCAGTGCGGACGCCGCAACCGCGTTGTGGTGGACGTCGGCTCCTCCCAGGAAGGATCCGTCATCGACATCACGTCCACCGACACTGTCCGGGTTACGGGCTCCGACGAGGAAGAGTAGAACATGAGACCGGCTAGTGTCCCATGTCCTACTCTACCTCGCCGGCGACCGAACCGACGCTACGAGGGGCGCAGCCAGTTACCCGACATGAGCACAGCAGAACCGGACGAGCTTCGTTTAGTATTCGGTTTACGTTGCAGGTAATAATATGGATTTGAGATTCTAATTTAAGGTATTCGATTATAGAATGCATTATTTAATATGTAACCGGTTAGTGTTTGCGGACGCGTCTAAGCCGTGTCCGGTCCGGATTTGCGATGCTCTAAGCTCCAGAAAATGAGAGCATTTGGTGCGTGGCGAGTATGTTGACGGTAAGTGGGCCCAGTCTTGCCGGTCTTTGTCTTTGGTCGGTTTTAAATGGGCCTTTTTAGCGTACGTGTCACTGGTTACCTCTGTTCTGTCGTTCTCTCTGGAGATAATAGAGGCGGTGGCGGCCGCCGGTGTTCTTGCTGGTCCTCTCTAACCTTCTCTGAATCCCGATCTTCTCTATGTGCCGCTGCCGCTGAGCGTCCCACTATCCATTTGTCGGCAGCAGCGATGAGCGTCCCCGATCCCCTCCTTGCGCCGTAGCCCGATCTTATCTGCCTTCGCCTCCGCCATCGCCCCCGCCTCCTATGCGATGCCGCATCATGACCCAACTTCCCATCCACCTTCGGTCTTCCCCGTCAACGCTCCTCTGCGTCGCTGTGCCGGCCGTTGAGCCCCCGCCTCTAATGAGGTGCTGCACCACTGGTAGGTCTGCATGGAGCAAGAGACACGGCCATGTGGACTCTACTCTCCACTTTTGTAATCACCGGGGCAGATCGGGTCCTAGGGCCAAGGTGAGGTCACTTGATTTTTCATTCAGAAATCACCCTCCCCTAAAAAGGTTCAGTTTTTCTACACAGATTGCTCCGTCCCTGATACGCTTGATGAAATTGTTCTAACACCAAGGGGAAGAGCTCTTTGTTCCTGCATATTTGTCTATATTAGATGGTTTAGTTGTGATTATATGTTTGAGGAAATCCATATACGTGAATAACAGGTGACTATATATGTTAATTGTTTCATATCGGTCATGTTACTTGTGATGCTAGATTCTGCAGCTTGTTTTGTGTAAAAATACTTCATCCCCCTCTCCTCCTTTTAATCACCCCCTTATACTTTTCTCTGATTCAGACTTTGTCATTGATAACATTATTTGGCAGTACTTAGGTGAAACTGCGGAACTAAGATGAAGGAAAGGGACAATATGACCAGACTCAACGAAATATATCCAGATGGTGCAAGTGTCTCGGAAATGGACTCTTATTAATTGCATTTGTTGCGTGTGCTGCAGCTATCACCTGAACATTGTGGACCAATTTCTTTTCATTAATTTTCATTGCTCACTAGGTATGTAGTTCTCTTGCGCATATTCTTGTAGTTCATGTGTAACAGGTTCATGTTAGGTATGGAGTTCTTTTCACCAAACGGTTTTAATTGTTCAGCAAACTCGTTTTTTATTTCTCTTATGCCTGCAAGATGCGTTCCTTCTTGAGCTGGTCAAGACAGTAATTTCTATGAAGCAAGAGATCAGCTAAAGTCAAGCTACAATGCATTCTCATGTTCTTGGAATAATCAATGCATATATATTACTATATAAGAATTGCAAAAAATAAAATAAAATAAATCTTGGTTTGTTGTTGCTCCCGTCCCTACTATTGTGTGCTACATGTTTCTGTTGTTGATGTAGCAATTTTTGGCCATATGAACCTTGAGCACTTATGGTTGGAGTAATCTACGAGCCCTGTCGCATCGCAGCTTCCCAAACCCAGCCCTGCTGCGTCGCGCTGACCTCCCGGTCTCTTCTTTTTAGAGAAAAGGCATTAGCCCGACTTTATAAATAAAGCCACCAGGCAGCGTGCAGAAAGAACAAACACCAACATCCACCAACCAGCATCAGACCCAGAACATAGCAGATCGGGAAAGTACGCAATACATGGCACTGAGGCCAGCCCACGGCACGCCGGCCACTATAAATAAAGTTTCATCAACAGAAAAAGCAGGGCCCAAGTGCACCAGCAGAGACGACACTATGAAGCAGGCTCCTGCCGCGTTAAGGAGAACGCCGAAGCCCGGATCTTAGATAAAAGCAGGTCGAATCCATCATGGTCTCCAGCCTTAGTCAATGATCTCCACTGCTGCAGAAACAGGCAAGATTTAAATAAACAGTCAACCGGCTTGGAAGGAAAAACATGCTCGATAGTATACTTGTTCCTGATGGTCTACAAGGCCCAACAGATAGAGCTGAGGCCCACCCAGAATAGCCGTTTGGTAATCCCCGTTAAACCCTTAGCGTGAGCCCAGAGATCATTGAAAGACGAAGGAGCCCAAGACACTTGGAGCCAAGACCTAAAGCAGCTCCAGACCAGCTTGGCAAGTACACAATGAAAGAAAATATGATTCGTGTCCTCCAGACCATCACACAACACACATCGATCAGAGCCAGGGCCATTGCGCTTTCGAATCTGATCAGCCGCCGGAAGACGACCCCTAAAAGCTTGCCAAATGAAAATCTTAATCTTAGGAGGAATGCGGGCGCGCCAAATAGGAGTGAACTTGCTAGTAGGAGAGCCACCAATGAGTTTAGCATAAAGCGATTTAACGGAAAAACGACCCGAAGCCGTGTGGGGTCAAACAACCGCGTCCTCATTCTTCGAGAGCGAGGGGAAGAAGGCAGCAAGACGCTGCCACTCTTCCAACTCTACGGGAGAAAGCAAGCGACGGAAGGCAAGGTCCCAATTATTAGCCGCAAGCTCCGCGATGGAGATATCCGGCTTAGGGCAGTAAGAAAAAAGAGTTGGAAAAGCCAGTGCCAAAGAAGAATCACCACACCACCAATCAAACCAGAAACGAACCGAGGAGCCATTACCAACCACAAACCTGACATGCTCTTTAAACAAGGGGCGAACTTTCACAAGGTCTTTCCAAAATTGGGATCTGCCCCGAGAGGAAGCAAACATGGGACTACCGTTGGGGAAATATTTGGCCCTGAGAATAGAAAGCCACAGAGTGTCGGAACCAGAAACCATAATTTTCCACCACCACTTGATCATAAGGCATTTGTTCATCACCGTCGTGTTAATAATCCCTAACCCTCCAAGGTTTTTAGGCCTACAGATATGTTTCCACTTGACCATCCTGTATTTACGTTTATTATCAGCAGAATTCCAATAAAATGCACCCCTGTGCTTATCAAAACCTTCATGAGTGCCCGCAGAAAGTAGGTAGAAGCCCATAATGAACATAGGAAGGGAAGAAAGACAGGAGTTCGTCAGGGCAACCTTCCCAGCATTCGTGTTATATCTGCCTCTCCATGGCAGAACCCTATTTCCAACCTTAGTAACCATGGGAGCGAACTCTTTGGCAAGTAATCTGTCCAGGGCGATCGGGAGGCCCAAATATTTGAAAGGGAAGGAGCCCAGCTTACAGTTAAGGAGGTGTGCCACCCGAATAGCCTCGATGTCATTGACTCCAGTAACTATGACCCCACTCTTAGAAAAATTGATTTTTAACCCCGATAGAGCTTCAAAGCAAAGCAAAATGAATTTGAGGGGGGCAATACAGGAATCATTCATCTCCACCATAATGATGGTATCATCCGCGTATTGGAGGTGAGTGACACCTTGGGAAATAAGGTGTGAGATAACAGGAGAAATATACCCATGAGAAGCAGCTCTGGAAAGAATACGGGAGAGAGCGTCCGCCACAAAATTGAACAGAAGGGGGGAGAAAGGATCACCTTGCCGCAGGCCCGCACCGTTGGCAAAAAATGAGCTAATTTGGCCATTAACCGAGACCGCCGTGTGGCCCCCGGAGACCAGCTGCATAACTCTGTGGACATAAGCTCCATCGAAGCCCTTAGCTAGAAGAACTTGCCTAAGAAAAGGCCACCTGACTGAGTCATAAGCTTTCTCAAAATCCAGCTTAAGAATAATAGCTTTAGACTTCCGGATTTTAAGATCATGGACAATCTCGTGAAGACTAAGGATCCCGTCCAGAATGAACCTCCCTTTAACGAAAGCAGACTGAAAAGGGCTCAGTGTTCTATGAGCAACAGGGGAAAGACGCGTGGCAAAACCCTTAGCTGGGAATTTAGGGAGGTTGTTAATGAGGGCAATAGGTCTGAATTGAGTGATCACATCAGCCCCTTTGATCTTAGGAATGAGAGAAATCACAGCATAATTGAGACGAGATATGTCAACCGTCCCCAGGCAGAAACCCTGAATAATCTTACAAACCAAAGGTTTAAGCTGTGACCAGAACTTCCTAAAGAAAGGGATGGAGAATCCATCAGGGCCCGAGGCAGCATTCGGGTTGGCAGATTTAACAACCTCCCAGATTTCCTCCTCAGAAAGTGGTACCATCAGATTAGCGTTTTCATCCCTAGAAATCCTAGACTGATCATCCCAAAGGGAGGGAGAGATAGTAAGGCCGACAGCCGGCTTAGCAGAAAGAAGAGTAGAGAAGAACTCGACCACATGGGCCAAAATTTGAGACTGATCAGAAACCCAGACACCATCTATCAACATGCTATCAATCGTGCAACGTCTCCTCCTACCATTGGCAATGGCAAAGAAATAGGCCGTGGGAGAGTCCCCCTTAAGGGTCCAATTTAAAGTACCCCTTTTACGCCAGTAGGCCTCCGCCTGCTGATGCAACTACATCAAGGCCTCCTCAAGAGCATACCGCAAAGCCCAGTCATCCTCCGAGAGACCTAGCCCATCAGCCAACGCGTCCAGACCCGCAATCTGGGATTCCAGGGAATTTTTGTCACGACGAGCCTCCGCAGATCTATTACGGGACCAGCCACGAAGAAATTTACGGATGGCATAGGAGCACTTGTGCCAATCATCCATAGGACCGAAAGACCGCTGAAGAGAAAGAAGAAGAGTATAGATCCTATTGGCTAACATATCTGGAAACCCATCCACAAGGAGCCAAGAGGCATCAAATTGAAACCTAGAGGGTGAGACAGAATGATTCAGACCCGCGTCAAGAATAAGGGGGGCATGATCAGAGCCAACGATAGCTTTCGCTTTCAGAACAGCACGGGGGAAAAGAGAATCCCAATTCGAGCAAACGAAAACGCGGTCCAGAACAGAGCGAACAGGGTTAATCTGGTGATTCGTCCAGGTAAATCGGGCTCCCACCCTAGGGATTTCCCTTAAGGCACAATCCCGAATAAAAGCATTGAAGGCATCCAGACGAGGCCAAGAAAAATTGCTAGAGTTTTTGTCCGCAAGGGAGCGGAGGAGGTTAAAGTCCCCACCCACCAACAGAGGAAGTGTGCAAGCCTCAATTTTAGTGGATAACTCGTCAAGAAAGAGCCTAGATAAAGAATGATCCGCAGGGCCATACACCACCATGATTTCCAAAAGAGTGTTAAGTTGGCGGTGATGAACCACAGAACTAGCCCAGAAAATGCCATGATCAAAAGTCACAAAATCAAACATGTCCCTTTTAGTCCCAATCAGGATCCCTCCAGAATGACCCGAGGCCTGGACCCGAGGCAGGAAGGAAATGCCAGTCAAATCTGTCTATCCCCGCCACAGCAGAAAGCTCGTTGTGAGAGAAAGATTCCTTGAAGGTTTCAACAAGCCCTACAACATCAATGTTATCCCCTCGTACCACATCTCTGATCTGGTCACGACACCCCCTAGCGCCGAAACCTCTAATGTTCTAGAAGAGAGCTTTCATTTGAAGGACAAATTTTTGATACGGAGACTGGACCTGCTAGGGGCAGTGCAGGGTTTAGCACGTTTAGACGAGGCCCTCCTGGCAGGGGGGGGATGAGATTGGCCACAACCATTGTCACATCCGTCCTCCACACCCGGTACTGCGGCAACCACATTTGCCTTAGCAGCATCTTTCGCTTTAGCCAAAGCCGCCTGAGCCAATTCGTTAGCTCGAATAGTAGATAGGATAGTAGAAGGAGAGCCAAACCCCAAATCCAACGTAACCCCCACATCAGATAGAACATGTAATAGATGGTTGTCCGAAAGATCAGGAAGCACTAATGTAACGGGAGATGCAAGAAGAGGAGGCTGGGAAGATGTACCTGTGGGAGGGAGATCCTTAGCCACAGCCCGTCGCTCCGCATGCACCGCCACCGACTCACCAGAGCCCTGCACCCGCCGTCCTTTGCGAGCCGTGGAGGCAGGCGTACGGACAGCCGGCGAGCGAGCCACCGGGGAGGGAGCCACAGGCCGGGAAGGGGAGCCAGATGCAGTACCCAGATCGTCATCCAGACGACGACAAAGACCTGCCACAGAATGCTTGGAACCCGAAGATGTCCTGCTCTTAGCCGAGAACTTCTTGATCGCAGACTTCATCTTCTTACTCACCTGGCCCCCATTGGAGCGAACGGGGGAGACAGCAAGATCCTCAATCCTAGAGGTGGTAGGCGAGATTGGTGTGGTTGGCATATTGGAGCAAACACCCGAGATGGGCGTTCCAGCCGGAGCCGCCCCACCCAGACCAGCAGGAGGGAGGTCCGGCCCACCAGACACGGGCAAAGCAGAAGAATCCTTAGCAGCACCGCCCTTGGGGGCATTCTCCTTGAAAGGAGCTCTCGTATCAGGTTCCATGCCTTCCCACTCAGATTGGGTAAAGTGAGCATCAGTGCCACCACTGGGATTTTGTCCACCCATAGAGCCGTCCCCATGATTCTCAGAGTTGTCAGGATCCTCAGCAGCAGGGGGAGCAAGGGGGGAGGGGGCGGAGGAACGCGAGAGATATCAGCCCCCTCGATCCGCACCTTCAAACGAATGCCATCATACGTCGGAAAGAGATCAACATCACCATGTAGACATATCGGGTCGATACACCAGACCCGAAGACGAACAGGACCAAACTTGACCAAGGAGTCGTGATCCACCTCAATAGGTTTACCAATGAGCACACCGAAAGGCATCATGAACTGAGCCGAGCGAAGACCAGCAGGAACGTCATCCACAAGCACCCACACATCAGAGAGGGATCCCACAGATTTGGAGCCACTAGCAGCCGCCCTCACCGAAACAACAAGCTGGTTGTGCGGAAGGGTAAAGCTGGTGCAGGAGGAGATCATACGGAGGCTTTTAGAGGAAGGGAATACCGCGGCGAACTCAGAATCAGACAGCTGTTGAACTTGCCAATGCCAGCCATCAACATCCCAGACCCGAAGGCCCTCCAGTAAGGTCTGAGGGGAAATCATCTGACCCTTGACGGAGATAATCGCAGCATTGGAGAGGGAAGGAGCAGTGGCTTTTGATTATCACGTGTCATCGTCATCACGCCTCCACAAGGGCGACTCCGACTCCACCATCCACAACCACGAGGGCAACTCCGACTTCACCATCGACAACCACCGAAGAAACGCTCACCGCAAACAAGCGTCGAGGCCTGGGCATGCCGATGCCAAACAATCAGCCACACGCTCCGGCGACCAGGCAGCTCCGACTCTGTCGATGGGCATTGCAGGGGAAAAGCGTTGGGCTTGCGCCAAGCCAGCGCCAGAGCCGACCACCCGTCTTGTGTCATCGTCACTGCAAGGGCCCCTCCTCAGTGGCTCTGACTTCAGGAAGACAAAGCCGACTCCTTGAACACCCCGGAAGAGACCGACTACCAAGAACCATCAGCAAACCTGACTCCACTCGAATCCCCCATCGTTGCCACATGAGAAGCCGCGCAAACATCCACATCACCGGATGGACACCTGCCGATCGCGATGCCGTGCACATCCAGCCCGTCGGAAGCACAATTGAGACCAAGATCTCCAAGACGGCGCCCCAAAGAGAGAATACGCCGCCGAAGACGCCGCCGGCGCCTGATCCTGCAATAGACGGCACCCCAAAGAGGGAATATGATTTCAAGATTTATTTATGGACTTAACAAATGAGAAGGTAACATATTGTCGCAAGTACTCCCTCCGTAAAGAAATATAAGAGCATTTAGATCACTCACTACTTTAGTGATCTAAATGCTCTTATATTTCTTTACAGAGGGAGTAGGATATTTCTGTTGTATTATATTCTGGAGATTAAACTAATGCTGGGTCAACATTTACTATATTTGATCTCTCATTAGATGTGATGCAAAATGATTATGTAACATGCAAAAGCTTTTCATTAAGAAAACTGTGGTACCTACATGACTTGATTCTACATATCTTAGTTCCTCTAGATCTTTGAAAGTTCTTAAATTTAACTTGCTCTTTCATGTTTCAACAAGTTCTGCAGTTTTCTTCAAATAGGTTTTGGCGTCTATCTACTGTAGTTAAAACCACTTCGATTTTATCAAATTGATGCATAGTAGAAGATGTGTGACTAGAGCCGGCGGTTGAGACTATCAGGGAGCGGGGTGCTTCTTCACCATCTCCGGCAGCAGAGTCGGCGCCACGACCACATCTGGGGGTGACTCCTACACGCCGAAGTGGTCGACGTACGGTTGCCGACGATGGTTCTATGGACATAGATGAGGACTCCTTGGCCAAGGCTATGCGGTGTAAAGCGGCGCACAACCTCGACAACCAAGGTATTACATCGTCATCCAAATCCTTTTTAGCCTTTTCCAATGATGTCATCGTTTCTAAGTTGAATAATGTGGGTGTTAACATTGGAAAGAATCAGAAGGATATTTCTATTTCGACTAACGCTTTAAAACATTTGGGATATGACCGATTAAAAGTTACTCCACATGTTTCTAGCAAGTCTTATGCCTCTCATACGGATGAGGAGGAGCTGCATGCCACATCAGATGGTCAGCTACTCTCTCATTTAGTAGGAGCAGTTTCGGACGTGGGTTTAGATGAACCCGGGGTAAGTTCATTGATTGAGCTTACAGCATCCGGACGTAAATCAAAGACTGCACGTTCGAAAAATTATAGTAAGTCCCATAAGAGGGCGAAGTGTTCTAAATCTCCTATTGTTTCCTCATGAATGGAATGTTTTTTAATAGCAGAGGTCTTCGTGACTTGGCTAAATATTTATTCATTGCGGAATGTAATAGGGAACACAACTTAGATTTTTTGGCAATCTCTGAAACGGGGAGACGTGATTTCTCAGTAAGTCTGCTTAACCGTTCTTCTGGCGGGATAGTGATGCGGAGCATCCCACCAACATCCCCATGGACTCTACACCATCACATCAAGCCACAAAGGGACCTATGACCAGAGCCCGTGCTCGTGCTATTGAACACGAGGTGACATCTCTCCTATATGATTCTCTCTTTGATGTTCATGGAACTTGGATGCTACCTCAATCGGATATCCTTTGCATGATCAGATACAATGGGAATGAAGATGGTCTAGAAGATGCTTGAAAGGAGAAGGGAGAAGCTGCGGACGAGGCCCAGCCCTCGGACGTCCGGACAGCCTCGGACGTCCGACGCCTGAAGACCAACCTCGCCAGGAAACCCCAGGACGCTCCAGCGCTCGGACGACCGATGACGCCCGGACGTCCGACATGTCCCAGCACCCGGACGACCGGACCCGTCCGGAAATCCGACGACCCGGCACCCGCACTGAATCCTCGGAAGACCGAAGACATCCGAACGACCGGGCCCCGGACGTCCGACCCGCCACGGAAATCCGAAGGCACCACTCCCGAGCCGAAACCTCGGACGACCGGCCACCTCCGGACGTCCGGACCGCCGTGAAGCCTCGGACGTCCGACCGCGTCCGGACGTCCGGACTCTGTCTGCGCACAGGCCCGCGGGCTTTGGCCCATGTACCCCTTAGTTTCGCCTAGGACTATATAAACTCCTCTTTCCCCTCTTCCTAGGGTTAGCTTAGGTTTAGCGAATACACTTGTTGAGCCAAGCTCCATTATCTCCCTTCCCTCGTGGAGTGATTCCCCTCTACGTGAGAAGATCCGGAGTGATGCCAAGGCCCCTCTAAGGGAAGATCCCCTCGGGATTCAAGACCTCCTCCTCCGGAGCGAGGAGACTACCGTTACGTGTATCCTTTGGTTGTCTGTGGACCGTGATTCTCATGTACTCGGGTGATTCTAGTGGATGTGTGATCGTGGATCGTTCTTGAGTGTTTTCCTCTTGTGATTTCCACCTCGTGTTCTTCGTGTTCACTCACAAATCCACCTCCAATTCGTGAAAGATCGACGCACACGGGCGTGCCCCGTATCATATTGGTATCAAGAGCCAAGGTTTCTCACGAATTTGGAGTCTCCCCCACCGTTTTCTAGCCAATTTTGTTTGGATTTGAACTAATTTTGAAAATCCCGACAAAAATAGCCATACCCAAATTTCTTGGATCCGTTGGATTTGAGGAGATTTTGTTGATTTTGATCCGCGGATTTCGTTGTGGACAAGTGGATCTACCTTTCCCCCATCTTCCCCATCAATTCCGTCCGCAAAATCGTCGCAATTTTTGCCCGAAATTTTTCTTTGGTTCGAGTTCATCCCGTGGATCCCACAGGTTCCGGACGACCGACTGCCGCCGGACGACCGGGCCTCGGACGACCGACCTGGTCCGGACGTCCGAGTAACTCTGTTGAAACTGAATTTTCCCCCAAAATTTTTTCTTTCTCCACCATTTCTTCCGCAACCTTTTGCAGTTGAAATTTTTAGCCGCGAACCTCACCACTTCCTAAGGTGTTTCGGCTAATTAGGAGTGGTTCTTCATCGACATTGCCGCTCATCATCGCCCCGGTTCGTCGCCAACCAACTCTTCATTGACACCTCACCGTAAGCAAGGACGGTAAACGCGATGTCACCTTTCCCTATACCCTTGCCATTGCATTGTTAACCCGAGACTATTTGCGTTACTTGCCTATCGAGACTAGCCATTGAGTATTACCGGGCTACGCTACTTGTGCACTTTAGTGATACATACTCCGCATAACTTCATTTGCGTGCATATATCTTAGTATCATCTTCTGTGTTACAACATAGTACCCGCATACATAATTGTTATCTCGGTGTGCACGTCCCGCATTGTGACCATACAAAACATCATTGCAAAAGGAAAGAGAAGCAAAGCTTTTAAGCAAAAGAGCAAAAGAGCAATAGCATCACAAGATTCGCATAGCATACTTGATCATCTTGGATCACTTGAGCGAGTGACACGTGCCGCATACACACATAGCAAGTCGGGAATAGGAAGACGACACTTTTGGTTCATCGTAGGGTGTGCACAAGTGCGTATCGTGCCCATTGGAGCAATCGTGCTACCGTCTCTCTAGCGTTGTGCAACGAGAGCATTTTTCGTCGATTCCACATTTTGGCTCATTCTTGGTTGCATGACCCCAATTTTCTTCCGTGTGTGTGTTTCCGTGTCCCATTGCTATTGATCTACATTGTCTCACTTGCGAAGTTTACGAATCTCTTTCAACATTTTTGAATCTTATCTTTCGAATTGCTTGAAATTTGTGCCACTATCCTAACCAAGCTACTCCATAAGCATTATTTGTGTAGGTGTCAGAAGGACAATCTTTGGTACCAATTCTACTATTTTCATACTTGCACATTGAGTGATCTTGATCCACTTTCAACTTTTGGAACGGTAATTGGTATTGTATTCTCACTCTTCCACTTATATCTTGTTGAGTGCTATGGATAGGAACATCATGTCCAACCCGGCCTTCGAGGAGAATGAAGACGACATGAACAACCACATCACCAAGTTGCACTTCTTCGGCGCACACAAGGCAATTACTCAAGCTCAAGATGTCTTGAATGACCGCATCGACCAACTCGCCTTCAACTTGCGTGAATCCGAGATGTGCACAAGAGAATACCTCGACACCAAGCTCTCAAGCCAAATGAAGGAGCTCCGGTCCTTGATGGTCACTCGAGCACCTTCCTCATCTACATCGACAAGGAGTCGTCACACAAGTCGCAACTCAACGACGTACTCTTCCGACGCAAGTCCACAAGCGCGTCATCACCGTCGCGACGAACACTCCAGCCCAAGTTCTCCATAAGGTCGTCACCGTCAAGACAATCCATTTCATGGCAATGGATTGCAAGATCGTGTCCGCGCTCGAGAACATCAACGCCAAGATCAAGAACAACGACGCCAAGAAGAAGAACAACATCGCCGTCATGAACGAGCGCTTGAAGCACATCGCGCTTTACAAGAAGCTACTCGTGCCTTGGAGGAGCGCAACTGCCAAGCTCATCACGAGCAAGAAGCACTTCGCCAAGCACAACAAGAAGAACTTCGCCGGCAATGACAAGAAGAAGCCAATCGCCAAGAGGAGCATCAAGAAAGGCGCAACCGACTACGTCCACCTCGTCGCCGTCCTCAAGATCATCGCGACGACCCCGACCATGAAGATGGACAAGGACAAGATCAACGTCAACATGCTAAAGGCAATGACAATGAGGATCCACCTGCACGACAAGGATTTCGGCATCACAACCACAATGATGAACAACGTTTCGGCAAGCTCAAGTTCACAATGCCAAAGTTTTTCGGAAGCAATGATCCCGAAGACTACTTGTCATGGGCCCTCAAAGTTGACAAGATCTTTCGCCTCCACAACTATGATGAAGAGAAGAAGATAGACATGGCTTCACTCGAGTTCCAAGACTACATCCTAATTTGGTGGGAACAAGTGATTGAGCGGAGAAGGGAACGAGGAGAACCTCCTATCAACACTTGGGCCCAAATGAAGGACCTCATGCGAGCCCGTTTTGTGCCTACACACTACAACCGGGATCTCTTCAAGAAGCTCCAACAACTCAAGCAAGGCACCAAGTCGGTAGAAGAGTACTATCAAGAGATGGAAATCGCTATGATCCGAGCCAATGTCAAAGAAGATGACGAGCAAACAATGGCACGTTTCTTGAAAGGCCTCAACTACCAAGTCAAGAAGATAGCCGACTTCCAACCATACTCCAACTTACTTGAGCTCGTACATCAAGCAACAAAGGCGGAACGACAAGTGCAAGATGACTACAAGTACTCCAAGTTCTCCTCCAAGACCTACGGCTCAAGTGCTCAAGCTACTACGACAACGACACCTTCAACTACGAAATCTACAACACCTTCCGGTGACAAGTCAAGCTACAAGGACAAGACGACTTCGTCAAGCCGACCACCTTCAAGCACATACAAGCCGAGGGCTTCATCATCTACCCCAACACCGGATGCTTCCGCCAAGACAAGCTCCATCAAGTGTTTCACTTGCCAAGGGCGAGGCCACAAGACCTTCGAATGCCCAACCAAACGCAACATGATCCTCCTCGACGATGGCACCTATGACTCTATGAGCAACGACGAGATGCAAGCTTTGGAACAAGTAGCCATACACCGCCAAGTGAATGAAGATGAAGATTCGCAAATCTTTTGCTACAACGATTCGAGCCCCGCTCTCGTTGTCTCCAAAGTTTTGACGCTCCAACAACAAGAAGACGAGGACCAATGGTGCCACATCTTCCACACCAAGGCGGGTATCACAGGAAAGTCCGTCAAGGTCATCATCGACGGAGGGAGTTGCCACAACTTGGCAAGTGAAGACCTTTGTTCCAAGCTGCAATTGGTCAAGAAAAAGCACCCTCGTCCTTACAAGGTCCAATAGCTTAGTGATTCCAGAACCCTCCAAGTTGACCAAACCGTGGAAGTTTCCTTCAAGATAGGCGCTTATGAAGACACTTTGGAGTGTGATGTGGTTCCAATGTCCGTTTTCCACCTCCTACTTGGTAGACCTTGGCAATTCAACCGTGGCGTCACACACAACGGTCGGACGAATCAATATAGCTTCAAGATGAAGGGCAAGCAATATGTGCTCCGCCCAATGACTCCAAGTCAAGTCATCGCCGACAAACAAGCTTCATACCATCGTGGAGATAAAAGTGAGAGAGTGATCCACCTCAAAGAGAGTGAGTGCCCCAAGCCAAAAATGAGCGACTCCACGATGAGGGACATGAGAAATATAGTTCTTTTAGCCACCAAACGAGATTTGAGGGATGTGAGTGAGAGCCCATCGACCGTTCTTCACTATGTACTTGTGTGCAAAGGTGAAGTCGTTCGGACTAACCCTTCACAACATCTTCCTCTTATGTTATCTAAGTTGTTGCAGGAATTCAAGGATGTTTTTCCCGATGAGCTACCTCCAGGACTACCACCAAAACAAGGGATCGAACACCGCATCGACCTCATCCCCGGAGCACCGCTTTCTAACAAGGCTCCCTACCGCATCAACCCCGAAGAAACAAAGGAAATACAAAGGCAAGTCCAAAAACTCCTAGATAAAGGGCATGTCCGCGAGAGCTTGAGTCCTTGTGCGGTTCCGGTTATACTAGTGCCTAAGCAAGATGGTAGTATGCGTATGTGTTCCGATTGCCATCCTATCAATGCTATCACCATTCGATACCGTCACCCCATTCCTCGTTTAGATGATATGCTTGATGAACTTAGTGGTGCCACTATATTTTCTAAGATTGACTTAAAAAGTGGTTACTACCAAATTCGCATACAAGAGGGTGACGAGTGGAAAACCGCATTCAAGACTAAATTTGGTCTCTATGAATGGTTGGTTATGCCCATGGGCTTATCCGAAGCACCAGTTACTTTCATGCGTGTTATGCACTATGTTTTGCGACCCCTCATAGGATATTGTGTTGTGGTATATTTTGATGATATTCTTGTCTTTAGCAAGTCTCTTGAGGAGCATGCTACACATGTTCGTGATGTTTTGCAAATCCTTAGGAAAGAGTAACTCTATGCAAACATGGAGAAATGCACGTTTGGTGTTGAGAAGGTAGTTTTCCTAGGTTTCGTCGTATCTTCCAAGGGCGTTCATGTAGATGAAACTAAGATTGATGCTATTAAAACTTGGCCCACACCAACGAATTTGCAACAAGTGCGTAGTTTCCTAGGACTAGCGGGTTTCTATCGCCATTTTGTGAAAGACTTTAGCACTATTGCATCTCCTCTCCATGCTTTGAGCAAGAAGAATGCACCATTCATTTGGGGTCCTACACAAGGCACCGCTTTCCATGAACTTAAAAATTTGCTCACTCATGCACCTTTGCTTGCTTTGCCCAACTTTGATAAAACATTTGAAGTGCATTGTGATGCTAGTGGTAATGAAATAGGTGGTGTGCTTATGCAAGAGAAGCGCCCAATTGCGTACTTTAGCGAAAAACTTTCCGGCGCACAACTTAACTACCCCATATATGACAAAGAATTATATGCTTTGGTAAGAGTTTTACATGTGTGGGAACATTATTTGCGCCCTCATGAGTTTGTTATCCATACCGACCATGAGACGCTTAAGTACTTAAAGGGTCAAACTAAGTTGAACAAACGGCATGCTAAATGGAGTGAATTTATTGAGTCCTTTCCTTATGTCATCAAATATATTAAGGGTAAGGAGAACGTTGTGGCGGATGCTCTTTCCCGCAAATGCATGCTAGTTACTCAACTTGAATTGAATGTTGTTGGTTTTGAGCACATCAAAGACTTGTATGAGC
The DNA here is from genome assembly GCA_039707655.1 of Elymus sibiricus. Taxonomy (NCBI): domain Eukaryota; kingdom Viridiplantae; phylum Streptophyta; class Magnoliopsida; order Poales; family Poaceae; genus Elymus; species Elymus sibiricus. Next base: position 279,703,552 of record CM077665.1, read on the forward strand.
ATGATGCCTATTTTGCTAATCCTTACGCTATGTGCCAAGTGAAAACTTGTTGGGAGAACTATTATATGAAAGATGGCTATCTTATGCGTGCTAACAAATTGTGTATACCCAAGTCTTCTCTTCGTTTGTTGCTTTTGCAAGAGGCTCACGGTGGAGGACTTATGGGTCACTTTGGACGCGACAAGACATATGCCACGCTATCCAACAAGTACTTTTGGCCCAAGATGTTTCGTGATGTTGCCCGCTTCACCAACCGATGCTCTACATGCCGCAAAGCTAAGTCAAAAGCTCAATCCAATGGTCTTTATATGCCTCTACCTATACCTTTCCATCCTTGGGAAGACATTAGTATGGATTTTGTGCTTGGTTTGCCACGAACAAAAAATGGCCATGATTCCGTTCTTGTCATTGTGGACCGCTTTTCCAAGATGGCTCATTTCATTCCATGTCACAAGATAGACGATGCTTCACATATTGCGAACCTCTTTTGTAGGGACATCTTGTCACTACATGGCGTCCCCAAGACCATTGTCTCGGATCGCGACGTCAAGTTTTTGAGCTACTTTTGGAAGACCCTATGCGCCAAGCTCGGAATCAAGCTTCTTTTCTCTTCGGCATACCATCCTCAAACCGATGGACAAACGGAAGTGACGAACCAGACGCTTTCTACCCTACTTCGCGTGTTGATCAAGAAGAACATAAAGGAATGGGAAGAGTGCCTATCCATCGCCGAGTACGCCTACAACCGCGCAAGTCACTCCACCACCGGCAAGTCTCCGTTCGAAGTGGTTTACGGCTTCAATCCTTTGTCCCCATTGGACATCCTACCTCTACCTCTACAAGAGCGCGTCAACATGCACGCAAGTGCAAGGGCAAGCTATATCAAGAGGATGCATGAAGATACTAGGCGCACGATTGAACGTCAAGTGGAACGCGTCACCAACAAGCGCAATGTCAACAAACACCCCATGGTGTTCAAGCCCGGTGATCTTGTTTGGCTACACCTTCGCAAGGACCGCTTCCCCAACGAATGCAAATCGAAGCTACTTCCTCGAGCCGACGGCCCCTTTAAGGTGTTGACATACCACGTGACAAGTACAACATGAGTGACACCTTCAACGTCACGGATCTATCCCCTTACCATGGTGATGAAGATCTTGATCCGAGGACGGATCTTCCCCAAGGGGGGGGGGGTAAATGATGCGGAGCATCCCACCAACATCCCCATGGACTCTACACCATCACATCAAGCCACAAAGGGACCTATGACCAGAGCCCGGGCTCGTGCTATTGAACACGAGGTGACATCTCTCCTATATGATTCTCTCTTTGATGTTCATGGAACTTGGATGCTACCTCAATCGGAGATCCTTTGCATGATCAGGTACAATGGGAATGAAGATGGTCTAGAAGATACTTGGAAGGAGAAGGGAGAAGTTGCGGACAAGGCCCAGCACTCAGACGTCCGGACAGCCTCGGATGTCCGATGCCTGAAGACCGACCTCGCCAGGAAACCCCAGGACGCTCCAGCGCTCGGACGACCCACCACGCCCGGACGTCCGACACGTCCCAGCACCCGGACGACCGGACCCATCTGGAAATCCGACGACCCGGCACCCGCACTGAATCCTCGGAAGACCGAAGACATCCGAACGACCGGGCCTCGGACGTCCGACCCGCCACGGAAATCCGAAGACACCACTCCCGAGCCGAAACCTCGGACGAGCGGCCACCTCCGTACGTCCGGACCGCCGTGAAGCCTCGGACATCCGACCGCGTCCGGACGTCCGGACCCTGTCTGCGCATAGGCCTGCGGGCTTTGGCCCATGTACCCCTTCGTTTCACCTAGGACTATATAAACTCCTCTTTCCCCTCTTCCTAGAGTTAGCTTAGGTTTAGCGAATACACTTGTTGATCCTATCTCCATTATCTCCCTTCCCTCATGGAGTGATTCCCCACTACGTGAGAAGATCCGGAGTGATGCCAAGGCCCCCCTAAGGGAAGATCCCCTCGGGATTCAAGACCTCCTCCTCCGGAGCGAGGAGACTACCGTTACGTGTATCCTTTGGTTGTTTGTGGACCTTGATTCTCATGTACTTGGATGATTCTAGTGGATGTGTAATCGTGGATCGTTCTTGAGTGTTTTCCTCTTCTGATTTCCCCCTCGTGTTCTTCGTGTTCACTCACAAATCCACCTCCAATTCGTGAAAGATCGACGCACACGGGCGTGCCCCGTATCAGATAGACTTTACTTGGGTTTCACGACCACCTAGAGGTCGTTCTTGGGGCATTTTACTTGGCGTAAATACAGGGACTATGGATGTTTTGGCTAGTTCGGATGGTGAGTTTCACGTTAAACTCCATATTCGCAACAAGGCCGACAACTTCACATGGACCCTCGTCGCCGTGTATGGGGCAGCCCAGGACGAGTTCAAGGCCGATTTTCTCCGTGAATTGGTTAATCTGGCAAAAGATAACCCCTATCCCATTCTTATAGGTGGGGATTTCAATCTGCTTCGATTTTCAAATGAGAAAAGCCGTGGTAGGTTTGATAATCATTGGCCTTTTCTTTTCAATGTTGTCATCGACAGTCTAGATCTGCGAGAGGTTTCCATGATTGGAAGACAATTCACTTGGGAGAACAGTCTTCCAGAACCGACATATGAGAAACTAGATCACGTTCTAATGGATACTGACTGGGAATCAAAATTTCCTATGGTGTCTGTTCGAGCTCTACCTCGTATCGAGGCTATATCAGACCACGCACCCATTCTCCTAACTACAGGGTTGCCACGACCACAACATAGATGCAAGTTCAAATTTGAACTTGGGTGGTTGCTTCGGGATGGCTTCCATGACATGGTCAAGGAGGTGTGGGAGAAACCGATGGCCGGGCCTACCCCAATACACAGATGGAACAACAAAATACGTGCATTACCTAAATTCCTTGGTGGTTGGGCTAGGCATACGGATGAGGGCAGGATGAGGGCAGGATTGAGGGGCATGAGCAACTTAAATCTTATATCACTAATTATTATAGAAATCTGTTTGGAGCCCCAGAGGAAGGAAACTTCTCGATGGATGAGTCCCGAATAGAGGACATCCCCCAGGTCTCCGATGAGGAAAACAGCCTACTAATAGCCCCATACTCTGAGGAGGAAGTTAGAAAGGCAGTTTTCCTAATAAAGCATAACAAAGCCCCGGGTCCGGATGGTTTTCCCACTGAGTTCTATCAGAACTTCTGGGAAGTCATCAAACCGGATCTCCTACTTTTATTTAGCGACCTACATGCTGGCCAACTAGAATTGTTTCGCTTAAACTTCGGTGAGATTATTTTATTACCTAAGGTTAATGAGGCTGAAAGGATTCAACAATATAGACCTATTTGCCTCCTTAATGTTAGTTTTAAAATATTCACGAAGGTTGCGACTATTAGGCTAAATTCGGTTGCTGAACATGTGATTCGGCCTTCACAGACTGCTTTTATGCAAGGCAGACATATCCTAGATGGGGTTGTTATCCTTCATGAAACAGTCCATGAATTACATCGAAAAAAGTTGAATGGGGTGATACTCAAAATAGACTTTGAAAAGGCTTATGACAAAGTCAACTGGCCCTTTCTTCAACAGACTCTCAGAATGAAAGGATTTTCTGCAAAGTGGCGCGCTACGATCCATAGCTTTGTTTCTGGAGGTAGTGTTGCCATTAAGGTCAATGAGTACTTTGGACATTATTTCCAAACAAAGAAGGGATTGCGACAAGGTGACTCGATATCGCCCATGCTATTTAATATAGTGGCGGATATGCTAGCGGTCATGATTGAGCGTGCCAAGGTTGATGGCCAAATTGACGGGGTAGTAAATCACCTAGTTGATGGTGGTCTCTCTATACTTCAATATGCCGATGATACAATTCTCTTCATGGATCATGACCTCGAGAAAGCGAGAAATCTGAAACTGATTTTATCAGCATTCGAGCAACTCTTGGGTCTTAAGATCAAGTTTCATAAAAGGGAATTGTTTTGCTTTGGCGAGGCTCAAGACGAGGCCCACCTGTACGCTGAATTGTTCGGATGCGGGTTGGACCAGTTTTCGATCACATATTTGGGGATACAGATACATTATCGGAGACTCACAAATGCTGAATGGAAACACGTCGAGGGGAGACTACAAAAAAGACTTAGCAGTTGGAAAGGTAAACTGCTATCTCTGGGTGGAAGATTGGTCCTCATAAATTCGGTACTAATTAATATGGTACTATATATGATTTCCTTCTTCGAGTTGCCGAAAGGAGTTTTACATAGATTGGATTACTTCCGGTCAAGATTCTTTTTGGCAAGGAGATAGCGAGAGAAAGAAATATCGACTGGCTAAATGGAGTGTGGTTTGCCGTCCCAAAGACCAAGGCGGGTTGGGCATTCATGACCTTGAGGTTAAGAATAGGGCCCTTCTCAGCAAATGGTTGTTTAAACTATTGACAGAAGATGGTGCATGCAAACCCTTCTAAGGAGGAAATATGTGGGTTCCAAGGCGGTATCCCAAGTATACTGGAAGCCTGGGGATTCCCACTTTTGGGCGGGACTAGCTGCTACGAAGAAATATTTCTTCTGCTATGGATCCTTCTTGATTAAGGACGGCTCGGAAATTAGATTCTGGGAGGACAAGTGGCTACGAAATGCCACACTCCGGGAACAATATCCGGCTCTATACAACATTGTGCGCCACAAGGGTGATACTATCGCCACGGTAATGGAATCATTTCCGCCAAATGTGACGTTCAAAAGAGATTTAATTGGACCCAGACTACAATCATGGAACATCCTGCTCCAGCGGTTGTCCACGATGTAATTGTCATCTGGGCCTGATATCTTTCGATGGAACCTCCATGGGAATGGACAATTCTCAATGGAGTCTATGTATAGAGCATTAATCCAGTCTGATGTGCTAGTTGATAATAACAAGAAGATCTGGGAGATGAAGATACCTCTTAAGAATACAATCTTTGCATGGTATCTTCGTCGCGGAGTCATTCTTACTAAAGATAACCTTATTAAGAGGAATTGGCATGGAAGTCCACAATGTGTCTTTTGTCACCATGATGATACAATAAAACATTTATTCTTCCAATGCAAATTGGCTCGTTCTATATGGTCAGTCATCCAAATAGCTTCTGGCTTGTATCCTCCCTGTAGTGTTGCTAATATATTTGGCAACTGGTTACATGGGATTGATCACAAGTTTAGGACTCTTCTCAGGGTGGGAGCGCTTGCCGTTATCTGGTCGCTTTGGCTATGTAGAAATGATAAGGTTTTTAACGATAAAAGTACTTCTCTGTTACAGGTTATCTACAGATGTACTGGGACTCTTCGTTTATGGTCCTCTCTACAACGCGTGGAGAATCGAGATCTGTTTACGGAGGTGTGTACACGATTGGAGGGATACTTTTATCCAACATGGGTGGCAGCGGGATCTTAGGATTGGGCCCCCTCCGCTTTAGGCGTTACATGATCATTACATGTTTCTTTGTAGTTCGCCCCTTTTTGTTCTTTCTTTGTTTTTTGTTTTTCGGAGACGACCTTGACTGGCTGTGTGCATCTTAATTATGCAGAGGCCAGGTGTAATGCTTAAATCTTAAGTAATAAAGCGCCCCTTTTGAAAAACAAGTAGAAGATGTGTGTGGCGTGTGTATTAAGCACGATATAGTTTTCCCTCCCAACCTGCATGGTTTTATGACTAGTTTTTACTTTAGGTCCATGCTTTGATCAAACGGAGATGCATGTGTGTGCATGTCTAATTTTGAGATGGTGCTGCCAATATTTTTCATAGTGGGCTGACCTGACTAGAATTGTTTTGCCTCATTTTTCACTGGATGCATTTTTGGGCCTCCTTGCACGTAAAACAACAATCGGGCACAATCCTGGACACCCCCCCCCTCGCGACCACGTCACCCCCTTCCTCCAGCCCCCCTCTCTCCTTCCTCCCTGCTGCCGTCGCTGGCGCCCGTGGCCGGCCTGGCCCCGTGGACGCTGGTGGCGGTGGCCCCCTGACCTTCCCCTCTCGGTGGCTCTCCGGCACGGGGCGGAGCTGCACCCGGGGGGGGGGTGGTGCCCCTAGGCGACGACGGTATGGGTGGCGAGGGGCTCCCAGGCACGGCGCAGGAAAACGGCTGGGTGGCGGCGTCGTCGTTGGCGGCGGGGTGGCGCAACGGCGTGACCTGGCGGCGGCCGTTCGGCCAAGATCTGGGCCCTACGGGACCCATCTGGGCCGGGCGGGCCAGCGGCGGGGCGGGTCTGCGGCGGGACTTCCGGGAGGCGGGGGAGCGGCGATGAGCAGCTGGGTGCTGGCGGCGCCGACGCCAGCCTGCTGCAGCATGGCCGGCGGGGGTTAGCGGGCACGTTTTGGGCCTGGCCGGGCCAGGAGTGGCCTGGTATGCCCTGCCGCCGTGTCCGGACGGCGACCGCGGCGGTGCCGGAGGCACGGGCCTCTCACACGATGGCGGTGGAGGTGGTTCCCTCCCGCTTGGCTTCGGTGCTGCTGCTACATCGCTTGGCACTTCTCTCGGTCTTCTTGTCCTCGTGTTGGTGTTAGCAGTGAGACAACGTGCGTGGCGGCGCAACCGCGATGGCGCATGGGGTTGGGCGGTGGTCTGGCTGGTCGGCTCCGGTTGGGCGGTGGGGTTTGGAGTGCGGGAGAAATCCTTGCCGGTTTGTCTGGCTCCGATGCGGTGACACGGGCGGGTGCCACCATTCCTTCCTGGAGGGTATCGATGGTAGCCATCCCCTACTTCCCTTCGCGTGCCAAGGGAAACCCTAGGGATTGTCCGGGCAGCAGCGTCGTCGGCGTCGCATCCCTTCTTGGAGGTGCTGCTTGGTACGCGGCGGATCGGAGCCTCAGGCTATGGTGGTTTGTCTCCAGAGGGCGCAGCGGTGGCGGGTCATCCGCTCTTTGTCAAGCTGCTGTTGTTGGCATTTGTTTCTTCTTCTTTTTCTTTTGGGCTTGATGTGTTGCTCGCCCCAACAATGCTTTGTGTACGGTGTTGGTTGCTTTGGAATACAAAGCGGGGGAAACCCTTTTTCGGTAAACTGAAAAACAAAAAAAACTCTAGCTTGAGTGAGAGCACTGACATGTTTTGCATATTCAACTCTACAGCTCAGCCCCTCTGTTGTGAAGCTCTAATAATGTGATCAAACATTGCCGTCATGCCATGGGGTAAGAAAAATATGTACAGATGATTATTCCAACAGAGTTCAAACCATGTGAGAAGAAAATAAAGTTTAAGATGAATTCAAAGATGGCCATGTTTCTTGATGGGCTTACATTGCTGGCCTACAATATACTTAAATAGTTCTTCTGTAAATGCAACGTTTACTACGTTGGTCTTGTGTAAATGAGTTGCTCACTTTTGCTTCCATGCGCATATCATGCAAAAATTTGTAGTAACGGTGGTTTAGTTTTGTCTATTAGTGTGCTTTTGTTATCAATTTTGTGTATCATGACCAGATGATTAATTGTGCACATTGGATATCATTTTATGATATTTGTTATAATTGCTTGAGCTTGCTTGAGGTTGTCACACACCACAAATGAGTTGACGAGTTTGCCATAGTCTCATCGCGGAGCGCAATGCTAGAATCTTCCGCAACACGGCTGCTCCTTCGGTGGTCCTTGTGCGAATGGCGAAAACGTCTTAGCCTCGGTGTGAGGAGACGTGTTTCATGTTATAGGTAGGGGCGCTAGATCCCTGAGGCGCATACACAATTAGTTGAGATATTATAGGAGATAAGATACTTGGAGAAGAAGAGATAGAGATGGTTACAATAGATAGATATTCAGCTAACCACCTAAACCTATCCTCCTAGGACTCTTGGTTGCGCCATGTGGGACTAGAGATATGTTGCGTGTTAACACCCTCCCTTAATCACAACTTCATTAAGTTGAGGTTATGCTTGAGGTCTTTAAAACTTCTTGTAGCCAATGGTTTGGTGAATTCATCTGCAATTTGATCTCTAGAATGCACAAACCTGATTTCAAGTTGCTTCTTGGCAACCCTTTCTCTCACAAAGTGAAAATCGATCTCAATGTGCCTTGTTCTGGCATGAAAAACTGGGTTAGCACACAGGTAAGTAGCACCAAGATTATCACACCATAAACATGGGGGTTGAGTGCTCTTCACATGAAGTTCCTTCAGCATGGATTGTAACCATATAATCTCAGCTGTGGCATTAGCTAATGCCTTGTATTCTGCCTCTGTACTGGATCTCGAGACAATGGCTTGTTTCCTTGCACACCATGATATTAAGTTAGGACCAAAAAATACTACAAAGCCACCAGTTGAGCGCCTATCATCGAGACATCCCGCCCAATCAGAATCTGAGAAGGCACTAACAAGTGTCGATGATGACTTGCTGAAAGTATGTCCAACATTAAGAGTATTTTTGACATATCTTACTATACGTTTAGCAGCAGTCCAATGAACTGTAGTGGGTGCATGGAGAAACTGACAAACTTTGTTAACAACAAATGAAATATCAGGTCGAGTAAGTGTCAAATATTGGAGTGCACCTACAAGATTTCTGTATTTTGTGCTGTCATCTGAGCTCAACGGTTGCCCTTCAGTAAGAGACAATTTTTCTGAACTTGATAATGGAGTGGGTGAGGGTTTACAACCTTGCAAGCCAGTCTTTTTTTACCAGATCTGTTGCATACTTTTCCTGAGATAGATAAAGTCCATCCTCATGTTTCTTCACTTCATTCCCTAGAAAATAGTGCAAGTCCCCAAGATGCTTGAGAGCAAATTCTGCATTGAGATCTTTCAAAAGTCCTGTAATGGCCTCATCAGATGAACTGATGACAATGATGTCATCCACATATATGAGAACAAATATGCATGTGTTGTGTTTATTATAGATAAACAGTGAGGTGTTAGACTTAGAAGGAACAAAACCAAGTGCTTGCATCTTGTGACTAAGACGTGAGTACCATGCTCTTGGAGCTTGCTTCAACCCATATAGTGACTTGTCAAGCTTGCACACATGAAGAGGTGCGTTTTTTTTACAAACCCAGGAGGTTGCTTCATGTACACTTCCTCTTCCAGAACACCATGAAGAAACGCATTCTGCACATCTAGCTGTCTGAGACTCCAGCCCTGGAAACAGCAGCAATAGACAAAAAAAGACGGATGGTGGCAGATTTTACAACAGGACTAAAAGTGTCCTCATAATCTGTACCATACCGCTGTTTAAAGCCTTTTGCAACAAGTCTAGCCTTGTAGCGATCAATGGTTCCATCTGATTTTCTTTTGATCTTGTATACCCACTTGCAGTCAATGAGATTTTTACCTTGCTGCGGGGAACCAGATGCCACGTTTTGGTTTTTTGCAGTGCTATAAATTCTTCATTCATAGCCTTTTGCCACTTTGCATCACTGAGTGCTTCTTCCAGCGTATGGGGTTCACCTATGGAACAAACCATACCATATTTGGTTATGTGTTTGTAATTGACAGGTTGTGTTACCCCTTTTTGTAGCCGTGTACGAGGTGGAGACAGGGCATCTGGCGATGGTGGTGTAGACGATCCCGTGACAGAACCTGGATCGGCCGTGGCTGCAGGTTCCACCTGTGCTGGATCTTCTGCGACGGTTGGTGAAGGCGTGGTCGTTGCAGCGGGCACAGAAGATCCCGTCTCGCAGGCCTCATCATTGCTCGATGATGGCACAGCCCGACCGGGATCAGCCTGGGACCTCGGGCCTGTCTGGCGATGGATGTCGCGCCGCTTGTAGCATAACGGTTGGGTCGGGAAGCGAAACCCGGCGCCTCCAGCAGCAGGCCACCAGTTGGCAGCGTCCGGTTGGCGCGGGATGGGAGAGGCGCTGCCTCCAGCTGCGGGTGGCCGCGTGTCAAGCTCGGAGGCGTGCGCGGTCGTGCGCCCGACCGCTCCAGACGAGACGTGGGGCACGGAATCTGTGGCAGATTCGGCTGGCCCGCCTACCGCGCCTGACCGCGCTGATCCCGATGAAGATGCGGCTGACGCGTCTGGCAGCGTGGATCCCGAGAGAGATTTGCTCCCCACGTCGTGGCACATGAAATATGGCTATAAAGAGCTCATTTTTGCACAGTTTTGTCTCCCGTTTTCTTCATTGCCTGCTCCTACATCATCACGAGGCTCATGCATAGCGGCCAGAGGGTTAGTCAACATATGATCATCACAGTTATTTCCCCCTTGATCAAAGCCAGTGAGGTGGGATGGCAAAAGTAGAATTTCCTGGCGAAGTAGTGCGCCTGCATTAGGGTGAAGGTCGGCAAAAGGAAATTTGGTTTCATCAAAGACAACATCTCGAGAGATGTAGACATGACCGGTGGAAACATCAAGACATTTGACACCCTTGTGTTGAGCACTATACCCAACAAAGACACACTGTTTGGAGCGAAACATTAGTTTGCGATTGTTGTAGGGACGGATATTGGGCCAACACGCACACCCAAAAACACGAAGAGACTTGTAGTCTAGTTTGATGTGGAGGAGCCTTTCAGTGGGAGTTTCATTATTTATGACTCGACTGTGGAGCATGTTAATGATGTGCACGGTTATAAGAAAAGCTTCATCCCAAAACTTAAGAGGCATAGAAGCACCGGCTAGGAGGGCTAGACCAACCTCAACAATGTGTCTATGCTTGCGTTCAGCAGACCCATTTTGTTGGTGAGCATGGGGACATGACACATGGTGAGATATGCCAAGAGTTTGAAAGAAGGAATTTAGCTTCTCGTATTCCCCTCCCCAATCAGATTGGACAACAATGATGTTGCTATTAAACTTGCGTTCAACAAGTGCTTGAAAGTTTTGAAACACTTGAAAAACTTCGGATTGTTTCGTATGAAGATAGATCCATGAAAATTTGCTATAGTCATCAATGAAACTCACATAATAGGTGTGTCTACCAACAGAACTGGGGGCAGGACCCCAAACATCAGAAAAAATTAATTGCAACGGTTGAGTAGAAACACTAGTAGAAATAGGATAAGGCAGTTGATGACTTTTGGCTCTTTGGCACGAATCAAAAATGGTTTCAACATTGCGCTCACCAACAAACGGGAACCTATTTTTCCTAAGCAAGCATTCAACTAAAGAAAAAGAAGCATGTCCTAAGCGATCGTGCCACCGTGTTGATGAAAGTTTGACAACACCATAGGCTTATTTATTGAATCTTCGGGACTCCGGAAGCAACGGGTAAAGTCCTCGAACACATCTACCTCGATAGAGTATTTTCTTCGTTGCCTGATCCTTAATCAAAAACAAAAAAGGATGAAACTCAAGGAAGACATGATTGTGAATAGCAATTCTATGAACAGAAAGAAGATTTTTGTGGGCACTAGGAACATGCAAAATTTCCCTAAGATGGATTTTACGATGAGGGGTATGTATATTTGAATGACCAATGTGACGTATCCTCATACCTGCACCACTGGCCGTGTGAATCTGATCCTTGCCATGGTAGTTCTCACGGAGGATTACTTTCTCGAGTTCACCGGTGAGATGGTTGGTAGCCCCACTATCAAGATACCAGTTGGTGTCGACGCCATAGGAGCCATCAGCGGCAGCCGCGACCTTCTCCTCATCATCGGAGGAGGCCTCATCTTCGTCGAAGCGGTACCAGTAGTCTTTGGTCGTGTGCCCGAGCTTGCCACAGATCTGGCAACGCACGACATCCGGTCGGGACTTGCTGGACCCGCCGCAGCGCCCCCTGTTGTTGGAGGAGGAAGCGCGCCTGCCGCGAGAATTGAATCCTGAAGAGCCGTCGCCGCCCCCTTGCTTGCCCTTGGAGCGTGGAGGACCACGGTCACGAGGTGAGTAGCCGCCGCGGCCGCGAGTCGCGGCGTTTGCAGATGACTTGAAACCACCCGATCCCTGGAACATGGCGACCCTTTGATCAAAGTTACTGAGCATGGAAAAAGGTTTGTCGAGGGAAACCAGGGTGATGCGAGCGTCGAGGGCCGAGATCAGGGGTTGATACTCCATGTCAAGGCCATGGAGGATGTAGGAGATGAGCTCATCGTCCGGGGTGGGCTTGCCGGCGGCCGCCAGCTCATCGGCGAGGCCGCGCATGTGGGCGAAGAAGGTAGCCACCGATTGCGTGCCCTTATGCGCGCCCACCAGAGCCGTGCGGATGTTGTTGACACGACTCATGGATTGAGACGAGAACATGCCCGCGAGTGTCGTCCAGAGCGCGTGCGCGTGGTGACCACGGTCACCTGCACGGGCACCTCTTTGGAGAGGTTGTTCAGCAGGTGGCCCAGCACTTGCTGATCCTCCCGGACCCAAATTGGGTGGAGAGGGTTGGGCTCAGAGGATTCCTTCCCATCCTTATCTTTGGTGGTGAGGAACTTGGCCGGCTCCGCTGATGTGTCGTCGACGTAGCCGAAAACACCCGCTCCTCTTAGCCGCGGGGTTATCTAGGCGCACCAGAGGATAAAGTTGGTGCGGGTTAGCCTCTCTGTGACTTGGCCATTGAGGCTTGGCTGGGAGGAGCCGGAGGAAGACATGGCTGGAGGTTTTAGCTAGATGCTTTGGAAAAGGATAGCTCTGATTACCATGTGCGAATGGCGGAAACGTCTTAGCCTCGGTGTGAGGAGACGTGTTGCATGTTATAGGTAGGGGCGCTAGATCCCTGAGGCGCATACACAACCAGTTGAGATATTACAGGAGATAAGATACTTGGAGAAGAAGAGATAGAGATGGTTACAATAGATAGATATTCAGCTAACCACCTAAACCTATCCTCCTAGGACTCCTGGTTGCGCCATGTGGGACCAGAGATATGTTGCGTGTTAACAGTCCTTATTAGCAAGATTAAAGAGGAGTTGTCTCTTTGGGTTTTGGCGGGTGCCAAACACTTGAGTATTGTAATGTCGCGAGAGTAGACATTTTATTTTCTTACCACTTTGTGGATTTGTTTAAACCTTCTTACTTAATCAATCAAATGGCAAAAAAATTTCCTTGTTTCAAAAAAAAAAGTCTCATCGCTAAACGTTCCGTCCAAAAGGCTGAAACAACGTATATGGACAAACTACATATCTGCAAACAAATAATGAAGAAGCTGGAGAAAAACGGCGCGCTTTGTCACTACTCTATCCGTCCCATAATATAAGAGTGTTTTTTACACTAAAATACTCTTATATTATGTGACGGATGGAGTAGTAGATATACAAATCGTGAAGATATTCCGTGTTGCACAACCTGTGTTTGACTGTTTGTTACTGAATGAATGTGACGGACATGCACTGGCCATTACGATTCAGATTATCATGTACTGTATGCAGCAGGGCACACGGCACTGCAATGGTGGTCTCGCCAGATCTGTGCCGGGTGCCACGTTGCGGCACAGTGGCATGCATGCAGGACGAGTCCAGCTGCAGCTCCAGCCAGCCGTGACATGAAAGGGAGAGCACAACACACCACACCAGCCGGATTCAGGCTCCGCATCTGCATCTGCATGGCTGCATGATCCAGCAGGGAGCGGGCTACGGGCTACCGTCCATTTCCTTGGTCAAGTTCCTCCTTTTTCCCCTGGTGGTCCGGCCTTAGCAGCAGACATGCCCAATCATCACATGCTTTTCTTCACCCCTAAAGCTGCAGCCCTCTTTCTCCTTTTTCAGAACAAGGAAAGAAAAGATCCCAATGCTGCTCGAACATACTAGTAAATGTCAGAGCTTAGCATGGTTGCTCGAACAGAAATGAAATCGACATTCAGGGTTATGATGTATATTCCTCTGTTTATTTCTTGACAAAAAGTGTAGTTCTTATTACTAAGCATAATTTGTTCTGTGTCAGTGATAAGTGGCCTATTGATGTAGTACCTGATGCTGTCTTATTCAACAACAGCGCAGATCAAATGTTTGTCCCTACCACAACAAGAGGCATGGCCAGCTTGAAATAAATGCAAACTTAATAATTCAATTGCCTCTACTCTACCATAAAGTCAGGCCAGGTCATGGTACATTCAGTGCACAAAATGATAGAGGCACTGATTATATTTCGTCGACAAAACTGCTGCCTAAATGTACAAAAAATTTGCAGCTCGTTCTCCCTCTTGAACCTCTGGTCTGGAGGAAACTTAAAAAGGAAAAGAAAAAGGAAAAAGAAAAGGATGGAGAATTTTTTTGAGGGCATATCTATACATATTTGCACAATTGAGGTGATCCTGATTGTTGAGTTGAGAACTTGAGACTGTTGAATTCTTTATGGATCAAGTATCCTGCCTCCACACCTACACTTCCAGCTCAGAGGTTTGTAGTCGGAGATGCCACCATTGACCCTGTAGGTGGTGAGCATTGCTGCACCGATGTCACTCGCCACATCATGGTGTTCTCCACCAGCTCTCTGCTTGTGAGCCTGTGGCACTATGGGCACCTGGACTGCCTCGCAGTGGCCACAAGACATGCACACCCTCTCACACCTTGGTGGCCTTGATCCTATCAGGCCCCTCCGTTCCATCTTCATCATCTCCCCTCTTGCTCCTCCCTCCTGATCCTATGACATTAACAAATAATGCTTAATTAGTACTGTAGTACAAACAAAGGTCCATCAGACAATGCTCATTGATGGACGACTCATAGATCAAACAATTTGACAACAGCAACAACTTGTTGATTATTAGTACCTTACTGGCGCCAATCTCTAGTAACCTCAGTGGCAACCTCCCTGTGACAGAAATTGAGAAAGTATAGTTGAGTAAGAAACTACAATGGAAATGTGGAATGATTGTTTCGAACTAGAAGCATTGAGATGAGCACTAGAGGTCTTACTGGCATCTGAATGTGCTGACTCCATGGAGGGGAGGAGTAGGAGGACGGAGAGCAAGAACAGAGGCAACGCCATGTGGGCACTGCCGCCGCATTGCAAAAGATGGACCATTCTGGTCTGTGTTGAACCTTCTTGATTAAACTAGCTCAATCCGTTTTTCGGGACCCTACGGCAAACTGATCCGAATCCTCCAGCAGCTAGCTAGACCTCTATCTGCGGTTCAATTGCAGCAATATCAATCTCATAGCAAGATTTCTGGTGTGGTATGTTGTGGTTCGGTGGGGGGGATGAGACGAGGAGGAAGAAGGGGAGTGCTAAATAGGATAGTAGGATATTTGATACTGGGAGTGAAGAAAAATAGTTCTAGCAGATTCGGGTGCGGGCTCTGGGGGATTAGTTAGCTATTTCCAGGCGCAGACTCTATAGTGCCTTCATAATAATCACTAGATCATTGAAGACGCGCGTTGCCGCGCCCGTCTATTTTTGTATTATAATGGTAGTAATTGTAGTAAGTATGCATGAAACATGGAAGTTAAATTAGCACAAGTTAACTCATATATGTGTTGGTTATCGAAGAGCAGAATATAATGAGTTTGCGGTGCTAGGACCATAAACCTTGCAAACACAAAATATTGGGAATAATTCTCTAAAATAACCTTACAGGCACAAAAGACATATGTGATGAAACTTTAAGGGAAAAAAATACAAATTACCAACTGGGACAAGTTTCTCAATATCGCAGAGAAAGAAATAGCCACCTCATTCTTAGAGGCCTCCAGGAGACAACACAAAGACATGTTGGCAACCGGCAACCGCCACAGGATCTCATCAGACCATACCGACATCACAGTGCTCCCTCTCCCTTAAAGATGCCATCAGGAGAGACAAGGGGCAGCGTAAATGGACGATACCATGGGAAAGAAAACAACTAATGCTCTGCTTGAGTTCTACAACAAATCATCTTATTCTTGTATCACGGCTGGGTCATGTACAATCAACCCCATCAAATATATAGGGAAATAAATCAAAACTTTCTGGATCAAACTCTACTTCCTTCCAACAATCTAACACCAAAACTTAGGCAAGCAATGTAAGTTTGAGAAGGATATCAAGTGGTCAAAAAGATGCAAGTAGAATTGACAAAAGCGTAACCTGTAATTTAGTTATGTTTATAATAAAATACTATTTGCTAACTATGGAATTCCATGCATGGATTAACCTAAAAGTGATATACAACTTGATGTTCCTAGTGTTACCTTAGAGCATCCAAGAATGGTAGAACTGAGAGCATTATAGTTAAGTTTTCACCAACATAATCTTCACTGTCCAATAGAACCAAAATATATAGAGTGCACTATTAAGTGTGATTAAGTTAGGATAACTGGTCTATATTATATTAACTAAACCCAATCAATGAGTACGGTACAGCCACTTTCTAATAGGTTGAATCACAGAAGCACTGAAGTTTTGTATCGGATGGTGGTCCTTAAAAGTCGCCATCGCCAGTCTATTTAATGGTTTTCTTTCAGGTTGTCATCCTTTCTTCCATGCCTATGAAGATGTCACATTTCCCATGGCATCCGACCCTAGCGCCTGTAATGGTCAAAGAATCTCCACAGTTTCTTTCAGGTTGTCATCCTTTCTTCCATGCCTATGAAGATGGCACATTTCCCATGGCATCCGACCCTAGCGCCTGTAATGATTTTTCCAACATCTCAGAAATTCGATCAGAACTCTATAACATCAGCATTTGAAAGTGCAAACAAGATTGTGGAAGGAAAATAAAACCTCACTTCACGGTGTACATTACAAACTTAATTATGTGAAAGGTCGAAAGAAACTGCGTAAATTAATGATATGGCCACGACAACTTCCATAAATTAATGATATGACGACAATAACTTGGGGATTAATGGTACTTTCAGTTGATTAATTGGATGCATAACAATCACCACCACTCATAGCTACATCATCAATCCGATGAACAAAAAAGAGAATAGATGTGCAGAATGAACTTAATTCGGGAAAGGAATTGGGTTTCTAAAAACTATAATATGTCCATTACTTATAAGAAATGATACCACATATCTGAATGGATGTTTGGCTAGCTATACGTTAATCTGACATTATGCAGTCTAAGTCTTGATTTAGAATACATATCATCTAAGAAATATATTATATCCATTCAGAATATTTTGAAGAATGGTAACTCGAACGAACTGCAGTAGAGAAACTCACTCTCACTCACCAGAGCTCTTCCAATTTTGATTTGACTTAACATTCAACAGCAGAATATCAATCAACACAAGGAGCAGAAATTATATAAGGTCACTAAATTATCTCTAACAAGAATAATGGCGAAATGATGTTGAGCACACCTGTAACCCTGCAACTTTTCTGTTCCCTTGTTTTGAAGGCTTGCTTATACCCCTATTCTGATGAAAAATGCCAATTCTGAACATCACTCACTACAAGGAATCAAAACAGGAACATCAAATTAACACCCGCTTTCACCTTTTTCAAGTGGCATAAGGGTAAGATTATAAAAGTATATATATCCTGTAAATTACATTTCTTACTTCGGGAGCAATAAATTTTTCATGTATTATAAATCCTAACTTACAACTATACCATCGTATACCCATAGTGATAATGGGATGAATTGTGTTCTGTCACCTTGACCCATGCATTGTGTTCTTTCACCTTGACCCAACACACGGTAGACATTCTTGATCTGCCCAGAAAAACATCTTGGTGCCCATGGTGCATCGACAATGATATAAAGAATCCGATGAGGATCACATGACTAACACTCTAATCTCCATAAGAATTTCTAAATTGTAAACTATTGTTTCTCGTGATGAACAAACAGACCATGTCCCTATTGCATACAAAAGGAAGCACTGGAGCATTTTTTTACATTACACAAGAACAAAATAGAGATTCAACTACTGATATGATGAGAAATTTAGCAATGAATATTAAGTGGGAAAACTACAGCTGAAAGTTTTGGTTCTGTATTGTGGCTTCTCAATACAACAAAGTATATAACATTAGGTGGCGAGAAATTTTCTTATGATAATACTGTCTATACAAAACATACTCCGCCAACGAAACAATGTAGAAATCAGTACCTCGCTTCCAAATGGCTAGTGCCTGAATCGGCCTTAAATCCGGCAAGCTAGAAAATATAGAATAGGTAAAAAGATCAACCACTCAAATTTTGATTAGATAAAAAATAGGATAATGAGCGATAGAATGTTAAATAGAAAAGGTTCTTGTCATGTTCTAGTGCCTCTACAGACTGCTAAAGATGGATGCCATGCCAATTTTGCTTGCTGGAGCTCGTTAGTTTAGATTTAGCATTCAATAGTGGCAGTTTTGCAAGGGTACTGAAATTACTAATGTTGCGGTATACCTTTGAACATGCGAACGCAATTATGTTTCAATTATTTTTTTATTAAGTTTTGAACTTTATCATGCTACAATTTGTTATTACCAAAATAATGTCACACAGTAGCCATTAGCACTTTCAGCAAGGATGGTGTGGGCATTCAAACATAATAATCTCAGGCAACAAACAATACAGTAGAAATCAGTGCCTCACCTTCCAACCAAGCAGAACCAAGCCAATCCATCACAATCGAGCTTGAATACATCAACCTGCATTAAAGTTTTTTAGAAGAGAGAAACATCATGAATAAAAATAGTCTGAATATGGTGAACATCCATGATGTTGGCTCGGACAAAATTTCAATGGATATATACAAAAGAACTAACAGCAAGCACACATAGCACTAATTTAATAGTGGCCGAAGAACAACCACGAGGAAAATGTTGGAATGGGAGTCAATCTAACATAGAGAATAGTAAAACACAGTTGCCGAAGCAAAAAAAAATAGAGGCGAGAAGCATAAATGTGAGGGCACTTGACTGCAGACCATCAAAATTAGATCAAGGCAAGACAAATCTTAGCACGTGCATAGATCGAAACTACCAATTGACAAGGAGGCGTGGACCTTGATGTACCCACAAATTGATTATCCTAGTACTCCTGCAAGCGGTCAGCGAGGCTGACTGAGGAACACCGTGACATGCGCCGGATCCGCCCCCTCCATTTCTCTTCGGAACACCTTCAGCGCCCACCGCGTGTTGTGGCACCGAATAGCATCGTGTCCGCCTAACCGTCGCACAAATATCAGATGTCACACATCCACACATCAAGTAGCGGTGGTGCGACCGTAAGGGGGAGAGGTGCGAATATACTCGCGGGCGAAGTGGTCACGGGCTTGGTTACCGGACGGCTGGGAGTTGATTCACGAGCAGGAAGTCTTGGCGGCGGCACCTAGGGTTCGCCCTAGGTCCGGGAGGTACGCCAGCGTCGAGGGTGTTCGTCCACCCTGCCCTTGGCGGCAGCCGTCCGGGGACGCCGGTTCTAGTGGTGCCGCCTTCAGGAAAACTAACGCATCGCGCTGGGCACAGCTGCTCGAGATTGTGGCCAACGGCGGCAGTGGCCGGAGGGCATAGGAGGAGGCACGGGGAGAGATAGCGTCGTGGAGTGTACTGAAGGAGGAGGACAACGATATGGGTTCGTGTATGTACAACGGCCCAATTAGCCCAATCAACCAGAGGCCTCAGATTCGGCTACGGGAGTAGCAGCCCTATAGGACATCTGGCCAGTTCGCGGTTACCGGCGTGGCAGTACATGGATCTAATGGTCAGAGACGCCCACAGTAGGAAAATCGACGGCCAGCAACGCTAAATGCGTGAGAGGGCTGGAATTAGGTTCAGTTTTACTGTCCTTAATGTCAGTGGTGAGTTAGTATCTCGTGTGCGTGTCGTACGTGTATCCGGAGGGCATGTCATTTACCTAGCTCATCTTCGACTGGACTGGGCTAAAGGCATTCTACAACAACAAATTTGAACCTTATACGTCTAACCAGAAGTACCAAAATCCGCCCCCAAACAGCCGCGGAGGCATGGACAGTGACCGGTCAACACACAAAAATTGTCCGTCATATTCATGAACCTCATATTTCATTCTCAAATTCATACTAGTCATGCAGATTAAAAACCTACGTACTACGTACATATCAAAAACTAGTCATCATCGAAGATGTCAGACGATTTCCGTGCCTAGCTCCGGCTAGACGGGCGAATGCGGCAGCTCCGGCACCTGCGGATGTTGCGGCTCGTCATCGCTCGAACTAGAGGCGAAGAGCTCATCGATCTCCGGCCCCGCTTCAGAAAGAAGCACCAGTTGGCCTCCACCTAGGCCTCGTTCTGGATGGACTCAAGGATGACAGACTACTCCGCCATCTACACTGCTTGCGCGACCTCGTACTCCTCCATGACAAAGCCCGCGGGTGGCTCCGCCTTCTCTTCCATTGGTTGAAGTTCCGCTTCCGGCGGCTGTTCCGCCTCTTGCTGCCCCCCCTCCGCCCCCACGTCCTCCTCCTCGCCCTCCGGTTGTTGCTCCTCCTCCTCCTCCGGCTTTGGCAAATACGGAGGCAGGCCGGCAACGTAACGACCCGCGCGCCTGGCCCCGATCTCCTCCATGAGCTACAGCCGTCGCTCCAGCGTCACCATCGAGTACATGGTGATCCGGCGCCTCGGCATGGCAAGCGGGCGATGGACTGAAGTGACGGCGACAGAGTAAAAGGGGGAAGAAATGGGGCAGATGGGGTTTGGCTAGCGCCGTCCGGATTAAATAGCCGACCTTGCTCCCTCGGGTGGCACACCGGAGCGACGCCACAAGGCGTGGAGCGGAGGAGGCGCCCGTCGGGCCAGCAGTCTCTCTGTGTCCCCGCGTGGGCCCTATGAGTCAGTCTGACGTGGCACCCATGTCCGGGCGTCCCCATATCCACCCTAGACATGGGCCGGGTATGGGGAATGTTGGTCAGCCCGGACGTTTGGGCCGGTTATGAGGAGCCCAGTTGTGTGGCCAAAAGAGGTCCGGGCACTGATAGGGTAGCCTGCCCGGGCATTTGGGGCGGGTATAGGGGATCCGGTTGTAGATGCTCTAACACGTCCGGGAAAGTGTCGGTCACCCCTCATTTGTTCACGTCCACATTCGTCCCTCTCATATGTAAACCCTCAAATCCATACATTTTTATGTAATGTACATCAAACAACGTACGCTACAATACATATAGATCATAACACATAGTTCATACAAGACATAACATAAGGTTGTTTGTCATACATGTCATCGGACTAACAAAATTAGGCATGTTCTACTAGGTTCAATCACGACACCGTGAGCACACACACCATCCAGGCCCGCCGCTTCATCAAGATCCGGGCACGGATATCCTCCGCGGCCTTGTCCAATGCGCCATCGTGTGAATCACCCTCCATGGAGTGGCACTCCTTGTCCCTACCATGGCGGGCACGACGAGCACGCTAGGCCTCGGACTCAATGCCAGACGTCGTGGGGACAAGGACCTAATGCAGGGCTTACTCAGAAGCCACCATCGTCGGCTCTGGCTTCGGAGCAGTCACGGGGCCTCGAGCCGCTGCTAGATACATGCCACACTTGCGTGGCGGCGTTGTGGAAACCACACGGTTGGGTATCCTCCTTGGACTGTTGGAGAGCCATCCGGGCGGCTACCTCCTCTTGGTGCATGCAGGGGATGAGGTCCTCGTCGACGGATCCGGAGTTGCCGGACTAAGATCCGTTGCTCGTGCCATGCCAAAATGGCTAGAAATCACAAATGGTGTTGGGCGGAGCGGACTAAAAGTTGAGTGAAGTGGCAAACATGGCTAGGATTTGATCCAGAATGCGGATAGGGATGAGATATATGTGGGGTCGAGGTGGGCCGTTTCGACAGGGCAGATGTGCCCATGCGTGTCTAGGCAGACTCAAATCTGCCTCACATACTAGGTTTGTGGGGGGTCGGATAGCTCAAATTGGGTTGGGTATGGTGGGGCAGTTGGGTGGCAATTAAGACCAGGTTGTTCGCCTTGACATTTGAGGAGGATCTGAGGGGCGTCGGATAGCCCGAACGTTTGATTGGGTATGGACGGGCGATTGGTTGGCGATTTTAAGACAAGGTTGTCCGCCTAGACGTTCAGGAGGGCTTGAGGGGTGCCAGATAGTTTGAATGTTTGGGCTGGATATGGAGGGGCAGTTAGGTGGCGATTTTAAGACCAGGTTGTCCGCATGGACGTTTCAGGAGGGATTGAGGGGTCAGCTTGTAGATACTCTAATTTGGTCCCTCCTACGTCCACATACGTGTCCGAACAGTTTTCAGACATGTTTTCTTTGAACCACTAGAGGACCATCCACGCCATACACATGCATATAATTTGCTGAAATGAGAAAAGACCGGACACATGCACATACTTTGATGGAATGTGCAAAGAAAGGAAGAAGATAGTCCAGGATGGTCCACGTTTGATGTGGTGGGCTGTTCGGACACCCTTATATATCTTTCTCATATATGACCTAAGGGTATTGACGGCCTACAAGTGCACATGGGTTAGTTGTAGCCTTTTCGAAGTAAGAGTATCGATTCCACGGGAAGCACATGAATCAGACTTTTGCCTCTTATAGAGAATTATGTATCTTTGCGTCTGCAGATAATTGTAGACTTAAAGCAGAGAGAGGGCGGATATAAATGATCAATGAGTAATGTAGTGACTTGTAGCTAAATAACATAGAAGTAAATAAAGAACAAGGATTGTAGTGATTGATGAAATAACAGAATAAAAATGTGTTCTCAATGAGTCTGGAATCCCTATTGGTATGTTCCTAGCACACCTATGCATGAGCATAGCATGGAACGGATACATGAGCCACTGTTGACGATTATGCTGGGCGGAGCCGGGTACAGTACACGTTCTACTCGTAGTAGACTTCGTGCCACACATGCCACCATTAGTCTCCCCCTGAGGGTTACAACTCATGATAGTTAAGGGTTACCCTGTGGACGCGACCTTTCTAAGGTTTCTCCGTAATTCCCCGGTCAATTGTAAAGGCTAGGGGTAGTAGGCTTTTACTGTCACTCGAATTACCTCCATAACCTAGACCTCTACAACGATAGTGATATGCTTCGTGGCCATAAGGCACAAATGCTGAGTGGGGCCCCTTCACAACATTCACGAAGTTATTAAACTAAGCATTCAACAAAGGATCTCATATCCACAATAATCTTTCAGATCCTACACGTACCAAGGTTCATCCATATCCCCGAGAACTAGGGGTCTACTCACACATGGGAACAACAAACATCATAGCAACGGTAATGGCATAAATGGATGATTGATTCAAATGATACACCAAAGGATCCACTAGGTTTCTTGATGTTGCATATGATAAGGATGTGGATGATGATGATGATGATGGAGTGGATGATGGTGATGAAGACGCTGGTGATGATGGTGTACTCTTTGCGGTGAGAAGAATCGCCTTCTTCTCCTGGTTGATCCCTCCTCCAGATTAGCACCAGAGGCTAGGGTTCTGCCTTCTGGATGAGTTTTTGGTGTCTCTGGGCGTCTGATCCACGATCTGATTCGGCGGGGTGGAAATAGTTGATCTGGCGGTGGCGGTGGGGCGCTGTACGACCACTCATACGGGCACTTGCGGTCATATGGAACACCGTCTTTCGCTCTGGAAGCGCGACGACGCCCGTTCCTTTTCCCTTCTTACTTGATCCTTTTATGAAAAGTGATTATCACTTCAAATATTTAATCCCACTACCATTTCTGAGGATTTTCTCCATTAAATGATAATTGATCCAAAAGACATCACCTGTGGGATTATCAACAAAAATAAGTGCGTGAACGCGGTAAAATTCCACAAAGCCTACCATGTAGGCACACAATACGTAGTAAAACTATCACATAAATTGGACTCATCAACTCCCCCAAGCTTAAGTCTTGCTCATCCTCGAGCAAGTACCGTGGCTTGTAAAGAACAAGGTCAACCTTGTGTTTATGAGATACGGATACGAAAAGGTATGAGTCCATCACTTTTAGGAGGAATGGTTTATGATAAAGATATATGGCAAATGATAGCTCATACTTACTATGATAATGATCATGCAGGCATCCACACCTTGTTACTTAATTTTGCTATGGACAAGTAACAAGTTCATATCCTAGTTCATTGTCATTTCAACTGGGCAAGCAGTTTTTCTTTTCCTTTTTTTCTTATCGAGATCTTTTATTCTTAAAAGGATTTAGTCTCTTGTCATTGAGTCATGGTGAAGGCTCATTTCAATATTTGGTATGATATGCAAGCCAACCATGAATCTTGGAAAGACTTAATTTACAAAAGCACTTTTGAATTTTATGGAGGATTAATTTCCTTGCTTGTCCTATTGTAAGTTGAACCCCTCAATGAGCTAGCATATATAGTTGTTTTATCTCCTTTCAAAAATTTAACAACTGCGATGTGGAGTACTTATAATCATCATGCAAGTAATTATGTGCTACTATTTAGATCACAACAATCATCAAGTACGTTCTCAAATAAAAAGCAATGATCTCACACATCAATATATGCATATATGCATTGGAAAGGATCATCCCTTATTCAAGAGGAAAAATTGATAGTTCAACCTTATTGAAAATAAAACTTATACCCTAATTTTGCAGGAAAGTAATGCAAAAAACGTAAAGATACAAAGTGCACGTGAATCTCCTCCAAGCTTACCATCAAGCCGCGGAGATCCAGGCACTAAGCGTTTCGTGCTCACTTCTGGAAACCTTGGAAGGCAGCACAGATGCTCTTAAGTCTATTACTCGTCTCCTCAATCGCGGCTTGCTGGTCATCTACAACCTGGGTCAAAAACTCAAGTTGTGTAGTGTTGTTGTTAAGAGTATCAATCAAAAGCCTGAGCTTATGAAAAAGTCCATCCATTCTTGCCTTCAAATCTTTACTCATCAACCAGTAAGAATCAATCCCATCTCTGATCAAATTCACACAAGCCTTTGAAACGTTCTCCAATTCCCGAATCTTTTCCTTCATCTCCTCTGGGCTCGGTGGCTCCTTTACTCATTCAGCTTGAGGAGGCCCCAAAGTAAATAACGGAATAGATCCACATATATTGAATTTGTAGGGATTAGGAGGGTACCCATCTGAAGTGGTGTCGTCATCTCCCTCTTTTGCTTATTCTTCCTCCTTGATCTCCACCACCTCGACCTTCTCCTCCAGCCATTTCTTCTCTGAACGTGATTCTTCCTTGAGGATTAGCTTCCTCAAGTCTTCCCATCCCGAGGGAACAACATCATCCAAGTTGGGGAAAGGGATGATGCGACCATAGGTGGATGAGGTCTTGTTGCTCATGGCGGCGATCATGCTTGATTTCTGCAACTAAAGCTTTTTGGAAGATGGGAAGCAAAGGAGATGTGAGATCAGATGGTTTAGGGCTTAAGGACATGCCCTTTCCCTTCTTATAAAGGCTAAGTTTGCAGGAAATCACGAGATCAAGGATAAAGAGTTAGTTAGAAGGAAATCAAAACAAAATCGGGAAAGAATCGCGGAAACAGACCAAAGGACGACCTTCCATACGTGCGCTCGCGCTCGTATAGCCGGTCGTTTGATTGTCCACCAAGATCCTTTCCTCTCCCTATTTTTTTACATACATGTTGCAGAGAAGGATACATACGATCGCTCATACGAGCACAACTGGTCACTTAGAACACCATCTTTGACTCTGTGATCGTGGTCCTCGTCAAAGAGAACTCAAACGACCACTCAAACGGGCGCAGGCGTCCGTATGATACCCCGTCTTTCACTTTGGACTCTGCGTCTCTTCCATCTCCTATCCGCACTACCGCCCATGCGGACGTGTACGGTCGTTTGGAACGCCGTCTTTCAACCTGTTGGCCGCTGTGCCAGTTTCTTCCTTAGAAAATTTTTCCTCTTTGAAAGATTAGTGACAAAGCTCCCAACTATAGATGAATATTCCAACCTGTTAGATTCAAGATTAATAAGTCTAATAAAAAATACAACTTCTACTTATGTATTTACATCCACTTTACCAAAGTGTTGTTTCATACTTTTCGTTCCTTCCGGAGGGCTTCGGCTTGCTCGATCGTGAGAAAACTTACCTCCTCTATTTCCCGTTCTTCCATTTGTTCATCTGCAAGGTATAGCTTCAAGCGTTGCCCATTCTTGATCTAGGTTCCATCTTTCCCTCCTTTTAGCCTAATAGCTCCGGAGTTATACACCTCTTCTATCTCATATGGTCCTTCCCAGCGAGACCTGAGTTTCCCTGGAAACAACTGAGACAAGAATTAAATGGTCATTATTTTCGTTAGTTACTAAGGAAACTCCTCCTTTCCTAGGAATGCAATGAACTAGACTTACCCATTTACTATCAGATATAGGGTAAATTACCCCTGCATCAAGGACACGTATTATCTCTTTCCTTACCATGTTTTTGAAGGCTGGATGAAGCCTTCGTTGGCTGTCAATCACTAGTTTAGCCTCGTCTTCAATAGGGATAGCATGAGAATAAATTGATGGATGTATCCCCTTTAAATCCTTTATTGAGTAGCCTAAAGCTTTTCGATGCTTACTCAACACCACCAATAGTTTCTCCTTTTCTTTCCCTGAAAGGTCAACATTAACGATAATAGGAAATCTTTTTGTATCATCCATAAATTCATACCTAAGCCCTTTGGGCAAGGGTTTCAAAGAAGGAGGAGGCAATTCCTTGTCTCCTTTTCTTTCAAGTGCCTCATAGACTTTATTCGGGCGCATGCAAAGTATTGGGGTAGCATCCATTCTCATTTCAATTTCCTCCTTTTCTTCGTCTTTAAATAAGGATTTGGGCCTCACCAATACCCGTTCAACTTCATCTTCAGGTGTTTGGAGATGGGTCTCGGCTAATTTCTTCAATTTCCGCTCTTCATTATCCTGAGCTTCCTCCCCATATGGCTTGCTTAACACCGAAGAAAATGGGAACTTAATCATTTCATATCCCCACTTCATGGAGATAGATTTCTTATTGATGTAGGCTCCTGCAACATTCAGAAAGAGGTTCCAAAAACAATAGGGCAATCCTTATCCTCAGAGATCATTAGTACATAAATATCAATAGGATAAATGAGTGAGCCTATTATAATATTGGCATCTTTAAGGACGCCACAAGGATTCCTGTCGGTTTTATCTGCAAGCTTAATGATAACATCAATGGGCTTAAGAGTACATGGAGAAATCTCATCATAGATTTTTGCATAAAGACTATAAGGAATAATATTTACTGGGAACCAGGGTCACATAACCCAAAATAGGACTTTCACCCAAAGAAACATGATAAAATTTGTTTACCTGCATATTACCTTCGGTACTCCCTTTAAGATAAGAAGTGGTGTCTTTATCTAGGTAGACTTCCTTGTTCACTACTGGTATAGGTGTAGCAAGCTCTTTCACTATATCAACATAGGGTGGAGTTCCACATTGTTCCATCTTGATGCTCTTCTGTCAAGTAAACTTGATCCTGTCAAGTAAACTCCAAGTCTGTGTCAAGTAGACTTGGTACCAATTTTCAGCATTATACCTCATCCTGTCAATGATACGTCCATTTTGCATCATGATTTCCTACTGTTATTTATTATGTTTTGTTGAATAATAATGCTTTATGGAGTGGTTCTAATGCCTTTTCTCTCATAATATGCAAGGTTTACACAAATAGGGAGAATACCGACAGCTGGATTTCTGGACCTAAAAAAAGCACATCAGAGATACCTATTCCGCACAACTCCAATGAAGCTGAAATTTTACGGAGATTATTTTTGGAATAAATAAAAATACTAGAGAAAAAAACTACCAGAGGGGGCCACCCTGGTGGGCACAAGACACAAGAGCGCGCCAGGCCCCCCTGGGCGCGCCCTGGTGGGTTGTGCCCTCCTCGGCCCACCTCCGGTGCCCATCTTCTGGTGGTTTATATTATTCTTTCTTCGCATGTTTATATAATCTTCGATGAATCGCCTTGCTCGGTATGTGCAGAAATGGTCAGCAAGGATGCAGAAAATGCAGTGTCCGGCCCCATTGCCATAGGAGGCGAAAACCCCTCTGCTCACGATGCTCCTAGTCGAGGAGCCGCACGTGGTCATCCCCAAGGGGCCGAAATCCCAAAAGGGCAGGGCATGTCTTCGGAATTGGGAGACCTCAGTTACCTAGTCCGAGGAGACCCACACCTCCACCACCCATGAAGATGCGGGGGAGGATGAGGAGAAGGATGACCCTTCCCTTAAAGGGAAGAGGGCGGCATCAGAGGACGCCGAAGCCGGAGCGCGGCCCAAGGGCCAGAAGAGGTTGAAGGGAACCTCGGCCGGGGCCGTCGGCAAGGCGTCGAAGAAGATTGTGCTCTCTGACGAGTCCGAAGATGATCCCCTTGTTCTGGGGAGGAAAAGAACTGGCACCCCGAGGGTACGTTACTGTTTTCCATGTTCTATGTTTCATGAGATCTATGTTTTAGTAGGAGTGAGCTCATACGAGCATCTTTCCGCAGTCCGTCGAAGGTGCGCCAAAGCGACTCTTCAAGCGGGCCGACATCCGCTAGTGGGACCCCGAATCCCTCCACTCCTCCGCCAGCTCATGATGGGCTGGGGTAGGAGACTTCTACTCCGGCTCCCCAGGTTGACACACCAGGGGCCGGAGAGTTGATCATCATGACCGAGGTTGACACCTCGGTCCCGCAGGGTCAAAGGGATAAGATCCCAGAGGTCGCCAAGGGAACGTTGGGCCAATCGTCGGCCCAGCTGAAGTCCGCCCCGGCTCCAGCTCCGTGGTTGGAGACCCCTCCGCCCAGCACCCGGGTGCTTCGGTCCGAGGTCTTGCCACCCCCACCTCCTGCCCAAGTGCGGGCTAGCGCGGGGTGGACCAATGAGATGTAGGACACCTTGAAGGGCTCCTCCCTCAAGGAAGAGCACCGTGCCTTGATAGCGCAGCGCTGCAGGGCTTCCGGTTCGTGGGATCCGGATTGCACGAGGTCTTCAAGGGCCTCGTTACGAGCTTAGAGGTATCCTTTTACCCTTGCGCAAAAAAAATTCCATTTTGCTTTTAATTTACAAATCCATGTATCTGCCCGAGGACATGTTCTCATGGCCTTCTAAATGACATGGTCAGTGAGTAGCCCCCGAGCCCAAGGCCGGTTTCGAGGAACCGTTGTAGAAGTAGGAGCTTGATGCGTAGCCCCCAGGACAATGTCCAGTGATATGAGGCGCTCGTCCGAGGTTAATAAATTGGCTGTGGGGCTTATGTGAAGAAATCCTTGTTTGCAAGTTTCTACCTCAGCTCCGGGCTTCTTCTCCGAGGAGATAGCGGAGGTAAATCGGAAGCTTGAGAGTTCCGAGAAAGACCTTGACCTGATAACCAATGGTTCGAGCAGTCTCAAGGTAAACGATCAGTACTTCGTGTTCTTGAATGTTACTTTGAACACGTGAAGCGTACTATGTTTGTTGTTGAATTAGGGGTTGATGCCAAACTGTTTGAATGATAGCGGCTTTGGCCGAGCTTGAAGCGCTCAAGGCCGAGCTCAAGAAGGCTCGGCAGGAGGCGGAGCAGCAGAAGGCTGCAGCTGCGAAAGAGGAGAAGGCCCGAGTTGCCGAGAAGGTGTCTAGGGAGAAGGACAAGGCGCAGGTCATAGAGGTCTTGGACACCCTGAAGGGCGTGTTCGAAGCACATGATGAACTTCAGGCCGAGGAGAAGCAGGCGAATGAAGAGATCAACAAGCTCCAGCTTGCGCACTCCGAGCTCCAGATCGCGGCCCGGGCCGACAGCTAGGTGCTCCAAACAAGTGTAGCAGATAGCCATGGGTAAGTCGTACTTATTGCAGTGTGTGTTTGGCAGCAAAGGGTGCGTCGAGCTCGCCCGGTTGTGGCGTTCCGCAGAGGTTTTCGTAGATCTTTCGAAGAGTGTGACGGACGCCGTCCAGCACTTCAGACAATTGGAGGGCTATGAGGAGGAGAAGGCATTCTGGCGGCAGTTCCCGGACTCTCCACTAGTAGAGAAATGGCTAGCCACAACTCTTGTTGGTGGCGTGCCATTTCCTTCCAACGCGAGCACTAATATTTTCAAATAGTGCTGGCGTTGGCTAAAATTTGTACGTTATTGCTACACACATAGTGGTGGCGTTCAAATTCTGCCGGACGTCACTTCTATGAGGACCCCAACACTCTCCCCTTTCACATATTATTGTTGACGTGGCTAAAGTTCCTACGGAAGCACTATGCACCGTACTTGTGTCGTGCAACTTGTACGGCACGCCATAGGTATATTTTGTGGAGCCCACAGATATTATGGTGGCGTTCCTAAATGTAGAACTCCATAAGTATTTGCATCTCTATATAGTTGACCCGGCCGGCCTGGTTAATCATAGGAAATCTCTTGACGGTACTCTCACATATATGTGTGTATAGAGATACACGACCGGCGGACTCTGCCTTCGATCCATTGAGAGAGCTAGGCAACTACTTTTTGTATGTATCCTTTAGGTATGTAATGCCCGCATATGTGTGTGTACATAGTACATAATATGCTGAAATGTTTTTTGACCTTTTTTTGTAGGCACTGTGGAAGTGAATGATTTATGCTGAAATATATATATGGATCGAACTATAAATGGGTTCTTCAAAGTCGCGTTGGAAGATATGAATCGGAAAGGGGAAATAAAAATATTATGTCCATGTAAGAAGTGCGAGAACATAGTTTTGATTGACCCTTCTACTGGTCGTGTGAAGATGCACTTGTTGAAATATGATTTCATGCCTGGTTACTCACGGTGGACAAGTTATGGTGAGGAAGAGGAGGATGCCGAAGTCGAAGGGGGGGTACATGATGAT
Source organism: Elymus sibiricus (assembly GCA_039707655.1). Classification (NCBI taxonomy): domain Eukaryota; kingdom Viridiplantae; phylum Streptophyta; class Magnoliopsida; order Poales; family Poaceae; genus Elymus; species Elymus sibiricus. The sequence goes on from CM077665.1 coordinate 279,734,147, forward strand.
GAGCTAGAAGGAGGTGTGAAGAATGTTTCAGAACATGAAAATCACCTCGACGGGCAGGAAGAACGCAACAGTAAAGAACTATCAAAGAAGGAAGATCTAGATGACTATGACCAATCTGGCATCTATCAAGAAGAAGATGATATTATTCGGAAAGAGAAGTGTAAGAAAAGACGCAGAAGCACGTCGGATACAGAAACTTCCGTTGAGAGCCCCCGCACAAACAAGAGAAAAGCTTCTGTTGAGAGCCCCCGCATAAACAAGAGAAAACATTGGTTTAGAGCCCCCGGACAAACAAGAGAAACCGAGAAACAACATCGTAGTTGATTTTTATCTATCTTTTATTTATTATTAATTCAGCAGCATTCGATCGTATTTTAATATTGACTTACTAATCTTCTTGCGGATGTGACCTTATCCATCCCCTTTTAAAAAAATTGTATTGACCGTATTTTATTATTCTACATTTGTATTGACCTTCGGAAGTTGAATTGGATGTAATTTTGGAAGGAAAATAGGTATGGCGTTGGTGACATCACCAGCGCCATAGCTAATATATCTATGTCGTTGGCCACGTCACCAACGCCATAGCTATTTTCCCCATTGTCTTTGTCAGTTTGGGGGAAATGTTCACAACAAACTTTCGTTTCGCGCGCTCACACCCTCCGCTCCGTGCGCCACCGCCGCCACCTTCATCGTCGCCGTCGCGCCGCCGGCCCTAACCACCTCAACCTCGTCGTGGCTTCTTTACCCCCCTCCCTCGCCATCGCCCACCTTCCCCTCCGGTCTTCGCTTCTCGAGCCGCCATCGCCCCCAATCGCCTCGACCTCGCCGTCCGCCCCCAATCGCCTTGACCTCGAGCCACCTTTATCCCCTCCCCACCGCAGGCCCCAACGAACTCAACCTCGCCATGACGCCATTACTCCCTCCCCCGCCGTCGTCCACCTGCCCCGTCGATCGGTGCCAACACCTTGATTCCTTCGATAAGTGATCAAGATTACTCCGGTTAGAATTGCTACACATCATTTTAGAGTAAGTCGTTGTAGCTGTAACATTGTGAGTTGTTTTGGAGATGTATTTGAGGAAATGTGGTTGAAATTTTGTTTCGATGGAAATGTGCTTGCTTGTATATTGTTTGCAGGGAATGCATAGGGTTGCCAATGTTTTGGCGAAACGTTGATTAATTTCCGTTTCGTCAAATTTCTGGCAACTAATATGTCCTATTTTTAGCAAAGGTCATGCCAAAATTTTGTATTTTCTATATGAATTAATAAGTATATGTGCTATTTGTTTTTGTAGATGTCCAATCAAACGAACGATGCGTAGGACTCTTCTTTGACACATTCGGCACACGGCAGTGATGCATTTACAGACGCGCAGGGACAAGAAGATTATGATGATGAGCTTAATCCAGATGACTACTATGTGAGAGGGAGTGGCTATAGTCTTCCTGCTGGTGCGGACAGTAATCCTGATATGGGCACTGATGGAGAGGACACAGAGGAGTGTTCTCCCGCGGAAGAGATGGATGTGGAGGTGGACGAGCTTGTTTTAAAATCCAAGAAGCAGCGGAAACCTAGGAGCCAAAATGCTATAGGCACCGACAGGCTCGTCGTCACACGAGTTAACATGACTGGTGAGCCTGTTAGTCTGCGGAAAGCCGCTGCTCACTATGGCAACGCCCTAGGTGTTATCCTTTGAGAAGTTTGCTCCATCAACGAGACAAATTTAAGGGATATTGACAAAGCTAATCTGCGAGAACTCCTCATAAGAAGGGTGCACGCTAGATTCAAGTTTCCTGACGAGTATGACAACCTATCGTACCCAAAGGATCAGGTAAACAATGCAATCCATAAGTTCTCAAAGAATTTGAGTTCTCAGAAATCTGCAGCACGAAAAGATATTGCAACGAAATCCAACATAGATATCTCCGAGATCCAGCAGAAGTGACCTACCATTAGTGTAGATGATTGGAACATTTTCAAGATACAAAATGAGGAGAACTCAGTGATGACCCAGTCATCATGGGGGAAGGAAATGCGATCAAAGACATTAAGTAACCACACCCTCGGGAGCCGTGGTTTTGTTGGGAAGAAACTTGTATGGGACAAGCAAGACACTACACTTGCATCAAAGGGCATCCCAAACCACTTCGCGCAATTCAAGGACCCCCTCGAATATATCTATGTCAGGGGGCGGTACCATTATGATCATAAGACAGGGGAATTTACCACGAATCACCAAACAAGGAAACTAGAAGAAGAACTGGCAAGGCAGCATTCAGAACCTCATAGCTCGCAAGGGTCATCGGCTAGGTGGAACACCCCTCTTAATCGTCGATCAACATTACCCTTGGAAAGGAGCCGTTAGCACCGCCGGCGGGTGGCCATGTGAACGGTGTTGGATGCGGTGCCAAATGGGACTATTATTATCCCGAAGACCGGGAGATGCAACGGCAGAGAAGGAGAGCCAACAAGCAGAGCATTGAACAACAAATAATGGAAGCCACAGCCGCAGCCACATCGAACATCGAAGAACGCATCAACATTCAAAGCCAAGCCCATGCCCAAGCCATGCCGCCTTCAATAATTGAGAGCGTGAAGAATGGGATCAAGAAGGACGAACTAGGAAACATTGTCATCCAAACTAATTTGCCCAAGGATAGCAGTCAACATTCTGTCTCTTTCATTGGTAACCCGTCGCCAATGGATGCTCCCAAAGCTCTTACTGAAGACACTCCATGCAGTCTATTAGCTTATGTGCATGATGAACAGGTTAAAGTTGCAATTGGGTCGATCATTCGCCCCAAAGATACCATGATGCACGGAGTGTCGATGCCTGAGGGGGTCTTCAAAGTTGAGGTGTCTGTTGTCGTAAGGGGTTTCGAAGATATTTATCCTCCGATACAACCTCCGGGTGCATATAACCAGTTGACCCTCTCAGGATGTTTGGGTTGGCCAATGCAGTGGCCGAAGAATCAAATTCAGCTAGGAAGCGTCCAAATATCCCCAACCTCGTAGCGGATGAACAATAACAGCACATGTGGGCGAGGACCATCTCCTTTGGGTCAGATTCAACCAGAAGTTCGTAACAACGACAATGTGCATGTCGGTGAGGAACACAACAATGCGGTTGTCGGCGGTGAGGACCATGTCAATGGTGGGGATTTGGGCGGTGAGAGCTGATACGTCTCCAACGTATCTATAATTTTTGCTTGTTCCATGCTGTTATATTATCATTCTTGGATGTTTTACAGTCACTTGGCAACTTTATATCATTTTTTGGGACTAACCTATTGACATAGTGCCAAAGTGCCAGTTGCTGTTTTTGGTTGTTTTTTACTTCATAGAATATCAGTACCAAACGGAGTCCAATCGCGACAAAACTTTTTGGAGATTTTTTTGGACCAGAAGACACCCAGTGGGCCAAAGAAGGGCAAGAGAGGTGGGCTGTGGAGAGAACAACCCACTAGGGCGCGCCAGGGGGCCCCCGGCGTGCCCTAATGGGTTGTGCCCTCCACGGTGCCCCTCTCCACCGCCTCTGATGCATATAAATTCCTAAATATTCCAGAAACCCTAAGGGAGTCGACGAAAAACACATCCAGCCGCCGCAAGTTCCATAACCTCGAGATCCAATCTAACACCATCACGGAGGGGTTCATCGTCCTCATTGGTGCCTCTCCGATGATGCGTGAGTAGTCCACCATAGAACTACGGGTCCGTAGGCAGTAGCTAGATGGCTCCCTCTCTCTCTTTTGATCCTCAATACAATGGTCTCTTGGAGATCTATTTGATGTAAACTTTTGCGGTGTGTTTGTCGGGATCCGATGAATTTTGAGTTCATGGTCAGTTTCTATCCATGAATATTATTTGAGTCTTCTTTGATCTCTTATATGCATGATTACTTATAGCCTCGTATTTCTTCTTCGAATCTTTGGTTTAGTTAGGCCAACTAGATCGATTTTTCTTGCCATGGGAAGAGGTGCTTTGTGATGGGTTCGATCTTGCGGTGTCCATTCCCAGTGACAGAAGGGGCAGCAAGGCATGCATGTATCGTTGCCATTAAGGATAACAAGATGGGGTCTATTCCTACATGAATAGATCTTGTCTACATCATGTCATCGTTCTTATTGCATTACTCCGTTTTTCCATGAACTTAATACACTAGATGCATGCTAGATAGCGGTCGATGTGTGGAGTAATAGTGGTAGATGCAGGCAGGAGTCGGTCTACTTATCTTGGACATGATGCCTATAGAATGATCATCGCCTTGGTTATCGTCATGATTATTTGATCTTCTATCAATTTCCCAACAGTAATTTGTTCACCCACCGTGTGCTATACTCATGAGAGAAGCCACTAGTGAAACCTACGGCCCCCGGGTCTACTTTTCCAACATATTGCTTTCCGATCTATCTTTTTTCCTCTTTTGTTTTTCAGATCTATTATTCCAAAAAATTCAAAAATATATTGCTGCACCTTTTATTTGCTCTTTTTATTTTGTGTTCTTGAGAGATCTATCTCTCCAATCTATCACTACCTAATCTATATTTTTACCGTAGAGAGATCGACAACCTCTCTTTCGCGTCGGGTTGCAAGTATTTGTTCTTTGTGTGCAGGTGCTGCTTATTAGGTGGTGGTGATCCTCCTACAGGTTCGATACCTTGGTTTCATAACTGAGGGAAATACTTACCGTCGCTGTGCTACATCATTGCTTCCTCTTTGGGGAAATACCGACACAGTCTCAAGCCACGTCAAAGGAATTTCTGGCGCCGTTGCCGGGGAGGAAGCGGTCTCTTCTAGGTGCCAATCTCCGGCGCCGAGAAACACCATCATCGTCTACCAGGTTCCTAATAACAAATCTCATCTCCTTGCAATTACATTATTTGCCATTTGCCTCTTGTTTTCCTCTCCCCCACTTCACCAATTTACCGTTTTATTCGCCCTCTTTTTCGTTTGCCTTTTTCTCGTCAGATCTCTTGTTTGTCAATCTTGTTACTTTGACCGGCGTTACTACTCCCCCTTTGTCACCAGATTTTGAAGTTTTGTACTTCAAACCAAAACAAGGGGAAACTTTGAAAGATGCCTGGTATAGGCTAATGGAATCCTATCGTATTTGCAATCTAAAAGGAGATGCAAAAATTTTGCTTCGAAATTTTTACATAGGATTAGCTTTGCATCATGGACAACTCTTGGATTTTGCCGCTAAAGGGAATTTTATTGAGCTTGATGCAAACACCGCTTATGAAATTTTGGAAGGGATATTGGGGGTTCCTCCCAAAAAGGGACCTTCCTTTACACAAGAGGGGGTTCAAATTCTTGATAAATTGGGTGACTATACAATGAACCTCTCAAACATATTAGTGGGAACCTCAATCACTTGAATACTTTGATTACTCTTTGCAACAAGCGTTTGGATATTTTGGATCTCAAGATGGTTTCTTCTCCTGAAAATTTGGGGAAGTGTAAAGAGCCCCCCGGATTCGAGAAAGCCCTCACAGAAGTAGCCAAAACCAAAGATGACAATACTTGAATCTATGCGTTATGCCTAGCTAGGGGGGTAAAACGATAGCGCTTGTTGGGAGGCAACCCAATGAATAAATTTATTTTTGCCTTTTTATTTATGTTTTTGAGTGTTTAAACAATTATGTCTCTGTTATGATTGTGTTTTTTATGTTTTATTTTGTGTTTGTGCCAAGTAGAGCCTTTAGGATGATTCATAAGATGAGTAGAAGCGATGCTGAATCTGAAAAAGAAACTTTGCCTCCAGTGTTCGAATTTTCATTTTTTACTGGAACGTGATATTGAGCTGAAATTTTAACACAGTGTTTATATACAAATTCTTTACGTTTTCCTAATTTTGTAGAATTTTTATAGTTACAGAAGTATGGTTAGAGTACAGATTACTACATACCGTTCTGTTTAAGACAGATTCTGTTTTCGTTGCATTGTGTGCTTGTTTTGATGAATCTATGGGTTGTATTGAAGGGTATGAGCCATGGTAAAGTTAAAATACAGTAGGTATAATGCAATAATAAAATATGAATGGGTTTGCAACAGCACCTAAAGTAGTGATTTGCTTTATTATACTAACGGATCTCACAAAGATTTTGTTGAGTTTTGTGTGATTGAAGTTTTCAAGTTTTGGGTGAGATCATGATTGATGAAGGAATAAGGAGTGAAAAGAGCCTAAGATTGGGGATGCTACAACACCCCCAACATATATCCTAAGATAAACAAGCAACTAAGCTTGGGGATGCCCCCGAGTGGCATCCCCTCGTTCTTCTAACGACCATCGGTATTTTACTTGGAGCTATATTTTTATTCGTCACATATCATGAGTTTTGCTTGGAGCATCTTGTATCATTTGAGTCTTTGCTTGCTTTGCTTTTTAGTTTATCATTTGTATCCTTGCTGGACACACCTATTTTAGAGAGCCAAAATTATGCTATGATTTGTTAGAAGTGCTCTCTATGCTTTACTTAAACTTTTTGAGCTATAGGATTGCTCTAGTGCTTCACTTATATCTTTTTGAGCACGGTGTGCTTGGAAACTTTTGAAGAAATACTCTCATGCTTCACTTAGATTAATTTGAGAGTTATTAAATTTTGAATAAATCCTCTCATGCTTCACTTATACTATTTTGAGAGATGAAATCTTTATGCTCTTGTGCTTCACTTAAATTTGTTTGAGCTTGTCAAAAATCAATGGCAATATATGAAACTAGTCCCAAAGTGATAGATATCCAAGGAGGATATAATAAAAAATTTCATGAAGATCATTGGACAAACTAAACTTGATTCCTTGTAATAGTTTTGAGACATGATGATAGTAATATGTGAGTCATGTTAGTGAGTAATTATGCTTTAGTAGGAATATTGGTGTTAAGGTTTGTGATTCCCTATGCATGCACGAAAGTCAATAGTTATGCAATGAAGTTACATCCTAATTATGGTGCATTATTCAGTGTTAGTTATGCTCAATGCTCGCTTATGTGAATTTTCGTTTCTTGGTTGGTTGCTTCTCAATCTATTTGATAGCCTCCACTTGTACTAAGTAGAAATACTGCTTGTGCATCCAAAATCCTTAAACCCGGTTTTGCCTTATGAGTCCACCATACCTACCTATATGCAGTATTTCCATGCCGTTCCAAGCAAATTTGTATGTTCCATCTCTAATTTTCAAAATAAATTTCTCTTTTGTGTGCTCGTACCGCTCATGAAATGGTAGGGAGTGTCCAATATTTTTCCATGCTAGATGTGTTATTCTCAAGATGAGTGTTTATTCACTTGTCATTGCACGAGAGTGCGGCGGTAATAGGGATGCCCATTCCCGAAATGAAAAAGAAATTTTTTTACTTTATGTTGTCAAATAATAAATTCCTTGGAAAGTGTTGGTATGGAAGGCAACCGTGGATACGGCCAGCCATGGAATGTGAAAGAATGGTGGAAAAAGGAATAAACTTTATTTTCTCTTTGGGAACCGCATATGATGTATCTAGCATGGAAAGTATTGTGAACTACTTTGTCATTTTCGTTGACAGGAAAGAAATGCCACTCAAAATATTTTTCTCTCTCAATTTAAACTTTGAGCTCTGGACCTCTACAAATCCCTACTTCCCTCTGCGAAGGGCCTATCTATTTACTTTATGCAATTTTTATTTTTACTTTGAGTCTCCATCTTCTCTTATAAAGCACCAACTAGGGGGCACTATGATCGTACTTGAGCATTGGGTGTAGCTAATATTTGAGTGTGTTTCATGAATGGATCAATGATTGAGCATGATGGGCTAGGGATAACTTTCTTTAGTGTTGATATTTTGAAAGACATGGTTGCTTGTTGGCATGCTTGAGTATTGAAGTCATTATGTTAAAACTAGACTATTGCTTTGAATCATCTAAAAGTCCAAATGTCCACGCTACAAAAGAAAAGAATATGAGATGAACATGTTAGGCAGCATTCCACATCAAAAATTCTGTTTTTATCATTTACCTACTCGAGGATGAGTAGGAATTAAGCTTGGGGATGCTGATATATCTCCAACGTATCTATAATTTTTGCTTGTTCCATGCTGTTATATTATCATTCTTGGATGTTTTACAATCACTTTATATCATTTTTTGGGACTAACCTATTGACATAGTGCCAAAGTGCGAGTTGCTGTTTTTGCTTGTTTTTTACTTCGTAGAATATCAATACCAAACGGAGTCCAATTGCGACGAAACTTTTTGGACCAGTAGACACCCAGTGGGCCAAAGAAGGGCCAGAGAGGTGGGCTGTGGAGAGCACAACCCACCAGGGTGCGCCAGGGGGCCCCCGGCGCGCCCTAATGGGTTGTGCCCTCCACGTGGCCCCTCTCCACCGCCTCTGATGCCTATAAATTCCCAAATATTCCAGAAACCCTAAGGGAGTCGACGAAAAACACATCTAGTCGCCGCAAGTTCCAGAACCTCGAGATCCAATCTAACACCATCGCGGAGGGGTTCATCATCCTCATTGGTGCCTCTCCGATGATTCGTGAGTAGTCCATCATAGACCTACAGGTCCGTAGGCAGTAGGTAAATGGCTTCCTCTCTCTCTTTTGATCCTCAATACAATGGTCTCTTGGAGATCTATTTGATGTAACCTTTTGTGGTGTGTTTGTTAGGATCCGATGAATTTTGAGTTCATGATTAGTTTCTACCCATGTATATTATTTGAGTCTTCTTTGATCTCTTATATGCATGATTATTTATAGCCTCGTATTTCTTCTTTGAATCTTTGGTTTAGTTAGGCCAACTAGATCGATTTTTCTTGCCATGGGAAGAGGTGCTTTGTGATGGGTTCGATCTTGCGGTGTCCTTTCCCAGCGATAGAAGGGGCAGCAAGGCACACATGTATCGTTGACATTAAGGATAACAAGATGGGTTCTATTCCTACATGAATAGATCTTGTCTATGTCATGTCATCGTTCTTATTGTATTACTCCATTTTTCCATGAACATAATACACTAGATGCATGCTGGATAGCAGTTGATGTGTGGAGTAATAGTGGTAGATGCAGGCAGGAGTCGGTCTACTTATCTTGGACGTGATGCCTATATAATGATCATCACCTTCGATATCATCATGATTATTTGATCTTCTATCAATTGCCCAACAGTAATTTGTTCACCCACTGTGTGCTATACTCATGAGAGAAGCCACTAGTGAAACCTACGGCCCCCGGGTCTACTTTTCCAACATATTGCTTTCCGATCTATGTTTTTGCCTCTTTTGTTTTCAGATCTATTATTCCAAAAAATGCAAAAATATATTGCTGCACTTTTTATTTGCTCTTTTTATTTTGTGTTCTTGAGAGATCTATCTCTCCAATCTACCACTACCTAATCTATCTTTTTATCATAGAGAGATTAACAACCTCTCTTTCGCGTCGGGTTGCAAGTATTTGTTCTTTGTGTGCAGGTGCTGCTTATTAGGTGGTGGTGATCCTCCTACTGGTTCGATACCTTGGTTTCATAACTGAGGGAAATACTTACCGTCGCTGTGCTGCATCATCCCTTCCTCTTTGGGGAAATATCGACGCAGTCTCAGGCCACGTTAAGGGCCATGTCAATGGTGGGGATGTTGGCGGTGAGGGCCATGTTAATGGTGGGGATTTGGGCGGTCATCAGGACCATGTCAATGGTGGTGATTTCGGGTGTGAGGAGAATCTACTTGTCAATCGATACGTACTAATTGACGAATATCAGAAATCAGCTGCCAGCATGTGTAATCTTGACGAACCTATGTCTGCTGGTCCTGCTCTTGGATTCTCATCTATGCCTCTGCTTGCTCAACAGGAACGTGTTGTTCCTTGCCAGAAGAGTCTTTTCAATGAGGACTTCACGCCACCAGACACACAGGTGCCACCACACAAGGGAGCATTGCTGAGTTCAAACACACTCAATGCGACGGTCATAAATGCATTGCCAGACAATATAGCCAGCCAGCCTAACCCGACACGCAAGAAGACAAAGAGACCGGGTAATAAGACGAAGGCAAATGCCGCCAGCCAACTAGTTCAGAAGAGTAAACAAGTTCGGCATGTAGTTCAATGGCGGAATTACCATTCCCCAGGTGATCCCATCCTTCTGAAGGAGCTCAGCGATCTTCTGCAGACAGAATTGAGGATTCTGCATGACACAGTTCTATGTAGGGAGAAGTATGCACTCTCTGCTGGAGGTGGGCTTCGTCCCGTTTTTTCAGTGATGGTGCCACCAAATCTTGGTTTGCGCGACGATTTCCCCACGGAAATATTCTATGTGTCGTTCGAAGACATCTTCAACATGTTCCGTCTAATGAAGCTTAGTTCTTCCTTAGTACGCCTATGGGTAATCAATGCTGCCTACACTGCCAAATTTGAGCTCAACAAGGATGTCGCGGTAGCGGACCCTTATATCATGCACGAGACCAACACCAATAACTGTCGGGCCTCTGGGACTGGGGGTGCCCAGGCCCGTCTGCCTGCGGCCCAGGGCGCGCGAGTCATCTTGAACGCGGAGTGGCCCCATCGGCGAGCCTCATGGAACCGGTTCCCGCGAGGGCCGTCGCCTCGCGAGGCAAAAGGCGGCGTCGCCACCAGGCACTTCATGTGGTCTCCCCGTGAAGCGGACCACGGCGCCCTCTGGAGGCGGGTCCGCCTGGAGCTAGCCAGGCCAGGCCCGCAACTCCGTACCCCCACATGGGTGACGCACACCATGCCAAACGGTGCCGGCAGTAGCGCCAGCAGGCGCGGAGGGCAGGGATCCCCTCTTTGGTGATAGAGGAGAGGCGCCAGCCGCGGGTTCCCAAAGCATCCCCCAAAGGTTTCCTCTTCCTTGCAAGAAGACCAGGACCGGGGGCTCGGCAGGGTGGATGTCACCCCCGAGCCCACGGGCGCGTCACGGCAGGGAACTTTAACACGCGAAGACCACCTTTTGTCAGGATAAGCTGCGACCTTGTCCCCTTTCAAAATGGCAGTTGTGGCAACCCTTCCCGCCTGATACTTTTCGGGGGAAGAGGACCGGGGCCAATATAAGGGGGGAACCAGCCCCCACGGAAGAGAGGGACTTTTGTTGGGCAAGAACACGCCTTGTACTCTTCTATGACCTCAAGCAATCCACCAAGCAGGAGTAGGGTTTTACACCGCGAGGTGGCCCAAACCTGAGTAAACTCTGTGTGTCCTTGTTCACCTTCCTAGCTCAATCCGCCGGAGAGTCGTCGTGAGGTCGCGAGGCAGAGTAGGGCAGGAGAGCAAGCGCACCCCAGTGTTCGAACCTTCTTGGGTATGCAGAGCCCTGATTCCGACAATCACCCTGAGCGCCGACAAGCTATGCCTAAGTATTTCACAGACTTCATGATTGCCAACATGGACAAAGACTACCTTCTCGTGCCCTACTATCTGAAGTAAGTCATTTTGTCTAGCTAGATTATTATTTCATACAATTTCGTTATGCATGCTTCCATGTAACACCATTAATTAACCTGACTTTTTATGCAAAGAACATTGTGTCCTCATCGTTATTACCCCAAAGTTCGCCGAAACTTATTTCTTGGATTCGACAAGGAAAGTAAAAAAATACTACAGAGGCATCAAGAAGGTCCTGGATGAAGCACTTTTTGAGTATACAAGACGGGAAGGAGTGATCAAAGACGGATATTGGAAGTTTGACAAATTTAAAGCGGTATGCTTCGGCCACAAAACTGACTTTTGTTGCATGCAGCAGCCGGAAAACAGTGATATAGACGGCTACTACGTCGTCCACCACATGGAGGAGTACATACGGGAGTGAGAACGCCTTAAAAAGAACTCAGACGTCATCGCATGGGGGAAGAAAATGGAGGAAAGTAGCCCGGGAAATAACAGAGATGAATTCAGACGCATCCAGGTGAAGTTTGCTACCATCCTCAACAAGGATGTCATCGACCATGCCTGGGTTTTCTACGGCGGCGCACCTTCCGGCCGGAAGGAGATAAAAGCTCGCCTTCGGAAGCAGGGGCTTGATGTTGATGGTCATGTGTCTATCGCGGATCCGGCGAGGAAATACGTTAATGATCCTTGTGCCGATATGTAATAGGATAGTGTCAGTTACCTATGTTGTTGGTTCTACAATACTACAAGCTCGATCAGCTACATGTTCGTGTGGTTTTGTGTTATAGTACTTTAAAACTTGACTAGCTATCTTAACTAATTATTTAAGCACTATGTACAAATCTAAAATGTCTTTGAATTGCCTTTACTTGTTACCTTATTCTCCCATGCGAATAGTGCCCTTTCTCGCTGCCGTGGCAGCGATTTTCCGATGCATACAAATTAAGTAATGGCGTGCTGAGAAGGTACAATGCCTGCAATGTTTTTCAGTTATTTGTGACGTTGGAATAATGTGGACGCCATAGATACAGATCATAATGCCGGCGTACAACATAACCCGACGCCATATGTATTCCAAATAGTGCTGGCGTAGGGTCCAACGCCACCACTGTTTTTTAACTGTGGCGCCATATTGCTGGCGTCGGGTGTCCTTGCCAGAAGGCCCTTTTTGCCACGCCATAGCTAGGCTTTTCTGCACTAGTGCTCGATCGTCACAGGTGCTGAACCACCGAATGAAGCAGGTGGCGGAGCTACTCCGCATGGTGATGCAGCGCTCCAGGATCTCTGCATCAGGTTGTGGCCCGCCAAAGTTCTGCCGGCCAGCCTCTTCGGCCTCCTGGCCTGGTTGCGGGTTGTTGGCCCGCAGTTGAATTGCTGGAAGCGATCTGTGTGTTTCGAGGGAGCACGGCGGGCATACGCCTGTGTGAATATGCACTTCGGAAGGTTGATGCGGTGATCGTTGCCACGGGGCCCCCCGAAGGAAAGCAGCGCACCGCGGACCAATTCTTCACCGAGGTGGAAGAGGGCGCCCGGTCTACCAAGGCCATGTGTCCAAAGACACTTTATATCAGTTTTAGTACTTCGGAGTGCCGAAGTACATGGGATGTAAAAACCCATCTTTTGTTTTAATGAGTATGTCATTAGATTTCCTCATATATATGTGTTTTATTTTAATTGATTTTCCTCCTGTTCAACTATGTTGAACTGAAAGTGGCCAGTCGTCGGCTTCTACCCCAATGTAGAATATACAGAGGGTGTTCCTTGAGGCAACTCTGACCCTTAGGCGACGTCTCGGTACCCGAAGGAGGTCTGTGTTAGTAGAAACTAGGCAATCAGACTATAACGACTTTATAACTTTCACTTAGTCATAGGAGTTTGACTGTGGGAGCTGATGACGAGCCCCTGGTGTGTGAAGTGGTCGGCTTTAAGCAGCCGAGGTCTACGACATTGCCCACGTTGGCTTATACTATGACTAAGCCCTTCGTTTAACACGGGTGATCTCTAACGACACGTCGCTTAACACGGTCTTTGGATTGCCGACCAGTTTTTGCTTACCTAGAAAGTCAGTTTTCGGCTTTCTCCACTAAGGTGCTCTGACGATTAAACTAGCAGCACTATCGCAGTGATTCTCCCGTTACACCCTTAGACGAATTTGTTCGAGAACATAAGGGGTACATATAGGAGCCGGACAACCCAACTATTGACCTAAATCTAGGTTCGAAACTGATGAATATAGTGCAACATCCGAGACACCGAGTAGTTCGGACTTGTATTTCAAGACAGGGAAACGAAGCCCTTTAGCAGTTGTATCTTGAAGACGTTCTTGTAGCTCACATGCAGTGCTTGTACAGAAATACAGTAAGAACCCTGAGGGGCATGATTTCTTTATTTTTAACTTCAAGCTTTACATGCCGAGATGTCACGAGAGAAACTAAAAAGATACCATGCAAAAAGGTAAATAAAGGAGCACAAAGAAACAGGCCGGATATTTTCATCGGGTTTATAAGACCGAACCGCTTCCTGCCGCATGTCTGCGTCTCTGATACGTCTCCAACGTATCTACTTCTCCAAACACTTTGATCTGCTTTTGACCTCTAATTTGCATGATTTGAATGGAACTAACCCGGACTGACGCTGTTTTCAGCAGAACTACCTTGGTGTTATTTTTGTGCAGAAATAAAAGTTCTCGGAATTGGTCGAAACTTTTTCTGCATTTTTTCTGGGATTTATAATGAATTATGGAGCGAAGACCTGCCGGAGGGAGGCCACCTGTGGGCCACGCGCCCTGATGGCTTGTGGGGCCAACGAGGATCCTCTGACCCTGATTCCAGTCCTATAAAATCACATCTTCGGAGAAAAAATCAGAGAGAAGTTTTCATTGCGTTTCATGAGACGGAGCCACCGCCACCTCCTGTTCTTCCTCGGGAGGGCTGATCTGGAGTCCATTTGGGGCTCCGGAGAGGGGAAATTGTCGCCGTCATCATCACCAACCCTTCTCCATCAACACCGCCATGATGCTCACCATCGGCAGTGAGTAATTCCTTTGTAGGCTTGCTGGACGGTGGTGGGATTGGATGAGATTGATCATGTAACCGAGTTAAGTTTGATAGGGCTTGATCCCTAGTATCCACTATGTTCTGAGATTGATGTTGCTATGACTTTGCTATGCTTAATGCTTGTCACTAGCGCCGAGTGCCATGATTTCAGATCTGAACATATTATATTACCTCTGAATATAAGATTGATTTGGATCCTATCTTGCAAGTTATATGCACCTATTACGTGTCTTGATCCGCATACGCCAAGGTGACAATAATTGGGATTCTTTCCGGTGTTTGCCGTAGTTTGAGGAGTTCATGTATTCACCATGTGTTAATGCTTTGTTCCGGTTCTCTATTAAAAGGAGGCCTTAATATCCCTTAGTTTCCAATAGGACCCCGCTGCCACGGGAGGGTAGGACAAAAGATGTCATGCAAGTTCTTATTGCAAGCATGTATTACTTTATACGGAATACATGCCTACATTATATTGATGAATTGGAGCTAGTTCTGTGCCGCCCTAGTGTGTAACTGTTACATGATTGATGTCATCTAAATCATTATCCATCACTGATCCACGTGCCTATGCTTTACATATACTGAATCTTTCTAAGTTACTATTGCTACTGCTACTGCCACAACTGCTACAAAATTACTACTGTCACTATTACTGTTACTTTTGCTACTACTATTTGCCGTGCTACTAAACCTTTGCTGCAGAGAGATATCCCAGGTGCGGTTGAATTGACAACTCAACTGTCAAGGCCAATTAATATTCTTTGGCTCCCCTTGTGTCGAATCAATAAATGAGGGTGAAATACTACCCGTGAAGACTGTTGTGATCCCCTATACTTGTGGGTTATCAAGACTTTTTCTAGCGCCGTTGCCATGGAGCGTAGCTATATTTATTGTGTTAACTTGAGGATATCCAATTGCCACTATGAAGAATCTAAAAGATAATCAAACTAAGATTGTCCCCTCTCGCACGAGAGGAGGTAAGGATCTGCAATCTAGCTCTGCTTTTGATTCACCTACTATCTTGAATCTGCTTGTTACACCACCGCCTGTTGATCGTCCTGATATGTCACATGAACTTGATGATGCTACCTCTGAAATTAATGATGATACTATTGCTACACATGTTGAAACTGAAACTGTGCCATTGAATGAATTACTTGATGCTCATATTGCTAGAGCTAGGGAACTTGAAAATGCTAAAACTGATGAGGACTTTGAATAACCTGTTACACCTCGCTCTCCTAATAGATATGAATTGCCTCATGTACCCGAAGGTTATGTTATGGATAAGGAAACATCTAGGGATTTCTTTGCTTGTGAAAATAGAGATGACTTGAAGAAACTGCTATGCAAACTAAAAGAAAAATCTATGATGGAGAAAATGAAATATGTTCCTAAATTTGCTACTTCTCCCATATTTGTTACTAATAAGGATTATGAGTTCTCTATGGACCCTGAGTTAATTCCTATAGTAGAGTTTGATCCTTTCCACGGTTATGAAAATGAAACTATTGTCGAACACCTTATGAAATTAAATGGTATTGCTGCTTTATTTACCAATGATGAAAATATACGTTGCTATTATATCCTTAAGATGTTTCCTTTCCTGCTAAAAGGCGAGGCCAAGGAATGGTTTCTTCTCTTGCTCCTGGTTGTATGCGTAGTCCCCAGGATATGCTTCATTACTTTTCTGAAAAATATTTTCCTGCTCATAAGAAACAAGCTGCCTTAAAGGAAATATTTAACTTTGCGCAAATTGAAGAAGAGAATCTCCCTCAAGCTTGGGGGAGGCTTCTCTAGTTAATTGGAGCTTTGCCTGGTTGTCCTCTTAAGAAAAATGAAATTCTTGATATCTATTATAATGGACTAACCGATGCTTCTAGGGACTTCCTAGATAGTTGTGCTGGTTGTGTTTTCAGGGAAAGAACTGTTAGTCAAGGTGAAGAATTGTTGAATAACATATTGCAAAATGCTAATTATTGGACACTTCCTGAACCACCTCCGGAACCTATTCAGAAGAAAAGAGGTATCCTATACCTCAACCCTGAAGATATCCAAGAAGCAAAAAGATATATGAAGGAGAAAGGTATTAAAATTGAGGATATCAAGAAACTACCACCTATTGAAGAAATACATGGACTTGATACCCCGCCACTGGTACTAGAGGTAAACTCTCTCAGTTCCTTTAGTGAAAATGATATACCTTACACTAAGACTCCTGAACAATGCATGGATGAATATGATAATTACGTTGTTAAGCAAGAACACTTCAATAACCATGTTAAGGATCAATTGGGACGTAATGTCATGATGATAGACCGCTTAAGTGACTTGATGTTTAGAATTGCTAATGATGTAAAAGGTCTAGGTAAACATGCTTCTATGGTTCACACTCAACTAGACCAAGTTGCTAAGTCACAAAATGATTTGCTTGCTGAAGTAAATAATAATATGAATGATCATGTTGTTAGAGTAATGACTAGGGGAGGTCGTATGACCCAAGAACCTCTCTATCCGGAAGGTCATCCTAAAAGAATAGAACAAGATTCTCAGAACATTAATGTTGATGCACCTAGTTCCTCTAATAAGAAAAAGAAAAATGATAGGAATTTGCATGCTCCTAGTGAACCTGTTACAAAAACACCTACTGAGAACCATAATGATGTTTCTATTTCTGATGTTGAGACCCAGTCTGGTAGTGAACATGCACCTAGTGATAATGAAAAGGAGGATGAAAATAATACTATGCATGTAGATGCTCCACCAGATGGTAATAAAGAACATGATGACGATGTAGAAATAGAACCTGCCAAGGATCTTGATAACCCACCTCCTAAAAATAAACGTTATGATAAGAGAGATTTTGTTGCTAGAAAACATGGAAAGGAAAGAGAGCCATGGGTTCAAAAACCCATGCCATTCCCTCATAAGTCTTCTAAGAGTAGGGATGATGAAGATTTTGAGCGCTTTGCTGAAATGATTAGATCGGTCTTTTTGCGTACTTGTTTGACTGATATATTGAAAATACCCCCATATGCTAAGTATATGAAAGATATTATTACCAACAAAAAAAATACCTGAAACTGAAATTTCTACTATGCTTGCCAATTATTCTTTTGATGGAGGAATACCTAAGAAGCTAGGAGATCCTGGCATACCCACAATACCTTGCTCTATTAAAAGAAATTATGTTAAAACTGTTTTATGTGATTTAGGGGTTGGTGTTAGTGTTATGCCTTTCTCCCTTTATAAAAGACTTGATTTGAGTAAGCTTACACCTACTGAGATATCTTTGCAAATGGCTGATAAATCCACTGTTTTACCTGTTGGGATTTGCGAGGACGTTCCTGTTGTGGTTGCAAATGTTACTATCTTGACAGACTTTGTTATTCTTGATATGCTCGAGGACGACAATATGTCGATCATCCTTGGTAGACCCTTTTTAAATACTGCATGGGTTGTTATTGATTGCAATAAAAGCAAGGTTACCTTTCATGTCAATGGCAAGCTACATACCGTGGATTTCTCGAAGAAGCAAACTTTGGTTAATAATATTAATGTCATTGAGCCTACCTCGACGGTTATCATTGGAAGTTTTGCAATTCCTCTACCTACTGTCAAGAAGAAATATTATAGTCTTATTTTTGGGGAGATGCAAATCCCCATTGAGGTAACCTAGTGATATACAAAAATTATTCAGTTGCATGTGAAACGGTTGTTAATAAGACTTGATCAACCTTATTAATGGATCCTTTTCTGAAGGCATGTGATTGATGAATTAAGTATTCACAACTCTCTGTATCAAAAGTTTATCCTCTGTTATTTGTAGTTTATATAAAATAAATTAGCATGATTTTCCGTTTTTCTGTTTTTCCCGTGCATAGAAAAATGCCCGAAAATAAAAAGTCTTAGATTGCCTTAACATGATTTTTTCTGGAATATATAAGAATTTTTGGCATAAAAATTGCAGCAGGGGAGTGCACCTGTGGGCCACAAGCCAACACGGCGCCCTCCTAGGTCGTGCCATGATGGCTTGTGGGGCCCACAGAGGCCCCCTGCCTTATCCCTTCAGCCCACTCGTTCTCCTACATCCAGAAAAAATTCCCTAGCTCTCTCTCTCCCGTGTTCTTCCTGAAACTGAAATTTTCGATCTCTTTGCTCGGGACTCCGTTTCCGAAACTATTTTTGAGGAATTGTTCCTTGGTATGTGACTCCTCCATTCCTCCAATTAGTTTTTGTTTTAGTGGTTTATATTTTGCATAATATGCTGCACTTGGTTGTACAGAAAATGAGCTTGCATGTTGAATTCTTTGAGTTCCAAGTAGTATGAATGCTTGATATGGTCTCTATGCATCATTATGAGTAGTTGCTATCAATGTTGCAAAGTTTTATTGACATGAATTTGTGGCTCAAAAAACCCAGAAGGGGAGGATGAGTTTCTTTAGGAGGAGCTCCTCAAGAAGACTCACCGCGAATGAGTCATCTAATGAGAGTTCAGTACGACAAGCTTACATTGAACCCCGGGACAACCAGCTGGTTATGGCTAACGCCAAATCATGTCGATGGCCAAGTGAATAATTCATGGTAGGTGCGGTATCAAGGAGGAATTTGACCAATTCATTGATAATACCGGCATCACCGATTTCCTCGCAGATAAGTGTGTTCAACACTATGACCTTACCCGTACATTCACGCAAGGATTTTGCTATCAATCACATGCTTCTAGAGTGTTATTTAAACTTTATGATAAATCCTTTAGCATGACTCTAGAAGAATTCTCGGTTGCTTGCAAACTTCCACTCTGGGGTTCGCACGAGAAGCCTTCAAAAACTGGTTACAATATGTTCCTCGAGAGTCTTTGCGTCGGAGAAGATAGGGGGGGTAACACAGGCTCGACAACGTTACTATGTTCTTGAGGACGAGGTGCGAGAATACAAGGCTGCAGTGGAGGTTGCGCGTTTGGCAGAGGAGGCGGCCAGAAACGCCCTCACAAGTTACCGCTTCACCATTCTCCAAGTTATCAGTGGTGATCACCAAGCTAGGAAAACGCCTAAGCTTGGGGGAGTACGTATTTCTCACTGACATTACATTCATGTTCACACACTTCATATAAATTGTCGGTGTTCATCTTCTTTCATTGTATATCCATACTAGTTTTATTTTTCTGCTTTCTTCTTGTGTGTTCAAAAAACTTTGGAAAACCCAAAAAGATTTCCTTTGCATGTTGGGAGCTTTCCTGTGTAAATAGTTTTTCTCGTTCTTGTTTTCCCTTAGTTTATTTGCTTGCTTGAGAAAAACAAAAACTCCAAAAATATTTCAGTGTGTTTCCCTTAATTTCTCTTCTTTTTGTTGAGTCTTTGAAAGGAGAACACCACGATGAAAATGTTGAGTGGCTCTTATATGCTTTATTGTTGATCTAACAGAGAGCCAATATTACCATGTCTTCTCCTTTGTCTAAAACTGCCCTCCATATTCCAGCTCAGTCCACAGTATTCTTGCACTATTATTATTATCACATCATTCGGTCATGCAAGTGAAAGGCAATAATGACGATATTTGACAAAGTGATTGTGGCAAGGGAAGCTGGTATGAACTCTTCTTGTTTTCCGTTTTTGTAAATATGTTTAGCTCGTTCGATCTTGATTCAGTATATTATGAATGAACATATTCATGATGACAATTAGAGATTATAGCTTCTCATGCCATGCTTAAATAGCTAGTAGTGAATAATGATTTATCTTATAGGTCAACATGCATTAAAATGGTTATGATGTGGTATGGTAGTATGGTATTTTCCTTTGAGAAATTCAACCGGCTTGACTTGGCCCATGTGCAAACATGTAGTTGATTCAAAACCAATGCAGCCTTCATGATGTTTAAATTCAGAGTGTTCATATCCTACTCATGCTATGTCCAATGTTAATTATTCATAATGCATACCTATGACCGTTGTCTCTCCCTAGCTGGTCGCTTCCCAACCTATTGTTAGCCTTTGCCTGTACTAAGCGGGAATGCTGCTTGTACATCCAAAACCTTTAAACCAAGTTATTCCACATGAGTCCACCATACCTACCTATATGCGGTATTACCCTGTCGTTCCAAGTAAATTTGCATGTGCCATCTCTAAATATTCAAATAAATATTCATTTTGTGCACTTTTCTTGTCCATACTAAGTGAGTTATTCTCAAGACGGTCGTTTATTCGCCGTCATTGCACGAGAGAGGCTGGTAAAAAGGATGCCCAGTCCTGCATAATCAAAATTAATTAAACAAAACTCCTTGGGACAGTTGATATGTTGGCAGACATCCGTGGATTTGGTCAGCCATGGTTTGTGTATGGATGGTGGATCGGAGTAAACTTTACTATTCTGTTTGGGAACCGCCAATAATGAGTTTAGCATGGAGGATATTGAAAACCTTTGTTATAACATTGAAAAGAAAAGTGCACCACTCAAAAACTATATTTCAATCCTGTTTTAAAACTTGAGCTCTGGCACCTATGCAAATCAATGCTTCCCTCTGCGAAGGGCCTATTTATTTATTTTTTATGTTGAGTCATCATCCTCTTACTAAAGGCACCAGACCGGAGAGCACTATTGTCATTCTTATGCATTGAGTCTAGTTAATGTTGGATGTGAGCATGACCGGATCTTTCTACTCCGAATTATAATGTTTAGTCGCTGCTTGAACCTCAGAGGTGCTCTGCATTTATGTTTTGCGGTCTTAGAAAGGCTAGCGAAATACCATGTCACCATATTATATCATGATTGTTTTGATAAATTGTTGGTATGTGAGATATCTTATTATTACTTGCTAGTTGGTTATGTATTGCCATGAGTTAATATGATGTTTAATTGTTATCATGGATGTGGTTATTTATAATTTATGATGAAAACTTGAGCACTGGCTAAGCATGTGTATAACGACGAGAACAAAAGAGTTTGTAAAAGTTTTCTTTATCACTTTCAGTTTGTCAACTGAATTGCTTGAGGACAAGCAATGAGTTAAGCTTGGGGGAGTTGATACGTCTCCAACGTATCTACTTTTCCAAACACTTTTGCTCCGGTTTTGACCTCTAATTTGCATGATTTGAATGGAACTAACCCGGACTGATGATGTTTTCAGCAGGACTACCTTGGTGCTATTTTTGTGCAGAAATAAAAGCTCCCGGAATGGGACGAAACTTTTTGTGGATTTTTTCTCGGATTTATAATGAATTATGAAGCGAAGACCTGCCAGAGGGAGGCCACCTGTGGGCCACAAGCCAACAGGGCACGCCCCCCTAGGCCGCGCCCTGATGGCTTGTAGGGCCCACGAGGCTCCTCCAACCCTGATTCCACTCCTATAAAATTACATCTTCGGAGAAAAAACCAGAGAGAAGTTTTCATTGCGTTTCATGAGACGGAGCCGCCGCCACCTCCTGTTCTTCCTCGGGAGGGCTGATCTGGATTCCATTTGGGGCTCTAGAGAGGAGAAATCGTCGCCGTCATCATCACCAACCCTTCTCCATCAACACCGCCATGATGCTCACCACCGAGAGTGAGTAATTCCTTTGTAGGCTTGCTGGATGGTGGTGGGATTGGATGAGATTGACCATGTAATTGAGTTAAGTTTGATAGGGCTTGATCCCTAGTATCCACTATGTTCTGAGATTGATGTTGCTATGACTTTGCTATGCTTAATGGTTGTTACTAGGGACCGAGTGCCATGATTTCAGATCTGAACATATTATATTACCTCTAAATATAAGATTGATTTGGATCCTATCTTGCAAGTTATATGCACCTATTATGTGTCTTGATCCGCATACCCCAAGGTGACAATAATGTGGATTCTTTCCGGTGATTGCCGTAGTTTGAGGAGTTCATGTATTCACCATGTGTTAATGCTTTGTTCCGGTTCTCTATTAAAAGGAGGCCTTAATATTCCTTAGTTTCCAATAGGACCTCGCTGCCACGGGAGGGTAGGACAAAAGATGTCATGCAAGTTCTTATCGCAAGCACGTATGACTATATATGGAATACATGCCTACATTATATTGATGAATTGGAGCTAGTTCTGTGTCGCCCTAGTGTGTTACTATTACATGATTGATGTCATCTAAATCATTATCCATCATCGATCCACGTGCCTATGCTTTACATATACTGAATCTTGCTAAGTTACTATTGTACTCCTACTGTCACAACTGCTACAAAATTGCTACTGTCACTATTATTGTTACTTTTGCTACTACTATTTGCCGTGCTACTAAACCTTTGCTACAGAGAGATATCCCAGGTGCGGTTGAATTGACAACTCAACTGTCAAGGCCAATAAATATTCTTTGGCTCCCCTTGTGTCGAATCAATAAATTAGGGTGAAATACTACCCGTGAAGACTGTCGCGATCCCCTATACTTGTGGGTTATCAGTCTCCATGTTATTGAGCAACTTATCCTCGTTGATGGCGAAGACTAAGATGCATTGTATGCAACCTCGGCCTTGCATGTGCTTAAAGCGCTTGCTGACCGAGTCCTTTTAAGACGTCTGCAGATGTCCGATGTGTGGTTGAAGCCACGTGGGTATTCTTTCCTGGCTATCTCTTTGGCAGGACCTTGCCGATATGGAAGCTTGGAGCTTAGTCTTTCCTCGGTCTAGCCGATCCGGTGTTTCCATAAATTTTGGCTCCTCGGCGGCCCAAGGGATTTTTAGTACGAAATTGTTCACCCTGGGGACGTAGTGCCCCATCCAAGGGGAGCGCATGAGGAGCCCGCACCCCTATTTAGGGTGTGGGGGTATGTGTCCGAGGTCGACTGGCGTGGCCCGCGAACGCTTCGAAGAGCTAGAAGTGCGTTTACTGCCACGGGCCGTGTCCTCGGATGCCTGCACCTAAGCTGCGAAGGCCGCGGTGTGCTCCTCAGTACGGAGGGAGCGTTCCATGTCACCATTGATTTAGCGAGCGAACGTTGTGCGCCCTAGGAGCGCATGGTATCCACTTCGAAAGGGGACAATGTCGAAGATTAACTCCTCACTTCCGAAGTTCTCGGGTGATCCGAAGACAACCCCTAGTGACATGGTTCCGGTGCAAGGAGCCTCAACACCTGGAATGGCGCCTTTAAAGGTAGTGCTGCTCGGCCTGATCCGAGATGAGTCGATGCCCATATTTCTAACTGTGTCCTCATAGATTAAGTTGAGGCTGCTTCCTCCATCCATAAGGACCCGTGTCAGATGCAAACCCTTGACAATTGGGTCCAGGACAAGTGCAGCTGATCCGCCATGCCTGATGCTGGTTGGATGGTCATGTTTGTCAAATGTGATCGGGTAAGCCGACCACGGGTTGAACTTCGGGGCGACTAGCTGTAATGCGTAGATGTCCTGAAGTACGCGCTTCCTCTCCCTCTTGGGGATGTGGATAACATAGATCATGTTCACCTCTGTTACCTCATTAGGAAACTTCTTTTGGCCTCCGTTGTGGAGCCGCCAAGGTTCATCCTCGTCCTCTCTGCGATTTTGGGTTTTACTTTGACCCTCCGTCGCTACCTTGCCAGCTTGTTTGAAGACCCAGCAATTCCTGTTAGTCTGGGTTGCTGGTTTGTCCTGAGTGCCATGGATTTGGCATGGTCGATCCAGGATCCTATC
Source organism: Elymus sibiricus (assembly GCA_039707655.1). NCBI lineage: Eukaryota > Viridiplantae > Streptophyta > Magnoliopsida > Poales > Poaceae > Elymus > Elymus sibiricus. The sequence continues at coordinate 279,758,190 of CM077665.1, forward strand.
TAGCTGGCTAGGTCTCTCCTTATTCCCCTTAAAGGATTTCCTTTTCTGTCCGGATATGGGTCCGGTGAACCTTGCATTGACCGCAGCGTCCTCTGTGTCGCTCCCGCCATTTTTATGCCTGCGCTTGTTTTTATTGCGTCCAGGCTTTCCATTGGCGTCGCGTGTCTCCGAAGTGCCTGCCTCACCATTGTGAGTGCTTCGTGCGAGCCAGCTTTCTTCTCCCCCACAAAAGCGGGTCATCAGCGAAGTGAGGGCTGCCATGGTCCTCGGCTTGTCTTGGAAGAGCTAGCGGGTATGCCATTCATCTCGGATGTTGTTTTTGAATGCAGTGATGGCTTCGGCGTTGGAGCAGTCTATGATCTGGTTCTTTTTAGTAAGGAACCTGTTCCAGAACTTCTGAGCACATTCACCTGGCTGTTGGGTGACACGACTGAGGTCGTCAGCGTCCGGAGGTCGGACGTAAGTGCCTTGGAAATTTTCCCTAAAGGCATCTTCAAGGTCTTCCCAGCTACCAATAGAATGAGGAGGCAGACTGTTAGGCCAATGCCTAGTCGGCCCCTTTAGCTTGAGCGGCAAATTTGATGGCGTGGAGGTCATCTCTGTTAGCCATGTGTATGTGGAGATGGAAATCTTCAATCCACACTGCTGGGTCTGTGATGCCATCGTATGATTCTATGTTGATGGGCTTAAACCCTTCTGGAAATTGATGTTCCATTACCCTACCTGTAAAGCAGATCGGGTGGGCTGGACCTCGGAACCGGGTAGTATCCCTTCGGAGGTCGGGGGATAGTCGTGCGTAGGCTTGATCTCGGGCATGGCCGTTCCTGTCTAACCAGGTGTCATAGCCGTCGGGCCCGGCTGGCGCGCATCCTCTTGAGCCATAGATGGATCAGGGAGGCGCTCGGTTTGCCTCAATGTGACATCGAACGCCGTGAGGGTCTAGGTAATCCACAGGGTCCTTGCCATAATGGCATGGAGCCGGTCGGGTATTGAGGTTTTCCCACACTAGCCTGTCCCGACCTCGAGGGGGTCGGTCAGGCGCGTCCGCGGCTAGTTCTTCATCGAACTCTGGCAACAGATGCCTACGTGGGTATGATTTTGGCATGCTATGGCGTCGGTCTTCGAGATCTTGTTCGGCCAAGAGTACTTCAACCCACTTTACATTCAGTGCATCTATATTCGGTTGCAGCTGCTGTTGCTTGCGTTTCATGCTTCGAGCGGTGGTCACGAGGCGCCGCCGGAAGCGCTCTTGTTCGAAGGGGTCTTCGAGGATGATATAGTCCTCGGTACCGAGGCTCTCATCTTCCTCGGACTCCGACATGTAATTGTCGTCGGCCCCTTCAAAGAGGTCGTCAGGATCCAAGTCCTCGGTATTTTCTTCGGGATTGCCATTCCATACTGGGGAGGCTTGAGGGTCCTCTCCAATGTTATCAGCGTCGTCGGCCATTGCCTCATCGTCATTGGTGGTGGCGTTATTGCTGTTGGGTTCCCCATTGTTGCCCCTTCGGCATCTGCGCCGACGTCTTGGATGAGATTTGGGGGTATCCACCATATAGACATCATAGGTGGATGTTGCAGTCCACTTGCCAGTGTTTACTAGGCGACTATGTGGGTGGTGGCTGGGACATAAATTTCCCGATCGTCGGGTTTAAGTCCGATCTTGTCGTAAACCGAAGTCTTGCCATCCGAGATGGACATGCTCTGGATACGATCGAGCATCTCGTTCAGGTGAGACAGTTCTCCGGAGTTCATTGCTTGGCTATAAGCGGGGCTGACTCGAAGCGTGCTTGGTGTATAGCTTGGCATGTTTCCGGCGTGGAGGGGATCCAAGGGTGATTCTAGATCATGTGTCGGGGTTGGCTCGAGATCCAACGTAGCTTATGAGATAGGTGCCGGGCCTGGGTCCGGGCCGGGGTTCAAGGGGAGATCGCCCTAAGTCGCTACCTCGGGGTTCTCCGGCGACACCAAGGTTTCTGGCCTGACATCCTCGAAAGAGATCAGTTCTGGAGTCGATCCTCCAGTGCTGGGTAGCCCCTCCACCCGGCCGGGCATCCAGCCTGACAGGATGAGTTCTTCGCGGGAATCCGCGGTGTATTCTAGGCCTCCAAAGGTCACGATCTGATCTGAGGCGTAGTTCTTGACGAAGGCCAGATGGCCAGTCGAATCGGTGTAGAAGATCATGCTGCCGGACACAAAAAGTTGGCCAGGGACATAAACGTTCCTGTTGCCGTTATCGCAGTTCGTCTGTAGATGAGCCATCGATTCGTTTGTCGATCTCGCGGTAGAACTCTCAATGAAAGCACCCGTGTTGGTGTGAAAACCGGCAGACCTCGGGGTAGGGGGTCCCGAGTTGCGGATCTCGGACAGATGGTAATAGGAACAAGAGGACGATGTTTACCCAGGTTCGGGCCCTCCTGATGGAGTTGATTGATACGTCTCCAACGTATCTACAATTTTTGATTGTTCCATGCTATAATATTATCATTCTAGGATACTTGTCGGGCATTTATGCCGATTCATATTGTTTTTGAGCGCTAACCTATTAACCCAGTGCCAAGTGTCAGTTGCTGTTTTCTGCATGTTTTTGGATTTTCAGGAATACCATACCAAACGAAGTAAAAATACCCCGAAACTTGTTGAAGATTTTTTCTAGACAAAACAAGGACCTGGAAGGTTCGGAGGGAGACCGGGGGCCACACGAGGTGCCCCCAAGCCAACAGGGCGCGCCCAGGGGGGTGGCCATGCCCTAATAGCTTGGGCCACCTCCCTCGCCCTCTGGCATTGTTCTATGGCCTATAAATTCTTATTAATCCCCAAAACCCTAGAGAACCTCCCGAAACACTTTTTCCGCAGCCGCAAGTCTCTGTTCCGCCGTGTGCCCATCTGGAGCCCTGTTACGGTGCCTTGCCGGAGGGTGGATCGATCATGGAGGGCCTCTTCATCAACCTTGCTGCTCCCATGGTGATGTGTGAGTAGTTCACCGTAGACCCACGGATCCGTAGTTAGTACCTAGATGGCTCTCTCTCTCTCTATGTTCTTTGTTCCCATGATCACTGCAATACTTGTGGTGATCTATCTTATGCAATCACTCTTTGCGGTGTGTTTGTTGGGATCCGAATTGTGAGTTTATGTTCATATTATTCATGAAAAATATTTGAGTCTTCTCTGAATTATTATTTGCATGATTATGATAGCTTCGTAATTCTCTCTGATCTATCGGTTTAGTTTGGCCAACTGGATTGGTTTATCTTCAGTGGCAGTGGTGTGTTGTAGTGGGTTCAATCTTGCGGTGCTCTATATCCCAGTGACAAAGTAGGGGACAAGACACGTATTTGTATTGCTGCCACTAAGGGTAAAACGATGGGGTTTATTCATATTAATTGGATTTACTTTTTCTACATCATGTCATCATTCTCCAAGCATTACTCTGTTTCACTTAATACTCTAGATCTGGATAGTGGTCGATGGGTGGAGTAATAGCAGTAGATGCAAGCAGGAGTCAGTCTACTTGTTTATGTACGTGATGCCTATATGCATAATCATTGCCGTGAATAAATATTGCATAACTATGCGCTTTTCTATCAATTGCCCAACAATAATTTGTTTACCCACCGTATGCCTTCTTCGAGAGAGAAGCCTCTAGCGAACAGTGGCCCCCCGAGTCTATTCACAAATATATTTACACACATTCTTATTTCCTTGCTGCCATTATTTTCTTTTAATTTATTTTCTATTTTATATTTATCCAACTATCATCTACACTACCTTATCGCTTGTAAGTAACGAGTTCAAGGGGATTGACAACCCTCTTGCCCGCGTTGGGTGCAAGTTTGTGCTCTTTTGTGTGTAGGCGCTGAAGACCGGAAGTTGTGTGATCCTCCTATTAGTTCGATAACCTTCGTTCTCACTCAGGGAAATACTTATCTATACTGTGCTGCATCATCCCCTCCTCTTCGGAGAAAAACCCAACACAGATCACAAGTATCATTGATCTACCTCGAGATCGTGAGATGTGTTCTAACTATAGGGCTAGGTGAATGATATTGTGTTGATGTCCCCTCTATGGGCTAAACCCCTACGGCTTATATACATGCCAGGTAGGGCATCTAGGGTTACAAGGTTGGCATCTTGGTGTGGATGCAGCAGGAGAAGTCTTGGAGTATACGTCAAGCCTTCGGCAGATGCAGTCTTGATAACGCCATGTCGTACAACTTCTAGAGTCCATCTAGAGAAGAATGAGGGCCCATCGGTCCAATCCGAGGAGCATGGTCTGACTAGGCTAGTACCCCCTAGTCAAGGACACCGTCACAATTCCCAAAAGCACCCAACAACGGCGCCAAAAAATGCTTGATGGCCTGCAGGTGCACAAGGTTTAGTTGTAGCCTTTTCGAAGTAAGAGTATCGATCCCACAGGGAGCAAAGGAATCAGACTTTTGACTCTTATAGAGAATTATGTATCTTTGTGCCTGTAGATAAATGTAGACTTAAAGCAGAGTGAGGGAGGATATAAATGATTAATGATTAGTGTAGTGACTTTTAGCTAAATAACATAAAAGTAAATAAAGAACAAGGATTGTAGTGAATGATGAAACAACAGAATAAAAAGGCGTTCTCAGGGAGTCTGGAATCCATATTGGTATGTTTCTAGCACACATATGCATGAGGATAGTATGGAATGGATACTTGAGCCACCGTTGACGATTATGCTGGGCGGAGCCGGGTACAGTACATGTTCTACTCGTAGTAGACTTTGTACCACGCACGCCACCATCATAGTCTCCCCCTGAGGGTTACAACTCATGATAATTAAGGGTTACCCCATGGACGTGACCTCTCTAAGGGTTCTTTGTAATTCCCCGGTCAATTGTAAAGGCTAGGAACATTAGGCTTTTATTGTCACCTAGAATTATCTCCACGACCTAGACCTCTACACCGACTGTGGTATACTTCGTGCCATAAGGCACAAATACTGAGTGGCCCCCCTTCACAACATTCACGAACTTGTTAAACTAAGCATTCAACAGAGGATCTCATATCCACAATAACGTTTCAGATCCGACACATACCAAGATTCATTCATATCCCCGAGAACTAGGGGTCTACTCACACATGGAACAACAAACATAAAGCAACGGTAATGGCATATGTGCATGAATGATTCAAATGATACATGAAAGGATCCACTAGGGTTGTTGATGTTGTTGATGATAAGGATGTGGATGATGATAATGATGATGGAGTGGATGATGGTGATGAAGATGGTGGTGATGATGTTGTCCTCCTCTTCGCGATGAGAAGAATTCCCTTCTTCTCCTGGTTGATCCCTCCTCCGGATGGGCTCCGGAGGCTAGAGTTCTGCCTTATGGATGAGTTTTTGGTGTCTCTGGGCATTTGATCCATGATCAAATTAGGCGGGGCGGAAATAGTTGATCTGGCGGTGGTAGCGGCACGCCATACAACCGCTCATACGGCCGCTGTCGGCGTTCTGGGAACGGGGGTACCCAGACCTGCCTGCCTGCGGCCCAGCGCGTAGCCCACCACGAGGGCTCGATACGGCCCTGCAGCTAGCGTCCCCAAGTCAAGGCCCTCGCGAGAGCCCCCGCCTCGCGAGGAGGATAACGCCAAGGCCTCCGGAGGAGCGGCACCCCTTCAGGCCACCTCCCGAGGAGCGGAGATTCCTATGCAAGCACCCGGCCTCGTGAGGCCGGGGTGACCTGGGTTCTGACGAACAAGATAAGCGGGCGCCAGCGGGTGCAGAGGGAGGACAGTTTCCTCTTTGGTGCAAAGGAGGCAAATACGTATGCGGGTTCCCAAGGAGTCCCGCAAAGGTTTCCTTCCCGGTGCAAGAGGACCAAGACAACGAGCTCGGCAGGATGGATGTCATCGCCGAGCCCACCGCTGTGTCACACCTAGAAACTTTGCAGGAGAAAACCACCTTTCGTCAGGATAGGATGTACCTCCTGTCCCCTTTCAAATTTGGCCGTTGAGAGATCCCTTCCCGCCGGTGTGACGCGGGAAGAGGACGATGGCCCCTATTAGTAGGGACGAGCTCCCATCGTAGAAGGCAGGTCGAACAAGGCTGAGCGAAGTCGAGTTCATCACCACCAAGGGCCCTCGCGAGGCCTCCCAACCACTGTACTAGTTCATCTGCAGCCTCCTCGAGAGGCCAATCCACCACAAAGAAGGAGTAGGGTTTTACACTGCAAGGTGGCTCGAACCTGGGTAAACCACCGTGTCCATCTTCTTCCTTGCAAGAACATACTCGGCGTAGCTAGGCCGTAGGGTGACAAGTTGAGACCTTGAGCCGGTTGAGATCTTCGCACACGCCCCAGTGTTCGAACCTTGTTGGGTTTTGCGGAGCCCCGAATCCGACATTTGGCGCACCAGGTAGGGGCGTGTCGAAATCTTTTCCGGTTCCACTCCGTCTCAGCTTCGCCACTCCCATGGCCGACCCCCGTCGAGCCTGCGCCGAGCGCCGGGCAGCCCGCATCGCCCAAGTGACACCTACAAGCAGCGGCGTTCCAGCCGCCCTGCCCCTTCCGCTGCCAACGCTGCTACTGGGTGGGCTGCTTGCGGCATGCAGGACCCACCGCCGGCACCCTCCGAGTGGCAAGGCAGCGGCATCGCAGCGCCGTCCCCCGTCCCCGCAATGGTGTCAACCTCCCGCGCGTGCCGCGGACCAGGGGGGGCGTCGACCGCCCTGCCCATGGCGTGTGGACTGCTGTGTTACCACCCCAACGACGACAACTCCGAAGACTGGCTTAGACGCGTCGCCGAGCCCGCCGACGCCGCTAGCGAAGCCCTGGCGCCTACCCGCTCGCTCCGGCCCCCGCCCTTCCAGGCGGGAGATGTGGCTCGCGGCGTGCCACCTCCTCCTTCTGCGCGAGTGGCCGGCCGCGACCCATGTGCGAAGCTCGACGCCACGAACCACCACATGGAGCACCGACGCGCGCGCAGGTCAAGACGAGCTACCAGAAGATACCGCGGCCGCAGGGCGGAGCACACGCGCTTCCCCCGAAGTTTGACCCGGCGAACGGGAGCGCTAAGGCCGAAGTAGGCCGCACCTCCCTCCGCATCCACCCGGAGGTGGACCGCGAGGGCCAGAGGGCCGAGGCCAAGGAGGCAAAACGCAAAGGCCCCGCCGTGCTGGTAGCTGCGCCCAGGGCGAAGCGCGGCCGCAGTCCGGAGGAACCCCTCAAGAGCCACCGCTCGTTCTGTGTCTTCCACTACACAAACACCCACGACACCAGCAACTGCTTGGAGCTCAGGGAGCTCCGTGACGAGCGCTTTGGCCGCCGCCCCGAGCGCGGCAACCATGGCAGCGGCCGCGGGGCGAGCCGCAGCGGGAACCGTTGGGACAATCGTGACTCACGGTGAGGCTGGCGAGACCAACCTCACATGGGTTGTCGGCACGACGAGCCTCACGGCGAACCTCGGTGTGATCATCCTCGGGACAGGGCCGGCATCCCTTCGCTGCCACTGCCACCAAGGAAGAACGACAGCCTACAGGACGGCTGGGCTGGGGCTTCCAATAGCCCCGCGCGATCGCTTGCGTCCTGAGCGGCGCGCAGGCCCCGGTCCCCAACCGCACCTCCATGCAGCCCCTGCCCAAGAGCCGCCTGGGGGCTGGAGCCCACGCCGCCGGCGCCGCAGGCCCCGCGCCAGCTGCCGGGACGCTTACCCTCTCCGCGTAGAGGCAGCGTCCGGCGCCTCCCTCATGACGGGCTCGGGGGCTCCCGCCTGGGGAGCTCCTGATCAGACTGGCACAACGGAGGAGGAGCGAGGACACCACTCGAGGGCATGCCTCGGTGCGCGACCACGCGAGCAAGGAGCAGGGCGCGAGGCGCCAAGAGCGCGAGGATCCGGCGCCCACAAGGGCGGCGCGCGGCGGAGGACGCAAGATGCCTGAGCCTCGCGAGGCGCCGGAGCACCACGGGTACTCAAGACGTAAGGGGGGCGATCGAAGCCCTCCGCACACGGCCATCAGGTGATTCCAAGGGTCGTTCCTACTAGACAATCCTATGTGTTTTGTATTGTCCCGAACGAGAATTTTTTGAATATATAACGAATCCGGCTAACCCCCCGCTCGAGATGGTATCATATGTCTAAGCCTTAGGCTCTGGCGCGTCGTCACTACCGGGGACAGGCGTGTCCCGCGATGGTTCCACATGGGGGCTGGGCACGACTTCTGCGTAGGACATGTCCTCACAGTGAATCGTTGAAAAATCTAAGCACCCGGGCTCTGACCCACGGGCTGGCCACCCGTGCGGATCATCTACCTTAGTGCCGCACCCCCTCGGTGAACCATTGCAGGCGGAGGAACGGAAGGTGGCATGGCTCGCGATGCCGCGGAGCAGGCAACGACGCCTCTCATGCAGATGTGCCCTTACGGACACGCGGGGTGTGCCACGACGCTCATGTTTGGGCCGTAGGGGCACACAATTGGTGATCATCGCCTTTCCAGCAGACGTCCCCTTACAAGCACGCGGGGCGTGCCACGACGCTCATGTCCGGCCTTAGGGGCACACCACCGTGTCCCCGCGGCCGCGCGGTGTACGACGGCGCTCGTACACAGGCCGTGGGGGCGCAACGCCGACTTACGCACTCCTGCACTGAAATGTGCGGGAGCGTCCTCCCGCACCGAAATGTGTGGGAGCGTCCTCCTGCACCGAAATTTGCGGGAGCGCTTGAAGACTGGGTTAGGAGCTCCTGAGCCTTATGCCTGGGGTATCCACCCAATTATCGCCGCCGTGACACTCTCATGTAATAATGAGTTAGGGGTTGTACACGCTCCGGACCCCCCAAAGTGGAAGCCCACGACGAGCCGCGTCGTGGCCGCAAAGGGAAGGGCTCCCGCCCACGCCCAAGTGGAGGACCCCACGCTCCGTGCTGGGGAGAAGACAAAATGCGTACGGGGGTCACTCCCCCGGTCTAATATAGTGTCCGTGCCTGGGTCCGTCCCGACAACACAGGAAGATTCAGAGACTGAGCCCTGGCTCGTGAGGGTATCGCACGCAAAATACTCCACCAAGGTCTTGAGGCCTACCTTACTCGCGTAGCGCCCGACTGCATGCGGGGACGCCCAAATGCAGGCGGGTGTGCGTCTAACACCTGGGACAGGAAAACTTCCTTGCAGGACCCTCAATTGCAGGCCTAGCGGAGCAGGCCTCGCTGGCAACGCTCTTCTCGGAGCGAGTCGCCCGAATACCCAAGGCAGGCCCCCAAGTGCCGTGCCTCGGGAGCTCTCGCGGCGTCAACGCTCAAACAGGAAAGACAATCCCTCTCGCTGCACTCACGGGCCGACGCGGATACTACTGGAAAACAATGTAGAGGGGGGAGAATCGGGCTCTCGCGACGCCGCCCCAGAGAGCCCGACGCGGGCGCTGCCCATGCTTCACGAGCAAGGCCATCACGAAGGCATCATCCACGAAGGGCGATTGCAGGCGTCAGGAGGAGCACGGGGGCTGTCCCCCCGTAGCCTCCACCGCACACCGGAAGCGAGGACCTCCGGAGCCGTCATCGCAGACTCCCGTCAGCGGGGGCGCAGGAGACACGCGAAGGAAAACAAGAAACCACGCGAGGCAAACAAGGAGGCTCAAAGCAATACAGGCTACGACTACCCAAAAGCAAGGTATCATACAACGCATAACGCCCCATGGGGGCAAAATAGTTCAAGATGCCACAGGGATAAAAGAAAAGGAGCTCAGGCGGAGGAGGCGCTACCCCCGTCGCGGCCCATGGAGGATTCGCCGCGGGAGCTGCTACCCTCCTCGGACGATACCGCCGGGGCAAACCATTCAATCTGGGATTCCACGTGCTCGCGCACCTTGTCCCCGACGGGCCTCCGGAGCTCCGCACGCACTGGCTCCATCGCGCGGGCAAGGTCGAACGCGGGGATGTGGCGGCGCAAGTTGGAGAAGACGCGCATCAGCGCGTTGTCCAGGAGGTCGCGCGCGCTAGATTCGACATCTTCATCCACCCAGGAGATGCCGGACTCAAGCGCCTCCACCACCTTCTGGAAGAAGGTGAGGTAGCCCCCGTCGCCGTGCGCGCACGGCAACGTGGGGGCTTCCCGGACGAATCGACAGACCGCCCCGACTGCACGATGGGCGATGTCCAGGTACAGCTTGGCGCACTGCACCTCCATCATCTTCGCGTGCGCCGCGTCGTCCTTGGCCACCTGGACGGCGTTGGCGGCCTCCTCGACTTGGGCCTGGAGGGATGCCAACTCCGCCTTGGCATCCTCCTCACCCCGCGGCGCAGCTTGGAGGGTGGCCTCGGCGCTCAGGAGCTGGGCCCTGAGGGCGTCCGCCTCGCCCTGGAGCGTGTCTAGCATGCGCCTCTTGGGCGCGGGCGCCTTAAGGAAGGACGGCAGTCAGGCTCGGCAAGACGGACACGACGAACAAGAAAAACAGAGGCGGCGACGCACTTACTCGTCGGTGGCGGCCCAGCGCCGGCGCGCCTGGGCCGGCCTCGAGGGTTGACCCCCGCCGCTCCCCTGAGACGATGGCAGCGCTGCGGGCCCCGCTCGCGCTCCGGCGCTGGCAGCACCTCCCTTGGACGCCGTCGAAGGGAGGAAGGACGGAGTAGGAGGTTTTCCTGCGAAGGAGAACGGACAGCAATGGAAAGAGGTGAACTGGAAGGCAAGCAAGCATGGAACTGCCCCTCGGGTGAGGCGGGTTTATAGGCGCAACCGCGATCCCCGAGGCATCGTGGGGAGCGGAAGCGACGTTAGTTCCTTGGGCGCCACGTGCCGTACACGGCGCGTGGGCGGCCCTGCCTTGCGTCGTCTCAGTTCCCTGGCGGGTCACCTCGGCGTGGGCCCGGGGTGATAGGAGAGCAGGAAGAGGGCGTCAGTCGAGGAAGAGCAATGATGATCAACGCAGCTCGCAGGCTATGAATCGACATGACTCGGGGCAGTTCCCGAAGCCCAGCAGAGGAGCGGGAGTCCAGCGGCCTACGGGGCGCCACGCGCCGGTCCCAGAGGCAATTTGGGGCCCGCGGCGCTTCGCCCATCGCCCCTTGCCTTCGTCAAGAAGCTAAGGTTGGCACGTCTTGGGCCCGGGGGCTACTGTCAGCGTTCTGGGAACGGGGGTACCCAAACCTGCCTGCCTGCGGCCCAACGCGTAGCCCACCACGAGAGCCCGGTACGGCCCTGCAGCGAGTGTCCCCAAGTCAAGGCCCTCGCGAGAGCCCCCGCCTCGCGAGGAGGACAACGCCAAGGCCTCCGGAGGAGCGGCACCCCTTCAGGCCACCTCCCGAGGAGCGGAGATTCCTATGCAAGCACCAGGCCTCGTGAGGCCGGGGTGACGTGGGTTCTGACGAACAAGACAGACGGGCGCCAGCGGGCGCAGAGTGAGGACAGTTTCCTCTTTGGTGCAAAGGAGGCAAAGACGTACGCGAGTTCCCAAGGAGCCCCGCAAAGGTTTCCTTTCCGGTGCAAGAGGACCAAGACCACGAGCTCGGCAGGATGGATGTCATCGCCAAGCCCACCGCTGCGTCACACCCAGAAGCTTTGCAGGCGAAGACCACCTTCGTCAGGATATGATGTACCTCCGGTCCCCTTTCAAATTTGGTCGTTGTGGGATCCATTCCAGCCGGTGCGACGGGGGAAGAGGACCGTGGCCCCTATAAGTAGGGACGAGCTCCCATCGTAGAAGGCAGGTCAAACAAGGCTGAGCCAAGTCGAGTTCATCAGTACCAAGGGCCCTCGCGAGGCCTCCCAACCACTGTACTAGTTCATCTGCAGCCTCCTCGAGAGGCCAATCCACCACAAAGCAGGAGTAGGGTTTTACATCGCAAGGTGGCCCGAACCTGGGTAAACCACCATGTCCATCTTCTTCCTTGAAAGAACGTACTCGGCGTAGCTAGGCCGTAGGGTGAGAAGTTGAGACCTTGAGCCAGTTGAGATCTTCGCACACGCCCCAGTGATCGAACCTTGTTGGGTTTTGCGGAGCCCCGAATCCGACAGGCGCTTGCGGTCGTATGGAGCGTCGTTTTTCACTCTAGAAGAGCGACGACGCCCGTTCCTTTGGCCTTCTTGCTTGATCCTTTTATGGAAAGTGGATATCACATTAAAGACGTGATTCCACTACTATTTCTGAGGATTTTCTCCATTAAATGTTAATTGATCCAAAATACGTCACCTAAGGGATTATCAACAAAATGAAGTGCGCGAACGCGGTCAAATTCCATAAACCTACTATGTAGGCACAAAATACACACTAAAACTATCACATAAATTGGACTCATCAGATATCTCCAACATCGAACCGCAAATTTCCTCCGCATCCCATCCAAAGTTGTAGCGGACATGGATGCGGAGCCCACCATCCAACGCTGCCCACATACATTTCAAGCTGGGTTTTAACTTGGCGAACGAAATTCATGCAAATCGGCTGATATTCATCAAAGTGCGGATAGAAAAGAGCACAAATCATCCCCATACAATATGAAAATAATTCAAGTAAACAATGTCTAAAATTCAATGTCCAACAAGTTTTTCAATAACGGATCATGTCGTCCCACACATACTGCCACTTCAGCTTCATCCAATAGTTTTGACGTAAATGGTCGTCCCTCTTTCCTTTGGTACATCACGGCATCACATACGGGCTACAAAATGTGTAGAGCAACATTCAGTGAATGAATGATTCGATCAACAAGTTGAGGAGGAAGAAGCAAAACTTAGGATCTCCTCATTTGTCACGTGCAATGGCCACCTTGCCTCCAGCTAAGCAACGATGTGACAAAACTTGGTGACGATGGTCTGGATGGCGTACCATCGATCCGATAACGACCTCACATTACGATCATGGATGATGTGCATATCGTAGGGTGCAATGTACTTTCGTGTGTGAACCGATTCATGCACTTGCTGGTAAAAGTTTCCCATCTGCTCCTGTCTACGAAATCCGTGGATACGGCCAACCATGGATCGCACAACAACTCACCCTCCATGGTCGAGTACCATGCCATCCTTCTTACTCTGAAAAATGACATGACATCCGAAATTAAGCTCAATGGCATTTGACCAAACACCCGCAACTCCGCAAGGCGTGGTGGCCGCCATGGAAGTCGTCGACTGGGTGGCAGAGTGTACCTGGGTACAAACTGATTCAGGATGGACAACACTGTCGAAAAAGGCGAGCGGACACGTCGGTGTTGGTTGTGAATGTTTGGCAATGCTTGTGTGGCAGTCGGAGAGGTTCGGTGGCGGCAGCGGAAGGTGAATGGTGCAGATGCAAAGCAAGGGAGAAAGCAACAGAGTGAAAATTTTTGGGACCGGGAGGGATGAGGTTGCGGTTCCAACTTGGCTACTGTCCGGACTCCTGCAACCCCCACTTTTGTCTCCACTTTGCGAGAGAAAGTGCGTCCAGACTGTCGAGCGGACCAATACATGACTGCCTTGGATGGATTCCACAGTCCGGACTACGTGATTCGGTCGTCTGCGGGCGGTTTCAGGGTCGGCATTGGAGATGCCCTAAGTCACGGACAACTCAGCGATATAATTGCAATTCAAAGGGTTTGATTGCACGACGTTGTTCCTTTCCTCTGGACTGTCCGCCCAGACAGATGAGTACAATTTGAAGGTTCCGGTTGGAAATGCCCCTAGTGCATCTCCAACGGCGACCCGCAAATTTTTTCTCGCATCAGTCCGCGGACATGGCGGGACCACTCCATAGATACGAATGCGGGAGGACGCCATCCAACGCTAGCCAAATACATTTCAACTCACATTTAAACTAACCGGACAAAATTCATGCAAACCGGCCGATATTCATCAAATTTCAGATAGAAAATAGCACAAATCGCCCATACATAGCATGCAAATTAAGTCTGGTACAACAATGTCTCAAATTCCGCTAGTTTTTCATCAACGGTTCAAGCCCACCCACACATACTCCCCCTTCAACTTCATTCAACGGTGTGTGCATGTAAATGACCGCCCTTCAGTCCTGTGGTAGACGACGACAGCGTGTGACGGCTACATAATATGTAGACCAACATTGAGTGAACGAATCAATCAGGAAGTTGAGTAAGAGGAAGCAAAACTTACGATCTTGTCTTCTGCCACGTGCAATGGCTACCTTGCTTCCAACGATAACGACCTCACGTTGCGCTGTTGATTGATGTACATGTCGTATGGCGCAATGTGCTTTCGTGTGTGATAAGATTCATGCACTTGCTGCCAGAAGGCCTCCCCTCCGATCCTGCCTACAAAATCCAGGGATACGGCCAAGCACGCATCGCACAACGACTCATCCTTCATGGTCGAGTAGCTCACCATTCTTCGTACTCGACACAGCGTTCGAAAATATGCTCAATTGCATTTGACCGAACACCTGCGGAGCATGGTGTCTGCCATGGAGGACGTCGACAGGAGGGCGGGGTGTAGCTGGGCACAAACGGCTCCAGGGTGGGCAGTGCCGTCGTAAAGGCGAACGGGCGCGTCGGTGCTGGTTGCGGACGTTCGACAATGGCTCTATGACGACCGGAGGCATACAACAACAGCGATGGAGGTGGATGATTCGAATGTAAAGCAAGGGGAAGAATGGGCGGAGTGAAAAGAAATGAGACCGTGAGAAGGGATTGGATGGGCCGATGGTGTTGGAGTCGTATGTGTCTAGTGTCCATACTTCCGCAAAGCCCCTCCACTTTATCTCTAGTTTACAAGAGAATACGAGTCCGAACCGCGCCGCGGACCTACAGACCGTGTTGTACGGCTTTCGCGATCCGGACAGCGCGGTCCGAACGAATGCGGTGGATGTTGAAGATGGCCTTACGAGCAAGTGTGGTCCAATCGATATGAAACGAAGGCATCTTGGATACGATCAGCCGGTCAAGTCAACTAGTGCATGTCTGCTTAGCTGATTCGTGGAAGAGTTTCCTGTTCCAAATAGAAATAGACCTTCCATGGTAAGTCAAAATGTGAATAAGAGTAAAACTGAACCGTGAAAGAGGAGGCCAGCAACGAGCAACCACCTGATGACGGACAACAAGCTGCCAGTGAATAAACGCAGCAACATTTACAGGGGAAAAGCAAGCGTTGTACTCATACAACGGCAGGCGATATAGATGCCGGCCTCAGACTAAAGCAAGTTTAGTACGTCTGACCCTCCATGAGCATGAAAAGGTCGAAAGGACTTTGAGAATGAAAGAGAGTCGAGCCAACTCGACTGGAGACAGGAGAAAGCAAAGCTAGGTGACCGACCTCGTGAAGGACGATTCTCCCTGCATGCCGACAAGCGGCACCATCTATGCATGGGACCTCCTAATCAACGCATACTTCCTCCCTCCGTTAAGTCTTTTAAAGATTTCACTACGAATTACATGCGAATGTATATAAATATATTTTAAAATATAGATTCATTCATTTCGTTTCTTTTGTAATTTATAGTGTAATCTCTAAAAGGACTTATATTTAAGAAATAAGGGAGTAGAACGTTGGGTGACGCCCAAACGCAGAGCACTCGCTCCTTCGCACGATTCTTGGCCTGTTTTTATTTTTTATGGTTTTTTCCAAAATTAAAAAAAAAGGTTACAAAATTTAAAGTGTTCCCACATTTCCAAAATGTGCGAGTTTCCCAAAAAGGCATAATCGACAAAATGCTCCTAGATTTTTAAAATTGTTCACAAATTTGATAAATATATAAACGTTTTAAAAAATTCCATGAATTAAAAAATCATAATGAATTTTTTTTTCAGATTTCGAAAAACATTCTTGATTTTCAGAAAACTTCACGAATTCATAGAATGATAACGAATTTTAAAAATTGTGTGCAAATTTAAAACAATATTCGCTAATTTCACAAGAAAATAGATATTAGAAAAACTTACAAAAATTCAAAAAAAATTCAGAAATTTTAGCAAATGTTCGCGAGAAGTTCGAGAATTTAGAAAAATTTCAAGAGTTTGAAAAGTGTCCAGAAACGTAAAAAATATTCGCATATTTCAAGAAGCATGAATTTGAATTTTTTTCCCCAATTTCCAAAACAGTTTATGAATTATAAATTTGTTCAGGAATTTCAAAATTGATCACAATTTTATAAAAACTTTCATGAATTTCAATGTTGTTCTTGATTTTTAAAAATGTTTACGATTTTTAACAGAAACACATATTTGAAAAAAGAACAAAATTGACGAAAAAAAATACTAGACTAACGGGATGGCCCATTACTGCGGGCCGGGATGCGCATTGGCGGAGCTCCTATCTGATGCTCTCAGCGTCAAACAGGTGAGGTTTCGCACAAGGGGAGGCTGACCTGGGCCGGCCGTTCTATTTCGCCTTTTCTCCCTTTCTGTTTCTTTTTCTTTGCTCTTTCGTTTTTTTTCTTTCATGTTTCTTTTGTTTGAAAATATTCAGGAATTTCGAAAAATGTTCTCATTTTCAAATTTTGTTCAAAATTTCAAAAAATGTTCTTGTTTCCAAACATATTTCAAGAATTACAAATTTTAGTTCACAAGTTCAAAAAATGTTCGGGTTGTAAAAAATATTCAGTTATTTCAAAAAAATGTTCTCATTTTCAAAATTTTGTTATATTCATGTTTTCAAAAAATGTTCAGGAATTTCAAAAAATGTTCCGAACAATTTTTGAGAATTCTTGTGAAATTGTGAACAAATCTAGAAAAATAGGAACATTTTTTAAAATTCCGGACAATTTTTGACAAACACGAAAAAGTTTTGATAAAATACGCTTTTTTTTTTAAGACGAGAATAAATTTTGAAAAATCATGCAGTTTTTTTAATACGAGAACAATTTTTAAAACACGAACATTTTTGAAAATATGAATACATTTTGAAAGAAATAACATTTTTTACAAATCCTGATTATGTTTTGAAGCACGAACATTTAAATACAAATTGTGAACAAAATATTGAACACGAGAACTTTTTTTGAAATCCAAAACCAAAATTAGAAAATTTCAATCAAAAGGAATAGGAAAAGGAAAAAATAGAAAGAAAAGGAAAGGAAAAAACGAATACAAAAACAATAGCACTTTTTTAAAAAATAGGAACATTTTTGAAAAATTGCGAACATTTTTTGAAAATACTGAACTTTTTTGAAAACGCCGAACATTTTCTGAATTTATGAATATTTTTGAAAAACAACTATTATTTTAAATTTAGAACATTTTTATAAAAGCAAGACCATTTTTAGAATTTTTCGAACATTTTTCGAACATGAACTTTGTTTTAAAAAAATAACCTTGGAAAAAAAGGAAAAAAAAAAGAAGAAACAAAAAACAAAAAAGAATCGAAAACAGAAAAACGAAAAAAGAAAAAAAAACGGGTAAAAAAAAGAAAAAACCGGTTTAGGGAACCTCCTAGAAGGTTCCCAAAACCGGTGGTAACCGAAACTGGGCGGACCGAAATCGTCCAGGGGGGGGGGGGGGTGGAGCCTCCTCAATTCGCCGCAAAATGCCGCAAATAAGGTTTTCCACGCAGTTGGTCACTATCCCCCGACCCGCGTGGGGAATAGGATCCCCGTGGGGCTATGTGTCACATGTACCGATTCTTAATAGGAATCGCCCACGGGCGACCATAGTGGGTTGGCCCATTTAGTTCGCCTAGTCTCTCCTATTCGTAGTTGTCGCTATGTTCGCTTGAGCGGCTTTTCATATTTTTCTTTTTCGTGTTCTTGTCCTCTTTATTCGGGTTTTCAACGATTTCCTTTGGTTTTTCTTTTATTACTCTGGTTTTTTTACCCAGGTTCATGCCACTGTTTCGGTGTTACACCCTATTCCTACTTTAGTGTGTTTGTGCATATTCCTTTTTCTTCCATTCCCCTGACAAGTGATGCACTCTGCCCCTTATATAGTCGAGGTAGAGAGCTCTTTCCAAAGATTGTCGGACTTTGTCTCTACGACCCAAAGGGAATGTGCTATATGATGAGTGATATTTTTACACTCATTTGACCTTTGTTTAAACCGTGATATTTCATTTAAAAAGATATATTTGCTCCGATACTGCTACTACTAACTAATGAATGCAAAGGATTTCAAAAATTCTCTCTTTAATGTTTTTTCACATGAAATTGGCTGAAAAGGGAAGAAATCTCGTGTGGAATGGAAAGGAAGAAAAATGGAGGAAGAAGAATCAACAATAGGCGTCTACGCGAAGACAGAGCAAGAGACGACGTTCCATATGGGCGCCCACGCCTGTATGAGTGCCCGTTTGGCATGGATTTCGAGGCAGATCATCCACCTGAACAACTTTTATAAAGGGGACCCCATCGAAATGTCAAAAGAACGACAACACCGGGAGCGAGGAGCACAGAAGCCAGAACCTCTTCATCATCCTCATCCACAAACCCGAGCCGCCACCATTTCCATCTCCATAGCCATCTCCACCACCAAGTTCTCTTCCATCTAGTTCATATTTGTAATCGTGCATTGCACAAGGCATCCATTGTAAGACATATTGCAGTCAATCAATCTCAAGATGTGTTCTCCAATGTTTTCTTCTCGCGATCCGATCTTCATGTGTGAGTAGTTCGGTAAGGTATGGGTTGAGGCATGAGTCTTACAACCCAAACTATTTCTTGAGCGGATCAGTGGAAGACATTGACATAACGTCACGTATGTGTGAAATAAAAATGTTTCGTGAAGATGTCTCTTGTCTTGTCCGCAATATACATCCCTGCAGGTACCCAGTGTTGGAGATATGCTCTAGAGGCAATCATGTGATGATTTCGTTTCCTATGTATTCATGAGTATTTTGTATTGTCCTTGAACATCATCAGTGATATGTATCAATAAGTATGTGACTTATTTATGAGACTATATATTGTATGATGATTGTTCTAATAGTCCCTACTTGTTAAGGTTATGCGGACACATATCCTTTACTGGCATACGATTCAGTTGATGACTAAGTTTCACAAGTCATGTGCATAGAGATGCTAAATTGATAGTATGGACTCGTGGTTTGAGATCACCGAGTCGGACAGACCCACTTTGAGATACAGCGAGATAATGTCATCTGTTAGTCTCAAGTACAATGTATATGCCATGTCCTAGACCGGAGGTCCTCGCATGTTCTCGGGATGAGGATCGACTTACTTAGGGTCTATCAAACGCTACTCTGTAACTGGGTAGTTATAAAGGTAGCTTTCGGGTGAGTCGTGAGACATGCCGCGAGACATGGTTGACCAAGATGGGATTTGCCCCTCCGTGAGGAGAGATATTCTCTGGGCCCTCTCGTGTGATCAGATTCAGAAAGCATGGCCTTGCGACATGGGTTAAGTGTTAACCCAGTTCGAGAATCTGCATCACGGTTTTGAGAAGAAATGATGAGCTACCACAAGGGTGACAAGTACTCGCCTTGAGCTCTACAACCTATATCATGAGGCAAAAGGAATGTTGTATATGACACATTGTTGAGGTTCGTCTAACGACTTTGCACACACATGGGAGTTGGCACGTTCTTCTAGGAGCCGCTATCGACTATCGACTCGGGTCGTGTCCTTGTGTACGTGAACCTATAGGGTCACACACTTAAGGGATAGCAGCCCATTCGGATTGGATCTGAATGGAAAATGGGACTAGACTCGTTGTGGGCCTCAAGTGTTGAGCCCACCTCGGAGGTCTATATAAAGAGGAGTGGGCGCACCTTTCAGGGCTGATCCTTTTCTCCCCTCGACAGCCCACCACTCCCACGCCATCATGCCGTGCGATCGGACCTAGCAGTCCGCCGCCCGACGCTGCCCCCGTACGTGTGGATACCTTGGAGGCATCGCATCTGCGGTGCTTGGACGAACTGTTCGAGAGATCCATGACGAACAGTTCGAGGGATCCACGAGGAGCTGTTCGTGGGAGATCACTGATCGTGGGAGATCGGCTACACGAGGAGGAGACGAATCGGATGATCGACTACACGCATCACCAACTCTACTTCCGCTGCGGTGATTGCGCGTCTAGTGGTAAACTTGATCCCGTGATCTATTTCCAGCAGCATGTTCTTGGGTGCGCGGTAGAAAATTTTATTTGGCGCTAGCGTAGCGTACCACGTGTTCCAATAGTGGTATCAAAACCTTCGTTGTGTGGTGATAGATTCGGTGATTTGCATATGAGATATGTAGATCGGTTCAGGTGCGGGTCGATGAGATCGGCCGTGCACGTCAGTGTTGAACGTTGGTTTCGTGATCTTGCTTACGTGATCGTGATGCAGAGGTCGTGACACGAATTACCCCTACCGGTCGGTTTCCGCCATCGGGGTAGACAGTGGAACGTAAATCCAGATGCAGCACGCGAAGATCAATGAGATTGATCGAACCAGATCAAAGATTGACACCATGGAAATGTGATTTCCGCAGTGCTGAAATCTGTTGGAGCAGTCACAGTAAAACGGGCATAACTTTTGCATACGAACTCCGTTTTTGCTCCACGACCTGTCAAACTGAACAGCACGAAAAGATGCATTTGACCTTCAACGAATCGCCATTTTTGGCGAAATTTTCAAGGTCAAAATCCTCTTGGAAAATAGATTTTTGGACGTTTTTATTTTCGACGGTAGAACGCCTGACTTGTTTTTGCAGGGAATGCTTGTGATTTGGTATAGCCCATGAATGTTGCTTGGAAATTATTAATTCGTGACCTGCGTATCATGAGTGCGGCAACCAGCTAGAGCCATATGGTTGTCCCATTATTATTATTGTATCAATGACCTGCGTGTCAACATGAGATGCCTTGTAATGTAATTTACTCTCATAGCTATTAGTTTGTAATAGCATAGTATCTTACGTAACACTTGGCGGTTGACACCATGTGTGGAGATGGAGATCATCACAAGGGCAACCATGCATGGAGATGGAGATCGTCATGGGCATGCAGTGCACGTGGAGATGGAGATCACCATGCGTGAATGAAAGGGGCTATACCATATCTCACATATATAAACTGCATGTGAAAGTTTATCCCTTTTACGCGCCCTTCTTTTGCATGATAGATGTTTTAAGTAGGGTGATCCCTCAAAGAATGTCAAGTAAAATTGCCTCCCCAATTGCTGCACCATCACATGTTAAGTATTTTTAGTGGTGGGCCTATAAAATTAGGGTGCAGCTAATTCTCCTTAACGTGGTGTGTTTGTGTCGGACACTTACGAGCGAAGCATTGGTTAACTTGTCGTGGCTATCAAAACATTTTTGGGCCTCGAGGCATAAGAGTTGGCGTGGCATGAGATGTCCCCAACAAACAAGAGTTGTATATAGATATGATTAGCAAGTGTTGCTTACCGAGTGATCTAGTCTTCTAGCGGTGATGCAAAAGCTCACTAGTTGACATGTGGATCTAGGATCTTGAATCGCTAAGAATCAAACGGAGGGATGTTGATTTTAGTGGGAGTAATGTTCTTATTAAAATGTTTAATTTGAATTACTCTTTATGAATACATGTCTTAGTGTTTTGCATATTTCTGTTGTAGATCAATGGCACCACCTGCTCAACCCAGTTTTTCGTTGAAATCAATCTTAGAAAAGGATAAACGGAATGGAACAAACTTTACCACCTGGTATAAAAATCTGAGAATTATTCTCAGGCATGATAAAAAGGAACATGTTCTAGAGGAACCCCTTCCAAAGGAACCTGCCGAGAATGCTAATGCCACGGCCAGGAATGCCCACCAGAAACTCGTTGATGAGTCAAACGAGATCAGCTGTCTCATGCTGGCTTCTATGGAGCCCGATCTGCTGCAGCATTTCAAAAACATTGAGGCTTTCGATATGATCGAGAATCTCAAGAGCATGTTTCAGATGCAGGCAAGGACCGAAAGGTTCAACGTCTAGTGATCCTTGATGGATTGTAAGCTGAAAGAGGGTGATCCACTGAGCCCGCATGTGATCAAGATGATCGGATACATGGAAGCTTTGGATCGGTTAGGCTTCCCACTTGGGGACGAATTGTCCACGGATACAATTCTGGCTTCTCTTCCGACTAGCTATGGGGCGTTCATCTCGAACTTCCATATGCACGGCATGGAAAAGAAGCTCACTGAATTGCATGGGATGCTAAAAGTGGCGGAGCAGGATATCAAGAAAGGCACGCATCAAGTGTTAATGGTGCAGAACATAGCAAAGTTCAAGATGAGTTGGTCCAAGAAAAAGACTACGGCAAAGGGCAGGGAGGCAACTCCTACTATCGTCGCCGCGCCCAAGTCCGGACCAAACACGGGGACCCTTTGCTTTCACTGCAAGGAAACCGGTCACTGGAAGAGGAACTGCAGCAAGTGGCTTGCCCAGATAGGCAAGAAGACTGGAAGTGTGACTTCTTCTTCAGGTACACTTGTTATCTATGTTATAGACATTTTTCTTGCTGATATTTCTAGTAGCTCTTGGGTATATGATACCGGATCGGTTGTTCACATATGCAACTCGATGCAGGGGCTAAGAAGGACTAGGAATGTTGCAAGAGGAGAAGTTGACATACACGTCGGGAATAAAGCAAGAGTTGCTGCATTAGCCGTCGGCACCATGCAACTTAATTTACCTTCAGGATTTGTAATGGAACTTGATAATTGTTATTATGTTCCTGCATTAAGTCGAAATATTATTTCGGCCTCATGTTTGATGAGGCAAGGTTATGAATTCAGTATTAAGGACAATGGTTGTTCTATTTACTTGAATAAAATGTTTTATGGCTTTGCGCCTGTTGTGAACGGGTTATTTATATTAGATTTTGAAGGTGAATCGGTCTATAACATAAATGTCAAGAGGCATAAGCCTAACGAGATAAATCCGACTTATATCTGGCATTATCGACTAGGACACATTAGTCAAAAGCGCATGAAGAAGCTCCATGATGATGGAATTCTGACTTCATTTGATTTTGAATCATTTGAGACATGTGAGTCCTGCCTACTCAGCAAGATGACTAAGACTCCTTTTGCAAAGTGTTGTGAGAGGGCGTCTGAGCTATTGGAACTTATACATAGTGATGTATGTGGACCAATGAGCACGACAGCTAGAGGTGGTTTCCAATACTTCGTGACTTTTACCGATGACTTTAGTAGATATGGATATGTCTACTTGATGAGGCACAAATCAGAAACTTTTGAAAAGTTCAAGGAGTTTCAGAACGAAGTGGAAAATCAACTCGGCAAGACAATCAAGCTTCGACGATCTGATCATGGCGGTGAGTATATGAGCCAGGAGTTTGATGATCATCTGAAGAGCCGTGGAATAGTTCCACAACTCACTCCTCCAGGTACGCCACAGAGAAATGGTGTGTCGGAACGGAGGAATCGGACTCTGTTAGACATGGTCCGATCGATGATGAATCATTCGGATTTACCCTTGTCATCTTGGGGATACGCTCTAGAAACCGCAGCTTTCACACTAAACAGGGTACCATGAAAGTCCGTAGATAAGACACCATATGAGATATGGACAACAAAGAGTCATAGCTTGTTTTTTCTAAAGATTTGGGGTTGTGAAGCATATGTCAAGCAACTCCAGTCGGACAAGCTCACACCCAAGTCGGACAAGTGCATATTCGTGGGATATCCGAGGGAAACCTTGGGATATTACTTCAACAACCGTGAAGAGGGCAAAGTGTTTGTCGCTCGACATGGAGTTTTCCTTGAGAAAGAGTTTCTCAATCGAAAGGCTAGTGGGAGGACGGTCCGACTCGAAGAAATTCGAGAGCCCCACGGGGACGTTCCGACAGGTGATTCAATCACGCCGGAGTTAGTTAGGGAACCCGTAGTGTAATCGGCGCCAGTTCCACGTAGGTCAGAAAGGTTGCGCAATATGCACGACTGCAATGTGTTGTTCTGGAAGAACAACAAACCGACCACGTATGCGGAAGCGATGGTGAGCCCTGATTCCGAGTTATGGCTTGAGGTCATGAGATCCGAATTAAAGTCCATGGATGACAATATGTTTGGAACTTGGTTGATCCGCCATATGGCGTTCGAGCCATTGAGTGCAAATGGATCTTTAAGAAGAAAACTGATATGGACGGAAATGTTACAGTCCATAAGGCTCGACTTGTCGCTAAAGGTTATTGACAAGTTCAAGGAGTTGACTACGGTGAGACTTATTCACCAGTAGCAATGCCTAAATCAATTCGGATAATTCTTGCTATAGCTGCATATTTCGACTATGAGATATGGCAGATGGATGTCCAAACGGCTTTCCTTAATGGAAATTTAACTGAGGACGTGTATATGACACAGCCCGAGGGTTTTGTCGATCCAAAGAATGCTGACATGGTATGCAAGCTTCAGAGATCCATTTATGGATTGAGGCAAGCATCTCAGAATTGGAACATTCGTTTTAATGAAGTGGTCATAGAGTTTGGCTTCATCAAGAACGACTATGATCATTGTGTATTCAAGAAGGTTAGTGGGAGCTCAGTTGCATTTTTGATCCTGTATGTGGATGACATATTGTCGATTGGAAATGATGTTCAAATGCTTGAATCTGTCAAGGACTCATTGAAAAATAGTTTTTCGATGAAAAACTTGGGAGAAGCAACTTATATTCTGGGAATCAAGATCTATAGAGATAGATCGAGAAGGCTTATTGGATTAAGCCAAAGTACGTATATAGACAAGGTGTTGAAGCGGTTCAACATGCAAGATGCCAAGAAAGGGTTCTTGCCCATGTCACATGGCATTAGTCTTAGCAAGACTTAGAGTCCCTCGACTCCTGATGAGCGAAGACGTATGGATGGGATTCCGTATGCTTCGGCTGTCGGGTCCATCATGTATGCTATGGTATGTACTCATCCCGATGTTAGCTTTGCTCTAAGTGTAGTAGGCAGATACCAGGCTGATCTAGGTGAGAGTCACTGGATAGCGGTAAAGAATATCCTCAAATACTTGAGAAGGACAAAGGATATGTTCCTGGTTTATGGAGGCGAGGATGAGCTCGTTGTAAACAGTTACACTGATGCTAGTTTCCAAACCGATAGGGATGATAGTCGATCGCAATCTGGGTTTGTGTTCATTATGAGCAGTGAGTTGAAGGAGTGCCAAGCAAGATATAGTAGCTGATTCTACAACGGAGGCTGAGTACATTGCGGTTTCTGAAGCTGCAAAAGAAGGTGTTTGGGTGAAGAATTTTATTTCTGATCTTGGAGTGGTTCAGGACTCGTCCAATCCGTTGGACCTCTATTGTGATAATAGTGGTGCTATCGCACAAGTTAAGGAACCACGAAACCATCATAAAACCCAACACATACTCAGGCATTTTAACCTCATTCGCGACATTGTCGAGAGAGGCGATGTAAACATATGCAAGATACACACGGATGCAAATGTTGCTGATCCATTAACGAAGCCTCTCCCGTAGTCGAAGCATGAGATGCACATGAGGTCCATGGGCATACGATGCCTAGATGATTGACTCTAGTGCAAGTGGCAGACTGTTGGAGATATGCCCTAGAGGCAATCATGTGATGATTTCATTTCCTATGTATTCATTAGTATTTTGTATTGTCCTTGAACATCATCAGTGATATGTATCAATAAGTATGTGACTTATTTGTGAGACTATATATTGTATGATGATTGTTCTAATAGTCCCTAGTTGTTAAGGTTATGCAGACACATATCCTTTAATGGCATACGATTCAGTTGATGACTACGTTTCACAAGTCATGTGCATAGAGATGCTAAACTGATAGTATGGACTCGGGGATTGAGATCACCGAGTCGGACATACCCACTTTGAAATACAGCGAGATAATGTCATCTGTTAGTCTCAAGTACAATGTATATGCCATGTCCTAGACCTGAGGTCCTCGCATGTTCTCGGGATGAGGATCAACTTACTTAGGGTCTATCAAACGCTACTCCGTAACTGGTTAGTTATAAAGGTAGCTTTCGGGTGAGTCGTGAGACATGCCGCGAGACATGGTTGACCAAGATGGGATTTGCCCCTCCGTGAGGAGAGATATTCTCTGGGGCCTCTCATGTGATCAGATTCAGAAAGCATGGCCATGTGACATGGGTTAAATGTTAACCCAGTTCGAGAATCTGCATCACGGTTTTGAGAAGAGATGTCGAGCTACCACAAGGGTGACAAGTACTCGCCTTGAGCTCTACAACATATATCATGAGGCAAAAGGAATGTTGTATATGACACATTTTCGAGGTTCGTCTAACGACTTTGCGCACACATGGGAGTTGGCACGTTCTGCTAGGAGCTGCTACCGACTATCGACTCGGGTCGTGTCCATGTGTACGTGAACCTATAGGGTCGCACACTTAAGGGATTGCAGACCATTCAGATTGGATCCGAATGGAAAATGGGACTAGACTCGTCGTGGGCCTCAAGTGTTGAGCCCACCTCGGAGGTCTATATAAAGGGGAGTGGGCGCACCTTTCAGGGCTGATCCTTTTCTCCCCTCGACAGCCACCACCACTCCCACACCATCATGCCGTGCGATCGAACCTAGCAGTCCGCCGCCCGACGCTGCCCCCGTACGTGTGGATACCTTGGAGGCATCGCATCTGCGGTGCTTGGACGAACTGTTGGAGGGATCTGTGATGAACCGTTCGAGGGATCCGCGAGGAGCTATTCGTCGGAGATCTCTGATCGTGGGAGATCGGCTACAGGAGGAGGAGACGAATCAGCTGATCGACTACACGCATCACCAACTCTACTTCTGCTGCGGTGATTGCGCGTCTAGTGGTAAACCCGATCCCGTGATCTATTTCCAGCAGCATGTTCTTAGGTGCGTGGTACAAAATTTTATTTGGCGCTAGCGTAGCGTACCGCGTGTTCCAACACCTAGGATCATGGAGATCAAGCACCGGTGAGGCTAGGAGCAAGGAGACCATGAAGTGTTATGCCAAACACCGGTGACAGTTGATACGTCTCCAACGTATCTATATTTTTTGCTTGTTCCATGCTCTTATATTATCATTCTTGGATGTTTTACAATCATTTTATAACAACTTTATATCATTTTTTGGGACTAACCTATTGACATAGTGCCAAAGTGCCAGTTGCTGTTTTTGCTTGTTTTTTTACTTCGCAGAATATCAGTAACAAACAGAGTCCAATCGCGACGAAATTTTTTGGAGATTTTTTTTGGACCAGAAGACACCCAGTGGGCCAAAGAAGGGCCAGGAAGGTGGGCTGTGGAGAGCACAACCCACCAGGGCGCGCCAGGGGGCCCTCGGCGCGCCCTGATGGGTTGTGCCCTCCACAGGGCCCCTCTGCACCGCCTCTGATGCCTATAAATTCCCAAATATTCCAAAAACCCTAGGGGAGTCGACGAAACACAATTCTAGCCACCGCATGTTCCAGAACCTAGAGATCCAATCTTAAAACCATCACGGAGGGGTTCATCTTCTTCATAGGTGCCTCTCCGATGATGCGTGAGTAGTCCATGATAGACCTACGTGTTCGTAGGCAGTAGCTAGATGGCTTCCTCTCTATCTCTCTTATGATTCTCAATACAATGGTCTCTTGGAGATCTATTTGATGTAAACTTTTGCGGTGTGTTTATTGGGATCCGACGAATTTTGAGTTCATGATCAGTTTATATCCATGAATATTATTTGAGTCTTCTTTGAACTCTTATATGCATGATTACTTATAGCCTCGTATTTCTTCTTCGAATCTTTGTTTAGTTAGGCCGACTAGATTGATTTTTCTTGCCATGGGAAGAGGTGCTTTGTGATGGGTTCGATCTTGCGGTGTCCTTTCCCAGTGACAGAAGGGGCAACAAGGCACGCATGTATCGTTGCCATTAAGGATAACAAGATGGGGTCTATTCCTACATGAATAGATCCTGTCTACATCATGTCATCGTTCTTATTGCATTACTCCGTTTTCCCATGAACTTAATACACTAGATGCATGCTGGATAGCGGTCGATGTGTGGAGTAATAGTGGTAGATGCAGGCAGGAGTCGGTCTACTTATCTTGGACGTGATGCCTATATAATTATCATTGCCTTGGATATTGTCATGATTATTTGATCTTCTATCAATTGCCCAACAGTAATTTGTTCACCCACCGTGTGCTATACTCATGAGAGAAGCCACTAGTGAACCCTACGGCCCCCGGGTCTACTTTTCCAACATATTGCTTTCCGATCTATCTTTTTGCCTCTTTGTTTTCAGATCTACAAAACCAAAAACCCAAAAACATATTGCTGCATATTTTATTTGCCCTTTTATTTTGTGTTCTTGAGAGATCTATCTCTCCTATCTATCACTACCTAATCTATCTTTTTACCGTAGAGAGATTGCCAACCTCTCTTTTGCGTCGGGTTGCAAGTATTTGTTGTTTGTGTGCAGGTGCTGCTTATTGGGTGGTGGTGATCCTCCTACTGGTTCGACAACCTTGGTTTCATAACTGAGGGAAATACTTACTGTCGCTGTGCTACATCATCCCTTCCTCTTTGGGGAAATACCGACGTAGTCTCAAGCCACGTCAACAGTAAGGTTGACTAGGGTAACATGGATCATATCCTTGGGGATAAATGAGGTGTAGTCATTAAACACCCAAAGCTCTTGTCTGATTTCATTATCTTAATTATCGGGGCAACCCTGCGCGATGGATAGGGCCTGCGATAGGACAACTGATTCTTGATGCATGACTCATGCCGGTCAAGTGTTATTTGGACACATCCCTCACTTCGATCTAAAACAAGCACATCTCGATGGGTGACTTCTCGAGCACAAATTAATATCCTATTTGATCCCAGTGCAAATACAAGGTTGTAAACATTAAGACCTCATACACGTACATTATTTTTATTATAAGTGCTCGAATCACTATTTGCTTGCTGATCCGGTCATAAGCTGGATTTGACACTTTGACAAAAGCTTGCTAGAGGACCATCAGTTCAAGGCAATCTTCCTCTCGTGGGTTTGATAACCCATGGTCTCGGGGGAAATAGGTGTGGGATACCCTTTTTAGTTCCAATACCAGATCAATAAAATGAGGTATCAAGCTCTTTTTATCGCGCCGTTGTCGGCGAGGAGTTTAGTATACCAAGTCTTTGTGTTTAGAGTTTTTGTTAAAGTTAATGTTAATTTTCAGTTTTTGTTTTTTACTCTTCTGCTTTTAGTTTATGTTTTATTTTAGTTGCAAGTCTTGTCAGTTGAAAAAAACCAAAATAATACTATGGCTCGTAATCTTGGGAGTTTTGCTACTCCCAGCAACAACTTCATGTGTGAACCTATAACACGCAATGAGGTTGCGGCCGCTTACTATGAGATTAAACCAAACTTAGTTTCCATGGTTCAACATGACCAATTTGGAGGCCCTGCTTCCGAGGATGCCAATATGTAATTACACAATTTCACTGTATTGTGCAACAAGACACACATAAAAGATTATGATCCCGACGCTCTGAAATTGCGTCTATTTCCTTTCTCTTTGAGGGGAAAAGCTAAGGAATGGGTTCTAGCTCTACCTATAGGCAGTATTACTTCTTGGGCTGATTGTTGTAGTAAATTTTTATCTACGTTTTATCCTCTTGCAAAAATTATGTAATTACGTTCTGAGATTACAGGTTTCAAGCAAGAGGAACGTGAGCCACTAGCGCTTGCGTGGGATAGAATGAAAGAACTACAAGGAATTGCCCCAATCATGGAATGGAGGAATGTTTAATCCTTCATATGTTTTATAATGGCTTAAATCATATGTCAAAAACTATGCTTGATACAACTGCAGGAGAAAAAATCATGTGAAAGCCCATAGAAGATGTCAAGAAACTACTGGATGATATCCAAGAGAACCATGCCCAATGGCATGTTGAAAGAACCACCACCAAGAAGGTGAATGCTATAGAAGAGAGCCAAACATTAATTTTGGTTAAGTTTGCAGGTAAACCAGAGCCTAACCCGCTTGAAGAAGTTAAAATGGTAAGAAGCAACGAAGAGAATGCCGAGGTGGTTGATACAAGTCGTGTGCCAGAGTATAACTATACCATTGCAGATTTTGTCAAGATGATATCCATGAAGTATCCACTACCGAGGTAACTAATGATGAAGCATACAATGTCTTTGTTGAACAAGTGGCAACCAAGGTACGTGAACTTGATGATGAAAGGAAAAAATCTATACAACAAAAGTTGCCATCTAAGCAAGAGGATGCTTTTGAACCTACAATAGAGATTGAGATAGGATTGAATAAATTCTGTGTTTTATGTGATCTAGGGGCAATTGTTTCCACTATCCCCAAATATGTTTATGATAGTCTCAATCTCGGTCCTTATGCTAATTCCGAGATTATATTGAATATGGCTAACTCTACTTTTACTCAGGCAGTAGGCATTAAGTATGGAGTTATAGTTGAAATTAATGATTGCCCTGTCATGATTGATCGTGTGATAGTAGATATGCCCGAGAACGTAATTGCTCTTATAATTCTTGATAGACCTTTTCTAACAACTATCAAAGGTGATAAATGTGTTTTAGGGGAATGTACGATTTGATTTACCCGCTAAATATCCATTTGTGAGACATTTCCCCATGAAAAAGAAAATAAAGACCTACACAGGAGGTGGCATCATTTTGAATGCTAGAAGCTATGGTCTCGGTGTCCTTGCACCACCTTGATCATCACTACGATCCAGTTAAACAACCGAAAACAAGCGCTTCGTGGGAGGCAACCCACTCAAATAAAGTAGACATGTAAGTTTTTATTTTTGTTTCAATAAAAGAGTGATTGAAGTTCCTTGGGAAGAGGCAAGTTTTGAATAGTTGTTCTAATGAAGGCTTTGCTATGTGCAGAATGAATTATATGTTGAATTGATATTTGGATGCCTAGAAATATGTTTATGTATTGTTTCGGAACTAAACCCGCAGGAAAACAAAGAAAAGGAGAAGTTTCGGAAGAAACAGATCAAAAGACGGCCTTTAAAACGACCGGAGCGGTTGTTTGGGCGGTCGTATGACCTGCTGGAGGTTCCAAGGCAAAACAACCAGAGACACCAGATTGAACAATGGTGTTTCAGACGAGCGTGAGCGCTCGTTTCGACGGTCATTTCATTTCTTTGCATAAAATGAAGAAGGGTCCAGAGCGTTCGACGACGTTTCAAACGGGCGCACGCGCCCGTCCGAGCGGTCGTTTGACATCTTCGACTAGAAGAAGAAAACGAACATAATGGAAGACGGCGTTCAAAATGGACACTCCCGCTCGTTTTCGCGGTCGTTTCATCTATGCATAGATGCAGGTAAGTCATTAGGTTGAACGACGGCGTTCCATGCGGGCGCTTGCCCCTGTATGAGCAATCGTTTCGACTCCTGGCTGCCATAATAAGCCCGAGGAAGAAGGTAAATCTATTCCACCTCTCTCTCTTTTCTTCTTCTTCTTCTTCCTCCAAACCCTAGCAAAACTTCGCCTGATCTGTCTACTCGCTCGGGTTCAGTTCAAATCCTTCTGTGTGATCGATTTACGATACGTTTCTTCTTTGATCCCCAAGTTATTTTTTGCGAATCCATGCTCTACATGCCTAGCATTGCGATGACTAGGAGATGTATATTTTGATCCAAATTTGAGTTTGGGTTGGATTCATTGATGTTTTTAGAGGAGTATGATGTAGTAACTACCATAGGATCATTATTGTTTAATTGTATTGTACTAAAAAATTATTTTGTAGCATTAAAAGTCCTGCCATATGTTATTTCTATTATGTTATCACTAACTCATTGCAGGCATGTGGAGAAGTTTCTGAGGTGAAGGATGAGAACATGCTAGTTCTCGGGAAAGCAGCAAACCTTAACGCCAGTTATTTACCCAACCTAGGGGCAATACTTTTTCTCCACCTCGCGTATCGAGCAAGTCATGAACAAGGAGATATTGTGTGTGGAGGAGTGATGACCATGTTGGCCAACTCCCTTGGTCTCAGTTACAATCACCTTTGCCCCATTGTCGGTAATACCCTTGTTAATATTCGTGTTCTCACTACCGTTGGAATGGTAGTAGTTCATAATGGCCATCATTGCATTAGAATTTTTGGAGTGGATTATTGTTTCCTACACCTATGCCTAACCATTTTTCCATCGAGCATGGACAATTGCATTATGTTGCATAGGAAGGAGATACAGTTTTTGACCAAGAAGGGCCATAAACAGAACAAGTAGATGAAGAATAACTCACCACCGACGAAGAGGAGCATCATCCCCAAGAGCAGCAACAACAAAGACTACTCCACCAATGCGGACCTCAACATCCTCCAAGGATTTATTAATGACATGGGCAACTTCATCACATCTCTTCGAGCCACGTGCGCTACATGAACATGAACTTCTCCAACTGGAGCCATGATTGGGCTCCTGACCAACTGCCGCAATGATCCCGCCAGTTTGGGCTTGCAAAAGCCTAAACTTGGGAGAGACCATCACCACTTCTACATCAAGATGTGGCAATATTTGAATAAATTGTAATGAGTTTGTACTTAAGCTTGAGGAGCTTCAAAACACTTGTGTTGGTTTGTTCCAACACTTTGCTTTTATTTGATTTTGCTTTTGATGTTTATTTTTGCCTTTGCGATTTTTTGGTTGCAGGTTAATTTTCAAGAACCCGAAAAAATAGAATAAGCTTTGCTTTTGCTTGCTATGTATTTAGCCCCTTGGAGTTCGTTAGCATTTTGTTTTCAGAGGAGTTTATCTACACCAGACAACAAGGAATGAAAGAGTAAGGAAGACAAGTGTGTGAATTCGGAACCGTGAAGGTTTATGTCCTATGACCCCCATCTTTTGCTCTTGGAATAATTAGAGTAGATGTAGTAGTAGTATATGTGTGATATGTGTAGATAGGAGTAAGTCTTGATAGTTGAGACAAAGGTTTTTTTAGTAGCCGAAATAATTTTGTAGCCTTTGTTATGTTCAATTTAGACAACCATGACTTGTTGTGGGACTGTTTTTAAATGAAATGATACTAACCAAGAATAACTATGCACAAGAGAAAGTCTTTCAAGACTTGGGAGTTTAGAAAAATTGTAGTGGAAGTGATGTTTCAAATGCTCAACCCCATGTTGTTAATTCTAATAGACTTAATAACACTTGTGGATTAAATTCTCTAGAGGAACTTAGTTGATGGGTGAATGAGATTATGCCAAAAAATTGTGTTGTATCTCTTACATGGTGCTTCAGCTCCTTGCTGGTGCCATGGCCCAACAACTCTATGCACGTGTACGTGTGTAAATGTGGCTTCGTCACCATTCTTGATGTTATGCTGAGGACTCCGCTAGCCAATGAATGATCCACCAAGTGCGATAGCTTGGATTTCGGCTATGAGTTTGTTAACATACGTTGTGGCAACGCTACAAATGCATATTGTTCGGCTTTCTCTTGAATGGGTGTGTATGTGGTAAATAAAGGGGACTGGTCAAAAAGAGCTCGAAAGAGACATATTGCTAAGGTCCATAGTTCCCAAACATTAATTCACAACGAAAACCTATGCATGGTCACTTATTTGCCATAATCCCTTCACGTGACAATCAAAGCTCCAGCAAACAATGCTTGAAATGAAGTGCTTGAGATCCTCGAGGAGGAAATAATTATGTGTGTGCTTATGAACGCTTGAGCATAATATTTTACTACATGCCTTCTACTCCCTAACTTATGTTTTTATGGCTCTATCAAAAGAAAACTCTTCCGTGCATTCCTGGCAAGCAAGTGTTGTCTAGAATAAATAGAATAGAGTGTTGCAAAGTTGTTTTATCTAGTAGATCAAGAACTTCGTGTTGATTATCTTTGCTTCACTAACACTTGCACTATAACCATGCCACTGGTACATCTATATATGCTAAGTAGTCAGGTCAAGAAGCGGAGGGCTATCTTGGCGTACCGATCATAAGTGAAGCAACACCTTCTCGTTATTTTGTTTAAAAAATTGAGTTCCTTATGATTCAGATTTCTCTTTATGTTGCTCGAGGACGATCAAGTTTAAGCGTGGGGGAGTTGATGAGTGATATTTTTACACTCATTTCACCTTTGTTTAAACTGAGATATTTCATTTAAAAAGAGATATTCACTCTAATATTGCTACTAGTGAGTAATGAATGCAAAGGATTCCACAAATTCTCTCTTCAATGTTTTCCACATGAAATGGGCTAAAAAGGGAAGAAATCACGTGTGGAAATGGGAAGGAAGGAAAATGGAGGAAGAAGAATCAACAACATGCGTCTACGCGAAGACAAAGCAAAATACAATGTTCCATACGGGCGCCCACGCCTGTATGAGCGCCCTTTTTTGCATGGGTTTCAAGGTAGATCATCCACCTGAACAACTTTTATAAAGGGGAACCCATCGAAATGTGAGCAGAACGATAGCACCGGGAGCGACGAGCAGAGAAGCCAGAACCTCTTCATCATCCTCATCCACAAACCCTAGCCGCCACCATTTCCATCTCCACCACCATAGTGCTCTTGTATCTAGTTCATACTTGTAATGGTGCATTGCACAAGGCATCCATTATAAGACATATTGCAATTAATCAATCTCAAGATGTGTTCTTCAATGTTTTCTTCTAGCGTTCTGATCTCCATGTGTGAGTAGTTTGGTAAGGTATGGGTTGAGGCATGAGCCTTACAACACAAGGTATTTCTTGAGGGGATCAATGGAAGACTTTGGCATAACGTCCCATATGTGTGAAATAAAATTGTTTCATGAAGATGTCTCTTGTCCTGTCCGCGATCTTCATCCCTGCAGGTACCCCAGATCATGTAGATCGAGTACCAGTGAGGCTAAGAGCAAGGAGACCGTGAAGTGTTATACCGAAGACCGGTGAAATTAAGGTTCAATAGGGTAACATGGATCATATCCTTGGGGATAAATGAAGTGTAGGATTTAAACACGCAAAGCTTTTGTCTGATTTCATTATCTTATTTATCGAGGCAACCTCGTGATGGATAGGGCCTATGGTAGCACAACTGATTCTTGATGCAAGACTTGTGCCGGTCAAGATGTTATTTGAACACATCCCCCACTTCGATCTAAAACAAGCACATCTCGTGGGTGACTTCCCAAGCACAAATTAATATCCTATTTGATCCCAACAAAAATACAAGGTTGTAAGCATTAAGACGTCATACCAGTACCTCTTTTTATTATAAGTGTTTGAATCACTATTTGCTTGTTGATCTGGTTAAAAGCTAGATTTGACACTTTGACAAAAGCTTGCTAGAGACAATCGCTTCAAGGGAATATTCCTCTCATATTCGATAACCCAGGGTCACCTCTTGGGAAATAGGTGCGACATACTCTTTTCTGTTCCAATAGTGGATCAATAAAAGGAGGTATCACTATAGTGGGGGGACACCCTTGTGTCTTCACGTTGCCACGCGATGGGTCGCTAGGACTGTCGTCATCACTTGATATGATAAGGCATGGTTGTCATGGATGTCATCGCCCTCCTATAGAGGCCCTATTCCACCGTCATCCTTTTTCATCCAATCAGTCTCGTCCGGACAGGGAGGGGACGAGTATGCCCACCACCACCCATCGCCATAATGGCGGTTGAGATCATACACATGGTTGGCCACCTGCCCTGGAGACTTGTGGAAATGAGATCACGAGCAGTGGATCCGTGAGGTTCGTTTATGGAGCCCCCAGACAAGTAGTGTAGTAGGGGTCGTTGGGGCCCGACCACGGCTTGCTCGGGGTCGTTGTAGGTGGGGACCCGGGCCCTGATCACGGCCCTCTTGGGCAACACGCGTGGGGGGGGGGGTCTCTCCCACATCGTCGACAAGGTCCTTCTGAAATACCTAGCATGTGGATTGTAGTTTCTATTAAAATGAATCACCTAATGGTTTATGGCATGCCTATGTATCGTGATATATGTTATCTGCAGGTAAGACTGTAATCTGAATATGCGTTCTTATTTTTGGCCTCGATCTGGTTTCAAATATTTTCCTATGACTACGGACAGTTGTGGCAGCCGTCCAACATAAGACTATAATTTGAATATACTTTTCATTAAGGTGACTCTGATACCTTTTCTTTTACTACCATTAGTCTGAAGATTTTTGATGTTTCATCTACTCCCTCTATAAACAAATATAAGAGCGTTTAGATCACTAAAGTAGTGATCCATACACTCTTGTATTTCTTTACTGAGGGAGTACCTAACATACCACTCAGTAAAGTGTGGTCAAGTTTCTACACGATTCTTCAAAGCCTCCTCCATCTACGATTTGGTTTTGATGTTTAGGGATGATATTTTTATGAGTGAGTGCTTTCAACGTGTTAATATGAAACCATCATGCACCCAGGTTTTGTTGCGTCGCAAGGTGATGGAGTAAGGGCATCTCCAACACCGACCCTCAAATCACACGCATACGTCCGAACTACGCGGTCGTGTGGTCTGGACCCTTAAAGTCATCCAACGCGGGCCTGTATCGGTCCGCTTAGGGCCCCAGACGCATTTCCCCCCACAAACCAATGACAAAGTGTCGTGCTTTCATCACGTCAGATGTCTTCATGAGAGAACAATGTTGTGAGGCCATCGCTCCTAGGTGATCGCTTGAACGGGGTTGATCGGGAACGAAATACGCGAGTTTACCCAGGTTCGGCCCCTCAAAGTGGAGGTAAAGACCTACTCCTTCTTGATTGATATTTATGATGATCTCAATTACAAGGTATTGCTTTTGCTACCTAGCTCTCAAGGGTTTCTAACTTTGTCTTTACGTCCTAGGAACCCCCCTTTATATAACTGGTTGAGTCCCTAAGTTATAGATGAATCTGGGTCATACTCTTAATCCGTGTCCTAGTCAAACTCACAATAATCTTATTCCTCAAGGCAGGCAAACTTCCTTGGGCCTCTTCCAGAGCCAGCCCACAAGCTCATCTCAGAGCTGACCGAGACTTTGCCGGGTCTTGTTCCCGCCTTCTGGTTTCTCCAATGAAGCTCTTCTGTGACCCGGGAATAGCATGGCTCTTGGAGCTTATCAGCTCACAAGGTCGGGTCATGCTATTGTCGGGTCTCATCTGTGGGGAACATCCCCAACATTAGCCCCAAGTTTATTCTTGGATTTATCCATGTTAAACTCAATCCTTCTCACCTTTGTCACTTCTTCTTCATTGAATGTCGTGGTTGGGTCTCTGTCAGGACCCAGTTGTTGTCGGGTCTCATGATTCCTTCCACACTTAGCAATTTTGAGCAACGCATCATGGCATCACCTTAATTGTGATGATGTGTGATCATGAACTCATAACGAATCTTTTAGATGGATATGTCAAATCTTGTCAGTCGCAAAAATTGAGGCACCTTTTAAGCAGAAATTACTGCGCTGCCTCGGAGTTCCTCTGCGCCACTTCGATTTTTACCTTGCTTATAAATAGGCCGACAGGGGCCCCTAGATCCATTTTTACCCTTCCTCCTCAAGCTCTTCTTCCTCCTCTCGCTCATCTCGTCTCTCACACCTCGAGTTCTCCAACTCCAGCCACCGACGAGGACTACTTCACCGTCGCCGCAGCCAGACCCGCCGGACTCTGTCGCGATCGCGTCCACAACGGCCGATAGCTTCAACCTTACCGTTGTAGATCAATAAATCTCCACCACTCTTGAAGCTTCTCGTAGTTCATCCATAGTTCTTCGCTAGTTCATCCAGGAAATGGCCACACTTCTATCGTAGATCTATTGACCATTATGTGTCATAGTAACACCGCAACCAATTTTCCTTTGCACTTAATCCCCTTTGCAACATAAGAGATCTTCTTTGTAGCAATCCGTCGGTTCATGATGCACACGATCACCTATGGGGCCACGGGTCCCTTTGTGGTTCGTCGGTGGTGAGGTCACGTTTTACAAAGAGCAGAGATGGTGAGATAGCACGACGACGAGACGCTGGTGTTTTACCCAGGTTCGGGCCGCTGGGAAGCGTAAAACCCTACTCCTGCTTTGGTGGATTGATCGGGGGAACACGAAGCACACGTAGTGCTCAAACCCGACAAGGTTGCCTTCGGGGGAGCTACGACGCGAGTACTAGTGTCCGAAGGTCCGAATCTTTAGCTAGGTTGCCTTGGGCCTCCTTTTATAGCCCAAGGGGCGACCACAGTGGCAAAACATACATTATCTAGTGATTAGATAGCCAACAGTGCTATCATACCTAACTCTGGCATTTAGGACAAAATTCCATAAATGCTAGCCTAGGTGGCGTGCGGGGATGCATCCCCGGCAAGCTCTTACCACCGCTTTGGCTAACTATTGCTTAGTATCGTGACACGCCTCTGGACGAGTGTCAAACATGCATAATCTGCCTCCCAGCGAGTCGCCATGTACTTAGCAAGAGCCACTTAGCCACCTGAGGGCTCGACACCGCATCGATGAATGACTGGTGTTGCGATGCGGTGGAGCGGTGGCCGATCGGCTCGCGCCTGCCGGGGGATGGCTTGCCGGGTCTTCCTAAAGATGTGTGCGCCTCAGTCCCCGGCAGGCACCGGGGACGTGAATGGCGCGGTTCGGGCCAGTTCTGGGCCGTTGCATCGACCTTACCGGCGTTGCTTAGCCAGCGTAGGCTGCTTCTGCCAGAATCTTGGTCTTGAATGCTGGTTTCGTCTTCTTGATGTGCTCCTTGATCTTACGTAGAGCGGCTTCTCTGGTTTGGACTGGTCTTGACTGTATTTATGTTGATGGGTTTTGCTACTACTGCCTGTGCATAAGTCAGGGGCACTGGGTACCCCAGTCCTTGTGCACCGACAGGAGCCCCCGGGTCTGGCCCAAATGCGCTCGCCCAGCGCCGTTGGGTCAGGCCCAAAATTTATGCACAGGCGCGCAATATGAGGGAGTAACTGCCGACTTTCAAGCCAGCACTTACTTGCTACCTCAGGCCGTTTTCGCCACGCGCGCCGCATGCATTGCGGGGAGTTTGCGGTGGATGCGCATGTCTCAAAGGCGTGGGAGTGGCAGAAACTGCAGCGCCAGGGATTGGAGAAATGGGGCGGTTACCTATTCGCCCGTGATCATGGGTAGAGGGATTGGTGGAGATGGGCGGCCGCCTTGGAGCGGAGGAGAGCCAGCCCTCGTGCCCTTCCCTATAAATTGGGGGGTCACAACGGGCGATGCTCATCCATTCCCTTCTCCTACTCAATCTCAGGTTCACATAGCTTGCCCTTCTTCTCCGGTCGTCGGGCCGTCCCTTCCCTCTTGATGGGGCCAGGTTGGGCTTCTACTTAGGCACTCCTTTCGTCCTTTCTCCTTTTTGTAGATTGTTCCTAGGCAAAGTCAAATAAAGAGTTATTTCTGGGGCGTCCTCTAATGTATCTCTATACATTTTGTACCGAAAATGAATGAAAGAATGTTGTTTCGCTTCCTTAAGTACTATCCCTTTCTCCTCTTGTTTATACTGCATCAGCATGTTTGTCCTTGCCGCACGAAACTATTTGCCGGGTTAGTACTAACCGCGAGCGCCAAGGGGGAGCGAGCCCCCGGCAGCAGGCTGGTATCATTCTCCGGCAAGGCTCCTTGTCGGTATCGGCGCAGCCCCCCAGAGCTGATAAGCGACAGGAGCTGGGGAACGGCTCGTCCCGACAAGGGCTTCCATTGCGTGAAGGACTCCATTGTACATAGTCAAATAAGGATAGCAAAGGTTTCCTTAAGGGAGCAAATGGCACTGAACTTGGGATATGTGATTAGACTTATCTTTCCAGGCAGTTGATAACCCACAAGTATAGGGGATCACAACAGTTTTCAAGGGTAGAGTATTCAACCCAAATTTATAGATTCAACACAAGGGGAGCCAAAGAATACTTGAGAGTATTAGCAGTTGAGTTGTCAATTCAACCACACCTGGAGATTAAATATCTGCATCAAACTAATCAGTAGCATAGTAATATGATAGTTTGATAGCAGTAGTGATAGTAACAGTAGCGGTAACAGTAGTAGCAGTAGTTTTGTAGTAGTTGGAATAGCAGCAGCAACAATAGTAACTTAGCAAGAACAATAGGTGGAAAGCTCGTAGGCACTGGATGGGTAACTCGTTGGATGATATTCGTCATGTAACAGTCATAACCTAGGGCGACGTAGAACTAGCTCCAGTTCATCATCGTAATGTAGGCATGTATTCCGTAAATAGTCATACGTGCTTATGGAAAAGAACTTGCATGACATCTTTTGTCCTACCCTCCCATGGCAGCGGGGTCCATAAGGAAACTAAGGGATATTAAGGCCTCCTTTTAATAGAGAACCGGAACAAAGCATTAACACATGGTGAATACATGAACTCCTCAAACTACGGTCATCACCACGAAGTATCCCAAATATTGTCACTATGGGGTTGACGGATCATAACACGTAATAGGTGCATATGACTAGGCAAGATCGGATCAAGAACATAGATATAGAGATGATAACATAAACGGTTCAGATCTGAAATCATGGCACTCGGGACCTAGTGACAAGCATTAGGCATAGCAAAGTCATAGCAACATCAATCTCAGAACATAATGGATACTAGGGATCAAGCCCTAACAAAACTAACTCGATTACATGATGAATCTCATCCAACTCCTCACCGACTGTCGGGGTAAACAGACAGGGGTGTTCATTTCCCCCCTGACTCGTGCCCGGACAGACGGCCACCGGCGCCCGGCAGCCACAACCTGCGCAGGCGGTGGAGCAGAAAACCCTGACAGCAATCAAGAACAAGACTCCAGCAAGCTCAACGCGGCAACCCAAGCCTAGGCTGTGATGCACCAAGCACGTCCCCGACGCTTGCTGGGGGCCGAGACGAATGCACCTTCCAGAAGACCCGGCAAGCCACTCCCCGGCAGGCACGAGCCAACCAGCCACCGCTCCACCGCATCACTACGGCTGTCACTTATCGATGCGGTGTCGAGCCTTCAGGCGGCTAATCAGCTCTCGCTAAGCACGTGGCGGCACTCCGGAAGGCAAGTTACACCCGGTTGACACCCACCCTGCAGCATGTCAAGATCTCAAGAAGCAACCGGCCAAGCGGTGGCAGAGGCTTGCCGGGGATGCACCCCCAAGCGCCACCTGGGCAGGTAATCATGGCATTTTGTCCTAAATGCCAGAGTTAGGTACGATAGCTCTGCTTAGCTATCTAATCAATAGATAATATCTGTTTTGCCACTGTGGTAACCCCTTGCACTATAAAAGGAGGCCCAAGGCAACCTAGCTCAAGGTTGGCAACTCGAACCACCGAACGCTTGTACTCGCATAGCTGCTCTCCCCGGCAGCAGTCCTTGCCGGGGTCAGGCGCCCTGCGTTCTTCGTGTTCCTCCAATCAATCCACCAAAAAGCAGGAGTAGGGTTTTATGCTTAGCAGCGGCCCGAACCTGGGTAAAATGCCTGACCCTTGATCGTTGCGCCGTCTCATGATCTCCGCTCTTTGTGCAACGTGACCCCCCTTGCCGAACCACAAGGGGCCTCTGGTCCCATAGGTGATCATGAGCATCCATGCACCGACATCTTTGGTGCGCCAGGTAGGGGGCGTGCATCATTTGCGCGAACCGAGTTCGTGAATGGCGGATCGGTCTTCATTGTCATCTTCTTCAACAATGGCTCCAAAGAAGAAATCCAGCATGGCCGCGCGTCTTTCCACTTCAAGGACCCCCACACGCAGCCACGAGCGCGGCGGGTGGCGCGGCGGCCGCAGGTGGGGAAGACGCCGTAAGCAACACGGCCGCCGCAGGTGCCACCGTCACGTTCTTCATGCCCGAGACCGGAGCAGAGAACGCCGGAAAGAAATGGGTCCTCTCGACCCCAAAGAGATATGACGCGATCCAGCAGGTTAAGAGGAGAAAGAGGTACCTGGCCATGTCCTTCTTCCTCCCCCTTTCCCGCCTATGGTTAGCTCTGCGCAGGCGGCGACGTTGTCAGTGTCGATAAACCTGCATAAGGTTCAGTCTTGCATTTGTCCTACCAAAGGACGAATCCTGAACCAAATGCTAGAGTATATCCGCTGGTAGATGCTCCTGGCAGGCGAACCGCGGCAAGGCCCCATACACCCCTCGCGGGACGCCATGGGGCCGTTGGGCGCAAAGATAAAGGAGGAAGAAGTGGCCATACCGGCTTCCTTTTCCATTCTCGAATCCATCATGAATATCGCATCGACCCGGCAAGCTCTTGCTGCGGACCGTATGCAAGACTAACGGATCTTCAAGTGTCCCCATTTTTGTTCTTCTCTATGTTCCTTCTCTTTCAGGGCTGCGGTGAGAAGATGCT
This sequence comes from Elymus sibiricus, assembly GCA_039707655.1. Classification (NCBI taxonomy): domain Eukaryota; kingdom Viridiplantae; phylum Streptophyta; class Magnoliopsida; order Poales; family Poaceae; genus Elymus; species Elymus sibiricus. The sequence continues at coordinate 279,800,291 of CM077665.1, forward strand.
TGCGCACATACCATAGGGAGCACTAGAGAAAGAAGACACCTGAGTGACATGAAAGACCAAAAGCTAAGTTGACTCAATAAGTCAATTTCCATTAAGACATACGTTTATATACCCTTTCGTTGAACCAAAAGGTTTCGTATGCCAAACCTTGCGTGTGACCGAAACCTTACTGTGTTCGTTCGCGCCCGTGTTTTGTTTCGAGCCTGCTCAATGAAACACGAGGCAGCGTCAACACTACCAAAGGAAAAACCCGCTGGCGCCGTGTTTTTGCCAGCAGAAAGCTAAGGACCTGTTCCTCAAAGCAGTTCGTGGCAGCACGACGTTGGTGGGTAACTGGAGACGCGCAATGGTGAATATAATACGAACGTCGGAAGGGAAAAGAAGGGCATAGTATACGATTACATAAAAACATCAGTTCAACAAATGATGAAATAAAGCACGTTCACACCCTAATACGAGATACCTATTGTGTATTAAGTACAGGGCAACATGGCGATAAGGAAGGCATAAAGCTAACTCCGGTGACTCCCCTGGGTCCTTGAAACTTTAAGGATCCTGTCGGCGAGAGGACCGGCCTTCTTCGTGGCGGCCGAGGTGTCGGCACCCGATGGCAGCTTCTTGAAACCATCGGAAAGATCGAGCTCCAGGTGGAAGAAGGCGAGGTTGCTCAAGACCAAGAAGAGGGCATCACGCACTAGCTTCCGGGATTCATCAGCAAAGGAGGCGGCCCTGTCCTCCTCATACGTCTTCAGCCCCTCGATCAGGCCGTCGAAGAAGAGTGTCAGCTTGACGCTTGGAACCTCGTGTTTGCTGACAGATTAAGCCCAGCTCTTCATGTCCATCTTGGCAATCTGGGCAGTGAGGCGCTCAGCGATATCGACCATGCTCTTGATCCAAAGGTCGCGCTGTTCAACCAAGTTTTCCAGTTTCTCTTCGGCGTCTTTTTGAAGGGTCTGCGCACGGGTCACATCTGTCAGCAGCAGTTTCTCACGAGCCCCGGCTGATTCGAGGTCACTTTCCAAGGAGGCAAGCCTGGATTTCATTTCGGAGATGGTGCCGTTAGCAGCATCGAGGTCCTGGCCCTTGGAGGAAAGCTGTGATTGCACTTCTTCCAGAGTGGCCGCTGCCTTTCACGCCTCCTCTTTGGGGGCCTCGACCTCCCTGGCGCTCCCGGCAAGATCCTCTGTCAGCTTGGTCAGTTGGGCTTCAAATTTGGCCTTAGCAGCAGATGCGGCAGCTAGCTCGTCAGTCACCTCCTTCAGCCGAGCAGCAGACTCCATGGATAACACGTCAAGAGCAGTCTTGTGGCCATCTTCCAGCTCCTTGGTACGCTGCCGGACGCGGTTCTCCAGCTCCTCATCCTTGGCGTGAAGAGTAGCCTCGAGGTTCTCTTCCCAGAGGGAAATGCCCTCCTCTCTGACGTCCAGTAGCGCTTCGCGCTCCGTCAGGCAAACCTTCCAGGCAGCGACATCTTCGTTTGCCTTGGACAACGTTTCATGCTGCCTCTTGAGAGAATGGATCTGACGGTTGTACTAGTCCCGCAGCTCGTTTCCTTTGCTCCTGAATTGCTGGTTCACGAGCTCGGCTGAGTCACGCTGCTCTTGTGCCGCCTGCCATTGGAGGTTGTACCTGCTCTGCACATCCTTAAGCCCTGCTGCTATGGACTCCAAGAAAGCCAAATCCTTGGCAGCGTCAGCAGTGATATGAGTCCCTTCGATCCTCTGGGATAGTGGCTCCAGAATCTTCTTAATCTCTTCGTCAAGGTCTACACCCGCTGAGAAGGGCGAGCCAGGGGCTGTGTGGCTTAGCGGAGCAGTGATCAGCACCAGATGGCTCTGTGGGGACTGTAGGGCCGACGCCAAGGGATAACTGGACGAGGAAGGCTTCATGGTTTGGAGAGGAATCTTCTCTTCGACCACTGGTCCCGGGCAAGGCAGAATACCGGGGATTTGTTCAGTCCCTTCTAAAGGACCCTGGATATCCCCGGCAGCCGGACCATGTGCTTCAACGGCAGCAATCTTCATTGCTTCCTCGGCAGCATCCTTCCCAATACCAGCAACCTCCTCCAACAGTTCGGGCTCTTCAAAAAGCGGGACTGCGAAATAGAGCAACAAAGGAAAAGTTTGGAAATCAAGAATCAATAAAGCATACAAACAAAAGATACAGGAGAAACGAGAGCACCGGCAAGAGGGATACCCGAGGGAGACTGCTGCGGAGGACCACTCCTCCCCCGGCAATGTCAGTTGCCGGCGTACGGTCTGTTGCCGTCCCTTCGGCAATGACCCTAGCACGGGAAGGATCCTCAGTGGAGGCCCTTGCCGGCGAATTCTCCCCGCGGGCAATGGTTGACGGGGAATGTTGGAGAGGAGGTTCCTCTTGACGAGCCTACCTCTGATCTTCCTCTCCCATTTCCCTGGCGGGTGAAGGGAGGCGTCCTTCCTCATCTCCGCCAGCAGATGAGGCCTGCACTCGAGCTTCACGAGGAGGACTGGGCTGGGAGCTAGACACGGGATTCTCTCCCACGTCTCCCGCAGAGCCTCCGCCTGCCGCGGATTTGACCCTCTTAACTCTGTGCACGAGGGCCTCCTCATCTTCATCCCTGCCAAGATCGACCATACAAGATCAGTCAGGAAGATTAAAAATCAAGGGCCTTTTGACGGAAGCTGAGATCAGCTAAACTCACTCCGAGGCTAGGAGCATTGAGCCCAGCTCGTACGACGCGGGCGGTGGAGTCACCCGGCCCCTCTTCAGAGATGGAGGGGCAGGGCTTGACGGAGCGGTAGGGACTGCCGGTAAAGGCGAGCTTGGCGGAGGAGTTAGACTCGATGGGGGGCTGGGATCCACCCCCTGCACTTTCCGTCGCTTGGAGGGGGATGCCTTGGTCTGAGCAAGTTGCGAGGACTGGCGACGTGCTACTCCATGCTCACCGCCCTTGGCTGTTGTCCTCTTCACCTTCGAGGAACTTCGCGAAGACGCGGAGGCCGTCGACTCCCGATTGGTGCGTAGACGAGGGTGGCGACCCGGCTTCGGAGCTTGGGGTCCCTCTTCAAGCCCCTCCTCTACCACCTCCGGGTCCTTCGCCCCTTCCGCCTCACCTTCCACCTGGGCCCCTATTGCCGCGGTTTGGGAACCACTAGCCCCGACAAGCTCCAACCCGGCAGACTCCTCCGGAACAAGGTTTTCGCCCTCCTCATCAGAAGAGCCGCCATCCCCAGGCTCCTGTTCTCCTTCAGAAGCCGCTCCCCCGGCGGACCTGACAGCCTTGTCCTCCGCGATTCGTCTGGAGATAAAGGCCCTCTGTGCCTCCCTGGTCGGCGCGGTCAAGTTATCGTCCGGTTTGATAGCCCTTTCCTCCAAGGTAGAGGTCCACTCCATCTCGCTCTCCAAGGTGGGCAGCTCCCAGTCGGACTTAACGCCGAAGGCATCACATTCCGGCATCCATTGAAGAATCTGATTCCTGGCTAAATTACGATGTAGCGGGATAACTTTCTCTGGCAGGCGATGTGTCCCGAAACGGCCAAACAACTGATCACACAGCCAGCCATGGCCGTAAGCTGTCAGGTTGTTAGTAGGACCAGGATACAGGCGCATCCAATTGGAGGGACCATTGAACTCCTAAGCAAACCGGTGTCTCTTTTGCAAAGGAGCAATGCGGCGGCGGAGGAAGTCTGCCCCCACCTGTTCAATGGTCAATCCGGCAGCCTTGAGGCGGATGATCCTCTTCAGTGTCAAGCGGACTTTGCTATCAGATAGGCCAGGCTTCCCCCAGTCGCTGCCGCGCGTGACGCATTCAGTCCGCGCCCAGCAAAACTCGGGGGCCTTGTTGTCCTTGATCCAACACCAGTCACCCCTCCATTCTTCCCACTTCCCACGCAGATTTCCGGAAAGGTACTCCTTCTTATCCCGGGGGATCCAGCTTATATTTCCAGAGCAGTGGGATTTATCCTTGATCCGGGGAAGGAAGAAGTGCTTGAACAAGTCCACTTTGGGGGCAACCCCGACGAAGTTCTCACACAGATGGGAAAATATCGCCATGCAAGACATCGCATTGGGTGTGAAATCCAAAAGATGAAATCCGTATGTCGCCATCATGGCACAGAAGAAATCAGAGAAGGGGGGAACAAGGCCGCAGAAAAAGTATGCACAGAAGAAGTGGTACGAATCTGAGGGCTTCTTCTCCTTGGGGTTGTCTGGCAGAACTTGCGGTGCTCCATGCCCCTTTGTCAGCCGCCCCCACATATAGGCGTACCTCTCGATCAGAGTATTGCCGTCCAGGCTTGACAGAGAGATAACTACATCTCCCTGACGTCGCCTCTCGAGCTCTTCCGCTTTCCTCCTCCGTTCCTCAGCCGCCGGGTCAGTGGATGTGGCCGCCTGCTTCCCCTTGTTGCCCGCCTTCTTCTGCCCCATCTTGGAAGTCTTCAAGGGCGGCAGGTGGTCCGGCGACGCTTGATGGGATGGGAATGGTGGTGGAAGCGGTTTCTTGGCTTGAGGAGGAAGATGAAGGACGGAGAAAAGGATGCGAATGAGCAGCACCCCTGCGCGTTGTCCTTTTTTATCACGGGACTCGCACAAGGGCTGGCTCTTCGCTATCTTTTCGGAAAACTGCTGTTTTATTACTGGCAGTTCCTTTTATTCTCCAATGGCTCCAGTCCATGACCCCACGACCCGCGATAATTGCGCGGAGTGGACGTGGATGGAAAGGCAGAACCCCTTCACCGCGTGTCCGTGCACTTTTTGGGGCCTTACCCAACGTGCCAAGCGACACGTATGGCTTAGGCCCGGGGGCTTCTGTCGGGGTAAACAGATAGGGGTGTTCATTTTCCCCCTGACTCGTGCCCGGACAGACGGCCACCGGCGCCCGGCAGCCACAACCTGCACAGGCAGTGGAGCAGAAAACCCCGACAACAATCAAGACCAAGACTCCAGCAAGCTCAACGCGGCAACCCAAGCCTGGGCTGTGACGCGCCAAGCATGTCCCCGACGCTTGTCGGGGGCCGAGACGAATGCACCTTCCAGAAGACCCGGCAAGCCACTCCCTGGCAGGCACGAGCCAACCAGCCACCGCTCCACCGCATCACTACGGCTGTCACTTATCGATGCGGTGTCGAGCCTTCAGGCGGCTAATCAGCTCTCGCTAAGCACGTGGCGGCACTCCGGAAGGCAAGTTACGCCCGGTTGACACCCGCCCTGCAAAGTGTCAAGATCTCAAGCAGCAACCGGCCAAGCGGTGGTAGAGGCTTGCCGGGGATGCACCCCCAAGCGCCACCTAGGCAGGTAATCATGGCATTTTGTCCTAAATGCCAGAGTTAGGTACGATAGCTCTGCTTGGCTATCTAATGAATAGATAATGTCTGTTTTGCCACTGTGGTAACCCCTTGCACTATAAAAGGAGGCCCAAGGCAACCTAGCTCAAGTTTGGCAACTCGAACCCCGAACGCTTGTACTCGCATAGCCGCTCTCCCAGGCAGCAGTTCTTGCCGGGGTCAGGCGCCCTGCATTCTTCGTGTTCCTCCAATCAATGCACCAAAAAGCAGGAGTAGGGTTTTACGCTTAGCAGCGGCCCGATCCTGGGTAAAAAGCCTAACCCTTGATCGTTGCGCCGTCTCATGATCTCCGCTCTTCGTGCAACGTGACCCCCCTTGCCGAACCACAAGGGGCCTCTGGTCCCATAGGTGATCGTTAGCATCCGTGCACCGACACCGACCAGCAAGCCTACGAAGGAATTACTCACTCCCGGTGGGGAGCATCATGGAATTGGCGATGCAGAAAGGTTGGTGATGACGAAGATCGAAGATTCCGCTCTCCGGAGCCCCAAACGGGCTCCAGATCTGGCCTCCCGATGAAGAACAGGAGGTGGCGGTGGCTCCGTATCATGAAACGCGATAATTCTTTCTCCCTGATTTTTTTCTCCAAAATTAGGAATTTATAGTGGCGGAGTTAGGGCAAGTGCGGCCACGAGGTGGGCACAACCCACCAGGGCACGCCTAGAGGGACTGGCGCGCCCTGGTGGGTGATGCTCACCCGTCCCCCTCTTCGGTGTATTTTGGCTCCAATAATTCTCATTTATTATGAAATAAATCTCCAAAAAGTTTCCCTCCATTCCGAGAACTTTTATTTCTGCACATAAACAACACCATGGTAGTTCTGCTGAAAACAGCGTCAGTCCGGGTTAGTTCCATTCAAATCATGCAAATTAGAGTCCAAAACAAGGGCAAAAGAGTGAGGAAAAGTAGATACGTTGGAGACGTATCAACTCCCCCAAGCTTAAACCTTTGCTTGTCCTCAAGCAATTCAGTTGACAAACTGAAAGTGATAAAGAAAAACTTTTATGAACTCTTTTGTTCTTGTTTACATATATATGCTTAAGTAGCACCCTAGTTTTCAGCAAAGATTATGACTAACCATGTCAACAATAACTCTTAGAAATTATATTTACTCATATCAATAACATAAGCAACTAGCGAGCAATAATAAGATATCTCAAATGCCAACACTTTGTCAAAACAATCATGATACAATATGACAATAGTGGTATCTAGCTAGCCCTTTCTGAGACCGCAAAACATAAATGCAGAGCACCTCCAAAGTTCAAGTAGCGACTAAACATTGTAATTCATGGTAGAAAAGATCTAGTCATGCTGCATCCAACATCAACTATACACAATGCATGAGGATGACAATAATGCTCTCAGGTCTGGCGCTTATTTGAGAAGGTGATGGCTCAACATAAAAGTAATTAGATAGTCCCTTCGTAGAGGGAAGCATGGATTTGCAGCGGTGCCAGAGCTCAAAGTTTAAAACAGAGATAGAGATAATTTTGAGAGGTACACCCTTCCTGTCAACGTCACGACCAAGAGTTATGAATATCTTCCATGCTAAACAAATTAGCGGCGGTTCCCAAGCGATAAAAGTAAAGGTTTACTCCCCCTCCACCAACAATCACACTCCACGGCGAGCCGCATCCACGGGTACCGTCCAAACCAACAATATTCCTGGGGGAGTTTTGTTTAATTATTTTTGATATTTGATTTCGGGACTGGGAATCCCTATTACCGCCCCTCTCGTGTAAGGACAAGTGAATAAACACTCATCATGAGAATAACCCGCTTAGCATGGAAGATACTGACCGCCCCCTGTCGCTCCATGAGCGGCCCAGGCACACAAAACATATGTTCATTTGAAATTTTTAGAGGTGGCACATGCAAATTTACTTTGGAACGGCAGGGTAATACCACATATAGGTAGATATGGTGGACTCATCTGGCATAACTTGGTTTAAGGGTTTTGATGCACAAGCAGTATTTCCGCTTAGTACAGGCAAAGGCTAGCAAGTAGATTGAGAAGCGGCCAGCTAGAGAGCGAAAACGGTCATGAACATGCATTACATATAATCAACATTGAATACTAGCATGAGTAGGATATGGACACCATGAACATAAATATCATGAAGGCTATGTTGGTTTTGATTCAACTACATGCGTGAACATGTGCTAAGTCAAGCCACTTGAAACATTCAGAGGAGGATACCATATCATCATACCGCATCACAACCATTTTAATGCATGTTGACACCCAAGATAAATCATTATCCACTCCTAACTACTTAAGCATGGCATGAACAACTATAATCTCTAATGGTCATTGCAAACATGTTTGATCATAATGAGCTGAATCAAGGGATACTAGGTTAAACATATTTACAAAAACAAAAAAAAGTTGAGTTCATACCCGCTTTTCTCTGCCACAGCCAATTCATCAAATGTCGTCATTATTGCCTTTCACTTGCATGACCGAATGATAAGAAGATAATAATAGTGCAAGAGTGTCGTGGACTAAGCTGGAATCTGCAAACATTGTATTCAAGAGGAGAAGACAAAGTGACATGGGCTCTTTGTTAGATAAACGATAATGCAGATGAGAACCACTCAACGATTTCATTGTGGTCTTCTCCTAGGTACGACTCAAGTAAAAAGAAAAGAATTTCAGAGAAACACACTGAAATATTTTTGGAGTTTTGGTTTTTCTTGAAGAAAGCAAATTAAATAAGCAAAACAAAAACGAGAAAAACTATTTACACGGGAAAGCTCCCAACAAATAAAGACGAAGCGAGAAATCTTTTTGGGTTTTCTTTTGATGCAACAATTAAACTAAGCTAGAAAGAAAAACTAAAAAGAAGTGGGAAATATTTTTGGGTTTTCTCAAAGTTTTTCAAACACACAAGAAGAAAGCGAGAAAACAAATTAAGCATGGATAATACAATGAAAAAGTGTGAACACCGACAACTGGAATGAAATGTGTGACCATGAATGTAATGTCGGTGGAAATACGTACTCCCCAAGCTTAGGCTTTTGGCCTAGCTTGGTAATCACCATCCGTAGTAGCCATCCGGTCCCAAGTCATAGTGAGGCTGAGGCGGCACCTAAGCATCCCACCCCTGGGGCTCCTCCTCAGCAGCTGCTAGGTTGTTCCGGTAAGCTATAATGTCATCTGGCATAATCCTGTATCCGTTCCTGGCAATAGGATCAAACAAAGCAGGTGTAGGCAACAGAGTAACATCACATGTTTCCTTGCTAAATACTAGGTTATAATGAATATCACGTGGAGAGTCAGTTACACCAAGGAATTGGTGAGCCTGCAGTGACTTATGATCAAGGTAAACTCGGGATAAGAGATAATCATGTGGGCGAAATGGAATTCTAAAGTGGTCCGCTAAACGAGTAGCATAAATACCACCATGTATCTTTCCCTTAGTGTTGTTAAGATGTAAGCGTCGAGCAATAATAGTTCCCATACTAAAGGTGTGATCATCATAAAGTGCACGACGTAAAATAGCAAGGTCAGGAGCACTGAGTGCACCGACCTTCTCCCTAGCGGTTAAACACTTAGTGATGACCAAAGCGAAATAATGTACTGAGGGAAACTGCAAACTAGTAGCAGTGATGCTCGACACGCCTCTATCCTCACTCACGGTTAACGCGAGGAGAAAATCCTCAAACTCAGATGGCCTAGGTTCTCTCAAGTCTCCATCAGAAGGAATCAAGCATATATTACAAAAGTCGGTTAGCGACATTCTATTAGTTTCAGCATAAAGATTAAACTGCACTTCAGGAGGATTGTTTCTCCCTAGATAACTAAAGCTTTACACAAAGGAATTTGTAAGGATATCATATTGGTCACAATTAGCTGCGAGGAACTCGGTTAACCCGGTGTTTGCGATGAACTGAGCGAACTCTTGATGGAACCCGGCCTCCTCCATGAAGGCATCATGCGGCCATTCACACGGCCACACCTCCACCTTTCTTGGGGTGTGAACGTCATTGTCCGATGATTCGCCAATGACTCCCTTGGCATTTTTCTTAGAGGAAAACTTCCTAAAGATTTGCATTTTATTCCTATAAAAATTCTGAATTTTTTTAGTCCACCAAACATTTTGTCAACAAAACTTTGTAAGATTGTTAGCAACTACTCCTAAGCATGCATAGAGGCCATATTGAGCATTCAAACTACTTAGAACTCTATGAATTCAACATGCAAGCTCATCTACAGTAGCACAAAGAGTAGCTAATTACTCTAAAAATAACCCACTAAAACAATAACTAATTGGAGCAATGGAGGAGTCACATACCAAGTAGCAATCCCTCCAAAAAGTTTCAGAAACGGAGCTTCAAGCAAAGAGATCGAAATCCGCGGGTTTGAGAGCAAGAACACGAAAATGGTGGCTGTGGTGATTTTTTGCTGGAGGTAGGTGATGATGTGGGCTAAAGAGATAAGTGAGGGGGCCCACGTGGGGGCCACAACCCACCAGGGCGCGCCTGGTGGTGCTGGCGCGCCCTGGTGTCTTGTGGGCACCAGGTGCACCCCCTCTGGTGTTATTTGCACCAAAAATTCATAAATATTCGGAAAAAAATCGTGTTAAATTTTCAGGGCATTCTGAGAATTTTTATTTTTGGGTCATTTTTTATTGCACGGAGAAAACAGAAAACAGGATAAGCATGGCATTTTATTTTATTTAACAAACTAAAACAGAAAATAAAAGGTGGGAACAGATAGTTGTGCTTACTAGATTCCTCAACTTCATGCCTCTCAAAAATGATCCATTAATAAGGTTGATCAAGTCTTATTAACAACCACTTCCGATTAGCTTGAAACCGAAGAAGTTTCGTAAAACACTAAGTTACCTCAATGGGAATGTGCATATCCCCAACAATAAGTATATCATATTTATTTTTGACAGTATGTAGAGGTAATTGAAAACATCCAATAGTGATGGTCAGAGATTCTTCAATAACATTTATGCCATTCACTTGGAATTGTTTCTTCGGAAAGTGCACCGTGTGCTCATTACCATTGATATGAAAAGTGACTTTGCTTTTATTGCAATCAATAACAGCCCCTGCAGTATTCAAAAAGGGTCTACCAAGGATAATCGACATGTTGTCGTCCTCGGGCATCTCAAGAATAACAAAGTCCGTTAAGATAGTAACATTTGCAACAACAACGGGCACATCCTCACAAATACCGATAGGTATGGCCGTTGATTTGTCAACCATTTGCAATGATATCTCAGTAGGTGTGAGTTTATTCAAATCAAGTCTTTTATATAAGGAGATAGGCATAACACTAACACCGGCTCCCAAATCACACAAAGCAGTTTTGACATAATTTCTCTTAATGGAGCAAGGTATAGTTGGTATTCCAGGATCTCCAAGTTTTTTAGGTACTCCATCCTTAAAAGAATAATTAGCAAGCATGGTGGAGATTTCAGCTTCTGGTATATTTCTTTTATTTGTGATGATGTCTTTCATATACTTAGTGTAAGGGGCCATCTTTAAAATATCAGTTAAGTGGGTACGCAAAAAGACTGGCCTAATCATTTCAGCAAAGCGCTCAAATTCCTCATCATCCTTTTTCTTAGATGGCTTAGGTGGAAATGGCATGGGTTTCTGAACCCATGGCTATCTTTCTTTACCATGTTTCCTAGCCACAAAGTCTCTTTTATCATACCGTTTATTTTTAGGTTGTGGGTTATCAAGATCAGGAGCAGGCTCTATTTCAACATCATTATCTGGTTCTTTATCATTACTAGGTTGAGCATCGTCATGAACATCATCATTATCATTTTCATTACCACTAGGTGAATGTTCATTACCAGACTGAGTTTCAGCATCAGAAATAGAAACATCACTATTATCAGGAGGTTTTTGTGTCTCGGGTTCACTAGAGGTATGCAAAGTCCTATCATTTTTCTTTTTCCTTTTCTTCTTAGAAGGACTAGGTGCATCAGTATTAATTCTCTGAGAGTCTTGTTTAATTATTTTAGATGACCCTCAGGATAAAGGGGTTCTTGGGTCATTCTACCTCCTCTGGTTACTACTCTAGCAGCAAAATCATGCATATTATTATTCATTTCATCAAGTAATTCTTTTTGAGACTTAGCAACTTGTTCTACCTGAGTGTGGACCATAGAGGCATGCTTTCCTACACCTCTAACATCATTACTGATTCTAAATAGCAAGTCACTCAAGCGAGCAATCATATCAGAATTGTATTTCAATTGTTTTAGAACATGGGCATTGAAATGATCTTGCTTCATAATATAGTTGTCAAACTCATATAAGCATTGACTAGGATGTTCATTGTGAGGGATGTCACTTTCATTGAACTTTAATAAAGAATTTACCTCTACCACCTGTGGAGGTGGTGGTGTGTCAAGGCCATGTATTTCTTCAATAGGTGGCAAATTCTTAACATCCTCAGCTTTAATACCCTTTTCCTTCATAGATTTCTTTGCCTCTTGCATATCTTCAGGACTGAGAAATAAGATACCCCTCTTCTTCGGAGTGAGTTTAGGAGGTGGTTCAGGGAGAGTCCAATCATCATAATTCTTCAATATGTTATTCAATAATTCATCAGCTTGTTCAACAGTTCGTTCCCTGAAAACACAACCAGCACAACTATCTAGGAAGTCCCTAGAAGTATCGGTTAGCCCATTATAAAAGATATCAAGTATTTCATTTTTCTTGAGAGGATGATCAGGCAAAGCATTAAGCAACTGGAGAAGCCTCCCCCAAGCTTGTGGGAGACTCTCTTCTTCAATTTGCACAAAATTAAATATTTCCTGTAAGGCAGCTTGTTTCTTGTGAGCAGGAAAATATTTTTCAGAGAAATAGTAAATCATATCCTGAGGACTACACACACAACCAGGAGCAATAGTATTGTACCATGACTTAGCATCACCCTTTAATGAGAACAGAAATAACTTCATGATATAATAGTAGCAAATCTTCTCATCATGAGCAAAGAGGGTGGCTATATCATTCAGCTTAGAAAGGTGTGCCACTACAGTTTCAGTTTCATAGCCATGGAAAGGATCGAATTCAACCAAAGTAATTAACTCTGGGTCGACAGAGAACTCATAATCCTTATCGGTAACAAAGATGGGTGAAGTAGCAAACTTAGGATCACATTTCATTCTAGCATTCAAAGTTTTTTCCTTATACTTGCATAGCAATTTCTTAAGATCGTCTCTATCCTTGCAAGAAAGAATTTATCTAGTTATCTCCTCATCCATAACATAACCTTCAGGTATCTTAGGCATTTGAAACTTAGGAGAGCTAGGACTAATAGGAGTTTCATAATTATCATCAGTTTCATAAGCTTCATCAGTTTCAGCAGTCTCAACAATTTTAGTAATTTCATTCTCTTTAGCTCTAGCAATTTGTTCATCAAGAAATTCTCCTAGCGGCACATTATCATCAATCATGGTACTAGCATCATCAAAAGCATATTTCATAGCAGAGGTAGCATCATCAATAACTTGCGACATATCATGATTACTAGCATGTGGTGGTGTTGCAAGCTTACTCAAGTGCAGAGTGTGATGGCAGTTCCTTACCTCCCCTCGTAGTAGAGGGAAAAATCTTGGTCTTAGTATCCTTCAGATTCTTCATAGTGATAGATTTATATAAATCCCAAGTGACTCAACAAATATTGCTATGCTCCCCGGCAACGGCGCCAGAAAAAGGTCTTGATAACCCACAAGTATAGGGGATCACAACAGTTTTCGAGGGTAGAGTATTCAACCCAAATTTATAGATTCGACACAAGGGGAGCCAAAGAATACATGAGAGTATTAGCAGTTGAGTTGTCAATTCAACCACACCTGGAGATTAAATATCTGTAGCAAACTGATCAGTAGCACAGTAATATGATAGTTTGATAGCAGTAGTGACAGTAACAGTAGCGGTAACAGTAGTAGCAGTAGTTTTGTAGTAGTTGGAACAGCAGTAGCAGCAATAGTAACTTAGTAAGAACACTAAGTGGAAAGCTCGTAGGCACTGGATCGGTAACTCATTGGATGATATTCGTCATGTAACAGTCATAACCTAGGGCGACATAGAACTAGCTCCAGTTCATTAATGTAATGTAGGCATGTATTCCGTAAATAGTCATACTTGCTTATGGAAAGAACTTGCATGACATCTTTTGTCCTACCCTCCCGTGGCAGCGGGGTCCATAAGGAAACTAAGGGATATTAAGGCCTCCTTTTAATAGATAACCGGAACAAAGCATTAACACATGGTGAATACATGAACTCCTCAAACTACGGTCATCACCGCGAAGTATCCCAAATATTGTCACTATGGGGTTGACGGATCATAACACGTAATAGGTGCATATGACTAGGCAAGATCGGATCAAGAACATAGATATAGAGATGATAACATAAACGGTTCAGATCTGAAATCATGGCACTCGGGCCCTAGTGACAAGCATTAGGCATAGCAAAGTCATAGCAACATCAATCTCAGAACATAATGGATACTAGGGATCCAGCCCTAACAAAACTAACTCGATTACATGATGAATCTCATCCAACTCCTCACCGACCAGCAAGCCTACGAAGGAATTACTCACTCCCGATGGGGAGCATCATGAAATTGGCGATGGAGAAAGGTTGGTGATGACAAAGACCGAAGATTCCCCTCTCCGGAGCCTCAAACGGGCTCCAGATCTGGCCTCCCGATGAAGAACAGGAGGTGGCGGTGGCTCCATATCATGAAACGCAATAATTCTTTCTCCCTGCTTTTTTCTCCAAAATTAGGAATTTATAGTGGCGGAGTTAGGGCAAGTGGGGCCACGAGGTGGGCACAACCCACCAGGGCGTGCCCAGGGGGCCTGGCGCGCCCTGGTGGGTGATGCTCACCCTGCCCCCCCTCTTTGGTGTATTTTGGCTCCAATAATTCTCATTTATTCTGAAAGAAATCTTCAAAAAGTTTTGTTCCATTCCGAGAACTTTTATTTCTGCACAAAAATAACACCATGGTAGTTCTGCTGAAAACAGTGTCAGTCCGGGTTAGTTCCATTCAAATCATGCAAATTAGAGTCCAAAACAAGGGCAAAAGAGTGAGGAAAAGTAGATACGTTGGAGACGTATCAGCAGTATCCCTTTCTGGAGTACGACGGGCCGCTGTCGTTGTTTCGTTGCCCTTCCCCCTTGTTTTCCTGATGGTCAAACCTGTAGGGCAAGAGGCCTCTGTCCTCTGGGGAGAGAGAATGTAGTAACAAGGATCACATGCTCATCAAGTACTCTAGCAAATTTCTAAAACTTAAAAGCGATAACATTGCAATCATAAAAATGCATAGTAAACATGCAGTTCGATGGTATGATGCAATGCCTAGCTTTATTATTGCATGCACATGGTCTGCGCCTGGCTTTGTACAAAGGGTTACATGCACCGTGGCAAGGCTTGTACAAAAGGTGATTGCCGGGGACTGAGCCCGGCAACCGCGCCTTACGGGTAGAACTTACGAAGATGCTCAATATTCCATGAGTTATGCATTTTGATGCCATCTTTGGTCTCCAGACGGACTGCGCAAGGTATGGTGACTCGTGCTACCCGGTAAGGGCCTTCCCACTTCGGCGTCAACTTGTTGGTACCCTTGGCAGACTGAACACGCCTAAGGACAAGGTCACCTTCCTTAAGGCTCTGGGCGTGGACCCTGCGGCTATGATAGCGGCGCAGGGCTTGCTGGTAGCGTGCAGCACGCACAGCGGCCCGGAGACGATCTTCCTCGAGGAGCATGGCATCATCATGCCGTAGCTGCTCTTGCTCGACTTCATCGTAGGCAATTACTCGAGGTGACCCGTATATCAGCTCCGTGGGGAGAACTTCTTCTGCCCCATATACTAGGGAGAAGGGCGTCTAGCCGGTAGCTTGATTTCGTGTCATTCCGAGGGACCAAAGGACCACCGACAACTCATCGATCCAACGCTTGCCGCTTCTTCGCAGTCTACCGAAAGTTCTTGTCTTGAGCCCATGCAACACTTCAGCATTCATCCTCTCGACTTGCCCATTGCTTCTCGGGTGGGCAACAAAGGCGAAGGAGACCTTGCTTCCAAGGCTTTGGATGTATTGCATAAAGGTGCGGCTGAGGGATCACTAGAAGAGTGTCTAGAGGGGGTGGGGTGAATAGACTACAAGCAGGAATTAAAAAAAAACTAACCTTTTCCCAAGTTAATAGGTTGGCAGATTTTAGCATTCCATGACAAATTAGCAAGTCTAACAGCCCTACACATGCATGTCAACAAATATGGCAGCGGAAAGTAAAGACATTGCACATGAAGTAAAGAGTAGAGATATGGAGATCAAACGCAATTGGAGACGCAAGAATTTTTTTTCCCGTGGTTCCGATAGGTGGTGCTATCGTACATCCACGTTTATGGAGTCTTCAACCCACGGAGGGTAACGGTCGCGAGAGTCCACGGAGGGCTCCACCCATAAGGGTCCACGAAGTAGCAACCTTGACTATTCCATAACGGCTTCCGTCCACGAAGGACTAGCCTCACTATGGGTAGATCTTCACGAAGTAGGCGATCTCCTTGCCCTTACAAACTTCTTGGTTCACTCCACAACACGAAGTAGGAGGCTCCCAAGCGACACCTAACCAATCTAGGAGGCACCACCCTCCAAAAGGTAATAGGCTTGGTAATGACGATGAACTCCTTGCTCTTGTGCTTCAAGATGATAGACTCCTCAACACACAATCACTCTCTCACATATTTGGCTTGGTAGAAGAGATGGGATTGGTGGAAAGCAACTTCGGGAGGCTAGAAATCAAGATCCATATGGTTGGAGTGGAAGATCTTGACCTCAACACAAGACTAGGTGGTTCTCTCTCAGAAAACTGGATGGGGCAAGTATGGAATAGTTCTAAGTGCTTCTCTTTCGAGTAGGTGGTGGTGAAGGGGTATATATAGGCATCCCCAAAAATCCAACCATTACACACAAAATGACCAACTCGGTGACACCGATGTGTTAATCTCGGTGGTACCGAAGTGACCAAAAGGTGGCAACTTTTGAATCTCGGTGAGACCGATATAGGAAACTCGGTTGCACCGATAAGATGACCAACGGTCAGATTCCCAATCTCGGTGACGCCGATCCAACATTCTCGGTGGTACCGAAAATGTGAATTTGCGTAACAGAAAGTTGGCAACCTAAACTCGGTGGCACCGGTATGGAATCGGTTGCACCGAAGTGACTAGGGTTTGGCTGAGTCTGTCTAGGGTTTGGAATCGGTGGCACCGGGATTGGAATGTTGGTTGCACCGATTTTGAGTGATTGGCTTAGGACAGACTTTAGTGGGAGAGCTTGTAGATGTTTTTGGCGACTATCACTTGTGCACGTTTGAGCATATTGTTCACCAGCAAAACCTTACCCCCTTTTAATAGTATTGGCTTTCCTATGGACTCAAAATGATTTCTCACAAATGTAAAATGTAGAGTCCTCTTGCTTGAAGCTTTGCCAACCTATTTCCTTGCATCTTGGGGTATCTCCACAATCTCCTTTTGCCAATCATTTTCTCCATGGACTTGTATCTGAATTACACTAGGTAAAGGTATTAGTCCAAGAGACAATGTATGTTGTCATGAATTATCAAAACCACCAAGGGAGCATGTTGTGCTTTCAATCTCCCCCTTTTTGGTAATTGATGCCAACATACAATCAAAGCTTCAAATAAAGATACGCATGGATATAATGAAGACTTTGAGAGACACATGACTCAGATTTGCTCCCCCTAAATGTGTGCAGTCCTTTAAAGGATAGTTGCTTTGGAATGCATGGACACACATATGAATGAAGGGATATAATAAGTCATGTATATCTTGGCTATATGCATCAAATATATATGAATGAGATGTATCCTTGTTCAAGACTTCACTCTTGTAAACAATATGTGCAAGAAGCAGGAGATCATCTTGATCAAAGGTAAGATGCATATACTTACCTTGAGTTCTTGAGAATTCTAGTAGTAGAAACACACTTGAGAAAACAATGTTAAGAAACACAAGAGTATTCTACCAATCAAAGGCAATAGAACTCAAAAGTGCCAAGATATGGAGAACATATAGAAGATAGTAATCATTACGATTGATATGTCTCCAAGATCATTTAGAGCTTTCTCCCCTTAGATATGAAAGTAGTAGATTATCCTCTCCCCCTGAATCTTTGCATGTAGATATTGGGATTGGATAGGGTGAGAAAATTCTAACATGAGTAGTCAAATGAAATAAACATATTTCATGAGTAGTCAAATGAAATAAACATATTTTCTCCCGAACAAATTTTTCTCCCCCTACTTTGGTATTCTCCCCTTGTCCATATAGGTATAAATTTTGATATTCTCCCCCTTGATTATATCTCCCCCTTTGCATAAGCATGTATCTCCCCCTTGTTGCTTTGAAGCTTTGGTATTTCTCCCCCTTTGGCATTAATTTCCAAAAAGGTCATACATAGGGTTAGATACAGGGATCATTGACCGAGAAGGGATCCTTGAGAACAAGGGTCACTGAATGTAGGAATCATAGAAATGAAAACTAAGGGAATCATGGAAAAATAGTCTCTTTCCATTTGAGATGTTGTAAAACTTTGTGATTCTCCCCCTTCTTCCGTTAAGATAGGAATCCTTGAATAAAGAAATTTTCTCCCTAAGATCAGCTTTGTTATTCTCCCCCTTTATATATATATATATATATATATATATATATATATATATATATATATATATAAACGGGATCATCGAAGTAACATAAGTATTGCTAGAGAGATCACTAAGAAAACACAGAATTGCAAAAGAACGCAAATAAGAAAAAGAAATAGATCGGTGACTCCGAGACAGATACACCGGTAGTACCGAGATTTTATGGTGCAGCTAATCTGCAATGTCGGTAGAACCGAGATGTTTGTATCGGTGGCACCGAGTAAGAAACAGAACAAAGGACAAAGTTTCTGATTTCGGAGAAACAAAGGAAAAATAAGGGAATGCAAATGATTTTACAAAGAGATATCAACTAGATAAAATTTGAGTGATTCCGAGAAGTCTTACAAAAAGAGAGTGAACCACACAAGATTCTTAACTAGATGATGGGCGGTGACTAGGTCACCTATAATAGAGTATATTGACATAGGAGCCAGGCAAGAATACTTGATCATAGGTCATACTCATCGTTAAGCTCAGAATGGGGTTACCATTTTTCGATTAAGCATTTTAATGTCTTCATATCACTTGAGTTGCTTTACCTCATTACTTGGAGTAAAGCCTTTTTCAAGGACACGAGTACATACCTTTGAGTGATGTTGATGACGCAGCTTGTAGGTGAACTTGTTGAGGATGCTCGAGGTTGATGAAGATCTTCTTGAGTTTTGGAGCAATCCTTCTCGTTTTAGTACACTTGTCACCTACAAGGGTTAGTCATGCAAGGAAGGGTAATAGATATATCCATTTGACATGATACCAAATTTAGAATTATGAATATGGGTCAAGGATATGCTTTGATATCTTCTTCCTTCCATCATCAAGAGGGGATGTGGATACTTGGTCAAGACAAGATTTCTTAGGATTTGAGTTGGTTGCAATCTCATGGAATGAAGTTCTTCCAAGTACCTACAAAATATTAGATGCAATACAAGGGAGCATAGAATTCCATGGCATAAGATAACATGTTAGGAATATCATGTAAGTATCAAGAAAGCTCATGCCCTTGCATGCATCCGAGCGAGTCTAGCTCAAGTTTGAAGCATCAATGATGTTCAACTCACTCCTCAAGTGACAAAAGGTTTTCTCATCAAGCGGTTTGGTAAAGATATCGGCCAATTGCTTGTTAGTGCGAACATGCTTAAGTTTAATATCTCCTTTGGCAACATGATCATGAATGAAATGATGTCTAACTTGAATATGTTTAGTTCGAGAATGTTGCACGGGATTATGACCAATCTTAATAGCACTTTCGTTGTCACAAAGTAATGGAACATTTCTAACATGGATTCCATAATCTTTAAGAGTTTGTGTCATCCATAGTAATTGCGCACAACAAGATCCAGCAGCAATGTACTCAGCTTCGGCAGTAGATAGAGATACCGAGTTTTGTTTCTTGGAAGACCAAGATACAAGAGATCTACCCAAAAATTGACAAGTACCCGAGGTGGATTTTCTATCAACCTTGTCACCGGCATAGTCCGAATCGGAATAGCCAACAAGGTTAAAGGAAGATCCCTTGGGATACCAAATGCCAAAGTTTGGTGTTTGTATTAAATATCTCACAATACGTTTCACGGCCAAAAGATGACACTCTTTAGGTGCAGCTTGATATCTTGCACACATGCAAACACTAAGCATGATATCGGGACGGGAGGCACATAGATATAGCAATGAGCCAATCATAGATCGATAGACCTTTTGATCAATGGGTTCATCCTATCTGGTAAGATCAACATGTCCACTAGTAGGCATGGGAGTTTTCATACCTTTACACTCTTGCATGTTGAACTTCTTGATCAAGTCCTTGGTATACTTAGTTTGAGATATGAAAGTTCCTTCTCTTGATTGCTTGATTTGCAAGCCAAGAAAGAATTTCAGCTCACACATCATAGACATCTCATACTTTTCGGACATCAACCTTCCAAATCTTTCACTAAATTGAGGGTTAGTCGAACCAAAGATAATATCATCCACATAGATTTGGCACACAAATAATTCACCATTAACTCTCTTAGTGAACAAGGTTGCATCAATTTTACCGATCTCAAAACCCTTTTCAACAAGAAATTTCGTTAAGCATTTATACCAAGCACGGGGGGCTTGTTTAAGACCATAAAGAGCTTTACGAAGCTTGTAGACATGATTAGGTTTCTTGGGATTTACAAAACCAGGTGGTTGCTTAACATAAACCTCTTCTTCAAGTTCACCATTTAAAAAGGCACTTTTAATGTCCATTTGATAAAGCGTGATATCATGATGATTAGCATAAGCAAGAAGAATGCGAATAGCTTCAAGTCTAGCGACGGGGGCATAAGTCTCATCGTAGTCCATACCTTCGATTTGCGTATATCCTTGGGCTACGAGACGAGCCTTGTTCCGTACAACTTGACCGTCTTCATCTTGCTTGTTTCGAAATACCCATTTGGTTCCGATGATGTTGTGCTCATCCTTGGGCTTCTCCACAAGTGTCCACACTTCGTTCCTTTCGAAGTTGTGAAGCTCTTCATGCATCGCGTTCACCCAATCAGCATCTTTGAGAGCTTGTTCTACCTTCAAGGGCTCAATGCTAGAGATGAAAGAATAATGCTCACAAAAGTTAGCTAGACGAGTTTTAGAGCGAGTGATTCTCCCGGTTTGGATGTCACCAAAGATTTGGTTTAGGGGATGGTTCTTGGTCACTTGAGCTCGAACTCGGGGTAGCTTGGGCTTGTTAGATGGTGGAGCTTCTTCTTCTTCTTCATCATCATCTCCTTCATCTTCGTTGTTGTTGACGATGTTGTTCCCTTGAGGTGGTGGTGAAGGAGGTTGTGGTGGATCTTCATGATGCACTTCCTCCTCTTCATCATCTTGCCGTGTACTGCTTGTGGATGCCTCCATGTCATGTTGTGATTCACCTTGACGTGAAGTAGGGGCTTCCACTTGAGTTGATGAAGTACTTTCCTTCACCTCCATGGGGCGAATCTCGCCGATGGGCAAATCTTGGATAGCTTCCGAAGGGTCCTTATCACCTACATCATTTGGCAATTGTTCGACTTGCGAACCATTAGATTCATCAAACTTCACATCTACCGTCTCTTCAACTTTTCGAGTGAAGTTGTTGTAGACACGGTAAGTGTGAGAGTTCGATCCGTAACCGAATAGAAATCCTTCATGAGATTTAGGAGCAAATTTAGTACGACGATGCTTATCAAGAATGTAGCACTTTGAGCCGAATACCCGAAAGTATCCAACTTGGGGTTTGTTACCGGTGAGTAGCTCGTATGCCGTTTTACCGAGAAGCTTGTGCAAGTAGAGTCGGTTTGTGGCATGACATGCTGTTTCCAGGGCTTCTGCCCAAAAGTGTCTTGGCGTCTTGTATTCGTCAAGCATCGTTCTTGCCATCTCAATGAGCGTCCGGTTCTTCCTCTCAACAACTCCATTTTGTTGAGGCGTGTACGTAGCCGAGATCTCATGTGAGACACCTTCTTCGTCAAGGAAGGTATCCACATGGGTGTTCTTGAACTCCGATCCGTTATCGCTTCGAACCTTCTTGATCTTCACTTCAAACTGATTTTGCGCTTTGCGAGCGAAGTTCTTGAAGATCTTCTGAACCTGCGACTTATCATCAAGAAAGAATACCCACGTAAATATGGAAAAATCATCAACTATAACTAGACCATAGGAATTTCCACCGAGGCTTTTGTAAGCATTGGGACCAAAAAGATCCATATGAAGTAACTCGAGTGGTCTCCTAGTAGTCATGATATTTTTAACGGGATGACTTCCACCTACTTGCTTTCCGGCTTGACAAGCACTACAAAGCCTATCTTTGTCAAAGATAACATCTTTAACACCAAGTATATGATCACCTTTGATAAGCTTGTCTAAATTACGCATGCCAAAATGTCCTAATCTTCTATGACAAAGCCAACCTTTAGAAGATTTATCAATTAAACAAGTGCGAGGTTTGGATCTCTTAGTGAAGTCAACAATGTATAGATCACCTCTACGGAAACCGGTAAAGACCATTTTATGATTATCTTGATGAAACACTTGGCAATCTACTTTCGTGAATAGCACATTAAATCCAAAGTCAGCAAGTCTAGATACGGAAAGAAGATTGTAGCCAAGAGATTCAACAAGCATAACATTTTGGATAGAGCTATCAAGGGATATGGCCACCTTACCAAGACCAAGTACCTTACCCTTGGAGTTATCTCCAAACGTTACGTACCTTCGCGGTCCATGGTTTGGTGTGATCTCTTCAAACATTTCTCTATTTCCGGTCATATGATCGGTACATCCGCTATCGAGAATCCACTCTTTTCCTCCGGACATATAATCCTTGAAGTTTGCCATGAGACTTAGATTCTTCATGATCTTCTCATACTCGATGTCGAACAGCTCATCTTCATCATAGTACCCATGTTCCACATTGTCATCATCAAGTGGGAAATCCTCGTCATAAAGAACAAGAGATTCGTTAGAATGGTGATCATGACAATGTTCAAGTTTATGAATGCGAAGGGCCTCTATAATGATATTGTTGATAGTTGTGACATCTCCTTTAGCATGCATGAGGTCTCTAAGCTCAAATAGACAATCATCAAACTTGGGATCACTAGGCGTCATTTTGTGGAAGGCAATAGTTTTTGAAGAATTTCATCAAGATTACTCAATGAATGATTTGGATATCGTTTCTCCAAATCATTCCACAAAGTGTAAGCACAAGAAAAATTCTTCATTTGATTAAGCATATTTCTAGGTAAATCTCTAACAATAAGATTGACAGTTCTAAGATTGCATAGCATATCAATTTCCTCTTCGTGTGTGGGATGTAAAGAATCAATGGGAGGTACATAGGGGCACTTGACATATTTGCTCAATTGAAATTCATTAAACAGCTCAAGCATCAAGGTTTTCCATTGACTATAGTACTCTCCATCAAGGATAGGCACTCTACAACTCAAACTCCCTATACTAGACACATCCATCTTCCTCCTCGGTGATTAAACCGAAGCAATGGAGACCAAAGCTCTGATACCAATTGAGGGATCACTAGAAGAGTGTCTAGAGGGGGGGGTGAATAGACTACAAGCAGGAATTAAAAAAAAACTAACCTTTTCCCAAGTTAATAGGTTGGCAGATTTTAGCATTCCATGACAAATTAGCAAGTCTAACAGCCCTACACATGCATGTCAACAAATATGGCAGCGGAAAGTAAAGACATTGCACATGAAGTAAAGAGTAGAGATATGGAGATCAAACGCAATTGGAGACGCAAGAATTTTTTTTCCCGTGGTTCCAATAGGTGGTGCTATCGTACATCCACGTTTATGGAGTCTTCAACCCACGGAGGGTAATGGTCGCGAGAGTCCACGGAGGGCTCCACCCATAAGGGTCCACGAAGTAGCAACCTTGACTATTCCATAACGGCTTCCGTCCACGAAGGACTAGCCTCACTATGGGTAGATCTTCACGAAGTAGGCGATCTCCTTGCCCTTACAAACTTCTTGGTTCACTCCACAACACGAAGTAGGAGGCTCCCAAGCGACACCTAACCAATCTAGGAGGCACCACCCTCCAAAAGGTAATAGGCTCGGTAATGACGATGAACTCCTTGCTCTTGTGCTTCAAGATGATAGACTCCTCAATACACAATCACTCTCTCATAGATTTGGCTTGGTAGAAGAGATGGGATTGGTGGAAAGCAACTTCGGGAGGCTAGAAATCAAGATCCATATGGTTGGAGTGGAAGATCTTGACCTCAACACAAGACTAGGTGGTTCTCTCTCAGAAAACTGGATGGGGCAAGTATGGAATAGTTCTGAGTGCTTCTCTTTCGAGTAGGTGGTGGTGAAGGGGTATATATAGGCATCCCCAAAAATCCAACCGTTACACACAAAATGACCAACTCGGTGACACCGATGAGTTAATCTCGGTGTTACCGAAGTGACCAAAAGGTGGAAACTTTTGAATCTCGGTGAGACCGATATAGGAAACTCGGTTGCACCGATAAGATGACCAACGGTCAGATTCCCAATCTCGGTGACGCCGATCCAACATTCTCGGTGGTACTGAAAATGTGAATTTGCGTAACAGAAAGTTGGCAACCTAAACTCGGTGGCACCGGTATGGAATCGGTTGCACCGAAGTGACTAGGGTTTGGCTGAGTCTATCTAGGGTTTGGAATCGGTGGCACTGGGATTGGAATGTTGGTTGCACCGATTTTGAGTGTTTGGCTTAGGACAAACTTTAGTGGGAGAGCTTGTGGATGTTTTTGGCGACTATCACTTGTGCATGTTTGAGCATATTGTTCGCCAGCAAAACCTTACCCCCTTTTAATAGTATTGGCTTTCCTATGGACTCAAAATGATTTCTCACAAATGTAAAATGTAGAGTCCTCTTTCTTGAAGCTTTGCCAACCTATTTCCTTGCATCTTGGGGTATCTCCACAATCTCCTTTTGCCAATCATTTTCTCCATGGACTTGTATCTGAATTACACTAGGTAAAGGTATTAGTCCAAGAGACAATGTATGTTGTCATGAATTATCAAAACCACCAAGGGAGCATGTTGTGCTTTCAGCGGCTCGTGAACTGAGTGCCATTATCGGTGATCACCCTGTTGGGCACTCCAAAACGGCACACTAGTCCTTTCAGGAACTGGACAGCTGACTGCGCGGTCACCTTTCTCACTGGTTCCACCTCAGGCCACTTTGTAAACTTGTCGATTGCCATGAAAAAGAATTCAAAGCCCCCGACCGCGCGGGGAAAGGTGCCCAAAATATTGAGCCCCCAGACCGAGAATGGCCAGGATAAAGGGATCGTCTGGAGAGCTTGTGCTAGTTGATGTATGTTCTTGGAATGGAACTGGCAGGCCTCACATTTGGTGACTAGCTCAATTGCATCTTGGAGGGCAGTGGGCCAATAGAAACCCTGCCGGAAGGCTTTTTTGGCAAGGGCCCTTGATCCAATGTGGGACCCACACATGCCTCCGTGAATCTGTGCCAACATCTTCAGTCCATCTTCCCGGCGAATGCACCTCAATTTCACACCGTTTGGTCTTTTTCTGTACAGAGTGTCATCAAAAAACTGGTACATACTTGACTGACGAGCTACTTTTTCGGCTTCTTCTTGCTCTTCAAGAAGTTCTCCTGTTTGAAGGAAGTGGACTATATGCTATGCCCAAGCTGGAGCCTATGGCTCGACAACGAGGAATAAAGGTGTCTCCTCGTTCGTGGGAGCGCTTACCTCGACCGCAAGAACCGGGGGTTCTGTAGGAGGGAGCTGCTCACCAACCAAAACGAGACTATCCCCGGGAGCCTCTCTACCAGCGTCTTCAGGAAGCTCTGCCGGGAAATGCTTGCTGGAGTTCAGCTTTCTCCTTTTCCTGGTCATCGTTGACGGGGATACTGATGGCTGAGTGAGGTGGAGGACAAAAGTTCCTGGTTCCACAGGAAGCTTCTGCGCGGCGCACTTTGATAGATGATCAACGATGCTGTTTTCTGCACGTGGTACATGCTCTGCTTGCAATCCATCAAAGTGCTCCTCCAGCTTACTCACCTCTTCCACGTATGCTTCCATCAACGTACTCTGATAATATTTGTTGACTTGTTTCACCACGAGTTGAGAATCTCCTCGGATGATCAGTTTCTTGATTCCCAACTCCATCGCAATTCTGAGTCTGACAAGGAGCCCCTCATACTCAGCGGTGTTGTTGGTGGCCTTCTCCTGGGGAAAGTGCATTTGAACCACATATTTGAGATGCTCTCCGGTGGGGGCGATGAGGAGCACGCCTGCTCCGGTGCCCTGAAGTGAGAAAGCACCGTCAAAATACATGATCCATTCCTTAGGCGCTTCTTTGCTGGGGAGAATTGTCTCTGGAACCTCTTCATCTGGCGTGGGCGTCCATTTCGCAATGAATTCCGCCAACGCCCTGCTCTGTATTGTGGAAGTGCTCTCATACTTCAAACCAAAACTTGACAGCTCTAGCGCCCACTCAACTATCCTGCCAGTGGCTTCGGGGTTCCTCAATATACACTGCAGCGGAAAGCGGGTAACAACTATGATATCGTGGCCTTGGAAGTAGTGGCGCAGTTTCCTTGAGGCCATGATAAGGCCGAAGATCAGCTTTTAAACTCCAGAGTACCTTGACCTAGCCCCTTGTAACAAGGAGCTGACAAAGTATACTGGTCGCTGCACGACTTTCTTTTTCGCCACTTCCTTGAAACTGCCTTGGTTTGCCTTCTTAAGTTCCCCTCGGTTTGTATCAGGTCCTGCCGCAAATGCTTCGGTTCCACCCCTGGCGAAACCACTCGCGGTGGCTGCATCTTCATCCACTTCTCGCTGCGGCACCAGCGCTGGACTAACCACTTGATTCGTTGCCGCCAAGTATAGTAGCAACGGTTCTTGTGGTTTAGGCGTGACCAAGGTGGGAGCGGAGGAAAGGTAAGCTTTCATATCATCTCCTTCTTTCTTCTCACGACCTCTAGCAGGTTTTTCCTTCTGCTGTGGGGCCTTGCCGCGGCGGCCTCCTCTACCACCACGGCCCTTCCCAGCAGCACCATCTTGGCCTCTCTCCTTGTCACGCTTCTCATATTCAGCCTTCTACTTCTCAGCAAGCTGCCCAACTTGGCGACATTCTTGGAGATCATGACCTTTGGTGCGGTGGATTTTGCAGTATGGCCCGTCGGACTTTCTGGTTTTCTCTGCCGCCGTGGCCTCCCGGCAATCAGCGCACGCGACAACTCCCTTGCCGGGCACCTCGGCCTTGGCCTTATTGCTGGCACTGAGATCACCAGAGCTCTTTACGCCAACACTGCCTTTCCCTTACGCTTCTTGTTGCGCCTTCGGCATTTCGCCTTCGGGAAAGGGGCATCATCGTCGTCATCTGAGTCGACTTCGATGCCAGCCTCCTCTCCGGGGAGTCGCCTTCCTTCCTCGGCACGAGCACACTTGTCCGCCAATGTGTACAACTCATTGACGGTCTTGGGGAGTCTAACATTCATCTTGGCCCGCATCCTCCTGTTGCGCACGTTCGAATGGAACGCGGCAATCACGGCTGTAGGGTGTATCTCTGGAATATTGCGCTGTACTCGACAGAATCTCTGGATGTACTTCCGCAAGGTTTCTCCCTCCTTCTGCGGAAGGACTTGCAGGTCGCTGGGTTGTCCTGGCTCCTGGTGGCCACATGTGAAGGCGCCGACAAACTCATTGCACAAGTCAGTCCATGATGAAATAGAGTTCTCCGGCAGGTGCATCAGCCACGATCTCACATTTGGCTTGAGCGCCAAAGGGAAATTGTTGGCGAGCACCTTCTCATCTCTTCCCCCGGCGGCTTGAACGGCTATCGTATAGATGCCCAGAAATTCCGCCGGGTTGAGCTTCCCATCGTATTTCTCCGTCAGTTCAGGTTTGAAAGCTCGGGCCGATAGCCAACGGACCTGTCGCAGCTCGCGAGTGAAGGCAGGGCACCCAACCTCATAAGGCAGGTACCCGCCAGCACTGGGTGCAGGGTCACCAGCATCTGGGCCGTTGCGCCTGCCGGATTGGCGGTGTGCTTCCCGGCGTCACTCTATGGTGATGCGCACGTCTTCCCTCCGCCGGTCTTCCAGGACACGCCGCTGGTCCCGGCGATCGTGCTGGCCGAATGAGGCCTTAGATGCTTCGTCAGGCTCGTCGTCATGTGGAGCTCGTTGTGGCTGCCTCTGGGTCTGTTGTCGCAGAGGGGATTGCACCGTTGGTGCGGCGCCCTCGACCCGACCATCAGCCTGGGCCGCCGTCGCTGTTCGCGGCGTCGCGACGGCTCTGCATGCTGCGACTTGCTGGCTTCGATGAAGCCGATCAAACTCTGGATGGTGGCTCTCCACTCGTCCATCTTGTCAGCCGCCGGCAGGAAATTTAACAGCAGCTGGGCCCGCGCCAGTGCTTCCGCTGCCATGGCCGGCATGGCTAGAGAGGCGGATCGTGACATCGCTCGACTCCTGCTGGAACCAAGAGGGGCGTCGCCGCATTCTTGTCGCCGTGCACCGATCGCCGGGGCGGTCTAACATGAAGGTGGTCGAACTTGTGGGTCTACGGTCCCGCTCGGCGCTCCGTCTTGCTCTGGGCGATGCACGCGCCCAGTAGCTGCGCCTGTGGCAGGCGCAGCTGGAAGATCACGACTTGCCCCAGACCGGGCGCCGCTGTTGTGGCCGCGGCCACCATTGCGACGGGGAGGTGGAGACTGAACGTTTCCTCCTCCTGCGGCACTAGGGCCGAGCTCGCCAAAGTGTTGTTGCTGCTGCTCCTCTTCGGCGTTCCCCGCTCCAGCTTTGGCCGTGGGGCACACGACGGTGGCTCCGCCTGCGCCAGCTGCATCACCCACGACGCCCACCTCACTCATCGCCGCCGCGGTGCCAACGGCGTCCGCAGCTGCGTGCGAGGGGGCCTTCGAAGTGGAGGGATGCGTGGTCGAGCCGGGCTTCTTCTTGAGAGCCATAGAGGAAGAAGACGACGATGAAGATCGACACGCTGCTCATGAACTCGGGTTCGCGCACATGACGCTCCCTCTACCTGGCGTGCCAAAGATGTTGGGTCACGATGCACATGATCATCTATGGGGCCACGGGCCCCTTTGTGGTTCGACAGGGGTGAGGTCACGTTGCACAAAGGGCAGAGATGGTGAGACAGCACGACGACGAGACGCTGGTGTTTTACCCAGGTTTGGGCCGCTGGGAAGCGTAAAACCCTACTCCTACTTTGGTGGATTGATCGGGGGAACACGAATCACATGTAGTGCTCAAACTCGGCAAGGTTGCCTTCGGGGGAGCTACTACGCGAGTACAAGTGTCCGAAGGTCCGATTCTTTAGCTAGGTTGCCTTGGGCCTCCTTTTATAGCCCAAGGGGCGACCACTGTGGCAAAACAGAAATTATCTAGTGATTAGATAGCCAACAGTGCTATCATACCTAACTCTGGCATTTAGGACAAAATGACATAAATGTTAGCCTAGGTGGCATGCGGGGATGCATCCCCGACAGGCTCTTACCACCGCTTTGGCTAAGTATTGCTTAGTATCTTGACACGCCTCTGGACGGGTGTCAAACGGGCATAATCTGCCTCCAAGCGAGCCGCCACGTACTTAGCGAGAGCCACTTAGCCACCTAAGGGCTCGACACCGCATCGACAAATGACTGGCGTTGCGATGTGGTGGAGCGGTGGCCAATAGGCTCGACCTGCTGGGGGATGGCTTGCTGGGTCTTCCTGAAGATGTGTGTGCCTCGGTCCCCGACAGGCACTAGGGACGCGAATGGCGCGGTTTGGGCCCATTCTGGGCCATTGCATCGACCTTGTCGGCATTGCTTAGCTAGCGTAGGCTGCTTCTGCCGGAGTCTTGGTCTTGAATGCTGGTTTCGTCTTCTTGATGCACTCCTTGATCTTACGTAGAGCGTCTTCTCTGGTTTGGACTGGTCTTGACTGTATTTATGTTGATGGGTTTTGCTACTACTGCCTGTGCATAAGTCAGGGCACTGGGTACCCCAGTCCTAGTGTACCGACACAATCCCGCGGCCGTTCATATGAAATAGGGTTTTTATTTCCCTTATTTTCCTTGCATTTACTAGATCCATAGTTATAATCGAATCTGAACAGTAGTTATTTGTAGCTGCCCCGACCCGGGAATGACTCTATGTTACTGCTAACACTCTTGGTTAAACAACTCAAGTTTGTCTTTAAACTGTCCTCACTGCCGGCTTTAAATATCGATAGTCTTTTCCTAGCTCTCGGATCATGATAATCTTTTGCCTGCTCTTAATTAAACATACTCAACCACTTTTAAATACTTGTAGCGCATATACTATTAGCCGACTCATAATTGTCTTTCTCGTTCTGTAGCTTATTCTCATGCGAACCAAAATCATGGCTCCTAAGAGGGGAGAGAAAGTTGTCAAGCCGGTAGTGAGCAAAGACGTCAATTGGAGAAAATCCCGCATGACAGATCGTATGCTCCAAGATCTGGAAAATGTCGGGTTGTTGCTGACTCAGGACCAAATTGAATTGTGGGTTCCAGCTAAAGAGACCCGCTGACGGTGTCCTAGACTAGGGGGTCTTAGTTGAGCTGGTCTAGTCCATGGGCCAGACTGGAGGCCTGACAAGGAGGAAGGAGTTCGGAGGCCCTCAGGCTATGGCATGAGCACATCGGACTTCGCCGAAGACTTGGCATGTACTCCAAGAAGGGATGGTTTGTTCGGCATGTGATCTTTAGGTGACAACCGGCCTTTGTGTAATCCTAGATGCCCCTGGTGCCTATATAAGCTGGAGGGTTTAGTCCATAGAGGATACCCATACATAGACATTCATCATCACCCCTAGGGTCTAGACCACAAACCATGATCTCGAGGTAGATCAACTCTGTACTTTGTCACACCAATAATATAACAAGAGCAGGACGTAGGGTTTTACCACCATCGAGAGGGCCCAAACCTGGGTAAAACACCGTGTGTTCCTTGTCTCCTATTACCCATTGATCCAATCTCACAGCTCGGGCCCCCCTACCCGAGGTCTGCCGGTGTTGACACCAACATTGGTGCTTTCATTGAGAGCTTGCTGTGTGATCGCCAGGGATTGATGGCTTGCCTGCAGTTCGATAGCAGCATTGGCTGCGGGGACATCTTCTCTCCCGGCTAGCTCTTCTCCTTCGATAGTGTGGTGCTGCACGCCGACCCGACCGGCCGGTTTGGCCGTGTAGAAACCTTCACACTGAATTACCTCGTCATGTTCGTAAGCCTCGAGTACATTACAGATGCCCGAGGTGATCTTGTTCTTTCGGAATAGATTGTAGTCCAATCTAAGGATCCTCTGCGCACAAACGCACAGGAGCAGGCCTCCGATCTGATCTTCGAATCCGACCTCCCAACGGAGCCAACCCCAGAGATAGATCTGGGGACCGTCACGTCCGACTTGGCTCACGCCACCTCGGACGATAGCCTAAAGCTGAACTTCTGCATCGAGTACGTAGCATTGTACTTTGAAACTAATGATGCTTTTTATGAAAGAAATCCTTGGTTGTGGTTGCAGTGCAAACCGGAAATTTATCCTCAAGTGTTGCTTTTTCCTGAAGATTATTCTTAAGCTGAGGGTGCTTTGTAACCCGACATATATCCTTGTATAGAAATCATATTTCCTTTGAATATATTATTCGTAGGATAATTTATGAGACCTGATCTTTCTTAAGATAAAGCTGACTTCTGCAAAAATAGCGGATATATATTGATAATAATTTTAATAAGTTAAAATTCAAAGTACGTGATGATAATAAACCAAAACATAGAATTGAAATAAAATGTATGTGTTAAATGCCGGCTTTCGGGGCTCAACATAGAGGCCGGCTTTCGAGGCTTGACTCTTTTGTTTTTTTAACTTTGATAAGTTCAGGGTCAACACTGTCCATAATAGGCATCAGTGTGATTGACTTATCAAACGTACAACCGGGTCACCTTATGTGTGAGTAGCACCAAGCTAACATCCAGGTACGTATAACCAAGTATTTTTTATGGCATGTGCAGGGTCAAAAGGGATGTTATAGCTAAACTCGATGAGTTGAAAGTCCCCCAGTGACCAATAATCAGAGAAATAAAAAATCAACACACAACTATGGAGGTGAAACGACACAAAATTCTGGCGTCCAGAAATGCCGGCTTTATTTCTTTAGATCATAATATTATTTACATAATGAATATAAACTAGATAATTTTCTAAGCAATGTCTAGGAAAATAAACCTAAGTAAAATATGGCTGAAGGTGCGCAATGTTTCAGGGTTTGTTGCTCTCTTCTCCAGAAGTACGTGACTTATGTCCTTCACGTATGTCAATAAGGTAGTATGACCCGTTGTTCAGAATTTTCCTGATGAGGAAGGGTCCTTCCCACGGAGCTGACAACTTATGCATACATGTCTGTTCTTGTATCAGATGGAGCACTAAGTCCCCTTCCTAGAAAGTGTGACTTCGAACTCTACGGTTGTGATAGCGGCATAGGTATTGCTGATAGATTGTTGATCTTGATGCTCCAAGATCGCGTTCCTCTTCCAAGGAATCGATTGAATGTTGATGAGCTTGCTCATTGTCAGCTTCCACATAAGTAGCGACTCTTGGAGAATCATGGCGAATATCGCTTGGCAAAACAGCTTCTGCACCATAGGCCAGGAACAACGGCGTATGGCTAGTTGAACTATTGGGAGTAGTCTGTATGCTCCAAAGTACAACAGGAAGTTCGTCCACCCAACATCCAGGGGTTGGCATGAGGGGGACCATCAATATTGGTTTAATTCCTCGGAGTAACTTTTAATTTGCACGCTCCCCTTGCCGGTTGGACTACGGATGTGCGACGAAAGCAAGATCAAGCCGGATATGTCCTCTCTGGCAAAACTGCTCCATAGCACACTTAGACAAATTGGCGCCATTGTCAGTGATGATGCTGTGAGGATATCAAAAACGAAAGATGATATTTTTCAGAAATTTGACTGCCTTCTCAGTGTCACAATTTCTGACAGGTTCGGCCTCGACCCACTTGGTGAACTTGTCCACTTCAAGCATGTCAAGCCCCCAGACGATAAATGACCTAGTAATTTGTATCATCCGAAGTTCCTAAGCCGGCACATGTGCTTGACGTGCAAATTTCTGGCAACCATCACACTTGCGAACAATGTCCTCTACGTCTGCGTGAGCTATAAGCCAAACCATGTCAGAAGGCTTTTGCGACAAAAGACCTAGAGCGGGCATGATGTCCACAGTATCCAGAGTGGATCTCATTGAGAATCTCACGACCTTCTTCTAGAGAAACGCAACACTGAAAAATGCCAGAGACACTTGGCATGTGCAATTCACCATTGACTATAGTAATGGGCTTTGACCTCCGAATAACCCGCCAAGCAATGATTTCCTTGTCAGGGAGCTTGCCACGGGTCAGATAAGCGAAGTAAGGTATTGTCCATTCAGGTGTGGCATGAATTGTTGCCACCAATGCAGATTCTGGGTCAGGAATAGCGATGTCTTCCTCCGTCGGTAACTTGACTAACAGGTTATGCAGAACATCGAGAAAAACATTAGGCAGAACCGGCTTGCATTGAGAGCCCAAGCAAGACAGTGCACCTGCTACCTTATTAAGTCGGCAATCAATGTGATCTACCTGATATTCCTTGAAGTAACCAACCACCAAAGTGATAGCATGTCTGTAAGCCACCATAAGTGGGTCTTTAGAATACCAAGTCCCAGAAACTTGTTGAGACACAAGGTCTGAGTCCCCAAGGCAGCAATCCAACTTATATTCATTTCCTTGGCCAACCGCAGTGCATGAAGGAGAGCCTCATACTCTGTTGCATTGTTAGTACAAGTAAACATAAGCTGTAAAACATAACTGAACTTGTCACCTTGTGGGGAAGTTAAAACAACTCCAGCCCTCGAGCCCTCCAATTGTCTGGAACTCATCAAAATGTAACGTCCAATATGTGTTATCTGGCTTCTCTGGAGGGGATTGCAACTCAGTCCAGTCATTGATAAATCCATCAGTGTTTGAGACTTGATGGCTGTTCGTGGAACATATTTAAGATGATGAGGCCCAAGCTCGATATCCCACTTAGCAATTCTCCCTGTTGCTTCCCTATTTTGAATGATATCACCCAAAGGCGCTGAACTGACGGCAGTAATAGGGTTCTCCTGGAAATAATGTTTCAGTTTTTGGCTTGCCATAAATACGGCAAAAACAAACTTCTAGCAATGTGGATATCGTTGCTTGGACTCGGTGAGGACTTCACAGACATAATAGACCGGGCGTTGAACTGGATATTCCTTGCCTTCCTCTTTGCGCTCCACAACAACTGCCACATCGACTCCTTTTATTATTGGCAGTGATGTACAAGAGCATCGATTCTTTCTTCTGAGGAGCGACTAAGATAGGTGCTTCTGATAACTAATTTTTGAGGTCCTCAAAAGCTTTATTAACCGCATCATCCCGGACAAAATTGTCTATCTTTTTCGAAAGCTGGTATAGAGGGATTGCTTTCTCTCCAAGCCGGCTTATAAACCAACTTAAAGCTGTGATACATCCGGTAAGCTTCTAAACTCCATTGATGTTAGCCGGCTTCTTCAAGGAAGTGATCACCTTGATTTTATCTGGGTTAGCCTCGATGCCATGCTCGGAGACTTGGAAACCTAGTAACTTCTCTGTAGGAACACCAAAAACACATTTGGTCATGTTTAACTTCATCTGATAAACACGCAAATTATCAAACGTCTCCTTAAAGTCATCCACCAGAGGCTCCTTCTTTTGTGACTTGACCACAATATCATACACATAAGCATGAACGTTGCGTCCGATCTGAGTGTGCAAGCAATTCTGAATGCAGCGCTGATAAGTTGCGCTTGCACTTTTCAGCCCGAAAGGCAGTGATGTATAACAGAAAGCTCCAAAGGGTGTGATGAATGTGGTATTTTCTTGGTCTTCCTTCTTCATCTTGATTTGATGATAAACGGAGTAAGCATCCAAGAAACACAGACTCTCACAACCAGCAGTAGAATCTATAACCTGGTCAATGCATGGAAGAGAATAATGATACTTGGGACAAGCCCTGTTGAGATTAGTGTAATCATCACACATATGCCAAGTACCGTTTTTCTTCAAGACAAACACTGGATTAGCTAACTATTCAGGATGAAAAACTTCAACAATGAAACCGGTAGCTAGGAGCCGGTCAACTTCCTCAGCAATAGCCTTGCGTCTTTCTTCGTTGAAGTGACGCTGGTATTGCCATACATGCTTCATTATAGGATCACCATTTAAGAAGTGCTCAGCGAGTTCTCTCGATACACCAGGCATGTCAGAAGGTTTCCATGCAAAGATATCCCGATTCTCACGGATGAACTCGATGAGTGTTCTTTCCTATTTAGGATCCATATTTGCCCCAATTGTGAATTGCTGTGATGAATTACCAGGTGTAAAATCCACTTGCTTGGTGTCTCGAGCTGACTTAAACTTGAGCAGAATCAGACACGATAGTAGGTTTCTTGAGCAAAGTCATATCTGCAGGATCAACATTCTCTTTGTAAAACTTCAACTCTTCAGCTGCCCAAGCTGACTCGGCATAAGCCGCATCTCCTTCCTCACACTCAATAGCTATATCTCGGTCCCCATGTATTGTAATTGTTCCTTCGGGCCCTGGCATCTTGAGCTTCAGATAAACATAACATGGACTAGCCATGAATCGAGCATAAGCCAGACGTCCAAACAATGCATGATAAGGGCTCTTGAGCTTCACCAATTCAAAAGTCAGAAACTCTGAACAAAAATTGAGTTCGTTGCCAAAAGTGACTTCGAGAGAAATCCGACCAATAGGGCAAGCTATTTGCCTGGGACAATATCGTGGAAAACTGTTTCTCTGGCAGACTCATCCGCTTGAAGGTATCATACTATAAGATGTTGATACTACTACCACCATCCATCGGGACCTTAGTTAAATTGTAACTGCCAACTTGAGGAGCAACAACCAGAGAAAGGCTTCCTGGCCTGTCTATCCGGGGAGGATGATCTGCTTGACTCCAAGTGATATGCTGCTCTAACCAATTCATATACTCCGGAACAGTTGGCATTGTTGCGTTGACCGCCCGCCGTTGAAGCTTCATGTCTTGTTTTGCTCGTAGTGGTAGTAACGACGTGGTATTGCCCGTTGTTCAACTCTTTGGATTGCTCTGGAATCCTGATGATCCTGCCTGATTCTGATTATTGGGACCATTACACTGGTTATTAGAGCTATTGCCCCCAACCCTCTGAAACCTGGGTCCTGGGCCACCTGCGCCTGTGAACCCGGCTTCCTGAAAGCTGGCATTGGGGAAGCCGGCTCCAGGCCCGCCGGCTTGACTGTTGCCGGGGTGTCCGCCAGGGCCTCCACCATTGTTTCCACCTCCAAACTTGTTATTTTTATACTCCTGCATGATATAACAATTCCCCCAAGAGTGATTAGCTGTCTTGTTTTCTTTACAGTGTTTTGGGCACGGACCTTTGAGGGCCTCCTCATAGTTCGAGGACAATAAGACAACCTTTTGAAACTGCCATTCTGATGCTGATTCTTGAAACCAATACCGGTATTGCAACGAGGTCTGATCCTCCTTGAAATTTTCAGGCTTGTTGTTTTTGTGACCATTGTTTTCATTGCCATTATTCTGATGACCCTTGCCATCATTCTTCTTTCTTTTACCAGACTTCTCATCATGTGAGGACGGATCCTTGGTGTTGTCAGCCTCGGCGATCTGGCCAAAACGTCCATGAGCTCACTCATCTCCTTGACTTTCCGATTCATATGCCCAATTTTCTATACAAAAGGTTGGAAATGACAATTTCGCTCCAAAACGAGGACAACCGTCTAAGCTGTAATGCTGTCAGACGAATGAACTATCTCGGCTATCCATTGGGACCAATGGTGGGCCGACTCATCTTCCCTCCGAACACAATGCTCCAAGTCAACGATGGTAGTTGGGCGCTTGCATGTGCCCTAGAAATTATTGATGAACCGCTCTTTCAACTCTTTCCATGAATTGATTGAGTTTGCAGGCAAAGTTTTCAGCTAGGTATGTGCTGGGCCTTCTAATATCATGGTCAGATAACGGGCACAAAAAACATCGCAAACTTCCTGCATATTCATGGCCAAATCATAACTCTCAATCCAGTACGCAGGCTCTAGGTCGGCAGTATAATTGGGGAAATTGTGAGGTCCTTTGAAATACTGAGGCATACACTCGTTTTGAAGAGCTGGACCTAAGCACGGAGTACCAATAGTCCTTCCTGTGTTGGCGGTATATCTAGAAACGAACTGGGCTATGGTGGTAGGGATTCACACCGTTGGAGGAGCGTACTCAACCCTTGGATTGCCTGCACCAGCCATACGCATAGCGCGTGCATTATCAACAATGGTTGTGGCTGAGGCTGCTGATTTGGCTGCATCTCTCTTTGTCGCCGTGCGATGCTTGAAACTGCTGGGGATTCTCCATGTCGACTCTTGCTCCGGCTCGAATGTGGAGTAGAGTGGAGTCGGTTGTGACTTTGCAAATAATTGTCCCGTTGGGTAACTGCTATTGTCAACATCTCAATCGCGTTCTTAGCTTCCACCTCCATTGGAGTGTTTCCATGTATAGGAATCGCCGCCAGGTTATGCATTGCCGACATCACGTTATCCTCCGGGTTTGAGTAGTGATCGGTCGGAGTCAAATAATGCTCTAGCCGGTTTTGAGTCGGCTGATGCTGAACCAACTGCTGCTGAGTAGGCGACTGCTGCTATGTCGGTGGTTGTACTTGGGCCACTGGAATAGCTCGGTTGGCGCCAATGTTGCTGGAAGGCGGTTGTGATGTCTCCTGTGATGAACTGTAGTTGTCTCGTTTTGGTAAAAAGTGAGATGAATTCTCTGGTTCTCCAAATGCTAAGCCTCCCACAGAACCTCAGCCCGGGCTTCTGCTAATCATGTGTTCTCAGTGTTCATATCCTCCTGGATCTTCGCCAGCTGTCCTCGGCACTTTGTTATCTCTACATTAAGGGCTTCCGTGTTTTCTAGGGCTACCGAGTCTGTAAGTAACGCCGCCAGGGTCCCAACATTACATGCTTCCGCGATTTCTAGGGTTACCCGTGCTTCCAGAGCCGGCCGTCGTCAAAGCCACAGTAACAGCCGCCGTGGCGATAGATACTTCACCCGGCGTAACTTGAGCCAGATTTTTGCTTGTCAATGTAACCGTCACCAGATTGCCTTGCCCATTGTCGTGAGGTTGATTCTGAGTCCCAGACATGTAGACAACTGCAAGATGAGTCGGCTCGTAGGGCTCTAGGTAGGTCTCAGCCTTGGAGTAACCTCCCAGCCTTTCATCGAAAAGCGGAAGGATTGACTCCATGTCTCCTAGTAACGACTCATCATCAGAATTGGCGAGCGTGTCGCCCCAGACACCAAGTCAGCGTCTAGGTTCGACTCTTGTGCGACTCCACTGATGAAGCCTATGAAAGTGCTAACCCGACGTGATGTGGCCTGACGGGGCTCAACCGGAGGATAACTTCAAGCGAGTCGGCAGCGGTGGCCAGCTCCAAAGCTGACCTGCCAATCTCATCGATGAAGACATGGATCTTGCCGAATGGGACCCAGTATCCTAAATCTATTGATCCAACCTCGGGACTCCAGCCTGCATCTTCGATGTAGAGCTTTCCCCGTCGGCTGTTCATCA
Organism: Elymus sibiricus; assembly: GCA_039707655.1. NCBI lineage: Eukaryota > Viridiplantae > Streptophyta > Magnoliopsida > Poales > Poaceae > Elymus > Elymus sibiricus. The sequence goes on from CM077665.1 coordinate 279,838,542, forward strand.
TCTGATTGATCGTGAACCTCTCGATCCCTTGAAGGGCTCCCTTCAAGAACTCAACACCATCGTGCTCTGGCCCAATGGTGGGCGCCTATTGTTGTGGTTTTGTCACAGCAGATGTCCCCGTGAGAGAACTAAGTCGCGAGGCCATCGCTGCTAGGTGATCGCTTGAATGGGGTTGATCGGGAAAGAAAGACGCGAGTTTACCCAGGTTCGGCCACTCACAGTGGAGGTAAAGACCTACTCCTGCTTGATTGACATTGACAATGATCTTGATTACAAGGTATTGCTTTCTCTACCTAGCTCTCGAGGGTTTCTAACTTAGTCTTAACGTCTTAGGAACCCCCTTTATATAATTGGTTGAGTCCCTAAATTACAGATAAATCCGGGTCATACTCCTAACCCATGTCCTAGTCAAACTCACAATAATATTATTCCCCATGACAGGCAAACTTCCTTGGTCCTCCTCCTGAGCCGTCCCACAAGCTCATCAGAGAGCCGACCCAGACTTTGCCGGGTCTCGTTCCTGCCTTCTGGTGTCTAAAGTGAAGCTCTTCTGTGACCCGGGAATAACATGGCTGTTGGAGCTTAACAGCTCATAAGGCCGGGTCATGCTAATGCCGGGTCTCATCCGCGGGGAACATCCCAAACACAAAGTGTGTGTGTGGGGGGGGGCTTTGCGGGTGTCAAGAGTGACGTGGCCCACCATTAAACCCCTCCCTCGCTCGCGCATGCTTCTCGCCCCAAATAGTCAGTGTTGCATTCATGGTCGGGCAGAGTGGAGTGATAGCCCACCAGTATAGCGTATCGCGACAATCTTCGAGGGTAGTAGTTCACCCAAACTTATTGATTCGACATGAGGGGAGCCAAAGAATATTTATGAGCCTTAGAAGTTGAGTTGTCAATTCAACCACACCTGGAAGGATATCTTTCTATAGCAAAATGTTTAGTAGCACAGTAGTTTGATAGTTTTGAATGTTTCAATAACAGTGGCAATAGTAACAGGAATAGTAACAACAACAGTTTGTGACGATTGTAACAGTAGTAGTAGTAGTAACTTAGTAAAGATCAATATGAGAAAAGTGTATGCATTGGATCAGTGATGGACGTTTGTGTTGGATGACATTAATCATATAAAAATGACAACCTAGAGCGACACAGAACTAGCTCCAATTCATCAATGTAATGTAGGCATGTCCGTACATAGTCATACGTGCTTATAATAAGAACTTGCATAACATCTTTTGTCCTACCTTCCTGTTGGAGATATGCCCTAGAGGTAATCATGTATGATGATATTTACTATGTGGTTATTAATAAAGATAGTCCTTAGACATTATCAATGATGTGTATCAGCAAGTACGTGACTTTTTTTTGAGACTATGCATTGTTTGATGACTGTCCTAAAAGGTCCCTAGTCAAAAGGGTTGTGTGGACGCACAACTGACTAGATTAGCATATGAAGCGGTGGATGGCTTGGTCTCACTAGCCATGGAGCATTGGATGCTCATACGTCTCCAACGTATCTATAATTTTTGATTGTTCCATGCTAACATATTATCATTCTAGGGTACTTTTTGAGTAATAATTTACCAATTTATATTATTTTTGAGCACTAACCTATTGACCCAGTGCCCAGTGCCAGTTCCTGTTTTCTGCGTGTTTTTTACTTTTCAGGTTTACAGTACCAAACGAAGTCCAATTGGCCCAAAACTTTTTTATGATTTTTTCTGGACCAAAAGAAGACCTGGAAGCTTCGGGAGAAGACCGGAGGCCGCACGAGGGGCCCACAAGCCAACAGGGCGTGCCCAGGTGGGGTGGCCGCGCCCTGATGGTTGTGCATCCCTGGCGGCCCTCCTGACCCCGTTCTCTGGCCTATAAATTCACATATATTCCAAAAACCCTAGAGGGCATCCCAAAACTCTTTTTCCGCCGCCACAAGTCTCTGTTCCGACGGGATCCCATCTGGAGCTCCGTTCTGGAACCCTGCCGGAGGGGGGATCGATCACAGAGGGCTTCTTCATCAACCTTGTTGCCCTCATGATGATGTGTGAGTAGTTCACCAAAGACCTACGGGTTCGTAGTTAGTACCTAGATGGCTATCTCTATCTCTTTTGATCTTCAATACAATGATCATCACATCTTCGCTTTGATCTATCCGATGTAATTCTTTTGTACGGTGCATTTGTTGGGATCCGATGAATTATGGGTTTATGTTCAGATTATTCATGAAAAGTATTTGAGTCACCTCTGATATATATTATGATTCTTAAGTGCATGATCATTATAGCTTCGTAATTCTCTTCGATCTATTGCAATAGTTTGGCCAACTAGATTGATATTTCTTCAGTGGGAGAGGTGCGTTGTAGTGGGTTCAATCTGGCGGTGCTCTATATCCCAGTGACAGAAGGGGACAAGATACGTCTTTGTATTGTTGCCACTAAGGATAAAACGATGGGGTTATTTCATATTAATTGAATTCTCTTTGTCTACATCATGTCAATGTTCTCCAAGCATTACTCTATTTTACTTAATACTCTAGATGCATGCTGGATAGCGGTCGATGAGTGGAGTAATAGTAATAGTTGCAGGCAGGAGTCGGCCTATTTTCTTATGAAGTGATGCCTATATACACATGATCATTGCCATGAATATCGCATAACTATGCAATTTTCTATCAATTGCCCAACAGTAATTTGTTTACCCACCGTATGCTAACTTTCATGAGATATGCCACTAGGGAAAACTATGGCCCCCGGGTCTATTCACCTATATATTTATAAACGCTACAATACCTTGCTGCCATTATTTACTTTTTATTTTATTTTTCAATTTACAATTATCTACTATTATCTACACACTTCACTTGCTTGAAAAAAACGAGATCAAGGGGATTGACAACCCTCTTGCCCGCGTTGGGTGGAAGTTGTTTGCTCTTTTGGGTGCAGCCGCTGAAGACGGTTGTGGATTGATATTCCTATTGGTTCGATAAACCTTGGTTTCATAACTGAGGGAAATACTTACCCGTATTGTGCTGCAATTACCCGTTCCTCTTCACAAAAAACCCAACGCAGATCACAATTATCAGGAAGGATTTCTGGCTCCGTTGCCAGGGAATATCATCACCAACTATCAAAAATCTTCTAGATTCTGCTACAGGTGATACCTTTATGGATGTGACCTTACGAGAGGCCACAAAACTTCTGGACAACATCATGACAAATTATTCCCAATGGCATACCGAGAGAGCTCCAACTGGTACGAAGGTAAATTCTGTCGAAGAAATCGCTACTTTGAGTGAAAAAGTGGATGCTCTTATGAATATGGTTGCTAGCAAAAGTACTCATATTGATCCAAATGATACGCCTTTGTCTACTTTGATTGATAAAAATAATGATGCTATTGATGAGAATTTTATCTCACGAAACAATTTCAACAACAATGCTTATAGAGGAAATTTCAATGTTAGGCCGTATCCCGGTAACTCCTCTAATATTTATGGCAAATCTTATGGTAATTCTTATGGAAATTCTTCTACCAATGCTAATAGGATACCCTCTGATCTTGAGAACACAATTAAAGAATTTATTAGTTCGCAAAAGATTTTTAATACTATGGTAGAAGAATAGTTGCATACAATTGATACATTGGCTAAAAACATGGATATAATTGCTCTTGATGTTGAAACTCTTAAAGGTAATTTTTTTCCACCCAAGCATGATTTTAATGAGACTATTAAATCTATCCAAATATCTATTAATGAAAGTAAGGAGAGGACCACTAAGTTGAAAGCTAAGCGGGAATTCTTAGAATAGGCTCTTCCACCCGGTTTTTACCGGAATCATGATGAAGATCTTAAAATTATTGGTACTTCTCCTATTGAATCTTTGTTTACCTCTCTAAATATAAATTATAAAGGTACTGGAGATGAGTCAAATTTAGCTAGTGAGCGTCTCGCTTGCTTGGAGGGTGATGATTTTAATGCTAAAACTGAAAAAAGTGGGTTTGGAGAGGTAAACACTTTAACTAGTGATGTGCCCACTATCTTGGATTACAAGGACTTTAATTATGAAAGTTGCTCTTTAGTAGAATGTATTTCCTTGTTGCAAACCAATATTATCTCACCCAATGCTTATGAATAATACAAGGCTTTCACTAACCATATAGTGGAAGCGATGATAAAACACTAATATATAATGGTCCAAAGACAACACAGCAATCAGAGACCCTTTGACGAAACTATGTGCGATGACCAAATCGCAAATGGTATAGTTATAGCTCTATCGCTAATGACGCGAACTGTGTGCGATGACGGGCCCATCAAACACGATCCCAAAAAAAGTTGCATGTGCGATCTATGGCAAACAGTTCACCCAGATAAATTGTTTGCGATTGTACAATATAACGCAAACGGTTAGAAAAATGCAAGTGTGTGCAATGTACGGCATACAATTCACCCTGAAAAACTATTTGCGCTAATCCAACAGAACACAAGCGATTGTGCAGATGATTACATGTGCGATAGATGGCACACATGACACTCGGATGAACTGTTTGTGATGAGATAAGATAAGATAAACGGTTACATAGATCAAGATGTGTGTGATAGACATCATACATTTCACTGGGATGAACTCTGTGCGATAAGAAAAAATAACACAAACGGTTGCTCAGATCAAGATGTGTGTGATAGACAGCATACATGCCACTGGGATGAACTATGTGCGATAAGCAAATATAACACAAATGGTTGCTCAGATAAAGATGTGTGTGATGTACAACATACGCAGGCCATTCAGATGTGTTGTGGGCAAACGGTTCCGGATAAAGAACTGTGAGGGACTGATGAAATCATCACAGACGGATATGGTTGTTTATTCCGCATGCAATGTGATTTGCTCAATCTTCCCACAAACATCGATGCTTCTGTTTAGAACAACATGATTGCAGAACCAAATTAAACATCCAAATACATAAGTGACTACACACATAACATTGGCACACCTCAATAAACAATTACAGACATAACAACATGATTGCCATAACCTAATTAAGCATCCAAATACATAAGTGACTACACACATAACATTGGCGTGCACACCTCAATAAACTATTACATGCATAATAAACTTATCCCTCTAAAACTACAAATATTTCGGCGTAGAGGGAGTATGAGCAACGATCATCAAATCATCTACTTCCTGTGACGCTTGCCGCCACCGCTCTGCTTGTGATCCCGCGTCGTCTTCAGGTAGGAGGCACTTCCTCATGTCAACAATCCGCCTAAACATCTCGTAGCAAGTGTATGCTTGCTTTGCCGTGGTTTGGAGGTGATATTCAACTAGTTTCTTCACCAAGCTCTTGTGCCAGAAAAGCATGGTGAAACATTTGAGTCCATGTTCTTCTTGCTGTAGGGGTCGATGTCTTTGTAGTAGGGGTCGATGATGGCCTCGGCTAGGTCAACATTTGAGTCCATGTTCTTCTTGCTGTCCCAGACCTTGTAATGGCCGCGGATGTCGACAAGGTTCTTGCAGGCCAAGCCCGAAGTCTTGAGCACCTTTGGAACATTGGTGGTGTCCACCGTAGTGAACCTATAGTTGGGGCTATTGACAAACATGGTGAAACGCTCGCAAGGCACTGTGGCCAGGCAGTAGTGGTAGAGGAGGACGTGATGGCCGACGCACAACTGGGCGATGGCAACCTTCTAATCATGCCCGGCACGACCGCCGGTGTAAGCGAGGTCGAAGCCGACCACTTTGTACTTGTCATCCACATCCAGCAATCGCTCCATAGTGCCGATGGAGTCCTCCACCATGCCCGGGTCATTGGTGTACACCACCGTGAGGTCCGTCTTCCTCATGTGGGTCTCCACATGATGCTCGCCGTACTCCCTTGGAGCGCTGCTGGACATCCTCTCTGTATGCGTCGTCGAGGGTGTGCTTATTGTGTTGTGGGCGCGATCGAAAGTGTGAAGAGACTATGGTTAATGACAGTGTGTATAAATGGGGGCCGGACGTCCTGTAAAACCGGCACTTCCGGATGGCAGTCTTTGCAGCGTGCGCGTGATTTAGTCGAGGAAGCACGTAACTGCATGGGGCGACGCGTGTGGCGCAACCGCATGCATATGGAACCCCGAACGTGATCGTGGGCCGGCCCAACCACTGGCAGAGCGCGCAGGGGGGGGGGGGCGAGAGTAGAGCACATGGAGGGACGCGAGAGCAGAGCACGCGGTGGGATGCGAGGTCGAACCAGACCACTTTGTGCGTGTCCACTACGGCATGCATGGTGAAGTGACGCTCGTCGTCGGTAGCCGCTGGTAGCGCCATTGGAGCCGTGCAGGATACCCTCGGTCGTGGTTCTGCTTCTTAATGTCTGGATATTAATCGTCAATTGCATATTAATGTCCAGATATTAATCGTACATTGCAAACTAAGGAAAAGATGACACTACAGAACAACACCATGATTGCATAACCTAAATAAACACCCAATTACATTACTGACTACAGATAACATTTGCACACATCAATTAACAAGTACAGGCATACTAAACTAGTAGTAACGATCATCAAATGATTCATCTATTCTTCTTGTGACGAGGGGTGCCGGTCGGCGTAGGACGGAGGCACTTCCTCATGTCAACGATCCGCCTGCACATCTCGTAGCTTACGTACGCGTCCTTGGCCGCGTACTTGACGTGATCTTCATCCAGTCTTCGGACCCAGGCACGGTACCAGGCAACCTTCTTCTTCTTGCAGACATCCTTCATGCCTCTGTAGTAGGGGTCGATGATGGACATGGCGAGGTCAACCAGGGAGTCCTTATGCTTCTCCTCGCTGCCCAAGATCTTGTACATGCATTGGATGTCCACAAGATTCCGGCAGGCCAAGCCCGTGGCCTTGAGCACCTTTTCATTGTTGGTGGTGTCCACCGTACCGAATATGTAGTCGGGGCTGTTGACAACCTGGCGAATCGATCGCAAGGCTTTGTGGCGAGGTAGTAGTGATAGACGAGGACGTAATGGCCCGCGCACAGCTGGGCGACGGCAACCTTCTGATCATGCCCGGCACGACCGCCGATGTACTCGAGGTCAAAGCCGACCACTTTGTACTTGTCATAGGCAAGTAACTGCTCCATGGTGTGGATGGAGTTCTCCACCCAGATCGGGTCGTTGGTGTACACCACCGTGAGGTTCTTGAACCTTACGTGGGTGTCCACGTAGGCACGAATGGTGAACTGCCGCTCGTCGTCGGCAGCCGCTGGGAGCTCCGCCATTGGAGCCAAGCAGGATATCCTCTCTCTATTTGGAGTGTGGGTGTGCTTCTTGCGTTGTGGGGAAAGGTTGAAGAGAGACAGTAGGTTAAAAGAGCGATGGAGTAAATGGGGGCTCGACGGGCTGTAATTGGCATGTCTTGTCACCGCGTTCTCGGCGGAGGATTGCTGTGCAAGCTTGACCAGAGCACGAACAAGCGTTCCCGGCGGTTCATTTGGCCACGCGGCGGCTCGAAGTGCTACCAACGTATCATTGGTGAGCCCGTTCCCGCGCGCAATCTCGCACAGCCTCCCGCCCGGCTCGGTTGGCCATGCGTCGGCTGGAAGAAGCTCCCATTATTGGGGGGCGTTAAATGGCAAACGGTTAGCAAAACCGATGCGTGTGCAATGACTTCAAGCAGCGTACACGTTCATCACTAAGTAGTGGTGTGACATATGCAGTGCGGGTGCGACTGGGAAGGACGGTGAGGGTTTTGTAACTTTTGTTAAGCGGGGACAATGGTGAGGGTTTTCTCGGCCAGAATAATAATGCGCTTCGGAGGCGACGGTTCAGTAGACATAGCCATTTGTGATAAGTGTCACTATGGTGCAAGCGGACTAACGTGGTCCGTGGGAATGCGTTCTGGACAATCAGGACACACGCGTGTCACGGCACAATGTTAGTCCTCGCACCCGGTTTCAACCTAGGAAAATAACCAAGTTTGTGGGTTCCAAATTTCATCTTACGTGTGACACCTGATTTTTTTACCGCATTCAACAAGTTTGCAGGTAAGTCAAGTATTTTTTACCGTAATATGCATAGTGTAAAAAAACTGCCTAAACTCAAACGTAGCTGTGCGTGCTGTGGGCAAACAGTTGCTAGTATTAAATTGTGTGGGGACTCTAAGATAAGCATGAATATTCCATCTACCAAACTGATTGCAGCTCAAGTCTGTAATTACATTGCTCTATGTATTAGTTCATAAAACAGAGTCTCACCGAAATCTACATCAACATATAATAAACATAACTCAAGCAGTGAAATATGACGCACAAACTATAGATAGCTAGGGTAGTGCTGGCATCAGGACATGTATATATAACTCAATCGTAATCATACCCACCAACAACGTAAATTTTCTCTAGGTACTCCGCGTACGCGGCGTGCGCCACCCTCCGAGAATACTTCTGCCTGAAGGAGCCAACGGCTCGTCCTCTAGCATGCGCCAGAACACTTGCAAACGCGGGGTTAAGCCTTTGGGCGCAGAACGGGCATCCGAAGCCCCCATTCCGGGTCCTGATACGACGATTATGCATTCCCTCATAGAGCTCCCTGAGCTTTTGTTTCTTGGAGCTTCTCTGGTCGTATTTATCGCTGCCAACGTCGTCAGATAGCACCTATACATATAATAAAAATCATGACATTGATGAATAAAATGCGTAAAATGATGTCACAAACAACTTAGGGCAACAAAATAATTAACTAATGACTTTAAATGCATGGACCGATTATTGTCAAACAAACAAGGAACTGTGAAGTAAGTACTACTCCCCATTATCACTAAAGTACTAATCTACATGCTCTTATACAGTGTTTATTTACAAATGGGTACATGTACAATCATCTATGTACACGAATTATTAGCAAAATGATCATTTGTACAGGCCAACCATTAAATCATTGTAAAACCTTAGACATAATGTGGCATCCCGGCTCAGAGGGGACCGGAACGCCCCGTATTCCAGCCCAAGGAGAAGTCTTCTGGAATACGGCACAGTTGGCATAGAACAAATCAGCTCTTTATTACTATGGATAAAATTACAAGGGTACCTGGATTACATCGACATGGCGATACTACGCCTACCTAGGTTAGCTCTATGCTAACAGCGGAACAATCCGAGGAAGCGGAGTACTCTTGGCAGCGGAACAACGACTGCGGTGATGGACTCCACTCCGCAGGGACTCTGGCTGGAACGCTTATCCTAGCTCGCAAACTCGACATCCACGACAAGCAAGCAATCATGGCATGACCTGCAAACTGGCATGATATGCTAGGTGAGTACTTTGAATGTACTCGCAAGCTCACGACAACCAAACAATGCAGCAAACAATAGCATGGCAAATATCATATTAAATACTTAAGTGCTTCACTTACTGTTACCAGTCATTAACTTACTCTCTTCCAGGTTGTTCCTCAACCCTCGGAATACTCATACCCAGTGAGTACTTCCGAACACAGGACGAGTTCATCCATCCTTCTTATCCATATTACGGTTGACCACCTACTGAGGTCTGGACGGGCTGTCCAATACCGTGGACGCGGCTATTCAAATAGATTTTTACACTCTGCAGAGGTTGCGCACTTTACCCACACCATGAAGCACCTGGCCCTGGCCTCGAGATCCCACTCGGTTGGACCAGCGTTGCTTCAACATAACCTGCCTGACCCGTGACTCTTTCATCGTACCACCGGCACTCTTCCTCCCCCGGAGGTCAGCCTTGGGTGGCCCCTGTGTCCTCATGACACCTGCCACCGTCGTGGCCAAACTCTGTAGACTCAAACGGGGCCTACTGTCCCAAACGGGGACTCCCGGGCTAAACAACTCAACTGGGCTCACAAGGTTATCGCCGCCTACCGGGCCAGGGTAGCGCGTCCACGGTATTGGACAGCCCGTCCACGGTATGGGTGTCCTGGCTTGCCTGGGATGAAGGATCCACCGGGAAGGAGTGCGGAAAGGCCGCGGAAGGACTGCCGGAAACAGTTCTCTCTCGGAGAGGGACTGTTTACGGCAAGGGTAAACTGGTCATTTTCACTATGTGAACACATAGTGAAAATGATACCAGCATGACGGGCTCGACGAGACGAAGACGTGGGCTTTGGAATCACCAGATTTGGAGTTAGGATCACGAAGATATAGAGGTTTGAAGTCCAGGGACTAATCTGTAAAAGATTTTTCACAAACCAGCCCCTGGCTGATAAAACAGAAAGCGTATTTGGAAGAATACGCTTTTGAAGCAGGGAGGCGAACTCCACGCCGGGCGCCTCCACTTGCCACATCAGCGGGTCTGGCGGGGTCAACGCCTGAGGCTGACAGCGGGCCCCGCCGCTGACCTTCTCTCTCTCCTCCCTCCCCTTCTTCTTCCCGACAGGGCGCAACGGAGGAGGACCGAGGCCGCGCGACGCCGGCGCCGGCCCGGCCAACACCGACCGCCTCCGGTGGAGCTCGGACCACCGGAGTGCTCGCCAGAAAGCGCCGCTCCGGGGAGGCCTCGCAGGGTCCGAGGGGAAAGGCCGTGGGGCCGGTAGTGGTGGAGGGCAGAGGCGGCCTCCGGCGACGGCCGTTAACGCTACGGGCCGTCTCCAGCGACGCCTCGGCCACCGGCAGACTCGCAAAGGAGAACCGCCTCCGACTAAGCACGACGCGGCCGCCGGAGAGCTTCGAAGCGGAGGTGACCGCGCCCGCGGCGGAGGACGGCTTCGGCCGCCGGTGGGCTCGTGGCTAGAGATCACCGGAGGAGAGGGAGGGCTGCTGGGGTGACCTCGGGGTGGAGGTGGAGACCTCAGGCGGTGGTAGGGCGGAGAGAAGAGGCCGGCCGAGCTCCAATTTTGGAGAGGGTCGCCGGCGGCCATGGTGGCAATTGGGGACGGAGAGGAGCTCCGGGGCTCGGGAGCAAAGCTGGGAAGGGGAAGAGGAGAGTGGCGAGGGCGATGAGCCGCTCGGGAGGGGCTCAGGGCATTTAAATAAGCGGGGCAACGCCGGGCTCGGCCACAGCCGCGGCGACGCGTGCGCCGTGCGCCGGAGCTTCGGGAGTCCGCCTAGAGGAGGGGAGAGGCTTCCCGAGAGGTCTCGGAGGGGAAGAGAGAGCTCAGGCGAGGTTGGGAAGGATCGGCAGGGCTCGGGACGGCGCAGGCAACCGGACACGGCGGTGGCAGAACCGGCCATGTCACGGGCGCGGTTACTACACCACGAAGGAGGGGACTTGAGAGGGGGAGAGGGGTCCAGGGAGAAGAGTGCGACGAGGGGAAGCTGCTGGACATGGCTAGATGGCGAGGGAGGGGAGGAAACCGATGAGGCCGAGGGTCCCAATGCACATGGCACGCATATGGCATGCCGGCCGCGTGGTCACCGCGTGATCTGGCGCACGTGGTGCACCCTGACCGATCTAATCATGCCAGTAGGAGAGGTCATTCGAAGGAGAAGGCCAAAGAGGAAGAAAACAGGCATAGGGATGAAGGAGGTGACCACAGCTAGCAGATCATTTCAGGAACAACAAGGTGTTTGGAGTGGGGTGGGGGAGATTCATCTGGGCTTTGACTCTGGTTTTTGGCTGAGAGCTATCACACACTAAGATGATCTTTACTGCAAATTTTCGGCTCATCTTGATGAGTGTAAGTGGCACTTGCTGTAGAATGCACCCTACTAGTCAGAAATGCAAACCATGAAGTGGCACTCACACACTTGCTTGGACTGAGCTGAATTTTGGAGGAGATGATTTATTTAGGCATATGAAGATGCTGTATAAGTTTCATACCATTTGAGTGAACCAAAATGGTACTTCCTTCACACAGCATCCTATTGGACAGAATCTTAGAAAAATTCCTGAGGGAAAATAGCTAGATGGATTGAGCCAAAATTTGGTGGATATAGATTATATGGGTTGGAGAATGTTCTGGTAAAATTTCAGAAATTATGGAGCAACATAAAATATAGTTGCTTCACAACCCAAAATAATGACCAGAAACAAAGATTTGATGCTGAGGTCACATAGAAGATGGGATGATGCTCAAATCTTGAGGAGAGTCATTATTTGAGCATATGAAGATGCCTGCAAAATTCCAACTCATTGGCATACTCTTAGCTAGCACTTGCTTCACAAAGCTTCCTCTGGATCAGAAACTTTGGAAATTTGCCAAGAATTATTTGCTAGCCAACTTGAGTTGAATTTTGTCATGTGGCAATTATATGGATAGGAAAGAGTCCCCAAAAAGTTTGAGATCAAGCAAGCAAAGATAAATGGCACTTGCTTCACAAAATGCCATCTGGGGCAGAATAGGAAAAGGAATATTTGAGGAATATTTTTGAACATGGAAGGGATTGGTTTTGACAGATTTGAGGAAGATATGACCCAAACAATTTATGAGAATTATTTGGGAATTTTTGGAATGATGGAAATGTGGGTTGCTTCAGAACCCAAGGCAGGCAGGGTTATTCCTTTAATAGGAAAAGGAATATGCCCAAGAAAAAGATTATTGGGATTGGTCCAAGATGGAAATGGCAAGGTCTTGGGATGGGTTTAGAGGTTGACAAGCCACTAGGGAAGAGAAATCAAGGATGATCCTTCCAGGTTCCAAGACTACCAAACCACTGAAAAGCAAGACCAGACCAAAATCAAAGCAAAAAAGAAATGGGCAAAATCCAGGGTGTTACACATAATATTAGTAATCGTATGTACGGATGTCACTTGTCCAAGTCACTTATCATTTACCTAACAAACAATCAATAAGTACACACTAACACGGATTTATCGAATCTTACTCTGATTACATGGATTGAAATCACATGAACCCCGGGCGAATTCCAAAAAAAGGCGGAAACAGAACTAATCAGAGATACCCTATGATATAGTTACCAAAATAGAGGGGGGGGGGTTGTCTAACATGTTCTCCGTCTTCGTCGGAGTTGTCGCCGTCGGAGTCGTCGGAGTCATCGTCGGTGGATTGGTCATGAGAGAGGTCATAGTAGTCTCTGTGCAGCACCGCCTCCTGCTGGGGAGGCACGATGGGGCTTATGACGTCATGGTGGTGCTTCTGTCCGCGCGAGACCTCATCGGCGGGGAGGGCAACCTCGTCGCCCGGCATCAAGAGGTGCTTAGTTGCTTCGCCGGCCCCGGCTTCGAACCCCGCATCACCACTCCCTCCGATGGTGCGCTTGGTCACCATCTGATACACTTACGATTTGGAACGGCCGGGAGGATGCAGGCGCGGTGTGTGGGGAGAGAGGGGAGTGCGGCCGCCTGCTATAACCAGCGACACAGGCGCGATTAATATAGAGTGGTTGGGAGCTAGGCGGGAGGCGGTGAAACGGCTCGCCTCCCGGTGAACCTGCTCAGTGGTCTTCTCGCATGCCTCACCCCTGCCCGCACGTCTCCCGGTTAGCCTGGATTGCTCGCACGTCTCCTGGTTAACCTGCGCAGATGACTGCTCGCAAGCGTCCCGTCAATTCACACACCAGCTCTCACGTCTCCCGGTGGGCCAGAGCGGCCTACTCGCACACGCCCCGTCTATTTACACACCTACTCGCACGCCTCACGGTCAGCCTGAGCAGCGGACTTCTCGCATGCGTCCCGTCAACTCATGTCCGCTCGGACGGCACACGGGGCTCGTGGTGGTACGTAATATTTTGTTGGAACCAACGCACACGGTTGAATACTACAATCGTTCGAGATGGTAACGTGACAAGTGTGTGTACCAAGTACCAACCTTTAATAAGCTCCTGTTTATATCATGAAACGGAATCCCAAGTTTCAGGATTTTTAGTTGATTTTTTGCATTTACTTCAATTTAAAATGATCTTTTAGATGTTTGAGGCCGATCTATCTAAAAACCAATATTTTTATTGTTTTCCACGACGCCAAGAGGTTTGAGGTTCCTTACCATTTATTGCATGGAGACTAAACATGAACCCAAGGGGACATATGATTTCCTCCAATGAATTCCTGGAAACTCATTGTTGCATATTTTTCGAATGATATATGAACATTTTATAATTATAACACGGACTGATGTGTCACGTGTTTTCTACATAAAAATAGTTTGACGCGTCTCGACATGGTGTTTTCGGTGGTGGCCGCGAGGGGAGGGGGGGGGGCTCTGTCAGTTTCACTTGTTGCACGAGCCTCTATGTGTGGGATTGTCCGTTTTGAGAGGCACTTGCCACCCCAAATTATCAAAATTGTGCATTGAAATGTTTAAAACAAGGCACACCTCTAACGTCATGCATGTGTTTAGGACACATGCACACGGTGGTGGTGGTCCCTTGGACAATAATCCTTCGTGTGCTATTAGTGACGTGCACATTCATGGGTCCACATGGTCTATCACTTTTGAGCCGCACCGGTAGGGGTTTGACAAAGGTGGGTTCAGTTAATCTGCTATGTGTTGCGGTAGATCATGGTGAGATTCCACACCAAAGATTGACGTGACGTACTCATGAGTACCTCCTACCGCTCAAAGTTGAGGGGGTGGGTGGGAGGAGACATACATATTGCGCGCAATTTTCTTTAGCGTGGGGACTTTCCAAATTGTGAAGCACACACTGGATCAAAGTCGTGTAGCTGGCATTTTGACATCAAAATACAAACCCATTCATATGCTTGTGTCACATAGAATTGATGGTGGCCCTAAGTGGCTCCCTCACATGGTAATCGGTGACGCGTCAATCTATGGGGCCCATGTGTGGTCATCTATATTATATATCGTTTTGACCAATGTGGATCCTTTTCGGTATGCGTGTTAATTACCATATGCCATGGCCAGACATCGAGACAAATGTTTTTTGGGCGCATGCATATATATATATAACCATGAACCCATCCCACCACCCTCTCGAAATGGGGGGTTGGGCCGGGTGGGGAGGCATACATATACTATGGCCCTGTTTGGATACTCTAACTTATATAGCTAGAGGTTGGAGTTAGTTTCTAGCTCATGACTAACCCTAAACTAACTATAGCCAAAGAGGTGTTTGGATGATAGGGTTAGATTGACAATAGATGCACTTGATGGAGAGAGAAAAGTGATTTTTCAGTGGGCCCCACGAGAACTAGCTCCAATTAGGACCTCTTGGCTGGTGGGATAGAGAGGCCCCGTGAGAACTAGCTCCAATTAGCACCTCTAGGTTGGGATAGTTTTTTTTGGGTGGGTTAATTAGATGCAACTAGCTCCAATCTAACCCTCATGTTTGAATACTTTAGGGCTATTTGAGCCCCAGCTAGCTCAAACTAACTCTAACCCATGGATCCAACAGGGCCTATATGCGTTGTGATCGATCCTCTTCGTAAGTCGACTTGCAGTTTCTAAGGCAATTGACATTAAAGTTCCATTGGGTACTAATTAACTAAACAAACACTTAATTACATATATACATATATGTGTGGGCCTCATGGCGTGGTCGTTTGTTTTGTCAAACACTCTATCACGTGGTCATCTGCATCACACCGGCAAAACCATGTCCATGTGGGTCGTTGATACGTCTCCAACGTATCTATAATTTTTTGCTTGTTCCATGTTGTTATATTATAATTCTTGGATGTTTTACAATCATTTTATAACAACTTTATATCATTTTTTGGGACTAACCTATTGACATAGTGCCAAAGTGCCAGTTGCTGTTTTTGCTTGTTTTTTACTTCGCGGAAAATCAATACCAAACGGAGTCCAATCGCGACGAAACTTTTTGGAGATTTTTTCTGGACCAGAAGACACCCAGTGGGCCAAAGAAGTGCCGGGGGAGGGGGCCGAGGAGATCACAACCCACCAGGGCGCGCCAGGGGAGCCCCGGCGCGCCCTGATGGGTTGTGCCCTCCTCGGGGCCCCTCTCCACCGCCTCTGATGCCTAAATATTCCCAAATATTCGAAAAACCCTAGGGGAGTCGACGAAACATAGTTCCAGCCGCCGCAAGTTCGAGAACCTCGAGATCCAATCTAAACACCATCACGGAGGGGTTCTTCCTAATAGGTGCCTCTCCGATGATGCGTGAGTAGTCCACCATAGACCTACGGGACCGTAGGCAGTTGCTAGATGGCTTCTTCTCTCTGTCATATGATTCTCAATACAATGGTCTCTTGGTGATCTATTTGATGTAAACTTTTGTGGTGTGTTTGTTGGGATCCGATGAATTTTGAGTTCGTGATCAGTTTCTATCCATGAATATTATTTGAGTCTTCTTTGATATCTTATATGCATGATTACTTATAGCCTCGTATTTCTTCTCTGAATCTTTTGTTTAGTTAGGCCGACTGGATCGATTTTTCTTGCCATGGGAATAGGTGCTTTGTGATGGGTTCGATATTGCGGTGTTCTTTCCCAGTGATAGAAGGGGCAGCAAGACACACATGTATCGTTGCTATTAAGCATAACAAGATGGGGTCTATTCCTACATGAATAGATCTTGTCTACATCATGTCATCGTTCTTATTGCATTACTCCGTTTTTCCATGAACTTAATACACTAGATGCATGCTGGATAGCGGTCGATGTGTGGAGTAATAGTGGTAGATGCAGGCAGGAGTCGGTCTACTTATCTTGGACGTGATGCCTATATAATGATCATTGCCTCGGATATCGTCATGACTATTCGATTTTCTATCAATTGCTCAACAGTAATTTGTTCACCCACCATGCGCTATACTCATGAGAGAAGCCACTAGTGAACCCTACGACCCTCGGGTCTACTTTTCCAACATATTGCTTTCCGATCTATCTATTTGCTTCTTTGTTTTCAGATCTACAAATCCAAAAATCCAAAAAGATTTTGCTGCACTTTTTATTTGCTATTCTTATTTTGTGTTCTTGAGAGATCTATCTCTCCTATCTATCATTACCTAATCTATCTTTTTACCGTAGAGATATTGGCAACCTCTCTTTCGCGTTGGGTTGCAAGTATTTGTTATTTGTGTGCATGTGCTGCTTATTGGGTGGTGGTGATCCTCCTACTGGTTCGATAACCTTGGTTTCATAACTGAGGGAAATACTTACCGTCACTGTGCTGCATCATCCCTTCCTCTTTGAGGAAATACCGACGTAGTCTCAAGGCACGTCAAAGGAATTTCTGGCGCTGTTGGCGGGGAGGAAGCGGTCTCTTCTACGTGCCTATCGTAGGCGCCGAGGGGACTCCATCATCACCTACCAGGTTCCGAATCACAAATCCCATCTCTTTGCAATTACATTATTTGCCATTTGCCTCTCGTTTTCCTCTCCCCCACTTCACCAATTTGCCATTTTATTCGCCCTCTTCTTCGTTTGCCTTTTTCTTGCCAGATCTCTTCCTTGCTTGCGATCTTGTTTGCGTAGTCACGATGACTCAAGAGAACACCAAGTTGTGTGATTTTTCCAATACTAATAACAATGATTTTATTAGTACGCCTATTGCTCCTCCCGCCACTAGTGCGGAATCTTGTGATATTAATGCTGCTTTGTTGAATCTTATCATGAAAGATCAATTTGCCGGTAATCCTAATGAGGATGCTGCGTCCCATCTAAACACGTTCGTAGAATTGTGTGATATGCAAAAGAAAAAAGATGTGGACAATGATATTGTTAAGTTGAAACTATTTCCTTTTTCCTTGCAGGATCGTGCAAAAATTTGGTTTTCCTCTTTGCCTCGCAATAGTATCGATTCTTGGAATAAGTGCAAGGATGCTTTTATCACTAAGTATTTTCCGCCCGCGAAAATTATTTCTCTTAGGACGCAAATCATGAATTTTAAGCAACTTGAGCATGAACATGTTGCACAATCATGGGAAAGAATGAAGTTGATGCTAAGAAATTGTCCTACTCATGGTTTAAATCTTTGGATGATCATACAAAAAAATTATGCGGGGTTGAATTTTGTTTGTAGAAATCTTTTAGATTCCGCCGCAGGTGGTGCTTTTATGGAGATTACTTTGGGTGAAGCTACTAAATTGCTAGATAATATCATGGCTAATTATTCTCAATGGCATACCGAAAGAGCACCTACTAGTAAAAAGGTTAATTCGGTAGAGGAAATTAGTACTTTGAGTGATAAAGTTGATGCTTTGATGAAATTGGTTGCTAGTAAAAATGCTCCTATTGATCTTAATGATGTGCCTTTGTCTACTTTGATTGAGCAAAATAGTGATTCCATAGATGTGAATTTTGTCTCGCGAAACAATTTCAATAACAATGCTTATAGAGGTAATTTTAATCCTAGGCTTTTTCTTGGAAATTCCTCTAATAATTATGGTAATTCCTATGGTAATTCTTCTTACAATAGTAATCGGAATACCTCTGATCTTGAGAGTAATATTAAAGAATTTATCAATGCACAAAAGGCTTTCAATACTACGATAGAGGAAAAGTTGAATAAGATTGATGATATGTCTAGAAGCATTGATAGAATTTCTCATGATGTTGAAAATCTCAAGTTGGAAGCTTTTGTGCCTAAGATTGATGAATCTATTAAAGCTTTATATGTCTCTATGGATGAAAGTAAGAAAAGAACCGCTATGCTTAGAGCTAAAAGAGAAATCTTAGAAAAATTGTTTTCTAGTGATTGCCTTCATAAGAAAGATGAAGATCTTAAACTGATTGGTGTTTCTTCTATTGATTCCTTGTTTAGTAATGTTAAAATTGATAATGAAGGGACTGAAGTAGAGTCAACTTTAGCTAGAAGGCGTCCCAATAATTTGGAGGGTGAAAATCTTAATGAAAATTTTGATAAAAGTGGGTTTGAAGAGGTCAAAACTTTACCTAGTGATGTGCCCACTATCTTGGATTGCAAAGACTTTAAGTATGATAGTTGTTCTTTGATTGAATGTATTTCCTTGTTGCAATCCATGTTGAATTCACCCCATGCTTATGAGTAAAATAAAGCTTTTACTAAACATATCGTTGATGCCATGATGAAATCTTTTCAAGAAAAGTAGGAGTTGGAGATTTCTATTCCTAGAAAATTACATGATGAGTGGGAACCTACCATTAAGGTCAAGATTAAAATTTATGAATGCTTTGCTTTGTGTGATTTGGGTGCTAGTGTTTCCACGATTCCGAAATCTCTATGTGATGTGCTTGGTCTTACCAATATTGAAGAACGTTCTCTTAATTTGCACTTGGCGGATTCTACTATTAAAAAGCCTTTGGGAAGAATTAATGATGTTCTTATTCTTCCAAATAGGAACTATGTGCCTATTGATTTTATTGTGCTTGATATTGATTGCAGTCCGTCTTGTCCCATTATACTTGGTAGACCGTTTTTACGCACTATAGGTGCCGTGATTGATATGAAAGAAGGCAATATTCATTTTCAATTTCCCTTGAGAAAGGGCATGGAACAATTCCCTAGGACAAGAATTAAGCCACCATACAAATTAATCATGAGGGCATCCTATGGATCCAAAACCAAAGATGACAATACTTGAATCTATGTGTTATGCCTAGCTAGGGGCGTAAAATGATAGCGCTTGTTGGGAGGCAACCCAATGAACAAATAAAGTTTTGCTTTTTTCCTTTCTGTTTTTGTGTGTTGACACAATTATGCCTCTGTTATGATTGTGTTTTTATTGTTTATCTAGTGTTTGTGCCAAGTAAAGCCTTTAGGATGATTCATAGGATGAGTTGAAGCAATGTTGAATCTGAAACAGAAACTTTGCGTCCAGTATATGAATTTTCGTTTTTTGCTGGACGTGATCTTGAGCTGAAATTTTAACACAGTGTTGCTATACAAATTCCTTACGTTGTCCGAATTTTTCAGAATTTTTAGAGTTACAGAAGTATGGTTAGAGTACAGATTACTACAAACTGTTCTCTTTAAGACAAATTCTGTTTTCGTTGCATTGTGTGCTTGCTTTGATGAATCTATGGGTTATATTGAAGGGTATGAGCCATGGTAAAGTTAAAATACAGTAGGTATAATGCAATAATAAAATATGAATGGGTTTGCAACAGTACCTAAAGTAGTGATTTGCTTTATTATACTAACGGATCTCATGAAGATTTTGTTGAGTTTTGTGTGATTGAAGTTTTCAAGTTTTGGGTGAGATCACGATGGATGAAGGAATAAGGAGTGATAAAAGCCTAAGCTTGGGGATGCTACCGCACCCCCAAGATATATCCAAAGAGAAACAAGCAACTAAGCTTGGGGATGCCCCCGAGTGGCATCCCCTCTTTCTTGTAACGACCATCGGTATTTTACTCGGAGCTATAGTTTTATTCGTCACATATCATGAGTTTTACTTGGAGCATCTTGTATCTTTGCTTGCTTTGTTTGTTAGTTTTTCCCTTGTATCCTTGTTGGACACACCTATTTGAGAAATCCAAAACCATGCTATGATTTGGTAGAATTGCTCTATGTGCTTCACTTAAACTTTTTGAGCTATAGAATTGCTCTAGTGCTTCACTTATATCTTTTTGAGCACGGTGTGCTTGGAAGTTTTTGTAGAAATACTCTCATGCTTCACTTAGATTAATTTGAGAGTTAGTAAATTTTGGAGAAATACTCTCATGATTCACTTATACCTTTTTGAGAGATGCAATCTTTATGCTCATGTGCTTCACTTAAATTTGTTTGAGCTTGCCAAAAAGCAATGACAATATATGAAAACTAGTCCCAAAGTGATAGATATCCGAGGATATAATAAAAACTTTCATGAAGATCATTGGGCAAATTAAACTTGATTCCTTGTAATAGTTTTGAAACATGATGATAGTAATATGTGAGTCATGTTAGTGAGTAATTATGCTTAGTAGGAATATTGGTGTTAAGGTTTGCGATTCCCTATGCATGCACGAAAGTCAATAGTTATGCAATGAAATTACATCCTACTTGTGGTGCATTATTCGGTGTTAGTTATGTTCAATGCTCACTTATGTGAATTTTGGTTTCTTGGTTTGGTTGCTTCCCAATTTATTTGCTAGCCTCCATTTTTACTAAGTAGAAATACTACTTGTGCATCAAAAATTCTTAAACCAAGTTTTGCCTTATGAGTCCACCATACCTACCTATATGCGGTATTTCCATGCCGTTCCAAGCAAATTTGTATGTGCCATCTCTAAATTTTCAAAATAAATTTTCTCTTTTGTGTGCCCGTACCGCTCATGAAATGGTGGAGAGTGTCCAATATTTTTCCATGCTAGATGTGTTATTCTCAAGATGAGTGTTTATTCATTTGTCATTGCACGAGAGTGCGGCGGTAATAGGGATGCCCATTCCCGAAATGAAAAAGAAAAAAAATATTTACTTTATGTTGTCAAATAATAAATTCCTTGGAAAGTGTTGGTATGGAAGGCAACCGTGGATACGGCCCGCCATGGAAAGTGAAAGTTTGGTGGAAAAAGGAATAACCTTTATTTTCTGTTTGGGAACCGCCTATGATATATCTAGCATGGATAGTATTGTGAGCTACTTTGTCGTTTTCGTTGACAGAAAAAGCATGCCACCCAAAATATATTTTCTCTCTCTCTATTTAAACCTTGAGCTCTGGCACCTCTACAAATCCCTACTTCCCTCTGCGAAGGGCCTATCTTTTACTTTATGCAATTTTTATTTTTGCTTTGAGTCTCCATCTTCTCTTATAAGCACCAACTAGAGGGCACTATGATCGTACTTGAGCATTGGGCATAGTTAATATTTGAGTGTGTTTCATGAATGGATCAATGATTGAGCATGATGGGCTAGGGATAACTTTCTTTAGTGTTGATATTTTGAAAGACATGGTTGCTTGTTGACATGCTTGAGTATTTAAGTCATTATGTTAAAACTAGACTATTGCTTTGAATCATTTACAAGTCCAAATGTCCATGCTATATAAAAGAAAAGAATGTGATGAACATGTTAGGCAGCATTCCACATCAAAAATTTTATTTTTATCATTTACCTACTCGAGGACGAGTAGGAATTAAGCTTGGGGATGCTGATACGTCTCCAACGTATCTATAATTTTTTCTTGTTCCATGCTGTTATATTATCATTCTTGGATGTTTTACAATCATTTTATAACAACTTTATATCATTTTTTGGGACTAACCTATTGACATAGTGCCAAAGTGCCAGTTGCTGTTCTTGCTTGTTTTTTACTTCGCAGGAAAATCAATACCAACGGAGTCCAATCATGACAAAACTTTTTGGAGATTTTTTCTAGACTAGAAGACACCCAGTGGGCCAAAGAAGTGCCGGGGGAGTGGGCCGAGGAGACCACAACCCTCCAGGGTGCGCCAAGGGGGCCCGGGCCCGCCCTGATGGGTTGTGCCCTCCTCGGGGACCCTCTCCACCGCCTCTGATGCCTATAAATTCCCAAATATTCCAATAACCCTAGGGGAGTCGACGAAACACAGTTCCAGCCGCCGCAAGTTCCAGAATCCCGAGATCCAATCTAAACACCATCACGGAGGGGTTCATCTTCCTCATAGGTGCCTCTCCGATGATGCGTGAGTAGTCCACCATAGACCTACGGGTCCGTAGGCAGTAGCTAGATGGCTTCTTCTCTCTGTCATATGATTCTCAATACAATGGTCTCTTGGAGATCTATTTGCTATAAACTTTTACGGTGTGTTTGTTGGGATCCGATGAATTTTGAGTTCATGATCAGTTTCTATCCATGAATATTATTTCAGTCTTCTTTGATCTCTTATATGCATGATTACTTATAGCCTCGTATATCTTCTCCGAACCTTTGGTTTAGTTAGGCCTACTAGATCGATTTTTCTTGCCATGGGAAGAGGTGCTTTGTGATGGGTTCGATCTTGCGTTGTTCTTTCCCAGTGACAGAAGGGGCAGCAAGACCCGCATGTATCGTTGCTATTAAGGATAACAAGATGGGGTCTATTCCTACATGAATAGATCATGTCTACATCATGTCATCGTTCTTATTGCATTACTCCATTTTTCTATGAACTTAATACACTAGATGCATGCTGGATAGCGGTCGATGTGTGGAGTAATAGTGGTAGATGCAGGCAGGAGTCGGTCTACTTATCTTGGACGTGATGCCTATATAATGATCATCGCCTTGGATATCGTCATGACTATTTGATTTTCTATCAATTGCCCAACAGTAATTTGTTCACCCACCGTGCGCTATACTCATGAGAGAAGCCACTAGTGAACCCTACGGCCCCCGGGTCTACTTTTCCAACATATTGCTTTCCGATCTATCTTTTTGCTTCTTTGTTTTCAGATCTACAAATCCAAAAACCCAAAAACATATTGCTGCACTTTTTATTTGCTATTCTTATTTTGTGTTCTTCAGAGATCTATCTCTCCTATCTATCATTACCTAATCTATCTTTTTATCGTAGAGAGATTGACAACCTCTCTTTCGCATCAGGTTTCAAGTATTTGATATTTGTGTGTAGGTGCTGCTTATTGGGTGGTGGTGATCCTCCTACTGGTTCGATAACCTTGGTTTCATAACTGAGGGAAATACTTACAGTCGCTGTGCTGCATCATCCCTTCCTCTTTGGGGAAATACCAACGCAGTCTCAAGCCACGTCAGTCGTCACTTTGACAGGCGGTTGTAGAGATGTTAATTTGACCAAGGTGGATTCTTCCTGTTGATATATATATATATATATATATATATATATATATATATATATATATATATATATATATATTATACGTAGTTCATATATGCATCGACATTTCAATTCTAAGCAAAAAATCAAACGCATCGTACACACTGAATCGCTCCTATCGGCTCGAACTGTGGGCGGGCGTGGGGCTATATATGCATGGGTCGTTAACCTCAGCACGGGGCCATTCTGGTTCGGGAGACACACATGTGGCGGCAAAAGTTGTGCGTTTGGTATTTGAAAACATCGCACAACGCTTTCATACATTGTGCCCGGGGCCATGCATGTGCGTTGGTGTTGTCTACAGACACTCCCTCGCGTGGTTATGGATGGCAGGCTAAATTTGTGGACCCGTGTGGTCTATCACTTAAACCGGCCCATATATACTATACGTTAATTTTACCAAGGTATATATATATAGTCTTCTCATTATTTGTTACGATATAGTTCATGGTGAGATACGAGACACAAGTTTGAGCGTGCATATATATATATATATATATATATATATATATATATATATATATATATATATATATATATATATATATATATATATATATATATATATATATAGGTCCTGGTGTCTGTTCGAAGCATGTGTGTGCGTGGGGCGGGGTGGGGCAACACAATAGTACGTATACACGAAACATATTTATGAGGTCAGGTACTACATACCGTTCGACTTTTGAGCCACATCAAAAAGTTATGCACGCACAAAATATCACACCACCTTAATTAATTAGTTGAGCCACACACATGTGGTTGCGGTCTAACCCATCTCGTGAATTTTTCGAGACGCGCCCATCAGTGGGCCCACGCAGTCTACCCTCAGAACTAAAACACGGGGGAGGGGGTGATCATGATGGATTTCTATTGGTTTTGTATTACGGTTGGGTGAATTTGTAGTCGTAGTATAAGTTCGTACATTCATATATATACTGTAGCTACCATCCCCCCGCCGACTCGAAGGTGTGTGGGGGGGGGGGGGAGGGGGCCATAAGCCAACATTACTGTGTGTTCTGCAAGACATTGTGTGTCACATGAAAGTTGTGCATTCCATATTTGAACACCACAACAACCTTTCCATACATACATTTGGTCCACAAGCAGGTCTCTTTGTGATATGCCCCTAGATTTATCGTGTTTATTTTCCAATGTTGTTAGATAAATGGCAGGGTAGTCTTTTTTTTGAAACTTAAATACCAGACGGGTCGAAGGAGACAACCGTGTGTGATTGTGTACGTAGTAGACACGGTTCCCGCATGCTAACCGTGTCTTAAAAATAGCTACCCGCCTTGATCAATTTAAAAATTGATGGCTGCACGGGTTTATCTCTTTGAATTGCACACGGGTATTATGTTCGGGCCATGTGCGATGTTTGTTCCTCCGGCGCCACTTCAAACCCTTCATAAAAATTTCAGTTTCTCCCGGCTTTTCATTCCCTCCAAGTAAAATTTCAAGTAGCCGCGGCATTTCCTCAAACACCACCTAGGCCCCTCCCACCCCACCCCCACACAACTCCCTCGCTCGAACCCTAGCTACCTCGCCGTTGCCGTCGCCGCCCCCGATCCCGCTCCGTGTTCCACAGTCAACCTTTCCTGCTCTCCCCGTCCAGGTTACGTACCCATCTCCGTACCCTCGCCATGCTGAATTTCTTAGATGGCGCCTGCTAAACACCCCTTTCCTCACAAATCCGCACTGACCCCCACCGTAGACCGTCGCAGCCTAATCCCAGCTACACTTGCAGGGGAGATCGAGGAGCGAATGGCCAAGAGGAGGTATATCGCGGCCTTTCCGATGGATGATGCCGAGGTGGCCGCCGAGGCTGCCGGGGAAGTTGACTACGATGACGAGGTGCCCGTCGGGATCGCCGGGGAAGCTGACTACGATGACGAGGTGGCCGCCGAGGCCGCCGGGGAAGCTGTCTACGATGACGAGGTGGCCGCCGAGGCCGCCGGGGAAGCTGACTACAATGACGAGGTGACCTCCGAGGCCGCCGGGGAAGCTGACGACCACGAGGCTCTAAGATAGCGGGTTCCCGTTTGGATGCATATCGACGCAGCCGGCTACGACATCGAGCTCGTCGACGGTGACGGCTTTTCGCGGGCTATGTCACAGGTTAAGTGGCCCAACCCCGACCCCTCGGGTTCAACCCCCGTCGACCTCATGCAGGGCCCAGCCGCTGATCTACTCTGCTTCGCCCTCAAGAATTTGCCTTCCTTCATCTTCATGGAGCCTCTTATGTCATTTATGAAGGACACGTTCTATGGCGGTCGCTCGGCATCGTTAGCTGCCAAGTCATACCTCATCGACGACGCCGACGCCGACAACGGCACCCTATCCGTCTCTTCCAAGGGGAAAGAGCCCATCCGTGACATCAGGGAGGGCACCCTGCGTCCCTGCTTTTCCAAGGGGAAGGAGCCAATCTGTGACAACAGGGAGCACACCCATAATCCGCGCTCTTCTAATGTGAATGAGCCCATCTGTGACAGGTGAGGAAACCCATCCCATGTTAAATTACTTCACTCATGCTAAATGTATGGACTCTGCAGTTGAATTTCATCAATACCTGTTTCAAGAGCCATATATGGTTCCTGTTAAACCTGGTGCAGTTAACACGTGAACTGTTTATTTCAGTTCTTTCGCATGTGATGTTCAGTTATAAAATTTCATGTTTAAGCACCGGCTACGTTCTATGCAATTTCAGCAGTACTGTACGAATGACTATTTTTGGTTGCTATCAAGCCTGTTGTAGTGAGCAATTGCCTTGTTTATCTGTTTTTCCTAGCTCGGTTGTTTGTACTGGGCATATGTCCTAATTCAATTTCTATATAGTATGTCTTGTTTATTTCAGTTATTCACATTGTGAAGTTCTATATCTGCAAGTATGTACTTTCCAGTTCAATTTCATTATACCAGTTAAGACGACCACTGTTTATGTCTGTTTTTTCACAATGTGATGTTCAGTTATACAATTTGATGTGTAAGCACCAGCTACATTCTATGCAATTTCAATAGTACCACTATGAATGACTATATTTGATTGCTGTTAAGCTTGTTGTAGTGAGCACAAGCCTTTCCATTTTTATGTAACAATAACTAGTGGGCTTAAACGTGCAGAATACCAGTTTGAATGACTATATTTTGTTGTTGTTTAATGCTATGCCTATTGCAGTTAACACACATCTCCACTTATTATTAGCTTAGCTAGCGTGCTTAAACCTGCACACTGAAGCTATCATTTTGTGATCATGTTGTTTACCATGCATATATTTGGTTGATGTTTAGCCTGTCAGTATTTAACATGCCTTTCGATGTACTTACCCAGGACAATATCGGGAACAACTGTTGTTTTTCATCGAGGTTAGTTTTATCACATGGCTTATATATATACTCCATCCACCCCAAAGTATAAGATGTTAATACATCAAATATGTGAGTATTTTGGATGTAATAAGATCTTATATACTTGGACAGGGAACACCGAACTACGTCATTGTACAATTTCAGTTTACCTTCTAATACTAACTTGTTGCTTGTAGGTACATATGTCACTGGTAAAGATTCGCGTGTCGACCCTTTTTGCGTATGGGACAATGAGATATTCATGAACCAGCATCAAGTGAGGAAACTTATAAAGGTTGTTAATAAAATGGGACAAAATATGGCAATTAAACTATTTCTTTGCACCTTATCCAAGACAACAGTGAACTCCAGGATGGTAACTACGAACTCTGTACCCTTCTTTTTATTGTCCATAATGAGTTGTTAGCTTATAAATTTACAATGTCTGAATCTATTTTGTTTGTAGTGGTTCTCAAAGTAGTTTACTCAGGATTAACTCTCAAACTACATCATTGCTGGACGTGCAAACGTTAAAGTATATCTACCAGGGCACGATGACTACCTAGATGTCCTCATCAACACTGAGAAGGATGGGCGGTCCGCCATCACAAGGGGCTGGCCCAGAGTCGTCAGTGCATTTTGCATGGAGGAGAACACAATATGGGCATTCCGCTTCACCCTGTACAACTACCGGAGTGTCTTTCGCCTCTTCCTTTACCGTATTTAATACAAGCATGCAACCATGGTTCATTATTATTTATCTGGTCCTAATGTAATTATTATTTCTTGATGTAATTCTTAAACATATGTACCTGTGAATGGAATAATGCATTGGTTGTTGAACCTATGTCTCTATAGGATGGATATGAAAATGTTATAGCCTACTATTAAATTCAAATCCTATAGAATTTTAAATTGTGGCGATTAAAATAGCAAAAAATAAGCTCTGCAGGTCATTACACCACACACGGTTTGTAAAGCAGAACATGTGTGATATACCTCATGATTCGACACGTTTCAAAGAGAGAAACCGTGTGCGACAATGCACACAATTGCCGTCTGCAAACCGTGTCTGATGTTAGACAATATCAGAAATGATTAAGCAGGCCTAAATGTTTTGTGACAGTCTCCTTATCATACATGATTTATAATGTTTAACTGTTTGTTATGTCATATGCATCCGACACGAGTATGACTGTTGGAGCGTTTGGGAATCTTGGTATATCGCAAACGACGCGGTAGGACAAAATGTGTGTGATTGTCTCCTTATCATACACGCTTTGCAATTATGAACTGTTTGTGATTCGGCAAACATCGTAAACGGTGCGCTACAGAATAGCGCGTGCAATGTTAGTGTGATCTCACATGAGTTCCAAGGATGGGCCTTATGGGAAGGATGCCATATCTCAAACGGTTGACCGATGACTCGTTTCTGATAGAAGCGGACATTCCATACGCTTAGCTTTGCAAAATGTTTGTGCTCGTTGGCCACCATCGCCGACGGGTTTTCCGTGTCGTGTGGGATGGACCCCGCCTATCACCCACACATGCAAGGCGACGGTTTAAAACTACGTCGCGGAAAGGGGTTAAAAACCGTTTGTATAGCACGTCGCAGCACCAGTGAAAGCTTATGATGAGAAACTTGAACTTGAAGTTTCTATTCCTAGAAAATTTCATGATGAGTGGGACCTACTATCAAAATAAAGATCAATAAATATGAATGCAATGCTTTGTGTGACCTTTGTTCTAGTGTTTCAACTATACCTAAAACTCTTTGTGATGTGCTTGGTCTCACCAATATTCAAGATTGTTCCCTAAACTTGCATTTTGCGGATTCTACCATTAAAAAACCTTTAGGTAGAATAAATGATGTTAATATTATTGAAAATAATAATTATGTGCCTGTTTATTTCATTGTGCTTGATATTGATTGCAATCCTGCTTGTTCAATAATACTTGGAAGACCTTTCTTGTGAACTATAGGTGCAATTATTGATATGAAAGCGAGAATCATAAGGTTCCAATTCCCATTAAAGAAATGGATGGAAAACTTCCCTAGGAATAGAATTAAACCACCTTATGAATCAATCACGAGAGCTACTTATGGGTGGAGTGTCAAAGATGACAATACTTGAAACTATGCATTATGCCTAGCTAGGGGCATAAAATGATAGCGCTTGTTGGGAGGCAACCCAATAGTTATCTTCTTTATTTTTGTTTTTTAATTTATGTTGTGGTGTGATAACATGATTATTTCCTCTGTAATGATTGTGTTTTTATGTTTTAATTAGTATTTGTGCCAAGTAGAGCCTTTGGGATGACTCACAAGATGAGTAGAATTGATACAATGCAAAAACAGAAACTTTGATGTGCAGTGCAGAATTTCTATGATTTTACTGTAACGTATTTTTGATATGAATTTTTTACACAGTATTTCTATACAAATTATTGAGGTTTTACTAATGTTTCACAATTTTTAGAATTACATAAGTATAGGTTCTTTACAGATCTTTACAGACTGTTCTGTTTTAGACAAATTCTGTTTTTGCTTGCATAGTTTGCTTGTTTTGATGATGCTATGGATTGTATCGGGGGGTATAAGACACGGAGAAGTTAGAATACAATACCTATTATGAAATAATGAAATATGAATCAATTTATAACAGTACCTAAAGTATTTGATATGTTGCTTATACTAACGGATTTCACAAAGTTTTGTTGAGTTTTATGTGATTGAAGTTTTCAAGTTTTGGGTGTTATCACGATGGACGAAGGAATAAGGAGTGGCAAGAGCCTAAGATTGGGGATGCCCAAGGAACCCCAAGGTAATATCCTACGAAGACTCAAGCGTCTAAGCTTGGGGATGCCCCGGAAGGCATCCCCTCTTTTGTCTCAATCCATCGGTATGTCACTTGGAGCTATATTTTTATTCGTCACATGATATGAGTTTTGCTTGGAGCGTCATTTGCTTTTGTTTGCTTTTATTTTTAGTTTTCAATAATCATCATTTTTCTGGACACACCTATTTGAGAGAGACACACCTTCATCATAATTTATTAGAATACTCTATGTGCTTCACTTATATCTTTTGAGCTTGACAGTTGCTCTAGTACTTCACTTATATCTTTTTGACCATGGTGGCATATAGATTTTATAGAAATAATTGCACTCCCATACCTCACTTATATTTGTTTGAGAGTTAATAAATAGTGACAACAATTTGCATGGGTCATAAGACTAGTCCAAAAATAATAGGTATTCAATGAATGATAATCAAAACCATCATGTAGCACATATAAGAGAAATTGCGGGTTAATGATATTGATGTGGTAACGTGAAAAAGGTGTGAGTTCATCATTGTTGATTTGTAGAAGTATCGGTATTAAGAACTGTTAATTTTCCATTTATCTAAATATTAAAAAGACATGGTGGGGATGTGTGAGCATTTCTATTCCTCGTTGAAATCCTAGGGTTGTTTCGGGTCGGAGGCGTGCGATGGTTAACTCCTCCCAACCTCCTCCCTCGGGGCATGAGAGTAGTACTTTGATTTGTGATAAAATAATAAAACTTTGCAATAAGTATATGAGTTCTTCATGACTAATGTGAAACCATGGACATACGCAATCTTTCCACCTCATATTTTGCTAGTCTCTTCGATACCGTGCATTGCCCGTTCTCACCTCGAGGACCGGTGCAAACTTCGCCGGTGCATCCAAACCCCGTGACATGTTACGCTCTGCCACACATAAGCCTCATTATATCTTCCTCAAAACAACCACCATACCTACCTATTATGGCATTTCCATAGCCATTCCGAGATATATTGCCATGCAAATTCCATCGTCACATCATATGACTAGTCCGTTTATCATCATATCGCTTTGCATGATCATATAGAGCTAACATAGTATTTGTGGCAAAGCCACCATTCATCATATTTTTGATACATGTCACGCTAGATCATTGCACATCATGGTGGACTGCCAGAGGCATTCATATCGAGTCATATTGTTTCATAGTTCTTCATATCGAGATTTCATATTGAGTTGTAAGTAAATAAAAGTGTGATGCTCATCATTATTAGAGCATTGTTCTAGTGAGGAAATAAAAATGGGGGAGGCCAAATGAGCCCACCATAAAAAAATGAAAATGAAAAAAATGAGAGAAAAAGAGAGGAGGGACTTTGCTACTATCTTTTACCACACTTGTGCCTCAAAGTGGCACCTTGTTCTTCATATAGAGAGTCTCATGTTATGTCATTTTAATATGCTAGTGGGAATTACTTTTTCATTATTATACACTTGGCTTGCATATTCTGATGACGGGCTTCCTCAAATGCTCGAGGTCTTCATGAGCAAGCAAGTTGAATGGACACCCCACTTAGCTTGATTTGAGCTTTCATACACTTATAGCTCTAGTGCATCATTTGCATGGCAATCCCTACTCCTTGCATTGACATCTATCGATGGGCATCTCCATGGCCCGTTGATACGCCTAGTTGATGTGAGATTTTCTTCTCCATTTTTACTCCTTTGATATTGTAACTGCATCTAGTGCCACCCTTGTTTGGTTTTGGAGTATTGAAGATAAACGTGGTTGAGGGACTAATGTGTTTGTGAGAGTTCACAGGTTAACACAGAGAGAAGTCCCTGAAGTTTCGGTTTAGCCATCGAAGACGACCCCCAAAAATGTCTGAAGACATTGATGACGGCTGAAGCCATTGGTGGTAAGCGAAGACATTCGTCCGAAGACAATGAAACGCGAAGACGAAGTCTTTTGGTAGTTTTGTTTCCTCTTTCCCGAGTCATAGGAACCACCGTACTATTAAGTGGGGTCGATGTGATCGAAGTCAGAAGCTGACGTGATGCTCAACCCATACCTATGTCTTCGAGTGAAGACTATGAGAGAAAATCTCTTCCAGATTTGGTTGAGTCAGCTTTACTTGGAGCTCAAGTAAAGCTGCCGCGTGTGTTTGAAATCCGACCGTTGTGACACGTGTCGGTTGGCCATTGACCCAGGGTCATTTCGGTCATATCAGGTCGGGTTGCCCGCTGGCTATAAATAGCCCATCCCCTCCACCATAAGAAGGTGGCTGCTCAGAGAGAGATACGGCTGTTGTCGTTTTGGAGCAACCCACCTCGGAGACATTAAGAGAGACACATCCTGCAAGGATACAGCTAAACACCTAGAGCTAGAGTGTTTGAGCATCACCGAAGTCATTCTGTTCTGAGAGAGCTGAAGACTTATTACACTTGAAGATTGTGATCTTCTAGACGGTTAGGCGTCTGGGTCTAGAGCAATCCAAGAGTCATTGTGGATAGCTAGGTGACCAAGTTTGTATGGGTTTCGGAAGTCTCCCCTGAAGACTTACCAGAGTGATTGGGCGCTGTCTAAGTGACTTTGGCTCAAGGGGAATAAGGTGAAGACGAGGTCTTCTGAGTTCAATCTCAGCCTCCCTAACCAGACGTACAGTTGTCACAGCAACTGGAACTGGTCCAACAAATACTGTGTCTTCGTCAAGCTACTGGTTCTATCCTTCACTTCCTTACATTTCTATTCTGTATCGTGAAGCCTTTCCCTGTTCATCACTGAAGACTTGTCTTGAAGACATTCATGCCAGTTGTTTATCTTCATACTGTCTGAGTTTATCTTCGACTCATCATATTGTGCATGATGTTAAAGCTTAACATGTTTGTATGTCTTCACTGTGATGCATGTCTAGATTAGATTCTTGATTGTATCCCTACCTGATCCTGTTTACGTTTCCGCACTATTCGAATACATTCATTGTCTTGAAGACTTTCATAAAAACCGCCTATTCACCCCCCTCTAGTCGATAACTAGCACTTTTAATTGGTATCAGAGCAAGGTACTCCCTTGTTCTGTGTTTCGGTTTAACCACCGTGGAGTTTTAGCTATGTCGACTGTAGGGATAATCAAGGTCTCCGCTGCGTGCCCTGTCTTCGATGGCACTGACTACCCCTACTGGAAGAACAAGATGCGCATGCATCTCGAAGCCATTGACAACGACCTATGGTATGTCGTCATGGCGGGCATTCTCGATGTTGGCGAAGGTGTTACTGCTGCTGATGTGAAGAGGTTCGCACAACTCGACTCCGCCGCCAAGAACATCATCTGTGGTCATCTGACCAAAGGATAGTATGGTCGTGTGAGTGCACTTAACACTGCTAAACAAATCTGGGAATGGCTGTCCAAAGTGAATGAAGGTGTCTCATCTCAAAGAGACTCTCATGTTGATGTGCTTCGCAACCTGTTCAACCGCTTCAAGAGACTCGACAACGAAAACGTTCAGCTCACATTTGATCGACTCACCGACATCTCAAATGAGCTGAATGCACTTGGCGCCACTGATATCAACAAACATGAAGTCGTGAAGAAGCTACTCAGATCG
The DNA here is from genome assembly GCA_039707655.1 of Elymus sibiricus. Lineage (NCBI taxonomy): Eukaryota > Viridiplantae > Streptophyta > Magnoliopsida > Poales > Poaceae > Elymus > Elymus sibiricus. The sequence continues at coordinate 279,871,857 of CM077665.1, forward strand.
CTTGACAGTTCCTTTGATACTCTCGCACTCATGATCCAAGAGCGTCCTGACTTCAAGAGTTTGGATCCAGCTGACATACTCGAGAGGTTGAACACCCAAGAATTCCAACAAGCTGAGAAAAGAGATATCTACGGACCAAGCTACAGTCGCTCCCGTGCATTGAAGGCCAAAGATGTGTCTTCATCTGAAGATAACTCTGAATGCAGTTCTGATGGTACTGAAGACTTTGGAAAGGAACTTGCCTTGCTTGTCAGAAAGTTTCGGAAGTTTGCCAAGTCAAAGCGCTATGCAAAATCTTCAAAACGCGATTCCAAGAGGTCTGGTGAAATGTCTTCAAGAGACAGCAAGAAGCAAACCTGTCATAAGTGCAAGAAAGTTGGCCATTTCATCGCTGATTGTCCTCGATGGGAGAAGGAATCCAGGAAGAAGAGCAAGGACTATGACTCCGATGACAAGAAGAAGAAGAAGTATGCAAAGTCTTCATCACACAAGAAGAGTTCATCTGGCAAGGCACATGCGTTCATCGGAAAGGAGATGGATTCACAGTCTGAATCTGGTTTAGAAGTTGAGGAAGCATCCGAGGAGGAATCTAACGCTGAAGTAGCTGGATTAGCAATGGCTTCAGAATATCTCTCCACCTCTGTCTTCGAACCCGAAGACAATGATCCTTTCTTCAACAACGAAGCCGATGATGATGATGCTACTCCAGCCTACTGCTTCATGGCAAAAGCCTCCAAGGTATCCTCAAAATCCTCACGTCATGACTCTAAATCTGAAGCTGAATCTGATAATGACAAGAAACCTAGCTATGCTAAACTTGTAAAAATTTCCACCAAGCAACAACATGCCATGGAGAAAATGCAAACTACTCTAGAGAAAAGCGATGACCTGTTACGCGAAGAGATGAGTCTGAACGAAACTATGGCTGAAGACATGCGTAGTCTTCGTTCAAGGTTTGAGGATCTCCAAAGTCGTCATGATGCCCTCTCAACTGATCATGAAAAGCTTTCTCTTGAATATCTTCAGAAGAAGATTGATCTAGAAAAGTTGAGGGAAGCACATGATGACCTACGGAAGGAAAACGACTCACTCCTAGCAGAGCAGATCAGTACCACTCAGGATGAATTTGATGCTCCATGCTTAAAGTGTATTGCACGTGAAGCTAATGACTCTACTGCTGAATGTTCAAATGCTTCTAAAAATGCTTTATCTTCAACTGTATCTGTGGCACCTAACCCCTCATCTGAGGAAGCCACTGCTATCACTGATGACAATGACAGGTTGAAGACATTGCTTGAAACTGGCATGTATAAGAGTCTGAAAGGGCATCAGATTCTTTGTGATGTCCTGAAGAAGACTATACTGAACAAAAACCCTAGGAAAGAGGGTGTAGACTTCGAAAGAAACCTCAATGTTGATGGATCCTACTGGACACCTGAGCAGTACCCCAAAACCACATGGGTTGCTGCCAAAGGTCCTTCAGTTGATCCTTCCACATTATCAGGCTTCAACTATGCGAATCCTTTCATTATTGATGAATCCTTTGATTCCAATTATAAACTGTTCAAATGTCAAAATGGTGAAGTGTTTGCCAGATTTATTGGAACTAACTACAGGAATGGTTCTCCTATGAAGAATATCTGGGTTCCCAAATGTCTTCTTGAAAAGCTTCGCGTGAATGTCTTGACGACATCTCACAAGAAGAAGACAAACTCTGGATCAATGTCTTCGAGAAGACATAAGTCTTCATATGTTGGCACTAACCATTCTGTTTCGCAGGAAAAGACTCATATGACTCATGAATACGTATACAATGGCATGAACTGCTATGTTCATCCAACCAAGAACTTCTCTGCTTATTCATTTGAGTACACAAACCCTCCTGTGAAACGCACTATTAGGGCATCATTGCCTAAATTCTCCGATGCTGCCTTATGTCTCATTGCTTCTAAGCCACCCCTTCGCATGTGGGTGGTTAAGAAGAACTAATATCTTCTATGCAGCATCAGGTCTCCGGATAGGACGATGCCTATCCTGAAGATCATCTCTGGGGACCCAAAAATATTCTTGTCTGAACGCAAGAGAATTAATGCATACCTCATTCAAAATACTTACCACTATCTTCTGCTATATCTTCATCTTAGCATGTTACTCTTACATGCTTTGGTGAACTCGACTAATTCTCAATGCAGGAAGACAAATCCAATGCCACCGAATGGATTATGGACAATGGATGCACAAGTCATATGACTGGTGATCGAAGCCTATTAATGGAGCAAACTCTTCAACCTCCAACAAAAGATCACATCGTCTTTGCTGACAAGAGCAGCAGCAAAGTGCTAGGACTGGGTAGAGTTGCTATCTCAAGGGATCGTCACATGGATAATGTCATGCTTGTCGAATCCCTTGGTTACAACTTGATGTCTGTCTCAATGCTCTGTGACTTAGATATGCTTGTCATCTTCGGAAAATTTCGATGTGTGGTACTAATGGCCTCTGACAAAACCAAAGTCTTCGAAGGTTTTCCAAGAGGTGATTTGTACATGGTAGACTTCTTTGCAGGACCATAGGTTGCCTCATGTCTTCTAGCAAAAGCTTCGGAGTGCTGGCTATGGCACAGAAGGCTAGGGCATGCTAGGATGAGGAACTTACACACACTCGCCAAGAAGAAGCTCATCATTGGCATCGAGGGTGTCAAGTTGAAGAAGGACCACCTTTGTGGTGCCTGTGAAGCCGGGAAGATGACCAGGGCCAAACACCCCTCGAAGACAATCATGACGACCTCACGTCCCTTCGAGCTGCTACACATGGACTTATTTGGCCCTACTCACTATTCCACCTTCTCTACCACTGCAAATCTATATGGCTTCGTGATTGTTGATGACTATTCTCGATACACTTGGGTGCATATTATTCTTTACAAGACTGAAGTGCAGGATGTCTTCAGGCGCTTCGCAAATAGGTGTATGAATAACTACGACATCAAAATCAAGCACATCAGGAGTGACAATGGCACTGAATTCAAGAACACAGGCCTGGACACCTATCTTGATACTCTTGGCATCACTCATGAGTTCTCTGCTCCATATACTCCTCAGCAGAATGGTGTTGTGGAGCGCAAAAATAGGACTCTTATTGAGATGGCTCGCACAATGCTTGATGAATACAAGACACCACAGAAGCTATGGCCTGAAGCCATTGATACTGCATGTCACATCATCAACAGAGTTTATCTTCACAAGTTCTTCAAGAAAACGTCATATGAGCTTCTCACTGGTAAGAAACCCAATGTAAGTTATTTCAAAGTCTTCGTTGCAAGATGCTGGATAAGGGATCCACACCACACTTCTAAATTTGCACCGAAAGCACATGAGGGTTTCATGCTTGGTTATGGAAAGGATTCGCACACCTACAGAGTCTTCAACATCCTTCACAACAAGGTTGTTGAAACTGTAGATGTGCGATTCGATGAAACTAATGGCTCGCAAAGAGAGCACCTACCTCCTGTGCTAGATGAACTACCTCCCGATGAAGCTATTAGACTGATGGGCACTGGAGAAATTGTACCTGAAGAACATGTGGTTGTAGAAGAAGTCATCATTCCTCCACCTACTCAGCGCGAAGACAATGCTGAACCCGAAGACAATGCTGCTGATGAGGACAATACTCAGCAGCCCGAACAAAGTCTTCGCCCTACTCATCCACGTGTGGCAAATGAAGTCCAAATTGAGAGAATGCTTGACAACATAAATGCACCAGGTCCACTTACTCGCTCAAGAGCTACTCAACTGGCCAACTTTTGTGGGCACTTTGCTTTTGTATCTATCACAGAACCCACAAAAGTAGATGAAGCTTTCAAGGAACCAGAATGGATTCAAGCCATGCAGGAAGAGCTTCACCAGTTCGAGCTGAACAATGTGTGGGAGCTCATAAAGCGTACTGATCCAAGGAAGCACAACATCATCGGTACCAAGTGGATCTTCCGCAACAAGCAAGATGAGTCCGGTCAAGTCGTCAGAAACAAGGCCAGACTTGTGGCCCAAGGTTACACACATGTTGAGGGTATTGACTTCGGTGAAACCTTTGCACCTGTCGCTAGACTCGAAGCCATTCGTATACTGCTTGCTTATGCTAACCATCATGACATATGCGTATATCAAATGGATGTCAAAAGTGCATTCCTCAATGGTAAGATTGAGGAAGAAGTATATGTTGCTCAACCACCAGGGTTTGAAGATCCAAAGCATCCGGACAAAGTCTTCAAGCTCAACAAGGCACTCTATGGCCTCAAGAAAGCACCAAGAGCTTGGTATGACACACTCAAGGAATTCCTCAAGAAGAAAGGCTTCAAACCTGGTTCACTCGATCCCACTCTCTTCACTAAATCCTATGATGATGAACTGTTTGTATGCCAAATATATGTGGACGACATTATCTTCGGCTGCACTAACAGCAAATACAGTGATGAGTTTGCTTATATGATGCAAGAAAAATATCAAATGTCGATGATTGGAGAACTAAAGTTCTTCCTAGGGCTTCAAATTAGACAACAACCAAATGGCATCTTCATATCTCAGGAGAAGTACCTCAAGGATTGCCTCAAGAAGTTCGGCATGAATGAAGCCAAAGGTTACAAGACGCCAATGCCTACCAATGGACACCTCTGCACTCACGAAAATGGTAAAGATTTCGATCAGAAGGTATATCGCTCCATGATTGGATCTTTGTTGTACTTATGTGCATCTAGGCCAGATATAATGGTTAGTGTTTGCATGTGTGCCCGATTTCAAGCGGCACCAAAGGAGTCGCATCACCTTGCTGTGAAGCGAATACTTAGATATCTGGCTCACAACCCAACACTAGGATTATGGTATCCAAAGGGTTCGAAGTTTGAGCTGATTGGTTATTCAGATTCCGACTTCGCTGGTGACAGAGTTGATTGCAACTCTACATCAGGCACTTGTCACTTTCTGGGACGATCTCTAGTGTGTTGGTCTTCAAAGAAGCAGAACTGTGTTTCACTCTCCACTGGCGAAACCGAATACATTGCTGCTGGCGCATGCTGCACTCAGCTTCTCTGGATGAAGCAAACACTCAAGGACTACGGCATCAACCTAAAGCATGTACCTCTCTACTGTGAGAATGAAAGTGCAATCAAGATCTCCCACAACCCTGTACAACATTCGAAGACAAAGCACATTCAGATACAACATCATTTTCTTCGGGATCACGTGATGAAGGGTGACATCAACATCAAGCATGCTAACACTAAAGATCAACTCGCAGATATCTTCATGAAGCCTTTGGATGAGAAGAGGTTTTGCAAGTTGCGGTGTGAGCTAAATATCTTAGAATCCTCAAATGTCCTTTGAATGGGAATACATCCTAACGCTTATGCATGTTGATGACTTTGATGCACAACACACGATGTAACATATGTCTTCAATTCATGAAGACTTACAATCAAAGTGTGAATACATTAACGAAAAATATGACTTCAGAGCGCCACAATAATTGTGCGCCGTGTCTGAGTCAAACATTCTTATACGGTGGGTAACGCCACCAACCAAACTCGAAGACATCACTTCTTTTCATCTAATTGCTTTTTAGCTCAACTTCTTCACATGTCTTCGAGAGTTGAATGTCTTCGGAACAAAGTTTATATGTGTTACAGTTAAAAAATATTTGCAGATCTACATTTGGATTGGAGCTTTGTCCTATACAGCATTTGTCCTATAGCTTTGTCTTCAACTTTTTCCTAGGCAAATGTGATCGGACCCGACATTCTCTTCTATTCTTCCTCGTCCAAGTCTGTTCTAATCAAGTCATATGCATTCTGTATTGACACGTGTTGACTATCTTCTCTGTGTCCGTGACAGTTGAAGACAAATCAACCACATATTTAATTCTCAAATCTCAACTATCTCCGCATTATTAGCAACAACTCCCGCGCCGCCGCTTCGATTATGGTAGTGGGTTGTCAGGTGAGTTGCATGTATGCCACGTATCCACAAAAACCGAAGAGTCAGGGGCATATCCGTCGAACTTGTTCGGAGGTTTCCACACCCTATAAGTACAAGTTAACCCCCTTCCATTATTACTTTCCCCTTCCTCCGCCACCCACGTGCTCAAAACCCTAGCGTCGTCGCTAGATTCCATCGCCGCCGGAGATGAAGTGCTTAGCTGCCATGCCTTCTCCGACGACGTACTCACACCTGCCGCATTCATCTTCCGCTCGCCGCCGCCGTAGCTGTCTGCCTCCACCGAGTTAGGGTGAGGCAGATCGAACCGCTTGGCTTCTCCGCCTCGTCGAGCTGTTCGTCGCGTTCCTCCTTGCGGTAAATAAAAAGCTATTTTTTTACCGCATGTTTGATCTGAAATTTCTACTGAAAATAGTCGGTTGTTGTTTCTTGACTTTCCACTCAACCGCATATAGATATAGATCTATATTGTGCCAAATACTTTCACTTTTGGTCTGAAGATTGGTTTGATTCCTCACTTGTACGATTCCTTGGACTTGTACAAATCTGAAATCACCATATAAGCTATAAAAGTGAATGTCTTCGGTAAAAGGTCAATGTCTTCTAAACACAGTGCTATCTTCCAAATCTTCTGAGAATGCATATGACCTCTCCTCTTCCCTCGCGTCTCTAACTCTTTCACAGGTACATGTCCGCAGCAGAATCGCTTGGATCTCATAGTCTGAATTCATTTGCAGACTACTTGCAGATACATCTGGAATCCTCTGGTCCGTGCTCATACTTGCGCACTCCTGTGAAGCCTTTGCTGAAACCTTTATCGAAGCCAATGGCTGATAACAATCCAGTCAAGAAGGGAGGGAAGCAGAGACGTAAGAATACAACTAAAGATCTTCCTCCAGCATTCTATGACCAATACAAGTCAGATGAGGAGGAAACATATACACAACGCAAGAATATAATCCAACGGATTCGAAGATATTGGAGTGTGGAGTGGTTCAACTACCATTTTGTCACCAAGGAATATGCTGAGAAGTGTGCTGAAAAGGCACCATGGACAGACATCATTTACAGAAATCTTCATCCGAAGACTAAGGCAGAAGCCATCAACATGGGATTTTATCCGTGCATGCTCAAGCCCCCAATGCCCAGCAATCCTCATCCATCGAGCATTCTTGGCTGCCCCGATCCTACACAGTCTAACTCGAATGATGATGATGATGAAGAGCGTCCACCAGCCCCAAGGCCGAAGCCTCTAAAGAAGTCAAAAGATTCAAAGCCTCCCAAGCCATCTGTCCACTCACCTCAGGCTTCGCGCTCTCCCACTGACAATCCTGACGAGCCTGAGGAAGAAGATCGCCTTCATAGGCGTATGAAAAGGAAAGTTGTTGGGGATAACCCTGTGGTGAGACCCGCCCAGGTGGGGCCGGGTCATGAGGCTGGCGGCTTAGCGATAAGGTTTGGAAGAAGCTTGCTCAATGGGCCTGGAGGCCCAGAGGGAGAAGACAATGTCTGACCCGGCGGCGTAAGCCACCAGTGGCGGCTTGTCCAACAAGGCAGGAGTATTTAGAGGCAAGGTCAGTTATCAAGTATGACCCGACCCGGACTCTTGTAAGCCCAGGGCCTCAACCTGTGTATATAAAGGCGGGTTACCTGGGCGGCTTAGGCCACGAAACCCTTGATCGAGTATTAGGTCTAGCGAATCCGCTCCCTTGTAGTCGATATCCAATCAATACAACTTAAAGCAGGATGTAGGCTATTACCTCCTTCGAGAGGGGCCGAACCTGGGTAAACCTGTGTCTTTCGTCCCGACCAACCCCTTCGAGTTAACCGCCGTAGCGATGGCTTCACACCTAAGTCCTGGCACTAGGACATCTGCCATGACAAAACCACGACAGTTGGCGCCCACCGTGGGGACAGATGCTCAGTGGTTTGGAGTACTCGAAGGGCTCTCTCCCAGGGATCGAGGGATACGCCGTTGGCAGGATGACCAAGAATCGCCGCGATAAGCTCTACATCGACGACGCTGGCTGGGGCCCCGAGGCCGACTCAATCGAGTACGGGTACCGGGTCCCCTTCGGCGGAATTCGTGTCTTCATTGGGAAGATCGGCGGATCTAAGCCCGGGACGGACATCTGCACCGACCTCTCCGAGCCGGCCCGGCGCGCGCAACCCGCCCGGTTTAACCCGGGCCGGAAGCACATCTTTGTCGGCTTCACCCAAGGCACGGAACTTGAAGGTTCTATGTCGCGGGAGGAAACCCTCATCTGCTCAGAGGATGGATCCTCGAGCGGAGAGGCGGAATCAATCTACTAGCTTCACAACGGCAGGCTTGGGGGCTACTTTGAGGGCTACCATGACCCGGAATGCTATGAGCCGCCGAGCCGAGCCACTGTCTTCATGGCAGGATCGGCACTAGCTCGTGGTAGCATGACTGCTGGTGCAACCGGATCTGGATTAGGCAGGCCGCTGGCTCAAGTTATGCTGGATCTAATGAATGAACTTACAACTTTGATGGGAACCGAGGTCACGGCCGAAAACCAAGCAGCCCGTAACACGGAGATCGCGAGGTTGAAGGACCAGATGGCCGGCGCCCAAGAGGAAATCAATGCGCTGAAAGCTCAGATGGATGCTGAGTCGGAGCGCCTTAGGGCGGAAGGTTTTCGCCTGGACTTGGATCAACAGACCGCAGATGCAGTCCGGCGGATGAGGCACCAGACCCACCTGCCCGATCAGTATGAGCCTAGGAATCTTTTCAACACGCCAGGGACAGGACGGAATGCACCTCTGACCATAACCCAGACGGCGGAAGTACCTGGGAGTAGGGCGGTGGTTCAGCATCGGCAGCCAGACCTGCCCCGTAGGAACCAGACCCCGCCGCAGCACTTTCCGACACCACCGGTCATTATTCTAACCCGGTGGAGAACATGGTGGCAGCGGCAGTCAGACTTGGCGTGCTCCCCATCCCTGATGGAACGCCTTTTGCAGAAGAAGCGCAGAACGCCATTGGATATTTGCAGACAGCGGTGACGCAACAGGAGAAGTACACCTATAGCCGGAGCCGCGTGCACTCGACCCCTATCCCAAGCCGCAGTTACAGTCGGCGTATAGAGTCGCCTGCGATTTCTAGCAGCGATCGACGTCGGAATCCGGCGCGGGATGACCCGCCTGCTGTTGATTCCCAGGCGCTGGTAGATCGTGCGAGAGGCGGCAGCGGCGGCAGCTTACCAAGAACCCACAGTAGCACCTTCTGTTTCGGTAGGAGCCGGAGTAACCTCCAGGGCTGTGGGAGTGCCGTGCTTGGCGCCGGCTTTACGAAATGAACGCCTGCCGAAGGATTTCAAGGGTCCCCGTAAGGTGCCAAATTATACTGCTGATCTGCCTCCGGAAGCTTGGATTGAGAGTTATGAACTGGCCATGGAGATGTTAGATGTCAGTGATGCAGTCTGCGCCAAGTATTTCATCATGATGTTGGAGGGGCCGGCTCGCACGTGGTTGAAGGGTTTGCCACCCAATACCATTAATTCTTGGGCTGAGTTGAAGGCGAAATTCATCAAAAAACTTCAAGGAACGTGCAAGCAGCTCATGACAATCGTGTATTTGGATCATTGTGTGTAGCGGGAGGATGAGTCGACCCATCATTGTGTCCGGCGGGTCTCAACCATTATCCACTCCTCTGATAATATCATGGCGGCTCAGGCGGTTCTAATTCTAGAGAAGAATTGCCACTTTTTGCCCCTCAAGCAGAAGCTTGGATGGCTCAAGTGTTCATGCCAGGATATGGGGGAGCTTATGGCGGTTCTCACGAAATATGCGGATTCTGACAATACGAAGGATCCTGGGTCCGACGAGGAGAAATCAGCTAAGGGTAAGAAGAGTGGTAATGGCAAGGGCCAGCAGCAGAGTGGGGCAGGAAATAATAATAACGGTAATGGCGGTAAGCGGAAACACCCGAACGACGGGTCTGATCTGGTGGCCAACACTAGTGCTGGGAGCAACCGTGGCAAGGGCAATGGTAAACCGCCTTTCGGCAAGTCTAAGCCTGTCAATATGGAAGCGATGTTGAACGCCCCCTGTCCAAAACATAGTGTTCCCGATAAATCATCCACTCATGCCTGGAAGGATTGTTGGGTCATGCGGGAATTCCGGAATTACAGCATTAACCTGCATCAGGGTGGCGGCAGTGGACCGTCCGGCGGGTCAGGATCCGGCTCTCCTGGGTCCGGCTTTGGGGCAGGCGGCTCAGGTTCTGGTTATCAAGGCCAGGGAAACCATTAAGGTCACCATCCACAGTCTGGCAATGGAGGTCAGCAACAAAACAACCTGTCCGGGTATCAGAGTAACCCAAAGCAGCTTAATGGAGGCCAATATCACGTCTTTACAACAAGCCTTGACAAGCGGGATCAGAAGGTGCGCAAGCGGGCGGTTAATGCGGTCATGCCGGCCCTCCCACAGTACTTGAAGTGGTTTGAGTATGACATAACTTGGAGTAGGGAGGATCACCCGCCGCGTGTGGATAACCCGGGGCAGTTGGCCTTGGTAGTAGCCCCCCAAGTAGGAGGTTACGTGTTCACCAAGATGCTTATGGATGGTGGCAGTAGCATCAACATCCTGTACCATGACATGTTCCGCCGGATGAACTTGCTTGACAAGGATCTCAAACCATCTTCGACGATTTTTCACGGTGTGGTGCCTAGAAAGTCGGCTTATCCCGTTGGAAAAATTTCCCTAGAGGTAGCCTTTGGTGATGAGTTCAACTACAGGGTGGAGACCTTATGGTTTGAGGTGGTCAAGATGAAGAGCCCGTACCACGCTTTGTTTGGGCGGCCGGCTTATGCCAAGTTCATGGCTAGGCCTTGTTATGTTTACTTGCAGCTCAAGATGCCCGGATTAAACAGAACGATTACAGTGCATGGTGATCGGAAGATTGCTCTTGAGTGCGAGGAAGGCGATGCTGCGTATGCAGAGTCAAGTTGTGCTGAGGCGGATCTCAAGTTTTATAAGGAGAATGTTGACCCGACAGATATGACCCTGTTGAAGAAGCCAGTACGGAATCTGAGTCGCCCCTTAAGTTTGTGGCAGAAGATACCAAGCTGGTGGATTTTACTCCTGGCGACTCATCGCTGCAGTTCACTATTGGGGCCAATATGGATCCCAAATAGGAAAGCGCGCTCATCGAATTCATCCATGAGAATCGGGACATCTTTGCATGGAAACCTTCTGACATGCCGGGTGTATCGAGAGAATTCTCTCAACACCACCTTAATGTGGATCCTAAGTTTAAGCCGGTCAAACAGTTCCTCCGTCGTTTCAACGAGGAGAGGCGCAAGGCTATTGGAGAATAGGTAGCCTGGCTCTTAGCGGCAGGGTTCATCATCGAAGTTTTTCACCCGGAGTGGTTAGCTAACCCGGTGTTGGTACTCAAGAAGAATGGCACGTGGCGCATGTGTGTGGATTAGACCGATCTCAACAAGGCGTGTCCGGTTGATCCATTTGCTCTCCCCCGTATCGACCAGATCATTGATGCAACGGCGGGTTGTGAGAGTTTATGTTTCCTGGATGCTTATTCGGGTTATCTTCAGATCAAGATGGTAGTCAAAGACCAAGAGAAGACGTCTTTCATTACGCCTTTTGGAGCTTTCTGCTATGTGTCTATGCCTTTCGGGCTCAAGAGCGCTCATGCGACTTATCAGCGCTGTGTACAGAACTGTCTTCATGGTCAAATTGGGCGCAATGTTCATGCTTATGTGGATGATATTGTGGTCAAGTCAAGAAAGAAGGAGACTCTGTTGGCTGATTTGAAGGAAACTTTTGATAATTTGCGGGTTTACAAGATGATGCTTAACCCGACAAAGTGTGTATTTGGTGTACCTGCAGGCAAGCTCTTGGGATTCTTGGTCTCCGAGCGCGGCAATGAGGCTAACCCAGACAAGATAAAGGCCATCACTTCTTTGTGTAAGCCGGCATGTATTAATGATGTTCAGCGTTTGGCGGGTCGTAACGCCGCTCTGAGCCGGTTCATAAGCCGCCTGCGTGAGAAAGCTATTCCTCTGTATCAGATGATGAAGAAGACAGATGACTTCGTCTGGAGTGATGCGGCTAATGAGGCGTTTGAGGCGCTCAAGAAGTAGTTGGCTGAGCCGCCCGTTTTGGCTGCTCCGGTGGAAAAGAAGCCTTTGCTCTTGTATGTGGCGGCTAACAACAGAGCTGTCAGTGCTGCAGTTGTGGTGGAGCGCAAGGAGGCGGGTAAGGAGTACCCAGTCCAGCGGCCGGTTTACTATGTCAGCGAGGTCTTGACGGAGTCCAAGCAAAGGTATCCACAATGGCAAAAGCTGGTGTTTGGGGTATTCATGGCCAATCGCAAGCTGAAACACTATTTTCTTGGGCATCCAATAACGATGGTCAGCTCTGCTCCTTTGGCAGATATTATTCAAAACAGAGAAGCCACTGGCAGGATTGCTAAGTGGGCAATTGAGCTTGGACCCCTAAATCTGAAATATGTGCCCCGGACGGCTGTGAAATCTCAAGCTCTGGTGGACTTTATCAATGACTGGACAAAATGTTAGGCACCGGAGGAGAAGCCGGATAATACATATTGGACAATTCATTTTGATGGCTCCAGGCAATTGGAAGGCTCGGGGGCTGGAGTTGTTTTAACTTCCCCACGAGGTGACAAGTTCTGTTATGTTTTGAGGTTAATGTTTCCTTGTACTAACAATGCAGCTGAATATGAGGCTTTGCTTCATGGGCTCCGTGTGGCCAAGGAGATGAATTTGAGCCGGGTCATATGTCTTGGCGACTCAGACCTGGTAGCTCAGCAAGTCTCTGGCACGTGGGATTCTAAGGACCCTAGCATGGCGGCATCGCCAAGCGGTTGATGTTATTGCTGGCCACTTCAAGGGCTATCAGGTGGATCATATTGATCGGCGGAAGAATGAGGCGGCTGACGCGTTATCAAGACTGGGATCTCAGCGTAAGCCGGTGCCGCCTAATGTGTTCCTGGACGTATTGCATCACCCATCGGTTAAGTTACCGTCGAAAGAGGATTTAGCTATACCTGACCCGGAAGGACAATTGGTGGTGGCTCTCCGCGTGATCCCTGATTGGACACTGCCTTATCTGACCCGCGGCGAGTTACCTCAAGATGAGACTCTGGCGCGGCAGATCATAAGGCGGTCTAAATCCATGACTATTGTCAATGGCGAGTTACACAGGCGCAGCGTGACTGGCGTCTTCCAGCGATGTGTTTCTCCTGATGAGGGTCGTGAAATCCTGCAAGAGATACACGCCGGCGATTGTGGTCATCACGCCGGGTCAAAATCTTTGGTGTCCAAGGCTTTTCGACCCGGTTTTTACTGGTTAACAGCTCATAAAGATGCGGAATACTTGGTCAGTAAATGTGACGGGTGCCAAAAATTTGGGCGACGTGCCCATGTACCGGCTCAAGAGTTACGGATGATTCCAATCACCTGGCCGTTTGCAGTCTGGGGGCTTGATATGGTGGGACCTTTTAAGAGGTCTAAAGACAAGAAGACCCACCTCTTGGTGGCGGTTGACAAGTTTACTAAATGGGTTGAAGCTGAGCCGGTCAGCAAGTGTGATGCAGCAATAGCAGTTCAGTTCATCAAAAAGCTGATCTTCCGGTTTGGTTATCCTCATAGTATCATTACTGACAATGGCACAAACCTGTCCAAGGGGGCTATGAAGGAGTTTTGTGATGGTGAGCATATCCGCCGCGATGTATCTTCTGTGGCTCACCCATAGTCTAATGGTCAAGCAGAGCGTGCTAACCAGGAAATTTTGAGAGGGATAAAACCCCGGCTTATGGTTCCTTTAGAGCGCACACCGGGTTGTTGGGTGGAGGAGTTACCTTCCGTTCTTTGGAGCATAAGAATCACCCCCAACAGGTCAACATGCTATACGCCTTTCTTCATGGTTTATGGCGCAGAAGCTGTTCTCCCCAGTGATATTTGTCATGACTCGCCCAGAGTGGTGGCTAACGTGGAAGCTGATAATGAGACGGCGCGTCAGGATGCTTTGGATGCCTTAGACAAAGAACGGGATCTTGCAGCAGCACGGTCCGCGATTTACCAGCAAGACCTGCGTCGCTATCATAGCCTCAGGGTCAAGACCCGGACGTTCCAAGAAGGCGACTTAGTACTCCGTTTGATTCAAGACCAGTCAGATATGCATAAGTTGTCACCTCCTTGGGAAGGACCGTTTGTGATCAGTAGAAATCTCAACAATGGTTCCTATTATCTCATCGATATACGGGAGAGCGACAAGTCACGTACTTCTGGTGAAGAGACTACAAGGCCGTTGAATATTGCTCACCTTCGGCCATACTATACTTCAGCCGCCGGTCTGGCTCTCATCAATGTACATACCCCTGTCATTGTATATACCATCTTTTATGATATAATAAAGTTGGCATCCCCATAATTCGGGGCCTCTGCCGTTTTCTTGCACGAAGTTTCGTGTATAGAGTTGATTCTTCATCCGGTCACTTGGGGGCTTCCAACCCACTGGGTTTAGCTTTCATACCCTCTTGGCCAGGCTTTATATGCCATGTTCGAGTTAAACCTGCCTGTTTGCAACTTGCTACTCCGCCATGTGACCCGCCAAACTCTTGACAGTCAATCTTGCTCAGAGACCCTGAACTTTCATAGTCAATCTTGCACAAAGACCCTGAACTTGTCAAGGTTTAAACGGTGGCTTTTGTCACGAGAGAGCCGGCTCACAGTGAGCTAGGATAAACTCGCCTTGTCTGCTGTAGTCTCTCCGCTATGTGGCCCGTTTGTACTCTTAGCAATGTCAATCTTTCAAAAGACACTAAACTTGCTAAGGTTTAAACGACGGATTTATGTCACGTGAGAGCCGGCTTATGAGGTTTTCAGGCTTTTATGCCTAGCTTCTTTGGAAGCAATACAAAAAAATTTCTTGCAAAAATAAAGTTTCTTGTCTTGCTGAGCCTTTAAAGCCGGCTCATAAGGCAAGAGATATGCACAAGTATATTGCTTGTTTTTTGCAGGTATTTTTTCATGATGAAATTCTAAGTTTTTTCGGTAAACTCCGGCTTAGCGTTGCTCATGGAATATAACCCGCCGGGTGAGTCAATATAGTCAGATGATTATATCAAGACATTCTTGTTAAGTCGCCGGCGTATGGACTGAAAGATGTTTAAAAAGTGTGCGAAGGCACAGGAGCAGACGGTCAAGTTTTTTCTACTGCTATTACAAGGCCTCACAGGGCCCAAAATATGTTGCTCAAAGTTTTTCACAAGTTAAAGCCTGGCGGCTCAGTTTCACCCGGGTCAGAATCTTTGAAGAACGGCTCTTCGCCTAGCTTGTCGATGGGTCACCGTGCGCCGGGTCTTCGGGCTCCTGGATCTGAAGGTTGTCCACATCCCAGTTGCAGTTGAGTGGAGCTTCAAATTGAGCTTCATCATTCAAGATGGGAGATGGGTCAACGTCAGGGGCAAAGATATGCTTACGCCATCGAGGGGTCAGATCCTTCGGCTCAAAGGTAGGCGCCCGTACTCGAGTGTTGCTGTCGTCGTAAGCCGCCTGGTATTTTGACAGATTAGCTTCTGCGGCTAACCGGCTGGCCAATACTCGAGACTCTCGGTGGCAACGGGTGTGGTCATCCTGGGTGAATTCTAACCCGTCATCCTTGAGTTGCGGGAAGCCGCCCATCATCTCTTCCGGGTGAAGTTTCGGTGCATATGCTAGCGCCCGGCTTAAGGCAGAAATTGCACCCTTGCGGGCGGCTGATCTCATGATTTCCTCGAAGTGTCTGGGAACAGTGGAGAGATAGTTCAAAACATCCTTGATCAGTTTTAGCACACCCTTCTCACCAAAGACTGCTTTGATGGTGAAGAGGCTTCCGGAGTATAATTGCTCAGTGAAGGCGTATAAGGCCTTCAGCTTCAACATGCTGTCATCCGGAAGTTGGCGAGTTCGTTGGCCTGCAAAAGAGATTGAGATTGTCAGTCGTCGGGCGAGTCTCCATAGGATCATGTCAAGCATAATTACAAGTCAACAAATACTTACCAAAGATGGCTTCGGTCATCCGGCTTATGTGTCGCTTCAGGCCGATCAGCTCTTCAGTCACCGTTTTAAGACGACCCTCTGCGTCTTCTACGCGCTTGGTCAGGGCGGCTTGGCTCGTTTCAGCAGACTTCTTGAATGTCTCGAGCTCAGTCTTGATTACCTCCAGCTCAGTCAAAGCGATCTGATACTTGGCGTTAGCTTCTGCTCGGCCTTCTTGTTGCAGTGCCAGACTCTTCTTAAGGTCCGACACATGAGACTCAGTGGCATTTAAAGATTCCTGCACCAGACAAGTCATAACAAGGCAAGATCGTCAGTTTTAAGCCGCCTGTCCGGCTCATACTGGTTTTTAGAAGTTTGGCAGAGAGTCATTACAAGTCCCAAGCAGATTGCAAGCAATATACTTGACACTTGGGGGCTAATGTGTCTCAGTTCTTTCTTATATTTTCAAAGGCAAATAAGACCCGGATCATCTCCATGAAGATAACCCGGCCCTTGGGGGCTACACGTTGCTCTACAAGTCTAAGGATCGGGTTTAGAAAAAGTCCCAGCTCATTATTGGTATAATGATCCGGCCCTTGGGGGCTACAAGGTTGATCTATTCAACACTACATATTATTGAAGACCCGGCTTATTTTCGAGAATATAAGCCGGCCCTTGGGGGCTACGTAAGGGTTTGCAGAGAGCAGAGAAGGGGAATACCTCATATTTCTTTTTCATCATGTCTACCAGTCTGGCTTCCATGTCCCGGCTGGCGGTCAGGCGGCTCAAATAGCCTGAGTGCAACTCGTCAGCGGTCAGCTTCTCCAAATTCGGAGGTCAAGTTTGTTTTTCTCCTTCCCTGGAGAAGGTATCTCAACCTTGTGAATATGCTTGGTTAGCACATTGGAGGGGGCCGGAGCGGCATAGGCTAAGCCGGTAATGGTGACTTCTTATTCTTGAACCGGCACCTCTTTGGTTGTCGGCAAGGGGCTGGGCGGCTTAGGATCTGTCTCCGGAGAAGCTTCAGTGATCACAACGTCAACATCCACCGGTTCGTTGGGCTGGGGAGTGTCGTCATGAGCACCTTGGCCGGCATCAAAGGGCTCCACTTGAGTTTCAGGAGCAACAAGCTTTGGGTCTTCCGGCTTTGAGGCATCCGGACGGGAAGATGACCCGCTCCGTTTCCTTTTCTTGGCCTGGGCCCTGCAAGACATGGACTTCATTATCAGTTATATGCAAAGACATTATAGTAATAAGCAGGGAAAGGATATAAGAAAGTTACCCTGGGTTGATGACAAGGGGAGGCAGCTTGGAGGCGGTTGAGTCGCCAGACGAAGGAGTAGTTTCCTGATACAATTAGAAGCAGTATGAGTAAGTGGCAACACAAGAGTAATATGCAGCAGTACAAATATAAGCCGGAAGTACCTCGTTGCGACGTTTTCGGCGAGCCGGAGTGTCAGGCAAGCCGGTCACCAAGTCTTCAGAGCCGCCGCTCCGGGTTTGACGTCTAGCATCATGTTGTTGTTTCTTCAAAAGAAAGTCAGGGTCCAAGTGAGCAAGAGGGTGTGAAAACTTAACTTTCCGGATGACCCGCCGGATTCTCTCTGTTGGCAAAGGTTCTGAGTTGGAGGAGATGATAGTTACCTCTGCAGCCCCGGCTTCACTAGCCTCCGTCTCATCCTGAGAAGAGTCAGTGTCAATAAGTTGCATAAAAAGATGACCAAGGGAATCAAGTTCTACCTCTGAGTCGTCCAGGCTGAATAATTCTTCGGTTGATTGTTTCCTTTTACGAGCCGGAGCTTTGGCCCTGGTTGCTTTGTTTGCTTTTCTTTTCTTTTTGGAGGTAATGGTTAACCTCTTGTTCCAGAAGGAAGAGCCGGCCTACGTATAAATATATGCATCGGCAAAATGGTTAAAATAGAAGACAAGAAATAAGGCGTTTAAGGAAAGGGTGAAGATTAGGGTGGAAAGATTCACCTCTGGAGCCGGGTTAAGTGCATAAAAGGGACTTAACCCCGTCTTGCTGCAGGCGGCTTGAGGTTCTCCCAGCAAGGACTTGACAATTGTATTGAGATCCTGGTCTGTCAAGGGAGTCTGGTTGAAGCGTTGAGGGTCGTTCACTTCACCGGTATATTGGCACGTTAAAGCGCTACGGCGGCTCAACGACAGAATCCTCCAAGAGACCCAGCAGCGGGTCAGATCAACACCTGTTAACCCGTTGGCTAACAAGGCCCTTATTTTTGAGAAGGTTGGGCCATATTGAGCGCGCTCTGCAGTGGACATCCGGTCTGGGAGTTCCGTGTCAATGCTGAGCCGGTAAGGGCGATAACCCGGAAATGGATTCTCTCCTTCTGAGGAAGTGTCTTTGCAGTAAAACCAAGTTTTATTCCATTCTTTGAAGAGTGACGCCTCCGAGTTCAAGACTTAATCCATCCGCCATTTCTGTTTGGCGGTTGATGTAGAAATATTCCTTGAAGAGGTCAACAGACGGCTCTTCTTGAAGATAAGCTTTGCAGAGGGTTTGGAACTGACACAGGTTGGTGACAGAGTTGGGGCCAATGTCTTGGGGTGCAGGTTGAAAGAGTGTAAGGCGTCTCAGAAAAATTTAGACCCGGGTGGAGAGAAACCGCGGAGAAGATGGTCTGTGAACACAATAATTTCCCCATCCTCGGGCTTAGGAGTGGTTTCATTGCCCGGAACCCGCCAGTGGATAACATCCTGAGCCGGCAAAACTCCCATGGTGACAAAGTCCTTGAGTGATTCCTCAGTCACCCTGGACCTTACCCAGTTGCAGGAAGTTGGGACTTTAGACATGGCGGCGGCTTAAAATACTGCGGAAGGGCATGAATATACGGTGGGTTAAAACCGTATTATGACCAAGGCAGTTATGACTCTAAAAATGGTGATAGTATTTGGCGGGTCAGTACAAAATTATGAGCCGCCGAAGCAGGCCGCAATATGACAACGTGAGCCGGCAGTATGACGACGGGTCAAGTTTGCCAGTGAGTATTAGAAAAATTCTAAGTGTGGAAAAACAGATTTCAACAGCCACACCTACCGAATCAAGATCTACGGGCGAGATAAAAGAAAAATATTACAAAACCTAAAAAGCCAGTGGAAGAACAGGCAGTTCCTATACAGATTAGAGTGAGCCAGAAATCTATAATGAACATGGCATGCCTATTGAGCGGATGGCCGCATGATTCGAGCAACATTATAAAGCCTAAAGAAGTGTTTTTTCTCTGATCTACGAAGAATGCTCCGATGAGCAGTGATGAACACGAAGAAAACCCGATGAACTGGGGGGAAATCTGAAAAAATAGTGCATATCTAAACAAGGGGCAAAGATGGAACCTTGAAGATGCGGGCGAACGCGGCAATGCTCTGGACGTAATCAGGGTGATGCAGCGGCCAGTGTCGGAGACGATGGCCAGGCCCAGACGGCGCGACAAGCTTCAGCGGCATGGGCGTCACGAGGAAGAAGAAGACGGCAGTGGGGGGAAGTGAAATGATGGGCCCCCCCACGCCTATTTATGAGGAGGTGATGGAATAGCAACAGGCCGGTGCGGGAATCGAGGAGACACGATGATGATTGACCAAGAAAGTGCCTCGATTCTCGGGCTGGTCATATTAATGAAAAAAGATCCGTTGTGACGTCAGGGGAATCTTTTTGATTTTCCTGAGATGACGTCATGGCGGGGCATGAAGATTTGTCAGAAACGACATCACCCATTTTCAGATATGGCGGGTCATGAAGATTTGTCAAAAAATGCAAGATCCACTAACCAGAAGACTTGAAGATTGACATGAACTGGTTCAAATCAATATGTGGCCTAATGTTGTGGATATAACCCCGTGGTGAGACCCGCCCAGGTGAGGCCGTGTCATGAGGCTGGTGGCTTAGCGATAAGGTTTGGAAGAAGCTTGCTCAATGGGCCTGGAGGCCCAGAGGGAGAAGACAATGTATGACCCGGCGGCGTAAGCCGCCAGTGGCGGCTTGTCCGACAAGGCAGGAGTATTTAGAGGCAAGGTCGGTTATCAAGTATGACCCGACCCGGACTCTTGTAAGCCTAGGGCCTCGACCTGTGTATATAAAGGCGGGTTACCTGGGCGGCTTAGGCCACGAAACCCTTCATCGAGTAAGAGGTCTAGCGAATCCGCTCCCTTGTAATCGATATCCAATCAATACAACTTAAAGCAGGACATAGGCTATTACCTCCTTCGAGAGGGGCCGAACCTGGTTAACCTGTGTCTTTCGTCCCGACCAACCCCTTCGAGTTAACCGCCGTAGCGATGGCTTCACACCTAAGTCCTGTCACTAGGACATCTGCCGTCACAAAACCACGACAAAAGTTGTTGCATCCAGAGGTCCGAAGCCTTCTCTGTCACTAATGGACGCATCAAATATGATTGAACTGTCTGACAATGAGTTCGACGATGAAGCCTTAGCTAGGCTCATCCAGTAGAAAGAAGAGGAAGCCAAAAGGCTTGAAGACTTACCTCTGTTTGATCCTGTCATCTTTGAACACTTCATTGATGAATGGTTCGCCGATCCCTCTCTCTGCATTGATGCACTTCAGCTCCCAATTGGCCTGAGTGTCACGTTCCAAGGTCTTGTGAACGAGGAACTGACTGTGGCTCAGAAGGCCAAGCAAATGAAGGCCAAGATCAGCCATGAAAAGGAGCTCTTCAAGCAAAATGTGCACAGACTCAACGCCGAGCAGATCAAGGGATATCAGCTGATGATGACAGATCTCAAGGCTGCCTTCGAGAAGCGATGTGAAGCTGTCAAGGGAGCCCTTGCACGCCTCAAGAGAAAGACTACTATCATGGTCCGGGCTCACAATGACATGCTGAAGAGAAAAGCACTTGGCCAGCCCGCACTTGCTCCCGAAGTCATTGCACGCTCCAGGCAAGCTTCGATGTCTTCGGATGTGCCTTCCCCTACACCATCCGTGCGTCGAGTCATTGAATTTCCTGCTGGCTTCTCCAGTCCTCGTGCACCTCCGGCTTCCTCTGCTGCTGATAGCAAGAAGACCAAGCAAGCTGAAGCTGAAGCCAAGAAGCGCAAGGCAGCTGCCTCTGAAGCCCAACCTCCGAAGAGGTTGAAGACAAGAAAATCAAAGTCTTCAGAGCCAGCACAAGATACAACACTAGTTCCCCCTACTGCTCCGTCATCAACCCCCGCTCCTCAACTAGAGCCACTGGTCATCAAGCCAACCTCTATGGCTCCTCCCGCCTCAGAGAACTTAGAAAGAAGAGTTGTTCTGCATGAGCCTGCTTCCACAGAGACTCAGAATCCAGAAGATACCCCAGCTACTGAAGACACTACAGCAGCTGAAGACTTTGCTCATGACGACATTGGTCCTGAAGCCAATGTTGAGCCAGAACATGTTCCACAGGTGGACGCGCCAGTGGACTCCTCCCCACAGCCAACAAGTGACTTTGTGGATATTGGAACTCCCCTCCGACCAGAAATTACTGAAGCTGAACCCGGTACACCATCACCACCCTTCTTCCCACCAGTGTCTGCCTCACCAGAATCTCCATTTGCTCCAGAGGAGATTGACGCCACAACTCGCACTTCCCCCCTCAAATGTCTTCATCGAGGCCCTCGCGCTCTCATGTCTCCCGAAGACGAAGTCCGAGTTTCACCGACTGCACCAGTCGAAGGAGTGCTGATGATTGAAGATGTACCTCCAAGTCAACCTGCAACAGACAATACGGCAGCCGAAGACATTGCGGCCGATGCCACTATGGGCGATGCCAATGCCCCCTCCCCAGATGGACCTCCTGTCCCTGCCACGCCATCAACTGAAGACAATGAGGACACCATTGTGATGGCTCGGAATAGGGAAGGAGAGATGGTTTCTGTAAGATGGCCTCGTCTGGTTGCACCACCACGGGTGGGACCACAGTATGAGTTCCACCTTGATCGGCGCCCCAACGTCATGAATCCAATGCCACGTCTTCCATGTCTTCGCCAGTCAGGCCCAGCAAGACCCTTAGTCTTCGAGTTGGAAAGGTTTCGGCTGAACAACACCTTCTTCAATTCTGAATGCAATCCATACAAGCATGCAAGGCTACAGTCCGACAGATTCTGGAGTGCTCCACAACGTCAGTACTACATGTGTGTGCTCTACGGTCAGAACAGGATCTTTCCCCACAAACATCTCAGTTTTGAAGCTATGAAAGGTCTTCCATGTTATGATCAAGCACTAGACTGTCTTCGTGATGTGGGTCTCCTTCCTTTCTGCACTGACCATGAAGACTGCAATGAAGAGCTCATCCTCCAGTTCTATGCAACTCTCCATATCTCTGGCTTCGGTCGTGACTTGAACACATGGCAGATGGATTTTATGATAAGGGATGAGCATATTACTGCTTCACCACTGGATTTCTTTCCTGCAACACTACTTGCTGCCTTCGGTGAAGAGTTGGATCCTCGCTCTGAAGCCTATGCGATTGCCACTCGAAGCCTCTTCCAAATGCGAGAACCAACATGACTGAGATGCTAACAATGATGAAGCCCTTGGCTAGAGATGCAGATTTTCCCACTTCCTTCTTTGTGGATGATCTTCAGTACTTGCCCAGGACTATCTATCACATTCTTCGGCACACTATCTGGCCGATTAAAGGGCACAACTCATCTCGCAAGATTGAAGGGCCTCTGAAGACACTGCTCTACAACATTGTATATGTCATCAGGTTCAATCTTCAAGACTTATTTCTTCGCAACCTTGCTGCCAATGGTTTCAATGTCCTCGAGCCGAAGATATATGCTCCGTGGATCATGCGCTTCATCAAGTACAGAACCAACACCAGGTTTCTCCCTTCTGCTCGCAACCATGGCGTTTATCTTCCAGATATTGAAGTTGTGCCAGCAGATCTGTATCCATCCAAGAGCAAGAATCCTATTGTCGAAGGCACTAGTGGCACTACTAATATTGAAGGTCTTCACATTCCTTCTGATCCATCAAGGGCAAGACTTATTGGTGCATTTCGCCAGCCAAGATCCAGTGCTACCAACACCGAAGCCACTGCTAGCACTCTGCCTCATCATCGCCTGCCAAGGAGAGAGCGTGCCCTCATTGATCGTGAACTTCTTGTTTCACTGATTCAATGGCAAGACAAGCACCATGAATGGACTCGGTGACAGATGCATGCCATGATGCAAGATATCAATCATGTTCGCAACCTCGCCACCAAGAATGCCTTTGTCGCTTATGAAACCAGTCGCCGCTCATGGAGGACTCTCACTATGCTGGCTCCTGAAGATGAGCTTCGAGAAGATGGCTTTCACCCCCGCTACAGATTTGGTGCACCACCTCCCAGTGTGGAGAAATGGCGCAAGACTCCATCCCTCGAAGACAGTGATTACTCTTCTTTAGCCTTATCCGTCAACGTCAGGCTCGCAGATGAAGTTGATGATGCCACCTCTCTGCCTCCATCGGCTCGGCGTCACGGCACTGCACCAGGCTCCTCTGCACCAGCACCCCGCGACCCTGCTGCACCGTCTTCATCGACACCTGCTGGGAACGTTTAGTTCTTCCATGTCTTCGTCCCTTTTTGGTCATTCGATGACAAAGGGGGAGAAGCATTGGATGATAGTCTTCAAGCGGGTCTGCTTAAGGGCTTGGTGCTGTTTTTGCTAAGTTTACAACTCTCGTTTCTGAACATTTGCTGCTTTGGGTTGTAAGACTTAAGACCTGATGGACGTCTGCACTTTATGTTTACCGTACTCTTTGGCGCTTCTTACCAGTTATTTTATGCGCTCGAAGTCATTCTGCAGACGCCCATTTTTCATTATGCATTTCATTATCTTCGACATATCTGTTAATGCATAGTGATTGGATTACAAGGTATAGGGGGAGATCTCCACAAACTACAACCTGCCATGTGCACTTGCATTCAAAGCAAAATTTTCATGAGCACATCTTCAGGGGGTGAGGGATCACTAGAAGAGTGTCTAGAGGGGGGGGGGGTGAATAGACTACTAGCAGGAATTTAAAACCTAACCTTTTCCCAAGTTAATTGGTTGGCAGATTTTAACAGTTATAGCAAGATTAGCAAGTCTAACAGCCCTACACATGCATGTCAACAAATATGGCAGCGGAAAGTAAGGACATTGCACATGAAGTAAAGAGTAGAGATATGGAGATCAAACACAATTGGAGACGCAAGGATTTTTCCCGTGGTTCCGATAGGTGGTGCTATCGTACATCCACGTTTATGGAGTCTTCAACCGACGGAGGGTAACGGTCGCGAGAGTCCACGGAGGGCTCCACCCATAAGGGTCCACGAAGTAGCAACCTTGACTATTCCATAACGGCTTCCGTCTATGAAGGACTAGCCTCACTATGGGTAGATCTTCACGAAGTAGGCGATCTCCGTGCCCTTACAAACTTCTTGGTTCAACTCCACAATCTAGGAGGCACCACCCTCCAAAAGGTAATAGGCTCGGTAATGTCGATGAACTCCTTGCTCTTGTGCTTCAAAATGATAGTCTCCTCAACACACAATCACTCTCTCATAGACTTGGCTTGGTGGAAGAGATGGGATTGGTGGAAAGCAACTTGGGGAGGCTAGAAATCAAGATCCATATGGTTGGAGTGGAAGATCTTGACCTCAACACAAGGATAGGTGGTTCTCTCTCAGAAAACTGGATGGGGCAAGTATGGAATAGTTCTGAGTGCTTCTCTCTCGAGTAGGTGGTGGTGGAGGGGTATATATAGGCATCCCCAAAAATCCAACCGTTACACACAAAATGACCAACTCGGTGACACCGATGTGTAAATCTCGGTGGTACCGAAGTGACCAAAAGGTGGCAACTTTTGAATCTCGGTGAGACCGATATAGGAAACTCGGTTGCACCGATAAGGTGACCAATGGTCAGATTCCCAATCTCGGTGACGCCGATCCAACAATCTCGGTGGTACTGATATTGTGAATTTGCGTAACAGAGAGTTGGCAACCTAAACTCGGTGGCACCGGTATGGAATCGGTTGCACCGAAGTGGCTAGGGTTTGGCTGAGTCTGTCTGAGGTTGAGAATCGGTGGCACCGGGATGGAAATGTTGGTTGCACCGATTTTGAGTATTTGGCTATGGACAGACTTTGGTGGGAGAGCTTGTGGGTGTTTTTGGTGACTATCTCTTGTGCACATATGAGCATTTTGTTCACCAACAAAACCTTACCCCCTTTTAATAGTATTGGCTTTCCTATGGACTCAAAGTGATTTCTCACAAATGTAAAATGTAGAGTCCTCTTCCTTGAAGCTTTGCCAACCTATTTCCTTGCATCTTGGGGTATTTCCACAATCTCCACAATCCTTTTGCCAGCCCTTCTCTATGGACTATATCTGAAATACACTAGGTAAAAGTATTAGTCCAAGAGACAATGTATGTTGTCATGAATTATCAAAACCACCAAGGGAGCATGTTGTGCTTTCAATCTCCCCCTTTTTGGTAATTGATGACAACATACAATCAAAGCTTCAAATAAAGATATGCATGGATATAATGAAGACTTTGAGAGACACATGACTTAGATTTGCTCCCCCTAAATGTGTGCAGTCCTTTAAAGGATAGTTGCTTTGGAATGCATGGACACACAAGTAGTAGAAGGGATATAATGAGTCATGTGTATCTTGGCCATATGCATCAAACATAGATGAATGAGATGTATCCTTGTTCAAGACTTCACTCTTGCAAACAATATGTGCAAGAAGCAAGAGGTCATCTTGATCAAGGGTATGATGCATATACTTACCTTGAGTTCTTGAGCATTCTAGTAGTAGAAACACACTTGAGAAAACAATGTTAGAAAACACAAGAGTATTCTACCAATCAAAGGCAATAGAACTCAACAGTACCAAGATATGGAGAACATATAGTAGATAGCATTTCTTAAGATTGATATGTCTCCGAAATTATTTCTTTCTCCCCTTAGATATGACAATAGTAGAACATCCTCTCCCCCTGAATCTCAGCATGTAGATATTGGGATTGGATAGGGTGAGAAGGGTAAACTTCCAAATTTGTCTTCTCCCCCTACTTTGATATTCTCCCCTTGTTTAGGTGAGTATGAATATTGATATTGGCTCTCCCCCTTGATCATATCTCCCCCATTGCATAAGCATGTATCTCCCCTTTAGCATGAAGCTTTGTTCTTCTCCCCCTTTGGCATTAATTTCCAAAAAGGTCAAAAACAGGGATAGATACAGGGATCATTGACTGAGAAGGGATCCTTGAGAACAAGGGTCACTGAATTTAGGGTTCATAGAAATGAAAACTGAGGGAATCATGGAAAATAGTTTCTCTCCCTTTGAGATGTTGTAAGATTTTGTTATTCTCCCCCTTCTTCCGTGAAGGTAGGGATCCTTGAATAAAGAAATTCTCTCCCTAAGATTATCTTTTGTTATTCTCCCCCGATTTTTTTTAACGGGATCATTGAAGTAACAGAAGTATTGCTTAAAAGATTACAAAAGAAACATAGATAAGAAAAGAAAAAGTCGGTGACTCCGAGACAGATCAATCGGTGGTATCGAAGTTTTGTAGTGCAGTTTATCTGCAATTTCGGTAGAACCGAGAAATATGTATCGGCGGCTCCGAGGTTAAATCAGCAACAGAAATAAGGGACCAAGTTTCTGTTTTCAAAGTGTCAAAAGAGAATTTTTTAAAGGGAATGCACAAGTTTTTACAAAGAGATATCAACTAGAGAAGATTTGAGTGGTTCCAAGAAGTCTTCGCAAAATAGAGAATGAACCAAACAAGATACTTAACTAGATGATGGGCGGTGACTAGGTCACCTATATTAGAGTATATTGACTTTGGAGCCAAGTAAGAATACTTGATCATAGGTCATACTCTACGTTAAGCTCAAAATGGGGTTACCAATTTTAGATTAAGAATTTTAATGTCTTCATATCATTTGAGTTGCTTTAGCTCATGACTTGGAGCAAAGCCTTTTCAAGGATATGAGTACATACCTTTGAGTGATGTTGATGAAGTTGCTCGTAGGTGAACTTGTTGAGGATGCTCGAGGTTGATGAAGATCATCTTGAGTTGGGAGCAATCCTTCGTTTTAGTACACTTGTCACCTACAAAGGTTAGTCATGCAAGGAAGGGCAATAGATATATCCATTTGACATGATACCAAATTAAGAATTATAAATGTATGTCAAGGATATGGTTGAGGTGTTTTCTTCCTTCCATCACCAAGAGGGATTGTGGATACTTGGTCATGACAAGATTGCTTATGATTTTAGTTGAGGGAAATCTTGTGGAATGAAGTTCTTCCAAGTACCTACAAAAGATTAGATGCAATACAAGGGAGCATAGAATTCCATGGCACAAGATAACATGTTAGGGTCAACATGGAAATATCAAGAAAGCTTATGCCCTTGCATGCAACCGAGTGAGACTAGCTCAAGTTTGAAGCATCAATGATGTTCAACTCACTCCTCAAATAGCAAAATGTTTTCTCATCAAGTGGCTTGGTAAAGATATCGGCCAATTGCTTGTTAGTGCGAACATGCTTAAGATCAATATCTCCTTTGGCAACATGATCATGAATGAAATGATGTCTAACTTGAATATGTTTAGTTCGAGAATGTTGCACATGATTATAACCAATTTTAATAGCACTTTCATTGTCACAAAGTAATGGAACATTTTTAACATGGATGCCATAATCCTTAAGCGTTTGTGTCATCCATAGTAATTGTGCACAACAAGATCCAGCAGCAATATACTCAACTTCGGTAGTAGATAAAGATACCGAGTTTTGTTTCTTGGAGGACCAAGATACAAGAGATCTACCCAAAAATTAACAAGTACCCGAGGTGGATTTTCTATCAACCTTGTCACCGGCATAATCCGAATCGGAATAGCCAACAAGGTTAAAGGAAGATCCTTTGGGATACCAAATGCCAAAGTTTGGTGTTTGTATCAAATATCTCACAATACGTTTCACGGCCAAAAGATGACATTCTTTAGGTGCAGCTTGATATCTAGCACACATGCAAATACTAAGCATAATATTGGGACGAGAGGCACATAGATATAGCAATGAACCAATCATAGATCGATAAACCTTTTGATCAACCGGTTCATCCTCTCTGGTAAGATCAACATGTCCGCTAGTAGGCATGGGGGTTTTCATACCTTTGCACTCTTGCATGTTGAACTTCTTGATCAAGTCCTTGGTATACTTAGTTTGAGAGATGAAAGTTCCTTCTTTCATTTGCTTGATTTGAAAACCAAGAAAGAATTTCAGCTCACACATCATAGACATCTCATACTTCTCGGACATCAACCTTCCAAATCTTTCACTAAATTGTGGGTTAGTAGATCCAAAGATAATATCATCCACATAGATTTGGCATACAAATAATTCACCATTAACTCTCTTAGTGAACAAGGTTGCATCAATTTTACCAATTTCAAAACCTTTTTCAATGAGAAACTTCGTTAAGCATTTGTACCAAGCACGAGGGGCTTGCTTAAGACCATAAAGGGCTTTACGAAGCTTGTAAACATGATTAGGTTTCTTAGGATTCACAAAACCAAGTGGTTGCTTAACATAGACTTCTTCAATCTCACCATTCAAAAAGGCACTTTTAATGTCCATTTGATAAATCGTGATATCATGGTGATTAGCATAGGCAAGAAGAATGTGAATAGCTTCAAGTCTAGCAACGGGGGCGTAGGTCTCACCGTAGTCCATACCTTTGACTTGCGTATATCCTTGGGCTACGAGACGAGCCTTGTTGCGCACGACTTGACCGTCTTCGTCTTGCTTGTTCCGAAACACCCATTTGGTTCCGATGATGTTTTTCTCATCCTTGGGCTTCTCCACGAGTGTCCACACTTCGTTCCTCTCGAAGTTCTGAAGCTCTTCATGCATCGCGTTCACCCAATCCGCGTCTTCAAGAGCTTGTTCTACCTTCAAGGGCTCAATGCTAGAGATGAAAGAATAATGCTCAGAAAAGTTAGCTAGACGAGTTTTAGAGCGAGTGATTCTCCCGGTTTGGATGTCACCAAAGATTTGGTTTAGGGGATGGTTCTTGGTCACTTGTGCTCGAACTCGGGGTAGCTTGGGCTTGTTAGATGGTGGAGCTTCTTCTTCTTCATCATCTCCTTCATCTTCGTTGTTGTTGATGGTGTTGTTCCCTTGAGGTGGTGGTGAAGGTGGTTGTGGTGGATCTTCATGATGCACTTCCTCCTCTTCATCATCTTGTCGTGTACCGCTTGTGGATGCCTCCATGTCATGTTGTGGTTCACCTTGACGTGAAGTAGGGGCTTCCACTTGTGTTGAAGAAGTACTTTCCTTCACCTCCATGGGACGAATCTTGCCGATGGGCAAATCTTGGATAGCTTCCGAAGTGTCCTTATCACCTACATCATTTGGCAATTGTTCGACTTGCGAACCATTAGATTCATCAAACTTCACATCTACCATCTCTTCAACTTTTCGAGTGAAGTTGTTGTAGACACGGTAAGTGTGAGAGTTCGATCCGTAACCAAGTAGGAATCCTTCATGAGATTTAGGAGCAAATTTAGTACGACGATGCTTATCAAGAATGTAGCACTTTGAGCCGAATACCCGAAAGTATCCAACTTGGGGTTTGTTACCGGTGAGTAGCTCGTATGCCGTTTTACTGAGAAGCTTATGCAAGTAAAGTCGGTTTGTGGCATGACATGCTGTTTCCACGGCTTCTGCCCAAAAGTGTCTTGGCGTCTTGTATTCGTCAAGCATCGTTCTTGCCATCTCAATGAGCATCCGGTTCTTCCTCTCAACAACTCCATTTTGTTGAGGCGTGTACGTAGTCGAGAACTCATCTGAGACACCTTCTTCGTCAAGGAAGGTATCCACATGGGTGTTCTTGAACTCCGATCCGTTATCGCTCCGAACCTTCTTGATCTTCACTTCAAACTGATTTTGCGCTTTGCGAGCGAAGTTCTTGAAGATCTTTTGAACCTGCGACTTATCATCAATAAAGAATACCCACGTAAATCTGGAAAAATCATCAACTATAACTAGACCATAGGAATTTCCACCGAGACTCTTGTAAGCATTGGGACCAAAAAGATCCATGTGAAGTAACTTGAGTGGTCTCCAAGTAGTCATGATATTCTTAACGGGATGACTTCCACCTACTTGCTTTCCAGCTTGACAAGCACTACAAAGTCTATCTTTGTCAAAGATAACATCTTTAACACCAAGTATATGATCACCTTTGATAAGCTTGTCTAAATTACGCATGCCAACATGTCCTAGTCTTCTATGCCAAAGCCAACCTTTAGAGGATTTAGCAATTAAACAAGTGCGAGGTTTGGATCTCTTAGTGAAGTCAACAATGTATAGATCAGCTCTACAGAAACCGGTAAAGACCATTTTATGATTATCTTGACGAAACACTTGGCAATCTACTTTCGTGAATAGCACATTAAAACCAAAGTCGGCAAGTCTAGATACGGAAAGAAGATTGTAGCCAAGAGATTCAACAAGCATAACATTTTGGATAGAGCTATCATGGGATATGGCCACCTTACCAAGACCAAGTACCTTACCCTTGGAGTTGTCTCCAAACATTACGTACCTTTTTGGTCCATGGTTTGGTGTGATCTCTTGAAACATCTCTCTATCTCCGGTCATATGATCGGTACATCTGCTATCGAGAATCCACTCTTTTCCTCTGGACATGTAATCCTTGAAGTTTGCCATGAGACTTAGATTCTTCATGATCTTCTCATACTCGATGTCGAATAGCTCATCTTCATCATAGTAGCCATGTTCTACATTGTCATCATCAAGTGGGAAATCCTCGTCATAAAGAACAAGAGATTCATTAGGATGGTGATCATGACAATGTTCAAGTTTATGAATGCAAAGGACTTCTATAATGATATTGTTGATAGTTGTGACATATCCTTGAGCACGCATGAGGTCTCTAAGCTCAAATAGACAATCATCAAATTTAGGATCACTAGGCGTCATTTTGTGGAAGGCAATAGTTTTATGAAGAATTTCATCAAGACTACTCAATGAATAACTTGGATATCGTTTCTCCAAGTCATTCCACAAAGTTTAAGCACATACAAAATTCTTCATTTGATTGAGCACATCTCTAGGCAAAGCTCTAACAATGAGATTGACAGTTCTAAGATTGCATAGCATATCAACTTCCTCTTCGTGTGTGGGATGCAAAGGATCAATGGGAGGTACATAAGGGCACTTGATATATTTGCTTAATTGAAATTCATTAAACAGCTCAAGCATCAAGGTTTTCCATTGACTATAGTACTCTCCATCAAGAATAGGCACTCTACAACTCAAACTCCCTATACTAGACACATCCATCTTCCTCCTCGGTGATTAGACCGAAGCAATGGAGACCAAAGCTCTGATACCAATTGAGGGATCACTAGAAGAGTGTCTAGAGGGGGGGGTGAATAGACTACTAGCAGGAATTTAAAACCTAACCTTTTCCCAAGTTAATTGGTTGGCAGATTTTAATAGTTATAGCAAGATTAGCAAGTCTAACAGCCCTACACATGCATGTCAACAAATATGGCAGCGGAAAGTAAGGACATTGCACATGAAGTAAAGAGTAGAGATATGGAGATCAAACACAATTGGAGACGCAAGGATTTTTCCCGTGGTTCCGATAGGTGGTGCTATCGTACATCCACGTTTATGGAGTCTTCAACCACGGAGGGTAACGGTCGCGAGAGTCCACGGAGGGCTCCACCCATAAGGGTCCACGAAGTAGCAACCTTGACTATTCCATAACGGCTTCCGTCCACGAAGGACTAGCCTCACTATGGGTAGATCTTCACGAAGTAGGCGATCTCCTTGCCCTTACAAACTTCTTGGTTCAACTCCACAACACGAAGTAGGAGGCTCCCAAGCGACACCTAACCAATCTAGGAGGCACCACCCTCCAAAAGGTAATAGGCTCGGTAATGTCGATGAACTCCTTGCTCTTGTGCTTCAAGATGATAGACTCCTCAACACACAATCACTCTCTCACAGATTTTCCTTGGTGGAAGAGATGGGATTGGTGGAAAGCAACTTGGGGAGGCTAGAAATCAAGATCCATATGGTTGGAGTGGAAGATCTTGACCTCAACACAAGGATAGGTGGTTCTCTCTGAGAAAACTGGATGGGGGCAAGTATGGAATAGTTCTGAGTGCTTCTCTCTCGAGTAGGTGGTAGTGGAGGGGTTTATATAGGCATCCCCAAAAATCCAACCGTTACACACAAAATGACCAACTCGGTGACACTGATGTGTAAATCTCGGTGGTACCGAAGTGACCAAAAGGTGGCAACTTTTGAATCTCGGTGAGACCGATATAGGAAACTCGGTTGCACCGATAAGGTGACCAACGGTCAGATTCCCAATCTCGGTGACGCCGATCCAACAATCTCGGTGGTATCGATATTGTGAATTTGCGTAACAGAGAGTTGGCAACCTAAACTCGGTGCCACCGGTATGGAATCAGTTGCATCGAAGTGGCTAGGGTTTGGCTGAGTCTGTCTGAGGTTGAGAATCGGTGGCACCGGGATGGAAATGTTGGTTGCACCGATTTTGAGTATTTGGCTATGGACAGACTTTGGTGGGAGAGCTTGTGGGTGTTTTTGGTGACTATCTCTTGTGCACGTATGAGCATTTTGTTCACCAACAAAACCTTACCCCCTTTTAATAGTATTGGCTTTCCTATGGACTCAAAGTGATTTCTCACAAATGTAAAATGTAGAGTCCTCTTCCTTGAAGCTTTGCCAACCTATTTCCTTGCATCTTGGGGTATTTCCACAATCTCCACAATCCTTTTGCCAGCCCTTCTCTATGGACTATATCTGAAATACACTAGGTAAAAGTATTAGTCCAAGAGACAATGTATGTTGTCATGAATTATCAAAACCACCAAGGGAGCATGTTGTGCTTTCTGGGGGAGCTCTCTATATCTTATAATCAAAATCTTCAAAACCTTATCTTCACATATTTTTATCCCCGTTGAAAACTTCAACCAGTTTGTCATCAATCACGAAAAAGGGGAAGATTGTAAGTGCATCTAGTGCCACCCTTGTTTGGTTTTGGAGTATTGAAGACAAACGTGGTTGAGGGACTAATGTGTTTGTGAGAGTTCACAGGTTAACACAGAGAGAAGTCCCTAAAGTTTCGGTTTAGCCGTCGAAGACGACACCCAAAAATGTCTGAAGACATTGATGACGGCTGAAGCCACTAGTGGTAAGCGAAGACATTCGTCCGAAGACAATGAAACGCGAAGACGAAGTCTTTTGGTAGTTTTGTTTCTTCTTTCCTGAGTCATAGGAACCACCGTACTGTTAAGTGGGGTCGATGTGATCGAAGTCAGATGCTGACGTGATGCTCAACCCATACCTATGTCTTCGAGTGAAGACTATGAGAGAAAATCTCTTCCAGAGTTGGTTGAGTCAGCTTTACTTTGAGCTCAAGTAAAGCTGCCACGTGTGTTTGAAATCCGACCGTTGTGACACGTGTCGGTTGGCCATTGACCCAGGGTCATTTCAGTCATATCAGGTCGGGTTGCCCGCTGGCTATAAATAGCCCACCCCCTCCACCATAAGAAGGTGTCTGCTCAGAGAGAGATGAGGCTGTTGTCATTTTGGAGCAAACCACCTCGAAGACATTGAGAGAGACACATCCTGCGAGGATACACCTAAACACCTAGAGCTATAGTGTTTGAGCATCACCGAAGTCATTCTGTTCTGAGAGAGCTGAAGACTTATTACACTTGAAGACTGTGATCTTCCAGACGGTTAGGCGTCTGGGTCTAGAGCAATCCAAGAGTCATTGTGGATAGCCAGGTGACCAAGTTTGTACGGGTTTCGAAAGTCTCCCCTGAAGACTTACCAGAGTGATTGGGCGCTGTCTAAGTGACTTCGGCTCAAGGGGAATAAGGTGAAGACGAGGTCTTCTGAGTTCAATCTCAGCCTCCCTAACTAGACGTACAGTTGTCACAGCAACTGGAACTGGTCCAACAAATACCGTGTCTTCGTCAAGATACTGGTTCTATCCTTCACTTCCTTACATTTCTGTTCTGTATCGTGAAGCCTTTCCCTGTTCATCACTGAAGACTTGTCTTGAAGACATTCATGCCAGCTGTTTATCTTCGTACTGTCTGAGTTTATCTTCGACTCATCTTATTGTGCATGATGTTAAAGCTTAACATGTTTGTATGTCTTCACTGTGATGCATGTCTAGATTATATTCTTGATTGTATCCCTACCTGATCCTGTTTACGTTTCCGCACTATTCGAATACATTCATTGTCTTGAAGAATTTCATAAAAATCGCCTATTCACCCCCCTCTAGTCGATAATTAGCACTTTCAGATATCTACTACCATACTCTATTCCACCCTTATGCTATGTCCAATGGTTCACGCTCATGTATTGCGTGAAGAATAAAAAGTTTATGCACATTGAAAAAGTGCGATCCAATTGCCTGACTTGGACACCGTGGTTCTTGACATTTGTATTAATGTGGTGAAGATAGAGCCATGCCTTGCTAATACTATAAGATGAATGGGGGTAGCCATTCTTTTAGGTTCGTATACTTTGAAAGATTGATGATTTTGTTGCTTTTGCCTATAAATATTACTATGTTGATGTTTGTTAATTCATCATTTCTCAATGAGCATACATGCAAAAGATTACATATTGGATAGCATGTCACATCAAAAATTCTGTTTTTATCATTTATCTACTCGAGGACGAGCAGGAATTAAGCGTGGGGATGCTGATACGTCTCCAAAGTATCTATAATTTTTGATTGTTCCATGCTAACATATTATCATTCTAGGATACTTTTTGAGTAATAATTTACCAATTTATATTATTTTTGAGCACTAACTTTTTTATGATTTTTTCTGGACCAAAAGAAGACCTGGAAGCTTCTGGAGAAGACCGGAGGCCGCACGAGGGGCCCACAAGCCAATAGGGTGCACCCAGGGGGTGTGGCCAGGCCCTGGTTGTGCCTACCTGGCAGACCTCCTGACCCCGTTCTCTGGCCTATAAATTCACATATATTCCAAAAACCCTAGAGGGCATCCCGAAACTCTTTTTACGCCACCGCAAGTGTCTGTTCCAACGGGATCCCATCTGGGGCTCCGTTCCGGCACCCTGCCGAAGAGGGGATCGATCACAGAGGGCTTCTTCATCAACCTTGATGCCCTCATGATGATGTGTGAGTAGTTCACCACAGACCTACGGGTCCGTAGTTAGTACCTAGATGGCTATCTCTCTCTCTCTTTTGATCTTCAATACAATGATCATCGCATCTTTGCTTTAATCTATCCGATGTAATTCTTTTGTACGGTGCGTTTGTTGGGATCCGATGAATTGTGGGTTTATGTTCAGATTATTCATGAAAAGTATATGAGTCACCTCTGATATATATTATGATTCTGAAGTGCATGATCATTATAGCCTCGTAATTCTCTCTGATCTATTGAAATAGTTTGGCCAAGTAGATTGATATTTCTTTAGTGAGAGAGGTGCGTTGTAGTGGGTTCAATCTGGCGGTGCTCTATATCCTAGTGACAGAAAGGAACACGACACGTCTTTGTATTGTTCCCACTAAGGATAAAACGATGGGGCTAGTTCATATTAATTGAATTCTCTTTGTCTACATCATGTCAATGTTCTCCAAGCATTACTCTGTTTTACTTAATACTCTAGATGCATGCTGGATAGCGGTCGATAGGTGGAGTAATAGTAATAGGTGTAGGCAGGAGTCGGCCTATTTTCTTATGGACGTGATGCCTATATACACATGATCATTGCCGTGAATATCGCATAACTATGCGCTTTTCTATCAATTATCCAACAGTAATTTGTTTACCCACCGTATGCTTACTTTCATGAGAGATGCCACGAGGGAAAACTATGGCCCCCGGGTGTGACGCCCCCATTCTCGTCCGTACGCTAATCATGCACACAATGCGTACGACCAAGATTAGGGACTCACTGTTTGATATCACAACACAACAAGGGACACAAATAAAAGTCATACAGCTTCATATTACAAGCCAGGGGCCTCGAGGGCTCGAATACAAAGCTTGACAAAGCACGAGTCAGCGGAAGCACATAATATCTGAGTACAGACATAAGTTAGACAAGTTTTTCCTTAAGAAGGCTAGCACAAACATAAGCAGCGGATCGAAAGAGGCGAGGCCTCCTGCCTGGGAACCTCCTAACTACTCCTGAGCGTCGGGGGCGGCCTCCACGTAGTAGTCGGCTCCAGCGGTGGTGTAGTAGTCGTCTCCGGCATACTCCATCTCCTGGGCTCCATCGTCTGAACGCGGAATCGTATCGAAGGGGAAAGAGAAAGCAAAGCAGCGGTGAGTACTCATCCAAAGTACTCACAAGACTGACATCAGAACTATGTTAAATATGCATCATTATCAAGGGGAGGGGTTATATCTGGGCTGACTACAGAAAGCAAGAATAGGGAGAAGGCCTAGTCCTATCGAAGACTAGCATCTTCAGCATCTTGCAGCATTAGAAGAGAGTAGACCTGTAACTCATAAATAGTCATATTGTTGTAGCAATTTTAATAAGTAACCACGCCCAGAGATCCTTCCTCGACTCCCTGCGAGGAAGCAATCCCGGAGCCACAATTCATTTCAATTTAAGTCACAATTATAGTTGTATAAGGTCAAGGCACAACTCCAAGTCGTCCTGTTACCGTGGACACGGCTATTCGAATAGATTAATCTTCCCTGCAGGGGTGCACCGCATTTCCAACACGCCTGACCACCTCCGGCCGGACACACTTTCCTGGGTCATGCCCGGCCTCAGGATAGCAGCACGTCGTCGCCCCACCTAGGCTCAACGAAGAGGCCAGCCCGCCGGTCTAAATCCTAAGTGCGCAGGTTCGTGGGCCCACTTGCCCTTGCGCTCCTGCACGATGCGTACGCGGCTGGAAATAGACCTAGTACACTCCAGTCCAAGAGCTGCACCATCCAGTCCAATCCGTCGCGCGCCGCTCCATTGCTGACGTCCGAAGAGCTTCGGCTGATACAACGAAGCTGAGTGCCCATAACTTTCCCACGCGATGGTTTGGTGCGTAAAAAGGCCAACGACCCAACTCAGATCAAATACCCAACCCATTAGCATTTTATTAATGCGGGGAAAGCGCGACCCATAAAGTGCGGTCCGTCGCCCCGTCTCGAGGATGTGTGGCAAAGGCCTCTCTCGCCAGTCCACGCCTCATCATCATCAAACCGTGGGTACCCCTCAGGGCCGACCCATCACCAACATGTTTCAGTAACCCGGTCGTAGTAACTGTGTGTATAAAACATCAAGACGGAACCTGAGGAATCACCCTCAAGGGGCCCCGCTTGATGAAACCGTCAAGGTGGACTTAGAGGAATCACCCTCGAGGGTCCCACACTTGAGGGGTTGCACGACAGAGTCATCGTCGGGAATGGTGAAGGAGGAATCACCCTCGATAACCATGACCGACTAGCTACACTACAGAGCTATCATCATGAGTACTTCACGAGGTGTCACCCTCGGTACTCGATAGTAGCGCTGCAGAGTCGTACAACTAAGGGGTGTGCGGTGATGTGAGGGGCCTGGCTCATCGGTCGGTTGAGCGAGTCTTCGAGTCTTCGAGTCGTCGATGAAGAAGCACGGGCAACTGGGACTAAAGGGGTCACTGGGGGTTCACTGATCAACCTATACTAAGCAGTTGGTATGAGTGCAGGGAAAATAACAGTTTATCAAAAACAGGCTGTGCATCAGATTAGGAGCTAGCTAATACAGTAGCAAAAATCTAATGCAAGAATAAGAGGGAAAAGAATAGGCGATATCGGAATGCTCAAGGGGGGTTTGCTTGCCTTGCTGCTTTGTGGCAAAAGGCTGATCGTCAACGATGTAGTCGTACCCGGCAGCACCGTCAGTCTCGGGGTCTACCGGTAAGAAGAGGGGGAAGAAACAATAAATATAAGCAAACAGATGCAACACGATGCATGACATGGCAATATGTAGAGCTAGGCATGCACTAACGCAGTACTACACGTTGCAGACGGAGCGGGAGAATATCTGACGATATTTCCCGGGTCTTTGGATTTATCGGACAGACGATCCGGAGGGGGAAAAGTTCCATGTTCATCATGCTAGGAGCACGTGACAAATGAATGGATGGCATATTTGGATTCGTGGGATTTTTCTGATCAACTTTCATGTATAAAGTTTTTCCATCTGAGCTACAGATTATTTTCTATGATTTTTCAAAGTTTTAATCATTTTCTGGAATTAATTCTATTTATTTAATCCAACATTATCCAAAACAGTACAGGGGTGACGTCAGCATGAGGTCAGCATTGCATCAGCAGTCAACAGTGGGGCTGACCAGGTCAAACCTGACCAGTGGGTCCCACATGTCACAGACTCAGGGTTAATTCATTTTAATTTAAACTAAACAGAGACTAAATAGCAAGTGGGGCCATCTGTCAGTGAGGGATTAGTGCTAATTAATTATTTTCAATTAACCTAATTACTAATTAGCTACCTGACAGGGGTGGCCCACCTGTCATTGGCACAGGGGTGCTGGGCCCCACCAGTCAGTGACTGGTCAAGCCCAGTCAGCCCAGTTGACTGGGTCAACCCAGTCAACTGGGGCCAGGGGCATCACTGGCAGTGACCCAGGGGTGGGCCCCAGGTGTGCCACGTCGGTGGTCGGCGCCGGAGCGTCGCCGACGAGCGCCTGGACGCGGCTGAGAGCTCAGGTGAGCTCGGAAACGGCGCACGGGGGGGCCATTTGGCGCGCGGTTGGGCGCGTTCGAACGGGAGTTCAACACCGCGTCGATCCCGGGCGGTAGCGTCGCCGGACCTGGCTGGAAACGGCGCCGGCGATGACGGCAGGCGGCGGCGGCTACAGGAGCATGACGGGGATGGCACTACGGTGGTCAAAACGGGCGGGGCTAACGCGGGATGGACTCCACGCGATGCGGCGAGCACAACGGTGGCACGCCCGTGACCAAATGGTCACCGGAGGCACGCCGGCGTTGAGCTCTTGCGGCGGCGGTTTCGGGCTCCGGCCAATTCTATCGCTAAAAGCTCCGGCTCCTTGAGAGGGGAGAGGGGGGAAGTAGCAGGAGCTCACAGCGAGGTGTAGCCGTGCAAAGCGGGCTCGGAGACGGCTTGACGGCGGCGAAAACGCGGCGGCGATCTTCGGGCGCCCAAGGAAGAAGACGACGGCGTGGAGGCGATGCAGGGGCGCAGGGGCTCGGGCTCGTGGTCGAGGAGGACGAGGAGGTCACGGCGGAGCAGATGGACGCAACGGCGAGGCGAGGGCATGGCCGTGGCCGCGGCTACCCGTCGGCCATGGCGGCGGCGGTGCTCGGACGTGACGGGGAACGAACGAGGGAGAGGGGGAGAGTGAGCACAGGGCGTCCAGGGGGGGCCTGGGCGCTCGGCCTTATCCTCTCCGCGGGCGAGGGCGCGGCGAGCAAGCGGAGGGGGGGCCCCGGGCGGGCGCGCACGCCAGGCGCTCGACAGCGAGCCTGGCGTCGCCAGAGGTAGGGGATGGGGGGGTCTAGTTGGGCCGGGCCTGGCACTGTAGCCCACATGCTTTAGTGCACAGGAGCCCCTTTACCCTTTTCTTTTTCTTTTTCTGTTTTCTTTTCTTTGCTTCTGTTTTATTTATTTTGGGCCAATATTCCTTTAAGCAAAGATGTGTCATATGGTCCAACAATTAACTTGCAATATTTTGGAGGGCCACATCCACTATGAGCATTTTTAGAAACTGTTTTCATTTTCCAATGCAATTTAGAGCACTTTTAAAATGCTTTTAGCTACTGTTATTGATGGTGGGGTCCACACCAGAAGCTTGGTGATGTTGTTTTCCTCAACATTACATGTTTTGGAATATTTCACAAGTTCGGAACATTTTACTTTTGTTGTTTGCAGAATTATTTTTATCACAATAATTCCTAGGGCATTTTGAAATGGAATTTGAATTGGAATTTGAACTTCAACTTGATCATATCTTGTTTAGCAAAATGATTAGGCACTGATCATGGTCATTATTGTGCTTAATTACAATGATCACTGTAGCATAAAACCAGGGTGTCTCACCGGGTCTATTGACCTATATATTTATAAATGCTACAATACCTTGCTGCCAATATTTACTTTTTATTTTATTTTGCAATTTACAATTATCTACACACTTCACTTGCTTGCAAATAACGAGATCAAGGGGATTGACAACCATCTTGCCCGCATTAGGTGCAAGTTGTTTGCTCTTTTGTCTGCAGCCACTGTAGACGGTTACGGATTGATATCCTATTGGTTCGATAAACCTTGGTTTCATAACTGAGGGAAATACTTACCCGTATTGTGCTACAATTATCCGTTCCTCTTCACGGAAAACCCAACGCAGATCACAAGTATCAATGCTAACCGGATAATATGGATTCGGAAGGATCTGGTCAGATTTAACATAGTCGGATCCGAGTCGAGATAAGGACCGAGTCGGATAGACCCAAGTATGAGAGGCAATGATATGTCATATGTGAGTCTCTAGTACAACATAAATTCTATGGCTTCAAACTTGAGTTGGCGCATGTGCTCGGGATGATGACAGACCTGCTTTGGGCCGACCAAACGCTACTCCGTAACTGGGTAGTTATAAAGGTAGGTTTCAGGCTTGTCCAGACCCATGCTGCGAGACATGGTTGAGCAAGATGGGATTTGCCCCTCCGATCAGGAGAGATATACGTTGGGTCCCTCGTGTGAATCCACCAAGATAAGCATGGCCATGCAACATGGATTATGAGATAATCCATTTTGTGGACGGCATCACTGGAACGAGAAAAGAGGTCGGGCTAGCACAAGGATGATAGACTTGCCTTGAGCTGGCAACATATATCGTGTGGCAAAGGGAATAGAAGTGTGATGTACAGGTTTGCCAAACCAGCTTCATTGTCTACTTGGTGGTCGGCACGCCTTGCAAGAGGCCGCTACTAACCGAGCAGGTCAGAGGTGATCTGACCTGTGACCAAGCCGACTTGAACCTAAGGGGTGCTCTTAAGGGAAGGAACCTACGAGGTTCGATCCGAGGACCCTGGTCAGATGTGGTCCGAGATGGACTTGGATCATGACTAAGTAGACTTTGGGCTTTAGAATCCGTGCGAGGCCCAAGAGTTGAGCCCGTGACGGATACCTATAAATAGTGGAGGTGCGCCACACTCTTTCAGTTGATCGCTTCGGCGCCATCACTGGGGCTTTGGATGTGTTGCAACTAGCCACCTCCACCCGCCGCCAATTGTGTAATAGGACCTAGCAGTCCGCCGCACGACATTCCTCCTGCATGCGCGTATACCGTTAGAGGCGGTGCACTTGCGCCGCTCCGAAAAACCTGTTCGTGGGATCCGATCAGCTACTTGGGAGATCGATGAGGAGGATACGACACCAGTGCAGGCGCCTGGTATACAAACGGTTTTTAACCCCTTTCCGCGACGTACTTTGAAACCGTCGCCTTGCATGTGGGCGATAGGGTGGTCTATCCCACACGACACAGAAAATCATCGGCGATGCCTGCGCCCGGTCACACACGATGGCCAAAAATATATCGTGTGCGATTGTAAAGGCCATCATAAACAGATATATTGGGGAAGTCATGTGAGATGTGCTTAGCATCCCACACAGTGAATCCCAAACGTACGTTTCCGTTCGTATTGTACATCACACACAATTTTCTGCATAACATTGTCTGTGTTAGGGGTGGCCATCAAGCACGATGCCTAGAAGAAACTGTTTGGCATAGGGCTGTCCATCACACACGTGTTTTATGTGAAAACGTATGTGAATAGGTGTTCTAATGCACACAGTTGTCGGCCGGAAGTTGTGTGTTATTTTTTACTGATCCAACATGCCAACTTTCCAAAAACCGTGTGGGTTTGTTGAGGTCATTGTTCACGGTGTTCTATGACAACCGTCTGCAATAGGAAACCCCAATAATCAGGCTAATTGCTATATTATTTATAATCCATCTAGTAATTAAATTGACACTTCATATCAAGCACACAATACATTTCATTTCGTATTACGGCAACCAGGATTTCATAATTGAAAATACATCAGAGTACAACATCATATAGGCATATATTACCTAGCTACCCAATTACACGGCAGGACCAAGTTTCACATGCAACATCTAAAACCTTTGGAAAGTAGCATCATATATGGTAAATAGACAGATGAATCTCGTCTAGAAAACTGTTGAAGCGGAAGGCAAATATTGAGCCTTCACTGATGTCGAAGGTCATTGCAACTTTATGGCAGTGCCCGTGGATGGTTGCCCACCCATACTTCATCCTCTTGAGGAAGACTTCAAGATTATACCGTGGGTGCTGTATGAATACCTTTCTCGCCTCTTGACCATACAGGTGGTTTAAGACGTACTCATCAATGAACTGCTTTGGAAAGGATTGGAAACAAATATATTCATAAATTTTGTTTCGAAAAATTGAACTGTAGCAAAAGGAAAAATGACAAGGTAAAAGAGATAGTACCATCCTATAGTGGACTGATGTCTTCTTCATTGTGCAGACAAACATCTTGTTGTTTTTCGTCGCTAGTTTCTTTATCTTAACAATCTTTCTTAGTTTCTTGATTTGATTGATATTCATGAACACATCATTTCCCCACATGCAAAATGGGTCGAATGGTGGGTCTAAAACTCTTACAACAGGACCTACATGTGCAACACCAAATTATTAAAAAACTAAATATTAGAATGGTTCCTGCAATTGCACAATGATTTTCTATTAGCCAAAGGATCATGAAAGGGCAAACCTCGATGGTAAACTTCAGTTTCTCCCATTGTTCCAACTTGTAACGTATTTAAGATAGATATTGATAGGGTTATAAGTGAGATTTGGCATGCTATCAGTAAAATATGTTAATGAAAATTAAACGCATTGCAGATCCAACATATTAATTCAAGCCACATGGAAAAGCCAAGCGTGCTAAGAACTATGAGATATAGCAATTGTATGTTTCACATGCATACAATACAAAATTGTATCAACAACAGCCCGATACCACATTGCAGTTGAGCACCAAAACAAAGGAACCAAACAGTTAACTGAGCATCACATTGCATAATAGAACATACTAGAAGGTCAGATTGCATAGTAGCATTACATTGCATATTTCACTAGAATTTCTTAAGGAAAGGCAGGAGCAGCACATGCAATAGGTAAAGAAAACATGCTTAACAGGCATAGCTAGCTGAACACAGGTCATTACTAATGAAGCTAAAAAACAAGATATTCCTCGACGTCGGAGGTATCGATAATGATGTGCTTGGACGAGGGAGAGGCCTCCACATTGTGGGTGCCCTCCTCGTAGTGGTTAGTGGCCTCAGCTTGTCCGGGCACCAACCTGCTGGCTCTAGAGTTGACGAAAGCACGAGCAGGCTGAGAGGCGTCGACGGTGGCCTCGACGGCGAGGTGCTACTCCAAGATCTGGGGGTCGGCACGCATGGCAGTCATCGCGGCCTCATCCGCACGTGCGGCCGCGATTATGTGTGTGGGGGTGGTGGGCCGGTGATTTTGGTGGAAGGTGTCGCGCCAGCGATCGGGGAATGTGGAATGGAGGAGGAGAACGGGGTGGAGGGGGAGGGGGTATGAGGAAGGTGTGGATTACCTGACTAGATGGAGGGCCGAGCAGCAGGAAGGAGCGTCGCCGGCGAGGAGGCGGCACTATAAGCAAGCAGTGAAGGTTTGAACTTAGGAAAGGAAGGGGGAAGCAGCGGAAAATGTGGCTTTTGGTTGGTACAAGGTGCGGGGGAGATAGATATTTGCGCGGGAGCCCGAAATTTCGTTCGGTGTGGCGAAAAACTAGCGGGCACAGTCACATCGGACACAGTCTCTTTACCATAACTGTGTGCGATATTCAACAACACAAACGAACCCTATAGTTTATCCCGTGCGTGATGGGACTGAACGTGGAAATGCTGGTCTCCAAGCTTCCGGCGTAAGATATCGGATACTACATTGCGCACGGTACTTGCATTTCATTTCCATTTGGAAGAGAAAGTGGGGATACGGCGGCAAATTTTGGTCTGAATTTCCCTCGTTGCATTGGTCATCGACGTCATTTCTTAATTTAACAACACTTGCAAATTTGAGTACTACACAAAAGAGACTACAGCACTACCCGCACTTACTTAATCGAGCAACTAATAAACATTAGTTAGTTGACCTAAACATTACTCTAACAAAAGACCATCACTCTAAACAGAGACTAAT
This sequence comes from Elymus sibiricus, assembly GCA_039707655.1. Classification (NCBI taxonomy): domain Eukaryota; kingdom Viridiplantae; phylum Streptophyta; class Magnoliopsida; order Poales; family Poaceae; genus Elymus; species Elymus sibiricus. Next base: position 279,916,187 of record CM077665.1, read on the forward strand.
ATTCTGCCTAGCATTCATCGATCTGCGCCACCTCCTTGATGCCCAGCTCCCGCTCGATGACCTCTGGTGTAAGGAGATCCATGGCATCCATCTCCACATACGCCACCAGCATCTCGCAGTCCTCGTCCAGCATCTTGGCTAGGGTGTGGGTGGCCTTGGTCCGAGCATGGACGGCCACAATCTTGGCTAGGGAGGCCACCGACAAACGGACGCCTGCTCAAGCACACTCAGCGATTACCAACTCATCGGACATGGGTTGTCGACTGGTGTCGGAGAAGGCAACTGTGATATGTGTAGTGACCGACACGAGATGGGCGTGGGCGGCCTCGAGATGGGACTGGGCGTCCGCCATCAGGGCTACGGCAACCGCCAAGAAACTGACAGCTGATGTGACGTTCTCGCCATTTGCTATCCCCGTCGCGGTTGTTGCTGTCGCCCTTTCAGCTGAAGCAGCTACCCTTTCGGTTGCTGCAGCCGCCCTGGCGGAGGTAGCGGCCACCTTCAAGCATGTTGAGAGCGCGCTCATGGCTGATGCGGCCGCGCTCGAGATGGAGTGGGTTGCCAAAGTTGCCCTCACAACGGGGATCCACGTCCCCATCTTTCACTGGTGATGATTGAACAGTAAAATGGTCTGAGGAGTCAGTGCGGTAAACTGGCCGGCGGTGGACTGTAGCCGACGAAGCTTCCGGCCTAAGCCGTGCATGTATGAGGATTGGCCCAAGATATTTTGTACTGCATCGCACACGATGCGTGATCATGAAATGTTTGTGAAAGACTTGATTTTCAAAATGTTTTTAAAACAAGAAATGAGGTTACTTCGACAAAGGATGGTGTTTGGATTGCAATAAGATTTATCTGCAGTGAACAGTGACCAATAGCAGTGGCATGGTAAAATATGGAATTATTCAGGGTTTGTTTGGCATTTTTATACATTAATTGAGTTTTCTAGACATTTAATGTGTATAATTCAAATTTGAACCATTGTCCCAATGTCCGGTGCATCATAATGGGTTGAAAAAACATATTAGTGTCCATGTCTTAATATTTAGGTCACGGGCAAGAAATGGGAATGAATTTCAAACATCTCGTCATCTTGGCTCGGCCACAAACGTTAAGAAACTTGGTTTTTAAAAAACTGTTAATCCAAAACGCGTCAGAAATTCAAAAAACTTGGCACGTTGTCATGACATGGCTCATATGTGCCATGGTAAAAATACTGTCCAATTTGATAAGTTTCGGCACAAGTCCCTTACAAACCAGAGCTTATCACGGCAAGCTTTGTGGTTCCGATAGGGAACACGTCACCTTACGTGGGCAAAACGACATCCGCTCATCTTCTTGCCTTGAACTTTTTTTAGAGGCAACATAGACCAGTCGGAGTGTCTTTCTAAAATATGGAATTATTCAGGGTTCTTTTTGCAATTTTTTATACATTAATTAAGTTTTTCTAGGCATTTAATGTGGATAATTAAAATTTGAACTAAAATCACAAGGTTCGGTGCATCAAAATGGGTTGAAAAATCATATAAGTGTCCATGGCTGCATTCTTTGGGCCCCATGCAAGATATGTGAATGAATTTCAAACATCTCGGGGTCTTGGCTCGGCCACAAACATTGAGAAACTTGGTTTTAAATTCATGTATAAATCAAAAACTCGTTAGAAATTCGTGAAACTTCTCATGGTGTCATGACATGGCTCATATGTGCCCTGGTAAAAAAAAATCCAATTTGGGACAAGTTTTGGCACAAGCCCCTTACAAAATAGACGTTCTCACGGTAAGCTTTGTGGTTTCGATATGGAACACGTCATCTTACGTGGGCGAATCGACATCCGCTGCCTCTTCTCGTCTTGAACTATTTGTAGAGACAACATATACCAAAATGATTGTCGTGCCAAAATAGGAAATTATACATGGTCTGTTTGGCCCATTTATACATTAATTGACTTTTATATGCATTATTTAACGTGCATAATTCAAATTTGAACTACAATCACAAGGTCCGATGCACCTGATGATTGGGTTGAAAAATCTAAGTGTAGATGCATCTTTAGGTCACATGCAAGATATGGGAATGAATTTCAAACATCTCGGGGTCTTGGCTCGGCCACACAAACATTGAGAAACTTGGGTTTTAAATCATGTAAATCAAAAACTCGTCAGAAGATTCATGAAACTTGGCATGGTGTCATGAACATGGCACATATGTGCCATGGTAAAACAATTGACAAATTTGAGACAGGTATTGGCAGGTAAAACATGGGTATGCCGTGAGTGTTAGCAATCATAGAAGACTAAATGATGATTGAGTATGTGGACTTGCCAAAAGGCTCCTACATGAGACCCTTCCTGAAAATATGATGAATTGTAGTTGCAAAGTTGACCGAGAACATAGTTTGTTGGTTTTCAATAAGGTTTATGCTTTATACTTCTATGTTGTGATGAATTGTTACTTGTTCATAAGAAGCTATGTGATAAAAATGCGTTGAATAAATTTTATGTTAGAGTTTGTTGCTGTTATATTAATAATCATGATGCTTCCATGTCCGTATTTTGTTTTTATCGACACCTCTCTCTCAAACCATGTGGACATGCTTTTCAATATCGGCTTTCGCTTGAGGACAAGCGAGGTCTAAGCTTGGGGGAGTTGACTCGTCCATTTTGCATCATGATTTCCTACTGTTATTTATTATGTTTTGTTGAATAATAGTGCTTTAGGGAGTGATACTAATGCCTTTTCTCTCATAATATGCAAGGTTTACACAAAGAGGGAGAATACGGGCAGCTGGAATTCTGGACCTAAGAAAAGCACATCAGAGATACCTATTCTGCACAACTCCAATGAAGCTGAAACTTTACGGGGGTTATTTTTGTATTTAATAAAAAATACTGGAGCAGAAAACTACCGGAGGGGGCCAGCCAGGTGGGCACAACCCACCAGGGCGCGCCAGACCCCCCTGGGCGCGCCCTGGTGTATTGTGACCACCTCGGCCCACCTCCGGAGCCCATCTTCTGGTATATAGTCACATTTGACCTAGAAAAAAAATCAGAGGAGGACTTTCGGGACGAAGCGCCGCCGCCTCGAGGCGGAACTTGGGAGGAGCACTTTTGCCCTCCGGCGGAGTGATTCCGCCGGGGGAACTTCCCTCCCGAAAGGGGAAATCGAAGGTATCGTCATCACCAACACCCCTCTCATCTTTGGGAGGCCAATCTTCATCAACATATTCAACTGCACCATCTCCTCTCAAACCCTAGTTCATCTCTTGTGTTCAATCTTTGTACCGAAACCTCAGATTGGTACCTGTGGGTGACTAGTAGTGTTGATTACCTTGCGTAGTTGATTACTATATGGTTTATTTGGTGGAAGATGATATGTTCAGATCCATTATGCTATTTAATACCCCTCTGATCTTGAGCATGATTATTATAGTGTGAGTAGTTACCTTTGTTATTGAGGTCACAGGAGAAGTCATGTTGCAAGTAATCACGTGAATTTGATATGTGTTCGATATTTTGATGATATGTATGTTGTGATTCCCTTAGTGGTGTCATGTGAATGTCGACTACATGACACTTCACCAATCATGGGCCTAAGGGAATGCATTGTGGAGTAGTTATTAGATGATGGGTTGCTAGAGTGACAGAAGCTTAAACCCTAGTTTATGCGCTACTTCGTAAGTGGCTGATTTGGATCCAAACGTTTAATGCCATGGTTAAATTTTATCTTAATACTTTTCTCGTAGTTGCGGATGCTTGAGAGGGGGTTAATCATAAGTGGGAGGTTCTTCAAGTAAGAACAACACCCAATCACCGGTCCACCCACATATCAAATTATCAAAGTAGCGAACATGAATCAAACCAACATTATAAAAGTGACTAGACGAAATTCCCGTGTACCCTCAAGAACACTTTTCCTATTACTAGATATTGTTCTGGCCTGTCCTTTGCCACAAAAGTATTGGGCTATCTTGCTGCACTTTGTTTATCGTTACCGTTACTTGCTTGTTACCAATTATCTTGCTATCAAACTATCTGTTACCTACAATTTCAGTGATTGCAGAAATTACCTTGCTGAAAACCGCTTGTCATTTCCTTCTGCTCCTCGTTGGGTTTGACACTCTTACTTATCGAAAGGACTACGATTGATCCCCTATACTTGTGAGTCATCAAGACTCTTTTCTGGCGTCGTTGTCGGGGAGTGAAGCGCTCTTGGTAAGTGGAAATTGGTAAGGAAAAACTTATACTACATGCTGAAATTTATTGCTACTTGCTACTGTTGAAAACAATCCTTTGAGGGGTTTGTTCGGGGTATCTTCACCTCGACCGGAACCACAATTAGTTGCCCCTCAACCTACTGCACCAACTGAAAATATTACTTATGAAATTCCTTCGAGTATGGTAGAACAACTACTTGCTAAACCTTATGCAGGAGATGGAACTGAACATCCTGATATGCACCTATTATATGTGAACGAAATTTGTGGATTATTTAAGCTTGCAGGTTTACTTGGAGATGAAGTTAAGAAGAAGGTTTTCCCTTTATCTTTGGAGGGAAAAGCATTGACATGGTATAGGCTATGTGATGATCTTGGATCGTGGAACTGGAATCGTTTGCAATTGGAATTCCACCAAAAGTTTTATCCCATGCATCTACTTCATCGTGATCGGAATTATATATATAATTTTTGGCCTCGTGAAGGAGAAAGCATCGCTCTATCTTGGGGGAGGCTTAAGTCAATGTTATATTCATGCCACAATCATGACTTTCCGAGAGAAGTTATCATTCAGAATTTTTATGCTCGGCTTTCTCATAATGATCAATCCATGCTCGATACTTCTTGTGATGGTTCTTAAATGAAGAAGACTATTGAATTCAAGTGGGATCTCTTAGAAAGGATTAAACACAACTCTCAAGATTGGGAACTTGACAAAGGTAATGAGTCAGGTATAAAGCTTGAATTTGATTGTGTTAAATCTTTTATGAATACCGATACTTTTCACAAGTTTAGCACTAAGTATGGACTTGACTCTGAGATAGTAGCCTCTTTCTGCGAAGCATTTGCTACTCACGTTGACCTCCCTAAGGAGAAGTGTTTTAAATATCACCCCCCTATTAAAGAAGAAATTAAATAACCGGTCATAGCTAAAGAAGAAACCATCATTTACAATGTTGATCCAGTTGTGCCTACCGCTTATATTGAAAAACCACCTTTCCCTGTTAGGATAAAGGAACATTCTAAGGTATCAACTGTAGTTCGTAAGAGTAATATAAGAACACCTAAGCCCCCTGAGAAAATTAAAGTAGAACCTAGTGTTGCTATGGTTAAAGATCTCTTGGTAGAAAATATTGATGGGCATGTTATCTACTTCTGTGATGAAGCTGCTAGAATTGCTAAACCCGATGAAAAAGATAAACATTGACCCATAGAAGGCATGTCTATTGTCTCAGTCAAAATAGGAGATCATTGCTATCATGGTTTATGTGATTTGGGTGCTAGTGTGAGTGCTATCCCCTTTGCCTTATACCAAGAAATTATGGATGAAATAGCACCTGCTGAAATGGAAGACATTGATGTTACTATTAAACTTGCTAATAGAGACACTATCACACCACTTGGGATTGTTAGAGATGTTGAAGTATTGTGTGGGAAAGTGAAATACCCTACTGTTTTTCTAGTCCTTGGTTCCCCACAAGATGACTTTTGTCCCATTATCTTTGGTAGACCTTTCTTGAGCACCGTCAATGCTAAGATACATTGTGAAAAACAAACTGTCGGTGTCAGTTTTGGTAGTGTGTCTCATGTGTTTAATTTTTTCAAGTTTAGTAGACAACCCCGTGATAAAGCGTTATCTAGTAAGGATGAAATAATTGGTCTTGCTTCTATTGTTGTGCCTCCCACCGATCCATCAGAACAATATTTGCTTGACCATGAAAATGATATGCACTTGCGTGAAAGAAATGAAATAGATAAAAATTTCTTTGAACAACAACCTCTCCTGAAACACAATCTGCCTATTGAAACTCTTGGAGGTCCTCCTCGACCTAAAGGTGATCCTATGTTTGAATTGAAATAATTGCCTGACACTTTGAAGTATGCTTATCTTGATGAGAAAAAGATATATCCTGTTATTATTAGTGCTAACCTTTCAGAACATGAAGAACAAAGATTATTGAAAGTTCTGAGGAAGCACCGGGCTGCTATTGGATATACTCTTGATGATCTTAAGGGCATTAGTCGCACTCTATGTCAGCACAATATTAATATGGAACCTGATGCTAAACCTGTTGTTGATAACCAACGGCGTTTGAATCCTAAGATGAAGGAAGTGGTAAGAACTGAAATACTAAAGCTTCTGGAAGCAGGTATAATCTATCCCATAGCTGATAGTAGATGGGTAAGTCCCGTTCATTGTGTCCCTAAGAAAGGAGGTATTACCGTTGTTCCTAATGATAAGAATGAACTTATTCCACAAAGAATTGTCACTGGCTATAGAATGGTAATTGATTTTAGAAAATTAAATAAAGCTCCTAGGAAAGATCATTACCCTCTACCTTTCATTGATCAAATGCTAAAAAGACTATCTAAGCACACACACTTTTGTTTCCTAGATGGATATTCTGGTTTCTCTCAAATACCTGTGTCACAATCCGATCAAGAGAAAACCACCTTTACTTGCCCTTTTGGAACCTATGCTTATAGACGTATGCCTTTTGGTTTATGCAATGCACCTGCTACCTTTCAAAGATGTATGACTGCTATATTCTCTGATTTTTGTGAAAAGATTGTGGAGGTTTTCATGGTTGATTTTTCCGTTTACGGGACTTCTTTTGATGATTGCTTAAGCAACCTTGATCGAGTTTTGCAGAGATGTGAACAGACTAATCTCGTCTTGAATTGGGAGAAGTGCCACTTTATGGTTAATGAAGGCATTGTCTTGTGGCATAAAATATCTGAACGAGGTATTGAGGTGGATAAAGCTAAAATTGATGCAATTGAGAAAATGCCATGTCCCAAAGATATTAAAGGTATTCGAAGTTTCCTTGGTCATGCTGGTTTTTATAGGAGGTTCATTAAAGACTTCTCTAAAATTTCTAGGCCTCTTACTAATCTTTTGCAAAAGGATATTCCTTTTGTTTTGATGATGATTGCGTGGATGCCTTTGAAACACTCAAGAAAGCCTTAACCTCTGCACCTATTGTTCAACCACCTGATTGGAACTTGCCTTTTGAAATTATGTGTGATGCTAGTGAGTATGGTGTTGGTGCTGTCCTAGGAATGTTATCCATTATGCTAGTAAAACATTAGACAGTGCCCAACGAAATTATGCTACCACCGAAAAGGAATTTTTAGCAGTTGTGTTTGCTTGTGATAAATTTAGAACCTATATTGTTGATTCCAAAGTTATTGTTCACACCGATCATGCTGCTATAAAATACCTTATGGAAAATAAAGATGCTAAACCTAGACTCATTAGGTGGGTTCTCTTGCTTCAAGAATTTGACTTACACATCGTTGATAGGAAGGGAGCCGATAACCCACTAGCTGATAACTTGTCTAGGTTAGAAAATATTCTTGATGACCCACTACCTATTGATGATAGTTTCCCTGACGAACAGTTAGCTGCAATAAATGTCTCTCAAAACACACCTTGGTATGCCGATTATGCTAACTACATTGTCGCTAAGTATATACCACCTAGCTTCACATACCAACAAAAGAGAAAAAAAATCTATGACTTGAGATATTACTTTTGGGATGACCCACATCTTTATAAAGAAGGAGTAGATGGTATTATTAGACGTTGTGTACCTGAGCATGAATAGGAACAAATCCTACGGAAATGTCATTCCGAAGCTTATGGAGGACATCGTGCGGGAGATAGAACTGCTCACAAGGTATTGCAATCTGGTTTTATTGGCCTACTCTCTTCAAGGATGCCCGTAAGTTTGTCTTGTCTTGTGATGAATGTAAAAGAATTGGTAATATCGGTAAGCGTCAGGAAATGCCTATGAATTATTCACTTGATGTTGAACCATTTGACGTTTGGGGTTTTGATTATATGGGGCCTTTTCCTTCCTCTAACGGGTACACTCATATTTTGGTTGTTGTTGATTATGTCACTAAGTGGGTAGAAGCTATTCCAACTAGTAGTGCTGATCACCACACCTCCATTAAAATGCTTAAAGAGGTTATCTTCCCGAGGTTTGGAGTCCCTAGATACTTAATGATCGATGGTGGTTCACACTTTATTCATGGTGCTTTCCGTAAGATGCTTGCTAAATATGATGTTAACCATAGAATTGCATCACCCTATCATCCTCAATCTAGTGGTCAAGTTGAACTTAGCAATAGAGAAATAAAATTAATATTACAAAAAACTGTCAATAGGCCTCGTAAGAATTGGTCTAATAAATTAGATGATGCACTTTGGGCCTATAGAACAGCTTATAAAAATCCTATGGGTATGTCTCCATACAAAATGGTACATGGGAAAGCTTGTCATTTGCCTCTAGAATTAGAACACAATGCATTTTGGGCAATTAAAGAACTTAACTATGATGTCAAACTTGCCGGTGAGAAGAGGCTATTTGATATTAGCTCACTAGATGAATGGAGAACCCAAGCCTATGAAAATGCCAAGCTATTCAAAGAAAAAGTAAAAAGATGGCATGACAAAAGAATCCAAAAGCGTGAATTCAAAATAGGAGATTGTGTTCTTTTGTTCAACACTTGTTTAAGATTTTTTCTAGGAAACCTTCTCTCCAAATGGGAAGGACCATATATTATCGAAGAGGTTTATCGTTCTGGAGCTATCAAGATTAATAATGCCGAAGGTACTAACCCGAAGGTGGTCGATGGACAAAGAATTAAGCACTATATCTCAGGTACGCCTATTAACATTGAAAGCAATGTTATCCAAACCATGACACCGGAGGAACACATAAAAGAAACCTTTCAGAACACTCCAGAATTCTGAAAAATAGGAGGTACGTGATACGGTAAGTAAACAGACTCCGAAAAATCCGCAAAAATATTTTTTGTCAGTTTTGGAACATTAGAAAAATTCAGGGCATGCCAGGCACCCCTGGGCGCGCCCTGGTGGGTTGTGCCCACCTCGGATGCCTTCCCGACTCCGTTTTCCTTCCATATGCTTGTTTCCCAAGAATAAAAATTCTCTATAAATACCCCCGACTGTGTTGACGACCGCATCGCAGAAAAATCCTCTGTTCTTGTTTCGTGCTGTTTCGCAGACAGATCTGAAAATATGTCGTCTCAAGATTCGGAGGGGGAGAGCCATGTTGATCCCTATGTCTCGGACCCAAAGATCTTTAGGGAAATTTACCCCTATCTATGGACCTCGGAGGAGGAAGAAGATGCTACCATGAAGGAAACAAAAGATGATAGCTCTAAGGAAGAGGATGATCCATTACCTCAACCCGGAGACATGCATGTGGAGTTTAAGAAATCAAGCCTCCCTAGAAGATACAAACCTGAGGTCCAATTTATCCCATCTCGTTTTCTGCAGGAGAGCAAGGCGGCATTGTGTAAAAGGATACTAAAGCTTGAGTTGGAGAACGATGATCTAAGGGAGGAAAACTTTATGCTTAAATATAAAATGAAGAAGAAGGCTTCTTCATCACCACCACCTTCTTCTTCACCACCACCAAAGGAGACTTGAGCACTCGGGTATGGGCACTCCCCTTGGCTTGAGCCAAGCTTGGGGGAGGTGCCCCGGTATCGTATCACCACCACTTTTATTCACCTTTACCTATTTAGTTCAATCTTTGGTTTCCATTTGCTTTAGTTGAATAAAAGTTTAGCATGATCTATTTTCGTATGTTAGTTTCGTGGCCTATTTATCTATGTAATCAAGTGAGAGTTATATAATAAAGTTTAGTTTGAGTTTTTGCCTCTCTACTTTCTTGTTGCAATCAAAATAAAGGAAAGGAAAATAAATGAAAAGAATCATATGCTAATCTTATGGTGAGTAATGACATCACATATGGAAAAGTATAAGTAGTAAAATTTATTGGAGATTGACAAACATAGCATTGGTCAATGATGCAATTCATGAAAGAATTAATAAGGGAAGAGAAGATTCACATGCAAATATACCATCTTGGACATCTTTTATGATTGTGAGCCCCCATCAAATATTATATGTCAAAATTGTTGACATTGGACAAGGAACAAAACGTAATGATTTATGCTTGTTCATATCCACATAGAAGTTATATTGTCATAGATCCTTCAACATGTGGTGCTTGCTCCATATCTTTGCTAGCCAAAATTCCGCTCTAAGTAGAGATACTACTTGTGCATCCAAAAACCCAGACCCAAATTCATTCTTTGAGTGTCCACCATACCTACCTATGGATCGAGAAAGATCCTTCAAGTAAGTTGTCATCGGTGCAATAAGGCAATAAAAATTGCTTCTAAAAGTGTTTGATCAATTAGTGTAAGAGAAAATTGAACGCTATACGAACTTATGATGGCAAAGTAATAAAAGCGACAGATTGCATAATAAAGGTTGCTATCATAGGGGCAATGTAGGGTGATGTTCTTCTACATTAAGGGATTGGGCATACAAATAAATAAGCGCATGACAACCTCTGCTTCCCTCTGCGAAGGGCCTATCTTTTACTTTTATGAATTTACTTTTATGCAAGAGTCAAAGTATTCTTCCCTATTCCTTTTTACTTTTTCTTTTTGCAAACATCATGTGGTGAGGAAAGATCTAGGCACATATATCCAGTTGGATACAAGTGGCCATGAATTTTTATTGTTGACATCACCCTTGAGGTGAATGCATTGGGAGGCGAAACTATAAGCCCCTATCTTCCTATGTGTCCGGTTGAAACTTTTTGTTCATGGGTATGCCGTGAGTGTTAGCAATCTAAATGATGGTTGAGTATGTGGACTTGCCAAAAGGCTCCTACATGAGACCCTTCCTGAAAATATGATGAATTGTAGTTGCAAAGTTGACTGAGAACATAGTTTGTTGGTTTTCAATAAGGTTTATGCTTTATACTTCTATGTTGTGATGAATTGTTACTTGTTCATAAGAAGCTATATGATAAAAATGTGTTGAATAAATTTTATGTTAGAGTTTGTTGCTGTTATATTAATAATCATGATGCTTCTATGTCCGTATTTTGTTTTTATCGACACCTCTCTCTCAAACCATGTGGACATGCTTTTCAATATCGGCTTTCGCTTGAGGACAAGCGAGGTCTAAGCTTGGGGGAGTTGATACGTCCATTTTGCATCATGATTTCCTACTGCTATTTATTATGTTTTGTTGAATAATAATGCTTTAGGGAGTGATTCTAATGCCTTTTCTCTCATAATATGCAAGGTTTACACAAAGAGGGAGAATACCGGCAGCTGGAATTCTGGACCTAAGAAAAGCACATCAGAGATACCTATTCTGCACAAATTCAATGAAGCTAAAACTTTACGGGGATTATTTTTGTATTTAATAAAAAATACTGGAGCAGAAAACTACCGGAGGCGGCCAGCCAGGTGGGCACAACCCACCAGGGCGCGCCGGACCTCCCTGGGCGCGCCCTGGTGTATCGTGGCCACCTCGGCCCACCTCTGGAGCCCATCTACTGGTATATAGTCACATTTGCCCTAGAAAAAATCAGAGGATGACTTTCAGGATGAAGCGCCGCCGCCTCGAGGCGGAACTTGGGCAGGAGCACTTTTGCCCTTCGGCGGAGCGATTTCACCGGGGGAACTTCCCTCCCGGAGAGGGAAATCAAAGCTATCGTCATCACCAACACCCCTCTCATCTTTGGGAGGCCAATCTTCGTCAACATCTTCAATAGCACCATCTCTTCTCAAACCCTAGTTCATCTCTTGTGTTCAATCTTTGTACCTGAACCTCAGATTGGTACATGTGGGTGACTAGTAGTGTTGATTACCTTGCGTAGTTGATTACTATATGGTTTCTTTGGTGGAAGATTATATGTTCAGATCCATTATGCTATTTAATACCCCTATGATCTTGAGCATGATTATTATTTGTGAGTAGTTACCTTTGTTCTTGAGGTCACGGGAGAAGTCAGGTTGCAAGTAATCACGTGAATTTGATATGTGTTCGATATTTTAATGATATGTATGTTGTGATTCCCTTAGTCCTGTCATGTGAACGTCGACTACATGACACTTCACCCTTCATGGGCCTAAGGGAATGCATTGTGTAGTTGTTATTGGATGATGGGTTGCTAGAGTGACAGAACCTTAAACCCTAGTTTATGCGCTACTTCGTAAGGGGCTGATTTGTATCCAAACGTTTAATGCTATGGTTAGATTTTATCTTAATACTTTTCTCGTAGTTGCGGATGCTTGCGAGGGGGTTAATCATAAGTGGGAGGTTGATCAAGTAAGAATAGCACACAAGCACCGGTCCACCCACATATCAAATTATCAAAGTAGCGAACACGAATCAAACCAACATGATAAAAGTGACTAGACGAAATTCCCGTGTACCCTCAAGAACACTTTGCCTATTACTAGAGATTGTTCTGGCCCGTCCTTTGCCACAAAAGGATTGGGCTATCTTGCTGCACTTTGTTTACCGTTACCGTTACTTGCTTGTTAAAAATTATCTTGCTATCAAACTATCTGTTACCTACAATTTCAGCGCTTGCAGAAATTACCTTGCTAAAAACTGCTTGTCATTCCTTCTGCTCCTCGTTGGGTTCGACACTCTTACTTATCGAAAGGACTACGATTGATCCCCTGTACTTGTGGGTCATCAATATGAAACACGTCACCTTACGTGGGCGAATCGACATCCGCTGCCTCTTCTCGTCTTGAACTATTTCTAGAGGGAACATATACCAAAATGAGAGTGTCATGCCAAAATATGAAATTATACATGGTTCGTTTGGCCTTTTTAACATTAATTTACTTTTACATGCATTATTTAACGTGCATAATTCAAATTTGCACTACTAGGGAAAAGCCTAGCTGTAGCGCGGGTTAAGGACGTGTCAGTAGCGTGGGGGACCGCGCTACTGCTACGGCGCCACAGCTAACTTCTAGGAGTAGCATTGCTCCCAAGCGCTACTGGTAAGTAAAGTATCAGTAGCGCCGGTCTCTAAACCGCGCTACTACTAATTTTATGCTTTTTTGTTTACTAATGCCATCACTAGTGTAATTAGCTGTACCGTGGTGGGCCCCATGTAGCAGCAGTGTCATTAGTAAGCAGAAGAGGATGGGTTTATATATATCATTATTGATGAAAATTTGAGTTCGAAAAGATAACTAGATTTCAAAAACCTTACAAGTCCAGACCGAACTGCTAGATCGAGACAATTAATGATAAAACTATTAAAACTTAAACTAGAGCTTAATCTTACTACAATACTATTAATGAGCAGAATCTGGTGGTGCGGAACCTGATGGTGGTGGGAGCATTCTTGGCGGAAGTTTCCCGGCAACACTTCCCCATCGGGCTCTCTGAGCCGGGCACGAAGATGTCACTTGTTGTAGTGCCCATTCCATAACCAAGTGGGGACTACTCTGAGGCGGCATCCGAGCATGCTCTACAGTGTTGGCCTCCACGAAGATGACGTGTGCCGCAACTTTTAGTTGTGTTTGGGCATAACTCTTGCACGTATTGACTTTGTGCTCCCAATGACTAGACTGAGTCTTCCGAAACATATTCTCTGCCTCTTTCAGCTCCCGCATACAATCTCTCCATCCGAACACTGCATTGTCAATCCTTCTTCCCCGCGCCTCCAACTTCCTGCGCCACTCCAACTCCTCTTCACGAGAACGTCTAGGAGACATGGAATCCCTATAAATTTGGCATGACATTTGCTTAACAATGGACATATTAAATAGCACAACATATAGGAGACATGGAATCCCTATAAATTTCCCCGTGCCAACAAATCTCATGAAGAAATCACGTCCAGAGGAGCAATGGTTTAGATGCAATCATCCACGAAAGTTTGCAAGTTTAAACATTTTTTTACGGTTACGACATGAAGCACCTTTGTAACACAATTTACAACATGTGGATGAATTCCAATATGCATCTAAATGCATCCATCCATCCATCTAACCATCTAAATGCATCCATCCATCCATCTAACCATCTAAATGCATCCATACATCCATCTAACCATCTAAATGCATCCATTCATAACCATCTAAATGCATCAATCCATACATCCATTAATCTTATCTAGCAGTGCAAAAACAGAGGGAGGAGGGAGAAGGGGGAGAGTGGGAGAGTGGAGGGAGAGAGTGCTACCGCTGCGTGGATGGCCGGGATGGGGAGGGACGGGACGGGGGAGGGACGGGACGGGGGAGGGCCGCCGCGTGGGGAGGGCCGGGACGGGGAGGGCCGTCGCGTCGGGCGGACAGCCGGGATGAGGGAGCGCCGCCGCGAGGGAGATAGTGGAGAGGGAGATCTACAGAGTGAGGACTGAGGGGAGCGGGCAAGGGAAGAAGATAAGGTACGACCTAGCAGTAGCGCGGTCAAGGAAAACGCGCTACGGATACATTTTTAGCAGTACCGCCGGTCTACATGAACCGCTACTGCTAAGTGGTGCCCACAATGTGGCACATCACAGCGTTAGTTGCAGCGACCGGTCAAACTTAGCAGTAGCGCCCTACCCTAAAAACCCGCTACTATTATTTTGTTAGCAGTAGCGCGGTTTGCAGAAGGGCGCTACTACTATACCTAGCCTGTCGGGAACGGTGTGGCAACTATATTAGTAGCACATTTTATTCCAGCCGCACTACTGCTATGTGGCAGTAGTGCCCTTTCTGACCACGCACTACTGCTCATTAGCAGTAGCGCCTCCTTCTAACAAGCGCTACTGATAAGCTTCTGTGTATAAGGTTTTCCCTAGTAGTGTTGAACTACAATCACAAGGTCCAGTGCATCTGATGATTGGGTTGAAAAATCATATAAGTGTACATGCATCTTTAGGACCCATGTAAGATATGGGAATGAATTTCAAACATCTCTGGGTCTTGGCTGGGTTTTGTTTTCCTATTAGAGACTCGTTTTTAATATATTTTTTCTTCCAAAGCCAACATTTATAATATTACTTTAAATTATAGTAAATCTAGAACTCATACAAAATTCAAGAAATTGGTCATGGCGTCATGATATAGCACAAATATGCTTTGTTATTTTTCGTGTCCACTTTGGGAAAAGGCGCACACATTAATAGCGAACAAAAGCTTTTTGGAACAATGAACTGTCACGTTTCCACGCAAATGGTTACATTATTTTCAAACTGTGGGCATTCTACTGCCCTTAGAGCATCTCCAACAGGCGCGCGATATTAGCGCTGCGCTGAAAAAATACCATTTTTTGCACGCGCACAGTCGTTCCGGGCGCTCCAGCGGACGCGCAAAAAATGCGCGCGTGGCATAAGTGGTTCAGCGCGCGGAGCAAAACGGCATCACGCGCCGCTTATTTCGTGCGCTCGCTCCCGCACGCTGCACACTCGAGCGCCCGCGCAGCACTGCCGCCACCCTCTCTGGCCGCGCCGCTTTCGCCCCGCCCTGCGCCGCCGGAGGCATGGGTGGCTTCGGAGCTACCATGGGAGGCATGGGAGGCATGAGTTTTGCATCTCTCATGGGAGGCATGGGAGCACCTCTGGGTGACATGGGTGGACGCATGTCTTCCGGTGTGCCTCACATACCTTCGCATGATGCCGTTGAAGATCTTGCCAACACCTTCCGAGCTCTCCATGATGATGCTGCACGTGACAATGAAGGGGAGGAGGAAGAATCATCTTCGGATGAGGATGAAGAATCGGAGGAAGAGGAGGATGAAGATGAGGATGCGGCATGATTGTTGATGTGCCATTTCTTTGTGTGAACTTTTTATCTCATGAACTTGGTTGGGTGATTTTGAACTTGGTTGGATGAGATGATGTAGCATGATTGTTGATGTGCCGTGCAATTGAACTATGCTATGTCTTTTTTTGATGTTTGAAATATCACCATATTTTCTTCAAAATGGACATGTTGCAAGCGTCGGCTGCTCGCGCGCACTGTAAGTTTAGCACGTCTGCTAGAGCGGCGCGCGCACACAAATTTTTGCAGCGGCCGCTGGAGCCAGCTCTCTCCGGCGCGCTAAAAGAGGCTATTTCGGCGCTGTAAAATGTTTTTAGCACGCGGGGCGGTTGCGCGCCTGTTGGAGATGCTCTTATGTGTTGTCAAGGTTCGCACTCTTTTATTGTCTATTGCCTACGGGGTGCCGTACGACTAGCTGCTTGAATTGACAGGAGGCGTGTGAGCTGGCCTCCACTACGCAGGCTCACCGGGAGGTGTGCGGGCAGTACGACGCAGGATCACCGGGAAGCGAGCCCTTTGACCTGCATATCCGCCCTCCTTGCTTCCAACCTGTCCATCAATGGCGCCCGAGCCACTGTTTAATAAGCGGCTTTACTGCCAACTCACTCACAATCCTCTATATATCTTCGTCTTCGATTCCCCTCCATTAGACATCCATGGTGACCTACGCCATGGCGCACACGGATCATATGCCACTAGTCTTCCGGTTTGGTGACGTCGACAATGAGCCAGAGGAGATAGAACATAAAGACGAATGGGATGCCATGGACATGGCCCTGGAAGGGCTGCATGCCGCCCCGGCGCACTCGCCAGCAACCATCCCCGCACCCTCGCCAGCAACCATCCCCGTGGCATTGACGGGCTGGTTGCCGAGCATCATCGCAGTGCTGGAAACCACGGGCGTCAGGGAGGTCCCCACGGACCCGCGCGAGCTCGTGTACGTGCAAGCGCTAGTGCCTCCTCCTGCGCTCGTGCTCGTGCGTGCCCCTGCACACACCGCATCGGTCCCCGTGCGCGTGCCCGCACCCACGGCGCCTATCCCCGTGCGCGCGCCTGCACCCACCGCGCCCGTGCCCGTGCGTGTGCCTGCACACGTCACGCCCCCCTCAGCGGATTGGGCCGCCACCGTCGATAGCTTCCTCACAGCGCTGCTATTCGCCACTCCCCGGCTCTGCTCCCGTCGATCGCGCGATGATCGGCTCCTTGGTTGGGAAGTCCATAACATTCTGGTCTCGTTTGATGAACAAAACAACTGTGCCCCGGAGCATGACAACGCCGGCTCAGGATGCCGCCGCCGCCGCAACTAGTTTTCTTTATATTGTATCTCCATCGTACGAATGTATAGTCAAAGCTTGATTGAATGAAATCTATGGTTTGATGAACTAAGTATTTATCTCTGAATTCACATAGTAAACAAAAACCATCATTGTTTTCTCTGAATAAACACTCGTAACAAATGGTTCAGGTTGTATACCCGTTTGCAGATCAACAACTGTCTTTCCTTCACCCGTAAGCCAAGTGAAAAATTGGCGCCAAGAATTGGTGCAATGCGTCATCGCAAACATTTCTCTAATATGACATGTGTGCCTAGTACAGACAATCTGGTAAGATTTGCACCTATCATATTGGGTAAATTTTCCATTTGTCAAATCGGAAACATTGGCATTTGTCGATCTAGTAACATTGGCATTTGTCAACATTGTAGCGCTAACATTTGTCAAATTTTGCAGGAACAAAATGACAATTATGGTGCAATTTTGCAACTAAAATCCACTAAACATGGATTTCATTAATACATGAAGAAATGGTCTTTGTACAAAACAGTTCAACTCGACAGCTGAACCGAACAAACTTTTCCCCAAATTTTGCCAACCACATACTGAAATAGCTAGTTTAACTATATATACTAGCTAATTTAAAGTACGTGGTACAGTTCAACCATATCTATAGTTAGATGAACTGAACAAAATAACCCCTAAATACTAGTAGTACTATGGAGGGGCTTTGTACTACTTCCAGCAGAATCGAGCGCGCTCTATAAGAGCCAGTGTAGGAGGAGCCTGCCGACGTGTCATGTCTGTTGGTGGAGTCATGTCCGTTACCTGCCAGTGCTGCCCTCCGGCGCTCAAGACGCACCTCCTCGAAGCGGTGGGACTCGGCATAGTTCTCCGCATTCTATGTAGTCGTTGCGGCTTCTGCTGCGGCCACGGTGTCGGTGAGCTTCTTCGCGGGCTCGACCTGGCACTCCACCTCCTTCTCTAGGAAGTAGATGTAGCGCGCAAGGTTTGCGACGCAGAAACCCGGCAGCGGGCCTTTGGCGGCCTCCACCTCCCGCATTCGGGTCCCGGTGGCGGAGTGGGTGATGACCCCACCGCATGACGGCGGGGTCGCGGCCAAGACGGACGACGGTGTGGTGGCGGCCTCGACGGCTGCCAGCATGGTGGCGTTGATGGTGGCCACCGGCAGCAGCTGCCTTTGGGCAGCGGTGGTGGAGCGTGTAGTTGGTGGCGTGCGCACACCCACCAAAGATGCCACATGCACTACAGACTTCAGAGGACAGCCACGCCTATGCGGTGAAGCCTCCCAGCTGGAGCTGTCCTCTGGCGGAGTGGCTGAGCGACGACGATTGGCCGGTGCCATTGGCGATTGTGGGAGAAGCAAACTAGACAAGATACTAGGAGGTAGGGGATGAAGGCAATGTGGAGTTGCTGGCCATGAGTGTTTATATAGGAGGCCGGCAAGCATTGGGGATTCGGGGATTTTTCCGAGCCAGGCGGGAAGCTAGAGCCGTAGCACGGTTTTGTGCGCGGGAACCTGCGCGGTTGTGCGTGGGAACGGGATCATCAAGCCGATGCGTGGCCAAAAGCGACGCCGAAGTGTGCACTTGAATCCTCGGGCGGCAACGCGGTGACAAGACGTGAGAGAGGAGGACGGGGTGATGCGCAGGCAGACGGGTCATAATAATAAAATGTCTGCGATATTAATACAGGCAAACGACACTTCCCAATGTAGCATCGGTAATGATTTCATCCATCTCTGACAATTGTTTGATAGCAACCGTCTGGCCAAAACACACATAGCTTGTAAGTATGAATCATTCGGGTTAATATTGGTCTTCCCACACAATTCTAATGAATGAAATGTTTGCCAGGTATCACACACACCTTGTTATGGTAACTCGTTTGTGTTCTAGTTGTCTCAACACAAACAGTTTCTCCGAGCGAACTATATGCCGTACTTCGCCCACATATTTATTTTGTGAACCCTTTGTGTTATCTTGTCTAATCGCAAACAGTTCATAAAAACCAACTGTATGCCCTGCATCACACACGCTAGTCTAATCTCAAACGTGCCTAATGGACCAGTTATCGCACACAGTTTTTTTTGTTGGCGACAGAGCTATAACTATACCGTTTGCGATGGCTCGATCACACACAGTTTCGGCGAAGGGTCTCTGATTGATGTCTTGTATTTGGACCTTCACGCAGTAGTGCGACTAGAGAGAAGCGCTGCCTCAACTCTACTTCTGCTGCACGACACTGCACGTGTAGTGGTAACAATCCGTGATCCATTCCTGTAGCATGTTCCTGGATGTTCTACGGGTAGGGATTTTTAATTTGCAGTCGACGCACCCTACAATAGAACCCAACACCTCCCGTGGCAGCGGGGTCCAAAGGGAAACAAAGGGATATTAATGCCTCCTTTTAATAGAGAACCGAAAGAAAGCATTATCACATGGTGGATACATGAACTCCTCATACTACAGTCATCACCGGAGATGATCCCAACTATATTCACTTTGGGGTCTACGGATCATAATACATAATAGGTGCATACAACTTGCAAGATAGGATCTATAACACTCTTATATTCATGTAAACATAATTGGTTCAGATCTGAAACCATGGCACTCGGGCCCTAGTGACAAGCATTAAGCATAGAAAAGTCATATCAACATCAATCTCAGAACATAGTGCATACTAGGGATAAAGCCCTAACAAATTGACTCAATTACATGAAAAATCTCATCCAACTCCATCACCACCCGACATGCCTACGAAGGAATTACTCACTCCCGACGGGACACTACTGGGAAAGGGCTTATAGGTGTACCCCAATAAGTGGCGGGCATGGCGAAGCACCCGCCACTGCTAATTTTGAAAGCCCGCAGTGGCGGATGAAAGAAAGGACCCGCTAGTGCTAGTGGTGTAGCAGTGGCAGGTGTGCCGGAACAACTACCACAGCTGGATTCGTAAAATTTCCTAGCATCTTGAAACCTTCCACTCGCGGGCCGTGCTAAACACCCGCCACTACTACTTCGTCTTACAGTGGCGGTCGTGGAATATGCCCGCCACAGACATAGTGGGGTGATCCTCTCAAAATTTAAAATTTTCATATCTAGATGTTTGAAGTGGCGGTCATCATAGGTACTCGCCACTGCTGCAATGCAGTCATCTGCGCAAATAAAAAAATTAAGAAGTCAGTAGTGGCGGACATCCTATACTGCCCGCCATAGATCTTTATTGCCTTTTTTGCTTGCCCGAAATTCAGTTAATGCCACGAAAAGAGAAAATCAACTCAAAAAGTTCTCAAATTGTAAAACAGGGCTTCTGATGTCATATATTACAGATGGTAAAAATTTCCATGTCCAAAATATGTTTAAAAATTGAGTTCTGTGTGTGAGGTGGTCGTTTCGAAACCCTATACACTTGGCGGGACAGTGTCCTGTCTGCACACGATGTGCAACAGGTTTTGGTCATAGCGATCTCTAATTTTACTCACACCCTTCAAGTGTTCAATGAAGACGCCATGGAAATTTCCAAACATTTCCAACCTCGTTAGCACGGCCAAAGTTTTTTTTGCCTTTTTTACTTGCCAAAAATTCAGTTAATGCCACGAAAATAGCAAACCAACTCCAAAAGTTGTCAAATTGTAGCATTGGGGCTTCTGATGGCGTATATTACACATGAAAACAAATCAAGTCCAAAATATGTTTAAAAATTGAGTTCTGTGTGTGAGGTGGTCGTTTCGAAACCCTATACACACTACTGGAATTCAGTTATTTGCCGTCTGCCAGGTCTTTGCCGTCTGCTGGCAGATGGCAAAGAAGATCTTTGTCGTCTGCTGCCATAAAGCAGACGGCAAAGAGCTGGCTCACGGCAACGGTTCTGTTTGCCATCTGCTATTCCTTTGCCGTCTGCCAGCAGACGGCAAAGACGCTAAAGGCAGACGGCAAAGAGGCTAGATAGGTCCCACTGGACCTTGGTCCCACTGGCAAAGAGGTATGCCGTCCTCCTGGTCTTTGCCGTCTGCCGTGCTCGGCTTTGCCATCCGCAAGCGGACGGCAAAGGGGATGCCCCTTAATGGCCGTTTTCCCCCCGGCCCAATTATTCCTGCACTCTCGCCTCCCGCGCGCGGCCAGCTCCCCGCGGCGAGCCCCCTCCCCCCATAACCGCCCCCCTCCCCCGCGCCGCCCCCACCACTGCAGCTCCCCCCTCCCCCTTGCCGCCCCCTCCCCCGCGCCGCCCCCACCACCGCAGCTCCCTGCTGCGAGCCCCCTCCCCCTCGCCGCCACCTCCCCCGCGCCGCCCCCACCACCGCAGCTCCCCGTGGCGAGCCCCCTCCCCACGGCGAGCCCCCTCACCCCCTCACCGTCCCTCCCCCGCGCCGCCTCCACCGCCGCGGCGAGCCCCCACCACCCGCGCCGAGCCCCGTCCCCCCCCTCTCCGCCCCACTCCCCCGCGCCGACCCTCCTCCACCCGCGCCTCCCCGCGACGCCCCACAGCCGGAGCAGGACGCGGCGCCGCCCCCCTCTCCGCGGCCTTCCTCCCCCGCGCCGGCCCTCCTCCACCACCGCGCCGGCCCTCCTCCACCGGCCCTGTGAGGTGAGATATTTTCTTTTTTTTCTTCTGTTTTTTACTGTTTAGTTTAGGTTACTAGTGCTAGTTTAGTTTAGTTTACTGTTTTTTTTTTCTGTTTTTAATTGTTTAGTTTAGGTTAGTGCTAGTGCTTGTTTAGTTTAGGTTAGTGCTAGTGTTTGAAAAGAAGAATAAGTAGAAGAAGAGGAAAAAGGAAAAGAAGAAGAAGAAGCAGAAGAAGAAGAAGAAGAGAGGAGGAGGAGGAGAAGAAGAAGAAGAATAAGAAGAAGAAGAAGAAGAAGAAGAAGAAGAAGAAGAAGAAGAAGAAGAAGAAGAAGAACAAGAAGAAGAAGAAGAAAACTGACCCCCGACGCCACTGACCCCCGACCCCCCCACCGACCCCCGACCCCACTGACCCCCGACCCCCGACGCCACTGACCCCCGACGCCACTGATCCCCGATGCCATCGACCCCCGACGCCACTGACCCTCGACGGCACTGACTCCTGCCCCCCGACACCTCTTCTGCCTCCTGTTGACCGGGAAGGTGCTTTTCGGCCTTCCAGAGGCCGACGGGGTCATAGTTTTGTAAAATATGAGTTAGGTCACATATTTTCCGATTTTGTTATAAAAAACATCATATTTGTGTTGATCGGGTGGATTTCAATGTGCAGTTGTTCGACGACCTCCCCGTGCGTTGGACGAGCTCCGCCCCTGCATTCGTGGGTGAGCACAAATGACTTCTCCTCCTCCGCCCTTAATTTGCTCTGTTCCGGTCTTCGTGCCGATGAAACGTGCTAGCTATAGGTGTCTTCAATCATCAGTATGCGTGACCAGTATGCGTCTCCCGTTCGAAAGGACGACATCTATAAATATGCATGTCTTTGCATATTTATAACCGCCGTCCTTTCGAATTGTCCAACGTTATCCATGGACAGCCCGAGTATGTGTAGATTGGGTTCGTTTTCCCATATGCTCTGCTCCGGATCCTATGCATAATTTCGTTAGTGCCTCCCTGTTGTTCTCCGGGTACACATCCTCTCTGCTTATGGCCGAGACGTGTATCAGGAGAACTGCGGGGAGGTGCTGTCAAAATTCTGTGTCGGATCCAGAGCAGTGCATGGGAAAACGAACCCAATCTACACATACTCGGGTGGGATTAGGACCTATCTTAACCTATTAGCGTGTAGGTTGCATGGACGTAATAAAACTGACAAACTTGATTAACTGATGAATATATATGCTGAATTATATATATATATTTTTTGTGTGTCCAGTAGCTAGGCAAGATGACTGATCGTGCATGGATGTACACCGGTCACACCAGTCAGAACGACATGTACAAAGAATGGTTTACAAATACCAAGGGGTTTGTGAGAGCCGCATTTGTAAATGGCCAGGAAAAAACATGGTGTCCCTGTCCCCGGTGCGACAACTTTAAAAGGCAGACAGAGGGTGAAATGGTTAAACACCTGCAGAAGTGGGGTTTTAGGCCTAATTATACGGTGTGGACTTTTCATGGCGAGTCTGCCCAATATGCCAGAGCTGAGGTGGTTCGTCATCGCACCGACGAGCATGGTACGGGGATCGAAGACATGGTGCAAGACTTTGATGATGCTCGGGATTCGGACGATGAGATGGAGGAATCTGCAAAGGCATTCTATGAAATATTGGAGTCTTCAAAACGTCCTCGCCACGAGCACACCGAGCTTTGTCAGCTGGATACCATCGCGCAAGTAATGGCTCTGAAGGCTCAATTCAACCTGGGCAGAGAATGCTACGACGCGATGATGACAATATTTGGACGCTTTCTACCCAAAGGCCATGTACTGCCTCCAAACTTGTACCAGTTGGACAAAATTCTCCGTGTACTTAAGATGCCCTATGAGAAGATAGATGCCTGTGAGAGTGGATGTGCCTTATTTAGGCTTGAGTATGCGGACTTGAACTATTGTCCCATTTGCAAGTCTTCCAGGTATGTTGTCGTAGACAACGGTATGGGTGAGAAGATGCAGACAAAAAATCCTGTTAACGTTCTTCGCTATATGCCAATCATACCAAGACTTCAACGTCTTTTCATGGTCGAAGAGACGGCTAGACAGATGACATGGCATAAATTGGGCAAAAGAACCGAACTAGATGCAGATGGGAAACAGATGTTGGTACACACTTCAGACGCTTTTGCGTGGAAGCACTTCGATGCATTACATAATGATAAAGCGGTAGATCCAAGGCATCCTCGAGTCGCCATCAGCACGGATGGATTCAATGTGTTTGGTATGATGGCAACCCAATACAGTTGTTGGCCTGTATTTGTCATTCCACTCAATCTCCCCCCCCCCCCGGAGAGATTATGAAAAGAAAGAACATTTTCCTGACGTTGATAATTCTAGGGCCCAACTATCCGGGGAAGAATATGAATGTGTACATGCAGCCACTTAAGGATGAATTGCAACAAGCTTGGGATAATGGGATCAAGACATACGACGCCGCTACCAAAAAAACCTTCAAAATGCATGTGTGGTACATGTACTCGACGCATGACTTGCCGGCGTATGCCCTATTCGTTGGCTGGTGTGTGCATGGAAGGTTCCCGTGCCCCACATGCAAGGCAGCTCTTGAGTTCCGTTGGCTGCAGGCGGGTCGCAAGTATTCTTGCTTCGACATGCATAGACAGTTCCTGGATCCTCGCCATAAGTTCAGAAAAGACAAGAAGAATTTCATCAAAGGTAGAGTTGTCAAAAACTCTGCACCACCCGCGTTGACAGGCCAACAGATGTTGGATCAGTTAAACGCTCTCGAGCCAGATCCAAATCGTCCTGGGTATTTCAAAGGGTATAATACGGAACACGCATGGACTCACAAGTCATGCTTATGGGATCTGCCTTACTTCAAAGACCTCCTTTGCCCACACAACATCGACGTGATGCACACTGAAAAGAATATCGCCGAGGCCATTTTTGGTACATTGTTCGGCATAGAGGGGAAGTCAAAGGATAATCCTAAGGCTAGAATTGATGAGGAGGCTCTATGTGACAGACCGTTACAAAACATGCGACAAGCGAAAGGAAAGCAGAACTGGACAAAGCCAAAGGCATGGTTCAATCTTGGAAGGCCGGCTATGAGAGAAATGATCTTGTGGGTGAAAATGCAGTTGATGTTCCCCGATGGTTATGCAGCGAATCTAAAGAGGGGAGCGAGTCTTGACAAACTGAAGATATTTGGTCTCAAGAGTCATGATTGGCACATATGGCTTGAGCGGGTAATGCCGGTGATGCTGCGTGGCTTTATCCCTGAAGATGAATGGCTAGTATTGGCAGAGCTGAGCTATTTCTTCCGTTCTCTTTGTGCGAAAGAACTATCGCCTGGCATGCTAGATGAAATGGAAGAGTTGGCGTCGGAGTTGATATGCAAGTTAGAGAAGATCTTTCCACCGGGCTTCTTTAATCCAATGCAGCATTTGATTTTGCATCTCGCGACCGAGGCAAGATTGGGGGGGGTCATGCAAAACCGTTGGTGCTTCGCAACTGAGAGGATGCAGAAGACGCTTCGAGCAAAATGTAAAAATAAGTGTAGAATTGAAGCATCGATGTCCGAGGCATTCATTACTGAGGAGGCGGCAAACTTCGTAACAGCACACTACGAAGCCAAAAATCGTCATTTGCATAATCTGAAGCCTCGGTACAATGATGGCAACCCAAAAAAAAGTCGATCCAACCTCAGCCTATTCAAAGGGAAGCTCGCACCAGCCGGTGCTTCTAAAGCGAAAGCGTTGGATGTCGATGAATGGTGGACCATTTCGTTGTATATCTTCAACAACCTAACAGAAGTGCGGCCGTACATCGAGTAAGTTGTCGGTACATTATTGTTTCGCAACTTGTAATTCCTTAGAACTGCTCTTATTCCTGGATATTTGATATAGTCGATACGTCACCAAATTCTCTGATGGAGTGGTCATCCAAAAGGATTCCGTCGAAGAGTATGAGCTCCTGGCGAAGCTTGGAGGCGGCTATCCCGGTTTCATCTCTTGGTTCAAACAAACGGTAATTAATTACCATTAATGGACCATTTCATTTCTTCGTCTTATTTGCGGCTAATGCAACAATCCTTTCGTATTAAACTTGTAGGCTAATTCAGAGTCTATGGACGCCGAGCTGAGACAAGTCGCTAATGGTTTTGACTATAAGGTCTGTTCATTTGACAGATACGACATCAACGGGTATCGCTTTCGTACCTTTGGCCAAGAGCTATCTATGCCCGACCTGAAGACTACAAATTGTTGCGTCTCTGCTATCGGCGAAGGAGGTACAGAGTACTATGGAAGAGTTGAAGCAATTTATGAACTTCTATTCTATGGTGAAAATCCACCGAACGTCGTAGTCTTCAAATGTCATTGGTTCCAGCCGAAGGAGACTAGAAGGACTCATGAACATATAGGGCTAGTCGAAATCAAACAAAGCACCCATTTAGATGTGCCCGATGTCTATATTACGGCTCAACAGGCGACCCAAGTTTTCTATCTACCGTGGGCCTGCCAAACTGATCCAAATCTGAAAGGTTGGGATGTCGTTTATGAAGTGCCACCACATTTTAGACCACCTCCCCTCAATGAAGAGGATTATGAACCTCAGATTAACCAAGACACATATGAAGGATAATTCTTCCAAGAAACACGTATTTCCAAGAAATGTTTCAAGAACCGCTCTACTTCACCCCGGAACATTGAAGTAGACAGCGACAATGAATCCGACTTAACCCCTGAGCCGGAACAGGAAGAGCCGGAACAAGAAGAGGTTACTGATGAGGATGACCTGTCAATGCTTAACCGATTACATGAAGGAGGCCTTCCACACGTTGTTCCAAATAGTGATGATGATCTTGCATTTATTGATGATACTGATGATGATGATGCATTTATTGATCCCAGAGAATATATAGACGATCAAGATTATTATTAATTCATGTCAGGTAATCAACTTTTAGTTCATGTTAGGTATATGATGATACGCTTAAATTATATACATTTTATTATTCATGTCGGTATTCAATTTTATGTTGTACTAATTTCGTTTACTATTTGTCATGGCAGTTGTTGAAAGATGGTGGGAAAGGGTCGAGAGCACTCCGCGGCTCCTTCGTCGGAGGGTGGTGGGATGGGTACTTCCATTCCTGCCGACTCTCTCCGGAGAGCGTTGCTCTCTAGTCTGCATACATCGGTGGCCGCTTCTTCGTCGACCCCCGTGAGAGGAGGTCGGGGGAAGAAGAGAGGTAGTAGAGGTGGGAGAGGAGGGAGAGGAGGCCGCTACAAAGGTAGGGTGGCTGCTACGCCTTCCTCGCCGCCACCCCCAGCTGATTCACCCGAGCACAGGACTGCTAGGGTGGACCTGTCTAAGGATGAGGCTACGCGGACTCCGGTCCACGAGCCTCGGGTCGACGAGCCTTCGATCTACACGACTCCTGTCCCAGAGGCTTCGTCCCACGAGACTCCGGAGCAGAGTAGGGATGAGGGCACGTCCCGGCAGACCCCATGGGATACCTGGCCGGAGGAGCCTAGTGGCCATGCTGATGGTGGCGGGGATCGTTTTTCTGATAGCGACGTGGAGCTGCCTGAGGGCGCCACCGTCTACCAGCGTGGTATGACACGGCTCCCGCCCGTGCCGGCGACCCGCGAGCTGAGGTAGTTGATTAGGCCTGATGGGGAGAGGTAAGTGCATGTACTCTTTTTTAACCTTTTGCCTTCACGTTTTTTCAAATATCTAATGTGTTGGCTTTGTCATACTGCAGGGGTTGGTATCATCCCAAGGATGCCCGCAGGCCCAACAGCATCCTTGGTGTCCTTGTCAGGCAAAACTTCCCGGGGTTTGTCACGTTGCCCGGTGAGGGTTAGGTTCGAGAGTTAGGACTGACCTGGGAGCACTACTTGGCTGCACCGGC
The DNA here is from genome assembly GCA_039707655.1 of Elymus sibiricus. Lineage (NCBI taxonomy): Eukaryota > Viridiplantae > Streptophyta > Magnoliopsida > Poales > Poaceae > Elymus > Elymus sibiricus. The sequence continues at coordinate 279,943,819 of CM077665.1, forward strand.
CCTGCCTGAGGAGAGGATCGACGGTGTTTTGTGCCACACGAGGGCGGAGATGGTGATCAGGCATTTTTGGGTAATTTCTACTTTACACAATTCAAAATCAACAATAGCTAGTTATTGTACTAATAAGTGTTGTGTCGTTTGATTGCAGACCTTCTACAGGTGTCAGGAGGGATACGAGGAGGCCGCGGCAAAGGTTATCGATCAGCAATGCAGGCGCCTACTGCAAAACTTTCGGCACGAGGCTCGGGTGCAGGCTGTTCGAGACTACTACGCCTCGCGGCGTATTAGGAAGGAGAAGTCGACGTGCCGCGGAAAGAAGATGGAGAAGGAGCATTACATGAAGGTAATTACGTATTCTTAAGGCCTTGTACTTAGTTTCCTTCATTTGATTCCTACACGTAGCGCTCAAATATCTCTTTATTAACTTAGGTGCCCCCAAGATGGTGTGCGGATATGATGGATTGTTGGGAGGCGTTGGTGGATGAGTGGTGCTCAGAACAATGGCTATCCGTCCACAACAATGCCAAGGACCAACGTAACAAAATGGTTGGTGTGCCACACCATCAAGGGAGCGCCAACTTAAATCAGTTTGGTCTGAACTGGGTATGTGGTTAGCTTCATGATTCATGCAATTCATTCTTGATACTAGCTTGAGCCCTTTACTAATACTATGTTCCTCTCTCTCTCTTTTAGGCGCATCACAATAAAACGGAGGTGCCACAAATGTACGACCTCTATGCGATGGCCCATACTGCCTCGTATAAGAAGGTCAAGGCATTCTCTGAGTCTGACCTCGATGATCCCTTGAAGTTCAGCAACATCTCCTCCCACAACAAGCTCGTGAGGTACAGAGACGAGGGGAAGACGAGGAAAGGGGAGGACTTTAACCCGAGCCAGGAGCCTATTGATCCAGAGCTGGTGATGATAGCTGGCGGCGGGAGGCCCCATGGCTCGATTGCCATTGGAGATGGCCTTATACGTTGTCCTAGCAACCTCTGGGAGATCAAGGCGCGCCAAACGAGCTCCTGTCCTGAGATAAGGCCTCGTCCACGGCCAGTCGAGCTCTCCATCGAGGTTAGTTATACGGACTCAGATATCTTTCATCATTACGTTGTGTGTGTGAACAAAGATGATTACAATGCTAACGAGGAGTTGTGTTGCAGGCTGCTATTCTGAAAGAGAGAGAGGCAACACAGGCGCTTATGGCGGCGAAGGAGAAGGAGATGGAGGAGAGGACAGCAAGGTTGTTGGAGGAGGAGAGGGCACGGTCCGATGCGTCTTACCGGGCCATCTACGAGCTCTTTGTGGTAATATTCTTCTTCATATTTGTCAAATCTTGCATATAATGTTCCTTGTGAAAACCAAATGTGCAGACTATGTGCGAGAAGACCGGCCAGGCCGCTCCGTCGATGCCAGTCATTACCACGGCTGCAACGGTGAGTTTCATTTCAATGCAATGATCTTTTCAGTGTCATCATGCTAACGAGAAATTGCAAATCATCTTTGGTGCAGCTTAACTCCGGAGTCGCATCGCACGACCCTTCTCCAGGGCAGCCTTCTCCAGGTGAAACTGGTCCGAGCAACCGCGGTGCCTCTCCTCTGTGATGACGAGGACGGTAAGCCCCAAACTTAGCTCGTTTTTCATCTTCTTAGCACTTAGACAAACTTACCACTTAGACAAACTTAGCTCCTTCCGAAATATTAGTGTTCTTCATGTTCTTCTTCTTCTTCTAGTCTTCTTCATCTAACTTTCGCCCGAATGACACAAATAAGCAATAAGAAGAAGAAAACAAGAGGAGAAAGATAGAGAGAAGAAAACCGCTTCTTCATCTTCTTCTTCTTATTCTTGTCTTCTTCATCTAACTTTCGTATTTCCCATTTTGCAGATTAGAGTCACTTCACGGAAGCTTGCATTGATGGAGTGCTTGTGATTTTGTAACGTGGAACAATGTTAAACTTGCTACATATGTGAAACTTGTTACTATTGTAATATGGTGAACAATGTGACATTTGTTTTGGTATGATTGTTGGATACTAGTGCTTGTGCTTGTTGTTGGATGATCATCACTAGGGTTATTGTGAAATATATACATATATAGCATATTTTGCCTGTGAAAATTGGATATTAGAAAAAACAGAAAAAACTGGGGCAATATTGCCACTTTGCCGACGGCCACCGTCGGCATAGTTTCTTTGCCGTCCGGCACCGACGGCAAAGGCGACACGTGGCACGCACCTGTGCATCCTGGGAGTGCGCCTGATGCCATTTGGTACATTTGCCGTCCGGGGGCGGACGGCAAAGAATCTATGCCGACGGCCACCGTCGGCATAGCAGTGGCACTGTAGCAAAGGAGGGTGGCGGGGGTGGCGTATGGCAAAGAAGATATGCCGACGGCCACCGTCGGCATAGCAGTGGCCGTCGGCAAAGGAGGGTGGTGGGGGGGCGGACGGCAAAGAAACTATGCCGACGGTGGCCGTCGGCAAAGGAGTGGCCGTCGGCACAGGAGGGGAGGCAGACGGCATAGGGTGCGGACGGCAGAGGGGGAGTGGCAGACGACAAAGGCTCCGTTAGCCACTAACGGGCCTAACTCAAGTTTAGGTCGTCCAGTCGCTTTGCCGTCTGCTGCCTGATGGCAAAAACACTTTGCCGTCCGCTGTATAAAGGCAGACGGCAAAGCACTCCTTTACCGGAGTTCTCAGTGCCGGAAATTTTGCCGTTTGCTGCCCGACGACAAAGGCTTTGCCGTCGGTGGTCCTGCCCTTTTACCGTCCACTATGGCAGACGGCAAATAACTGAATTCCAGTAGTGACACTGGGCGGGAGAGTGTCCTATTTGCACAAGATGTGCAGAAGGTTTTAGTCTTAGCGAAATCTAATTTTTCTCACACCCTTCAAGTGTTCAATGAAGACGCCATGGAAAGTTTCAAACATTTCCAACCTCGCTAGCACGGCCAAAGTTTGTTTTGCCTTTTTTACTTGCGGAAAATTCAGTTAATGCCATGAAAATAGCAAACCAACTCCAAAAGTTGTCAAATTGTAGCATGGGGCTTCTGATGGCGTATATTACACATGAAAAAAATTCAAGTCCAAAATATGTATAAAAATTGAGTTCTGTGTGTGAGGTGGTTGTTTCGAAACCCTATACATTTGGCAGGAGAGTGTCCTTTTTGCACATGATGTGCATCAGGTTTTGGTCGTAACGATCTCTAATTTTTATCGAACCCTATAGGTGTTCAATGACGACGAAACTTTCAAACATTTCCAACCTCGTTTGCATGGTCGAAGTTTGTTTTTCCTATTTTATATGCCGAAAGTTCAGTTAATGCCGCGAACATAGTAAACCAACTCCAAAAGTTGTGAAATTGTAGACGGGGCTTCTAATGGCATATGTTACACATAAAAAAATTCAAGTCCAAAATATGTTTACAAATTGAGTTCTGTGTGTGAGGTGGTCGTTTGGAAACCCTATATACTTGGCGGGAGAGTGTCCTGTTTCCACACGATGTGCATCAGGTTTTGGTCGTAACGGTCTCTAATTTTTATCACACCATACAAGTGTTCAATGAAGACGCCATGGAAAGTTTCAAACATATCCAACCTCGTTAGCACGACCAAAGTTTGGTTTGCCTTTTTTACTTGCCAAAAATTCAGTTAATGCCGCACAAATAGAAAACCAACTCCAAATGTTCTCAAATTGTAGCATGGGGCTTCTGATTGCGTATATTACACATGAAAAAAACAATTTAAGTCCAAAAGTTGTCGAAGTGCGGTGCCAAGCTATTACCCAAAGAATATTTGTGAAAGATAGATTTTACGTACGTAGGCTTTGGGCTGGCGGGTGGCCCAATCCACCTGCCGTTGCAAATGTTTGTAGTGGCGGGTACCACGTACTGTCCGCCGTGTGTTAACCGAAAACACGCCCCCCCTTACATAGTTTCGAAACTGACGTAATCCGTTCCCTTGTTTACCTCCTCTCCCACCACTAGTGCGCTCGTCCACCCCTACTGCATCCGGTCACCGCGCACCTCTCTCTACTCTCGCGTGCTTCGGTCCACCGCCGCGCACCTCTCTCTACTATCGCTCGGTTCGGTCCGCGTGTCGCCGTCGCAGTCATCTCCGGTGCTCGTACTCCGCGGCCACCGCAGGTGTAGTTTTTTCCTCACGGGATCCCGTGGACCGGCACCTGGACAACCTCGCGGCCATCGCAACGAACCCAGCCATCTCGTGAACACCGTCGTCGGCATCACAAATTTCTGATTTACATCTGTGTCATGGTATAATTTCACTACATTTCACATCTATATGTTCCACTATTATAGATGATTATAATGGGTTCGATGAAATAACACACAAAGGATTTGGATCTTAGATGTTCTTAGATGTACTTGTACAAACACGTGGATTGTGTGGTGTCATTTGATGTAGAATCAGATGGTTGTGTTTGATTTGTAGGACTTAATATGAGTGCCAATGTTATGAAGAAACGTTGATTCGTTTCCGTTTCATCAAATTTCTGGTAGTCAATATGCCCTACTTTTAGCAAAGGTCATGCCGAATTTGTTAGTCGCCATTTTGTTTCTATGTTTAGTCATAACTTTTTGTTAGAATATTGCAGTTGGACCAATGGATTCCGGCACCGGAACATCATCTCAAAAGGAACATCAGTACACCAACCCTAACGTCGACATGGGCAATGACCAATAGGTAGAACCAACCACCGGGGCAGAGGACACGAGCGACATTGACGGGACTTCATCCAGCACGACCACCACAAAGAAGAGAAACTGAAAGGCAAGGGATCCAAACAAGCTTAACGAAGGTATAATTGCAATCACCGTAGTTGGCCCGAGTGGCGAGCCCGTCACCTAGAGGACGCACTAAACAGGTATAGCAAAATGCTAGGTTGCATCTTGTGAAAAACCGCCCCGATCAGTAGCAAGGATTTTGTCGGACACAAGGCGAATGTACTATTGGCGTTAAACCATAGTTATAAATTTCCACCTGATGTCAATGAGTTAGCCAAAGATTATGCATGTCAAAATGTCCAAAGATGTTAAGGGACTGGAAGAGCAGTGCCCATTGCAATCTAGTTGGTAAGGACTTCAAGATCGTTAAGTGTCTCAATCCAACTATGGATCGCGAAGAATGGACGTAGTTTTGTGAAACCTCTGGTAGTGAGTCAAGCAAGGAGATAAGCGATCATTCCTATAATTTAAGGAAAACTTTGTCAGGCAACCACCATCTGGGCCCTGGTGGTTACAAAGTTGTAGAACCCAAGTGGGAGAATGTGGCCGTGGAGTTTATAGCCGCGGGTAAACATCCTCCATTCTAGGAACATCGAGATCGTGCTCGGGACTTCCGTTTTCTCAGGGCCCGTGCAGTGCAAGACCCAGATAGTAAGGAGTTGGTCCTCCCGACGCAGGAACTTCGCTCGACGGAGGAGAACTTGGTAACGTCAATCACCAATAATAATTTAGTCCCCATAACTTATTTATTACGTACCATACTAATTGTTTTCGAAAACACATGTGTTTTTTGTAGAAAAAATAAATCAGGAATTTGGACCGGGTCTTCATGAATCTCCCCATGGCTATAGGTATGATGACCCTCTTACCCGGGAAGTGAATGCGGGTTTTGAGGTTAATAGGAAGCCCAAGACTGGGCGTGCATTGGGAGGGGGTAAGATGTTGTGGGACGATGCCTACCCGGAAACCAAAGAACTAAAAACATACATCAGGAAGTACATAAGCAAAACTAAGTTAGATGCAGTAGTAGATGCAACAGTCGAGAATAGGTTAGCAGAAATGTTTTCGCACGGCCCGCCAAGTCCTACCCAACAACGTACACCTATCGTCACCCATCAGCCATGTGCATCCCACTTTATTCCATGTTGGCTATAAGCCAATGCAAACAGGGTGAAGACAAGGGTTGCCAAGGGTCAAATCATCCTGTTTACCGATGGTAGCAGAATGATGCACAGGGTCGTCCTGCCACTTGGCATGACGAGGGTGCAGGTGGATCAAGTAGTGACGGGCTTCAAATCTTGGTCGTTTCCTCAACCCCCTGAAGACGGCGTCACTATGTTATGGAAAGTGACCCAGGGCCACCTGCTCAAGTGGCCAATGAATGATATAGATGAGATTCCCCAAGGATATGCTGGCACCAGAGACATAGTGCTAGAAAATCTGCATTCAGGGGAGAAGAATGCACTTGACAGTTGCGGACCATCAGCGGATAAACCACCTATGCCTGTTGTCATTCCCGAAGGGCGGCTATCCGACTCTATGTTGGGGACCCTCTCGATTGATCTTAAAATTCTATACGCCCATGTGGTAGATAAATAAAAAAAGGTCAACATGGATACACTGCCAAGGTGATAGAAGGGTATAGTTTTGTCCAGGAGTCTCCGGCAGACAGAATTGACTTGGCCTTTAATGAGGTCATCCATGCAAATATCTTCTCTGTCAGCGCAATCTCCCTAGAGATAATGAGGCTCTGGGTACTTCATCGAGATACAAATCCCCTACTCCCGCATGGTTATGTGTCCTTACCTAATCCTTTTTACATGCATTGCCACAACCTGAAAACCACAGAAGGCCAGGAGGTCATCTCGGACTACATGTTCCTGTTCTTTATTGTCAATCATCCACATGCGGACACCTTTTTAGTGCCATACAGCGGCAAGTAAGTCATTAATGTTCACTAATTTACTTTGAAACATATAAATGGCCTTGTGGTTTGATCTCATCAATGCTAATTTCTTCATTTTTTTGCGCAGCGACCGACATCAGATCGTAATCGCACTATTGCTGACGCAGGGCTTGGCTTATTTCTTCGATTCGAAGAGACACCCTCAAAAGCAATTGACCAGATTGATAAGGTTCTAAATGATGCTCTCTCTAAGTGTAAGAACGTCAGAGAGACTATAACAGAACATTCATAATTCAAGTTCTTCACTAGTGCTTATTGCTATCAAGAACAAAATGCGGAAACCTCTCATAGGTCTGTATACCATGCCATGGCTATCATGGACGAGTTTTTGAAGAAAAGCAAATATTTGCATAATCATAGCCAAATCATAAAGTGGTCCGAAGAGATGGAGAGGGAGATGGACATAGGGGAACTATCAACGCAACATAGCCACCTCCAAAAGGTGTTGGACATAATCATCAATAAAGAGGTTGTAAATGAGGATGGGAAGTTTTACTTCCAGCTAGAGCAAGATGAAGAATGACTTCACCGAGTCGAAGACATATTGCAGTAATGATTGCGAGCGATATAGTGCATCAAAACATCTTGATTCGTTGTTCATTTTATGAGTTGAGAATTTTACATGTTTATTTGTTGCCCTACAGTTCTTATACTGTATGTTTGCTTCGTTAATAATCTTAATTATTGTAACACCGTTTTAATATGATTGTTTGAATGCAATGGGATGATTGAGTGCAAAATACTGCTTCAGCACCAAAATGTTGTCACGACAACAAAAAGATGCTGTCGCGGTAGCAATTTGTCTACATGCTGACATAACTACCAGTGGTGGGCGGCAAATGTGCCTGCCACTGGTAATACACACAACAAGGGCGTGCAGAGATTATAGTTGTGGCAGGCGATAACTTCTGCCCGCCACTACAGCACTGTCATTAGTCAGCCCGCCACTAATGCCATAATAGCAGTGCTAGTAGGTCAGTGGCTGTCGTCCCTGAGAGCCTGGCCCACCACTACTAGGATTTTTGCACCCGCCACTGCTGGGCATTCCTACAGTAGTGTGAGCATCATGGAATTGTTGATGGAGAAGGGTTGGTGATGATGATGCAAACAAATCCCCCTCTCTAGAGCTCCAAACGGACTCTAGATCAGCCCTCTCGATGAAGAACATGAGGTGGCAATGGCTTCGTCTCGCAAAACATGTTGAAAGTTTCTCCCCGAGTTTTTTCTCCGCAATACAGTACTTATAGAGTTGGAGTTAGGGCAAACGGTGGGTCGTGAGACCCACGAGCTCACATGGCGCATACAAGGGGGTGCCCCCTGAGCTGGTGGCTCCTGGGTGGCCCCTTCTAGCAAGTCTCTTTGCTAATATTTTTTGATATTGTGAAAATAATATCTGTAAATTTTCAGTCCAATCTGAGAACTTTTATTTGTGCACCAAAATAACACCATGGTAGTTCTCTTGAAAACAACGTGAGTCCAGGTTAGTTTCACTGAAATCATGCAAATCAGAGTCCAAAATAAGAGCAAAAGTGTTTCAAAAAGTAAATAATTTTGGGACGTATCAACTCCCCCAGTTTTAACGCATTGCTTGTCCTCATGCAATTCTGTTGACAAACTAAAAGTGATAAAGAAAACTTTCCCAAACCCTTTTGTTCTCATTGTTGTATATACGCTTAACTAGTGTTCAAGTTTTCAGCAACGATTATAAACTAACCATGTGAATGATAACACTTAGGTATCATATTTACTCATAACAATAACATAACAAACTTGCGAACAATAATAAGATATCTCGGATGCCAACAATCTGTCAAAACAATCATGATATAATATGATAATATGGTATCTCGCTAGCCCTTTCTGAGACCGCAAAACATAAATGTAGAGCACCTCTGAGGTTCAAGCAGCGAATAAACATTGTAATTAAGGGAAGAAGAGATTAAGTCATGCTCACATCCAACATTAACTAGACTCAATGCATAAAGACAACATCACTCTCAGGACTGGTGCTTTAATGAGAATATGATGGCTCAACAATAAAAGAAAATAACATGAAAGTAAATAGTAAGGCCCTTCACAGAGGGAAGCATTGATTTGTAGAGGTGCCAGAGCTCAAGATTTAAAAAAGATATGAATCTGTTTTGAGAGGTGTGATTTTCTTGTCAATGTTACGACCAAGGATTTCGATATCTTCCATGCTAGACACATTATCGGCGGTTCCCAAGAGGAAAGATAATGTTTACTCCCCCTCAACCACACAAACACAAGCCACGGCTGATCGAATCACGGGTGCCCTCCAAACAATCAACTTACCGGGGGAGTTTGTTTTATTATATTTTTCTTTATTTTAATTATAGGACTGAGCATCCCAAATACAAGCCTCTCTCGTGCAATGATAGGAAAATAAACGCCCATCTTGAGAATAACCCGCTAAGCATGGAAAATATTGACTGCCCTGTAGCTTCATGAGCGGTACGGGCACACAAAACATATGTTTATTTGAATGATTATAGGTGGCACATGCAAATTTACTTGGAACGACAGAGTAATACCGCATATAGGTATATATGGTGGACGCATCTGGAACAACTTTGGTTTTAGGATTTTGGATGCACAAGCAGTATTCCCGCTTATTCAGGTGAAGGCTAGCAAATAGATTGAGAAGCGACCAGCTAGAGAGCGACAACGGTCATAGTCATGCATTGGGAATAATTAACATTGGATATGAACATGAGTAGGATATAAACAGTCAGAACATAAATATCATGAAGGCTGCATTGGTTTTAAATCAACTACATGTTTGCACATGTGCCAAGTCAAGCCAATTGAATTATTCAGAGGAGGATACCATGCTAGCATACTACATCACAATCATTTTAATGCATGTTGCCACACAAGATAAATCATTATCCACTCCTAGCTATTTAAGCATGGCATGAGCAACTATGATCTCTAATTTCCATGACAAACATGTTTACTCATAATATGCTGAATAAAGATAGACTAAGTTAAACATATTTACAAAAACAAAAAACAAGAAGAGTCCATACCAGCTTCCTTTAAGCGCAATCACTTCATCAAATCATCGTCATTGTTGCCTTTCACTTCCATGATAGAATGATGTGAAAAGAATAATAGTGCAAGTGTGCCGTAAACTAAGATGGAATATAGAAAACCATTTATTCAAATGAGAAGACAAGGTAATATTGGCTCTTTGTTAGACCAACAATATTGCATACGAGCCATTCAACAATTCTAGCATAGTCTTCTCCTTATGACGATCAAAGAAAGGAAAAGAATTTCAGAGAAAAGACACTGAAATGTTTTTGGAGTTTTTAGTTTTTCCGAAGAAAGTAAATTAACAAAGGACAAACAAAAAAGAAAGAAAACTATTTACATGGGAAAGCTCCCAACAAGCAAGAAGAAGAACGAGAAATCTGTTTGGATTTTGTTTTTGTACTACGAACTAGTTAAACTAGAAGAAAAACCGAAAGGAAGTGAGAAATATTTTTGGGGCTTTGAAGTTTTTTCATACACACAAAAGAGAGCGAGAATAAAACAGAAAAATGGTTATACAATGAAAAAGGATGAACACCGACAACTGGAATGAATGTGTGGTACATGAATGTAATGTCAGTGAGAAATACGTACTCCCCCAAGCTTAGGCTTTTTGCCTAACTTGGTCTATGGCCATGGCAGACCTGGATAGAACTCGTGGAGATAGTTTGGGTTATACTCCATCGCAGCCGCCAATGCGTGCCGGGCTATCTCATTAAGGCCGGTAGTCTTCTCTGCCGTCTTGTACACTTCAACCTCTTCCTCATGTAGAAAATATCTTTGTTTTTCCTGAAAGTTAAAGAAAGCAGTGGCTGGCAAAGTAGTATGTAAAACATGATTCTTGTTAAATATTAGCTTGTATTGGAATGGTGAAGTCACTCTTTTGAGAAACTAATGATGCTCCATTACCTCATAATAAAGGTAGCTAGGTGGTAATGGGGAATCATTTTATCTAATGGGTATACCAATATAAGTAGCTAAGCGAGTAGCATAAATCCCACCATAAAGGTCACTATCAAGAGAGTTTTATGTAAGCGACGTGCGATGATGGATCCCATGTTAAATTTTTCATCTCTCGGTATCGCGCTCAAAAGAATGCTTAAACCAGTCATGTATGATAACCCACAACTATAGGGGATCACGACAGTCTTCAAGGGTAGTATCTCACCCAAATTTATTGATTCGACACAAGGGGAGCCAAAGAATAATTATGAGCCTTAGCAGTTGAGTTGTAAATTCAACCACACATGGAGAAATCTTTTCTGCAACAAAGTGTTTAGTAGCACAGTAACAATAGTAATGGAAATAGCGGAAAGTAGCAGTTTGTAGTGATTGTAACAATAATAGTAGTTAAAGTATCTTAATGAAGATCAATATGCGAGAAGCATAGGCCTTGTATGAGTGATGGATATTTGATTTGGATGACATTCATCATGTAACAGTCACAACTTACAGTGATATAGAACTAGCTCCAATTCATAAATGAAATGTAGGCATGTATTCCGTATATAGTCATACGTGCTTATAATAAGAACTTGCATGCCATCTTTTGTCCTACCCTCCCGTGGCAGCAGGGTCGAAAGGGAAACTAAGGGATATTAAGGCCTCCTTTTAATAAAGAAACAGAACAAAGCACTAACACATAGTGAATACATGAACTCCTCAACTACAACCATCACCGGAGATGATCCCAATTTCTGTCACTTTGGGGTCTGCGGATCATAGCACATAGTAGGTGAATACAACTTGCAAGATAGGATCCAAAACACTCTCATATTCATAGAAACATAATAGGTTCATATCTGAAATCATGGCACACGGGCCCTAGTAACAAGCAATAAGCATAGCAAAGTCGTAACAACATCAGTGTCGGAACAAACTGGATACCATGGATCATGCCCTAATAAATTGGCTCAATTACATGACAAATATCATCCAATCCCATCACCGTCCAAAAATCCTACAAACGAATTACTCACTCCCAGTGGTGAGCATCATGGAATTGTGGATGGAGAAGGGTTGGTGATGACGATGGTGAAGAATTCCCTTCCCCCGAGCCCCAAACAGACTCCAGATGATCACTCCCGAGGAAGAATAGGAGGTGGCGGCGGCCCCGTCTCGTAAAACATGATGAATCTTTCCTCTTTATTTTTCTAGGGTAAAATACACCTTATATCATAAGATGGGCGTGGGAGGCCTGCCCGGTGGCCCACGAGCCACCCTGGCATGCCCTGGGTGGGGGGGGGGGGTAGGCACGCCCCCTGGCTGGTTAGCCAATATTTTTTATATATTCCAAATTAATTCTACGTCAATGTTCATCTCAATCCGTGAACTTTTATTCCTACATAAAAACAACACCATGGTAGTTCTGCTGTAAACAGTGTCAGTCCAGGTTAGTTTAGTTCAAATCATGCAAATTAGAATCCAAAACAAGAGAAAAAGTGTTTGGAAAAGTAGATACGTTTGGGATGTATCAACTCCCCCAAGCTTAACTCACTACTTGTTCTCAAGAAATTCATTTGACAAACTGAAAGTGGTAAAGAAAATATTTACAAACTCTTTTTTTGAAACCTGACGATAGTGGGTAAGGCATCCACTGACTTTATATTATGAATTTAGCCATAGCATACAGTCCACCATACAGCTTAAAGATTTACATGGTGGGGGTGGGTTAGAGGGAAGGAGAAGTACGAGACGAGCTACTATGGGGGGAGCTTCGAGAGTTACAAGGTGTTTACAATCGATAGGATGAAAGGCTCAAGGGCCTGCTTCAACCTATGAATTAACATAGCAAAGTCTTTCTTGAAACATGACTTGCATGATTCAAACGACGGTTGTATGCCTCTGAAGAGCTTGTCATTTCGTTCCTTCCATACCCCCCACGCTGCCACTTCAAACACCTCCATGAACATGGGGAGGTTCCATCCAGCTTTCCCTGCATGCCTCATCGCCAACCTGCAGTCAACATTCGTACATGACATACCCAGTGCACACCAACATTGAGCACTAAAAGGAAACGTAGAAAAGAGGTGGGTAACATCATCTTCAAGGCGTTCCATGCAGAGCATGCGGGAGTAATCGTCATCCCTCATCTTGTAATGCCTCCTTCTGAGCATGTTGTGAGTGTCCAGTCTGTCCGCCAGCAGGAGCCACATAAACATCTTCCACTGCATCATGCACTTTGACTTCCATATCAGCAAAAAGCCTCATCCACCTCAACCTGGCTATAACGATGGTTATAATATTTTGCTGAGCTGAAATCATCGCCCACTCCCCCCCTCCAAAATGCATCTCCACACATCACTGCCAGAGCCTAAACTAATAACAGATGTGATCAGTTGCAGGTTTTGCACATCCTCTCGCGCCTCCATCGATAGTGGCAGCTGAAAGACATCACCGAGTCAGTGGCTCGAGAGCAACTGCCCAACAAACATGTCCGGCTCTCTAGCCAACGAGAATGCTCTCGGGTGCGTTTCATTTACTAGTTCCACTCCCCAGGCATCTTTCCAGAAAAGGGTCGTATCACTAGAGCATACATCCACCATTTTGATCCCCCTATGGACATCAGTTAGTTTGAGCAGATCGCTCCACCAAAAGAATCCACACGGGTCTGCTGCATGGGGTATCTTGGACTCGTAATACGCAGCCTAGACTAGTTTTATCGAGGGGATATCCCATTTGTCATAGAACTTGTGCAAATGTTTCAGTAGCAATTGTCGTGGTTTTGTCACGGCAGATGTCCTAGCGAGAGGACGATGTCTGGGAGCCATCGCAACTAGGTGGTCGCTTGGAATGGCTTGATCGGGAACGAGAGACAAGGGTTTACCCAGGTTCGGCCCCTCCGATGGAGGTAAAAGCCTACGTCCTGCTGTGTGTGTTATTGATGATGGTGATCTCGATTACAAGGGTGCGGAATCGCTAACCTAGCTCTCGAGGGTTTCTTTCTTAGCCTTTATTCCTCAGAGGCTCTCCTTTTATATATAGGTTGAGGCCCTCAGGCTACAATAGAGTCCGGGTCGTAATACAACCCGTGACCTAGTCTACTTCTTGCTTGTCTTGCCTTCCATGCTAAATTCCTTATGACTCCCGCATGAGCTGGCCCGGCAAGTACTGGTCCACGAGCTGACCCACTTTGATGAGCCACCTACTTGGCCTTGAGTTTTAGGGCTAACCGCGGCCCATATAATGTTTCTGAGTACGAGCCGCCACTTGATAGCCGGGTCATACCATGGGGTATATCCCCAACATTAGCCCCTAGATTAACTTGGATTTATCCATGTTAACCTCCATCCTGAAAAGAAACCAAAAACATGAATGCCCCTGGTTCAATTCTGTAAGCCGACAATTTTCCTTTCCTTCAGCCGTCGTCTCAAAGCACGCCCAGGTCAGCACTATAGCCGGGTCATCTATCGCATTTTAGGACTTGGTGTATTTGAAAGTGCTAGTTATCGACTAGAGGGGGGGTGAATAGGCAATTTTTATGAAAGGATTTGAAACAATGAAAGTATTCAAAATGTGCGGAAGCGGAACAGGATCAAGTTGGAATAATATTAAGGATCTAGGCAAGGCATGCAACACAATGAAGACATACAAGCAAGTTAAGCATTATCATCATACACGCTAAGACGAGTTGAAGACAAACTTAGATAGCATGAAGATAAACAACAAATATGAATGTCTTCGCGGTATGTCTTCAAACAGTGGTATTTAGCCAATGGCTTCATCGTTCAGTACAGAATGTAAAAGAGTGAAGGATAGAACCAGTAGCTCGATGAAGACACATGATTTGTTGGACCAGTTCCAGTTGATGTGACAACTGTACGTCTGGTTAGGGAGGCTGAGATTTAACTTAGAAGACCTCGTCTTCACCTTGTTCCCCTTGAGCCGAAGTCACTTAGACAACGCCCAATCACTCAGGTAAGTCTTTAGGGGAGACTTCCGAAAACCATACAAACTTGGTCACCCGGCAATCCACAATGACTCTTGGATGCTCTAGACCCAGACACCTAACCATCTGAAAGATCATAGTCTTCAAGTGTAATAAGTCTTCAGTTCACTTAGAATAGAACGACTTCGGTGATGCGCAAACACTCTAGCTCTAGGTGTTCAGGTTTATCCTCGCAGGATATTTCTCTCTCTCAATGTCTTCGAGGTGGGTTGCTCCAAAACGACAACGACCGTTTCTCTCTCTGAGCAGCCAGCTTCTTATGGTGGAGGGGTGGGCTATTTATAGCCAGCGGGCAACCCGACCTGATATGACCAAACTGACATTGGGTCAATGGCCAACCGACATGTGTCACAACGGTCGGATTTTAAACACACGCGGCAGCTTTACTTGAGCTACAAGTAAATCTGACTCAACCAACTCTGGAAGAGATTTCCTCTCATTGTCTTCACTCGAAGACATAGGTATGGGTTGAGCATCACGTCAGCGTCTGACTTTGATCACATCGACCCCACTTAACAGTATGGTGGTTCCTATGACTCAGGAAAGAAGAAACAAAACTGCCAAAAGACTTCGTCTTCGCGTTTCATTATCTTCAGGCGATTATCTTCGCGTACCACCAATGGCTTCGGCCATCGTCAATGTCTTCGGACATTTTTAGGGGTCGTCTTCGACGGTTAAACCGAATCTCCAGGTACTTCTATCTGTGTTGTCCTGTGAACTCTCACAAACACATTAGTCCTTCAACCACGTTTGTCTTCAATACTCCAAAACCAAACAAGGGTGGCACTAGATGCACTTACAATCTCCCCCTTTTTGGTGATTGATGACAAACTGGTTGAAGTTTTCAAAGGGGATAAAAATATGTGAAGATAAACACTTGGAGATTATGATTTCAAGATATAGAGAGCTCCCCCTGAAGATGTGCTTATGAAGATTTTGCTTGGAATGCAAAAACACATGGCAGGTTAGAGTTTGTGGAGATCTCCCCCTATATCTTGTAATCCAATCACAATGCATTTAAATGATATTTCGAAGATAATGAAATGCATAATGAAAAATGGGCGTCTGCAGTATGGCTTCAGGCGCATATGATAAAACTTGAAGTGGTGCCAAAGGTACGGTAAACATAAAGTGTGCAGACGTCCATCAGGACTTAAGTTTTACAACCCAAATAGTAAATGTTCAAAACGAGAGTTGTAAACTTAATAAAAGTAGCAGCACCCAGCCCATATATGCACACCCATTTGAAGACTGTCATCCAATGCTTCTCCCCCTTTGTCATCGCTTGACCAAAAAGGGACGAAGACATGGAGCACTACGCGTCCCCAGCATGAGTTGAGGTCGACGGTGCAGTAGGGTCATGGTGCGTTGGTGTAGTCGAGCTTGCTGGAGTGTCGCATCGCTGAGTCGATGGAGGCAGAGAGGTTGCATCATCGGCTTCATCTGCAATCCTGACGTTGACGGAAGGAGCTGACGAGGAGAAGTCAATGTCTTCGAGCGATGGAGTCTTGCACAATTTCTCCATGCCGGGAGGTGATGCACCAAATTTGTAGCGCTGGTGGAAGCCATCCTCTCAAAGCTCTTCCTCAGGAGCCAACATGGTCAAATTCCTCCATGAGCAACGACTTGTTTCATAGGTCACAAAGGCATTCTTGGTGGCGAGGTTGCGAATGCGGTTGATGTCTTGAACCATGGAATGCATCTGTCTTCGTGACCACTCATGGTGCCGATCCTGCTTCTGAATCATAGAGATGAGAAATTCTCGATCAGTGAGGGCATGCTCTCTTCTTGGAAGTCTTTGGCGGGGCAAAGTGCTAGCAGTGGCTTTAGTAGCAGTAGCACTTGGTGTTGGTTGGCGAAATGCGCCAATTAGTCTTGCCCTAGAGAGATCAGATGGAAGGTGAAGACCTTCATCTTCAGCAGTGCCACTCGTTCCTTCCACGAGAGGGTTCTTGCCTTTTGAGGGATAGAGATCTGCTTGGACAATTTCAAAATCTGGAAGATAAATGCCATGATTGCGAGCAGAGGGTAGAAACATGGTGTTGGTTCTGTACTTAATGAAGCGCATAATCCATGGGGCATATATCTTTGGCTCAAAGAGATTGGTGCCATTTGCTACGAGGTTGCGAAGGAATAAATCTTGAAGATTAAACCTGATGCCATAGACAGTGTTGTAAATCAATGTCTTCAGAGCCCCTTCAATCTTGCAAGTGGAGTTATGCCCTTTGATTGGCCAGATTGTGTGTCGAAGAATATGATAGATGGCCCTTGGCAGATACTGAAGATCATCAACAAAGAAGGAGGTAGGCAGATCTGCATCTTGAGCCAAAGGCTTCGTCAAGGTGAGCATCTCAATCATATTGGGATCTGGCATTTGAAAAATATTTCGAGTGACAGCAGCATAGGCTTCAGATCGAGGATCTAAATCTTCTCCTGAGGCAGCAAGGGGTGTAGCAGGGAAGAAGTCTAGTGCAGTGGCAGTGATGTGCTCATCTCGAATCATAAAGTCCATCTTCCAGGTGTTCAAGTCACGGCCAAAACCGGAGATGTGGAGAGTTGCATAGAACTGGAGGATGAGTTCCTCATTCTAGTCTTCATGATCAGTGCAGAATGGCAACAGTCCAACATCCCGAAGACAATCCAGTGTTTGATCAAAACAGGGAAGGTCTTTCATAGCTTCAAAGCTGAGATGCTTGTGGGGAAAGATCATGTTCTGGCCATAGAGCACACACATGTAGTACTGACGTTGTGGAGCACTCCAAAATCTGTCAGACTGTATCTTTGGGCGGTTGTATGGATTGCGGTCGGAGTCGAAGAAAGTGTTGTTCAATCTGAAGCTTCTGAGTTCGAAGACCAACGGTCCTGTAGGGCCGGACTGGCGAAGACTTGGAAGTCTAGGCATTGGATTCATTACAATGGGCCGACGATGGATGTTGAATTCATACTGGAGCCCCATCCTTGGTGGAGCAATGAGTCTGGCCCACCTGGTAGGAACCATTTCTCCTTCCCTATTGCAAGCCATGATGATATTCTCATCATTATCATCGATTGATGGCGTGGCAGGGATAGGAGGACCATCAGGGGCATTGGCTTCGCCCACAGTGCTGTCAGCTGCAATGTCTTCGGCAGCTTTGGCTTCCTACTCAGGTTGATCTCTAACAACATCTTCAATCATGAGCACATTGTCAATGGGAGCAGGTGGTGAGATGCGAGCTTCATCTTCAGGAATGCTATGCATAGATGTCATAGTAGGCCTCGGTCCATGATGAAGCCTTCTGAGAGGTGACACACGAGGAGTAGTTTCGATCTCCTTGTCCACAAATGGCGATTTAGGAGATCTTGGAGCAGGGGGAAAGAGTGGCGGAGAAGGAGTACCGGGATCAGCTTGAGGAATTTCAGGTCTGATTGGAGTACCAATATCCACGTACTCGCTTTCCAGTTCAGGCGATGATACCATGGGTGAATCAATTTGAGGCACCGGATCTTGCAGAACATTGTCTTCATGACCAATGTCTTCAGCTGCACTGGGGTTGGCAGCTGGAATGTCTTCAGCGGTCTAAGCCTCTGTGGAAGGAGGCTCATGCAGAATGACTTGCCTCTCAGAATTTTGATCAGCTGGAGGGGCCATTGAGATGGGCGTCACACGGAGTGGTTCCTCTGGAGCAGGCGGTGGAGCAGGTGGTGTGATAGTCAAGACTTGCGCTGGTCGCGAAGACTTTGGTTTCTTTGGGTTTGGTTGAGCCGTATGTTGGGCTTGAATGGGCTGCGCTCTCTTGCGTTTGCGGGCATCAGCTTCTGCCTTCTTGGTTTTCTTGCTGGATACAACAGAGGAAGGAGCATATGACCTTGAGCCAGCGAAGCCAGTGGGGAAGACAATGCCTCGAGACTCCGTTCATGAGGAGGCAGTTTGGCCCGAAGACATAGAAGCCTGCTTGGATCTCTCAATGATCCTTGGATCAAGGGAAGGCTGTCCAAGAGCTTTTCTCTTCAGCATCTCGTTGTGAGCTTGGAGCATGGTTGTAGCTTTCTTCTTGAGATGCACTAGGGCGCCTTTGACAGCTTCACATCGCCTGTCAAACTCAGCCTTGAGGTCTTTCATCATAAGCTGATATCCTTGAATTTCTTCATCATTCAGCTTGTGGAAGTTGGCCTTGAAGACATTCTTCTCATGGATAATCTTAGCCTTTTGCTGTATGACTTTCGGAGCCACGGTGAGCTCCTCATTCACCAGCCCTTGGAAGGTGACACTCAGCCCAGTGGGAACTTGAAGGGCATCGATGGTGAGGGAGGGTTCAGCAAACCATTCATCAATGAAATGATCTAGAATGGATGGATCGAAGAGAGGCAAGTCTTCAAGTAGCTTGGCTTCCTCTTCTTTCTGTTGGATGAGCATTGCTAAAGCTTCATCATCAAACTCATCGTCAGACAGTTCTATCATGTTGACAGCGTCCATTAAAGAAACAGCGGGTCTTGGTCCCCTGGCAGCAGCAGCTTTCCTTTTCATTTTCTTGTGGAGGCGAGATTCTTCCTCAATGTCTTTTGGATCAACTGAGGGTGATCGCGAAGCTTGAGGTGTTGAGTCAGCAGGCTTGGAGGCCTTTGAAAATTTAGGCTTCGAAGCCTTTGCCTTCTGCTTGGGCTTCGGATCAGGAACCGGAGGATTCTCTTCATCTCCATCTTCAGACTCTATAGGTTCTGGACAGCCAAGAATGCTGGATGGATGCGGATTGCTAGGAATTGGAGGCCTAACCCTGCGAGGAAAGAAACCAATGCTTCTTGCTTCAGTCTCAGTCTTCGGCAGAAGATTCTTGTAGATGATATCTGTCCATGGTGCTTTCTCAGCATTCTTCTCAGCATATTCACCAGTGACGAAGTGATAGTTGAACCATTTTTCAACCCAATATCTTCGAATCCACTGGACTCGGTTCTTGCGTTGTGTATAATTCTCATCTTCATCAGACTTGTAGCGCTCATAAAGCTCTGGAGGAAGATCTTTGGCAGTGTTCAGACGCCTTTGCCGATCATTCTTCTTGGATGATTTTTCAGTGGCCATTAGCTTCGACAAAGGCTTCACTGGTGTGCGCAAATGAGAGCAGGTGCCAGATGAGTCCAGATGAATCTGCAAGTGGTCTGCAAATGAATTCAGACTATGAGATCCAAGCGATTCTGCTGCGGACATGTACCTGTGAAAGAGTTAGAGACGCGAGGGAAGAGAAGAGGTCAGATGCATTCTCAGAGGATTTTGAAGATAAATTAGTGTTTGAAGACATTGACCCCGTTTACCGAGGACATTCACTTTTATAGAGAATATGGTGGTTTTAGATTTGTACAAGTCCGAGAAATTGTATAAGTGAGAAATCAACCCAATTTAGACCAAAAAGTGAAAGTGTTAGGTAGATTGAGTTCAAGATCTGAGTGTTGTTGAAGGAAAGGTGGAAAAAATAGCAATCGAAGATTTTCGGTAAATTTTGAGATCAAACAAGCGGTAAAAAATAGCGATTCATTTACCGCGGTGAAGAACACGAAGAACAGCTACACGAGGCGGAGAGGCCGAGAGATTCGATCTGCCTCACCCTAACTTGGCGGAGGCAGACAGCTACGGCGGCGGCGATATAGAGATGGTCATGACCGGTGTGAGTACGTCATCGGAGAAATCGCGGCAGCTAAGCGCTTCGTCTCTGGCGGCGATGGAATCCAGCGATGGCGCTAGGGTTTGGGAGCTCGAGCGGCGAAGGTGGCGAGGAAGAGTAATTTAATGAGCACGGGGACATGTATTTATAAGGACGGGAACATCTGAAATTTTTGGACGGATTTGCCCCTCACTCTTCAGCTTAGTGGGACACGTGGCGTGCATGCAACACGTCTGACAGCCCACTACACGACCGGAAGCGACGGCGCGGGAAGTTTGTTGCGATAAGAGCGGTAACGACAACAAATTGGAATTTTAAACTGTCGGTTAGATTTGTCTTCGACTGACAAGGACGCAGTGAAGATAATCAACATGTGTCAACTAGAATGCTTATGACTGGAGTTGAATAGAGTAAGAAGAGAGTAGAATAGACAAGGATAGTGGGTCCGATCACATTGGACTAGGTAAAACTCGAAGATATAGCTATAGGCCCAATGCTATAGAGGACAAAGTTCCAAGTGACATAATAAATATGTTCAACTAAAGTGATATGCAAGTTCAAATCATGAAAGCTGTCTACTAACATTCTACTCGAAGACAAACTCAGTTTCCTGAAGACATGGACAAATGCGAAGATAAAGACAAGGTCTTCAGGATGGGGTGGTGGCGTTACCTACCGTATAAGAATGTTTGACCCAGACATGGCGCACAATTATCGTGGCACTCTGTAGTCATAGTCTTAGTTAATGTATTCACACTAAGAGTGTAAGTCTTCATGAATTGAATACATACATTACTTCATGTGTTGTGCATCAAAGTCATCAACATGCGTTAGCATTAAGATGTATTCCCATTCAAAGGACATTTGAGGATTCTAAGATATTTAGCCCACACCGCAACTTGCAAAATCTCTTCTCATCCAACGGCTTCGTGAAGATATCCGCCAACTGATCTTCACTGTCAGCATGCTTGATGTTGATGTCGCCCTTCATCATGTGATCCCGAAGAAAATGATATCGTATCTGAATATGCTTCATCTTCGAATGCTGTACATGGTTGTAGGAGATCTTGATTGCACTCTCATTGTCGCAGTAGAGAGGAACATGCTTCAGGTTGATGTCGTAGTCCTTGACGGTCTGCTTCATCCAGAGAAGCCGAGTGCAGCAAGCGCCAGCAGCAATGTATTCGGCTTCGGCAGTGGAGAGTGATACACAGTTCTTCTTCTTCGAAGACCAACATACAAGAGATCGTCCCAGAAAGTGACATGTGCCTGATGTAGACTTGCGATCAACTCTGTCGCCAGCGAAGTTAGAATCTGAGTAGCCAATGAGCTCAAACTTCGAACCCTTTGGATACCATAACCCTAGTGTTGGGGTGTGAGCCAGATATCTAAGTATTCGCTTCACCGCTAGGAGATGCGACTCCTTTGGTGCCTTTTGAAATCGGGCGCACATGCAAACGCTAAGCATTATATCTGGCCTAGATGCACATAGGTACAATAAAGAGCCAATCATGGAGTGATATACCTTCTGATCGAAATCTTTACCATTTTCGTCAGTGCAGAGATGACCATTTTGTAGGCATTGGCATCTTGTAACCTTTGGCTTTATTCATGCCAAATTTCTTGAGGCAATCCTTAAGGTACTTCTCCTGAGATATGAAGATGCCATTTGGTTGTTGTCGAATCTGAAGCCGTAGGAAGAATTTCAGCTCTCCCATCATAGACATTTGATATTTCTCTTGCATCATGAAAGCAAACTCATCACTGTATCGATTGTTAGTACAGCCGAAGACAATGTCATCCACATAGATTTGACATACAAACAATTCACCATCATAGGATTTAGTAAAGAGAGTGGGATCGAGTGAACCAGGTTTGAAGCCTTTCTTCTTTAGGAACTCCTTGAGTGTGTCATACCAAGCTCTTGGTGCTTGCTTGAGGCCATACAGTGCCTTGTTGAGCTTGTATACTTTGTCAGGATGCTTTGGGTCTTCAAACCCCGGTGGTTGAGCAACATATACTTCTTCCTCAATCTTACCATTGAGGGATGCACTTTTGACATCCACTTGATATAAGCATATGTCATGATGGTTAGCATAAGAAAGCAGTATACGTATAGCTTCGATTCTAGCAATAGGTGCAAATGTTTCACCGAAGTCAATACCATCAACCTGAGTGTAACCTTGAGCCACCAGTCGAGCCTTGTTTCTGACAACTTGGCCAGACTCATCTTGCTTGTTGCGAAAGATATACTTCGTGCCAATGATGTTGTGCTTCCTTGGATCAGGGCGCTTCACGAGTTCCCACACATTGCTGAGCTCGAACTGGTGAATATCTTCTTGCATGGCTTGAATTCATTCTGATTCCTTGAAAGCTTCATCTACTTTGGTGGGCTCTGAGATAGACACAAAAGCAAAATGCCCACAAAAGTTAGCTAGTTGAGTAGCTCTTGAGTGAGTGAGTGGACCTGGTGCATTTATGTTGTCTAGCATTCTCTCAATTTGGACTTCATTAGCCACGCGTGAGTGAGTAGGACAAAGACTTTGTTCCGGCAGCTCAGCATTTGTTGGAAATATGCCCTAGAGGCAATAATAAAGTGATTATTATTATATTTCCTTGTTCATGATAGTCGTTTATTATCCCTGCTATAATTGTATTAATTGGAAACACTAATGAATGTGTGGATACATAGACAACACTGTGTCCCTAGTATGCCTCTAGTAGACTAGCTCGTTGATCAAAGATGGTCAAGGTTTCCTAGCCATAGACACGAGATGTCATTTGATAATGGGATCACATCATTAGGAGAATGATGTGATGGACAAGACCCAAACTATGAACGTAGCATTTGATCGTGTCAGTTTATTGCTATTGTTTTCTGCATGTCAAGTATCTGTTCCTATGACCATGAGATCATGCAACTCACTGGTATCGGAGGAATACCTTGTGTGTATCAAACGTCGCAACGTAACTGAGTGACTATAAAGATGCTCTACAGGTATCTCCGAAGGTGTCTGTTGAGCTGGTATAGATCGAGACTGGGATTTGTTACTCCGTATGACGGAGAGGTATCTCAGGGCCCACTCGGTAATACAACATCACAATAAGCCTTGCAAGCAATGTGACTAATGAGTTAGCCACGAGATCTTGTATTATGCAACGAGTAAAGAGACTTGCCGGTAACGAGATTGAACTAGGTATAGAGATACCGACGATCGAATCTCGGGCAAGTAACATACCGAAGAACAAAAGGAACGGGATACGGGATTAACTGAATCCTTGACATAGAGGTTCAACCGATAAAGATCTTCGTAGAATATGTAGGAGCCAATATGGATATCCAGGTCCCACTATTGGTTATTGATCGTAGAGGTGTCTCGGTTATGTCTGCATAGTTCTCGAACCCGCAGGGTGTGCACACTTAAGGTTCAGTGACGTTTCGGTATAGTTGAGTTATGTATGTTGGTGACTGAAGGTTGATCAGAGTCCCGGATGAGATCCCGGACATCACGAGGAGCTCTGGAATGGTCCGGAGGTAAAGATTGATATATAGGAAGTCCCGTTTTGGTCACCGGAAAAGTTTCGGGTAATTCCGGTAATGTACCGGGGGTGCCGGGAGGGTTCCGGAGGGCCATCGGGAGGGGCCACTCACGCCGGCAGGCCACGTGGGCCTTAGGGGTGGCACACCAGCCCTTAGTGGGCTGGGAAAGCCTGCCCCTAAGGTCCCATGCGGCTAGGGTGAGGGGAAAGGAAAAAACCCCAAGTGGGGAAGGGAAACTCCAAGTAGGAAAGGAATCCTACTTGGAGTAGGATTGGAGGTGGACTCCTCCACCTCCTCCTGGTTCGACCGACTCCTAGGGGAAACCCTAGGGGCGCCAGCCCCTCCCCTCCCTCCAATATATACTAGAAGGGAGAGAGGGCCAAGACACCCAAGCCACGGTGTAGCCCTCTCTCCCCAATAGATCGTCTCCTCTAGTTTTCGGCA
Organism: Elymus sibiricus; assembly: GCA_039707655.1. NCBI lineage: Eukaryota > Viridiplantae > Streptophyta > Magnoliopsida > Poales > Poaceae > Elymus > Elymus sibiricus. Next base: position 279,968,150 of record CM077665.1, read on the forward strand.
GTGCTTAGGCGAAGCCCTGCCGGAATAGTTCCACCACCATCGCCGCCACGCCGTCGCGCTGCCGGAGAACTCGTCTACCTCTTCGCCCCTCTTTCTGGATCAAGAAGGCGGAGATCGTCATCAAGCTGTACGTGTGCTGAACGCGGAGGTGTCGTCCGTTCGGCGCTAGATCGGGACGGATCGCGAGACGGTTGCGATTTGGATCGCGAAGATGTTCGACTACACGAACCGCGTTTCTTAATGCTTCCCGCTTAGCGATCTACAAGGGTATGTAGATCCACTCTCCCTCTCATAGATGCTCATCACCATGGATAGATCTTGCGTGTGCGTAGGAATTTTTTTGTTTCCCATGCAACGTTCCCCAACAGTGGTATCATGAGCCAAGTCTATGCGTAGATGAGATCACGAGTAGAACACAAAGGAGTTTGTGGGCGTTGACGCTCAGATTGCTTCCTCCCTTGGTCTTTTCTTGATTCAGCGGTATTGTGGGATGAAGCGGCCCGGACCAACCTTACTCGTACGCTTACAAGAGACCGGTTCCATCAACTGACATGTGACTTTGTTGCATAAAGATGGCTGGCGGGTGTCTGTCTCTCTCACTTTAGTTGGATCGGATTCGACAAAGGCGGTCCTTGAGAAGGTTGAATAGCAATTTGTGTATCACCATTGTGGTTTTTGCATAGGTAAGAATCGTTCTTGCTAGATACCCGTAGCAGCCACGTAAAACATGCAACAACAATTAGAGGACGTCTAACTTGTTTTTGCAGGGTATGTTGTGATGTGATATGGCCAATTACATGATGAGATATATGTGATGTATGAGATGATCATGTTTTGTATAGAATATCACAACTTGCATGTCGATGAGTATGGCAACCGGCAAGAGCCATAGGGTTGTCTTTAATTTATTTTCGCCGTTTTGCTTTACTTTATCGCTATGAGTTAGCAATAGTTGTAGAAGCAACAGATGGCGCGACAACCTCATGGCGACACGTTGATGGAGATCAAGATGATGGAGATCATGGTGTCATGCCGGTGATGATGGAGATCATGCCGGTGCTTTGAAGATGGAGATCAAAATCACAAGTTCATGGCCATATCATGTCACTTATGATTTGCATGTGATGTTAATCCTTTTATGGACCTTATTTTGCTTAGGACGATGGTAGCATTATGAGGTGATCCCTCACTAAAATTTCAAGATAAAATTGTGTTCTCCCAGAGTGTGCACCATTGCAAAAGTTCGTCATTTCGAGACACCACGTGATGATCGGGTGTGATAGACTCTACGTTTGCATACAACAGGTGCAAGCCAGTGTTGCACGTGCGGAACACTCGGGTTAAACTTGACGAGCCTAGCATGTACAGACATGGCCTCGGAACACAAGAGATCGAAAGGTCGAACAAGAGTCATATAGTAGATAAGATCAACATGAAGACGTTCACCATTGAAACCACCTCATCTCACGTGATGATCGGACTTGAGTTGGTGAATTTGGATCATGTGACACTCGAATGACTAGAGGGATGTCAATTTGAGTGGGAGTTTTTAAGTAATATGATTAACTAAACTCATTATCTTGAACAATAGTCTAAGTTGTCTTTGCGCAATTTTTGTTGTAGATCAATGGCTCGCGCAGCAGCACCCCTGAATTTTAATGCGTTCCTAGAGAAAGCTAAGTTGAAAGATGATGGAAGTAACTTTGTGGACTGGGCCCGTAATCTAAGGATTATCCTTATGGCTTCCCAAAAGGCTTATGTCCTTGATGCACCGCTTGGTGAACCACCCGCTCCAGTAGAGTCTGCAGACGTTGCGAATGCCTGGCAGACACGTTCTGATGATTACTCAATAGTTCAATGTGCAATGTTGTATGGCTTAGAACCGGGACTTCAAAGACGTTTTGAACATCATGGAGCATATGATATGTTCTAGCAGTTGAAGTTTATCTTTCAGAAGAATGCCCGGATCAAGAGGTATGAGACCTCCGATAAGTTCTATGCTTGCAAGATGGAGGAGAACGGGTCTGTCAGTGAACACATACTCAAAATGTCTGGGTATTTCACCCGTCTGGCAGAAGTGGGGATGCCCCTTCCGCCAGAGGCGATCACTGACAGAGTTCTTCAATCACTGCCACCTAGCTACAAGAGCTTCATGTTGAACTATAATATGCACGGGATGAACAAGTCAGTCGCCGAGTTGTTTGCGATGTTGAAAGTCGCTGAGTCTGAGATTCAGAAGGAGCATCAAGTGTTGATGGTTAATAAAACCACTAGTTTCAAGAAGAATGGCAAGGGTAAGAAGGGTAACTCCAAGAAGAGTGGCAAAGCAGTTGCCCCTCCCGTGAAGAAACCCAAGGCTGGACCCAAGCCAGAAACTGAGTGCTTTCATTGCAAGGGAACGGGTCACTAGAAGCGGAACTGCCCCAAGTATCTGGCTGACAAGAAGGCGGCCAACACCAAACAAGGTATATATGATATACATGTTATTGATGTGTACCTTACCAACTCTCGTAGTAGTGCCTGGGTATTTGATACCGGTTCGGTTGCTCACATTTGCAACTCAAAATAGGATCTGCGGAATAGACGGAGGTTGGCAAAGGACGAAGTGACGATGCGCGTGGGAAATGGTTCCAAGGTTGATGAGATCGCCGTCGGCACGCTCGCTCTTCGATTACCATCGGGATTAGTGATGAACCTGAATAATTGTTATTTAGTGCCTGCGTTAAGCATGAACATTATATATGGATCTTGTTTATTGCGAGACGGTTACTCATTTAAATCAAAGAATAATGGTTGTTCTATTTATATGAGTAATATCTTTTATGGTCATGCACCCAACGTGAGGGGTTTATTCTTATTGAATCTCGATAGTGAAGATACACATGTTCATAACATTGATGCCAAAAGATGTAGAGTTGATAATGATAGTACCACTTTCTTGTGGCACTGCCACTTAGGTCATATTGGTGTAAAACGCATGAAGAAGCTCCATGCTGATGGACTTTTGGAGTCACTTGATTTTGAATCACTTGACACATGTGAACCATGCCTCATGGGCAAGATGACTAAGACCCCATTCTCTGGAACAATGGAACGAGCAAGTGACTTGTTGGAAATCATACATACTGATGTGTGCGGTCCGATGAGTATTGAGGCACGCAGTGGATATCGTTATTTTCTCACCTTCACTGATGACTTAAGTAGATATGGGTATATTTACTTAATGAAACACAAGTCTAAAACGTGTGAAAAGTTCAAGCAATTTCATAGTGAAGTTGAGAATCATCGTAACAAGAAGATTAAATTCCTACGATCTGATCGAGGAGGAGAATACCTGAGTTATGAGTTTGGCAGTCACTTAAGAAAATGTGGAATTGTTTCACAATTGACACCGCCTGGAACACCACAGCGTAATGGTGTGTCCGAACGTCGTAATCGAACCTTATTGGATATGGTGCGTTCTATGATGTCTCTTGCCAATTTGCCACTATCGTTTTGGTGTTATGCATTAGAGACAGCTGCATTCACTTTAAATAGGGCACCATCGAAATCCGTTGAGACGATGCCATATGAACTGTGGTTTGGCAAGAAGCCAAAGTTGTCGTTTCTTAAAGTTTGGGGATGTGATGCTTATGTCAAAAAGCTTCAGCCTTAAAAGATGGAACCCAAAGCGGAGAAATGCGTCTTCATAGGATACCCAAAAGAGACAGTTGGGTATACCTTCTATCTCAGATCCGAAGGCAAAGTGTTTGTCGCTAAAAACGGAACATTTCTTGAGAAAGAGTTTCTCTCGAAAGAATTGAGTGGGAGGAAGATAGAACTTGATGAGGTTGTTGAACCTTTGTTTCAACCAGAGAGTAGCGCAGCGCAGAAAGTTGTTTCGGTGGAGCCTACATCGGTTGAAGAGGAAGTTAATGATGATGATCATGAAGCTTCGGATCAAGTTGCTATCGAACCTCATAGGTCGACAAGGACGCGTACTGCTCCTGAGTGGTACGACAACCCTGTCTTAGAGGTCATGTTGTTGGACAACGATGAACCTACGAGCTATGGAGGAGCGATGATGGGCCCGGATTCCGAGAAATGGTTAGAGGCCATGAAATCCGAGATGGGATCCATGTATGAAAACAAAGTATGGGCTTTGGAAGTATTACCTGAAGGGCGAAAGGCCATTCAGAACAAATGGATCTTTAAGAAGAAGACGGACGCGGACGGGAATGTCACCGTCTATAAAGCTCGACTTGTGGCAAAGTGTTTTTCACAAGTTCAAGGAGTTGACTACGATGAGACCTTCTCACCCGTAGAGATGCTTAAGTCCGTCAGAATCATGTTAGCAATAGCTGCATTTTTCGATTATGAAATTTGGCAGATTGATGTCAAAACAGCGTTCCTTAACGGTTTCCTTAAGGAAGAGTTGTATATGATGTAACCAGAAGGTTTTGTCGATCCAGAGAATGCTGACAAAGTTTGCAAACTCCAGCGATCCATTTATAGACTGGTGCAAGCATCTCGGAGTTGGAATCTTCGCTTTGATGAGGTGATCAAAGTGTTCTGGTTTATACAAGTTTACGGAGAAGCTTGTATTTACAAGAAAGTGAGTGGGAGCTCTATAGCGTTTCTAATATTATATGTGGATGACATATTGCTGATTGGAAACAATATAGAAATGTTGGAAAGCGTGAAGGAATATTTGAACAAGAGTTTTTCAATGAAGGACCTAGGAGAAGCTGCTTTCATATTAGGCATCAAGATCTATAGAGATAGATCGAGATGCTTAATAGGACTTTCATAGAGCACATACCTGGACAAAGTTTTGAAGAAGTTCAAAATGGATTAGTCCAAGATGGGGTTCTTGCCTGTATTGCAAGGTGTGAAGTTGAGTAAGACTCAATGCCCAGTGACTGCAGAAGATAGAGAAAAGATGAGTGTCGTCCCCTATGCTTCAGCCATAGGCTCTATCATGTATGCAATGCTGTGCACAAGACCCGATGTCATCCTTGCCATAAGTATGGCCGGAAGGTTTCAAAGTGATCCAGGAATGGAACACTGGACGGCGGTCAAGAATATCCTTAAGTACCTGAAAAGGACTAAGGACATGTTTCTCGTATATGGAGGTGATCAAGAGCTCGTCGTAAAGGGTTACGTCGATGCAAGCTTTGACACTCATCCGGATGACTCTATGTCTCAAACTGGATATGTATTTATTCTCAATTGGGGTGCGGTAAGCTGGTGCAGTTCCAAGCAGAGCATGGTAGCTGATTCTACATGCGAAGCGGAGTACATTGCTGCCTTGGAGGCGGCGAAGGAAGTTGTCTGGATGAAGGAGTTCATGACAGATCTTGGAGTAGTGCCCAGTGCACTAAACCCAATGACTCTGTTCTGTGACAACACTGGTGCCATTGCTCTAGCCAAGGAACCAAGGTTTCACAAGAGGACCAGACACATAAAGCGACGTTTCAATTCCATCTGCGATTACATCAAGGAGGAGGACATAAATATTTGCAAAGTGCACACGGATCTGAATATCGCAGACCCGATGACTAAACCTCTTCCAAGGGTTAAACATGATCAACACTAGAAATGTATGGGTGTTAGATTCATTACAATGTAAATCACATAGTGATGTGAGCTAGATTATTGAATCTAGTGCAAGTGGGAAACTGTTGGAAATATGCCCTAGAGGCAATAATAAAGTGATTATTATTATATTTCCTTGTTCATGATAATCGTTTATTATCCATGCTATAATTGTATTAATTGGAAACACTAATGCATGTGTGGATACATAGACCACACTGTGACCCTAGTATGCCTCTAGTAGACTAGCTCGTTGATCAAAGATGGTCAAGGTTTCCTAGCCATAGACATGAGATGTCATTTGATAACGGGATCACATCATTAGGAGAATGATGTGATGGACAAGACCCAAACTATGAACGTAGCATATGATCGTGTCAGTTTATTGCTATTTTTTCTGCATGTCAAGTATCTGTTCCTATGTCCATGAGATCATGCAACTCACTGACACCGGAGGAAAACCTTGTGTGTATCAAACGTCGCAACGTAACTGAGTGACTATAAAGATGCTCTACAGGTATCTCCGAAGGTGTCTGTTGAGCTGGTATAGATCGAGAGTGGGATTTCTTACTCCATATGACGGAGAGGTATCTCAGGGCCCACTCGGTAATACAACATCACAATAAGCCTTGCAAACAATGTGACTAAAGAGTTAGCCACAGGATCTTGTATTATGCAACGAGTAAAGAGACTTGCCGGTAACGAGATTGAACTAGGTATAGAGATACCGACGATCGAATCTCGGGCAAGTAACATACCGAAGAACAAAAGGAACAGCATACGGGATTAACTGAATCCTTGACATAGAGGTTCAACCGATAAAGATCTTCGTAGAATATGTAGGAGCCAATATGGACATCCAGGTCCCGCTATTGGTTATTGACCGTAGAGGTGTCTCGGTCATGTCTGCATAGTTCTCGAACCCGCAGGGTCTGCAGACTTATGGTTCAGTGACATTTTGGTATAGTTGAGTTATGTATGTTGGTGACAGAAGGTTGTTCGGAGTCCCGGATGAGATCCCGGACGTCATGAGGAGCTCCGGAATGGTCCAGAGGTAAAGATTTATAAATAGGAAGTCCTGTTTTGGTCACCGGAAAAGTTTCGGGTAATTCCGGTAATGTACCGGGGGTGCTGGGAGGGTTCCGGAGGGCCAGCCCTTAGTGGGCTGGTCAAGCCAGACCCTAAGGGTCCATGCGGCTAGGGTGAGGGGAATGGAAAAAACCCCAAGTGGGGAAGGGAAACTCTGAGTAGGAAAGGAATCCTACTTGGAGTAGGATTGGAGGTGGACTCCTCCACCTCCTCCTGGTTCGGCCGACTCCTAGGGGAAACCCTAGGGGTGCCAGCTCCTCCCCTCCCTCCTATATATACTAGAAGGGAGAGAGGGCCAAGACACCCAAGGCACGTTGCGGCCCTCTCTCCCCAATAGATCGTCTCCTCAAGTTTTCGGCAATGCTTAGGCAAAGCCCTGCCAGAATAGTTCCACCACCATCGCCGCCATACCGTCGCGCTGCCAGAGAACTCGTCTACCTCTTCGCCCCTCTTGCTGGATCAAGAAGGCGGAGATCGTCATCAAGTTGTACATGTGCTGAACGCGGAGGTGACGTCCGTTCGGCGTTAGATCGGGACGGATCGCGGGATGGTTGCGATTTGGATCGCGAAGATGTTCGACTACACCAACCGTGTTTCTTAACGCTTCCCTCTTAGCGATCTAGAAGGGTATGTAGATCCACTCTCCCTCTCGTAGATGCTCATCACCATGGATAAATCTTGCATGTGTGTAGGAAATTTTTTGTTTCCCATGCAACGTTCCCCAACAGCATTGTCTTCATCAGCAGCATTGTCTTCAGGTTCAGCATTGTCTTCATGCTGAGTGGATGGAGGAATGATGACTTCTTCAACCTCTAGTTCTTCAGGCATGATTTCTCCAGTGCCCATCAATCTGATAGCTTCGTCAGGTGGTAGTTCATCTAGCACAGGAGGTAGATGCTCTCTTTGCGAGCCATTAGTTTCATCGAATTGCACATCTACAGTTTCAACAACTTTTTTGTGGAAAGTGTTGAAGACTCTGTAGGTGTGCGAATCCTTTCCGTAACCAAGCATGAAACCCTCATGTGCTTTCGGTGCAAATTTATAAGTGTGGTGTGGATCCCTTATCCAGCATCTTGCACCGAAGACTTTAAAATAACTTGCGTTGGGTTTCTTATCGGTGAGAAGCTCATATGATGTTTTCTTGAAGAACTTGTGAAGATATACTCTGTTGATGATGTGGCAGGCAGTGTTAATAGCTTCAGGCCATAGCTTCCGTGGTGTCTTGTATTCATCAAGCATAGTGTGAGCCATCTCAATGAGAGTCCTATTCTTGCGCTCCATGATGCCATTTTGCTGAGGTGCGTATGGAGCAGAGAACTCATGAGTGATGCCAAGAGTATCAAGATAGGTATCCAAGCCTGTGTTCTTGAATTCAGTGCCATTGTCACTCCTGATGTGCTTGATCTTGATGTTGTAGTTGTTCATACACCTATTTGCGAAGCACCTGAAGACATCCTACACTTCTGTTTTATAGAGTATGATATGCACCCAAGTGAATCGAGAATAGTCATCAACAATTACGAAGCCATATAGATTTGAAGTGGTAGAGAAGGTGGAATAGTGAGTAGGACCGAATAAGTCCATATGTAGCAGCTCGAAGGGACGTGTGGTCGTCATGATTGTCTTCGAGGGATGTTTGGCCCTAGTCATCTTCCCGGCTTCAAAGGCACAACAAAGGTGGTCCTTCTTGAACTTGACACCCTCGACGCCAATGATGAGCTTCTTCTTGGCGAGTGTGTGTAATTTCCTCATCCCAGCATGTCCTATCCTTCTGTGCCATAACCAGCATTCCGAAGCCTTTGCTAGAAGACATGAGGCAACCTATGGTCCTGTAGAGAAGTATACCATGTATAGATCACCTCTTCAAAAACCTTTGAAGACTTTGGTTTTGTCAGAGGCCATTAGCACAACACATCGAAATTTTCTGAATATGACAAGGATATCTAAGTCACAGAGCATTGAGACAGACATCAAGTTGTAACCAAGGGATTCAACAAGCATGATATTTTCCATGTGACTGTCCCTGGAGATAGCAACTCTACCTAGTCCCAATACTTTGCTGCTGCTCTTGTCAGCAAAGACGATGTGGTCTTTGGTTGGAGGTCGAAGAGTTTGCTCCATCAATAGGCTTCGATCACCAGTCATGTGACTGGTGCATCCATTGTCCATAATCCATTCAGTGGCATTTGATTTGTCTTCCTGCATTGAGAATTAGTCTAGTTCACCAACGCATGCAACTGTAACATGCATTGATGAAGATATTGCAGTGCACAATTTGTACGAAGATATTTGGATGATATGAATGGTAACGCCATTCACATTATTTATCTTGCGTCCAGACAAGATTATTTTCGGGTTTCCAGAGATAATCTCCGAGATAGGCTTCGTCCTATCTGGAGACCTGATGCTGCATGAAGATATCAGTTCCTCTTAGCCACCCACATGCATAGGGCTGGCTTCGAAGCAATAAGACATAAGGCAACATCAAAGAATTTTGGCAAAGATGCCCTAATGGTTCGTTTCACAGGGGGGTTAGAATACTGAAATGAATATGCAGAGAAATTCTTAGTAGGATGAACATATCGGTTCATGCCATAGTGCACATATTCATGAGCCCTTTCAGCTCTACCCTGCGAAACATAGGTGTTAGAATGATCATATGAAGACTTTAGTCCACATGAAGACTTTGGTCTGTGGTTTGTCTTCTTCCTAGGTGTTGTCATGACATTGACAGGAAGCTTCTTCAGAAGACATTTGGGAACCCATATCTTTTTCATAGGTGAACTGTTCCTGTAGTTAGTTCCAATGTACGTGGCAAACACTTCACCATTCATAGATTTGAACAACTTATAATTGGATTCAAATGACTCGTCAATGATGACAGGGTTAGCACAATTAAAGCCAGATAATGTGGATGGATCCACTGAAGGTCCTTTTGCAGCAACCCATGTGGTTTTGGGATACTGCCCATGCATCCAATACGAACCATCAACATTTATATTTCTTTAGAAACCCACACCTTTTTTCCTTGGGTTTTTGTTCAAGATTGTCTTCTTCAGGACATCACAAAGAATCTGATGCCCCTTAAGACTCTTGTACATGCCAGTTTCAAGCAATGTCTTTAACCTGCCATTGTCATCAATGATAACAGTGGTTTCCTCAGATGAGGGGTTAGTCACCATAGATACAGTTGAAGATAATGCATTTTTAGAATCATTTGAACATTCAGCAGTTGAATCATTAGCTTCACGAGCAAGACATTTTAAACATGGAGCATTAAATTCATCCTGAGTGGTACTGATCTGTTCTGCTAGGAGTGAGTCGTTTTCCTTCTGTCGATCATTATGAGCTACTCTCAACTTCTCAAGATCAAACCTTTTCTGAAGATATTCGAGAGAAAGCTTCTCATGTTCAGTTGAGAGGGCATCATGACGACTTTGGAAATCCTCAAACCTTGAACGAAGACTGCGCATGTCTCCAGCCATAGTTTCGTTCAGACTTGTCTCTTCACGTAACAGGTCATCGCTTTTCTCTAGAGTAGTTTGCATTTTCTCCCAGGCACTTTGTTGCTTGGTGGCAATTTTTACAAGTTTAGCATAGCTAGGTTTCATGTCAACATCAGATTCAGCTTCGGATTCATAGTCATGACATGAGGATTTTGAGGATACCTTGGAGGCTTTTGCCATGAAGCATTAGGCAGGAGTGGTGTCATCATCACTGGCTTCGGTGTTGAAGGAGGAGCCATTGTCTTCGGGTTCGAAGCCAGTCCAACTACTTCAGCGTTGGATTCCTCCTCAGATGCTTCCTCGGCCTCAGAACCAGATTCAGACTATGAATCCATCTCCTTTGCGATAAGGGCATGTGCTTTGCCAGATGAACCCTTCTTTGTGATGAAAACTTTGCATACTTCTTCTTCTTCTTGTCATCTGAGTCATAGTCCTTGCTCTTCTTCTTGGATTCCTTTTCCCATCGAGGACAATCAGCAATGAAGTGGCCAACTTTCTCGCACTTGTGACAGGTTTGCTTCTCGCTGTCCCATGAAGACATTTCACCAGATCTCTTGGAATCACGCTTTGAAGAGACTGCATAGCATTTTGATTTGGCAAAATTCCAGAATTTTCTAACGATCAGAGCAAGTTCTTTTCCAAAGTCTTCAGCACCATCAGAACTGCATTCAGAGCCATCTTCAGATGAGGACACAGCCTTGGCATTCAGAGCATGAGAGCGACTATAACTAGGACCTTAGATATCCCTCTTCTCAGCTTGTTGAAATTCGTGTGTGTTCAACCTCTCGAGGATATTGACAGGATCCAACCTCTTGAAGTCGGGGTGCTCTTGGATCATGAGCGCGAGAGTATTAAAGGAACTGTCGAGTGACCTGAGTAGCTTCTTCACGACTTCATATTTGGTTATATCAGTGGCGCCGAGTGCATTTAGCTCATTTGAGATGTCAGTGAGTCGATCGAACATGAGCTGAACATTTTCGTTGTCGAGTCTCTTGAAGCAGTTGAACAGGTTGCGAAGCACATCAACACGAGAGTTTCTTTGAGATGAGACACCTTCATTCACTTTGGGCAGCCATTCCCAGATTTGCTTTGCGGTGTTAAGTGCACTCACACGACCATACTGTCCTTTGGTCAGGTGACCACAGATTATGTTCTTGGTGGTGGAGTCCAGTTGTGCGAACCTCTTCACATCAGTAGCAGTAACACCTTCACCAACCTCAGGAATGCCTGCCATGATGACATACCATAGGTCTTTGTCAATGGCTTCGAGATGCGCACGCATCTTGTTCTTCCAGTAGGGGCAGTCGGTGCCATCAAAGACAGGGCACGCAACGGAGACCTTGATAATCCCTACAGTCGACATAGCTAAAACTCCAGGTGGTTAAACCGAAACACAGAACAAGGGAGTACCTTGCTCTGATACCAATTGAAAGTGCTAGTTATTGACTAGAGGGGGGGTGAATAGGTGATTTTTATGAAAGGCTTCGAAACAATGAAAGTATTCGAAATGTGCGGAAGCGGAACATAATCAAGTAGGGATAATATCAAGGATCTAGGCAAGGCATGCAACACAATGAAGACATACAAGCAAGTTAAGCATTATCATCATACACGCTAAGTTGAGTTGAAGACAAACTTAGATAGTATGAAGATAAACAACAGATATGAATGTCTTCGCAGTATGTCTTCAAACAGTGGTATTCAGCCAATGGCTTCACAGTTCAGTACAGAATGTAAAAGAGTGAAGGATATAACCAGTAGCTCGATGAAGACACAGGATTTGTTGGACCAGTTCCAGTTGCTGTGAAAAATGTACGTCTGGTTAGGGAGGCTGAGATTTAACTCAGAAGACCACGTCTCCACCTTGTTCCCCTTGAGCCGAAGTCACTTAGACAACGCCCAATCACTCAAGTAAGTCTTCAGGGGAGACTTCCGAAACCCGTACAAACTCGCTTACCCGGCAATCCACAATGACTCTTGGATGCTCTAGACCCAGACGCCTAAACGTCTGAAAGATCATAGTCTTCAAGTGTAATAAGTCTTCAGTTCACTCAGAACAGAACGACTTTGGTGATGCTCAAACACTCTAGCTCAATGTCTTCGAGGTGGGTTGCTCCAAAATGACAACAGCCGTATCTCTATCTGAGCAGCCAGCTTCTTATGATGGAGGGGGTGGGCTATTTATAGCCAGCGGGCAACCCGACCTGATATGATCAAACTGACCCTGGGTTAGTGGCCAACCGACACGTGTCACAACGGTCGGATTTCAAACACACGCGGCAAACTTGAGCTACAAGTAAAGCTGACTCAACCAACTTTGGAAGAGATTTCCTCTCATTGTCTTCCCTCAAAGACATAGGTATGGGTGGAGCATCACGTCAGTGTCTGACTTCGATCACATCGACCCCACTTAACAGTACAGTAGTTCCTATGACTCAGGAAAGAAGAAACAAAACTGCCAAAAGATTTCGTCTTCACGTTTCATTATCTTTAGGCGATTATCTTCGCGTACGACCAATGGCTTCGGCCATCATCAATGTCTTCGGACATTTTTAGGGGTCGTCTTCGATGGTTAAACCGAATCTCCAGGGACTTCTATCTGTGTTATCCTGTGAACTCTTACAAACACATTAGTCCCTCAACCACGTTTGTCTTCAATACTCCAAAACCAAACAAGGGTGGCACTAGATGCACTTACAATATTTTGCTTCAATCAATCGTCATGATATCATCCTTGCTGACCTTCGAAACCCACGCATGTCATCATAGCGAATCTTTTTAAAACAAACATCAAATCTGGTTAGGTGCGGAGATCGAGGCATCTCTCTAGCCACAAATTACTGCAACAGTTCGTGCTTCCTCCGCGCTACTTCGGGTTTCCTTCCATTATAAAAAGACCCCCGAGGGCCCCAGATCCACTTTTTACCCTCTTCTTCTTCTTCTTCTTCTTGTCTCCAGTGCTACTCTCGAGCTCGTCGACGTCTCCAGTTGCAAGCGAGTTCATTCCTGCGCCGCCATGGCCAGAGTTCATCTGCATCGCCTGCGATCTTTCTCCAGAGCGCAGCCGCCACCAACTCTCCTCTGCACAAAGTCTCATAAGTCCCCATTAATCCTTTAGGTCGTCGTTGTTCTTCATAGTTCGTCGGAGATGTCACCCGAATCCAGTCTTTAAACAAAATGATGGAATTTCAATCCAAAAGAGAAAGAATAGTTCTTTTCCAGAAGCAAAACTGGCAAGTCATTCCCAGGGTTGGAACAAGACTTGGTTCTATTGCAAGGACACCACTCCACAAGGTTAGAATCCCCTACCGGGTTATAGACTAGAGTAACTCAACTCTACTTTTTCCTTTCTAGGCTGGCCAACCGACAAAGAAAGGAAATAGATGGTTTCACTTTATTTAAAGTGAAGGGCTTCAACAGCTCATGGCCTCACTGGGATCGACCTGACCCGGTGTTGGATATGTTGGCGGATTCAGCCCCTTAGCCTAAGAGGCGAGTTGATGTGTAATTACACTGGCGAGCCGGCTAATGCACAATGCTTTAGTCAGAGCAATATTCGTGAAGATGAAGTTACCAAAGCCACAAACAAACTGTTAGATGATCCCAAAGAGAAGTGCAATTTGACTGGGCTTGCACCCTTTTGCTTGACGAACCCCATTCCGATCCACCAGTAAGTATTCCTGGACTTGTTCATGTTTGTTTTCAATAATTCTTCTTTCATGCTTGTACTTACCTTCCGGCTTATCATACGTACATGCAAACTCTGAATGGTGGAAAGCCAGAGTCCAGAACCCTACTCCTCCTCAGGTTGAGCAAGCAGATGACCCGGTTGGTGAAGCACCTGCTGGAGAGGAGTCGGAGGTAGAGCTTAACTCACTTGGCCGTCTTTTTATCGAACTTGCTGACGTCCCTTGTTGCCAGGATAATACTGAAACCAGCCGAGCCAGCAACGTCGAGGTAATTTCAATCTCGTCCAACTCACCAGAAACATATATCCCGAAGAGTACGAGATGGGCCATCAGAAAAGTTCCAATTTCACATCCAGACGCTCACTGAGGCCCACAATTTCTTTTGAAGAAAACTCAACATGCCGGTTCGTCGAAACGCAAGACCCGAAACAGCTCTGGGGAGTTATCTTCCGGCTTACCCCTAGAGCCAGCCGCCCGCAAACAACGAGTTGAGGTGCCTCATAGTCCAACTTCATCCCGTCCGCGAGCCAGTGTTTTTAAACAACCACTAGATCCTTCTGATTCGAATTATCAGGAAACATTGTCCTATTCTGGCGAGTCGACCGCAACTCAACTTACTGCCTTCACCATTAATCGCGGGTAAGTGTTGTTGTTGAGCTATGATTTTGCTTCGTTATCACTATTGTTTCTTCGACCCGATATTATCTTGATGATTGCAGAGCCAAAGATTTCACGAAGAAGAAAATTGGTGAATCATCTGCTCTTGCCGGTCTTGACATTCAAGACCCACCAACGGCCGATCCAGAACTCCAAACTGAGCTTGCTGGCCAGCATAACCCATACTTAAGGGTTGAGGCGGCTCGTGAAAATAAGTCGGTTACAATGGAAGGGCCAGTCCAAGAATAGGTTGCGATTGATGACCCGACCCAACATGTCGAGACGCCAAGCCCAGCTCGCGCCTCTAGCCTAGCACAATAGGTGGATAAGACTATCCCATCGCCCACGATGGGTGATGCAGAGATGACCATTGTTGGAGAGGTTTACAAGGCTCCCGAAGCTTCAACTGCCTTGGCCAAAATCGTAGCCAAGGATGAGCCGGTAATGTTGGAAAAGGGGAAAGCCAAATTAGAGCTCCCTAACTTTGCCAATCCTGGTGTTGATGCATCTCCAACGTATCTACTTTTCCTCACCCTTTTGCCCTTGTTTTGTACTCTAATTTGCATGATTTGAATGGAACTAACCCGGACTCACGCTGTTTTCAGCAGAACTACCATGGTGTTGTTTTTGTGCAGAAATAAAAGTTCTCGACATGGAACGAAACTTTTTGGAGAATTATTTCATAATATATGTGAATTATTGGAGCCAAAATCCACCGAAGAGGGGGGCTAGGGTGGCCAGCACCCACCATGGCGCGCCAGGTCCCCTGGGCGCGCCCTGGTGGGTTGTGCCCACCTCATGGCCCCACTGACCCTAATTCCGCCACTATAAATTCCTATTTTCAGAGAAAAAAAATCAGAGAGAAAGTTTCATCGCGTTTTACGATACGGAGCCGCCGCCACCTCCTATTCTTCATCGGGGGGCCAGATCTGGAGCCTGTTTGGGGCTCCGGAGAGTGTAATCTTCGGTATTCGTCATCACCAACCCTTCTCCATTGCCAATTCCATGATGCTCCCCACCGGGAGTGAGTAATTCCTTCGTAGGCTTGCTAGTCGATGAGGAGTTGGATGAGATTCATCATGTAATCGAGTTAGTTTTGTTAGGGCTTGATCCCTAGTATCCACTATGTTCTGAGATTGAAGTTGCTATGACTTACTATGCCTAATGCTTGTCACTAGGGCCCGAGTGCCATGATTTCAGATCTGAACCGTTTATGTTATCATCTCTATATCTATGTTCTTGATCCGATCTTGCCTAGTCATATGCACGTATTACGTGTTATGATCCGTCAACCCCATAGTAACAATATTTGGGATACTTTGCGGTGATGACCGTAGTTTGAGGAGTTCATGTATTCACCATGTGTTAATGCTTTGTTCCGGTTCTCTATTAAAAGAAGGCCTTAGTATCCCTTAATTTCCTTATGGACCCCGCTGCCACGGTAGCGGTAGGACAAAAGATGTCATGCAAGTTCTTTTCCGTAAGCACGTATGACTATTTACGAAATACATGCCTACATTACATTGATGAACTGGAGCTAGTTCTGTGTCGCCCTAGGTTATGACTGTTACATGACGAATATCATCCAACGAGTTACCGATCCGGTGCCTACGAGCTTTCCACTTATTATTCTTGCTAAGTTACTATTGTTGATGCTGCTGTTCCAACTACTGCAAAACTATTGCTACCACTGTTACCGCTACTCTTACTGTTGCTACTGCTATCAAACTATCATATTACTGTGCTACTGATCACTTTGCTGCAGATATTTAATCTCCAGGTGTGGTTGAATTGACAACTCAACTGCTAATACTCTCAAGTATTCTTTGGCTCCCCTTTTGTCGAATCTATAAATTTGGGTTGAATACTCTACCCTCGAAAACTGTTGCGATCCCCTATACTTGTGGGTTATCAAGAACTTTTTCTGGCGCCGTTGCCGGGGACCATAGCAATATTTGTTGAGTCACTTGGGATTTATATCAACTTATCACTATGAAGAATCTAAAGGATCCAAAGACTAAGATTTTTCCCTCTAAGACGAGCGGAGGTAAGGTACTTCCATCTAGCTCTGCACTTTATTCACCTTCTGTTATGAGTAAGCTTGCAACACCACCACATGCTAGTAATCCCGATACGTCGCAAGTTATTGATGATGCTACCTCTGCTATGAATTATGCTTATGATGGTGCTAGTACCATGCTTGATGATAATGTGCCACTAGGAGAATTTCTTGATGAACAAATTGCTAGAGCTAAAAAGAATGAAACTATTGAAACTGATGAGATTGCTGAAACTAATGAAGCTTATGAAACTGATGATGACTATGAAACACCTATTAGTCCTAGCTCTCCTAAATTTGAAATGCCTAAGATACCTAAAGGTTATGTTATGGACAAAGAGATAACTAGAGAAATTCTTTCTTGCAAGGATAGAAACGATCTTAAGAATTTGCTACGCAAGTATAAGGAAAAGACTTTGAATGCTAGAATGAAATGTGATCCTAAGTTTGCTACTTCACCCATCTTTGTTACCGATAAGGATTATGAGTTCTCTGTCGACCCAGAGTTAATTACTTTGGTTGAATCTGATCCTCTCCATGGCTATGAAACTGAAACTGTAGTGGCACACCTTACTAAGCTAGATGATATAGCCACCCTCTTTGCTCATGATGAGAAGATTCGCTACTATTATATCCTTAAGTTATTTCCGTTCTCATTAAAGCGTGATGCTAAGACATGGTACAATACTCTTGCTCCTGGTTGTGTGCGTAGTCCCCAAGATATGATCTACTACTTCTCTAAAAAATATTTTCCTGCTCATAAGAAACAAGCTGCCTTACAGGAAATATTTAACTTTGTGCAAATTGAAGAAGAGAGTCTCCCACAAGCTTGGGGGAGGCTTCTCCAGTTGCTTAATGCTTTGCTAGATCATCCTCTCAAGAAAAATGAAATACTTGATATCTTTTATAATGGACCAACCGATGCTTCTAGTGACTTCTTGTGCTGGTTGTGTTTTCAGGGAACGAACTATTGAACAAGCTGAGGAATTATTGAATAACATATTGAAGAATTATGATGATTGGACTCTTCCTGAACCACCGCCTAAACCCACTCCAAAGAAGAGGGGTATCTTATTTCTCAGTCCTGAAGATATGCAAGAGGCAAAGAAATCTATGAAAGAAAAAGGTATTAAAGCTGAGGATGTTAAGAATTTGCCACCTATTGAAGAAATACATGGCCTTGGCACACCACCACCTCCACAGGTGGTAGAGGTAAATTCTTTATAAAAGTTTAATGAAAGTGACATTCCTCACAATAAACATCCTAGTCAATGCTTATATGAGTTTGACAACTATATTATGAAGCAGGATCATTTCAATGCTCATGTTCTGAAACAATTGAAATATAATTCTCATATGATTGCTCGCTTGAGTGACTTGCTATTTAGAATCAGCGATGATGTTAGAGGTGTAGGAAAGCATGCATCTATGGTTCAAACTCAGTTAGAACAAGTTGCTAAGTCTCAAAAAGAATTGCTTGATGAAATTAATAATAATATGCATGATTTTGCTGCTAGAGTAGTAATCAGAGGAGGTAGGATGACCGAAGAACCACTTTATCCTGAGGGTCATCCTAAAAGAATTGAACAAGACTCTTAGAGAATTAATACTGATGCACCTAGTCCTTCTAAGAAGAAAAAGAAAAAGAAAAATGATAGGACTTTGCATACCTCTAGTGAACCTGAGACACAAAAACCTCGTGATAATAATGATGTCTCTATTTCCGATGCTGAAACTCAATCTGGTAGTGAACATTCACCTAGTGATAATGAAAATGATAATGATGATGTTCACGATGATGCTCAATCTAGTAATGATAAAGAACCAGATAATGATGTTGAAATAGAGCCTGCTCCTGATCTTGATAACCCACAACCTAAAAATAAACGGTATGATAAAAGAGACTTTGTGGCTAGGAAACATAGTAAAGAAAGAGAGCCGTGGGTTCAAAAGCCCATGCCATTTCCACCTAAGACATCTAAGAAAAAGGATGATGAAGAATTTGAACGCTTTGCTGAAGTGATTAGGCTAGTCTTTTTGCGTACCCGCTTAACCGATATCCTAAAGATGGCCCCTTATGCAAAGTATATGAAAGACATGATCACAAATAAAAGAAAGATACCGGAAGCTGAAATCTCCACCATGGTTGCTAATTATTCTTTTAAGGATGGAGTACCTAAAAACCTCGGAGATCCTGGAATACCAACTATACCTTGCTCCATTAAGAGAAACTATGTCAAAACTGCTTTGTGTGATTTGGGAGCCGGTGTTAGTGTTATGCCTTTCTCCTTATATAAAAGACTTGATTTGAATAAACTCACACCTACCGAGATATCATTGTAAATGGCTGACAAATCAACTGCCATACCTATCGGTATTTGTGAGGATGTGCCCGTTGTTGTCGCAAATGTTACTATCTTAACAGACTTAGTTATTCTTGAGATGCCCGAGGATGACAATATGTCGATTATCCTTGGTAGACCCTTTTTGAATACTGCAGGGGCTGTTATTAATTGCATCAAAAGCAAAGTCACTTTTCATATCAATGGTAATGAGCATACGGTGCACTTTCTGAAGAAACAGTTCCAAGTGAATGGTATAAATGTTATTGAAGAATCGCTGACCATCACTATTGGAAGTTTTAAATTACCTCTACCTATTGCCAAAAAGAAATATGATATACTTACTGTCGGGGATATGCACATCCCCATTTAGGTAACTTAGTGTTTTACGAAAGTTCTTCGGTTTCATGCTAATCGGAAGTGGTTGTAATAAGACTTGATCAACCTTATTAATGAATCATTTTTGAGAGGTATGAAGTCAATGAATCTAGTAAGCACAACTCTGTGCTCCCACCTTTTATTTTCTGTTTTAGTTAGTTAAATAAAATAAAATGTCATGTTTATCCTGTTTTCTGTTTTCTCCGTGCAATAAAAAAATGACCCAAAAATAAAATTCTCAGAATGCCCTGAAAATTTAACACGATTTGTTTCCGAATATTTCTGAATTTTTGGTGCAAATAATACCAGAGGGGGTGCACCTGGTACCCACAAGACACCAGGGTGTGCCAGCACCCTAGGCGTGCCCTGGTGGGTTGTGGCCCCCACGTGCGCCCCTCACTTATCTCTTTAGCCCACATCATCCCCTACCTCCAGAAAAAAATCACCACAACCACCATTCTCGTGTTCTTGCTCTCAAACCTGCGGATTTCGATCTCTTTGCTCGAAGCTCCGTTTCTGAAACTGTTTGGAGGGATTGCTACTTGGTATGTGACTCCTCCATTGCTCCAATTAGTTTTTGTTTTAGTGGGTTATTTTTAGAGTAATTAGCTACTATTGGTGTTGCTGTAGATGAGCTTGCATGTTGAATTCTTAGAGTTCTAAGTAGTTTGAATGCTCAATATGGCCTCTATGCATGCTTAGGAGCAGTTGCTAACAATCTTACAAGGTTTTGTTGAAAATTTTTGTGGACTAAATTTTTTCAGAATTTTTATTGGAATAAAATGCAAGTCTTTAGGAAGTTCTCCTCCAAGAAAAATGCCAAGGGAGTCATTGGGGAATCATCGGACAATGACCTTCACACCCCAAGAAAGGTGGAGGTGCGGCCGTGCGAATGGCTGCATGATGCCTTCATGGAGGAGGCCGGGTTCCATCAAGAGTTCGCTCAGTTTGTTGCAAACGCTGGGTTGACCAAGTTCCTCGGAGCTATGTGTGACCAATATCACATCCTTACAAATTCCTTTGTGCAAAGCTTTTATTATCTAGGGAGAAACAACCCTCCTAAAGTGCAGTTTAATCTTTATGCTGAAACTTACAAAATGCCGTTAACTGACTTCTGCAACATATGCTTGATTCCTTCTGATGGGGACTTAAGAGAACCTAGGCCTTCTGAGTTCGAGGATTTTCTCCTCACGTTAACCGTGGGTGAGGATAGAGGCGTGTGAAGTGCCACTGCTACCAGCTTGCAGTTTCCCTCAGTACATTATTTCGCTTTGGTCATCGCTAAGTGTTTAACCGCTAGGGAGAAGGTCGGAGCTCTCTGTGCCCCCGACCTTGCTATTTTACGTCGTGCACTTTATGATGATCACACCTTTAGTATGGAGGCTATTATTGCTCGTTGCTTACATCTTAACAAAACTAAGGGAAAGATACATGGTGGTATTTATGCTACTCGGCTAGCGAGACACTTTAGAGTCCAGTTTCGCCCACATGATTATCTCTTATCCCGAGTTTACCTTGATCACAAGTCACTACAGGCTCACCAATTCCTAGATGTAACCGATTCTCCCCGTGACATTCATTACAACCTAGTATTCATCAAGGAAACACGTGATGTTATTCCATTGCCTGCACCTGGTTTGTTTGATTCTATTGCCCGGAACGGATACAGGATTATGCGCCATATGATATTACAACCTACCGGAACAACCTAGCAGCTATTGAGGAGGAGCCCCAGGGGTGGGATGCTCAGGTGCCTCCTCCTCTTCACTACAACTTGGGACAGGATGGCTACTACGGATGGTGATTACCAAGCTAGGCCAAAAGCCAAAGCTTGGGGGAGTACGTATTTCCACCGACATTACATTCATGTTCACACATTTCATTCCAGTTGTTGGTGTTCACACTTTTTCATTGTAATATCCATGCTAGATTTTTTTTCTCGTTTTCTTCTTGTGTGTTTGAAAAACTTTGAGAAAATCCAAAAATATTTCATACTTCTTTTTAGTTTTTCTTTTTAGCTTAGTTTAATTGTAGCATCAAAAGAAAACCCAAAAAGATTTGTCGCTTCTTCTTTTACTTGTTGGGAGTTGTCCCGTGTAAATAGTTTTTCTCTTTTTTGTTTTTCCTCTTTAATTTTTTCTTCTTCAGGAAAAGCCAAAAACCCCAAAAATATTTCAGTGTGTTTCTCTGAAATTCTTTTCTTTTTACTAGAGTCGTACCTAGGAGAAGACCACGATGAAATTGTTGAGTGGATCTCATCTGCATTATTGTTTATCCAACAAAGAGCCCATATTACTTTGTCTTCTCCTCTTGAATAAAATGTTTGTAGATTCCAGCTTAGGCCACGGCACTCTTGCACTATTATTATCTTCTTATCATTCAGTCGTGCAAGTGAAAGGCAATAATGATGACATTTGATGAATTGACTATGGTAGAGAAAGGCGGTTATGAACTCAACTTGTTTTTGTTTTTGTAAATATGTTTAACCTAGTATCCCTTGATTCAACTCATTATGATCAAACATGTTTGCAATGACCATTAGAGATTATAGTTGTTCATGTCATGCTTAAGTAGCTAGGAGTGGATAATGATTTATCTTGGGTGTCAACATGCATTAAAATGGTTGTGATGCGGTATGATGATATGGTATCCTCCTCTGAATGTTTCAAGTGGCTTGACTTGGCACATGTTCACGCATGTAGTTGAATCAAAACCAACATAGCCTTCATGATATTTATGTTCATGGTGTCCATATCCTACTCATGCTAGTATTCAATGTTGATTATATGTAATGCATGTTCATGACCGTTTTTGCTCTCTAGTTGGCCGCTTCTCAATCTAATTGCTAGCCTTCGCCTGTACTAAGCGGGAATACTGCTTGTGCATCAAAATCCTTAAACCAAGTTATACCAGATGAGTCCACTATATCCACCTATATGCGGTATTACCCTGCCGTTCCAAGTAAATTTGCATGTGCCACCTCTTAAAGTTCAAATGAACATCTATTTTGTGTGCCTGGACAGTTCATGGAGCAATAGGGGGCGGTCAGTATCTTCCATACTAAGCGGGTTATTCTCATGATGAGTGTTTATTCACTTGTCCTTAAACGAGAGGGGCAGTAATAGGGATCCCCAGTCCCGAAATAAAAAATAAAAAAAATAAACAAAACTCCCACAGGAATGTTGTTGGTTTGGACGGTACCCGTGGAAGCGGCCAACCGTGGAGTGTGATTGTTGGTGGAGGGGGAGTAAACCTTTACTTTTACCGCTTGGGAACCGCCGCTAATTTGTTTAGCATGGAAGATATAGATAACTCTTGGTCATGACGTTGACAGGAAGGGTGTACCTCCCAAAATTATATCTATTCTGTTTTAAACTTTGAGCTCTGGCACCGCTGCAAATCCATGCTTCCCTCTGCGAAGGGACTATCTATTTACTTTTATGTTGAGTCATCACCTTCTCAAATAAGCGCCAGACCTGAGAGCACTATTGTCATCCTCATGCATTGTGTATAGTTGATGTTGGGTGTAGCATGACTGGATCTTTTCTACCATGAATTACAATGTTTAGTCGCTGCTTGAACTTTGGAGGTGCTCTGCATTTATGTTTTCCGGCCTCAGAAAGGGCTAGCGAGATACCACTATTGTCATATTGTATCATGATTGTTTTGACAAAGTGTTGGCGCTTGAGATATCTTATTATTGCTCGCTAGTTGCTAATGTTATTGTTATGAGTTAATATAATTTCTAAGAGTTATTGTTGACATGGTTAGTCATAATCTTTGCTGAAAACCTGGGTGCTACTTAAGCATATATATGTAAACAAGAACAAAAGAGTTCATAAAAGTTTTTCTTTATCACTTTCAGTTTGTCAACTGAATTTCTTGAGGACAAGCAAAGGTTTAAGCTTGGGGGAGTTGATACATCTCCAACGTATCTACTTTTCCTCACCCTTTTGCCCTTGTTTTGGACTCTAATTTCCATGATTTGAATGGAACTAACCCGGACTGACGCTGTTTTCAGCAGAACTACCATGGTGTTGTTTTTGTGCAGAAATAAAAGTTCTCGAAATGGAACGAAACTTTTTGGAGAATTATTTTAGAATATATGTGAAATATTGGAGCCAAAATCCACTGAAGAGGGGGGCCAGGGTGGCCAGAACCCACCAGGGCGCCCCAGGCCCCCTGGGCGCGCCCTGCTGGGTTGTGCCCACCTCGTGGCCCCACTGACCCTAATTCCGCCACTATAAATTCCTATTTTTGGAGAAAAAAAACAGAGAGAAAGTTTCATCGCGTTTTACGATACGGAGCCGCCGCCACCTCCTGTTCTTCATCAGGAGGCCAGATCTGGAGCCCGTTTGGGGCTCCGGAGAGTGGAATCTTCGGTCTTCGTCATCACCAACCCTTCTCCATCGCCAATTCCATGATGCTCCCCACCGGGAGTCAGTAATTCCTTCGTAGGCTTGCCGGTCAGTGAGGAGTTGGATGAGATTCATCATGTAATCGAGTTAGTTTTGTTAGGGCTTGATCCCTAGTATCCACTATGTTCTGAGATTGAGGTTGCTATGACTTTGCTATGCCTAATGCTTGTCACTAGGGCCCGAGTGCCATGATTTCAGATCTGAACCATTTATGTTATCATCTCTATATCTATGTTCTTGATCCGATCTTGCCTAGTCATATGCACCTATTATTTGTTATGATCCGTCAACCCCATAGTGACAATATTTGGGATACGTCGCGGTGATGACCGTAGTTTGAGGATTTCATGTATTCACCATGTGTTAATGCTTTGTTCCGGTTCTCTATTAAAGGAGGCCTTAATATCCCTTAGTTTCCTTATGGATCCCGCTGCCACGGGAGGGTAGGACAAAAGATGTCATGCAAGTTCTTTTCCATAAGCTCGTATGACTATTTACGGAATACATGCCTACATTACATTGACGAACTGGAGCTAGTTCTGTGTCTCCCTAGGTTATGACTGTTACATGACGAATATCATCCAACGAGTTACAGATCCAGTGCCTACGAGCTTTCCCCTTATTATTCTTGCTAAGTTACTATTGCTGCTATTGTTGTTCCAACTACTACAAAACTATTGCTACCACTTTTACCGCTATGGTTACTGTTGCTACTGCTATCAAACTATCATATTACTGTGCTACTGATCACTTTGCTGCAGATATTTAATCTCCAGGTGTGGTTGAGTTGACAACTCAACTTTGGCTCCCCTTGTGTCGAATCTATAAATTTGGGTTGAATACTCTACCCTCCAAAACTATTGCAATCCCCTATACTTGTGGGTTATCAGGGTTCAATGTCCTGCATCAGGAATATTTGACCCGGCTGTCTGAGAGTCAGGATGCTGAGATGAGCTTGATAAGCATGCTCAAGCGCAAATATGAGGTATGAAATCCCCATCCCTTTTCCTTTATCATACATACTCTTGTAGCCCCCAAGGGCCGGCTCAGTAAGCTAAGTAGTGAGCTGGGTCTTGAAGAAATGACTTATTATTTGTGAGCACTGACCATTGCCCCCAAGGACCGGGTCGTTATGAAAATAACGAGCCGGTACTTTAAGACGCCTGAAATCATTGTAGTAAAGAAAATGCAAACTGTAGTCCCCAAGGGCTGGCTCATCTCTTTGAGATGGTCGGGTCTTCTCATAAAGGAAAAGAATGACTTGCATTAGCCTCAAAGTGCCATGTAAATGGTTGCAACTGCATCGGACTTAAAATGGAGAAAATTTTGTGTATTGTAGCCCCCAAGTGCCGGGTGGTCTGCCTATGACGGCTCGGGGTTTGTCGGGCATATAACCCCACGATACAACCTGCCCTACTAGGCCGGGTCAACATACCAACAGTCTTGTGACCCAGTTCAAGGTGGGTCGTGTCTTAAGTACAAAATAAGCATGGAGGCGGTTCGTCAAGTCGCCGGGCGGCCCAATACCGGAAGACGGCGGCTCAAGGCCCATGAAGCTAAGGTCGCCGGTTAAAGTTTCCTTAAGGTGCAAGATAAGTTAGAGATGTAGTAGATCACGGGTCATAATATGACCCGGACTCTGTTGTAAACCCTAGGGCTTGACCTGTATATAAAGGCAGGCCCCTAGGCCGAAATTCTCAAGTTACAATATCTCGATAGCTAGGTTAGCGATTCCGCACCCCTGTAATCGAGATCTATCCATCAAATACACACAAAGCAGGACGCAGGCTATTACCTCCATAGGAGGGGCCGAACCTAGGTAAACCCGACTCTCTCTCTCTCGTTTAACCCCTTCGAGTCGCCACCAAGCGGCGATGGCCTCACACCTAAGTCCTGTTACGAGGACATCTGCCGAGTTGACAAAACCAAGACAGTTGGCACCCACCATGGGGCCCTCACCCGGTGGAGTTGAGTTCTCAAAGGGAGCCCTTCTAGGGTTCGGGAGTTACGTGGTCGGTCGCATGACCAGGAGCCACCGCGGCAAGATCTACATCAACGACTCTGGCTGGGGCCCCGACGCCGACTCAATTGAATATGGTTACTGGGTCCCCTTCGGCAAGATCCAAGTCTTCATCGGCGAGATCGGCGCGACGGTGCCCGAGCCAGACATCTGCTCCAACATCGTCGAGTCGGCTCGGCGTACTCAATCCAGCTAGCATCAAACCGGCCGAGGTCACAACGTTGTTAGATCTTCTCAGCGGGTCGATCCTCCGAGCAAGCCGGCCGTAGAAAAAACAATTGTCATCAACCCAAACTCTAAACTTGGAGTCTCGCTCGGAGCGGAGACTTGCGAGGAATGTCGTGACCTCCCTCAGGAGGTCCCGGCTCATGTTGTGGTAAGCACGGCAGCGCAGCCGCTACTCACATTCGGAGCCCTCGACGATTCTCATGAGGAACGCAGCTAGTCAGGAACGGAGCTCCAACAGCATGGTAGCCAAGGAATTTTTTGGAAGAATCCGAGGCAGCTCAGTTGTGGTTAATACCACGTGTTCACCACCAATACCTGCAAGCGTGACAGCAAGGTCAAGAGCAGGGCTGTCAATATGGCTGAGCCAGCGGTCCGTAGGTACCTTAACTGGTCCGAACACGCGATCACCTGGAGCAGAGAAGATCATCCCCCCCCCCCCCCGGGTTGACAATCCGGGTGGTCTGGCTTTGGTGGTGGCACCGCAAGTTGGAGGATACACTCTGTCCAAGGTTCTCATGGATGGAGGCACCAGCATAAACATATTGTACTACGAGACGTTCCGTCGAATGAATCTGTCAGAGAGCATGTTGCTTCCCTCAATGATAGTTTTGCATGGGATCGTCCCTGGAAAGTCGGCTTATCCGATCGGGCGGATTAAGCTCGATGTGGCCTTCGGAGATGAGTCCAACTATAGGTGCGAGTCCTTGATGTTTGAAGTTGTCAAGATAAAAAGCCCTTATCATGCTCTCTTTGGGCGGCCGTCTTATGCTCGTTTTATGGCCCGCCCGTGCTACGTCTATCTCAAACTCAAGATGCCGGGACTTAAAGGGATCATAACCGTAGACGGAAACTGGAAGATAGCCCAGGAATGTAAGGAGGGAGACGCGGCCTATGCCGAGTCAGCCTGTGCGGCAGAGGAGTTGAAGTTCTACACTGCCAATGTTGACCCGGCTGACATGAGCCCGCTCAGGAAACCCAATACTGAGTTAGAACCCGAGCTCAAGTTCAAGCCAGCTGAGGATACTAAGCAGATCGACTTCACACCGGGCGACTCATCCAAACAGTTCACTATTGGGACCGGCTTGGATCCCAAATAGGAAAGCGCGCTCATCAAGTTCATCCGTGAGAATCGGGACATCTTTGCATGGCAGCCATCTGACATGCGTGGAGTTCCGAGAGAACTTGCTGAGCACAACTTTAACGTAGATCCCAAGATGAAGCCAGTGCGCCTGTACCTCCGTCATTTCAATGAGGAGAGACGCAAGGCCATTGGAGAAGAAGTGGCCTGGCTCCTAGCTGTCGGGTTCATTGTGGAAGTTTTTCACCTTGAGAGGTTGGCTTACCTGGTACTGGTTTTGAAGAGGAACGGCACTTGGCGCATGTGTGTCGACTACACAGATCTCAACAAAGCTTGTCCTGAGGATCCTTTTGCCCTTCCGCATATTGATCAGATCATTGATTCTACGGCAGGTTGTGAGCGTTTCTACTTTTTGGACTCATACGTGATACGTCTCCAACGTATCTATAATTTTTGCTTATTCCATGCTGTTATATTATAATTCTTGGATGTTTTACAATCATTTTATTACAACTTTATATCATTTTTTGGGACTAACCTATTGACATAGTGCCAAAGTGCCAGTTGCTGTTTTTGCTTGTTTTTTACTTCGTAGGAAATCAATACCAAACAGAGATGAAACGCTGCGGGGATTTTTGTGGATTTTTTACGGACCAGAAGAAACCAAATGGCCCAAAGAACACCAGAAGAGGAGGCCCAGGGTGGCCAGCACCCACATGGGCACGCCAGAGGCCCCCTGGCACGGCCTGGTGGGTGCTAGGCATCTCGGGCACCCCCTCAACCGACTATCGTGCCTATAAATTCTCTGGAAATCCAAAAACCCTAGAAGAGTCGACGAAACACAATTCCAGCCGCCGCAAGTTCCAGAACCGCGAGATCCAATCTAAACACCATCACAGAGGGGTTCATCTTCCTCAAAGGTGCCTCTCCGATGATGCGTGAGTAGTCCACCATAGACCTACGGGTCCGTAGGCTGTAGCTAGATGGCTTCTTCTCTCTCTCTCTTATGATTCTCAATACAATGGTCTCTTGGAGATCTATTTGATGTAAACTTTTGCGGTGTGTTTGTTGGGATCCAATGAATTTTGAGTTCATGATCAGTTTCTATCTATGAATATTATTTGAGTCTTCTTTGATCTCTTATATGCATGATTACTTATAGCCTTGTATTTCTTCTTCAAATCTTTGGTTTAGTTAGGCCAACTAGATCGATTTTTCTTGCCATGGGAAGAGATGCTTTGTGATGGGTTCGATCTTGCGGTGTTCTTTCCCAGTGACAGAAGGGGCAGCAAGACACACATGTATCATTGCTATTAAGGACTAGTAAAACGCCCGTGCGTTGCCACGAGCCTTTAGTTTTTTTTCGATATTGTTGTATAGAACACTACAAAATTTTGGCCCATACCAACTACATCGTCTTAGGACCCTTGTTAATGGATTTATTTTATTGAATATGGACATAATCCATCTCCATCTCTCTATAGTATGCAAAAATAAACATATATAGAAATACACCTTTTGTATTATTGTGTGGAACATATATACAGAAGAAGAATAATTATTTATATGCATCTCTTCTGACTGTGTAAAACTTTGATCCATCATAGTTGCTTCAATAACTTTGTCAATTGACATTTTCAAAGCATAATCAAAGTCTTCGGTTTTTATCTCTTATTTACAAAAGTAAACATATATTTAAATAACAATAATAATAAAAGCTCGTAGACCAACAATGAGAACAAGCATGTTAGAGAGATCCATTTGGGTGGAGAATATTGAAGATTATATTTTTTTCTCAACCAAAAAAACTTATTTGAAATCACATGCCAACATGTGGAAAATGACATAGTATACATACCAGCAATGAGAACAAGTATGTTAGAGAGATATATTGGCTGGAGAGACGAGGAACAATGAGGAATTTGTTATGCTAGGCGGAAGATCAGCGAGTCACTGCCTTCGTCGGTGCCAGTCATCCCTCTAAACCTGCCATCATCTTTGCTGCCCGTGACCTTCCGCCTAGCCGCAGTCTAATCTAATAATCTGATGTCTCTCCTCCGCCGGTGATGACCCATTGTTGCTATTGTTGTTCTTCTTCTTCCTCCCGCTACTGTTGTTTTCTTCATCCACTATATCAAACCGCCCACCTCACTAAGCATAACCCACAGTTGATGTTGCCCCTTGCTCAAGTCACCATCATCGATACCTGCCAACGCCACCCACAGTTGACGAATGTTGATGCATACCACCTTGCCACCCTCCTATCTAAGTCACCGCCTCCATCGTCAGTTGCAATCTGCCATCCCTGCAGACAATTGCACCATCATCATTACCTGCGACCTCCCTCACCCCTCATTCAAATCCGTCCATGCGTCATCGATGAAATGGCAAACCACATAATTTTTACCTTGGCAAGGTTGTGACACCCCCATTCTCGCCCGTACGCTAATCATACACACAATGCGTACGACCAAGATTAGGGACTCACTGATTGATATCACAACACAACAAAAGACACAAATAAAGTCATACAGCTTTATATTACAAGCCAGGGGCCTCGAGGGCTCGAATACAAAGCTCGACATAACACGAGTCAGCGGAAGCAAATATATCTGAGTACAGACATAAGTTAGACAAGTTTTGCCTTAAGAAGGCTAGCACAAACATAAGCAGCGGATCGAAAGAGGCGAGGCCTCCTACCTGGGAACCTCCTAACTACTCCTGAGCGTCGGGGGCGGTCTCCACGTAGTAGTAGGCTCCAGCGGTGGTGTAGTAGTCGTCTCCGGCGTACTCCATCTCCTGGGCTCCATCGTCTGAACGCGGCAACGTATCGAGGGGGAAAGGGAAAGCAAAGCAGCGGTGAGTACTCATCCAAAGTACTCGCAAGACTGACATCAGAACTATGCTAAATATGCATCATTATCAAGGGGAGGGGTTATATCTGGGCTGACTGCAGAAAGCAAGAATAGGGAGAAGGCCTAGTCCTATCGAAGACTAGCATCTTCAGCATCTTGCAGCATTAGAAGAGAGTAGACCTGTAACTCATATATAGTCATATTGATGTTGCAATTTTAATAAGTAACCACGCCCAGAGATCCTTCCTCGACTCCCTGCGAGGAAGCAATCCCGGAGCCACAATTCATTTTAAATTTAAAGTCACAATTATAGTTGTATAAGGTCAAGGCAAAACTCCAAGTCGTCCTGTTACCGTGGACACGGCTATTCAAATAGATTATTCATCCCTGCAGGGGTGCACCGCATTTCCAGCATGCCTGATCACCTCCGGCTGGACACACTTTCCTGGGTCATGCCCGGCCTTGGGATAGCAGCACGTCGTCGCCCCACCTAGGCTCAACGAAGAGGCCAGCCCGCCGGTCTAAATCCTAAGCGCGCAGGTTCGTGGGCCCACTTGCCCTTGCGCTCCTGCAAAATGCGTGGGCGGCCAGAAGCAGACCTAGTAAACTCTAGTCCAAGAGCTGCACCCTCCAGTCCAATCCGTCGCGCGCCGCTCCATTGCTTACGTCCGAAGAGCTTCGGCTGATACAACGACGCTGAGTGGCCATAACTTTCCCACGCGATGGTTTGGTGCGTAAAAAGGCTAACGACCCAACTCAGATCAAATACCCAACCCATTAGCATTTTATTAATGCGGGGAAAGCGCGACCTATAAAGTGCGGTCCGTCGTCCCGTCTCGAGGATGTGTGGCAAAGGCTTATCTCGCCAGTCCACGCCTCATCATCATTAAACCGTGGGTACCCCTCAGGGTCGACCCATCACCAACATGTTTCAGTAACCCGGTCATAGTAACTATGTGTATAAAACATCGAGACGGAACCTGAGGAATCACCCTCAAGGGG
Organism: Elymus sibiricus; assembly: GCA_039707655.1. Classification (NCBI taxonomy): domain Eukaryota; kingdom Viridiplantae; phylum Streptophyta; class Magnoliopsida; order Poales; family Poaceae; genus Elymus; species Elymus sibiricus. The sequence goes on from CM077665.1 coordinate 279,999,048, forward strand.
CCCCGCTCAACGAAACCGTTAAGGTGGACTTAGAGGAATCACCCTCGAGGGTCCCACACTTGAGGGGTTGCACGACAGAGTCATCGTCGGGAGTGGTGAAGGAGGAATCACCCTCGATAACCACGACCGACTAGCTACACTACAGAGCTAGCATCATGAGTACTTCACAAGGTGTCACCCTCGGTACTCGATAGTAGCGCTGCAGAGTCGTACAACTAAGGGGAGTGCGGTGATGTGAGGGGCCTGTCTTGTCGGTCGGTTGACCGACTCTTCGAGTCTTCGGGTCGTCGATGAAGAAGCGGGGGCAACTGGGACTAAGGGGTCACTGGGGATTCACTGATCAACCTATACTAAACAGTTGATATTGTTGCAGGTATGGTATCAGTTTATCAAAAACAGGCTATGCATCAGAATAGGAGCTAACTAATACAGTAGCAAAAATCTAATGCAAGAATAAGAGGGAAAGGAATAGGCGATATCGGAATGCTGAAGGGGGTTTTGCTTGCCTTGCTGCTCTGCGGCAAAGGGCTGTTCGTCGGTGGTGTAGTCGTACCCGGCGGCACCGTCAGTCTCGGAGTCTACCGGAGAGAAGAGGGGGGAAGAAACAATAAATATAAAGCAGACAAATGCATCACGATGCATGACATGGCAATATGCAAAGCTAGGTACGCACTAACGCAGTACTACGCGTTGCAGACGAAGCGGGAGAATATCTGACGATATTTCCCGGGTCTTTGGATTTATCGGTCAGACGATCCGGAGGGGAAAAGTTCCATGTTCATCATGATAGGAGCATGTGGCAGAAGAATGGATGGCATATTTGGATTCGTGGGATTTTTCTGATCAACTTTCATGTATAAAACTTTTTCATCTGAGCTACGGATTATTTTCTATGATTTTTCAAAATTTTAATCATTTTCTAGAATTATTCCTATTTATTAAACTCAACATTATCCAGAACAGTACAGGTGACGTCAGCATGACATAAGTATTGCATCAGCAGTCGACAGTGGGGCTGACCAGGTCAAACCTGACTAGTGGGTCCCAAATGTCATAGACTCAGGGTTAATTCATTTTAATTTAAACTAACAGAGACTAATTAGCAAGTGGGGCCCATCTGTCAGTGAGGGATTAGTGCTAATTAATTATTTTCAATTAACCTAATTACTAATTAGTTAGCTGACAGGGGTGGCCCACTTGTCATAGACATAGGGGCTTGGGGCCCCACATGTCAGTGACTGGGCTATGCCCACTCAGCTAGTTGACCAAGTCAACTGGTCAATTGGGTCGGCCTGGCCCACTGGCCAGTGACCCTGGGGGTGGCCCCGACCGGGCCACGTCGGCGGCGGCGCCGTCCGGCCGCCGGAGAAGCTCCGGCGAGCTCCCGAAATGTTGGCGCGGCTCGGGTTTCGTCTACGGGGCACCAAATCGAGCGCGGACGGTGGCGTTTGAAAGCTAAGGCTGCGCCGCGTCGAATGGCGGTGGTGAGAGGAGCTGCGGTGACCGGAATCAACGTCGGCGACGACGGCAGGCGGCGGCGGCTACGGGAGCACAACGGAAACGGCGCTACGGTGGTCAAAACGGGCGGGGCAAGCACGGGATGGACTCTACGCGACGCGGCGAAGCAGATGGGCACACGCCCATGACCATTTGGCACCGGAGACTCGCCGGCGACGAGCTCAGGCGGCGGTGTGTTTGGGCGCACGTCGCATGCGGCGTTAGGAGGCTCGGAAGAGAGCGTGCGCGTGTGCGTTGCGTTCCTGGAGGCACCAGGAGCACGGTGATGCGCTCAGGCGAGCGTGACAGCGGCGATAGCAACGGTCACAAGCTTGCCGGCGGCAACCGGAGCTTGGGTGCGGTGGGGATCTAGCTACGGCGGCCTAATCGCACGGGGAAGAGAGAGAGAGAGGGAGACGGAGCTCACTGGGCTCCTGTAGGTGTGCTCAAGTGGGCTCGGGGGAGGCGCGGTGGTGCGAATCGACGGCGGCGAGCTTCGGGCGCCCGAGGAGTGAGGAGCTCGTGGCCGTCGTTGCAGGGGCTCCGGGGCTCGGGCTCGTGGTCGAGGAGGACGGGGAGGTCGCGGCGGAGCTCGTGGACGCGTTGGCAGGACGCGGGAGGTCGTGTGGCCGCGCTAGCCGGCGGCCATGGCGACGGTGCGGCGGATCTGGAGGAGGGAGAGAGGGATGAGAGCAAGCGGGGTGAGGGGGGGAATGGCGAGGGCGTCCAGGGGGAGTGGTTGGCCTCGGCCAGTGGTTGGCCTCAGCCTTATCCTCCCCGAGGCCCTGTGGCGGCAGGTGGCGAGCAGCGGCGGCGAGGCCGCGCTCTGGCCATGGCGAAGGCGACAGCGGGGCGGGAGCAGGTAGGAGGAGGCCCGGGTGGGCTGGGCCGCACTGTGCCTACGGCCCAGAGGCCAGGTAAGTGGGCTTTTGCCCTTTTTCTTTTATTTCTTTTCTGTTTTCTTTTTAAATCTTTCTGTTTTAATTATGTTAGGCCATATTTCTTCACAGCAAAAATAAGTAACATGGCCCAACAAATATCCTGCAATATTTCTCATGGCCACAAAAGGTTTGGGGATTTTTGGAATTTGTTTGCATTTTTCCCTTAATCAAAAAGCACTTTAAATTGATTTAAGTTGCTGTTATTGAAGGTGGGGGCCACATCATAAACTTGGTGATGTTGTTTTCCTCAACAACATTAGTCTTGGATTATTCCACAAGTATGCAGCATTTTTCCTTTACTATTTGAGGATTTATTTTATCACAATAAAATTCTAGAGCATTTAGAAGTGGAATTTTGAAATGAGTCATGAAATTCATATTGATCATGCACTGTTTAGCAAAAATGACTAGGCACTGATCATGGTCATCACTGTGCTTAATTACAATGATCACTGTAGCTTAAACCCAGGGTGTCACAATTCTCCCCTACTAAAAGAGAATTCTCATCCCGAGAATTAAGAAGAAGAAGGAAAGAGCCCGGGGTATTCTGCACGAAGATGATCTTCGCGTTCCCAGGTGGCTTCATCTTCAGAATGATTTGCCCACTGCACTTTGAAGAACTTGGTAACCTTCTGACGAGTCCGACGTTCAGTTTCATCAAGAATGCGGACTGGTTGCTCTTTGTAAGAAAGGTCTTGTTGCAGCTCAAGCATATCATGATCCACTGCACGGATAGGATCCTTGAAGCAGTGACGAAGCTGTGACACATGGAACACATCGTGAACCTGAGAAAGGTTTGGCGGTAGTTCCAATTGATATGCCACTTTACCACGCCTTTCGAGAACAGTGAAGGGACCAATATAACGAGGAGCCAGCTTGCCCTTGATCCCAAAATGGTGTGTTCCTCTCATTGGCGTGACTCGAAGATAAGCCTTTTCGCCAGGTTGATAGACCATATCTTTGTGATGACGGTCATACTGACTCTTCTGACGAGACTGAGCAGCCTTCAGATTTGCATGAATAATGCGGACTTGATCTTCGGCATGTTGGATAATATCCGGACCGATAAGTGTACGGTCCCCAGTTTCTGACCAATTCAGAGGAGTCCGACACTTACGTCCATACAACACTTCAAAAGGAGCAATCTTCAGACTAGCTTGATAGCTATTGTTGTAGGAGAACTCAGCATACGAGAGAGATTCCTCCCATTTCTTGCCGAAAGAAATGACACAAGCTCGAAGCATGTCTTCGAGAATGTGGTTGACTCGTTCAACTTGTCCCTGGGATTGAGGGTGAAAAGCGGTGCTGAAGGACAAACGAGTCCCCATAGCTTCCTGGAATCTTGTCCAGAATCTTGAAGTGAATAAACTACCACGGTCTGATCTAATCACCAAAGGAATACCGTGGAGTGAAACAACTCTGGACATGTATAGATCTGCCAGCTGACTAGCAGTAATAGTTTCCTTGATAGCCAGAAAATGTGCAACTTTGGACAACCGGTCAATGACGACAAGAATAGCATCATTACCTTTCTGCGATCTGGGAAAACCAGTAATGAAGTCCATTTCAACATGATCCCATTTCCATTCAGGAATAGAAATAGGTTGTAGAGTTCCAGCAGACCTTTGATGTTCTGCTTTGATCCGACGGCAAATGTCACATTCTGAAACATAGAGTGCAATGTCTTGCTTCATGTTAGACCACCAGAATCTTTGCCAAATGTCTTGGTACATCTTGGTACTACCAGGATGAATAGACAACGGAGTGTCATGTGCTTCTTTCATGACCTCCTTAGTCAAATCATTGTTTTTCTCCTTACACGGTACCACTAGGCGGTCTTTGAAGTACAAAGCGCCATCCTCAGCAATGGTGAAGGGTGAGGGCTTTCCTTCTACGAGATCGCGTTTAATCCTCTCGACTTCACTGTCACACTTCTGGATCCACTTGATGACGTCCACAAGATCTGGTTTAGCAACCAGGGTATTGAGAGAACCCTGGGAAACAACATGGAGGTTCATTTTGTAGGACCCTTTAGGAGGGGGAGCGAGATAACCCTGAGGAACAATATGGAGGTTCAGCTTGCGAAATTCTTCTTGAAGATGGGGATGAACCTTATGAACCTGAAGGTGATTGCAATACGACTTGCGGCTCAAAGCATCAGCCATTACATTAGCCTTGCCTGGGGTATAAGAAATACCCACATTGTAATCTGCTATTCGTTCCATCCATTGTTGTTGACAGAGATTCAGATCTGGCTGAGTAAACAAGTACTTCAGACTTTGAAGATCGGTGTAGATCTTGCAACGATTTCCAACAAGGTATTGCCGCCACTCTTTTAGTGCATGAATTACCGCGGCAAGTTCAAGGTCACAAAATGGGTAGTTCTCTTCATGAGGACGCAATTGACGAGATGCATAAGAAACCACTCTGCATACTTGCATTAGGACACAACCTATTCCCTGACGCGAAGCGTCACAATAAATGACGAAGTCCTTACGAGTATCCGGAGGAGCTAGCACAGGAGCAGACGTCAGCTTGTCCTTAAGTGCCTGAAAGCTCTCCTGACATTTTTCTGTCCACTCATATTTAACACCTTTGTGAAGCAAATTGGTTAAGGGCTTTGCAATCTTGGAGAAGTTCTCGATGAATCGACGGCAATAGCTGGCGAGACTGAGAAAACTTCTGACTTGCTTGACATTCTTCGGGGGAGTCCAGTCAAGAATAGCCTGAACTCGTTCAGGGTTGACCGCAATACCATCCTTGGAAATCACAATACCAAGGTAGGTTACTTCGTCCATCCAGAACTCACACTTCGAATACTTTGCATAAAGTTGATGTTCTCGAAGCCTCTCAAGTATAAGACAAAGATGTTCAGCATGCTCTTCTTTATTCTTGGAGAAAACCAGAATATCATCTAGATAAACCACGACGAATTTATCGAGGTAATCCATGAATATATAGTTCATTAGGCAAGAGAAAGTTGCTGGGGCATTGGTTAAGCCGAAGGACATGACGGTGTACTCGTATGAACCATAGCAAGTAACAAATGCAGTCTTGGGAATATCCTCTTCACGAACTCGGATTTGATGGTAACCCAACCTCAAGTCGAGTTTAGAAAATACTGATGACCCAGCAAGTTGATCATACAGATCGTTGATCCGAGGAAGCGGGTATTTGTTTTGAATCGTTGCTTGGTTGATGGGACGGTAATCTTGGACCAATCGGTTCGTACCATCTTTCTTCTTGACAAAGAGAGAAGGCACTCCCCAAGCAGAGGAACTTGGACGAATGAAACCCAGGCGAAGCGAATTGTCAATTTCTCACTTAAGTTCTAGGAGTTCATGTGGTGGCATCTTATACGGACGCTTGGCTATAGTAGTGGTACCAGGTACCAAGTCGATGACAAACTCGACAGCTCTAGCAGGGGGGATCCCTGGGAGTTCTTCCAGAAAAACATCTTGGAAATCCCGGACAACTGGAATGTTTTCAATCCCTTCAAGAGGTGACTCATTTAATGCATTCATGGCATATAGCCGGGCTTCAGCATTCCAAACAAGATGAGCATGATAGCTTACAATCTCATTCGAAGGATGTAGGAGGTGGACGGTTTTGGTGTCACAAACAATTGAAGCGGTATGTGCCTTCAACCAATCCATTCCGAGAATGAGATCGATATTGGAAGACTTCAACATTATGGGGGAGGCATGGAATTCCAACCCTTCAATTTCAATGGTGACATTGGGACTATTAATGGAGGTCCGACATTGGCCCGCGGGAGTGTTTACCACTATTGGGACGTTCATCTCTTCGCACTTAATGTCATGCATGCATGCAAAATCTTCAGACATAAAGGAATGCGATGCTCCTGTATCAAACAATATAGAAGCTGGTACTGAGTTGACGAGAAGAGTACCCATCACAGTATCAGGCTGGTCTTGAACTTGATTCAGATCAATATTGTTAGCTTGAACACGACCAGTGTTAGGCCTGGCATTGTTGTTGCGGGGCTGGTTGGAAGGCAGTGCAAGTTGATTCTGATTCTGCCTGCATTCTCTAGCACGGTGTCCTGGACGACCACACTTGAAGCACAGCACATCCTCAGGACAAGAAGGGGGAACAGGAGCTCGTGGTGGCGGAGCTGGAAGCCTCGGCTGCCTAGGTGGGGGTGGAGGCAGACGAGGTGCAGCATAGGACGGCCTCGGAGCAGGAGGCGGTGCATGGTACATGTTGTGGGGGATCCAGATCTTACGCTTCTGAGCAGATGGACCGAAGATGAGCCCATGTCACGGTTGCGCTTGCTGCTGTCCTTGTAGTCCTGCAGACCCGTCTCCACTATAATAGACTTGTTCACCAAGGTGGCAAAGTTACAAAAGTCTTGAGCAAGGAGTGCCAGCTTGATATCAGGGTGGAGGCCTTCACGGAACTTCTCCTGCCTACGAGCATCAGTTGCAACGTCTTCTTTAGCATAGCGAGACAAGTCCAGAAATTCCCGCTGATAAGCATCCACAGTCTTGTTGCCATGGACTAGATTGCGGAACTCACGCTTCTTCTTGTCCATCATTCCCTGAGGAATGTGACGAGCACGGAATGCAGCTTGGAACTCTGGCCAGGTGATGATTGTTCCAACAGGCTGAGAGCGCCTGTGGCTGTCCCACCATTGAGCAGCGGGGCCCCTCAGAAAGTACGAGGCAAAGGTGACATAGCTAGCCACGGAAATGCAGATGACACTGGTTGTGAAACCCGGTGGCAGGGTCCTGCATCCCGTGCACACTCCGATGCAGAACCTACATACTAAGCGGGAGCGCAGGTCCACATGCCGGAGTACGACCTCCAACCTCAGGCCATCCAAGACCTGGGGGAAACTCAGTCCGAGGCGGGTAAAGGATGTGCTCCGGATGTATCCTTGCACGAACTGCCGGCAACAAGTGCTCCATAGCCTGATACAGACGAGCACGGGTGGCGTACAGCTCGACGTTAAGAGCCGTGACAGTGCGATCCATAGCCTTAGTGTACTGAACCAGAACCTATGGGTCGTAACGATGACTCACGTAGGGGGCGCAGATAGCAGTGTAGGATCGGTCGGTACGCTGCCGTGCAAAAGGGGTCAAGACCTCAGCGTCGGCTGCCGTATCAACTCCAGCAGGGACATACGGGATGTATCTGTATTCCGTCTCCTCCAAACAAGGGTTCGTTGCACGGAGACGAACAATAGCAGCATAGGCAGCATCCTATACTACCATCTCAACATTCACTCCAACGCCACGGAAGGTGTGCAACTCAGTGATGGAGTGGTCCTGTCGATCCCAGATAACCATCACAGCCTCATACTGTTCCTGGTTGAACTCGCGGTAGTCCTCGTAAACAGTGTACTCGGGGTACCAGCGATATCCCAGTTTCTTCAAGAGGTCGACCAGAATGGCCAGAAACCTAGTCGTATCGTGCGCGTAGGTCAGACGAACGATCTGCCTACCGGGACGCATCTGTAACAAGGAGATTCAAGATGTCAAATGACAGTGCGTGCATCATAACTTCAAAGAAGACAATTTTCGACGAAACAATTCTCCGGTGGATGTGATCACGAGAACCTAATGTTAGATTTAGCAAAATCTTTAACCCGAAAGAGAAGAGAGATTAGAACCCAGAGTATAGACGAGGAATAAAAGATCGTAATACCACCCGATTGAGATGTGGGCCCGTAAGCCACACAACTTATGTTAGCAAAAGTTTTTAAATGACTAGACTCAACTTCGGCAAGGAGTTGGAAAGGGGGCTACCTACAGGCAGTCGGCTCTGATACCAACTTGTGACGCCCCCATTCTCATCCGTACGCTAATCATACACACAATGCGTACGACCAAGATTAGGGACTCACTGATTGATATCACAACACAACAAAAGACACAAATAAAGTCATACAGCTTTATATTACAAGCCAGGGGCCTCGAGGGCTCGAATACAAAGCTCGACATAACACGAGTCAGCGGAAGCAAATATATCTGAATACAGACATAAGTTAGACAAGTTTTGCCTTAAGAAGGCTAGCACAAACATAAGCAGCGGATCGAAAGAGGCAAGGCCTCCTGCCTGGGAACCTCCTAACTACTCCTGAACGTCGGTGGTAGTCTCCACGTAGTAGTAGGCTCCGGCGGTGGTGTAGTAGTCGTCTCCGGCGTACTCCATCTCCTGGGCTCCATCGTCTTAACGCGGCAACGTATCGAGGGGGAAAGGGAAAGCAAAGCAGCGGTGAGTACTCATCCAAAGTACTCGCAAGACTGACATCAGAACTATGCTAAATATGCATCATTATCAAGGGGAGGGGTTATATCTGGGCTGACTGCAGAAAGCAAGAATAGGGAGAAGGCCTAGTCCTATCGAAGACTAGCATCTTCAGCATCTTGCAGCATTAGAAGAGAGTAGACCTGTAACTCATATATAGTCATATTGATGTAGCAATTTTAATAAGTAACCACGCCCAGAGATCCTTCCTCGACTCCCTGCGAGGAAGCAATCCCGGAGCCATAATTCATTTTAAATTTAAAGTCACAATTATAGTTGTATAAGGTCAAGGCAAAACTCCAAGTCGTCCTGTTACCGTGGACACGGCTATTCGAATAGATTATTCATCCCTGCAGGGGTGCACCGCATTTCCAACATGCCTGATCACCTCCGGCCGGACACACTTTCCTCGGCCCACTTGCCCTTGCGCTCCTGCACGATACGTGGGCGGCCGGAAGCAGACCTAGTACACTCCAGTCCAAGAGCTGCACCGTCCAGTCCAATCCGTTGCGCGCCGCTCCATTGCTGACGTCCGAAGAGCTTCGGCTGATACAACGACGCTGAGTGCCCATAACTTTCCCACGCGATGGTTTGGTACGTAAAAAGGCCAATGACTCAACTCAGATCAAATACCCAACCCATTAGCATTTTATTAATGCGGGGAAAGCGCGACCCATAAAGTGCGGTTCGTCGCCCCGTCTCGAGCATGTGGCAAAGGCCTCTCTCGCCAGTCCACGCCTCATCGGCATCAAACCGTGGGTATCCCTCAGGGTCGACCCATCACCAACATGTTTCAGTAACCCGGTCATAGTAACTGTGTGTATAAAACATCGAGACGGAACCTGAGGAATCACCCTCAAGGGGCCCCGCTCAACGAAACCGTCAAGGTGGACTTAGGGGAATCACCCTCGAGGGTCCCACACTTGAGGGGTTGCACGACAGAGTCATCGTCGGGAGTGGTGGAGGAATCACCCTCGATAACCACGACCGACTAGCTACACTATAGAGCTAGCATCATGAGTTCTTCACGAGGTGTCACCCTCGGTACTCGATAGTAGCGCTGCAGAGTCGTACAACTAAGGGGAGTGCGGTGATGTGAGGGGCCTGGCTTGTCGGTCGGTTGACCGAGTCTTCGAGTCTTCGGGTCGTCGGGTCGTCGATGAAGAAGCGGGGGCAACTTGGACTAAGGGGTCACTCGGGATTCACTGATCAACCTATACTAAACAGTTGATATTGTTGCAGGTATGGTATCAGTTTATCAAAAACAGGCTATGCATCAGAATAGGAGCTAACTAATACAGTAGCAAAAATCTAATGCAAGAATAAGAGGGAAAGGAATAGGCGATATCGGAATGCTCAAGGGGTTTTTGCTTGCCTTGCTGCTCTGCGGCAAAGGGCTGTTCGTCGGTGGTGTAGTCGTACCCGGCAACACCGACAGTCTCGGAGTCTACCAGAGAGAAGAGGGGGGAAGAAACAATAAATATAAAGCCGACAAATGCATCACGATGCATGACATGGCAATATGCAAAGCTAGGTATGCACTAACGCAGTACTACGCGTTGCAGACGAAGCGGGAGAATATCTGACGATATTTCCCGGGTCTTTGGATTTATCGGTCAGACGATCCGGAGGGGAAAAGTTCCATGTTCATCATGATAGGAGCATGTGGCAGATGAATGGAGGGCATATTTAGATTCGTGGGATTTTTGTGATCAACTTTCATGTATAAAACTTTTTCATCTGAGCTACGGATTATTTTCTATGATTTTTCAAAGTTTTAATCATTTTCTGGAATTATTCCTATTTATTAAACTCAACATTATCCAGAACAGTACAGGTGACGTCAGCATGACATAAGTATTGCATCAGCAGTCGACAGTGGGGCTGACCAGGTCAAACCTGACCAGTGGGTCCCACATGTCATAGACTCAGGGTTAATTCATTTTAATTGAAACTAACAGAGACTAATTAGCAAGTGGGGCCCATCTGTCAGTGAGGGATTAGGGCTAATTAATTATTTTCAATTAACCTAATTACTAATTAGTTAGCTGACAGGGGTGGCCCACCTGTCATAGACACAGGAGCTTGGGGCCCCACATGTCAGTGATTGGGCTGTGCCCACTCAGCCAGTTGACCAAGTCAACTAGTCAACTGGGTCGGCCTGGCCCACTGGCCAGTGACCCTAGGGGTGGCCCCGACCGGGCCACGTCGGCGGCGGCGCCGTCCGGCCGCCGGAGAAGCTCCGGCGAGCTCCCGAAACGGTGGCGCGGCTCGGGTTTCGTCTACGGGGCACCAAATCGAGCGCGGCCGGTGGCGTTTGAAAGCTAAGGCTGCGCCGCGTCGAATGGCGGTGGTGAGAGGAGCTGCGGTGACCGGAATCGACGTCGGCGACGACGGCAGGCGGCGGCGGCTACGGGAGCACAACGGAAACGGCGCTACGGTGGTCAAAACGGGCGGGGCAAGCGCGGGATGGACTCTACGCGACGCGGCGAAGCAGATGGGCACACGCCCGTGACCATTTGGTCACCGGAGACTCGCCGGCGATGAGCTCAGGCGGCGGTGTGTTTGGGCGCACGTCGCATGCGGCGTTAGGAGGCTCGGAAGAGAGCGTGCGCATGTGCGTTGCGTTCCTGGAGGCACCAGGAGCACGGTGATGCGCTCAGGCGAGCGTGACGGCGGCGGTAGCGACGGTCACGAGCTTGCCGGCGGCAACCGGAGCTCGGGTGCGGTGGGGATTTAGCTACGGTGTCCTAATCGCACGGGGAAGAGAGAGAGAGAGGGAGACGGAGCTCACTGGGCGTCTGCAGGTGTGCTCAAGTGGGCTCGGGGGAGGCGCGGTGGTGCGAATCGACGGCGGCGAGCTTCGGGCGCCCGAGGAGTGAGGAGCTCGTGGCCGTCGTTGCAGGGGCTCCGGGGCTCGGGCTCGTGGTCGAGGAGGATGGGGAGGTCGCGGCGGAGCTTGTGGACGCGTTGGCAGGACGCGGGAGGTCGTGTGGCCGCGCTAGCCGGCGGCCATGGCGACGGTGCGGCGGATCTGGAGGAGGGAGACAGGGAGGAGAGCAAGCGGGGTGAGGGGGGGAATGGCGAGGGCGTCCAGGGGGAGTGGTTGGCCTCGGGCTTATCCTCCCCGAGGCCATGTGGCGGCAGGTGGCGAGCAGCGGCGGCGAGGCCGCGCTCCGGCCATGGCGAAGGCGACAGCGGGGCGGGAGAAGGTAGGAGGAGGCCCCGGTGGGCTGGGCCGCACTGTGCCTACGGCCCAGAGGCCAGGTAAGTGGGCTTTTGCCCTTTTTCTTTTATTTCTTTTCTGTTTTCTTTTTAAATCTTTCTGTTTTAATTATGTTAGGCCATATTTCTTCACAGCAAAAATAAGTAACATGGCCCAACAAATATCCTGCAATATTTCTCATGGCCACAAAACGTTTGGGGATTTTTGGAATTTGTTTGCATTTTTCCCTTAATCAAAAAGCACTTTAAATTGATTTAAGTTGCTGTTATTGAAGGTGGGGGCCACATCATAAACTTGGTGATGTTGTTTTCCTCAACAACATTAGTCTTGGATTATTCCACAAGTATGCAACATTTTTCCTTTACTGTTTGAGGATTTATTTTATCACAATAAAATTCTAGAGCATTTAGAAGTGGAATTTTGAAATGAGACATGAAATTCATATTGATCATGCACTGTTTAGCAAAAATGACTAGGCACTGATCATGGTCATCACTGTGCTTAATTACAATGATCACTGTAGCTTAAACCCAGGGTGTCACAAAGGTCCTCATGAGCGGTTGTGGGGAATGTTGCAGCCTACCGTATCGGGCGTGAGGATGCATGTGTGTTGCTACATAAAAAAATACAAATAAATGTCCGTTGCTACACAAAAAAAATACAAAAAAATGTTGTCATCAAGAGGAAAGCATGTTCAAAACTCATCTTTCGTGGTCAAGCTAGAGAAGATATCAAGATGATATTGAACGAACATGATTGAGAAAAGGGTCTTCAACAGACAGAGACAAGAGTAGCTAAAAATGAAGATTCGAATAAAAATTCCTTTTTGGAATAGTGCTGGATTAATTTAATTTAAGTGGAAGTGCAGATCATCCAACACACTTGGTCATGGCAAAGTAATTGTAAATACGTCTCTACAAAAATATCAAAGTACCAGCAACACATGCTTAACCAAAGTGTAAATTTGACCTTAAGCAAAGAATCGAGAAGTCTTAGTTCGAAACTGAAGTTGATGACCACAAGTTACGCTATGCACCCACGCCGCATACATTCATGCTTTGCACCTGTACTTTTTGTGATCTGTACCCACCGGTTATGTTCTTTGAAGAATTAATTGGCCGCCTGCATTATGATTAACTTTGTTTCCAATCATAATTTCTACACAATAGAGTTAGTTTGAAAGGAAAAAGAAAAAAAGGTAAGTTTCATGGATTAGCTCACTGGCCAAACAAGCTAAGCAACAAATCTGCCGAAGCAATATGTGGCTCACTGGCCAAAGAAGCTAAGCAACTCATCATTGTAGGTTTCACTCTTGTTTGCAAACTCCGCAGACTATAGACATTATAGTTACATGCATATAGTAAAAGATCATGGTGAAGTATAACACGTGCTCTTTCAAATCAATTTTGAATTATAACAACTTGCTACTTCAAGGCTACTCATGGCTTGGCCGTGTGGATTTTAGAATGGCGTACCTCAGGTGGAGCACATGTGGTCAGTGTTCCAGCGAACTTGGTAGAACGGCAAGACTAGATGCTTCCGTACAGGGGCTTGAGGCCGTCTTTTATGAATCATACCATCTCACAATAGTATCCTGCATACAGAGGAATAATCATTTACTTTTTAGTTTCAGGACTACAATCGTGGAGGTCAAATAAAAATATTCAGAGTTCACAAAAAGTGTCTTTTCAGTATAAATTCCATGAACGACTACAGTGCTACTAATTGCATCACTTATCTGAACAAACCATAATAAGGTGAGAAAACATTTACCTTTTGGAAGCAGATGTTTCCAATACAACCACCGTTGCCGAGAAATTTTGTGGCAGGATAGCAAATTGACTATTTGAAGCAAGTTCACACTTCAAATGACAATGAAATTAAAACCTATATGACTGCCCATCAAACAGTTCATCACTCCTCTTCTAACCCATTTAGACAAGTTGAAATAAATCATATTATAGCAACAACCGCAACGGAGGGCTTGAAATCGTCTAGATCCAGGGCTGATCTAGATGGCAGAGAGCAGCAAGAGAGAGTGTGACTATGAACGGAAGTCGGAGCTGCACTGGCCGCTGCAGCAAGACACATGCATTTCAACAAGAGAATCTGATGGACTGAAACTAAGAAACAATGTAGTACCATAGGAAATTTGTTGTTGCTTTTGTAGTTCTGCTTAACCAGTTGGATGGGAACAGTTGTCTTGTGGCCAGTGATCTTCAAAAGAAGAAACACAACTACTGGAATTTGTGCTAAAAAATCTATTGTTGTACGAACAAATGAAATGAATAACCAATGAACATATATACTCAAATACAAGTCCTGATTCAGAAATTCCTTGCACGTTCATCAGATCGTTCTCGCTCCCAACACGGACATGGATTCACATAGGTTTACGTTCTCCTCAGGACTTGAGAACCTGGGATCAGATCAGATCAGTTTCATCCAGCGCAAGAATTTCCAGATTTTTTCATGTGGAACTTGTGATCAGATCAGATCAGTTGATCGACCATGGACACCGTCGTCGACGAGGCATGCCTGAGTTAGATGGCGGTGGACCTGGAACTCCTGATGGTGGTCCATGAGGCGCTGGCGGTGACGGGCGTGGCGACCCCGTGTCCCGAGCAGGCGGGCACGACTGAGGCTGAGGGTCCTCTCTTTTCGGTCATGGGTGCCATGGCGGCCATAGAACACGAGCTCCACGTCCGAGCAGCGGTGATGGGTGATGGCGGAGGCATGCGAGAGGGCTGATGGTGATGGCAGCGTGCGAGCGGAATTGCGGCGGCGGCGGTGTACGAGCGGAATGGTAGCAGCGGGGCTGACGTGACCTAGGGCGTAGCAAATAGATCGAGCGGAGCGTCGATGCTTGATTATTTTTCGCTACGGGCGAGGGTGCCTCTTCGCCTGTTTTTTTTCGTTTCGTGCGAGGGCCGAGGGGAGCTGTTTCGTCCGGTTTTCTTTTTGTTATGTGCGAGGGAAGGCGTCTGGTTTATAGAAGGTGGGAGGGGAGACAAAAAAACGGACGAAGGTGGAAGGTATGACGAAAAAAACCCGGAACGGAAGCTCCCAACTCCCCAATTAGGAGTAGAGATAACAAGATGGGGTCTATTCCTACATGAATAGATCTTTTCTAAATCATGTCATCGTTCTTATTGCATTACTCCGTTTTTCCATGAACTTTATACACTAAATGCATGCTGGATAGCGGTCGATGTGTGGACTAATAGAGGTAGATGCAGGCAGGAGTCGGTCTGTCTATCTTGGACGTGATGCCTATATAATGATCATCGCCTAGGATATCATTATGACTATTCGATTTTCTATCAATTGCCCAACAGTAATTTGTTCACCCACCGTGCGCTATACTCATGAGAGAAGCCACTAGTGAACCCTACGGCCCCCGGGTCTACTTTTCCATCATATTGCTGTCCGATCTACGTTTTTGCAATCTTTGTTTTCAGATCTACAAAACCAAAAACCCAAAAATATATTGCTGCATATTTACTCTTTTTATTTGTGTTCTTGAGAGATCTATCTCTCCTATCTATCACTACCTAATTTATCTTTTTACCGTAGAGAGATTGACAACCTCTCTTTCGCGTCGGGTTGCAAGTATTTGTTGTTTGTGTGCAGGTGCTGCTTATTGGGTGGTGGTGATCCTCCTACTGGTTCGATAACCTTGGTTTCATAACTGAGGGAAATACTTACCGTCGCTATGCTGCATCATCCCTACCTCTTTGGGGAAATACCGACACAGTCCAAGCCATGTCAAAGGAATTTCTAGCGCCGTTGCCGGGGAGGAAGCAGTCTCTTCTACGTGCCTATTGTAGGCGCCGAGGGGACTCCATCATCATCTACCAGGTTCCTAATCACAAATCTCATCTCCTTGCAATTACATCATTCTCCATTTGCCTCTCGTTTTCCTCTCCCCCACTTCACCAATTTTCCATTTTATTCGCCCTCTTTTTCGTTTGCCTTTTTTCTTGCCGGATCTCTTCCTTGCTTGCAATCTTGTTTGCGTAGTCATGATGCCCCAACGAAAGTACTATGAAGTTCCTTATCCCAATATTTTGCTTGAAATTGAGAAAACTACTAAGGAATATATGACTACACAATTTGAGCATAATAAGTATTTTACCGATGAGCTTAGAGAACACTCTACCGTGCTAGCTGCCATAACGAAACAACTTGATGATATTAGTAGAGAAGTTTGCAATCTCCAATCTAAATATGCCCATGCTGAAAATTTGCTTGGTAAAATCTCTGATGCGCAAGCTACTTTGATAAATCAAATGGCCGCCAAACCAATCTCTCTAGAGGACAAAAATGATGTAGATCTTAAAGTGATTGGTGTTTCCTATTGATTCCTTGTTTAGTACTGTTAAAAATTGATAATGAAGGGACTGAAGTAGAGTCAACTTTAGCTAGAAGGCGTCCCAATAATTTGGAGGGTGAAAATCTTGATGAAAGTGGGTTTGAAGAGGTTAAAATTTAACTAGTGATGTTCCCACTATCTTGGATTGCAAAGATTTTAATTATGATAGCTGCTCTTTGATTGAATGCATTTCTTTGTTGCAATCTATGTTGAATTCACCCCATGCTTATGCGCAAAATAAACCTTTTACTAAACATATCGTTGATGCCATGATGAAATCTTTTGAAGAAAAGTTGGAGTTGGATATTTATATTCCTAGAAAATTACATGATGAGTGGGAACCTACCATTAAGGTCAAGATTAAAAATTATGAATGCTTTGCTTTGTGTGATTTGGGTGCTAGTGTTCCACGATTCCGAAATCTCTATGTGATGTGCTTGGTCTTACCAACATTGAAGAATGTTCTCTTAATTTGCACTTGGCGGATTCTACTATTAAAAAGCCTTTGGGAACAATTAATGATGTTATTATTCATGCAAATAGGAATTATGTGCCTATTGATTTTATTGTGCTTGATATTGACTGCAATCCGTCTTGTCCCATTATACTTGGTAGACCGTTTTTACGCAGTATAGGTGCCGTGATTGATATGAAAGAAGGAAATATTCGTTTTCAATTTCCATTGAAAAAGGGTATGGAACACTTCCCGAGAACAAGAATTAAGCCATCATATGAATCAATCATGAGGACATCCTATGGATCTAAAACTAAAGATGACAATACTTGAATCTATCCAATATGCCCAGCTAGGGACGTAAAACGATAGCGCTTGTTGTGAGGCAACCCAATGAATAAATAAATTTTTGCTTTTCCCTTTCTGTTTTTGAGTGTTGACACAATTATGCCTTTGTTATGATTGTATTTTTATGGTTTATTTAGTGTTTGTGCCAAGTAGAACCGTTAGGATGATTCATAGGATGAGTAGAAGTGACGCTGAATCTGAAACAGAAACTTTGCGTCCAGTATATGAATTTTCATTTTTTTCTGGTACGTGATCTTGAGCTGAAATTTTAACACTGTGTTTCTGTACAAATTCCTTACGTTGTCCTATGTTTTCAGAATTTTTAAAGTTACATAAGTATGGGTATGGTACAGATTACTACAGACTGTTCTGTTTGAGACATATTCTGTTTTTGTTGCACTGTGTGCTTGTTTTGATGAATCTATGGGTTATATTGAAGGGTATGAGCCATGGTAAAGTTAAAATAAAGTAGGTATAATGCAATTATAAAATTTGAATGGGTTTATAACAGTACCTAAAGTAGTGATTTGCTTTCTTATACTAACGGATCTCACGAAGATTTTGTTGAGTTTTGTGTGATTGAAGTTTTCAAGTTTTGGGTGAGATCACGATGGATGAAGGAATAAGGAGTAGCAAGAACCTAAGTTTGGGGATCCTACCGCACCCCCAAGATATATCCAAAGAGTAACAAGCAACTAAGCTTGGGGATGCCCCCGAGTGGCATCCCCTCTTTCTACTAACGACCATCGGAATTTTACTTGGAGCTATATTTTTATTCGTCACATATCATGTGTTTTGCTTGGAGCGTCTTGTATCTTTTGCTTGCTTTGTTTGTTAGTTTTCCCTGTGTATCCTTGCTGTACACACCTACTTGAGAGAGCCACAATCATGCTATGATTTGTTAGAATTGCTCTATGTGCTTCACTTAAACTTTTTGAGCTATAGGAATTGCTCTACTGCTTCACTTATATGTTTTTGAGCACGGTGTGCTTGGAAACATTTGTAGAAATACTCTCATGCTTCACTTAGATTAATTTGAGAGTTAGTACATTTTTGAAGAAATCCTCTCATGCTTCACTTATATCTATTTGAGAGATGAAATCTTTATGCTCATGTGCTTCACTTAAATTTGTTTGAGCTTGCCAAAAAGCAATGGCAATATATGAAACTAGTCCCAAAGTGATAGATATCCAAGGAGGATATAATAAAAACTTTCATGAATATCATTGGACAAATTAAACTTGATTCCTTGTAATAGTTTTGAAACATGATGATAGTAATATGTGAGTCATGCTAGTGAGTAATTATGCTTAGCAGGAATATTGGTGTTAAGGTTTGTGATTCCCTATGCATGCACGAAAGTCAATAGTTATGCAATGAAGTTACATCCTACTTGTGGTGCATTATTCGGTGTTAGTTATGTTCAATGCTCACTTATGTGATTTTTCGTTTCTTGGTTTGGTTGCTTCCCAATCTATTTGCTAGCCTTCACTTGTACTAAGTAGAAATACTACTTGTGCATCCAAAATCCTTAAACCAAGTTTTGCCTTATGAGTCCACCATACCTACCTATATGCGGTATTTCCATGCCGTTCCAAGAAAATTTGTATGTGCCATCTCTAAATTTTCAAAATAAATTTTCTCTTTTGTGTGCCCGTACCGCTCATGAAACGGTGGGGAGTGTCCAATATTTTTCCATGCTAGATGTGTTATTCTCAAGTTGAGTGTTTATTCACTTGTCATTGCTCGAGTGTGCGGCGATAATAGGGATGCCCATTCCTGAAATGAAAAAAAAAATTTACTTTATGTTGTCAAATAATAAATTTGTTGGTATGGAAGGCAACCGTGGATACGCCCCGCCATGGAAAGTGAATGTTTGGTGGAAAAAGGAATAATCTTTATTTTCTGTTTGGGAACCGCCTATGATATATCTAGCATGGAAAGTATTGTGAGCTACTTTGCCGTTTTCGTTGACAAGAAAAGCATGCCACCCAAAATATTTTTCTCTCTCAATTTAAACCTTGAGCTCTGGCAGCTCTACAAATCCCTACTTCCCTCTGCGAAGGGCCTATCTATTTACTTTATGCAATTTTTATTTTTGCTTTGAGTCTCCATCTTCTCTTATAAGCACCAACTAGCGGGCACTATGATCGTACTTGAGCATTGGGCATAGCTAATATTTGAGTGTGTTTCATGAATGGATCAATGATTGAGCATGATCGGCTAGGGATAACTTTCTTTAGTGTTGATATTTTGAAAGACATGGTTGCTTGTTGACATGCTTGAGTATTGAAGTTATTATGTTAAAACTAGACTATTGCTTTGAATCATTTACAAGTCCCAATGTCCATGCTATACAAAGAAGAAAAGAATATGAT
The DNA here is from genome assembly GCA_039707655.1 of Elymus sibiricus. Taxonomy (NCBI): domain Eukaryota; kingdom Viridiplantae; phylum Streptophyta; class Magnoliopsida; order Poales; family Poaceae; genus Elymus; species Elymus sibiricus. The sequence continues at coordinate 280,018,543 of CM077665.1, forward strand.
GAACATGTTAGGCAGCATTCCACATCAAAAATTCTGTTTTTATCATTTACCTACTCGAGGACGAGTAGGAATTAAGCTTGGGGATGCTGATATGTCTCCAACGTATCTATAATTTTTGCTTGTTCCATGCTGTTATATTATCATTCTTGGATGTTTTACAATCATTTTATTACAACTTTATATCATTTTTTGGGACTAACCTATTGACATAGTGCCAAAGTGTCAGTTGCTATTTTTGCTTGTTTTTTACTTCGAAGGAAATCAGTACCAAACAGAGATGAAACACTGTGGGGATTTTTGTGGATTTTTTACGGACCAGAAGAAACCAGATGGCCCAAAGAACCCCAGAAGAGGGGGCCCAGGGTGGCCAGCACCCACATGGGCACGTCAGAGGCCCCCTGGCGCGGCCTGGTGGGTGCTGGGCACCCCCTCAACCGACTATCGTGCCTATAAATTCCCTGGAAATCCAAAAACCCTAGAAGAGTCGACGAAACACAATTCCAGTCGCCGCAAGTTCCAAAACCGCGAGATCCAATCTAAAAACCATCACGGAGGGGTTCATCTTCCTCATAGGTGCCTCTCCGATGATGCGTGAGTAGTCCACCATAGACCTACAGGTCCGTAGGTAGTAGCAAGATGGCTTCTTGTCTCTCTCTTATGATTCTCAATACAATGGTCTCTTGGAGATCTATTTGATGTAAACTTCTGCGGTGTGTTTGTTGGGATCCGATGAATTTTGAGTTCATGATCAGTTTCTATCCATGAATATTATTTGAGTCTTCTTTGATCTCTTATATCCATGATTATTTATAGCCTTGTATTTCTTCTTCGAATCTTTGGTTTAGTTAGGACAACTAGATCGATTTTTCTCGCCATGGGAAGAGGTGCTTTGTGATGGGTTCGATCTTGCGGTGTTCTTTCCCAGTGACAGAAGGGGCAGCAAGACACGCATGTATCGTTGCTATTAAGGATAACAAGATGGGGGTGTATTCCTACATGAATAGATCTTGTATACATCATGTCATCGTTCTTATTTCATTACTCCGTTTCTCCATGCACTTAATACACTAGATGCATGCTGGATAGCGGTCGATGTGTGGAGTAATAGAGGTAGATGCAGGCAGGAGTCGGTCTATCTATCTTCGACGTGATGCCTATATAATGATCATCGCCTTGGATATCATCGTGACTATTCGATTTTCTATCAATTGCCCAACAGTAATTTGTTCACCCACCGTGCGCTATACTCATGAGAGAAGCCACTAGTGAACCCTACGGCCCTCGGGTCTACTTTTCCATCATATTGCTTTCCGATCTACGTTTTTTGCAATCTTTGTTTTCAGATCTACAAAACCAAAAACCCAAAAATATATTGCTGCATATTTACTCTTTTTATTTGTGATCTTGAGAGATCTATCTCCTATCTATCACTACCTAATCTATCTTTTTACCGTAGAGAGATTGACAACCTCTCTTTTGCGTCGGGTTGCAAGTATTTGTTGTTTGTGTGCAGGTGCTACTTATTGGGTGGTGGTGATCCTCCTACTGGTTCGATAACCTTGGTTTCATAACTGAGGGAAATACTTACCGTCGCTGTGCTGCATCATCCCTTCCTCTTTGGGGAAATACCGACGCAGTGCAAGCCACGTCAATACTCTCAGTACCATCAGATTAAGATGGCTATTGAGGACTAAGACAAGATGGCTTTCATCACTCCCTCTGGAGCTTTCTACTATGTCTCTATGCCTTTTGGGCTCAAGAGCGCCGGGGCAACTTACCAGCGCTGTGTCCAGAATTGCCTTAAGCCACAAATCGGGCGTAATGTTCATGCCTACATTGATGACATCATGGTCAAATCTCAGAAGAAGGAAACACTTTTGGATGACATCAAGGAAACCTTTGACAATCTTCGAGTATACAAGATGAAGCTTAACCCGGCATAGTGCGTTTTTGGCGTTCCCGCGGGCAAATTGTTAGGGTTTCTGGTCTCTGAGCGCGGCATCGAGGCCAACCCAGAAAGATCAAGGCCGTAACATCATTATCCGAGCCGGCGAACGTGAATCAAGTTCAGTGGCTCACTGGACGCATTGCGGCTTTAATCTGGTTCATAAGCCACCTAGGAGAGAAGGCGACCCGTTTTTACCAGTTGTTAAAGAAACCAGGCAATTTCAAGTGGACAGACGAAGCCGGCAGAGCTTTTGAAGCACTCAAGCAGCAGCTTGTTAACCCGCCCGTCTTGGTTGCTCCCATGGAAAAAGAGTCTATGCTCATGTACATTGCTGCCAACTCCAAGGTGGTAAGTGTTGCAGTTGTGGTCGAGCGGAAAGAAGAGGGAAAGGAATATCTGGTTCAGCATCCGGTTTATTTCGTTAGCGAAGTCATAACCTTATCCAGACAGCTATACCCACACAGGCAAAAGCTGGTTTTTGGGATCTTCATGGCGAGCCGAAAGTTGAAGCATTATTTCCAAGAACACCCGATAACTGTGGTTAGATCGGCACCTCTTGGTGATATCATACAAAACCGATAGGCCACGGGCAGAATAGCCAAGTGGGCCATTGAGCTTGGCGACCACCACTTGAAGTACATGCCCCGAACCGCCATCAAATCTCAAGCATTGGTGGATTTCATCAACGAGTGGACAGAGATACAGGTTTCAGAGGATAGGCTAGATACCACGTATTGTACTATACACTTTGACGGGTCAAGACAGCTGGAAGGCTCGGGGGCTGGAGTCGTGATATCTTCTCCTGAAGGTGACAAATTTTGCTATGTCTTACGGCTCATGTTCCCGTGTACTAACAATGCAGCTGAGTACGAAGCACTCCTACATGGGCTTCAGATAGCCAAAGAGATGAATTTTAGCCGGGTCAAGTGTCTGGGCGACTCAGATCTAGTGGCACAGCAAGTTTGAGGGACTTGGGACTCTAAGGATCTACTTATGGCGGCTTATCGACGAGCGGTCTCTGATGTGGCGGGTCATTTCCAAGGTTATCAGGTCGATCATATAGATCACCGACTCAATGAGGCGGCTGATGCTTTGTCTAGACTTGGTTCCCACAGAAAACCTGTGCCGCCTAACGTCTTTTTGGACGTCCTTCACAATCCATCAGTCAAGTTGCCGTTGAAGGAGGACATAGCTATCCCTGACACGGAGGCACAGCTGGTGGCGGCTCTGCGTGTCACCCCTGATTGGACAGTGGCGTATTTGGCTTATCTGACCCGAGGAGAGCTCCCAGAAGATGAAGTCGACGCTCGTCAAATCATCTGGCGATCAAAATCCATGACAGTCATCAATGGCGATTTACATCGCCGAAGCAGCACTGGCGTGTTTCAATGGTGTGTTTCACCCGAGGCAGGCCAGGAAATACTTAATGAAATCCATTCTGGCGATTGCGGACACCATGCCGGCTCACGATCGTTGGTCGCCAAGGCTTTTCGGCATGGGTTTTATTGGCTGACGGCTCATGCTGACGCTGAGGAGATTGTGCGCAAGTGTGATGGGTGCCAAAAGTTTGGTCGACAGGCTCATGTACCAGCTCAGGAATTGCGTATGATACCAATTACTTGGTCGTTCGTAGTCTGGGGGATAGATATGGTTGGTCCATTCAAGTCGTCCTCTGATAAAAAGACCCACTTACTGGTGGCGGTTGATAAGTTTACCAAATGGGTTGAGGAAGAGCCGGTCAGCAATTGCGATGCGGAGACCGCAGTTAAATTTCTAAAGAAGCTGATTTTCCGTTTCGATTACCCTCACAGCATCATTACTGACAATGGTACAAATCTGTCCAAGGGAGCCATGGAGCAATTCTACCAACGGGAGCACATCCGGCTCGATTTAGCAGCAGTAGAACATCCGCAGTCCAACGGGCAAGCTGAAAGAGCCAACCAAGAGATCTTGAGAAGAATCAAACCCCAGCTCATGGTGCCCCTTGAGCGAACGCCGGGTTGTTGGGTTGAAGAACTCCTGTCAGTACTTTGGAGTATTCGAACAACGCCCAACAGATCCACAGGATACACTCCTTTCTTCCTAGTTTACGGAGCTGAGGCGGTTCTCCCGAGCGATATTCGTCATGACTCGCCTTGGGTGACTGCTTATGTTGAGGCGGATAATGAGCAAGCACGCCAAGACTCCCTGGATGCTTTGGAAGAGGAACGTGACTTAACAGCGGCCAGGTCTGCAATATACCAGCAAGACCTATGCCGCTATCATAGCCGTAGAGTCCAAAGCCGTACCTTTCAAGAAGGTGACTTAGTTCTACGTCTGATTCAAGACCAAACAGGGATGCACTAGCTCTCCCCGCCTTGGGAGGGTCCTTTCGTCATTAGTCGAAACCTCAACAATGGTTCGTATTATCTGGTCGACTTAGGAGAGGATTCATACACTTCTCAGGAGCAAACAACCCGGCCCTAGAATATCGCACACCTGCGGCCTTATTATACTTAGGAGCCACCGGCTCACCTTTTTGTATTCTCTCTCCCCTGCAAAATTCTGTATATACTTCTTTATGTTCAAATATAATAAAGCCGACATCCCCGAAACTCGGGGCCTCTGCCGTTTTAGCCTATAAATTGAGCATGAGTCTTTATTGTTTGAAACATAGGTCACTTGGGGGCTTCCAACTCATCGAGTTTAGCTTTCTCACCCTCTTGACCCGGCAAAAGACACCACTAAAATATGGTTAAACCTGCCTGTATGTTTGATGCGACTCTGATCAGATGACCCCATGTACTCTTAAAAAGTTAATCCTTTTCTGGACCCTGAACTTTTAAGGTTAAAACATTGGCTTGAGTCATGTGAGAGCCGGCATACAGAAAGCTAGGACAAACCATGGGTTATTATGCCCGCTTCATGGAAGCAAGACTTGAGCCTCGAAAGCTAGTCTCCTTTTTTCCGAGTCTCATTGATCCGGATTATTACATATATACTTACATTTTTTCAGGTACAATATAATCATTGCCACCGGCTTATATTTGTATGGCCGGGTTACATAACTGAGTTCATATCATGACCACTTTTCCGGATCATTCGTCTTCAATATTATTGAAGGAAAGAATCGCTTGACTTAAGTTTCGAAAAATTAGGCTATTGTACCGGCTTACTCCAGATTTGCTCTATGGACAAAAATGGCTAGACATTAAGCAAGGAAGATGCGGGAGTAAACAATGCCATGAGCATATTAACAAGAAGCTTGTAAAATCAAAGTTCAGCACTAGCAAAAGACACCAAACATGCACGATGGCACGACAAAGCAAATTCAAAGTTATGAAGAGTACTGCTCCTATTATAGGCCCATAGCGGAGCCACATAATCCTTCACTAGGGGGCTCATCTGACGAGGCGACTCATCCAGCTTCCAAGCCATCTTCAAGGTCTATCATCAGCCACCTCCGGATCTGACCCCACTGGCTCGACATCATCATCAACCTGCTGGCCTTTCTATTGCCAACGAATTGAGACCAAGATTGAAAATTCGCAGTCCCTTCAACAAGAGCTGACGCGTCAATGTCAGGGGCAAAAGTTGTCTTATGGCGAGGCGACACCAGGTCAGACGGCTCGTCCTTGGGCGCGCTGATGCGTTCATTATCAGCGGTGTAGGCTGGATGATACTTTGAAAGATCTTCCTCGTCAGCTATCAAAGACGCCAGTGGCTGGGTCTCCAAAAAACACTTGTCATAATCTTCACGGGTAAAGGCTGACCCGTCAAGTTTAAACTCTGGCAAGCCGCCTTTCAGCTACTCCACATCCAATTCTGGCAGATAAACCTTTGCCCGAGCAAGCGCCATGTTCGCTCCTACACGAACCGTTGATTTCTGAGTTTCAATCACCCATTGTGGCACCGTAGAGAGCTGTCTCAACATGCCTTTGATACTTCTCGGAGGATACTTCAAGTTTTTCACAGCCATGATGGAATATACGGAGCCTGTAAACAGCGGCTCTACGTTGGTGAAAATGGTCTTCAATTTTACAATTGGCAGCTCTACAAGGTTGTGGTTTTTTCGCCCTGCACATAAGAGAAAGAAAATAAGTCGCCACAAGGTTCAAATACCGGCACTTTGACAAAGGCGGGTCAGAACACGTACCGAAGATTCCTGTCAACATATCATTGATCTGCTTTACGAGAGTGGCATATTTTTATTTCATGGGGCCAAGGTTCTTCTCATCTTTCTCTACACGTTTGGTCAGGACAGCTTTTTCCGTCTCGAACAGTTTTATGGCCTGTTCCAGACATTCGTTGGCCTCGCGGGCAGAATTTTCAAAGTGAGCCGCCATGGACTCGGCTTCAGTTTCCAATCTTCTTTCCTCCTTGAGCCGCCTCTGCAGTCTCATAGCAACAGACTCAGCATCTTCACAATATCCCTGATGGACGAGCAGCAGGCATCAGAGATTACATTTACAAGTCCCAAGAAGATTGCAAGCAATGTCCTTGACACTTGGGGGCTAATGTATTTTATTTCTTCTAAAACTAAGGTAGAGAAGAAGACCCGACTCACCTCAATGAGATGAGCCGGCCCTTGGGGGCTACAGGTCGAACTTCTTTTATCTTAAACAAGACCCGACTCACCTCAACGAGATGAGCGGGCCCTTGGGGGCTACAGGTCGAACTTCTTTTATCTTAAACAAGACCCGACTCACCTCAATGAGATGAGCCGTCTCTTGCGGGCTATAGGTCGAACTTCTTTTATCTTAAACAAGATCCGACTCACCTCAACGAGATGAGCCGGCCCTTGGGGGCTACAGGGCTACTACAGGCTTTAAATTACTCTATAAAACCAGTTTATCATAACAAGTTAGTCTTTGGAATCTAATGGTAATATGTAGGATAATGGTAAATGAGAAGATTACCTCATATTTTTCCTTCATAGCATTTATCATGCTCTTCTCAATTTCTCGACTTTCAGACAGCCGGGTCAAGTACTCTTGATATAGGTCTTCAACACCAAGTATGGATAAATCTAGGAATTCCATTTTGGCCTGCCCCTTATCCAAAGTCGTTGACTCATCCTTTCTCACGATTTTGGCTAAGGAAGTGGGAGCAGTGGGGGTTTGCAAATTTTCTTTGACAAATACAACGTCTGGAACGTTGTGGTTAGATGGCGTCAGAAGTTCATCTACGCAAGTTGATTTGGAAAGAAAAAGGGATGACTCAATCTCAGGAGAAACATCCATAAAAACTGGCTCATTTATTCCGGGTATCTCAGTGGCAGTCTCCAGCTCTACCCTCGCATCAAGCTCCTTTTCAACAGAAGAGTCAACCATTGGAGTCATCTTCAGTAGAATTGGCGTCTCTTGGCTTGTTGGTCCAGAGGATGACTCGCCTTTCCGTTTGGACACAACAGCTTTGGCCCTGGATTATTAGTACAACAAAAGTTATCACAAGTTGAGACCAAAACAATGAAAGATACAATATGGACTTTGCAAAAGATGAAATGCTTACCCACGATTGACATTGAAAGGGGGAAGCTGTGACGTGCTTGAGTCGCCCGACGACAAAGGAGAATCCTAATAAAGGGAATCTGAAGGACTGAGAGGTTGTTTAAATAAGTCGGCTCTAGGGCAAGAATCAGTTGGACTATGGGGCACCTCAAGGCGTGGTTTATGAGCCGGCAGTGCTTGAGACAAACTAGGATCTTCATCATCCCGAGTCTTGTGTTTTGACGAGCTGACAAATTGTGTGTTCTTCAAAAGAAAGTCAGGAGCCAAATGAGCTTCTGGGTGAGATAATTTAACTTTCCGAACAGCTTGTCGTGGCCTCCGAGGAACAAGCATTTCTGGACTGGGGGGAATTGTAATTACCTCAGTTTCGCCGGCTTGGCTAAATTCTGAGTTGCCCTGATAAGAAGGTGCGTCAGCAAGCTCATTAAACAGGCGGCCGAGAGAGTCAAGTTCTACCTCAGATTCCTGCTCTGAAGATGACACGGAGAATGGGGCATTCTTTTTACCCGTAACAGGAAGGGAGGATTGAGTTTCAACTTTCCAGAAGTTAGAATCCGCCTGCAGATATATGAAACATATAATAAGTAAATGGCAATTCGAGAGAAACATGGATAAGAGACAATGGAAATAGTTAATACCTGAGGCACCGGGTTGAGAAGGTAAAATGGACCCAAGCCGGTGACGCTGCACAAATCTTTTGAGACAGAGAAGAACTTCTTTGTTTCCTTGGTAAGAACACTATCAGTAAGATTTTCACGGGAAAACCGTTGAGGATCGTTTGAGGCGCCCGAATAATCACACATCAGGCCATCCCTCAAGCTGACGTTGGATCCGCCACTTTAACCAGCAACGAATCAGATCTATCGCGGTCGGGCCATGTGCGGTCAGGGCTCTTAGTTTTGCATGAAAGAGGTGCCAAATTTACTCTCTCTTCGTCAGTTAGCCAACTCGGGAATTCCATTTTACCAAGTCTTTCCAATCTGAAACCCGGCAACGGATTTTCCCCTTCAGGTGAAGTATCTCTGCAATAGAACCATGTTTTCTTCCACCCTTTGGGATGACACGCCAACTTTGATTCTGGGAAGCTGTTTTACTTTCTCTTCTGAATGGAAACGCCACCGAGCTCGCAGGAAGCGCCGTTCTTTGTTTCCGTTTGACGGTTAAGATAAAAGAACTCTCTAAACAGAGTAACAGACGGCTCAACCTGAAGGTACACTTCACATAACACTTGGAATAGACAAATGTTTGTCATGGAATTCAGACGGATGTCTTGAGGCCTGAGCTTGAAGAAGTGCAATAGGTCTCTAAAGAATTTTGAGCTGGGAGGGCGGAAGCACCTGCGCAAATGATCAGTAAATATTACAACCTCTCCTAGTTGTGGTTGTGGGGCCGACTCTTCTTCAGGAGCTCGCCATTTTATGGTCTTTCGAGCCGTCAAGAAGCCCTGATCCACAAGGTTCTCCAAGGTGAGCTTGGACTCTTTGCTCTTTGCCCAGTTACAAACCTTGGAGCTTTTCGGAGCCATGGCAATTTATACAATAAGCTACAAGAATAATGGAAAGGATAAGCCGGAGCAAATTACAAGCCGCCTTTTCTAAGGTATTGTTATGAGCCGGCAAAATTGAAGAAGGCCGAAGGGATGTTTTCAACACTTAGCGGAAACATTGGGTCACAAACAGCTTTATATGAAAATCTCTCTCCAGGCGGATCTAGTTAAATGAAGAAAAATGGCAAGATATGTGTTCTAGCTGATGGAACAAACCGAAACTACAACGCTCCGAAGGATAACCCCCGATGGTTTGTTTTAAAGTTGCTTTAAAGGAAAATGGAGCGGAGGACGTTCTAAGAATACATCACAATGAGCGGATGATGTATGGATCTACTAATGAAGTTTCAGATGAACGCTATGGGGACGGTAAGAACACCGAAACTATCGAAACCCTAAGTGGCGGAGATACATACTAGATGGTGTCAGAACAGGGACAAAGATGACCAAGTTCGTTTTGGCGGTCATGAGAGGGCTTGACGACGCTGGCAATGGAAAACCTCGAAGTTGTCCTGGGAGCTCTAATGGTGCTCGGACAGTGGAGAAGTAGGAGGAGGAAGACGATGAGGAAAAGTTACTGTGGAGTCCAGCGGGGCCTATTTATAAGAATAAGAAAGTGAAGCGGCACAGGGAAAAACGAAGCGACCATGGTAAATTTGTGGCTACAAGCGCGCCTCGATTTTCGCGCCCACCTAGATTTCGCGCAGTTTTCGAAGGGATGCGTTATGATGACTTTTGAAGAACAACGATCAGCAAAGATGATGTCACAATAAATAAGCACTAGAAAAATGACAAGTGAAGAAGCAGAACAAGCCGGTCCTGGATGAGCCGCCAACGGAAGAAAAAGATCTATTGATATGAATGGATTCAAATCAATCTGGGGCCTAATGTCGGGGATATAACCCCACGATATAACCCGCCCTACTAGGCCGGGTCAACGTACCAACAGTCTTGTGACCCAGTTCAAGGTGGGCCATGTCTTAAGTACAAAATAAGCAAGGTGGTGGTTCATCAAGACGCCGGGCGGCCCAATATCGAAAGACGGCGGTTCAAGGCCCATGAAGCTAAGGACGCCGGTTAAAGTTTTCTTAAGGTGCAAGATAAGTTAGAGGTGTAGTAGATCACGGGTCATAATATGACCCAGACTCTGTTGGAAACCCTAGGGCTTGACCTGTATATAAAGGCAGGCCCCTAGGCCGGAATTCTCAAGTTACAATCTCTCGATAGCTAGGTTAGCAATTCCGCACCCATGTAATCGAGAACTATCCATCAAATACACACAAAGCAGGACGTAGGCTAGTACCTCCATAGGAGGGGCCGAACCTGGGTAAACCCGACTCTCTCTCTCTCTCTCTCTCTCTCTCTCGTTTAACACCTTCGAGTCGCCACCAAGCGGCGATGGCCTCACACCTAAGTCCTGTTACGAGGATATCTGTCGGGTTGACAAAACCACGACAGGGCTTGTAAACTGTTGCTGATGACTTATAATATGCAGGATATGTTGGATGAAGCTGAGACGTCTGTGGCCGTCTTGCAGAAGAAGCTCAAGCAAGAGAGAGAGCTAAAGAAGAATGCAGAAACTTTGGCGCCTAATCTTCAAAGTTCTTTGCGCCAATCATTCGACCTTTTGCAGAAAACCAAAACCGGTTTTGATGAAGAAAGAGCTACCCTGCAGAGATGTGCAGAGGAAGCCGAAAACCAACTTGGCCCTGTGAAGGAGGAGCTGAAAACTCTGAAGCAGCATGTCACCAACATGACACTGGCCATCTTTGGTACATTTATAACATTACCATAGTCATAATCCAAGTTAGGTTATCAACTGGCTTATAGATGTGTTTCTCCTTTATGCAGGCAGAAGAAGTGATAATGTTGTTCAACAGCCTATAGTGAAATTGAAAGCCATATTCACATACCCAGAACAGATGTCGACAGTATGTGTGTATGCAATAATGGCTGTGAAAAATGTCACAAAGCCCCCTCTCCGGCTCAAAGATATGCTCAACGACTTATCAACTGTTACTCGGCGAAATCAGGAGCTCAAGAAATCGGCGGCTCGAGCTGGGGCCAACGTGGTGCTTGCTCGTGAGAAGGCTTACTTGCCAGAGAAGGAGCCGACTCAAATGGAAGCCGGGTTCCTGGAGTTCAAAGTTGATGTATCTGAATTTTCTGAGAAGGACTATGCATAGTGTATGAAGGAGACCCGGATGCTGGCGATTCAACTTTTTGAAGGGCTTGACTTGTCAAAATATCTACCCGACTACACAGCCGAGAACAAGCATGTCAACCTTCCTGAGTATAAGTCCTTCCAGCTTATTCCTCCATGCCGTAAGAAAAACTTCGCCTCTGCTGTTGCCCGTCTATTATCCTCCGTGAAGACTCAATTTTCCAAGCCTTGATAACTATCCGATGGATGCAAAGAGACCCCGGACCGATCAAGAGGAGCCGGCTCAATTTGACCCAGAAGCCGCTGGTGCAGAGGATCAGCAGGAAGATGTCAACCTGGAGGTTTTGAGACCAGGCGCGCAGGAGTAGCCATCCTGCTTAAAAAACTTTGATGATTTTGTGGCCCAAAGTGGGCATGTAATAGGAGCAGGAAAACACTTGGTCATCTGCACTGCCATTGTGCACTTAGTACGGTTCACAGTTATCCTTTTGAAGGCAAATGGGCCGGCTTTTGTGACAAACTGCTTCGCATATGTGTGTCTTCTTTTATGCTTCATGAGTGAGTTGTTGTGTCCGGCTTATCATAAGCCGGGTCATTATGGTTGTGCCCCATACTGGAAATGACTTGAGATTTTACAAGGTATAATTGGATGCAGTGCAATCCAGTGTGCCAAAATAATAACCCGGGTTTCCAGGTTTGAGCCGGCACATGATCTCAATAGAATTATTCCTGTAAAAAAGATATGACAACATATATATATATATATAACTTTCTAACAGAATATAAATAAGTTGCCTAATTTTGTAAGCTGGTTTTTGAGGCTAGATATTAGACCGGCTTTCGAGGCTCAAGTCTTGCTTCAACGAAGCTGGCGTGATAGCCCTTGGTTTATCCTTGCTTTCTATAAGCCGGCTCTCATGTGACTTAAGATGGTGTTTTAACCTTGACAAGTTCAGGGTCCATATGGATTGACTTATCAAGAATACGCCGGGTTACCTTTTCGGAGTAGCATCAAGCAGACAGGCAGGTTTAACCAAGTTATATAATGGCATATGCCGGGTCAAAAGGGATGTTAATTGCTAAACTCGATGAGTTGGAAGCCCCCAAGTGGCCTATGATCAAAGAATAAAGACTCATACACAATTTTTGGAATGAAACGACAAAGACCCCGAGTTTATGGGGTGCCGGCTTTATTATATTGATCATATATATATATATATATATATATATAGACACACACACTCACATGAGTATGTACAATAAGTTGGAGCCAGTGGCTCTAAGTGTAATAAGGCCGAAGATGAGCGATATTCCAAGGACTGTTTGTTTCCTCCTCAGAGGTACATGATTTTTTGTGTTCACGTATGTCGACAAGATAATATGACCCATTGTCGAGGTTCTTGCTGACGACAAAAGGCCCTTCCCATGGTGGTGATAGCTTATGCATGCCTGTTTGTTCTTGAATCAAACGGAGCACTAAGTCACCTTCTTGGAAAGTCCGTCTATGAACTCTACGGCTATGATAGCGACGTAGGGCTTGCTGATAGATAGCTGATCATGCTGCTGCAAGATCACGTTCTTCCTCCAATGCAACCAGGGACTCCTGATGAGCTTGTTCATTATCTGCTTCAACATAGGCTGCAACCCTGGGAAAATTATGATGGATGTTACTTGGCAAAATAGCTTCTGCTCCATAGACAAGGAAAAAGGCGTGTAACCCGTGGATCTGTTGGGAGTAGTCTGTATGCTCCAAAGCATTGCAAGGAGTTCCTCAACCCAGCTTCCAGGAGTTTGTTCTAGTAGAACTATAAGTCTGTGCTTGATTAGTATCTCCTGATTAGCTCGCTTAGCTTGTCCATTGGACTATGGATGCGCAACTGAGGATACATCAAACAGGATATGCTCACGTTGGCAGAACTGCTCCGTTGTCCCTTGGATAAATTGGTGCCATTGTATTTGATGATGCTGTGTGGATAGCCAAAACAAAAAATCAGCTTTTTCAGGAATTTGACTGCTATCTATACATCACAATTGCTGATTGGCTCTGCTTCGACCCACTTGGTGAACTTATCAACTGCCACCTGAAGGTGGGTCTTCCTATCTGAGGACGTATTGAACGGGTCGACCATGTCCAGCCACCATACTGCAAACGGCCAAGTGATTGGAATCATCCGTAATTCCCGAGCAGGCACATGAGCCTGCCGCGCAAACTTCTGACAACCATCACACTTTCGCACAATGTCTTCGGCATCTGCGTGAGCTGTAAGCCAATAAAAACCATGTCAAAAAGCCTTGGCCACCAGGGATCTTGAGCCGGCATGATGACCACAGTCACCTACTTGGATTTCATTGAGAATCCCACGGCCTTCTTCGGGGGAAACACTTCGTCGGTGCAACTCTCCATTGACAACAATCATAGACTTGGAAAGTCGGATAATCTATCGGGCGATGACTTCCTCATCTGGGAGCTCGCCACGAGTCAGATAAGCCAGATAGGGAACTATCCAATCAGATATAGCGTGAAGGGAATCCACCAGTTGTGCCTCCGGGTGAGGAATAGCGATATCTTCTTCCGATGGCAATTTAACGGAAGGATTATGAAGGCCATTGATGACCCACAAGTATAGGGGATCTATCGTAGTCCTTTCGATAAGTAAGAGTGTCGAACCCAACTAGGAACAGAAGGAAATGACAAGCGGTTTTCAGTAAGGTATTCTCTGCAAGCACTGAAATTATCAGTAACAGATAGTTTTGTGATAAGGTAATTCATAACGGATAGCAAGTAACAAGTGTAACAAAGGTGCAGCAAGGTGGCCCAATCCTTTTTGTAGCAAAGGACAAGCCTGGAAAAACTCTTATATAAAGCAAAGCGCTCTTGAGGACACATGGGAATTTCTGTCAAGCTAGTTTTCATCATGCTCTGTGACGCCCCCAATTTCGACCGTACGCTAATCAAACACGCAATGCGTACGACCAAGATTAGGGACTCACTGATCGATATCACAACACAACACTAGACACAAATTAAAGTCATACAGCTCCATATTACAAGCCAGGGGCCTCGAGGGCTCGAATACAAAGCTCGACAAGCACGACTCAGCGGAAGCAAATAATATCTGAGTACAGACATAAGTTAAACAAGTTTTGCCTTAAGAAGGCTAGCACAAACATAACAACGGATCGAAAGAGGCGAGGCCTCCTGCCTGGGAACCTCCTAACTACTCCTGAGCGTCGGCACTCTCCACGTAGTAGTAGTCTCCAGCGGTGGTGTAGTAGTCGTCTCCGGCGTACTCCATCTCCTGGGCTCCATCGTCTGAACGCAGAATCGTATCGAGGGGGGAAAGAGAAAGCAAAGCAGCGGTGAGTACTCATCCAAAGTACTCGCAAGACTGACATCAGAACTATGCTAAGTATGCATCAGTATCAAGGAATGGGGTTATACCTGGGCTGACTGCAGAAAGGAAGAATAGGGGGAAGGCCTAGTCCTATCGAAGACTAGCATCTTCAGCATCTTGCAGCATTAGAAGAGAGTAGACTGGTATCTCATATATAGTCATATTAATGTAGCAATTTATTTAAGTAACCACGCCCAGAGATTCTTCCTCGACTCCCTGCGAGGAAGCAATCTCGGAGCCACATTCATCTCAAATTTAAGTCACAGTTATAGTTGTATAAGGTCAAGGTACAACTCCAAGTCGTCCTGTTACCGTGGACACGGCTATTCGAATAGATGAATTCATCCCTGCAGGGTGCACCGCATTTCCAACACGCTTGCTCACCTCCGGCCGGACACACTTTCCTGGGTCATGCCCGGCCTCGGGATAGCAACACGTCGTCGCCCCACCTAGGCTCAATAGAGAGGCCAGCCCGCCGGTCTAAATCCTAAGCACACAGGGGTCATGGGCCCACTTGACCTACGCGCTCCTGCACGATGCGAACGCGGCCGAGGTCAGCCCTAGTACACTCTAGTCCAAGAGCTGCACCGTCCAAGCCACTCGGGCGCGCGTCGCTCCATTGCTGACGTCCGAAGAGCTTCGGCTGATACAACGACGCTGAGTACCCATAACTTCTCCCACGTGAAGGTTTGGTGCGCAATAAGGTCAACGACCAACTCAGATCAAATACCCAACCCATTAGCATTTTATTAATGCGGGGCAAGCGCGACCCATGAAGTGTGGTCCCGTCGCCCCGTCTCGAGGATGTGTGACAAGGGCCTCTCCTGCCCGTCCACGCCTCATCATCATCAAACCGTGGGTACCCCTCAGGGCCGACCCATCACCAACATGTTTCTGTAACCAGTTCATAGTAACTGTGTGTATAAAACATCAAGATGGAACCTGAGTAATCACCCTCAAAGGGTCCCGCTCGATGAAACCGTCAAGGTGGACTTAGAGGAATCACCCTCGAGGGTCCCACACTTGAGGGGTTGCACGACAGAGTCATCGTCGGGAGTGGTGAAGGAGGAATCACCCTCGATAACCACGACCGACTAGCTACACTACAGAGTTAGCATCATAAGTACTTCACGAGGTGTCACCCTCAGTACTCGATAGTAGCTCTGTAGAGTCGTACAACTAAGGGGTGTGCGGTGATGTGAGGGGCCTGGCTTGTCGGCCGGTTGACCGAGTCTTCGAGTCGTCGATGAAGAAGCAGGGACAACTGGGACTAAGGGGGTCACAGGGGATTCATTGATCAACCTATACTAAGCAGTTGATATGATTGCAGGTATAGTAGCAGTTATCAAAAGCAGGCTATGCATCAGAATAGGAGCTAACTAATATAGTAGCAAAATCTAATGCAAGAATAAGAGGGAAAGGAATGGGCGATATCGGAATGCTCAAGGGGGGGTTGCTTGCCTTGCTGCTCTGCGACAAAAGGCTAATCGTCAACGGTGTAGTCGTACCCGGCAGCACCGTCAGTCTCAGGGTCTACCGGAGAGAAGAGGGGGGAAGAAACAATAAATATAAAGCACATGTGCAACACGATGCATGACATGGCAATAAGCAGGGCTAGGCATGCACTAACGCAGTATTACACGTCGCAGACGGATCGGAAGAATATCTGACGATATTTTCCGGGTCTCGGGCTACTACCGGACAGGCGAAAACGATGGAAATGTTCCATGTTCGCTATGCAAGGAGTACGTGACAGACTAACGGACTGCGTATTCGGGTTCGTCTCGTCGTTCTGAGCAACTTTCATGTATAAAGTATTTTCATCCGAGTTACGGTTTATTTTAAATTAATTATTAAAGATTTAATCAATTTTCTGGAATTAATAAATTAATTTAATTCGAAAATACAATTACGACGTCATCATGACGTCAGCAGTCAACTGTACTGTTTACTGGGTCAAACTGACATGTGGGTCCCACCTGTCAGTGACTGTTTAGTTTAATTAACAGATTAATTAAGTTAATGAGTCATTAAGTTAATTAAACTTAATTAGTAAATTTAAACAGACTTAATTAAATTAATTAATTATTAAATTAATTAATTATTATTTATTTTTATTTATTTTTCTTTTTAAACGTTCTGTGGGGTGGGGCCCCAGTGGTCAGTGGGGCAGCAAGCGTGTCCGCGGCGCGCCCATTCGGGCGCCGGACAGGTCCGGGCGACCAAAGGCGCGCGCGCGTGCGGGCAGAAGCCGGGCAGCGGCGGGCGAGGCGGCGACGGCGCGGCCAGGGGAGGCGCCGGGCACGGGGCGGCAGCGACGACTAGCGGATACGGGGAGAGGGAGGCAGAGGCCGGGGGAGGAGCAGCCGTGGGTGCGAGCCGGGCGTCGAGCGTGGCAGGGCTGCGGGAGGCGCGTGCGGCGAAGCGCGGGGCAGAGCCGCGGGAGCCGGGCCAGCGAGGCCGTTGCAGCACCGGCGAGGAGGGGCAGCGCGCGCGAGGGCAAGCGGGGCTGCGGGGGGGCACGACGGTGCGGTGCACGAGCGGCGGCGCGCAGCAGGGGGAGTGGAGAAGGGGATGAGGGGAGGCCTCATAGTGGCCATAGGGGGCAGCGGGCGCGAGGTGGAGGCGGCGGCGTACGGCGGTGGTGCGGAGCGGCGACGACGGCGTGGCGTCGTGCAAGGAGGGGGGCGATGGGGTGGCAGCGTCGGGCGGCGTCGACTTCGATCGGGGGCATGGCGGAGCGGCGCCGGCGATGCAGTGGCGGAGGGCACCGGCGAGGCGCGGGCCGGCGTCGGTTTGCCCCGATCCAAACCGGATCGGGAGGGGAGGGAGACGAGCGAGGAGGGGGAGAATGGGGGCGACGGGGCGGCTAGGGTTGCGGGGGGAGGGGGTTATCCCCAGGGGCGGCTGGGCCGACGGGGAAGGGGCCGGTTGGGCCAGCCAGCTGGGCCACGGCCCAGTTGGGCCGGCCAAGGAAAAAGGGGGGGGCTTTTGTTTTTCTTTTTCTTTTTATTTTATTTTAGTTCTTTTCTTTTATTTAAAAGTTGTTTTTTTTTTATTAATTTAGTAACTAAAATACTTTCATAAAAATTAGAGGACACGCCCAATATTACAATTGCAATATATGGCAGTAGCACAAAAGGTTTGGGGTTAGATTGAAACTGTTTGACAATTTCTATAAATCCAAGGGTTTTTAATTAATTATTTTGGCCTCGATTAAAAAATAGATTTGAGGCACTTAACCACATGACAAAAAAGTTGGTTCAATTTTAATAAATGCCTAGGGAATATTTTAAACCTATTCATTATTTTTAGCTTGAGGTTTGCAAAACTTTTAATTTCACCTTTCAAATGAATTTTGAATTGCCTAAGAATTTGAATGAGAGTTTGATTCCAACAGTGACCATAATTGAATTAACAAAATGCATTAGCCTAATCCCCAGATTACTGTAGTTTGATTACAGAGTTTACTGTAGCACTTAATCCAGGGCGTCACATGCTCATATGATTCGCGTTCGTTACTTTGATAGTTTGATATGTGGGTGGTCCGGTGCTTGGGTGCTGCCCTTACTTGGATAAACCTCCCTCTTATGATTAACCTCTCTCGCAAGCATCCACAACTACAAAAGAAGTATTAAGATAAATCTAACCATAGCATGAAACATATGGATCCAAATCAGCCCCTTACGAAGCAACGCATAAACTAGGGTTTAAGCTTCTGTCACTCTAGCAACCCATCATCTACTTATTACTTCCCAATGCCTTGCTCTAGTCCCAAACAATGGTGAAGTGTCATGTAGTCGACGTTCACATAACACCACTAGAGGAGAGACAACATACATCTTATCAAAATATCGAACGAATACCAAATTCACATGATTACTTATAACAAGACTTATCCCATGTCCTCAGGAACAAACGTAACTACTCACAAAGAATATTCATATTCCTAATTAGAGGAGTATTAATTATCATTAAGGATCTGAACATATGATCTTCCACCAAGTAAACCAATAGCATCAACTACAAGGAGTAATCAACACTACTAGCAACCCACAGGTACCAATCTGAGGTTTTGAGACAAAGATCGGATACAAGAGATGAACTAGGGTTTGGAGAGGAGATGGTGCTGGTGAAGATGTTGATGGATATTGACCCCCTCTCGATGAGAGGATCGTTGGTGATGACGATGGCTTCAATTTCCCTCTCCGGGAGGGAAGTTTCCCCGGCAGAACAGCTCCGCCGGAGCCCTAGATTGGTTCTGCCCAGGTTCCGCCTCGAGACGGCGGCGCTTCGTCCCGAAAGCTCTCTTATGATTTTTTCCAGGTCAAAACCCTCCATATAGCAGAAGATGGGCACCGGAGGCCTGCCAGGGGGCCCACAAGCCTGCAGGGCGCGCCCAGGGGGGGTAGGGCGCGCCCCCCTGGCTTGTGACCTCCTGGTGGGTCCCCTGATGTATTTCTTTCGCCCAATATTTTTTATATATTCCAAAATAATTCTCCGTAGATTTTCAGGACTTTTGGAGTTGTGCAGAATAGGTATCTCAGATTTGCTCCTTTTCCAGTCCAGAATTCCAGCTGCCGGCATTCTCCCTCTTCATGTAAACCTTGTAAAATAAGAGAGAAAAATCATAAGTATTGTACCAAAATGTGTATTAACAGCCCATAATGCAATAAATATCAATATAAAAGCATGATGCAAAATGAACGTATCAACTCCCCCAAGCTTAGACCTCGCTTATCCTCATGCGAAAGCCGAAATCGATAAATATGCCCACATGTTTAGAGATAGAGGTGTCGATAAAATAAAATACGGACATGAAGGCATCATGGTTATCTTTAGAACAGAAACATATATTGACATATAATTTCTTATGCTAGAGTAACAATTCATTCACAAGGTAAAGTATGAATCAAGAACTCTATTGAGAACCAATAAACTATGATCTTAGTCATTGAAGCAATTCCAATTTATCATAACGTAGGAAAGAGTCAATATAAGAGCTTGTAAAGCAAATCCACATACTCAATTATCTTTTAGTCTTTCATAATTGCTAACACTCACACGGTACCTATGAGGTCAAAGTTTCAATCGGACATAGAGAAAGATAGGGGCTTATGGTTTTGCCTCCCAACTATTCACCTCAAGGGTAATGTCAACAGTAATAACTCATGATCACCCACATCCGAGTGGATATATGTGTCTAGATCATTCCCCAACACATGACACTTTCCAAGAGATAAAGGCGAAATAAAGGAAGTGGTGAAGATCACCACGAGTCTTGCATAAAGGTAAGTACTAGAAAATAAAAGTAACAGATAGGCCCTTCGCAGAGGGAAGCAGAGGTTGTCATGCGCTTTTATAGTTGGATGCGCAATCCCTTAATGCAAAAGAACGTCACTTTATATTGCCCCTTGTGATAAAGAGCTTTATTATGCAGTCTGTCGCTTTTATTTCTTCCATATCACAAGTTCGTATAAAGTTTATTTTCCTCACACTAATAGATCACACATATTTAGAGAGCAATTTTTATTGCTTGCACCAATGACAACTTACTTGAAGAATCTTACTCAATCCATAGGTAGGTATGGTGGACTCTCATGGCAAAACTGGTTTAAGGTGTTTGGATGCTCAAGTAGTATCTCTACTTGGTGTGGAAGTTTTGGCTAATATGGGGTGGAAGCAAGCGTCACATGTTAGAGGATCCATGACAATATAACTTGTATTCGGAAATAAGCAAACATAACCCATTATGTTGTCTTCCTTGTCCAACATCAACTTCTTAGCATATAATATTTTAATGAGTGCTCACAATCATAAAAGATGTCCCAGATAATATATTTATATGTGAACCTTTCTTTCTTTATTATTTCCTTTTAATTGCAAAAATGACCAATAGCTTTGTTTGTCAACTCACAACAAATTTCAATCAACATACTTCTTATATGTGAAGTCATCACTCCCCATAAGATCATCATATATACTCTTTGCTTTTATTCTATATTTCTTTCTATTTCTTTTTCTCAAGATCATAGCAAGCAAGCAAAGCTCTCAACTCAAAACTACTCTTTATTATATAACTCTCGGACTTGCTTACATAGGGGGATCATAAAGCAAAACTCAAAACTAGATCACAATAAAGACTTTATTGTACTAGATCAAGATATAACCAAAAGGATCGAACTAAGAAAAATGATAAAAGTAAAAGCTGTGATGGGGATACGATACCGGGGCACCTCCCCCAAGCTTGGCACAAGCCAAGGGGAGTGTCCATACCCATGTGTTTAGTTGTCTTTCTTCGGAGGTGGTGATGTTGGAGTTGTTGATGAGACTGGAGGCTTGTCCTCCGTCTTCCAAGGCATGGGCTCACCATCGTAAAAAGATGAACGAGTCTCCGGGATCCTCAAATCTGCAGCCAAACTCATTCTCTTAAATCTGTATTCATACTCACAGTTTTGGTTTTGCAGGTCATAGATCTGGGCTTGGAGATGCTCGATTTTCTCGTAAAGCTTGAAGATGTGCTCCCCGATGTCCTTGGCGTCCAGCTTGTGCTTATGGGTAAACTCCGCGATCATCATGTGATTGGCATTGAGTCCTCGTTCCACCATCCCTTGGCACTTGAAGACTTGTTGCTCCATTGCTTCGAGCCTTGTCTCCACGCTTCCGGTCTTCTTTGGTCCCTCCACATCACGGATGTGCAGCACCCCCTCATGCATCTCAATGGTTTGAGGGTGTTGCAGCACCTCCGCAAGGTAGGGGTTGATGACCTTCTCGAAGAACTTGTCCTTCGAAGCACTTGGGGACGTCATGTCGATCTAAATCTGCTGCAGAAACAACTCAAAACGAAAACAGGAGGTATTGTCGTGTTACGATAGTCAAAACCTTCGAGAGATTATATAATGAATTTTTACCGACCTGAAGCAGTATACCACAAGAAAACGGAGTCCGAAGGGTACACGGGGTGGCCACAAGCCACAGGGGCGCGCCCAGGGGGGTAGGGCGCGCCCCCCTGGCTTGTTGCCTCCTCGTGCACTCTTCGGGCTGCTTTAAATTTTCCTAATTTTTTAAATATTCCAAAATGGATAAAATTTGCCATTGGAAAAGTTTTGGAGTCGGTTTGCTTACCGTAACACATACCTATTCCTTTTCGGAGTCTGAAACGTTATGGTAGGTCTCCCTAATGTACTCCTCCGGAGTCATGGTATTGATAATATTGGTTTCAACATTTATGGGAGTACCTGAGATATAATGTTTGATTCTTTGCCCGTTTACCACCTTCGGATTTGTGCCTTCGGCGTTGTTGATCTTGATGGCACCGGAACGATATACTTCCTCGATAATGTAAGGCCCTTCCCATTTAGAGAGAAGTTTTCTTGCAAAAAATCTTAAACGAGAATTGTATAGAAAGACATGATCACCTACATTGAATTCACGCTTTTGTATCCTCTTATCATGCCATCTCTTAACCTTTTCTTTAAACAACTTGGCATTCTCATAGGCCTGGGTTCTCCATTCATCAAGTGAGCTAATGTCAAATAACCTCTTCTCACCAGCAAGTTTGAAATCATAGTTGAGCTCTTTAATTGCGCAATAAGCTTTATGTTCTAGCTCTAGAGGTAAGTGACATGCTTTACCATAAACCATCTTATACGGAGACATACCCATAGGGTTTTTATAAGCAGTTCTATAAGCCCATAATGCATCAACAAGTTTCTTAGACCAATTCTTTCTGGATCTATTAACAGTCTTCTGCAAGATCAATTTAATTTCTCTATTGCTCAATTCTACTTGACCACTAGACTGAGGATGATAAGGGGATGCAATTCTATGATTAACATCATACTTAGCAAGCAATTTACGGAAAGCACCATGAATAAAGTGTGAACCACCATCAGTCATTAAATATCTAGGGACTCCAAATCTAGGGAAAATAACTTCTTTAAGCATTTTAATAGAAGTGTTATGATCAGCGCTACTAGTTGGAATAGCTTCAACCCACTTAGTAACATAATCAACAGCAACTAGAATATGAGTATACCCGTTAGACTGTGGAAAAGGTCCCATATAATCAAAACCCTAAACATCAAATGGTTCAATAAGAAGAGAGTAATTCATAGGCATTTCCTGACGTCTACTAATATTACCAATTCTTTGACATTCATCACAAGACAAGAAAAACTTACGAGCATCCTTGAAGAGAGTAGGCCAATAAAAAGCAGATTGTAATACCTTGTGTGCAGTTCTATCTCCAGCGTGGTGTCCTCCGTAGGCCTCGGAATGACACTTATGAAGGATCTATTCCTGTTCATGCTCAGGCACACAACGTCTAATAACACCATCTACTCCTTCTTTATAAAGGTGTGGATCATCCCAAAATTAATGTCTTAAATCATAGAAGAAATTTTTCTTTTGTTGGTATGTGAAACTAGGCGGTATAAATTTAGCAACAATGTAATTAGCATAATCAGCATACCATGGAGCACTGCGTGAAGCATTTATGACAGCTAATTGTTCATCAAGAAAGCTATCATCAATAGGTAGTGGGTCATCAAGAACATTTTCTAACCTAGACAAGTTGTCTGCTACGGGGTTATCAGCACCCTTTCTATCAATAATATGCAAATCAAATTCTTGTAGTAGAAGAACCCATCTAATAAGTCTAGGTTTAGCATCTTTCTTTTCCATAAGGTATTTAATAGCAGCATGATCAGTGTGAACGGTTACTTTGGAATCAACAATATAAGGTCTGAACTTATCACAAGCAAACACAACCGCTAAAAATTCCTTTTCAGTAGTAGCATAGTTTCTTTGAGCACTGTCTAGAGTTTTACTAGCATAATGGATAACATTTAATTTCTTATCATCTCTTTGTCCTAGAACAGCACCAACAGCATAATCACTAGCATCACACATAATTTCAAAGGGTAGGTTCCAATCAGGTGGTTGAACAACAGGTGCGGAAATCAAGGCATTCTTAAGAATTTCAAATGCTTCTACACAATCATCATCAAAAACGAATGGGACATATTTTTGCAAAAGATTAGTGAGAGGCCTAGAAATCTTAGAGAAGTCTTTAATAAACCTCCCATAGAAACCAGCATGACCAAGGAAACTTCTTATACCTCTTATGTCCGTGGGACACGGCATTTTTTCAATAGCATCAACTTTAGCTTTATCCACCTCAATACCTCTTACGAAGTTTTGTGCCCCAAGACAATTCCTTCATTAACCATAAAGTGGCACTTTTCCCAATTCAAGACAAGATTAGTTTCTTCACATCTCTGCAAAACTCGATCAAGGTTGCTCAAGCAATCATCAA
Organism: Elymus sibiricus; assembly: GCA_039707655.1. Lineage (NCBI taxonomy): Eukaryota > Viridiplantae > Streptophyta > Magnoliopsida > Poales > Poaceae > Elymus > Elymus sibiricus. Next base: position 280,042,404 of record CM077665.1, read on the forward strand.
AAGAAGTTCCGTAAACGGAAAAATCGTCCATGAAAACCTCAACAATCTTTTCACAAAAGTCAGAGAATATAGCCATCATACATCTTTGAAAGGTAGCAGGTGCATTGCATAAACCAAAAGGCATACGTCTATAAGCAAAGGTACCGAAAGGGCAAGTAAAAGTGGTCTTTTCTTGATCCTCTTTTGACATAGGTATTTGAGAGAAACCGGAATAACCATCTACAAAGCAAAAATGTGTATGTTTGGATAGTCTTTCTAGCATTTGATCAATAAAAGGTAGAGGGTAATGATCTTTCCTAGTAGCTTTATTTAATTTCCTAAAATCAATTACCATTCTATAACCTGTAACAATTCTTTGCGGGATCAATTCATTTTTATCATTAGGAACAACGGTAATACCTCCCTTCTTAGGAACACAATGAACGGGACTAACCCATCTACTATCAGCAATAGGATATATTATACCTGCCTCCAGAAGCTTTAGTATTTCATTTCTTACCACTTCTTTCATTTTAGGATTTAACCGTCGTTGGTGATCAACAACTGGTTTAGCATCAGGCTCCATATTAATTTTATGCTGACATAGAGTGGGACTAATGCCCTTAAGATCATCAAGAGTATATCCAATAGCAGCACGGTGCTTCCTCAGAGTTTTCAATAATCTCTTTTCTTCATGCTCTTAAAGGTTAGCACTAATAATAACAGGATATATCTCCTTTTCATCAAGATAAGCATATTTCAGAGTATCAGGTAATTGTTTAAGCTCAAACACGGGATCACCCTTGGGTGGAGGAGGATCCCCAAGTATTTCAACAGGCAGATTGTGTTTCAAAATAGGCTGCTGATCAAAGAAAATCTTATCTATTTCATTCCTTTCATTCATATGCATATCATTTTCATGGTCTAGCAAATATTGTTCTAAAGGATCAGTAGGAGGCACAGCAATAGAAGCAAGACCAATAATTTCATATTTACTAGGCAATTCTTTGTCATGGGGTTATCTACGAAATTTAGAGAAATTTAACTCAAGAGACACATCCCCAAAACTTACAGTAACAGTTTCTTTCTCACAATCTATCCTAACATTAACAGTATTCAAGAAAGGTCTACCAAATATAATGGGACAAAAATCATCTTGTGGGGAACCAAGAACAAGAAAATCAGTAGGATACTTTATTTTACCACACAAGACTTCAACATCTCTAACAATCCCAATAGGTGCAATAGTATCTCTATTAGCAAGCTTAATGGTAACATCAATTTCCTCTAGTTCAACATTACATAAGCCATGATAACAATGATCTCCTATTTTAACAGAAATAACAGGCACGCCAACAATAGGTCTATGTTTACCATTAGTATCAGGTCTAGCAATTCTAGCAGCTTCGTCATAGAAATGAATAACATGCCCATCAATATTATCAACCAAGAGATCTTTAACCATAGCAATACTAGGTTCAACTTTAATCTGTTCAGGGGGCGTAGGTGTTCTAGTACAGCTCTTACGAACCACAGTTGAAGCTTTAGCATGTTCCTTTATTCTAACAGGGAAAGGCGGTTTCTCAATATAAGCAGTAGGAATAACAGGATCAGCATTATAAATAATAGTCTCTTCTTCAACTTTAATGGGTTCAACTACTTTAACTTCAATGGGAGGATGATATTTAAACCACTTCTCCTTAGGGAGATCAACATGAGTAGCAAAAGATTCACAGAAAGAAGCTACTATCTCAGAGTCAAGTCCATATTTAGTGCTAAAATCACGAAAAGCATCGGTGTCTATAAAGGATTTAACACAATCGAACTTAAGGTTTATACCTGACTCCTTACCTTCGTCGAGTTCCCAATCTTCAGAGTTGCGTTTAATTCTTTCCAATAAGTCCCATTTGAATTCAATATCTTTCTTCATAAAGGAACCAGCAATCGGTGTCTATAAAGGATTTAACACAATCGAACTTAAGGTTTATACCTGACTCCTTACCTTCGTCGAGTTCCCAATCTTCAGAGTTGCGTTTAATTCTTTCCAATAAGTCCCATTTGAATTCAATATCTTTCTTGATAAAGGAACCAGCACAAGAAGTATCGAGCATGGATTGATTATTACGAGAAAGACGAGCATAAAAATTCTGAATAATAATTTCTCTCGGGAGCTCATGATTGGGGCATGAATATAACATTGACTTAAGCCTCCCCCAAGCTTGAGCGATTCTTTCTCCTTCACGAGGCCAAAAATTATAAATATAATTCTGATCACGATGAACCAGATTCATAGGATAAAACTTCTGATGAAATTCCAATTTCAATCGGTTGTAGTTCCATGATCCAATATCATCACATAGCCTATACCATGTCAATGCCTTCTCCTTCAAAGATAAAGGAAAGACCTTCTTCTTGACATCATCCTCGGGCAAACCTGCAAGCTTAAATAATCCACAAACTTCATCCACATAGATTAGATGCAAATCAGGATGTAATGTTCCATCTCCTGCATAAGGATTAGCTAGCAGTTTCTCTATCATACCCGAAGGAATTTCATAATAAATATTTTTAGTAGGTGCAGTAGGTTGAGGAGCATCTCTTTTTGCTTATGGTCAAGGTGAAGATACCCCGAACAAGCCCCTCAAAGGATTATTTTCCATAGTAACAAGTGACAGTAAATTTCAGCACAATATATAAATTTTTCCTTACCAAGTTCCACTCAACAAAGGCGCTTCACTCCCCGGCAACGGCGCTAGAAAAGAGTCTTGATGACCCACAAGTATAGGGGATCTATCGTAGTCCTTTCGATAAGTAAGAGTGTCGAACCCAACAAGGAGCAGAAGGAAATGACAAGCGGTTTTCAGTAAGGTATTCTCTGCAAGCACTGAAATTATCGGTAACAGATAGTTTTGTGATAAGGTAATTCGTAACGGATAGCAAGTAACAAGTGTAACAAAGGTGCAGCAAGGTGGCCCAATCGTTTTTGTAGCAAAGGACAAGCCTGGACAAACTCTTATATAAAGCAAAGCGCTCCCGAGGACACATGGGAATTTCTGTCAAGCTAGTTTTCATCATGCTCATATGATTCGTGTTCGTTACTTTGATAGTTTGATATGTGGGTGGACCGGTGCTTGGGTGCTGCCCTTACATGGACAAACCTCCCTCTTATGATTAACCTCTCTCGCAAGCATCCGCAACTACAAAAGAAGTATTAAGATAAATCTAACCATAGCATGAAACATATGGATCCAAATCAGTCCCTTACGAAGCAACGCATAAACTAGGGTTTAAGCTTCTGTCACTCTAGCAACCCATCATCTACTTATTACTTCCCAATGCCTTCCTCTAGGCCCAAACAATGGTGAAGTGTCATGTAGTCGACGTTCACATAACACCACTAGAGGAGAGACAACATACATCTTATCAAAATATCGAACGAATACCAAATTCACATGATTACTTATAACAAGACTTATCCCATGTCCTCAGGAACAAACGTAGCTACTCACAAAGCATATTCATATTCCTAATTAGAGGAGTATTAATTATCATTAAGGATCTGAACATATGATCTTCCACCAAGTAAACCAACTAGCATCAACTACAAGGAGTAATCAACACTACTAGCAACCCATAGGTACCAATCTGAGGTTTTGAGACAAAGATCGGATACAAGAGATGAACTAGGGTTTGGAGAGGAGATGGTGCTGGTGAATATGTTGATGGAGATTGACCCCCTCTCGATGAGAGGATCGTTGGTGATGACGATGGCTTCGATTTCCCCCTCCGGGAGGGAAGTTTCCCCGGCAGAACAGCTCCGCCGGAGCCCTAGATTGGTTCTGCCCAGGTTCCGCCTCGAGATGGCGGCGCTTCGTCCCGAAAGCTCTCTTATGATTTTTTTTCCAGGTCAAAACCCTCCATATAGCAGAAGATGGGCACTGGAGGCTTGCCAGGGGGCCCACAAGCCTGTAGGGCGCGCCCAGGGGGTAGGGCGTGCCCCCTGGCTTGTGACCTCCTGGTGGGTCCCCTGATTTATTTCTTTCGCCCAATATTTTTTATATATTCCAAAATAATTCTCCGTAGATTTTCAGGACTTCTGGAGTTGTGCAGAAATGGTATCTCAGATTTGCTCCTTTTCCAGTCCAGAATTCCAGCTGCCGGCATTCTCCCTCTTCATGTAAACCTTGTAAAATAAGAGAGAAAAGGCATAAGTATTGTACCAAAATGTGTATTAACAGCCCATAATGCAATAAATATCGATATAAAAGCATGATGCAAAATGGACGTATCAGACATCGAGGAAAACATTTGGAGGGACCTGCTTACACTGAGAACCCAAACGTGACAGAGCGTCCGCATCTTTGTTGAGCCGGCGATCAATATGATCAACTTGGTAACCCTTAAATGGACCAGCGATGACGGTGGATGCGGCCGATAAGCCGCCATGAGTAGGTTTTTTGAGTCCCAAGTCCCAGATACTTACTAAGCAACCAAATCTGAGTCGCCCAAACATCTGACCTGGCTTAAATTCATTTCCTTATCCATGCGGAGCCCATGGAGGAGAGCCTCATATTCAGCTGCATTGTTAGTACAGGGAAACATGAGCCTTAAAATATAACAAAAAGTATCACCTCATGGAGAAGAGATGACAAATCCAGCCCCCAAGCCTTCCAATTATCTTGAACCATCGAAGTGTATCGTCCAGTACGTGTTATCTCGCATTTCCTCGGGTAATTGCAACTCAGTCCAATCATTGATGAAATCCACCAATGCCCGAGATTTAATCGCCGTTCGAGGCACATACTTCAGATGATGTGGTCCAAGCTCGATTGCCCATTGAGCGACCCGACCAGTAGCCTCCTGATTCTGGATAATGTCTCATAGAGGAGCTGAATGGACCATAGTAATCGGGTGTTCCTGGAAATAATGCTTCAACTTGCGACTAGCCATGAAGACACCAAATACCAGTTTCTACCGGTGTGGATATCGCTGTTTGGATTCTGTTAAAACTTCGTTGATATAATAGATTGGCCACTGTACTGGATATTTCTTCCCAGCCTCCTTCCGTTCCACAACAACTTCCACACTTACCGCCTTATTATTGGCAGCGATGTACAGGAGCATAGGCTCTTTATCAAGAGGGGCGGCCAGGACGGGCGGCTCAACCAATTGCTTTTTAAGAGCTTCAAAAGCTTTGTCTGCAACATCATTCCAGACAAAATTGTCTGCTTTTTCAATAACCGGTAGATGGGAATTGCCTTCTCACCAAGGTGGCATATGAACTGGCTTAAGGCAGTGATACGTCCCGCCATACGTTGGACTTCATTGATATTGGATGGCTTACAATCGAGGTCACCGCCTTGATTTTGCCTGGATTAGCCTCGATGCCATGCTCAGATACCAGAAAACCCAGTAACTTGCCTGCAGGGACACCAAATAAACACTTTACCGGGTTAAGCTTCATCTTGTAAACCTGCAGATTGTCAACCGTCTCTTTGAGGTCATCCAACAGAGTCTCCTTCTTCTGGGACATGACCACAATATCATCAATGTAAGCATGAACATTGCAGAGACAATTCTACACGCAACACTTATAAGTAGCCCCTGTGCTCTTAAGTCCAAAAGGCATAGGCGCATAGCACAAAGCTCCAAAAGGTGTGATGAAGGCTGTCTTTTCCTGTTCCTCAACCGCCATGTTGATCTGGTGATAACCGGACTAAGCATCTAGGAAGCACAAGCTCTCGCAACCAACGGTGGAGTTAATAATCTGGTTAATGCGAGGAAGAGCAAACGGGTCCTTAGGACAAGCCTTGTTAAGATCTGTGTAGTCAACACACATACGCCAAGTGCCGTTTTTCTTCAAGACAAGCACTGGATTTGCCAACCACTCAGGGTGAAAAACTTTGATAATGAACCCGGCAGCTAGGAGCTGGGCCACTTCTTCGCCAATAACCTTTCGTCTCTCCTCGTTAAAACGATGGAGGTATTGCTGAACAATTTTCATCTCGAGATCCACATTGAGGTGGTGCTCAGCGAGTTCTCTCGATACAGCAGGCATGTCAGAAGGTTTCCATGCAAAATTGTCCCGATTCTCATGGATGAACTCGATGAGCGCGCTTTCCAATTTGGGATCCATGTCGGTCCCAATAGTGAACTGTTGGGACGAATCTCTTGAAGTGAAATCGATCTACTTGGTGTCATCGGCCAGCTTGAATTTGAGCAAGGGGTTCGACTCCGTGGTGGGCTTTTTTAGGGGAGTCATGTCGCTGTGTAAACTTTCAACTCTTCTGTTGGACAACCTGACTCGGCATAGGCTGCATCTCCCTCCTCACACTCTTGAGAGATTTTTCGATTGCTATCAAATGTGATGGTTCCATTTGTCCCGGACATCTTAAGCTTGACATAGACATAACAAGGTCGTGCCATGAGGCGGGCATAAGCCGGTCGTCCAAAGAGGGCATGACAAGGGCTCTTGATTTTGAACACCTCAAAAGACAGAGACTCGCATCTTGTCAGTGTTCTGGGAACGGGGGTACCCAGACCTGCCAGCCTGCGGCCCAGGGCGTGCCCACTTCAATAGCCAAGTGCGGCCCAGTGCGGCCTCACTCAAGACAAGGCCCTCGCGAGAGCCCTACCCTCGCGAGGGGGACGACGCCAAGACCCATGGAGAGAGGAGGCCTCCCCAGGTCGCCTCCCGAGGGGCGAAGATCCCTATCCAGCACCTAGCCTCGGGAGGACAAGGGTGACGCAAGCCAGGCCAGGCGGGCACCAGCGCGCGCAGAGGAGACAGTTCCCTCTTTGGTGCAAAGGAGGCAAGGACGTACGCAGGTTCCCAAAGCACCCCCAAAGGTTTCCATTCCGGTGCAACAAGACCAAGACCATGAGCCCCGCAGGACGGATGTCACCACTGAGCCCACGTCTGCATCACCACCGGCTACTTTGCAGGTGAAAACCACCTTTCGTCAGGATAAGATGTACCTCCTGTCCCCTTTCAAATTTGGCTGTTGTGGGATCCCTTCCCACCATTGCGATACGGGAAGAGGACCCGGGCCACTATAAATAGAGGCTTGGCTGCTCCGTAGAGGGGACAGACAAAAACAACACCCAAGCACCCTCGCGAGGTTACTGACCACTGTATTAGTTCATCCACAAACCTCCTCGTGAGGCAATCCACCAAAAGGCAGGAGTAGGGTTTTACGCTTCGCAGCGTCCCGAACCTGGGTAAATCCACGTGTGCTAATCTTTTTCCCCGCAATCGAGCGAGTTCGCCGGGCTAGGCTGTCGAGCTGCGAGCTTGAGGTCGAAGCTGGTGGGGATCTTCACACACGCCCCTGTGTTCAAACCTGTTTGGGTTTTGCGGAGCCCGAAATCCGACATTTGGCGTGCCAGGTAGGGGGCGTGTCGGAGTCTTCTACAAGCTTCGCTTCTTCTCCGCTCCGTCGTTTCGATGGCCGACGCCCGACAAGCTTCCTTCGGCCCTGTCGGATCCGCCTTCACCAACCTCGCCGCTACTACCCAAGACACACGCCCTGGCAGCTCGGTGCTGGCCGGTCGTTACCAGGCCACCAGCGTCGTCTCCACCGCCGTAGCTGCTCGTGCCGGCCAGGCGCTCGGCGGGCGTGCGGCGCCCATGGGACCGACATCACCCTGTACCCACGTGGGAGACCTCAAAGCGCATGACGCGCTGCTGATGGCGAGTGAGCCGCTTCGCCATCGCCCGACGTGCGGGTGCATCGACGCCTTGACCGACCGCATCGCCGAGTTGGTCACCGTCGCGAGGAGGGCCTTGGTCCCGCACCACTCTTCTCGACCCCCGACGCAGGGCCCCGGGGGCTCGCTCGCCGTACCGCTCGCCTCATCGGCAAACGGCGTGCCTGCCCCATGCCCGGGCGAGCCCGGGTAAGGCCCGCCGCACGCCGTGCTCCTTCTCCTCCGGATCCCAGTGACCGGCTTTGGAGCGCCGTCCAGCCCCGCCGGTGGTGCCTTCGAAGAAGGTGACGGAACGCTCCGCGCGCGCACTCATACCCCGGTGCGAGCGTGCCAACCGACGCAGGGACCAGGCGGCTCGGGCTTCCGGCCAGGCAGGTAACCATAACGAAGGCGCGGTGGATAACCAGGGAGGCAACCCACGTCAAAACACGCGCGGCCGACCTCGCGGCGACGGCAGAGGTAAGCAGCTTCGGGCGAAAGCTCGGCGCAGGAGGGACTGTGGGCCGCTCGTCCAGGGCGGGGTGGCCTTGCCGCCCGCGGAGGCTGCCCATGGGGCGTGCGGGGACGGTTCAGGAGGAAGCCAAGGCCTTTACGTAGAGGCCTATGTTCCGAGCGATCGTACCTGCGGGCGGCGCCGTGGATCACGCGCCCCCCGCGGGTGCCAACATCCTCCCGGAGTAGGGAGATGTCCCGGATGCCCTCCCCAAGCCGGGCCTGGGGTCTTCCACTGAGGGGGCACCGGGCCAGGTTGGTGCAAGCGAGGGGGCGTCCTGGGATGCGTGGGGGCACGGTTCAGTGATGTCTACTACACAACCTTCTTCTTGTAGACTCGTGTTGGGCCTCCAAGCACAGAGTTTTGTAGGACAGTAGCAAATTTCCCTCAAGTTGATGACCTAAGCTTTATCAATCCGTGGGAGGCGTAGGATGAAGATGGCTCTCTCGAACAACCCTGCAATCAAATAACAAAGAGTCTCTTGTGTCCCCAACACACCCAATACAATGGTAAATTGTATAGGTGCACTAGTTCGGCGAATAGATGGTGATACAAGTGCAATATGGATGGTAGATAAAGGTTTTTGTAATCTGAAAATATAAAAAAAGCAAGGTAGCAAGTAACAAAAGTGAGCACAAACGGTATTGCAATGCTTGAAAACAAGGCCTAGGGTTCATACTTTCACTAGTGCAAGTTCTCTCAACAATACTAACATAGTTGAATCATATATAAATCCCTCACGTGCGATAAAGAGTTCACTCCAAACTCACAAATAGCGGAGAACAAACGAAGAAATTATTGTAGGGTACAAAACCACCTCAAAGTTATCCTTTCCGATCAATCATATGATCTATTCCTATAAGTGTCACAAACAGCCCTAGAGTTCGTACTAAAATAACACCTTAAGATACATATCAACCAAAACCCTAATGTCACATAGATACTCCAATGTCACCACAAGTACCCATGGGCTTGATTATACGATATGCATCACATAATTTCAGATTCATCATATTCAGTCCAACACAAAGAACTTCAAAGAGTGCCCCAAAGTTTCTACCGGAGAGTCAAGACAAGAACGTGTGCCAACCCCTATGCATAGATCCCCAAGGTCAAGGAACCCACAAGTTGATCACAATACCATGCATCAAGTAACTCAATAGAACAACCCATTGTCACCACGGATGTCCCATCGCAAGACATACATCAAGTGTTCTCGAATCCTTAAAGACTCAATCCGATAAGTAAACTTCAAAGGGAAAACTCAATTCATCACAACTAGATATAGAGGGGAAACACTCCATATGATTCATCTATATTAATAAAGCTCGTGGTACATCAAGATCGTGTCATCTCAAGAACACGAGAGGGAGAGATCAAACACATAGCTACTGGTACATACGCTCAGCCCCGAGGGTGAACTACTCCCTCCTCGTCATGGAGAGCGTCGGGATGATGAAGATGGCCTCCGGTGATGGTTTCCCCCTCCGGCAGGGTGCCGGAAAAGGCTCCCGATTGGTTTTTCGTGGCTCTGGAGGCTTGCGGCGGCGGAACTCCCGATCTAGGTTTATTTTTGGAGGTTTCTGTATTTATAGGAATTTATGGTGGTGGAAACAAGTCCAGGGGGGCCACGAGGGAGTCACAAGCCAGGGGGCGCGCCCTAGGGGGGGGCCGCGCCCCTGTGGCTTGTGACTGCCTCGTGGATCTTCTGGCCCAACTCCGATGCTCCGTGGGTCTCTTCTGGTCCGTAAAAAATCACCGTAAATTTTTATTCCGTTTGGACTCCGTTTGATATTCCTTTGCTGTAAAACTCAAAAACACGGAAAAAATAGGAACTGGCCCTAGGCTCTAGGTTAATAGGTTAGTCCCAAAAATAATATAAAGTTGTAGTGAAATGATTGTAAAACATCCAAGAATGATAATATAGCAGCATGGAACAAGCAAAAATTATAGATACGTTGGAGACGTATCACTCAGCCGCCGCCCTCGCGAGCAAGCAGCACGCGGCCGAGCCCTCTGGGCCGCAGGGGCTACTGCCTAGGGGGATCGGCGGGATACAAGCAGTGCGGGCCACGCGCGGCAACGGGGGCGCCAGCGCGGCCCTCGGGAGGCAGGGCCTCGCGAGGTCCTCGGGTCGTGGTCTGGCCGGTGCCCCGACGCCTCACGAGGCGGCTTCACCGACAAAACACCCCTATGGCTGCGCTGGGTGCATTGTGCTCATGTTTGGGCCGTGGGAGCACAATCCCGTGGCTACGCGGGGAACAATGCACTCAGGTTTGGGCTGTAGGGGCGCGCAACCGCGCAGAAATGCGCGGGATGGCTCTTGACTGAGTTGGGAGCACCTAGGCCGTCCGCCTGGGGGCTTCCCCAGCTATCTTCCGCCGTGACACTCTCACGTAATAAAGAGTGGGCTGTATACGCACGGAGCCCCCCGAGGACGCGGAGGGGTTCCATCCCACGCCCAAGTGGAAGCCCCATGCTCCGCGCTGGCGGACAACACTGTCCTCCAATGACTATGCCCACCCCTAGTGGAAGCCCTATTCTCCGCGCTAGGGGAAGACGAAGACGAAGACTAGCCTAGGTGCCGGATGCGGCTGTTGCTTGTTCCTTTTTGTATTCGAATTGCCACTTTTGAAATGAAACTCTAAAGTTTCGTAACTCTATTTGAAAAAAGGGGGTGGGGATTTTCTCTCTTTGCGATTCCTTTTTCTGGTCTTGAAATCTCGTTTTCTGAATCGACACCTGTCGGTCTCCCCCTCACGTGCCCCGCGAGCGGGGGCGGCACGGGCACGGTGTGCGCACCTTGCCAAGGCCCTGGCACCTTGGTCCTTACATGGCGCCTCTGGGCTAGCCGGCAAGGGCATGTTGCCTCGAAAGCGCCCATCTTTTAGCGGTCGACCCTCGTTCGGGGGCTTCGGCCGCGGCCCGGCGCGGCATCATGGAGCCTCGGGATGTTCAGTCTCCTCTCGGGGCAGGAACCGGCAAAAAGGTATGGGAGCCGCTCGAGCGTCAAGGGGGACTCCTGAGCAACGCGCCTCAGGAGCCTCACTGGCCACGTAGCCCCTCGCCCCTTGGTCTCGTCCTGGTGATCCGGACGCCCCAACGGCGGTCGAGGTATGCGCGGGATTGGGCCCCGCCGACGTAGAGCGCCGCTTGAGCGTCAAGGGGGACTCCTGAGCAACGTGCCTTAGGAGCCTCACTGGTCACGTAGCCCCTCGCCCCTTGCTCTCGTCCTGGTGATCCGGACGCCCCAACGGCGGTCGAGGTATGCGCGGGATTGGGCCCCGCCGACGTAGAGTGCCGAAAGGGCTCCCAAACCATTCCGCTCGCAAGGAAGAAGCCCCCCTGGCAGGATCGTCAAGCTCCCTAGACGCCCCAGCTGCACCTCACAACGCACGAGCTCGCCACGGCCCGCCAAGCTAAGTACCCCGACCATAGAGAGCAGAAACTTTTTGATCCGATGATAGCCTGAGTGGTGGGTATGAGATAGGAATGCTAACGTGAGAATGCAGGTGCTACAGTTTACTACGTGCCCCCATCAGGCCTCTTGTGGCTCCAGGTACAGGGAAGGGCAGCGCAAGGGAAGGAATCCGGCCTCTCTAGGCGTCGTCGCTAAAACTCCGGTCTAGGGGCGGCACGCTCCTCCTCAGGAGGGTCCGCCTCGTGAGGCCCCGACGGACCGTCACCGCTTGGCGTGGTGAGACACCTCTGCGGACCTCACGAAGAGCGCCGGGCGCGGAGCAGCGGCACAATGGTATGGGCCAAGGTGTGAGGGAGTGCTCGGTGCCGCACAAACAATGACACAAAACTCCGAGGAAGGGACGAGGGCGCGTCGCACAAAACAAGCAACCGACGGTTTAAAAGAAGAAGGAGGAAGACGAAGGTAAAACACAAAAGTTTAACGCCCTCAGGGGCCAAGTGCTTCTTCATGTAACAGGGACCAGAGGAAAAAAACAGGGGAAGCCTGGGTGGAGGAGCCGCTGTCACCATCCGGACCCCCGCCCGCCTCGGCGCCGGAGTCGTCGCCCTCGTCGGAGGAAGGCTCTTGGACGAACCGTTCCACCAGGGACTCCACGTGCGGGCGGACCTCATCCCTGAGGGGCCTCTGAAGCTCCTCAGGCACCGGCTCCATGACATGGGGGAGATCAAGCTCTGGGACGTGGCGGCGCAGGTTGGAGAAGACGCGCGTTAGCGCAATGTCCAGGAGGTCACGCGCACTGGACACGTTGTCCTCGTCCACCCGGGAGACGCCGGTCTCCAGCGCCTCCACCACCTTGCCGAAGAAGTTGAGGTAGCCCTCGTCGCCGTGCACGCACGGCACCGCGGGGGCTTCCCCGACGAACCGGCTCCCTCACCAACCTCGCGGTGGGCAATGTCCAGGTACTGCTTGGCGCGCTGCGCCTGCAGCATCTTCACGTGCGCCGCCTCGTCCTGGGCGGCCTGCACGGCGCTAGCTTCCCCCTTGATCTGGGCCTGAAGGGACGTCAGCCCCGCCTGGGCCTCCTCCTCGCCCCTGAGCGCGCATGGAGGGCAGCCTCGGCATCCGCCAGCTGGGCCCTCAACGCGTCCGCTTCCTCCTAGAGCTCGTCGAGCCTGCGCCTCTTGGGTGCAGGCGCCCTGGGAGGAGGGAACAATCAGGTCCGGCGTGTCGGGCTTGGTTGCTAGAGAAGGGGACGGGTGACGAAACACTTACTCGTCGATGATGGCCCAACGCCGGCGAGCTTGGGCCGGCCTCGAAGGCCCCCCGCCGCTGCCTCCAGAGGACGGCGGTGGAGCCGAAGACCCCGTGCACTTCCCCGCACCTACTGATCTCCCTCCAGATGCCATGGAGGGTAAGGGAAGAGTGCAGGATGAGAAGGATATCTTTCAAAGGATGGGAAGCGAGGAGGCGCGACAGGATGGCATGACCCCCCCGGCAGGGTGGGCTTATAGGCGCAACCGCTGCCCATGGGGCGTCGTGGGGAGTGGAGGCGCCGTGCGCCCCTCGGGAGGATAGGGGTGACGCAAGCCAGGCCAGGCCGGCACCAGCGCACGCAGAGGAGACAGTTCCCTCTTTGGTGCAAAGGAGGCAAGGACGTACGCAGGTTCCGAAAGCACCCCCCCCAAGGTTTCCGTTCTGGTGCAACAAGACCAAGACCACGAGCCCCGCAGGACGGACGTCACCACCAAGCCCACCTCTGCATCACCACTGGCTACTTTGCAGGCGAAGACCACCTTTCGTCAGGATAAGATGTACCTCCTGTCCCCTTTCGAATTTGGCCATTGTGGTATCCCTTCCCGCCATTGCGTTAAGGGAAGAGGACCTGGGCCACTATAAATAGAGGCTAGGCTGCTCCGTAGAGGGGACGGACAAAAACACCACCCGAGCACCCTCGCGAGGTTACTGACCACTGTACTAGTTCATCCACAAACCTCCTCGTGAGGCAATCCACCAAAAGGCAGGAGTAGGGTTTTACGCTTCGCGGCGGCCCGAACCTGGGTAAATCCTCGTGTGCTAATCTTCTTCCCCGCAATCGAGCGAGTTCGTCGGGCTAGGCTGTCGAGCTGCGAGCTTGAGGTCGAAGCTGGTGGGGATCTTCGCACACGCCCCTGTGTTCGAACCTCTTTGGGTTTTGCGGAGCCCGAAATCCGACACATCTGTAGTTGAACTCCATGCCAAAAGCAACTTCTAGCTTGATTCGCCCAATTGGATATGCTGACTTCCCAGGAACGATCCCATGAAAGACTGTGGAGGAGGGCTGCAGTTGTTGCTCCGATAGGTTCCTTCGTCTGAACGTGTCATAATATAGAATATTGATGCTGCTTCCCCGTCCATGAGTACCTTCGTTAGCAAATAACCTCGAACTTGAGGTGCCACCACTAGAGCGAGACCACCCGAATTATCAACCCAGGGGGGTGATCATCTCTGCTCCAAGTTATTGGTTGCTCTGACCAGTTTAAGTATGTGGGGACAGCCGACACAACCATATTGATAGCTCTCCGTTGAATCTTGCGACCGCGCTTGCAATTACTACTTTTGAACACGTGATACTGCCCAATGTTCAACTGTTTAGGGTTGCTCTGAAAACCAGCTTCGTTGCTATCACTACTGCAGGATGGTCCAAAGACGACATATCAATCAAATACCCTTCGACGAAACTGTGTGCGATGCATGAATCACAAACAGTATAGTTCAAGCTCCGTCGCTAATGCCACGAACTGTGTGCGATGGTGGATCCATCAAATACGATTTAGAAAATGGTTGTGTGTGTGATGCAGGGCATACAGTTGGTGCTTATGAACTATTTGCGATTAGACAAGATAACACAAACGGTTCTCAAAATACATATGTGTGTGAAGTACGGCATACAGTTCATTCGGACAAACTGTTTGCGTTGATCGAGCTAGAACACAAACGAGTTACCAGAATAAGGTGTGTGTGATACCAGGAAAACAGTTCATTCATCAGAATTGTGTGGGAAGACAAATAAGAACCCAAACGATTCATACTGACAAGCTATGTGGGTTGTTGGCAGACGGTTGCTGACAAACAATTGTCAGCGATGGATGAAATCATTACCGACGCTACATTGGGAAGTGTCGTTTGCGTGTATTAATATCGCAGATGTTTTATTATTATCACCCATGTGCCTGCGCATCACCCCGTCCTCCTCTCTCGCGTCTTGTCACCGCATTGCCGCCTGAGGATTCCAGTGCACGCTTCAGCACCGCTTTTGGCCACGCGTCCGCTCGATGAGCCCGTTCCCGCGCACAACCGCGCAGGTTCCTGCGCACAAAACCATTCTACGGCTCTAGCTTCCCGTCCGGCTTGGTGAAATCCCCAATGCTTGCCGGCCTGCTATATAAACCCTCATGGCCGGTGACTCCACATTGCCTTCATCCCCTCCCTCCCCGTAGCTTGTCTAGTTTGCTTCTCCCCCAATCTCGAATGGAACCGGCCATTCGTCGTCGCCCAGCCACTTCGCCAGAGGACAGCTCTAGCTGGGAGGCTTCACCACGTCGGCATGGCAGTCCTCTGAAGTGTGTAGTGCACGTGGCGTCCCTAGTGGGTGTGCGCATGCCACCAACTACACGCTCCAGCACTGCTGCCCAAAGGCAGCTGCTGCCGGTGGCCGCCGTGGCCGCCAACATGCCGACAGCCCACCTTCTTGCACATTAGTTCGTTTCCGAGCCCACCTAAGAATGCTTGGGCCCCTGGCACTATGGAATGCTGGTTTAAGGGTTTTGGTCCGGCGCTGCCGGTTAAGCAAGTGGACTCATTTAAGTAACTCGTTAAGGATTTTTTCCCAAATTTCCGACCAAGACGGCAGCTTGTCCCCTCGCCTTCCTCTGTCTTCCCTCCCGTCAGCTCTGCTCCGCCCTCCTCGTTCAACTCGCCTCCTTCCTCTGCTCCTGCGGTAGACATCGTTTTGCCGTGCCGGCAGTAGGAGGTTGCTTCTCCAATGGAAAATATCCCCATAAACCCTCTCCCTTTTGTCCCGGAGGGGTTTCAGATTCTGCAAAGTGCAGGAGAGAATGGGGGTTTCCAGGGTGGTATTGCCAGACCGCCCTCGAAGGCATGAAGATTGGGCGATTGTCACTATTCAGCTGCTGCCAGATGAGGTATTTTTTCCCAATTTTTGAGAAGTGCTGGAGGAATTTTTGGAGGTTAAACATGTCGGCTTCCGTGAGATTCAACCATGTCCCTTTCGAGAGAATATATCCAGTGTATGCATGGTAGGGATCGTGATAGGCTCATTAGCCAAAGCCCACATGCATTTGGAGATGTTTTTAGTTCTTTCTGTAAGCATGACTAGGGGATGAATTGGAGAAGAGTCAATTTCAATAGGGTCTGCTGGTTACTGTTGGTGGGGGTCCCTTTTGATTACTGTAACACTGAAGATATTGCGTCTGCTATCTCCAAGTGGGGCAGAATTATTAGTTGGGAAAGTGAAGATGCTCTCAGAGGTAAGATTCTTATTAAAGCCAGAGTTACAGAGCTTGCTGACATTCTTAAGAGTATCAAATGTTCTGAAGGTGAAGTTTTGAGGAAGAATCTTGGACATGCTCTGTTGAGGTTTTGTTAGAAGAGATGTTAGGAGGCGGGCCAGCAGATGAGGACCCTATTCCTCCACCAGGGGTTGACCCCCATCCTGTTCCTCAGAATGCCAATGATTTTCCAGGTTTTCTACCACCTCCAATTTCTAATGATCAAGTCAATAATGCAGAATGGGGTGAATGGGATGAACAGGGGCACTGGGCCTTCCCCCAAAACCCTCCAATCATGGAGCCAATGCAGCTTGAATTGCCACTCCCAGTTGAGGAAGGTGCTCCCAATAGTAGCATCACTACAATTGTGTCTCTTTATGATGGAGCTTTTTCACATAACAATGGACCAAATCATGCTAATGAGGAAGTTAATCAAGTGGTGCAGCAAGTTGGCCCACCTCTTGGGATAGGGCTTCATAACATTCTTCTAACCTATCAGGATGAACCAGTTGATGCTATACCCACGATACAAGAGGAAAATGCAGTTGCATAGAATGACATGGTTGCAGCTGGAGAGAATGATCGGATTGCTGCACTGGAAGAGGGAGAAATTCCCCTGCAAGGCTATCCAATTGGGGAAGAGCAAGCAGAGCAACTGAATGTGGACACTGTTGGGACTGAAAGCAATAAGGACATTAAAAATGATACTGCACACAAGGAGCGGGCTGATTTGTTGGCTATTTCTTTGACTGAAGGACCAAGCAACAAAATTGCTGCCAAGGAACCTCTCCCTGAAGATCAGGTCCCAGGGCGTCCTATTAATGATAGGGGAAAGGATAGTGATTGTGCTCATTCAGTTCCGGAAACTGCAGGTAATCAGAAAGGTTATTCTGATGTTCCCTCCTCTTCCTCAATGTTCTTTAACTCTGAGATTGATTCTTTAGTCAGAGAACATGCTCTTTCTGTTATTGAAGGAGCTCATTTGATTTCTGAAGAGGGTTTGGAGCTCTGGGGGAAATACTTTGCCAACAGCCCATGCAATGCAGATAACACTCTCAAAATTAACATCCCAGTAAGTTGGTTTAATTTCATAGTTCACCTACTACTCACTCCTGATAAATTTGGTTGGACCCTGCACTTGCTGAAATCTGAACTATGGAAAATGTTAACATCCAATTGTGAATTTGAAGAGTCAACTATATTTCATATCCGTGACAAATGTGTTCCCCACAGGCTCCTTGCTGCAAAGAGATACTTGCAAAAAGGAACAAAGAAAATGAAGGAGGAAGCCTCACCCCTCCCAAGCAGACTGGATCAGGTAGTCCTCTCAAGCAGATGTCTCCTAACAAAATCATTCAACTTCCACTGGGAGAGCAAATAACAAAGAAGAGGAGGGACAAAGGACCTTTGGTGGAAACAAAGGTAAGAAGAAGTGGCAGGATTCAGAAACATAATAATGCACTAGTGCATAAAAGCCTAGCTATGGCGTGGCAAAAATGGCCTTGCTGGCGTAGACACCTGACGGCACCAATATGGCGCCACTGTTAGAATTTAGTGGTGGCGTTGGAGACAACGCCAACACTATTTTGAATACCTTTGGCGTTGGACATATTTGCATGCCGGCATTGTCATATTTCGCTAATAAACAATAATATTACTAGCTTCACAAACTAAACGTTTCAGGAATTAACAAAAGATGCTAAACATTTCAGCCATTCACAAAAGATGCTACCAGCTTCACAAACTAAATGTTTCACGAAATTCACAAAAGAAAAGTACCAAATTACTTCTCACAATGTATTCACCTCTCGACACTACCTAGTTTTTTCGAAGGACTAACTTAAGCTCACGAAGCTTATTCCTATTCACCTGCCCCTCCATTTTGTAGTGGGCTTTCTTCGTCTTCAATTGAGTTATATCGGACTTCAGGACTTATATGTCCTTCTTGTAATGACTTATGTCATTGTTCACAAATGCGATCTGACGTTCGAGACTGCAAATCTTATGAATGACAATAGCATTGTCATCGATAATCTTATCCCTCTCCTTCTTCAGGGAAGCATTAACCTCCTCCAGGATTTTGACGGTACTCTCATGTGACGCGATTAGCTCTTGACTGAGCACATCGACGTCACATGTCTTCTGCTCATCGGGTGATGTAGAAGGCGGAGCTCGTGCGTATGCCTGGCAAGGGTTTCAAAACATAAACAATTAACTAATGGTTAGATATATTGATATTTGCAATGCTGATCAGGCATGTTTTTTGTAACCAGCCTAATTACCTGGTTGGTGCTCACTTTGACTTTCTCTTCGGCAAAATCAGACCAGTGCTCAGAGGAGCCTTCAAAGATGCTAGAGTCGGCCATGCTGTAGCATCAAACAGAAAACACTTGAAAGCTCTACCATCGATATGTTATGTTTACACACTACTCCTACATGGCCACCCTTCCATATGTAATGCAAAAGTTTTTTAACATTTTAAGGCACTGTAGTTCCTTATATGGATGAACATGTTGTATACCAAGCTATTGTGTCATTTTTGAAGTTTTGGGGGAATACCATGGTTTTCTAAAAAAGCCATGGTTTTAAAGACTTTGATGTGTTTGCCATTAACAAATACTTTAGTTTACAAAACCCTAGTATCTCCAAAACTTTAGTTAGGTTCACAGAAATTAAACATCTAAAATTTTGTCTAGGAGCCATACATGCATAACTAGTTAAGATGAACAACAACAACAATACAATATAGCAGTTATAAAATGAACTAGATGGAGAAACATAGCCATACAACATGTCAGTTTAATTTGAAGATATATGGAACTAGCAAACATTGCAACAGACCAACAAGTAAACAATACAACATAGCGGCAACATATAATTAAGGCTGCGTTTGGCACCAATGTATTATTGAAGTTTTGGGGGAATACCATGGTTTTCTAAAAAAGCCATGGTTTTAAAGACTTTGATGTGTTTGCCATTAACAAATACTTTAGTTTACAAAACCCTAGCTATCTCTAGGATCCAATAATATATAGGTCAAACTAGAGGAAACTAAGAAAGAAAAGATTGTGCTTGGGGTGAGGTGAATATATACCTCGGGCGCGTGGTCAGCCGGCGGGGCGACGACGGGATGCGTCGGGCGCGTGGTCGAGCGGGGCATCAGGCGGGGTGGCGTCGGATGGGGCGGCGACGCGCGGCGTCGGGCGGGGCTACGATGGGCGACATAGGGGGCGGCAGCGGGGATCGAGAGGAGGACGAAGGAGTTGGGGGTTCGAGAGAGTGGGGAGTACGCCGGGCGCGAGATGTGGGAACTAGATAGATTAGTGCTGGCGTGGGCCTATTGGGCCTAATTTGCAACGCCGGGGCTAATATGCAACACCAGCACTAAATGAATAGCTATGGCATTTCAATTTGGCCAACGACAACACTATTTGAAAATATTAGTGCTGGCATTTGTAAGAAATGGCGCGCCACGAACAAGAGTTGTGGCTAGCCATTTCTGCACTAGTGATGGATATAAAAGAAAATCTTGTGAAGCTAAGGCTTGTCTTCCATGTAATGCTATACCTCCTATCACACATTATAAAGTGGTAAAAAATCTCACAAAATCTTTTTGTAAGGTGGCTGAGGAGGAGCTCCAAGAAAAGGTTTCCAAAAGATCCAAACAGCAAGGAAGGGAGGATGTAGCCAAGGTGTCCAAGGCTACTGGAGGGGTAGAACAAGCAAGCAAGTCCTCATGATCAGATTACAACAACACAGTGGGACCTGGAATGGTTTGGAGACTAATAGTAGTTGGGAAAACTGCTTGTATGCAGACCTTTGGATAGATATGATATTTTGTAATGATGGAACCAACCATTTGTGGCCTTTAGCCTGTGGAAGTAGGCCAGTTAACACTGCACTTTTTATGAACTTGGATGTTCCTATATTAAGACTGAATTATATGTATCCATTATGGAAATCCGCTTGTGGTCTGATGACACAAGGATTCTATGAAATGCTGAGCACTAATGGCATTAGTTCATATTACCTTAATTTTATGAAATTCTTCAGATGCCCCACCAAAAGTGATACTATCAAGTGATGGACCTTGATACTAGAGAGAATCCTCAAAGTAGTTTGTCAATGAATAACAACAGATCTTGGAATATTCTGAATTGGAACATCAGAGGTTTAAATGGTTATGATAAATGGTTGGCCCTTAAACAGAAAATTGAAGAAAGTGCTTCTAGTATGGTTTGCTTGCAAGAAACTAAAAGCGAAAACTTTGATTTGGCCTACATTCATAACTTCTATCCTCATAGATTCAACAAATTTGAATTCTTGCCATCAGTGGGAGCTTCTAGAGGAATTCTCACAATTTGGAATAGTACTCTATTTGCTGGGGAAATAGTTTTTCAAAATAAATTCTCCATAACAATCCAATTCACCTGCAAGATGACTTCTAGCACCTGGTTCCTAACAAACATCTATGGACCTTGTGATCAACAGCTGAAAGTAGAATTCTTGGAATGGTTTTGTAATATCCAAATGCCTAATGATAAGGACTGGATAATTATGGGATATTTCAACTTCATTAGATCCCCAGAGGATAGAAACAAAGTGGGTGGAGATGTCAACCAAATGCTTCTGTTTAATGAGACAATTAGTAATTTGGGATTGGTTGAGCTTCCTCTAAAAGGGAGACAATATACCTGGAGCAACATGCAGGAAAATCCACTCTTAGAAAAATTAGATTGGTTCTTCACCTCAGCAGCTTGGTTAACTTCATATCCAGATTCTACTACATTGCCACTTGCTAAACCTATTTCAGATCACCTTCCATGCATGATTAAAATTGGTACTGCCATCCCAAGATCTAAAGTCTTCAGATTTGAAAATTATTGGTTGTAGCATAGTGACTTTATGGATGTGGTAAAAAATGTCTGGTCCATCCCAGTTGGGCACATAGACCCTGCTAAACTCATTAATGCTAAATTCAAAAACTTGAGAAGGGCATTCAAATTATGGTCTAAGAATCTGTCTTGTCTCAAAACAATTATAGAGGAGCTAAATGCCTGCATCTTCCTATGGGATCTTATTGAGGAATACATAAATCTTAGTACTTTTGAATGGAACTATAGAACAATGCTGAAAGACTATCTCCTGGTAGTTCTTAAAAACCAGAAGATTTACTGGAAACAGAGAGGGAAAATCAAGGGAGTCAAGTTTGGTGATGAGAATACTAAATTTTTCCATACCAAAGCCTCTATCAACCATAGACACAACAAAATTGCTATGTTGCTTAATGAGGACCTGGTTGAAATTACTGATCATGGAGGGAAAGCTGCAATTCTTTGGGAAGCTTTTAAGAAAAGATTGGGTCATTCCACAGGGCACACAATGCATTTTGATCTCAACAACCTATATGAGCAGCAAGTTAACCTAGTAATCTTCCAGGAGTTAGAGATATCTTTCTCACAAGCAGAGATTGATGAGGTGGTTAAAAAGCTATCCACTGACAAATCCCCAGGGCCTGATGGATTTAATAATGAATTCCTCAAAGCATGTCGGAGTATTATTGGGGAGGATATAACCAAGCTTATCATGGAGTTTCATGAGGGAAATATTAATCGCGAAACTATCAATACTTCCTTCATTACCCTCATTCCCAAAAAATAAGTGCCAGTTACACCCAATGATTTTAGACCCACTTCCCTACTTAATGGGGTATTAAAAATTATCACTAAGTTGCTGGCAAACAGATTGCACAAGGTCATATTACAAATGGTCCACATCAATCAATATGGATTTCTTAAAAGTAGAATGCTTCAAGACTGCATTGGAAGGGCTTATGAGTATATTCACCAATGTCACAAATCTAAGGAGGACATGCTAGTACTCAAGTTAGATTTTTAGAAGACATTTGATACTATTGAACATCAAGCAATCATTGATATTCTCAGAGCCAAGGGCTTTGGAGAAAAATGGATATCTTGGATACAAATTCTCTTTAATTCTGCTTCATCTGCAGTTATGCTTAATGAAGTGTTAGGCAAGAAATTTTATTGCAGAAGGGGAGTCAGGCAGGGTGTCCACTCTCACCACTAATCTTTGTGTTAGATGCTAATCTACTGCAATCCATTCTCAACAAGCAATGAGAGCTGGGGTTCTTACTCCCCCACTTCAATTTCATAGCTGTCCTAACTTCACAATAGTCCAATATGCAGATGACACCCTGGTTGTTTTACAAGCAAATGTGAGGCAATAATATTTTTTAAAGCTCTATTAAATACTTTTGCTACTGCCACTGGGTTGAAAGTCAATTATGCAAAATCAATCATGGTTCCGGTCAATATTGATGAAGAAAGAGTACAAATCTTCACAAATACCCTACAATGTGCAAGTGGACAATTCCCTTTTACCTACCTTGGATTGCCACTGGGAATATACAAGCCAACTGTTGAACAATGTTTGCCACTGGTTATTAAAGTTGCCAAAAGATTGGCTGGATTATCCTCAAATATGACTCAGGCTGGAAGGCTTCTGTTGGTAAAATCTATTATGTCCTCACTCACTATTTTTTTCATGTGTTGCTTGGACATCCCAATCACAATCAAAAAACAAATAATCAAATACTTGACACAATGCTTATGGAGGAGTCCTCATATGGAGGATAGAAGACCAGCTATGGTAGCTTGGCATACAGTTTGTAGACCTAAGAACCAATGGGGATTGGGAGATTTGACATCCATACTCAAAACAAAGTGCTTATCATGAAAAATCTTCACAAATTTTACAACAGACATGACATCCCATGGGTACACATAATTTGGGAAACTTATTATAGCAATGGTCAGCTCCCGGGAGAACAAATGGTTGGCTCCTTTTGGTGGAAATCAAATCTGGCCCTTATTGATCAATATAAAGCCATTGCCAGATGTAATATGGGAGATGGAAAAAGTGCACTCTTCTGGGAGGAATTATGGCAAGATAATATTCTCAAACACAAGTTTCATCATTTATACACGTTTGCCAGAAACACACAAATGAATGTCAAGCAGGTGATTGACACTGAATACATTGAAGATCTCTTTCATCTCCCTCTGACAACACAAGCATATGAAGAATTCCTAGAAATGGAGAATATATGTAAGGCAGTGAGAACTTCTAAATACTGGGATGCAACTGACACATGGAGCTATATCTCGGGTAATGCTTCTTATTCCTCCATCAAAGCATACAAAGCCTTAATTGGACATAAGCAAGTTCCACCACATTTTAGCTGGATTTGGAAAAGCTCATGCCAACCCAAACACAAAGTTTTCTTCTTGATGCTTCTCCATGACAGGGTCAATACTAGAAACTTGCTTCGAAGAAAGAACTTTGTTCTTGAAGCCTATCACTGTGCTGTGAATAATTGCTAGTAGGAAGAAACTCTTCATCATCTTTTTTGGGGATGCCCTATCGCTACACAATGTTGGGATTTCATTTGTCCTTCAAGAACACATAATCTTTCAGTGCTAGAAGCTTTTCAGGACCTAAAGGACAAAATCAGGCTACCTTTTTTATGGAGATCATTATTCTGGGATCATGGGCCATCTGGATTTCAAGAAACAATAAAATTTTTGAGAACCTAGCACCAAGCTTCCAGGGTTGGAAATTTATATATTGGGAGGAGCTTAAACTCTTAAGATTCAGGATGAAAAAGAGATATGCAGACCATTTCTCACGCAGGTTAGAGAGCTATTTTTAATAGTCTTCCACAACCTTCTTAGTTTAGCCTCTCTTTTCTAGTAGTTTGTAATAGGTGTTTAGCTGCTATTTTTTCTTTTTTCTTTCTTCCTTTTCTTGTTTTATTTTCTTCTATATTTTGTTTCATTGGCTTACCTCAAGCCTATGTGTAATACTTGAAGACTTCTTTTCTGTGTTTTAAATTTATAAAAAATACAGTGGGGTTTTACCCTACTGTTTATCGTCCAAAAAACACGCCGGCAACCGCCGGGGCCGCCACCCCACCGTCGTCCGTCTTTGCCATGACACCCGCTCCGCCACCACGGCCCGAATGCAGGAGGTGGAGGCCGCCAAACGCCCGCCGCCGGGCTTCTGGGTTGGAACCCTTGTGCGCTACATCTACTACTTAGAGAAGGAGGTGGAGCGCTAGGTCGCGCACGCGAAGAAGCTCACCGACGCCGTGCCCGCAGGAGAAGCCGCAGCGGCGGCGCGGAATGCGGAGATCTACGCCGAGTCCCATCGCTTCGAGGAGGGGCATCTTGAACGCTGGAGGGCAGCACTGGCAGGCAACGGACACGACTCTACCAACTCATCGACGGGATCCTCCTCCACTTGCTCTTACTGAGCGCGCTCGATTCTGCTGGAAGTGGTACAAAGCCCCTCCGAAGTACTAGTATTTAGGGGCTATTTTGTTCAGTTCATCTAACTATCAATATGGATGAACTGTACCATGTACTTTAAATTAGCTAGTATATATAGTTGAACTAGCTATTTCAGTACGGGGTTGGCAACAATTGGGGAAAAGTTTGTTCGGTTCAGCTGTCGAGTTGAACTGTGTTCTACAAAGACCAGTGCTTAATGTATGAATGAAATCCATGTTTACTGAATTTCAGTTGCAAAATTACACCCTGATTGTGATTTTGTTTCAGCGAAATTTGACTAATGCCAGTGCTACAATGTTGACAAATGCCAATGTTACTAGATCGACAGATGCCAATGTTTCCGATTTGACACATGGCAATTTACCCAATATAATTGATGGAAATCTTCCCAGATTGTCTATACTAGGCACATGGGTCATATTAGAGAAACGTTTGCGATGTCGCATTGCACCAATCCTTCGCGCCAATATTTTCACTTGGCTTACGAGCGAAGGAAAGATAGCTGTTGATCTGCATACGGGTATTCAACCTGAACCGTTTGTGATGAGTGATTATTCAGAGAAAACAATGATGGTTTTTTGTTTGGTATGTGAATTCAGATATTAATACTTAGTTCATCAAACCATAGATTTCATTCAGTCAAGCTTTGAATTTACATTCATACAATCGAGATACAATATAAAGAAAACTATTTGAGGCGGTGGCGGCGTTCTCGTGCGCCGGGGCGCAGTTGTACACTTCTTCAAACGAGACCAGAATGTTATGGACTTCACAATCAAAGATCCGGTCGTCGCGTGATCGACGAGCTCAGGGCAGGGGGGGCGGGGCGGCGACTAGCGGTGCTACAAGGAAGCTGTCGACGGCGGCGGCCCAATCCGCGGAGGGGCCCGTGATGGGTGCAGGCGCGCGTATGGGCACGGGCGCGGTGGGTGCAGGCGCGCGCACGGGGTCGGGTGCCGTGGGTGCGGGCATGCGCACTGGTACCGGCGTAGCGTGTGCAGGGGCGCGCACGAGCACGGGTGCAGGAGGAGGCGCTGGCGCTTGCACGTACACGAGCTCACGCGGGTCCGCGGGGACCTGCCTGACGCCCGCGGTTTCTAGCGCTGCGATGATGCTCGGCGACCAGCCCATCAATGCCACGGGGATGGTTGCTGGCGCGGGCGCGGGGATGGTTGCTGGCGAGTGCGTCGGGGCAGCATCCTCTGTGGCATCCAGCTTTTCCAGGGCCATGTCCATGGTGTCCCATTCGTCTTTATGTTCTATCTCTTCCGGCTCGGTGTCAACTTCACCAAACTAGAAGAGTAGTGGCATATGATCCTTTTGCACCATGGCGTAGGTCGCCATGGAGGTCTGAATGATGGAGGGGAATGGGAGGAGAAGATGTAGAGAGGATTGTGAGTGAGTGGGCAGTAAAGCCGCCTATTAAACAACGGCTCGGGCGCCATTGATGGACGGGTTGGAAGCAAGGAGGGCGGATACAAAGGTCAACGGTCTCGCTTCCCGGTGAGACTGCCGCGTACAGCCCGCACGCTTCCCGGTGAGCCTGCGCGGCGGAGGCTAGCTCGCACGCCTCCTGTTAACTCTAGCAGCTTCTCGCACAGCACCTCCTAAGCCCTAGCCAATAAAAGAGTGTGATGCTTGGCAGCACGTAAGGGCAGTAGAACGCCCACGGTTTGAAAATAATGCAACTGTTTTCATGGAAACATGAAAGTTCTTTGTTCCAAAAAGCTTTTTTCGCTATTAATGTGTCCGCCTTTTCCCAAAGTGGACACGAAAAATACCGTAGCATATTTGTGCTATAGCATCACGCCATGCCCAATTTCTTGAATTTTGTGTGAGTTCTAGATTTACTATAATTTAACATAATATTCTCAATCTTGGCTCTAAAAGCAAAAATTTATTAAAAACGAGTCTCAAATAGGAAAACAATATGCTATGACGCCTTTATGTGCCATGTTCATGACACCATGCCAAGTTTCATGGATCTTCTGAATAGTTTTTGATTTACATGATTTAAAACCCGAGTTTCTCAATTTTTCCGTGGCCGAGCCAAGATCCCGAGATGTTTGAAATTCATTCTCATATCTTGCATGGGACCTAAAGATGCATGCACACCAATATGGTTTTCAAACCATTTTGATGCACCGGACGTTGTGTTAGTAGTTCAAATTTGAATTATGCATATTAAATAATGCATATAAAAGTCAATTAATGTATAAAAAGGCCAAACGAACCATGCATAATTTCATATTTTGGCACGACACTCATTTTGGTATATGTTGCCTCTAGAAATATATAGTTCAAGACGAGAAGATGCAGCGGATGTCGATTCGACCACATAAGGTGACACATTCTAGATTGAAACCACAAAAGCTTCCCGTGAGAAGCTCAGGTTTGTGAGGGGCTTGTGCCAAAACTTGTCCCAAATTGGACATTATTTTACCGGGGCACATATGAGCGAAGCATGTCATGACACCATGCCAAGTTTCATGAAGTTTCTGACGAGTTTTTGATTTATGCATGATATAAAACCCAAGATTCTCAATGTGTGTTTGCCCGAGCCAAGACCGCGAGATGTTTGAAATTAATTCCCATATCTTGCATGGGATCCTAAAGATGCATGTACACTTATATGATTTCCAACCCTTTTTGATGCACCGGACCTTGTGATTGTAGTTCAAATTTGAATTATGCATGTTAAATAATGCATATAAAAGTCAATTAATGTATAAAAAGGCCAAATGAACCATGTATAATTTCATATTTTGGAATGACACTCATTTTGGTATATGTTGCCTCTAGAAATATATAGTTCAAGACGAGAAGATGCAGCGGATGTCGAATCACCCACATAAGGTGACGCGTTCTATATTGAAACCACAAAAGCTTCCCGTGAGAAGCTCAAGTCCGTAAGGGGCTTGTGCCAAAACTTGTCCCAAATCGGACATTTTTCACCAGGGCACATATGAGCCATGTCATGACACCATGCCAAGTTTCATGAAATTATGACGAGTATTTGATTTATACATGAAAGTAAAACCAAGCGTCTCAATGTATGTGGCCGAGCCAAGAGCCCGAGATGTTTGAAATGCATTCCCATATCTCGCATGGGGCCAAAAGTAGCCATGGACACTTATATGTTTTTTCAACCCATTTTGATGCACCAGACCTTGTAATTTTAGTTCAAATTTTGATTATCCATATTCAATGCCTAGAGAACTCAATTAACGTATGAAAATGCAAAAAGAACCCTAAATAATTCCATATTTTAGCAAGACACTCTTACTAGTCTATGTTGGCTCTAACAAAAGTTCAAGGCGAGAAGATGAGAGGATGTTGTTTTGCCCAAGTAAGGTGACGTGTTTCTTATCGGAACTACAAAGCTTGCAGTGAGAAGCTCCGGTTTGTAAGGGACTTGTGCCTAAAATTGTCTCAAGTTGGACAATTTTTATCAATGGCACATATGTGCCATGTCATGACAACATGCCCAGTTTTTAGAATTTCTGACGCGTTTTGGATTTATAGTAATTTAAAACCAAGTTCCTCAACGTTTGTGGGCTAGCCAAGATGCCGATATGTTTGAAATTCATTCCCATTTCTTGCCCGTGACCTAAAGATGAAGCCATGGACACTAATATGATTTTTCATCCCATTTTGATGCAACGCACATTTGGACGATAGTTCAAATTTGAATTATACACATTAAATGTCTAGAAAACTCAATTGATGTATAAAAATGCCAAACGGACCTTGAATAATTCCATATTTTAGCATGACAACTATTGTTCAGTGTTCATTGCAGATAAATCTTATTGCAATCCAAACACCGCCCTTTGTCGAAGTAACCTCATTTTTTGTTTCAAAAACATTTTGAAAATCAAGTCTTTCACAAACAGTTAAAGTTCATGAATCGTGTGTGATGCAGTACAAAATATCTTGGGCCAATCCTCATAATGCATGGCTTAGGCCGGAAGCTTCGTCGGCTACAGTACACGGCCGGCCAGTTTACCGCACTGACTCCTCAGACCATTTTACATTTCAATCGTCGCAGGTGAAAGATGGGGACGTGGATCCCCTTCATGAGGGCAACTCTGGCAAACCACTCCGGCCCGAGCGCAGCCGCATCAGCCATGAGCGCGCTCTCAACATGCTTGAACGCGGCCGGTACCTTCGGCAGGGCGGCTGCAGCAACCGAAAAGGGCAGCTGCTGCAGCTGAGAGGGTGGCAGCAACAACCGTGACGGGGATAGCAAATGGCGAGAATGACACATCAGCTTTCAGTTTCTCGGCGGTTGCCATAGCCCTGCTGGCGGATGCCCAGTCCCATCTAGAGGCTGCCCACGCCCATCTCGTGTCGGTCACTGCACAAATCACATCTGCCTTCTCCGACACCGGTCGACAACCCACGTCCGATGAGTTGGTAATCGCTAAGTGTGCTCAAGCAGGCGCCCGTTCGTCGGCAACCTCCCTAGCCAAGAGTGTGGCCATGCATGCCCGGAGCAAGGCCGCCCATGCCCGGCTCATGGCGGCCTTATGCAAAGAGATGGTGGACGAAGAATGTGAGGTGATGGAGTATGTGGCGATGGATCCCATTGATCTCCTTACCCCGAAGGTCGTCGAGCGAGAGCTGGTCATTGAGGAGGCGGCGGAGATCGACGAATGCCAGGTGGAATATTAGTCTCTGTCTACAGCGATGGTCTTTTGTTAGAGTAATGTTTTGGTCAACTAACTAATGTTATTAGTTGCTCGATTAAGTAAGTGCGGGCAGTGCTGTAGGCTATTTTGTGTAGTACTCAAATTTGTAAGTGTTGTTAAATTAAGCAATGACGTCGATGACCAATGTAACGAGGGAAATTCTGACCAAAATTTGCCGTCGTATCCCGATTTTCTCTCCCAAATGAAAATGAAATGTAAGTACCATGTGCAATGTATTATCCGATATCTTATGCCGAAATCTTGGAGACCAAAATTTCCACGTTCAGTCTCATCACACACATGACCAACTATAGGATTCGTTTGTGTGGTTGAATATCTCACACAGTTATGGTAAAGGGACTATGTCCAACGTGACTGTACGTGCTACTTTTTCGCCGCACCGAACGAAATTTTGGGCTGCCACGCAAATATCTACCTCCCTCGCCCCTCGTACCAACCAAAAGCCACATCCCCCTGCTTTCCCCTTCCTTTCCTAAGTTCAAACCTGCACTGCTTGCTTGCAGCGCCGCCTCCTTGCCGGCGACGCTCCTTCCTGCTGCTCGCCTTCCTCCATCTAATCAGGTAATCCACACCTTCCCCATAGCCCCTCCCCATCCACCCCCTCCTCCATTCCACATGCCCCGACCGCCGGCGCGACACATTCCACCAAAATCACTGGCCCACCCCCCACATAATCGCCACCGAAAGACATGGTGCACGCAGTATAGCCAGGATCTCAAGGAGCACCTGGCAGCGGAGAAGCAACTCACGAACGCACGCGCGGATGAGGCCGCGATGGCTGCCATAGGTGCCGACCCCCAGATCTTGGAGCAGCACCTCGCCGTCGAGGACACCGTCGACACCTCGCGCACGGACGCCGCCACGCGGTTGGCTGCTTTGAACAAAAACTCATTGTGTTTTCTTGAGGGCTCCGTTGTTGCCTTCGACGACGACTACGGGTTGTTTTCTCAGCGTGCCCGTGCTTTCTCAACTCCAGAGCCGGTAGGTTGGTGCCCAGACAGGCTGAGGCCACTCACCACTACGAGGAGGGCACCCACGATGTGGAGGCCTCACCCTCATCCAAGCCCATCATTATCGATATCTCCAACGACGAGGAATATCTTGTTTGTTAAGCTTAATTACTAATGACCTGTGTTCAGCTAGCTACACCTGTTAAACATGTTTTCTTTACCTGTTGCATGTGCTGCTCCTGCCTTTCCTTAAGAAATTCTAGTGAAATATGCAATGTAATGCTACTATGCAATCTGACCTTCTAGTATGTTCTATTGTGCAATGTGATGCTCAGTTAACTATTTGGTTCAGTTGTTTTGGTGATCATCTGCAATGTGATGTTCCATTATTGTTGGTACAATTTTGTTTTGTTATGCATGTGAAACATATAATTGCTATATTTCATAGTTATTAGCACGCTTGGCTTTTCCATGTGGCTTGAATTAATATGTTGGATCTGCAATGCGTTTATTTTTCATTAACATATTTTACTGATAGCACGTCAAATCTCACTTAAAACCTGATCAGTACTATCTTAAATGTGTTACACGGGGAACAATGGGAGACACTGAAGTTTACCATCGAGGTTTGCACTTTCATGATCCTTTGGCTAATAGCAAATTATTGTGCAATTGCAGGAACCATTCTAATATTTAGGTTTCTAATAATAATTTGGTCTTGCACATGCAGGTCCTGTTGTAAGAGGTTTAGACCTACTGTTCGACCCATTTTGCATGTGGGGAAATGATGTGTTCATGAATATCAGTCAAATCAAGAAACATAGGAAGATTGTTAAGATAAAGAAACTTGTGATGAAAAACAACAAAGCTGTTTGTCTGCACAATGAAGAAGACATCAATGAACTATAGGATGGTACTATCGCTTTTACCTTGTCTTTTTTCCCTTCGTGACATTACAATTTTTCGAAACGAAATTTATGCATATCTTTGTTTCCAGTCCTTTCCAAACCAGTTCATCGATGAGTATGTCTCAAACCACCTATATGGTCAAGAGGCGAGGAAGGTATTCATACAGCACCCATGGTATAATCTTGGAGTCTTCCTCAAGAGGATGAAGGATGGGCGGGTAACCATCCACAGGCACTGGCATAAAGTTGTAAGGACCTTCGACATCAGCTAAGGCTCAATATTTGCCTTCCGCTTCAACAGTTTTCTAGACGAGATTCATCTATCTATTTACCATATATGATTCTATTTCCAAAGGTTTTAGATGTTGCATGTGAAACTCGGTCCTGTCGTGTAATTGGGTAGCTAGGTAGTATATGCCTATATGATGTTGTACTCTGATGTATTTCAATTATGAAATCCTGGTTGCCGTAACACAAAAGGAAATGTATTGTGTGCTTGATATGAAGTGTCAATTTGTTTACTAGCTGGATTATAAATAATAGAGAAATTAGCCTGATTATTGGGGTTTCATATTGCAGACGGTTGGTCATAGAACGCCGTGAGCGATGACCACACCAAACCCACACGGTTTCTGGAAATTTGGCGTATTGGATCAGTGAAAAATCACACACGACTTCCGGCCGAAAACTGTGTGTGTTAGAACACACATTCGCAAACGTTTTCACATAAAACATGTGTGTGATGGACAGCCCTATGCCAAACAGTTTCTTCTAGGCACCGTGCGTGATGGCCACCCCTACCACAGACGATGTTATGCAGAAAATTGTGTGTGATGTAGAATACGAATGGAAACGTACATTTGGGATTCACTGTGTGGGATGCTAAGCACATCTTACACGACTTCCCCAATATATCTATTTGTGAGGGCCCTTCCAATCGCACGCGACATATTTTTGCTCATCGTGTGTGGTCGGGCATAGCCATCGCCGACGGGTTTTCCGTGTCGTGTGGGATACCCCCCCCCCATCGCCCACACATGCAAGGCGATGGTTTGAGACTACGTCACGGAAAGGGGTTAAAAACAGTTTGTATAGCAGGCGCCTGCACAAGTGTGTGTTGCTGATTACTATGCCCAGAACCATGATTTCCATCGCTATTATTGTCCGTGGAAACCAGAATTCGTGAAACCTCCCGACGAGCCGGCTCCTAGGTAGCCGGCCCCAGACCCGCCGGCGCTGGGTCGGCCTTGATGTCCGCCACCACCGCCTCCTTGGTGATTCTGATAAGCTTGATTGCAAAACTCCTGCATGATGAAGCAGTTCTCCCATGAGTGGTTGGCCGACTTATCTGGGAAACTATGTTTGGGACAAGGACTTTTAAGTGCTTCCTCATAATTATCAGGCTTGTTCCCATTATAAGACCTGCCGGAATTATTGTTTCGTCGCTGATCCTTGAAGCCAGTGTTGGTGTTAGGGACAAAATCCGATCCTTCCTCTGGATGCTTGCGCTTAGCATTGTTGCCTTGATTACCATGATTTCCATTATGCCCTGAGTAGTTCTGCTAGTGTACCTTTGCGCCATCGTTTTTCTTGCCTTTGCCATACTTGTCATCACTGGTGCAGCGGCGTGCTATACAAACGGTTTTTAACCCCTTTCCGTGACATAGTTTTAAACCGTCGCCTTGCCTGTGTGGGAGATAGGGGGTCAATCCCACACGACATAGAAACATCGTCGGTCATGGTGGCCAACGAACGCAAACGTTTGGAAAAACTAAGCGTATGGGATGTCCGCATCTATCACAAACGAGAGTCACCGGGCAACCGTTTGAGATATGGAGTACTTCTCATATGGTCCATCCTTCCAACTCATGTGAGATCACACTAACATTTTACGCGCTATTCTATGGCGCACCATTTACGATGTGCATCGAATCACAACCAGTTCACGATTATAAAGCGTGTATGATAAGGGGGCTATCACACACATTTAGTTCCACTATGACTGTCAGTGATATGATATAAGAGTGCATATGTTTATCATTATAATATCATATGCGAAGGTTAAATCTATCCCACATGCGGCGTTTTTGATAAACGTTTGTGATTTACGAAACGTCCCAAACATATGATTCATACTTCCCAAATGTGTCATCCAGACTAACTGTGTCTGATGAAGGCCTATCACACACGTTCTTCTTTGACCAACGTTTACGATGGGCACGATATCATAAACAGTTCAAAATACCAAATCGTGTGTGATAAGGAGACTATCACAAATATTTGATGATAAGTAACTGTGTGCGCTAGTGTTGTTAATCTCACACGTTCTTTCTCATCTGACCGTGTGCGCAGCAAAAACTCATCACACACGCCGTGAGTGGAGAAACGTGTGTGATGTTGAAGTTGATCACAGACATTTTGCTTTCTCAAACTGTGTGCATTGTAATGGCCTTCAGAGCATAATTTGCCCCTAATTTAATACCTTTGTTCATAATTCACATAATTTAAATTTGAAAGTAGGAAATCATGTATTTCATATCGAATCAAGTTTAAATGTAGGTTTAAGAAGGAATGCATAATTCGATTCACATGTACATATACTGAAGAACTACATAAGCATCAATTCTCAAAAAAAAAGGAAAACTACAGAAGGGAGAAATAAAGAATGATGGAACCACGGTTGTATTAAAGACAGTAAAGAGAGAGCCGAAAGACATTCCGGTTGCTGGAGAAGGTGAAGCGGAATGCCCATATTGTGCCCTCCTCCATGCCTAATGCACAAACGACTCTAGGCCAGCCCCTAGTGATGGCCGCCCGCCCATCCTTCATTGTCTTCATTACGACTTCTCGATGCCCATTCTAGTCTCGATGATATATTTTAACCTTCATTGCAAGTCCAGCAATGTAGCGACCCGACCTCAAACGGTCAAGCCTCTGTGTGTTCTGTGCCATCCCTGGATCAGTATGCTGGCACACACAGTACATCAATGTATATATCAAAGTGCAATCACATGTAAATAACGTAAACTGATATATACCTTAAAATCTCAGCGGAAACAGTCAACGGGAGTGGAGTCCCAATAAACACCAACGGCAGGTTGAGTGTAGACCGTAACCCTGAATCGTACTCTTACCCGTCGTAGAAAAGATATCTGCAACATAAGACGTTGCAGCCGTGTAGGTCAGTACATTGAATGTACCGGCAAGATCACAATAAGAGAAAACAGATTATAAGACTATTCTATATGCAATAAAGGTTTGTGGCTCTGTGTCTGAGTTTTTGCATAAAAGCTGATTTTATTTTCTTTTCCTACAACAGAGGAATATCAGGAGTTTTCACTATGGAAATATCTATTATGACATGGTTCCGCCAACCGATGTCTCAATACCCACAAGTATCGAAAGTTGCCCACAATTAGTTATCAGTCTGGTGTTGAGAGTTCAGAGATAGATCCAAGTCCAGAGGCTCAAATTGTCCGTAACCGGGGACACGGCTAATCGATTAGGTTTTAACTCTGCAGAGTGTTGTGTACTTTACCCACAAGATTCGTTCCCTCCTTGTATGTCCTCACACTTCCGGTTGTTTGAGAACAGGACGAACGAAACATGGTCTTTCAAAGTGTTTCCCTGACTACTGTCAGTGCCCATCCAACCCTAACGTCGACTACATCTCGTAGCACTGCCCAGCCAGAGTCACAACAAAGATCAACCAAGCCAGAGCCCATAATGACTTGTGGCTACACAGGTAAGCTTCCGGGCATGAAGTATTCATCCGTCTCTTTGAGTCTGGGTGAGGCTTTCCGCAAGATGTCATGGCGCTTCTCCATGCATCCCGGCCATCCACTGGTTACTCCAGGGTGCCCATCAAATCCATCCCTCACCCAGTAGTGTGTATTGAAAACTTGTTTCTCGAGTCTCGAAGTCTTGAGGTCTTGAAGATGCAGGACTTGAAGATGCCTTCATGAAGTTGTCTTCTTTGACGTAGAGTCCTTCACCTCACACCACTGTCGAACACTCATACCAACCCCGTCTACTTTAGCGTAGCATAGCAGTAAGACAAATAATGTCCCGGGGCTTCAGTAACAAGGAGTGGGTTCCTACCTCATGCATTCTACCCAACTACAAGAATTCAATAATACTACTGGAGGGATTTGTTGAATGATGTCACTACATGCAATAAAATGTAGGTATGAAATAGATGGTCAAAGTGAACTTGCCTGGTAAGGTTGATGAAGATAAATATCGCTCTTAGGAAAATAACTTGATAGAACTATTCGTCACTCTCCGATGAAATCTATACAATTCAAACATTGCACTCATATAAGCAAACACTTCTAGCAATCAATACTATCAATCAAAAGGCAACACAAAAACAAAACACCAAAAGGGTTGTGATGAAGGAAATACTTAAGACAAAATTTAAAACAACAAAACTTCATTAAGCAACTAAGAAGAGGTTTTCCTGCAATTACCCTATTATCAACAGCAACAAAACAACAACAAAGTAAAATCTAGCAAAGGCATCTAGCAAATATTTTTACTAGCAAAAAGAATTACTTTTTGAAGAACAACTAAGAACTATGAAAACAACACCCTAACAACATAAGTTTTTGTCTAATAAACTTAACAACAAGAAAAACAATAAAATACTAACATAAGAGAAAACAAAATATAAAACAGCTAATTTAACAGAAAGTAAAACTTATAAAACAATTTATAAAAATATTTTCAAAAAGGAAATCAATCTAGCAATGAAAATCAATTGCAAGTTATAACTGAACTAGAATTGATTTCATGCGAACAAAAATAATAAATAACATAAGAATAAACTTGGTTGAAATACTACTGCTAACTAACAGAAAACAAGGTAAAACTTGTCAACTAATACAAAAGAAAATAAATTAAAACAATTTAAAACAAAAGAAATAGAAATAGACCTAAAAGAACTAAAACAGAATCTGTTTTGCTTGAAACCCTAATTTAAAATATTCTAAAAATTCTCAAGTTGGTCAGGAACATAAAACACACTAATACCAAACAGTAGCAAAAAGAATCACTCAAAAATATATTTTTAAACTCAAGATATAAGCAAAACAAGTTTGAATTCAAATCTGTTTGAATCTGAATTAAAAATATTCACATATGGTCAAACTTTATATCTACAGAAACTAGACAAAATTTGTGACACAATGCAAAAAGAATCAAGTTAAAACAAGTAAAAACATAAAAGATATAAAGAAAACAAAAATAGAACTAATTCTGTAAAAGAAACTAAAATAGAAAAAATAAAAAAAATCCATCCTAACGTGGCAAGCTGTGAGTGGCTGAGTGGTGTGCGCGTTTGAGCTAAACGGACGGACGACCGCTAATTAACAGGAAACGATTCGACTAAACTAAACCGAGGAAAAATCGGCCGGTTCATTTAAAATAAACCGAAGGGGTACGCCGTTCTAATCTACGCCAT
The DNA here is from genome assembly GCA_039707655.1 of Elymus sibiricus. Classification (NCBI taxonomy): domain Eukaryota; kingdom Viridiplantae; phylum Streptophyta; class Magnoliopsida; order Poales; family Poaceae; genus Elymus; species Elymus sibiricus. Next base: position 280,078,966 of record CM077665.1, read on the forward strand.
TGATTTCAGATCTAACGGAGGTGATCGAGTGGGGCTTACAGCGGGTCGCCGGCGAGGTCGACGTTGATGGCAGGGGCTCGGGCTCGTTGCGGGCGGCGTCTCCGGTGGTCCTGCGGCGAAGGCGAGGGCTCCGGTCGATGAGGACGACGACGGCGATTAGTCTGGTGGCGCCGGAACGGCTCGGGGACGACGGTGTCGACAGCGGCGAGCTTGTGAGCGGAGGGGGTCTTTGGGTGGTCGTCGGCGAGGGAGTTCCGAGGGGTGTGGGGCTCGGGAGAGTGTTCGGGGAGGTTCAGTGGGACGAGGCGGAGCGTCTGGTGGTGGTGGTTGGGCTCGGGACGGTCGGAGTGGAGCGGGACGAGGCAATGGTGACAGTGGCGGAGCTCTGCTCCGGCGAGCAATTGAGAGCAGAGGAGATGGTCGGGCGAGGGGTATTAGGGCGGAAAGGAGTGCGGAGGGCTGGGGCTTTATATCCAGGGGGTCGGGAGGCTCCAAACGGAAGGGGATCGACGGATCACGGCGGCGCCGGCGTCGGAAAGGAAAGGGGAGGGGCGAGGTGGAAGGTGACCGGCAGGGGCGATCGGATCAGTCGGTGGGCCAGGGGAGTCAGCGGGAGAGGAGGGAAGGGAAGCAATCGGTGGCCGATCCAAAAGTGATTCGGATCCGATCTGGATCCGATCGGGCTAGATTCGGTAAGTGGGCCGCGTCGGCCTTTCCTATTAGAAGGATATTTTCCTTTTTATTAAAAACAGGAAAGAAATTCTCGTTTTGTAAAATGAAATCAAACTCAAATATAGAAGTTTTATATACCAAAATTATCAGAACAATAAATTCCACAGTATGAACATTTTTTCACGGCCAAAATAAATACTTTAAAAAAACTATTTTTTAGAAAATGCCTAAATTGTTTTTATTTCTTTTGCAAATAATTTTCAAATAACCCCCTGGGTTTTATGATTCAAAATTTCACAAAAATACCCCTGGTTTTGGAGGGTCATGTTCCTCCTCTCAAATTTTGAAATTTGGGGCAATGAACTTTGAAATCTTTCAAGCTTTGAAATAGAACAAAAAAATGGAATAGATTCCAAAAACTTTCAAATCCACTTTTCAAATATTTTATTTGAAGAAGTCATTTCATCTTCTCTCACTGATTTGAATTGTTTGAATTTGAATTCAAAAGCAAAGGGGAAAGTCATTTTATTCCCTCTCATTAAAAGGTTTCAAAAAGTTTCAAATTTCACTCAATTTCAAACAATCATTCAAACAATCAATCATTCAATTTATTTAATATAACATTCCAAATTTTGGGATGTTACAAACCTACCACACTTAAAATGAATCTCGTCCTCGAGATTCGAAAGGGCTAGAAAGAAAAGGTTAGGGTTTGGGGGTCTTCTATCAAATCTACTGGTCTGATAAGTGTGGGTGCTACCACACTTAAAATGAGAGTTACTGGTCTCTCAAAATATTGACAGTCCTCTGGGGTCTTGACATCTGTCTCTTCACATTCACCACTGTAACTCCTTTGGTGATGCTCCACCGTTATATTCATAACGTTTCACTCAAGGTCTTGGGTTCTCATATCAAAGTAAATTTCTTCCGATACTGGGTCTTCTTACTGACAAGTCTCATGATCATTCTAAATAACTTACCGATGATCTCATGGTGGTCTACCATTAGTGGTTATCCTGCAGTGAAAATGGGTCTAGGCTTCATCCTCACCGTACAATTCCTACGTTTGGCAACAGCTGCCATGTACAATGGGTCTCTATCATACCATTCTAAGGTTTAAACAAAAGCTTCAAAGAACGTCGTCTCTTTACTATGGGTAAGTCTCTCAGATTTACCATTCCAAATAGCAAGAGAATGATAAGAGTAAGTCGTCATGGTGGCCAAGCCATGTCGCACTGAAATCATTACCTTGTATAAGGTTTAGTGAATCTCGTATTCTAACACTTGGGCTTCCTCACAAGCGTTGCAGAATTTCTCTTGTCCACGAACGAAGTTCGGATAAATCCATTGATTCTGCAAGCTAAACAAAAACATCTATCGTTTCTTCACATCTCTCAGGTTTACGTATTCTCCTAAGAAAACGTCTGCTTGATCTGTCATAGCTTCTTCCAAGTACCTTCCTTCATAAGGGTAGTGCTTGATCCTTATCAATCCTGAGGTCTGTGAGTTGTGGGCTCACTTGAATACTTGAACAGCTTTAACTCAGCCTTGGGGTTACTAGCGTGTCATATTCCAACATTACCTTCAATTCATTCCATCATACCCTTGAGGTAATAAATCACAGATTTATTCTTGTCTAGATTCCACTCTGTGGAATTCATTTTCCTTTCCATTGGTCTGTTTAAACTTAGGTATTGGTTCATCACAATCATTCCTTCATTTCATCCTTATTCAAAATTCCAACTTCAAAAGTACTTTGTTGCAAATGCTGTCATCCACATAGTTTGATATGGTCCAGCATTACCTTCAATTGTATCCAGACTCCTTGGCATGAAGTATACATTCTTTTTCCTTGGATCATGTGGTTTTACCGGTTACTACCACACTTAAAATGAAATGTACACATGCCTGCATAGACCATATTTTCTCATATCCTCGAAAATGGACGGAGATCCTTGCTTACAGAGTAACAACTCATACAATTCAACATAGGAAATCATGACACAATAAATTCTATTGATTCATGAAGTTATTACAATCTCTGAGACTTCCGTTACATAATCCAACTTCAAAACCTCAAGAAAAAAAGGCTTCCTATTACATTTATTACTTCCAAAAATCCAAAACTCAAAACTACTCATGTTTAGCCTTCTTCTCCGGACAGGTATAAGAGTAGTGGCCTGTCTTATTGCACCGGTGACAAGCGATGTGGCTCAGATCCTTCCGTGTAGAAAACCACGGAGTCTTCCTCTTCTTCTTGGGTTGGGATCCTTGCTTGATGCTTGGCTCATACTTCTTGCAATAACAATGAGGTCTCTCCAAGCTGCAATGCAAACATCTGATGCCTCCACTTACTTGGCCTTTCTTCTTGATCATTCCTTCTATTTCCTGAGGATCATATTGCACTTCTGTTGTCGGGAAGTCTCCCAGGTACTCGTTCGGACAATTCTGGGAAATATGTCCTTCTTCTCCACATGAATAACATGACTTGCTATCTACGATTGGGTCTGGTATATCTCCCATTTTCATGGGTCCTTCTAACTTTTTCCCGAGGACTTCTTTCATTGCTTCCTTCTGCTGCTTCATCACTTCTTGTACCTTGGGGTATATTTGACATTGTGCCGGAAAATGACTAGTTCCTTCACACAAGAAACAAGTCACTTGCCCAGTCGGGCATTCCTCAGCTGGGTGATTTTCTTCACAATGAGGGCATCCATCCTTGTGTTCTTCCTGGGTGTGTCCTATTTCTCCACAGATCTTGCATGCACAAGGCTCCTTCACATCTTTGCAACGGGGCTTCTGGGTGTTGCTGACAGCATGAGATTTTTGCAGAGTCATCTTGAATTCTTCCCAAGTGATTGCTTCTAGCCTTCCATGGATAGCTTCATGCATCTTCCACCAAGATGCAGCACCTTCTGCAAAGTACCGAAGAGCATAGTGGACCAGCTCTTTCCTTGCAACAAGCTTATTCCTTAGGTGATCCTCCATGTTCTGAATCCATTCTTCCGTCTCCAACCGAGTCATTGATCCAGAATACACGAGTCCAGCTTCATTCATCATCTATTGGGTTCAAGGTTTTGGCGATGAGATGGGTAAGAGAGATGGAGGGAGATACACACAATACAAACAAATAGTTTTGAAAATATGTTTTATTTTTGGCTGTCGGAAAAGTGCACACAAATGACAGCTCACAAAACATCGCATCTAACGTGAGTATACAACAGGGGTGGTGGTCCTCTAAAGGTCATATTGAAATGCTTCAGGGTCTTTGAATTCTTCGGGTCTTCAAGGTCTTCAACTGGTGTAACTTCAATTCTTGTTGTATAGGGTAATCCTCCTATTACTCTGAGTTGGTTACGATTGTCCGGCATCTTGTCCTTCTCGGAGTGGTCTTAGTTGATCCTTCATGTGCTCAAAGGGGAAAGGATATATTCTAACTAATCGAGGTAAGAGGGACCATTTGAAAAAATCAGAAAAGATGAGAAGTAAGCGTCTTTGTGAAAATAAAGTTTTAGAGATATCCTGTCCTAGGGGCTTTCCGATTTCTAGGGTCACGTCCTACAGTCAACATGGGCTCTGATACCATCTCTGTAGCGACCCGACCTCAAACGGTCAAGCCTCTGTGTGTTCTGTGCCATCCCTGGATCAGTATGCTGGCACACACAGTACATCAATGTATATATCAAAGTGCAATCACATGTAAATAACGTAAACTGATATATACCTTAAAATCTCAGCGGAAACAGTCAACGGGAGTGGAGTCCCAATAAACACCAACGGCAGGTTGAGTGTAGACCGTAACCCTGAATCGTACTCTTACCCGTCGTAGAAAAGATATCTGCAACATAAGACGTTGCAGCCGTGTAGGTCAGTACATTGAATGTACCGGCAAGATCACAATAAGAGAAAACAGATTATAAGACTATTCTATATGCAATAAAGGTTTGTGGCTCTGTGTCTGAGTTTTTGCATAAAAGCTGATTTTATTTTCTTTTCCTACAACAGAGGAATATCAGGAGTTTTCACTATGGAAATATCTATTATGACATGGTTCCGCCAACCGATGTCTCAATACCCACAAGTATCGAAAGTTGCCCACAATTAGTTATCAGTCTGGTGTTGAGAGTTCAGAGATAGATCCAAGTCCAGAGGCTCAAATTGTCCGTAACCGGGGACACGGCTAATCGATTAGGTTTTAACTCTGCAGAGTGTTGTGTACTTTACCCACAAGATTCGTTCCCTCCTTGTATGTCCTCACACTTCCGGTTGTTTGAGAACAGGACGAACGAAACATGGTCTTTCAGAGTGTTTCCCTGACTACTGTCAGTGCCCATCCAACCCTAACATCGACTACATCTCGTAGCACTGCCCAGCCAGAGTCACAACAAAGATCAACCAAGCCAGAGCCCATAATGACTTGTGGCTACACAGGTAAGCTTCCGGGCATGAAGTATTCATCCGTCTCTTTGAGTCTGGGTGAGGCTTTCCGCAAGATGTCATGGCGCTTCTCCATGCATCCCGGCCATCCACTGGTTACTCCAGGGTGCCCATCAAATCCATCCCTCACCCAGTAGTGTGTATTGAAAACTTGTTTCTCGAGTCTCGAAGTCTTGAGGTCTTGAAGATGCAGGACTTGAAGATGCCTTCATGAAGTTGTCGTCTTTGACGTAGAGTCCTTCACCTCACACCACTGTCGAACACTCATACCAACCCCGTCTACTTTAGCGTAGCATAGCAGTAAGACAAATAACGTCCCGGGGCTTCAGTAACAAGGAGTGGGTTCCTACCTCATGCATTCTACCCAACTACAAGAATTCAATAATACTACTGGAGGGATTTGTTGAATGATGTCACTACATGCAATAAAACGTAGGTATGAAATAGATGGTCAAAGTGAACTTGCCTGGTAAGGTTGATGAAGATAAATATCGCTCTTAGGAAAATAACTTGATAGAACTATTCGTCACTCTCCGATGAAATCTATACAATTCAAACATTGCACTCATATAAGCAAACACTTCTAGCAATCAATACTATCAATCAAAAGTCAACACAAAAACAAAACACCAAAAGGGTTGTGATGAAGGAAATACTTAAGACAAAATTTAAAACAACAAAACTTCATTAAGCAACTAAGAAGAGGTTTTCCTGCAATTACCCTATTATCAACAGCAACAAAACAACAACAAAGTAAAATCTAGCAAAGGCATCTAGCAAATATTTTTACTAGCAAAAAGAATTACTTTTTGAAGAACAACTAAGAACTATGAAAACAACACCCTAACAACATAAGTTTTTGTCTAATAAACTTAACAACAAGAAAAAAAATAAAATACTAACATAAGAGAAAACAAAATATAAAACAGCTAATTTAACAGAAAGTAAAACTTATAAAACAATTTATAAAAATATTTTCAAAAAGGAAATCAATCTAGCAATGAAAATCAATTGCAAGTTATAACTGAACTAGAATTGATTTCATGCGAACAAAAATAATAAATAACATAAGAATAAACTTGGTTGAAATACTACTGCTAACTAACAGAAAACAAGGTAAAACTTGTCAACTAATACAAAAGAAAATAAATTAAAACAATTTAAAACAAAAGAAATAGAAATAGACCTAAAAGAACTAAAACAGAATCTGTTTTTCTTGAAACCCTAATTTAAAATATTCTAAAAATTCTCAAGTTGGTCAGGAACATAAAACACACTAATACCAAACAGTAGCAAAAAGAATCACTCAAAAATATATTTTTAAACTCAAGATATAAGCAAAACAAGTTTGAATTCAAATCTGTTTGAATCTGAATTAAAAATATTCACATATGGTCAAACTTTATATCTACAGAAACTAGACAAAATTTGTGACACAATGCAAAAAGAATCAAGTTAAAACAAGTAAAAACATAAAAGATATAAAGAAAACAAAAATAGAACTAATTCTGTAAAAGAAACTAAAATAGAAAAAATAAAAAAAATCCATCCTAACGTGGCAAGCTGTGAGTGGCTGAGTGGTGTGCGCGTTTGAGCTAAACGGACGGACGACCGCTAATTAACAGGAAACGATTCGGCTAAACTAAACCGAGGAAAAATCGGCCGGTTCATTTAAAATAAACCGAAGGGGTACGCCGTTCTAATCTACGCCATTGATTTCAGATCTAACGGAGGTGATCGAGTGGGGCTTACAGCGGGTCGCCGGCGAGGTCGGCGTTGACGGCAGGGGCTCGGGCTCGTTGCGGGCGGCGTCTCCGGTGGTCCTGCGGCGAAGGCGAGGGCTCCGGTCGATGAGGACGACGACGGCGATTAGTCTGGTGGCGCCGGAACGGCTCGGGGACGACGGTGTCGACAGCGGCGAGCTTGTGAGCGGAGGGGGTCTTTGGGTGGTCGTCGGCGAGGGAGTTCCGAGGGGTGTGGGGCTCGGGAGAGTGTTCGGGGAGGTTCAGTGGGACGAGGCGGAGCGTCTGGTGGTGGTGGTTGGGCTCGGGACGGTCGGAGTGGAGCGGGACGAGGCAATGGTGACAGTGGTGGAGCTCTGCTCCGGCGAGCAATTGAGAGCAGAGGAGATGGTCGGGCGAGGGGTATTAGGGCGGAAAGGAGTGCGGAGGGCTGGGGCTTTATATCCAGGGGGTCGGGAGGCTCCAAACGGAAGGGGATCGACGGATCACGGCGGCGCCGGCGTCGGAAAGGAAAGGGGAGGGGCGAGGTGGAAGGTGACCGGCAGGGGCGATCGGATCAGTCGGTGGGCCAGGGGAGTCAGCGGGAGAGGAGGGAAGGGAAGCAATCGGTGGCCGATCCAAAAGTGATTCGGATCCGATCTGGATCCGATCGGGCCAGATTCGGTAAGTGGGCCGCGTCGGCCTTTCCTATTAGAAGGATATTTTCCTTTTTATTAAAAACAGGAAAGAAATTCTCGTTTTGTAAAATGAAATCAAACTCAAATATAGAAGTTTTATATACCAAAATTATCAGAACAATAAATTCCACAGTATGAACATTTTTTCACGGCCAAAATAAATACTTTAAAAAGAATATTTTTTAGAAAATGCCTAAATTGTTTTTATTTCTTTTGCAAATAATTTTCAAATAACCCCCTGGGTTTTATGATTCAAAATTTCACAAAAATACCCCTGGTTTTGGAGGGTCATGTTCCTCCTCTCAAATTTTGAAATTTGGGGCAATGAACTTTGAAATCTTTCAAGCTTTGAAATAGAACAAAAAAATGGAATAGATTCCAAAAACTTTCAAATCCACTTTTCAAATATTTTATTTGAAGAAGTCATTTCATCTTCTCTCACTGATTTGAATTGTTTGAATTTGAATTCAAAAGCAAAGGGGAAAGTCATTTTATTCCCTCTCATTAAAAGGTTTCAAAAAGTTTCAAATTTCACTCAATTTCAAACAATCATTCAAACAATCAATCATTCAATTTATTTAATATAACATTCCAAATTTTGGGATGTTACAAGCAATCATGTACTTTGCGAGGTAATCTTGAGTAAACTGCTTTGGGAACCACTGTAAATGAAAAAGATTCAGTCATTGTTGTGTGACAGCTCATTATGGGCAGTACTAAAAGAAGGCTACAGAGTTCGTAGTTACCATCCTACAGCTCACTTTTGTGTTGGATAGAGCATAAAGAAATAGTCTAATTGGCATTGTTTGTCTCTTTTCCCTAACAATCCTTATCAGTTTCCTCACTTGATGCTGGTTCATGAATATTTCATTGCCCCACACGCAAAAACGGTCCAGGCATGGATCTTTACCAAAGACATATGTACCTACAAGCAAAAAGCCAATATTAGAAGCTAAAATGCAGTTGCAGAATGGTGTAATTTATTACTCCATCAGTTCCACACTGTGTTGCCTATAAACATTTTGAGAAGTCAACATTTACTAACTTTGACCAAGTTTGTAGAGAAAAACATATACATCTAGAATTGCAATTCCATTGATACATCACAAAATTTACTTTCATATTGTATACATTTTAGATGGTATATTTAGATACATCACAAAAATCTATATGCACTACATTATGGAACGAATGGAGTATAAGCGGAGGGATGAAAAAAACCTCGGTGGAAAACGTTGGGCACTCCCATTGTTGTCCTGCGCAAGTACATGTAAAGTCATGATAAGTACAACATGCTTAACATCAACAAAGTATACAAGGTATCTGCTTGAAATAAACAAGGCGTATATGCTCACTATAACAACCAAAAATAGCCATTGGAAACTGGACAAATGCTCAATGGAACCAACCAAACAACCAGATACAGAAAAGCAAGGAGTTTGCTTGAATACTAGACAAATGCTCACTGCAATCAACCTAAGAACTAGATACAGAAAAGCAAGGCATCTGCTTGAAAACTAGACAAATGCTCACTGCAACCAACCTGGCAACAAAATTTAGAGAAACAAGGCATAAATGTTTAAAGAGGGAGTTAAGGGCACTGGTTAACAACACTAGGCATAACAGGTGGTATTGATGAGATTGAACCGCACAGTTCATACTTGCACATAATGAACATCACATTGTGATTAACTGAAAGAAAAAAAGCATTCATGCTCACTGTAACAACCAACTATAGCCATCGAAAACTAGAAAATGCTCAACGCAACCAGCCTAACAACCAGGCAGCTAGCTAGAAAAAGTATGATTTGCTTACAGGATGTTGCCTCACTTGTCATGGATGGGCTCCTTCCACTTGGGATTTGTGGTGCCCAACTTGTCATGGATGTCGCAGATGGGACGTTTCCCCGTGTAACAGCCATAGTGTGTGCCATTTTCTTGGTCGATGAGATGTGACTTTGGAGCTAAGGATCCCAAGCCACTGCCTCAGAACGTTTCCTTCAGAAATGACAAAAGGGGCTTGATGGCGAAGAAGGATCGCAAATCAATGACCGCGAGGCGGAGGCGATCAGTGGCGAGGCCTTTGAAGAGATCGACGGCGGTTGAACAAGAGGCGTTGCCGGTGAACCACTTAACTTGTGACATGGCCCGAGTGAAACTGGTGATGTTTACTAGCTTGATGTCGTAGCAGGCTCTCCTGAGATACAGGAATACGCGAGCCCGCAGACTTGAAGCCTTCGGCCTGGCAACATACTCAATGTCCTCACCGTCTTGTGCGGCGAGGTGTCCGTCTGGGATCGAAGGGTCGGAGCGAACTACGCCCACCTCGCCAGCGTACGGCGAAGAGGCCATGATAGACCTCTTTTTGCTCGTATGCTCCTCGAGCTCCATTGGATATGTGGTCGGGCTGATTAGGCCGCGACTATCTAGAGTATGGGATGGGGATTTGGGGGAATGGGACACCGCCGGACTCATCTAAAAACTCAGGGCAGCGATGGTGTATGTGGATCGGTGGGGACCCTGAACTTGTTTAGCTATGAGGCATGGGCAGACCGGCTAAGGTTGGTGGTGGAAGGTGGCAGCGGGGGCGAGCTAGGGTTCAAGCGCAGGAGGAAGGGGAGGGGGTATTGTGTGGACGGGGGGGGGGGGTGTTTGCGGATGTGCCGCTGCTGCATAAAATTTTAGTAGTAATGGTGTGGGTGGAGATGGTTGTGGACGAGGCATGGCGACGGTTCAAATGCCTCGGCAGCTGACATTTTACTATAGGGTCGGTAGTGGACGAGGGAGGGCGGCAGTGGAAATACCGCTTCCACTTAAATTTTGGTAAAGGAACTGAGCGGGGTGGGGGCAACCAATATCGCACACGGTCCAAACATAATAAAGTGTGTACGCTGTAACGAAATGTCGTGCCGCGAAACCACGAATTTTTGCATCGCTCAAGGCAGATAGCATTTTCTGAGATTTCTCAAGGCGTTCATCTCACACGGTTCATCCTCAGTTTCAGTTGGACACGTGAAATTCATCCTAAATTTCCACATGCCCACAAACATATGACACAAACATTTGGCAATTTTTCACCATAAAATGACTTATTTTGTAGCGGATTACTTGACATAGTTCATACGCTCAGAAATTTACAAACAGTTTGTCAATTTACATGAAGTTGAACTGCACAAAATATTCACTATGCCATGGATGCATACAAACGCCGTGCCTCCACCGTCGTCATGACCTTCCTCGGCTCAAAAGGAGTATTCAGAGGAGCTCGTCAAGTCGATGGGCTCCACTGGTTCCACGGTGGAGAACAGCAAGGCTACCTCAGCCGGAGAAACCGCGATGCCTCTCGCCAGATGTGCCGTTGTCGACGAAGCTGTCGTGGCGTCCACATGGGCCATCAGGATACAGACGGGCGCCGCTCTCGCAAGAGTTGTGTCCCTGGTCGCCATGGCCACTGTTACCAGTGCTGTCATCGCAGTTGCAAGGCCTGCACTGGCCTCCAACGTGCTGAGAGGCTTGCGGCAGCCTGCTCCTTCGTCTTCTCGTCCTGCTCCCGCCTCTTTTTGCCCGCTGCTTCTGAGTTCTTCATCAGCCGCTTCCTCTTCGCACTCTCCCGCCGTTTCTGCCGCTTCAGATCCCTAGCCGTGTTGCGGATGGCATCCGTAGATGCGATAGATTATTCCAGACTGACACTTAGACGGCGCTCGTCCTCGTCGCGCAGGAACACATCAAGGCCCGATTCCTAGACGGACAGAGCGATGGCCATCTGCATCCGACGCTGAAACTCGGGGTCATCATTGTTGTCGTCGGCCGCGGCAGATCGCGGTTGACCATTGACCGACATGGAGGCCAGCGTGTCGGAATCCTATATCTCATCGTCGTCGGCCGCGGTGGCTGGCTGTTTGCCGTTGCCCGCCGGCCCACGCGTTGGAATCCTCTATCACGTCGTCGTCCAACACTATTAGGACGGCGCCATGCACATCCCCATGGGTGAGCACCGGTTCCATTCGGCGTGTGTGGTGGTGGTGGCGAGCTATCGGATGAAAAAATTAGTTGTTAGCTGCCGCTGGCGGGATCTTTTATAGGTTGCTGTCGGGTTTGGGTTTTTACTGTGCACATTACCCCTTTGCACTGTCTGACGCTTGCAGTTGCCACCACTACCCAAGGCCGATTTTGCAGTGTACGGGCATCACACACGGTTAGAGTAGCACACTCGTGCCTGTTGGGGATACAATCCCATACGGTTGTTTCGTCAGATTCGTTTGCTATTTTAGATAGTATCATCTTTTGGGGTAAACGGCAAAAGAAAAAACGCAAGAGAGGGTCAAAACACAACCATGCCCGATAGTGGCCCAAATATATACTCCCTCCGTTCCTAAATATAAGTCTTTTTAGAGATTCCAGTACGGACTATATACGTACGAAGCAAAATAAGAGGATCTACACTCTAAAGTATGTATATATATACATATATATGTATGTAGTTCGTAGTGAAATCTCCCACCCCCACCCCCCCACACAGGACACGTAGCTAGAGTGGCGTTTCAGCGGTGTCAGTCAAATGGATGATATATATACCCTATATAGCGGCCCATCGATATATAAGTGTGTCATCGAAAATCGCACAATGGAGGCATGCCTGGTCGACACACACACACGTCATCGATCCTTGGCGTTCCACCATGTCCAGTCAAAGGGGTGACATACCGTAGGGCCCACCGATAGGTGTGTCATTGAAAACCGCAAAACGGAGGCATGGTCCACACACACATGCATGCATGGGTTCACACACACAAACACGTCATCGATCCTTGGCGTTATAGCATGGTCAGTCAAAGCTGGATGACAAACCCTATGTACTAGGGGCCCACCTATAGAGGTGTTATTGAAAACCACACGACGGAGTGGCACATGGTGCGCACACACACACATGCATGCATGGGTTCACACACGTACGTGCGCGCACACACACACGCACACACACACACACGCGCGCGCACACACACACACACCCACACACACCGTCATCCATCCTTAGCGTTCCAGTGTTGTCAGTAAAAGGCATGATAGACCCTAAGGGCCCACCGATAGGTTTGTCGTCGGAAACCGCACAATGGAGGCATGGTCCACACACAGGGCTGACACACACACACACACACAAACGCCACACACGCACACACACACACATTTTCAAAACAAAAAATAAAATCATGGGTTGACACACACACATACACACGCAAACACATTTTCGAAAAGGCAAAAAAAATCACTCAATTTATTTTCAAAGGCATGGTCCACACACACATTTTTAAAACAGCAAAAGAAAATCATGGGTTGACACACACATACACACGCACACACATTTTTGAAAAGGCAAAAAAATCACTCAATTTTTTTCAAAGGCATGGTCCACACACACATGCATAGGTTGACACACACGCACACAAATTTTCAAATCAACAAAAGAAAATAACTCTAAATATTTTCAAAACAAGGACCTCAAGATTTATTTAATCGGAATGACATATCACTACAGGCATTTACTACTAAACGCCTGTAGTGATCATATCACACCGCCTAAATGAACATTGAGATCTAGCAACTTCCCATCTGGTCACCCATCCTTGGACTACACCACCCAAAGCACGCTTAACTTCCGAGTTCCATTCGAATCGTTTAGGGGGTGGGAAGCTGCAACTTGCTGATAAGGGTTGCCTCCTATCATTTATAAGGGGTGCCCCGATGGGCACCTCGTGGGACCAGTTACGTACCGCAAACGTTTCTGGTAGTACTAGAAAGCGTGTGCGATGGTGGAATGGCGCCGCCTGTCGACGCCTGCATTGCCTGATGATGACATCTCGCTCTAGCTCGATGGCGTGATGCCGCTTTTGCCTGCTCTCCGGCCTGCTCCGTCTTGTCCCCCTCATCTAGGAGGTTGATGACATGACCAGCGCTTCAGCGAGAAACTGCTTTGGGGAGTGGTGGGAGACCGATTGGGGGAGTGGCGGGAGAAGCGTGTTTGGATAGCAGACCATTTTAATACAATTTAGATAACTTATGAAAGAAGGAAGCTCGAGCTAGCACATCACGTGCGCACACCGTGCTTAAACACGTACGGGCTCCAGGCGGGCATATAGAATTGCTTTAAATTATTCACGATTCGTTTGGCCTTTTGTATACTACACTAAATAAGTTTCTAGGCATGTGATGTGCATAATTCAAATTTGAACTAAAAGCACATTCTTCATGTCACCAAAATGGGTTGAAAAACATATTTATGTCCTTGGGTTCCTTGTTTACATCCCATGCAATGAACAAGACTGGATTACAAACATCTCGGCGTCATGACAAGGCTGCAAATATTAAAAAACTTGTCTATCAAATCCCCATAAATCCCAAACTCGTCTAAAATTCTTGAAACTTACCCCGGTATCATGACCCAGCACTTATACGACATGATAATATTTTTTTCCAATTTGGCACAAGTTTTGGGACAAGTCTCTTGCACATCGGAACTTCTCAAGAAGCATCATAGTTTCGATACGGAACACGTCACCTCTGTGGAGGGAACGACATTCAATGTCTCTTCTTGCCTTGATATTTTTCCTACATGCAACATAGACTAATACAAGTGCGGTGCTAAAATGTGGAATTATTCAGGGCTCATTTGGCACCCTTTATACATTAATTGAGCTTTTCTAGCCATTGCATGTGCATAATTCAAATTTGAACTACAAGTACATGCTCCAGGGCACCAAAATGGGTTAGAAAATCATTTTTATGTCTGTGGGGCCCTGTTTAGGTCCCATGCAATGATTACAAATGCATCGGTGTCGTGACTAGGCCGCAAACATTGAGAAACTTTGCTTTTAAATTCACATAAATTCAAAACTCATCTGAAATTCTTGAAACCTACCCCGGTGTCATGACACGACACTTATAAGACATGGTAATTTTTTTGACCAATCTGCGACAAGTTTTGGGACAAATATCTTACAAATTGGAGCTTCCTATGAGAAGCATCGGGGTTTTGATAGGGAACATGTCACCTTTGTGGTCGAAATGACATTGAGTTTTCTAGGCATGCACTTAAGGTGAAAAACACAATTAACCTACAAAGGGCGCCAAACATTGAGTTTTCTTAGAGTCGTGACTAGGGTGCAAACATTGAGATTCTTGGTTTTTAAATCCTCAAGAACCCCAACGCTCGTCTGGAATTCATGAAACTTACACAGTGTCATGCCACGACACATATATGGCCTGCATTTTCTTGACGAATTTAGGACAAATATTTGGACATGCATCTGACAAACCAAAGTATATGCAAGAAACCTTGTGATTTCGATAGGCAACATGTCACCTACGGTGGCGAAACAGAATTAGAAACATTTAGGCATGATAGCTCGGCCGCAATCATTGATAATCTTGGTTTTTGAATTCCCATAAATACAAAACTCGTATGATAACCATTTGGTGCCACGCCTCTAATTTTTTCACTTGATATGGGGGTGTCGTGCGTGCAGCTGGTTAATGACACGAAGCATCCGAGCTTTCCGCCGGGTAGGCTTGCCGGGACGCGTGCGAGCTGTCCGCCTCGCAGGCTCGATGGGACGCATGAGATTAGTCTGCTGCGCAGGCTCATCGGTAAGCGAGACTTTGACCTCCACCCTCCACTCGCCTCGCTCCCAACTTTCGAATTAATGGCGTCCGACCCACTGTTTATCATGCGGTTAATGCGCCTGGACGGACAGACTAGTTTCTTTTTTGTTTTTGATTGCGACTAGTTTGCTTATGATCGCATTGCTCCGCTGAACGTAACCATTGTTTTGTTACTAGCTCATTGAGAAGTTTACTTTTTGCCTGTTTTCGACTCGTATACATGTACTTACGAACGAAATAATATAACGACAAATTCCCACCGGCAAAGGATAATAATTTTCTTACAAATTCAGTATTTCAACTTGAACATGAATTTGCAGCACATTTTGGCGTTATTATATTAACATAAGCATTGAACACTGACGGCAAGCCCATACATGCAAACTCCACATGCGGCAACTCTCCAAAGACACAGGGGCAAGAGAAGAAGGAAGAGGCTGAAGAAGGACTCTTTTCTCCTCGAGCAGCTTCTTCCAGGCGGCGGTCTGCTCCTCCTGCTCGTCGTGCTCGTTGTGGAGCTTCACCTTCTCGCCCGTAAGTTTCATGATGAAGCCGGTCATTTTGTTAAGTGAGGCGTTGCTCTTCTCCAGCAGCTTCACCAAGGCATCGATCTCCACCTCCTTCTTATCGAGCTCGGGCCGCATGTCATCACTGGCCCAGGAATACAACACTGCTAGCTCGTCTAGTTCGCCTCCGAGGTGAATGCGCTTGTGATTTTGATGAGAGCCCGCACCTCTCCGCGAAAGATCCTTCGAGGCGTCCGCGGCTCCGCCGGACATCTCTGTTGCGGCAAACGCGGCATGGCTGGAGCTCTCTGGCACTTTCCCGGCCGTGGCGGCAGGACCTCTCGGTTGCTTCCGCGGCCTTGATCTTTCTTCCCTGGTTATATCTCGACCCAGAACCCCCCCTACCGGCCATGGCAGACGGAAGGAACGAGTAACAACAAATACCTGTTTTTTTTGTGGCGGGGTGAGGAATGTGCGGTAATTTTCAAGTAGGTGTTTTTATAGCCTACTACGGTAAACAACTGCTAAGTGGGAACACGTTTAGGTTTTGTAGGTGTGAACTGATTTGCAATAAATTTAGCGCATGGTAATTTTGAATGTGACGGGAAACAAGCTCAAGATTTATTGATGGTTTTAGTTCTCAAGCACGGAACGCTTTATGGTTTTTAGAAACCGTGTGGGATGGCGTACATGGGCCCACGTTCTCGGATGTGTGTACGTGTGTGCCCACTATTACTACGTGGTCGGGGCCAAGATGGACGACGGTGTCGTGGCGGCCAAGAAGGCCGCCGCTATGGTGGCGGCCTCGGCGGCTGCCGGTGGGGTGGCAGCCAAGGAGGCCTAGACGGCTGCCGATGGGTTGGCGTCCACGGCGGCCGCGGGCAGCAACTGCCTTCGGGCAGCCGTGGCGGAGCATAGTGGGTAGCGCGCTTTTGTGCGCGGTTGTGTGCGGGAACGGGCTCATCGAGCAGACGCATGGCCAAAAGAAACGCATGTGCAGTACCTACGCATGCACTGGATTCCTTGGGCGACAACGCACTTGGCGCCTGAACTTGGTGCAAACGGTCAGTTTGGTGCTAGAACTTGTTGCATACAATGGATTGGTGCAAACACTTGCCTCGGACGTGCAAATACGGTGTAAATCATGTTTGCGTACGAAATTAATGTTGACTTCGCATGCCAACGTCGCATGGGCCCCCTGTCAGTGACTCGAAGGCTGAGAGGAGGGCGGGTGGCCTATTTTTTTCAAAAACCACCTCAAATCGGGTCTTTATTTTTCTTCGCCTCTATGAGAGGTGGGCCCCGCCTGTTAGGGAAGTGTGAAAATTAACGTAAAACTAAGTTTTTTAGAAATCTGTAAAAGGTATGTAAATTCTAATCTCAATAACAAACAAAACATTTAATTATTCTTGCAGTATAAACATTATACATACAAACTAAGTAAATTACGTTTCATAATTGTTCAAATATACATTCAAAAATATGTTCGCGCAATTTATAACAATATAAATATATGTAAGTATAATTAAATGTCCGTATTAGCAACAAGTGTATACTTTTTCTCTATTATTTAATATTTTTGGTGACAATATTAGCAACCGGTGTAATTTACTATATTTTATTGGCTAGGAGGTGTTGTGGGTGCAGGTTTGATTAGACGGGACGCGTGCGAGCAGTCCACCGCGCAAGCTCAAAGGGACGCGTGTGAGCAGTCCACCGCGTAGGCGTAGCTGGCTCACCAGGAATCAAGCCCTTTGACCTCCACCAACAGCCCTATTCTCTCCCAAGTTCTCCATTAATGCTCCACCTTCTCCTCTGGTTTTATCTATAAGGGCCGCCGCCGAGGATCGCCTCCTTTTTCGATGGACGACGAGGCGGACAACAAGCGGTGGCGGGTCGAGGCTGAACCACACGAGCCTCCGGCGAGCGTGGAGTTCACCAGCAGCATCCCCGACGAGATGTTGGTAACCATCATGTCCCTCCTCCCCATCAAATCTGTCGTGCAGACCACCATCCTCTCCAGGCGGTGGCGCCCCTATGGCACTCCACCCCCATTGACCTCCACAACGATGACGAGCTCTGCAGCGGGGATCGCAAACGCTTGGACGCATTGTTCCACATCCTCGCCACGCACACTGTGCCAGTCAGACGCCTAGCCATCGGCACTTTCCGTTCCAACTGCAAGGACGAACCCAAGTTTCACGAGTGGTTCTTATCCCCCACCCTAGATCAGCTCGAGGAACTCAACTTTGTTGCTGGACATGGGCGCTCGATGCCTCCATCCGTCCTCTGCCTTGCGCCCATGCTGGCCACACTACGTTCATGCGGTGCCTTTTCCCCAAGAGTAATGTCGTGCACGCTCTTAATCTCCCTAAACTGAAGCACCTCGGGCTCATTGGCGTCATCATCTCGAAGGAGGATTTGGAGCGCCCGCTCAGAGGCTATACGACACTCGAGTACCTTCGTCTTCAGGTGATGTTTGGGTTCAGTAGTCTCCACATCGCTACGACGAATCTGCGTATGATTTATGTGCATGGGTGGTGCCGCAACACACTGTCATTGAGAATGCGCCTTTCCTCGAGAGATTGTTTCTTATTGATAAAGAAGGTCAAACAAGAATCAGGGTCATTGACGCACCCGAATTGACAGTGTTGGGTTATTCGTGTGTTGAATTCTCCGAACTTGTTATAGCTGGATCCATACCCGTTCAGGTACAACAATCTTCTTCTCATTCTTATTATTGTACATCACATTTTATCTAGTTGTTGTTGATCTATGTTCGGCTGTCATCCAGAAAATGATTCCCATAGGCCTCACATTGTCTCTGCACACAGCGAAGATCTTGCCACTACAATCTATCGGCCCCGATCTGGATGAAGTTGTTTAAGTTCCTTAGATGCTTTCCGTGCACGGAGAAGCTATACGTCGAGGTGATGTTCCGTTCCTGTTAATTGTTAAGCACAACGGAGTTCAATTTGTTGGTAATTTTACCCATGATTACAATGACAGATGTACTATACATTGTTTTGAGATGTTAGTCATGAATGATCGAAGATGGCATGTCAATCTATTAGTGTATTTTATAAATCATGCAAATCAAAGAGGCCCTTAGTGTTCAAAACAGCATCTAAGCAATGATATGTTGTCTTCGTTTGCAGATACAAGCAGGACTTGGAGTGGAAAATGTGGTGCAATATAACAATCCCATCGGATGCCTTGAATTTCATCTCACAGAAATTACTTGAACGAGTACCGAGGCACCAATCCAGAGATTCAATTCGCCAGTCTCTTTGTTCAGAAATCAAGGGTGCTCAAGGTAATGAGGTTTGCACTATATTTAGTGCACCATAATGGATGGTTTACTGATCAGCTGAGGCGTCTACAGCGGAATGGAAAAGGCTCCGCAGAAGCTTATTTTCACTTTGGAAGTTCACATGACAGATTATTTGGAAGCGATACTATCGAGCCGATATATGACTTCTCGGTGGCTGATCCCTTCGCAAAAATATTTCATCCCATGGATCCTGAAGATTGGATTTGATTTCTAATATCAATTTGTGCCTTGTAATCTTTTAATTTGGGCCTTGTAATGTTGGAATTTGAACCTTGTAATATTGCTGGTATTTGTGATACAATATTTGAAATTACATTGTGTTCTTTTTTGTTTATGCAATCATGTTCTTATAAGTACATATGTTGTTGTTGTATAGGCACAACATAGATGTTGTGCAGACAGGGCAAATCACAATACACACGGACTAAACTACGAAACCCGTCGGTGATGATTTCATCAATCGCTGACAATTGTATACCAGCAAGCGTTTTCCCACAACACACACAGGTTATTAGCACCAATCGTCTGTGTTATTTCTGGTGTTCGCACACAATTCAGATTACTCACCTGTTTGCTGTATATCACACACATCTTTTTATGCCGAACCGTTTGTGTTCTGCTGTATCATCGCACACAGTTTATCCGAGTGAACTGTATGTCGTACTTCGCACACGTATGTAGTTTTCTTAACCGTTTCTGTTATCCTAATCACAAACAGTTCATAAGAACAAACTGTTGGCCGTAGATCGCACACACAACTATTTTCTGAATCGTATTTGATGGATCCACCATTGCACACAGTTCGTGTCATTACCGATGGAGCTTCAACTATACCGTTTGCGATTCTTGCATCGCACACAGTTTCGTCGAAGGGTCTCTGATTGATGTGTCGTCTTTGGACCATCCTGGAGTAGTGCATCGTCTAAACTAGGATCTTTAGTGTTATCCGATTCAGCATACCTAGTAAGGATATCCATGAGGTCTACCATGTCTTGAACCTTCTGCTTAAGGCGCCCAGGCTTCTGGACAGCAAGCTGGAAGTGACAGTTCTTCTCCAGAATTAAGACAGACTGAGCAGCTATTATACTGTCAGAGGAGTGGATCATCTCTGTGACCCGGCGAGTCCAGTGATGGGCAGACTCATCCGTACGTTGGATACAATGATGTAAATCAACGATCGTCATTGGGCGTTTGCAGGTTCCCTGAAAGTTTTTGATGAAGCATTCTGTGGGTACCCCGACTCATAAGTGGTGATCGCCGAATGCACGTGTACAGTGATCCCAGAGAGCAATGCTCACTGAACACACAAAAGCTGAATAACAAGAGTCTTACATCGATACATACCGTCTTACACAAATAGTGACCATCATGGTCAAGGCTTACATAGATAGGGCCATGAAGGCCAAACAACAAACATAAAGTCGCATCAGAAATCTTGAAAGATAGCGTAGACCCATGCCATCTCCCTTAACCCTACAGGCATTCTGACCGGGAAGCGTTCTAATTCGCATGTTCGTCACCAAGGTAATCTTCACCATATTCCAGCTCTTCCATGCCTGGCCAATTAAATAACCAGTGGCAAGCCAATGAGTACTTTCAATGTACTCGCAAGCAACCCATGTTTTGGAACAACGTATAACAAAGGATGATATAACACTAAATGGGTAATTTTGTGGAAAGCTAATTTGAGTGCAACGGTATCTACTATCAACATGTAAAAGCATGCATCATGAGGTTTCGAGTAAACATACGAACAGGTTACAGATATCCATATGAATAGAGGTTGAACATCTCACGTTCGATCATCACGTGAAGTCATCCTGACTCAACCCAAGTATCTTCTTTATTCCACACACACACATAGTTTTGTAAACAATGGACGTAGCCCAAGAGCGGTCATCGAACTATCCTTGACCGTGGACACGGCTATTTGAATAGTTTTACACTCTGCAGAGGTTGCACACTTTACCCACCAGACTCGGGGAACTTCCGTGTCAAGCCACGACTCGCGGTATATTACATACCTGAGGTAAGCACCCAAACAATGCCTTTCCCTTGACGACACTAAACAAAGAGTCCACTCATTGGCACACAGCCCGCATGATGTACATCACAAGTATCATCCATGAAGGGACCAACGGTGTGCCCGGTGTCTGTGAAAACAGCCCATGGTCATCGTTTCAGGCATGACCCCATATCGAGAGTGACCACGTCACTCCCGCCACTAGTAATGCGGGCTCTATACTAGCATCGACCAAAGTAATCAACAAAGCCCCGTCCCATAAGGGGTATCGTGGTTGTACATGTAAGGTTGGAGTAACGGTCGCAACTTAAACCAATCCATTTTTGAAAACGACACACTCACTTGCCTCGGTGCACCACTTCTTTATCAAGAGGTCACCTAGCTCAACATCTCCCTCGGGCATTAATGTCACCCGACGGGGTTTTCGAAAAGTCTATGAAAGTACTTTTGTTTCCATCACCATGCATATTCCCGTCCCATTTGCATAGCAACTACTTAGCAACCTATCTACTCCCACCCACACAACTCTAAGCACAAAGTAGAGTCATTACATGCAAGTATCAACAAGGGAATGTAATGGAGGCAACCCATCAAGGTGGTCACCCTAATCATCATGATTCTGATGCATTAATTTAAAGTACTATATGACATGCAGAAAAATGTTTCTTAGACATGGTCAAGGGGCTTCTTGCCTGGCTCAGCGAAGTCTTCAAGTGCTTCCTCTCCATCTCCCTCATCAAGAACATGAGCTATCGTCGCAAAGTAACGGGGTCAAAATAAGATTACGGCAAAAACAGGGAAAATACACCACTCAGAAAAATGTAAAACCACTTTTGTAAAATACTAGGTCAAAAACTAAAAATACAAAATTACTAGTTTCTGGTTTTAGACTGTAAAAAGTGGTCATTTTAGCAGTGGTTTTGAATATTCAAAACAGGGTTTTAAATAAAACAGTACATAAATTATTTCCAAAATGATGCACAAGTGGCACCATTAAATAGGTTAGATTTTAACAAAAATTTACAAAGTTGAATCATTGGATTTGGAGGGATATTTATTTCTGTCGAATTTTTGGAAGATGCCAGAAACTAGAAAAAGAGAAAGGGCACTATGCCCTGGGCCAGAACTGGCCGCAGCTGGGCTGGCCCAAAGCATGGCGGCCTCAGGTGGACCAGTTCCTCCGCGCGCGCCAGGATTAAACCTGACGGGAGGTCAGCGAGGGGAAGAGAGAGGCGGGGCGAGGCAGAGACTAACGAGCGGGCCCCCTTGCCAGGGCCGTTGTCAACCTCTGTCCAGAGGACGGCAGGGCTCACCGGCGGCAAAGAAGAGTACCGTGAGGATAGCTGGCTATGAGAATGGAACCAGGGAGGTGCCGCAGTTCTGCTGGAAGTTGAAGGGATCGCCGGCATGGCCTGAGTCGCTGGCGGCGAGCGGACGCGGCGGAGCCAGCTTCGGGCGAGCTCGCTCCGGTCGTCTCCGGCCGCAATCTGCATGGGAAAGGGGCGGGATGGCGTCAATGAGGTGAGCGGGGACCAAGGAGAAGGAGAACGGGGCCGGAGGGGCTCTCTACCCAGAGTTCAACGGCAAGCTGACCCGGCAGAGCTTCGGGTCGATCTGCGTGCAGGGTGCTTCGGGGACGAAATGGGGGACACAGGGGTGAAATTGGGGAGCGAAGAGAGCCAGCAGAGGGGAGAATAGAAATCGAGGAGGCTTTAAATAGGTGAGACGCTGGTGCATCGTGGACCCATGCGCCGGCGAGGTCGCAGTCGAGGCCAGAGGCCTCGGGAAGGCTCGGTTTTGAGTCGAGGGAGTTGTCGGGGTTGGTCTACGAGTAGATGGAGAAAAGAGAGAGGGGGAGCGCGAGTGCGAGGCCAGCGGTTGCCCGAGAGGGGCGGCGTTGAAGCGAGCGGCAATGGTCACCGGAGAGAGAGGGAGGAGGGGGTGACAGGGAGGCGTGTCCCGGACGTGAAGGGAGGCTCGGGGGACAAGCTCCCGCATCCCAAGGTTGTCGGGTGGCTTGGGATGGGGGTGGCCACATTGCGGGCAGACACTGTAGCTCGCTCAAGAGCATGCGTATGGCATGCCATGGCATGCTGCATGCGCTCTAGGCGTGCCCCAGTTTGTCCATTAGCATATGGGGGGTCTGGAGATGCTTTAGGGGCTAGGGAGGCTTAGGAGAGTAGGGCTAAGAGGAAGGAGAGGTACAAATGCTACTTGTTTTGGCTGTCTAGAGGGGTAAATGGGTTTTTTACCCTGCCCCATGATTGAGTCTTGGCCTGAAATTCTTATTGGGTAGAGGAGGCATAGGAGGGACTGTGGTAAAAAGATGGGGTGAAGGAAAATAGTTGAAGTGATGAAACCGGGGTTTTTACCAAATCACCAGAAGGTGTTTGATGCTGGTCTAGGCAAGTAAAAAGAGTTTGCCTGCCATGACATTTAACAGGATAAAAGGGTAGGTAAAAGTAGGGTGGATCACCAAGTTTTAGCTCATTTGACGAAAGTTGACAATACAAACTTAGTAAACCCTAGAAATGAGTAGAAACTGATTTTCTTAGATCTATTCATGCATATCTATTCTCCTTAATGCACCACTTTGTGTGGTGGAATCATTTGAGGATTAGAGCATGTCCACAAAGTTTGAGATCAATAGGAGACAGTTGGCAATGTAGAGTTGATCAAATTTGGATCTAGACAGGAATGGTTTTGGGGCACTTTTGTGAACCAAAACAATTTGGATAGGAATGTAACTTTGCAAGATCATCTCATTTGGCATGTGTGATTTCCTAGAATTTTGTTGGATTTATTTGACAATATTTCTTTTAGGAATATTTCAAATTCTTGAAATAAGCATAAATGGTTTGGAAGGTTTTGTCCAATATTTTGAACTTGACCATGTGTTGAAACTCTTACATATGGAAAATATATGTCCAATGAGTTTCCCTAAATTTTCTCAAATATTTTGAAAGCATAAAAATAATGTTCTCCTATAAAAGACCATTTCTGGCCTTAATAAAAAGCCTTTAAATAAAATATGAAAATATTAAAAATAATATTTGGTGGTTTTGGGAAGTCCTATATATAGTAGGTTCCAAATAAAGTCTTTGGAGCAAAGCATTCACCCTAATTTGAGGACTTGTAGTACAAACCTCAATTCAGGGGGTTTTGAAAACCTAAATTGAATAAATGCCTTTTGGACAAAATAATATTTTATAAAAATAGTTTTAGGTCCTATACACATGGCATGATCATTTGCGAAAGGACTTTGGATCAAGGAGATGAGTTTTGGGAGAAGAAGGGGTTTTGAGTGTCAAAACACAAGCAAGCAATCAAGCAAATATCACTCAAGTCAATCATCAAAAGAACTCAAAAAGTTTTTAAATGGGTCCAAATTTTATAAACTCATCGCATAGCAAAGTGGTACAAACACACGGCGTGACACGTTCCTTCAACTCTACCCAAGTATTGATTGAATTGGGAGGTAAGTTCTTCAGCCATGTGTGAGCCGATCCTTCCAACATCATGGTCAAGTAATTGGCGCAGACTGCATCACTAACATCCAGCATGTCCATGGCTATCTCATAGCTCTCTATCCATTCAGCCGGCTCGAGATCAGCCATGTAATTGGGAACTTTGCGAGGGCCCTTGAAGTCCTTTGGCATACGCTCATAGCATAAAGCCGGTGTGAGGCACGACACTCCAATAGTTCTGGTGCTTAAGCCTGCCCCAGAAGAAACTAGCTGGGGTGTGGAAGGAGGCACTTGACCCGCCCGTGTAGATGCTGCTTCTGCCTCTCCCATGGCCCGAGCCGCATTGACGATTTCCTGCACGTCTGATGTTGCTGGTCGGACTGGGGAATTCTGAGCACGCTGCCTGCGCCCACTGCTAGAGACTGCAGGGGACTGCATGTGTCGACTCTTGCTGTGACTTTGATAAGGGGTAGAATGAACCTGGTCCCGGCAATAAGAGTACTTCGCCTGCTAGGTGACCGCAGTCTTCAGCATCTCGATGGCATTCCTGGCCTCAATTTCAATTGGGGTGTTTCCTGTGATCGGGAGCGCTTTGAGGTTGGGGGTTGCTACCAGCATGTTATCCACTGGATTAGAAAAGTGACCCGCCAGAGTATATAACTGTGGAGGCAGCGACCGGCAACGGCTGGACTGGCTCACGCGGTTGAGTCTAATGAGGTTGGTCCACTCGTGGCTGTCCAGCCCCTGGTGTAGGTTGTGGCGTGTCGAACAGGCGTGTAGGCTCAAAATTAAGGGGAGGGTGGGTCGTATGTCTCCTCTGATGAACTGCTTCTGAAGTGTCCCGATGAAGACCCAGATGTCAGGCTTCTGGTTTCAAGTGTTCAGCCTCGTTATGGATGTGAGCCTGTAGCTCCGCCATGCATGTATTCTCAACGTCGATTTCCTCCCTAACCTTAGCCATCTGCTCGCGGAGCTTGGTCAACACCGTGTTATGTTCCGCCTTATTCTCCGTAGTTACTGGTGTTTCCACAAGTGTCACCATGGCGGCCATCAAGTCGGCCATAGCTTGAGCCGGCGTTTTGCCCGAGTCGACTGTGCTTGGAGCTGAAGTTGAAGGGCTAGTCCCGGCTGTCACACCAGCCGTCGCCGAGTCGAGGGCCGCCACTGTCCCTTCCATGAGGACGGCGGCTTGCTGAGGCGGCTCGAGGGACTCTTGAGTAGCCTCATCGTCTGAGTAGCCCCCAAGCCTGCCATCAAAAAGTGGGTGGATCGACTCGGTGTCTCCGATCGAGGACTCACCGTCAGAGCAGACGAGGGTGTCTCCGCTAGCCGCAGAGTTGTTTGCAAGGTCGACTCCCTTAGTGAAGCCGACGAATACGTGGTTCCGGACGGCTTGAGCCCGGCCGGGTTGGGTGCGCCGAGACGGCTCGACGATGTCGGTGCAGATGTCCGGCTCGGGTCCTGACTCACCAATTTTGCCGATGAAGACGTGGATCTTGCCAAAGGAGCCCGGTACCCGTACTCAATTGAGCTGAACTCAGGACCCCAACCTGAGTCATCGATGTAGAGCTTGCCACGACGACTCTTGGTCATCCAGCCGATTGCGTATCCCTCGATCCCTGGGAGAGCTCCGTCCAAGATTTCAACACCACCGTGCGTAGGCCCTACGGTGGGCGCCAACTATCGTGGTTTTGTCACGGCAGATGTCCTAGCGAGAGGACTAAGTCTGGGAGCCATCGCAACTAGGTGGTCGCTTGGATGGGGTTGATTGGGAACGAGAGACAAGGGTTTATGCAGGTTCAGCCCCTTCGATGGAGGTAAAAGCCTAAGTCCTGCTTTGTGTGTTATTGATGATGGTGATCTTGATTACAAGGGTGCAGATTCGCTAACCTATCTCTCGAGGGTTTCTTTCTTAGCCTTTCTTCCTCAGGGGCTCTCCTTTTATATATAGGTTGAGGCCCTAAGGTTACAATAGAGTCCGGCTCGTAATACAACCCGTGAACTAGTCTACTTCTTGCTTGTCTTGCCTTCCAAGGGAAATTCCTTATGACTCCCAGTATTAGCCAGCCCGCCAAGTACTGGTCCACGAGTCGACCCTCTTTGATGAGCCGCCTCCTTGGCCTTGAGTTTTAGGGCTAACCGCGGCCCATATAATGATTCTAAGTATGAGCCACCACTTGATAGCCGGGTCATATCCTAGCCGGGTCATACCGTGGGGTATATCCCCAACAGCAATCCTTGATTCTGAGTTTTCAGGTTAATGATTTTGAGGCTTCCATGGGATTTTGGTCGGCAAATCAGTTCCCAAGACGCGAGTGAATTGCCTTTCATACCGTCATCAGTTAGTTTCTTCCACAAGCATGATCAGCGCAGTTTGTCGATGTGATCAATGATCATCAGGTTGATCTTTATGAAGAACACAACATAAACAGCTAGCGAGGTGACCACTGAATCAACTAGAGTGAGCTTGGAGCCGTAGTCAAGGAGGGAGTCAGCCACGGGCACCTTGCGTTGGACTGACACCACAAGTGGCATTAGATCGCTGGCAGTCGGTCGGGTAGTCCCCATGGGCAGCCCAAGATAGGTAAATGATATTTGTCCTAGCACACAGCCAAAGATATCTTCTATTTACTGAGAACGGGCAGCCTCTAGATTGATGGATACAAGCGTGGATTTATGAAAATTGATCTTGACCCGATCGATTGTGCGTAATTGACGAAAATATCCTTCAATCAGTGAGCTTGTTGCTGGCATGACACAGTTGCAGTATTGCCAGCATGCCAGCAACTGTGTCATCGACGTATTGGATGATTGGGTAATCATTATTCGGTGATGGGATGGGGAGGTGAATTAAACCCCGCACATGAGCATCATTGATCGCAGCTTGCTACAGATCCGCGGCTAAGAGAAGATCAATGGCGACAATGGATCTCCATGTCTCACGCCGCACTTGCACTTGCACTTGCACTTGCACTTGCACTTGCACTTGCACTTGAATTGCCTGCCTGGCGTGCCATTGTGGAGTACCGCTGACCTGCCTGAACAGAAGATACATCTGATCCATTGCAACCACCTATCAGTAAAACCCATATGCCTCATGGTCTCAATCATCAGCTCTTGCTCAATGTTATGGAACGCCTTGGCAAATTCCAACTTTAAGATGCAGCAGGAACGACCAGAGGCTTGGCATTGGTGTACATGTTTGAATGCCCAGGAAAGGCAATCTTGGATAGATCACCCTCTAACGAAACTAGATTGATTTATCTGGATTATTTTGAGAATTACCTTCTGGAGATGGTTGGCAAGGATCTTTGTGATCATCTTTAGATAACAGTTGAGCAAAGTGATGGGCCTAAAGTCATTCCCCACTTCTGGCGAATGAATTTTAGGGATAAGAGTGATAAACCAAGATTTAATGCTCTGAATATCTAGGCTCCCATCATAGAAATCCAAGCATAATTTGTAAAAATCATACTTGATAATGTGCTAGCAAGATTTGAGGGAGCAACCATTGAAGCCATTGGGCCCAGGAGCTCTGTCTGCTGGCATTTCCTTCACCACCTGATCGATCTCCTCTTGGGTGAAAGGGTGCGTCAACACCTCCAGCCCATAAACTTTTTTAATTATTCTAGATAAGTCAAATTTCATCTCATATGAGTTGTATTTCCTCAGTCTGTTCTTAAAGGTCTTGAATAGTTCATTTTGTTTAACTGCATGGTCAGTAACCACCGAACCATTTGATAGTTTCAGAGATGCAATCAATTTTTTCCTAAATCTTTCTGAAGTTGTAGAATGAAAGAATTTAGTGTTATCTACACCGCACTAGAGCCATCTGACAGTATATCTTTTCCTTCAGTACTCCCTCGTATACCCTAAAAGAATGATCAAATGAGCTTTTAGTATAACCCGAAAATTGCTCTCTAGGACAGTTAGTGGCCTTTTGACCTCTATGTTATCCATTTCCAGCAGGGCCGAGTTGGAATTATCAATAGACAAGTTCAGTTTAGAGATACCTTTACTCCATTTATTCAGAGCATATATGAGATTTTTGAGTTTCTTACATATTAGCGCTGTAGTGTTTGGGCATGACATTATTTCGACCATGAGGACTGGACTGTATCCAAAAAGCCTGGGTGTGAGACCCAAAAAAATTCAAATCTGAAGATTTTGCTTTTGGGCACTGAGGTTTGAATCGAGATCATACAGGGAGTATGGTTCGAGACTGGTTTGGGTAGGGGAGTTACCATGGTGTTTGGGTAGTTTGATGTCCAGTTAGCCCAGGAGAAGTACCAATGCAATTGCTCCAACAAAGGGTCAGGCTGCATATTACTCCAGGTGTACTGACGGCTCTTGATCGGTAATTCCACTAATGACTATGACTGGATTAGATCACTAAAGATGAGCATGTCATTAACATCTCCAGATGGCTTATTACGGTTATCCGGAGCTCTAATATGATTAAAATCCCCGCAAAAAAGCCAGTCCGCAGTGTTTGGAATGTCGAAATCAGACATCCAATCAATGAAAGAACTTCTCAATGGCCCATCACAAGGTCCATATACATTAACAAGGCTCCACTATTTAGCAGTTTGCAGAAAAGTGAACTTAATACCCAGAGCAAAAGTTTCATGAAAAATAGCAGCACCAGAGAAGGCAGTTCTATACCAGATAGTAATTAAGCCAGAGGCCCCCACTAATGGCACAAACTCAAGCTTATCAAAGTTTCTAGGGCAAACAAGTTTTACAAAAGACATATCAAAATCAGATTACTTTGGCTCTTGTAAGCAAATAACAG
Source organism: Elymus sibiricus (assembly GCA_039707655.1). Classification (NCBI taxonomy): domain Eukaryota; kingdom Viridiplantae; phylum Streptophyta; class Magnoliopsida; order Poales; family Poaceae; genus Elymus; species Elymus sibiricus. Next base: position 280,108,275 of record CM077665.1, read on the forward strand.
AACACACACTATTACTAATAGCATTGCGTATGGCCAAATGTTTTTTTTGTCAGAGTTGAGCCCTCTAACATTCCACCACATTATCTTCCACTCCTTAAACTGCATCAGGTTGGCTCTAGGACTATCCCTCCTCCTCCTGACTAGCTAGCAGCTTGTCAGTGCAGATCTGACTAGGAGGTATGCCACACATGTTAGTCCCAATTAACTAAATAGTATAAATTTCAGTGGGAGGGGGGATATCATGTGATACCTTGCCCTTCTTTGAAGATGAGCTTGGGGCCGTAGCATTTGAGGAGCACTAAACAAAGGGCTCCTTCCTAGGCTTGACTTTGGAGGCAACAAATCTTTTATCAATAGGTGGAGTAACCCTGAAACCATCATATTTTTTACAACGAGCACTATGACGAAGCAACACCGTGTCCACATGAATGGCTCATTGTTGATCATCCTCTGAAAGGGTCTACCTGTAGTTGTGTTGCCCTCATGGCCCTGACCCAAAGTTGACGCAAACTCTTTTATTCTCATTGTTGTATATATGCTTAACTCAATGTCAGGTTTTCAACCAAGATCATAAACTAACCATGTCAATGATAACACTTAGGTATCACATTTACTCATGATAATAACATAACTAACTAGCGAGCAATAATAAGATATCTCGGATGCAAACAATTTGTCAAAACAATCATGATATAATATGATAACATGGTATCCCGCTAGCCCTTTCCGAGACCACAAAACATAAGTGTAGAGCATCTCTGAGGTTCAAGCAACGACTAAACATTGTAATTCAGGGTAGAAGAGAGATTCAGTCAAGCTCACATCAACCATTAACTAGACTCAATGCATAAAAATGACAATAGCGCTCTCAGGACTGGTGCTTAAACGACAATATGATGACTCAACAATAATAGTAAATAACATGAATGTAAATAGAAGGGCCCTTCGCAGAGGGAAGCATTAGTTTGAAGAGGTGCCAGAGCTCCTGGTTGAACACAGATATGAAAGAATAATTTTGGGTGGTGTGCTTTTCCTGTCAACATTACGACAAAGGATTTCGGTATCTTCCAGGCTAAAAACATTATAAGCGGTTCCCAAGCGTAATTGTAAAGTTTACTCCCCTCCATCATACATACACAAGCCATGGCTGACCGAATCCACAGGTACCCTCCAACATTCATCTTTCCAGGGGAGTTTGTTTTATTTATTTTTGATTATACAGGACTGGGCATCCTTTTTACCGGCCTCTGCCGTGCAATTACAAGTGAATAAACACCCCTCGTGAGAATAAACCTCTTAGCATGGAAGATACTGACCGCCCCGTCGCTCCATGAGCAGTGCAAGCACACAAAACATATATTTATTTGAATGATTAGAGGTGGCACATGCAAATTTACTTGGAACGACAGGGTAATACCGCATATAGGTAGATATGGTGGACTCATCTGGAATAACATTTGTTTAAGGATTTTGGATGCACAAGCAACATTTCCCGCTTAGTACACGTGAAGGCTAGCAAATAGATTGGGAAGCGACCAGCTAAAGAGCGACAACGGTCATAGTCATGCATTGTGGATAACTAACATTGAACATTAGCATGAGTAGGATATAATCACTCTGAACATAAATATCATGAAGGTTGCATTGGTTTTGAATCAAGTACATGTGCCAAGTCAAGATACTCGAATTACTCAGGGGAGGATACCATGCTAACATACTACATCACAATCATTTTAATGCATATTGTCACACAAGATAAATCATTACCACTCCTAGATATTTAAGCATGACATGAGAAACTATAATCTCTGATTTCATCACAAAAACGACAAAACAAGAAGAGTTCATACCAGCTTCCTTTATCGCAATCACTTCATCAAATTATCGTCATTATTGCCTTTCACTTGCACGACCGGATGATGTGAAAATAATAATAGTGCCAATGTGCTATGGACTAAGCTTGAATCTTCAAAACATTTATTCAAAGGAGAAGACAAGGTAACATTGGCTCTTTGTTATATCAACAATATAGCATAGTCTTCTCCTCAGGACAACTCAAAGAAAGGAAAAGAATTTCAGAGACACACACTGAAATGTTTTTGGAGGCTTCAATTTTTCTGAAAAAAGTAAATTAACAATGGAAAACGAAAAGCGGGAAAGACTATTTACGTGGGAAAGATCCCAACAAATAGGAAGAAGAACGAGAAATATTTTTGGGTTTTCTTTTAATGATGCAAACTAATTAAACTAGAAAGAAGAACTGAAAAGAGGCGATTGATATTTTTGGGTTTTTCGACAGTTTTTCAAACACACAAAATAAAGTGAAAATAAAATTACTAATGGATTATACAATGAAAGAGAATGAACACCGTAAATTGGAATGAGTGTGTGGTACATGAATGTAATGTCAGTGAGAAATACGTACTCCGCCAAGCTTAGGGTTTTGGCTTAACTTGGTCTATGTCCATGATTGGCCTGAATATAAGTCCTGCAGATAATTTGGGTTGTACTCCATCGTAGCCGCAATTGCCTGGTTGGCCGCCTCGGTGTAACAAGCAGTCTCCTCTGTCGTCCGGTATGCCTCGGCCTCCCCTGAAGTATATAATATCTCTATTTCTCCTAAAAGTCAAAGAAGGAAGGAGCAGGCAAAGTAATATGATAGACCTTGTTCTTGTTAAAGATTAGTCTATATCGGAGTGGTGTGTTATCTCTTTCGAGAAACTGATGGCGCTCCATAGCCTCATAATCAAGAAAACAGGGCAACAACTAAAGTTCATCGTCCTTAATGGGACCGCCCAAGTAATTAGCTAAGCGAGTAGCATAAATCCCACCGTAAAGATCACCATCGAGAGCATTTTTATTCAAGCGAGGTGTAATAATAGCTCCTATGTTAAATTTTCTATCTCTCAATACCGAACTTTTAAGAACACTCAGATCGGGTGCACATAGGTTACTCAAGTCATGTTTACCATTTATGGATCTCCCTATGAACAAAGAGAAATAATGGATTGCAGGAAAATGGATGCTCCCAATTCTAGCTTGAGTTATGACTCTAGCTTCATCCTAAGTGAGGCCTAATAGAAAATCAATGCAATCAGTTGTACCAGGTTCGCGAAAAGTCCCCCAACTAGGAACCTGACAAGCATGGAAAAATTCCTCAATGGGCATGCGAAAAGCTCTTTCATATAAATCGAACATGACTTCATGAGAAGAACGATGAACGACATACTTAAATCTAGGCACGAATGAATCACTGAGATTATGGAACTGAGGTCACTTATCTGATAAGAAGTCCATCAACTCAGCATTCTGCACGTACATATCAAATTCTTGCTTGATGCCCGCTCTATTCATGAAGTGATCAGATGGCCATTCACATGATTTAACGAGCGCAACCTAACGTGGTTCAAGGTCCGGTTCGTGGACTGCTGACTTTGGGGAGCTCTTGCTCGAAAAACTACCATGGAACATTTTTCTAAACATCTTTTCTTTCTCTAAAATAATTCTGAAATTTGTAGTCCCTCAAAATAAAAGTGAACGAAACTCAACAAAATTGATAGCAACTTCCCACAATTGTCTAGAGGCCATATCATGCATCAAAACTACTTTCAACCATGCAAATTCAACATGCAAGCTCATATACATGGTCACCAATAGTAGCAAATATTGCAAAATATAAAACGATAGAACAAAAACTAATTGGAGCATTGAAGGAGTCACATACCAAGGAGTAATTCCTCAAAACAGTTTCGTAAACAGAGTTCTGAACAAGAAGATCGAAAATCACACAAAAATGAGCAAGAATATGGGCTAGGAGGCAATGATGATTTTTTCTGGAGGTGGAAGAAGGTTGTGGGCACGGGCACTAAGTGAGTGGGTCCCTGTGGGGCCCACGAGCTACCATGGCATGCCCAGGGGGGCAGGCGTGTCGCCAGGTCGTGTATTCCCCTGGGGTGTGTTCAGTGCCAAAAATTCCTTTTTATTCTAGAAAAAATCATACTAAATTTTCAGGGTATTCTGAGAACTTTTATTTTCCGGTCATTTTTTATTGCATGGAAATTTCAGTACATCAAAAAATTGTGATAATTTTTTTATTAAAACTTTAAATTGCAGAAAATAAAACTATGGGTACAGTAGGTTGTGCCTACTAAATTTTTCGGCCACATGCTTCTAAAAAAAGAATCCCTTAAGAAGGTTGATCAAGTCTTATTAACGAACCGTTTTCGATTGACATGAAACCGAATTTTTTTCGTATGAAACTAGGTTACCTCAACGGGGTATGCATTTCCCCAATAATAAGAATATCATATCTCCTTTTGACAGTAGGGAGAGGAATTTTAATTTCTCCAATAGTGCTTGTTGCAATTTGCTCAATAAAATTGATATTATAAACCATACATTGTTTCTTTGAAAAATATACCGTGTGCTGATTACCGTTGACATGAAAAGTAACCTTGCTTTTGTTGCAATAAATAATAGCCACTTTAGTATTAAAAAAGGGTCTACCAAGGATAATCAACATGTTTTTGTCCTCACGCATATCAAGAATAACAAAATCCGTCAAGATAGTAACATTAGCAACCACACACTACTAGGGAAAAGCCAAGCAGTAGCGCGGCTTTTAGGTGTATCAGTAGCGCGGGCACCCGCGCTATTGATAAGGCGCTACAGCTAACTTGTATCAGTAGCGCTGGTTACCCAGCGCTACAGCTAAAGTTTAGCAGTAGCGCCTCTTAACCAGCGCTACTGCTAACCTAGTTATCAGTAGCGCGCTTCTCTAACCCGCGCCACTGTTAAGCGCACATATTCCTTTTTTTATATTTATGTTGTATTTACACACGGTTACACATATTAATATACAACATCAATAATTATTGTGACAGCAACTACATTTAGATTAAAGTGGATGGATGCAAGTGATCATGTTGAATTAGAGGAAAATATGATGTTGCGAATCGCAACATCATATTTTCCTCTAATTCAACATGATCACTTGCATCCATCCACCTTAATCAAATATATGTCATATAACTCATCATCATCTTACTCATCTAACAACTCATCATCATCTTAATCATACCAAGTTAAAATCTCATAAAATAGAAAAACATCTTAATAGTAATCATCCTAATAGATCATGCAAGTTAATATAAACCAGAAAAACTTCTCTCTCATATGACCTAGTCCTCCCTCCTAGGTAAAATGACATAAAACAGAATAACACCTATGTCTCCATGATGAAGCAAAGAGATCCAACGGTCTCCAACTTGTGGCTTGCGATCCTTCTTTATTTCTCCCCATGCTTCAATTTGGATCCGTCTTGGTCGTTTGCGCTCAGTCGAGTATGCAAAAGAGAACTGGGGCCTCATAGGGATTTTAATTGTCATATTACCTTCGCCATGCATCAACGGAGGCACAACTTCATTTGGCAGTTTCTGTTGAAGAACATAATAGTAGCCTAGTTAGCAATGTAATCAATACCATTTACGCAATAGTAGTGTACTTAATTAGCAACTCTTACCAAGATATTTCGGCGAATGTCATCCGCCCCCAACCTATGCACTAGTGTCCTGTACAATGTATAATTTGGGCCAGTTCCCAAATTATACGGGAAGATCTCCCTACCAACTAGGACACCAATAACAAAGTTGATAAGATCATCCTTCTCCTCCCAAGTTAGATGTGATCCATAAGTGTAGTGTGTTGTGTCAATTATTTTCTGTGTTTCACTCGAAGAAACGAAATAAGCTGTAAATTATAAATTAACAAATTTAGTATGGATGAACACCAACTATTTTTAAATATAGAATGCAAATTACTTGACAAATATGCATGGTTGATAAACTCACATGGAGGTAAAACAGGAAGCATATCAACATCCACCCAAATGTCGATGTTACCTTCAATATGATCTTCAGGACGAAGATCGAAGGTTATTTCCATATCCTCCTAAAATCCATAACCTGTCGTCTCGCAGCCCAGGCTGGTCGCAAAGACCCTTATCTTCGCCGCAGAGTTCACACGCTTGGATCCTATCATCGTCATCAGATGATGACATTTCCTGTGTTCATGATTCAAAAATTACGGCATGACCATTGCTAATGTAAGACATATTGAGCGCCTAAAATTTGCCGGAACGGAAATGAATCAACATTCCGGCTTTCGATCTGTCTAGGCTTTCCTTAAATAACTCTCATGTCCAAATAGACCTAATTCAATATCGGTTGACTTTCGATCTGTCTAGGCTTTCCTTAAATAACTCTCATATCTCATGGTGTGTTGGTGCGCACTCTCTCACACTGATATGGTGGTGTATATATGTTGGTGGACACTCTCTCACAGTAATAGTTTGACCGTCGGTGATGGACGCCCCCCTCTCCTCTCCTTGCGCATTACACCGAGGTATATATCGCAAAGAAGAGAAGAGGAGGAGGCGCCCCCCACGACAACAGTCGGGATTCCTCCATCAGGAACACACATGAAAGTCACACAAGGAGCAACGACAGACCGAAAGTCACACACGCATTATACCGATATAATATCACTAATACATTTATAATGAACTCGAATATAATATCACTAATACATCATCTCGAATAATCCAGTTAATGCATCATCAAATATTAACTAATATACATCTCGAATATTATCATATAAGATCACTAATACAGATTGAATATCCTAGAATCCAAAGTGGAGGACGGTGAACTCAGTTCACTAGCCGTTTCTGAGTCGCTGGCGGTGGACACCCAAAGATAAGGAACCATCACCGGATCATAACTCGGGTGAGATCCCTGAAGAACCTGCCAGGTATTGGAGAACCTGGCGTCCAACGCCGCCATGTAGCGACGGGCGTGCTCGTCCTCCTCCCTGACACGGCGACGTACCACCTCCGCGGGGGCCCGCTCCCTCTGCACCGAAAGTGGCCCACGCGACCGCCACCAAAGAAGCTCCGGGTCGACGACGAGACCCGGATTCCTCACCAAGCTCCGAGCCCGGGAAGGTAGCACCTCCCAGTGCTAGCCCGGCGGAGCCCAGTCCCGGACATTGCGCCTCTCAAGGATGTCGCCGCCGACTCGATGACGACGAGGATGCGGGCCACGCATCGTCGACGTCAAGACAAATTCCTATGAGAACATTTTCTTATCGTTTAATGTTTTGCTATTTTAGAAATGCTTAATTTCTTAAACTCATGTTAGACTCATTTTTGACTCGGTTTTCCGGAATGCCGTTTCCCAGCAATTCCCGGCACTCGATATGCCTACTTTCTAGCACAAGTCATGCCAAAATTTCGACATGACCCTTGCTAAAAAGTGGACATATCGAGCGCCTGAAATTCATCGGATCGGAAATGAATCAACATTCTGGCGAAACATAGGCTACTCAGATCATTTGCATATAACAGTAAGAAAAATATAGAAATTGAAGAAAATGCAATAAGGTTTTTATTCACAATATTTGAAACTAAATTCAGCCTAGCTAAATTTCTGTCCTAATTTGAATACCTAGTTAATTTCATACTATTTAACTAGGTTCATACTACCTAATCTGTCCTAGGGTTCATACTAATTCATACTACATTCCTAATATGTCCTAATCTGTCCTAGAGAGATAGAGAGAGAGAAGGAGGGGCAGAGGACTTACAAGGGGCTAGGGGAGACGTCGGCGGTGAGGTGGAGATCGGGGGAGATGCCGGCGGTGAGGTGGAGCTCGGGGGAGATGCCGACGGCGAGGTGGAGCTCGGGGGAGACGGAGGGCGCGCGGGCGGCGACGGACGGGGCGCGGGCGGCGACGGACGGGTGTGGGTGGAGGAGCGGGAGGCGACGGAGGGCACGCGGGCGGCGATGGACGGCGACGGCGGCGTCGGAGGAGAGGGATCGAATGGGGGGGGATGGGGATATGGAGGAAAGAAGTGGAGGAGGAGCCGGCGCGGGCCGGGGTTATGTCAAGATAGTAGTAGCGCGTTTTAGAAAACAGTGCTACTGCTACCTGACGTATCTATAGCGCGTTTCAGGAACCAGCGCTACTGCTAAACCTAGCTTGGCGGCAACGGTGGTGCAATATTAGTAGTAGTGCTTTTTCTAATACCGCGCTACTGCTAAGTACTTAGCAGTAGCGCCTTTTCTGGACGCACGCTACAGCTATTTAGCAGTAGCGCCTCTTTTTATCCAGCGCTACTGCTAAGGTTCTATGTATAAGGTTTTCCCTAGTAAGGACAATGGGGACATCCTCACAAATCCCAATAGGTATAGTAGTGGATTTATCAGCCATTTGCAAACATATTTCAGTAGGTGTAAGCCTATTCAATTCAAGTCTTCTATATAAAGACAAAGGCATAACACTAACACCGGCTCCTAAATCACATAATTCAGTTTTAACATAATTTCGGTTAATGGAGCAAGGTAACCCTAGATCTCCCATATTCCTAGGCACTCCACCCTCAAAAGAATAATTAACAAGCATGGTGGAAATCTCCGCTTGAGGTATATTTCTTTTATTAGTGACAATAACTTTCATATATTTTGCATAAGGAGCCATCTTTAGAATATTAGTTAAACGTGTTCGCAAAAGGACTGGCCTAAGCATTTCAACAAAGTGCTTGAGTTCTTCCTCATTCTTATTTTTAGAAGGCTTACGAGGGAATGCCATGGGTTTTTGAACCCATGGCTCTCTTTCCCTAGCACGTTTTCTAGCAATGAAATCCCTCTTATCATAACATTTATTCTTAGGAGGTGGGTTATCAAGATCGGTAGCAGGTTCCATTTCTACCTCATTATCAGGTTCTTTATCATTATTTGGTTGAGCACCAACATGAACATCTTCATTTTCATTGTCACTAGGTGTATGTTGACTACCAGATTGGGTCTCAGCATCAGAAATAGAAACATCATTATGATTCTCAGAAGGTTTTTCTACCATAGGTTCACTAGAATCATGCAAAGTTCTATCATTCTTCTTTTTCTTTTTCTTCTTAGACAAACTAGGTGTATCATTACTAATGTTCTGAGAATCCTGCTTGACCCTCTAAGGATGTCCCTCTGGATATAGGGGTTCCTGTGTCATTCTACCCCCTCTAGTCATAACTCTAACATCATGATCATCCAATTTATTATTCATTTCAGTAAGCAAATCATTTTTTGACTTAGCAACTTGTTATAACAGAGTATGAACAATGTATGAATGCTTTCCCAAACCTCTAACATCATTAGCAATTCTAAACATAAAGTCACTCGAGCGGTCAATCATCATGGCATTTTGTTTTAATTGATCGTTCACATATATATTGAAATGTTCTTGCTTAACAACAAATTCATCCACGCATTGGCCAGCAATTTTATTATAGGGTATATCACCTTCATCAAATCTACGTAGAGAATTTACCTCTACTACCTGTGTAGGGATATAAAGTCCATGTATTTCTTCAATAGGTGGTAAATTCTTGATGTCTTCAATTTTAATACCCTTTTCTTTCATAGATTTCTTAGATTCTTGAATATCTTTTGGACTAAGGAATAGAATACCTCTCTTCTTTGGAATTGGCTTAGGATGTGATTAAGGAAGTGTCCAATTATTAGCATTCTTCAAAATATTATTCAATAGTTCTTTAGCTTGCCCAATAGTTAATTCCCTGAAAACACAACCAGCACAACTATCTAGGTAGTCCCAAGAAGAATCGATTAGTCCATTATAAAAGATATCAAGTATTTTATTTTTCATAAGAGGGTGACTAGGAAAAGCTTTAAGTAATTGGAGAAGCCTCCCCCAGTCTTGAGGGAGATTCTCTTCTTCAATTTGCAAAAGGTTGAGTATTTCCTGTAAAGCAGCTTGTTTCTTATTAGTAGAGAAATATTTTTCAGAGAAATAATCTATCATATTGTGGGGACTACGCACACAACCAGGAGCAAGAGTATGAAGCCACTTCTTAGCATCACCCTTTAGTACAAGGGAAAAATCTCAAGGATATAGTAGTAGTAATTTTTTTCCTCATTAGCAAATAAAGTGGCAATATCATTTAATTTGGTAAGGTGTGCCACAACAGTTTCGGATTCATAACCATTAAAATGATTAGATTCTACCAAAGTACTCTTTGCATGTTTTTTGGTTCGGTTTGTCCCCAAAATGATTATAAAATAATGGAGAGCGTATTTATGTTCATCAACTACCTTCTAACATATAAGTTGTATTTGTTCCAAATAATTATTATTGAATTACATATCATGTGCGCACGAGTCACACTAAACGAACAGATTAGCCGTACATTTCCAAATGATCACATGCCATGTTTAGACAGCTAGCTTCCAAGTTGTTACATTTTTTATCTTTATCCCCCTTTTCTGAATTTCGCATGTGTACTCTGTAGATGTCTATTAACAACGACGACAGTCATACGTCTCGCGATGTATCTTCATCTCAGTCCGAAGCCAACATGTCTGCAATAGATGATCATGTACCAAGAAATGATGAACGGGATAGAGCTGCCACAATCACCCATCCGGTCAAGAGCCGGAAGAGCACTCCAAGAAAGCCCACACACCAGCCTAAAGGTGTATACGAAGTAACTGACATCGATTTGAAGTCTTGGACTCCAACTAAACCTGATAAAGCACACACGAGGTTTAGGAGTGTGTGTGGATTTGTTGGCAGGGCCAGGCTCAACATTAATCTGCCGGAATTTCGGAAGACTGGTACAGAAACACAATAGAGGATAGTCCGTGAGATCATGGTGCACTTCAATGTTCCTGAGGAGTGGAGAGAGCAGGTGGAACACACTGCACTGAAGAAGGCCAGGGATGGTTCGAGAAACTGGAAGCATGTGTTGTACAAGAAGTTCTTCAGTCAAGGCAAGGACCCAATCCCCTCGTACCCCCAAATAACAAAGGAAGATTGGACAGAATTCAGAAGGGTCAGGGCCAGTGAATAGTTTATTAAGAAGAGTGCCATGCAATCGGAACTTCAGAAGAAGATCACACACCCCCACCGTATGGGTGTGGCAGGATACTACGACGTGAAACCGATATGGGAGCAGGAGGACAAAGAAGCAGTAGTTGCGGGTGGCAAACCGGCCTTTAGTGAAATTAGGGGCACTCGTGCTAGGGACTACTTGCGGGCACGTGCAAAGAGGCATGGAGACAGTTCTTATTACTTTGAAAACTCAGCAGACCAAGAACTGCATGATGTAATGGCAAAGGCTTCCAAAAACACTAGAAGGTTGTACAGGAACTCAGGGCCATGTGACATTCTGTCCGAGGCTCTGACTACCAAAGAGCCCCCTGGCCGTGCTAGGGGTATTGGGATCAATGTCCCACACAAGAGGGCTTTCTCACTAAGCAAAGAAGAGAGGCTCAGCATGAAAAAAAGCTAGGAGTGATTATAAGCAGAGAGACTTGCGCGAAAAGATTAAGAGGGACATGTATCCTGTAGTTCGAAAGGAAGTTGAGGAGTCATATATGCAGGAGAAGACACAAATGCTGAGAGATAGCCAGGAGATGCAAGGGGATGTCGGCATGGATGATGCCACTTATTGTATGGCAACACCGCACAAGAGTAGTTGTGCATCAGCTGACCCCAGCAACAATGATGCTGCAGCTACACATGATGGTGCTATATCTGCTCTATATGGACAGGGGGAGAGAGTGAGGGCCGTGCTTACACATTATGAAGGATCTTTAGAATGTGCAACATCGTGGGTTTATAACCCTGACTTTGATGGGGGTCTCTTGTTGGACAATGTGCCATTGAAGCCGGGTTGTGTGAAGTGCTACGTGACTGAAATAAAGCCTGGATTAAGTGATTTTGCCCTGAAAAATATCCTTGGGGACCCTGATGAGCAGAGGACCTTGGTAGAAACACGGTTAAATCATATCCAGTGGCCACGGAAAGAAATATACTTCCTGGATGAGACCCCTCCAGCCCCCCCAAAAGCAACCAATGTCGCCCTCAAACCGGTGACTCTCATCTCGCCACAGCAGATCTTGTGTGATTCCCCCGATGAACATACTCTTTGGAATCAGATGCCCGAGGCATCAACCTGTGATCAGCCCTACCGAATTCCTGCCATAGAGGCCAGGTCATCGTCCCGTCCCGAGCAGCATGTGGCAAGGCCTACAACTGCTGAAGACGTATCATCGTTTTAGATGCTGGCCACTGAAGCAGAAAGTGCAGACACATTGGCACTGCATGCTCACCAGATAAACCTGACCGAACCGCGTGCTAATGAGTCCGAATGTCTGGAACCACCTGGTAAGAAAGCCGAAAGTCCGGGACCGCCTGCTAAGCACTCCAAAAGTCAGGAACCACCTGCTCATTAGTCCAGCGGTTCGCAGCCGCCTGATAAGCATACCGATGTGTCGGCACTGCCTGCTCAGCAAACCAACACGTTGTCACAGCCGCATGAACACACCGACACGTTGGCACCAGCTGCTCAGAAGCCCAGAATAGCTTCAACGGCTGGTCAGCTGTCCGTCGACTCTAGCACTACATCTCAGCAGTCCGTCACACCGGCATCATCTATTCAGCAGTCCATCGTACCTTCACACGCTTCTCAGCAGCATGTCATTGATAAAACCAGACGTCAAACAAGAAGTGCTTCAGCTAAGAAGACAGAAGCGGGCACGGTTGCACACAGGAAGTTGGGCCTCCAAAGAGCGACGAGGGATGGGACCAAGGGCCTCCTTCGATAAACAATCATCGACCGCACCCAAATTAACAATAAGGTTTTTGAAGGGCTGGGTAATCCCGGTTCTGACCACATGTCTGAAGCAGACCTTCAAAAGCAACTTTCTAGTATGGAAGTAGACACATTTGACAAACATGGCCAGCCATTCCTTGTTGGCGATTTCTGGGACGAGTGCAGTTCTAGTGCTCGCAAGTTACATAAATATTGCATGGACAGAATGTCGGAAGGAGAAGATACTAACATTGTGGAATTGCACTATGACCAATGTCATTTCTCTCATGTTCCAGGTACCATCAGTGTGGAATTCAAGGACTTTCATCTCTTCTTCAACTTCGATGAGCTTGCTGCCACTCTTGTCATATGCTTGATGTTGTAAGTACTTCACAAACTCTGATCATCTTCTCCATACAAAGCTGTAAATGACAAAAAAGCTAACAGTACTGTATTCCTCTCAGGGGATTGACGACGCAGCGAACAACAAGGGTGCATGCGTATTTCATATATCCTGATTTAGCAAACGGCATTTTGTTACAAGATAATGACTCACGCACGGCTTCCATTGATTTTGTCGCCAAGATCTTGTTCGACTTACAGATAGGAGAATTCTTCATTTGGCCATATCATGAACAGTAAGTATAAATATACAACCACGCATATATTGATCATCTTTCAGTTTCAGACATAGTTCATACGTTCATGGTTTTCTTAAACTGTAGAGGTCACTGGATCTTGGTGGTCATTGTTCCAAAACGCAACACAGTTTACTACATGGATTCTCTTAGAGAGTCAAATGCGCCTCAGGATCTGAGTCATCTTCAGGATTTCATGGATAGGTATTGAATTCTTTGATGTTAATGCGTTGTATTCATATCTGGTTCCAGAATTGAGTGTGTGAAAATTCATCTTCATTTCCAGTGTACTGTCAAAGAACATAAATTTAGGAGGGAATCGGTTCGACCGCCAACTACCTCTGCAGCATGTGATCGTTTCTCCGGTAAGACAACGAAATCCGTTATTTTCAGAAAATGCTAGTCAGATGTTCAAGTTTCTAAGTAAACCTCTTTCTATTTCTCTCCATAGGAAAAAGAAGAAACAATTTACACCAGTTAGGTTCTTCCTAACAGGCCAAATACATGACTAATAATGTACAAAAAAATTCAGTGTCCTCAGCAACAACAAGGTACCAGCCTATGTGGATACTACGTTTGTGCACACATGATGAACCTATGCAGACATGCTGAATGTGGTGTCGATGCTGACACGATAAAACCAGTAAGCCTGCTTCTTAATTACTATCTTATACTCCACACGTATGTCACATTCTGATCTAAAAGTCATGCAGCTGATCTTGGCACCGATGACTTCTGAACCGCTCGCCGCCGATGAATTGTTGTTTGTTAGGAAATTTATCAGCACCTTCTTTCTGAAACACTATATCAAGCCCTCTAAAGACATCGAAGATTTCCGGATTCAAATCTCCTAAAAATAAGTACGCATTCATATAGTGTTATCAGCTAAGCATATACACATGGATGCATTATTTTCCATGTGATCATGTCTTCGTATTTCGTACACTATGATTATGTACTGGATATGTCGGTTTAACAGCTGTGGAATTTAGCTAGCATTTTCTCCATTGCATATTGTCGTGAATTATGATGAATCCTCTGCTTGTGGATACTATTCGTTCAATTGCATATTGTGGCGAATTATGATGAATGTTCTTCATGTGGACACTATTTGTCGATTGCATATTGTGGCGAATTTTCTATTTGCAGGGTGAATTAAATGCGATATTTTACAATAACCTGGCAATTTCAGCGCACATGGTTCAAGCAACTAAGCGTGTGCGGTCCAGAACAGAAAGCACACGCAACTCATACCGCAACTGCCTATGATCCACAGGAAAAGCACACGAGATATAATCTAAAACGTCGGTGATACATAAGAAATCGCAAACGGTTTGCAACACTTGTACGTGTGCGTAGGAGCAACTCAATCGTTTGCGATAGCACCGTATCTCACACGTGAGCCAACAGGAAACCGTGCCCGATGCAAAGACGATCCCACGCGTACATTTTTCGGGAAACGTGTCCAATGATGTTATACATGGTACATGGTTCCCAGATAAATCTCGTGTGTGATGATGAAGATATCACACACAGTGTCTACAATGGCCCGTGTGGATTAGGTAACGTTTCACAAACGCGCAAAGGTCAAACTCTGTTTGTTTTCCATGAGAGATTAGATGTGTTTCACTCGTCTTGGACGTGTGTGATTGATCGCAAATCCCACACGTAGGCCGAAAAGATTATGTGTGCGATTTGTTCCTGCACCGCACACGATTATATTTGCAGATCGTTTGCGTTCGTTGGCCACCATCGTCGACGGGTTTGCGGTGTCGTGTGGGATGGACCCCCCCTATCGCCCACACATGCAAGGCGACGGTTTGGAACTACGTCGCGGAAAAGGGTTAAAAACCGTTTGTATAGCATGTCGCTGCACTAGTGATCATGAAAGGAGCAATGAGATACATGCCTGAATCTCAGTACAAAGGAATCAGTGAGATCATGGAATTGTTGGCGCTTATCTGACAAGAAGTCCGTCAACTCTGCATTTGTACGTACATATCAAATTCTTCCTTTGATGGCCTCTCTATGCATGAAGTCATTTGACAATCGTTCGTATGGTTTCACCGGAGCGTCCGGTGGTGGGTCGAGGTCCATCTCTCGAATTGCAGTCTTTGGGGAGCTCTTGCTTAAAGAACGCCCGTGAAATACTCCCCTAAGCATTCTCTCTTTCTCTGGAAAATTTCTGAATTTTGTAGTCCCTCAAAATAGAAGTGAACAAAACTCAACAAAATTGATAGCAACTACTCCAACAAGTGTCTAGAGTCTATATCATGCACCAAAAGTACTTTGAACCATACAAATTCAACATGCAAGCTCATATACATGGTCACCGATAGTAGACAAATTTGCAAAAAAATAAAACACTAGAACAAAAACTAATTGGACCATTGGAGGAGTCACAAACCAAGGAGTAATTCCTCAAAACAGTTTCAGAAATGGAGTTCCGAGAAAGGAGCTCAAAAATCACTCGAAAATGAGGAACAACACGGGCTAGGAGGCAATGGTGATTTTTTCCGGAGGAAGGAGAAGGAAGTGGGCTGGTGCGCTAAGTGAGTGGGCCCCTATGGGGCCCACGAGCTCACTAGGTGTCCCTAGGGGGCATGGGCGTGCCTTGTGAGCTCGTGGCTCACATGTCATTCTGAAGAAGAAAATCATACTAAATTTTCAGGTCATTGTCAGAACTTTTATTTTCGGGACATTTTTTTGCATGGATAATTCAGAAAACAGGATAATGGTGGCATTCTACTTTACTGAAACTTTAAATAACAGATAATAAAACTATGGGCATGGTAGGTTGTGCTAACTAAATTTGTCGACCACATGCACCTATAAAAGAATCCATTAATAAGGTGGATCAAGTCTTATTAACAAACTGTTTCCAAGTGACATGAAACCGATTTTTTCTGTATAACACTAAGTTACCTCAACGGGGATATGCATTTCCCCCACAATAAGAATTTCATATCTCTTTTTGGTGGTAGGAAGAGGAAATTAAAATCCTCTCATATTAATTGTCGCGATTTGTTCAATGGAGTTAATATTATTCATTGAGCCTTGTTTCTTTGGAAACTATACCGTATGTTGATTACCATTGACATGAAAAGTAATCGTGCTTTTGTTGCAATCAATAACACTCCCTGCAGTTTTCAAAAAGGGTCTACCAAGGATAATCAACATATTGTCATCCTTGTGCATACCGAGAATAACAAAGTCTGTTAAGATAGTAATGTTTGCAACCACAACAGGGTCATCCCCACAAATTCCAATAGGTATAGCAGTGGATTTATAGAACATTTGCAAAGATATTTCTGTAGGTGTAAGCTTATTCAAATTAAGTCTTCTCTATAAACAGAAAGGCATAACACTAACATGGACTCCTAGATCACATAAAGCAGTTTTGACATAACTTCTTTTATTGGAGCAAGCCATAGTGGGTATTCCAGGATCTCCTAACTTCTTGGGTACCCCCATCAAAAGAATAATTTGGAAGCATGGTGGAAATCTCAGCTTCCGGTATCTTTCTTTTATTAGTGACAACATATTTCATATATTTAGCATAACACTGGTGCAGCGACGTGCTATACAAACGGTTTTTAACCCCTTTCAGTGACGCAGTTTCAAACCGTCACCTTGCTAGTGTGGGCGATAGGGGGTCCATCGCACACGCTATAATTCCCACACAGTTCAACACGAAAATTGTTTGCAATTTGGATTAGCATCACACACAGTTATTTCACAAAAACTATATGTAATGTGTGATTCATTGCACACGATTAAAAACAAAAAACTGTGTCTGATGTAAAAACCATCACACACAATTGGATCGAAAAAACTGTGTGCAATGTGTGATCTTAACGACATGTTAATTAGTCCAAAAATCAGCTAGACGTAATCAATTTACTATGATCATCTTTTGACAATCAAACATAACGCAAAATGCATATTTAAAATCCACTATATGATTTCTTTTCAAGCTTTGTCATACAACATACAAAAGTACAAACGTACTATCTCACATCACATGACAGCCAACACATACAACTAGCAATCACATCTAATCACGTCGTAAAGCTTCATCAGTCTCTTGTTCATCAATGACATCAACTCCCAAACCTTCCTAGATTTCTTATTGTATCTCATCGAGAAAAGGGATACAAGGTCAAAAAAAGTAAATCCTTACACAGAGCAGGGATTCAGTGCCGAGGCTCATCTGCACCTTTGATCATAAAAAAAATCAAAACAAATTCTAGAAAAATTCAAAAAATCCCAATTTTTTTGCATGGTAGATAATTTGGTGCGTGAGGTTCGCTCCAAATTTACGATCATTTGAACATCTGAGTGTCCCTCGGCAAAAAAGACAAATTTGGGGTCTATAAAAAGTTTATTGTCCATGAATTGTTCTGACCCAATTTTTCTTTTTTGCAGACAGCGACTCAAATGTCCAAATGAGATGAAATTTGGAGCGTACCTCAAGCACTAAATTATCTAACATGATTTTTTTTTAATTTTATTTCTATTTTTAATGATTTTTTTACATTACATACTCAAGTATCCTACATGAAATTAGTTCTTACACTAGTTATGCATATATATATATTTTTTGAAAAGTATAGCAAGAGAAAGTTCAGGAGTTCACAAGAGAGATTTTGTGATTAGTTTGATGTCTTGGAGAATCTTGATGGATGAGAAGAATCAAGAATCGATTAGATGGCTAGAGACATAATACTTAGACATACAAAAAACAAGATTAGATTAGTACTATCCGGCAAGCTAGCTAGCAGCCATCCTAGTGGATGGATTCTTGGAAAGAGATGCACATGAAGCTAGCTTACATGGCCATGAACTACACCTCCATGATGCTGCCTCTCGGGATGCATAACTTATTGAAGCAGTTGTGCCACCAGATAGAGATCCCGGAGCTGTACGGCTGCTACGTGCTCGTGCTTGCGTGTACGGCCGACGAAGAGCCTCATGGCGTCCATGGCACCCGTTTCACGCACAGCCGCCCGACGCCGAGCGACCCCGCCGTGTCCTGCTCCTAGCCAGAGCTTGGAGCAGGCGTCGTCTGCCTCGCCGGCCATGGCATGGAAGAAGTGTGTGTTATGTTCATGGTTCTACAGGATGTTGGATTGATGCTAGTTAGATATATGTGTGGATGTGGTAGAGCACGTGGTGAGGAGATAAGGCTAGATATTTTTCTTGGCTATGAAGTATGGACGGATAGATTCATGCCATGTCATCGATCCAAGGCTTTAATTTCTCCACCAATAAGAATTCTGTACACATATGTGTGCTTTCTTGCCATTTAATTTTTGCCCTTACACCATCAAAATAATTGTGAATCCTTCTCAAATTTTTATTACAGTACGCTGAGGTCTTATATTGACACCATGCAAAGTTTCGTATTTATTATACATTATTTACATTTTCTAGAATTAAAATACCAAAAAACTTCATGTTCACGGCTGATTATTGTCACATAGATATTTAAATTTTATATTTATTTCTTGTATGAGGCATACACATATACTCATTGCCCTAAATATGATTTTTCAAATCGTTTTTGTATACTTTTTTGTGTACTCGTAGTTCAAATTTGAATGTATCCGTTAAATGACTAGAAATGTAGTTAATGACTCAAATATAGCAAATGAGCTCCGAAAAGTGCCATAATTTAATGTGGAAGATTCTATGGTGTATCTTAACTGTAGAAAAAAATTCAAGGTCAAATCATAAAGGAAAACATAAGTTCGCCACCAATTTGGTGCATTCACTCTCGAAACCATGATCGTTCCTCGGAGGTTGTCAGATTTCTAAAGGATGTACATCAAAAAAAAGTGAAACCTTCTCAAATTTTTACCACATCATTGTGAGGTCATATCATGACACTATGTCAAGTTTCATATTTTTCAGACTTCATTTACAGTTTTTATAATTTCAATACCAATAAACTCAATGTTCGCGGTTGATTCTTGCCACATATGTCTAATAAATTTATATTCATTTCTTGTCTGAGGCATACAAATATACTCAATACCCTAAATATGATTTTTCAAATCATTTTTGCATACTGTTTCATGCATTCGTAGTTCAAATTTGAATTATATCCATTAAATGACTGAAAATGCAGTTAATGACTCAAATATAGCAAATGAGCTCTAAAAAGTGCCAAATTTTAACAGGGAGGATTCTATGGTGAATGTTAAGTGTAGAAAAAAATTGCAAGTCAAACGATGAAGGAAAATGTCAGTTCGCCTTTAAACATATCGCACAAACCATTATTCTTTGGAAAAATAATAATTCTAGGAATCACACACGGTTCCCTTTATGAAAGTGTGTGCGATGACAGGCTGCATCGCACACACAATGTATGCAAAAAATGTGAGCAAGGCATAACACATGTTTGCATTTTTAACACCGTGTGCAGTGATATGCTATATCACACACGCACTGTTTCCAAAAACTGTGTGCATGGCATCACACACGGTTGCATTATAATAACTGTGTGCAATGATATAGTACATCACACACACATCATTTGTAAAAACCGTGTGCAAAGCATCACACACGTTTACGTTTTTTCAAACCGTGTGCAATAATAGACAACATCACACACACATTTTTTGGAAAAACTGTTTGCGCGACATCGCACACAATTATATTTTCGAAATGTGTGTGATGTTACGACATCACAAACGTTTTTTTTGCTGATGTTACATCACATACGCTATGGTGTACATCGCAAACAGTTTTATCGAAGGGTCTCTGATTGATGCGTCGTCTTTGGACCATCCTGCAATAGTGTAAGGAGGCATTTTCAAAATATCTGTCAAACGTGTTCGCAAAAAGATGGGTCTAAGCATCTCAACAAATCACTCAAAATCATCTACATCCTTATTTTATGAAGGTTTACAAGGAAATGGCATGGGTTATTGAACCCATGGCTCTCTTTCCTTAACATGTTTGCTAGCAACGAAATAACTCTAATCATAAGGTTTATTCTTAGGAGGTGGGTTATGAAGATCAACAACAGGTTCTATTTCTACATCATTATTGGGTTCTTTATAATTACATGGTTGAGCATCAACTTGAACATCATCATTATCATTATCACTATAGCTAGGTGGATATTCACTACCAGATTGTGTCTCAACATCAAAAATAGAAACATCATTATGATTCTCAGAAGGTTTTTCTATCACAGGTTTACTAGAAATAGAAACATCATTATTTTTACTTTTCATTTTAGATGAACTAGGTGCAGTATTAATATTCAGAGAATCCTTCTCAATCCTTTTAGGATGTCCTTCAGGATATAGAGGCTCCTGAGTCATTCGGCCTCCTCTAGTCACAACTCTAACAACACGATCATTCAGTTTATTAGTCATTTCATTAAGAAAATCATTTTGTAACTTGGAGACTTGTTCTAACTAAGTATGAACCATGGATGAATGTTTACTCAAACTTTTAACATCATTAGCAATCCTATATCAAGTCACTCAACCAATCAATCATCATGGCAATTCGTTTCAATTGGTTGCTAGCATACATATTAAAGTTTTCTTGCTTAACAATGAGTTATCAACTTCATCCACGCATTGACTAGCAAATTCATTATAAGGTATATCACCCTCATCAAATCTATAAAGGGAATTTACCTTTACTACCTGTGTAGGAATATTGAGTCCATGTATTTTTTCAATAGGTGTAAATTCTTGACATCTTCAGATTTAAGACCTTTTTCTTTCATAGATTTCTTAGCTTCTTGCATATCTTCTGGACTAAGGAATAGATTACCTCTATTATTTGGAGTTGGTTATGGTAGTGGTTCAGGAAGTGTCCAATGATCGGCATTCTTAAAAATAATTCAATAGTTCTTCAGCCTATCCAACCGTTCGTTCTCTGAAAACACAACCATCACAACTATCTAGGTAGTCCCTGGAAGCATCGGTTAGTCCATTATAATAGATATCAAATATTTCATTTTTCTTCAGAGGATGATCAGACAAAAAATTAAGTAATTCGAGAAGCCTCTCCCAAGCTTGAGGGAGATTCTCGTCTTCAGATTGCACAAAGTTAAATATTTCATGTAAAGCAGATTGTTTCTTATGAGAAGGGAAATATTTTTTAGAGAAGTAACATATCATATCCTGGGGACTACGCACACAATGAGGAGCAAGAATATTAAACCACTTCTTAGCATCACCCTTTAATCAGAAAGGAAAAAAAGCTTAAGCATATAGTAGTAGCGAATTTTTTCCTCATGAGCAAATTGGGTGGCAATATCATGTAGTTTGGTAAGGTGTGCCATAGTAGTTCAGTTTCATAACCATGAAAAGGACTAGATTCTATCAAAGTAATTAACTCATGATCAACAGAGAATTCATAATCCTTATTAGTAAGACAGATAGGAGAAGTAGCAAACTAAGGATCATATTTCATTCTCTCTATCAAAGATTTTTTCCAGCTTACTCGGTAAATTCTTAAGATCATCGCTATCATGACAAGCAAGAAAGTCTCTAGCTATCTCCTCATCCATCACATAACCATCAGGTACCTCAGGCATTTCAATTCTAGTAGGAGAGCTAGACATAATAAGTCAACCATATTTCAGCAGTCTCAACATTATTAATTTCTTTAGCTTTAGCAATTTGTTCATCAAAAATTCACCTAGTGTCACAGTTTTATCAAGCAGAGCACTAGCATCATCACGAGTTTCATTTATTACAGAATTGGCGTCATCAATTACTTGCGGCGTATCAGAGTGAATGGAAGGTGGCGGTGTCGCAAGCCTACTTAAAATAGTACGTGAATCAAGTGCAGACCTAGATCATAGTTCCTTACCTCCCCTTGCCTTAGAGGGTATGATCTTAGTCTTAGTGTCTTTCAGATTCTTCATAGTGATCAATAGATATCCCAAGTGAACTAAATAAATAGAGTTCTGCTACCCGGCAACGGCGCCAAAAAACGGTTGTCGGTGTAGTGAACAGGGGGTGTTCATTACCCCTGGACACGCACCGGCAAGTTGCAGCCTCCAGGCGGGAAGGGCATGGCAGAGAAGAAATCCATTTATAGGACACATCTAGGACCCAGGTTTCCGGCAAGGGTTACTTGCCGGGAATGGGCCTATGCATCACCGGCAAGCACAAAGGCCGGCAAGATCAGGATAGAATTTCCGGGAAGCGAGCCTTCCTGAGAGAAGACCTCCAATCAGGTCACTGAGAAGACCCCATGTTGGACTCCCGGCAAGGCCTGCCGGGGAACAGCTGAACGCAAGTACAAAGATATCAAGAGAGCATTCAAGCCAATAATCAGAAGACAGGACACCGAAGGCTAGGGCCCCGGCAAGATCTTGCCGGGCTGGCCCGTCGAGCCCCGGCAAGACTCGCACCCGGCAAGACCTCGCCGCCCTGTCACCGCTCCATTGCAGCGGCCAGCTTGTCTTTTAGCTGTTGTCCTCCTGGGTACGTATCAGGCGCTAGCGGCGGATGGGCTTAAGTGGTGCTGATGGGATGGCCCCTTTTTCCGTCCCCAAGAAGCTAAGGGACACCTCAATAGAGCATTTAATGTGTTTGTCCCAAGTCGTCAGCATTAGGTATGATAATATTGTAGCAACTTTACACCTCTTGTACTTCCCCACTGTTGGTGACCCCTTCGAACGTATAAAAGGAGGCCCAAGGCGTAGCTACAGAGGAGAGGACCTTCTGGCCCATTCTGCATGCGTAGCTGCTGCTCGAACGTACTGTTCGTCGCAAGCGCTCCTGGGCTAGAGTTGAAACACATCTAATACATCAAAGCAGGAGTAGGGTTTTACGCTTCTCAGCGGCCCGAACCTGGGTAAAAATCCCTCGCGTTGATCGTTGGATCTGCTCTTTGTGCAAGCCTTTCTCCCTGCCGAACCGTAAAGGGATCCTCGTGATCCCATTGGTGTCGTACTCCGACAAAGGTCTTGATAACATACAAGTATAGGGGATCGTGACAGTCTTCGAGGGTAGTATTTCACCCAAATTTGTTGATTCGACACAAGGGGAGCCAACGAATATTTACGAGCCTTAGCAATTGAGTTGTAAATTCAACCACACCTGGAAGGATATCTTTCTGCAGGAAATTGTTTAGTAGCACAGTAATTTGATAGTTTTCAAAGTTTCAGTAACAGTGACAATAGGAACAAGAACGATAACATCAGTAGTTTGTGATGATTGTAACAGTAGCAACAGTAGTAACTTAAGAAAGATAATTATGAGAAAAGCATAGGTATTGGACCAGCGATGGATATTTGTGTTGGATGACATTCATCATATAACAGTCACAACCTAGAGCGATACGGAGCTAGCTCCAATTCATCAATGTAATATAGGCATGTATTTCTTATATAGTCATACGTGCTTATAATAAGAACTTGCATAACATCTTTTGTCCTACCCTCCCGTGGCAGCGGGGTCCAAAGGAAAACTAAGGGATATTAAGGCCTCCTTTTAGCAGAGAACCGGAACAAATCATTAACACATGGTGAATACATGAACTCCTCATACTATGATCATCACTGGAGATGATCCCAATGGTTGGCAGTTTGGGGTCTACGGATCATAACACATAATAGGTGCATACAACTTACAAGATATGATCTAAAACACTCTCATATTCATGGAAACATAATAGGTTTAGATCTGAAATCTTGGCACTCGGGCCCTAGTGACAACCATTAAGCATATGAAAGTCATAGCAATATCAGTCTCAGAATATAGTGGATACTAGGGATCAAGCCTTAACAAATTGACTCGACTACATGACAAATCTCATCCAACTCCATCATCGTCCAGCAAGCCTACGAAGGAATTACTCACTCCCGGTGGTGAGCATCATGGAAGGTCGATGCAGAAGGGTTGGTGATGACGACGACGATGAATCCCCCTCTCCAGAGCTTCAAACGGACTCTAGATCAGCCCTCGTGATGAAGAACAGGAGGTGGCGGCGGCTCCGTCTCGCAAAACGTGGTGAAAATTTATCCCTGATTTTTTTCTCCTTAATATGATACTTATGGAGTTGGAGTTAGGGCAAACGGAGGGTTGTGGGACCCACGAGCTCAGAGGGCGCGTCCTGGGGGAGTGGGCATGCCCCTTGAGCTCGTGGCTCCTGGGTGGCCCCTCTCCAGCAGGTTTCTTCGCCAATATTTTTTATATACTCCAAAAGTAATCTCCTTAAATTTTGAGCCCAATTCGAGAACTTTTATTTTTGCACAAAAATAACACCATGGTAGTTCTGCCGAAAATAGCGCCAGTCCGGGTTAGTTTCATTCAAATCATGCAAATTAGAGTCCAAAACAAGAGCAAAAGTGTTTGGAAAAGTAGATACGTTTTGGGCGTATCATAGACGCCACTCACTGCTCCCGGCATTGAAGCGGCGTGCCGGCCAAGAGAGCGCCACCAACGCGCTTCCCAGTGCAGGCCACTACTCCACGTTCAAAAGACACCCTGTCGACCTACAATAATAATATGCGGTTGCGGAGGAACCTACTCAGGCGCCACCCGTACATCCGCCTGCCGCCCACCATTAACCACACTGTCACTGCCCATTGCTATCCACCCTCTATATAAACTCCATCCCCGACGACAACTGTAATCCTCCTCCTCCGGTTCCTTTCTCATCACTGCACCACCCCCGCCATGGCCTCCTCACGCTCTAAAGCCCTCTGGGACAACCTCCCATCCGAGCAGACAAGGGAGATAGCGTCCATTGTTCTCGGCAAGAAGGCCGACTGTCAGACGAAGGCCACCAATGGCCCAATGGTGGACGTGGCCCAAGACAAGTCAACGCACCCTCCTTGCCGGTGAATGGCGAGGACCATGTGCACTAAACGGACATGCTGCAAGAGGAGCAGGAGGCCAAGTTTTGATAGGCGTAGGACGACCATGCCTATAACCTAGGCCTTCTCCAGGAGCACCTGCACACGGAGGAGCTGCTTGCCACCGACATGTCCGTGAGTGCCGGCATCTTGCTGGTCGTGCCGGACATATATGTGCCTAAGCAGGAGGTGTTGCTCGAGTCCTACTGCCCCGCCAGCCAGATCCGCCTCTCTCGCTAGCGGTACCAACAATGTCAGGCATTGTTACAAGATGCATACATGGAGTTCGATGAGGCGGCGGATGAGTTATGGGGCAAGAGCTACGACAAGGAGGACATCGCTAGTTCTGTCTAGGCCGCGCCCCACGGCCACGATCACTGATACGTCCATTTTTGCATCATCATTTCCTACTGTTATTTATAATGTTTTGATGTATAATAATGCTTTAGGGAGTGATTCTAATGCATTTTCTCTCACAATATGCAAGGTTTACACAAAGAGGGAGAATACCGGCAACTGGAATTCTGGACCTGAAAAAGCACATCAGAGATACCTATTCTGCACATCTCCAAATAATCTAAAACTTTACGGAGAATTATTTTGGGTTATATAATAAATACTGGAGCAAATATCTACCGAAGGGGGCCACCCTGGTGAGCACAAGACACCAGGGCGCGCTAGGCCCCCCAGGCGCGCCCTGGTGGGTTGTCCCAGCACGGCCCACCTCCGGTGCCTATCTTTTGGTATATAAGGTCATTTGACCTAGAAACAATTAGGAGATTTCTTTCGGGCCGAAACACTGCCGTCTCGAGGCGGAACTTGGGCAGGAGCACTTTTGCCCTCCGGCGGAGCGATTCCACCGGGGGAACTTCCCTCCCGGAGGGGGAAATCGAAGCCATCGTCATCACCAACACCCCTCTCATCTTTGAGAGGCCAATCTACATCAACATCTTCAACAACACCATCTCCTCTCAAACCCTAGTTCATCTCTTTTTTTCAATCTTTGTACCGGAACCTCAGATTGGTACCTGTGGGTGACTAGTAGTGTTGATTACATCTTGTAGTTGATTACTATATGGTTTATTTGGTGGAAGATTATATGTTCAGATCCATTATGCTATTCAATACCCCTCTGATCTTGAGCATGAATATTATTTGTGAGTAGTTACCTTTGTTCTTGAGGTCACGGGAGAAGTCATGTTGCAAGTAATCATGTGAATTTGATATGTGTTCGATATTTTGATGGTATGTATGTTGTGATTCCCTTAGTGGTGTCATGTGAACGTCGGCTACATGACACTTCACCATACTTGGGCCTAAGGGAATGCATTGTGGAGTAGTTATTAGATGATGGGTTGCTAGAGTGACAGAAGCTTAAACCCTAGTTTATGCGCTACTCCGCAAGGGGCTGATTTGGATCCAAATGTTTAATGCTATGGTTAGATTTTATCTTAATACTTTTCTCGTAGTTGCAGATGCTTGCGAGGGGGTTAATCATAAGTGGGAGGTTTTTCCAAGTAAGAACAGCACCCAAGCACCGGTCCACCCACATATCAAATTATCAAAGTAGCGAACGCAAATCAAACCAACAACATAAAAGTGACTAGACGAAATTCCCCTGTACCGTCAAGAACACATTGCCTATTATAAGATGTTGTTCTGGCTTGTCCTTTGCCACAAAAGGATTGGGCTACCTTGCTGCACTTTATTTACCGTTAGTGTTATTTGCTCTTGACCAATTATCTTGCTATCAAACTATCTGTTACCTACAATTAGAGTACTTGCAGAAACTACCTTGCTGAAAACCGCTTGTCATTTCCTTCTGCCCCTCGTTGGGTTCGACACTCTTACTTATCGAAAGGACTACGATTGACCCCCTATACTTGTGGGGTCATCAAGACTATTTTCTGGCGCCGTTGCCGAGGAGTAAAGGCTCTTGGTAAGTGGAAATCGGTAAGGAAAAACTTATACTACGTGCTGATAGTAGATGGGTAAGTCCCGTCCATTGTGTCCCTAAGAAAGGAGGTATTACCGTTGTCCCTAATGATAAGAATGAACTCATTCCACAAAGAGTTGTCACTGGCTATAGAATGGTAATTGATTTTAGAAAATTAAATAAAGCTACTAGGAAAGATCATTACCCTTTGCCTTTCATTGATCAAATGCTAGAGAGACTATCTAAGCACACACACTTTTGTTTCCTAGATGGATATTCTGGTTTCTCTCAAATACCTGTGTCACAATCCGATCAAGAGAAAACCACCTTTACTTGCCCTTTTGGAACTTATGCTTATAGATGTATGCCTTTTGGTTTATGCAAAGCACCTGCTACCTTTCAAAGATGTATTACTGCTATATTCTCTGACTTTTGTGAAAAGATTGTGGAGGTTTTCAGGGATGATTTTTCCGTTTACGGAACTTCATTTGATGATTGCTTAAGCAACCTTGATCGAGTTTTGCAGAGATGTGAACAAACTAATCTTGTCTTGAATTGGGAGAAGTGCCACTTTATGGTTAATGAAGGTATTGTCTTGGGGCATAAAATATCTGAACGAGGTATTGAGGTGGATAAAGCTAAGGTTGATGCAATTGAGAAAATGCCATGTCCTAAAGATATTAAAGGTATTCGAAGTTTCCTTGGTCATGTTGGTTTCTATAGGAGGTTTATTAAAGACTTCTCTAAAATTTCCAGACCTCTTATTAATCTTTTACAAAAGGATATTCCATTTGTTTTTTATGATGATTGTGTAGAAGCCTTTGAAACACTCAAGAAAGCCTTAACTTCTGCACCTATCGTTCAACCACCTGATTGGAACTTTCCTTTTGAAATTATGTGTGATGCTAGTGATTATGCTATTGGTGCTGTTCTAGGACAAAGAGTTGATAAGAAATTAAATGTTATCCATTATGCCAGCAAAACTCTAGACAGTGCCCAACGAAATTATGCTACTACTGAAAAAGAATTTTTAGCAGCTGTGTTTGCTTGTGATAAATTTAGATCCTACATTGTTGACTCCAAAGTTATTGTTCACACCGATCGTGCTGCTATAAAATATCTTATGGAAAAGAAAGATGCTAAACCTAGACACATTAGGTGGGTTCTCTTGCTTCAAGAATTTGACTTACATATCACTGATAGGAAGGGAGCTGAGAACCCCGTAGTTGATAACTTGTCTAGGTTGGAAAATATTCTTGATGACCCACTACCCTTTGATGATAGTTTTCCTGATGAACAGTTAGCCGCAATAAATGTTCCTCAAAACACTCCTTGGTATGCTGATTATGCTAACTACATTGTTGCTAAAGATATACCACCTAGTTTCACATATCAAC
The DNA here is from genome assembly GCA_039707655.1 of Elymus sibiricus. NCBI lineage: Eukaryota > Viridiplantae > Streptophyta > Magnoliopsida > Poales > Poaceae > Elymus > Elymus sibiricus. The sequence goes on from CM077665.1 coordinate 280,136,758, forward strand.
AAAAGAAAAAAAATCTTCTATGATTTGAGACATTACTTTTGGGATGACCCACATATTTATAAAGAAGGAGTAGATGGTATTATTAGACGTTGTATACCTGAGCATGAACAGGAACAAATCCTACGGAAATGTCATTCCGAAGCTTATGGAGGACATCATGCGGGAGATAGAACCGCTCATAAGGTATTGCAATCTGGTTTTTATTGGCCTACTCTCTTCAATGATGCCCGTAAGTTTGTCCTGTATTGTGATGAATGTCAAAGAATAGTGTAGGAATCGAGGCTCCGCAGACCCAAGAAGGCTCGAACTCTGGGGCGTGGGCGAACATCTCAACCAGCTGTAGCCTCAACTTCGCCACCCCGCGGCCACGTTGTGGCACCCCAATAGAGGGCCGACGCACGCCAGCCCCAGGATAAGACCTGGCGCACGTCAAAGACATTATACAGCAATTCCAGGCACAAAATGGCTTTATTATATGAAATGGAGTATTACAATACTGTTGTTTACAACAATATTACATAGCTCCAAGTCTAACTAAATGGCAGCGGAGGTCTTGGTTCAGCGGGAACGACATCTCTGGCTGGGCTCCATAACTCACAGGACTGGCTAGGTTGCGATCTAGCATGTCAGACCTTCTCCTGCAACTGGCCACGTGCAAGGCCAGGTGAGTACTTTGAATGTACTCACAAGACAACCAAATACATAGCATCCAAACAAGCAGATGACGAAGCAAGCCCTATGCTTATATAAGAATTTATTCTGAACATGGCATGGAATTAACTAGAAAACATGGATCAAGCATGGCATAACATGGATCAGGCCTATAATCTGCATAACATAGCATGGCAATGATCTCACTAGGTGCTTAAAGCGCTTACTGTTACCGAATACCAACTTACTCTCTTCTGGGTTGTCCCACACCCTCGACATACTCATGATCCATTGGGCACTTCCGAATGTAAGACAAGTTCTTCCATCATTATTATCATTATTGCGGTTGACCACCTAGTGAGGCCTGGACGGACTGTCCAATACCGTGGACCAGGCTATTCGAATAGATTTTTCACTCTGCAGAGGTTGCGCTCTTTACCCACACCATGAAGCACCTGGCCTCGTGATCCCATTCGGTTGGACCAGCGTTGCTCCAACGAAACTTGCCTAACCCGTGACTCCTCCATCGTACCACCGATAATCATCCTTCCCCGGAGTCATGCCTTTGGTGGCCCCTGTGTCACTCCTGACACCTGCCACCGTCGTGGCTAAACAACTGTCCCAAACGGGGACACCCGGGCTAAACCAATAACTGGGTTCACAAGGTTATCGCCGCCTACCTGATCAGGGCAGCACGCGCGCATAACCTTCCCTCTTTGGTGGTACCGATAAAAGAGCACAAAGCCAGACCAAGTCAAGGCCGTCCCATACTGGCAAATGTGGCTGCACGGATAAGTTAGGACAGGTGGCTCTTGTTCAACCAACTAAGTTTAATTTATAAATTCAGTTCACCCTCTCCATCATCGCACCATTACATCACCAATTATAAGCAAGAACCATCACTTAACATCAGCATATCAATATCATAGTACTGACAGTCGTGGCATGAAATCATAGTATTAACATGATAACAGTGGCACAAATACTTATTACTAGCATGGGTAAATATGACATGAAAGCAAGTCATGATATTATATGATAAATATCCCTAGCATCTGGTACAGATGAAATAATAGAACTATGCTGGTGCAGACTAACAGATGATCTAAAGGGTACTGTTATATACACACAGAGTGCAAGCAAAGTCATCACGCAAGTCCGGAGCTCATGATAAGAGGTTAGCTTGCCTGGGGGTCGATGATTACGCCGGAAAGAAGTGAGATAAAACTCCGGAAAGATTTGCCAGAAAAGTTTCTCTCTCGAAGGGCTGATCGAATGGCAAGGGCAAAATGGTCATTTTCACAGTGGGGAAATATTATGAAAATATTTTGGAGTTGTGCGGAATAGGTATCTCAGATTTGCTCCTTTTCTGTCTAGAATTCCAGCTGCCGGCATTCTCCCTCTTCAGATAAACCTTGAAAAATAAGAGAGAAAAGGCATAAGTATTGTACCATAATATGTAATAACAGCCCATAATGCAATAGATATCAATATAAAAGCATGATGCAAAATGGACGTATCAACTCCCCCAAGCTTAGACCTCGCTTGTCCTCAAGCGAAAGCCGAAATCGATAAATATGCCCACAAGTTTAGAGATAGAGGTGTCGATAAAATAAAATACGGACATGAGGGCATCATGATCATCTTTAGAACAGCAACATATATTGACATATAATTTCTTATGTTGAAGTAACAATTCATTCACAAGATAAAGTATGAATCAAGAACTCTATTGAGGACCACAAACTATGCTCTCAGTCATTGAAGCAATTCCAATTTATCATAACATAGGAAAGAGTCAATATAAGAGCTTGTAAAGCAAATCCACATACTCAATCATCTTTTAGTCTTTCACAATTGCTAACACTCACGAGGTACCTATGAGGTCAAAGCTTCAATCGGACACAGAGAAAGATAGGGGCTTATAGTATTGCCTCCCAACTATTTACCTCAAGGGTAATGTCAACAGTAATAACTCATGGTCGCCCACTTCTAAGTGGATATATGTGTCTAGATCATTCCCCAACACATGACACTTGCTAAAAGATAACGGCGAAATAAAGAAAGTGATGGAGATCATCACGACTCTTGCATAAAGGTAAGTACTAGAAAATAAAAGTAACAGATAGGCCCTTCGCAGAGGGAAGCAGAGGTTGTCATGCGCTTTTATAGTTGGATGCACAATCCCTTAATGCAAAAGAACGTCACTTTATATTGCCCCTTGTGATAGAAAACTTTATTATGCAGTCCGTCGCTTTTATTTCTTCCCTATCACAAGTTCGTATAAAGCTTATTTTCGTCACACTAATAGATCAGACATCTTTAGAGAGCAATTTTTATTGCTTGCACCGATGACAACTTACTTGAAGGATCTTACTAAATCCATAGGTAGGTATGGTGGACTCTCATGGCAAAACTGGGTTAAGGGTGTTTGGATGCACAAGTAGTATCTCTACTTGGTTCGGAAGTTTTGGTTGATATGAGGTGGAAGCAAGCGACACATGTTGAGGGAACGTTCACAAAATAGTGGTTCCGGCCGGCAGCTAAGAAAAAGGAAAGCGCCTTTTTAGAAATACGCCTTCGGAGTGCAGAAGACGTACTCCCAGAGTACGTTTTCACTTAAACCAGCCGGGCCCGGGCTATAGTCACTTACAGCCGGGCCCCACCCTATCCACTCTCTCTCTCGCCTGGCTCTTCTTCCCGCTCGCGACAGGGAACAAAGGAGGAGCGGGAGCGCTTGGCCGCAGGCACTGCCATTGCCTCGCCGCCCGAGGGGACCGGCCGGAGAGCGCAGGGGCACTGCCGTCGTGCGCCGCCTCTAGCGGTGGTCGCGGGACCGGCCGGGGCGGCCTACAGCTCCGCCACCATGATTCGAGGTGCGGCCACTGCGGGGCTCATGCGGGTTTGCTCCGGTGAGGCTCCTCCGGCCAAAAAGGGAGCGGCGGCACCTTCCTGAGCTTCTGGGGAGGTCGTGGCTGCGGAGGGGAGAGGGAGGGATGGCCAGGACGCCGGAATCGGGAGGGGCTAGGCGGCGGCAGAACTTCTGCCATGGGAGAGGAAGAGCTCGGGGAGCTTGAGGGAGGGGGCTGGGAGGTCGCTGGAGAGGAGGAGGACTCAGGAAACGCCTTAAATAGGCTAGGGGAGAGGCTACCCGTCGACGGCCGAGGTTTCCAGAGCTCGGCGAGGTGGCGGCATACCGACTTCGAACCGAGGTTGGCAGAGACGGCCACCGGCTAAGGAACAAGGGGGAGAGGGCTCCAGAAGGTCCAGGCGCATGGTGGACAGCTCGCCGGCGCTCCTGGGCAAGCCGGGGCCTGCCGGAGAGGGCTCCCGAAGGGTCTGGTGCACAGAGCAATGCATTTGGCGTGCTCTGCCCACGGTCACCACGTGGCCGCGGCGATGCCACGCTGCGCTCGATGCCAAATCTTGTCTGGGGTCTTCTCCGTGCATCGCTGAATTGACCTATGCGGCTGAATAGCTCTAGAGAGGTCTGAGGTGATTGAGCCAAGGTCAAATAGTTTCCAGCAGCAAAGTATTTGACACATGCTATGGCCACCGCAGTGTACCCCTTGGCTTGATCTCTGTCATGGGTCAATCATCCATTAAGTTGATCAACCTGGCAAGATCTCAGCTCAAATGGGCAAAGCTAGATGGTACTTCCTTTGCAACTTGGCAAACTGGCCAGAATTGGAAATGAGGGTGCTGGGGAAAAATAACTATATGAAATTGGCCCAAACTTGGTGGAGACCAATAATTTAGGCATATGGAGGCACTGTAAAAATTTCATACCATTTGCATAAATAAAAATGGTACTTCCTTCGCAGTGCTTTGATCTGGATAGAAACTTGGTCAATTTGCTGAGGAAGATTGGCTAGATGAAATGGGCTAGTTTTTGGTGTCCAAGGGTAATATCTCATAATGAATCACCCTGCAAAATTTCAGCCCAAGGAGATCAAGGAATCAAGCACTTCCTTTGCAAAAAGGAAATCTGGACAAAATTTGCAAAGGGGGTGTTGTGCTCAAATTTGAATTGTGGAACTTGTTATTTTGATGGAAATGGTGAAGATATGGGTTGGGAAAGCTCCATAAATTATTTGGGATTTTTCCTAGCTACCAAAATGGTAGTTCCTTTGGAAAGGCCCCAAATTGAGATATTGGCTTTAAATAGGAAAATGCAATTTCCACTATTTAATTATGGCCAATATTTTTATGAGAGCTCAATATGATCACAAAGAATATCTCCACACGTTTTCATGAACTTTGGAGATGGACAGATATTTTCCTGGATTTAATTCCTAAGAAGGCAGAAAAAGGAATTAATTCTAGATGAGAAATATTGCATATGACTTGCAATATTTTTGCACATCTAGGGTGTATGAGTGAAGGAGGATCTGTGGAAATTTTGGAAGGATTAACAGAGCAAGGGAAATGATAGCTCCTTTGTAAACACAAAGGCAGGATTTCCAGTTCCAATATTTTGGAAGTAGGGTTGAAATGAGATTCGGGGTTTATTGGCAAGAGCTTGGCTGGCACAAGAACCTGGGAAAGGCACTGAGAGGTTGGGGATTGTCTGGATTCACCTGGTTACTTACCAGATTCTAGAGGAAAATTTTGGGAGAGAAAGGCTAAGAAGGAATAACAGCACAAAAATCGATAACCCGATTTTTGGGGTGTTACAAACCTTCCCCCCTTAAAAGAATCTCGTCCTCGAGACTCCTAGGGTTAGCTCAGAACAATAATTATGCCTCCTGGAAAAACCTCTGGGTTGGGTCTTAACCCTGTGGTTGAAAACAACCGGGTTAAGAGTACCGAAAACTGGTACACCCAGATCGAGATAAGGATATCGCGGGATCTACTCCACAGGTAGGGGCCGCTGGGTTTCCCTCGTAGCCCTGACATTTTTTGAAAAAGCAGAATTTTCTTTTTCCAAAAATGCGCGGGGTACCATAATGAACAGTGGCCTCTCTCGCTGTCAGGTGGGCCCAGGGCCCACTGGCAGCCTTCTTCTTCTTTCTCCGGCCAACGGCTCTCTCTTGCTCTCGCGTTGTTCTGCGTGCGACTGGGCACTGCGCACGCCTAGCTCCTAGGGCGTAAAGCACCCTACAACGGTAATGCACGGCGTGCACGAGGCCGACGCAGAGAGCCCTCCCATCGCGGGCCAACGCCGGTCGGCACTGCTCGCGGATTCGACTCCTAGACGCCGGTGATCGAGCGACGCGCGGTCTCCTGGACCTTGCTCACCGTACACCGGGCTGGGGCTATAAAAACGACCGTGGTTTTCTTCTCTCTACCTACCACCTCGCACCCTACCTCACTTCTTCCTCCTCTTTTCCTTCTCCTTCTGGTTGCAGGAGCGCGAGGCAAGGCGTTAATGGCGGACGTGGGTTCGGAGCTGATCACGATCCTCCTGGCTGGTCTACTGGCGGCATTGGTTGGCTTCTCGCTGCTGCTGTGTGCGATGATCCTCGATGATCGCCGGGATGCCGCTACTAGAGTGGTGGCTGGTGGTCATCTATGCCGTCTCAGGCCGGCAGAATAAGCGCGGGCTGCGGCAGCGAGGGGGCGGCCTGTCAACATCACACAAGATGGTGACATAGGCGCCACTGGGTCTGTGGTTAGCGCGGTGCGGTCAGCGGAGCTCTACCAGTGTGGAGGCCACGCTGCTGGTTGCTCCTCGCTGAACGACATCCACAACGAGTGGGTGTTGTGGTAGAATCAGGGTTTAGATCTTGGGCTAGAAGGGTTGTAATGGTTTATGTTGCAATAAAATTTCTCAGAATTTCTCCGAGATTGCAACCGGGTTCTGGGAAAAGATTTTGGGACCGGGGAATTATTGGATAGGGCTGGTTTTTCCAGAATGCTGGGCTCGTGAAAACTGGCAATGGAGTAAGCATGGATAGGTATGGATAGGTGACATTGCATTATACCCGAGTACTGCAGCGGCTGTACTCAGGAGAAAGAACTTGGCGTGCAGACATTGCTCACACGATACACATGCAATCTATTCAGACTAATATGTAGGCAAATGCAGAATGCACATGGTAGCAAAATGCAGGCAGAAGAAAGAAACATATCGAGCAGATTACACTAAGGTGTTTTAATGCTAGTGGGTGTATGTACTCCTGGTATACATCCACCTACACCAGCTCACATTTTATTAGAGACTTCGGCCGAGTCCATTGTTATTAAGTGTAAGTGCTCTAAAATCTAAAATCTTGTTAAGAATCCACTGCCAGCTCTGTTAAACATTTCTGCTTAACAGAGTGACAGATGAACCAAGCACACAGAGCAAACAGGCATACATAACATTACAACAGCACACAAGCACAAGCAGTACAAGCAGTACAATCATACAACAACACGCAGCCTTACTAGGCAGCTAACAGCAACAACTCACTCCGAACTACAGAGTCCTAATCCTAGACGCAGGCGAAGAAACAGTCTGCGCAACACACATACTCGCGGCATCTCCTGGCTTCGCTCACTGCCGGAGCCACAAATGGGCCTACTCTTGCTGGGGCTCTCCTGGGGGACGAAGGCTGAGCCAACTTCCGTCTTCATCGTCGGACACCTCTATGGGTTGGGGCTCAACTGCTGGAGCTGCAGTGGGAACTTGACGGAACACATCCCGACGATGAAGTCGCCGGATAGCTCCTTGAATGGAATTTGGGTGGATGTTGCCTGGTTGATATAGGTCCATAGATTGCGAGAGTGGTACTAGCTGCGAAGGTGGCACTGGGTTTGGCGACAGGGAACTAGTGGCCTGGGATGCAATTTGACGAGCCTCACGGTATGCTTCCGTAACAACCCGGGTGGTGTCATGGTCAACGGCTTTGAACTCTCTAAGAATGCCGGAGAGCAGTAGTCCCTGGGCAGGAATGAACTGGACTAGTCGAGCTATTGCTGGGTCAGTGTCTCCAACTGCACTGGAGAACTCGCAACCTGTGTCGGACGAAGAGGGAAAATAGCGGAACTCCTGCATATCCGCTACTTGCGGAAACTGGAAACGAAGACGGGTGATGGCTTCCGCGGCAGCTATCTGGACAGCCAACGCGGGGGTGGGCATGGGTTTGCCCCAAAAATTCATGGGCTTCCCATCCGCTGTTGGACCTGGGTTGATATGCGCCTTCGCATAAAATCGGCAAAGGTGGGGAACGGGTTCCAATTGGAACACCAGATACACCAGAGGAGTACTACAGCCAAGGGCTTGAGTGAGCATACTCGAAAAGATGGGCGGAAAGCCGGGATAACCATTAGCCAAGGTTTGGCTATGGAAAGTGGGTGTTTTGGAAGAACTGGCCATGGCTGCTGGTTTGAGGATACTAGCCTGGGTTCTCTTGCAGGGATCTGGCATACTGAATGGAGAGAGCTGCGACTCGCAGGTGGGAGGGGTTAAATAGGCAGTCGGGCTAGGACACACCAGCATGGCATGGATCCTTCTCGTGTCGGGTGGAAGATACGCCGGTACGGCCGACAGCTGAGTAGGGTCGCAGTCCAATCCAGAGTGGCTGGGCGGGCGGACAGCTGGGTAGGAACATGCCAGTTCCGACTGCACCACCTGTTGATCAACAGTGGCCGTGTCGGATACCAGCGATGGGTCAACTCTATTGGGCTCACTACCGGTTGAAAAGGAGGGTGGTTTGGTGTTAGGGTAACCTATAGCCAGCCTGGCTCTGATACCACGTCCTGTGGCACCCCGATAGAGGGCCGACGCACGCCAGCCCCAGGATAAGACCTGGCGCACGTCAAAGACATGATACAACAATTTCAGGCACAAAATGGCTTTATTATATGAAATGGAGTATTACAATACTGTTGCTTACAACAATACTACATAGCTCCAAGTCTAACTAAATGGCAGCAGAGGTCTTGGTTCAGCGGCAACGACGTCTCTGGCCGGGCTCCATAACTCACAGGACTGGCTGGGTTGCGATCTAGCACGACGGACCTTCTCCTGCAACTGGCCACGTGCAAGGCCAGGTGAGTACTTTGAATGTACTCGCAAGACAACCAAATACATAGCATCCAGACAAGCAGATGACAAAGCAAGCCCTATGCTTATATAAGAATTTATTCTAAACATGGCATGGAATTAACTGGAAAACATGGATCAAGCATGGCATAACATGTATCAGGCATATAATCTGCATAACATAGCATGGCAATGATCTCACTAGGTGCTTAAAGCGCTTACTGTTACCGAATACCAACTTACTCTCTTCTGGGTTGTCCCACACCCTCGACATACTCATGATCCATTGGGCACTTCTGAATGTAAGTCAAGTTCTTCCATCATTATTATCGTTATTGCGGTTGACCACCTAGTGAGGCCTGGACGGACTGTCCAATACCGTGGACGCGGCTATTCGAATAGATTTTTCACTCTGCAGAGGTTGCGCTCTTTACCCACACCATGAAGCACCTGGCCTCGTGATCCCATTCGGTTGGACCAGCGTTGCTCCAACGAAACTTGCCTAACCCGTGACTCCTCCATCGTACCACCGATAATCATCCTTCCCCGGAGTCATGCCTTGGGTGGCCCCTGTGTCACTCCTGACACCTGCCACCGTCGTGGCCAAACAACTGTCCCAAACGGGGACACCCGGGCTAAACCAATAACTGGGCTCACAAGTTTATCGCCGCCTACCTGATCAGGGCAGCACGCGCGCATAACCTTCCCTCTTTGGTGGTACCGATAAAAGAGCACAAAGCCAGACCAAGTCAAGGCCGTCCCATACCGGCAAATGTGGCTGCACGGATAAGTCCAGACAGGTGGCTCTTGTTCAACCAACTAAGTTTAATTTATAAATTCAGTTCACCCTCTCCATCATCGCACCATTTCATCGGCAATTATAAGCGAGAACCATCACTTAACATCAGCATATCAATATCATAGTACTAACAGTCGTGGCATGAAATCATAGTATTAACATGATAACAATGGCACAATACTTATTACTAGCATGGGTAAATATGACATGAAAGCAAGTCATGATATTATATGATAAATATCCCTAGCATCTGGTACAGATGAAATAATAGAACTATGCTGGTGCAGACTAATAGATGATCTAAAGGGTATTGTTGTATACACACAGAGTGCAAGCAAAGTCATCGCGCAAGTCCGGAGCTCATGATAAGAGGTTGGCTTGCCTGGGGGTCGATGATTACGCCGGAAAGAAGTGCGATAAATCTCCGGAAAGATTTGCCGGAAAAGTTTCTCTCTCGAAGGACTGATCGAATGGCAAGGGCAAAATGGTCATTTTCACAGTGGGGAAATATTATGAAAATATTTTGGAGTTGTGCAGAATAGGTATCTCAGATTTGCTCCTTTTCCAGTCCAGAATTCCAGCTGCCGGCATTCTCCCTCTTCAGATAAACCTTGAAAAATAAGAGAGAAAAGGCATAAGTATTGTACCAAAATATGTAACAACAGCCCATAATGCAATAGATATCAATATAAAAGCATGATGCAAAATGGACGTATCAACTCCCCCAAGCTTAGACCTCGCTTGTCCTCAAGCGAAAGCCGAAATCGATAAATATGCCCACATGTTTAGAGATAGAGGTGTCGATAAAATAAAATACGGACATGAGGGCATCATGATCATCTTTAGAACAGCAACATATATTGACATATAATTTCTTATGTTGAAGTAACAATTCATTCACAAGATAAAGTATGAATCAAGAACTCTATTGAGGACCACAAACTATGCTCTCAGTCATTGAAGCAATTCCAATTTATCATAACGTAGGAAAGAGTCAATATAAGAGCTTGTAAAGCAAATCCACATACTCAATCATCTTTTAGTCTTTCACAATTGCTAACACTCACGAGGTACCTATGAGGTCAAAGCTTCAATCGGACACAGAGAAAGATAGGGGCTTATAGTATTGCCTCCCAACTATTTACCTCAAGGGTAATGTCAACAGTAATAACTCATGCTCGCCCACTTTTGAGTGGATATATGTGTCTAGATCATTCCCCAACACATGACGCTTGCCAAAAGATAAAGGCGAAATAAAGAAAGTGATGGAGATCATCACGACTCTTGCATAAAGGTAAGTACTAGAAAATAAAAGTAACAGATAGGCCCTTCGCAGAGGGAAGCAGAGGTTGTCATGCACTTTTATAGTTGGATGCACAATCCCTTAATGCAAAAGAACGTCACTTTATATTGCCCCTTGTGATAGAAAACTTTATTATGCAGTCCGTCGCTTTTATTTCTTCCCTATCAAAAGTTCGTATAAAGCTTATTTTCCTCACACTAATAGATCACACATCTTTAGAGAGCAATTTTTATTTCTTGCACTGATGACAACTTACTTGAAGGATCTTACTCAATCCATATGTAGGTATGGTGGACTCTCATGGCAAAACTGGGTTAAGGGTGTTTGGATGCACAAGTAGTATCTCTACTTGGTGCGGAAGTTTTGGCTGATATGAGGTGGAAGCAAGCGACACATGTTGAGGGATCTATAACCATATAACTTCTATTCGGAAGTAAGCAAACATAACCCATTATGTTGTCTTCCTTGGCCAACATCAACTTCTTAACATATAATATTTTAATGAGTGCTCACAATCATAAAAGATGTACAAGATAATATATTTATATGTGAACCTCTCTTTCTTTATTACTTCCTTTTAATTGCCACAATGACCAATAGCTATGTTTGTCAACCCACAACAAGTTTCAATCGACATACTTCTTATATGTGAAGTCATCACTCCCCATAAGATCATCATATATACTCTTTTCTTTTATTTTATACTTCTTTCTATTTCTATTTCTCAAGATCATAGCAAACAAGCAAAGCCCTCAACTTAAAACTACTCTTTATTATATAACTCTCGGACTTGCTTACATAGGGGGAACATAAAGCAAAACTCAAAACAAGATCACACTAAAAACTTTATTCTACTAGATCAAGATATAATCAAAAGGATTGAACTACGGAAAACGATAAAAATAAAAGATGTGATGGTGATACGATACCGGGGCACCTCCCCCAAGCTTGGCACAAGCCAAGGGGAGTGCCCATACCCATGTGTTTAATTGTCTTGCTTCGGAGGGGGTGATGAGGGAGTTGTTGATAAGGTTGGAGGCTTGTCTAGTTTCCTCCTAAGCATAATATTCTGTTCCCTCAGATCGTCCACTTCCTGCTCGAGCTTCATTATCCTTTGACATTATTCTTCCTTGCTCTCCTGCAGGAAACGAGAAGGGATAAATAGAACCTTGGGTTTTTGCCTTGTGTTTGGGAGGCTTGATTTCTTGAACTCCACGTGCATATCTCCTGACTGAGGCAGGGAGGTCTCTTCTTCATCCGAGCTTTCTTCCTCGTACTTGCCTTTTTGTTCCTCCTCCGAGAACAATCCGTAAGGATCTAAGTCCCCGTAGAGTTTGGGATTGGCAAGATAATGCGATATATAGCTCTCCCCATCAGAATCTTGGGACGACATATTGCTCTAAATCTGCTGCGGAAACAGCTCAAAAAGAAAACAGGAGGTATTGGCGTGATACGAGAGTCAAAACCTTCGGGATGTTATATAATGAATTTTTGCCGACCCGAAGGAGTATACCACAAGAAAATGGAGTCCGGATGGTACACGAGGTAGCCACAAGCCACAGGGGCGCGCCCAGGGGGGTAGGGCGCGCCGCCCTGGCTTGTCGCCTCCTCGTGCACTATTCGGACTACTTTAAATTTTCCTAATTTTTTAAATATTCCAAAACGGATAAAAATTGCCATTGAAAAAGTTTTGGAGTCGGTTTACTTACCGTACCACATACCTATTCCTTTTCGGAGTCTGGAACGTTCTGGTAGGTCTCCCTAATGTACTCCTCTGGGGTTATGGTATGGATAATATTGGTTTCAACATTTGTGGGAGTACCTGAGATATAATGTTTGATTCTTTGACCGTTCACCACCTTCGGGTTTGTGCCTTCGGCGTTGTTGATCTTGATGGCACCGGAACAGTATACTTCCTCGATAACGTAAGGACCTTCCCATTTAGAGAGAAGTTTTCCTGCAAAAAATCTTAAACGAGAATTGTATAGCAAGACATGATCACCTACATTGAATTCACGCTTTTGTATCCTTCTATCATGCCATCTCTTAACCTTTTCTTTAAACAACTTGGCATTCTCATAGGCTTGGGTTCTCCATTCATCAAGTGAGCTAATGTCAAATAACCTCTTCTCACCAGCAAGCTTGAAATCATAGTTGAGCTCTTTAATTGCCCAATAAGCTTTATGTTCTAGTTCAAGAGGTAAGTGACATGCTTTACCATAAACCATTTTATACGGAGACATACCCATAGGGTTCTTATAAGCAGTTCTATAAGCCCATAATGCATCATCAAGTTTCTTAGACCAATTCTTCCTAGATCTATTAACAGTCTTCTGCAAGATCAATTTAATTTCTCTATTGCTCAATTCTACTTGACCACTAGACTGAGGATGATAAGGAGAGGCAATTCTATGATTAACATCATACTTAGCAAGCAATTTACGGAAAGCACCATGAATAAAGTGTGAACCACCATCAGTCATCAAATATCTAGGGACTCCAAATCTAGGGAAAATAACTTCTTTAAGCATTTTAATAGAAGTGCTATGATCAGCGCTGCTAGTTGGAATAGCTTCGACCCACTTAGTAACATAATCAACAGCAACTAGAATATGAGTATACCCGTTAGATTGTGGAAAAGGTCCCATGGAATCGAAACCCCAAACATCAAATGGTTCAATAACAAGAGAGTAATTCATAGGCATTTCCTGACGTCTACTAATATTACCAATTCTTTGACATTCATCACAAGACAAGACAAACTTACGAGCATCCTTGAAGAGAGTAGGCCAATAGAAACCAGATTGTAGTACCTTATGTGCAGTTCTATCTCCAGCGTGGTGTCCTCCATAGGCCTTAGAGTGACACTTGCGTAAGATTTGTTCCTGTTCATGCTCAGGTACACAATGTCTAATAACACCATCTACTCCTTCCTTATAAAGGTGTGGATCATCCCAAAAGTAATGCCTTAAATCATAGAAGAACTTTTTCTTTTGTTGGTATGTGAAACTAGGCGGTATAAATTTAGCAACAATGTAATTCGCATAATCAGCATACCATGGAGCATTGTGTGAAGCATTTAGGACAGCTAATTGTTCATCAGGAAAGCTATCATCAATAGGTAGTGGGTCATCAAGAACATTTTCTAACCTAGACAAGTTGTCTGTTACAGGGTTATCAGCACCCTTTCTATCAATAATATGCAAATCAAATTCTTGTAGCAGAAGAACCCATCTAATAAGTCTAAGTTTAGCATCTTTATTTTCCATAAGATACTTAATAGCAGCATGATCGGTGTGAACAGTTACTTTGGAATCAACAATATAAGGTCTGAACTTATCACAAGCAAACACAACCGCTAAAAATTCCTTTTCAGTAGTAGCATAATTTCTTTGAGCACTGTCTAGAGTTTTACTGGCATAATGAATAACATTTAATTTCTTATCAACTCTTTGTCCTAGAACAGCACCAACAGCATAATCACTAGCATCACACATAATTTCAAAGGGTAGGTTCCAATCAGGTGGTTGAATAACAGGTGCGGAAATCAAGGCATTCTTTAGGATTTCAAATGCTTCTACACAATCATCATCAAAAACGAATGGAACATCTTTTTGTAAAAGATTAGTGAGAGGCCTATAAATCTTAGAGAAATCTTTAATAAAACTCCTATAGAAACCAGCATGACCAAGGAAACTTCTTATACCTTTGATATCCGTAGGGCACGGCATTTTTTCAATAGCATCTACTTTTTCTTTATCCACCTCAATACCTCTTTCGGAGATCTTGTGCCCCAAGACAATACCTTCATTAACCATAAAGTGGCACTTTTCCCAATTCAAGACAAGATTAGTTTCTTCACATCTGTGTAAAACTCGATCAAGGTTGCTCAAGCAATCATCAAAAGAAGTTCCGTAAACGGAAAAATCATCCATGAAAACCTCAAGAATCTTTTCACAAAAGTCAGAGAATATAGCCATCATACATCTTTGAAAGGTAGCAGGTGCATTGCATAAACCAAAAGGCATACATCTATAAGCAAAAGTACCGAAAGGGCAAGTAAAAGTGGTTTTTTCTTGATCCTCTTTTGACACAGGTATTTGAGAGAAACTAGAGTAACCATCTAGAAAGCAAAAATGAGTATGTTTGGATAGTCTTTCTAGCATTTGATCAATAAAAGGTAGAGGGTAATGATCCTTCTTAGTAGCCTTGTTTAATTTCCTAAAATCAATTACCATTCTATAACCTATAACAATTGTTTGCGGGATCAATTCATTTTTATCATTAGGGACAACGGTGATACCTCCCTTCTTAGGGACACAATGAACGGGACTAACCCATCTACTATCAGCAACAGGATAAATTATACCTGCCTCCAGAAGCTTTAGTATTGCTTTTCTTACCACTTCTTTCATCTTAGGATTCAACCGTCGTTGGTGATCAACAACTGGTTTGGCATTAGGCTCCATATTAATTTCATGCTGACATAGAGTGGGGCTAATGCCCTTAAGATCATCAAGAGTATATCCAATAGCAGCACGATGCTTCCTCAGAGTTCTCAATAATATCTTTTCTTCATTCTTTGAAAGGTTAGCACTAATAATAACAGGATATATCTCCTTTTCATCAAGATAAGCATATTTCAAAGTATCGGGTAATTGTTTAAGCTCGAACACGGGATCACCCTTGGGTGGAGGAGGATCCCCAAGTATTTCAACAGGTAAGTTGTGTTTCAAAATAGGCTGCTGATCAAAGAAAATTTTATCTATTTCATTCCTCTCATTCATATGCATATCATTTTCATGGTCCAGCAAATATTGTTATAAAGGATCAGTAGGAGGCACAGCAATAGAAGCAAGACCAATAATTTCATCTTTACTAGGCAATTCTTTGTCATGGGGTTGTCTACGAAATTTAGAGAAATTGAACTCATGAGACACATCCCCAAAACTCACAGTAACTGTTTCCTTTTCACAATCAATCCTAGCATTAACAGTATTCAAGAAGGGTCTGCCAAATATAATGGGACAAAAATCATCTTGTGGGGAACCAAGAACAAGAAAATCAGTAGGATACTTTATTTTCCCACACAAGACTTCAACATCTCTAACAATCCCCATTGGTGCAATAGTATCTCTATTAGCAAGCTTAATAGTAACATCAATTTCCTCTAGTTCAACTGGTGCAATATCATGCATAATTTCTTTGTATAAGGAAAAGGGAATTGCACTCACGCTAGCATCCATATCACATAAGCCATGATAACAATGATCTCCTATTTTAACAGAAACAACAGGCACGCCAACAACTGGTCTATGTTTACTCTTAGTGTCTGGCCTAGCAATTCTAGCTGCTTCATCACAGAAATGAATAACATGCCCATCTATATTATCAACCAGGAGATCTTTAACCATAGCAATACTAGGTTCAACTTTAATTTGTTCAGGGGGTGTAGGTGTTCTAATACAACTCTTACGAACCACAGTTGAAGCTTTAGCATGTTCCTTTATCCTAACAGGGAAGGGTGGTTTCTCAATGTAAGCAGTAGTAATAACAGGATCAACATTATAAGTACTAGTTTCCTCTTCAACTTTAATAGGTTCAACTACTTTCACTTCAATGGGAGGATGATATTTAAACCACTTCTCCTTAGGGAGATCAACATGAGTAGCAAAAGATTCACAGAAAGAAGCTACTATCTCAGAGTCAAGTCCATATTTAATGCTAAATTCACGAAAAGCATCGGTGTCTATAAAGGGTTTAACACAATCAAACTTAAGGTTTATACCTGACTCATTACCTTCGTCGAGTTCCCAATCTTCAGAATTGCGTTTAATTCTTTCCAATAAGTCCCACTTGAATTCCATATCTTTCTTCATAAAATAACCAGCGCAAGAAGTATCGAGCATGGACCGATCATTATTAGAAAGCCGAGCATAAAAGTTCTGAATAATAATTCCTCTCGAAAGCTCATGATTGGGGCATGAATATAACATTGACTTAAGCCTCCCCCAAGCTTGAGCGATACTTTCTCCTTCACGAGGCCAACAATTATAAATATAATTCCGATCACGATGAACCAGATGCATAGGATAAAACTTTTGATGAAATTCCAATTTCAATCGGTTGTAGTTCCATTATCCAATATCATCACATAGCCTATACCATGTCAATGCCTTCTCCTTCAAAGATAAAGGAACGACCTTCTTCTTGACATCATCCTCAGGCAAACCTGCAAGCTTAAATAATCCACAAACTTCATCCACATAGATTAGATGCAAATCCGGATGTAGTGTTCCATCTCCTGCATAAGGATTAGCTAGCAGTTTCTCTATCATACCCGAGGGAATTTCATAATAAATATTTTCAATAGGTGCAGCAGGTTGAGGAGCATCTCTTTGTGCTTCCGGTCGAGGTGAAGATACCCCGAACAAGCCCCTCAAAGGATTACTTTCCATAGTAACAAGTGACAGTAAATTTCAGCACAGTATATAAATTTTTCCTTACCAAGTTCCACTCACCAAAGGCGCTTCACTCCCCGGCAACGGCGCCAGAAAAGAGTCTTGATGACCCACAAGTATAGGGGATCTATCGTAGTCCTTTCGATAAGTAAGAGTGTCGAACCCAACGAGGAGCAGAAGGAAATGACAAGCGGTTCTCAGTAAGGTATTCTCTGCAAGCACTGAAATTATCGGTAACAGATAGTTTTATGATAAGATAATTCGTAACGGGTAGCAAGTAATAAGTGTAATTAAGGTGCAGCAAGGTGGCCCAATCCTTTTTATAGCAAAGGACAAGCCTGGACAAACTCTTATATAAAGCAAAGCGCTCCCGAGGACACATGGGAATTACTGTCAAGCTAGTTTTCATCATGCTCATATGATTCGCGTTCGTTACTTTGATAATTTGATATGTGGGTGGACCGGTGCTTGGGTGCTGCCCTGACTTGGACAAGCCTCCCACTTATGATTAATCCCTCTCACAAGCATCCGCAACTACGAAAGAAGAATTAAGATAAATCTAACCATAGCATGAAACGTGTGGATCCAAATCAGCCCCTTACGAAGCAACGCATAAACTAGGGTTTAAGCTTCTGTCACTCTAGCAACCCATCATCTACTTATTACTTCCCAATGCCTTATTCTAGGCCCAAATAATGGTGAAGTGTCATGTAGTCGACGTTCACACAACACCACTAGAGGAGAGACAACATACATCTCATCAAAATATCGAACGAATACCAAATTCACATGATTACTTATAACAAGAATTATCCCATGTCCTCAGGAACAAACGTAACTACTCACAAAGCATATTCATGTTCATAATCAGAGGAGTATTAATGATCATTAAGGATCTGAACATATGATCTTCCACCAAGTAAACCAACTAGCATCAACTACATGGAGTAATCAACACTACTAGCAACCCACAGGTACCAATCTGAGGTTTTGAGACAAAGATCGGATACAAGAGATGAACTAGGGTTTGGAGAGGAGATGGTGCTGGTGAAGATGTTGATGGAGATTGACCCCCTCTCGATGATAGGATCGTTGGTAATAACGATGGCTTCGATTTCCCCCTCCGGGGGGGAAGTTTCCCCGGCAGAACAGCTCCGGCGGAGCCCTAGATTGGTTCTGCCCAAGTTCCACCTCGAGACGGCGGCGCTTCGCCCCGAAAGCTCTGTTATGATTTTTTCCAGGTCAAAACCCTCCATATAGCAGAAGATGGGCACCGGAGGGCTGCCAGGTGGGCCACAAGCCACAGGGGCGCGCCCAGGGGGGTAGGGCGCGCCCCCCTGGCTTGTGACTGCCTGGTGGGCCCCCTCTGGTATTTCTTCCACCCAGTATTTTTTATATAGTCCAAAATAATTCTCTGTAAATTTTCAGGACTTTTGGAGTTGTGCAGAATAGCTATCTCAGATTTGCTCCTTTTCCAGTCCAGAATTCCAGCTGCCGGCATTCTCCCTCTTCAGATAAACCTTGTAAAATAAGAGAGAAAAGGCATAAGTATTGTACCAAAATATGTAATAACAGCCCATAATGCAATAGATATCAATATAAAAGCATGATGCAAAATGGACGTATCAAGTTTCTCTCTCGAAGGGCTGATCGAATGGCAAGGGCAAAATGGTCATTTTCACAGTGGGGAAATATTATGAAAATGATGCCATCGGAACGGGCTCGATGATTTGAAGATGTGGGCGTTGGTTTTACCTCAATCGGAGTTACGGTCGCAAATATATAGCCGTTCGTTCGTTAAGCGTAAAAACAGACAGAAACTGTCCATTTCAGCGCTTAGCGAGTGAACGTTCACAAAATAAAGGTTTCGGCCGGTAGCTGAGAAAAAGGAAAGCGCCTTTTCAGAAATAAGCCTTCGGAGTGCAGAAGACGTACTTCCCAGAGTACGTTTTCACTTAAACCAGCCGGGCTGGAGCTATAGTCACTTACAGCTGGGCCCCACCCTATCCACTCTCTGTCTCTCCTGGCTCTTCTTCCCGCTCGCGACAGGGAACAGAGGAGGAGCGGGGGCGTTCGGCCGCCGGCGCTGCTGTTGCCTTGCCGCCCGAGGGGACCGGCCGAAGAGCGCAGGGGCACCGCCGCCGTGCGCCGCCTCCATCGGTGGTCGCGGGACCGGCCGGGGCGGCCTACAGCTCCGCCACCACGATTCGAGGTGCGGCCACTGCGGGGCTCCTGTGGGTTTGCTCCAGCGAGGCTCCTCCGGCCAAAAAAGGGAGCGGCGGCACCTTCCTGAGCTTCTGGGGAGGTCGTGGCTGCGGAGGGGAGAGGGAGGGATGGCCAGGGCGCCGGAATCGGGAGTGGCTAGGCGGCGGCAGAGCTTCTGCCATGGGAGAGGAAGAGCTCGGGGAGCTCGAGGGAGGGGGCTGGGAGGTCGCTGGAGAGGAGGAGGACTCAGGAAACGCCTTAAATAGGCTAGGGGAGAGACTACGCGTCGACGGCCGAGGTTTCCAGAGCTCGGCGAGGTGGCGGCATTCCGACGGCGAACCGAGGTCGGCAGAGACGCCCACCGGCTAAGGAACAAGGGGAGAGGGCTCCAGAAGGTCCAGGCGCACGGTGGACAGCTCGCCGGCGCTCCTGGGCAAGCCGGGGCCTGCTGGAGAGGGCTCCCGAAGGGTCTGGTGCACAGAGAACTGCATTTGGCGTGCTCTGCCCACGGTCACCACGTGGCCACGGCGATGCCACGCTGCGCTCGATGCCAAATCGTGTCTGTGGTCTTCTCCGTGCTTCGCTGAATTGACCTATGTGGCGGAATAGCTCTAGAGAGGTCTGAGGTGACTAATCCAAGGTCAAATAGTTTCCAGTAGCAAAGTGTTTGACACATGCTATGGCCACCACAGTGTACCCCTTGGCTTGATCTCTGGCATGGGTCAATCATCCATTAAGGTGATCAACCTGGCAAGATCTCAGCTCAAATGGGCAAAACTAGATGGTACTTCCTTTGCAACTTGGCAAACTGGCCAGAATTGGAAATGAGGGTGCTGGGGAAAAATTACTAGATGAAATTATCCCAAACTTGGTGGAGACCAATAATTTAGGCATATGGAGGCACTGTAAAAATTTCATACCATTTGTATAAATAAAAATCGTACTTCCTTCATAGTGCTTTGATTTGGACAGAAACTTGGTCAATTTGCTGACGAAGATTGGCTAAATGAAATGGGCTGGTTTTTGGTTTCCAATGGTAATATCTCATAATGAATCACCCTGCCAAATTTCAGCCCAAGGAGATCAAGGAATCAAGCACTTCCTTTGCAAAAAGGAAATCTGGACAGAATTTGCAAAGGGGGTGTTGTGCTCAAATTTGAATTGTGAAACTTGATATTTTGATGGAAATGGTGAAGATATGGGTTGGGAAAGCTCCATAAATTATTTGGGATTTTTCATAGCTACCAAAATGGTAGTTCCTTTGGAAAGGCCCCAAATTGAGATATTGGCTTTAAATAGGAAAATGCAATTTCCACTATTTAATTATGGCCAATATTTTTATGAGACCTCAATATGATCACAAAGAATATCTCCACACGTTTTCATGAACTTTGGAGATGGATAGATATTTTCCTAGATTTAATTCCTCAGAAGGCAGAAAAAGGAATTAATTCTAGATGAGAAATATTGCATATGACTTGGCAATATTTTTGCACATCTAGGGTGTATGAGTGAAGGAGGATCTCTGGAAATTTTGGAAGGATTAACAGAGCAAGGGAAATGATAGCTCCTTTGTAAACACAAAGGCAGGATTTCCAGTTCCAATATTTTGGAACTAGGGTTTGAATGAGATTCGGGGTTTATTGACAAGAGCTTGGCTGGCACAAGAACCTGGGAAAGGCACTGAGAGGTTGGGGACTGTCTGGATTCACCTGGTTACTTACCAGATTTCAGAGGAAAAAATTTGGGAGAGAAAACCTACGAAGGAATAACAGCACAAAAATCGATAACCCGATTTTTGGGGTGTTACACACGCCTCGTCGAATACGTGCGAGCGGGCAAGAAGACGAACACAGAGATTTACCCAGGTTCGGGACACCTTGCGGTGTAAGACCCTACTCCTGCTTTTGGTGGATTGGCCTCATGAGGAGGATGCGGATGAACTAGTACAGTGGTTGAGCGACCTCACGAGGGCTCTGAGGTGGGAATGGATCGATCCCTTCTACGGTGGAGGCTAGTCCCTATTTATAGCGACCTTGGTCCTCTTCCCTTATCGCACAGGCGGGAAGGGATCCCACAACGGCCAATTTTAAAAGGGGACAAGAGGTACATCTTATCCTGATGGAAAGTGGTCTTCGCCTGCAAAGCTTCCGGGCGTGACGCAGAGGTGGGCTCGGTGATGACATCTGTCCTACCGAGCTCGTGGTCTCGGTCTTGTTGCACCAGAATGGAAAGCTTTGGGGGCCTTCCTCGGGAACCTACGCCTGCCCTCGCTCCCTTAGCACCGAAGAGGAAACTTTGCCCTCTGCGCCCGCTGGCACCGGCCTGTCCTTGGTCGTCATGGCTCATGTCATCGCAGCCTCATGAGGCCGGGCACCTAAATAGAAATCTTCGCTCCTCGGGAGGCAGCCTGGGGAGGCCACTCCTCTGGAGGTCTTGGCGTTGTTCGCCTCGCGAGGGTCTTGTCTTGGGGGGTTTGCTGCCAGGCCGTACTGGGCCGTCGAGGTGGGCCACGCGCTGGGCCACAGGCAGGCAGATCTGGGTACCCCCGATCCCAGAACGCCGACAGTAGCCCCCGGGCCCAAGGCGCGCTCGGGTTGGTTTCGTGGCGAAGCCAAGGAAGGAAGGCCGAAGCGCCATGGGCCCCAATCGCCTACGGGCCAGGCTCGACGCGTGGCGCACGACGGGACGCGGACGCCTCCACTTCCCCACGTCACCTCGTCAACTGCCCTTGCTGACAAAAACCTGGCGCACGTCACAGAGCCGTCATTGTCCCACCTCGTGCCTGCCTTCTGCTCCTCCTTCCTCCGCAAGCTTGCACCTTCCTCGTCGGATCTTGCGCTCGCTCTAATCTGCCCCTCTGCCATGGCTCCCAAGAAGAAGAGGGGCAGGACCTCGATGACGTCGGAGCCTCAGCCGGGGCCAGAGCCCGCGCTGGGCCGGTCCTCCGTGCTCAATCTCGAAGGGCTGGACAAGGTCCGGCGCGCAATCGCCGCCGATACCAATGAGTGAAAGGTGACGAAGATCTGGCCCGCCTCTCGGCTTTCAGTTGATCTGGAGGCCACCAACATCACCCTTCATCTCCATGTGTTCTTCCCTGGCTTGCTGCCGCTGTTTTCAGACTTCTTCAATGCCGTGCTCATGCACTACCAGGTCCACGCATTGCATCTCGACCCTGGGTCCATCGTCCTCCTCTCTGCCTTCGCGTTCTTATGCGAGGCTTTCATGGGCATCTCCCCGTCCGTGGCTCTGCTTCGCCACTTCTTCTCCCTCCAAATGGTCGCCAGCGGATAGTGCTCGGGGTGCGTGTCGCTCTGAGCGGCGGACGCGACGGCGGGCGTGGCCCTTGATCCCGAGCTTCATCCGAACGCAGAGGGCTTCCGGAGGCAGTGGGTGTATGTCGATGCCGCCGCGTACAGCCCCTTGCTCCAAACTCCGGCGGCGAGCCGAGCCCCGGTTGGGAGCACGCGAAGCTTGTCGACCCACGGTTCGCGCGGGTTACGACTAGGTTGGCCGACCTGAAGAAGGCGGGTGTGACGATGGCGATGGTGGTGAGGGAGTTCATACATCGGCGAATTGCTCCCCTCCAGCGCCATTCTTGCCCCATGTGGGCCTTTACCGGCCCCGACGACACCATGAGGCTTCAGGTGCCTTTCCTTCCTTCCAGCACGCTGCACGAGGTGCTCCGCCTCCTGACTGGCAGAGAACCCGCCGCACTTCCTCGGGGAGGGCTCCCCTTGTACAATCATCCAAACGGAGGAGCCTTCGCCCAGAAGATGCCACGCTTTGACGAGTGGGGGTTGCTTCCCAAGGACCACGTGGGACCTCGCGACAACCCCCTCTTGGTGGGCCCAGCCCCTGGGGGCCCTGAGGTCAGTGCCCCTCGCGCGACTGCGGAGGAGTGCCCTGAGACGCGCGTCCCCCCAGCATCCGCCTTGGCCCCTCCAAGAAGTGAAGGTGACACCTCGCCCGGAGGCACGGCCGCCGCCCCTGCCGCAGGGTGCCGTGCACCAGACGTCAGCGAGCCGTCCCCCGGCCCCCGTACACGCCGGAGGAGGAAGGAGCCCGGGGGCCGCAATAGCCCGGCCCCGAGGGCCCTGAAGAAGAGGAAGTGGATCGCCACGGATGAGTAAGCGCCCGACTTCCCTTGATTTCCGCATGATGTGCACCTCTGAATCTTTGCTCCTCAGGTCCCCTCCTGACGAAAGAAAGAGCGCACTTCCGCCACCACCTCCCGAAGGCGATGGGCCTGTAGCAGCCTCGTGCCTCACGAGCCGCGTGGCTGCGCGCAAGGAGGTACTCGTACTCGGGCCCAAGCCATCCCTGGGGGGCCTCGGGCCTGAGTTTCCGGTGTCCCTCTTCAGGCGTGGCCTCCAGCTTGCGGGGGCAAGGCCGAGGCCTCCCCTGCCGATCCTTCCCGGCGACCGGACGCCCCGGGAATCAGCGCCTTCTTCGAGCGGGGGGCGGGGGCGAGTTTCAATGGGGTCCAGCCCCGAGCTGGAGGGCCAGACAATGGACCCTCAGCCCCCGAATCCCTGCCGGAGACGGGTGGGCCTTCGCGTGCCTTCCCTGCCGACCGGGGGACGGAGGAAAACCCCGGTCAAGCGCTGGAGCTCGCTTGCGGTCGCACCGCCGCCCGGCACGGCCTCCCTCAAGGCGTGGTGAGCTCGCTAGGCCGCCTCGGGGCTGAGCTCAACGACATCGACACATACCTTGAGGCGGAACGCTTGCACCTGGTGCGCGAATGGCGCCGGCTCGAGGTCGCCATCAACTTCGGTCGTCTGCAATGCAAGCACGCTCGTACAGGAGCCGAGGAATCCCTCGTTGGGGCGAGGGAGGCCCGCGATCATGCCCTTGAGGAGGGCCGGGCCGCGGACTGTCGGCGCGAGGCTGCAGAGAAGCGCGGGAAAGAGCTTCAAGCTTCTAATGCCGCCCTCGAGCGACAAGTCCAGGCGCGTAAGGCCGCGCTCGCCGCCTCGGTGGGCGGGCCGTACATGGGCAAAGCGAGGCTCCGCACACTTGAAGACACGCTGACGCTGGAGGCACTAGAGCAAAGCCTGGAGCGCGAGTGGCTGGAGGTGATGGAACGCCAAGTGGCTGCCGCTGAGGACTCCCTCGCCTCCCGGGAGGCAATGATCCAGAGAGAGGTCGACGCGAGGGTGGCGGAGGTTCGCCGGGCCCTCACCAAGGACTACCGCGAGAAGAAGAAGCTTCAGGAGTCCCGTTTCTGCAAGCGGCGCGACGACCTGAAAGGAGAGGCTGACGGCCTCAAGAAGAAGTTAGCTGCGGCGGAGCGACGCGAGAAGGCTGCGATGGACGCCCAGGCCGCCGCCGAGGCCGAGCTGTCTTTCCTCTACAAGCAGGTGGAGGGTGTCACTTCTCTCGTGGAGAAGGCCTCGAACGAGGCGGACTGCACCCGTGGGCTGCAGCACACGCGCTCCCAGATGTTCCAGACCGTTGAGGGGAGGGCCCACCGGGCCCTGAGCAGTATCTGCAATGAGAGCGTCTCCAGTCCGCTCGTTCCTGACGACGCCGGCTACCTTGGATTCTTCACCAGGATTGTGGAGATCCTTGAAGGGGGCGCAGAGAAGGTCCGCCACCTCGTGGAAGAGAAGCGCCGTGACCTCCTCGTGCGGGCGTCTTCACGTGTCTTCAGCCATGTTCTTCGCTTCAACCCAAACTTCGACTTCGAAGCCGTGATAGCCCCCGTGCCCAAGGTGATTCAAGGTGCCCTTGAGGAATGGGTAGAGGATCAGGTGGATGACTTGATCGCGGAGTTTTCACCCACTGAAGGCGAGGCCAGCCTGTGGCCGAGGGGCGCGGGTCTAACGGTGGTGGTAGCGACAGCAGCGACGACGACAGCAGCGATGGCGACAATGCATCTCTCTAGGTTGTCTTTTTCCTGTTTACCTGTCAAGATTTTGAATATGACCCCGCGGGGATGTGAGAGTATTTTGGAAGAAACTCCTTTATGATGTATGAAGTAACATTGTACTCCCTTGTGTCGCCTTTCCTTCGCTCTTCGTGGGCCCGCAGCCCCTGAGGAGGGGTGGGTCATTACCATTATACCGGGTCGCGATGCCCGGCCAAGGTCGGGAGGCGGATGTTTCGACAGAGGCCTCGGGCCACGTGTGCCCGCTGGCTCGCTCGACAGCGTCGCGCGAGGACTCGGACGCCAAAGCCTTGGCGAGGTGTGCGCGCGGGCAGGCCCGCGGCTGTTGTGACCTGGGCCCTCGGGGGAGGCCCTCAATGCTGCTGGGGCTGGCTCAAACGTGCACACCGTGTCCAGCCCCCGCTCGCGGGGCGCGCGCGCGAGAGAGAGCTGGCAGCTGCCAAACCTCTTAAAAAACGAGACTCAAGATGGGAAACACTGCAAGGAGAAAAATTCCCACCCCTCTTTTCGAATAAAGACGCGAAAACTTCAAACTTCATTCCAAAAAGTGGCAAATTCGGTTACAGAAGAGAGCAAAGAACAGCCGCGTCCGGTACCTAAGCTAGTCTTCCCCCCAGCGCGAAGCATGGGGCTTCAACTAGGTGTGGGCATAGTCGTTGTAAGACCGTGTCGTCCGCCAGCGCAGAGCATGGGGCTTCCACTTGGGAGTGGGTGGGAGCCCCTCCGCGGCCTCGTACGACACTCCTCGGGGGGGATCCGGGCGTGTACAGCCTACTCATTATTATGTGAGAGTGTCACGGATATAGCCTGGGGAGGCGTAGGGTGCCCCATGCCTATGGGGCGCGGACCCCATCCCCTGTCCCCAGGCGCGCGGCGGCGGGCCTGGGGCGCGATTGGCTCCGAATGGGTCCTCCCGCGTGGCGGGAGCCCACGGGCGCCCTTTCTGGGGAGCACCCACTTTAGGACAAGGTTTTTGGCTCCCGAGGGCCTGGAGGCGGCCGCCGCCGCCGTGGTAGCGCCGCGACTCCTTGCGGCGCGGACGGGGCCCGGCGCCGTACCCTCTCACCAAGCGCGAGGTTGGTCCCCGGCGTGCCTTGCCGGGGTGTCCGGGCGCCCTGCACAGACACTCCACCCTTCGTCTCCAAGTGGGGAGCGTCGGGCCTGGAGACATGGACGAGTGCTCCACCCTCCGTCTCTAGGCGGGCAACGCCCGGCCTGGAGACATGGGCGCCTGCTCCACCCTCGGTCTCCAAGCGGGCAACGCCCGGCCTGGAGACATGGGCGCCTGCTCCACCCTCCGTCTCCAGGCGGGCAATGCCCGGCCCTAAGACATGGGCGCCTGCTTTTGATAGCCCCCAGCCTGAGGGCGTGCCTCACGAGGTTGCTCACGCCAGGCATCCTCACAAGGCTGACCACGCCAGTTGTCCTCGCGAGGCTGCTCGCGCCAGCCCTGACGGAGGACGCTCGCGAGGCCGCGGATGTTCCACGAGATGTCGACATAGACATGCATCCTACCGCCCACGTCGGGGGCGGCGGCCGCACTGGGTGGTGCGGGGCGATGCTTGCCATGCATGGCCCGCGCCTCCTGAAGCTCCTCGATCGCGTTGGTGATGAACCCCCGTGAGCCTGGCACCTCGCGCCGTGCTCCTTGCTTGTGGGGGCGCGCATCAAAGTACGCCTCCAAGCGGTGCCCGAGCACCTCCCTCGTCACGCTGGTCAGGTCGGGAGCTCTCCAGGTGGAAGCCCCTGAGCCCGCCCCGGGGAGAGCACCGGGGCCTCGCCGGCGGCGTTGACGGGCTCGGCGACGCGACCCGGCCAGTCGTCGTAGCGATCGTTGGTGGGGCGGTAATGCAGCAGCTCGCGCGCCATGAGCAACGCAGCCCGCACGTTCGTCGGCCCGCGGCGAGCGCAGGAGGACAACACCGCGGCAGGAGCGAGGGACAGAGTAGCGGCGTGGCCATCGCGCCGCACGGTGGGCAGCAGGAACGAGTCCTGCTGCCCGTGAGCGACTGGGTCGGTGGCAGCATTAGCTGCAGGAGGGGCGGAGCGGTGCAGGACGCCGCGGCCCACGGGCGCTGTCTGGGCGACCGAGCAGCACGGCCCTCAGCGCGAGCCCGGCGAGCTTTGGCCATAGAAGTGACGAAGAGGAGATGAAGAAACTAGAGGGAGGATTACGACATGCCCGTACCTAGCGCACCAAATGTCGGAATCGAGGCTCCGCAGACCCAAGAAGGTTCGAACTCTGGGGCGTGTGGGAAGATCTCAACCAGCTCTAGCCTCAAGCTCGCCACCCCGCGGCCACGCCTCGTCGAATACGTGTGAGCGGGCAAGAAGACGAACACAGAGATTTACCCAGGTTCGGGCTACCTTACGGTGTAAGACCCTACTCCAGCTTTTGGTAGATTGGCCTCACGAGGAGGATGGGGATGAACTAGTACCGTGGTTGAGCGACCTCGCGAGGGCTCTGAGGTGGGAATGGATCGATCCCTTATACGGTGAAGGCTAGTCCCTATTTATAACGACCTTGGTCCTCTGAGGGATCACTAGAAGAGTGTCTAGAGGGGGGGTGAATAGACTACTAGCAGGAATTTAAAACCTAACCTTTTCCCAAGTTAATTTGGTTGGTAGATTTTAACAGTTATAGCAAGTCTAGCAAGTCTAACAGCCCTACACGTGCATGTCAACAAATATGGCAGCGGAAAGTAAAGACATTGCACATGAAGTAAAGAGTAGAGATATGGAGATCAAACACAATTGGAGACGCAAGGATTTTTCCCGTGGTTCCGATAGGTGGTGCTATCGTACGTCCACGTTTATGGAGTCTTCAACCCACGGAGGGTAACGGTCGCGAGAGTCCACGGAGGGCTTCACCCATAAGGGTCCACGAAGTAGCAACCTTGACTATTCCATAACGGCTTCCGTCCACGAAGGACTAGCCTCACTATGGGTAGATCTTCACGAAGTAGGCGATCTCCTTGCCCTTACAAACTTCTTGGTTCAACTCCACAACACGAATTAGGAGGCTCCCAAGCGACACCTAACCAATCTAGGTGGCACGACCCTCCAAAAGGTAATAGGCTCGGTAATGTCGATGAACTCCTTGTTCTTGTGCTTCAAGATGATAGACTCCTCAACACACAATCACTCTCTCACAGATTTGGCTTGGTGGAAGAGATGGGATTGGTGGAAAGCTCCATATGGTTGGAGTGGAAGATCTTGACCTCAACACAAGAATAGGTGGTTCTCTCTCAGAAAACTGGATGGGGCAAGTATGGAATAGTTCTGAGTGCTTCTCTCTCGAGTAGGTGGTGGTGGAGGGGTATATATAGGCATCCCCAAAAATCCAACCGTTACACACAAAATGACCAACTCGGTGACACCGATGTGTAAATCTCGGTGGTACCGAAGTGACCAAAATGTGGCAACTTTTGAATCTCGGTGAGACCGATATAGGAAACTCGGTTGCACCGATAAGGTGACCAACGGTCAGATTGACAATCTCGGTGACGCCGATCCAACAATCTCGGTGGTACCGATATTGTGAATTTGCGTAACAGAGAGTTGGCAACCTAAACTCGGTGGCACCGGGATTGAATCCGTTGCACCGAAGTGGCTAGGGTTTGGCTGAGTCTGTCTGAGTATGGGAATCGGTGGCACCGGGATGGAAATGTTGGTTGCACCGATTTTCAGTATTTGGCTTTGGACAGACTTTGGTGGGAGAGCTTGTGGGTGTTTTTGGTGACCATCACTTGTGCACGTATGAGCATTTTGTTCACCAACAAAACCTTACCCCCTTTTAATAGTATTGGCTTTCCTATGGACTCAAAGTGATTTCTCACAAATGTAAAATGTAGAGTCCTCTTCCTTGAAGCTTTGCCAATCCATTTCCTTGCATCTTGGGGTATTTCCACAATCTCCACAATCCTTTTGACAGCCCTTCTCTATGGATTATATCTGAAATACACTAGGTAAAAGTATTAGTCCAAGAGACAATGTATGTTGTCATGAATTATCAAAACCACCAAGGGAGCATGTTGTGCTTTCAATCTCCCCCTTTTTGGTAATTGATGACAACATACAATCAAAGCTTCAAATAAATATATGCATGGATATAATGAAGACTTTGAGAGAGACATGACTTAGATTTGCTCTCCCTAAATATGTGCATTCCTTTAAAGGACAGTTGCTTTGGAATGCATGGACACACATATGGATGAAGGGATATAATAAGTCATGTATATCTTGGCCATATGCATCAAACATATATGAATGAGATGTATCCTTGTTCAAGACTTCACTCTTGCAAACAATATGTGCAAGAAGCAAGAGATCATCTTGATCAAGGGTATGATGCATATACTTACCTTGAGTTCTTGAGCATTCTAGTAGTAGAAACACACTTGAGAAAACATTGTTAGAAAACACAAGAGTATTCTACCAAACAACAAGGCAATAGAACTCAACAGTACCAAGATATGGAGAACATATAGATGATAGCATTTCTTAAGATTGCTATGTCTCTGAAATTATTTATTTCTCCCCTTAGATATGACAATAGTAGAACATCCTCTCCCCCTGAATCTCAGCATGTAGATATTGGGATTGGATAGGGTGAGAAGGGTAAACTTCCAAATTTGTCTTCTCCCCCTAATTTGATATTCTCCCCTTGTTTAAGTGAGTATGAATATTAATATTGGCTCTCCCCCTTGATCATATCTCCCCCTTTGCATAAGCATGTATCTCCCCTTTAGCATGAAGCTTTGTTCTTCTCCCCCTTTGGCATTAATTTCCAAAAAGGTCAAAAACAGGGATATATACAGGGATCATTGACTGAGAAGGAATCCTTGAGAACAAGGGTCACTGAATGTAGGGTTCATAGAAATGAAAACTAAGGGAATCATGGAAAATAGTTTCTCTCCCTTTGAGATGTTGTAAGATTTTGTTATTCTCCCCCTATTTATTATTATTATTATTAACGGGATCATCGAAGTAATAGAAGTATTGCTTGTAGGATTGCAAAAGAAACATAGATAAGAAAAGAAAAAAAATCGGTGACTCCGAGACAGATCAATCGGTGGTACCGAAGAATTTCGGTAGAACCGAGAAATATGTATCTGCGGCTCCAAGGCTAAAACAGCAACAGAAATAAGGGACCAAGTTTCTGTTTTCAAGGCGTCAACAGAGAACTTTTTCAAAGGGAATGCAAAAGTTTTTACAGAAAAATATCAACTAGAGAAGATTTGAGTGGTTTCAAGAAATCTTTGCAAAATAGAGAATGAACCAAACAAGATACTTAACTAGATGATGGGCGGTGACTAGGTCACCTATATTAGAGTATATTGACTTAGGAGCCAAGTAAGAATACTTGATCATAGGTCATACTCTACGTTAAGCTCAAAATGGGGTTACCATTTTTCGATTAAGCATTTTAGTGTCTTCATATCACTTGAGTTGCTTTAGCTCATGACTTGGAGTAAAGCCTTTTCAAGGATATGAGTACATACCTTTGAGTGATGTTGATGACGTTGCTCGTAGGTGAACTTGTTAAGGATGCTCGAGGTTGATGAAGATCATCTTGAGTTGGGAGCAATCCTTCGTTTTAGTACACTTGTCACCTACAAAGGTTAGTCATGCAAGGAAGGGCAATAGATATATCCATTTGACATGATACCAAATTAAGAATTATAAATGTATGTCAAGGATATGGTTGAGGTGTTTTCTTCCTTCCATCATCAAGAGAGGTTGTGGATACTTGGTCATGACAAGATTGCTTATGATTTGAGTTGAGGGCGATCTTGTGGAATGAGATTCTCTCAAGTACCTACAAAAGGGTTAGATGCAATACAAGGGAGCATAGAATTCCATGGCATAAGATAACATGTTAGAAATATCATGGAAGTATCAAGAAAGCGTATGCCCTTGCATGCAACCGAGTGAGACTAGCTCAAGTTTGAAGCATCAATGATGTTCAACTCACTCCTCAAATAACAAAATGTTTTCTCATCAAGTGGCTTAGTAAAGATATCGGCCAATTGCTTGTTAGTGCGAACATGCTTAAGATTAATATCTCCTTTGGCAACATGATCACGAATGAAATGATGTCTAACTTGAATATGTTTAGTTCGAGAATGTTGCATAGGATTATGACCAATTTTAATAGCACTTTCATTGTCACAAAGTAATGGAACATTTTTAACATGGATTCCATAATCCTTAAGCGTTTGTGTCATCCATAGTAATTGTGAGATCCAGCAGCAATATACTCAGCTTCGGCAGTAGATAAAGATACCGAGTTTTGTTTCTTGGAGGACCAAGACACAAGAGATCTACCCAAAAATTGACAAGTACCCGAGGTGGATTTTCTATCAACCTTGTCACCGGCATAATCCGAATCGGAATAGCCAACAAGGTTAAAGGAAGATCCTTTGGGATACCAAATGCCAAAGTTTGGTGTTTGTATCAAATATCGCATAATACATTTCACGGCCAAAAGATGACACTCTTTAGGTGCAGCTTGATATCTAGCACACATGCAAACACTAAGCATAATATCGGGACGAGAGGCACATAGATATAGCAATGAACCAATCATAGATCGATAAACCTTTTGATCAACCGGTTCATCCTCTCTGGTAAGATCAACATGTCCACTAGTAGGCATTGGGGTTTTCATACCTTTGCACTCCTGCATGTTGAACTTCTTGATCAAGTCCTTGGTATACTTAGTTTGAGAGATGAAAGTTCCTTCTCTCGTTTGCTTGATTTGCAAACCAAGAAAGAATTTCAGCTCACACATCATAGACATCTCATACTTCTCGGACATCAACCTTCCAAATCTTTCACTAAATTGTGGGTTAGTAGATCCAAAGATAATATCATCCACATAGATTTGGCATACAAATAATTCACCATTAACTTTCTTAGTGAACAAGGTTGCATCAATTTTACCAATTTCAAAACCTTTTTCAATGAGGAACTTCGTTAAGCATTTGT
This sequence comes from Elymus sibiricus, assembly GCA_039707655.1. Lineage (NCBI taxonomy): Eukaryota > Viridiplantae > Streptophyta > Magnoliopsida > Poales > Poaceae > Elymus > Elymus sibiricus. The sequence continues at coordinate 280,169,035 of CM077665.1, forward strand.
ACCAAGCACAAGGGGCTTGCTTAAGACCGTAAAGGGCTTTACGAAGCTTGTAAACATGATTAGGTTTCTTAGGATTCACAAAACCAGGTGGTTGCTTAACATAGACTTCTTCTTCAATCTCACCATTTAAAAAGGCACTTTTAATGTCCATTTGATAAAGCGTGATATCATGGTGATTAGCATAGGCAAGAAGAATGCGAATAGCTTCAAGTCTAGCAACGGGGGCGTAGGTCTCACCGTAGTCCATACCTTCGACTTGCGTATATCCTTGGGCTACGAGATGAGCCTTGTTGCGCACGACTTGACCGTCTTCGTCTTGCTTGTTCCGAAACACCCATTTGGTTCCGATGATGTTTTGCTCATCCTTGGGCTTCTCCACGAGTGTCCACACTTCGTTCCTCTCGAAGTTGTGAAGCTCTTCATGCATCGCGTTCACCCAATCCGCGTCTTCAAGAGCTTGTTCTACCTTCAAGGGCTCAATGCTAGAGATGAAAGAATAATGCTCACAAAAGTTAGCTAGATGAGTTTTAGAGCGAGTGATTCTCCCGGTTTGGATGTCACCAAAGATTTGGTTTAGGGGGTGGTTCTTGGTCACTTGTGCTCGAACTCGGGGTAGCTTGGGCTTGTTAGACGGTGGAGCTTCTTCCTCTTCATCATCATCTCCTTCATCTTCGTTGTTGTTGATGGTGTCGTTCCCTTGAGGTGGTGGTGAAGGTGGTTGTGGTGGATCTTCATGATGCACTTCCTCCTCTCCATCATCTTGTCGTGTACCGCTTGTGGATGCCTCCATGTCATGTTGTGGTTCACCTTGACGTGAAGTAGGGGCTTCCACTTGTGTTGATGAAGTACTTTCCTTCACCTCCATGGGACGAATCTTGCCGATGGGCAAATCTTGGATAGCTTCCGAAGGGTCCTTATCACCTACATCATTTGGCAATTGTTCGACTTGCGAACCATTAGATTCATCAAACTTCACATCTACCGTCTCTTCAACTTTCCGAGTGAAGTTGTTGTAGACACGGTAAGTGTGAGAGTTCGATCCGTAACCAAGTAGGAATCCTTCATGAGATTTAGGAGCAAATTTAGTACGACGATGCTTATCAAGAATGTAGCACTTTGAGCCGAATACCCGAAAGTATCCAACTTGGGTTTGTTACCGGTGAGTAGCTCGTATGCCGTTTTACCGAGAAGCTTGTGCAAGTAAAGTCGGTTTGTGGCATGACATGCTGTTTCCATGGCTTCTGTCCAAAAGTGTCTTGGCGTCTTGTATTCGTCAAGCATCGTTCTTGCCATCTCAATGAGCGTCCGGTTCTTCCTCTCAATAACTCCATTTTGTTGAGGCGTGTACGTAGCCGAGAACTCACGTGAGACACCTTCTTCGTCAAGGAAGGTATCCACATGGGTGTTCTTGAACTCCGATCCATTATCGCTCCGAACCTTCTTGATCTTCACTTCAAACTGATTTTGCGCTTTGCGAGCGAAGTTCTTGGAGATCTTTTGAACCTGCGACTTATCATCAAGAAAGAATACCCACGTAAATCTGGAAAAATCATCAACTATAACTAGACCATAGGAATTTCCACCGAGACTCTTGTAAGCATTGGGACCAAAAAGATCCATGTGAAGTAACTCGAGTGGTCTCCTAGTAGTCATGATATTCTTAACGGGATGACTTCCACCTACTTGCTTTCCAGCTTGGCAAGCACTACAAAGTATATCTTTGTCAAAGATAACATCTTTAACACCAAGTATATGATCACCTTTGATAAGCTTGTCTAAATTACGCATGCCAACATGTCCTAGTCTTCTATGCCAAAGCCAACCTTTAGAGGATTTAGCAATTAAACAAGTGCGAGGTTTGGATCTCTTAGTGAAGTCAACAATGTATAGATCACCTCTACGGAAACTGGTAAAGACCATTTTATGATCATCTTGACGAAACACTTGGCAATCTACTTTCATGAATAGCACATTAAAACCAAAGTCAGCAAGTCTAGATACGGAAAGAAGATTGTAGCCAAGAGATTCAACAAGCATAACATTTTGGATAGAGCTATCATGGGATATGGCCACCTTACCAAGACCAAGTACCTTACCCTTGGAGTTGTCTCCAAACGTTACGTACCTTCGTGGTCCATGGTTTGGTGTGATCTCTTCAAACATCCCTCTATCTCCGGTCATATGATCGGTACATCCGCTATCGAGAATCCACTCTTTTCCTCCGGACATGTAATCCTTGAAGTTTGCCATGAGACTTAGATTCTTCATGATCTTCTCATACTCGATGTCGAACAACTCATCTTCATCATAGTAGCCATGTTCCACATTGTCATCATCAAGTGGGAAATCCTCGTCATAAAGAACAAGAGATTCGTTAGGATGGTGATCATGACAATGTTCAAGTTTATGAATGCGAAGTACTTCTATAATGATATTGTTGATAGTTGTGACATCTCCTTTAGCACGCATAGGTTGGAGTGGAAGATCTTGACCTCAACACAAGATCCATATGGTTGGAGTGGAAGATCTTGACCTCAACACAAGAATAGGTGGTTCTCTCTCAGAAAACTGGATGGGGCAAGTATGGAATAGTTCTGAGTGCTTCTCTCTCGAGTAGGTGGTGGTGGAGGGGTATATATAGGCATCCCCAAAAATCCAACCGTTACACACAAAATGACCAACTCGGTGACACCGATGTGTAAATCTCGGTGGTACCGAAGTGACCAAAATGTGGCAACTTTTGAATCTCGGTGAGACCGATATAGGAAACTCGGTTGCACCGATAAGGTGACCAACGGTCAGATTGACAATCTCGGTGACGCCGATCCAACAATCTCGGTGGTACCGATATTGTGAATTTGCGTAACAGAGAGTTGGCAACCTAAACTCGGTGGCACCGGGATTGAATCGGTTCCACCGAATTGGCTAGGGTTTGGCTGAGTCTGTCTGAGTATGGGAATCGGTGGCACCGGGATGGAAATGTTGGTTGCACCGATTTTCAGTATTTGGCTTTGGACAGACTTTGGTGGGAGAGCTTGTGGGTGTTTTTGGTGACTATCACTTGTGCACGTATGAGCATTTTGTTCACCAACAAAACCTTACCCCCTTTTAATAGTATTGGCTTTCCTATGGACTCAAAGTGATTTCTCACAAATGTAAAATGTAGAGTCGTCTTCCTTGAAGCTTTGCCAATCCATTTCCTTGCATCTTGGGGTATTTCCACAATCTCCACAATCCTTTTGCCAGCCCTTCTCTATGGGTTATATCTGAAATACACTAGGTAAAAGTATTAGTCCAAGAGACAATGTATGTTGTCATGAATTATCAAAACCACCAAGGGAGCATGTTGTGCTTTCATCCTCTTCCCTTATCGCACAGGCGGGAAGGGATCCCACAATGGCCAATTTTGAAAGGGGACAAGAGGTACATCTTATACTGACGGAAAGTGGTCTTCGCCTGAAAAGCTTCCGGGCGTGACGCACAGGTGGGCTCGATGATGACATCCGTCCTGCCGAGCTCGTGGTCTCGGTCTTGTTGCACCATAATGGAAAGCTTTGGGGGGCTTCCTCGGGAACCCGCGCCTTCCCTCGCTCCCATAGCACCGAAGAGGAAACTGTCCCCTCTGCGCCCGCTGGCGCCCGCCTGGCCTTGGTCCTCATGGCTCACGTCATTGCAGCCTCATGAGGCCGGGTACCTGCATAGGAATCTCCGCTCCTTGGGAGGCAGCCTGGGGAGGCCACTCCTCTAGAGGTCTTGGCATTGTTCGCCTCGCGAGGCCGGGGCCCTCGCGAGGGTCTTGGCTTGGGGGGTTTGCTCCCAGGCCGTACTGGGCCGTCGAGGTGGGCCACGCGCTGGGCCGCAGGCAGGCAGATCTGGGTACCCCCGATCCCAGAACGCTAACAAATTGGTCATATCGGTAAGCGTTAGGAAATGCCAATGAATTATTTACTTGTTGTTGAACCATTTGATGTTTGGGTTTTTGATTATATGGGACCTTTTCCTTCCTCTAATGGGTACACTCATATTTTGTTGCTGTTGATTATGTCACTAAGTGGGTAGAAGATATTCCGACTAGTAGTGTTGATCACAACACCTCCATTAAAATGCTTAAAGAAGTTATCTTCCCAAGAGGTTTGGAGTCCCTAGATATTTAATGACTGATGGTGGTTCACACTTTATTCATGGTGCTTTCCGTAAGATGCTTGCTAAATATGATGTTGACCGTAGAATTGCATCACCCTATCATCCTCAATCTAGTGGTCAAGTTGAACTTAGCAATAGACAAATAAAATTAATATTACAAAAAACTATCAATAGGTCTCGAAAGAATTGGTCTAAGAAACTAGATGATGCACTTTGGGCCTATAGAACAACTTATAAAAATCCTATGGGTATCTCTCCATACAAAATGGTGTATGGAAAAGCTTGTCATTTGCCTCAAGATTTAGAACATAAAGCATTTTGGGCAATTAAAGAACTCAATTATGATTTCAAACTTGCCGGTGAGAAGAGGTTATTTGATATTAGCTCACTAGATGAATGGAGAACCCAAGCTTATGAAAATGCCAAACTATTCAAAGAAAAGGTAAAAAGATGGCATGACAAAATAATCCAAAAGCGGGAATTCAAAATAGGAGACTATGTTCTTTTGTTCGACTCTCGTTTAAGATTTTTTTCAGGTAAGCTTCTCTCCAAATGAGAAGGACCATATGTTATCGAAGAGGTCTATCGTTCTAGAGCTATAAAGATTAATAATGGCAAAGGCACTAATCCGAAGGTGGTCAATGGACAAAGAATTAAACACTATATCTCAGGTATGCCTATTAATGTTGAAAGCAATGTTATTCAAACCATGACACCGGAGGAACACATAAAGGAAACCTTCCGGAACACTCCAGAATTTTGAAAAAGAGGAGGTACGTGATACGGTAAGTAAACGGACTCTGAAAAATCCGTAAAAATATTTTCTATCAGTTTTGGAATATTACAAATATTAGGAAAATAAGAAATAAATGGGAAAGCAATCGAGGTGAGCACGATACACCAGGGCGCACCAGCCCTACCAGGCATTTTGGGCAATCAAAGAACTCAACTATGATTTCAAACTTGCCGGTGAAAAGAGACTGTTTGACATTAGCTCACTAGATGAATGGAGAACCCAAGCCTATGAAAATGCCAAGCTATTTAAAGAAAAAGTAAAAAGATGGCAGGACAAAAGGATCCAAAAGCGGGAATTCAAAATAGGAGATCATGTTCTTTTGTTCAACTCTCGTTTAAGATTTTTTGCAGGAAAGCTTCTCTCAAAATGGGAAGGACCATATATTATCGAAGAGGTTTATCGTTCTGGAGCTATCAAGATTAATAACGCCGAAGGTACTAACCCGAAGGTGGTAAATGGACAAAGAATTAAGCATTATATCTCAGGTACGCCTATTAACGTTGAAAGCAATGTTATCCAAACCATGACACCGGAGGAGCACATAAAAGAAACCTTCCGGAACACTCCAGATTATTTAAAAATAGGAGGTACGTGATACGATAAGTAAACGGACTCCGAAAAATCTGCAAAAATATTTTTTGTTAGTTTTGGAATATTTTAGAATTTTGGAAATAAAAAAATAAACCGGAAGGTGATCAAGGTGAGCTCGATACACCAGGGCGCGCCAGGCACCCCTGGGCGCGCCCTGGTGGGTTGTGCCCACCTCGGACACCTTCCCGACTCCGTTTTCCTTCCATATTCTTGCATCCCAAGATAAAAAATTCTCTATATATACCCCCGATTGTTTTGACCACTGCATCGCAGAAAAATCCTCTATTCTTGTTTCATGTTGTTTTCTTGATAGATCTCATCTCAAGATTCGGAGGGGGAGAGCTATGTTGCTGACTATATTGCAAACCCCAAGATTTATGGAGAAGTGGAGCGCTATGGATGGACCTCAGATGAGGAGGAAGATGCTGCCATGAAGGAAACAAAAGATGAGAGCTCTCAGGAAGGGGATGACCAGCTACCTCAACCCGGAGACATGCATGTGGAATTTAAGAAGTCAAGCCTCCCTAAAGGATACAAACCTGAGGTTCAATTTATTCCATCTCGTTTTCTGCAGGAGAGCAAGGCGGCATTATGCAAAAAGATATTAAAGCTCGATTTAGAGAATGATGATCTAAGGGAGGAAAATTTTATGCTCAAATTTAAGTTGAAGAAGAGGGCTACTTCATCACCACCACCTTCATGATCTTCACCACCAAAGGAGACTTGAGTACACGGGTATGGGCACTCCCCTTGGCATGAGCCAAGCTTGGGGGAGGTGCCCCGGTATCGTATCACCATCACTTTTATTCACCTTTACCTATTTTCGTTCGATCCTTAGTTTTTTCATGATTAGGTTGAATAAAAGTTTAGTATGATCTATTTTCGAGTGTTAGTTTCGTGATCTATCTATCTATCTAAGCGAGTGATAGTTATATAATAAAGTTTAGTTGAGCTCTTGTTTCTTTACTTTCTTGTTGCAGTCAAAATAAAAGAAATAAATGGAAAAGAATCATATGCTAATCTTATGGTAAGTAATGACATCACATAAAGAAAAGTATAAGTGGTAAAATTTATTGGAGATTTACAAACATAGCATTGGTCAATGATGCAATTCATGAAAGAATTAATAAGGGAAGATAAGATTCACATGCAAATACACTATCTTGGACATCTTTTATGATTGTGAGCCCCCATTAAATATTATATGTTAAAATTGTTGATGTTGGACAAGGAAGACAACGTAATGATTTATGTTTGTTCATATTCACATAGAAGTTATATTGTCATAGATCCTTCAACATGTGGTGCTTGCTCAATATCTTTGCTAGCCAAAAATTCCGCACTAAGTAGAGATACTACTTGTGCATCCAAAACCGCAAAACCCAAATCCATGTTTTGAGAGTCCACCATACCTACCTATGGATCGAGTAAGATTCTTCAAGTAAATTGTCATCGGAGCACTAAGGCAATAAAAATTGCTTCTAAATGTGTTTGATCAATTAGTATAAGAGAAAATTGAGCGTTATACGAACTTATGATGGCAAAGTAATAAAAGCGACGGACAGCATAATAAAGGTTGCTATCATAGGGGCAATATAGCGTGATGTTCTTTTACATTAAGGGGTTGGGCATACAAACTAAAAAGCGCATGCCAACCTCTGCTTCCCACTTCGAAGGGCATATCTTTTACTTTTATGTATTTACTTTTATGCAAGAGTCAAAGTATTCTTCCCTATTCCTTTTTACTTTTTATTTTTGCAGGCATCATGTGGTGAGGAAAGATCTAGTCACATATATCTAGTTGGATGTGAGTAAGCATGAGTTATTATTGTTGACATCACCCTTGAGGTGAGTATGTTGGGAGGTGAAACTATAAGCCCCTATCTTTCTATGTGTCCGATTGAAACTTTTTGCTCATGGGTATGTTGTGAGTGTTAGCAATCATAGAAGACTAAATGATGGTTGAGTATGTGGACTTGCCAAAAGGCTCCGACAAGAGACCCTTCCTGAAAATATGATGAATTGTAGTTGCAAAGTTGACTGAGAACATAGTTTGTTGGTTTCCAATAAGGTTTATGCTTTATACTTCTACGTTGTGATGAATTGCTACTTGTTCATGAGAAGTTATATAATAAAAGTTATATGAATAAGTTCTTTGATAAAGTTTGTTGCTGCTATGATAATAAGCATGATGCTACTATGTCCATTTTTTGTTTTTATCGACACCTCTCTCTCAAACCATGTGGACATGCTTTTCAATATCGGCTTTCACTTGAGGACAAGCGAGGTCTAAGCTTGGGGGAGTTGATACGTCCATTTTGCATCATGATTTCCTACTGTTATTTATAATGTTTTGATGTATAATAATGCTTTAGGGAGTGATTCTAATGCATTTTATCTCACAATATGCAAGGTTCACACAAAGAGGGAGAATACCGGCAGCTGGAATTCTAGACCTGAAAAAGCACATCAGAGATACCTATTCTGCACATCTCCAAATAAGCTGAAACTTTACGGAGAATTATTTTGGATTATATAATAAATACTGGAGCAAATAAATATCAGAGGGGCCCAGCCTGGTGAGCACAAGACACCAGGGCGCGCCAGGCCCCCCAAGGCGCGCCCTGGTGGGTTGTGCCCAGCATGGCCCACCTCCGGTGCCCATCTTCTAGTATATAAGGTCTTTCGACCTAGAAAAAATTAGGAGAGGACTTTCGGGACGGAACGCCGCCATCTCGAGGCGGAACTTGGGCAGGAGCACTTTTGCCCTCCGGCGGAGCGATTCTGCCGGGGGAACTTCCCTCCCAGAGGGGGAAATCAAAGCCATCGTCATCACCAACACCCCTCTCATCTTTGGGAGGCCAATCTTCATCAACATGTTCAACAACACCATCTCCTCTCAAACCCTAGTTCATCTCTTGTGTTCAATCTTTGTACCGGAACCTCAGATTGGTACCTATGGGTGACTAGTAGTGTTGATTACATCTTGTAGTTGATTACTATATGGTTTATTTGGTGGAAGATTATATGTTCAGATCCATTATGCTATTCAATACCCCTCTGATGTTGAGCATGAATATTATTTGTGAGTAGTTACCTTTGTTCTTGAGGTCACGGGAGAAGTCATGTTGCAAGTAATCATGTGAATTTGATATGTGTTCGATATTTTGATGGTATATATGTTGTGATTCCCTTAGTGGTGTCATGTGAACGTCGACTACATGACACTTCACCATACTTGGGCCTAAGGGAATGCATTGTGGAATAGTTATTAGATGATAGGTTGCTAGAGTGACAGAAGCTTAAACCCTAGTTTATGCGCCCCTCTGTAAGGGGCTGATTTGGATCCAAACGTTTAATGCTATGGTTAGCTTTTATCTTAATACTTTTCTCATAGTTGCGGATGCTTGCAAGGGGGTTAATCATAAGTGGGAGGTTTGTTCAAGTAAGAATAGCATCCAAGCACCGGTCCACCCACATATCAAATTATCAAAGTAGCGAACGCAAAACAAACCAACATGATAAAAGTGACTAGACGAAATTCCCGTGTACCCTCAAGAACACTTTGCCTATTATAAGATACTATTCTGGCCTATCCTTTGCCACAAAAGGATTGGGCTACCTTGCTGCACTTTATTTACCGTTACCGTTATTTTCTTGTTACCAATTATCTTGCTATCAAACTATCTGTTACCTACCATTTCAGTGCTTGCAGAAACTACCTTGCAAAAAACCGCTTGTCATTTCCTTTTGCTCCTCGTTGGGTTCGACACTCTTACTTAACAAAAGGACTACGATTGACCCCCTATACTTGTGGGTCATCAATCACAAAGCCGGCACGCCCGCGTGCGCCGTCGGTGCGAGGAAGAGTAGTGCATGGTGGTGTTGGGTTCTACCGTAGGTGCATCGTATGCCAATTAAAGTTTTCCTACGCTCAGAACATCCAGGAACATGCTACGGAGATGGATCACAGTTCGTTACCACTAGATGCGCAGTGCCGTGCAGCAGAAGAGTTGGGGCAGCGCATTCGCGTGGTCCGTCTCCTCCTCGTCCGATCTCCCTCGGACAGCCGATCCGATCTCCCTCTGCAGCCGGTCACCGGATCCCACGTACAGGTTCGCCGGAGCGGCGCAAGTGCACCGCCTCTAACGGTATCCGCGCGTGCAGGAGGAACACCGTGCGGCGGACAGCTAGGTCCGATCACATAGTCAGCGGCGGGAAATGGAGATGGCTAGTTGCAACACATGCAAAGCCCTAATGACGGCGCCGAAGCGATCAACCGAATGGGTGTGCTGCACCTCCACTATATATAGGCATCCGTCGCGGGCTCAACTCTTGGGCCTCGCACGGATCCTAAAGCCCACGTGTAGTTCCTTCCCTTAAGCGCACGACCCCTTAGGTTCTCATTCACTTGGTCGCGAGTCAGATGACATCCGGCTCGGCTAGTCAGTAGCGGCCTCTAGCAAAGCGTGCCGACTCCAAGTGTCCGATGAAGCTGGTTAGGCGAACATGTACATCACACTTCCGTTCCCTTTGCCACACGATATATGTTGTCATGCTCAAGGCGACATGGTCATCCTTGTTGCCGCACGACCTCTTTCTCGTTCCGGTGAATCCGACCAACACTTCGGATTATCTCATAATCCTCATCGCATGGCCATCCTTAACCAGGTCGGATCACCTGAGGGGCCCAGAGTATATCTCTCCTAATCGGAGGGGCAAATCCTATCTTGCTCGACCATGTCTCGCATCATGGGTCTGGACAAGCCCGAAACCTACCTTTATAACGACCTTGTCACGGAGTAGCGTTTGGTCGGCCCAAAGCAAGTCTGTCATCATCCCGAGTACATGCGCCAGCTTAGGTCTTAGGACATAGAACGTATGTTGTACTAGAGACTCACAGATGACCTATCGCTGCGTCTCATAGTTGGGTCTGTCCAACTCAGACCTTATCTCGACTCGGATCCGACTACGTCGAATCCGACCAGATCTTTCTGAGTCCATATTATCCGACTAGCATCCAATGCTACATGGTTAGCGAGACCGAACCATCCACCTTGTCATATGCTAGTCTAACTGGTTGTGCGTCCACACAGCCCTTTCAACTAGGGACCATTTAGGACAGTCATCATACAATGCATAGTCTCACAAACAAGTCACGTACTTGTTAATACACATCATTGATAATGTCCAAGGACTATCTTTATTCATAAACACATAGGAAATATCATCATACATGATTGCCTCTAGGGCATATCTCCAACAGTCTCCCACTTGCACTAGAGTCAATCAAATAGACATCGAATGCACATAGCTCTTATGTGCCCCTCATGCTTGGGTTGTGGAAGTGGCTTAGTCAACGGATCTACAACATTTTGATCCGTATGAATCTTGCATAAATTACTATCACCATTCTTTACGAGCTTTCGTATCAGGTGATACTTTCTGTCTATGTGCATGGTCTTGTGGTGTTGTCTCGGCTCCTTGGCCTGTCCAATGGCACCTGAATTATCACAATACAGGTCCAACGGTTTTGCCCAGCCCGGGAACACACCAAGATCCTCCAGGAACTTCTAAATCCAAACACCTTCCTTTGCGGCTTCACAAGCCGCAATGTATTCGGCCTCTATTGTGGAGTCGGCCACTGTATCTTACTTGGAACTCGTCCAGCTCACTGCTCCTCCATTCATGACATACACAAATCCAGTTGGTGATCGACAATCATCCCTGTCGGTTTGGAAACTAGCATCAGCGTAACCCTTTACGCAGAGCTCCTCCTCACCTCCATAAACTAGGAACATCTCTTTAGTCCTTTTCAGGTACTTCAGGATAGTTTTCACCGCTGCCCAGTGACTCTCACCTGGGTCTGTCTGGTATCTGCTTGTTAAGCTTATTGCATAGGCAACATTAGGTCCAGTACATAGCATGGCATACATGATGGATCCTTTTGCCGAAGCATACGGAATCCTACTCATCCGGTTCCGCTCATCAGAAGTCGCAGGACTCTGAGTCTTGCTTAGCCTTATGCCATGTGAGATGGGCAAGAACCCTTTCTTGGCCTCACTCATGTTGAACCTTTTCAACACTTTGTCTATGTACAGGCTCTGGCTCAAGCCGAGCAGCCTCCTCGATCTATCTCTATAGATCTTGATGCCTAAAATGTACACTGCCTCTCCAAGGTCTTTCATCGAAAACTTGCTATTCAATGATTCCTTGACTGAGTTCAGCATCGAAACATCATTTCCGATCAGCAGTATGTCGTCCACATATAGGATCAAAAATACTACCGAGCTCCCACTAGACTTCTTGTATAAACAATAGTCCTCTTCGTTCTTGATGAAACCAAGGTTAACGGTGACTTCATCAAAACGAATGTTCCAACTCCGAGCTGCTTGCTTCAATCCATAAATGGATCTCTTGAGCTTGCATATTTTACTAGCATTATTTGGATCGACAAAACCTTCAGGCTGTGTCATGTATACATCCTCCTTTAAATTTCCATGAAGGAAAGCCGTTTTGACATCCATCTGCCATATCTCATAATCGAAATATGCAGCTATAGCTAGTATGATCCTCACCGACTTTAGCATCGCTACCGGCGAGTAGGTCTCGTCGTAGTCAATTCCTTGAACTTGTCCATAACCTTTAGCGACAAGCCGAGCTTTCTGGATCTGAACATTTCCATCCACATCGGTTTTCTTCTTAAAGACCCATTTGCAACCAATAGCAATTACGCCAGGTGGCGGATCAACCAAGTCCCAGACTTGATTATCATCCATGGACTTTAACTCGGATCTCATGGCCTCCAGCCATGCCTCGGAATCTGGGCTCACCATCGCTTCCGCATACGTGGCCGGCTCGTTGCTTTCTAGCAACAACACATCACGCACTTTGCGCAATCTTTCCGACCTCCGTGGCTCCGGTGCCGATTCCACTACGGGTTCCTTGACCAACTCCGGTATGATCTCATCACCAGCCGAGTTGTCCCCGAGTGGCTCTCGAATTTCTTCGAGTCGCACCGTCCTCCCACTTGCCTCCCGACTGAGAAACTCTTTCTCTAGGAAAACCCCGTTCCGAGCAACAAACACTTTGTTCTCTTCTCGGTTGTAGAAGCTGTATCCTAAGGTGTCCCTCGGATATCCCACGAATATGCATTTATCCAACTTAGGTGTAAGCTTGTCCGACATGAGTAGCTTGACAAATGCTTCACAACCCCAAATCTTTAGAAAAGACAAACTAGGACTCTTCCGAGTCCACATCTCATGTGGTGTCTTATCTACGGATTTTGATGGTACCATGTTAAGTGTGAAAGCTGTAGTTTCTAGAGCGTATCCTCAGAATGAAAAGGGTAAATCTGATTTGCTCATCATCGATCAGACCATGTCCAACAAGGTTCGATTTCTCCGTTCTGACATGCCGTTTCTCTGTGGCGTTCCTGGAGTAGTGAGCTGAGGTACTATACCTCGGCTTTTCAGATGATCATCAAACTCCTGGCTCATGTACTCACCTCCACGATCTGATCGTAGAAGCTTTATTGTCTTGCCGAGCTGATTCTTAACCTCATTTTGAAACTCTTTGAACTTTTCAAAAGTTTCTGACTTGTGCCTCATCAAATAGATATATCCATATCTACTCAAGTCGTCGGTAAAAGTCACGAAGTACTAATAGCCACCTCTGGCCGTTCTGCTCATTGGACCACACACATCACTGTGTATAAGCTCCAACAGCTCGGACGCCCTTTCGAAACTCTTTGCAAAAGGAGATTTAGTCATCTTGCCTAGCAAGCATGATTCACATGTCTCGAACGACCCAAGTCGGACGAAGTTAGGAGTCCATCATCATGGAGCTTCTTCATGCATTTCAGACTAATGTGTCCAAGCCGGCAATGCCAGAAGTAAGTCAGATTTATCTCATTAGGCTTATGCCTCTTGACATTCATGTTATAGACTGGTTCCGTTTCTAGATTCAAAATAAATAGCCCATCTACAATGGGTGCATAGCCGTGGAACATTCCATTCAAATAAAATGAACAACCATTGTCCTTTATATTGAATTCATAACCCTGACTCATCAAGCATGAGGCGGAAATAATGTTCCGACTAAGTGCAGGAATGTAATAACAATTATTCAATTCCAAAATAAATCCAGAAGGAAGTTTGAGCTGCATCGTGCCGACCTCCAACGCAGCAACTCTTGCTTTGTTGCCGACCCTGATGTCAATCTCCCCTTGTGCCACACGCCTAGTTCTTATCAACCCCTGCATCGAGTTACAAATATGAACAACCGATCCGGTATCAAATACCCAAGAGCTACTAGGTATGTCAGCAAGGTAAATGTCTATAACATATGTAACAAGTGTACCTTTGCCTGAAGAAGCATTTCCGGCCTTCTTGCCATGCTCAGCAAGCCACTTGCTACAGTTCCTCTTCTAGTGACCAGTTTCCTTGCAATGAAAGCACACGGTCTTTGAGTCTGGTCCCGGCTTCGGCGCAGCGGCGGAGACAACCTTCCCCGTGCCCTTTGCCTTACCGTTTTTCTTGGACCAACTCGTCTTGAACTTAGCCGAGTTCTGCACCATCAACACTTGATGTGTGCCTTTTGTTGGAAATATGCCCTAGAGGCAATAATAAATTGGTTATTATTATATTTCCTTGTTCATGATAATCGTTTATTATCCATGCTATAATTGTATTGATTGGAAACTCAAATACATGTGTGGGTACATAGAAAACACTGTGTCCCTAGTAAGCCTGTAGTTAACTAGCTCGTTGATCAAAAGATGGTGAAGGTTTCCTAGCCATGAACATGAGATGTCATTTGATAACGGGATCACATCATTAGGAGAATGATGTGATGGTCAAGACCCAAACTATAAACGTAGCATATGATCGTGTCAGTTTATTGCTATTGTTTTCTGCATGTCAAGTATCTGTTCCTATGACCATGAGATCATGCAACTCACTGACACCGGAGGAATACCTTGTGTGTATCAAACGTCGCAACGTAACTGGGTGACTATAAAGATGCTCTACAGGTATCTCCGAGGGTGTCTGTTGGGTTGGCATGGATCAAGACTGGGATTTGTTACTCCATGTAACGGAGAGGTATCTCAGGGCCCACTCGGTAATACAACATCACAATGAGCCTTGCAAGCAATGTGACTAAAGTGTTAGCCACGAGATCTTGTATTACGGACCGAGTAAAGAGACTTGCCAATAACGAGATTGAACTAGGTATAGAGATACCGACGATCGAATCTCGGGCAAGTAACATACCGAAGAACAAAGGGAACAACATACGGGATTAACTGAATCCTTGACATAGCGGTTCGACCGATATAGATCTTCGTAGAATATGTAGGAACCAATATGGGCATCCAGGTCCCGCTATTGGTTATTGACCGTAGAGGTGTCTCGGTCATGTCTACATAGTTCTCGAACCCGCAGGGTCTACACACTTAACGTTTGGTGACGATTAGTATAGTTGAGTTATTGTGTTGGTGACTGAAGGTTGTTCGGAGTCCCGGATAAAATCCCGGACATGACGAGGATCTCCGGAAGAGTCCGTAGGTAAAGATTGATATATGTGATAATAGTGTTTTGATCTCCGGAAGGGTTCCGGAATTCACCGGAAGGGGTTCCGGATGTTTACCGAAGTATTCGGGTGAGCAACACTTTATATGGGCCAAAGGGGTAAAGCCCACGAGGTATTGGAAAGTGCAAAAGGAAGTTTTGCTGCTGCCTTAAGCGGTACTACCGCTGGTAAGGCAGTACTACCGCGTAAGCGGTACTACCGCTTGTGTGAAGCGGTACTACCGCTCAAGCGGTACTACCGCTCATGAGCGGTACTACCGCTTGTACGCGGTACTGCTGGAATCCGAGTGGGACTCTTTCTGTGCGGGCCAAACCGACCTTGTGCGGGCAAAACCGACCTTGTGGAGGCTTTCTCTCCAAGTTTAGACCCCAGGGCTCAACATATAAATAGAGGGGCAGGGCTAGCACACGGGACACATCAAGATTTCCCAAGCCGTGTGTCGGCAACCCTAACCCTCTAGTTCCTCCCGTCATAATCTCCGTAGTGCTTGGCGAAGCCCTGCAGAGATTGTTCCTCACCACCATCACCACGCCGTCGTGCTGCCGGAACTCATCCACTACTTCACCATCGCTCGCTGGATCGAGGAGGTGAAGGCATCATCAAGCCGTACGTGTGTTGAACGCGGAGGTGCCGTCCGTTCGGCGCTAGATCGTGTTTGGATCGAGGGACGACTTGCGATTTGGATCGCGAAGACGTTCGACTACATCAACCGCGTTTCTTAACGCTTCCGCTTAGCGATCTACAAGGGTATGTAGATTCACTCTCCCTCTCGTAGATGCTCATCACCATGGATAGATCTTGCGTGTGCGTAGGAAAATTTGTGTTTCCCATGCGACGTTCCCCAACACCTTTCTTAATATCTTGCTCTGCCACCTTAAGCATCCCATGCAATTCAGTGAGCTTCTTATCCATGCCGTGCATATGATAGTTCAAGACGAATGTCCCATAGCTAGGTGGAAGAGAACCCAGAATTGCATCTGTGGACAGCTCGTCCCCAAGTGGGAAGCCTAACCGATCCAAAGCTTGCATGTACCCGATCATCTTGAACACATGCGGGCTCAGTGGATCACCCTCTTTCAGCTTACAATCCGTCAAGGATTGCCAGACGTTGAACCTTTCAGTCCTAGCGTCAACGTTTTCGAAATGCTATTGCAAATCGGGCTCCATACAAGCCAGCATGAGGCAGCTAATCTCGTTTGATTCATCAACGAGTTTCTGATGGGCATTCTTGGTTGTGGAACTAGCATTCTCGGCAGGTTCCTCTGGAAGTGGATCCTCTAGAACATGTTCCTTTTTATCGTGCTTGAGAACAATTCTCAAATTTCTATACCAGGTGGTAAAGTTTGTTCCATTCAGTTTATCCTTTTCCAGAATTGATTTCAATGCAAAGTTGTGTTGAGCAGGTGGTGCCATTGATCTACAACAGAAAATATGCAACATTACTCGTACGCTTACGAGAGACCGGTTCCATCAACTGACATGTAACTTCGTTGCATAAAGATGGCTGGCGGTGTCTGTCTCTCCTACTTTAGTCGGATCGGATTTGACAAAGACGGTCCTTGAGAAGGTTGAAAAGCAATTTTTGTATCACCGTTGTGGTTTTTGCGTAGGTAAGAATTGTTCTTGCTAGATACCCGTAGCAGCCACGTAAAACTTGCAACAACAATTAGAGGACGTCTAACTTGTTTTTGCAGGGTATGTTGTGATGTGATATGGCCAATTTCATGATGAGATATATGTGATGTATGAGATGATCATATGTTGTATAGAATATCACGACTTGCATGTCGATGAATACGGCAACTGGTAGGAGCCATAGAGTTGTCTTTAATTATTTTCGCCGTTTTGCTTTACTTTATCGCTTTGAGTTAGCAATAGTCGTGGAAGCAACAGTCGGCGCGACAACCTCATGGCGACACGTTGATGGAGATCAAGATGATGGAGATCATGGTGTCATGCCGGTGACGATGGAGATCATGCCAATGCTTTGGAGATGGAGATCAAAAGCACAAGTTCATGGCCATATCATGTCACTTATGATTTGCATGTGATGTTAATCCTTTTATGCATCTTATTTTGCTTAGGACGACTGTAGCATTATAAGGTGATCCCTCACTTAAATTTCAAGAAAAAATTGTGTTCTCCCCGAGTGTGCACCGTTGCGAAAGTTCGTCGTTTCGAGACACCACGTGATGATCGGGTGTGATAGACTCTACGTTCGCATACAACGGGTGCAAGCCAGTGTTGCATGTGCGGAACACTCGGGTTAAACTTGACGAGCCTAGCATGTACAGACATGGCCTCGGAACACAAGAGACCGAAAGGTCGAACATGAGTCATATAGTAGATATGATCAACATGAAGATGTTCACCATTGAAACCACCTCAACTCACGTGATGATCGGACTTGAGTTGGTGGATTTGGATCATGTGACACTCGAATGACCGGAGGGATGTCAATTTGAGTGGGAGTTTTTTAAGTAATATGATTAACTAAACTCATTATCTTGAACAATAGTCTAAGTTGTCTTTGCTATATTTATGTTGTAGATCATGGCTCGCGCAGTAGCACCCCTGAATTTTAATGCGTTCCTAGAGAAAGCTAAGTTGAAAGATGATGGAAGTAACTTTGTGGACTGGGCCCGTAATCTAAGGATTATCCTTACGGCTTCCCAGAAGGCTTATGTCCTTGATGCACCGCTTGGTGATCCACCCGCTCCAATTGAGTCTCTAGACGTTGTGAACGCCTGGCAGGCTCGCTCTGATGATTACTCAATAGTTCAATGTGCAATTTTGTATGGCTTAGAACCGGGACTTCAAAGACGTTTTGAACGTCATGGAGCATATGAGATGTTCCAGGAGTTGAGGTTTATCTTTCAGAAGAATGCCCGGATCGAGAGGCATGAGACCTCCGATAAGTTCTATACTTGCAAGATGGAGGAGAACGGGTCTGTTAGTGATCACATACTCAGAATGTCTGGGTACTCCACCCGTCCGGCTGAATTAGGGATGCCCCTTCCGCCAGAGGCTATCACTGACAGAGTTCTTCAATCATTGCCACCTAGCTACAAGAGCTTCGTGTTAAACTATAACATGCACGGGATGAACAAGTCAGTCGCCGAGTTGTTTGCGATGCTGAAAGTCGCTGAGTCTGAAATTCAGAAGGAGCATCAAGTGTTGATGGTCAATAAAACCACTAGTTTCAAGAAAAATGGCAAGGGTAAGAAGGGTAACTCCGAGAAGAGTGGCAAAGCAGTTGCTCCTCCCGTGAAGAAACCCAAGGCTGGACCCAAACCAGAAACTGTGTGCTTTCATTGCAAGGGAACTGGACACTGGAAGCGGAACTGCCCCAAGTATTTGGTTGACAAGAAGGCGGCCAACAACAAACAAGGTATATATGATATACATGTTATTGATGTGTACCTTACCAACTCTCGTTGTAGTGCCTGGGTATTTGATACCGGTGCGGTTGCTCACATTTGCAACTCTAAACAGGAACTGCGGAATAGACGGAGGCTGGCAATGGATGAAGTGACGATGCGCGTGGGAAATGGTTCCAAGGTTGATGTGATCGCCGTCGGCACGCTCGCTCTTCGATTACCATCGGGATTAGTGATGAACCTGAATAATTGTTATTTAGTGCCTGCGTTAAGCATGAACATTATATCTGGATCTTGTTTATTGCGAGACGGTTACTCATTTAAATCAGAGAATAATGGTTGTTCTATTTATATGAGTAATATCTTTTATGGTCATGCACCCAAAGTGAGGGGTTTATTCTTATTTAATCTTGATAGTAATGATACACATGTTCATAACATTGATGCCAAAAGAGGTAGAATTGATAATGATAATACCACTTTCTTGTGGCACTGCCGTTTAGCTCATATTGGCGTAAAACGCATGAGGAAGCTCCATGCTGATGGACTTTTGGAGTCACTCGATTTTGAATCACTTGACACATGCGAGCCATGCCTCATGGGCAAGATGACTAAAACGCCGTTCTCTGGAACAATGGAACGGGCAAGTGACTTGTTGGAAATCATACATACTGATGTGTGCGGTCCGATGAGCATTGAGGCGCGCGGTGGTTATCGTTACTTTCTCACCTTCACTGATGACTTAAGTAGATATGGGTATATTTACTTAATGAAACACAAGTCTGAAACGTTTGAAAAGTTCAAACAATTTCAGAGTGAAGTTGAGAATCATCGTAACAAGAAGATTAAATTCCTACGATCTGATTGAGGAGAGTATCTGAGTTATGAGTTTGGCAGTCACTTAAGACAGTGTGGAATTGTTTCACAATTAACACCGCCTGGAACACCACAACGTAATGGTGTGTCCGAACGTCGTAATCGAACCTTATTAGATATGGTGCGATCTATGATGTCTCTTGCTGATTTGCCACTATCGTTTTGGGGTTATGCATTAGAGACAGCTGCATTCACTTTAAATAGGGCACCATCGAAATCCGTTGAGACGACGCCAAATGAACTTTGGTTTGGCAAGAAGCCAAAGCTGTCGTTTCTTAAAGTTTGGGGATGTGATGCTTATGTCAAAAAGCTTCAGCCTGAAAAGCTGGAACCCAAAGCGGAGAAATGCGTCTTCATAGGATACCCAAAAGAGATAGTTGGGTATACCTTCTACCTCAGATCCGAAAGCAAAGTGTTTGTCACTAAAAACGGAACATTTCTTGAGAAAAAGTTTCTCTCGAAAGAATTGAGTGGGAGGAAGATAGAACTTGATGAGGTTGTTGAACCTTTACTTCAACCTGAGAGTAGCGCAGCGCAGAAAGATGTTTCTGTAGAGCCTACATCAGCTGAAGAGGAAGTTGATGATGATAGAAAAGCTTCGGATCAAGTTTCTATCGAACCTCGTAGGTCGACAAGGACGCGTACTGCTCCTGAGTGGTACGGCAACCCTGTCTTAGAGGTCATGTTGTTGGACAACGATGAACCTACGAGCTATGGAGAAGCGATGATGGGCCCGGATTCCGAGAAGTGGTTAGAGGCCATGAAATCCGAGATGGGATCCATGTATGAAAACAAAGTGTGGACTTTGGAAGTATTACCTGAAGGGCGTAAGGCCATTCAGAACAAATGGATCTTTAAGAGGAAGACGGACGCGGACGGTAATGTCACCGTCTATAAAGCTCGACTTGTGGCAAAGGGTTTTTCACAAGTTCAAGGAGTTGACTACGATGAGACCTTCTCACCCGTAGCGATGCTTAAGTCCGTCAGAATCATGTTAGCAATAGCTGCCTTTTTCGATTATGAAATTTGGCAGATGGATGTCAAAACAGCATTCCTTAACGGTTTCCTTAAGGAAGAGTTGTATATGATGCAACCAGAAGGTTTTGTCGATCCAGAGAATGCTGACAAAGTTTGCAAACTCCAGCGATCCATTTATGGACTGGTGCAAGCATCTCGGAGTTGGAATCTTCGCTTTGATGAGGTGATCAAAGCGTTCGAGTTTATACAAGTTTACGGAGAAGCTTGTATTTACAAGAAAGTGAGTGGGAGCTCTATAGCGTTTCTAATATTATATGTGGATGACATATTACTGATTGGAAACAATATAGAAATGTTGAAAAGCGTGAAGGAATATTTGAACAAGAGTTTTTCAATGAAGGACCGAGGAGAAGCTGCTTTCATATTAGGCATCAAGATCTATAGAGATAGATCAAGACGTTTAATAGGACTTTCACAAAACACATACCTTGATAAGATTTTGAAGAAGTTCAAAATGGATCAATCCAAGAAGGGGTTCTTGCCTGTTTTGCAAGGTGTGAAGTTGAGTAAGACTCAATGCCCAGTGACTACAGAAGATAGAGAAAAGATGAGTGTCATCCCCTATGCTTCAGCCATAGGCTCTATCATGTATGCAATGCTGTGCACAAGACCCGATGTCAGCCTTGCCATAAGTATGGTCGGAAGGTTTCAAAGTGATCCAGGAATGGAACACTGGACGGCGGTCAAGAATATCCTGAAGTACATGAAAAGGACTAAGGACATGTTTCTCGTTTATGGAGGTGATCAAGAGCTCGTCGTAAAGGGTTACGTCGATGCAAGCTTTGACACTGATCCGGATGACTCTAAGTCGCAAACCGGATACGTATTTATTCTTAATGGGGGTGCGGTTAGCTGGTGCAGTTCCAAGCAAAGCGTGGTAGCTGATTTTACATGCGAAGCGGAGTACATCGCTGCCTCGGAGGCGGCGAAGGAAGGTGTCTGGATGAAGGAATTCATGACAGATCTTGGAGTAGTGCCTAGTGCGCTTAACCCAATGACTCTGTTTTGTGATAATACTGGTGCCATTGCTCTAGCCAAGGAACCAAGATGTCACAAGAGGACCAGACACATAAAGCGACGTTTCAATTCCATCCGCGATTACATCAAGGAGGACGACATAAATATTTGCAAAGTACACACGGATCTGAATGTTGCAGATCCGATGACTAAACCTCTTCCAAGGGCTAAACATGAACAACACCAGAACTGCATGGGTGTTCGATTCATTACAATGTAAATCACATAGTGATGTGAACTAGATTATTGACTCTAGTACAAGTGGGAGACTGTTGGAAATATGCCCTAGAGGCAATAATAAATTGGTTATTATTATATTTCCTTGTTCATGATAATCGTTTATTATCCATGCTATAATTGTATTGATTGGAAACTCAAATACATGTGTGGGTACATAGACAACACTGTGTCCCTAGTAAGCCTGTAGTTAACTAGCTCGTTGATCAAAAGATGGTGAAGGTTTCCTAGCCATGAACATGAGATGTCATTTGATAACGGGACCACATCATTAGGAGAATGATGTGATGGACAAGACCCAAACTATAAACGTAGCATATGATCGTGTCAGTTTATTGCTATTGTTTTCTGCATGTCAAGTATCTGTTCCTATGACCATGAGATCATGCAACTCACTGACACCGGAGGAATACCTTGTGTGTATCAAACGTCGCAACGTAACTGGGTGACTATAAAGATGCTCTACAGGTATCTCCGAGGGTGTCTGTTGGGTTGGCATGGATCAAGACTGGGATTTGTTACTCCATGTAACGGAGAGGTATCTCAGGGCCCACTCGGTAATACAACATCACAATGAGCCTTGCAAGCAATGTGACTAAAGTGTTAGCCACGAGATCTTGTATTACGGACCGAGTAAAGAGACTTGCCGATAACGAGATTGAACTAGGTATAGAGATACCGACGATCGAATCTCGGGCAAGTAACATACCGAAGAACAAAGGGAACAGCATACGGGATTAACTGAATCCTTGACATAGAGGTTCGACCGATATAGATCTTCGTAGAATATGTAGGAACCAATATGGGCATCCAGGTCCCGCTATTTGTTATTGACCGTAGAGGTGTCTCGGTCATGTCTACATAGTTCTCGAACCCGCATGGTCTACACACTTAACGTTTGGTGACGATTAGTATAGTTGAGTTATTGTGTTGGTGACCGAAGGTTGTTCGGAGTCCCGGATAAAATCCCGGACACGACGAGGATCTCCGAAAGAGTCCGGAGGTAAAGATTGATATATGTGATAATAGTGTTTTGATCTCCGGAAGGGTTCCGGAATTCACCGGAAGGGGTTCCGGATGTTTACCGAAGTGTTCGGGTGCAGCAACACTTTATATGGGCCAAAGGGGTAAAGCCCACGAGGTATTGGAAAGTGCAAAAGGAAGTTTTGCTGCTGCCTTAAGCGGTACTACTGCTGGTAAGGCAGTACTACCGCGTAAGCGGTACTACCGCTTGTGTGAAGCAGAACTACCGCTCATGAGCGATACTACCGCTTGTACGCGGTACTGCTGGAATCCGAGTGGGACTCTTTCCGTGTGGGCCAAACCGACCTTGTGCGGGCAAAACCGACCTTGTGGAGGCTTTCTCTCCAAGTTTAGACCCCAGGGCTCAACATATAAATAGAGGGGCAGGGCTAGCACACGGGACACATCAAGATTTCCCAAGCCGTGTGTCGGCAACCCTAACCCTCTAGTTCCTCCCGTCATAATCTCCGTAGTGCTTGGCATAGCCCTGCAGAGATTGTTCCTCACCACCATCACCACGCCGTCGTGCTGCCGGAACTCATCCACTACTTCACCATCGCTCGCTGGATCGAGGAGGTGAAGGCGTCATCAAGCCGTACGTGTGTTGAACGCGGAGGTGCCGTCCGTCCGGCGCTAGATCGTGTTTGGATCGAGGGACGACTTGCGATTTGGATCGCGAAGACGTTTGACTACATCAACCGCGTTTCTTAACGCTTCCGCTTAGCGATCTACAAGGGTATGCAGATTCACTCTCCCTCTCGTAGATGCTCATCACCATGGATAGATCTTGCGTGTGCGTAGGAAAATTTTTGTTTCCCGTGTGACGTTCCCCAACACCTTTCTTAATATCTTGCTCTGCCACCTTAAGCATCCCATGCAATTCAGTGAGCTTCTTATCCATGCCGTGCATATGATAGTTCGAGACGAACGTCCCATAGCTAGGTGGAAGACAACCCAGAATTGCATCCGTGGACAGCTCGTCCCCAAGTGGGAAGCCTAACCGATCCAAAGCTTGCATGTACCCGATCATCTTGATCACACACGGGCTCAGTGGATCACCCTCTTTCACCTTACAATCCGTCAAGGATTGCCAGACGTTGAACCTTTCAGTCCTAGCGTCAACGTTTTCGAAATGCTGTTGAAAATCGGGCTCCATACAAGCCAGCATGAGGCAGCTAATCTCGTTTGATTCATCAACGAGTTTCTGATGGGCATTCTTGGTTGTGGCACTAGCATTCTCGGCAGGTTCCTCTGGAAGTGGATCCTCTAGAACATGTTCCTTTTTATCGTGCTTGAGAACAATTCTCAAATTTCTATACCAGGTGGTAAAGTTTGTTCCATTCAGTTTATCCTTTTCCAGAATTGATTTCAATGCAAAGTTGGGTTGAGCAGGTGGTGCCATTGATCTACAACAGAAAATATGCAATCACTAAGCAATGTGTTTATGTAGAGTAATTCAAGCCTTAAACAGAACTACTCCCACTAAAGTCAGCATCCCTCCGCAAACTCTCAGTGATTCAGGACCCGTCTAGCACGAGCGACTAGTGAGCTTTAGCATCACTGCTAGCCAACTTGCCTATTCGGTAAGCAACTCCTTGCTAATCGTATCTCTATACGACTCCTGTCAGTCGGGTAGGCATCTTATACCCCGGCTCCCAACCTTCTTTGCCACAAGGCCCAAAACCGTTTTGATAGCCTTGTCAAGTTAACCTGATGCAGTGCATGTCCGTGTCCGACACGAACCCTCCAGTTCAAGGACACCTAGTAGCACCTCAATTTTATGAGCCCACCACTAAACGTACTTGACGTGCGAAGGTGCAACATCCGGAATGGCAATGTGCTTGATATTAACGAGGGATCTTTCTACCATTTTAACATGCGTAGAAACAAGAAGCAATATCAATCACATATAAACATAAATATGTGAAATAGTATGGCTCCTTCATGGACATCCTTCCAGGCTGGCTCCAACTCCGATGACCAAGGCGGAACTCCATCTTGTTCGTCACGCCGGGACGCCAAAACCTCGAACTTGATCTCTGTCCTCCATGTACTACAACTAGTAATGAATTTTACAGAGAATCACAAGTCGACACGCAGGTCGTTATACAATATAATGACAGCACTTTGGCTCCTGCCGGCTGACAATCATGACACGCAGGTCATGTTAAATTACACACATGCATCACATACATATGAGCCATACTATTCACATCAAACCTGCAAAACAAAGTTATGCATAGAATCGCATTCTACCGTTTTGTGTATCGTGTACGAAATACAAGACGCTACGCACACGGCGGCCCCGATTCGGATTTACTGATATGAAATACAAGACGTTTTCGGAAATCACAGATCGAATCTGTACTCCGATCACGCCGAATTTTCTGATCTGACCGATCTCATCGATCATCGCGAATCCAATTCGGATTTACGTTTCACTGTTAACCCCGATGGCGGAAACCGACCGGTAGGGGTAGGTTGTGTCATGACCTCATCGATTCTGATTGACAGAAAACATAGCCATATTGATCCCCATGTGCAGTTGATCTCATCAACCGTGTACATAGCCTATCTCGTAAATGACGACAGATCTCATCTGCCGCCTCCACATATCAAATATGCATCCGATCTGAATCCAAATCCTATAGCAGAGGCTCTGATACCACTGTTGGGTTCTACCGTAGGTGCATCGCATGCCAATTAAAGTTTTCCTACGCGTAGAACATCCAGGGACATGCTACAGAGATGGATCACAGTTCGTTACCACTAGACACGCAGTGTCGTGCAGCGGAAGAGTTGGGGCAGCGCGTTCGCGTGGTTCGTCTCCTCCTCGTCCGATCTCCCTCAAACAGTCGATCCGATCTCCCTCGTGTAGCCGGTCGCCGGATCTCACGTACAGGTTCGCCGGAGCGGCGCAAGTGCACCGCCTCGAACGGTATCCGCGCGTGTAGGAGGAACACCGTGCGGCGGACTGCTAGGTCCGATCACACAATCGGCGGTGGGAAATGGAGGTGGCTAGTTGCAACACATGCAAAGCCCTAATGACGGCGCCGAAGCGATCAACCGGATGGGTGTGCTGCACCTCCACTATATATAGGCATGCGTCGCGGGCTCAACTCTTGGGCCTCGCATGGATCCTAAAGCCCACGTATAGTTCCTTCCCTTAAGCGCGCGACCCCTTAGGTTCTCATTCACTTGGTCGCGAGTCAGATGACATCCGGCTCGGCTAGTCAGTAGCGGCCTCTAGCAAAGCGTGCCGACTCCAAGTGTCCGATGAAGCTGGTTAGGCGAACCTGTACATCACACTTCCGTTCCCTTTGCCACACGATATATGTTGTCGTGCTCAAGGCGACATGGTCATCCCTGTTGCCGCACGACCTCTTTCTCGTTCCGGTGAATCCGGCCAACACTTCGGATTATCTCATAATCCTCATCGCATGGCCATGCTTATCCAGGTAGGATCACCCGAGGGGCCCAGAGTATATCTCTCCTCATCGGAGGGGCAAATCCCATCTGGCTCGACCACGTCTCGCAGCATGGGTCTGGACAAGCCCGAAACCTACCTTTATAACTACCCTGTCACGGAGTAGCGTTTGGTCGGCCCAAAGCAAGTCTGTCACCATCCCAAGTACATGCGCCAGCTCAGGTCTTAGGACATAGAACGTATGTTGTACTAGAGACGCACAGATGACCTATCGCTGCGTCTCATAGTTGGGTCTGTCCAACTCAGACCTTATCTCGACTCGGATCCGACTACGTCAAATCCGACCAGATCTTTCTGAGTCCATATTATCTGGCTAGCATCCAATGCTACATGGTTAGCGAGACCGAACCATCCACCGTGTCATATGCTAGTCGAACTGGCTGTGCGTCCACACAGCCCTTTCAACTAGGGACCATTTAGGACAGTCCTCATACAATGCATAGTCTCACAAACAAGTCACGTACTTGTTAATACACATCATTGATAATGTCCAAGGACTATCTTTATTCATAAACACATAGGAAATATCATCATATATGATTGCCTCTAGGGCATATCTCCAACAGGTGGGTCACTGCCGTTAGTGTCCCAAGAAGGCCATTGCCCCTCCCCTCCCTTTGAAGCCAAGCTTGGTGGCCTCAACGCGCTGGCTGATTAGCCGCATGACGGCGACGTGAAGGAGACATCTTCACTTTTCGGGGCTCCGTAAGTGTAGTTACGTTGGAGGAGGTCGAGAGCACCGAGGCAGAACTGGAGAAGACAAAACTTTAGTTCTCAAGGCTCATGTCCGAACATGGGGAACGAGCGCCGACGATCATTTAGTTTAGGTTTAGATAGGGTTTACTTCAAAATTGTACAAAATGTAACGAGTTTCGTCCGGTTTATATAAAAATGTACGAATTGTAGTGAATGTGCTCCGGTCTATTTTAAAATCCGCCCACTTTGCATGAATTTCGTCCCGTTCGTTGAATTGTGTTTGAAATGTATGAGGGCTGCGTTGGATGGCCGCCTACGGCATCAGTGTCAACGGAATGGTCCCCCTGTCCACGGATGGATGCCGAGGCAAATTTGTCAGTCAATGTTGGAGCTTCCCAAAGAGGAAGAATCAAGTTGTATGTGCACATTAGTCGGTGGTTCCTTGCACAAAAATGTTTCGGATGTATACACTACTACATGAATAGACTCTTTGGAAAAAAATTCAAGGCTGGATGCTTGTGTGGAAACCCGTTGGGGTTATTCAATTAGCTTAGAGAACATTTCCCTTGTTGAGAATAAATGGTTAAAATGTTGTTTCTACTCTGTGAGCAACAACATTAGTTTTGTTGATAATTAGGTGATCTGATAGAAAACCAGAACAGGGAAGAACTACTTCTAGTTGGTCCTCAATAGCATGTCAACTTAATTTTTCCATGTGGTTCCACGTAACATAAAAATTATTTGAAGCCTACAGTTTTTGTGGCAACATACAAGCACCGAGAGCATCAACAATCGGGCTTCTCAAAGGCCCCTCATACGTCCGGACGGACAGCCTGGTCAGTGACCGGCCGCAAAATATTGACCCAGTCGATATCCCTCATATTCAACCCATATCTGGATCGAATATGAGGACAACCAGATCCTCCCGGGCATGGCCGCCACATCGGACTGATGTGCGGGACCCATGCGGACACCCGTCAAAACCTGATGAGGCAAATCCGACTATTTAAGCAGGACGGTGACCCGGAACCCAAGCCGCACTCACATTTCCATCCTCTCCGCGCTGCCACTCCCCATCCACTCGCAGCTCGGAGCTTGCCGTCTGCCATGCCCCAATAGCGGATCATCACTTACGCAATGCTCACTCCGAAGCATAGGTTAGATATCCTTGAGGAGATCTGGGCCCGATGCGAACCTCGGAAAATTGCAGTCGGCCTTCCTCCGGACTCGTCAGCAGGAGGGTGAGGAGGAGGAGGAATAGGAGGAAGGCGAAGCAGATCTGGTGCCTCCGGCTGCCCGATTCGCCATGGTCAACAGCTGGCCGTGATTGAGATCGCCCAGGCAGAGGAGGCGGTGGAGCAAGAGGCCATCCTCAACTCCATCCGCTCGAAGGTGGAGTTGGAGGCAAACCACCGCTAGCTCCGCAAGGCACGGACGGAGGTGGACTCACTCTATGCGCACATGGAGTCCGACGAGAAGCCGAAGCTGCGGAAGGCGGCCATCCATAAGGAGACAGGTCAATCAGCATTGATGATACAAAGGTCGTCCACATCTTCGATGATGAGTAGAAGTAGGCTATGTTTATCTATGTAGTAATGTGTTGCTTTTGTGTTATATGTGCAGTATGGATTTGAGATACTTGATTACATCACCCGTCAAATAAGAGATGATCCGACTCTTTGACACGTCTACTTACGTATGAGGTATTGTAGATGCTCTTAGCTAGTCTAGCTAGAGACGCGTTAGCTAGCCCCTGAGAGCCACACGCGCCGATCGGTATCAAACGCATGGCGTGTGTATAGTATGGACTTACACATGTCCACTACCATATACTGGTGACTTCTGGCCGGCGCAAGAGCCAGACCTCACGACATTTATGGATCAGTTTGTACGTGTTCGCGTGCCTGATGAGCCAAATATAAACTTAGCACATACGATCGAGGAGGAGACTGTTGCTTAGCTTTCAGCTAAATCCACTCCACCGGTGGCAGTGCTCCCACTGAATATATACCCAGGTTACAGGGCTCGATCTGCATACATGCTTTAATTCTAGCCCGTTTGTCCCGTCGGTTTCAGTAAATCTCTTGCCCGGTGACGATCTCGATCTCATCATGTGCCAATAGGCAATAGCTGAAGACTGGGATTGAAGATTTGAAGTGCAGCTGCTTTGCCTCAATTTAAACCCAGTACTGCTGACTTATTTCGGCCATCGATCTGACCATCGCGTCACCTTTACAGGCGAGGTGAGGATACAGCACTAACTCACTGTCAAAGATAAGGTTAGACACTGTGCCTACCTACCTAGACATGCCAGCCCATTGTCTGCAGCCAGCAGCCCATCTGGTTACCTGCGGTTCATATGGAACCTCATCCTGCATTGCAAGCTAAAGCTACAGAAGCGTTTCTAGCCACGATTGAATTCTAAGAATGCGTCGTGACGTCATGGCTCAGATCCTCGCCGACGTCGGCCCGCGTGCAGCTCGATCGCGTAACTATTCGTCCATTCTCTGAAGCAAACGTTGGCCAGGGCAGCAGATGGATGATTCAACGACCGGTGTCATTTGCCTCTATCTGTGTTACACAAGTTAATGATGGAGAAAGCTTCCTGCATATGACAAGGTCCTTTGCTGCCGTCCAGATGGTAAATAAACTGCTTCTCAAGACATTCAGATCCGAATTAGATAGAAGTATGTTTGAAACGCGACCTTTTCCACGTCAGCGACACAGATCGGTCAAATTTGCAGACCACATCAGTCCACTAGCTATCGGCTTTTCTTTACCTTATATTACTACCTAAATGCTTGTGCCTTGCAACCGGGCATAAATATGGTTATGTATAAAAAAAAGACTAACCCGCGTACAATTCCAAGTTAGCAATCAAATTACAATTTATCTGGGTGGCAAAAGTATTAGCCCCTAAAATTCCTTTGCGATACTAATTCAAGGCCATTGCTATTTGTTTATGGATTCTAATTTTAGACATGAATTTGACATCACTTACAAATGCACACATGGTATATGACAGTCAAATAATGAAATAGGAAAATCAGCATATTATTAGGAATGTCAGGCTGACCATGCTCATTGTTAAACATGATCCTCTTACAAGTGACCAAGGTAACAATAACCAAAATCATCAATCAATGGAGATCCTAAAAGAACATTCATTACCAACTAGGCCATCGCCGCCGCCTCCTCTTCTCGATCTCACACTCCTGCCGCCACCTCCTCCTCCCGATCTTCCCTAGCCCGTGGCCACCGCCACCTCCTCCTCCCGATCTACCCTAGACAGTCGCCGCCACCTCACCCTCCCGATATCAATCTCTCCTCGTCGCTCTTGGAGGCCGCTGGACAAGGCCATGCGGCACCAATGATGGGGTCGGCGGTGATCTGATCTCCAATGGTCTCATGGGCCATCGACAGGGGATCCTCTCCGGGGAGGTGGGTGGTGGTCGCTGGACAACGGAGCATAGTGGCTAGGGCAGAATTCCCTCGTCGGGAGGCGACGTTGGTCGCCTCCACGGCCGGAGGGTCAGCGGGGATTGGTCTCGGGCGTGCTCTCAGGTGATAGTTGGTGACGGCGGCCATGGATCTGATCGCCGTTCAAATCCGTCGTGTGTGTGGCTCTTGATCGTCTGACGGCGCGTGGTGGGGTTGGTTAGCGGCGGTTGGAGGTCCTCTTCCGGCGTTCCAGCGGCTGGGTGCGTCTTCACGGCGCGACTCCGTGCGGATTCAGTCAACTGCATAGTCGGGGTGGAGCGAATGCTTGTGAAAATCATGCCGACTTTGGTCATGTCAGACGATGGTGGCGTCTTCGATGTCGTTTTCTTGTCAAGGCATCCTTGTTGCAGTCAGGATCACCTTGCTCGGTGTGCTCCAGGGGAAACCCTAGATCTAGTTCTCCTGGATTGGATGATGCCGGTGCCTTTGGTGTCGTTTTCCCTCACCGAGGCATCATTTTGGAGCAGGTGCTGGCTGGAGGGGCCAAGAGCTAGAGCGGTGTTGCATCTACTGCATCGACTACGGCAGGTCTCGGCAGCATGGCGCAGTGGATTCTCAATGATGGTCATGTGTGGATAGACGCGGACTGGGTGGTTGATCAGTCCCTTTGGTGATCCGAAACCAATAGTAGACGGGTTCCCGACCTCTTTCCCGAAGGAGTGACCGTGAGACATCGAACCCACGAGAGGACGTGTACTTGTCACAAGGGTTTCTACCAAGCTTTTCCGAGAATATTGAATTCTTGTTTTTAGACAGGATTGTAATAACTGTTGCTACTGAAAACACTATAATAAAAAATAGGCATGGCTATGAGTACTGGATTCTTACAACCATATGTTTGGTTATCGGGATCATCATGATCTTTATTTTTTCTATGGAAGACACCCGTTAAGATGTGCTTGCAACGACTCGAAGTGAGAATGTGTCCAAACTACGTCTTAATTGGAACGCTCCCTGAATCAAGAGTCATTCACCAACCATATGCCCTATCCGTCGCATGGGGTTACCTTGGTAATTAAGATAAACCAGACAAAAGCATTCGTGTTTAATGACCACACCTCATGTACCCCGAAGGATTGGATTCATGCTACCATACTAAACCCTTCTATCACTGGTATTAAGAATAGTGCTCCACGTTATCGTTGCTCCTAGCCTCCTCGTGGCTCGAACTCCATTATCACTGGTACCTGCAGGATCGAAGAACGCGAGAGTGACAAGAGACAACTACGATGCAATTTTATTTAACACATACATGACATCCACTCAAAATCATTCCATCGACCCCTCTAACAAACACATAGGGTTGCAAGGCTATGCCTCAAACCATATCCTTACCGAATTACTAACACATGGCGACCATATCGCACAAAGAAATCAATGAAGAACAAATCAAGATTAAAAAGTTTATTGATAATATGTCTTACAATGGTTGCCAGATGCGATACACGATTACAAGTAAGGCTAACTTGGAGGTGGATTGCTGCGGTGGGGAAGATGATGGTTGATATGGAGATGAGATGGGAAATGCCGGAGGCTATGGTCTGTGAATGGCTTCTGGTGCGGAGGTGAATGTTCTGGCATCAATTCTTCACGAATTAGGTATGGGTCCCTTTATAAAAGTTTGTGAGGTGGACGCCACGGTGATGTTGGCGCCTGATACGACCGCTAGTACGAGTGTGTGCGCTCGTACCAACCATCGTCTTGCCTTCTGTTGGTGGGTGTGCGGCTCGCACTTGATTTGTTCTATCTCCATTTTTCTTCTTTCCATGTATACGATTGATTTTCACCATATGTAGCCCTGTTTCCCGAGGAAACAAAATAAAGAGAGGATTCCACAATCTCTTGCATTCTTTAGTCATTAGGGAAAATATCGGGGGGAATGTCTCAGATTTTATGAAATAAAGCGGTTTAAACAACAATGCGATGATTGTAAAACATACAATCATCAACTCCCCCAAGTTTAAACCTTGATCGTCCTCGAGCAACATAGATCGAAACTCAAATCGTAAGGAACTGAGTTGTTTTAACCGAATAATGATTGTTATGCCTAGATAACCCTCTGCTTCTTGTACCTGAAAACTTAGTATATATGTTGTAGTGGCATGGTTATTATAAAAGTGTACTAAAGAAAAGATAATCAACACAAAGCACTTGCTCATCTAGACAGAATAATAGAGTAGCTCCTATTCTTTTTACTCTAGTTAACACTTACTTGTCAGGAATGCACGAAAGAGATTTTTCTTCCTTGAGAAATAAAAACTAAACTATGGGAGTGAAAGGTATGTAAAGACAAAATGATACTAGAGTAACTCGCAAACACCCATGCATGTCTACTCTTACTTTTACTTCAATCATTCTTGCTGAAACTTTTACTTCAATCATTCTTGCTGAAACTTTTGTTGTAGATGGATGGGATTATGCCACAGAAATGATACATGCATAGGGTATTGTCGTGGCTTAAGTTTGAGTACTATGAAGCAATATGTTGCGATTATTACCACATAAACACTTCTCATGAGAAAGCTGAATAATATTCGTTGTAGTGTTTCCACTACGAGCGTTAACAAACTCATGGACAAAAATTTGAGCAAAAACATAGGTGGATCGTTCATTAGCCAACGAAGCTCTCATCACATCAAGATAGGTCACAAAATCACATTTACGCACATAAACGCACATAGAGTGACACGACCATGGCAGTAGCGAGAAGCTGAAGTGCCATGTAAAGATGCTATTGGCATAACTCGATTACCTTTCAATTGGGTTCCTTTGGAAACTTAATCCACAAGTGCCATTAAGTCTATTACATTTAATACTATTGGGTTGAGTATCACTAATATCATCTTCTCTACAATTTTTGTCAACACCCAAGTATTTCTAGATACTTTATATATGCATGGTTATTATTTAACATAAATGTCTTTTAAAAAAACAAGTCCCACGGCAAGTCTCGGTTATGTCGATTAAACAGAACAAAGGTTACTAAATTATTTAATCTACAAGAACAAAAAGTTTGTTTTAACTATCAAGACATGCTCCCACTTGAATACTCCGCACATACTACTACTACTACTATTCTAAGTAATTCAAGTGCAAAAGATGTGATTTTTAAGACATACTTTTAGGATCATGAATCCCCATGCTTCTCTTCCTTAAGGATGCGTTCCTCACTGCCCGACGTAGATTAACTCCTCTAAAAATATAAACAAAATCCGGGACAAAAAGGAAAAGAACAAAGCAAAAGAAAACTTATTCTGTTTTTTTTTGGGGGGGGGGGGGGGAGGGTTCAAAGCTAACTTGCAAAAGAAATTGTAACCGACGAAATGAAAAATAGTCAAACAAAAAATACTGAATAGGAAGCAAAGCGTTTGAACAAACCAACACGATTTTGTGAAGCTTAGCAAGCTGAAGTAAAACCTCATTAGAAATTAAAATAAGTTCCACCACATCTTCATGTAGACATGGAAGTAACATCCCCCAAACTTAAGCTTTTGCAAGACCAAACTTAGCAAGATCATTGTGGCGACGTGTAGTATGGAGTTCGCCCTTGTCTCCACTCAGAGAAGTTGTTGTTCATGTATGTGGATGTGTCTCAAAGGGATATGGTAAGGTTGCACATATCATTGATGGAGCCCTCTAGGTTGTTGATGTCAGCGTATGTGGTGTAAGTCACCTGCTCTTGTGTACCTTCTTCGGGCTACTTGTCCTCCTCGTCGATGTCTAGTTTATCTTTGGCCTACTTGTTCTGGTTCGGGTGTCTCTTCCCAAAAAGTTGCATCTTTCCTGTGGAACATAATGAGTATTTGGTTCTCTATCGAGAGCCAGTTAGGTATGGAAGTGGTAGTAAGTACTCCACTCTAGGAATTCAAACACAATGGCGACCACGGAGAATCACTACCATTGCAACACTAGTAAGAACACTAAAATTGACAACGTTGTTACCTACAATGCGGCGAAGGTTGGTGTAGTTTAGGCCAAGGGAGTCGGCCAACATGGTGATAACTCCGCCGCACAAGATGTGTCCTTGTGCAAAATTTTCTTGGTGTGCAAGGTGGAACAAAATTATTTTCCTATGTTGGGTAAATAACCGACATTGAGGTTCACGGCCTTCCCAAGAATAAGCATGTTCTCTTCATTCACTTTTGAAAATTGTCCTCATGCCTTCAACGATTTAGCGATAATATAATAGACATATCGAATAGAGGGGCACTCAATGTAAATTGCCATGAACTTGTCGCCTTGATAACTCTTTTTCAATGAATCGGTTGGATGCGGTTCGAGTTACTCATAGACATAGTAAATGTGGTCATCGTTGTTGGGGAAGCCAAAGTAGTTGCACTACTCCGTGAGAGTGATGTTGAACTGTAGGTCCATGAGACCGAAGGTGAGCCACTCATCTTCTCCTATATTTACCACAACTTTATGCCAGAGAGTACTAATAAACACAAGTAACAACCGATTATATGTTGCATGTCTCTGATACACAACATGATGCAATCTAGCATTAATACATAACAAATTGAAATCATTACTGGTGCCTAGTTTGGCTGTTGTGGATAGACACACCCACTTGGTAGTTTTCATCCTCCTCTCTCGTGCAACATACAATACATCTTCTTGGCTTCACGGGTGATGAAGTTGATCCCCTAAAAATAAAGTTGGCCTTCGTGCGACCTCTTTGGTGGCATATGTGCCCTCACCATGAGTGATACGGAGGACCTCCTCGTGTTCATCTCTACAAAATAATTTTGCAGTGCAATAGAGTGGTACACAATGATCCTACGGTAACCACAAAATCAATCTCCTCAAGAAAATAAATGAATCCAAGCCAAATTCAAAAAATATATATCAAAAGTATGAATAGCCTCATCATGGACTTGCCAGGCACATATACGACTGATTCATGGAAAGTAAGTTAGGGATCGAAAAATAAACATAGCATAGACCGATCACGCAAAAGGATTTGAGCTGGAAAAAAGTGAGTAGAGAGATCCGATAGAGTTTTGGTAAGGTTTGAAGAGCTTTGGGAGAAAGAAGAAGAAGAAGAAGAAGAAAGAAAAGAGTCTGGGATGATTTATCTTCTGCCTCATCCGCTTTGACGAAATTAGTACGTGGTGTGCTCGTACCATACGTCGTCTTGCATTCTGGATAGGCCACTGTGATTTGTACGTACCTGGTACAAGCACGAGCACTCGTACTGGACTCCGTCTTGGATTTTGAGTTTTTCTATTGCTATGGATGTGCATCTGGTACGAGCATTGGTAGGACCGTGCTTGGTCGTATCAGACGACGTCTTTGCCTCTGGATGTATTTTTTGCGGCGAGGGGTGCTACGACCGTGGGTACAAGCGCATGCGCTCATACTACACGCCGTCGAATGTTCTGTTACTTTCTACTGAATTTGTTGTTTCTCCATGCTTCTGGTATGACCGCCGATACAACCGTGGTCGATCGTACCAGACTTTGTCTTTGCCCTGTTTCCTCCTGAAATTATCTTTCTTTGAAAATTTCTGTAAATTTAGTTCCGACATAGCACATAGACATATTTTATAGACATTAGCACATTACATATAAACATAACGCATAATTTCTCGCCTCAGTAGAGAGTCCTTTTCTCATCTTTTCCTCCACAACAATAACACTACAATAATTTATTTATTAAAAAATAAAATAAAAACTTACACTTCATTGACAATATTCGTGTGGGTTGCATCCCACAAAGAGCTTTTTTGGTCGGAGGCTCGATCATAGTGACGGTTACTTGGTTACAAAAACGTCAAGCTCGTACCTTCTAGCATTGCCGATGATACCTTCTTCGGTGTATGTCTTCATTTTATATTTCCTGGGGAAGTGTCTAACAAAAGGATTTTTCAATGGAAGATCAAATCTCACATTTCCTTCAAAAAATTAATAGTAGCTTTTATGGTTCTAAGAAATGGCCTCACTGGTGCAGCGACGTGCTATAAAAACGGTTTTTAACCCCTTTCCGCAACGTAGTTTTATACCGTCGCGTTGCCTGTGTGGGCAATAGGGGGGGTCCCATCCCACACGACACACAAAAATCGTCGGCGATGGTAACCGATGAACGCAAACGTTTGGCAAAACTAAGTGTATGGGATGTCCGCATTTATCACAAATGAGAGTTATCTGTCAACCGTTTGAGATATGTCATATTTCCCATACGGCCCATCTTTGCTACTCGTGTGAGATTGCATTACCATTGCACGCACTACTCTGTGGTGCACCATTTACAATGTGCGCTGCATCACAAACAATTCGTAACTATAAACTGTGTATGATAAGGAGACTATCACACACATTTTGTCCTACCACATCGTTTGCGATATACCAAGATTACCAAATGGTCAAACTGTCATAATTGTGTAGGATGCATACGACATAAAAAACAATGAAACATTTATAAAGCGTGTATGATAAGGATACTATCACAAACATTTAGGTCAGTTTAACCATTTCTAATATTGTCTAACATCACACACAGTTTTCATCGGCAATTGTGTGCATTGTCCCACACGGTTTCTCTCTCTGAAACATGTCGAATCATGACGTATATAACACATGTTCTGCTTTATAAACCGTGTGCGGTGTAATGACATGTAGAGTATATTTTGTTCGCTAATTTAATCGCGCAATTTAAAATTCTGCAGAATTTGAATTTGAATGTAGTCTATAACATTTTTCATATCCATCTTATATAGATATAGGTTCAACAACCAGTGCATTATTCCATTAACATGTACATATGTTCAAGAATTACATCAATAAATAATAATTACATGGGGACCAAATAAAGAATGATGAACCTCAGTTGCATATTTGTATTAAATACGGTAAAGAAAGAGGCGAAAGACATTTTGGGAGCTGTACAAGGTGAAGCGGAATGCCCATATTGTGTCCTCCTCCATGCGAAATGCACGTACCACTATAGGCCAGCCCCTTGAGATGGCGGACAGCCCATCCTTCTCTGTATTAATGAAGACATCTAGATAGTCATCATGGCCTGGTAGATATACTTTAACATTTGCACGTCCACAAATCTTGTAGCTTGAGAGGTAATCTTGAGTAAACTACTTTGGAAACCACTACAAACAAAAAAGATTCAGACATTGTAATTTGTAAGCTAACAACTCATTATGGAAAGTAAAAGAAGGGTAGAGAGTTCTTAATTACCATCCTGCAGTTCACTGTTGTCTTGGATAAGGTGTAAACAAATAGTTTAATTGACATATTTTGTCCCATTTTATTAACAAATTTTATTAGTTTCCTCACTTAATGCTGGTCCATGAATATCTCATTGCCCCATACAAAAAAAGGGTCGACGCGTGGATCTTTACCAGTTACATATGTACCTACAAGCAACAAGTTAGTATTAGAAGGTAAACTGAAATTGCATAATGACGTAGTAGAGTATTCCCTGTTCCATTATATAAGATCTTGTTACATCCATAATACTCACATATTTAATGTATTAACATCTTATACTATGGGGTGGAGGGAGTATATATAAGCCATGTGATGAAAGTAACCTCGATGGAAAACAATAGTCGTTCCCAATATTGTCCTGCGTAAGTACATCGAAAAGCATGTTAAGTACGATAGGCTAAACATCAACCGAATATATGCATGGTAAACAACATGATCACAAAATGATAGCTTGAGTGTGCAGGTTTAAGCACGCTAGCTAAGCAAATAAGAAGTGAAGAGGTGTGTTAACTGCAATAGGCTTAACATTTAACAACAACAAAGTATAGTCATTCAAACTGGTATTGTGCAGGCTAAAGCACACTAGTTATTGTTACATAAAAATGGAAAGGCATATGCTCACTACAACATGCTTAACAGCAACCAAATATAGTCATTCATAATGGTACTGTTGAAATTACATAGAACGTAGCTGGTGCTTAAACATCAAATTGTATAACTAAACATCACATTTCGAAGAAACTGAAATAAACAGTAGGCGTGTTAACTACACCAGGCTTAACATGAACCACATATGACTGCTGAAACTGGTATGATAAAACTGAACTCGAAAGTACATACTTGCACATATAGAACTTCACAATGTGAATAACTGAAATAAACAAGGCATACTATATCGCAATTGAATCTGGATATATGCCCACTACAAACAACCGAGCAGGAAAAACAATTAAACAAGGCATATGCTCACTACAACAAGCTTAATTGCAGCCTTGTTGCAGTAGTGCCTACCTAAGGTAACAAGATCTATCCTAACAAGGCATACATTAATTTGAATGATCACCCCAAGCTTAGTCCCTACATCTTGTGTAAAGGTATAATTGACCATATTTAACTTGATTTCATTACTAACAAAAGGACTAAGATTGAGACTATCATAGAAAAACTTAGGGACAGTGCAATCACGAGCACCTAAATCACACAAAGCATTGAACTTATTCAAACCAATCTCAGTTTTAATAGTAGGTTCAAATATATCCTCTTGTTTAGCAGGTAGCTTACCATATAGCTTCTTTCGTTCATCATCAACTCACGTACCTTGATTGTTACTTGATCAACAAAACGGTTATACGCCATGGGATGTTCATGCATATTAACTTAACAAGATCAATCGTAACATGGTAATCATTAATTTGAATGACTACTCCATGCTTAATCTATACTACTTGTGTAAAGGTACAAGTGTTCAATTTAGTTTCACTATTGACAGAAGGACCAAGAGTGAGGCTGTCATAAATGGACTTAGGGATAGTGGAGACACTAGCACCTTGATCACAAAACGCTTTCGACTTATTTAACCCAATCTCAATTCCAACTGTGGGCTCAAATATATCCTCTTGTTTAGTCAGTAGCTTACCATATAGTCTTTTCCTTTCATCCAACTCACGTACCTTAGATACAACATGCTCAACAAAACGGTTATACGTACTTCAGGTAGTGCGGACTTCATTGTCAACATCTTCACGAAGTATGCAATAGAATAAGTAAACGGTGGTATATGTCTCTTATCGATCTCCTCCGCATTTCTTTGCTACTACTCATCAATTCGACATCTTCAACCGGATTGGATTCCAGTTTTCTAGCAAACTTGGCCATGATCAAAGTATGGCTCTCTACAATTTTAGCAACATATGCTTCCATGATCTTAGTTCTTCCTTCTAAGGCCCACACAACGTTACCGAGTCCAGAAAACTTACTAGCTAATTAACCAAGTATATGTTATCATATTCTTCAGAATTTTTTTTAAACATTTCATTTTGCTCACTTTGGCTAGCAATAAAAGTTTTCAAAGTTTCATACAAATTGGTTCTATTACCATTGCTCGTCCCATTAAAATTATTCGGTGCTCCACTATTATTAGGATAAGCTAATCTAGGAGCATAACCATTATTTTTCCAGTTGGGATTATAAGTATTATGAGAAATGAAATTAACATCATCAATACCCTCCTTGTCAAGAAATGTATCCACATTGGTTTTCTTGAACTTCGTTCCGTTGTCACTCGAAACCTTCTTGATCTTCACCTTCAAACTTATTTTGCGCTTTCCTAGCAAACGTTTTGAAGATCTTTTGAACCTGCGATTTTTCGTCAAGAAAGAATACAGATAAATCTGGAAAAATCATCAAAAATCATCAAGCCGAAAAAGTTACCACCAAGAATCTTGTAAGCATTTCGACCAAAAAGATCCATATGAAGTAGCTCAAGTTGTATCCTTATTTTCATGATGTTTTTCATGGGGTGACTTCCTCCAACTTGTTTTCCATCTTGACAAGCACTACAAAGTCTATGTTTGTCAAAGATAATATCTTTAACACCAAGAATATGATAGCCTTTGATTAGCTTATCAACATTATGAATACCAACATGTCCTAGCCTTCTATGCCATAACCAAAATTTAGAAGATTTTCCAATAAGACATGTGCGAGCTTGGGATCTTTTAGTGAAATCAACAATGTATAGATCACCTCTACGGATACCGCCAAAGAACATATTATGATTATCTTGACAAAATACTTGACAATCTAGTTCTGTAAATTCAAAATTGAAACCAAAGTCAGCAAGTCTAGACTCCCGTAGGAGTTGTTGGATTTCCCCGAAGAGAAAGTTGATGTAGTACAACAGCAAAAAATATTTCCCTCACTTAAGAACGAAGCTTTAATCGAATCAGTAGGAGTCTACAAGCTAACAAGATAAGCAACATTACACACCAATACAATAAATGGTTGAACCCAACTTGGCAAGGGTGTTGGGGATATAACCCCGCGGTATAACCCGCCCAGAAGGGGCCGGGTTAGGAAGTTGGCAACTTAACAATAAAGCCTTAAACAGGCCTGAAGACCAAGACAAGCCTGAAGGTGACTTACCAAACGGGCCGGGCGGAGGCCCAGAGCCGGAAGACGGTGTGTGTGACCCGGAGGCGTAAGCCGCTTCGAGATACCTTGCCAAAGAAGGCAAGGCGATTTAGAGGCATGATCGGATATCTAGTATAACCCGGTCTGGACTCTTGTAAGCCCAGGGCCTCGACCTGCATATATAAAGGCGAGTCCCTGTGGCGGCTTAGGGTACAAACAATTGATCGAGAGCTAGGTCAAGCGAATCCGCTCCCTGGTAATCAATACCCAATCAATACAACACAAAGCAGGACGTAGGCTTTTACCTCCTTCGTGAGGGGCCGAACCTGGGTAAACTCATGTCTTTCGTCCCGACCAACCCCTTCGAGTTAATCACCATAGTGATGGCCTCGGCCCTAAGTCCTTTCACTAGGGCATCTGTCATGATAAAATCACGACAGTTGGCGCCCACTGTGGGGCGGGTTATTGGTGGTTTGGAGTTCTCTAACGGCTCTCTCCCAGGGATCGAGGGATACGCCATTGGCAGGATGACTAAGAGTCACCGCGGCAAGTTCTACATCGACGACGCCTGCTGGGGCCCCGAGGCTGACTCAATTGAGTACGGGTACCGGGTCCCCTTTGGCGGAATTCATGTTTTCATCGGGAAGATCGCGGATCTAAGCCCGGGCCGGACATCTGCACCAACCTTGTCGAGTCGGCCCGGCGCACGCAACCCGCCCGGATTCAACCCGCCCGGAAGCGCGCTTTCGTTGGCTTCACGGAAGGCGCAGAGCTAGCGGAAGATTCCGTGTCAGCAGGGGAAACCCTCGTCTGCTCAGAGGACGGATCCTCGAGCGGAGAGATGGAGTCAATCTACCAGCTTCATGACGGCGTGCTTGGGGGCTATTTCGATGGCGACGGTATTCCGGAGCCCTACGAGCCACCGAGCAAAGCTGCCATCTTCATGGCAGGCACGGCGCCGTCTTCCAACAGCACGGCGGCTGGAGCAGCCGCTGCCGGCGCAACAGGGTCTGGGTCAGCCAGGCCACCGGCTCAAGTTTTGCTGGACTTGATGAATGAGCTGACAGCTCTAATGGGAACCGAGGTCACAGCCAAAAATCAAGAAGATCGCAATGCAGAGATTACAAGGCTGAATGAGCAGATGACCAAGGCCCAAGAGGATATCAATGCAATGCAGGTTCAGATGGATGCTGAGTCGGAGCGTCTAAGGGTGGAAGCTTTTCGTTTAAATCTGGATCAACACGCCTCAGAGGCAGTTGTTCGGATGAGGTATCAGACCCGCGTGCCTGCGCAGTATGAGCCCAGAAACCTCTTCAACATCCCAGGGGCAGGACCGAATGCACCACTAGCCGTGACCCGGGCTACGGAGGTGCCTGGGAATAGGGCGACGAATCAGCCTCAGCAGCCAGACCCGCCCCGTAGGAATTAGACCCCACCGCAGCGTTTTCTGACACCACCTGGTCATTATTATAACCCGGTGGAGAACATGATAGCAGCGGCTGCCAGGCTCAATGCGCTCCCTCTCGGCGAGGTGACGCCCTTCGCTGCGGAAGCACGGAACGCCATCGAGCTCTTGCAAACAGCGGTGGCTCAGCAGGAGAAATACACGTATAGTCGAAGTCGTGTGCACTCAACCCCCCTTCCGAGCCGCAGTTATAGCCGACGTATGGAGTCACCGGTGGTATCCAGCAGCGAACAACGACGTAACCCGCCCCATGATGACCCGCCTATTGTCAATGCTCAGGTGATTGTAGATAACACCAGGGCTCAACGTGAGGCGGCGGCTGCGGCGGCTTACCAGGAGCCGATGACCCCCTCAACCCCGGTGGGAGCTACTTCCAGGGCTCTTGGAGTACCTTGTTTAATCCCGGCTCTGCGGAACAAGCGCCTGCCAAAGGACTTTAAGGGTCCACGCAAAGTGCCTAATTACACAGCTGATCTGCCTCCGGATGCCTAGATTGAAAGTTATGAGTTAGCCATGGAGATGTTGGACGTCAGTGATGCAGTCTGTGCGAAATACTTCATCATGATGCTGGAAGGGCCGGCTCGTACATGGTTAAAGGGTCTGCCCCCTAATACCATTAATTCCTAGGCCGAGTTGAAAGCACGATTCATCAAGAATTTTCAAGGGACATGCAAGCAGCCCATGACGATCGTCGATTTGGATCATTGTGTGCAACGCGAGGATGAGTCGGCCCACCATTGGGTCTGGCGGGTATCAACCATTATCCACTCGTCTGATAATATCACGACGGCTCAGGCGGTCTTGATTCTGGAGAAGAATTGTCATTTTTTGCCCCTTAAGCAGAAGCTCGGACGGCTCAAGCGTTCTTGCCAGGACATGGGTGAGCTCATGGTGTCTCTCACTAAATATGCAGAATATGATAGCACGAAGGATCCTGGTTTTGATGATGAGAAGTCTGCTAAGGGTAAGAAGAATGGCAACGGTAAGGGTCAGCAACAGAATGTGGCAGGAAATAACAACCCGGGTAATGGCGGCAAACGGAAGCACCCAGACGGCGGGTCAGATCTGGTGGCCAACACCAACACTGGGAATAACCGCGCCAAGGGCAACGGTAAACCGCCTTTTGGCAAGGGCAAGCCCTTCAACATGGAGGAAATGCTTAACGACCCCTGCCCAAAGCACAGTCTTCCCAACAAGCCGTCCACTCATGCTTGGAAGGATTGTTATATCATGCGGGAGTTCCGGAATTACAGCCTTAACCAGCATCATGGTAACGGCAATGGACCGCCTGGCGGGTCAGGATCCGGCTATCACGGGTCAGGTTTCGGTGCAGGCGGCTCAAGCTCGGGTTATCAGGGTCAAGGTAACCATGGAGGTCACAATCAGCGGCCCGACACTGGTGGTCAGCAGCAAAACAACCAGTCAGGGTATCATAGTAACCCGAAGCAGCTTAATGGAGGCAAGTATCACGTATTCACTATGAGTCTTGACAAACGTGATCAGAAGGTGCGCAAGAGGGCGGTTCATGCGGCAACACCGGCTATTCCGTAGTATTTAAAGTGGTCTGAACACACGATATCATGGAGCAGGGAGGATCACCCACCACGAGTTGATAACTCGGGGCACTTGGCTCTTGTAGTAGCCCCTCAGGTAGGAGGCTACAAATTCACCAAGGTGCTGATGGACGGTGGCAGCAATATCAACATTTTGTATTACGACACTTTCCGCCGGATGAACCTGACTAACAAGGATCTCAAGCCATCATCCACAGTTTTTCACGGTGTAGTACCCGGCAAGTTGGCGTATCCAGTAGGAAAAATTGCCCTCGAGGTGGCTTTTGGTGATGAGTACAACTACATGGTAGAGACCTTGTGGTTTGAAGTGGTCAAGATCATAAGTCCATATCATGCTCTGTTTGGCCGGCCGGCTTATGCCAAGTTCATGGCTCGACCCTGTTATGTTTACTTGCAGCTTAAGATGCCAGGGTTGAAGGGGACGATTACGGTGCATGGTGATCAGAAAATTGCTCTTGAGTGTGAGGAAGGTGATGCTGCGTATGTGGAGTCAAGCTGTGCTGACGCGGAGCTCAAGTTTTATAAGAATAATGTTGACCCGACGGATATGACCCCGCTAAAAAAATCCCAGCACAGAGTCTGAACCGCCCTTGAAATCTGTGGCAGAAGATACCAAGTTGGTGGACTTTGTCCCCGGCGACTCATCGCAGCAGTTCACTATAGGAGCTAATATGGACCCCAAATAGGAAAGCGCGCTTATCGAATTCATCCGTGAGAATCGGGACATCTTCGCATGGAAACCTTCTAACTTGCCGGGTGTACCGAGAGAATTCGCTGAGCACCATCTTAATGTGGATCCTAAATTTAAGCCGGTTAAACAGTTCCTCCATCGTTTCAATGAGGAGCAACGTAAAGCTATTGGAGAAGAGGTAGCCCGGCTCTTAGCGGCTTTGTTTATTGTGGAGGTTTTTCACCCAGAGTGGTTGGCTAACCCTGTGCTCGTCCTTAAGAAGAACGGCACATGGCGTATGTGTGTGGACTACACAGACCTTAACAAGGCTTGTCCGGTTGATCCATTTGCTCTCCCCCGTATCGACCAGATCATTGATGCGACGGCGGGTTGTGAAAGCTTATGTTTCCTGGATGCTTATTCGGGTTATCATCAGATCAAGATGGCAGTTGAGGACCAGTAGAAGACATCTTTCATAACACCTTTTAGAGCTTTTTGTTATGTGTCTATGCCTTTTGGACTCAAAAGTGCCCATGCGACTTACCAGCGT
Source organism: Elymus sibiricus (assembly GCA_039707655.1). Taxonomy (NCBI): domain Eukaryota; kingdom Viridiplantae; phylum Streptophyta; class Magnoliopsida; order Poales; family Poaceae; genus Elymus; species Elymus sibiricus. The sequence goes on from CM077665.1 coordinate 280,214,028, forward strand.
AGTGTACAGAATTGTCTTCACGGTCAGATTGGGCGCAACGTTCATGCCTATGTGGACGATATTGTGGTCAAATCACGGAAGAAGGAGACTCTGCTTGCTGATCTGAAGGAAACCTTTGACAATCTTCGGGTCTACAAGATGATGCTTAATCCAGCTAAGTGCATTTTTGGTGTGCCTTCAAGCAAACTACTCGGATTTTTGGTCTCAGAGCGGTGCATTGAAGCTAACCCGGAGAAAATAAGGGCCATCACTTCGCTTTCTAAACCGGCGTGTATCAATGACATTCAGCGCTTGGCGGGTTGTATTGTCGCCTTAAGCCGATTCATAAGCCGCCTGGGAGAGAAGGCTATCCCTTTATATCAGATGATGCGGAAGACAGATAATTTCGTCTGGAGTGATGCTGCCAATGATGCGTTAGAAGCACTCAAAAAACAGTTAGCTGAGCTGCCTATCCTTGCTGCTCCCATCGACAAAGAGCCATCACTCCTATACGTTGCGGCTAATAACAAGGTTGTCAGTACGACAGTTGTTGTGGAGTGATGTCTACTACGCAACTTTATTCTTGTAGACTTTGTTGGGCCTCCAAGCGTAGAGTTTTGTAGGACAGTAGCAATTTTCCCTCAAGTGGATGACCTAAGGTTTATCAATCCATGGGAGGTGTAGGATGAAGATGGTCTCTCTCAAACAACCCTGCAATCAAATACAAGAAATCTCTTGTGTCCCCAACACACCCAATACAATGGCAAATTGTATAGGTGCACTAGTTCGGCAAAGAGATGGTGATACAAGTGCAATATGGATGGTAGATATAGGTTTTTGTAATCTGAAAATATAAAAACAGCAAGGTAGCAAGTAACAAAAGTGAGCACAAACGGTATTGCAATGCTTGAAAATAAGGACTAGGGTTCGTACTTTCGTTAGTGCAATCTCTCAACAATGCTAATATAATTGGATCACATAACCATCCCTCAATGTGCAACGAAGAATCACTCCAAAGTTCTTATCTAGCGGAGAACATAAGAAGAAATTGTTTGTAGGGTACGAAACCACCTTAAAGTTATTCTTTCCGATCGATCTATTCAAGAGTTCGTACTAAGATAACATCAAGTTATCATTTCCGTTCGATCTATCTAAGAGTTCGTACTAGAATAACATCATATGATACGCATCAACCAACTCTAATGTCACCTAGATACTCCAATGTCACTACAAGTATCCATGAGTTAATTATACGATACACATCAAACAATTTCAGATTAATAATACTCAATCCACACAAAGAACCTCAAAGAGTGCCCCAAGATTTCTATCGGAGAAAGTAGGACAAGAATGTGTATCAACCCCTATGCATAGATTACCCCAATGTCACCGCGGGAATCCGCAAGTTGAGTACCAAAACATATATCAAGTGAATCAATAGAACACCCCATTGTCACCACGGGTATCCGCATGCAAAACATATATCAAGTGTTCTCAAATCCAATATTCAATCCAACATAACGATATCTCAAAGGGAAAGATTCAATTCATCACAACAAGATAGTAAGGGAAACACACCATATGATCCAACTATATTAACAAAGCCCGTGATACATCAAGATCATGACATCTCAAGAACACGAGAGAGAGAGAGAGATTGAACACATAGCTACTGGTACATACCCTCAGCCTCGAGGGTGGACTACTCCCTCCTCATCATGGCCTCCTCCGGGATGATGAAGATGGCCACCAGAGATGGATTCCCCTCTCCGGTAATGTACTGGAACGTCTCAAGAATGTTTTTTCATCGATACAGAGAGTTGCAGCGGCGGAGCGGAGAGTCTAGGGTTATTTTTGGGGGTTTCCAAATATTTGGGAATTTATAGGCATCGGAGGTGGTTGAGGGGGTGCCCGAGGTGCCCAGCCCCCACCAGGACGCGCCAGGGGCCTCTGGCATGCCCTGGTGGGTGCTGGCCAGCCTGGGCCCCGTCTTCTGGTGTTCTTTGGCCCTTCTTCTTTCTTCTGGTCCGTAAAAAATCCACAAAAATCCCCACAACGTTTTGTCCCCGTTTGGTACTGATTTTCTGCGAAGTAAAAAAACAAGCAAAAACAATAACTGGCACTTTGGCACTATGTCAATAGGTTAGTACCAAAAATGATATAAAGTTGTAATAAAATGATTGTAAAACATCCAAGAATGATAATATAACAGCATGGAACAAGCAAAAATTATAGATACGTTGGAGACGTATCAGCATCCCCAAGCTTAATTCCTACTCGTCCTCGAGTAGGTAAATGATAAAAACAAATTTTTTGATGTGGAATGCTGCCTAACATGTTCATCATATTCTTTTCTTCTTTGTATAGCATGGACATTTGGACTTGTAAATGATTCAAAGCAATAGTCTAGTTTTAACATAATGACTTCAATACTCTAGCATATCAACAAGCAGCCATGTCTTTCAAAATATCAACACTAAAGAAAGTTATCCCTAGCCCATCATGCTCAATCATTGATCCATTCATGAAACACACTCAAATATTAGCTATGCCCAATGCTCAAGTACGATCATAGTGCCCCCTAGTTGGTGCTTATAAGATAAGATGTAGACTCAAAGCAAAAAATAAAAATTGCATAAAGTAAATAGATAGGCCCTTCGCAGAGGGAAGTAGGGATTTGTAGAGGTGCCAGAGCTCAAAGTTTTAAATTGAGAGAGAAAAAATATTTTGGGTGGCATGCTTTTCCTGTCAACGAAAACGACAAAGTAGCTCACAATACTTTCCATGCTAGATATATCATAGGCCGTTCCCAAACAGAAAATAAAGTTTATTCCTTTTTCCACCAAACTTTCACTTTCCATGGCGGGCCGTATCCACGGTTGCCTTCCATACCAACACTTTCCAAGGAATTTATTATTTGACAACATAAAGTAAATATTTTTTTCTTTTTCATTTCGGGAATGGGCATCCCCATTACCGCCGCACTCTCGTGCAATGACAAGTGAATAAACACTCATCTTGAGAATAACACATCTAGCATGGAAAAATATTGGACACTCCCCACCATTTCATGTGCGGTACGGGCACACAAAAGAGAAATTTTATTTTGAAAATTTAGAGATGGCACATACAAATTTGCTTGGAACGTCATGGAAATACCGCATATAGGTAGGTATGGTGGACTCATAAGGCAAAACTTGGTTTAAGGATTTTGGATGCACAAGTACTATTTCTACTTAGTACAAATGGAGGCTAGCAAATAGATTGGGAAGCAACCAAACTAAGAAACGAAAAATCACATAAGTGAGCATTGAGCATAACTATCACCGAATAATGCACCATAAGTAGGATGTAATTTCATTGCATAACTATTGACTTTCGTGCATGCATAGGGAATCACAAACCTTAACACCAATATTCCTACTAAAGCATAATTACTCACTAACATGACTCACATATTACTATCATCATGTCTCAAAACTATTACAAGGAATCAAGTTTAATTTGTCCAATGATCTTCATGAAAGTTTTTATTATATCCTCCTTGGATATCTATCGCTTTGGGACTAGTTTCATATATTGCCATTGCTTTTTTGGCAAGCTCAAACAAATTTAAGTGAAGCACATGAGCAAATGACAAGCTACTCTCAAAAGATATAACTGAAGATCAATGAGTAGTCAAACAATTAAGTAGCTATGTGAGGACTTTCTCTCTCAATAAAGATTTTCAGATCTGAGTATTTTATTCAAACAGCAAACTAAACAAAAATAGGACTCCAAGAATAGCACGCATCATGTGAACGAATAACAATTTAGGCTCAACATAGGCTAACCGATAGTTGACGAAGAGAGGTGGGATGCGTAGCATCCCCAAGCTTAGATGCTTGAGACTTCTTGAAATAATTACTTGGGGTGCCTTGGGAATCCCCAAGCTTGAGCTTTTGTATCTCGTTCAATCCTCTCATATCCCGGTTTCACCTATTCTCAAAAACTTCATCCACACAGAACTCGAAAAGAACTCGTGAGATAGGTTAGTACACATAGGAACAAATCAACACTTCACGTACTGCCAAGACAAGTTTCACAATAATTATCAAACATCATCTACTGTTTACTATCGTTTCCACAATTTATATCTACCAATATAGGCTATGGAAACTATAGGATAAGTAGATAACGAAACTATGACAGCAATCTGTCCAAACAGAACAGTCTGTAGTAATCTATTAAACTGGTGTACTTATGTAACTCAAACAATTATGAAAATTTTGGACAAGCTAAATAATTTATATGATAACACCGTGTAAAAATTTCAGAAACTTTCCACATTCCAGTAAAATATGAAAATTCAAACACTACAGCAAAAGTTTCTGTTTTTACACAGCACACATCAAAACATGCAATGCAAGCATCCTAAGACAATTCTTGGAACTTTTTATTGAAAAACAAGATTATAAATAACACCTAACAGAAAATAACAAAATAAAATGATGCTCCAAGCAAAACTCATATTATGTGACGAATAAAAATATAGCTCTAAGTAAGATATACCGATAGTGTTGAAAACGAAAGAGGGGATGCCTTCCGGGGCATCCCCAAGCTTAGGCGCTTGAGTCTTCCTTCGATATTACCTTGTGGGTGCCTTGGGCATCCCCAAGCTTAGGTTGTTGGCACTCCTTATTCTCCTCTTATCGGTGTCTCACCCAAAACTTGAAAACTTCAATCACACAAAACTTAACGGAACTTCGTGAGAAGGGTTAGTGTAATAAAGATAAATCATTCACTTAGGTACTGTCAATACAAGATTAATAATTGTTCCCACATGATAACTACTGTATTCTATCATTCCCATAATTTATACCACTGAATATAAGTTATGGGAACACTAAAACAAGCAAACTATGCATGCAAAACAGAATCTGTCAAAAACAGAACAGTCTGTGAAGATCTGTAGTGCAACAATACTTCCCTGTCTCTAAAAATTCTGAAACAATAGTAAAACCTGAATAATTTGTATATTAAGATTGTGTAAAAATTTCATATCATTATCACGCTCCAGTAAAAAATTAAAATTCATGTACTGGAGTCAAAGGTTTCTGTTTTGGTTCAGCATCAATTCTACTCATCTTGTGGGTCATCCCAAAGGCTTTACTTGGCACTTTATTGAAATAACAGACAAAAACATGATTACCACAGTAGCTTAATCATGTGAACACACAAAAAACAGAAAGTAAAAGTGTTGGGTTGTCTCCCAACAAGCGCTTTTCTTGAATGCCTTTTAGCGAGGCATGATGATTTCAATGATGCTCACATAGGAATAATAATTGAAACATGCAAAAGAGCATCATGAATCTCATGACAAGCACATTTAAGTCTAACCCACTTCCTATGCATAGGGATTTTGTGAGCAAACAATTTATGGGAGCAAGAATCAACTAGCATAGGAAGGCAAAACAAGCATAACTTCAAAACTTTGAACACATAGAGAGGAAACTTTATATTATTGCAATTCCTACAAGCATATGTTCCTCCCTCATAATAATTTTCAGTAGCATCACGAAGGAATTTCACAACATAACTATCACATAAATCATTCTTTTCATGATGCACAAGCATAGAATTTTCATTACTCTCCACATAAGCAAATTTCTTCTCATTCATAATAGTGGGAGCATCAAATGAAACTCGAATACTATAAATTGTTTCCACATCAAAAGAGTAATATTTAGTAAAAGGATATTCAAAATTATGACAATAGTTATCACTACTTTTTTTAACATAAGTATCATCACAATAATCATCATAAGTAGCAACTTTGTTCTCATCATAGTCAAGTGAAACCTCTTCTGAAATAGTGGAATCATTACTAAATAAAGTCATGACCTCTCCAAATCCACTTTTATCATTATAATAAAATTCAACACCCTCCAAAATAGTGGGATAATAATTATCTAAAGTTTACACTCTCCCAAACCAACTTTCATAAATATCACAATCATCATAAATAGGAGGCATGCAATCATCATAACAAATTTGATCATTCAAAGTAGGGGAACTAAAAATATCATCTTCATTAAGCATAACATCCCCAAGCTTGGAACAAACATTAATTGCAGCAAATAAATTCTCAAACATGTCATTATCATCAAACATAGCATCCGCAAGCTTGTGGCTTGGCATATCATAAGCATAATCACTCTCATCATTAATAGCATGAATAGCACCAATAGCATAACAATTATTATCATCATAATTTACCAAGTTGGTGCCAAAAAGATTTTCAAGATTATAAGTAGTATCATTATCTTCCCAATCATAGTCATCACAACAAGCAATTGGCATAACAAAATCATCATCAAGTGTATCATCTTCCACAATCATTTTTGATTCATCCTCGTGAGGCACAAGAATAATAGGAGCAACATCATTTGGAAGAGATACCTTTTTACCTCTACTCTTTCTTCTTTTCTTCTTCTTCACCACATCATGTGTGGGTTTAATTAATTTTTTCGAGCTTCTTATTGATGAGATTGGTTGAATAGGGAGCTCCTCCTCATCACATATTACATCATGAGAGACAATAGGAGGGAAAGTGGAATTCTTTACCCTTTCATTAGTATTCCTTTTATATTCTATTGGTTTCCCCATCTTTTTATAGTTGGCAATATAAGCATTTTCATTGCAATTTACCATGCAAAACATATAGATATTTTTTAGATTAGTTTCAATGTCGTCCGTGAGAATGAATACTTAAAACCAACTATTTTTATGTGTCAATTCTTCACTCCCCAAAAATAGAGAAATCTCATCATAAAGTTCAAGGGTGATCAAGTCATTACAATATTTGGCCATGATTTGATCATGAAAAAGTTTGCATTGGAAATTAAGATGACCAACTTTATTGCAAAGTTCACAAGTAATAGGACAAAGAGAACTTAATTTTGTAGCAAATTAATCTATCACTTTGAGCAAAGAATGGGTTCTATCATGTTTATGCTTCTTACAAAATCTATCATCCCTATAAGGCACGTCTTCACAAACTTTATGCACTCCACAAAAATTGACATGCTTATAGGAAACATTTTTATCATAACTAGTGCAATCATCATTAGTATTTTGGATATTCATAGAATTCATACTAACAACATTGCAATCATGCTCATCATTCAAGGATTTCTCATTAAGTATTTTCATAGTTTCTTCCTCTACCAATTGAGCAGAATTTTCTAAATCCTTATTTTCACGAAAGACATTATAAAGGCGATAACAATGATGCAACCTAAGCTCCATTTTTTTGTAGTTTTCTTTTATAAAACCAAACTAGTGAAAAACAAGAAACTAAAAGATTTAATTGGAATATCTAAAGATATACCTTCAAGCACTCACCTCCCCGGCAACGGCCCCAGAAAAGAGCTTGATGTCTACTACACAACTTTATTCTTGTAGACTTTGTTGGGCCTCCAAGCGTAGAGTTTTGTAGGACAGTAGCAATTTTCCCTCAAGTGGATGACCTAAGGTTTATCAATCCGTGGGAGGTGTAGGATGAAGATGGTCTCTCTCAAACAACCCTGCAATCAAATACAAGAAATCTCTTGTGTCCCCAACACACCCAATACAATGGCAAATTGTATAGGTGCACTAGTTCGGCGAAGAGATGGTGATACAAGTGCAATATGGATGGTAGATATAGGTTTTTGTAATCTGAAAATATAAAAACAGCAAGGTAGCAAGTAACAAAAGTGAGCACAGACGGCATTGCAATGCTTGAAAACAAGGCCTAGGGTTCGTACTTTCGCTACTGCAATCTCTCAACAATGCTAATATAATTGGATCACATAACCATCCCTCAATGTGGAACGAAGAATCACTCAAAAGTTCTTATCTAGCGGAGAACATAAGAAGAAATTGTTTGTAGGGTACGAAACCACCTTAAAGTTATTCTTTCCGATCGATCTATTCAAGAGTTCGTACTAAGATAACATCAAGTTATCATTTCCGTTCGATATATCTAAGAGTTCATACTAGAATAACATCATATGATACGCATCAACCAACTCTAATGTCACCTAGATACTCCAATGTCACTACAAGTATCCATGAGTTAATTATACGATACACATCAAACAATTTCAGATTCATAATACTCAATCCACACAAAGAACCTCCAAGAGTGCCCCAAGGTTTCTATTGGAGAAAGTAGGACAAGAACGTGTATCAACCCCTATGCATAGATTACCCCAATGTCACCATGGGAATCCGCAAGTTGAGTGCCAAAACATATATCTAGTGAATCAATAGAACACCCCATTGTCACCACGGGTATCCGCATGCAAGACATATATGAAGTGTTCTCAAATCCAATATTCAATCCAACATAACGATATCTCAAAGGGAAAGATTCAATTCATCACAACAAGATAGTAAGGGAAACACACCATATGATCCAACTATATTAACAAAGCCCGTGATACATCAAGATCATGACATCTCAAGAACACGAGAGAGATAGAGAGATTGAACACATAGCTACTAGTACATACCCTCAGCCTCGAGGGTGGACTACTCCCTCCTCATCATGGCCTCCTCCGGGATGATGAAGATGGCCACCAAAGATGGATTCCCCTCTCCGGCAGGGTACTGGAACGTCTCCAGATTGGTTTTTCGTCGATACAGAGAGTTGCGGCGGCGGAGCAAAGAGTCTAGGGTTATTTTTGGGGGTTTTCGAATATTTGGGAATTTATAGGCATCGAAGGCGGTTGAGGGGGTGCCCGAGGTGCCCAGTCCCCACCAGGCTGCGGTAGGGGGCCTCTGGCGCGCCCTGGTGGGTGTTGGCCAACCTGGGCCCCCTCTTCTGGTGTTCTTTGGCCCATCTTCTTTCTTCTGGTCCATAAAAAATCCACAAAAATCCCCGCAGCATTTTGTCTCCGTTTGGTACTGATATTCTGCGAAGTAAAAAAACAAGCAAAAACAGCAACTGGCACTTTGGCACTTTGTCAATAGGTTAGTCCCCACAAATGATATAAATTTGTAATAAAATGATTCTAAAACATCCAAGAATGATAATATAACAGCATGGAACAAGCAAAAATTATAGATACGTTGGAGACGTATCATGGAGCGCAAGGAAACACGCATGGAGTACCCAGTCCAGCGGCCGGTTTATTACGTCAGTGAAGTTTTGAATGAGTCCAAGCAAAGATACCCTCATTGGCAGAAGTTGGTGTTTGGAGTATTCATGGCGAACCGCAAACTGAAGCATCATTTCCTTGGACATCCAATCATGGTGGTAAGCTCTGCTCCTTTGGGAGATATCATTCAAAACAAAGAGGCCACCGGCAAGATTGCTTAGTGGGCAATTGAGCTTGGACCTCTTAATTTGAGGTATGTGCCTCGAACAGCCGTTAAATCTCAAGCTCTGGTGGACTTTATCAATGATTGGACGGAGTGTCAAGCACCTGAGGAAAAGCCAGACAATTCATATTGGACAATTCACTTTGACGGATCCAGGCAGTTGGAAGGTTCAGGGGTTGGAGTTGTTTTAACTTCGCCACAAGGTGATAAATTTTGTTATGTTTTAAGGTTAATGTTTCCTTGTACCAACAATGTAGCTGAATATGAAGTCTTGCTTCATGGGCTCCGTGTGGCCAAGGAGATGAATTTGAGCCGGGTCAGATGTCGCGGCGACTCAGACCTGGTGGATCAACAAGTTTCAGGCACGTGGGATTCTAGAGACCCTCGTATGGCGGCTTATCGTGAGGCAGTTGATATCATTGCTGGCCACTTTAAGGGTTATCAGGTCGATCACATTGATCGTCGGAAGAACGAGGCGACCGATGCACTGTCCCTGCTGGGGTCTCACCGTAAGCCCGTGCCGCCTAATGTGTTTCATGATGTGTTGCATCACCCGTCGGTCAAGTTACCTTCTGAGGAAGATCTCGCTATACCTGACCCAGAAGGCCAGTTGGTGGCGGCTCTTCGCGCTATTCCAGATTGGATGTTGCCTTATCTGGCATATTTGACCCAGGGTGGGTTACCTGAAGATGAAACATTGGCGCGGCAAATCATGAGGCGGTCTAAGTCCATGACTATTGTCAATGGCGAGTTACATAGATGCAGCGTGACTGGTGTTTTTCAGCGCTGTGTTTCTCCTGAGGAAGGCCGTGAAATCTTACAAGAGATACATGCCAGCGACTGCGGTCATCACGCCGGGTCAAAATCCTTGGTGGACAAAGCTTTTCGGCACGGTTTTTACTGGTTAACAGCTCATGCAGATGCAGAGGACTTGGTTAGTAAATGTGATGGGTGTCAGAAATTTGGACGACGAGCCCATGTACCGGCTCAAGAGTTGCGGATGATTCCGATCACCTGGCCATTTGCGGTCTGGGGGCTTGATATGGTTGGACCATTTAAGAGGTCTAAAGATAAGAAGACCCACCTTTTGGTGGCGGTTGATAGGTTTACCAAGTGGATTGAGGCGGAGCCGGTCAGCAAATGTGACGCAGCAACTGCAGTTCAGTTTTTCAAAAACCTGATTTTTCGTTTTGGTTACCCCCACAGTATCATCACTGATAATGGCACAAATCTGTCCAAGGGGGCTATGAAAGAGTTTTGTCAAAGTGAACACATCCGCCTTGATGTCTCCTCGGTGGCTCATCTGTAGTCTAATGGTCAAGCAGAACGTGCTAACTAGGAAATTTTGAGAGGTATCAAACCCCGGCTTATGGTTCCTTTGGAACGAACGCCGGGTTGTTGGGTTGAGGAGTTACCTTCAGTTCTTTGGAGCATCAGAACCACCCCCAATAGATGAACAGGCTACATGCCTTTCTTCATGGTTTATGGCGCAAAAGCCGTTCTCCCTAGTGATATTCGTCATGACTCGCCCAGGGTGGCGGCTTACGTTGAAACTGAGAATGAGGCGGCGCGTCAGGACGCGCTAGATGCTTTGGATGAAGAGCGGGATCTTACAGCCGCACGATCGGCGATTTATCAACAAGATCTGCGTCGCAATCATAGCCGCAGAGTTAAAACCCGGACGTTCCAAGAAGGCGACTTAGTGCTCCGTTTGATTCAAGATCATACAGATATGCATAAGTTATAACCCCCTTGGGAAGGACCTTTTGTGGTTAGCAAGAATCTCAACAATGGGTCATATTATCTCATTGATATGCGGGAGAGTGACAAGTCACGCACTTCTGGGGAGGAAACTAGCAGGCCGTGGAATATTGCTCATCTTCGGCCTTACTATACTTGAGTCATTGGCTCTCATCAATGTACATATCTCTGTCATTGTATCTACCTTTTCAATATAATAAAGCTGGCATCCCCATAATTTGGGGCCTCTGTCGTTTTCATCCAGCAATTTTTTGTGCAAGAGTTGATTATTCATAAGGTCACTTGGGGGCTTCCAACTCAATGAGTTTAGCTTTCATACCCTCTTGACTGGTTTAAAAGCCATATTTGAGTTAAACCTGCCTGTTTGCAACTTGCTGCTCCGCCAGGTGACCCGCCGTATGCTTGACATTCAATCTTTCAATAAGACCCTGAACTTGTCAAAGTTATAACGGTGGCTTATGTCACGAGAGCCGACTTACACAGAGCTAGGATAAACTCACCTGTCCACTGTAGTCTCTCCGCTATGTGGCCCGTTCGTACTCTTAACAGTCAATCTTTTTTAAAGACCCTGAACTTGTTAAGGTTAAAACGACGGATTTCTGTCACGTGAGAGCCGGCTTACGGGATTGTAGGCGTTCATGCCTAGCTTCTTTGAAGCAAAAACTTTGAGTTTTCTCAAAATCATAAATAAGAGTTGATCTCTTTTGGCTGTGCCTTCAAAGCCGCCTTACAACAACTGAAGATATACATGTATATACTTTCTGTTTGTTGTCTTGCAGGGATTTTTCATAAGGAGGTTCTAAGTCTTCAGATGACAGCTGATCCGGTTTAGCATTATTCTTTAATCAAATTTACAGTTGTCATAACCCGCCAGCGGGTTTGTTTCATATTTTCCAGACTATGGGGTATTGAGTTATTAACTCGCCCCGGATTATGACTATAAGTCGCCAGTCAAGGAGTTGATCAAAATTCCTGGGAAATTAAGAGATATCATCACATCAAACATGCATATGTTTTGATAAAGATTACAGCGGTTAAGCCGCCAAGATATAAGTTGACAAAAACATGCAAGAAGGCATGGCAACAGCACAGCTGTTTTTCAAACTATGCTATTACAAGCCCAATAGCAGGGCCCTTCAAATTTCTGGCCAAGTGTTTTTGAGTTACATCACTCTAAGTCAGCTTCAGTGTCAGTCGGATTATGATCCGCAGGATCATTGTCACCCTGGCGCTTGGAGGTAGAAGGCTCCGGGTCATCCTGTGCCAGCTCTTCGTTGTCTGCTATCTGGAGATTATCTGAAGTCCAGTCGATGTTGGTTAACGCCTCAAAGGTAGCTTCATCGTTAAGAATTATGGAGGGATCAAGATCAGGGGCAAACATATGCTTACGCCTTTGAGGAGTCAAGTCAACAACTGCATGCGAAGGCGCCTTGATACGCTTGTTGTCGCCGTCATAAGAAGGATGATACTTGGCCAAATTTGCTTCTTGGGCAAGTTGGCATGCTAGTGGCCTGATTTCCTTGACGCATCTTGCAAAATCTGCCACGCTTAAGACAGTACTGTCATCGTTGTATTCGAGATACCTGCCGGCCATCTCAGCTGGGTCAAGATCTGATTGCCACGCTTTTGCCGACTTAAAGCGGCAATGGCTCCTGCATGGGTGGCTGACATCTTCAGTTCTGCGATTTGAGATGGCACGTTTGATAGCTGATCCCGAACTGTCTTGATGGGTGTTGGAGGCTTCTTTCCAGAAGACACATCCACAAGCGTCCGTAGGCTCCCAGCATATATTTGCTCCACCAATGAGTAGACACCTTTCACTTTTAGCAAAATGTTCTGGCCAAGGCTGGCACTCTTGGCGCCTGTCAGACAATAAAGAGTATAAACTCAGCTGAACATTTTTATGACTACCCTAATTGATGAAGTGCTTCAATGGAGAATAAGTTTTTTGCATTTACAAAAAATGGCGGCTGTCATTCGACATATCTGCTGCTTTAAGCCGACAAGCTCTTCAGCAACCGGCTTCGGTTGTTTTTCAGCATCTTTGGCGCGCTTTTGCAAGGCGGTCTTTTCCTCCTCAAGAGTGGTGCGTTCAGCGGTAAAATCAGATTTCAACTTTTCTAAGTCCTCCAAGGCAAGTTTTAGCTTTGCCTCGGCCTCGCTGCTCTTGATTTCCAGAGCCGCCACGTTCTTGCTTAAGTCGCCAAGATGCGACTCTTTCAAGCTTAATGCCTCCTACATAAAGTTTGGGAGTTGGTTTGGAAATCATTAATACACAGGTTTGTTATGATTCAAATATTCAAGTCCCAAGCACATTGCAAGCAATACACTTGGTACTTGGGGGCTAATGTAGGTCATTTCAAAGTATTGCAAAGACCCGGCTCATCCTTTTCAGGATAAGCCGGCCCTTGGGGGCTACAAGCGGATTTTTGCCTAAGTGACTATTGGAAGACCCGGCTCATCTTTTTCAAGATAAGCCGGCCCTTGGGGGCTACATACGGATTCTTTCAAAGTTATTATTGGAAGACCCGGCTCATCTTTTCAAAAGATAAGCCGGCCCTTGGGGGCTACAAGTGGATTTTTCGCCTAAGTACTTATTGGAAGACCTGGCTTATCCTTTTAGGATAAGTCGGCCCTTGGGGGCTGGATGAGTATATATCTATGAAGCAGAGATGGGTTTAATTTCATACCACATACTTCTGCTTCATCATGTTTACTAAGACGGCTTCCATATCACGGCTTGTATGAAGACGGTTCATGTAACCTACGTGCAATTCATTGACACTGAAATCTGCATAGTCTGGCAGATCCAGTTTAGCTTTGCCTTTCTCCAGCAAAGGCGGCTCTTCTTTGTGCTTGGCCAATACGGTGGAGGCTCCTGGTGGCTTGAAACCCGCCCCGGTGATGATAACGTCAGCATCATTATTCTTAGAAGGGACTTCTTCAATTGGTTGGAGAGGAATTGGACTTGGCGGGTCACCAATATTGGCAGGATCACCAAAGTTGGTCGGGTCAGCATCAGTGTCCGTGGCCTCAGAAAAAACTTCTTCAGCTTGCAGAGGAGGGTTGTCTTGATGAGAAGTAGGGTCTTCAGAACTCTGGATTGGGGCTTCAGGAGGCTTCGGAATCTCTTTCTCCGGCTCAGAGGCCTTGGAGGTCTTGGAAGAGTCGCCCACCTTCTGCTTCTTACTTATCTTTGCCTTAGCCCTGAAACAGAAGTGAGCAAGTTTATGAGCACGTGAAAACAAACTTTTGGATATCAACAAAGGAAAAATCCTTACGCAGGGTTGACAACGAAGGCAGGCAGCTATGTGCCGGTTGAGTCGCCAGAGGATGGAGGTGTTTCCTGAATAATCAGAGTTAGACAATATAAGCAGGTTGCTACATGAGGCTAGCGTGCAGAAGAAATAAAAACAGAGCTATGAAGTACCTCATTGCGGCGTTTCCGAGGAGCTGGTGTGTTGGACAAGCCAGCTACTAGATCTTCAGAGCCGCCGCTCTGGGTCTGACGCCTAGAGTCATGTTGCTGCTTCTTCAAAAGAAAGTTGGGATCCAAGTGAGCAACAGGGTGTGAAAACTTTACTTTCCGGATGACCCGCCGTATTTTCTCTCTTGGCAAAGGTTCTGAGTCGGAGGAGATGATAGTTACCTCTGTTGCACCGGCTTGACTTGTTTTCACTTCACCCTGAGAGGAGTCAGCATCAATAAGTTGCATGAAAAGAAGGTCAAGCGATTCAAGTTCTACCTCCGAGTCATCCAGTTCGAGCAGTTCTTGGGCTGTTTGCTTTTTTGAACGGCCCGGACCACGGGTCTTAGTCGCTTTGGTTTTCTTCTTCTTCAAAGTGGAGGCTGCAGTTATTCTCTTCTTCCAGAAGGGGGAGTCGGCCTACATACATTTGCAGAAACGTTAAAAGAGATGTGAAGTGCAAAATCTAAAAAGAAAAGGTGAAGATCAACGTAAAAAGTCGTACTGCGGGAGCCGGGTTAAGAGCATAGAAGGGGTTTAAACCCGTCTTGTTGCAAACCTCCTGAGGTTCTCCAAGCAGTGATTTGACAATTAAATTGAGGTCTTTGTCTGTTAGAGGCGTCTGGTTGAAGCGCTGAGGGTCATCCACATCGCCAATGTATTGACACATTAAGCCGCCGCGCCGGCTCAGCGGCAAAATTCTCCAGGAAACCCAGCAGCGAGTCAAATCAACGCCGGTTAACCCATTAGCTAATAAAGCCCTGATCTTTGAAAATGTGTGGCGGATAACCGGTAAGGAAGCTCGGTGGTTGTGCAGAGCCAGTAGGGGCGAAAACCTGGCAAGGGATTTTCTTCAGCCGGAGTAGTGTCTCTGCAATAAAACCAAGTGCGGTTCCAGTCTTTGGGATGGCTGGGTAGAACAGCTGAGGGAAAAGATACATCTATCCGCCTCTGGATGGAAATGCCTCCGAGGTCAAGACTTGGTCCATCTGCAATCTCAGTCCGGCGATTGATGTAAAAGAAGTCTCTGAAACGATCAATGGTGGGCTCTTCTTGCAGATAAGCTTCGCAGAATACTTGAAATTGACACAAATTGGTGACAGAATTGGGGCCGATTTCTTGAGGGTGAAGTTTATAAAAATGCAAGGCGTCCCGGAATTTTTTTGACCCGGGCGGTGAGAAGCCACGGAGAAGATGATCCGTGAAGATAACAACTTCCCCCTCCTTGGGTTAGGAGTATTACATGACAAAGCCAGTTATGACTAAGACGGCAACGTTATTTGGCGGGTCATTGATAAATTATGAGCTGCCTTTAGCTACAAGAATGAGGGGCATTAAAGTATGGTGACTTATATCCCGTCAAGATGAGCCGGCAGCGTGGTGGCGGGTCAAGAACACAATGAATACTAAAAATATTGCAACGTGTGGACAAACAAGTTTCACAAATTACAGCTACAATTATGGATCTACGGATGCAGAAAAAAAGGGAGCACTAATTAACCCTAGAAGACAGTATTGGATGAACTGGTAGTCAATGCGTGGATTCCGGGGAAGAAGCGGTCTACTCCGAATACAAAATATATGCTAAACAAAGCGCCGCGCGATTTTGCTAGTATTTCCGAGCCGAAAGATGATTCCTTTCCAAGCAAGGGTATGAAACTCCGATGAACTCTAAAGAACTCCAGTGACCTAATGCGGATCTGAGAAAGTTGAAGAATGGAACCTGGAAAGACGCAAGGAGTGCGGGCGCGCGCCGGCGAGCTCTGGTCACGAACATGTTGATGCAGCGGCCTTGGCGAGGTGGACGGCGCGGTCCGGCTAGGGCGGCGAGGTTTCGGTCGCGCGGAGCTTTGGAGGAAGAAGAAGAGGGAAAGGAGCGGGGGAAAATGAAAGGAATGGACCCCCATGCCTATTTAAAAGGAAGGGAAGAGGTGGAACAGCAACAGTCCAACACGAGAATCGAGGAGGCATGATAATGATTGACCAGGGAAGCGCCTCGATTTTTAGATTGACCAGTTAATGCAAAGATCCGTTGTGATGTCATGAAGATTTTCTGGATTTACCAGAGATGACATCATCCATTTTATATGGTGGGTCATTAAGATTTATTTTAGGATAAGTGATTAAGGGGAGCACGAGACTCGCCAACCAGAAGACTTGAAGATTGACATGAACAAGTTCAAATCAATCTGGGGCCTAATTTTGGGGATATAACCCCGCGGTATAACCGGCCAAGAAGGGGCCGGGTTAGGAAGTTGGCAACTTAACAATAAAGCCTTAAACAGGCCTGAAGACCAAGACAAGGCTGGAGGTGACTTACCAGACGGGCCAGGCGGAGGCCCAGAGCCGGAAGACGGTGTGTGACCCAGAGGCGTAAGCCGCCTCGAGATGGCTTTCCAAAGAAGGCAAGGCGATTTGGAGGCATGATCGAATATCTAGTATAACCCGGTCTGGACTCTTGTAAGCCCAGGGCCTCGACCTGTGTATATAAAGGCGAGTCCCTGCGGCGGCTTAGGGTACAAAACAATTGATAGAGATCTAGGTCAAGCGAATCCGCTCCCTGGTAATCGATACCCAATCAATACAACACAAAGCAGGACGTAGGCTTTTACCTCCTTCGTGAGGGGCCGAACCTGGGTAAACTCGTGTCTTTCGTCCCGACCAACCCCTTCGAGTTAATCACCGTAGCGATGGCCTCGGCCCTAAGTCCTTTCACTAGGGCATCTGCCATGATAAAACCACGACAAAGGGGGTTGTCGATCCCCTTGTCTTGCTAGTTGCAAGGTTAAAAGCAAATAATGATAGGTAGTGACATGGCAAAACGAAAAAAGTTGAAAAGTAAATAAAAGAGTAACTTGAGCAACACAACTATTAATGGAGAATGGACCCCGGGGCCATAGGTTCACTAGTGGCATCTCTCTACAAAGAAGGTAATGGCGTGGTGAGCAAATTAATGTTGGGCAATTGCCATATAAGCAACATTCATAACTATGATCATTCATGGCATAATCTTGCATATGCATAACCTAAGTGACAAGTAGACCATAATCCAATTGCATCAACTACTATTACTCCACTCCGAAACCGCTATCTAGTATGCATCTCATGGTATTAAGTTTAATAAAAAATAGAGTAATGCAATAGGACAATATGACATGGTGTAGACAGAAAGAAACCTAGTAATAAGGTCAATCCCTGTCATTTTATCCTTAGTAGCAATAAAACAACACATGCCTTCTCCCCATTATGTCATTGGGAGATAGATCACCATGAGGTTTAACCCGCTACTATGCACCACTCCCTCGGCAGAATTACCCATCTATCTTAGCCAGGGAAGAAAAATAGCTCAGAAAGCATACACAGCTACTGAATCATACAACAAACAAACCTCAAAAGATTCGTTTATATTCACTGAACAATCTGATCATTAATCCACAAAACATCATATCCCAACAACACACCATAAGAATTACATCAGATTGATCTCAGTGGATATTATTGTGTTGAATATCAAAGAGAGAGAGAGAGAGAGAGAGAGAGAGAGAGAGAGAGAGAGAGAGAGAGAAGAAGCCATCTAGCTCCTACTATGGACCCGTAGGTCCTGAAGGAACTACTCACACATCATCATGGAGGCAGTAAGGTTGATGAAGAGGCATCCCTTGGTGGCTTCCCCCTCCGATAGAGCACTAAAACAAGGCTCTAGATGGGAAATCTTCTAAATAGAGGCTTAACGATGGCAATAAAATTCTCTCAGGTTCACTTCTAAGAGTTTCGAGAATTATAGGATTTATAGGCGGAAGAATTAGGTCAAACGGAGGATCAGGTGTCCCACATGGGCAGGTGATACGTCTCCAACATATCTATATTTTTTTGTGCTATTATATTATCAATCTTGTATGCTTTATATGCAATTTTATATCATTTCTGGGAACTAACCTATTAACTTACTGCCCGGTCCCAATTCCTGTTTTCTGCATGTTTTTGGTTTCGTAGAAAAACCATACCAAACAAAGTCCAAACACGATGAAACTTTACGGTGATTTTTTTCTAGAAAAATATGGACCCTACAAGCATCGGGAGGAGGGAGGATGAGTTACGAGAGGGCCACAAGTGGGGCGCCACCTGATCTTGTGAGCCCCTCGGAGCTCCTCCTGACCTAATTCCACTTTTATAAATTCGTAAATATTCTAAAACCCTCAGAGCGAGACACGGAACAATTTTATCGCAACCACAAGCGGTAGTTCTTCTGCAATCCCATCTGGAGGCCTCCGGTGGTACTCTGCCAGAGGGGGAATTGATCACACAGGCCATCTTCATCAACCTTGCTGCCTCCATGATGATTTGTGAGTAGTTCCTTGATAACCCACAAGTATAGGGGATCGCGACAGTCTTCGAGGGTAGTATTTCATACAAATTAATTATTTCAACACAAGGGGAGCCAAAGCATATTTATGAGCCTTAGCACTTGAGTTGTCAATTCAACCACACCAGAAAATATCTTTATACAACAAAGTGTTTAGTAGCCCAATAGTAATAGTAACAGGAATAGTAATAGTAGCAGTTTGTGATGATTGTAACAGTAATGGCAGCAGTAGTAACTTGGCAAAGATCAATATGCGAAAATTGTAGGTATTGGACCAGCGATGGATATTTGTGCTGGATGACATCAATCATGTAAAAGTCACAACCTAGAGCAACAAAGAACTAGCTCCAATTCATGAATGTAATCTAGGCATGTATTTCATATATAGTCATACGTGCTTATAATATGAACTTGCATGGCATCTTTTGTCCTACCCTCCCATGGCAACGGGGTCCAAAGGGAAACTAAGGGATATTAAGTCCTCCTTTTAATAGAGAACCGAAACAAAGCATTAACACATGGTGAATACATGAACTCCTCATACTACGGTCATCACCGGAGATGATCACAACTATTGTCACTTTGGGGTCTACGGATCATAACACATAATAGGTGCATACAAGTTGCAAGGTAGGATCCAAAACACTCTCATATTCATGGAAACATAATAGGTTCAGATCTAAAATCATGGAACTCGGGCCCTAGTGACAACCATTAAGCATATCAAAGGCATAGCAATATCAATCTCAGAACATAGTGGATGCTATGGTCAAGCCCTACAAATTAACTCAATTACATGAAAAATCTCATCCAACTCCATCACCGTCCAGCAAACCTACAAAGGAATTACACACTCCCGGTGGTGAGCATCATGGAACTGCTGATGGAGAAGGGTTGGTGATGTCGACAATGATGAAACCCCCTCTCCGGAGCTCCAAACGGATCCAGATCAGCTCTCCCGAGGAAGAACAGGAGGTCGCGAAGGCTCCATCTCACAAAACATGATGAAAGTTTCTCCTTTATTATTTTCTCCACAGTATGGTACTTATGAAGTTGGAGTTAGGGCAAACAGAGGGTCATGGGATCCATGAGCTTTAGGGTGCGCCCCCTGAGCTCGTGGCTCCTGGTTGGCCCCCCTCCAGTAGGTCTCTTCGCCAATATTTTTTATATATTCTGAAAATAATCTCCGTAATTTTGCAGCCCAATCTGAGAACTTTTATTTCCGCATAAAAATAACACCATGGTAGTTCTGCTTAAAACAACGTCAGTCCGGGTTAGTTTCATTGAAATCATGCAAATTAGAGTCCAAAACAAGAGCAAAACTGTTTGGAACGTATCAACTCCCCAAGCTTAATTCATTGCTTGTCCTCAAGCAATTCAGTTGATAAACTGAAAGTGATAAGGAAAACTTTTCCAAACTCTTTTGTTCTCATTGTCCTATATATGCTTAACTAGAGTTCAAGTTTTCAGCAAAGATTATAGAGTAACCATGTGAATGATAACACTTAGATGTCATATTTACTCATAACAATATCATAACCAACTAGCGAACAATAATAAGATATCTCGGATGACAACACTTTGTCAAAACAATCATGATATAATATCATAGCATGGTATCTCGCTAGCCCTTTCAAAGACCGAAAAGCACAAATGCAAAGCACCTCTGAGGTTCAAGCAGCGACTAAACATTGTAATTCAGCATAAAAGAGATCCATTCATGCTCACATCAAACATTAACTAGACTCAATGCATAAAAAGGACAATAGTGCTCTCAGGACCAGTGCTTTAATGTGAAGATGATTACTGAATAATAAAAGTAAATAACATGAAAGTAAATAGAAAGGCCCTTCGCAGAGGGAAGCATAGATTTTTAGAGGTGCTAGAGCTCAAGGTTTAAAATGGAGATGAATATATTTTGAGAGGTGTGCTTTTCCTGACAATGTTACGAAAAATGATTTCAGTATCTTCCATGCTAAACACATTATTGATGGTTCCCAAGCGGAAAGGTAAAGTTTACTCCCCCTCTACCATACATGCACAAGCCATGGCACACCTAATTCACGGGTGCCCTCCAAACAATAAACTTTGCAGGGGAGTTTGTTTTATTTATTTTTGTATTATGCAGGATTGGGCATCCTTTTTAGCAGCCTCTTTCATGCAATGACAAGCGAATCAAAGCCCATCTTGAGAATAAATCGCTTAGCATGGAAGATACTGACCGCACCGTCGCTCCATGAGCGGTACGGGCATGCAAAACATATGTTTATTTGAATGATTAGAGGTGGCACATGCAAATTTACTTGGAACGGCAAAGTAATACCGCATATAGGTAGATACGGTGGACTCATCTGGAACAACTTTGGTTTTAGGAGTTTGGATGCACAAACAATATTCCCATTTAATACAGGTGAAGCCGAGCAAATAGATTGAGAAGCAGCCAGCTAGAGAGTGACAATGGTCGTAATCATGCATCGCGAATAATTAACATTGAATACAAGCATGAGTAGGATATAAACACTCTGAACATAAATATCATGAAAGATGGATTGGTTTTGAATCAACTACAAGTTGCCACATGTGCCTAGTCAAACCACTTGAATTATTCAGAGGAGGATACCATGCTAACATACTGCATCACAACCATTTTAATGCATGTTGACACACAAGATAAATCATTATCCACTCCTACCAATTTAAGCATGGCATGAGTAATTATAATCACTAATTGTCATCACAAATATGTTTACTCATAATATGTTGAATCAAGATCGACTGAGTTAAACATATTTACAAATACGAAAACAAGAAGAGTTCATACCAACTTTCTTTAACCCCAATCACTTCAACAAATCATCATCATTATTGCCTTTCACTTGCACGATCGAATGATGTGAAAATAATAATAGTGCAAGTGTGTTGTGGACTAAGCTGGAATGTGCAAAACCATTTATCTAAAGGAGAAGACAAGGTGATATTGTCTCTTTGTTGGATTAACAACATCACATATGAGCCATTCAACAATTGTAGCATAGTCTTATCCTTACGACGACTCAAAGAAAAGAAAAGAATTTCAAAGAAACACACTCAAATGTCTTGGGAGTATTTAGTTTTTCTAAAGAAAGCAAATTATCAGAGGAAAATGAAAAGCGAGAAAAACTATTTACACAGGAAAGCTCACAACAAACAAGAAGAAAAACGAGAAATTTTTTTGGGATTTCTTTTAGAACTACGAATTAATTAACCAAGAAAGGAAAACTGAAAAAGAAGCAAGAACTATTTTTTGGATTTTCAAAGTTTTACAAACACATAAAAGAAAGTGAAAATAAAATTGAACAAGGGATATACAATGAAAGAGGGTGAACATCGACAACTAGAATGAGTGTGTGGTACAAAACGTAATGTCGGTGAGAAATAGGTACTCCACCAAGCTTAGGCTTTTGGCCTAACTTGGTTTATGGCCATGGCTGACCTGGATAGAACTCATGGAGATAGTTTGGGTTATACTCCATTGTGGCCACAAGCACCTAGTTGTTTGCCTCATTTCGACAGGCAGTTTCCTCTACCGTCCTGTACACTGATACGTCTCCAACGTATCTATAATTGTTTATTGTTCCAGGCTGATATATTATCATTCTAGGATACTTTTTGGGTCTTTATTTACCAATTTATAATATTTTTGAGCACTAACCTATTGACCCATTGCCTAGTGCCAGTTGCTGTTTTCTAAATGTTTTTTACTTCTCAGGTTTACAGTACCAAACGAAGTCCAATTGCCACGACACTTTTTGATGATTTTTTGTACACCAAAAGAAGACCTAGCAGAATCGGAAGAAGGTTGGCAGCCACACCAGGGACCCACAAGCCAACAGGGTGCGCCCTGGGGGCGCCCTGATGCTTGTGGGCCCCTAGCGGCTCCCCCGACCTCGTTCTCTGGCCTATAAATTCTCATATATCGTAAAAAATCTAGAGGCAGTCCCGAAACCCTTTTTACGCCGCCGCAAGTCTCTGTTCCGTCGCGAGGCCATATGGAGCTCCGTTCTGGCACCCTGCCGGAGGGGGGAACGATCACGGAGGGCCTCTTCATCAACCTTGCTGCGCTCATGATGATGTGTGAGTAGTTCACCACTGACCTATGGGTCCATAGCTACTACCTAGATGGCAATCTCCCTATCTCTTGATCTTCAATACAATGATCATCGCATTTTCTCTTTGATCTATCCGATGTAATCCTATTGTGCGGTGGGTTTGTTGGGATCTGATGAATTGTGAGTTTATGTTCAGATTATTCATGAAAATTATTTGAGTCACCTCTAAATATTAAGATTCTTATTTGCATGATAATTATAGCTTCATAATTCTCTCTGATCTATTAATTTGCTTTGGCCAAGTAGATTGATCTATCTTCAGTGAGAGAGCTGTGTTGTGGTAGGTTCAACCTGACGAGTTTCTATATCCCAGTGACAGAAGGGGACAAGTTGCGTCTTTGTGTTGTTACTAATAAGGATAACACGATGTGGTTTATTCATATTGCTTGAGTTTACTTTGTCTACATCATGTCATCGTTCTCCATGCATTACTCTGTTTGTCATGAACTTAATACGTAGAGAGGCAAGCATAGAAGCGCTCTTGAAGTGGAGTAATAGTAATAGGTGCAGGCAAGAGTTGGCCTATTTTTTTATGGACCTGATACCTATATACACATGATCATTGCCGTGAAAATCGCATAACTATCCTCTTTCTATCAATTGCCCAATAGTAATTTGTTACCCACCGTATGTTGCCTACATGAGAGATGCCGCTAGGGAAAACTATGCCCCCCCGGGTCTATTCACTTATAAATTTATAAACGCCACTATTACCTTGCTGCCTTTATTCGTCTTTTATTTTATTTTGCAATTTACAATTATCTACAGTTATCTACACAACTCATTTGCTTGCAAATAACGAGATCAAGGGGATTGACAACCCTCTTGCCCGCGTTGGGTGCAAGTTGTTTGCTCTTTTGTGTGCAGCCACTGAAGACGGTAGAGGATTGATATTCCTATTGGTTCGATAAAGCTTGGTTTCATAACGGAGGGAAATACCTACCCACTTTGTGCTGCAATTACCCGTTCCTCTTCGCGGAAAACCCAACGCAGATCACAAGTATCAGGAAGGATTTCTGGCGCCGTTGCCGGGGAATATCATCACCAACTATCAAGTAACTTTACATAAAATTATCATTCACTTGTTTATCTTTTAATTTTATGTTATATTTAGTTTGTTTCATAAAAATCAAGAAGACAAAAATATTTATCTTTGCTTGTCACTAGTTTACTCCCTTGCTTGTTTTGCTTTTTTGAAAGTTGCTATCATGTCTATTTTTAGATTAGTGGTGTTTCTGCCTCTAGAGCGGAAGCCCTTGAACATACAACTTCACCTTGTGCTAAGAATGCTAAAATAAATTTTGATGAAGATGCTAAGGAAAAACTTGATAATCTTGCGGATGATGATCCTTCTAAAAGTGAACCCATTATGCAAACAAAGAAACTCCGTATAGGTAGTGGAAATGTTATTGGCAAAAGTGTGATTCAAGATTTTTTCACTTGTGTGGGATCATTACCATTGATAGGAGGTTCCATTGTTGCTAGAACTACAAGTTATGCGGATGCTATATCTTTGCTTATAGCACAGTTGGAAATACAATTTGTCCATATGCATCCTTTCATACAATGGTTATTTCTAGAATTCTCTAATATTCAGGAAGTTCCTACTAAACGTCTAGCCACTTTATTTCTTGTTCAAGAATTTAACAATATTATTCAAGAGGCTAGAGATATATTTTCTCATTATAGGGTTAACTGTGAGTGCCCACTAATAGAAGGAATTCTTTATGAGTTGGAAGGTATAAGGAAACTAAGATCTATGGACTATGTTGCTTATGATGAAAACCTTAGAAAGAAGGTTCCACCTCATGTCCTAGTTGATAAAATTTCTGAACATAATGATCAATTTTCTATACCAGAACTTGGAATGGGTTATGAGCTTGAGCGAGAATTAATGAAATATCTTTATCAAGACCTATACAATGAGGAGATGATTATCACTTATGAGAAACCTAAAGAGGAGTTCCCATTCCTCCTGAAATATATCTCACGGATCCTTGTGTTGTGAAGTTCAGTCCCTTGAATTATTTTTGCCTACCTATTAGAAAACTTGCTTTGTGACCATGAGGTCATGGGTTGCCCTTTTCACCTATTAGAAAACTTGCTTTTGAAAGAAGGGAATATGATTATAGCATGACAGATCGTTTCCGTCACTATGACAATACTTGAAACTATGCATTATGCCTAGCTAGGGGCATAAAACAATAGCGCTTGTTGGGAGGCAACCCAATAGTTATCTTTATTTTTGCTTTTTTACTTTTTGTTTATTTTTTATAACAAGATTATTGCCTCTGTAACGATTATGTTTTTATGTTTAAATTAGTGTTTGTGCCAAGTAAAGCCTTTGGGATGACTCACAAGATGAGTAGAATCGATGCTGAAACAAAACAGAAACTTTTTAATCCAGTACAAGAATTTTCATTTTTTACTGCAGAGTGATAATGATCTGAATTTTGTACACAATATTTCTATACAAATTTTTGACGTTTTCCTAATCTTTTAGAATTTTTAGAGTTACAGAAGTATAGGTTCTCTACCTATTGCTACAGACTGTCCTGTTTTAGACAGATTCTGTTTTTGCTTGCATAGTTTGCTTGTTTTGATTATGCTATGGATTGTATCGGGGGGTATAAGCCATGGAGAAGTTAGAATACAGTACCTATTATGCAATTATGAAATAATAATAAATTTATAACAGTACCTAAAGTATTCAATATGTTGCTTATACTAACGGATCTCACGAAGTTTTGTTCAGTTTTGTGTGATTGAAGTTTTCAAGTTTTGGGTGTTATCACGATGGACAAAGGAATAAGGAGTGGCAAGAGCCTAAGCTTGGGGATGCCCAAGGCACCCCAAGGTAATATTCTAAGGAAGACTCAAGCGTCTAATCTTGGGGATGCCCTGGAAGGCATCCCGTCTTTCGTCTCAATCCATCAGTATGTCACTTGAAGCTATATTTTTATTCATCACATCATATGAGTTTTGCTTGGAGCGTCGTTTGTTTTTGTTTGCTTTTACTTTCAGTTTGCCACAATCATC
Source organism: Elymus sibiricus (assembly GCA_039707655.1). Classification (NCBI taxonomy): domain Eukaryota; kingdom Viridiplantae; phylum Streptophyta; class Magnoliopsida; order Poales; family Poaceae; genus Elymus; species Elymus sibiricus. Next base: position 280,240,135 of record CM077665.1, read on the forward strand.
ATTTCCTGGACACAACTATTTGAGAGATACACACCTTCATCATAATTTGTTAGAAAACTCCATGTGCTTCACTTATATCTTTTGAGCTTAGCAGTTGCTCTAGTACTTCACTTATATCTTTTTGAGCACGGTGGCGTGTAGATTTTATAGAAATAATTTCACCCTCGCTCTTCACTTATATTTGTTTGAGAGTTAATAAATAGTGAAGGTAATTTGCATGGGTCATAAGACTAGTCCAAAAATAATAGGTATTCAATGAGTGATAATCAAAACGATCATGTAGCACATATAGAGAAATTGTGGGTTAATGATATTGATGTGGTAATATGAAAAAGGTGTGAGTTCATAATTGTTGATTCGTAGAAGTGTCGATATTAAGAGAGGTTAAATTATTTTTTGTCTCAAAATTAAAGAGGAATGGTGATGATGTGTGAGCATTTCTAATCCTCGTTGAAATCCTAGTGTTGTTTCGGGTCGGAGGCGCGCGACGGTTAACTCCTACCAACCTCCTCCCTCGGGGCATGCGAGTAGTACTTTGATTTGTGATAAAACTAACTTCGCAATAAGTATATGAGTTCTTTATGACTAATGTGAAACCATGGACATACGCAATCTCACCTCCTCATATTTGCTAGCCTCTTCGGTACCGTGCATAGCACATTCTCACCTTGAGGATCGGTGCAACTTTCGCCGGTGCATCCAAACCCCGTGACATGATACACTCGGTCGCACATAAGCCTCATTATATCTTCCTCAAAACAGCCACCATACCTACCTATCATGGCATTTTCATAGCCATTCCGAGATATATTGCCATGCAAATTCCATCGTCACTTCACATGACTAGTTCGTTCATCATCAGATTGCTTTGCATGATCATATAGAGCTGACATAGTATTTGTGGCAAAGCCACCATTCATCATATTTTTAATACATGTCATGCTAGATCTTTGCACATCCTGGTACACTGCCAGAGGCATTCATGTAGAGTCATATCTTCCTATCAGTTCTTCATATCGAGTTGTAAGTAAATAAAAGTGTGATGATCATCATTGTTAGATCATTATCCCAGTGAGGAAATAAAAATGGGGGAGGCCAAATGAGCCCACCATAAAAAAATGTAAAAAATGAGAGAAGGTACTTTGCTACTATCTTTTACCACACTTGTGCCTCAAAGTGTCACCTTGTTCCTCATATAGTGAGTCTCATGTTATGTAATTTTCATATGCTAGTGGGAATTACTTTATCATTACTATAAACTTGGCTTGTATATTCCTATGACGGGCTTCCTGAAATGCCCGAGGTCTTCATGAGCAACCAAGTTGGATGCACACCCCACTTAGCTTCATTTGAGCTTTCATACACTTATAGCTCTAGTGCATCATTTGCATGGCAATCCCTACGCCTTGCATTGACATCTATCGGCGGGCATCTCCATAGCCCGTTGGTATGCCTAGTTGATGTGAGACTATCTTCTCCACTTTTTACCCCTTTGATATCTACCACCATATTCTATTCCACCTAAATGCTATTTCCAATGGCTCACGCTCATGTATTGCGTGAAGAATAAAAAGTTGATGCATATTGAAAAGTACGAATTGCCTGACTTGGACACCGTGGTGCTTGAAATTTGTATTAATGTGGTGGAGCCATGCCTTGCTAATATAATAAGATGAATGGGGGGTAAACCATTCTTTGAGGATCGTATACTTTGAAAAAGATTGATGATTTTGTTTCATATACTTATAAGTATTGCTATGTTAATATTTGTTAATTCATCGTTTCTCAATGAGCATACATGCAAAAGATTACATAATGGGTAGCATGTCACATCAAAAATTTTGTTTTTATCATTTACCTACTCGAGGACGAGCATGAATTAAGCTTGGGGATGATTGATACGTCTCCAACGTATCTATAATTTTTTATTGTTCCGTGCTGATATATTATCATTCTAGGATAATTTTTGGGTCTTTATTTACCAATTTATAATATTTTTGAGCACTAACCTATTGACCCAGTGCCCAGTGCCAGCTGTTTTCTGCATGTTTTTCACTTCTCAGGTTTACAGTACCAAACGAAGTCCAATTGCCGCAAAAGTTTTTGATAATTTTTTCTGGACCAAAATAAGACCTGGGAGATTCGAAACAAGGCTAGGAGCCACACCAGGAACCCACAAGCCAACAGGGCGCGCCCTGGGGTGGCGGGTCGCGCCCTGATGGCTTGTGGGCCCCTCCCCTGACCACATTCTCTGGCCTATAAATTCTCATATATCGTAAAAACCCTGGAGGCAGTCCTGAAACCCTTTTTATGATGCTGCAAGTCTCTGTTCCGTCGTGAGGCCATCTGGAGCTCCGTTCCAGCACCCTGCCAGATGGGGGATCGATCACGGAGGGCCTCTTCATCAACCTTGCTGCCCTCATGATGATGTGTGAGTAGTTCACCACTGACCTACGGGTCCATAGCTAGTAACTAGATGACAATCTCTCTATCTCTTGATCTTCAATACAATGATCATCGCATCTTTGCTTTGATCTATCCGATGTAATCCTATTGTGCGGTGTGTTTGTTGGGATCCGATGAATTGTGGGTTTATGTTCATATTATTCATGAAAAGTATTTGAGTCACCTCTGAATATTAAGATTCTTATTTGCATGATCATTATAGCTTCGTAATTCTCTTCGATCTATTGATTTGCTTTGGCCAAGTAGATTGATCTATCTTTAGTGAGAGAGGTGCGTTGTGGTAGGTTCAACTTGACGAGTTTCTATATCCCAGTGAAAGAAGGGGACAAGTTGCGTCTTTGTGTTGTTGTTACTAAGGATAACACGATGGTGTTTATTCATATTGCTTGAGTTTACTTTGTCTACATCATGTCATCGTTCTCCATGCATTACTCTGTTTGTCATGAACTTAATACACAGAGAGGCAAGCATAGAAGCGCTCTTGAAGTGGAGTAATAGTAATAGGTGCAGGCAGGAGTCGGTCTATTTGTTTATGGACGTGATGCCTATATAGACATGATCATTCCCATGAAAATCGCATAACTATCCGCTTTTCAATCAATTGCCCAACAGTAATTTGTTACCCACCGTATGTTGCCTACATGAGAGATGCCGCTAGGGAAAACTATGGCCCCTGGGTCTTCACTTATAAATTTATAAATGCCACTATTACCTTGCTGCCTTTATTTGTCTTTTATTTTAATTTGCAATTTACAATTATCTACACAACTCATTTTCTTGCAAATAACGAGATTAAGGGCATTGACAACCCTCTTGCCCGCGTTGGGTGAAAGTTGTTTACTTTTTTGTGTGCAGCCGCTGAAGACGGTTGAGGATTGATATTCTTATTGGTTCAATAAACCTAGGTTTCATAACTGAGGGAAATACTTACCCACTTTGTCTTGCAATTACCCATTACTGTCCACGGAAAACCCAACGCAGATCACAAGTATGATACGCCTCAGCCTCCTCCTCAAGTATAAAGTATTTGTGTTTTTCCTGAAAGCTGAAGAAGGCAGGAGCCGGTAAAGTAATATGTATAACATGACACTTGTTAAAGATTAGCTTTTATCGGAATGGCAACATATCTCTGTCGAGAAACTGATGACGCTCAATAGCCTCATAATCAAGGTAACTGAGTGGTAACGGGAATCGTTTACTCTAATGGGTACTGTCGTGGTTTTGTAACGACAGATGTCTTCGTGAGAGAACTAAGTGGTGAGGCCATTGCTGCTTGGTGATTGTGTCGGATTTCGGGCTCCACAAATCCCAAGGAGGTTCAAACATAGGGGCGTGTGCGAAGATCCCCAACAGCTTCAACCTCCAGCTCACAGCTCGACAGCCTAGCCAAACAAACTTGCACACTCCCGGGAAGAAGATCAGCACACGAGGATTTACCCAGGTTCGGGCCACTGCGAAGCATAAAACCCTACTCCGGCCTTTTGGTGGATTGCCTCACAAGGAGGTTTGTGGATGAACTAGTACAGCGGTGGGTAGCCTCGCGAGGTGCTCGGGTGGTGTTTTCGTCCGTCCCGTTCTATGGAGTAGCCTAGCCTCTATTTATAGTGGCCCGGGTCCTCTTTCCTTATCGCAACGGCGGGAAGGGATCCCACAATGGCCAAATTCAAAGGGGGACAAGGAGTACATCTTATCCTGCCAGAAGGTGGTCTTCGCCTGCAAAGTAGCCGGTGATGATGCAGAGGTGGGCTCGGCGATGACGTCTGTCCTGCTAGGCTCGTTGTCTTGGTCTCGTTGTGCTGGAATAGAAACCTTTGGGGGTGCTTTGGGAACCTGTGTACGCCTTTGCCTCCTTTGCACCAAAGAGGAAATTGTCTCTGCTATGCGCGCTGGTGCCTGTCTGGCCCGGCTTGCGTCATCCTCGACCTCCCGAGGCCGAGTATTGCATAGAGATCTCCACCACTCAGGAGGGGGCCTAGGGAGGCTTCCTCCTTCTGGGGGTCTTGGCTTCATCCTCCTCGCGAGGGTGGGGCTCTCGCGAGGACCTTGTCTTGAGTGAGGCCGCACTGGGCCGCGCTTGGCTATTGAAGTGGGCCACGCCCTAGGCCGCAGGCTGGCAGGACTGGGTACCCCCGTTCCCAGAACGCTGACAGCAGCCCCCGGGCCCAAGGCGCGCTTGGGTTGGCTTCTGGGCGAAGCCGAAGTAGCCGGCCTTAGCGCCGCGGGCCCCCAATCGCCTGCGGGCCCAACCTGACGTGTGGCGCACAATGAGGCGAGGACACCTCCGCTCCCCGAAGACGTCGGGAACCGCCCAGAATCAGGCTGACGCGAAGCAGGGCTGCACGCCAACCGAGCCTGGCGTATGGCGCCCGAGGAGCACACGGCGCCTCCACTCCCCACGACGCCCCATGGGCAGTGGTTGCGCCTATAATCCCGCCCCGCCCGGGGGGTCATGCCATCCTGTCGCGCCTTCTCGCTTCTCATCCTTCCAAAGATATCTTTCTCATCCTCCTCTCTTCCCTTATCCTCCATGGCGTCTGAAGGGAGCGCAACAGGTGTGGGGAAGCGCACGGGGTCCTCGGCTCCACCGCCGGCCTCTGGAGGCAGCGGCGGGGGGCCTTCGAGGCCGGCCCAAGCCCGCCGGCGCTGGGCCATCATCGACGAGTAAGTGTTCCGTCGCCCACCCACTTCTCTTGCAATCACGCACGACACGCCGGACCTGATTGTTTCCTCCTCCCAGGGAGCCTATGCCCAAGAGGCGCATGCTCGACGATCTCCAGGAGGAGGCGGACGCGTTGAGGGCCTAGCTGGCGGACACCGAGGCCGCCCTCCAGGCTGCGCTCAGGGGCGAGGAGGAGGCCCAGGTGGAGCTGGCGTCCCTCCAAGCCCAGATCAAGGGGGCAGCTGATGCTGTGCAGGCCGCCTAGGACGAGGCGGCGCACACAAAGATGCTGGAGGCGCAGCACGCCAACCAGTACCTGGACATTGCCCACCGCGCGGTTGGTGCGGTGGGCCAGTTCGTCGGGGAAGCCACCGCGCTGCCATGTGTGCACGGCGATGGAGGCTACCTCAACTTCTTCGGCAAGGTGGTGGAGGCGCTGGAGACCGGCGTCTCTCGGGTGGACGAGGATAACGTGTCCAGCGCGCGCGACCTCCTGGACATTGCGCTGATGCACGTCTTCTCCAACCCGCGCTGCCACGTCCCGGAGCTTGATCTCCCCCGCGTCATGGAGCCGGTGCCCGAGGAGCTCCAAAGGCCCCTCAGGGATGAGGTGTGCCCGCACGTGGAGTCCCTGGTGGAACGGTTCGTCCGAGAGCCTTCCTCCGACGAGGGCGACGACTCCGGCGCCGAGGCGAGCGGGGGTCTGGATGGTGACAGCGGCTCCTCCGCCTAGGCTTCCCCTGCTTTCTTCCTCTGGTTCCTGTTACATCAAGAAGCACTTGGCCCCTGAGGGCGTTAAACTTTTGTGTTTTACCTTCGTCTTCCTCCTTCTTCTTTTAAGCCGCCGGTTGCTTGTTTTGTGTGACGCGCCCCCGTCTCTTCCACGGAGTTTTGTGTCATCGTTGGTGCGGCACCGCTCACTCCTTCACACCTTCGCCCGTACCGATGTGCCGCTACTCCACGCCCGGCGCTCTTCCTGAGGTTCGCTGAGGTGTCGCACTACGCCCAGCGATAATGGCCCGTTAGGGCCTCGCGAGGCGGACCCTCCTGAGGTGGAGCGTGCCGTCCCAAGACCGGGGTTTTAGCGACGACGCTGAGAGAGGCCAGATTCCTTCCTTCGCGCTGCCCTTCCCTATACCTGGAGCAACAAGTGGCCTGACAGGGACACGTAGTAAACCGTAGCGCCTGCATTCTCAAGTTAGCGTTCCTGTCTCATACCCAGCACTCAGGTTATCATCGGATCAAAAAGTTTCTGCTCTTTACGGTCGGGGTACTTAGCTTGGCAGGCCGTGGCGACCTCGTGCGTTGTGTGGTGCAGCTGTGGCGTCTAGGGAGCTCGAGGGTCCCTCCAGGGAGGGCTTGTTCCTTGCGAGCAGAATGGTTTGGGAGCCTTTTCGACACTCTACGTCGGCGGGGCCCAATCCCGCGCATACCTCAACCGCCGTTGGGGCGTCCGGATCACCAGGACGAGACCAAGGGGCGAGGAGCTACGCGATCAGTGAGGCTCCTGAGGTGCGTTGCTCAGGAGTCCCCCTTGACGCTCAAGCGGCGCTCTACGTCAGCGGGGCCGAATCTCGCGCAAACCTCAACCATCGTTGGGGCGTCCGGATCACCAGGACGAGACCAAGGGGCAAGGGGCTACGTGACCAGTGAGGCTCCTGAGGCGCGTTGCTCAGGAGTCCCCCTTGACGTTCAAGTGCCTCCCATACCTGTTGCCGGTTCCTGCCCCGGGAGGTGCCTGAGCCTCCCGAGGCTCCGTATTGCCGCGCCGAGCCGTAGCCGGAGCCCCCGAGCGAGGGTCGACCGCTAAAAGATGGATGCTTCTGAGGCAACAGGCCCTTGCCAGCCTGCCCAGAGGCCCCTCACGAGGACCAAGGTGCCAGGGCCTTGGCAAGGTGTCGATTCAGAAAATAAGACATCAAGACCAGAAAAAGGAATCGCAAAGAGAGAAAATTCCCACCCCTTTTTCAAATAGAGTTACAAAACTTTCGAGTTTCATTCCAAAAAGCGGCAATTCAAACACAAAAAGGAACAAGCAATAGCCACGTCCGACACCTAGGCTAGTCTTCGTCTTCGTCTTCCCCCAGCGCGGAGCATAGGGCTTCCACTAGGCGTGGGCATAGTCATTGGAGGACAGTGTTGTCTGCCAGCGCGGAGCATGGGGCTTCCGCTTGGGCGTGGGATGGAACCTGTCATGGATTTGTCATGGCAAGATGTCCGGGTTAACGGACTTAGGTGTGAGGCCATCGCAACTATGTGGCTTCTTGAGAGGGGTTGGTCGGAATCGAGAGACGCGAGTTTACCCAGGTTCGGCCCCTCCGATGGAGGTAAAATCCTACGTCCTGCTTGTCTTGTATTGATGATGATGACGATCTCGGTTACAAGGGTGCGGAATTGCCACCTCTAATCTCGAGTGTCTCTAATTTGTCTATCTCTCCTGACTTGTCTATCTAAGACCTGTCTATTGAGACCTCTAAAAACCTGACCCTCTTGGGGTGACCCGCCCCTCCTTATATAAGCTGAAGGGGCGGTTTACATGTAGAGTCTAAGTCGGATTGAGGCTTAACTTATCATGACTTCCCATCGCGGGCTTCTCCTCATGGGCTTCTGAGTCCCGGGCTTCTTATCTCCGACGGGCAGCTTACAACCGGGCGGCTTACAACCGGGCTTATCTTCAAGACTCATCTTCAGGGACTCGTCTCCGGGACTTAACTGTCTGCCGGGTCATAACTGTCTGTCGGGTTATAACTGTCTGTCGGGTTATAACTGTCTGCCGGGTCATAACTGTCTGACGGGTCATAACTGTCTGCCGGGTTATAACTGTCTGTCGGGTTATAACTGTCTGCCGGGTTATAACTGTCTGCCGGGTTATAATTGTCTACCGGGTCACAACTGTCTGTCGGGTCATACCTCGGGGTATATCCCCGACATTAGCCCCCAGGTTAGCTTGAATTTATTCATGGTAACCTCCTGAAATAAGAATATGTAAAGGGAACCGACCCACTCAAAAAGACCAGTTGATCAGCTCCTGAAAATTCTGAAACTCTATCATATCAATACACTGACGCTGACTCCTTGTAGAAAAAATAACCCTTATTATCAACTGCCTTGGTTTGATAAATTCGTCTGGTTCCCTCATAACTGAGAATTTGTAGACATATCTTCCTCATATCCATATTACCTGTAGCCCCCAAGTCTTAAGAAGTGAAACGTAGTGATAGCCTTAAGACTTGCTTCAACATAGTGCAAACCTAGAGAAATCCAGATTGTTTATCCGAGTCACCAGTCATAGGTTGAATGTTCCACATATGTAGCCCCCAAGTACCGGGTTGTCTTGCCTGCAGCAACCTGGGACTTGTAAATGTCTTATGCTCATAAAACTTCAGCCAGTGTAGCCCCCAAGGGCCGGGTCATTATGCAATAATGAGCAGGAACTTGTTGTAGATCTGATCATATAGACTTGAGGAGCAATGTGTATCCCCCAAGGGCCGGCTCAGTAAGACAATACTGGGCTGGGACTTTAGAAAAAGATATAAAGGCCGGCTCATCTCCTTGAGATAACGGGGTCTGTTGACAACATAATGACTTGAAAAACAGCTTGCATTAGCCCCCAAGTGCCGTGGTGCATGCTTGCAGTGACATGGGACTTGCATACTTCATATAAACAGGACTTGAATAATGTAGCCCCCAAGTGCCGGTCGTATGCCTGCAACGATTCGGGACTATTTCTTCCATTGTAGAATAAAATTTTATCCACTGTCCAGATGATGTTTGCTGAAAACCTTGCATATCAATGTTGAACCATGCTCCTTGTTGTAAGCTGGTATTTTTGGGATGAAGGAATAATAGCCATTACTCTGAAGGGGCTTTGAAAACCTCAATCCTCCAATGCTGGTTATGACAACCATAATGAAAAATCCAGCCATGTTGGCTATTTGAGATTTGAATAATATAATCCGGTTTGAAAGAACCGGTCCCTGCAATGTAGACCAGGATATCCATGCATATATGATGCATGGTAAGATGATGCAATGATGATGCAATGTATGATGTTCTTGCTTTGAAGGCACAACCAGAAGAGATCAACTCTTGTATATGTTCTTGCTTTTTCTTTTTCAAAAACTCATATGCCAGCTCTCCTGGCATGAACTCGTTGTTTGAACTCTTAACAATACAGGGTCTCTAGTGAGAGTGACCGTCAACTCCTTTGAGCGGCTCAGGGTCTCTAGGCGAGATTAACTGGTAAGAGCACAATGAACCATAGAGAGGCGCAGCAGAGCATGAGTACCCCCCGGGCCCATAAGCTACTTCTCACGTGACATAAATCCGTCATTTGAACCTTAAACAGTGCAGGGTCTTTAAAAGAGTAACTGTTTAAGAGTACGAACGGGCCACATAGCGGAGAGTATGCAGCAGATGGGTGAGTTTATCCTCGCTTTCCGTAAGCCGGCCCTCATGTGACAAGAGCCGCCGGTTTAACCTTGACCAGTACAGGGTCTCTAGCGAGAGTGACTGTCAAATATTTTGAACAGCTCAGGGTCTCTAATCAAGATTAACTGGCAAGAGTTCAGCGGGTCACCTAGCGGAGCAGCAGCAGCATACAGGCAGGTTTAACTCGAACTTGCAGTGGCTGAAGAGCCGATCAAGACGGTGTGTAAGCTAAACCCGGTGGGTTGGAAGCCCCCAAATGACCTTGTTGACGGAGTCAACTTTTTGGGTATACAACCCGGCCTTACGGTGGCTGAAGAGCCGATCAAGAGGGTGTGTAAGCTAAACCCGGTGGGTTGGAAGCCCCCAAATGACCTTGTCGACAGAGTCAACTTTTTGCACCATCTTGTAAGCCGCCATCTTGTATGAAGAAACGGCAGAAGCCTCCAAGTGACTTTATGATGATCCAATAAATCTGGGCACCCATGTTTGAATGGTGCATCATGGCGGTTCGTCCTCTTGGGCGACTTTTAATTGTTCCGCCAATAATGTAGTAGCCCCTGGGATCGGGTTAACTTCCTTGCAATGACCCGGGGTTCTTGTTGAAAACGACCAAACATGTCGAGCCATGTCTGTAGCCCCCGAGTCTTAAGTCGACTCGAAGAGTTGGCTTGAGATTCTCCATACTGGACCGTGGCATAAACCGGCATATAGTTGACACCGGAAAGACTTGAATGTGCTGAAGGCGTGTCTGTTGGGCGGCTCAGATAGGCGAGCCCTACACCGATGAGTCGATGTAAACCGGACCGCGGGCACGGCAGCTTGCGCGCGTCCGTTGGGTGGTTCAAGTGAGCAGGCGCGGCACCGGCGTGTTGATGTAGACCAGATCATGGGGGCCGCATCTTGCGTGCGTCCGTTGGGCGGTTCGTATAGGCGAGCACCGCACCGGTATGTTGATGTATCCTGGACCGCAGGGGCAGCAGCTTGAGCATGTCCATTGGGTGGCTCTTCCGATTGTATGTGGCCCCGGCGTGTTGATATAGACGTAGAAGTCAGTCGCGGCGTTGTAAGCCGGTGCAGACGCTTGAGGTGGCCGCGGGTTTCTAAGCCGATGCGCGAGTCCGTTGAGTAACGCGGCACGGACGACCACCTGCACAGAATGATGTTGGCACGCCTCCATCTCCGCGGTATAATGCCACTTTGGCAATGAATAATTGTCCTTTTTTTACCAACTTCCCACTTTTTTCTTTTTTTAAACAACCGGCTCCCACCTCCCTCTCCTCCCCGCGTGGGCAGAACTACCACTGCTTCCCACGGCAGAGGGCTCGCGCGAGGGCGTGGGTGGAGCGGAGCGCCATGCCGGAACAGGATGAGGCGGGCGTGGAGGTGGGGCTGGCGGCACGGGGAAGCCGGCCGGGCGCGGGAGGAGCGTCGGCTCGCAGCAGCGGCTCGTGGTGGCTCACGGTGGAGGATTGGGGCGCACGGTGGCTCATGGAGCGGGCGCGGGGCGCGCGGCGGCTCAGGGAGCAGGCGCGGGGCGCGCGGCGATTCAGGGAGCGGTGGCTCACAGCTGCAGAGACGATGGCGGGATGCCCGCGCGGGCGTCGTGGCGCGGCAGAGGTGCGACCCAGGCGGCTGACTTAGATGCGAGGCGGACAAGGCGGAGCCGGTACGGGCGTAGCGCAGCGGGCGAGTCAAGGTGGAGGCGATGGCGGGCAGTGCGCAGCGGCACGGCAGATAACGCGGCCGCAGCCGGCGGGTGTGGCGGCGGGATGGAGCCGGGGCTTGGCCGGCTAGATGCAGGCCGGCGAGGCGGTGCCACGGCGAAGAGCCGCCTCGGCGAGCGGGGAAAGGCGGAGCCATAGCGGCGGCTGGAACGGATCCACCGCGCAGGGCCGGCTCAGCGTGCGAGGCAGGGGTACCCGTGTGCGAGGACCGAGGAGGAGTGCTCGGAACAGAGCCATAGCGGCACAATGCGGGGCAGGGAGCAGCGCACGAATGTGGACATGCGAAGGTGGAGCCATGGCGGCGAAAGCCGGCGGAGATTAGCGCCGCGGGGTGCGCCAGAGTGACACAGCGGCTCGGGGTGTGGCCGTTGACTTAACCTAGGAGGAGGCTCGGCGGCAGAGGCAAACGGAGGCGGGGCGCGACCAGGGCGGCTTAGAGGCGCTGGAAATGCGGCAAAGGCGGAGACTACGGCAGCGGTTCGGCCATGGCAGAGGCTGACCAGGGCTTTGGCGGCGCAGCAGCTCTGGCGGAAGCACGACGAGGTCAGAGCGGAGACCGACATCGCGAGTGTGCAGGGCGAGAGGGAGCAAACCGAACGCGCGGCGAGGGAGCGGCCCAGACGAGGTCGCTGGAGAGGAGATGCGGAGCCGGCCGCCAGGGCCGACGCGGAGGCGGGGCAGAGCCGGGCGAAGTGAGGCGGAGCCGGCCGCCAGGGTCGACGCTGAGACAAGGCCGTGGCGGAGACCGGCTCATACGCACACCGGCGGGTCGCGGCCGGAGGCTCGCGTAGGCGCACGGGTGCTGGCGGGGCAGAGCAGAGGCGAGCCGGCGACGGAGCCTGCGCAGCGGGGCGGCGAGCCGGCGACGGGGCCGAGCCTAAGCCGGGATGCATGGCGAGGTGGGGTAAGGCATGCAGAGGAGGCCGGGGTGAGGCGCGCAAGTGCGTCGGCCGGGGTGAGGCACGGACGAAGGCCGGCTCAGGTGAGGCGTAGCGGGCGGCGAGTCCGTGGTCGACCCGGGTCGTGGCCCTTTTCTTCTTTCCATCGACGCGTTCATCAAACGGATTCGGCTAGTTTTCTTTCCTTAATCCCGAATTAGCCTACCGGTAGAAGTACTTGAAACCATCAGGCTTTGATGCTTGATGGATATAAGATGACTTGATGCGTGGCCCTTTGCCATTGTTGTTTCTGTTTTTCGTGCTGAGGAGCAGCATCAACGGTATCGACCGACGCCCTTGGACTATACATAGCGGCCGCGACTCGATGAATCCGACAAAAACAGATGCCACTTGATGATTTTGACACATATGGATGGAACTCCTTATTGCGCTTGACTCCTTGCGGTGGTGCAGTGGAAATCAACCCGGCTTCGACGCATCACCCGGTCGCGTATGACAGCGCACACGACGCAACCCTAAATTTCTTGTGATCTCAAATTTCACATATACCGTTCAGACTGATTGTCATAAAGACGATGTAGATTCTTTTGCATCGGCACTTTATTCATCGGATCACAAGCCTCTCGATCCATTGAATAGATCCCTCCAAGAACAGAACACCACCTCGCGCGAGCCCCACGGTGGGCGCCAACTGTCGTGGATTTGTCACGGCAAGATGTCCGGGTTAACGGACTTAGGTGTGAGGCCATCGCAACTATGTGGCGGCTTGAGAGGGGTTGGTCGGAATCGAGAGACGCGAGTTTACCCAGGTTCGGCCCCTCCGATGGAGGTAAAAGCCTACGTCATGCTTGTCTTGTATTGATGATGATGATGATCTCGGTTACAAGGGTGCGGAATTGCCACCTCTAATCTCGAGTGTCTCTAATTTGTCTATCTCTCCTGACTTGTCTATCTAAGAGCTGTCTATTGAGACCTCTAAAAACCTGACCCTCTTGGGGTGACCCGCCCCTCCTTATATAAGCTGAAGTGGCGGTTTACATGTAGAGTCTAAGTCGGATTGAGGCTTAACTTATCATGACTTCCCATCGCGGGCTTCTCCTCATGGGCTTCTGAGTCCCTGGCTTCTTATCTTCGACGGGCGGCTTACAACCGGGCGGCTTACAACCGGGCTTATCTTCAAGAATCATCTTCAGGGACTCGTCTCCGGGACTTAACTGTCTGCCAGGTCATAACTGCCTGACGGGTCATAACTGTCTGCCGGGTCATAACTGTCTGCCGGGTCATAACTGTCTGCCGGGTCATAACTGTCTGCCGGGTCATAACTGTCTGCCGGGTCACAACTGTCTGCCGGGTCATACCGCGGGGTATATCCCCGACAGAACCCCTCTGCTTCCTCGGGGGGCTCCGGGCGTATACAACCCACTCATTATTACGTACGAGTGTCACGACCGAAGATAGCTGGGCAAGCCCCCAGGCGCACGGCCTAGGTGCTCCCAACTCAGTCAAGAGCCATCCCGCGCATTTCTGCATGATTGCGCACCCCTACAGCCCAAACTTGAGTGCATCGTTCCCCGCGTAGCCGCGAGATTGCGCTCCCGCGGCCCAAACATGAGCACAATGCACCCAGCGCAGCCATAGGGGTGTTGTGTTGGTGAAGCCGCCTCGTGAGGCGTCGGGGCAACGGCCAGACCATGACCCGAGGACCTCGCGAGGCCCTGCCTCTCGAGGGTCGCGCCGGTGCCCCCGTTGCCGTGCGTGGCCCACGCTGCTTGTATCCTGCCGATCCCCCTAGGCGGCTGCTCCTGCGGCCCAGGGGGCTCGGCTGCGTGCTGCTTGCTCGCGGGTGGGCGGCTGCGCCGCGCCCCCGCGTATCTCGGGACGCCCCCTCAGTGGAAGCCCCCAGGCCTGGCTTGGAGAGGGCGTCCAGGACATTCTCCCTACTCCGTGGGAATGCTAGCACCCGCGGGGGGCGCGCGATCCACAGCGTCGCCCGCAGGTACGATACTGCTCGGAACATAGGGTTCTGTGTAAAGGCCTTGGCTTCCTCGTGAACCGTCTCCGCGCGCCCCATGGGCAGCCCCCCTGGGAGGCACGGCGACGCCGCCCTGGACGCGCGGCCCACAGACCCTCCTGCGCCGAGCCTCCGCCCGAAGCTGCTTACCTCTGCCGTCGCCGCGAGGTTGGTCGCGCGTGTCTTGATGTGGGTTGCCTCCCTTGTTATCCACCTCACCTCCGTTGTGGTTACCTGCCTGCTGGGAAGCCTGAGCCGCCTGATCCCTGCGTCGGTTGGCGCGCTCGCGCCGGGACGACCCGGGCTGTTGGTGATCCATCGGGATGTGAGTGCGCGCGTTGAGGCGCACGCGGAGCATCCCGTCGCTTTCTTCGAGGGCACCACCGGTGGGGCTGGGCGGCGCCCCGAAGCCGGTCACCGGGATCCGGAGGAGAAGGAGCACGGCGTGTGGCGGGCCTTGCTCGGTCTCGCCCAGACATGGGGCTGGCACGCCGTCTGCCGATGAGGTGAGCGGTGCGGCGATTGAGTCCCCGGCGCCCAGCATCGGGGGTTGAGAGGAGTGGTGCGGAACCCAGGCCCTCGTCGTGACGGTGACCAACTTAGCGATGTGGTCGGCCCAGGCGTCGAAGCCCCCATGCGTCGGGCGATGGCGAAGCAGCTCACTTGCCATCAGCAGCGCGTCATGCGCGTTGAGGTCTCCCATGTGGGTACATGGTGATGTCGGTCCTGTGGGCGCCGCACGGCCGCCGCGCGCCTGGCCGGCACGAGTAGCGACGGCGGTGGAGACGACGCTGGTGGCCTGGTATCAACCGCCCAGCACCGAGCTGCCAGGGCGTGTGTCTTGGGTAGTAGCGGCGAGGTTAGTGAAGGCGGATCCGCCGGGGCCGAAAGAAGCTTGTCATGCATCGGCCATCGAAACGACGGAGCGGAGAAGAAGCGAAACTTGTAGATGACTCCGACATGCCCCCTACCTGGCGTGCCAAATATCGGATTTCGGGCTCCGTAAAACTCAAGGAGGTTCGAACACAGGGGCGTGTGCGAAGATCCCCAACAGCTTCAACCTCTAGCTCACAGCTCGACAGCCTAGCCAAACAAACTTGCACACTCCCAGGAAGAAGATCAGCACATGAGGATTTACCCAGGTTCGGGCCGTTGCGAAACGTAAAACCCTACTCCTGCCTTTCGGTGGATTGCCTCACGAGGAGGTTTGTGGATGAACTAGTATAGCGGTGGGTAGCCTCGCGAGGTGCTCGGGTGGTGTTTTCGACCGTCCCGTTCTATGGAGCAGCCTAGCCTCTATTCTTAGTGGCACGGGTCCTCTTCCCTTATCGCAACGGCGGGAAGGGATCCCACAACAGCCACATTCAAAGGGGGACAAGGAGTACATCTTATCCTGACAAAAGGTGGTCTTCGCCTGCAAAGTAGCCGGTGATGATGCAGAGGTGGGCTCGGCAATGACGTCCGTCCTGCTGGGCTCGTGGTCTTGGTCTCGTTGTGCCAGAATAGAAACCTTTGGGGGTGCTTTGGGAACCCGCGTACGCCTTTGCCTCCTTTGCACCAAAGAGGAAACTGTCTCTGCTATGTGCGCTGGTGCCCGCCTGGCCCGGCTTGCGTCATCCTCGACCTCCCGAGGCCGAGTATTGCATAGA
Source organism: Elymus sibiricus (assembly GCA_039707655.1). NCBI lineage: Eukaryota > Viridiplantae > Streptophyta > Magnoliopsida > Poales > Poaceae > Elymus > Elymus sibiricus. Next base: position 280,255,974 of record CM077665.1, read on the forward strand.
GATCTCCGCCACTCAGGAGGGGGCCTGGAGAGGCTTCCTCCTTCCGGGGGTCTTGGCGTTGTCCTCCTCGCAAGGATGGGGCTCTCACGAGGACCTTGTCTTGAGTGAGGCCGCACTGGGCCGCGCTTGGCTATTGAAGTGGGCCACGCCCTGGGCCGCAGGCTGGCAGGACCGGGTACCCCCGTTCCCAGAACGCCGACAGATTGCTTGAACGGGGTTGATCGGAAAAGAAAGACGCGAGTTTACCCAGGTTCGGCCCCTCACGATGGTGGTAAAAGCCTACTCGTGCTTGATTGCTATCGATGATGATGATCTCGATTACAAGGTATTGCTTCCCCTATCCAGCTCTCGAGGGTTTCTAACTTGTTCTTTCTCGTCCCTGGGATCCCCTTTCTATAATAGGTCAAATCCCTGGGTTATAGATGATCCGGGTCGTACCCATAACACGCGTTCGACTCTAACTGTTTGTAGTCATATTTCCCAAGTTAGGGAAATATTCGCTAAGTCCTCCCTAAGACGACCCTTTATCCTGGTCCTTGAGCCGGCTACCCGGACCGGGTCACTAGTGGAAAAAGGGCTAGACACAAGTTCAATTAGTGGCGCCTCATTTTCAACCCACGCCACCATTATTATTTTCAAATAGTGGTGGCGTTGGCTTATTTCATACGTCACAACTATGTAGTTACTATTGGCGTGTCATAAAAAAATTCACGCCATTAGTATGTGAGGTCCAACAGCCTAGTCCGACGCAAGTTAGTGCTGGCGTGTGGATATTTTCCACGCCACCAGTAGGTGGTATACCATTGGCGTGTGATTTTTGTACATGACACCAGTAGTCAAACTAACCTATACGAAAAACAAAAAAACTGACAAAAAAAGGAATGGCGTGCCGATTAACAGCCACGTCATTGGTTGTTTCCTCGTGCCACGCCATCGGTATGTTATACTCTCCGCCATTGCCGCTCTCCTCTCTGTCCCCCAACTCCCCAGATCGCCGCCATCTCCTCCTCCAACTCTAGGTCATCGCCCACGACCTCCTCCGCCAACCACGCCCAGTGTGAGATCCCGATGCACCACCTCCAGTGAGTATTGCGTTGCCGCACGGCAGATCCGGCGAGATCTCGTTGCACCCACCTCCATCGCCTCCATCCAGCGGAGATCCGGTGATCCTCGCGGTGGTGATGGCAGCCCCTCCATAGTCTGTATGTGAGGTCATCCCATGCGCGCACCAGGCAGACGGTCGGTGAGGTCCGCCTCCGCCCACAGCCCCTCCCTTCGGTCGACGATTCAGATCCGGCCAGCCCGACCTCCTCGACCATTGACTCCGCCGCCCCCGCTGCTGCTGCTGCCGGGCCTCGGCCATGGGTGAGCCCTCTCTTTCCTTGTTGTTTGTTTCATTGGGAAGGTAGGATCAGTACTTCGTTAGGCCTGAATTCACATGCGAATTGTTTGTTAGTACTTGCAGTGAACTTGTAGTGGTAAATAACTTGCCAGGGACTGCATCATTGTGGTGATTTACAGTGAATTTTTTGTGGGAATAGGGTTTAGATTACTTTCTTACATGTGTCTAAATCCAATCCTTACATCTGGTGCACCATTGAGTAACTCTATGATAACTGAAATTTAGAAACTATATCAAATTGAAATATATATAGCGTAAATCTACTTTTGTTGTGAAGCAACCTGTGTAACCTGTACCAGAGAAAAAATGCTTATAAGCAAGATGAGCTTGGAAGTTTGAGTATTCTTTCAGGAGAATATTCCTGGTTACACAGTAATTGAGTTGTTCCTTGTGGACTATAAGTTTCTTTTTTTGCTTCCGAACATGGCTTAATTCGCATTGAAAACATAGTATCAGTATCAATTGAACCTTTCCGTTAATTAATAACTATCAACCAAGTTACTTTTAAATCACGTTTTTTTAGTAACTATCAGGATTTAGAATGAAATCTTCAGGAGAATATTCCTAGTTACACGGTAATTGAGTTGTTCCTAGTCCCACTCCTACTTGAATAGAAAAATCTGCATTCACATTATGGAAAATTTGCTTGTCTGAAGAAGTCTGAAACATGTACAATGTTTCTCTAGTGAATAAATTGCGTGTGCCTGCAGTATATGTGTCGACTGAAAGGACAAAATCATTTCCTCTTTTGTTTGGCACCCTTTGCACTAAATTCTGGCCGTTAGAAATCCTAATCCTATTTGAATGATCATGATGAATTAGGTTCAGAGGTTAGATTGAGACGTGGCAACCAAGTTAGTTTGTCTAAAGCAGTTTGAACCTTGTATAATATTACTCCACCGAAAATCCTGAACCTTGTACATTTTTCTAATTGGAGAGTGTACTCTGCTACTACGAATAAGCAGTACATGTGGGCGTGGTGTTCCTAGATCATGGCATCACATCGGCGCAGCTTACAATATTTTCGGAATGTCAATTCTAGCGCCTCTTTTTTTCTGAACAATTTAAGACTTGTTGATGGCCATAATACGTTTGTCAAGCTGGGGATTCATTTTGATTCTGTTTGTCCTAGTTGATGTGAGCTAAGAATTTGATCTCTTTCTACAATATCTTTTTCTGAAGTGATTAATTCTTGTGAAAGGATTATGCACGACGCCGAGTGGGAGTTCTGCTAGATCTATCAAGGTAGTACAGCTGCACAAATGCATTGATGATTTTAGCTTAGTTTGGTAGCATAGATATGAGTTGTGCACGTACATTCCAAGTTATGTACAATGCATTAACTTCTAGTTCTGAGTTGATGCTAAGCTCAGTTGTTCAATGAATACTTCTTTTACTCCTTGTACATGTAAAAGTTTGTGGTTATTATCTACCTTGGCTATACTCCCACGCTAAGCCATGCCATCTTAGTTACTAAAACTATTATGCCATCTACGTTACTGATCTTGTTAATGCACAACCCTACATTGTTGCCACTCTAATCTTGCTTCCTATTCAATAATTGAAGGTTGATTTTGTTCTAAGCAGCAACCAAGTTTAAAACCTAGGCCAAAGGATTAGTAGAGCACATGATTGTCAATGTTTTCGTTTTGTGATTGATGATTGTCAGTGTTTGCGTTTGTACTTGAGAGAAAAGTATAGCTGATGCCTCATTTCCAGTGGAAGTAAGTTCGTGCAACGACGACGACATCGACTCGGGGCCGTGACGATGATGTCCTCGATATGGGGATGCCCCGATGATGACATCGAACACATGACTATGGTGGCGACGGCAATGATGACGACGATGGCATCAACACGGGGCTATGGCAGCGATGATGATGATGTGTGTGTGTGTGTGTGTGTGTGTGTGTGTGTGGATGAATGTATGGATTCTACAACGGATTTGAATATAGGCATGAATATAGAAATATTTGGACGCATAGATGAATTGTATAATTTTTTTTAAATCAATAAACACTTAGTGGTGGCATGGTATGCTATGTCAACGTTACTAGTACTAGCCTATAGTAGTGGCGTGCTATGCATATGCACACCATTGCTATTTGGCATAGTGGTGGCGTGTGTGAATAGTGCCACGCCACCAGTATGTAAAATACCGATGGCGTGGGGCTCGACGCCATAGGTATTTTTTAACTGTGGCGCCATATTGGTGGCGTCTACCTCTAACGCCAGCAATGTGGTTTTTAGAACGCCGGCATTAGCGTTTTCTGCACTAGTGGGTCTTGTATGGGTCTTCGGTCCCCCTTGTGATGAACTCCTCTCCTTGACCCCGAAACAAACTAACCGATGAGGCCCTTTGCCTTTCTGGTTGGGTCATTGAATAGCTGGTCCTCATCACTAGGAAACATCCCTAACATGCCTTTCTAGCCGGGTCCATGATAGGTGCTACTTGTAAACTGCATTGGTGTGGCGACCCCGACTCATAAGTCAAAGTCACCGAATGCACGTGTATAGTGATCCCAGGATCAATGCTCACTGAACAGACAGAAATTGAATAACAAGAGTCTTACATCCACTACATACCGTCTTACACAAATTATGACCATGATGGTCAAGTCTTACATAGATAGGGCCATGATGACCCAACATCAAACACAAACTCGGAGCCGAAATTTTCAACGATAGCACGGACCCATGCCATCTTCCTTAATCCTATAGGCATTCTGACCGAGAAGCAGCCTAATTCGCATGTTCGTCACCGAGGTACTCTTCACCATATTCCTGTTCTCCCATGACTGTCCAATTAAATAACCAGGGACAAGCCAATGAGTACTTTTGAATGTACTCGCAAGCAACCCATGTTTGCAACAAGGTATTCATGCATGGTTTATCCCTAAGTAGGTAGTTTTGCGGAAGCTAGTTTTGAGTGCAATATCATGTCCTAACAGTTGTAAAATCATGCATCATGAGGTTACAGATTTCAATATAAACAGAGTATGAACAACTACAGTTTAATCATCTCATCAAGTCATCCGACTTAGCTCAAGTATCTCCTTTGTCACACGCACACCAAGTTTTGTGAAAACACTGGACATAGTTTAAGCAGCACCACCCAACTGTCCTTGACCGTGGACACGGCTATTCAAATAGTTATACACTTTGCAGAGGTTGCACACTTTCCCCACAAGACTCGGGGAACTTCCGTGTGATCCACGACTTGCGATATATTACATACCCGAGGTAAGCACCCGAACAATGTCTTTCCTTTGACAACACTAAACAAAGAGTCCACTCGTTGGTACACAACCCTCATGATGTACGTCACACGAGACTCACTCAACATCATACCATCCATGAGAGGACACAACACTGTGCCCGATGTCTGTAAAAACATCCACAGTCGCCCTTCCAGGCACGACCCCGTATCGAGAGAGTGACTCGGCTCCCTCACCACTAGTAGTACGAGCTCTCTGCTAGCCTCGACCATAGTAATCAACAAAGCCCCGTCCCATAAGGGGTATTGTGTTCGTACATGTAAGGTTGGGAACAGTCAACAAATCTTAAATCTAATCCGTTTTTGAAACCACACACACTACTTGCCTCGGTACACCACTTCTTTCTGAAGCAGTTACCTAGCTCATCATCTCCCTTGGGCATTAGTGGCACCCGATGGGGTTTTCGTGAAGTCGTTGTTAAAACATTTTGTCTTCCATATCAGTGCATATTCCCGTCCCAATATGCGTAGCAACTACTTGCACCTAACTACTTCCCACCCACATAACTCTCAACGGAAAGTAGAATCATGCACAATGCAAGTATCAATGAGAAGTGCATCGGAGACAACCCAGTAAGGTGGTCACCATATCATCATGATTTTCCATGCAACAAGTAACATGCTATAATGCGATGCACCAAAAATAGTTTCGTCAACATGGTCAAAGGGCTGCTTGCCTGGCTCAACAAAGTCTTCGGGGTCTTCAAATGCTTTTGGTCCAATTTCCTCGTCAATCACGTAATCTATCGTCGCAAAATAATGGGCACAAATAAGGCCATAGCAAAAACAGGAAAAATAAAACAGTCAGAAAAATGTCAACCTATTTTTATTAGATACTAGATTTAAAACTAAAAATACTACTTGTGTTGGTTTTGGAGTTGGAAAGATAGAAACATATATTTCTATTTTTAATACTGTATTTAAATGCCCAAATAGGGATTTAAATTGGAACAGTGCAGAAAATGTTGCGCAAATGATGTACAAATGGCATCATTAAATAGCTTTTAATATTAAAAGAATTTAGGAATTTGATTCGCCTCATTTGAACAAATGATATGCCTTGAGGAATTTTTGGAAAACCTGAGAAAACGGAAAAAGAAAAATGGCCAGAACGGCACGGCCACATCTGCCCGTAGCTGGGCAGGCCCGGAGTCACGCCAGGCTAGACAAACTGGTGCGCGTGCGCCCGCGTTCAAACCTGACAGCTAGGGCCCGACGACTAGCGATAGAGAGGAAGGAGAGAGAGAGTGAGGTGAGGATGCCAGGTGGGCCCCACCTGTTATCTTCAACCTTGCAACCAGGGGTCGGGAGCTCACCACCGACAACTCCGGCCATGGTGAGGCAAGCTGGTGAAGGGAATGGAGTCAGCGCGCTCCCACCGTTCGGGTGGAGGTGGAGGGAGACGTCGGGAAGCCCTAGTTCACCGGCGGCAACAAAGTGCGGTGGAGGAGCTTTGGGACGTCATCGCCACGCTCGCCTCCGACTACAAAACACACGGGGAGAAGCGGTACTCACATCTGGGAGCTGTGGGAGGTCCATAAGAAGCGAAAGGAGTGCCGGAGAGGCTTCCTACCGTGGAATAGATGGAGTCCCGATGCGGCAGAGCTCGAGCTCGATATCAAGCTCAGGCGGCTCAGGGGAGAAGAGGGTGGTCTCGGGGTTTGATTAGGAGTGGGAGAGAGTGAGAGAGGTGGAGAGGAGGGCTCGGGTGGCTTAAATAGCCATGACTGAGGTCCACTTCGGACAGTGTCCACATGTGTCTGCAATTTCGGCCCCGGCGACCGTTGGGAGGGGCTAGGCGTGTTGTGTGGCGCTCGTGGGGGTGGTGTAGGTGTTTGGAAAGGGAGAGAGAGGGGTGAGGTCTTGGCATGCACGTATGTGAGGCCATGTATTGGCTAAGCCGGGCGGCACTCGAGCACGCGCGGCGCGGTCGAGGGAAGCAGAGAGAGGAGGGGGGGATAGGTCAGAGTGCTGCGGATGCAAAGCCGGTCCTGCAGGCACGCGGGGAGGCTCGAGGTGGCCGAGGACGCGAGGTCAACCCTCTAGAGCACGACTGTGCACTCCAAAGAGGCTTTTTGGCCGTCATGGTCATGTCCCACTGGTGACACTGCTGTAGTAGCAGGAAAACATCACCGCCCGCCACTGTTGTGTGTATTAGTAGTGACAGGCACCTTTGCCGCTCGCCACTGGTAGTAATGTCGACATATAGAGAAATTGCTGCCGCGGCAGCGTTTTTTGCTCTCGTGGCAGCATTTTAATGGCGCTGAAGCAGTATTTTGCATGCAATCATCCCATTGCATTCAAACGGTCATATTACAACGGTGTTACAATAATTAAGATTATTAATGAAGCAAACATACAATATAAGAAGTGTAGGGCAACAAATAAACATGTAAAATTCTCAACTCATAAAATTAACAACGAATCAAGATGTTTTGAAACACTCTATCACTCGCAATCGATTACCGCAATATGTCTTCAACTCGGTGAAGTCATTCTTCATCTCTCTTTGTTGGAAGTGAAACTTCCCATCCTCATGTATGACCTCTTTGTCGATGATTCTGGCCGACACCTTTTGGAGGCGGCCATGCTCTGTTAAGAGTTCCCCTATGTCCATGTCCCTCTCCATCTCTTTCGACCACTTGATGATCTGGCTATGATTACGCAAATATTTGCTTTTCTTCAAAAAGTCGTCCATGATAGCCATGGCATAGTATCCAGACTTATGAGAGGTTTCCACATTTTGTTCTTGATGGCAACAAGCGCTACTGAAGAACTTGAATTTTGAATGTTCTGTTATAGTCTCTCTGACGTTCTTACACTTGGCGATAGCATCATTTAGAATCTTCTTCAATCTGGTCCATTGCTTTTGAGGGTGTCTCTTTGAATCGAAGAAGCAAGCCAAGCCCTGCGTCGGCAATACTGTGATCACGATCTACTGTCAGTCGCTGCGCAAACAAATGAAGAAATTAGCATTGATGAGATCAAACCACGAGGCCATTTATATGTTTCAAAATAAATTAGTGAACATTAACGACTTACTTTTCATAGCATGGCACTAGAAAGGTGTTCGCATCTAGATGATTGACAATAAAGAACGGGAACAGGTAGTCCGAGATGACCTCCTGGCCTTCTGTGGTTTCCAGGTTGTGGCAGTGCCTGTAAAAAGGATCATGTAAGGACACTTTACCATGTGGGAGTAGGGGATCTGTAGCTCGATGAAGTACCTAGAGCCTCATTAACTCCGGGGAGACTACGTTGACAGAGAAGATATTTGCATGGATGACCTCATTAAAGGCCAAATCAATTCTGTCTGCCGGAGACTCCTGGACAAAAATATAACCTTCTATCACCTTGGCCATGTATCCATGTTAACCTTTTTTTGATTTATCTACCACATGGACGTGTAGAATTTGAAGATCAATCGAGAGGGTCTCCAACATAGACTGCAATAGAAGCGGTTCCCCCATCTTATACATTTTCATTTTCGACCCTTCGGGGATGACAACAGGCATAGGTCGTTTGTTCATGGATGGTCCACAACTGTCACATGCATTCTTCTCCCCTAAATGTGGATTATCTGGCACTACGTCTCCGATGCCAGCATATCCTTGGGGAATCTCCTGTATATCATTCTTTGGCTACTTAAGCAGCTGGCTCTGGGTCACTTGCCATAACATAGTGACGCCGTCTTCAGGGGGTGAGGCAACGACCAAGATTCGAAGCCCATCACTACCCGCTCCACATGCACCCTCGTCATGCCAAGTGGCAAGATGATACGTCTCCAACGTATCTATAATTTTTTATTGTTCCATGTTATAATATTATCATTCTAGGATGTTTTTTGAGCATTTATTCTAGGATGCTTTTTGATTGTTCCAGTGAGAGTTGCTGTTTTATGCATGTTTTTGGGTATTCAGGTTTACAGTACCAAACGAAGTACAATTGCCATGAAACTTTTTGGCGAATTTTTCTGGACCAAAAGAATACATGGAAGCTTCGGGAGAAGACAGGAGGCCGCACGAGGGAGCCACGACCCAACAGGGCGCGCCCAGGGGGGGTGGCCGTGCCCTGTTAGGCCGTGGGGCCCCCTCTGGTCTCCCGGCGTCCCTCTCTGGCCTATAAATTCACATATATTCTGAAAACCCTAAGAGAGCTCTCTAAAGACTTTTTCCGCCGCCGCAAGTCTTTGTTCCGCCGTGTGCCCATATGGAACCCTCTTCCGGTGCCCTGTCGGAGGTGGGGATCGATCATGGAGGGATCATCATCAACCTTGCTTCTCCCATGATGATGTGTGAGTAGCCTGCCACAGACCTACGGGTCCATACCTAGTATCTAGATGGTTCTCTCTCTCTATCTATGTTCTTCAATACAAAGCTCATTGCATCTTCGCGATGATCTATTTGATGTAATAACTTTATGCGGTGCGTTTGTTGGGATCCGATGAATTGTGGGTTTATGATAAGATTATGCATGAAAAAGATTTGAGTCTTCTCTGAATTATATGATTCTTATTTGCGTGATTATTATAGCTTCGTAAATCTCTTCGGTCTATTGATTTGGTTTGCCCAACTAGATTGATCTATCTTCAGTGGGAGGGGTGCGTTCTAGTGGGTTCAATCTTGCGGTGCTCTATATCCCAGTGACAAAGTAGGGGACAAGACACGTATTTGTATAGCTTCCACTAAGGATAAAACGATGGGGTTGATTCATATTAATTGGATTTTCTTTGTCTACATCATGTCATTGTTCTCCAAGCATTACTCTGTTTGTCATGAACTTAATGTGTAGAGAGGCAAGCATAGAAGCACTCTCGGGTCTATTTTCTTATGGATGTGATGCCTATATACACATGATCATTGCTATGAATATCATATAACTATGCGCTTTTCTATCAATTGCCCAACAGTAATTTGTTTACCCACCGTATGCCTACTTCGAGAGAGATGCCACTAGAGAACACTATGGCCCCCGGGTCTATTCACTTATATATTTACAAACTTTACTATTTCCTTGCTACCATTATTTACTTTTTGTTTATTTTGCAATTTATATTTATCCAACTATCAACTACACTACTTATCTGCTTGCAAGTAACGAGTTCAAGGGGCTTGACAACCCTCTTGCCCGCGTTGGGTGCAAGTGTTTGCTCTTTTGTGTGTAGGCGCTGAAGACGGGAGTTGCGTGGTCCTCCTATTGGTTCTATAACCTTAGTTCTCATTGAGGGAAATACTTATCTATAATGTGTTGCATCATTTGCTCCTCTTCGCAGAAAAACCCAACGCAGATCACAAGTTTCAGGAAGGATTTCTGGCGCCATTGTCGGGGAGTATCACCAATTTACTATCAAGTACCTTCTCACAAATTATCATTCACTTGTTCTACTTTTTATTTGCTGTTATATTTTTCTTGCTATAAAAATCAAAAATACAAAAATATTTATCTTTGCTAGTTTGCTAGTTTACTTGTTTGCTTGCTTTACTTGCTAGTTTACTTGCCTCGCTTGTTACTTTGCTTGCTTGGTCACCATGTCTCAAGATAATACCAAGTTGTGTGACTTCAAAAATACTAATAACAATGATTTTATTAGTACTCCAATACCACCCGCCACTAGTGCGGAGTCTTATGATATTAATGTTGTATTGCTAAAACTTGTGATGAAAGAACAATTTTCCGGCTATGCATCTCAATACTTTTGTTGAATTATGTTATATGAAAAATAAAAAGGATATGGATAATGATGTGGTCAAATGAAAATTATTTCGTTTTTCACTAAGAGATAAAGCTGAGGCTTGGTTTTCATCATTACCACGTAATAGTATTGGAACATTGGATAAACGTAAAGATGCTTTTATTACCAAGTATTTTCCTCCTGCTAAGATCATCTCCCTTAGAAATCAAATTATGAATTTTAATCAACATGACAAAGAACATGTTGCACAAGCTTGGGAGAGGATGAAAATGATGATTACAAATTTTCCAACACATGGCTTGAACATAAGGATGATTACACAAAATTTATATGCTGGACTAAACTTTGTGTGTAGAAATCATCTAGATTCTTCTGCAGGTGGTACCTTCATGGAGGTGACATTAGGAGAGGCCACCAAACTTCTGGACAACATCATGACAAACTATTCTCAATGGCATACCGAAAGAGCTCCAACTGGTAAGAAGGTAAATTATGTCGAAGAAATCACTACTTTGAGTGAAAAAGTGGATCCTCTTATGAAAATGGTTGCTAGTAAAAAATGCTTATGTTGATCCCAATGATGTTCCCTTGTCTACCTTGATCGAACAAAATGATGATGCTATTGATGTAAACTTTATCTCACGAAACAATTTCAACAACAATGTCTATAGAGGAAATTTCAATGTTAGACCGTATCCCGGTAATTCCTCTAATAATTATGGAAACTCTTACGGAAATTCTTCTGGAAGTCATTCTACCAATAATAATAGGATACCCTATGATCTTGAGAACACCATTAAAGAATTAATTAGTTCTCAAAAGCTTTTTAATACTATGGTAAAAGAAAAGTTGCATAAAGTTAATGATTTGGCTAGGAATATGGATAAAATTGCTCTTGATGTGGAAACTCTTAAAAATAAAACTTTGCCACCCAAGCAAGATATTAATGAAACTATTAAATCTATCCAAGTATCTATTAATGAAAGTAAGGAGAGGTCCGCGAGGTTGAGAGCTAAGCGAGAATTATTAGAAAAGGCTCTTCCACCCGGTTTTTACTATAATCATGATGAAGATATTAAAATGGTTGATACTTCTCCCATTGAATCTTTGTTTACTAATCTGAAAGTAGATGATAAAGGGACTGGATATGAGTCAACTCTATCTAGAAGACGTCCCGTTTGTTTGGAGGGTAATGATTCTAATGATAATATTGAAAAAGGTGGGTTTGGAGAGGCCAAAACTTTAAGTAGTGATGTGCCCACTATTTCGGATTAGAAGGAATTTAATTATGAAACTTGTTCTTTAGTAGAATTTATTTCCTTGTTGCAATCCATTATTACCTTACCCAATTCTTATGAACAAAACAAGGCTTTTGCTAAACATATAGTAGAAGCGATGATAAAAGCTTATGATGAGAAACTTGAGCTAGAAGTTTCTATAGCTAGAAAATTGCATGATGAATGGGAACCTACTATCAAAATAAAACTTCAATAATATGAATGCAATGCTTTGTGTGACCTTGGTGCTAGTGTTTCAACTATACCTAAATCTCTTTGTGATGTGCTAGGTCTCACCGATATTCAAGATTGTTTCCTAAACTTGCATCTTGCAGATTCTACCATTAAGAAACCTTTCAATAGAATAAATGATGTAGTTATACTTCCTAATAGAATTAGGTGCCTGTAGATTTCATTTTTCTTGATATTTAATGCAATCCTACTTGTCCAATTATAATTGGAAGACCTTTCTTACAAACTATAGGTGCAATTATTGATATGAAAGAGGGAAACATAAGATTTCAATTCCCATTAAAGAAAGGGATGGAACATTTCCCTAGGAATAGAAATAAATCACCTTATGAATCTATCATGAGGGCTACTTATGGACTCATCGTTAAAGATGATATCACTTGATACTATGCACTATGCCTAGCTAGGGGCGTAAAACAATAGCGCTAGTTGGGAGGCAACCCAATAGTTATCTTATTTTTCTCATTTCACTTTCTGTTTTGATTTGATAACATGAGTGTTGCTACTATAATGATTGTGTGTTCATGTTTTAGTTAGTGTTTGTGCCAAGTAAAGCCTTTGGGATGACTTGCATGATGAGTAGAATTGATACAGTGCAAAAACAGAAACTTTAGCGTCTAGTGTAAAATTTCTCTAATCTTACTAGAACGTCTTTTTGATCTGATTTTTTTACAAAGTATTGCTATAAAAATTCCCTAGGTTGTCCTAATTTATTACAAATTATTGCTATAAAGTATTGTTGGAGTTACCGAAGTATGGTTTCTTTACATATCATTACAGACTGGTCTGTTTTAGACAGATTCTATTTTTGCTTGCATAGATTGCTTGTTTTGATGATGCTATGGATTAGATCGGGGGGGGGGGGGGTATAAGTCATGGAGAAGTTAGAATACAGTAAATTATGCAATAATAAAATATGAATCAATTTATAAGAGTACCTAAAGTATTTGATATGTTTATTATACTAACGGATCTCACGAAAGTTTCATTGAGTTTTGTGTGCAGAAGTTTTCAAGTTTTGGGTGTTATCACGATGGATGAAGGAATAAGGAACGGCAAGAGCCTAAGCTTGGGGATGCCCAAGGCACCCCAAGTCAAATTCTAGGAAGACTCAAGCGTCTAATTTTGGGGATGCCTCGGAAGGCATCCCCACTTTCGTCTCAATCCATCGGTATGTCACTTGGAGCTATATTTTTATTCATCACATGATATGAGTTTTTCTTGGAGGGCCGTTTACTTTTGTTTGCTTTTGTTTTAGTTTTCCATAGTCATTGTTTGCTGGACACACCCACTTGAGAGATACACTTGTTCATCATGATTTTTTAGAATACTCTTTGTGCTTCACTTATATCTTTTGAGCTTAGCAGTTGCTCTAGTACTTCACTTATATCTTTTTGAGCATGGTGGCATATAGAATTTATAGAAATAATTGCACTCTCGTTCTTCACTTATATTTGTTTGAGAGTTAATAAATAGTGACGGTAATTTGCATGGGTTATAAGACTAGTCCAAAATATTAGGTATTCAATGAGTGCATAACCAAAACCACATGTAGCACATAAAAGAGAAATTGTGGGTTAATGATATTGATGTGGTGATATGGAAGGGCATGAGTGCATGGTTGTTGGTTAGTAGAAATATCGATAGTTAATGGGTGTTAATTTCATTTTCATCTAAATATTAGTTATGACATGGTGATGATGTGTGAACATTCTTATTCCTTGTTGAAATCCTAGTGTTGTTTAGGTCGGAGGCACGCGAAGGTTAACTCCTCCCAACCTCCTCCCTAGGGGCATGCGAGTAGTACTTTCCTTCGAGAGAGCTAATAAAACCTTGCAATAAGTATGTTAGTTCTTTATGACTAATGTGAATCCATGGATGTACGCACACTCACCTTTTCATATATTGCTAGCCTCCTCGGTACCGTGCATTGCCCATTCTTACCTCGAGGATCAGTGCAAACTTCGCCGATGCATCCAAACCTCGCGGTATGATACGCTCTGTTGCACATAAGCCTCATTATATCTTCCTTAAAACAACCACCATACCTACCTATCATGGCATTTCCATAGCCATTCCGAGATATATTGCCATGCAACTACAACCGTTACATCATATGACTAGTACACTCATTGTCATATTGGTTTGCATAACGTAAGAAAGTTAGCATGATATTTCCATGGCTTGTCCATTTTTTGGTATCCTTTGCTACGCTAGATCATTGCACATCCTGCTACACTGCCAGAGGCATTCATATAGAGTCATATTGTTTAGTACTTTTTCATATTGAGTTGTAAGTAAATAAAAGTGTGATGATTATCATTATTAGGGCACTGTTTCAGTGAGGAAAGGATGATGGAGACAATGATTCCCCCACAAGTCGGGATGAGACCCCGGACGAAAAAGAAAAAAAAGAAAAAGAAAAAAAAAGAGAAAAAGAAAGAAAGAAAAAAGAGAAACAAAAAAAAGAAAAGAAAAAAAAACCAAAATAAATGAGAGAAAAGAGAGAAGGGACAGTGCTACTACCTCCTTTTCCACACTTGTGCCTCAAAGTGGCACCATGTTTTTCATATAGAGAGTCTCATGTTTTGTCACTTCCATATGCTAGTGGGAGTTTTTCATTATAGAACTTGGCTTGTATATTCCGATGACGGGCTTCCTCAAATGCCCGAGGTCTTCATGAGAAAGCAAGTTGGATGCACACCCACTTAGCTTCTTTAGAGCTTTCATACACTTATAGCTCTAGTGCCTCCGTTGCATGGCAATCCCTACTCCCCGCATTGATATCTATTGATGGGCATCTCCATAGCCCGTTGATACGCCGATTTGATGCGAGACTTTCTTCTCCACTTTTTACCCTTTTGATGCCTACCACCATATTATGTTCCACCCATATGCTATATCCATTGTTCACACTCATGTATTGCATGAGTATAAAAAGCTGAAGCGCGTTAAAAAGTATGATCCAGTTGCCTGACTTAATACTGTGGTGCTTGACATTTGTATTTGTGTGGTGAAGGCAGAGCCATGCCATGCTAATATGATAAAATGAATGGGGAGTAAACATTCTTTAAGGATCGCATATTTTGAATGTTGATGATTATGTTACTTATGTTTATGGATATTATTATGTTAATGTTTATTGATTCATCATTTCTCAAAGATCAGACCTGCAATAGATTACATGTTGGCTAGCATGTCACATCAAAAATTCTCTTTTTTATCATTTACCTACTCAAGGATGAGCAGGAATTAAGATTTGGGATGCTTATACGTCTCCAACTTAACTATAATTTTTTATAGTTCCATGCTATAATATTATCATTCTAGGGTGATTTTTGGGCATTTATTTGCCAATTAACATTATTTTTGAGCACTAACCTATTAACCTAGTGCCCAGTGCCAGTTGTTGTTTTCTGCATGTTTTTGGCTTTTCAGGTTTACAATACCAAAGGAAGTCCAGTTGCCACGAAACTTTTTTACGATTTTTTCTGGACCAAAAGAATACATGGAATCTTCGGGAGAAGACCAGAGGCCGCACGAGGGAGCCATGACCCAACATGGCACGCCCAGAGGGGGTGCTCGTGCCCTGTTAGGCCGTGGGCCCCCCTCTCGTCTCCCGACGTCCCTCTCTGGCCTATAAATTCACATATATTCTGAAAACCCTAAGGGCTCCTTTGATACAAAGGAATTTCATTGGATGTTTGGAGGATTCAGATACTTAGGATATTTCCCTACGATAGTCGTTTGATCTGTAGGATTGAAATCCTTTGGAATTTTTCCATAGGATTCATTTGTACTACATTTTGATGGAAAATTTCCATCCACTCAAACCTCTTTGTAGAATTCCTTTGTTTTTCCTATGCTATCAAACACACTTCCAAATCCTGCATGGTAGAAAAGGACATGACACTATATTCCTACATTTTTCCTATTCCTGCATTTTAAGGATCATGCGAATCAAAGAGGCCCTAAGAGAGCTTCCGAAACACTTTTTCCACCGCCGCAAGTCTCTGTTCCGCCGTGTGCCTATCTGGAGCCCTGTTCCGGTGTCCGGTCGTAGGGGGGATCGATCACGGAGGGCCACTTCATCAACCTTGATGCTCCCATGATGATGTGTGAGTAGTCTACCACAGACCTACGGGTCCATAGCTAGTATCTAGATGGCTCTCTCTCTCTCCATCTATGTTCTTCAATACAAAGTTCATCGCATCTTCGCGATGATCTATTCGATGTAATCACTTTGTGCGGTGCCTTTGTAGGGATTCGATGAATTGTGGGTTTATGTTCAGATTATTCATGAACATATTTGAGTTTTCTCTTAATTATATGATTCTTATTTGCAGTATTATTATAGCTTCGTAAATCTCTCTGATCTATTGATTTGGTTTGGCCAACTAGATTGATCTATCTTTAGTGGGAAGGGTGCGTTGTAGTGGGTTCAATCTTGTGGTGCTCTATATCCTAGTGACAAAGTAGGGGACAAGACACGTATTTGTATTGCTTCCACTAAGTATAAAACGATGGGGTTGATTCATATTAATTGGATTTTCTTTGTCTACATCATGTCATTGTTCACTCTGTTTGTGATGAACTTAATACGTAGAGAGGCAAGCATAGAAGCGCTCTAGAAGTGGAGTAATAGTAGTAGGTGCAGGCAGGAGTTGGCCTATTTGCTTATGGACGTGATGCCTATATACCCATGATCATAGCCATTAATATCACATAACTATGCACTTTTCTATCAATTGCCCAACAGTAATTTGTTTACCCACCGTATGCCACTAGAGAACACTATGGCCCCCGGGTCTATTCACTTATATATTTATAAATGTTACTATTTCCTTGCTTCCATTATTTACTTTTTATTTATTTTGCTATTTATATTTATCCAACTATCAACTACTCTACTTATCCGCTTGCAAGTAACGACTTCAAGGGGCTTGACAACCCTCTTGCCCGCGTAGGGTGCAAGTGTTTGCTCTTTTGTGTGTAGGCACTAAAGACGGGAGTTGTGTGGTACTCCCATTGGTTTGATAACCTTGGTTCTAACTTAGGGAAATATATATCTATATTGTGTTGCATCATCCGCTCCTCTTCGTGGAAAAACCCAACGCAGATCACAAGTATCATAGCACGACCCCGTGCATCATTCTGCTACCATCGGTAAACGAGATGATTTGACCCTTGGCAACCCTTGTCTTCACCCCCCTTCACACTGGCTTGCAGCCAGGATGGAATAAAGTGGGATGCATGTGGCTGATGGGTGATGATAGGTGTATGCTGCTGGGTAGGACTTGGCGCGCTGTGCAGAAACATTTCTGCTAACCTTTTCTCGACTGTTGCATCTACTACTTCATCTTACTTAGTTTTTCTTATGTACTTCCTTATGTATTATTTTAGTTCTTTGGTTTCGGGGTAGGAGTCATCCCACAACATCTTACCCCCTCCCTACGCATGCCCAGTCTTGGGCTTCATGTTATCCCCAAAACCCGCGTTCATTTCTCGGGTAAGATGGTCATCATACCTATAGCCGTGGGGAGATTCATGAGGACCCGGTCCAAATTCTTGCTTTATTTTTCTCTACAAAAAATACATGTGTTTTGGTAAACAATTAGTATGATACGTAATAAATATGTGGTGGGGACTAAATTATTAGTGGTGATTGACGGTACCAAGTTCTCTTCCGTCGAGCGAAGTTCCTACGTCGGGGGACCAACTCCTTACTATCTGGGTCTTGCACTGCACGGGCCGTGAGCAAATGGAAGTCCCGAGCACGATCTCGATGTTCCCAGAACGAAGGCTATTTACCCTAGCCTATAAACTCCAAAACCTCCTTCTCTCACTTGGGTTCTGTAGCTTTGTAACCACCAGGGCCCAGGCGGTGGTTACCTGACAGAATTTTCCCGTAAATTACAGAAATGATCGCTTATCTCCTTGCTTGACTAACTACCATAGGATCCACAAAAGTTCATCCATTCTTCATGATCCATAGTTGGATTGAGCCGCTTAATGGTCTCAAAGTCCTTGGCAACTAGATTGCAACGGGCACTGCTCTTCCAGTACCTTGACATCTTTGTCAATTTTGACATGGCATATTCTTCGGCTAACTTCTTGACACCAGGTGGAAATTCATAACTATGGTTTAACACCGATAGTAGATTCCCCTTGTGTCCGACCAATCCATGATACCGATTGAGACGGTTTTTCGCAACATGCAACCTAGCATTTTGCTATACCTTTTTGCTGCGTCCTTTGGGGTGACGGGCTCGCCACTCGGGCCAACTGCGATGATTGTAATTATACCTTCGTGAAGCTTGTTTGAATCCCTTGCCTTTTGGTTGCTCTTCTTTGTGGCGGTCATGCTGGATGAAGTCCCATCAGTGTGGCTCGTGTCCCCTACCACGGTGGTCGGTTCTAGCTGTTGGTCGCTGCCCATCGCGACGTTAGGGATGGCCGAATCATCCGTGTCTTGGGCTCTCATCTCGATGACAGGGTTGGTGTACTGAGGTTCCTTCTGAGATGACGTTCCGGTGTCGGATCCATTTGTCCAACTGCAATATTGTAACAAAAATTTCTGACTGAACATAGAAAAAAATGGTGACTGAAAATTTCGGCATGACCTTTGCTAAAAATAGGGCATATTGAGTACTAGAAAGTTGACGAAACGAAAAAAAATCAACGTTTCGGAAAACATTGGCACTCATATTAAGTCCTACAAATCAAACACAACCATTTGATTCTACATCGAATGACACCACACAATCCACGTGATTGTACAGGTACATCTAAGAACATCTAAGATCTAAATCCTTTGTGCGGCATTTCATCAAACACGTTACAATCATCTATAATAGTGGAACATATAGATGTGAAATATTGTGAAATTATACCTTGATACAGATGTGAATTAGAAATTTGCGATGCCAACGACGGTGTTGACTAGACAGCCAGGTTCGTTGTGAAGGCCATGAGGTTGTCAAGGTGCCGGCCCACGGGATCTCGCTGGGAAAAAATACAGCTGCGGTGGTGGCGAAGTACGAGCATCGGCAATGGTTGCGGTCGTGGCGCGCGGACTGGACCGCGCGATAGTAGAGAGAGGTGTGCGGTGGCGGACCGGAGCACGCGAGAGTAGAGAGAGGTGCGCAGCAGACGACGGAGGTTACGGTGGACGAGCGCATGAGAGGTGGGAGAAGAGGGGAACATATTATGTAAGTTTCGAAACTATGCACAAGGGCGGGGGCGTGTTTTCGGTTAACACACGACGGGCAGTACGTGGCACCTGCTACTCCAAACATTAGCAACGGCGGGCAGGCAGGGCCCAAAGCCTACGTACGTAAAATCTGTCTTTTAGAAATATTCGTTGCATAAAAATACGGCAGCGCACTTTGACAACTTTTGGACATGAAATTTTTCCATGTGTAATATAAGCCATCAGAAGCCCCGTGCTACAATTTGACAGCTTTTGAAATTGGTTTGCTATTTTCACGGCATTAATTGAATTTTTGGCAAGTAAAAAAGGCAAAACAAACTTTGGCCATGCTAACGAGGTTGGAAATGTTTGAAACTTTCCATGGCGTCTTCATTGAGCACCTGTAGGGTGTGATAAAAATTAGAATACGTTACGACCAAAACGTGATGCACATCGTGTGCAAACAGGACAGTCTCCCGCCAAGTGTAAGGTTTTTGAAACGGCCATCTCACACACAGAACTCAATTTGTAAACATATTTTGGACTTGCAATCTTTTCCATGTGTAATATACGCCATCAGAAGCCCAGTGCTAAAATTTGACAACTTTAGGAGTTTGTTTGCTATTTTCGAGGCATTGACTATTTTTTCGGCAAGTAAAAAAGGCAAAACAAACTTTGGTCATGCTAACGAGGTTGGAAATGTTTGGAACTTTCCATGACATCTTCATTGAACACCTGTAGGGTGTGATAAAATTAGAGATTGTTACGACCAAAACCTGATGCACATAGTGTGCAAACAGGACACTCTCCCGCCAAGTGTATAGGGTTTCAAAATGATCACCTCACACACTGAACTCAAGTTTTAAACATATTTTGGACTTGAAATTTTTTCCATGTGTAATATACGCCATCAGATGCCCCGTTCTACGATTTGACAACTTTTGGAGTTGGTTTTCTATTTTCGCATAATTAACTGAATTTCGAGCAAGCAAAAATGGCAATAAAGATCTGTGGCGGGCAATACAGGATGCCCGCCAGTGCTGACTTCTTGATTTTTTTATTTGCGCGGGTGACTGCATTGCAGCAGTGGCGAGTATCGTTGTTGCCCACCACTGCAAACATCTGGATATGGAAAATTAAAAATTTGAGAGGGTCACCCCACTATGTCCGTGGCGAGTGTATTCCATGAACGCCACTGTAAGATGAAGTAGCAGTGGTGGGTGGGCAGCAAAGCCCGCCTGTAGTAGGTTTCAACATGCTAGCAAATTTTGCGAGTCCAACTGTGGCGGTCATTCCGGCACACCCGCCACTACTGCACCACCAGCACTGGCGGGTGCGTCCTGTCACCCGCCGCTGCTGGTTTTCAAAATTAGTTGTGGCAGGATCCCGGCTTCACCCGCCACTAATTTGAGTTCATCTATAAGCCCTTTGCCAGTAGTGGTGGTCTCACCCAAAACTTGAAAACTTCAGCACACAAAACTCAACAAAACCTCGTGAAATCCATCAACATATCAAATACTTAAGGTAATATTACAAATTGATTCATATTTCATTATTGCATAATAGGTACTGTATTTTAACTTCTCCATGGCTTATACCCCCGGGTAAAATTCATAGCATCATCAAAACAAGCTAACTATGCAAGCAAAAACAGAATCTTTGTAAAACAGAACAGTCTGTAAAGATCTATAGAGAAACTATAGTTTTTAACTCTGAAAATTCTGAAAAATTAGGCCATTATGTTCAATTTGTAGGCCAATACAGTGTAAACATTTCAGTTCAAAAAGACATTCTAGTAAAATCACAGAAATTCTGCACTGGAGGCAAAAGTTTCTATTTTTGCACCGTATCAATTCTACTATCTTCCAAATCATCTCAAAGGATTTACTTGGCACAAACACTAATTTAAACATAAAACACAATCATGAAAGTACAAATAATCATGTCAACACACCAAAACAGAAGATAAAATAAATATTTAAAGATAACTATTGGGTTGCTTCCCAACAATCGTTATTGTTGTATGCCCCTAGCTTGGCATAATGCTAAGTATCGAGTGTTGTCATCCTTGACACTCAGTCCATAGGTGGCCCTCATAATGGATTCATAAAGTGGTTTCATTATCTTCCTAGGGAAGTGTTCCATCCCTTTCTTTAATGGGAATTGGAATCTTATGGTTCCCTCCTTCATATCAATAATAGCATCTATAATTTGTAGGAAAGGTCTACCAAGTATAATTGGACAAGACGGATTGCAATCAATACCAAGCACAATGAAATCCATAGGCACATAATTTATATTAGCAAGAATAAGAACATCATTTATTCAACCCAATGGTTTCTTAATAGTAGAATCCTCTAAATGCAAGTTAAGGGAACATTCGTTTATATCGGTGAGACCTAGCACATCACATAGAGATTTAGGTATAGTAGAAACACTAGCACCAAGGTCACACAAAGCATTGCATGCATAATATTTAAGCTTAATTTTAATAGCATGTTCCCATTCATCATGCGATTTTCTAGGTATTAAAACCTCTAACTCTAGTTTCTCCTCATAATCTTTCACCATAGCTTCTACAATATGTTTAGTAAAAGCTTTATGTTATTCATACACATTAGGTGAGATAATCATGGATTGCATAAAGGAAATACATTCAACTAAAGAGTAACTTTCATAATTAATTTAAATCCAAAGTAGTGGGTGCATAACTATTTAAAGTTTTGACGTCTCCAAACCCACTCTTTTCATTTTTATCATTAAGATCGTCATCCTGCGAACAAACGGGACACCTTCTACTTAAAGTTGAATCATCTCCAGTCAATTTATCATCTATTTTCAGATTAGTAAATAAATATTCAATAGGAGAAACACCAATCATTTTATCATCTTCATCATGATTACGATAAAAACTGGGAGCAAGGGCCTTTTCTAGGAATTCTCTCTTAGCTCTCAACCTAGCAGTTCTATCCTTACTTTTATTAATAGATATTTGGATGGATTTAAAATAGACTCATTAATATCATTCTTGGGTGGTAAAGTTTTACTTTTAAGAGTTTCCACATCATGAGCAATCCTATCCATGTTTCTAGCCATATCGTCAAGTTTATGCAATTTTTCTTCTACAATAGTGTTTAAAATCTTTTGAAAACTAATAAATTCTTTAATGGTGTTCTCAAGATCAGAGGGTATCCTATTATTATTATTAGATGAATTTCCATAGGAATTACCATAATTATTAGAGGAATTACCGGGTTACATCCTAGCATTGAAATTACCTCTATAAGCATTATTGTTGAAATTATTTCGAGAGACAGAGTTTACATCAATAGCATCATTATTTTGCTCAATAAAAGTAGATAATGGCATATCATTAGGATCACCTTGAGTATTCTTATTTGCAATCATATTCATAAGAGCATCCTCTTATCACTCAAAGTAGCAATTTCTTCGACATAATTTACCTTCTTATTAGTTGGAGTTCGCTCGGTGTGCCATTGAGTATAATTTGTCATGATATTGTCCAAAAGTTTTGTAGCTTCTCCTAAAGTCACCTCCACAAAGGTACCACTTGCAGCAAAATCTAGAAGGTTTCTCGACACGAAGTTTAGTCCCGCATAGAAATTTTGTATAATCATCCATAGATTTAAACCATGAGTGGGACAATTTCTAATCATCATTTTCATTCTATCCCATGCTTGTGCAACATATTATTGCTCATGTTGTTTAAAATTCATAATTTGATTTCGGAGAGATATAATTTTCGCGGGAGGAAAATACTTGGCAATAAATGCATCCTTACACTTATCCCATGTTCCAATACTATTGCGAGGCAAGGATGAAAACCAAGTTTTAGCTTTATCTCTTAGTGAAAAAGAAAATAATTTCAATTTAACCACATCATTATCCATTTATTTTTTCTTTTGCATATAACATAATTCAACAAAGGTATTAACATGCAAAGCGGGATCCTCATTAGGACTTCCTAAAAATTGATTTTTCATAACAAGATTCAATAGTGCAGCATTAATATCATAAAACTCCGCACTAGTGGTGGATGGTATAGGGGTACTAATAAAATAATTATTATTAGTATTTGAAAAGTCACACAACTTAGTAGTATCTTGAGACATGGTGACAAAACAAGTAAACTAGCAAGCAAACAAGTATACTGGATAACTAAGCAAACAAGCAAATAGAAATATATTTTTATTTTTGATTTTTATATAAAGTTAAATATAGCAGAAAATAAAAAGTAGAACAATTGAATGACATTATGTATATAGGTACCTAGAAGAAATTTGATGATGTCTCCCCGGCAACGGCGCCAGAAATTCTTCCTGCTACATGTAAACTACGTTGGGTTTTTCCCCGAAGAGGAGAGGAGAAGCAGCACAATAGAGATAAGTATGTCCCTCAGTGAGAACCAAGGTTATCGAACAAATAGGAGAATCACGCAAACCCTCGTCGACAGCACCTACAGACACAGAATCAAACAATTGCACCCAACGCGGGCAAGAGGGTTGTCAAGCCCCATGAACTCGTTACTTGCAAGGATTAAATATTGATAGGTAGATATTGTAAATGCAAAATAAAATAAAAGTAATAAAAGTGCAGCAAGGTAAATAAGGATTTTTAGGTTCTATATTTAAGTAGACCCGGGGGGCCATAGTGTTCACTAGAGGCTTCTCTCTCAGATAAAGCATACGGTGGGTAGACAAATTACTGTTGGGCAATTGATAGTTATGACATGTTATTCAAGGTAATGATCATGTATATAGGCATCACGTCCATAAGCAAGTATATCGACTCCTGCCTGCATCTACTACTATCACTCCACTCATCGACCGCTATCCAGCATGCATCTAGAGCATTAAGTATGAAACAGTGTAACTCTTTGAGAAAGATGACATGATGTAGAAAAAGTAAACTCAACTAATATGAATAGACCCCATCGTTTTATACTTAATGGCAGTAATACAATACGTGTCTTGACCCCTTGTTTCACGAGGATAGAGCACCACAAGAATGAACCCATCACAACGCACCACTCCCACTGAAGATAAATCAATCTAGTTGGCCAAACAAAACCTATAGATCGGAGAGAAATACGAAGCTATAACAATCATGCATAAAAGAATTCAGAGAAGACTCAATTAATATTCATGAATAATATGGTTATAAACCCACAATTCATCGGATCCCAACAAACACACCGCAAAGAGGATTACATCGAATAGATCATCGCGAAGATGCGATGAACTTTGTATTGAAGATCATAGAGAGAGAGGGAGAGAGAGAGAGAGAGGTCCATCTAGGTACTAGCTATGGACCTGTAGGTTGATGTAGCAAGGTTGATGTAGAGGCCCTCCATGATCGACCACCCCCCCTTCGGTAGAGTACCAGAACAGGGCTCCAGATGGGCACACGACGGAACAGAGACTTGCAGCGGTGGAAAAGGGGTTTCGAGTAGCTCTCTGTTGATTTCTCGATTTTAGAGAATATATAGAGGCGAAGATAGGTTACCCGGATCCACGAGGTGGTCCCAAGGCAAGGGGGCACCCCTGGTCCGCCCTCTTCCCTTGGCACCATCTCGTGCGGTCTCCGGACTCCCTCTGAATCTTCCAGATCTTATTTTTGTCTAGAAAAAATCATCAAAAAGTTTCGGGTCATTTGGACTTCATTTGGTACTGGTTTCCTGAAAGGACAAAAACAAGCAGAAAACAACAACTGGCACTGGGCACTAGGTCAATAGGTTAGTTCACAAAAATGATATAAAATACTCCCTCCGTCCCAAAATAAGTGTCGTAGATTTAGTACTAAGTTAGTGCAAATTTTGTACTAGATCAACGACACTTATTTTGGGACGGAGGGAGTAGCATATAAATGCATATAAAGTATCCTAGAATGATAATCTAATAGCATGGACAATAAAAAATTATAGATATATTGGAGACATATCATGAAGCCCCCGCCGACCGACCGGGGATTGACCTCCTATCTGTTAGCCGTTGCCTCAGCCACTGCCCCCATCTCTATCAGCATAGCGGTTATTTTTTTGACGTGTACCCGGAGAGCAGATGTTTACCCTAAGTATTAACTCAATTATTATTGCAGCCTCATATGTACACGGTAGTACATCACATACGGTTATGTTACAGGTACCGTGTATCACGCACACTGTCATCTCACACGATTTGGTGTAGAAATCGTGTGTGAAGTTGTAATATCGAACACGCACAACGTGTACAAACCATGTGACGTATACAATATAGTGCAATAAGTAGTTCCCCGGCTGTTATCAGATCCCCATAGCTTCCCTTCTCCCCCAAATCCCTAGATAGCCTCCAAATCCCTATCCCCCAAATTCCCCCACGTGGCGCTGACATTGGGGGAACGCGGATGAGTGGTGCTGATGGTTTCGGTGCAGCTGCTCCGGTTCGTACAATCTCTCTTGGCAGCGCCATTGGCGGCGCCACCATGACGGTGGTCATCGTCGAGCACTTGCCTAAGGTTATCAGGGGGCTGGTATACTATGAATCCGAATCGTCTTGACAGGTCCCAATCATTCCTCATCGTTTTAGCATGTCCAAAGCAGCTCCCTCAATCCATCCTGAATTGGACCCCCTCCCCCCCTTAGGAGAGCAATCAAATGTCGGATCCAGAGTACGACTCCAGCACACTCGCGGAACATGAGTTCAAATCCGAGTTTTGCGCCACTAGGAAGTACCAAAAGATGAGTTGTGTGCATGCACACACTCCTGCTCGACGTGTATGAACGAAGGGATTCACCAAGTGCAGAAGGTTTCTTCGTTGCCCCTTGGAGGTTAGTGATAAGTTTATCCTTTAAGTTGGGTAAATGCCTATGAAGCTTGTGCCTATGTTAACTAGTTGGATGATGAATGTCATGGCAGGGCTCGGAGTGTTATCACCGAGTTTGCAAAAGATAACGTAAAGATGAATAAGAAACTAACTGATCTGGAGTGTACAATCACTACAATGAAGCAAGAAAGAATCAATCACAGGCAACAAATGAAACCAAGAGACAAGAAGGAACTAGCATGTGTAGTTGTAGTTGTCGCATTGGACTACCCACAATGGGGAATAACATATAGTAGTAACATGCATATGTTACTAGTCTAAGTTACTACCTCCACAGTGGGTAACATTGAGCCTTTCATTTATTAGCTTATAGACTCATCTTGTCTTGGTATGTGTTATGTTACTCCTTGTATGAGTAACTATCTATGTTACTCAATTTCTCTTTCTTCTCATTAATTAGCTGCCACATCATATTTTCGCTTAGGTGGCATCTATGTTACTACCTATGTTACTCCCACTATGGGTAGTCTTAGGGCATCTTTTATGCACTGTTTGCAATGATGATTAGGGGTTTTGTTTGATCATTACTAGCTACATCAATAAGCAGAGCTCATCTATTGCGTACCAGCTATCCTATGTTAAATGCTTGTTTCACACACATTGTATTTCATATGTGTGTGTGTAGTTAAAAAATGCATCTAGCAAACCGTGTGAATTGCTAAAATGTATTGTGTGAAATAGTTGGCATATTGTGGGAATTTAGAGCGACGTGTAGTAATTGTTGTGGTTGATTATATCATAATTCTAACCTCCTGCCAAGGCACCAATATAATTCGTCAATCCCCCACTTAAATTGCCATTCCACCATCTTCATCGTCCCCGCCGACAACACTACACACTTACACCCGCTCTGCAATCTCGCTTTCTCGCCGTTAGTTTACGTAGTGCAGCCATGTCAGGCTATGGCGAGGTCGACAGTTCCGCTAGTATGGCACCCGATCTAAGGTTAACCTTGGAATCATCGCGCTCGTCTTCCATGAGTCTGGCGTCGAGACCTTACCTCAGTTTTATCCTATTCATGGAAGGGACATCGCCGCCTGAGTCATCCAATGCTGACCAGACGGAGGAGGAGCCGCTGAAGGATGAAGATGATGACGGTGATGATGATGAGGAGGAATGGTCGAACCAGGAGGATCACGACGAGGGCATCAACGACGATGATGGCGACGTCGGCGATGAAAAGCTAGCGGTCAGCGGCAACAAGCATCCGCGCCAAGACGATGTCGCAAAATCTCTAAGAATTTGGAGCAATATCTCTAAGTATTTTGAGCATTTAGACCATCATCAAAACCTCACCCCTTTTAATAGTATTGCCTTTCCTATGGACTCAATGTGATCCTGGATTACTTAAATAAAGATGTAGAATCTTGAAGTTTTGCCAACACTTGTTCTTAGCATATTGAGGGATCCACTTCACCTTCCAAAGGTTCGTCTAAGTTGTACTCTTCCTGAAATATACTCAAGGAAAACATTAGTCAACAACCTGTATGTTGACATGAATTACCAGAACCACAAAGGTAGTGGATTTGCTTTCAATCGCCTACGAAGATATCACATAAAATCGTAACTTTAGTGGTGTCTTCGGTTTCAATATTTGTTACATTCTTGTCCACTTAAAACTCTGACTATGAGAGTGCACAATAAATTGAGTCGGCTATCAAACATCCTGTTTTAGTTAGATTAAAGTGAAACACATTCAGTCCTTGTGTGACGTTAATTGAATCCAAATGGGATAGAATTTTTGGCCATGACACAAGACTGGGCCCGATCAAACCCTCCTAAAGGATACATATGCTACGGAGGAGTTGACCACTTGTGCAAGAGTATCATTTTATTGCGTACAATGTGGTAGAAGGATAGATAGTATTGTCGGAGTGTACAGTTTGCTAGACACTTGTTCTCCCAAGAACTTAACACGGAATTTTCCTTTATCCAATCATATCCAAGGCAAAATATTTATTTATTTTCCACCATCATACTAGCACAACAATGTGAATTGTCATGCGTCAAATATGCCTGATACATGACAATTTGGCCTATATAACTATTACCCGGAAGGGTTTGGAAAATTCTCTCATAAGTAAGTAGCTTTCACAACCATTTTACTAGTAAGGCATCATTCTTGACGTAGAGGTCCTTGACGACCCACAAGTATAGGGAATCGCAACAGTCTTCAAGGGTAGTATTTCACCCAAATTTATTAATTATACACAAGGGGAGCGAAAGAATATTTATAAGTCTTAGCGGTTGAGTTTTCAATTCAACCACACCTGAGAATCACTCCCTAGCAGCAATTTATTAGTAGAACAATAATATGATAGTAGTGATAGAAAGTTAACAGTAATAGTAACGACAACAATAGTCGATTTGTACCAGCAGTGGTAATAGTAACTTCAGTAAGAACAATAGTATTAAAGCGTAGGCATGGATTAGCGATGGATATTTAGATGAGATTCAGGATGCAATAGTCACAACCTAGAGCGACACGCGATATCTTCAATTCATCAATCATATGTAGGCATATATTACATATATAGTAATACATGCTTGCGATCAGAACTTTCATAACATCTTTTGTCCTACCCTCCCGTGGAAGCGGGGTCCTTATGGGAAATAGGGGTAATTAAGGCGCTCCTTTTAATAGAGAACCGGAACAAAGAATTAACACATAGTGAATACAATGAACTCCTCAAGTCAAAGCCAACCCCGTCGATATCCCAATAATTATTAGCTTGGGCGTCTAGGCTTTAGAACGATCACAGGTGCATACAACTTGCAGGTAGATAAACAACTCAAATATAATCATGATTAGCATAAGTGTTCAAATATGAAATCATGGCACTCGGGACCTAGTGACAAGCATTAATCATAGCAAAGTCATAGCAACATCAATATAATAACATAATGGATACTAGGGATCAAGCCCTAACAAATTGACTCGATTACATAAGAAATCTCATCCATCTCCATCACACTACTGCAGGAATGCCCAGCAGTGGCGAGTGCAAAAATCCTAGTAGTGACAGTCCAGGCTCTTAGGGCCGCCCGCCACTGACCTCCTGCCTCTGCTATTATGGCATCAGTAGCGGGCCGCCGCCCGCCACTCATGACACTGCTGTAGTGGCAGGAAAAAGTTACCGCCCGCCACTTGTGTGTATTAGCAGTGGCAGGCACCTTTGCCGCTCGCCACTGGTAGTAATGTCGACATATAGAGAAATTGCTGTCGCGACATCGTTTTTTGCTATCGTGGCAGCAGTTTAATGGCGTTGAGGCAGTATTTTGCACTCAATCATCCCGTTGCATTCAAAAAATCATATTACAATGGTGTTACAATAATTAAGATTATTAATGAAGCAAACATACAGTATAAGAAGTGTAGGGCAACGAATAAACATGTAAAATTCTTAACTCATAAAATTAACAACAAATCAAGATGTATTCAAGCACTCTATCACTCGCAATCGATTACTGCAATATGCCTTCGACTCAGTGAAGTCGTTCTTCATCTCTCTCTAGGTGGAAGTGAAACTTCCCATCATCATGTACGACCTTTTTGTTGATAATTCTGGCCGACACCTTTTGGAGGCGACCATGCTCTGTTAATAGTTCCCCTATGTCCATGTCCCTCTCCATCTCTTTGGACCATTTGATGATCTGGCTATGATTAAACAAATATTTGCTTTTCTTCAAAAAGTTGTCCATGATAACCATGGCACAGTATCCAGACTTATGAGAGGTTTCCACATTTTGTTCTTGATAGCAACAAGCACTAGTGAAGAACTTGAATTCTGAATGTTTTCTTATAGTATCTCTAACGTTCTTACACTTGGCGATAGCATCATTTAGAACCTTCTTCAATCTGGTCCGTTGCTTTTGAGGGTGTCTCTTTGAATCGAAGAAGTAAGCCAAGCCCTGCGTCGACAATAGTGCGATTACGATCCAATATCGGTTGCTGTGCAAAAATTGAAGAAATAGCATTGATGATATCAAACCACAACGCCAATTTTCTGTTTCAAAATAAATTAGTGAACGTTAATGACTTACTTGTCTTAGTATGGCACTAGAAAGGTGTCCGCATGTGCATGATTCACGATAAAGAACGGGAACACATAGTCCGAGATGACCTCCTGGCCTTCTATGGTTTCCAGGTTTTGGCAGTGCATGTAAAAAGGATTAGGTAAGGACACTTGTCTTAGCTCGATGAAGTACCCAAAGCCTCATTAACTATGGGGAGATTGCACAGACAGAGAAGATATTTCAATGGGTAACCTCATTAAAGGCCAAATCAATTCTGTCTGCCGAAGACTCCTGGACAAAACTATAACCTTCTATCACCTTGGCCGTGTATCCATGTTGACCTTTTTTTGATTTATCTGCCACATGGGCGTGTAGAATTTGAAGATCAATCAAGAGGGTCTCGAACATAGAGTCTGATAGCCGCCCTTCGGGGATGATAACACGCATAGGTGGTTTGTCCGCGGATGGTTCGCAACTGTCACGTGCATTCTTCTCCCCTGAATGCAGATTATCTGGCACTACGTTTCCGGTGTCGGCATATCCTTGGGGAATCTCCTCTATATCATTCATTGACCACTTAAGCAGGTGGCTCTGGGTCAGTTGCCAGAACACAGTGATGCTGTCTTCAGGGGGGTGATGCAACGACCAAGATTTGAAGCCCGTTACTACCTCCTGCACCTGCACCGTCGTCATGCCAAGTGGCAGGATGACCCCATGCATCATTTTGCTACCATCAGTAAACGGGGTTATTTGGCCCTTCGCAATCCTTGTCTTCACCCCGTCCACGTTGGCTTGAAGCCAACATGGAATAATGTGGGATGCACGTGGCTGATGGGTGATGATAAGTGTATGTTGCTGGATAGGACTTGGCGCGCCGTACGAAAACATTTCTCCTAACCTTTTTTCGACTGTTGCATCTACTACTGCATCTAACTTAGTTTTTCTTATGTACTTCCTTTTGTGTTATTTTAGTTCTTTGGTTTCGGGGTAGACGTCGTCCCACAACATCTTACCCCATCGCAACGCACGCCCAGTCTTGGGCTTCCTATTAACCCCAAAACACATGTTCACTGCCCGGGTAAGAGGGTCATCATAGCTATAGCCGTGGGGAGATTCATGAGGACCCGGTCCAAATTCCTGATTTATTTTTCTCTACAAAAAATGCATTTGTTTTGGTAAAAAGATAGTATGGTACGTAATAAATAAGTTGTGGGGACTAAATTATTAGTGGTGATTGACATTACCAAGTTCCCCTCCGTCGAGCAAATTTCCTGCGTTGGGAGGAACAATTCCTTACTGTTTGAGTCTTGCACTGCACGGGCCCTGAGAAAACAGAAATCCCGAGCACGATCTCGATGTTCCCAAAACGGAGGTTGGTTACCCGTGACTATAAACTCCACGGCCTCCTTCTCCCACTTGGGTTCTACAGCTTTGTAACCACCATGGCCCAAACGGTGGTTACTTGGCAGACTTTTCCGTAAATTACGGAAAAGATCGCTTATCTCCTTGCTTGACTCACTACTAGAGGATTGACAAAACTTCGTCCATTCTTCGTGATCCATAGTTGGACCGAGCTGCTTAACGGTCTCGAAGTCCTTACCAACTAGATTGCAACGACACTGCTCCTCCAGTTCCTTAACATCTTTGGCCATTTTGACATGGCATAATCTTTGGCTAACTTCTTGACATCAGGTGGAAATTCATAACTACGGTTTAACGCCAGTAGTAGATTCTCCTTGTCTCTGACCAAATCCTTGCTACCGATCGGGACGTTTTTTTGCAAGATGCAACCTAGCATTTTGCTATACCTTTTTGCTACGTCCTTTGGGGTGACGGGCTCACTACTCGGGCCAACTGCGGTGATTGTAGTTATACCTTCGTGAAGCTTGTTTTGATCCCTTGCCTTACGGTTGCTCTTCTTTCTGGCGGCCGTGCTGGATGAAGTCCCGTCAGTGTGGCTCGTGTCCACTGCCCCGGTGGTCGGTTCTACCTATTGGTCGCTGGCCATCTCGACGTCAGGGATAGCCTAATCTTCCACGTATGGGGCGCTCATCTCGACGTTAGGGTTGGTGTACTAAGGTTCCTTTTGAGATGATGTTCCGGTGCCGGGATCCATTTGTCCAACTGCAATATTGTAACAAAAAGTTATGACTGAACATAGAAAGAAAATGGCGACTGGAAAATTCAGCATGACCTTTGCTAAAAGTAGGGGATATTGAGTACCAGAAATTTGACGAAACGGAAATGAATCAACATTTCGTCAAAACATTGGCAGTCATATTAAGTCCTACAAATCAAACACAACCATCTGATTCTACATCGAATGACACCTCACTATCCCCGTGTTTGTACAGGTACATCTAAGAACATCTAAGATCAAAATCCTTTGTGTGGCATTTCATCGAACACGTTACAATCATCTATAATAGTGGAACATATAGATGTGGAATGTAGTGAAGTTATACCTTGACACATATGTGAATCGGAAATTTGCTACGCCGACAATGGTGTTGACGAGATGGATGGGTTAGTTGCGTTGGCCGCGGGGTCATCAAGGTGTCGGCCCACGGGATCCCGCGAGGAAAAAACTACAGCTGCGGTGAAGGCGGAGTACGAGCACCGGCGACAGCGGCGGCGGTGGCGCACGGACCAAATCGCACAATAGTAGAGAGAGGTGCACGACGGTGGACCAGAGCGCGCCAGAGTAGAGAGAGGTGCGCGGAGTCCAGCCGCGGTTGCGGTGGACGAGCGCGCAAGAGGTGAGAGAAGAGGGGAACGGATTACGTAAGTTTCGAAACTATGCGTGCGGGCGGGGGGGGGGCTGTTTTTGGTTAACACACAGCGGGCAGTACGTGGCACCCGCCACTGCAAACATTAGCAACTGCGGGCGTGCAGGGTCACCCGCCGGCCCAGAGCTTACGTACGTCTAATCTGTCTTTCACAAATATTTGTTACGTAAAAATACGGCAGCGTACTTTGACAACTTTTGGACTTCAATTTTTTTCCGTGTGTAGTATACGCCATCACACGCCTCGTGCTACAATTTTACACTTTTGGAGTTGGTTTGCTATTTTGGTAGCATTAACTGAATTTTTGGCAAGTAAAAAAGGCAAACCAAACTTTGGTCGTGCGAACGAGGTTGGAAATGTTTGAAACTTTCCATGGCATCTTCATTGAACACCTGTAGGATGTGATAAAAATTAGAGATTGTTACGACCAAAACCTGATGCACATCGCCTGCAAACAGGACACTCCCCCGCCAAGTGTATAGGGTTTCGAAACGACCACCTCACACACATAACTCAATTTTTAAACACATTTTGGACTTGATTTTTTTTTCATGTGTAATATACGCCATCAGAAGCCCCGTTCTACAATTTCAGAACTTTCGGAGTTGGTTTGCTATTTTCACGGCATTAACCAAATTTTCGGGAAGTAAAAAAGGCAAAATAAACTTTGGTCGTGCAAACGAGGTTGGAAATGTTTGAAACTTCCCATGGCTTCTTCATTGAACACCTGTAGCATGTGATAAAAATTAGAGATCGCTACGACCAAAACCTGATGCACATCGTGTGCAAACAGGACACTCTCCCGCCAAGTGTATAGGGTTTCGAAATGACCACCTCACACACAGAACTCAATTTTTAAACATATTTCGGACTTGAATTTTTTTCCATGTGTAATATACGCCATTAGAAGCCCCGTTCTACAATTTGACAACTTTTGGAGTTGGTTTGCTATTTTCGCGGCATTAACTGAATTTTAGGCAAGCAAAAAAGGCAATAAATATTTGTGGCGGGCAATACAAGATGCCCACCACTGCCGACTTCTTGATTTTTTTAATTGCACGGGTGACTGCATGGCAGCAGTGGCGAGTACCTTTGTCGCATGCCAGTGCAAACATCTAGATATGGAAAATTAAAAATTTGAGAGGGTCACCCCACTATGTCTATGGCGGGCGTATTCCACGACCGCCACTGTAAGACAAAGTAGTTGTGGCTGTCATTCCGGCGCACCCCCACTGCTACACCACCGGCACTGACGGGTGCGTCAAGTCACCGCCACTCCTAGTTTTCAAAATTAGCTATGGCGGGTGCCCGGCTTCGCCTGCCACTAATTTTAGTTCACCTATAAGCCCTTTCCTAGTAGTGTCACCATCCAGTATGCCTACAATGGAATTACTCACTAATGGTGGTGAGTGTCATGGAATTGTTGATGGAGAGAGGTTGGTGATGACGATAGCGATGGATCCCTCTCTCCGGAGCCACGAACGGACACAAGATTAGGGCTCTCGATGAAGAACATGAGGTGGTTGTAACTCTGTATCGTACAACGCGATTAAACTTTCTCTATGATTTTTCTCTCTCGGGAAGACAGAGTATATAGGCTTGGAATAGGTCAACCAGACACTCATGGGCCCCATAAGACTACCAGGCGCGTAGTGGTGGGGTGGGCGTGCCTCCCTGGCTTGAGGTGTTGGAAATATGCCCTAGAGGCAATAATAAAATGGTTATTATTATATTTCCTTGTTCATGATAATTGTCTATTTTTCAGGCTATAATTGTATTAACCGGAAACTGTAATACATGTGTGAATACATAGACCACACCATGTCCCTAGTGAGCCTCTAGTTGACTAGCTCGTTGATCAATAGATGGTCATGGTTTCCTGACCATGGACATTGGATATCGTTGATAACGGGATCACATCATTAGGAGAATGATGTGATGGACAAGACCCAATCCTAAGCATAGCACAAGATCGTGTAGTTCGTCTGCTATAGCTTTTCTAATGTCAAGTATCATTTCCTTAGACCATGAGATTGTGCAACTCCCGGATACCGTAGGAATGCTTTGGGTGTATCAAACGTCACAACGTAACTGGGTGACTATAAAGGTGCACTACAGGTATCTCCGAAAGTGTCTATTGGGTTGGCACGAATCAAGACTGGGATTTGTCACTCCGTGTGACGGAGAGGTATCTCTGGGCCCACTCGGTAATACATCATCATAATGAGCTCAATGTGACTAAGGAGTTAGTCACGGGATCATGTGTTACGGAACGAGTAAAGAGACTTGCCGGTAACGAGATTGAACAAGGTATAGGGATACCGACGATCGAATCTCGGGCAAGTAACATACCGATGGACAAAGGGAATTGTATACGGGATTAATTGAATCCCCGATATCCTGGTTCATCCGATGAGATCATCGTGGAACATGTGGGAGCCAATATGGGTATCCAGATCCCGCTATTGGTTATTGGTCGGAGAGGTGTCTCGGTCATGTCTGCATGGTTCCCGAACCCGTAGGGTCTACACACTTAAGGTTCGGTGACGCTAGAGTTATAATGGGAATTGTATGTGGTTACCGAAAGTTGTTCGGAGTCCCGGATGAGATTCCGGACGTCACGAGGAGTTCCGGAATGGTCCGGAGGTAAAGATTTATATATGAGAAGTCCTATTTTGGCCACCGGAAAATGTTCGGGATTTATCGGTATTGTACCGGGAAGGTTCTAGAAGGTTCTGGAGTGGGGCCCACCTGCATGGGGGGACCCACATGAACGTGGGTAGTGGGGGCAAGGCCCCACACCCCTGGTCAAGGTGCACCAAGATCCCCCCTTAGAAGGAATAAGATCATATCCCGAAGGGATAAGATCAAGATCCCTAAAAAGGGGGGATAACAATCGGTGGGGAAGGGAAAGGATGTGATTTCTTTCCTTCCACCTTTGCCAACGCCGCAATGGACTTGGAGGGCAAGAAACCAGCCCCCTCCACCCCTATATATAGTGGGGAGGCGCATGGGAGCTGCATCCTTGCCCCTGGCGCAGCCCTCCTCCCTCCTACACCTCCTCCTCCTCCGTAGTGCTTAGCGATGCTCTGCCGGAGAACCACGAGCTCCACCGCCACCACGCCGTCGTGCTGCCGGAGCTCTCCCTCAACTTCTCCTCCCCCCTTGCTGGATCAAGAAGGAGGAGACGTCCCCGGGCTGTACGTGTGTTGAACACGGAGGCGCCGTCCGTTCGGCGCTTGGATCGGATCTTCCGCGATTTGAATCGCCGCGAGTACGACTCCATCAACCGCGTTCTTTGCAACGCTTCCGCTTAGCGATCTTCAAGGGTATGAAGATGCACTCCCTCTCTCTCATTGCTAGCATCTCCTTGATTGATCTTGGTGACACATAGGAATTTTTTTGAATTATTACTACGTTCCCCAACAGTGGCATCATGAGCTAGGTCTATGCAGATTCTATGCACGAGTAGAACACAAGTAGTTGTGGGCGATGATTTGGTCAATTTGCTTGCCGTCACTAGTCCTATCTTGATTCGGCGGCATTGTGGGATGAAGCGGCCCGGACCGACTTTACACTTACACTTACGTGAGACTGGTTCCACCGCCTGACATGCACTTGTTGCATAAGGTGGCTAGCGGATGTCTGTTTCTCCCACTTTAGTCGGATCGGATTCGATGAAGAGGGTCCTTATGAAGGGTAAATAGCAATTGGCATATCACCGTTGTGGCTTTTGCGTAGGTAAGAAACGTTCTTGCTAGAAACCCATAGCAGCCACGTAAAACTTGCAACAACAATTAGAGGACGTCTAACTTGTTTTTGCAGGGTATGCTATGTGATGTGATATGGCCAAAAGGATGTGATGAAATATATGTGATGTATGATATTGATCATGTTCTTGTAATAGGAATCACGACTTGCATGTCGATGGGTATGACAACCGGCAGGAGCCGTAGGAGTTGTCTTAATTTATTGTATGACCTGCGTGTCAATCAAAAACGCCATGTAATTACTTTACTTTATTGCTAACCGTTAGCCATAGTAGTAGAAGTAATAGTTGGCGAGACAACTTCATGAAGACACGATAATGGAGATCATGATGATGGAGATCATGGTGTCGTGCCGGTGACGATGGTGATCATGCCGCGCCCCGAAGATGGAGATCAAAGGTGCAAGATGATATTGGCCATATCATGTCACTTTATGATTTGCATGTGATGTTTATCATGTTTTTACATCTTATTTTCTTAGAACGACGGTAGCATAAATAAGATGATCCCTCACTAAAATTTCAAGAAATGTGTTCCCCCTAAGTGTGCACCATTGCGAAGGATCGTTGTTTCGAAGCACCACGTGATGATCGGGTGTGATAGATTCTAACGTTCGCATACAACGGGTGTAAGCCAGATTTACACACGCGAAACACTTAGGTTGACTTGAAGAGCCTAGCATGTACAGACATGGCCTCGGAACACGAGAGACCGAAAGGTCGAACATGAGTCGTATAGTAAATGCGATCAACATGGAGATGTTCACCATTGATGACTAGTCCGTCTCACGTGATGATCGGACACGGCCTAGTCGATATGGATCATGTATCACTTAGATGACTAGAGGGATGTCTATCTGAGTGGGAGTTCATTAAATAATTTGATTAGATGAACTTAATTATCATGAACTTAGTCTAAAATTGTCTTTACAATCTATCTTGTAGATCCAATGGCCCACGCTAATGTTGCCCTCAACTTCAACGCGTTCCTAGAGAAAACCAAGCTGAAAGACGATGGAAGCAACTATACGGACTGGGTCCGTAACTTGAGGATCATCCTCATAGTTTCCAAGAAAGCATATGTCCTTGATGCACCGCTAGGTGATGCACCCATTTTCCCAGCAACTCAAGACGTTATGAACGCCTGACAGTCGCGTAGTGATGATTACTCCCTGGTTCAGTGCGGCATGCTTTACAGCTTAGAACCGGGGCTCCAAAAGCGTTTTGAGCAACACGGAGCATATGAGATGTTCCAAGAGCTGAGAATGGTTTTCCAAGCTCATGCCCGGGTCGAGAGATATGAAGTCTCCGACAAGTTCTTCAGTTGTAAGATGGAGGAAAATAGTTCTGTCAGCGAGGACATACTCAAAATGTCTGGGTTGCACAACCGCTTGTCTCAGCTGGGAGTTAATCTTTCGGATGACTCGGTTATTGACAGAATCCTCCAGTCGCTTCCACCTAGCTACAAGAGCTTTGTGATGAACTTCAATATGCAAGGGATGGAGAAGTCCATTCCTGAGTTATATTCGATGCTGAAATCAGCGGAGGTGGAGATCAAAAAGGAACATCAAGTGTTGATGGTGAATAAGACCACCAGTTTCAAGAAAGGCAAGGGTAAGAAGAACTTCAAGAAGGACGGCAAAGCAGTTGCCGCGCCCGGTAAATCAGTTGCCAGGAAGAAGCCCAGAATGGACCCAAGCCTGAGACTGAGTGCTTTTATTGCAAGGGAACCGGTCACTGGAAGCGGAACTGCCCCAAGTACTTAGCGGATAAGAAGGCCGGCAACGTCAAAGGTATATATGATATACATGTTATTGATGTGTACCTTACCAGCGCTCGTAGTAGCTCCTGGGTATTTGATACCGGTGCGGTTGCTCACATCTGTAACTCAAAACAGGAGCTGCGGAATAAGCGGAGACTGGCGAAGGACGAGGTGACGATGCGCGTCGGGAATGGTTCCAAGGTCGATGTGATCGCCGTCGGCACGCTACCTCTACATCTACCTTCGGGATTAGTTTTAAACCTCAATAATTGTTATTTAGTACCAGCTTTGAGCATGAACATTGTATCTGGATCTCGTTTGATGCGAGATGGCTACTCATTTAAATCCCAGAATAATGGTTGTTCTATTTATATGAGAGATATGTTTTATGGTCATGCCCCGCTGGTCAATGGTTTATTTTTATTGAATCTCGAACGTGATGTTACACATATTCATAGTGTGAATACCAAACGATGTAAGGTTGATAATGATAGTCCCACATACTTGTGGCACTGCCGCCTTGGTCATATTGGTGTCAAACGCATGAAGAAACTCCATGCAGATGGACTTTTGGAGTCTCTTGATTATGAATCATTTGACACGTGCGAACCATGCCTCATGGGCAAGATGACTAAGACTCCGTTCTCCGGAACAATGGAGCGAGCAACCATCTTGTTGGAAACAATACATACCGATGTATGCGGTCCAATGAGTGTTGAGGCTCGCGGTGGCTATCGTTATGTTCTCACCCTCACTGATGACTTAAGCAGATATGGGTATGTCTACTTAATGAAACACAAGTCTGAGACTTTTGAAAAGTTCAAGGAATTTCAGAGTGAGGTAGAGAATCAACGTGACAAGAAAATAAAGTTCTTACGATCTGATCGTGGAGGAGAATATTTGAGTCACGAGTTTGGCACACACTTAAGGAAATGTGGAATTGTTTTAGAACTCACGCCGCCTGGCACACCTCAGCGTAATGGTGTGTCCGAACGTCGTAATCGCACTCTATTGGATATGGTGCGATCTATGATGTCTCTTACTGATTTACCGCTATCATTTTGGGGATATGCATTAGAGACTGCCACATTCACTTTAAATAGGGCACCGTCTCAATCCGTTGAGACGACACCGTATGAATTATGGTTTGGGAAGAAACCTAAGATGTCGTTTCTGAAAGTTTGGGGATGCGATGCTTATGTCAAGAAACTTCAACCTGAAAAGCTCGAACCCAAATCGGAAAAGTGCGTCTTCATAGGATACCCTAAGGAAACTATTGGGTATACCATCTACCTCAGATACGAAGGCAAGATCTTTGTTGCCAAGAATGGATCCTTTCTAGAGAAAGAGTTTCTCTCGAAAGAAGTAAGTGGGAGGAAAGTAGAACTTGATGAGGTAATTGTACCCCCTCTCGAACCGGAGAGTAGCGCAGCGCAGGAAAACGTTTCTGTGGTGCCTGCACCGACTAGAGAGGAAGTTAATGATGATGATCATGAAACTTCAGATCAAGTTACTACTGAACTTCGTAGGTCCACGAGGACACGTTCCGCACCAGAGTGGTACGGCAACCCTGTCCTGGAAATCATGTTGTTAGACAACGGTGAACCTTCGAACTATGAAGAAGCCATGGCGGGCCCGGATTCCAACAAATGGCTTGAAGCCATGAAATCCGAGATAGGATCCATGTATGAGAACAAAGTATGGACTTTGGTGGACTTGCCCGATGATCGGCAAGCCATAGAAAATAAATGGATCTTTAAGAAGAAGACTGACGCGGATGGTAATGTGACCGTCTATAAGGCTCGGCTTGTCGCTAAGGGTTATCGACAAGTTCAAGGAGTTGACTACGATGAGACTTTCTCACCCGTAGCGATGCTGAAGTCCGTCCGAATCATGTTAGCAGTTGCCGCATTTTATGATTATGAGATCTGACAAATGGACGTCAAAACGGCATTCCTTAATGGTTTCCTTAAGGAAGAATTGTATATGATGCAGCCGGAAGGTTTTGTCGATCCTAAGAATGCTGACAAGGTATGCAAGCTCCAGCGCTCCATCTATGGGCTGGTGCAAGCATCTCGGAGTTGGAACATTCGCTTTGATGAGGTGATCAAAGCGTTTGGGTTTATACTTATGGAGAAGCCTGTATTTACAAGAAAGTGAGTGGGAGCTCTGTAGCATTTCTCATTTTATATGTGGATGACATATTGTTGATGGGAAATGATATAGAACTTTTGGAAAGCATAAAGGCCTACTTGAATAAGTGTTTTTCAATGAAGGACCTTGGAGAAGCTGCTTACATATTAGGCATCAAGATCTATAGAGATAGATCGAGACGCCTCATTGGTCTTTCACAAAGCACATACCTTGACAAGATATTGAAGAAGTTCAATATGGATCAGTCCAAGAAGGGGTTCTTGCCTGTATTGCAAGGTGTGAGATTGAGCACAGCTCAATGCCCGACCTCGGCAAAAGATAGAGAAAAGATGAGTGTCATCCCCTATGCCTCAGCCATAGGCTCTATTATGTATGACATGCTATGTACCAGACCTGATGTGAACCTTGCCATAAGTTTGGTAGGGAGGTACCAAAGTGATCCCGGAATGGAACACTGGACAGCGGTCAAGAATATCCTTAAGTACCTGAAAAGGACTAAGGATATGTTTCTCGTTTATGGAGGTGCCGAAGAGCTCGTCGTAAAGGGTTACGTCGATGCTAGCTTCGACACAGATCCGGATGATTCCAAGTCACAACCGGATACGTGTATATTTTGAATGGTGGGGCAGTCAGCTGGTGCAGTTGCAAGCAAAGCATCGTGGCGGCATCTACATGTGAAGCGGAGTACATAGCTGCTTCGGAAGCAGCGCAGGAAGGAGTCTGGATGAAGGAGTTCATCACCGACCTAGGAGTGATTCCCAATGCGTCGGGCCCGATGACTCTCTTCTGTGACAACACTGGAGCTATTGCCATTGCCAAGGAGCCCAGGTTTCACAAGAAGACCAAGCACATCAAGCGCCGCTTCAACTCCATTCGTGGTTACATTCAGGATGGAGATATAGATATTTGTAAAGTACATACAGATCTGAATGTCGCAGATCCGTTGACTAAACCTCTTCCACGAGCGAAACATGATCAGCACCAGAACTCTATGGGTGTTCGATTCATCACAATGTAACTAGATTATTGACTCTAGTGCAAGTGGGAGACTGTTGGAAATATGCCCTAGAGGCAATAATAAAATGGTTATTATTATATTTCCTTGTTCATGATAATTGTCTATTGTTCATGCTATAATTGTATTAACCGGAAACCGTAATACATGTGTGAATACATAGACCACACCATGTCCCTAGTGAGCCTCTAGTTGACTAGCTCGTTGATTAATAGATGGTCATGGTTTCCTGACCATGGACATTGGATGTCGTTGATAACGGGATCACATCATTAGGAGAATGATGTGATGGACAAGACCCAATCCTAAGCATAGCACAAGATCGTGTAGTTCGTCTGCTAGAGCTTTTCTAATGTCAAGTATCATTTCCTGAGACCATGAGATTGTGCAACTCCCGGATACCGTAGGAATGCTTTGGGTGTATCAAACGTCACAACATAACTGGGTGACTATAAAGGTGCACTACAGGTATCTCTGAAACTGTCTGTTGGGTTGGCACGAATCGAGACTGGGATTTGTCACTCCGTGTGACGGAAAGGTATCTCTGGGCCCACTCGGTAATACATCATCATAATGAGCTCAATGTGACTAAGGAGTTAGTCACGGGATCATGTGTTACGGAACGAGTAAAGAGACTTGCCGGTAACGAAATTGAACAAGGTATAGGGATACCGACGATCGAATCTCGGGCAAGTAACATACCGATGGACAAAGGGAATTGTATACAGGATTAATTGAATCCCTGACATCGTGGTTCATCCGATGAGATCATCGTGGAACATGTGGGAGCCAATATGGGTATCCAGATCCCGCTATTGGTTATTGGCCGGAGAGGTGTCTCGGTCATGTATGCATGGTTCCCGAACCCGTAGGGTCTACACACTTAAGGTTCGGTGACGCTAGAGTTGTAATGGGAATTCTATGTGGTTACCGAAAGTTGTTCGGAGTCCCGGATAAGATTCCGGACGTCACGAGGAGTTCCGGAATGGTCCGGAGGTAAAGATTTATATATGGGAAGTCCTATTTTGGCCACCGGAAAATGTTTGGGATTTTTCGGTATTGTACCGGGAAGGTTCTAGAAGGTTCCGGAGTGGGGCCCACCTGTATGGGGGGACCCACATGAACATGGGTAGTGGGGGCAAGGCCCCACACCCCTGGTCAAGGCGCACCAAGATCCCTCCTTAGAAGGAATAAGATCATATCCCGAAGGGATAAGATCAAGATCCCTAAAAAGGGGGGATAACAATCGGTGGGGAAGGGAAAGGATGGGATTTCTTTCCTCCCACCTTTGCCAACGCCCCAATGGACTTGGAGGGTAAGAAACCAGCCCCCTCCACCCCTATATATAGTGGGGAGGAGCATGGGAGCTGTATCCTTGCCCGTGGCGCAGCCCTCCCCCCTCCTACACCTCCTCCTCCTCCGTAGTGCTTAGCGAAGCTCTGTCGGAGAACCACGAGCTCCACCGCCACCACGCCGTCGTGCTGCCGGAGCTCTCCCTCAAATTCTCCTCCCCCCTTGCTGGATGAAGAAGGAGGAGACGTCCACGGGATGTACGTGTGTTGAACGCGGAGGCGCCGTCCGTTGGGCGCTTGGATCGGATCTTCCGCGATTTGGATCGGATCTTCCGCGATTTGAATCGCCGCGAGTACGACTCCATCAACCGCGTTCTTTGCAACACTTCCGCTTAGCGATCTTCAAGGGTATGAAGATGCACTCCCTCTCTCTCGTTGCTAGCATCTCCTAGATTGATCTTGGTGACACGTAGGAATTTTTTTGAATTATTACTACGTTCCCCAACATGAGGCCCCATGGTTGATCTCCTCTGGTACTTCCTCGCTCCAGTACTTTTTATTTGTTCCATAAAAATCCCGAAAAGTTTCGTCCAATTTCGAGCACTTTTATTTGTGCACAAAAATAACACCAAGATAGTTCTTTTGTAAACAGTGTTAGTACGGGTTAGTTTCATTCAAATCATGCAAATTAGAGTCCAAAGGAAGAGAACAAGTGTTTGGAAAAGTAGATACGATGGAGCCACATTAGTGCTGAATACCTAAACCTGCTTGGTCTTTTTGTCGAAAAACCATGTTCCATTTTGTTATCCTATACTATTTCTTTTCACTGTCTTCTTGCCAAAAGAATCGGGATCTGAAGCAAATTATAGTCCAAAACTAGAGCACACAAGTGTTTGGAAAAGTAGATACGATGGAGACGTATTAATCTTGAAAACCTAAACCTCCTTGGTCTTTTGGCCGACTTTCCATGCTCCATTTTGATATTCTACAATATTTATTTTGACTATCTTCTTGCCAAAAGAATCGGGATCTGAAATAATCTAGTCTTTGTCGGACCCCTTTTAGAAGTTAGAAAATGAGAGCATGTAGAGAACCATGTTTGTGAGAACATAATTGATAAATATCTGTCGTCCTGCGATGAAGTGCAATTTTCCTTTACAACTGCTCAATCGTTTCTTTAAACACTCTTCCATGTGTTTCTACTCTACATTAGAGATATGACGATAATGTATCGGAATTCTAAAATATTTAATGGGCACTTGGTATTGTGCGCACCCAAACATGTCAGTATATTGTTCGACTTCCTCCTAAGCTACTCCAAGACAGAATAATTCACTTTTAGGGATGTTAATTTTAAGACGTTACATTTTGGTGAAAATACGAAAATAAGAGTTTCAAATTTATATCCTTATCAAGGTCATGTTCCACAAAAAGAATCGTACCATTGCATTTCACAAGATTGAGAGGCCCCCATACACAAGTGAGGCACTACTCCTGCAATTTAGATATCCTGTTGGGCACGTTCGGTCATAACAGCCAACATGCCAACAACCATGTTAAATAACATTGGAGACACAGGGTCACCCTGACGTAGTCCTTTTATGGGGTGGAAGTAATGGCATATGTCATGATTGAATTTGATAGCCACACCGCCTCCAGTAACTAAATTTTTGACTCACTCGCACCATTTATAAGAGAAGCCTGTCATTCTCACGGTCTATTGGAGAAACAACCATTCGACTTTATCTTAATCATTTTCAATGTCAAATTTACATAGTACCCCACTTTTGTTCTTACGGTGCATCTCATGAACGGTCTCGGGAAGGATAACTAGTCCATTGAGTATATTTCTTCCTTGCATGAAAGTTAGTTGGGATGGCCAAACAAGATGCTCAACAACCACGTTGAGCCTATTAGTAGCAACTTTGGTGAAAAATTTGAGGTGGACATTAAGGAGCCATATCGGTTTGTGTTGTTG
This sequence comes from Elymus sibiricus, assembly GCA_039707655.1. Taxonomy (NCBI): domain Eukaryota; kingdom Viridiplantae; phylum Streptophyta; class Magnoliopsida; order Poales; family Poaceae; genus Elymus; species Elymus sibiricus. The sequence goes on from CM077665.1 coordinate 280,300,724, forward strand.
GATTCAATCAACCTCCATAATGTTTGGCAACAAATCAATCTCGCATAATTACGCCTATATAAAGTTGGCCGGTGTGAAAAAATTGAACAATTCCATTAGGTGAACCTTTCGGAAATCTAAGATGTACTAATAGAACACTGTGGGGAAGCCATGAGGGACTGGAGCTTTGTTGTGTTCCATTTGGAACAACGGAGCTCTCACCTCCTCTTGAGAAAAAGTGTCGTGAATATATCATACTCTCCTGTTGTGACTTGTTAATATCATCCCTCCGGGTCTGATCATGGGTAAAGTTCCCTTCGTCCAAATCCCCCAACAAAGACTCGTAGTATCCACTCATACAATTTTTCATCTCTGCCTGACCCTCAATCCATCTCTCATCCTGTTGGAGAATAAAAATGCACTTCTTCTTGTGTTTCCAATTGGTGACCATGCATGGCAAATCCGTGTTCAGTGCTGAGTGTATTTTTTTCCCAGAAAAATTGTTATGTGTGTCAACTATTTTTTTTAAAATGTAGGCAAAAGCTTTGCCTCATCTCATTAATAAAGAAGAAGGGAATTGCCCGATTAATAACGGAAAACTGGGCGAAAACCCTCACAATCGTCCACAAACTGGGTCGCACAGGCCAACCTGGTTACCCACATGAAGCGCACACATGCCATCGAGAAGAGAAGACCATCATCGAGGTTGCCATTCAGCATCATCTTCGTCACTCATCCACGAGCGAACGACTCCGACTTCACCCTAGATGGCCACCAACGAAGCCGTTGTCGCCCCAACAGATGCTAGAGCCCATGCCGATCCATGCCAAACAGTTGACAACCCACGCCAGCGGCCAGACAACTCTGACTCTTGTGATGAACATTGTAGGACAAAAAAGCAAAGCTCGTGCCGACCAGGCCCTGCAGCCGGCCACCCATCTCATGTCAGTGTTACCACCAAGGACCCTCCATGGCATCTCCAACTTCACGACGATGCAACAAGGCACGGGAAACCTCTCGAACACACCGGAAAGAACCGACTATCAAAACTCTGCAAGTATCCAGCTCCGCACAGCACTGCCATCGTTGCTAAACATGCCACCACGCCAACGATCCAGGGTCTCCACCCAAGCATCCCCACACCAACAAAGCAGCCACCCAGGTCGACAACCGAGTCAGCACCTGAACGATGCCTTCAAGAAGGGTCATGGCGCAAAGTGCGTCGCCATCGTCCGTTCCAAGAGATGGAAGAAGGGTTTCCCTGGTGCCCGGAAGGGGTGGACAGAAGCATCCCAACTGCAACGCCTCCAAGGAGGTTAGCGACACCCACGGGCGTCACCGTCGCCGGCTCCGGCCATGCCAGAGCTAGATTTTCACCCCAAGATGCCAAAGCGTCCACCCCACAGCAACAACAAAAGATACCTGCAGCCTGCTTACTCGCCACCCAGACAACTCGCCAGAACCAGAAGCACCAGACCACTGCCGCCCGCTACCACCAACAGCACCACGCCGAGTTGACGAGCAGAGCTGCGCGAGATCCATCCACGCCCAGCCAGTCCTGGCGACCACGCACACACCACAACACCCAAACTCCAAAGCAAAGAGATGCAGACCAGTGCCGCTGCCAAGCTGTAGGAGCCGCCGCCCGCAGCCGAAGCCCGCACATCGCCGGATCCCGCCCCGAGCACCGCCAGGATGCACACGAAGAGCCTTCAGATAGGGCCGCGGCACTGCGCGTGCAGCCACAGCAGCTACCGGACCACCGGAAGGTTCCGGTGCCGCCGCCTCGGTGTCCACGCGCCGCCGCTTATGTGCGCCGTCCAGGGCCAACGCGCCACACCAGCGGACCCTCGCCATGCGAGAGAAGGGGCCCCACCTCCGCTGGCTGTTGTACGGGCTTTGCCCGTCGGCGTCGCCCGGCAGCGGCGAGGGGGAAGGAGGAAAGGCAGGGGGTGGTGACGGCAGTGCTAGGTTTCGCCCGAGCCGCCCCCCGGGAGCGACGGGGACGCGAGTTGTATCGTATCAACTAAACTTGCCATCCTTGTGTCACTAAAATTACCATCTAAAAAGTTCGATTTGCCATGGTTAAATCTCGAACGTTCGTGGTTTACCATTTCCGTAACTTCGAGCCAATAAAATTCATCCTTTATCAAAAAAAGATAACGGCCCAGACATTTAATAGAAACCTTGGAATAATCTATCTTCACTTGCTTGAGCATGATAAGAAGATTCCTAATGAATCTTCATGCTCAGCCACTCGATTAGGTGCACGATAACATTCCAAATAAGTGAAGAACACCAGTCTTCAGACAAATTACTTGTTAAGTATGGGTCATTCTGGTCCACCTATGTCGAGAGATATAGAGTGTGTTTGGTTGGTGTCCACACCATTTAGCTAAATAAAAAAAACAAAGTATGTGTCATATGACCGGTATATTTTTGGCATAATTGTCGAGCAAAATCTATAAAATAAATCAGAATACAACACTTCTTTGTACAAATAGAGTAAGTGGCAAATGCAGGATATCGTAAAAAGCTTGCTAGCAATACAAAGAGAGATTCCTTCTTTCAATTCAGAGTATGTCACCTCAGTATCTCGCCCCTCAAACAGTTTAAATACCAACCCTCAACTTAAACACCTGACAAAGTAATTAGCAAAAAATAGGTCGTTCTCTGCAAGGGGTTTACTCGTGTTGACCACTGCATGCATGCATATTAGTCGACCATCTTCGCTTGGTAGTGGGACGCATCATGATAATAATCATTTCGTGAACACTAACTCAGATGTTAGGTACAAAATGGCCGGACAATCCATGGGAACCGTCCAGAGTGATTGGAATGCCACGCATCAATTCTACCCGATTCCAGCGTTATTTCCAGTCAGCCTCTTCAAGCGAGCCACTCAATGTGAGCCTCTCATCATGGAGATCTGAATCTGATGTTTCTGGCCGTCCACGTGCCTGATCGTACCCACTTGCTACTTGTCATCGTCCTCAGCAGTTCTCTGTACAGTTTCGTGCAAACCTTTTATGCCGTATTCGAATATGTAACCCATCATCTATCAATGAAGTATGCAGCTCTCCTCCTATCTTGAAAGAAAAAATACAAAAGGTTGCAGCTTTTTTTCTTCCTTTAAACTGCGGCCATCAATCGTGTCTACTCGATCGGTACCTTCTGCTTCGGGTGAGAGCGTCTACTGGTTCCTTCTCAATTGTTCTTCATCTACAACTAGATTTAACAAATCTAGCCCCCACAAGGCCCACGGATATGCCGGTCAGTCACCAAACAGGTCTATTTTAAGATTTTATTTGTCCCTTTAAACAGCCGTCCCTCTAAACAGCCACACTCCTTAGTTTTTACCTCACATGTCTGGTCACTGCTCATGATTGGTGAATATGAAGAGAAAGAAAGAAAAGATAAAAAAGAAGAAGAGAAAAGGTGATCCGGGGTGCACCGCGTCCTACGTTGTGGACTGATCGAACGCGTCCTCGGGGCCTCATATCCTTCCTACATTTGTACTCAATATGAGACTTCGTGGATAGCCTCAAAGTATAGTGATAATATGAGGGGTTCTGTTGGATCACTTTTTTCCTTCTCTATCTTGTCCAGTCAGTGATCGGACGCGTCTGTGGATGTTTAAAGATAATTTGAGGATGCCGATTGTAGATGCTCTTACAGCTTGGAGATTCGTTTTTAAGCATTGCGAGGCGCCGACCGGCTGGCCCAACTTGCTGGTCAATGCTCGAGGAACCGATCTGGCAGCCTATAGTCGTTGATTCCTTTTTTCATACCCCAAAATGACTCCTATTCGCATGCGCACAACCTTCCACTCGCCCAAGTACAACGTGGTTGCCATCCCTGAAGTCCTCCATGTCTGTTGTCATCGTCGTCTATCGCCGTCAGACACAGCTTGATGTCCCTCACCGCAGCTCACCGTCGCCGCATGCCCTCCTAATTTCGCAATCATTTTCCACCGCCACCCAGTGTCGGATGCAGCTCTATTGAAGCCTAATAGAGCTTGCGGCCAAGCCGGTTCTAGCAACTCGCGCACCAATCGAAGCAAGACATCGCCCCCTCCCGGCATGCCGTCATCGATTTGCAGCACGCTGCTCGAGCAAAGAAAAATAAATCTGAGCACCTAAGAAACCAAAGAAGTCAATTGAAGCATAAAAAATAGTTGGTTCCAGCAAATCCATAGATCGTCGTTGTCGGGTCATAGAAAAATTTATGTCCTGTCGATGCAAAAACAAAAGCCAGTTCAAGCTTCCACCAATTACAATTGTAACACGCACCGCGAGTGGTCACCGCTGGATGCTTTGGATGTGCGCGAGTCGCAACAAATCCCTCGATGTCGGTTCCAGAATCATGACATGCTGGTTCCATCATCTTCTGCTGCTGGTTCCAGCACCATTGCATCCCTCTGTCGTCGTTGTAGCCCGTGGGTGCCGCGATTGCAGCTTTTTCACTTGCTGGTTGCACCTCAGCTGGCAGGTGGTTCCAGCTTTGGCATCGATGGGTTGCAGTTCCTTGCACATCGTGAGTTTGGAGGTGGTGGCTACTGGCGACATGTCGTGGTAGCAGTGGTGCGGCGTGCGGCGGGGAATGAGGTTGGAGAAACAGAGGAAGGAGGCAGGTGAGTTCGAGCAATGTGCGGAAAGAAAAAAAAAGTAGAAAGAAGATCCCACGAGAGAGGATAATGGCGTGGAAGCCATAGGTGGGCACATGAGCTATGCATCGCGTCACGCGACCGATGGAAACTTTGGTCAGCTGGTCGATATTAATTTCCCTAAAGTCTTTGATCCCCTAAAAAATTGTAGTTTTAGGAATAAAGTATCACATAGCCCTTTCTCTTAAGTCCTTAATCCCCAATAATTTAGCTTTTCTCCCCATACCTTATCTCTTTAGATCTTTTTTACCCTCGGAAGAGCAAGCCCCAACAAATTTGGGTTGGAGACCGGGCTTCTCTCGGCCCCGAGCCACCTCGCACTGCCGTTGACAAGCCCGTGACACCAGAAACGGACCCCTTCCCGAGCCCTGCGACCCTCTCCGCACACATTTACCTCACTCGCACGCGCAAGAACCACTTCATTTGTCGCCAGTGTCACGTAACCCGACCCCATCATCGTTGAGGCCCGATTAAGCCGGGAATCGAGTTGCCGAAGCAGGGAGATGAAGGCACTAGAATCGTCCAAGTTGTCCACCATAGTCGCCCCTCACCTCCCTTTCTCTATCAAGATCGTGTGCATTGCTTGCACTGCCAGGAATCACGTCAGTGGACTCCTACGACCGGTGTCGATCTCATGTGTGTCAGTTTGGTCCTAGCTAGAACTCCATCACCGGCCAGTGTGGCTACAACCCCCTCGACGCACACAAGGTGTTTAGCAAACTGGCTCAAGAGTATTTCTCCTTCTTTTATCTATTTTTATCAATATATATCTCAAATTGATCATGGAACGCTCCAATTTGTATATGAAGAGGTTGTGGGAGATGCACTTTGACGAAGAAGATGAGGATGATTTTATATTGCCGGTGGCCATGATCATTCCAGAGGGGGAATTTAGGAGATCAAGGTTTGGTTCTCATACTGACCACATTTGGATTCATCGGGAGTGAAAGGTCAAGAACATCTAGTGATGGATTACTTTGCGTTGAATGCAACATATCCAAAGAAGTATTTTTGGTGCACATTCTCGATGCACTGGGATATCTTCAACACCATTGCAAGAGCTATGGAGAATCTTGATTCTTGGTTCAAACTTAGATGGAATGTCGTGGGATAACGCGGTTCAAGTCCATGGATGAACATTACAATGGTCACGTAAGTGCTTGCAAATGGATATCTGGTCGACGCCATCATGACTATGTCTGCATTGGGCAACATCACATCCTCGAGTGTGTGGACAAATTCACCCAAGCCATGATCAATATCTTTGAACCGGAGTACTTGAGGGAACCCACTCATGAAGATACTGAAAGGCTTTTTTGCAAAAAAGTGAAGAGAACGGTTGGCCTATGATGCTTGGATCCATTGAATGTAAGCATTGGACATCGAAGAATTGTCATTTGGCATGGAAAGTTCCTCTCTACTCACTCTGTCCCATAATATAAGACGTTTTTTCAACCTATTATCAGACGAAGGGAGTAAGTACTAAGCAAGAACACAAATAATCTAAAAACAATAGACATCTTTCGATGGTAATAATAATAATAATAATAATAATAATAATAATAATAATAATTATTATTAGTAGTACTACTACTATAATTTCCTTTATTTTTTACTATTTTCACTTTTGCTGCATTAAAAATTGTATTACATAAAAATTGAATATTTTCTACTACCATATTCCTACATATATACTGAAGAATGAGTGCAATATATAGTTTTGCGAATAAAACTCTTAATAAACTAACAATGTATATCTTTAAAATATACATTCCGTGAGCATCCAATAAACGCAAATATAAGCATGCCAAAAGGAAAATAAAATGCTAAATTTGATATTAATTTTTTCATGTATGTATTATTTATTTGACGTTGAAAAAATGCAATAAAGTTGTATATTCAGTGTATTGAACAATTTTAAGAAAATCAATCTAAAGCAATCCACATATGTTTAGTGTTCACGAAATTACCTTATTATATTTGCTCGTCTATATCAAGAAAAATATGCATGCACATCCATTTCTAGCATTTCAAGGTAACCTAGTCACATATATCAGATTAGTTTTCCTTTTGGGTGCATGAATTTCATTGATCGTGTATACATGCATATTTATAGTGCAAAATGGGGAGGTGTATAACGATTCATTGACAATACTCAGACAAAGATGGAGACACATTTACTCGACTTAAGGCATCCAAGATCGATAAAAGCACTGGTGCATGCGTTATAACGATCTCATTATGGTGTTGAAAAGAATACAAGATATGCTTGTGGCTATTAGAGCTAAAACACTAATCATCAAGAGCTCCTGAGTTGATGAATGACTTGTGAGCTATAAGAGTTGTCGTTTCGCATATGCCTCTGGGGGCCTTTACATATGTTTCCTATCATGGGCTTTGTTGGGATGAATTTTATATGGACCCCAAGTCACATTGACTGAGGAAAGAGATACCTATTTAGGTCAACTCTATAATTTCTCACAATGATTCCATATCCACCCCCGGTTCTCAACCCCTCATGGCATGGGTAGTCGTCTAGAACGTCTTTTTGCCTTGTACTGTTGTACATCTTCTCTATAGTTTCATGAACATAGAAATAAAAATATTCATATGAATAGTACCGTATTCATTGACAATGCCCTAGCAAAAGGTGAAATTTTGCTACAACTAGCGGATTTGAACTAAGTCAAAACATCTCAACTTAGTCATATCCAAGGCCCCCGCCAAACTTTAGCCAAGGCTGGTCATGGATTATTTCAACTAAGTTATACCCCATTAACCCCATAGGATGGATGGGGACATTTATTTACATTCGGTACCTGCAACGCTCAATTAGTTGGTTGGTGTTATTATCTAATAGTTATTTACGACATTGCTTTAGTATACCAGAATTGTTATTATTATTGACCACACTGATGGCTCTTATGTTATGTTGAGAGAGAGTCTAGTTATTATCCTTTAGTGATAATTTTTATTTTCCAAGCTTATATATAAAATGGAGATATGTTAGATCATATGTTACTTGTTTCAATGATAAAGAATTCAATTTAATAATAAGCTCCTGCATTAGCTAGATCGAATCATAGTGCCACCTAACTGATTAATATTGGTGCAACCATATGTTCTTTTCGGGAAGACCTTGATTGGCTTCGACACCATACAATTTTATCGATTTTACCCATAGTGCAGGTGAGGTAGTAACAATAACTTGGTCCATTATACTTAGTATGAACTTGTGAGACACTTGACCTGTTGAACTTGATGTTCAATAGATTCCCCTTGGGGGATGATTTACATGACGATAAAAGGTGATGGGGTCCATCCCATCTCTCTCAAAGTAAATTCAAACATTTTTGGTAACACGGTAGAAGTTTGGGCTTTGGGTAATCTTGGTGGAGTTTCTAGGGTAAAGTGTAAACCCTACGCATAGTATAAAACAAATCGAATAGTAGAGTTTGGAAGTATAACACTCTTAACAAATTTGTCGACAGTTCAACGTTGATAGTTTGTGTGGAGGTTTAAACATGGATGACTTGTGATGTTGAAACTTCGAGAGTTAGCCATTAAATGGCTATGAGAAATGTCAGCCTTGGTTAACGTGAGAAGACAATTTGGAAATATCATGAGAATGACTTGTGATATTATATATTTACTAGATGACCCGTTGCGCCAATTGGTGCGGAGACCGACTCCAACCTGCAAGTTACGTGAACTATATGAAACTTAAATTGTAAATCAAGTGAAATATTTGAAGAGACCAAGAAGAGAAGCAACCAATACAATCAAATTTTTAGGTGAATTGAGTGATGGATATTTGTATATGCATCCTGCATGCTCGTCTCCAAACACTGGCATATCAATCTATGCCTCTCATAAAACTTATATATAAAAAAAGAGACCAACTCCAGCCTGGAAGTTAAGTGAACTATTCAAAACATAAAATGGAAGTGAACTGAACTGTTTGAAGCATTGCAAATGATTATATTCACAGCACAACATATTTTTTTGCCGGCCAGCGGTCGGTTTGCCACATCAGCGGAGACACTCTGGTGAATCAAGTCACGCCACATGGCAACACACACAGCACAACATATTTTTTTGCAGATTTTCGTGCAATTTTCGTTTAGTCATATCTCTTGATCCGCAAATCCAATTTAGGCGATTCTTTCTCCTATGAAATCATATTGATCGGTAGAATAAACAAGAACAAAAATTTCACACTTTTGAACTGTTTAAATTAGAATTTATTTAAATTTTATTTCAACCATCGGGAGGTCGTATCTTTCAAACTATTTATGAAACTCAAATGATTTTTTTTGTTGTGATCCTATTAACTTGTAGATTAAAAATACCTAGTGATCTGTTTCTGTTATTGAAGTCTTATTTGAATTATTTGTTGTTGACTTTATATTGGTGTTATGTGAGACATTTTATTTATCGATGCCTTCATTGCACGTATAGATTGTCTGAAATGTGAAGCGAATCAAAATTAAGCGTTTGAGTACTTTGGCTCTGTTTCACGCAAGTTGTACTTTTGATTATGCTCATCCTATATTTACTATGCATGTGTATGATTCGTATCCTATGTTATACATTTGTGTGATTCCTATTTTCCTTGTTGCCATATGGGTGTATTGTTTATGTTGTGTAAATTGTGTGCCTATGGTAGACGTAGGTGGGATATTTTGTGGCCCACGGGAGTGGTGAGAGTTTAGTAACTAATAAAATATAATAATCGTCAAGTGTTGTATCCCGAGGGCTCTGCGGTACTCAGGAGTAGTTGGAGTCATGTAGAGTGATGTTGTATCCTGAGGGCTCCGCAATATTCATGAATGCTAGGAGAAAGCGATAGTGCATCCCGAGGGCTCTGCATTATTTACAAATGAGTGTATATATTGTTGTTGCATCCTGAGGGCTTTACAATATTAACGAATGTGTGTTAACATGGCATTCTATCCTGAAGGCTCTATGATGTGCATGATTACGTGGTGGGGTGATATTGTATCTCGAGGGCCTGCAATAGTCACGAAACCATGATCCAGAGGGCTCTCATGGCAACCACCGACAATCCTATGATCCTGAGGGTTCTCGTAGGCAGTTTAGTTGGCGGTTGTCCTTTTTGTCAGATGTCAACTTTGATGAGTAAAACTTGACTAGTAATTGGAAGTAGGGAAAATCAGTTGTGTGCGAAACCAAACATGAGTGTTATGTTTGTCATACCTCGCTTGTGGATGTAGGGTTGCTATATTGTTTATTTAGACTTCATTTCTGCTTTTAATTTGAATAAAGCTAGCTATGTGCTATGTAGTTTGTAATACTTTATACATTATTGATTGTATGTTGTAGTAAATGATGTTTGTGTTACTTACGTATTCATATGTACTGTATGTGCTAGTTAATTGATCCATGCACTAGCACAGTGAGAACAGATGCTCGAATCTTATCAAGTTCGGTCATTACAGATGATATGAGAGCATTGTGCTAACAGTAGGTCATAAACCTAGAAAATAAATTAGAAAAGCCATAGGAGTTAAAACTTACTTTACAACTTTTGTCTACTTGTTAAATTTTACTCTTGTACTCATACCTTCTCTTTTCAATGGTAGATGACCCTTGTAGTATATTAGTATTAGTTGAGGAGATCTAGTTGGCAGACCACCGTTTTTATAAAATCATTATGCGCTTGATTAATTTGATAGATCATATGTACTCTTTTATGTGGACATCTGAGGATTGTTTTTTGAATTGTGCAAATTGTGTGATTTGAGTGTTTGGTTTCGAGTTAAGAGTTTTGTTATTGCCATGAGCAAATGGGTAGTGTTCTCCTTAGTCCCAATTATGTCTACATATTACCTATGCTTACCCAATAGAACCCATTGTGGATAATTATTGACTTCGCTTAGTTAATAAGAATTTTGAGACTATTGGTTGCAATGATGCAGAGAGAGTGAGGTTTGGCTCACATCTGGTAGAAGGACCAACTGCAACATGGTGGGATAATTACTTGGCAACTTACCCTATTGCTTCTATCATTTGGTCACAGTTTCAGGTAGCATTCCGCGGCACTCGTGCGTCTGCAGGAGCCATGAATCTGACTAAATAGGATTTCTGTAGCTTGTGTCAGGAAACTGCATTGTGTCTTTGTATGCTGAAGAGTTTAGTAAGCTTAAGTGTTATGCTCCTATGATGTCAACATCGATGCAGCTAGGCAGGAGAAGTTTCTGGAAGGTCTGAACGATGAGCTGGGTGTTCAGTTAACAGTGGTGACTTTCAAAAACTTTTAGGAGCTTATTCAGACGGCTATTATACTTGAAGGTAAGCATCAAGAGGTGGAGAAACCGCAAAAGGAAGGCAAGCGAAGCCGAGTTTGACTCCGGAGCTCAGCGAAAACCCTGTACTTCATCAACATCTTCTAGGAAGGATACTAGCAAGGTAATAAGTTTCAATTGCACGAAGCAAGGACATTATGCAAAATATTGCACCGAGCCATCTCATGGGAATGGGAATTATGGAGAAAAAACACTAATCACTCCGATAAGGGACATGTGAACCACACGAGGGTGGGAAGAGATAATAATGCACCGGCCTTTGGTAATATTCTAATCAAATCCAATATCATGATTGTACTTTTAGTATCGGTAGATCTCATTTATTCACATTAGTGCAATATTGGAGACAAACACGAGAACTTTCGAACATGGATTATATCAAGTACCCATATTTAACCTTTGCTAGCCAATCCAAATCTCGAGGACGAGATTCATTCCAATGGGGGTAGATTTGTAACATACCAAATTTTCAGATTTGGAATGTTAATAGGATTGTTATTTTCATCATGATTTCTATGCATATTTGAACTGTCTGAATATTCAAATCATTATTGCAACTTAAGGAAAATTGTTGCAGTGGAGATAACATGACTTCTCCGCTGTTATAAAAAGTTCGAAATGACCAGAATATTATTCGTACTTCACCTGATGTATTTTCTAAATTTTATAAACTTCAAATGATTTTTAAATCTGTTTTATATGTCTCTTTGTGTGCTCTTTATTGCATAAAATATACTTGCAAATTGCATTAGAGCTGGAACAAAGTTTCGTGAAGTTTATAATAGTAATAATATTTTAATATATTTTCTAGCCATTTTTTGGAATTTATCTAGTAATTTGTGTTAGCTTATTTATTCCTATAGCAAGAGGTTTTAATTTTTTAAAGACACCGCGTGCACAGTGTAGTCGGGTTGCACAGCCGCAGCACAGCTAGGCCACGAGTGCAACTCAGCCGCCCCTCCCCTTTCGATTTCAGCCCAAGGCCCTTTTGCATCGGTGAATTGGTACACAGCCAGGGAGTACACCCCTCGCCCCCTCACACACAGCCGCTGACTGGTGGACCCCGCAATAGTATCTTCCATCTCCCACCCGGGAAGCTTCATGCCTCGCACCCGAGCTCGAGGCTGAGTCAAACCCAGGCTCCAAGACACCCCGTGCACTACTGGGACACTTTAGGTGAACCAAATACCCTAGGGGCCCTATAGCCACCCTTTCCCCCATTTTTCTTCATTCGCAAGCCGGTGTTTGGGTGAATCAGATCTCGCCGAGAGCTCCGACCCACCGCTATCTTCACTGTTTGCTCCCATCGCCTAGGGTGAGCGACCTACGAAATCCGGAGTAGAGCCGTGTTCACACTTATCACTGACGCCAACGGGGGACACCCCGTCTCCGTTTTCGACACCATCGTCACCTCAGTAGAACGCCGCATTCGCCAGCCGTTTTTTGTCATGAGAAAGCCACAGGAGGAGCATCACCGCCCATGCCCGAGACCGCCGCCATCTTCCCTTGTTCACGGTAAGCGCACCACGCACAGTAACCCCTTGCCACATGACTTAATGTCGGTTGTTCGTCCGTTAAGCATAGCAGCGGACAGCCTCTAGCGAATCACCTCGCGCCACGTGGCAACACGCACATCACAACACATAGTTTTTGGTAGATTTAAGTGCAATTTTCGTTTAGTCATATCTCTTGATCTGTAAATCCAATTTAGGTGATTCTTTTTCCTCGGAACTCGTATTGATCAGTAGAATACGGTAGAACCAAAATTTCACACTTTTAAAGTGTATAAATTTGAATTCAACCTTTGGCAGGTCGTATCTTTCAAAACGTTTATCAAATTTAAATGATTCTTTCTGCGTTGTGATCCTATTAGCTTGTAGATTTCAAATACCTACTAATAAGTTTTTGTTATTGAAGTTTTATCACAGTTATTTGTTTTTGACTTTATGTTGGTGTTATTTGAGTATGCACTAGTGTAGTAATGGCTAGCCACAACTCTTGTTCGTGGCACGCCATTTCTCACCTACGCCAGCACTAATATTTTCAAATAGTATTGGTGTTGGCTAAATCCAAACGCCATTGCTATTCGATTAGTGCTAGCGTTGCACATTAGCCCCGGCATTGCACATTAGGCCCATTACGCCCACGCCAGCACTAATCTATCTAATCCCCACCCCACGCCCTACTCCCCACTCTCTCGAGCCCCAACTCCCTCGTCCTCCTCTCGATCCCCGCCACCGCCCCCGACGCCACCCGTCACCGCCCCGCCCGATGCCGCCCCCATCGCCGCCCCGCCCTACAACGCGCCCGACGCCGCCCGTCACCGCCCCGCACGACGCCGCCCGACCCGACGCCTTCTCCGCCCGATGCCCGACGCCACCTGTAGACCCTCCTTGCCGCCGAGCACCTCCGCGTCTACTTGACTGGTATTTTTCTATCTCCGCTTTTTTATGCAAAGAAAAAACTAGAATGCTAGAAAATAATTTGAGGTGTTTGGTTGTAACAAAAATTGTAGTATTATAAACTACATTATCCACAAAACCGTTTGATAGCTCGGATTGCTAGAATGCTAGAATGCTAAAATGCTAGAAAATAGTTTTTTTAACTATTCTGAGAACACTATACAATTTTTTGATAGCTTAGATTATCATACAAAACCGTTTTTTCCTACCAATACCACCCAGAACACACGAGTGTCCATACACAACTAATCAACTATGATCAACCTAACCATTGAGAGTGAATCCAACTAGCTAGGAACATGCGTGTTTGTAAATGATATCAACTGGCCACCTACTTAGCTAACTTCATTGCTACATAAAGGACCAGCCAAACATGTCACAATATTCCAAATACTTCAGAATACTTTGATATGTCAACACCTTGCTATCAAACACAACCTAAGTAATCTATTAAATTCTGTGGACTGATGTCAAATATGTATGCAACCTGTTTCAATTTTTCCATTTATTAACTAGATGAGTCTAATTTTGGTCGGCTCCTTCATTTCATTCTTTATGCATTAAACACTCTTTTCATTCTTTAGCCAAATAGCATGGCCGACTCTAGCATCTGGGTAGGCTCCTCTGATCACTGGTCGGGGTTTGCCGAAGATAAATGTGACGTGAGATCCAACCAGGTAATTAAGGTTACAAAAACATGCATTAGCATTGCAAACGTGCATTAGCATTAGCATTCCAAACATGTATATATATGTATATATATGTATCTAACCATTAATAATCGTTGATGATTTGAAACCCTTGCCAGGCATACGTAGGAGGTCCGTCTTCGCCAGCTCCCATTGTGCAGCCAACAGGTGACGTGGACGTGCTCAGTCACGAGCTGATCGCGTCACGTCAGAGTACCATCAAGGCCCTGCAGGAGTTGAATGACTCCCTCATGAAGGAGAAGGACAAAATTATCGATGACAATGATATTGTCTACAATAAGATTTTCAGTCTTGAAGGTCAGATCGCGGCGCTTAACCTCGAGATAACTGAGATCAATAAGGAGCTACAAGTCCTGAAGGCCCAGAGGACTGAACTGAAGACGGAGAAAGTGCATTACTTCAAGGAGGGGCAGAAGAATAGGAATAAGCTTCGTGAGCTTAAAATAGTCCTTAGGAAAAACTAGGTAGTGTCGACCGAGAGAGGGGGAAGATCGATATATATATACATTGTGAGAAGTAATTGGTACTTTCCTTTTGTGAATTTGGTATCTTTTGTGAATTACAGAAATGTTTAGTATCTTTTGTGAATTACTGAAATGTTTAGTATCTTTTGTGAATTACTGAAATGTTTAGTATCTTTTGCGAAGCTGGTATTTTTTTATTAGCTAAATATGATAGTGCCGACGTGCAACTCTGTCCAACGCCAGCAGGTATTCAAAATAGTGTTGGTGTCGACTCCAATGCCACCACTAAATTCTAACAATGGCGCCATATTGGTGGCGTCGGGTGTCCACGCCAGCAGGTCCATTTTTGCCATGCCATAACTAGGCTTTGCTGCACTAGTGATGGTGCATTTATCGATGCCTTGGTGATTGTGTACATTGTCTGGAGGGTGAAGTGGGTCAGAATTAAGCATTAGAGTACTTCATCATTGTTCTAGGCAATTTGCACTTTTGATTATGCTCATACTATATTTACTATGCATGTGTATGACTGGTATGCTATGTTATACATTTGTGTGATTCTTATTTTACTTGTCTCCATATGGGTGGATGTTTATGTTGTGTAAATATTGTAATTAGATTTGCTATGGTAGACATAGGTGGCATATTGTGTGACCCACGAGAGTGGTGAGAGCTTAATAACTGATAAAATATAATAGCCGCCAATTGTTGTATCCCGAGGGCTCTACAATACTCAGGAATTGTTGGGGTGATGTAGAGTGATGTTGTATCCTGAGGGCTCTGTAATATTCCCGAATGCTGGAAAAAGTGATAGTATATCCCGAGGGCTCTCCATTATTCACGAATGTGTGTATATAGTGTTGTTGCATCCTGAGGGCTCTACAATATTCATGAATGTGTGTTAACGTGGCATTGTATCCTGAGGGCTCAACGATGTATATGATTATGTGTTTGGGTGATATTGTATCCTAAGGGCTCTGCAATAGTCAGGAAACCATGATTTTAAGGGATCTCATGGCAACCACTGACAATCCTATGATCCCGAGGGCTCTCGTAGGCAATTTAGTTGGCAGAAGTCCTTTTTGTCAGATGTGAACTTTGATGAGTAAAACTTGACTAGTAATTGGAAGTAGGGAAAATCAGTTGCGTGACAAACCAAACTTGAGTGTTCTGTTTGTCCACTACTACAAGAATGCCTAGTAGTGGCGGCCGTAAAAAGCCCAACAGTGGCGAGCCAGGCTCCCAGGGGCACCCGCCATTGACCTCCCTCCACTGTTATATCGGCATCAGTGGCGGGCGTCCGCCCACCACTGGTAGAGTCTCTTTAATGGCGGGCGGGACTAGGTGCTCGCCACCAGATTATATTGTTAGTTGTGGCGGATTGTCTAGTGTACCCGCCACACCTACTTGTTCAGCCGCCAGAAGTGAAAAATCCCAGTAAACAGCAGCCAATGTAAACATCACCCAATACACATTACAACATATAAATAACATAAGAGAACATACACGTTGCATTTAACATATCAGTAATCTAAACTTTATACAAAATAGATGTATGCATTATAGTACAAGAACTCACGTCAAATCATTAGTACACATACATACAAGACATCATGATAACAACAACACCATAATGACAATGAACTAGATAAAGATAATCAAATTCTTTACTCGTCCACTTGTCCACACGGTCTTGCATACTTCGTAGTTGATTTTCTCTTTGCGAAGGTAGTTGGCATAATGATCATTTGCTTCTTTTTAAGTCATATACCCTTTATAGGAGTTCTTCTTCTAACCGTCCACTTGTTCCTTGCATATGTCCCATGAATCGTAAACTCATGGATTCCTCCCCGTGTACACCACATACCAGTTCCACTAAATCTATGAAGATAAATAAACAAGCTAACAAGTCTATTTCATAGTTATACAATAACATAAAGGAAGGCCACATCACAATCTTCATAGCATGATAGACGGTACAAATGGTCACGTTGTAGTTCACTAGTAGTTCGGAAGTAAAATTTTAGCACCTTAATAGCAACATAGAAAATAAGTTCACCTGCATCAATCATATATATCACATCACGGTAGTGCAGTTGTAGTTTAGAACTATAAGTTCTGCTCCATCATGACGTCTCATCGCCTTCCATCATCTTCATGATCAAGTCTTGGGTAGCCCTCGTAGCTTCGACTGATACTCATGCACTCTCGGCGGTTGCTCTAGTGCTCTCGGCGGCTGTTTTCATGCTCTCGGCATATGCCGCAGCGCTCTCGACGTATGTGTCGGCGTTTTGGGATCGGGGGTACCCAGACCTGCCTGCCTGCGGCCCAGCGCGTGGCCCACTACGACGGCCCGGTACGGCCCTACAACAAGCCCCCCAAGTCAAGGCCCTCGCGAGAGCCCCCGTCTCGAGAGGAGGACAACGCCAAGACCTCCGGAGGAGTGGCACCCCTTCAGGCCGTCTCCCGAGGAGCGGAGATTCCTATGCAAGTACCCGGCCTCGTGAGGCTGGGGTGACGTGGGTTCTGACGGCCAAGCCAGGTGGGCGCCAGCGGGCGTAGAGGGAGGACAATTTCCACTTTCGTGCTAAGGAGACAAGGACGTACGCGGGTTCCCAAGGAACCCCCCAAAGGTTTCCTTCCCGGTGCAAGAGGACCGAGACCACGAGCTCGGCAGGACGGATGTCACCGCCGAGCCCACCGCTACATCACACCCGGAAGCTTTGCAGGCGAAGACCACCTTTAGTCAGGATAGGATGTACCTCTTGTCCCCTTTCAAATTTGGCCGTTGTGGGATCCCTTCTCGCTTGTACGATGAGGGAAGAGGACCGTGGCCCCTATAAAAAGGGACGAGCTCCCATCGTAGAAGGCAGGTTGAATTGGGTCAAGTTCATCACCACCAAGAGCCCACGTGAGGCCACCTAACCACTGTACTAGTTCATCCTCAGCCTCCTCGTGAGGCCAATCCACCACAAAGCAGGAGTAGGGTTTTACACCGCAAGGTGGCCCGAACCTGGGTAAATCTCTAAGTCCATCTCCTTCCCCGCTCACACTTATTCGATGCAGCTAGGCCGTGGGGTGACAAGTTGAGACTTCAAGCCGGTTGAGATCTTCGCACACGCCCCAGTGTCGGTGCACTAGTACAGGGGTACCCAGTGCCCCTGACTTATGCACAGGCGATAGAAGCAGAAAACCCCGACAACAATCAAGCCCAAGACTCCAGCAAGCTCAACGCGGCAGCCCAAGCCTGGGCTGCGACGCACCAAGCACATCCCCGACGCTTGCCGGGGACCGACATGAATGCACCTTTCAGAAGACCCGGGAAGCTAGTTCCCGGCAGGCATGAGCCATCCAGCCGCCGCTCCACCGCATCACTACGCTTGTCTCTTATCGATGTGGTGTCGAGCCCTCAGGCGATTAATCAGCTCTCGCTAAGCATGTGGCGACACATTGGAAGGCAAGTTACGCTCGGTTGACACCCGCCCTGCAGCGTGTCAAGATCTTAAGCAGTGACCGGCCAAGCAGTGGCAGAGGCTTGCCCGGGATACACCCCCATGGGCCACCTAGGCAGGTAATCATGTCATTTTGTCCTAAATGCCAGAGTTAGGTATGATAGCTCTGCTTAGCTATCTAATCAATAGATAATGTCTGTTTTGCCACTGTGGTAACCCCTTGCACTATAAAAGGAGGCCCAAGGCAACCTAGCTCAAGGTTGGGAACTCGAACCCCCTGAACGCTTGTAAGCGCATAGCCGCTCTTCCCCCGGCTGCAGTCCTTGCCGGGGTTAGGCGTCCTGCATTCTTCATGTTCCTCCAATCAATCCACCAAAAAGCAGGAGAAGGGTTTTACGCTTAGCAGTGGCCCAAACCTGGGTAAAATGCCTGACCCTTGATCGTTGTGTCGTCTCATGCTCTCCGCTCTTCGTGCAAATTGACCCCCCTTGCCGAACCACAAGGGACCTCTGGTCCCATAGGTGATCGTGAGCATCCATTTCCCGACATCTTTGGCGCGCTAGATAGGGGGCGTGCATCATTTGCGCGAACCCGAGTTCGTGAATGGCGGATCGGTCTTCGTCATCATCTTCTTCAACAATGGCTCCAAAGAAGAAATCCAGCGCGGCTGCGCATCCCTCGTCCTCGAAGGGGCCCTCACACACGGCAGCCGATGTCGTAGGCACCGCGGTGGCTGCGGCCGAGGCGGGCGTCGTGGACGACGCGGTCGGCACGGGCGGCGCCCCCGTCCAGCCTTCCGTGGCCGGAAATGGAGCAGGAGGCGCCGGAGCGGAGCAACTACAGCAACAACATGGCGAACTCGGCCTCGACGCCACGGGTAGAGGGAACGTCCGTTCATCACCTCCCCGCCGCGTGGATGACCGAGGCTGCCTCAGCGGCGCCCAGTCCGGTGTGAGCCATGACCTTCCGGCCGCACTCGTTGCCAGCGAGATTGTTGGGCGTGCACGTCGAGCGGAGCGAGACGGGACGCCCGACGGAGCCGCAGCTCGTCAGGATCGGCCCGCAACCCACCAGAAAGCTCCAGCGAGTGGCGCGCATCATCAAGGACGCGCCGACGCTTCTCTTGGTCCTACCAAGAGTCGAGCCATGTCGAGGTCCACCTCTTTCACCATGTCTGGCACCACAGAGGAGGCCATGGCGAGAGTCGAGATGCTGCTCAACTTCATGCCAGCAGCTGATAAGATGGATGAATGGGGAACCACCATTCAAAGTTTGATTTCATTCGTTGAAGCCAACAAGACCCAACATGCAGAGCCGTCATGACGTACGCGAACAGCTGCGGCAGCCCAGGGCGGCGAGCGTGTAGAAGGGGCCACCCCAATGGTGCAGTCCCCTCCGCGACAACATGCCCAGAGGCAGCAGCAACAAGCTTCACATGCTGACGACCGCGACGAGGCGTCCATAGTCTCGTCTGGCCCGCACGACCGCTGGGATCAGCGGCGTGTCCTTGAAGACCGGCGGAAGGAAGACGTGCGCATCACCATCGAGCGACGTCGTGAAGCACACCGTCAATCCGACAAGCGCAATGGTCCAGACGTCGGCGTCCCCTCGCCCAGTGTCGGCGGGTACCTTCCTTACGAGGTTGGTTGCCCTGCCTTCAGTAGCGAGCTGCGACGGATCCGCTGGCCGTCGACCCGAGCCTTCAAGCCTGAACTACCAGAGAAATACGACGGGAAGCTAAACCCCGCGGAGTTCTTGGGCATCTACATGGTAGCTGTTCAAGCTGCGGGAGGAAGAGATGAAAAGGTGCTCACCAACTATTTCCCTTTGGCGCTCAAGCCAAATGTGAGGTCATGCCTGATGCACCTGCCGGAGAATTCCATTTCCTCTTGGGCTGATCTGTGCAACGAGTTCATTGGCGCCTTTACCGGTGGTCATCAAGAACCAGGCCAGCCCAGCGATCTCCAAGTCCTCCAGCAAAAGGAGGGTGAAACCTTGAGAAATTATATCCATAGATTCAGCCGAGTACACCGCAACATCCCTGAGGTCCATCCCGCGATAGTGATTGCCACGTTCCACTCAAATGTGCGCAACAGGAGGATGCGAGCCAAGATGAATGTCAAGCTCCCCAAGACTGTCAATGAGCTTTACACCTTGGCGGATAAGTGTGCTCGAGCTGAAGAAGGGAGGCGGCTTCCCGAAGAGTAGGCGGGCGTCGAAGTGGACTCAGATGATGACGACGATGCCCCCGACCCGAAGGGAAGGAACAAGAAGCGCAACAAGAAGCACAAGGGAAAAGCAGTGCTGGCTATCGAGAGCTCCGGAGACCTCGGTTCTGGCAAGAAGGTGAAAGCCGAAACCCTCGGCAAGGGAGCTGCCGCGTGCGCTGATTGCCGGGAGGCTGCTGCCGCTGAGAAGGCCGGGAAGTCCGATGGGCCGTACTGCAAAATCCACCGCACCAAGGGCCATGATCTCCAAGAATGCCGACAGGTCAAGCAACTTGTTGAGAAACATAGGGCCGAGTACGAGAAACGCGACAAGGAAAAAGGCCAAGACGGCGCTGCCGGGAAGGGCCATGGCGGCAGAGGTGGTCACTTCGGCAAACCCCCGTAGCAAAAGGAAAAACCCGCCAGATGCCGAGAGAAGAAGGAAATAGATGATATGAGCGAAGATGAGGATGATGATGAGGAATCCAGTGACAGGGAGTTCCAGAAAGCAACCGAAGCCATGTGCGTTGACGGGGGTGCGTCCTTGCACTCCTCTCGCCGCCAGCTCAAGCAGTGGGCACGCGAGGTCAATGCTGTGGAACCAACTCCAGAATCAAGGAAACCACTCAGGTGGTCCCGCACGCCTATCATCTTTGACGAAGAGGATCATCCTGACCGTAGCACTATGGTTGGATGTTTTCCGTTGTTGGTTTCCCCGACAATCCGCAACCTCAAGGTGTCTAAGATGTTAGTTGATGGTGGGACCGGATTGAACTTGATCTCTCCTAGAGTGGCTGAGAAATTGCAGATCCTTGACGAAGAGCTCGAAGCCACGGGTACGTTCCAAGGAATCAACCCCGGCAGGAGCCGACCCAAGGGAAAGATCACTCTGCCTATGACATTCGGCGGAGAGTTGAACTTCCGAACAGACATGATAGTATTCGACGTCACCGAAATCCCACTGCCCTACAACGGAATCCTTGGTCGCCCAGCTCTGGCAAAGTTCATGGCGGCATCCCACTATGCCTACAATACTTTGAAGATGCCAGGGCCCATTGGTGTCATTTCCATCCCATCCGACAAGAAGAACACGGTTATCTGCGTGGACCAGATGTATCGTGACGCGGTAGCAGCTAAAGCCACAGAAATCCCAGCTCCCGCCAAGGATAAAAGGAAAGTAAAGAAGCCTAGCAAGAACACCGGCAAGTACTCTGGGAAGCGTGCCTCTTCGGAGTGCGCTGCACCTGATGATGACCTGCCGGAAAGTTCCACCGGCAAGAAGACCAAGGTCACCTAACCTGAGACAAAGAAAGTCCCGACAAGGGAGGATGGCACTGGTGGTACCTTCACCATCAGTGCTACCCTTACTGACAAATGGGAAATCGCGCTCGTTGCCTTCCTATGGGAGAATGTCGATGTGTTTGCCTGGAAACCATCTGACATCCCCGGTGTTTCGAGGGAGGTAATTGAGCACCACCTTGCTGTCTGCCCTCATGCCCGACCCGTCAAGCAGAAGGTTAGGAAACAAGCCTTGGAGCGGCAGCAGTTCATTGCTGAGGAAATCAAGAAGCTTGAAGCAGCTGGTTTGGTCAGAGGAGTGTTGCATCCAACCTAGTTGGAAACCTGGTGCTGGTACGAAATGCAAATGGGAAATGGAGGCTTCGCATAGACTTCACTGACTTGAACAAGGCTTGCCCGAAGGACCCTTTCCCCTTGCCGTGCATAGATCAAATTGTTGACTCCACCTCCGGAAGCGACTTGCTCTCCTTTTTGCATGCCTACTCCGGCTACCACCAGATATTTATGAACAAGGAAGATGAGGAGAAGACCGCATTTATAACTCCCTGCGGCACGTACTGTTTATACGAATGCCCTTCAGGTTAAAGAGTGCTGGTTCGACCTTCGCCAGGGCTGTTCAAATTGGTTTTGGACCTCAGCTGCACAGAAATGTGGAAGCATACATGGATGACATCGTGGTCAAGACCAAGGATGAAGCCACTCTCATACAAGATCTGGAAGAAACTTTCGCAAACTTGCGCAAGATCAACCTGAAGCTCAATCCTGAGAAATGTGTGTTCGGTGTCCCATCCGGCAAGCTGCTTGGGTTCTTCGTATCTCAGCGAGGAATAGAAGCCAATCCCGACAAGATCAAAGCAATGGAGCACATATAGACGCCCAAAACCATCAAAGATATCAGACGCCTGACCAGATGTGTTGCCGCGTTGAGTAGGTTCATCTCCAAGTCCGCTGAGCGCGCCTTGCCATTCTTCAAAATCCTGAAGAAGGTTGGCCCGATGAAGTGGACCCCGGAGGCAGATGCAGTGCTGCAAGACCTAAAGAAATACCTATCCTCTGCTCCCACCTTGGTCGCTCCTAAACCGCAAGAGCCGTTGTTTCTATACTTAGCGGCAACAAATCAAGGTTAGTGCAGCGCTGGTGGCGCAGCGGGGGGTGGATGAAGATTCGGCAGCTGCTGCTGATGCTTCCGGAAGGGAGAAGGAAAACTCCGCGACAGGGCTCGACGCAGGTCAAGGGGGATCTCAGCAAATGGTTGACAGTGAGTCCAAGGAAGTGGCAAAGAAGAAAATGGTGCAACGGCCCGTATACTTTGTCAGTTCCCTATTACATGGGGCTAGGTCAAGGTACTCCAGAGTACAAAAGCTGATCTTCGGCCTCATCATGGCCTCAAGAAAGCTGCGCCACTACTTCCAAGCCCATGATATAACAGTTGTCACCCGTTTCCCATTGCAACGCATACTGAGAAACCCCGAAGCCACTGGCAGGATAGTTGAGTGGGCACTAGAGTTGTCAAGCTTCGGATTAAACTATGAGAGCACTTCCACCATTCAAAGCAGAGCCTTGGCGGAGTTTATTGCAGAATGGACACCTACGCCAGATGATGAAGCTCCGGAGACAATCCTCCCCGGCAAGGATGCATTGGATCATGTACTTTGACGGTGCCTTCTCACTCCAGGGCGCTGGAGCAGGCGTGCTCCTCATCGCCCCAACCGGAGAGCACCTCATGTACGTCGTCCAAATGCACTTTCCCCGGGAGGAAGCCACCAACAATACCGCTGAATATGAGGGGCTCCTTGCCGGACTCAGAATCGCGGTAGAGTTGGGAATAAAGAGGCTGATCGTCCGAGGAGACTCTCAACTAGTGAGAAAGCAAGTCAACAAGGATTATCAGAGCCCGCTGATGGAGGCCTACGTGGAAGAAGTGAGGAAGTTGGAGGAGCACTTCGATGGGCTGCAAACAGAGCATGTGCCACGGGCAGAAAACAGCATTGTTGACCACCTATCGAAGTGCGCTGCGCAGAAGCTTCCTGTGGAACCAGGAACCTTTGTTCTCCACCTCACCCAACCATCGGTGTCCCCGTCTGTGATGTCCAAGAAGAGAAGGAAGCTGAAGTCCGGTAAGCATTTCCCGGCAGAGCTTCCCGAAGCCACTGGTAGAGAGGCTGCCGGGGAAAACCCCATTCCGGTTGACGAGCAGCTCCCTCCTGCAGGACCTCAGGGTCTAACGGTTGAGACAAGCGCTCCCGGAGATGTGGAGATGCCTTTAGTCCTTGTTGTCGAGCCACAGGCTCCAACCTGGGCGCAGCATATAGTCCATTTCCTTCAAACCGGAGAACTCCCCGAAGAGCAAGACGAAGCCGAAAGAGTAGCCCGTCGTTCAAGTATGTACCAGTTTGTCAATGACACCCTGTACAGAAGGCGGCCGAACGGTGTGAAATTAAGGTGTATCTGCCGGGAGGATGGACTGAAGTTGTTGGCAGAGATTCACGGAGGAGTATGTGGTTCCCACATTGGATCAAGGGCCCTTGTCGGGAAAGCTTTCCGGCAGGGTTTCTATTGGCCCACTGCCCTCCAGGACGCTACTGAACTGGTCACCAAGTGTGAAACTTGCCAGTTCCACTCCAAGAACATCCATCAATCAGCGCAAGCCCTGCAAACAATCCCTCTATCTTGGCCATTCTCGGTCTGGGGGCTCGACATCCTGGGCCCTTTCCCCCGTGCTGTCGGGGGCTTTGAGTTCTTGTTCGTGGCAACCGACAAGTTCACAAAGTGGCCTGAGGTGGAACCGGTGAGAAAGGTGACTGCACAAGCAGCTATCAAGTTCATGAAAGGACTGGTGTGCCGTTTTGGAGTGCCTAACAGAGTGATCACCGACAACGGCACCCAGTTCATGAGTCGCGCCTTCATGCAATATATCCAAAACCTTGGAAGCAAGGTCTCCTTCGCCTCTGTTGCTCACCCGAGGAGCAACGAGCAAGTCGAGAGGATGAATGCTGAAGTGCTGCGAGGACTCAAGACAAGAACTTTCGATAAGCTGCGGAAGAGCGGTAGGCGCTGGATAGATGAGCTGCCGGTGGTTCTTTGGTCCCTCAGAACGGCACCAAATCGAGCTACCGGCTAGACGCCCTTCTCCCTAGTGTACGGGACAGAAGCAGTGCTCCCCACGGAACTCATATATGGGTCACCTCGAGTGCTTGCCTACGATGAAGTAGAGCAACAGCAGCTGCGGCATGACGATGCCACGCTCCCCGAGGAAGACCGTCTCCGGGCTGCTGTGCGTGCCGCACGTTACCACCAAGCTCTGCGCCGCTACCATAGCCACAGAGATCAGGACCGGAGCCTTGAGGAAGGCGACCTTGTCCTTCGGCGTGTTCAGTTCGCCAAAGGTACAAACAAGTTGACGCCGAAGTGGGAAGGCCCTTACCGGGTAGTACGAGTCACCAAACCTGGCGCAGTCCGTCTGGAGACCGAAGATGGCACCAAGGTGCAGAACTCATGGCACATTGAGCATCTTCGTAAGTTCTACCCGTAAGGCGCGGCTGCTAGGCTCAGTCCCCGGCAACCATCTTTTGTACAAGCCTTGCCGATGTTGCATGTAACCCTTTGTACAAAGCCAGGCGAAGACCCTGTACAACAATAATAAAGCTAGGCATTGCGTCGTACCATCATCCTTACATGCTCGTTACGCATTTTTTATGACTGCAATGTTAGCACCCTTAAGTTATTAAGATTTGTTAGAATGCTTGATGAAACCATAATTGTCGGCGTCCTGGGAATGGGGGTACCCAGACTTGCCTGCCTGCGGCCCAGGGCGTGGCCCATTTCAATAGCCAAGTACGGCCCAGCGCGGTCTCACTCGAGAGAAGACCCTCGCGAGAGTCCCACCCTCGCGAGGAGGACAGCGCCAAGGCCCCGGAAGGGGGAGGCCTCCCTAGACCCCCTCCTGAGTGGCGGAGATCTCTATGCAATGCTCATCCTCGGGAGGTCAAGGGTGAAGCCAGCCAGGCCAGGCAGGCGCCAGCGCGCCAGAGGGAACAATTTCCTCTTTGGTGCAAAGGAGGCCGGGACGAGCGCAGGTTCCCGAGGCGCCCCGCCAAAGGTTGCCATTCCGGTGCAACGAGACCAGGCCAGCGGGCGCGGCAGGACGGATGTACCTCCTGTCCCCTTTTGAATTTGGCCGTTGTGGGATCCCTTCCCGCCACTACGATAACGGGAGAGGACCCAAGCCACTATAAATAGAGGCTAGGCTGCTCTGTAGAAGGGGATCGGATCCAAACACCATGAAGACACGCTCGCAAGGCGACTCACCTCTATACTAGTTCATCCACAAACCTCCTCGTGAGGCAATCCACCAAAAGCAGGAGTAGGGTTTTACGCTTCGCAGCGGCCCGAACCTGGGTAAACTCTCGTGTGTAATCTTCTTCCTCGCCATCGAGCAGGGTTATCGTGTTGAGAGCTTGGAGGGGTTGAAGCTGTTGGGGATCTTTGCACACGCCCCTGAGTTCAAACTTCTTAGGCTTTTTGCGGAGCCCAAAATCCGACATTTGGCGCGCCAGGTAGGGGGCGTGTCGGAGTCTTCAGCAAGCTTCGCTTCTTCTTCACCCCGTCGTGTTGATGGACGACGCCCGACAAGCTCCCTTCGGCCTCGGCGGATCCGCCTTCACCAACCTCGCAACTGCCGTCCAAGACCCGCGCCCCGGCGGCGCGATGCTGGGCGGTCGTTACCAGGCCACCGGCGTCATTTCCATCACCGTTGTTGCTCATGCCGGCCAGGCGCGTGGCGGACGAGCGGCGCCCACGGGACCGACATCGCACTGTACCCACGTGGGAGACCTCAACGCGCATGATGCACTGATGATGGCAAGTGAGATGCTTGGCCACCGCCGGACGCACGGGGGCTTCGACGCCTGGGCAGACCACATCGCCGAGTTGGTCACCGTCGCGAGGAGGGCCTGGGTTCCCCACCCCTCTTCATGACCACCGGCGCTGGGCACCGGGGGCTCATCCGCCGTGCCCGTCGCCTCATCTGCGGACGATGTGCCCGCTTCACTCCCGGGCGAGCCCGGGCAGGGCCTGCCGCACGCCGTGCTTCTTCTCCTCCAGATCCCGGTGACCGGCTTCGGAGCGCCGCCCGGCCCCGCCAGCGGTGCCTTTGAAGGAGGTGATGGGGCACCCCGCGCGCGCCTCGATGCGTGCACTCATACCCAGATGGATCATCAATAGCCTGGGTCGTCCCGGCGGGAGCGCGCCAACCGACGCAGGGAGCAGGCGGCTTACGCTTCCGGGCAGGCAGGTAACCGTAATGGAGGCACGGTGGATAACCAGGAAGACAACTCACGTCAAGACACACGCGGCCAACCCCACGGCGGCGGCAGAGGTAAGCAACTTCGGGCGGAGGCTCGCCGCAGGAGGGTCAGTGGGCCGCGCGCCCAGGGCGGTGTCACGTTGCCACCCGGGGGGCTGCCCTTGGTGCGTGCGGGGACAGATCAGGAGGGAGCCAAGATCTTTACATAGAGGCCTATGTTCCGAGCTACGTCATACCTGCAGATGGCGCGGTGGATCACGCGCCCCCCGCGGGTGTCACTACCCTCCCGGAGTAGGGAGATGTCCCGGACGCCCTCTCCAAGCCGGGCCTGGGGGCTTCCACTGAGGAAGTACTAGGCCAGGTTGGTGCTAGCGGGGGGGGGGGGGGGCATCCTGGGGAGCGCGCGCCGCGCCCTCGCGAGCAAGCAACACGTCGCCGAGCCTTTCGGGCCACAGGAGCGATCGCCTGGCGGGATCGACAAGATACGAGCCGCGGGCCACCCGCGGCAACGGGGGCGCCGGCGCGGCTCTCGGGGGGCAGGGCCTCACGAGGTCCTCAAGTTGAGGTCTGGCCGGCGCCCCGACGCCTCACGAGGCGGCTTCACCGACACAACACCCCTATGGCTGCGCTGGGTGCATTGTGCTCATGTTTGGGCCGTGGGAGCGCAATCCCGCGGCTACGCGGGGAACAATGCACTCAGGTTTGGGTTGTAGGGGCGCGCAACTGTGCAGAAATGCGCGGGATGGCTCTTAACTGAGTTGGGAGCACCTGGGCCATGTGCTCGGGGGCTTTCCCAGCTATCTTCAGCCATGACACTCTCACGTAATAATGAGTGGGTTGTATATGCCCGGAGCCCCCCGAGGACGCGGAGGGTTCCATCCCACGCCCAAGTGGAAGCCCCATGCTCTGCGTTGGCGGACAATAATGTCCTCCAATGACTATGCCCACGCAACGTGGATGCCCTACGCTCCGCGCTGGGGGAAGACGAAGGCGAAGACTAGCCTAGGTGCCGGACGCGGCTGTTGCTTGCTTCTTTTTGTGTTTGGATTGCTGCTCTTTGAAATGAAATTTGAAAGTTTCGTAACTCTATTTGAAAAGGGGCGGGAATTTTTCTCTCTTCGCAATTTCTTTTTCTGGCTTCCAAGTCTCTTTTCTCTGAATTGGCACCTCGCCAAGGCCCATGCACTTTGGCTCTCCCCCGTGGCGCCTCGGAGCGGGCCGGCAAGGGCCTGTTGCCTCGGAAGCATACATATTTTTAACGGTCGACCCCCGCTCGGGGGCTCCGGCCATGGCCCGACATGGCAGCATGGAGCCTCGGGAGGCTCAGGGGCTTCCCGAGGCAGCAACCGGCAGAAGGGTATGGGAACCGCTCGAGCGTCAAGGGGGACTCCTGAGCAACGCGTCTCAGGAGCCTCACTGGTCACGTAGCCCCTCGCCCCTTGCTCTCATTCTCGTCCTGGTGATCTGGACGCCCCAACGGCGGTTGAGGTATGCGCGAGACCGGGCTCCGCTGATGCAGCGCCGCTTGAGCGTCAAGGGGGGATTCCCGAGCAACGCGCCTCGGGAACCTCACCGATCACGTAGTTCCGCGCCCCTTGGTCTCGTCCTGGTGATCCGGACGCCCCAACGGTGGCCGAGGCCTCCCCCCTTTGGTCTCGTCCTGGTGATCCGGACGCCCCAACGGCGGTCGAGGCCTGCTCGGGATTGGGCCCCGCCGACGCAGAGTGCCGAAAGGGCTCCCGAACCATCCCGTACACAAGGAAGAAGCCCCCCTGGTGGGATCCTCGACCTCCCTGGAAGCTCCAGCTACACCTCACGACGCGCGAGCTCGGCACGACCCGATAAGCTAAGTGCACCTGCCGAGTAGGGCATAAACTCTCTGATCAAATAATAACCTGAATGCAGGCGCTACGGTTCGCTACGTGCTCCCATCAGGATTCTTGTGGTCCTAGGTACAAGAAAGGACGGCGAAATAGGAGGAGTCCGGCCTCATTAAGCGACGACGCTAAGACCCCGACCTTGGGGGTGGCCCGCTCCTCCTCAGGAGGGCCCGCCTCGCGAGGTCCCAACAGGCCGCCATCACCGGGCACGATGCGACACCCCCGCGGACCCCCCCAAAGGGGGGAGGGCCGCATCGACGATGACACAAAGCTACACGCAAGAGACGAAGTCACATCACACAAAACAAGCAACCGGCGATAAAAAAGGGGGGAGGAAGAATGCAGAGGTAAAACACAAAATTTAACGTCCTCAGGGGCCAAGCGTTTCTTGACATGACAGGAACCGGGGAGAGGAAATAGGGGGAGCCTAGGCGGAGGAGCCGCTGTCGCCATCCAGACCATCACCCGCCCCGGCGCCGGAGTCGTCCTCCTCGTCGGAGGAGGGCGTCAGGACGAACCGCTCCACCAGGGACTCCACGTGTGGGCGCACCTCATCCCTGAGTGGCCCTTGGAGCTCCTCGGGTACCGGCTCCATGATGCGGGGAAGATCAAACTGCGGGGCATGGCGACGCAGGTTGGAGAAGACGCGCGTCAGCGCGAGGTCCAGGAGGTCACGCGCGCTGGACACGTTGTTCTCATCCACTCGGGAGACGCCGGTCTCCAGTGCCTCCACCACCTTGCCGAAGAAGTTGAGGTAGCCCCCGTCACCGTGGGCGCACGGCAACGCGGGAGCTTCCCCGACGAACCGGCTCACCACACCAACCGCACGGTGGGCGATATCCAGATACTGCTTGGCGCGCTGCGCCTCCAGCATCTTCGCGTGGGCCGCCTCGTCCTGGGCGGCCTGCACGGCGTCGGTGTCCCCCTTGATTTGGGTCTGGAGGGACGCCAACTGGGCCTGGGCCTCCACCTCGCCCCTGAGCGCGGCCTGCAGGGCGGCCTCGGCATCCACCAGTTGAACCCTCAGCGCGCCTACCTCCTCGTGGAGCTCATCGAGCCTGCGTGTCTTGGGCGCGGGCGCCCTGGGAGGAGGGAACAATCAGGTCCGGCGCGTCGGGCGCTACTGCAAGAGAAGGGGACAGGAGGCGGAACACTTACCCATCGATGATGGCCCAGCGCCGGCGGGCTTGAGCCGGCCTCGAAGGCCCCCCACCGCTGCCTCCAGAGGCCGACGGCGGAGCCGGAGGCCCCGTACATCCTCCCGCACCCGCTGCACTTCCCCCGGACGCCATTGGAGAGCAAAGGGAGAGAGGAGGACAAGGAAGATAACTTGGAAGGATGAGAAGCAAGAGGGCGCGTCAGGATGGCAAGACCCCCCGGGCGGGGCGGATTTATAGGCGCAACCGCTCCCCATGGGGCGTCGTGGGGAGTGGAGGCGCCATGCACTCCTCGGGCGACGCGTGCCAGACTCGATCGGCGTGCTGCCCTGCCTCACATCGCTTCACCTGCCCCCGTCGGGTCACATCCACGCGGCCCGAGGGGAAGGGAGGACACATGGAAACAGCCGCATTCAAGGAAGAGCAATGATGGCCGGGGAGGCGCGCAGGCTTCATGAAAGCTTGACTCAGGGCGGTTCCCGACGTCTTCGGGGAGCTGAGACGCCCACGTCTCAATAAGCGCCACGCGTCAGGATGGGCCCGTAGGCGGTTGGGGCCCACGGCGCTCCGGGCCATCCTCCATGGCTTCGCCCAGAAGCTAGCTCGGGCGCGCCTCAGGCCCGGGGGCTACTGTCGGCATCCTGGGAACGGGGGTACCCAGACTTGCCTGCCTGCGGCCCAGGGCGTGGCCCACTTTGACAGCCAAGTATGTCCCAGCGCGGTCTCACTCGAGACAAGACCCTCGCGAGAGTCCCACCCTCGCGAGGAGGACAGCGCCAAGGCCCCGAAAGGGGGAGGCCTCCCCAGACCCCCTCCTGAGTGGCGGAGATCTCTATGCAACGCTCAACCTCGGGAGGACAAGGGTGACGCCAGCCAGGCCAGGCGGACGCCAGCGCGCCAGAGGGAACAGTTTCCTCTTTGGTGCAAAGGAGGCAGGGCCGAGCACAGGTTCCCGAGGCGCCCCGCCAAAGGTTGCCATTCCGATGCAACGAGACTAGGCCAGCGGGCGCGGCAGGACGGATGTCATCACCGAGCCCACCACCGCATCACCAACAGCTACTTTGCAGGCGAAGACCACCTTTCGTCAGGATAGGATGTACCTCCTGTCCCCTTTCGAATTTCGCCGTTGTGGGATCCCTTCCCGCCACTGCGATAAGGGGAGAGGACCCGGGCCACTATAAATAGAGGCTAGGCTGCTCTGTAGAAGGGGATCGGATCCAAACACCACGAAGACGCGCTCGCAAGGCAACTCACCTCTGTACTAGTTCATCCACAAACCTCCTCGTGAGGCAATCCACCAAAAGCAGGAGTAGGGTTTTACGCTTCGCAGCCGCCCGAACCTGGGTAAACTCTCGTGTGCAATCTTCTTCCTCGCCATCGAGCGGGATTATCGTGTTGTGAGCTTGGAGGGGGTGAAGCTGTTGGGGATCTTCGCACACGCCCCTAAGTTCGAACTTCTTAGGGTTTTTGCGGAGCCCGAAATCCGACATTAATCTTTGTTACTGTCCTCACCCTACATGTTTTACCATCAAGAAAACAGGGGAGGGAAACAAGGGAACAAAGATGACGGCCCATCACGCTTGAAAAGGAGATACTACCTAGAAAAGATAAGTGTATCACGTATTTCCAGTTAAATACTTCTCAATTTCTCAAGGAAACCCTTAGTATCTTTCTTACTACGGGATGTAGAGTCTCCCACGTGGGAAAAACCCTCGTCGGGACGAGCCGTCCCCCTGTCTTTACTCATGGGGGTGACGGCGCCGATACCGACAAGGAGCTCCGCCGGGGAACAATGCGAACCTGTTGCCGGGGGCTCGCCCCCGCCCCCCACTTTGGCACTTGTGGTTTGAATGACGACCCGGCAAGCAGCACCACGCGATAGAGAAAAAACATACTGATGCAGTACAAATAAGGAAAGGAAAAGCATAGTACTTGCGGAAAGAAAATAGCATTCTATTCTCATTCATTTTTCGATACAAATGGGTAGAGATTACAGTTATGATTCATTAAAACTTGGCAAGTGCCTACATCTTTTGACATAAAACAAGATAAGTGCCCCGTAATCCCTTTCTTGTCCCTCTCCTCTCAGGGACTAAGTAGGAAAGGAGCAGAGGGAAAAAGGAGCGCCTGGCCGGGATTCGACGCTTCCCAGCCAGGACCAGAGGGACGTGACCGGCGGAAGGCCCCTGCCTCCAGGCAGGGCGGACGAAGCCGACGGAGTGGACAAGACCGACAAAGGGAAAGAAGGCGGAGGGCATGTGCAAATGGTGGCGCTGCCGGGGCCCAGCTAGTGATGATGGTGCTGCCGGGGAACGCGACGCGTCGGAGACTTCATCCTTGCTCCTGATGCGTCGTAGGTCCCCAACCGCCATCGTCTTCCTCATCGCGACCGCCCGAGGAGACACCCCCGCCATCGCCCAAGCTCCAGGCGCGGCAACCCGGGGAACCCACTAAGAGCATGGTCGTCCCCAGTGGCCAAAGGTGGGGAATGCCATCCCCCGCCTTAGAAGAACACGCGAAGATGAAGAGCTCTCTTCCGCACGCTCCATCCAGAATGCCGCGGGAGGAGAGCTTCACCGCGGTAAATGACGACGCGCAGCGGCAACCGCGCGCACGCCCATGGAGACCGTGTGGGCGTTTTTTCTCCATCACCTTGAAGAAGGAATGCGGAGACCATGGACCGCCACGACGCTGCGCCTCCACCATAGATCCCGATGCAAAGTCAACCGCGTGGAGTTCCATCAAGACCAAAGAAGCGGGCAGCGCGGCGACAGGCGTACCGCCGCAGCCGTCCCCGATGCAGCCACCACGCTGCCCGCTCCCCCATCCGAGACTTCTCCGTCCGACCTTCTGTTCAGAGCCGTGCACCCATGGCGGGGGCCGAACAGAGTTTCGGAGGGAAGGTTCTACAAGCACGCTCGCTCGCCTCCCCCCCTGAGCATTGGGAGGGCGAGCGCAGCTCGAGACAAAGAAGCAGAAGGGCGAGCTCTATAGGATCGCACTCAAGGAGGAAGAAAGGATGGATGATCATCGCCCCTCTCCCCCCCCCAATTTATAGGGGGGAGCGCGGGGGCTTGCTCTCCTCCATTCCAAGGGTCGCCGCCCATCTCCACCAATTCCATCACCCACAATCACGGGAGAATAGGTAACCGCCCCATTGCTCCAATCCATGGTGCTGCGGTTTCTTCCACGATTAGGACTTTAAGTCACGCGCGCACGTCGCTAACTCCCCGCTTTGCATGCGGCGCGCGTGGCGGAAACGGCCTGAGGTGGTGGGTCAGTGCTGACCAATAAATTGGCAGTTACTCCCTCAAATTGCGCGCCTATGCATGAAACTTGGGCCTGACCCAACGGCACTTGGCGAGCACGTGTGGGCCAGTCCCGGGGGCTCCTGTCGGTGCACTAGTACAGGGGTACCCAGTGCCCCTGACTTATGCACAGGCGATAGAAGCAGAAAACCCCAACAGCAATCAAGACCAAGACTCCAGCAAGCTCAACGCAGCAGCCCAAGCCTGGGCTACGACGCGCCAAGCACATCCCCGATGCTTGCCGGGGACCGAGACGAATGCACCTTTCAGAAAACCCGGCAAGCCAGTTCCCGGCAGGCATGAGCCATCCAGCCGCCACTCCACCGCATCGCTATGCCCGTCTCTTATCGATGCGGTGTTGAGCCCTCAGGCGATTAATCAGCTCTCGCTAAGCACGTGGCGACACATTGGAAGGCAAGTTACGCTCGGTTGACACCCTCCCTGCAGCGTGTCAAGATCTTAAGCAGCGACCGGCCAAGCGGTGGCAGAGGCTTGCCGGGGATACACCCCCAAGCGCCACCTAGGCAGGTAATCATGGCATTTTGTCCTAAATGCCAGAGTTAGGTATGATAGCTCTGCTTAGCTGTCTAATCAATAGATAATGTCTGTTTTGCCACTGTGGTAACCCCTTGCACTATAAAAGGAGGCCCAAGGCAACCTAGCTCAAGGTTGCGAACTCGAACCCCCTGAACGCTTGTACTCGCATAGCCGCTCTTCCCCCGGCAACAGTCCTTGCCGGGGTTAGGTGCCCTGCGTTCTTCGTGTTCCTCCAATCAATCCACCAAAAAGCAGGAGTAGGGTTTTACGCTTAGCAGCGGCCCGAACCTGGGTAAAATGCCTGACCCTTGATCGTTGCGCCGT
This sequence comes from Elymus sibiricus, assembly GCA_039707655.1. Lineage (NCBI taxonomy): Eukaryota > Viridiplantae > Streptophyta > Magnoliopsida > Poales > Poaceae > Elymus > Elymus sibiricus. The sequence goes on from CM077665.1 coordinate 280,334,803, forward strand.
CTCATGCTCTCCGCTCTTTGTGCAACGTGACCCCCCTTGCCGAACCACAAGGGACCTCTGGTCCCATAGGTGATCGTGAGCATCCGTGCCCTGACACCCAGTGTTCAAACCTTGTTGGGTTTTGCGGAGCCCCGATTCCAACAGTATGCGTGAGTGATCTCGGTGGCTGCTCGAGCGCCGTCGACATAGGAAAGCATGATTTCCGTGTACTAAGCCACACTCATGACAATGTCTATGGTAGTAGGAGTTCTGTCTAAGGGTGTAGGAGTCCTAACGAGGCGTCTCGGTTTCTCCATCTAAATCGCATTAAACGAGTGAACATTTAGATAAAAGTCATTTTTTATGAAAGCAGATGTATGACAATAAAAAAGATAAAACTCTTACGACATCACTTCATATTTGTCCTTTGGGTGGACATTTGTTGCTCTTATGTTGGGTACTTCGACCATCGGTAATGGTCGTTCTCCCCCCTCTCCTCCTACTTTACCAAGGTCTTAGAGGAAGAACATGGATAGGACCGACCCCCTACGACAACAGTCAGTTTATTTCCCAAGTGTTTCTGTATATGGTGTCCTCCGTCATAGAACAACTCTGATCTCACTTTGTGGATTAATAGTGAGTATTGTCCACCCAAAGGAAATACAATTTAGTAGCTTGTTCATACAAAAAGTAATAAATTTACGGGGAAAATTGACATGACCTTTGATAGAAATTGGACATATTAAGTGATAAAAAGTAAGAAAAACAGAACTTAATCCACTTTTCACGAAAACATTAGCACTCACGAAGGTTCTACTATAGCACAAGCACTAAAATTTAAGACATCTACTAACGAAGATTCAATGGTACACCATATAACAAATTATAACTACACTAACAAAAGGATGTAGATGTACAAATATATCCTGTACAGAGAGAAGGGAGGTGTGCTTATTAGGCCAGAATCGGATGGCGGGGAGGACGAGGCCGAGGACGATGGCGGAGCCGTCGACGGACGGCTAGTTTGATGGAGACGCGGGCGATGTTGGATACGGAGGAAGGCGCGGGCGATGGTGACGGGGAAGTAGTTTGAGGTAGTGTTGCACGACAGGACCGACGAACTTTGAGGCGGCTATGAAGGGCGCGGGCAACAGGGAAGATTCGGTCCGCGACGCCATTTGTGCCAGTGGACAACGACCTCGCCTGTGGCGACGGACGACGCCACATCGCTGTCGAGTGCGGTGAGGCGAGAGAGACAGAGGGGAGAAAGAGATTTGTCTTATTGGATCTGAGCGGGGCTGCGGGTATGCAGTAGCGGGCACCTAACAGAACCCGCCACTGTGGACACTGATAAATTTTGAAACAGGTTAGCGCATAGTGCCCAAATATAGCTCCGGTGGTCGCGCGAAAGTGCCCATCACTTCTTGGCTTTGAAGCAGTTGCGGGCACAACTCCGTACCCGCCACTGCTGCTTGTCGCTCTTGAATAAATTAGGAAGCGTATACCTATGGCGGGTCTAAAAACATGCCCATCATTGTTACCCGTATAGCTGTGGCGACCGGTACTTAGGACCCACCATTGCTAGATTTCCACTCCTGAAGCGCCATGTAAAAATGCAAACATAGATTTTGGTAGAATCTCATTCACCTTTCAACTAAGTTCCTCTAGAAAATTTTATCCGCAAGGGCTATTGGGTCTTTTGTATAAAACACCATGGGGTTGAGCTACTCCATAACTCTTTCTTTTAGAACAATTCTAACATGTGTCAAACTTTTTATTCAACCATCATCATCTTTCATATATTTCTTTTTTTTATAAAAGTAGAGATCATGGAAATGTCTTTCAAACAATAACAAAATTGTTCATAAGCTAAGCAAAAACCTGAACAATGTGCATAAAAACATTAACTTGGCAATATGGGGCCTAACTTGACCAAGTGATTCCCTTATTAAAATACAAAACAATCATACTTAAGCAAGCATTTCAAAAAGTGGGACACATGATTGCATAGTATCTATCAGATGAAGATCATTGCACAAAACTCTACACAACAAAACTCTACACATGCAAAAATAACTTCCCCAACCTTAGAACTTTGCAAGAACTAATCTCGAGAAAAATATGAAACAAAGAGAGAAAGTGAAGTTTATTAAAGGAGAGTATGGAAAGTGGTTACCTCCCCTAGCTTAGATGTAAGCAAGGTTAATAGAAGTTTTACCATTGAGGTGCAAATGACCTCTCCCATAATGGGCATGGACCTACGCTTCATAGAACGTTCTTTGATATGTTCTGGTTGAACCAGGCACTTGTAGTTGAATTTTTTATCGAATCGAAGCTACCAAGTGGCCGATGAGGGTTTACATATGGTTAGCACAATACCATACATGTCACCACACTAGGTCGAAACCTCTGCAAAAATAACACACACGATAAAAACAACACGTTTCGGTATAAGAACGGGGCTCGTATACCCAACCGGGGAAAATAAATAAAGAAGACATGAAGAACTACACAGTTCATTGGTTGGTAGGCCTTAATGATGAATAATAATTGTTTAAGTGCAAACGGGCAATTAAAATATAAACCGCTGACTCTCGGCTCGAAGAAATAAATAACTTGGGTATTTTCTTGCCTTGGTACGAGCGTACGTACGACCACTCGCAGTCGTACGTTCCGTCGTCTTTCACTTTGTTGTGGTACATAGTATCGACACCCAGCCATGCGAGCGGTCATACGAGCAGTCGCATTCGTATGAAACACCGTCTTGCACTCTCGATCTCCGGTTGCTTCTGCCCAAGCATCATACAATCATGGACACTCATACAATCACGCACGCTCGTATGGAACGTCGTCGGTGGCTCTGTTGCCTTTGGACGTTTTTGTTGGCTCATCCCTCGCTTGATATGACCGCACGTATGATGGCTCTATATTTTACGCATTTTTTGAGCTCATTTTTTTGCATGTTCTCTCTATATAATATGTCCCATTGAACCACATATGTGTCTATTATGCATGATTACCGGTTTTTGCACTTATCATTGTGAGCATTGCACATTTAGTATTTTATTTGGTTTTTGTTAGTTTTCCCTATTTCTTTGTGTCTACGGGTGTAATGTAGCAATGTAGGACCAAGCACGATGAAAACACCAAGGATGGGTTCAGTACGGAGACACCCAGGTGTCGGTGTTAAAACCGGCGGATCTCGGGTAGGGGGTCCCGAGCTGTGAGACTAGAATCAGTGGTAACAGGGGACGAAGGGGACAGTGTTTTACCCAGGTTCGGGCCCTCCTATGGAGGTAATATCCTACGTCCTACTTGATTATATTGATGGTATAGGTGTTACAGAGTTGATCTACCTCGAGATCGTATGACTAAAACCCTAGATGAGTTCCTCCTACAACCTAAAACCCTCCGGCTTATATAGACGCCGAGGGTACCTAGGGTTTACACATGGTCGGTTACACGTCGAAGGGAAAAACATGCCTATTCACTACTCCAAGCGTGGAGAATACGCCACGATCCTCGAAGCTTCCGTGCTGGAAACAGGGTCTTCGATCAATCGAGTGCTCGGCAAACGGCCCATACAGTCCGGCCCATAAGAAATAGGTCGGCCTCCCGACGACCCCTCAATCCAGGACTCCCTCAATAGCCCCCGAACTAGCCTCCAACACCAAGGGTCCTAGCTCCAGCTGCTTCATATGATTAGAGTCTTCGGCTTGCGAGGCGAGTTCCTTTCTCCGAATAGTGACCGGCCGAGTTTTAGTTCGGCCTCCGACGACGTGTAATTTTTCCGATCATAGATCGTCCGATCATCGCGAATAATTCGGCCCTGAAGGCCAAACGTCAAGGAGTAAGCAGTGCTCCCTGACGACCTTTCAGATGAAAGGTCACGGCCCACCACGACCGCTAAACCAGTCACAAAGGCTCGATTCGCGGTTCGAGGCCGTTTTCATCAGCACGACCCATCAATGCACAGATCGTGCTCTGTTTCACACATGATATGTTTAATCATGCGCGTATAACGGCACGGACGTCTGGGGAAGTGGAGGGATTCACGACGCAGTGAAGGGAGGCTAACCTGTGACAAGCCCAATAAAAGGGGAAGAAAATCCCAAGGCTTATCAGCACTTCCCATTCGCACACCTGCTTCTCCAATCTCCTGAGCTTCCAGAGCCCAGATCTAGGTTTTCCACCCTTCCTCCTCCGAGCTCTGCCATGGCCAGCTCCAGCTCCAACGGCAAGTGGGAGGCCTCCACGGTCATAGACCAGGACATCCGGGACCTCAAGGATGCCGGCTACCTCCCCACCAACATCTTCCACCGCGCCGCAGAGGAGGGCCAGGTGATCCCCACCCCCAAACCAGGCGAGAGGGTGGTTTTCATTCCTCATTTCATCCGAGGACTGAGCTTCCCGCTCCACCCCTTCGTGAGGGGCCTCATGTTCTTCTATGGACTCGACTTCCATGACCTCCCGCCGAACTCTTTCATGCATATATCGGCCTTCATCATCGTCTGCGAGGCCTTATTGTGGGTCGAACCACACTTCGGACTGTGGCTCAAGATCTCAACATCAAGCCGAAGTGTGTCGCAGGCGCACACACAGACTGCAGCGGGGCGGTCATCAGCAAGCTTCCACGCGCAGTATGGCCATCCAGCACCTTCATCGACACCATCAAGACTTGGTAAAAAGAGTGGTTTTACATCACCGAGCCGAGGGAGGAGGGCGGAACTGTTCCTGCCGAATTCAGATCCGGCCCCCCGACCAGATTGACCTCATGGGTCCGAAAGGGCCTCGACTGGGGGTCGGACACAGAGGTGGATGACCTGCAGAGGGGCATCGCCTCCATGATCAAGGACGGAGTCGAGTTGACCAACGTGGTCCAGGTGATGCTTCGGCGGCGCATCCTCCCCTGCCAGCGCCAGGGCTCTCCTATGTGGACTTATCGGACGGACGATGATCCTACGATTCGTCAAATCTTCCGCACCACACGGGAGAGGCTGTGGAAGGCGTTATTCAAGGCGCAAGAGAAGTGGCCGTCCAAGAAGGAGGACCAGGGCCTGTGCACCGATAAGCCCCCTTCCGAGGTATGTCATAGCTTCATTAGATCGGCTTCATTTTTCTGAAGGAAATCTAAGTACTTTCCAATCACTTCCGCAGGAATGGTTGAGCAAGGTCACGGGCATCAAGTGCCCGGCTCCACAGCCCGAAGACCCTAGGTCCCAGCTGCTGTAGGAGGTGCTCGTCGTGGCGCCTTATAAGGCGCCAGAGAAGAAGGAGAAGATGAAGCCAGGCCGAGCAGGCCTGCGCAACAGGGACCAGCCAGGGGCTGTGTCCGAAGAAACCCATGCCTACTCGAATCAAGAGGAGGAGCACGAGGTTGAGGGGGGAGGCGATTCCCCCCTCCCAGGAAAGAGGGCGGCGTCATCGGACGCCTCAGAGGATATACCTCCTCCGGCCCAGAAGGAAGCGCATCGGACACAGGTAGTTCTGTCCGACGACAGTTCGGACTCGGATACTGAGTCCGAGGACTTCGAGAGGGTTCCACGAAGGAACCTCAGGGTCAAGCCCCCACCTCGAAGGTAAATATCCGAAGACTCCCTGAACTATTAGTTCTAGGTTTTGAATGTTATTAACATGTGAGCGCCCATTAACTTGCAGCCCACCTCGAGTCCTTCCCACCGATCAAGTCTCGGACGGGGAGACCCCGCCCGCCGAGCTAGCGGAGAGCGGGACCGCGTCGCACCCCTCTCCTCCGGGCGCCGTGAAGGATGCCGCGGAGGTGTCCTCCCAACAGGCTCCTTTGGAACCGGACACTGGAGGTGGTGGCGATGACGTCATGGTCGAGGCTAACACCTCGGCCGCCGAAGACCTGGGGGAGAAGCCCCTCCCGGATACTGAGGAGACCGGACGAGGAGATGTCCAGTCACCTCCAAGGCTGTCTCCGGAGCGCACCATGCCTCCGGAGGCGCCGGTTCAATCCCCGGTTGGAGATCGGGTCAACCGATCCCCACCGGCGCCACCGACCAATGGGTGGCCGGCTATGGGGGAGTCTCTATCGAGCGCCTCCCTCTCCAAGGAGCACAGCACCCTTATGGGTGCGGTACTGCGGAGCATTCAGTCCGTGGACAGCGGACTGAAGGAGGCCTTCAACGGTCTCCTAACGGGCTTTCAGGTGAGCCACGTAATGCTCTTGTTCTTTGAAATATTAATTTCTTTGAGTTATGATTATATACACGGCAGCCCCCGAGCCCTAGGTAAGTTTGAAAAAAACTTACCCGGGGGTCAATCATAGATCATTATCCGAACTATGTATAGGACAGTATTTGTTCGGGACGGTCTAGCAGCCCTTTAAGAGGACCGGACATAGGATCATATTTATGACAGTTCGGAAGTTGTGAACCCGTGTTATTTGATATGGTTTTCTTTTGTGCAGGCTTCGTCATCGGCGGCGGCCGTTAATGCTGCCGATCTGGACGAGCTAAATCAGAAGCTCAAGAGCTCCGAAGATGAGCTCGAAGCTCTGAATAAGAGATTCGACGAGGCGCAAGGTAAGCCGGACTAGAATATCCAAATTTTTCATCACCGTACTGTCAAAGTAGTATTTTTGATGTGTTTTAATGCTTACGCAGCCTCGGCGAAAGAAATTGAGAAACTCAAGGCCGAGCTTGAGAAGGCAAAGCAGGAGGATGCGGTTGAGAGGGCGGCGGCCAAAGAAGCGGCTACCGCGCTCTCCGCCCTGAGAGCCACCAGCGACAAGCATGAGGCTCGGGTGGAGGAAATCCAACAGGAGCTCAGGGACGCCGGCCAAAAGTGCGAGGACCTTGAGCGTAAAGGCAAGGAGCAGGCCGCCGAACTATCCACCATGAAAACCAATCTCCAAAAGGAGCGGGTGGATAGGCGGTCCTTTGAAGAGCAAGTCAGCCAGGCCAAGGCTATAATGGATGGTAAGCCGTATTTATTGCAGTGTGTCTACGGGGATAGCAAGTTGGAGTTTCTTACCCAAGTATGGCGTTCCTCAGGCGCCTGCTCGGACCTCCAGAAGAGCACAGCGGACGCGAACCAGTTCTATGGTTCGCGGGGAGAAGGTGATGAAGCTCGGCTGTTCTGGGCACAGTTTGAAGCCCCCGAGCACTCTCCTCTCCTTGTTGAGCAGCTGAAGCAGCTGATGGAGCTACACCGGATGGCGGAGCCGGCCCTGAAGGATCTCTGCATCCGGCTATGGCCCAACGAGCCGTTCCCGGGCAACTACTTTGGCCTGGTGTAGAAGCTGAGCGACGCCTCGCCGCGGATCGACGCACTAAGGCGGTCCTCCTGCATCGAGGGAGCTCGGATGGCCTTCGCAAGGGCCAAGGTGCACTGGCCGGGTCTTGATCCGAAGAAGATAGCCACTGCTCCGCCGCCTCCCGGAAAGGAGCATAGGTGCCCTGAGCGCTACTTCTCCGTAGTTATGGAGGGTGCTCAGGCAATAGAGTCTCAATGTTCGAGAGAAAACATTTATGAGTAAATGCGTTGTAATATGTCCGAAGACCTTTTAACGCGTTTTTATTGAAGATGCATGGTTTTATCATGTCTTTCGTTTTTTGCATCCTTTATAACTCCTGTCTGGCCATTAAAACTGAAAGCTGCGAGTCGTCGGCTTCAGCCCCCATGTAGATGCTACGCGGGGTGTCTCTGCCAACGCACTGTGACCCTTAGCCGAGCTATCGGTACCCGAAGGCGGTAGTGTGGGGCGGACAAGGCAATCGGACCATAATGCTTTATTGCTTTCACTTAGCCGTAGGGGCGCGAGAAAGGAGTGCGGGGGGCTGATGACTAGCCCCCAGGAGTTGTGATGTTCGGATGAACCGTGGTCAAAGCCTATATCACATGGTTTGTACTAATACCAAACCCATCGTATGACACGGAATAACCTCTGACAAGAATTAGTTAAGCTCGGATTCGCAGACCTGTTCTCGCATACCATGACAGTTAGTTTTCGGCTTTCTTCGCTGAGGTGCTTGACCAGGCTAGCCAGAAGCACAATCACAGCAGTTCTCCCTTTGCCCTTTTAGCCGAACGAGCGGAACATAAAGGGGCAAGCACAGGAGCCGAGCAACCCAACCATTGACCCAAGACATAGTTCGGAACCAATGCATATAAAGCGGAATTCCAAGACGCCGAATCGCAAAATCAGTTGTGCTTAGGGCGATTTTTTAAGTTTGAGCCCCCGGTCTATTAGCCGGTTGCATCGTACAGTATACCAAATAGGTTCGCAAGAAGAGAGGTAAAATAGAGAGTGCGCCACAAACAGCGAAACGATCATGCATGATACATCTGTATTTTACTCAACAACTCTTATTATTCAAAATTGCTGATACAACTGTTTACAGGAATTAAAAATAAAATTTAAACCTTACAGTAGGGGTTGTACCATGGGTCTTCGATAGGTGACCTGACGTCCTCGATGTGCCATGTCGCTTGTCCACTCCTGCATCTCCCAAGGAGTTGTATACCGCGATGGGTGTAATGTTCGGCGAACGGACTCTGGAGAAAAGTCTTGAGAAGTCGCTGAAATGTGAATGAGCTTTACGCCGCAGCAGGTGCCTTATGGTACCTGTGGTGTGTCCGAAGACATGTTGATGGATATAGTTCGCTCCAGCCGAACACTTACCCTTTGGTAATTTTGCCCCACCGCCGCCCATGGAATTTTGAGCGCAAAGTTGTGCATCCTCGGCACATACTTTGTCGGATCTAGGGCCGTGCGATGGGGGGTGAGTCCCTATTTATGGGGAGAAGAATGTTCTGGTACTTCGGGTTGAGACCGAGCTCGCTTCCTAGCCTTACGTGCTTTGACAGCAGATGTCGGCGCTTGCCAATCATCGGTGTAATGGAATTCGGCCGCCAGGGCCAACGCATGTTCCTCGGTTCGGAGGGAGCGCTCTGTGTTGCCATTGACAGTAATGACCCCCTTGGGGCCGGGCATCTTGAGCTTGAGCTATGCGTAGTGCGGGACAGCGTTAAAGCAAGCGATAGCTGTACGGCCGAGCAGGGCGTGATAGCCGCTGCGAAAAGGTACGATGTCGAAGATCAAGTCCTCGCTTCGAAAGTTATCGGGCGAGCCGAACACTACTTCCAGGCTTACAGAGCCCGTACACCGGGCTTCGACGCCTGGGATCACTCCTTTAAAGGTAGTGTTGCTGGGCTTGATCCTTGACGGATCTATGCCCATCTTTTTCACCGTATCTGAGTAAATCAGATTGAGGCTACTTTCTCCGTCCATTGGGACTTTAGTGAGGTGATACCCGTCTATGATGGGGTCTAGGATGAGGGCGGCCGAACCCCCATGACGGATACTGGTCGGGTGGTCATGTCGATCGAAGGTGATCGGGTATGCTGACCATGGGTTATACTTCGGGGCTACAGGCTCTATGGCGTAGACATCTCGAAGGGCACGCTTCCTCTCCTTTTTGGGTATATGGGTGGCGTATATCATATTTACTGTTTTTACCTCTGGAGGGAATTTCTTTTGTCCGCTACCAATCGGACCGCGGGGCTCATCCTCGTCCTCGCTGCGTGGGCTCTTGCCTTGATCCTCGGAAGCGAGCTTGCCGGCCTGTTTGAAGACCCAACAGTTACGGTTGGTATGGTTGGCGGGCTTCTCTAGAGTGTCGTGGATCTAGCAAGGCCTCTCCAGGATCTTGTCCAGCGGAGTGGGTCCGTCGTGTTTGCCTTTAGGAGGCTTCTTCTGCTACCCAGGCCGGGAGTTGCAGAAGCCAGCGTTAACAGCCGTGTCATCGGCATCACTATTATTGTGCCGGCGCTTGTTCTTGTCGCGTTTCGGTTTCCCGTTTCCATCCCGAACTTCGGAGGTTCTGGGGTCCTCGGGGTTGTGGCTACGTCTTGCTAGCCAGTTATCCTCGCCCGCGCAAAAGCGGACCATGAGTTATGTGAGGGCGGACATTGTCCTTGGTTTGTCTTGGCTGAGCTGACGAGCCAGCCATTCATCCAGAATATTGTGCCTGAAAGAGGCTATTGCTTCGGCGTCCGGGCAGTCCACTATCTGGTTTTTCTTGGTCAAGAAACGATTCCAGAATAGCCGCGCGGACTCTCCTGGCTTCTGGACGACGTTGCTTAGATCGGAGGAGTCCGGCGGCTGCACATAAGTGCCCTGGAAGTTAGATCGGAATGCTTCTTCGAGGTCCTCCCAACACCCAATGGAGTTTTCGGGGAGGCTATTTAACCAGTGCCGAGATGGCCCCTTAAGCTTCAGGGGTAGGTACTTGATGGCGTGGAGGTCGTCGCCTCGCACCATGTGGATGTGGAGGAGAAAATCTTCGATCCACAGTTGGGTCAGTTGTCCCATCGTATTGCTCTATGTTTACGGGAATAAACCCTTCGGGGAACTGATGCCGCATCACCTCGTCCGTGAAGCACAGTGGGTGGGCAGCGCCTCTAACCCGAGCTATGTCGCGCCGGTGATCGGCGTCTGTCCTAGCTCGGTTTCATTCCCGACCTTCATTGTTGCGGTCGAGCCAAGGCCGGTACCCTTCCCGTCTATCGGGTGAGTATCCTCTGGATCCGTAGATGGATTGCGTACGACCTGCTCTGTCATCCAGGTCGTGCCGCAGGTCGAACCTGTCATCGGGCTCTAGTGGCTCCTTTCCCCATCTATGGGGTATCGTCGGCCTATAGCCGGTGTTGTCAGCCATCATGTCTCGTCCTCGAGGAGGGCGGTCTGGCCTATCGTATGGGGTATGTTTAGGAGACGGGGTATTAGTGAGCTCGTCGTCGAATTGTGGCAGCACCCTTCTGCGTGGATAACTCTTAGGCTGGTCTGATAGACCGGTACGTATCCCTCCTCAGCTGAGAGGACTATCGTCCATCGATCGTTGAGGTTGTCTTGTTTGGCCTTAAGCTGCCGTTCTTTTGCTTTCAGGCTGCGGGCCGTGGCTATAAGTTGTTGCCTGAACAGTTCCTGATCTACAGGATTATCGGGGATGGCGAAGTCATCGGCTTCTGCATTGTCCTCCCCCTTGATAGAGCGGAGGTAATCGTCATCCTCGGGATCATCTAGATCGTCAGGGTTGCGCCGGTCTTCCGGCCTCTCCTGACCCTCTAACGGGTGTTCGGGGGTTTTGGGATCGCCGAGGTCTTCCGGGGTGTCTCCGTCCCCGGTGCCATCGACAACTTTTCGTCCCTTTTTTTCCTTTTGACCATTTATGCGGCTTTCAGCGTCTTGACGGCGCTTCATCCGATTTGTCGCCATCGTTTTTCGGAGTGTCCACCATGTAGACGTCGTATGTGGAGGTGGCAGTCCACCGTCCGGTGTTAACGGGGGTGAGTGCGCGATCCTCCTCATCCATGTAGTGTACTTCCTCAGAAGCATAGTCCAACATGTCGGTTAAATCCTCGACAGTGGCTACCAAGTGGGTGGTGGGTGGGACGAAAAATTCGTCCTGACCCGTCTGAAGCCCGATCTGAGAACAGATCGGGGTTGGGTCGTCGGTAATCTTCATCGACGAGATCCGATCTAGAGCCTCGTTGAGTATCGAGAGCTCGATCGGGTTGGCCTGCCCAGAGCTTCCGGAGTGAACCTCCGATGCGTCCGCGCGGGAAAGTGTTCGGCAGGAATAGATGTCCGGACGTCTGGCACTATGAACGAGTCCGGACTGAGAGTCGGGCCCTCGCCGGGGTAGATCCCGTGGGCGGGGCCGAAGGATGGATCTGAGGTTAAAGCCTCAGAGTCTTCGGGCGTGGCAGGCGAGACTACGAGCCCGGTTACTGATAGATCGCCCCGAGAGTCTACGGAGAACTCTAAGTTCCCGAATCTGACCTCTTGATCAGGGGTGAAACTTCCGACACGGCCTAGATAGCCGGTCGGGTCGGCGTGAAGCACAATGCTTCCGAAAGCGAAGATCTGTCGGGGGACGAAAGTGTCCGGGTTGCGGACCTCTTCGTTGATGACAAGATGAGCCATCGATTCCTTTAGCGATCACAACGGAACTCTCAATGAAAGCACCAATGTCGGTGTCAAAACCGGTGGATCTTGGGTAGGGGTCCCGAGCTGTGAGACTAGAATCAATGGTAACAGGGGACGAAGGGGACATTGTTTTACCCAGGTTCGGGCCCTCCTATGGAGGTAATACCCTACGTCCTGCTTGATTATATTGATGGTATAGGTGTTACAGAGTTGATCTACCTCGGGATCGTATGACTAAAACCCTAGATGAGTTCCTCCTACAACCTAAAACCCTTCGGCTTATATAGACGCCGAGGGTACCTAGGGTCTACACATGGTCGGTTACACGTCGAAGGGAAAAACATGCCTATTCACTACTCCAAGCGTGGAGAATACGCCACAATCCTCGAAGCTTCCGTCCTGGAAACAGGGTCTTCGATCAATCCAGTGCTCGGCAAACGGCCCATACAGTCTGGCCCATAAGAAATAGGTCGGCCTCCCGAGGACCCCTCAATCCAGGACTCCCTCACCAGGGGCCAGACTTAGTCATTCCGATGGTCGGAAAAGTGTTTTTACAAAGTCCTCCAAATGAATATCAAAGACCAGTAATGGATCGGTGTCGTTCATACAAATCCAACGATCCCAAGAACGTCAAATTCCAAGTTTGTATGAAGAAATGGTGGCCGTTTTACCGGAGGAACACAAAATAGAAGACAACCTTTCATGCGACTGCACGCGGTCGTTTGACATGCACACAACTCCGAAAGTTGCCTCTCGAGACTGGGATTCTTCATTGATTTCGTCCCCAATTGTTCCCACGGGATCCTTAGCTCATAAGGAAGGGTTTGGGAGAGGATAAGGCTCATCTCGAGCCCTTGGATGGAGGAGGAGGATTCACATCAACTCAGGAGAGTCGAGAAGGTCTCTTATATAAACACCTCCAACCCTAGCTATCATCTTAAGCCATCACCATCTACCATAACTCCGCGCAGCCACCGGGAGGCTCTCCCCTTGGGGGAGTCCTCTCCCTCCAAGACCATGCCATGCAAGGAGGCGGAGGCGCCGCCCTCATCACCACCGCCATCGTCACCGGGCGCTGATCCTGGCTAGGACGTGTGCGCCGGTGACCATCTCCATCTTCATTCCCATCCCCATCCTCATCTCCATCTCCATCCTCACCTATAATTTGTAAGATTGAACATGTTGATGACATCAATGTATCATTCCTCTTTGTGTGTCTGTTCATCTATGTTTCAGCGATTGATCAGGTTCTAGGTTGAGGTATGATCTACTATGCAAAATTGGGAGATGTCCTTTCTTGTGATCTTGTTATCACCTGCACGTATACTTGTGGCATGATCTAGTATTTACTCGCGTTGCACATAATGTTGGGAGATGTCCTTTCTTGTGATCTTGTTATCACCTGCACGTATACTTGTATTAGTCCACTGCCACTAAGATGCCCCTCTAGTACTAGTGAGACCGAAGCCTGGACACCGCCTTTCTCTCTATTCAATCATGTAGTTACAAAAAACCCTTCTTTACTTTATGTTCTAACTTACTTTATTTCTGCATTCTAACTCATAGTTTAGTTGAAACACTTTTATCCTCGCTTCCTAGCAACCGATAGAACAGATTATTTCCAAACTACGGTTTGGGTGCGAATGCAATACGCAGACAACATAGTTGCGGGGTTGACAACGTAGTTGCGGGGTTGGTAGTGTCTTCCTATTCGATCTCTGTGGGATTCGACACTTACTTAACACAAAATGCAATAGCCATGTGACCCTGCAGGTCATCAGCATATGACCACGGGCAGTCGTATAAAACGCCATGTTTTACTCTGATTCGTCTAGAACTTCGCTTCCTGTGGAGTTAGTGCCAACACTTGTACTAGGAAAATATTTAAGAAGATCCAATAGTGCAATGGTACCACGTATAAATTCTAAGAAGACAAGAAATTTCACCCAAACAAAACTTAAACCAAACCAACTTTAATAGCAATTCATGCATAGTGCCAATGCAAAATATGAATGCATACTAAACTCAAAAGACACAAAACTAATCAAGACTCCTACTTACTTCCGGGTTGCCTCCCGATAGGGATTTGTTTAGATCCATATAACTAGTCTTTGATGCTCCATTTATTTCCTTGGACCATGTGTCAGGGCACCTCATAGCAAATTTGATCGAAGTCGTACCTGCTTGCGGTGTATCGGCGTTATGTAGGTGAACAAGTCTTCGTTCTCAAGTGATAGTTCATGCACCGGATGAGATAAGCATGTGTCCTTGATTTTATGTAGTAGGAGGGTTAGATGATTATATTTAAACTTCAAATGTTTACCTTGGGTACCGTTGTGGGAAAACACTTCATGAAATTCTTTAGAAGCTGAGAATGCACCCTTCTCCAGTAGGATCTCCTGCACCATATTAGTGTGACAAAATGCATAACAAAGAATTACTGGAGATGTGCAAGGCTTCACTTCTAGTTCATCATGATTGCTATTACTAGGCTCCTTAAATAATATATCTAGTGACTCATAACAATCATCATCCTCATTTTGAGGGTGACATTATTCCATGTGAACTTCATTAGCATAACATCCATCCAAAGTAGAGTTATCAGAAAAATCTTTCTCTTATATATCGAAGAGTTCATCGGGAAGACGCTCTATGCAATACTTTTATATGGAATTCACCAAATCATACATCCAATCGATTACGACATCTTTGTTGTGGAGTCGAACAACCTAGATCTCATCAAATAAAATCCATGCTCTTTTGTGTAACACATACCGTCAAACTTCCTCGGTGGCTTTTATTCTACAAGTGTTATAAAATTATATCCCTTTCCATAAGTATTCGTGCACTAGAAATAAATGTGCTCATGAGAACCACAACATAAACAAGAAATTTGGTAGGAAGAACATATCATATATGCACATGCATTTATTATGTGTAGTAGCTCATTAGTATTCATGGAAGTTATACTCTTTTTGAGAGTTGCATCATCAATGAACATATTAAGGGTGCGCAAAAGGTTACTCTCGTAGTTGGAAGGTGAGGGTGGGTGATCAATCCACTCCTCCTCTTCTTCCTTGTTGCACTTTTCTTTCTCTGCTCAAACTTTCTCATGTTGCATATGTTGCTCTTTGTAGACCTTCTCTCTTCCAACCTTTGGAGCTATATCAATCTTGCAAACATCAACTGTTGTTGGAGTAGAAAAGCCATGTTTCTTTGGATGTGCAACTTTGTCAACACATTTCTTCTTGTGTCTCCTTCTTGGAGAAAAATTTCTTACTATTTCACGCACCAACTTGTTTCCTGCATGGGGAGGTCTATAATTTTTAGGTACATCACAATAAGTGTTTATGGATGCTACCGGTACTTTCATTTGCTTTGTGTAATGCTCCCATCATTTTTTTGGTATCTGCAAATGCTTAGTATAAGTTCTGACAATCTGCAAGATAGTGTCTCGATCAAGATGAAAATTTTCACATAGGTTTTTGACATTTTTAGACTCAGAGTAAGTTTTAATAATATCATATTCATGTTCTAGTCCTCCATCGCCTCCTATATCTAATTCCTAATTGCTAGTGTTCTCATCAATTTATTTATAACATTGTTCAATAGTTCATCCATAAACTCTTTACATTCATTATCTAGTCATCCATAAAAGAAATTTATCAGCAGCCCTGAAGGAAATTTATGATGAGGACAAATATGCAGTAGAGAGCAATACCATCGATAAGCCTTAACAATACTTTCACTGGTGTTTGGTTGTAGTTTATGATCATGCGTCGTACTCCCTAAGCCTTCCATTGCGAGTAGAAGTGATGCAAGAATGCGCTAGACAAATTTTCCCAAGTTTCAAAAGTACCTGCATGGTGAGTTACTAGCCAACTTTGTGCTTCGGAAGACAATGAACGAACGGAAATCTTTAGTTTCAGTTCATCATGAGTAACAGGTTTTAATTTAAACATCTCACATAACTCTTCAAATTGCTGCAAATATTCATACGGATCCTTCGTATCTTCATCCGTGAATTGCTTACTGTGCAGTATACCAAGTATTCTCGGATCAATTTCCCAACTCTCGTCGGGTCTTGGCCCCAAGGGTTTAAACATTCTCTCTAAATCCTTCTCTCTTGCTAGTCTGTCAAAGTCATGTATAGACATCTTGGTAGACATGATGAGTAGATTTTTTTAGAGAAAAAACAGTAAAATAACAACTAACAATATAAACTATGTGCGAGTAGGAAGGTAATGTCAAGCTTTAGGCTCCCCCGCAATGGCGCCAGAAAATGCTTGTCCTGCAAGGGCACATGGCTATTGTAGCACTTTCTTGTAATAAGTAGAGTGCCAAACCCACAAGAAGAAAATAGGAAAGCACTACCAGCCCCGCAACTACGTTGTCTGCGTAGCTATCACCAAACCATAGTTTGGAAGTAGCCCATTCTGTCGGTTGCAATGAGAACAATAATAAAAGGAGGATTTAACTAGACTACAAACTTGGACAGCAAATATATTATACTAGAACACAAAGTAAAAGGGTTGTACTTGTAGGATTGGTTAGAGAAAAAGGTGGAATCTAGGCTTTTGGTCTCACTAGTACTAGAGGCGCATCTCAGTGGCATACAAGTATTATATTCTACTAAACATTCTCATATGGTTTGCATCTGTGGTCTTTCACTCCTAGGTGTACTAGACATAACATCACGTCAAGGTCACATGTCGCTATCAATAATACACAACGGAACCAACGGATCATGAAGTTCATCTATCTACTCTGTTGACATGCAAGTAACATACATGCAATACGAGAGAGAGTAAATACTAAACGAAGCCTCGGAGACTAGTTGTGCGTACTAGATCATATCTCAACCTACAACTGCATCAATTACTCAAACATATATGAATGGACACATAAAGAGAAATGAATTATTTCTGCCATTAACATGTTCGATCTTACAAAATTCAAGTGCGAGGATGGATATGGAGATGGAGAGGAGTAGCAGCACGCCCGGCCTATGACTGGCGCCCGTTGATGGCGGTGGCGACTCTTTTTCCTTCTCTTGCGTGGCCTTCGTGGTGATGGTGATGGATGGAGAGGTCTCCCCCTAGAAGAGATGGGAGGCCCCCCCGAAGGCTGCGTGCGCTTGTGGTGGAATGAGGATGATGATCTCGACAACTAGGGTTGGAACTCTTCATATAGGAGGCCTCCTCGGGTATCCTTTGTTGATTTAGCCTCCTCCCTTTCATCCAAGGGCTCTAGGGGAGTCAAATCCACGCCCAGAGATGCCTTATATGCCAAGGATCCCGTAGGAAAAAATGAGGAAGAAATCGGTGACGATTGTCATCCACAGAGGCAATTTTCGGAGCTATCTACATGTCAAACGACCAACCATGGTCTCATGAAAGATTGTCTTTCAATCTGTCATCCTCCGATAACAGCTGCCATTTCTTCATACGAACTCAGAATTTGATGTTCTTGGGCTCGTTTGATTCATATGAACTACGTCAATCAATTCCCGGTCTTAGATCTTGATTTGGAGCACCTTGGAAAAACCACCTTTTTAACCATTGAAATGCCCAAGTCTGGTGCCTAGAACTTCTCTGGTTTAAATCCAACTTGATCCTTTTCAATGTGCCAAGTCCACAGATATGTCAACATACCTATAAGGGACATGAAAGAAAGGAAAAATAATAATAACTAAATAAAAGTAAAAGTATTGCAACGAACCGTGTGAAACTAGTAAATACAGGAAACTATGCATTGAGGACAACATTAAGTGCGAGATGGATATGTTATAAGGGATTTTTGCACTAAAAATACTATAAAAGTATGCATAAAATCCAATCATCAGACGTCCATGTGTGATACTTGTGATCTGCGTTGGGTTTTCCGTGAAGAGGAACGAGTGATACAGCACAATACGGATAAGTATTTCCCTCAGTAGAGAACCAAGGATTATCGAACCAACAGCAGTAACGGTCAACCACCGTCTTCAGCGACTGCACACAAAAGAGCAAACACTTGCACCAACACGGCAAGAGGGTTGTCAATCCCCTTGGTCTCGTTATTTGCAAGCAAATGAAGTGTGTAGATGATAGTAGATAATTGTAAATTGCAAAATAAAGTAAAATGAAATAAATGGCAGAAAGGTATTGAAAGCTTTTGTAAATTTATAAGTGAATAGACCTGGGGGGCATAGTTTTCCCTAGTGGCATCTCTCATGTAGTAAGCATACGGTGGGTAAACAAATTACTGTTGGTCAAGTGATAGAAAAGTGCATAGTTATGCAATCTTTATTCACGACAATGATCATGTATATATAGTCATCACATCCATAAGAAAATAGGCTTACTACTATCTGCACCTATTACTATTACTCTACCCATCGACCGCTATCCAGCATGCATCTAGAGTATTAAGTAAAACAGAGGAATGCTTGGAGAACAATGACATGATGTAGACAAAGAGAATTGAATTAATATGAACTAACCTCATCGTTTTATCGTTAGTGGCAACAATACAAAGACGTGTCTTGTCCCTTTCTGTCAATGGGAAATAGAGCACCGCCAGATTGAACCCACTACAACGCACCCCTCTCAATGATCAATCTAGTTGGCCAAACTATTTCAATAGATCGGAGAGATTTACGAAGCTATAATGATCATGCAAATAAGAACCATAATATTCAAAGGTGACTCAAATACTTTTCATGAATAATCTGAACATAAACCCACAATTCATCGGATCCCAACAAACGCACCGCCCAAAAGAATTACATTGGATAGATCAAAGCGAAGATGTGATGATCATTGTATTGAATATCAAGAGAGAGAAAGAGAGATATCCATCTAGGTACTAACTACGGACCCGTAGGTCTGTGGTGAACTACTCACACATCACCATGGGAGCAGCAAGGATGATGTAGAGGCTCTGCATGATCGATCCCCCCTCCGACATGGCACCGGAATAGGGCTCCAGATGGGCACATGGCGGAACAGAGACTTGCAGTGGCAGAAAAAGTGTTTCGGGAGGCTCTCTAGGGTTTTTGGAATATATGTGAATTTATAGGCTGGAGAGGGGCATCGGAGGACGCCCAAGGGGGCACGAGGCAACACGGCGCGCCCTGTTGGCATGTGCCTCCCTCGTGGAGTCCCCGGCCTCCTTCTGAAGCTTCCAGGTCTTGTTTTTGTCCTGAAAACATATTAAAGCTGCGTGGCAATTGGACTTTTTTGGTAGTGTAAACCTGAAAAGTCAAAAACATGCAAAAAACAACAATTGGCACTAGGCACTAGGTTAATAGGTTAGTGCTAAAAAATAATATTAAGTGGTCAATAAACACCCAAAAAGTATCCTAGAATGATAATATAATAGCATGGAACAATCGAAAATTATAGATACGTTGGAGACGTATGAATATGCACTTTGGAAAGACCGAGCCACACATTCGGTGGCTGGTAGCCTGCAAGTGCACATGGTTTAATTGTAGCCTTTTGCTTCTTGTAGAGAATTATGTAACTTTGCGCATGCAACGAATTGTAGACTTAAAGAAGAGTGAGGGCAGATTTAAATAAGGATTGAGTAAAATAGTGACTTGTAACTAAATAACATAAAAGTAAATAAAGGACAGGAAATGTAATGAGTGTAAAACAACATAATAAAAAGGCATTCTCAGCGAGTCTGGAATCCTCATCGGTATATTTCTAGTACTACTATGCATAAGCGTAGCATAGAATGGATACTTGAGCCACTATTGACGATTATGCTGGGCGGAGGAGGGTACAGAACATGTTCTACTCGTGGTAGACTTCGTGCCACGCACGCCACCATCATAGTCTCCCCTTGTGGGTAACAACTCATGATAATTAATGGTTTCCCCATGTACGCGGCCTCTCTAAGGGTTCTCCATAAATCCCAGGTCACTTGTAAAGGTTAGGAGCAGTAGGCTTTTACTATCACCTTGAATTACCTCCACAATCTAGACCTATGCAAAGATAGTGATATACTTCATGGACAATAAAGGCACAAATGTTGAGTGGGTCCCCTTCACAACATTCACGAAGTTATTAAACTAAGCATTCAATAGAGGATCTCATATCCACAATAAACGTTTCATATCCTGCACATACCATGGTTCATCCATATCCCAGAGAAATACGGGTCAAATCACACATAGGAACAAAAATCATCATGTCAATGGTAATGGAATACATGGATGAATGATTGAAACGATACACCAAAGGATCCACTAGGGTTCTTGATGTTGCAGATGATAAGGATGCGGATGATGATGATGATGATGATGATGTAGATGGTCGTGAGGAAGATGATGGTCACGATGTTGTCCCCCTCCTTTTGGTGAGAGGAATCCCCTTCTTCTCCTGGTTGATCATCCCTTCAAATTGGCTCCCGAGGCTAGCGTTCTTCCTTCTGGAGAAGTTTCTGGAGCCTGTGTGCGTCTGATTCAAGATCCGCTTCGACGAGGTGAAAATAGATGTTCTGCCAAAGGCGGCGGCGTGCCATACAACTGCTTATACGAAAACTCCCGGTCGTATGGAACGCCGTCATTAGCTCTGGAAGCCCGACAACACCCATTCCTTTGGCCTTTTTTGCTTGATATTTTTATGGAAAGTGGTTATCATATTACGTACGTGATTCCACTGCCATTCTTAGGGATCTTCTCCATTAAATGAACATTGCTCCAAAAGACGTTACCTGAGGGATTATCAACAAAAGAAGTGCGCAAACGCGGTAAAATTCCACAAAGCCCACCTTGTAGGCACACTATATATTGGAAAATCAGCACATAAATTGGGCTCATCAACTCCCCCAAGCTTAAGTATTGCTCGTCCCCAAGCAAGTACTGTGGCTTGTAAATAACAAGGTTAACCTTGGGTTTATAAGATATGGATATCAAAAGGTATGAGTCCATCACTTCCAGGAGGGACGATTATTAATGAGTATACATGGCAAATGATAGCTCATAGATACTTCAGTAATAATCATGCAGGCATCCATGCCTTGTCATTTAATTTCACCAAGGACAAGTAACAACTTCTTATCCCAATTCGTTGTTGTTTCAACCGTGCAAGCAGTTTTTGTTTTCCTCCTTCCCCCACTCAGATTGAGGAGGCCCCAGATGAAATAACAGAATATATCCACGTATATTGAATTGATATGGATTAGGAGGGTACCCATATGGAATTGTGTCATCATCTCCCTCTTTTGCTTGTTCTTCCTCCTTGATCTCCACCACCTCGACTTTTTCCTCCATCTCCTTCTTCTCCGCACAAGGTTCATCCTTGATGCTAAGGTTCCTCAGGTCTTCCCGTCCTGAGGGCACAACATCATACAGGTTGGGGAAGGGGATGATGCGAGAATAGGTGGACGAGGCCTTGTTGCTCATGGTGGAGATCGTGCTTGTTACCTGCAACTAAAAGATTTTTGGAGGAAATGGGAAGCAAAGAAGATGGGTGATTAGATAGTTTTAGATTTATGGACGTCCCTTTTTCCTTGTTATAAAGGCTAAGTCTGCAAGTAATCACGAGATAAGAGATAAAAAGTTAGTTCGAAAGAAGTCAAAACAAAATCAGGAAAGAATCACGTAGACCCGACCAACGACGGACTTCCATGTGAGTGCTCGCACTCGTATGGCCGGTCGTTTGACGGGCCGATGAGGACTTCCTTCTCTTTTTAAAAAATAATACCTACCATAGAGAAGGGACTAAACGACCGCTCAAATGGCCGCTAGCATCTGTATGATACATCGTCTTTGTCTCTGTCCTCTGCGTATCTTCCGTCTCCTTTCCACACGATCGCCCAAACTGGCACTTGAAGTCGTTTCGAATACCGTCTTTGGCTCTGTCGGCCGTTTTGCTAGTTTCTTCCTGAGAAACAAATTCATACCTGAAAGATTAGTGGCAAAGCCCCCAACTATAGACAAAAATTTCAACTTGGGATTCTTAAGATTAGCAAGTCTATGTCGGATTTCGGGCTCCGCAAAACCCAAGGAGGTTCAAACACAGGGGCATGTGCGAAGATCCCCAACAGCTTCAACCTCTAGCTCACAGCTCGACAGCCTAGCCAAACAAACTTGCACACTCCCGCGAAGAAGATGAGCACATGACGATTTACCCAGGTTCGGCCCGTTGCGAAGCGTAAAATCCTACTCCTGCCTTTTGGTGGATTGCCTCACAAGGAGGTTTGTGGATGAACTAGTACAGCGGTGGGTAGCCTCGCGAGGTGCTTGGGTGGTGTTTTCGTTCGTCCCCCTCTATGGAGCAGCCTAGCCTCTATTTATAGTGGCCCGGGTCCTCTTCCCTTATCGCAACGGCGGGAAGGGATCCCACAATGGCCAAATTCAAAGGGGGACAAGGAGTACATCTTATCCTGACAAAAGGTGGTCTTCGCCTGCAAAGTAGCCGGTGATGATGCAGAGGTGGGCTCGGCGATGATGTCCATCCTGTTGGGCTCGTGGTCTTGGTCTCGTTGCGCCGGAATGGAAACATTTGGGGGTGCTTTAGGAACCTGCGTATGCCTTTGCCTCCTTTGCACCAAAGAGGAAACTGTCTCTACTATGCGCGCAGGTGCCCGCCTGGCCCGGCTTGCGTCATCCTCGACCTCCCGAGGCCGAGTATTGCATAGAGATCTCCGCCACTCAGGAGGGGGCCTGGGGAGGCTTCCTCCTTCCGGGGGTCTTGGCGTCCTCCTCCTCGCGAGGGTGGGGCTCTCGCGAGGACCTTGTCTTCAGTGAGGCCGCACTGGGCCGCGCTTGGCTATTGAAGTGGGCCACGCCCTGGGACACAGGCTGGCAGGACTGGGTACCCCCGTTCCCAGAACGCCAACAGCAGCCCCCGGGCCCAAGGCGCGCTTGGGTTGGCTTCTGGGCGAAGCCGAAGTAGCCGGCCTGAGCACCGCGGGCCCCCAATCGCCTGCGGGACCAACCTGACGCGTGGCGCACAATGAGGCGAGGATGCCTCTGCTCCCCGAAGACATCGGGAACTGCCCAGAGTCAGGCTGACGCGAAGCCTACGCGCCTCGCCGGCCAACATTGCCCTTCCTTGAATGCGGTTGTCTCCTTGTGTCTTCCCCCTCCTCGGTCCACGCGGATGTGACCTGACGAGGGCAGATGAAGCGACGTGAAGCAGGGCTGCACGCCAACCGAGCCTGGCGTGTGGCGCCCGAGGAGGACACGGTGCCTCCACTCCCCACGTCGCCCCATGGGCAGCGGTTGTGCCTATAAACCTGCCCCACCCAGGGGGTCATGCCATCCTGTCGCGCCTTCTCGCTTCCCATCCTTCCAAAGATATCTTTCTCATCCTCCTCTCTTCCCTTATCCTCCATGGCGTCTGGAGGGAGCGCAGCAGGTGCGGGGAAACGCATGGGGTCCTCGGCTCCACCGCCGGCCTCTGGAGGCAGCGGCGGGGGGCCTTCGAGGCTGGCCCAAGCCCGCCGGCGCTGGGCCATCATCGACGAGTAAGTGTTCCGTCGCCCACCCCCTTCTCTTGCAATCATGCCCGACACGCCGGACCTAATTGTTTCCTCCTCCCAGGGTGCCTACGCCCAAGAGGCGCAGGCTCGACGAGCTCCAGGAGGAGGCGGACGCGTTGAGGGCCCAGCTGGCGGACGCCGAGGCCGTCCTCCAGGCCGCGCTCAGGGGCGAGGAGGAGGCCCAGGTGGAGTTGGCGTCCCTCCAGGCCCAGATCAAGGCGACAGCTGATGCCGTGCAGGCCGCCCAAGACGAGGCGGCGCAGCGCACCAAGCAGTACCTGGACAATGCCCACCGCGCGGTTGGTGCGGTGGGCTGGTTCGTCGGGGAAGCCCCCGCGCTGACGTGTGCGCACGGCGACAGAGGCTACCTTAACTTCTTCGGCAAGGTGGTGGAGGTGCTGGAGACCGACGTCTCTCGGGTGGACGAGGATAACGTGTCCAGCGCGCGCGACTTCCTGGACAATGCGCTGACGCGCGTCTTCTCCAACCTGCGCCGCCACGTCCCGGAGCTTGATCTCCCCCGCGTCATGGAGCCGGTGCCTGAGGAGCTCGAAAGGCCCCTCGGGGATGAGGTGCGCCCACACGTGGAGTCCCTCGTGGAACGGTTCGTCCGAGAGCCTTCCTCTGACGAGGGCGACGACTCCCGCGCCGAGGCGGGCGGGGGTCTGGATGGTGACAGCGGCTCCTCTGCCTAGGCTTCCCCTACTTTCTTCCTCTGGTTCCTGTTACATCAAGAAGCACTTGCCCCTGTGGGCATTAGAATTTTGTGTTTTACCTTCATCTTCCTCCTTCTTCTTTTAAGCTGTCGGTTCCTTGTTTTGTGTTACGCGCCCCCGTCTCTTCCGCGGAGTTTTGTGTCATCGTTGGTGTGGCACCGCGCACTCCCTCGCACCTTCGCCCATACCGATGTGCCACTGCTCCGCGCCCGGCGCTCTTCGTGAGGTCCGCTGAGGTGTCGCACTATGCCCAGTGATAACGGCATGTTAGGGCCTCGCGAGGCGGACTCTCCTGAGGTGGAGCGTGCCGTCCCAAGACCGGGGTTTTGGCGACGACGCCGAGAGAGGCCGGATTCCTTCCTTCACGCTGCCCTTCCCTGTACCTGGAGGAACAAGTGGCCTGACAGGGACACGTAGTTAACCGTAGCGCCTGCACTCTCAAGTTAGCGTTCTTGTCTCATACCCAGCACTCAGGTTATCATCGGATCAAAAAGTTTCTGCTCTTTATGGTCGGGGTACTTAGCTTGGCAGGCCGTGGCGAGCTCGTGCGTTGTGTGGTGCTGCTGTGGTGTCTAGGGAGCTCGAGGATCCCGCCAGGGAGGGCTTCTTCCTTGCGAGCGGAATGGTTTGGGAGCTTTTTCGGCACTCTACATCGGCAGGGCCCAATCCCGCGCATACCTCGACCGCCGTTGGGGCGTCTGGATCACCAGGACGAGACCAAGGGGCGAGGAGCTACGCGATCAGTGAGGCTCCTGAGGCGCGTTGCTCAGGAGTCCCC
Source organism: Elymus sibiricus (assembly GCA_039707655.1). Classification (NCBI taxonomy): domain Eukaryota; kingdom Viridiplantae; phylum Streptophyta; class Magnoliopsida; order Poales; family Poaceae; genus Elymus; species Elymus sibiricus. The sequence goes on from CM077665.1 coordinate 280,359,716, forward strand.
CTTGACGCTCAAGCGGCGCTCTACGTCGGCGGGCCCAATCTCGCGCATACCTCAACCGCCGTTGGGGCGTCCGGATCACCAGGACGAGACCAAGGGGCAAGGGGCTACGTGTCCAATGAGGCTCCTCAGGCGTGTTGCTCAGGAGTCCCCCTTGACATTCAAGCGCCTCCCATACCTATTGTCGGTTCCTGCCCCGGGAGGTGCCTGAGCCTCCCGAGGCTCCGTGTTGCCGCGCCGGGCTGTAGCCAGAGCCCCCGAGCGAGGGTCGACGCTAAAAGATGGATGCTTCCGAGGCAACAGGCCCTTGCCGGCCTGCCCAGATGTGCCTCGCGAGGACCAGGGTGCCAGGGCCTTGGCAAGGTGTCGATTCAGAAAACGAGACTTCAAGACGAGAAAAAGGAATTGCAAAGAGAGAAAATTCCCACCCCTTTTTCAAATAGAGTTACGAAACTTTCGAGTTTCATTCCAAAAAGCGGCAATTCAAACACAAAAGGGAACAAGCAACAGCCACATTCGGCACCTAGGCTAGTCTTCGTCTTCGCCTTCCCCCAGCGCGGACCATAGGGCTTCCACTAGGCGTGGGCATAGTCATTGGAGGATAGTGTTGTCCGCCAGCGCGGAGCATGGGGCTTCCACTTGGGCGTGGGATGGAACCCCTCCGCGTCCTCGGGGGGCTCCGGGCGTATACAGCCCACTCATTATTACGTGAGAGTGTCACGGCCGAAGATAGCTGGGCAAGCCCCCAGGCGCACGGCCTAGGAGCTCCCTACCCAGTCAAGAGTCATCCCGCGCATTTCTGCGTGGTTGCGCGCCCCTACAGCCCAAACCTGAGTGCATCGTTCCCCGCATAGCCGCGGGATTGCGCTCCCGCAGCCCATACATGAGCACAATGCACCCAGCGCAGCCATAGGGGTGTTGTGTCGGTGAAGCCGCCTCGTGAGGTGTCGGGGCACCGGCCAGACCATGACCCGAGGACCTCGCGAGGCCCTGCCTCTCGAGGGTCGTGCCGGTGCCCCCGTTGCCGCACGTGGCCCGCGCTGCTTTTATCCTGTCGATCCCCCTAGGCGGTTGCTCCTGCGGCCCAGGGGGCTCGGCTGTGTGTTGCTTGCTCGCGCGGGGGGCGGCTGCGCCGCGCCCCCGCGTATCCCGGGACACCCCCTCAGTGGAAGCCCCCAGGCCCGGCTTGGAGAGGGCGTCCGGGACATTCTCCCTACTCCGTGGGAATGCTGGCATCTGCGGTGGGCGCCTGATCCATAGCGCCGCCCGTAGGTACGATACTGCTCGGAACATAGGGTTCTGTGTAAAGGCCTTGGCTTCCTCCTGAACCGTCTCCGCGCGCCCCATGGGCAGCCCCCCTGGGCAGCACGACGACGCCGCCCTGGACGCGCGGCCCACAGACCCTCCTGCGCCGAGCCTCCGCCCGAAGCTGGTTGCCTCTATCGTCGCGGCGAGGTTGGTCGCGCGTGTCTTGGCGTGGGTTGCCTCCCTGGTTATCCACCTCACCTCCGTTGTGGTTACCTGCCTGTTGGGAAGCCTGAGCCGCCTTATCCCTACGCCGGTTGGCGCGCTCGTGCCGGGACGACCCGAGCTGTTGGTGATCCATCGGGATGTGAGTGCGCGCGTTGAGGCGCGCGCGGAGCGTCCCATCGCTTTCTTCGAGGGCACCACCGGTGGAGCTGGGTAGCGCCCCGAAGCCGGTCACCGGGATCCGGAGGAGAAGGAGCACGGCGTGTGGCGGGCCTTGCCCGGGCTCGCCCGGACATGGGGCTGGCATCCCGTCTGCCGATGAGGTGAGCGGTGCGGCGAGTGAGCCCCCGGCGCCCAGCATCGGGGGTTGAGAGGAGTGGTGCGGAACCCAGGCCCTCCTCGCGACGGTGACCAACTCGGCGATGTGGTTGGCCCAGGCGTCGAAGCCCCCATGCGTCGGGCGATGGCGAAGCAGCTCATATGCCATCAGCAGTGCGTCATGCGCGTAGAGGTCTCCCACGTGGGTACATGGTAATGTCGGTCCTGTGGGCACACCACGCCCACCGTGCGCCTGGCCGGCGCGAGCAGCAACGGAGGTGGAGACGATGCTGGTAGCCTGGTATCGACCGCCCAGCACCGAGCTGCCAGGGCGTGTGTCTTGGGTAGTAGCGGCGAGGTTGGTGAAGGCGGATCCGCCGGGGCCGAAAGAAGCTTGTTGAGCGTCGTCCATCGAAACGACGTAGCAGAGAAGAAGCGAAACTTGTAGAAGACTCCGACACGCCCCCTACCTGGCGCGCCAAATGTCGGATTTCAGGCTCCGCAAAACCCAAGGAGGTTCGAACACAGGGGCGTGTGTGAAGATCCCCAACAGCTTCAACCTCTAGCTCATAGCTCGACAGCCTAGCCAAACAAACTTGCACACTCCCGGGAAGAAGATCAGCACACGAGGATTTACCTAGGTTCGGGCCGCTCCGAAGCGTAAAACCCTACTCCTGCCTTTTGGTGGATTGCCTCACGAGGAGGTTTGTGGATGAACTAGTACAACGGTGGGTAGCCTCGCGAGGTGCTCGGGTTGTGTTTTCGTCCGTCCCCCTCTATGGAGCAGCCTAGCCTCTATTTATAATAGTTCTTATCGCAATGGCGGGAAGGGATCCCACAATGGCCAAATTCAACGGGGGACAAGGAGTACATCTTATCCTGACAAAAGGTGATCTTCGCCTGCAAAGTAGCCGGTGATGATGCAGAGGTGGGCTCGGCGATGACGTCCGTCCTGCTGGGCTCGTGGTCTTGGTCTCGTTGCGCCGGAATGGAAACCTTTGGGGTGCTTTGGGAACCTGCGTACGCCTTTGCCTCCTTTGCACCAAAGAGGAAAATGTCTCTGCTGTGCGCGCCGGTGCCCGCCTGGCCTGGCTTTCGTCATCCTCGACCTCCCGAGGCCGAGTATTGCATAGAGATCTCTGCCACTCAGGAGGAGGGCTGGGGAGGCTTCCTCCTTCCGGGGGTCTTGGCGTAATCCTCCTCGCAATGGTGGGGCTCTCGCGAGCACCTTGTCTTCAGTGAGGCCGCACTGGGCCGCGCTTGGCTATTGAAGTGGGCCACGCCCTGGGCCGCAGGCTGGCAGGACTGGGTACCCCCGTTCCCAGAACGCCGACAGTCTAGCAGAACAATATATAGAATTTCTTCCTACATATTCACATCTACTTACCGGAGTATTGAGTTATACTTTTCGTTCCTTGCGGAGGACTTCGGCTTGCTCGATCGTGAGAAAACTTACCTCTTCTATATCCCGTTCTTGATATATCTTCAAGCGTTGTCCATTCACTATCTAGGGATCATTTTTACCTCATTTAATACGAATAGCTCCTGAAGTGTACACCTCTTCTATCTCATAAGTTCCTTACCAACGAGATCTGAGCTTCCCAGGAAACAACTTGAGACGAGAGTTATATAGGAGGACCTTCTCCCCCGTAGTGATGGTTCGTTTCAGTATCTTACGATCATGCCACATCTTAACCTTTTCCTTGAATAACCCGGCCCTCTCGTAAGCACAGTTGCGAAGTTCTCCTAGAGCATGTATATCTAGCAACCTTTTTTCTCCAGCTTCTTTAAGATTAAGATTAATATTCTTGATTGCCCAAAAAGCTTTATGCTCTAGTTCTAAAGGTAAATGAGAAGACTTACCACATACCATTTTGTATGGTGACATTCCCATGGGATTCTTGCAAGCGGTGGGGTAGGTCCATAGTGTTCCGTTTAGATTCACTGCCTAGTATTTTCTAGACTTCTGCATCGTCTTTTGCAACATTATCTTTATCTCCCTGTTAAAGAGTTCCACGTGGCCATTAGTTTGTGGATGATTTTGTGAAGCTACTCGGTGATTCACCCCATACTTACGAAGTTATCTACCAAAAAATTCCTGTATAAAATGAGATCCAAACCTAGGTAATATGATGGCCTTTATCATCTTCAACGAAGTAGTCGCATTTGCATGCTTGGTTGGTAAATCTTCAACCCACTTTGTAACATAGTCTACAGCCACAAGAATATGAGTGTACCCATCTGAAATAGGAAAAGGTCCCAAATAGTCCAATCCCCAAACATCAAAAGGTTCACAGACTAGATTATAGTTCATGGGCATTTGTTTCATCCGTCCAATGTTTCATGTGCGTTGACACACATCAATTTTTTTAACAAACCTGTGAGCATCTTTGAAGAGAGTAGGTCGACAAAATCCTTACTGAAGCACCCTGGCGACGATTCTTTCTCCAGCATGATGTCCTCCATAAGGGCTGTTATCGCACCCCTCTAGTATATCATTCATCTCATGCTCTAGAACACAATGCCTTATCATGTCATCTGGTCCATGCCGATAGAGAATTGGGTCATCCCAAAAATAGTACTTCAGGTCACTGAATAATTTTTTCTTTGGTGATAAGACATGTTAGGCCACATGTACCTTCCTATAAGAAAGTTAGCATAATATTATAACCAAGGTTCTATCTTTTTAATCATTGCCAAACTCTCACCTGGAAAGGATTCATTTATAGGTACTGGATCATAGGGTATTCTTTCCATGCGTGATAAGTGGTCTGCTATAGGATTGTCCTCTCCTTTGTGGTCTACTATCTGCAAATCAAACTCTTGAAGCAGTAATATCCACGGAATCAGCTGGGGCTTAGCAACCTTCTTTGCAAGAAGGTAGCATAAGGCACGATGATCTGTATGGACTATCACTTTTAAATTAATAATGTAAGGACAAAATTTGTCAAAACCAAAAAAAATAGCCAACAATTATTTTACAGTGGTCACCAAATGTATTTGGTCTTCATCAAAGCTCATGCCAACATAAAAGATCACGTTAAGTTTTTTATCAGCATGCTGTCCCAGGACAGCACCAACTGCATAATTGCTAGCATCACACATAATCTCAAAGGGTTCATCCCACTTTGGTGGCTGGATAATAGGGGTTGTGATCAAGGCATCTCTTAACTTCTCTTAAGCCTGCACATAGATTTTATCAAAAGAATAGGGCACATCTTTTTGCAAAAGGTCAGTCAAAGGCTTAGCCATTTTTATGAAATCGTTGATAAATCTCTTATAGAAACTAGCATGTCCCATAAAAGTTTGCATACCTTTCACATCTTGAGGGTAGGGTAAATTCTATATTACGTCAATCCTATCTTGGTCTACCTCAAAGCTCTTTCCTGAGACTCTATGTCCCAATACCTCCCCTTTCGTGACCATAAAGTGACTCTTCTCCCAATTCAACACAAAACCTGTTTCTTCACATCTCTATAAAACTTTTGTAAGATTATAGAGAAAATTATCGAAGAACGTACCTTGAACAGAAAAATTGTCCATGCACACTTCAAAAATCTTCTCAATATAGTCAGGGAAAGTTTTAGGTATGCATTTTCGAAATGAGGGTGGTCCATTACATAGACCAAATGGCAAACTACGATATTCATATGTACCGTACGGGTAGGTGAAGGCAGTATTTTCTTGATCCTCAAGCCCAATTCTTGAGAGAACCCAAAATATCCATCAAGATAGCAAAAATAAGAATCGTTGGCCAATATCTCCAATATCTCATTTATAAACGGCAACAGTTAGTGGTCCTTCTTTGTGTATTTATTTAGTTTCCTGAAATCAACACACATTCCATATCCAACAACAATCCTAGTAGGGACTAGATCATTGTTTTGATTAGTTACCAAGGAAACTCCTCCTTTCTTAGGAATGCAATGAACCAGACTTACCCATTTGCTATCAAATATGTCGTAAATTAACCCTGCATCAAGGTGACATATTATTTCTTGTCTTACCACATTATCGGAGGCCGGGTGAAGTCTCTGTTGGCTCTCAATCACTGTTTAGCCCCTTCTTCTATAGGTATAGCATGATAATATATAAAAGGGTGTATCCCCTTAACATCTCTTATTGAGTAGCCTAAAGCCTTTCTGTGCTTTTCTTTGCACCCCTAAGAATTTCTACTTCTCTTTACCTGAAAGGTCAGCATTAACAATAACAGGAAATCTTTCTGTATCATCCATAAACTCATACTTTAACCCTTTGGATAATGGTTTTAAGGTGGGAGGAGGTAATATCTCATCTCCCTTCCTTTCAAGTGATCCATGGAATTTGTTCAGGCACGGGAAGACTATTGGTGTAGTATGCATTATCATTTCAACCTCCTCTTTCTCTTCATCTTCAAATAAGGATCCTGGACTCACCAATACCCGTTCAACTTCATCCTCTGGTGTTTGGAGATGGATTTCAGCTAATTGATTTAATTCCTGCTCCTCAATATCTTGAGCTTCATCCTCATATGGCTTGCTTAACAAAGAGGAAAATGGAAACTTATCATCTCGTCTCCCCACTTCATGGTGATAGATTTATTTTTATGCAGACTCCTGCAACATTCAGAAAAAGAAGTTCCATAGGACAATCTTTATCCTCGAAGATCATTAGTACATAAATACCAATGGGATAAATGCGAGAGGATATTATAATGTTGACATCTTTAAGGATGCCACAAGGTTTCTTGTCAGTTTTATTTGCAAGCTTGATGATAACGTCAGTAGGCTCAAGAGTACAAGGAGAAATTTCATCATAAATTTAGCATAAAGACTACAAGGAATGATATTAATTGGTGAACCAGGATCACATAACCCAAAATATGACTTGCATCCAAAGGAACATGATAAAATTTGCTTACCTGCATTTTTACCTTCTATACACCCTTTAAGATAAGAGGTGGTGTCTTTATCTAAGTAGACTTCTGTATTCACCACCGGTATAGGTGTAGCAAGTTATTTAATTATATTAACACGGGATGGAGTTTGCATTGTTCTACCTTGATATTCTTCCTCCCCATTTCAGAGGGTATTCCTTCTGTCTTTTTGCCCTTTGGCCTCCGGTGAGCTTATTTTCGTCTTTCAGGTGGAGTAGTCTTTTTCGTTATAGCCTCCACCATACAAATAGCCTTAGAATCCTTGTTAAATTTCAAGTATTTTTTATCTGCCAAATTCAAAAACTTAGAAAACTCTTTCAGAACATGCAGCATGGGGTCAGTTCCAATATTTAGCTCACGACATAAATCTTTTACTTTTGAAGTTCTAAGGAAAGATTTAATGCTATCATAAACATGATCAACATTACTCTTTTCCTTCGAACAGAGGTACTAATTTTCAGCATTATACCTCATCCTATCAAGTAAACTCCAAGCATATGATATCTTGGTTCCCAGAAAAGAACCTTTAGAGGCAAGATCTAAAGCTTGTTTACTTTGTGAGTTAATCCCACTATAAAAGAAGTTGACTATTAAATAGCCAGGATAATGATGTTCAGGGCATGCAAGAAGTACTTCATGATACTTTATATATACATCTACTAGCTTCTCACCTTCTTGCTATCCAAAGTTGATAATCTTCCTTCTGATCGTATATAGCTTCCCTTGAGGATAATAATAAGAAGAGAACGCTTCTAGTAATTTTGGCTAGTTACTTAGTGTATTTATGTCTTGGCATCTTAACCACCTTGTAGCTCCTCCCTGAAGAGAATAAGGGAATATTTTTTCTTTGATCTCATCATTGGTTAACTCCTGCAACTGAAGAATTACACATGCAAGATTACAATTATAATTATGCTCATAAGGACACTCAGTTGCATCACCTTGGAATATATTTTCTTTTATCATAGCAATCAACCGAGGGTTTATCTCATCTACTTTACCAGGGAAGTCAGGACCAATTGTTTTAAAGTTCTCTCCTCGAGGTCCTGCTACTAACTCAACACCTACCTGATAAGTTTGTTCTTGACGGACCATGGCTGCTTTCAATCTGCCAAAACCGTTAGATCACAAAATAATTCAAAACTAAAGGCAAGGCCCAAAAGCGCTCAGCTCCCCGACAACGGTGCCAGAAAAAGCTTGATAGCCTGCAAGTGCACAGGGTTTAGTTGTAGCCTTTTCGAAGTAAGAGTATCAATCCCATAGGTAGCACATGAACCAGGATTTTGCCTCTTGTAGATAATTATGTAACACTGCGTATGCAGATAATTGTAGAATTAAAGCAGAGTGAGGGCAGGTTTAAATAAGGATTGACTAAAATAGTGACTTGTAACTAAATAACATAAAAGTAAATAAAGGGCAGGAATTGTAATGACTATGAAACAACAGAATAAAAAGGCGTTCTCAGGGAGTCTGGAATCCTCATTGGTATGTTTCTAGTACTACTATGCATAAGCATAGCATGGATACTTGAGACATTGTTGACGATTATGCTGGGCGGAGCCGAGTACAGAACACGTTCTACTCATGGTAGACTTTGTGCCATGCACGCCACCATCATAGTCTCCCCCTATGGATTACAACCCATGATAATTAGGGGTTTCCCCGCGGACGTGGCCTCACAAAGGGTTCTCTGTAAATCCCTGGTCACTTGTAAAGGTTAGGAGCAGTAGGCTTTTACTGTCACCTCGAATTATCTCCACAACCTACACCTATGCAAAGACAGTGATATACTTTGTGGCCAGTAAAGGCACAAATGCTCAGTGGGGCCCCTTCACAACATTCACAAAGTTATTAAAGTAATTATTAAATAGAGGATCTCATATCCACAATAATGGTTTCAGATCCTACACATACCAAGCCATCCATATCCCCGAGAACTAGGGGTCTACTCACACATAGGAACAGCAATTCGAATACATGGATGAATGATTCACATGATAGACTGAAGGATTCACTAGGGTTCTTGATGTTGCAGATGCTAAGGATGCGGATGATGATGATGATGATGATGATGATGGTGGTGAGGAAGATGATGGTGATGATGTTGTCCCCCTCCTTGTGGTGAGCAGAATCCCGTTCTTCTCATGGTTTTTCCTCCCTCCCGTTGGGCTCTGGAGGCTAGGGTTCTGCCTTCTAAATGAGTTTCTAGAGTCTCTGTGCGTCTGATTCACGATCCGCTTCGATGGGGTGAAAATAGCTGATCTGCCAGAGGTAGAGGCGTGCCATACGACCGCTCATACGAGTGCTCGCGGTTGTATGGAACGTCGGCGTTCGCTCTGGAAGCCTGACGATGCCCGTTCCTTTGGCCTTTTTGCTTGATCTTTTTATGGAAAGTGATTATCACATTAAATACGTTATCCCACTACCATTCTTGAGGATTTTCTCCATTAAATTAATAATGCTCCAAAAACATTACCTGAGGGATTATCAACAAAACAAGTGCATGAATGCGGTAAAATTCCACAAAGCCCACCTTGTAGGCATAATATACATAGGAAAAACATCACATAAATTGGACTCATCAATGACTACAAAATGTGTTGGCACTGTCTCTGATGTTGCCTCGGAATTTCCGAATCAATCCACTTGGTGAGAACGAAATGAAAACAGAGAAAACCTAAATTTGATTTTTGATCCCTTTATTTGCAAAAATCACTCCACTGTGTGATATTCATCTTGTCTATCCCCATCTACTCTATTCATAGGGTCTTCTTGCAAGATTTCCAGTTAAGAAGACAGCCAGGACAGTGTTGACGAAGACATAGAGATGAGTTTTGGACCTGATCTAGAGAGCAGCTAAAATTCGGATCCAAGCACGCCTAGCAGCCATGGACTCCCTGTTGCTGCCATATAGGAGGAAGAGAAACTCAGATGAGGAGGATTCTGACTTTATGCCAGAAGAGGTCACCTCCAAGAAAGAGAGAGTTATAGCCCAAAAAGTGTATGTCTTGACTTGTCGGTACCGTGATCATTGAGCTCACGAAATCAACTAAGCACGGGCGACATTTGTCCCTCCCCAAAGAAGGAAAAAAGCAGAAGCTCTCCGGCAACAAATAATCCACCGTTGCTCTGTAGTGGCATGCAGATCTTGGTCAAGATTGTCAACAACATTCAAAAGGAGATAAAGCTCTGTGCTGGCATTTAGATCTTCGTCAAGATCTGCTACACTCTTCTCCGAACCAGCAGCTAACTGTTGGAAGGGAAAAGTTCAAGACACTCGACAACAAGCTGGGGTAGCAACCTCTAGGAACAACCTTGCCCGACAACAACCATTCCACCTGGCTCGCACCCGTCAAGCTTAGACAGCAAGCCACCCCCTCTCATGCATGGCATATCACTTCTGCTCACACATGCCTTTTGCAGCACGTGTTAAGGGTGTAGGCTTACTATTGGAATGACCAGATGCAGGGGGTGAATCACCCTGATACTTCACCGCAATGTGCACACCTATAAGGGTATGTGTCAAACCCAAGCTTGGTAACACCTTGGCTGGCAGTGACAAGACGTGCGTTCGTTCCCGAAGAATAAAAAAAAGTCAAAACTTCATCAATCATTTCACAAACTCACATGCCCAATCGGTGCTAGGTACCCTCACCCATAGTGACTGTTGTGTCCCTTGCAAGTATAAAAGGATAACTGAGCTATGCAAGAGAGGGGTGCAGATCTATGCCGGGTAGAGGTTGGACACTTGGTAGAACCTAGATAGGAGCAAACCAACATATTTGTTGCCGGAAGAATTTGTAGCTCTCTATCCACCAGATAAACCACTCTTAAAGCAGCAGTAGGTGTTACAACAACGTGGCTTGAACCTGGGAAAATTGTTGTGTCTTTCTACGCTCTTTTCGCTGAGGTTGGTCCATGCCTTGTGCCATGTCTAGGAATCGCAAGGGATGTTCCTAGTACTTGTTGTCTCGCATGTGTTCTGCACACGCACAACAACATTTGGTTCGCCATGTAGGGGGCACTCTCATGGATCTACAACAACAAAGCCGTTGACGTCTCCTGCGACACTAGTGCAGAAAGGCCTAGCTATGGCGTGGCAAAAATGGCCTAGACGGCGTGAACACACGACGTCACCAATATGGCATCATTGTTAAAAAATGTGGTGGTGTTGGATTCGATGCCAACAGTATTTTAGATACCTATTGCGTTAGATCTTGTTGCACGACGACATTATCATATGTATATATGGCGTTCATAATATTTGTCAACGACACAAATATTGAGAAACATTGCAGGCATCGTAATTCCTCAGCGCAACATTACTTAGTTTGTAAGCATTGGAAAATCACTGCCACGATAGCGGTATCGCTACCATGGCAGCGGAAAGCAGTGACGTTCGCATGGCAGAATAAGGAAACAAGTAACGGCAATTCAATGACATTCAAGATAACTATATAACATACATAGTACTTAATTAATTAGTTAAGATAGCTAGTCAAGTTTTAAAGTATGATAAGACAACCACACATGTAGATGATCGAGCACTGTAGAACCACAATAGCATAGCTAATTTTCACTATCCTATTACATATCGGAATAAGGATCATTAGTGTATTTCTTCGACGGATCCGCAAGAGACACCAGACCATTAGCATCTAGCCCCTGCTTTCGAATGCGATCTTTTATCTACTCCGGGCCGGTAGGTGCGCCGTCATTGGAAACCCCGAGATGGTCGATGACATCCTTGGTGAGGATGGTAGCAAACTTCACCTGGATGCGTCTGAACTCATCTTTGCTATTTCCCGGGCGAATTTCCTCCATTTTCCTCCCCCTATGATAACGCCTGAGTCCTTTTTAAGGCATTCTCCCTCCCATATGTACTCCTCCATGTGGTGGACGACATAGTAGTCGTCTAAATCACTGTTTTTCGGCTGCTGCATGCAACAAAAGTCCGTTTTGTGGCCGAAGTGTCCGCTTTAAATTTGTCAAACTTCCGATATCCCTCTCTAATGCCTCCTTCCTAGCTAGTATACTCGAAAAGTGCTTCATCCCGGACCTTCTTGATGCCTCTGTAGTCTTTCTTCACTTTCCTCATCGAATCTAAGAAAAGTTTCGACGAACTTCGGGGTAAGAACGACGAGGACACAATGTTCTCTACATAAAAAGTTGAGAAGACAAATTATCTCGAGTTAATGGTTTTACATGGAAGCATGCATAATGAGATTGTACGAAAGTATATATACAGTGTAGCCTAAAAAAATGACTTACTTTTGATAGTAGGGCATGCGAAGGTAGTCCTTGTCCAAGTTGGGAATCATGAAGTCTGTCAAATACTTCTTCATAGCTTGTTGATGATCAGGGTGATTGATTGACCATATTCGTACTACGGAAGAACTAAGCTTCATTGTACATAACATGTTGAAGATGTCTTCGAACGACACATATAATATGTCCGTGGGGAAATTTTCACATAAACCAATATTTGGTGGCACCATCACTGAAAAAACGGGGCAAAATCCACCTCCACGAGAAAATGTGTACTTCTCTCTACATAGAACTGTGTCATGCAGAATCCTCATTTCTGTCTGTAGAAGTTCGCTGAGCTCCTTCGGAAGGATGTGTTCGCTCGGGGAATGCTAACTCCGCCATGCAACATGACGAACTTTTTTACTATTCTGAACCGTCTGGATGGCATTGGCCTTCTTATTACCTGCTGGATTTCTCTTCTTGTGTGTCGGCTAATGCTGGACGGCTATATTGTTTGGCAATGCCTTTGTGACCGTCACATTGAGTGTGTTTGGACTCAGCAACGCTCCCTTGTGTGGTGGCACCTGTCTAGTGGTGTCAAGTCATCATTGAATAGACTCTTCTGGCAGGAACAAGACGTTCCCGTTGAACAGGAGGCATAGATAATGCATCGACAAGATCAGCAGACATAGGTCCATCAAGATTGGACATGTTGGCAGCTGATTTCTGATATTATTCAATCAGGAAGTATCGATTGACAAGTAGATTGTCCTCACCGCCGACATACACATTGTCGTTGTCCTCACCGCTGATATCCCCATTGTCATAGTACTCACTGCCAACATCCACATCGTGTTGGTCGTCATCACCGTGCACATTATCGTTGTCCTCGCCGACATGCACATCTTCGTTGTTACGAACTTCAGTTTGAATCTGACCCAAAGGAGATGGTCCTGGTTCACACGTGTTGTCATTGTTCACCTGCTGCAAGGTTGGTTAGATTTGGACGTTTCCTAGACGAATTTGATTCTTCGGCCACTGCATTGGCCAACCTAAACATCCTGCAAGGGTCAATTGGTATACGCACCCGGAGGTTATATCAGAGGAGGAATATCTTCGAAACCATGTATGACCACATACAACTCAACTTTGAAGACCCCCTCAGGCATCGGCACTCCATGCATCATGGTATATTTGGGACGAATGATCGAGCCAATTGCAACTTTAACCAACTCACCACTCACCTAGGCTAAGAGATTGCAGAGAGTGTTTTCCGTAAGAGCGTTGAGAGGAGCCATTGGCGACGGGTTGCCAATGAAAGAGATAGATAGGCTGCTATCCTTAGGTGAAGGTTGGATGACAATGTATCCTAGTTCGTCGTTCTTGATCCAATTCTTCATTCTTTCGATATTGAAGGCAGCATAGCTTGGGCATGGGCTTGACATTGCATGTTGATGCGTTCTGTGATGTTGGTTGTGCATGTGGCTGTGATTGCTAGTATTTTCTGTTCGATGCTCCGCTTGTTGGCTTTACTTTTATGCCGTTGCTGTTCTCGATGTTTGGAATAATGATAGTCCCATTTGGCACCACATCCAGCGCGAGTCACACGGCCACCAGTCGGCTGCGCTAACGGCTCCATGCCAAGGGAAACGTTGATCGACTGGTTAAGAGGAGTGTTCCACCTGGCCGTGGACCCTTGCGAGCTCTGAGGTCCCCCCATGCTGCTTTCACAATTCTTCTTCTAGTCTCCTTGTTTGGCGATTCGCAGAAAATTCCCTTGTCTTATGATCATAATGGTGCCGTCCCCTGACGAGGGGTCATTGAATTGCTCGAAGTAGTTTGGGATGCCCATTGTTGCTAGTCCAGTGTCCTGCTTGTTCCACATGGGCTTCTTCCCAACAAAACCGCGGCTTCCGAGGGTGTGGTTGCTTAATGTCCTTGATCGCATGTCCTTCCCCATGACAACTGGGTCTACACTACAGGGATCTCCTGATTTTGCATCTTGAAAATATTCCAGTCATCTACACTAATGGTAGGCCACCTCTACTGCATCTCGGAGATATCTATGTTGGTTTCTTTGCAATCTCTTTTCTTGTTGCAGACTTCCAAGAACTCAAATTCTTTGAGAACTTATGGATTGCAATGTTGTTTACCTCATTCTTTGGGTACACTAGGTTGTCGTACTCGTTAGGAAACTGGAATCTTGCGTGCACCCTTCTTATGATGAGTTCTCACGGATTAGATTTGTCTGTATCCCTTAGATTGTACTCATTGATGGAGCAAACTTCTCGAAGGATGACACGAAGGGTGTTGCCATAGTGAGCAGCGGCCTTCCATGGACTAACAGGCTGACACTTGTCGTTAACTCATGTGACGACAAGCCTGTCGGTGCCAATAGCATTTTGGCTTCGAGGTTTTCGCAGCTTCTTGGATTTAGAAACATGCTTTTCCACCTCCACCTCTTCCTCAGGAAAATACTCGTCTGTATCCTCTTTATCAATGCCCTTATAAGGATTACTCTCTGCACCAGGAATACTTGTGTAGCCACTGCCTCTCAAATAGCAGTCATCTGGATTAATTTCCGCATAATCTTCCCGGCCCCGTGCTTCCGTAAATGCATCTTCGCCATTTGCTGAATGTGTCGAAGAAGATCCCACGACGTCCTCTCGATTGGAAATCTACAAAAACAAATAGGACATATACTCATTAATTCATATACAAAATACCAAATTTTGGCATGACCTTTGCTAAAAATAGGACATATTGGTTGCCAGAAATTTGACGAAATGGAAATTATTCAATGTTTTGCCAAAACATTGGCAACCCTATACATTCCCTGCAAACAATAGGCAAGCAACACAAAAGTTCAACCACAATTCATTACATCCATCACAAAAATTCGACTACATATCCAGCAAGCCAAAAATGCAGCAAACGAAATTTGAACCACATTTCCTCAAATCCATCTCCAAAACAACTCACAATGTTACAACTACAATTAATTTACTCTAAAATATATATGTGTAGAAATTCGAATCCATATGTATATGCACTTAAAATAAAAAGAAAAGAAGGACTCTCACTTACCAGAGAATCGAGGTGCTGGCATCGGCGGGGCAGGGGGATGATGGCGGGCGGGGGGGGGGGGGGGGGTAATGCAGCCGCAACCAGGTCAAGATGGTTGGGGCCGATGGCGCGACGGTAGGAGAGGGAGTAAACCAGCTACGGCGAGATCGAGCTGGTTGGGGGCAACGCTGGCTCGAGCAGTGCGGAGAACGGTGTGACAAGGATTGATGATGGCGCGAGCGGACGAGGAGTTCAATGGAGGTGTCACCGGCACGGGATGCGGCGGAGGGAGACGACGAAGGTGGCGGCGGCGACATGAGAAGCGGAGTGTGTGAGGGCGCGAAACAAAACTTCGGCTGTGAAAACTTCCCCCCGAATTGGCTAAGACAATGGAAAAATAGCTATGGCATTGGTGACATCACCAACACCATAGATATGTAAGCTATGGCACTGGTGATGTCACCAACGCCATAGCTATTTTTTGTCCAGAAGTATAATTTAATTTCCAAAGGTCAATATGAATGGTGAATAATAAAATATGGTCAACACAACAAATTTAGATGGGGATGAATAAGGTCACATACGTAAGAAGATTTATTGCATTAATATTAGAATACGGTCGATACAAATGTTGCCCAATAATAAATAAAAGATAGGTAAAATCAACTACGGCGTTATTTCTCATTTCTCTCGACGAAAGTTTTTTTCTTGTTTGTGCGGGGTTCTCAATGAAAGTTTCTGCATCCGTCATGCTTCTACGTCTTTTCTTACATTTTTCTTACCGAAGAACACCATCTTCTTCTCCATAGATGCCAGATTGGTCATAGTCATCTAGATCTTCCTTCTTGGACAGTTCTTTATCGCTGCGTTCGTCCTGCCCATTGTATGAAAGGTTTATCGGTTCATGGACCTCCGCACGGCCTTCCTGACCATCAAGGTGATTTTTAATGTTCTGAAACATTCTTCACACCTCTTTCTAGCTCATCATCATGTCCCACCCCTTCGATTTCGATATCCTCCACTTCCTCAACATGACTTGTCCACCATGTTTCACGAGGCATGAATCATGTTTCAACAAGTGCATATTCACATGACCAGTAGAACGGTCAATCAAAACTTTGTTTTCACACTTCTTACATGGATATAATATCTCTGTTTCACCTTTCTGGTTCATATCTTCCAACGCAACCTTGAAGAACCCATTTATAGTTCAATCCATATATCTACATATCTATAAATCATGCAGTTCCACAGTGCCTACAAAAATGGTCAAAAAAACATTTCGGCATTACTCCACATGAATATACGTACAGTTGGTAAAAAAATAAAACCGAAAATTGGGCATTATTACATACCTAGATTACACATGATTGATATAGTCATCGATATAGCTCTCAATCGATCGAAGGTAGAGGCCGGTCACGTATATCACGATCTGTATAGAGACATGACATTAATTAGATAGATATACTATCAAGAGCTTTCCTATAACTGGGGATATATATAGAGATGCAAATACTTATGGCGTGCTACCTTTAGGAACGCTACCAAAACATTTGTGGACCCGACAACATATCTCGATGGCGTGCAATACAATTAGTACACCACAACTATATGGCATAGTGCTGGCGTAGGAATTTTGGCCACGCCAACAGTAACTTGTGCAAGGTGAGGATGATGGACCCCACATACAAGTGACGTTCGACAGAATTGAAACGCCGCCACTATGTACTTAGCAATGACGTGCATATCCTGCGAACACTAGCACTGTTTAAAAATATTAGTGTTGACGTTGCTTCGAATTGGCACGCCACCAAGAAAAGTTGCGAATAGCCATTTCTCAACTAGTGCGACATCAATTTTCCCATTGTCTTCATCAGCCTCTTCACCCTCCCTCGGTCAAGATGACTAGGAGCAGACACCCAAAGGTTGTGTCTCAGCACAGGCGGCACGGACAAAATCGCTGTCGCGCGCACCGATGGAAGAATGCTTCACCGCCGCCTCGGAGAGGCCCGTTGGCTGATAAGCCCCATGATGGATGACTCTGATCTGGGGCGGCGAGGCAGGATATCATCTGTGTTGTCTCCATGCGGCTGTCGCTGATGCCATCACATGGACAAGGATTTCTGGGTAGCTCACCCCACTTACATCTCTCTTTGCTCCTCCAGCAGAAGCCGAGCGAGCCACTCTGGGACTACATCCTGCATTTCCAGAAGATGTAGGATAGGGTCCACAATTGGCCAGCTACCTCTCTCCCATGGAGTTCTATCTAAACGTCCACAACATATGGATGTGTGAGGAACTTGTAGCTCGTTGGGTACACATTGTATCACAGTT
Source organism: Elymus sibiricus (assembly GCA_039707655.1). Classification (NCBI taxonomy): domain Eukaryota; kingdom Viridiplantae; phylum Streptophyta; class Magnoliopsida; order Poales; family Poaceae; genus Elymus; species Elymus sibiricus. Next base: position 280,377,069 of record CM077665.1, read on the forward strand.
TTACGGTCTTTCTTACAAGTGTGTCCGAATGGAGGAAGCCAACGATACGCTGGGGGCTGACGAGCACCAACGCAATGCATCAAGACCTGGATCGACGTATCGAATGACGTTCGTAGGTCAAGAACTGTACAAGCGGGCGAAAGGGCGAAAGAGGTCCTTCACCATCAAGATCGGTTGCGCTGGAGACGGCTTGCCCACGATCGACATCGGCCTCTATCTGGCAGACATGTAACAAGCCAGTCTTGATGCCTCTCCCAAAGACAAGCTCAGACCCCTCGTGTAATAAATAAAGCTAAGTACCTGTTGGGGATATAACCCCGTGGTAAGACCCACTCAGGAGGGGCTGGGTCATACCTGGCGGCTCATAGCCAAGACCCGTAAGGTGGGCCGGAAGATGAAGGCCAGGCTGCATGGCGGCTTACCAGACGGGCCAAGACGAAAGCCCAGAGACAGAAGATGGTGTAAGACCCGGGCGGTTAAGCCGCCCGAAGACGGCTTGCTCAAGGAGGCAAGGCGGCTTAGAGACATGATTGATTACGTTGTATGAGTTGGTTTAGGACTCGTGTAACCCAGGGCCTCGACCTCCTATATAAAGGTGAGACCCTGGGGCGGCTTAGACAGAAACCAATCAATCGAGAACTAGGTCAAGCGAATCCGCTCCCTTGTAATCGATACTCCAATCAATACAACACAAGCAGGATGTAGGCTTTTACCTCTTCTTGAGGGGCCGAACCTGGGTAAACTCGTGTCCCTCATCTCGACCAACCCCTTTGAGTCCGCCGCCTTAGCGATGGCCTCGAACCCAAGTCTTCGGACATCTTCCGTGACAAAACCACGACAGTTGGCGCCCACCGTATGGCTAGCGCTCGGTGGTATTGAGTTCTCAAAGGGTTCTCTCCCAGGGATCGAGGGGTACGCTGTTGGCAGGATAACCAAGAGTCGCCGCGGCAAGCTCTACATCGACGACGCCGGCTGGGGCCCCGAGGCCGACTCAAATGAGTACGGGTTCCGGGTCCCCTTCGGCGGAATCCACGTCTTCATCGGCAAGATCGCCGGATCTGAACCCGGGCCAGACATCTGCACCGACATCGTCGAGCCGGCCCGGCGCGTGCAACCCACCCGACCCGCCCGTGTTAACCCGGGCAGGAAGCATGTCTTCGTCGGCTTCACCCAAGGCATGGAGCTTGAGGGCTCTATGTCGCGGGAAGAAACGCTCATCTGCTCAGAGGATGGTTCCTCGAGCGGGGAGACGGAATCGATCTATCAGCTTCATAACGGTGGGCTCGGGGGCTACGTCGAGCCTTACCCCGAGTCAGAGTACCATGAGCCGGAGGATTACGAGCTGCCGAGCCGCGCTGCCGTCTTCATGGAGGGTTCAGCGCCGGCCCCTAGCAGCACAGCCGCCGGCGCAACCGGGTCTGGGGCTGGTAGGCCGCCGGCTCAACTTCTTCTCGATCTGATGAACGAGCTTACAACCCTGATGGAAACCGAAGTCACTGCTGAAAACCAAGCGGCCCGTAACGCGGAGGTCACGAGGTTGAAGAACCAGATGGCCGGAGTCCAACAGGAAATCAACGCGCTGAAGGCCCAGATGGATGCTGAGGCGGAGTGCCTTAGGGCGGATGCTTTCTACCTTGAGTTAGAGCAGCAGTCTGTAGCGGCGGTTCATCAGATGAGGCATCAATCCTGCTTGATGGATCAGTGTGAAGCCAGAAATCTTTTCAACACGCCAGGGACGGGACGGAATGTGCCTTTGACCGTAACCCGGACGGCGGAAGTGCCTGGAAGCCGGGCTGCGGCTCAGCATCATCAGCCAGACCCGCCCCGACGGAACCAAAACCTGCCACCGTCCTTTCCAACACCGCCGGGTTATTATTCTAACCCGGCGGAGAACATGGTGGCAGCGGCAACCAGGCTTGGTACCATCCCGATCCCGGATGAGGCGCCCTTCGCAGAGGAGGTGCGGAATGCCATCGGATACCTGCAGACGGCGGTGGCCCAGCAGGAGAAATGCACTTATAGCCGGACTCGCGTGCATTCAACCCCCATCCCCAGCCGCAGCTACAACCGGTGTTATGAGTCACCGGCGGTTTCTAGCAGTGAACCACATCGGAACCCGCCGCGAGTCGATCGGGCGGCTCTGGATGCTCAGGCGCTGGTGGACCGGGCAAGAGCACAGTGAGAAGCGGCGGCTCTGGCGGCGGCAGCGGCTCATCAGGAACCCACAGTTGCACCTTCCGTCTCAGTTGGAGCAGGAGTAACCTCCAGGGCTGTGGGAGAGCCGTGCTTAGCGCCGGCTCTGCGGAACGAGCATCTGCCAAAGGATTTTAAAGGTCCTCGCAAGGTGCCCAATTATACTGCTGACCTACCTCCAGAGGCTTGGATTGAAAGCTATGAGCTGGCCATGGAGATGTTAGACGTCAGTGACGCAGTATGTGCTAAATATTTCATCATGATGCTGGAAGGGCCGGCTCACACGTGGTTGAAGGGCTTGCCACCCAACACCATTAATTCCTGGGCCGAATTGAAGGCGAAATTCATCAAAAAATTCCAAGGAACGTGCAAGCAGCCCATGACGATTGTGGATTTGGACCATTGTGTGCAGCGTGACGACGAGTCGGCTCATCACTGGGTCCGGCGGGTCTCAACCATCATCCACTCTTCTGAACAGATTACGGCGGCTCAAGCAGTTTTGATTCTAGAGAAGAATTGCCACTTTACGCCCTTGAAGCAGAAGCTTGGCCGGCTCAAGCGCTCGTGTCAGGATATGGGGGAGCTCATGGCGGCTCTCACCAAGTATGTAGACTCCGATAACACGAAAGACCCTGGCTCCGATGATGAGAAGTCAGCTCAGGGTAAGAAAGGCAACAATGGCAAGGGTCAACAGCAGAACGCGGCTGGAAGCAGCAATCCGGGCAAGCGGAAGAACCCGGATGGCGGGTCGGAATTGGTGGCGAATACCAGTGCTAGGAACAATCGTGCTAAGGGCAACGGGAACTTCAGGCAGCCCTTTAACAAGGGTAAAGCTCCTTTCAACCTAGAAGAGATGCTCAATAAACCTTGTCCAGAGCACAGCCGGCCTGATAAGCCCGCAGGCCATACATGGAGGGATTGCAGTATTATGCGGCAGTTTCGGGATTACAGCCTTCAACAGCATCATAATAACGGTAATGGTCCGTCAGGCGGCTCAGGGCCGGGCGGATCAGGAGCCGGCTTTGGTGCTGGCGGCTCAGGATCCGGTTACCAGGGTCAAGGCAATCAAGGAGGTCATCATCAACAGTCTGGCGGTGCAGGCCAGCAGCTGAATAACCAATCGGGATACCAGAGTAACCCGAAACAGCTCAGCGGGGGTCAGTATCCTGTTTTTACAACCAGCCTCGACAAGCGAGACCGGAAGGTGCGCAAGCGGGCGGTTAATGCAGTCATGCCGGCTCTCCCGCAGTATTTGAAGTGGTCTGAGTATGACATAACTTGGAGTAGGGAGGTTCACCCGCCGCGTGTTGATAACCCGGGGCAACTGGCTTTGGTGGTTGCCCCCCAAGTGGGAGGATACGTGTTCACTAAAGTACTTATGGATGGTGGCAGCAGCATCAACATCCTGTATTATGACACTTTCCGCCGGATGGGTTTGCTTGATAAGGATCTTAAGCCCTCTTCAACAGTTTTTCACGGTGTGGTGCCCGGAAAATCGGCTTATCCAGTGGGAAAGATTTCTTTGGAGGTAGCTTTTGGTGATGAATTCAACTACAGGGTGGAGTCTTTGTGGTTTGAAGTGGTCGAAATCAAGAGCCCATATCACGCTCTATTTGGACGATCGGCTTACGCAAAGTTCATGGCTAGACCTTGTTATGTTTACTTGCAACTCAAGATGCCCGGGTTGAATGGGACGATTACCATGCATGGTGATCGGAAGATGGCTCTTGAGTGTGAGGAAGGTGACGCAGCTTACGCAGAGTCAAGTTGTGCTGAAGCAGAGCTCAAGTTTTATAAGGAAAATGTTGACCCGGAAGATATGACTCCACTGAAGAAGCCTAACATGGAATCTGAGCCGCCTCTCAAGTTTGTGGCAGAAGATACCAAGTTGGTGGACTTTACACCAGGCGACTCATCACAGCAGTTCATTATCGGGGCTAACATGGACCCCGCATAAGAAAGCGCGCTCATCGAATTCATCCGTGAGAATCGGGACATCTTTGCATGGAAGCCTTCTGACATGCCGGGTGTACCGAGAGAATTCGCTGAGCACCACCTTAATGTGGATCCTAAGTTTAAGCCGGTCAAACAGTTCCTCCGGCGGTTCAATGAGGAGAGGCGCAAGGCTATTGGAGAAGAGGTGGCCCGGCTTTTGGCAGCAGGGTTCATCGTTGAAGTTTTTCACCCGGAGTGGCTTGCTAACCCGGTGTTGGTACTCAAGAAGAATGGCACGTGGTGTATGTGTGTGGATTACACGGATATTTAGAAGGCCTGTCTAGTTAACCCATTTGCTCTCCCCCGTATCGACCAGATTATTGATGTAATGGCGGGTTGTGAGAGTTTATGCTTCCTGGACGCTTATTCAGGGTATCATCAGATCAAGATGGCAGCTAAAGACCAAGAGAAGACGGCTTTCATTACGCCTTTTGGTGCTTTCTACTATGTGTCTATGCCTTTCGGGCTCAAGAGTGCCCAGGCGACTTACCAGCGTTGTGTGCAGAATTGTCTTCATGGTCAAATTGGGCGCAATGTTCATGCCTATGTGGATGATATTGTGGTTAAGTCCAGGAAGAAGGATACTCTACTTGGCGACCTGAAGGAAACGTTCGATAACTTACGGGTTTACAAGATGATGCTTAACCCGGCAAAGTGTGTTTTCGGTGTACCTGCAGGCAAGCTCTTGGGGTTTCTAGTCTCTGAGCGTGGCATTGAAGCTAATCCGGACAAGATAAAGGCTATTACTTCCCTGTCTGAGCCGGCATGCATCAATGACGTTCAGCGCCTGGCGGGTCGGATCGCTGCGTTAAGCCGGTTCATAAGCCGCCTAGGTGAGAAGGCTATTGCTTTGTATCAGATGATGAAGAAAGCAGACAACTTTGTCTGGAGTAATGCGGCGGGTGAGGCGCTTGAGGCGCTCAAGAAGTAGCTGGCTGAGCCGCCGGTCTTAGCCGCTCAGGCTGAGAAGGAACCTTTGCTCCTCTATGTGGCGGCTAACAACAGGGCAGTCAGCGCCGCGATTGTTGTGGAGCGTAAGGAGGCAGGGAAAGAATACCCGATTCAAAGGCCGGTTTACTACGTCAGTGAAGTCCTGATCGAGTCCAAGCAAAGGTACCCACATTGGCAAAAACTGGTATATGGGGTGTTCATGGCAAATCGTAAGTTGAAGCATTACTTCCTGGGACACCAGATCACTGTGGTTAGCTCTGCCCCGTTGGGAGACATAATTCAAAATAGAGAAGCCACGGGCAGGATTGCTAAGTGGGCATTGGAGCTTGGGCCTCTTAATTTGAAATATGTGCCTCGCACGGCCGTCAAGTCTCTAGCCCTGGTGGACTTTATAAATGACTGGACGGAGTGTCAGTCGCCCGAGGAGAAGCCGGATAACACATACTGGACGATTCACTTCGATGGATCCAGACAGTTGGAAGGGTCAGGGGCTGGAGTTGTCTTAACTTCCCCCAGAGGTGACAAGTTTTGTTATGTGCTAAGGCTGATGTTTCCCTGTACTAACAATGCGGCTAAGTATGAGGCTTTACTTCATGTCCTCCGTGTGGATAAGGAGATGAACCTGAGCCGGGTTAGATGTCTTGGCCACTCAGACCTCGTGGCTCAGCAAGTTTCAGGCACGTGGGATTCTAAAGACCCACGGATGGCGGCTTATCGTCAGGCAGTGGACATCATTGCTGGATACTTCAAGGGTTATCAGGTGGATCATATTGACCGTCGCAAGAACGAGGCGGCCGACGCATTGTCAAGACTGGGCTCTCAGCGTAAGCCGGTACCGCCTAACGTTTTCTTGGATGTGTTATATCACTCGTCTGTTAAGTTACCTTCAGAGGAGGATCTGGCTGTACCTGGCCCGGAGGGGCAGCTGGTGGCGGCTCTGCATACTATCCCTGACTGGACGTTGCCTTACCTGGCGTACTTGACTCGCGGCGAGTTGCCCGAGGACGAGACCTTGGCGAGACAAATCACAAGGCGATCTAAATCCATGACCGTTATCAATGGCGAGTTACATAAGCGCAGTGTCACTGGCGTTTTTCAACGTTGCGTTTCTCCTGAAGAGGGTAAGGAGATCTTAAATGAAATTCACGCCAGCGATTGTGGTCATCACGCCGGCTCAAAATCTTTGGTGGCCAAGGCTTTCCGGCATGGTTTCTTTTGGCTGACGGCTCATAAGGATGCAGAAGACTTGGTCATCAAGTGTGATGGATGTCAGAAGTTCGGGCGACGTGCTTACGTACCGGCTCAGGAATTACGGATGATTCCAATTACTTGGCCGTTTGCGGTCTGGGGGCTTGATATGGTCGGGCCCTTCAAGAGATCTAAAGACAAGAAGACCCACCTTTTGGTGGCGGTGGATAAGTTTACCAAGTGGGTCGAGGCTGAGCCGGTCAGCACGTGTGACGCGGCTACGGCGGTTCAATTTCTCAAAAAATTGATCAACCATTTTGGTTACCCTCACAGTATCATCATGGACAATGGCACTAACCTATCCAAGGGGGCTATGCAAGCGTTCTGTGAAAGTGAGCACATCCGGCTTGACGTCTCTGCGGTTGCTCATCCACAATCCAATGGTCAGGCAGAGCGTGCTAACCAGGAGATTTTTAGAGGCATCAAGCCCCGGCTTATGGTCCCTCTACAGCGGACGCCGGGTTGTTGGGTGGAGGAGTTACCGTTGGTTCTCTGGAGCATCAGAACTACCCCCAATAGGTCAACAGGCTATACGCCTTTCTTCATGGTTTACGGCGCAGAAGCTGTGTTACCAAGTGATATACGTCATGACTCGCCGCGGGTGGCGGCTTACGTTGAGACAGATAATGAGACAGCGCGTCAGGACGCGTTATATGCTTTGGATGAAGAGCGTGATCTGGCGGCAGCTCGATCAGCGATTTATCAACAAGACCTACGTCACTATCATAGCCGCAGAGTTAAGACCCGGACGTTTCAGGAAGGCGACTTGGTGTTGCGTTTGATTCAAGATCAGACGGATGCGCACAAGCTATCTCCTCCATGGGAAGGACCTTTTGTGGTCAGCAGAAATCTCAACAATGGGTCATATTATCTCATTGACGTACGAGACGAGTCACGTACTTCTGGGCAGGAGACCCACCGGCCGTGGAACATCGCTCACCTACAGCCTTACTACACTTGAGTCATCGACTCCCATCATTGTACATCATCATTGTATATACCTTTATATATATATAATAAAGTTGGCATCCCTGCAAGCCGGGGCCTCTGCCTGTTATATACTTCAGATTGTGCAAAAGTCGACTCAACCACAAGGTAATTTGGGGGCTTCTAACCCGCCAGGGTTTAGCTTATACCCCTCTTGAGCGGCTCTTCAGCCACCGTCAGGCCGGGTTATATACCCAAAAAGTTGACTCCGTCAACAAGGTCATTTGGGGGCTTCCGACCCGCCGGGTTTAGCTTACACACCCTCTTGATCGGCTCTTCAGCCACCGCAAGTTCGAGTTAAACCTGCCTGTATGCTGCTGCTGCTCCGCCAGGTGACCTGCCAAACTCTTACCAGTTAATCTCGATTAGAGACCGTGAGCTGTTCAAGTATTTGACAGTCACTCTCGCTAGAGACCCTGTACTGGTCAAAGTTAAACCGGCGGCTTTGGTCACGTGAGGACCGGCTTACGGAAAGGGAGGATAAACTCACCCATCTGCTGCATACTCTCCGCTATGTGGCCCGTTCGTACTCTTAAACAGTTACTCTTTTAAAGACCCTGCACTGTTTAAGGTTCAAATGACGGATTTATGTCACGTGAGAAGTAGCTTATGGGCCCTAGGGGTACTCATGCCCTGCTGCGCCTCTTTATGGTTCGTTGTTGCTCTTACCAGTTCATCTCGCCTAGAGACCCTGAGCCGATCAAAGGAGTTGACGGTCACTCTCACTAGAGACCCTGTACTGCTAAGAGTTCAAACAACAAGTTCATGCCATAAGAGCCGGCATATGAGTTTTCGAAAAAGCAAGGTCATGCAAGATTTAACATCTCCGGGTTGTGCTTTTTCAAGCCGCCCTCACAACAATACAGAACATACTCTGTCTTGCTTGTTTTTTGCAGGTCTTATCTCCTAAGATAAGCCGTCGTGAAATATGATGACAAGATATTGTGAGCAGAACACAAGACAGATAAAAGTGCATCAAGTTGTGCAAAGATTCATACGTGCACGATGGCACGGCTCAGGCAATCAAGTTTTTCTACGCCTATTACAAAGCTCTCCGGGGAGCCCAAAATGCAACGGACTTAAAGTTTTTTATACACTTCCAGTCTCGGCGGCTCAGAAAGCCGGATTATCACATTCAGGACCAAGTATTCAGCTCGATGGCGGGTCATCCTGTGGCGGGTCTTCGACCTATTCGATCTGAAGATTGTCCACATCCCAATTGCAGTTTGTTAAAGCTTCAAACTGGGCCTCGTCAAAGAGAGGAGATGGGTCAATTTCAGGAGCAAAGAGTGTCTTACGGCATGCATGAGTCAAGTCTCTAGCTTCAAACGTTGGGCAGTGCACTCGTTTGTTATCCTCGCCATAAGCCGCCTGGTATGAGGTCAGATCAATTTCATTGGCGAGTGTTGATGCGAGTACTCGAGAGGCCTTCATACACTTGGGATAGTCAGCTTCGGTAAAGTCTGAGCCGTCATCTTTCTTGGATGGAAAGCCATCCATCATCTCTTCTGCTGTCAGTTCAGGGGCAAAGGCCAGAGACCGGCTTAGCACGGCCATTGCTCCCTTTCTGGCGGCTGATCGTTTGAGCTCATCAATTTACTTGGGCAGAGTTGACAAGAGCTCAATCACTCCCTTCTTGAATTTGGGGATGCTTTTTTCATTCAACATCGCTTTGATGGTGCAAAGGGTCCCGCAGTATAGCTGTTCTGTCAAGGTGTATACTGCTTTCAGCTTCAGCAAGCTATCAGAAGATAATTGGCGGCTTCTTTGACCTACAAGGATGTGAGGCATTATAAGCCGCCCGAACAGTTTTTTTAACAAGGCAAGGAAATTTGTTAAGTATTCAGTACTTACCAAAGATAGCAGAAGTCATCCGGGATATATGACGCTTGAGGGTCTGTAGCTCTTCTGACACAAGCTTGAGCCGCTGGTCAGCATCATCTGCGCGTTTGGTCAGGGCGGCTTGTGTAGACTCAGCAGTCTTTTTGAAGGCAGCAAAGTCAGCTTCAACCTTCTTAAGATCTTCAACGGCAACCCACCATTTTTCTTCCGCCTCAGACCGGGTGGCTTGTTGCGAAGCAAGGTTTTCCTTTACGCCGGACAGATCAGACTCAGCCGCCTCCAAAGCTTCCTGTATTGTGCAAAAATAAAAAGTTCAGGAGGTTTAAGTCGCCAGGATGAGATATTACTAGACAAGAATGATGAAGCTGTTATGATACAAGTCTCAAGCAGATTGCAAGCAATATACTTGACACTTGGGGGCTAATGTCTGTGTTTTTTCCAAGTCTACAATGAAGTTCCGGCTCATCTTCCTAAAGTTAAGCCGGCACTTGGGGGCTGCACACGGCGCTTTCCAAGTCTACAGTGAAGCTCCGGTTCATCATTACTATATTAACCCGATACTTGGGGGCTACCGGTTAAGTTATTTGGAGTATGACAAAGATTGGAAGACCCGGTCTACTATTTGCAATATTAAACCAGCTCTTGGGGGCTACATAAGGGTATAAGGAAAAACAAGAGAGGAGGAGTACCTCATATTTTTTGTTCATCAGTCCAACAAGTTTCAACTCCATATTACGGCTTGTGGAGAGGCGATTCAGATAACCAGCATGAAGTTCATCTGCAGTCATTTTTTTCTAACACGGGGAATTCAATCTCAAGCTTTTCTGGTGAGCCTGTTTCAGCCTGGCAGGTGTGCTTCGTTAACACATGGGGATCAGGGAATTGATAACCCGTCCCAGTGACAACAACGTCTGGATGAGCTGTGTCTTTGGCGGCTGTTGAAGGGCTGGGCGGTTTAGGATCAGCCTTTGGAGGTGTCTGAAATCATCATTCTTATATGGTGGGTCACGCCACAAACCATTGCTGAAATTCTTCAAATTGAGTTTTTCATCATTTTCCAAATTCTTGAAATTTTTATATTCCTCAAGTTTGCAAATTCCTCAAAATTTCAAATTCTTCAAACTTCTCAACCGGTGTTTCTTCATTTGAGTTTCTCTTCATTGACTATATATATATAGGGTGGGTCTATTCTAATAACACCCTTAAGAGTCTTATTCTAATAACAAAAATCTCTTATTCTGCTAACAAACGCAGACTGTGTCCACACCCCGATCGAACCTCACCGAAAACATGAGACGAACCGCGTGAAACAAAAAACAGAACCCCACCACGGCACCCCCCAAACAACATACACCTTCTCCCCCTAGTCAACTACCACCCCCGACCCAATCCACCTTCTTCCCCATCCAGAGGCGCCCAACGCTGTCTCCTCCCACCTCCTTCCGCCGCCGGCAAGTGGGGCTACCGGATCCACACGCCGCAAGGGCTCCCTGAACCACCAGTCGGATCCCCACGGCGCCAAGGATCCCTGAGTCACATGTCGGATCCCCACGCCATCGACAGGTGGGAGGCGGCTGCGAGATCCAGCCGGGGTGGCCATGGAGGGATCCAGTGGGCGGAGGAGGTTCGCCGCGTGCCCTGACTTCCAGCAATCCTACCTCCGCGGGCCTCCCACTACTCCTCCCCCGCAGCCGGATCCATCTTCCCCGCGACCTAGCGAGGCCCCTCTGCGGCAGCCCGCCACCGGAGACAACGGCGACCGTGGCCACGGGAGGTCTGTGTGGGTGTCTGCACCGGAGGTCGCCGTTCCACTGCCCCTCGCCAGCCCTCCAACCCCAGCCGATCTACCGGGAACCTGCGATCCCCATTCTGCCCCCTCTGCAGCCCTCCTCCTCCTCTACTGTGACGCCCTGGATTTGTGCTACAGTGATGATTGTAATTAAGCTACAGTAATGGCCAAGTTTAAGCTAATCCATTTTGCTAAACAGTGCTTAATCATTATTTGGATCATCTCTCATTTCAAATTCCAATTCAAATGGAAACTCAAACTTAAAGTGGAAATAAAAGTTGTTCAAATTTGAACACTAAAATGTTCATTAAATAGCAAATAATCCATAGGCAATTATAAAATTGTAATCAACATTAATCAAATTAATTAAATAACTCAAACAATAAGAAACAGAACTAAAACCAAATTATTTAGACCATTTAACATTTAATAAAAATTAAATGGAATCACTTTGGCTCCAAACCATTTTATAACAGTGCTAAATATTGCACTGTAAATATTGGGCTAAGTCACATATTTTTGCAAAACTTAATTGGTGACTAAACTATTTACAACACACAAAAAAGAAAGAAAAGAAAAACAGAAAAGAAAAGAAAGAAAAGGAAAAGCCCGCAGCGGTTGGGCCTAAGCGCTACAGCGCCGGCCCAGCCCAGGCCGCACCCCCTCTTCTTCCTCCTATAGTGACCAGAGCGGTCGCTACAGGGCGCCGACCGGCCGTCGTTGTCCAACCCCGTCGCCGGGGAGGATAAGGTTGCCACCGGGGCACCTCACCTGCCCCCCCCCCGAACCCTAGATCGCCACTCTCCCCCCCTCTGGCTAACCCTAGCCGCCCCGCTCCCTCTCACCCTCATTCCCCACCTAACTCGAGACCAACCGCCGCCGCTCGCCGTCGTTCCCGTGACCACCGTCGACCCCTCGCCTCGCCATGATGCCGTATGTGTTCGCCGTCGTCCTCCACGTCGACCGGTGCACGCCGTTCGAGCCGGGAGCCACTGCAGTGCCGGATCTCCTCTGCCCCCCTTCCACCTCTGTCGCCGACGATCCTCGTCGTCTCCGGCAAACCCTGCAGCTACTAACCCATCAAGGGCTTTCCTTAGCCGCAAGGTGAGCCGCAACTCCTCCTCGCTCTCTTATCCTCGCTCCGGCGTGCCCGTTACTGCCGTTCCACGTCAGCCCGAGCCCGTCGCCGCGGAGCTCATCGCCGGCGAGGCTCCGGTGACCAAATGGTCACGGGCGTGCGTCCGTTAGCTTCACCGCACCGCGTAGAGCACGCCTAGCCTATCAGTTCGCTCGCTAGTGCACCGTGTCGCCGTTGCCATAGATCGCCTGAGCGTCTCGCCGCCAACGACGTCGCAGCGCTCGTTTCCGGACACCCCAGCTCCGGCCACCGCCACCATTCGATGCGGCCGAGCTCAAGCTCTCGAATGAGCCTAGCCGCGCTCCTCCCCATGCCCTGTACGCAATTTCCGGCGACACCCGAGGCCGCGCCGCCGCGTTTCGCCTCGCCGGCATCGCTCCGGCGCCGTCCGCCGACGTGGCACACCCAGGGCCCGCCCCTGGGTCACTCCCAGTGGGGCCCCTGGCCCCAGTTGACTGGGTTGACCCAGTCAACTGTGCTGACTGGGCGGCCCCAGCCACTGACATGCGGGCCCCACCGCGTAATTAACTTAATTAAAAGGTTTTTATAAATAAACTTAATTAGTTTAACTAACCAGACGCTGACATGTGGGGCCCACTGCTAATTAACCTCTGTTTAATCAAATTAAGCCACTGTTTGCCCCACTGCCTATGACAGGTGGGACCCACTGGTCAGGTTTGACCTGGTCAGCTGGGTTTGACCTGCTGACATCATCATGACATTCTGCTGACGTCACCTTTTACTATTCTGAATAATTCGGATTTAATTAATTAAAATAATTCCAGAAAATCAATAAAACTTTAGAAAATCATATCTTTTATACCGTAGCCCGGATTAAAAAGTTTTGTACATGAAAGTTGCTCAGAACGACGAGACGAACCCGGTTACGCTACCCACATGCCCGCCGGATACCTCTAACTATCCAAACCTGGAACATTGCCCCCTCCGGTCATCTGTCTGACAGATGTCCTGAACCGGGAAAACTTTCCCGGATGGGTTCCCCCTTCGTCGGTAACGTGCAACCCTACGTTAGAACACACCCGGCACTGCCTATTGTCATGTCATACTTTGTGTAGTATTATTTGCTTTATATTTATTGTTTCTTCCCCCCTCTTCTTACCGGTAGACTCCGAGACTAACGCTGCTGCCGGGTACGACTACATCGTTGACGATCAGCCTTTTGCCGCAGAGTAGCAAGGCAAGCAATCCCCCTTGAGCATTCCGATATCTCCTATTCCTTTTCCCTCTTACTCTTGCATTAGATTTTTGCTACTGTATTAGCTAGCTCCTATTCTGATGCATAGCCTATTTTTGATAAACTACTACTATACCTGCAATCATATCAACTGCTTAGTATAGGTTGATCAATGAATCCCCAGTGACCCCTTAGTCCCAGTTGCCCCTGCTTCTTCATCGACGACTCGACGACCCGACGACTCGAAGACTCGAAGACTCGGTCAACCGACCAACAAGCCAGGCCCCTCACATCACCGCACACCCCTTAATTGCACGACTCTGTAGCGCTACTATCGAGTACCGAGGGTGACACCTCGTGAAGTACTCATGATGCTAGCTGTGTAGTGCAGCTAGTCGGTCGTGGTTATCGAGGGTGATTCCTCCTTCACCACTCCCGACGATGACTCTGTCGTGCAACCCCTCAAGTGGGACCCTCGAGGGTGATTCCTCTAGGTCCACCTTGACGGTTTCATCGAGCGGGGCCCTTTGAGGGTGATTCCTCAGGTTCCGTCTTGATGTTTTATACACACAGTTACTTTAACATGACATTGTTTACATGTGCAAGACGGGACTGAAGGGACAGGCGGTACCACCCTGGTTGAGGTGGACATGAGTTCCCGACAGTCCTGAGACGGGTCGGCCCCAAGGGTACCCGTGTGTGAGAAGTGGTGGGATGCGCCGGTAAGGCATCCAAAAGGTTATGTTGAGGCGTGGACGGGCCGGAGAGGCCCTTGCCACGCATCCTCGAGACGGGGTGACGGGACCGCACTTTATGGGTCGCGCTTGCCCCGCATTAATAAAATGCTAATGGGTTGGGTATTTGATCTGAGTTGGGTCGTTGGCCTTTTTATGCACCAAACCATCGCGTGGGAGAAGTTATGGGTACTCAGCGTCGTTGTATCAGCCGAAGCTCTTCGGACGTCAGCAATGGAGTCGCGCGCGCCGGATTGGACTGGACGGTGCAGCTCTTGGACTGGAGTGTACTAGGTCTGCTTCCGGCCGCCCACGCATCGTGCAGGAGTGCAAGGGCAAGTGGGCCCACGAACCTGCGCGCTTAGGATTTAGACCGCTGGGCTGGCCTCTTCGTTGAGCCTAGGTGGGGCGACGACGTGCTGCTATCCCGAGGCCGGGCATGACCCAGGAAAGTGTGTCCGGCCGGAGGTGATCAGGCGTGTTGGAAATGCGGTGCACCCCTGCAGGGATGAATAATCTATTCGAATAGCCGTGTCCACGGTAACAGGACGACTTGGAGTTGTGCCTTGACCTTATACAACTATAACTGTGATTTAAATTTGAAATGAATTGTGGCTCCGAGATTGCTTCCTCACAGGGAGTCGAGGAAGAATCTTTGGGCGTGGTTACTTAATAAAATTGCTACAATAATATGACTATATATGAGATACCAGTCTACTCTCTTCTAATGCTGCAAGATGCTGAAAATGCTAGTCTTCGATAGGACTAGGCCTTCTCCCTATTCTTGCTTTCTGCAGTCAGTCCAGATATAACCCCTCCCCTTGATAATGATGCATACTTAGCATAGTTCTGATGTCAGTCTTGCGAGTACTTTGGATGAGTACTCACTGCTGCTTTGCTTTCTCTTTCCCCCTCGATAAAATGCCGCGTTCAGACGATGGAGCCCAGGAGATGGAGTACGCCGGAGACGACTACTACACCCCCGCTGGAGCCTACTACTACGTGGAGAGTGCCGACCCTCAGGAGTAGTTAGGAGGTTCCCAGGCAGGAGGCCTCGCCTCTTTCGATCGGCTGCTTATGTTTGTGCTAGCCTTCTTAAGGCAAAACTTGTTTAACTTATGTCTGTACTCAGATATTGTTTGCTTCCGCTGACGCGTGCTTGTCGAGCTTTGTATTCGAGCCCTCGAGGCCCCTGGCTTGTAATATGAAGCTGTATGACTTTAATTTGTGTCTAGTGTTGTGTTGTGATATCGATCAGTGAGTCCCTAATCTTGATCGTATGCATTGCGTGTTTGATTAGGGTACTGTCAAAATTGGGGGCGTCACAAGTTGGTCTCAGAGCCAACTGCCTGTAGGTAGCCCCTTTCCAACTCCTTGGCCGAAGTTGAGTCTAGTATTTGAAAAACTTTACTAACATAGTTGTGTGGCTTACGGGCCCACATCTCAATCGGGTGTTATTAGGATCTTCTATTCCTCGTCTATACTTTGGTTCTGATCTCTCTTCTCTTTCGGGTTAAAGGTTTTATTAACTCTAACTCTAGGTTCTCATAACTACTCCTCCTGGAGAGCCCCTCATTTCAGATGATGGCTCGATTCACCAGAAGGCTTTGAAGATACTCTCCGATGTTCTCCCGAGAACTTGTGCTCATCGCTTTTGCGATTCCCTTCCACCGCCAACCTCTACGGATAACTCCTCATCATTATCGAGGATTCATTCATTCCCAGTTGTTCTTGTCTTTCACAAAATTCTTCGAAACGCTATCCGGTCTTCCGAAATCCTGAGCAGTCTGTTTCTCTCGACTTTTCTCACCTGCTTACATGGTGGTTAATTCCATATGTCTAGCAATAATAGGTAAATCCTTTGTGGTTTTCATTTGATTTTATTGATTCAACCTGTGTGTAAATGCACGCAGTTATCAGTTGTTTATCATAACTTATCCGTCCGACTCAGACGCCTTTCCAAACATGAGTTGGTTCCCGACCAATCAACCTTGATTGATTGCCCATCTAGGTCCTTTCATCTTACTTGTATTTGATCGGAACATCTGTTTCCGATACACCAATTTGGAAATCTTAATTCCTTTGGTTAGTTAAGCATCAAATTAATTGGATATTCTATGATCTGATGCCTTGCATTCTTTCTCCCTCTGATTGAGTACCGATACTCACATCAGGCCCTTTGTGGACCGCCCGACCCAGTGTTGGGTTATTATCCGATGGCATCCTTCACATTCAAAATTCTTATGAATTCTTCCCCTGATACATAATGTCTTTGGTAGAGAGTATCCTCTGCTTTTGTCAACCATGCTCTACTTTCGAGCTTGTGTTATTCACCCTTGAAGTTTGTGGTGTATGTTCCTAAGATGCCCCTATGGGTTGAACCTATGCTTTCCCTAATCTGTGTGAACCCGAGAGTTTTCACGAGTCATATTCTCTGTTGTTTAGCCCGATAAAATTTCAACACTGCAACTTCATCGAAAGCGAGAAGTGAATGATAGGTTATGCCTTGAAGAAGTGGGAGTCGACCTTAAACTTTGTGTTCATGCCCATGGACCCGGTGTATGACTTATCATGGAGCTTCTTGTAACAATAATCCTTCTCTTTGTATGGATTGATCTTGTATCTATGTTTTGGTACCTTGCAACCGTGGTTTCGACCATGATTGTTCTTCTTTGATCCCATTTCTTGGACAAGTTCAAGCACTTGCCTTCGGCAGATCAATGCACCTGCCCAGCCTCTATTTTGATCTACCTTCGAATATTACCCCCTGGTATCTCGAGGATATCGTGTCTTTGCACTACATCTTAGGAATTTAAGATGAAGTAATACCTTACCCTGTCATAGTCACTCCACGGGTTCTGGGTTGTCATCAACCGAGAACATCGAATAGTGAACCGAGTCCGCATTGCGATTCAACAACTCTTAGTAACCTCCTTTGCTTATGAGTTTGTGCTCGATCATGTCTTTCCAAGCTGTTTTGCTACATCATCATCGTCATGCTAAGGCTTGACCATGCTATTTATATCCTTCATCCCCGGAACACAATTCCAACAGTGCTCTAAGCTTACATCGAGTTTTCAACGTCATGTTGGTTGTCTTGAAAGGCAATTTCGATGCCGAGCTAACACTCCAATCTGTGGTTCCGACAACTTTTCACTTCACCATTCTTTGCTTGATGTCGTCGCTGATCGATTACATCTTCATGAGACTTCTCGACAAATGTGTCGTGATCCTCATCAGCATTCTGGGCTCTTCCAGGATACCAATTAAATTCATGATGAGGGTATCATCCTTGCCCGTGGTAATTAGTGTTGTCGTTGGCGACATCCTTGCCATCACCTTACTTCTTTGTTCCCGTGTTGTTTCTAACCGGAATACTGACAAATGGAATGTGATGTGCAAATTCAATACTTATGGCATACCAACTCTATCACCTTGGAGTTAATGAACAATAGTCCATTCTTAGTGTGTTGGCTGTTGGGTCAACATTCTAACGTTGGTCGTACTACTTAGTCCGGATTTTGGTTGCACCTTTCGGTTAATGTTTATTGGTGGATGTTTCCCTCGGGTATACCTAAATATATCATCTGGTTTCGCCAATGCTATCACTTTGTTCTACTATCACTTTGTTTACTCAATCGTGGAAATCCATCTTGGTGGAAGTCTCGACGAATTGTTGCTGAGCCCCTCAGCCACATCCTCTTCTTCTTCGTGGTTCATGATGGACATTTAAATTAGTGTTGGAAACCTTGAAAGCATTATCTTTGTGCCTAGTTCATGAAGAATATGTTTGATAAAAGAAGTGTTTTTCTATAAGTTCACGTGCATTTTGCCAGCGTGCTTATGGGAATTTTTTTGTCTCGCTTCCTCTGGAATCGTTCCAATTCATTCAGGCATGTGCGAAGTATTCTATGGGTTGATAGATTTGCTACCTTCACTCCATATGTATTTCCTAGCACACCAGGCCACTGATTGATTTGATTTGTCCTAGTCCAGACTTACACATGGAACTTTGATATCCTCTATGGTGGTCCCCAATCAGAACTTGATTGCATTCCATTCTAGAAACTTCCATGTGGGCACGAATGTCTTGACCTTGTGTTCAGATGTCTTGTAGTCTGGCTAATGATTCAAGTCTTGCTTCTGTCGTTCATTCCGAGGTTCTTGCAGCATCATCTCATAGATCTGTGTTGCACCCTCTTTCTTCTCAGGCCTGCTGAATCTGAGGTATCCTGACACCAATCGGATCTGAGGATTGGGACCATTTCCAAGAATTATAACTTTTGTCCTTATATAACCCGCTAAGGTGATGACATGCCTAGCACACCTGGCTGGAGGGACCTATTGTTATAGTATCTTGTTCAGCAAGATCTTCCTTGAGGAAATGATAAGACTTATTTTATAAGTTCCTACTAGATCCTTTGTGTATCCAAACCCCATCCTTTACTCGAAACACCATATCATTGGTATCCTGAAGCATGGATGTGGTATATCGATCATCAAAAGGAATAATGTAAGCTCAATGCTAATTGTTTCTTGATCAATCATTCAAACCCCATTGTATGGGCATGTCATGGATTTTCCTCGCCCCTTTAACCTAAATGGTTATCTACTTGCTATTCTGTCATGTATATCATGCTCTGTTTTTCCTCGGGAAAGATATACTCCTAAAACTTGAGTATAACCACATTTTTCTTTCCATTGGTCTATTAATGTGATAGACACATTTTCCCTTGCCTTGGTCTGTTTAATGTAATGAACACATTTTTCTTTCCATTGGTCTGGTTGATCTAATAATCACATTTCTTTTCCATTGGTCTGTTTGACCTTTCTTGAGATTGTATGATCTAAGCAATAATAATTCTCTGCTTAGGTAAACACCCCGGTGAACAAGTCTGTCAGTAAGATCATGTTACTATTGTTGATAACCTTCCGGTAACCGCCGGTGGACGAGAACTTTGCCTATTGGTCCGCCTCGTTTCTACGAGCGGGAAAATGGTTCTATTCGTCCCCCGCCCTTGGTACCGACATTGTTGCCAACATATCTGACCAGCTATCCTCTGACACGTCTTCTTGCATGACCGTGCAAGTTGTCACCGCTCTTCCTACTCTTAGACCTCATAATGGGCCCATAACCCTCAGTTCCACAGGATCGAAACCTGACTCTCATGTACTTCTTTGACTCCAAAGTATCCTTTGCACATGGCTTCGTTTGTAATTCCTGAGCCACTGCCCAAGGGATGATCTAACCTTTTATCAGACGCGATATTTATTCTCGTTGCACTGCCCCCCCCCCCCTTTCGCCTTCTAATCAGGCATTGAATGGTTGCCAACCCGTTTGAAATTTTTGTACCATAGCTTTTGCTCTAAATGGATTCCCTGCCTGAGTTCACCATCAGATGCCCAACTTTGTTTAGATATGATCTTTTAGAGTTTTCCCTCTAATCTCATTCGTAGGACGATGAAGATCCCGAAAAGGATGACGACTTCATCATGATGACCTGAAGCAGTAAGATGAATATATCAACGAAAGGGATCAACTTCTTCGAGAAGGACAACAAAGACGAGAAGATCCGTTAGAACTTCATAACCAGAACTTTCTCCCTTACCCTACCTCTTAATTTGCGGGACGAGAATTCTTGTTAGACGAGGAGAATTGTGACGCTCTGGATTTGTGCTACAGTGATGATTGTAATTAAGCTACAGTAATGGCCAAGTTTAAGCTAATCCATTTTGCTAAACAGTGCTTAATCATTATTTGGATCATCTCTCATTTCAAATTCCAATTCAAATGGAAATTCAAACTTAAAGTGGAAATAAAAGTTGTTCAAATTTGAACACTAAAATGTTCATTAAATAGCAAATAATCCAGAGGCAATTATAAAATTGTAATCAACATTAATCAAATTAATTAAATAACTCAACCAATAAGAAACATAACTAAAACAAAATTATTTAGACCATTTAACATTTAATAAAAATTAAATGGAATCACTTTGGCTCCAAACCATTTTATAACAGTGCTAAATATTGCACTGTAAATATTGGGCTAAGTCACATATTTTTGCAAAACTTAATTGGTGACTAAACTATTTACAACACACAGAAAAGAAAGAAAAGAAAAACAGAAAAGAAAAGAAAGAAAAGGAAAAGCCCGCAGCGGTTGGGCCTAAGCGCTACAGCGCCGGCCCAGCCCAGGCCGCACCCCCCCTTCTTCCTCCTGTAGCGACCAGAGCGGTCGCTACAGGGCGCCGACCGGCCGTCGCCGTCCAACCCAGTCGCCGAGGAGGATAAGGTCGCCACCGGGGCACCTCACCTGCCCCCCCCCCCCGAACCCTATATCGCCACTCTCCCCCCCACTGGCTAACCCTAGCCGCCCCGCTCCCTCTCTCCCTCGTTTCCCACCTCACCCGAGAGCAACCACCGCCGCTCGCCGTCGTTCCCGTGGCCACCGTCGACCCCTCGCCTCGCCATGATGCCGTAGTGTTCGCCGTCGTCCTTCACGTCGACCGATGCAAGCCATTCGAGCCGGGAGCCACTGCAGCGCCGGATCTCCTCCGCCCCCCTTCCGCCTCTGTCGCCGACGATCCTCATCATCTCCGGCAAACCCTGCAGCTACTAACCCGTCAAGAGCTTTCCTTAGCCGCAAGGTGAGCCGCAGCTCCTCCCCGCTCTCTTCTCCTCGCTCCGACGTGCCCGTTGCTGCCGTTCCACATCAGCCCGAGCCCATCGCCGCGGAGCTCGTCGCCGGCGAGGCTCCGGTGACCAAATGGTCACGGGCGTGCGTCCGTTAGCTTCACCGCACCGCGTAGAGCACGCCTAGCCTATCAGTTCGCTCGCTAGTGCACCGTGTCGCCGTTGCCAAAGCTCGCCTGAGCGTCTCGCCGCGGGCGATGTCGCAGCGCTCGTTTCCGGCCACCCCAGCTCCAGCCACCGCCACCATTCGATGCAGCCGAGCTCAGGCTCTCGAATGAGCCTAGCCGCGCTCCTCCCCATGCCATGTACGCATTTTCCGGCGACACCCGAGGCCGCGCCGCCGCGTTTCGCCTTGCCGGCGTCGCTCCGGCGCCGTCCGCCGACGTGGCACACCCAGGGCCCGCCCCTGGGTCACTGCCAGTGGGGCCCTGGCCCCAGTTGACTGGGTTGACCCAGTCAACTGTGCTGACTGGGCGGCCCCAGCCACTGACATGCTGGCCCCACCGCGTAATTAACTTAATTAAAAGGTTTTTATAAATAAACTTAATTAGTTTAACTAACCAGACGCTGACATGTGGGGCCCACTGCTAATTAACCTCTGTTTAATCAAATTAAGCCACTGTTTACCCCACTGCCTATGAATGGTGGGACCCACTGGTCAGGTTTGACCTGGTCAGCTGGGTTTGACCTGCTGATGTCATCATGACGTTCTGCTGACGTCACCTTTTACTATTCTGGATAATTCGGATTTAATTAATTAAAATAATTCCAGAAAATCAATAAAACTTTTGAAAATCATATCTTTTATACCGTAGCCCGGATTAAAAAGTTTTGTACATGAAAGTTGCTCAGAATGACGAGACGAACCCGGTTACGCTACCCACATGCTGTAACATCCCAAATTTTGGAATGTTATAATTATAATTGAATGCTTTATTGTTTGATTGAGTGATTGAAAATTGAGTGAAATTTAAAACTTTTTGAAACTTTTGAATGAGAGGGAATAAAATGACTTTCCTTTTGTGTTTGATTTCAAATTCATCCAATTCAGATCAATGAGAGAAGATGACATGACTTCTTCAAATAAAAGGATTTGAAAAGTGGATTTGAAAACTTCTGAAATATTCTTTTGGAATTCATTTCATTTTGGCTCTATTTTAAAAGTTTGAATGAATTCAAATTCCCCTGTCAAATATTAAAAATATGAGAGGAGGAACAGGACCCTCCAAACCAGGGGCATTTTGAGAAATATTTTGAACCATAAAACCCAGGGGGTTATTTGAAAACTATTTGCAAAAGAAATAAAAACAATTTAGGCATTTTTCTGAAAAATATTTTTTTAAAGTATTTATTTTGGCCGTGGAAAAATGTTCATACTATGGCATTTAGTGTTCTGATAATTTTGGTATATAAAAATTTTAA
The DNA here is from genome assembly GCA_039707655.1 of Elymus sibiricus. Classification (NCBI taxonomy): domain Eukaryota; kingdom Viridiplantae; phylum Streptophyta; class Magnoliopsida; order Poales; family Poaceae; genus Elymus; species Elymus sibiricus. The sequence continues at coordinate 280,399,259 of CM077665.1, forward strand.
TTTTTGATTTTATTTGATTCTTCAAAGAGATCTTTTCTTTCCTGTTTTTAATAAAAAGGAAAAATGACTTTAAAACGGAAACGTACCCGGGGCCCATTTGGAATAGTTGCGGCCCAGATCATCTTCGCCAGATCCGAAGGGATTTCGGATCGGCCACCGATCCTGTCGCCCCTCCCTCTATCCCACTGACCGCCCGGGCGCACTGGCCGATCTTTCCCTCCGAGCGCCCTTCCCCTTCCTTCCCTCTCTCTTTCCTTCCATCGCCGGAACCGATCGGATCCGCGACGGATCGCCCTCCGCCTTGCCTTGTGGAGCACCCCGACCACCCCTATAAAAACCACAGCGTCCCCGCAGCTTGTTTTCGCCCAAACCCCAAGCTCCCCCTCGCCAGAACGCCGCCACACCCTCGCCGGAGTACCACTCCACCATCGGAGCTCTGTGAGCTCGCCCCGCTCCACCTCGCCCTCCCCGAGCCCCTCTGAGACCACATACGTCATCTTCGCCGTCTCCCGCATCCTCTGGTGCACTTCGCCGACGCCAAAACCCACCGGAGACTCCCCTCCGCTCACACCCGAGGCCGCCGTCCGCCATTGCCGACGTGGTGCCCCAACTGGTCGACCCCGAGCGCCGCTGACGCCATCAATCGACGCGGGAGAGCCGACGCAGTCGCCTGGAACTCTCCGCTGCCGCCGACGACCACCGGAGCGCCATCCCCGAGCACCACCGCGCCTCTGCCTCGCTGCCGACATCGCCGGAGTCTCTCCACCACCGCGGTAAGCCACCGGAGATCCCACAACCGTTAGATCTAGGCTGAACGGTTAGGATTAGAAAGCGTTTTTTTATTATTTGTCGAAACGTTCTCTATTAGGAGCCGGCCGTCCGCCCGAAACCCTCGCTCACGCACACCTCTCGGCCAATCACAGACCTCCACGTAGCCCATGTCCGTTAGGATGGAATTCTCTTTTTCTGTTTTTGTTTTATTTAACAGAATAGTTTCTGTTTTTGTTTTCTGAATATCTCTTAGGTTTTTAAGTATTTTTAGTTGATTCTTTTTTATTTGTGTCAAAAAAATTATCTAGTTTCTGTATATATAAAGTTTGACCATATTTGAATATTTAAAATTCAGTTTCAAACAGATTTGTATTCAAACTTGTTTTGCTTATAACTTGAGTTTAAAAATATATTTTTGAGTGAATCTTTTTGCTACTGGTCACTAATGACTTTGTTTATCAGTCGGAACAATGTGGGAATTTTTAGCATATTTTAAAATAGGGATTCAAGCAAAACAGATTCTGTTTTAGTTCTTTTTAGGTTTATTTCTATTTTCTTTTGTTTTTATTGTTTTAAATTTATTTTATTTTGTATTAGTTGACAAGTTTTACCTTGTTTTCTGTCAGTTAGCAGTAGTATTTCAACCAAGTTTATTTTTATGTTATTTATTATTTTTGTTTGCATGAAATCAATTCTAGTTCAGTTATAACTTGCAATTGATTTTCATTGCTAGTTTGATTTCCTATTTGAAAATAATTTTTTTTAAAATTGTTTTATAAGTTTTGCTTCTGTTAACTTAGTTGTTCTATATTTTGTTTTCTCTTATTTTATTATTTTATTTGTTTTACTTGTTGTTAAGTTTATTAGACAAAAACCTATGTTGTTTGGTGTATTGTTTTCATAGTTCTTAGTTGTTCTTCAAAAGTAATTCTTTTTGCTAGTAAAAATATTTGCTGAATGCTTTTGTTAGATTTTACTTTGTTGTTGTTTTGTTGCTGTTGATAATAGGTTAATTGTAGGAAAACCTTTTTCTTAGGTGCTTTGATGAAGTTTTGTTGTTTCAACTTTTGTCTTAAGTATTTCCTTCATCACAACCCTTTTGTGTTTAGTTTTTGTGTTGCCTTTTGATTGATAGTATTGATTGCTAGTATGATTGCTTATATGAGTGCAATGTTTGAATTATATAGATTTTCATCGGAGAGTGACGAATAGTTCTATCAAGTTATTTTTTGAGAGCGATATTTATCTTCATCAACCCTACCAGGCAAGTTCACTTTGACCATCTATTTCATACCTACGTTTTATTGCATGTAGTGACATCATTCAACAAATCCCTCCAGTAGTATTATTGAATTCTTGTAGTTGGGTAGAATGCATGAGGTAGGAACCCACTCCTTGTTACTGAAGCCCCGGGACGTTATTTGTCTTACTGCTATGCTACGCTAAAGTAGACGGGGTTGGTATGAGTATTCGAGAGTGGTGTGAGGTGAAGGACTCTACGTCAAAGACGATAACTTCATGAAGGCATCTTCAAGTCCTGCATCTTCAAGACCTCAAGACTTCGAGACTCGAGAAACAAGTTTTCAATACACACTACTGGGTGAGGGATGGATTTGATGGGCACCCTGGAGTAACCAGTGGATGGCCGGGATGCATGGAGAAGCGCCATGACATCTTGCGGAAAGCCTCACCCAGACTCAAAGAGACGGATGAATACTTCATGCCCGGAAGCTTACCTGTGTAGCCACAAGTCATTATGGGCTCTGGCTTGGTTGATCTTTGTTGTGACTCTGGCTGGGCAGTGCTACGAGATGTAGTCGACGTTAGGATTGGATGGGCACTGACAGTAGTCAGGGAAACACTCTGAAAGACCATGTTTCGTTCGTCCTGTTCTCAAACACCCGGCAGTGCGAGGACTTACAAGGAGGGAACGAATCTTGTGGGTAAAGTACACAACACTCTGCAGAGTTAAACCTAATCGATTAGCCATGTCCCCGGTTACGGACAATTTGAGCCTCTGGACTTGGATCTATCTCTGAACTCTCAACACTGGACTGATAAATAATTTGTGGGCAACTTATGATACTTGTGGGCATTGAGACATCGGTTGGCGGAACCATGTCATAGTAGATAACTCTATAGTGAAAACTCCTGATATTCCTTTGTTGTAGGAAAAGAAAATAAAATCAGCTTTTATGCAAAAACTCAGACACAGAGCCACAAGCCTTATTGCATATAGAATAGTCTTTATCTTCTGTTCTTCTATGGTGATCTTGCCGGTACATTCAATGTACTGACCTACACGGCTGCAACGTCTTATGTTGCAGATAAGTTTCTACGACGAGTAAGAGTACGATTCAGGGTTACGGTCTACACTCAACCTGCCGTTGGTGTTTATTGGGACTCCACTCCCGTTGACTGTTTCCGCTAAGATTTTAAGGTATATATCAGTTTTACGTTATTTACATGTGATTGCACTTTGATATATACATTGATGTACTGTGTGTGCCAGCATACTGATCCAGGGATGGCACAGAACACACAGAGGCTTGACCGTTTGAGGTCGGGTCGCTACAGAGATGGTATCAGAGCACATGTTGACCGTAGGACGTGACCCTAGAAACTGGAAATCCCATAGGACAGGATATCTCTCAAAATTATTTTCAAAAGGATCTTTTACTTCTTATCCTTCCGAGTTTCATCAAATATTCCCCTTACCCCAAATAGTTAGACAATACCCTTGTCCCTTTGACCACATGAAGAATCAACTAAGACCACTCCGAGAAGGACAAGATATCGGACAATCGTAACCAACTCAGAGTAATAGGAGGATTACCCTATACAACAAGAATTGAAGGTACACCAGTTGAAGACCTTGAAGACCCGAAGAATTCAAAGACCCTGAAGCATTTCAATATGAACTTTAGAGGACCACCACCCCTGTTGTATACTCACGTTAGATACGATGTTTTGTGAGCTGTCATTTGTGTGCACTTTTCCGACAGCCAAAAATAAAACATATTTTCAAAACTATTTGTTTGTATTGTGTGTATCTCCCTCTATCCCTCTCTCGTATGTCATCCCAAAACCCTTGGACCCAATAGATGAAGAATGAAGGTGGACTTGTATTCTCTGGACCGATGACTCAGCTGGAGGCAGAGCTATGGATTCAGAACATGGAGGATCACTCCGGGAAAAAAAATTGATTGCAAGGAAGTATGAGGTTCAATACGCTCTTCAGTACTTTACAAAAAGTGCTGCAACATGGTGCAAAATGCATCAAGCCATACAAGGAAGTAATGGAGCAAAGGCTTGGGAAGAATTCAAGGAGACTCTTTAAGATCCCATCTTATCCGGAAGAACGATGATAAATCGATGAAGAAACCTTGTGCCTGCAAGATATGCGGAGAAATAGGACACACCCAGGAAGAACACAAGGATGGATGCCCTTATTGTGAAGACAATCACCTGGATGGAGAATGCCCAACTAGTCTGGTGACATGTTTCTTGTGTGAAGGAACTACTCATTACCCGGCTCAATGCCAAATGTACCCCAAGGTACAAGAAGTCATCAAGCAGCAGAAGGAAGCCATGAAGGAAGCCTTCAGAGAAAATTTAGGAGAACCTGTGATAAAGGAAGATGTTGAAGACCCTCATGGAGAAGGCCTAACCAGATTTTACCCCAATGCCTGCTATTCATGTGGAGAAGAAGGACATTTCTCACAGGACTGTACGAAGGAAAGAAAAGAGTATCTGGGAAACTTCCCGACAGAAGAAGTGGAGTTTGATCCACAGGAAATTCAAGGTTTGATCGGAACAAAGAAGCCGAGGAAGAGAAACCGAAGACATCCTCAGAACAACCCAATTTCTGCAAAGAAGGATCTGAGTCAGATCATGTGTTTCTGGTGCAAGAATTTAGGCCACTATGCCGATAAATGTCCAGAGAAGAAGCCCAGCACCATGAAGCTTGCATAGTCACAAAGAAGACCCGAGACTGGTCGGAAGTCATTTATTTTGCTGCTAGGAAGCAGGACCTTTCGTCAATGACTGTCCCGCCCAAGGAGAAAGCTGGAGCTGAGTAGTTGAAAATTTTAATATCAGTAATAAGTGTAGTAGGAAACATTTTTTTTTCATGAGTATGAGGAGTTGAATTATGTAATGGAAGTCTCGGAGATTGTAATGATTCAGGAATAAGTAAAGTTAATGTATCTGGAATCTCCTATGATGGAATGTTATGAGTTGTTTTCTTATAACCCATATTTTGACCATTTTCGAGGATATGAGAAATATGGTCTATGGAGGGATTTGTGTCTTACGATTTAAGGATGGTAATGCCCTGAGTGAACACAAACTAATGGAAATGAAAATGCATTCCACAAAGTGGAGTCTGGACAAAATAAGTTTGAGGTTTATTTTGGTATGTTGGTTATCTCAAGAGTATGAAGGAATGAAGAATTATTGGATTTAAAGGATGGTGTAATGTTGGAATATGGAACATTTGTAACACCATGGATGAGTTGAAGCTGTACCAGTGTTGAAGTGGGACCATACCCCACAGGTCCAGGAGTTAATAAGGATCAAACACTACCTTGGTTGAAGGAAGAAAATTTGGAAGAAGTTGTGATTTGATCAGCAGACGTTTCTTAGGAGGATACGTAAACCCCGAGAGTTGTGAAGAAACGATAGATGTTTTGTTTAGCTTGCAGAATCAATGGATTTATCCGAACTTTGTTCGTGGACGAGAGAAATTCTGCAAGGATTGTGAGGAAGCCCAAGTGTTAGAATACGAGATTCGCTAAACCTTATACAGAGTAATGATTTGGGTGCGGAATGGATTGATCACCATGACGACTTACTCTTATCATTTCTCTTGCTATTCGGAATGGTAAATCTGAGTGACTTACCCATAGTAAAGAGACGACGTTCTTTGAAGCTTTTGGTTTAAGCCTTAGAGTGGTATGATGAAGACCCTTGTACATGGCAGCTGTTGTCACCCGTAGGAATTTTACGGTGAGGATGAAGCCAAGACCCATTTCACTGCAGGATAACCACAAATGGTAGACCACCAAGAGATCATCGATAAGTTAATTAGAGTGATCACGAGACTTGCCAGTTAAGGAGACCCAGTGACGGAAGAACTTTGTAATGACCAAGGAGACACTGGATTTTTAAAGGAGACGTTACGACTGTAACGGAACAACATCAATGAAGGAGCTATTATAAGGAATGTGAAGAGACAAATATAGCCAAGGACCCCAGAGGATTGTCATGATTTTGGGAGACCAGTAACTCTCATTTTAAGTGTGGTAGCACCCACACTTTGCAGGACAATGGATTTGCTAGAAGACCCCCCAAACCCTAACCTTTTCTTTCTAGCCCTTTCGAATCTCAAGGACGAGATTCATTTTAAGTGTGGTAGGTTTGTAACATCCCAAATTTTGGAATGTTATAATTATAATTGAATGCTTTATTGTTTGTTTGAGTGATTGAAAATTGAGTGAAATTTAAAACTTTTTGAAACTTTTGAATGAGAGGGAATAAAATGACTTTCCTTTTGTGTTTGATTTCAAATTCATCCAATTCAGATCAATGAGAGAAGATGACATGACTTCTTCAAATAAAAGGATTTGAAAAGTGGATTTGAAAACTTCTGAAATATTCTTTTGGAATTCATTTCATTTTGGCTCTATTTTAAAAGTTTGAATGAATTCAAATTCCCCTGTCAAATATTAAAAATATGAGAGGAGGAACAGGACCCTCCAAACCAGGGGCATTTTGAGAAATATTTTGAACCATAAAACCCAGGGGGTTATTTGAAAACTATTTGCAAAAGAAATAAAAACAATTTAGGCATTTTTCTGAAAAATATTTTTTTAAAGTATTTATTTTGGCCGTGGAAAAATGTTCATACTATGGCATTTAGTGTTCTGATAATTTTGGTATATAAAAATTTTAATTTTTGATTTTATTTGATTCTCCAAAGAGATCTTTTCTTTCCTGTTTTTAATAAAAAGGAAAAATGACTTTAAAACGGAAACGTACCCGGGGCCCATTTGGAATAGTTGCGGCCCAGATCATCTTCGCCAGATCCGAAGGGATTTCGGATCGGCCACCGATCCTGTCGCCCCTCCCTCTATCCCACTGACCGCCCGGGCGCACTGGCCGACCTTTCCCTCCGAGCGCCCTTCCCCTTCCTTCCCTCTCTCTTTCCTTCCATTGCCGGAACCGATCGGATCCGCGACGGATCGCCCTCCGCCTTGCCTTGTGGAGCACCCCGACCACCCCTATAAAAACCACAGCGTCCCCGCAGCTTGTTTTCGCCCAAACCCCAAGCTCCCCCTCGCCAGAACGCCGCCACACCCTCGCCGGAGTACCACTCCACCACCGGAGCTCTGTGAGCTCGCCCCGCTCCACCTCGCCCTCCCCGAGCCCCTCTGAGACCACATACGTCATCTTCGCCGTCTCCCGCATCCTCTGGTGCACTTCGCCGACGCCAAAACCAACCGGAGACTCCCCTCCGCTCACACCCGAGGCCGCCGTCCGCCATTGCCGACGTGGTGCCCCAACTGGTCGACCCCGAGCGCCGCTGACGCCATCAATCGACGCGGGAGAGCCGACGCAGTCGCCTGGAACTCTCCGCTGCCGCCGCCGACCACCGGAGCGCCATCCCCGAGCACCACCGCGCCTCTGCCTCGCTGCCGACATCGCCGGAGTCTCTCCACCACCGCGGTAAGCCACCGGAGATCCCACAACCGTTAGATCTAGGCTGAACGGTTAGGATTAGAAAGCGTTTTTTTATTATTTGTCGAAACGTTCTCTATTAGGAGCCGGCCGTCCGCCCGAAACCCTCGCTCACGCACACCTCTCGGCCAATCACAGACCTCCACGTAGCCCATGTCCGTTAGGATGGAATTCTCTTTTTCTGTTTTTGTTTTATTTAACAGAATAGTTTCTGTTTTTGTTTTCTGAATATCTCTTAGATTTTTAAGTATTTTTAGTTGATTCTTTTTTATTTGTGTCAAAAAAATTATCTAGTTTCTGTATATATAAAGTTTGACCATATTTGAATATTTAAAATTCAGTTTCAAACAGATTTGTATTCAAACTTGTTTTGCTTATAACTTGAGTTTAAAAATATATTTTTGAGTGAATCTTTTTGCTACTGGTCACTAATGACTTTGTTTATAAGTAGGAACAATGTGGGAATTTTTAGCATATTTTAACATAGGGATTCAAGCAAAACAGATTCTGTTTTAGTTCTTTTTAGGTTTATTTCTATTTTCTTTTGTTTTTATTGTTTTAAATTTATTTTATTTTGTATTAGTTGACAAGTTTTACCTTGTTTTCTGTCAGTTAGCAGTAGTATTTCAACCAAGTTTATTTTTATGTTATTTATTATTTTTGTTTGCATGAAATCAATTCTAGTTCAGTTATAACTTGCAATTGATTTTCATTGCTAGTTTGATTTCCTATTTGAAAATAATTTTTTTTAAAATTGTTTTATAAGTTTTGCTTCTGTTAACTTAGTTGTTCTATATTTTGTTTTCTCTTATTTTATTATTTTATTTGTTTTACTTGTTGTTAAGTTTATTAGACAAAAACCTATGTTGTTTGGTGTATTGTTTTCATAGTTCTTAGTTGTTCTTCAAAAGTAATTCTTTTTGCTAGTAAAAATATTTGCTGAATGCTTTTGTTAGATTTTACTTTGTTGTTGTTTTGTTGCTGTTGATAATAGGTTAATTGTAGGAAAACCTTTTTCTTAGGTGCTTTGATGAAGTTTTGTTGTTTCAACTTTTGTCTTAAGTATTTCCTTCATCACAACCCTTTTGTGTTTAGTTTTTGTGTTGCCTTTTGATTGATAGTATTGATTGCTAGTATGATTGCTTATATGAGTGCAATGTTTGAATTATATAGATTTTCATCGGAGAGTGATGAATAGTTCTATCAAGTTATTTTTTGAGAGCGATATTTATCTTCATCAACCCTACCAGGCAAGTTCACTTTGACCATCTATTTCATACCTACGTTTTATTGCATGTAGTGACATCATTCAACAAATCCCTCCAGTAGTATTATTGAATTCTTGTAGTTGGGTAGAATGCATGAGGTAGGAACCCACTCCTTGTTACTGAAGCCCCGGGACGTTATTTGTCTTACTGCTATGCTACGCTAAAGTAGACGGGGTTGGTATGAGTATTCGAGAGTGGTGTGAGGTGAAGGACTCTACGTCAAAGACGATAACTTCATGAAGGCATCTTCAAGTCCTGCATCTTCAAGACCTCAAGACTTCGAGACTCGAGAAACAAGTTTTCAATACACACTACTGGGTGAGGGATGGATTTGATGGGCACCCTGGAGTAACCAGTGGATGGCCGGGATGCATGGAGAAGCGCCATGACATATTGCGGAAAGCCTCACCCAGACTCAAAGAGACGGATGAATACTTCATGCCCGGAAGCTTACCTGTGTAGCCACAAGTCATTATGGGCTCTGGCATGGTTGATCTTTGTTGTGACTCTGGCTGGGCAGTGCTACGAGATGTAGTCGACGTTAGGATTGGATGGGCACTGACAGTAGTCAGGGAAACACTCTGAAAGACCATGTTTCGTTCGTCCTGTTCTCAAACACCCGGCAGTGCGAGGACTTACTAGGAGGGAACGAATCTTGTGGGTAAAGTACACAACACTCTGCAGAGTTAAACCTAATCGATTAGCCGTGTCCCCGGTTACGGACAATTTGAGCCTCTGGACTTGGATCTATCTCTGAACTCTCAACACTGGACTGATAAATAATTTGTGGGCAACTTATGATACTTGTGGGCATTGAGACATCGGTTGGCGGAACCATGTCATAGTAGATAACTCTATAGTGAAAACTCCTGATATTCCTTTGTTGTAGGAAAAGAAAATAAAATCAGCTTTTATGCAAAAACTCAGACACAGAGCCACAAGCCTTATTGCATATAGAATAGTCTTTATCTTCTGTTCTTCTATGGTGATCTTGCCGGTACATTCAATGTACTGACCTACACGGCTGCAACGTCTTATGTTGCAGATAAGTTTCTACGACGAGTAAGAGTACGATTCAGGGTTACGGTCTACACTCAACCTGCCGTTGGTGTTTATTGGGACTCCACTCCCGTTGACTGTTTCCGCTGAGATTTTAAGGTATATATCAGTTTTACGTTATTTACATGTGATTGCACTTTGATATATACATTGATGTACTGTGTGTGCCAGCATACTGATCCAGGGATGGCACAGAACACACAGAGGCTTGACCGTTTGAGGTCGGGTCACTACACATGCCCGTCGGATACCTCTAACTATCCGAACCTGGAACATTGCCCCCTCCGGTCATCTGTCTGATAGATGTCCGGAACCGGGAAAACTTTCCCGGATGGGTTCCCCCTTCATCGGTAACGTGCAACCTTACGTTAGAACACACCCGGCACTGCCTATTGTCATGTCATACTTTGTGTAGCATTGTTTGCTTTATATTTATTGTTTCTTCCCCCCTCTTCTTACCGGTAGACTCCGAGACTGACGCTGCTGCCGGGTACGACTACATCGTTGACGATCAGCCTTTTGCCGCAGAGCAGCAAGGCAAGCAACCCCCCTTGAGCATTCCGATATCGCCTATTCCTTTTCCCTCTTACTCTTGCATTAGATTTTTGCTAATGTATTAGCTAGCTCCTATTCTGATGCATAGCCTATTTTTGATAAACTGCTACTATACCTGCAATCATATCAACTGCTTAGTATAGGTTGATCAATGAATCCCCAGTGACCCCTTAGTCCCAGTTGCCCCTGCTTCTTCATCGACGACTCGACGACCCGATGACTCAAAGACTCGAAGACTCGGTCAACCGACCGACAAGCCAGGCCCCTCACATCACCGCACACCCCTTAATTGCACGACTCTGTAGCGCTACTATCGAGTACCGAGGGTGACACCTCGTGAAGTACTCATGATGCTAGCTCTGTAGTGCAGCTAGTCGGTCGTGGTTATCGAGGGTGATTCCTCCTTCACCACTCCCGACGATGACTCTGTCGTGCAACCCCTCAAGTGGGACCCTCGAGGGTGATTCCTCTAGGTCCACCTTGACGGTTTCATCGAGCGGGGCCCTTTGAGGGTGATTCCTCAGGTTCCGTCTTGATGTTTTATACACAGTTACTTTAACTTGACATTGTTTACATGTGCAAGACGGGACTGAAGGGACGGGCGGTACTACCCTGGTTGAGGTGGACCTGAGTTCCCGACAGTCCTAAGACGGGTCGGCCCCAAGGGTACCCGTGTGTGAGAAGTGGTGGGATGCGCCGGTAAGGCATCCAAAATGTTATGTTGTGGCGTGGACGGGCCGGAGAGGCCCTTGCCATGCATCCTCGAGACGGGGTGATGGGACCGCACTTTATGGTTCGCGCTTGCCCCGCATTAATAAAATGCTAATGGGTTGGGTATTTGATCTGAGTTGGGTCGTTGGCCTTTTTACGCACCAAACCATCGCGTGGGAGAAGTTATGGGTACTCAGCGTCGTTGTATCAGCCGAAGCTCTTCGGACGTCAGCAATGGAGCGGCGCGCTCCGGATTGGACTGGACGGTGCAGCTCTTGGACTGGAGTGTACTAGGTCTGCTTCCGGCCGCCCACGCATCGTGCAGGAGCGCAAGGGCAAGTGGGCCCACGAACCTGCGCGCTTAGGATTTAGACCGGCGGGCTGGCCTCTTCGTTGAGCCTAGGTGGGGCGACGACGTGCTGCTATCCCTAGGCCGGGCATGACCCAGGAAAGTGTGTCCGGCCGGAGGTGATCAGGCGTGTTGGAAATGCGGTGCACCCTTGGAGGGATGAATAATCTATTCGAATAGCCGTGTCCACGGTAACATGACGACTTGGAGTTGTGCCTTGACCTTATACAACTATAACTGTGATTTAAATTTGAAATGAATTGTGGCTCCAAGATTGCTTCCTCGCAGGGAGTCGAGGAAGAATCTCTGGGCGTGGTTACTTAATAAAATTGCTACAATAATATGACTATATATGAGATACCAGTCTACTCTCTTCTAATGCTGCAAGATGCTGAAGATGCTAGTCTTCGATAGGACTAGGCCTTCTCCCTATTCTTGCTTTCTGCAGTCAGTCCAGATATAACCCCTCCCCTTGATAATGATGCATACTTAGCATAGTTCTGATGTCAGTCTTGCGAATACTTTGGATGAGTACTCACCGCTGCTTTGCTTTCTCTTTCCCCCTCGATACGATGCCGCGTTCAGACGATGGAGCCCAGGAGATGGAGTATGCCGGAGACGACTACTACACCCCCGCTGGAGCCTACTACTACGTGGAGAATGCCGACGCTCAGGAGTAGTTAGGAGGTTCCTAGGCAGGAGGCCTCGCCTCTTTCGATCCGCTACTTATGTTTGTGCTAGCCTTCTTAAGGCAAAACTTGTCTAACTTATGTCTGTACTCAATGGCTCGCACGGTAGCACCCCTGAATTTCAATGCGTTCCTAGAGAAAGACGTTTTGAACGTCATGGAGCATATGAGATGTTCCAGGAGTTGAAGTTTATCTTTGAGAAGAATGCCCGAATCGAGAGATATGAGACCTCCAATAAGTTTTATGCTTGCAAGATGGAGGAGAATGGGTCTGTCAGTGAACATGTACTTTGAATGTTTGGGTATTCCAACCGCCTGGCGGAGTTGGGAATTGTTCTCCCGCCAGAGGCGATCACTGACAGAGTTCTTCAATCACTGCCACCTAGCTACAAAAGCTTCGTGTTGAACTATAACATGCAAGGGATGAATAAGTCAGTCGCCGAGCTGTTTGCGATGTTGAAAGTCACTGAGTCTGAGATTCAGAAGGAGCATCAAGTGTTGATGGTCAATAAAACCACTAGTTTCAAGAAGAATGGCAAGGCCAAGAAGGGTAACTCCAAGAAGAGTGGCAAAGCAGTTGCCCCTCCCGTGAAGAAACCCAAGGCTGGACCCAGGCCAGAAACTGAGTGCTTTCATTGCAAGGGAACTGGTCACTAGAAGCGGAACTGCCCCAAGTATCTGGCCGACGAGAATGTGGCCAACACAAAACAAGGTATATATGATATACATGTTATTGATGTGTACCTTACCAACTCTCATTGTAGTACCTGGGTATTTGATACCGGTTCGGTTGCTCACATTTGCAACTCAAAGCAGGAACTACGGAATAGACGGAGGCTGGCAAAGGACGAAGTGACGATGCGCGTGAGAAATGGTTCCAAGGTTGATGTGATCGCTGTCGGCACGCTCGCTCTTCGATTACCATCAGGATTAGTGATGAACCTAAATAATTGTTATTTAGTGCCTGCGTTAAGCATGAACATTATATCTGGATCTTGTTTATTGCGAGACGGTTACTCATTTAAATCAGAGAATAATGGTTGTTCTATTTATATGAGTAATATCTTTTATGGTCATGCACCCAATGTGAGGGGTTTATTCTTATTGAATCTCGATAGTGATGAGACACATGTTCATAACATTGATGCCAAAAGATGTAGAGTTGATAATGATAGCACCACTTTCTTGTGGCACTGCCTCTTAGGTCATATTGGTGTAAAACGCATGAAGAAGCTCCATGCTGATGGAGTTTTGGAGTCACTTGATTTTGAATCACTTGACACGTGTGAACCATGCCTCATGGGCAAGATGACTAAGACCCCATTCTCTGGAACAATGGAACGGGCAAGTGACTTGTTGGAAATCATACATACTGATGTGTGCGGTCCGATGAGCATTGAGGCGCGCGGTGGATATCGTTATGTTCTCACCTTCACTGATGACTTAAGTAGATATGGGTATATTTATTTAATGAAACACAAGTCTGAAACATTTGAAAAGTTCAAGCAATTTCAGAGTGAAGTTGAGAATCATCGTAACAAGAAGATTAAATTCCTGAGATCTGATCAAGGAGGAGAATATCTGAGTTATGAGTTTGGCAGTTACTTAAGACAATGTGGAATTGTTTCACAATTGAAACCGCCTGGAACACCACAGCGTAATGGTGTGTCCGAACGTCGTAATCGAACCTTATTGGATATGGTGCGGTGTATGATGTCTCTTGCCGATTTGCCACAATCGTTTTGGGGTTATGCGTTAGAGACAGCTGCATTCACTTTAAATAGGGCACCATCGAAATCCGTTGAGACAACGCCATATGAACTGTGGTTTGGTAAGAAACCAAAGTTGTCGTTTCTTAAAGTTTGGGGGTGTGATGCTTATGTCAAAAAGCTTCTGCCTGAAAAGCTGGAATCCAAAGCGGAGAAATGTGTCTTCATAGGATACCCAAAAGAGACGGTTGGGTATACCTTCTATCTCAGATCCGAAGGCAAAGTGTTTGTCGCAAAGAACGGGTCATTTCTCGAGAAAGAGTTTCTCTCGAAAGAATTGAGTGGGAGGAAAATGGAACTTGATGAGGTTGTTGAACCTTTACTTCAACGAGAGAGTAGCACGGCGCAGAAAGATGTTTCTGTAGAGCCTACATCGGTTGAAGAGGAAGTTAATGATGATGATCATGAAGCTTCAGAACAAGTTGCTATCGAACCTCATAGGTCGACAAGGGCACGTACTCCTCCTGAGTGGTACGGTAACCCTGTCTTAGAGGTCATGTTGTTAGACAACGAAGAACCTACGAGCTATGGAGAAGCGATGATGGGCCCAAATTCCGAGAAATGGCTAGAGGCCATGAAATCCGAGATGGGATCCATGTATGAAAACAAAGTATGGGCTTTGGAAGTATTACCTGAAGGGCGAAAGGCCACTCAGAATAAATGGATCTTTAAGAAGAAGATGGACGCGGACGGTAATATCACCGTCTATAAAGCTCGACTTGTGGCAAAGGGTTTTTCACAAGTTCAAGGAGTTGACTACGATGAGACCTTGTCACCCGTAGTGATGCTTAAGTCCGTCAGAATCATGTTAGCAATAGCTGCATTTTTCGATTATGAAATTTGGCAGATGGATGTCAAAACAGCGTTCCTTAACGGTTTCCTTAAGGAAGAGTTGTATATGATGCAACCGGAAGGTTTTGTCGATCTAGAGAATGCCGACAAAGTTTGCAAACTCCAGCGATCCATTTATGGACTGGTGCAAGCATCTCAGAGTTGGAATCTTCGCTTTGATGAGGTGATCAAAGCGTTTGGGTTTATACAAGTTTACGGAGAAGCTTGTATTTACAAGAAAGTGAGTGGGATCTCTATAGAATTTCTAATATTATATGTGGATGACATATTGCTGATTGGAAACAATATAGAAATGTTGGAAAGCGTGAAGGAATATTTGAACAAGAGTTTTTCAATGAAGGACCTAGGAGAAGCTGCTTTCATATTAGGCATCAAGATCTATAGAGATAGATCAAGACGCTTAATAGGACTTTCACAGAGCACATACCTTGACAAAGTTTTGAAGAAGCTCAAAATGGATCAGTCCAAGAAGGGGTTCTTGCCTATATTGCAAGGTATGAAGTTGAGTAAGACTCAATGCCGAGTGACTGCAGAAGATATAGAAAAGACGAGTGTCATCCCCTATGCTTCAGCCATAGGCTCTATCATGTATGCAATGCTGTGCACAAGACCCGATGTCAGCCTTGCCATAAGTATGGCCGGAAGGTTGCAAAGTGATCCAGGAGTGGAATACTGGACGACAGTCAAGACAATCCTAAAGTACCTGAAAAGGACTAAGGACATGTTTCTCGTTTATGGAGGTGACCAAGAGCTCGTCGTAAAGGGTTACGTCGATGCAAGCTTTGACACTGATCCGGATGACTCTAAGTCTCAAACCGGATACGTATTTATTCTCAATGGGGGTGCGGTAAGCTGGTGCAGTTCCAAGCAGAGCGTGGTAGCTGATTCTACATGCGAAGCGGAGTACAACACTGCCTCAGAGGCGGCGAAGGAAGGTGTCTGGATGAAGGAGTTCATGACAGATCTTGGAGTAGTGCCTAGTTCACTGAACCCAATGACTCTGTTCTGTGACAACACTGGTGCCATTGCTCTGGCCAAGGAACCAAGGTTTCACAAGACGATCAGACACATAGAGCGACGCTTCAATTCCATCCGCGATTACATCAAAGAGGAGGACATAAATATTTGCAAAGTGCACACGGATCTGAATGTCGCAGACCCGTTGACTATACCTCTTCCAAGGGCTAAACATGATCAACACCAGAACTGTATGGGTGTTAGATTCATTACAATGTAAATCACATAGTGATGTGAGCTAGATTATTGACTGTAGTGCAAGTGGGAGACTGTTGGAAATATGCCCTAGAGGCAATAATAAAGTGATTATTATTATATTTCCTTGTTCATGATAATCGTTTATTATCCATGCTATAATTGTATTGATTGGAAACACAAATACATGTGTGGATACATAGACAACACTGTGTCCCTAGTATGCCTCTAGTAGACTAGCTCGTTGATCAAAGATGGTCAAGGTTTCCTAGCCATAGACATGAGATGTCATTTGATAACGGGATCACATCATTAGGAGAATGATGTGATGGACAAGACCCAAACTATGAACATAGCATATGATCGTGTCAGTTTATTGCTATAGTTTTCTGCATGTCAAGTATCGGTTCCTATGACCATGAGATAATGCAACTCGCCGACACCGGAGGAATAGCTTGTGTGTATCAAATGTCACAACGTAACTGGGTGACTATAAAGATGCTCTACAGGTATCTCCGAGGGTGTCTGTTGAGTTGGCATGGATCGAGACTGGGATTTGTTACTCCGTGTGACGGAGAGGTATCTCAGGGCCCATTCGGTAATACAACATCAAAACAAGCCTTGCAAGCAAAGTGACTAAGGAGTTAGCCACGGGATCTTGTATTACGGAACGAGTAAAAAGACTTGCCGGTAACGAGATTGAACTAGGTATAGAGATACCGACGATCGAATCTCGGGCAAGTAACATACCGAAGAACAAAGGGAACAACATACGGGATTAACTGAATACTTTACATAGAGGTTCAACCAATAAAGATCTTCATAGAATATGTAGGAACCAATATGGGCATCCAGGTCCCGCTATTGGTTATTGACCGTAGAGGTGTCTCGGTCATGTCTACATAGTTCTCGAACCCGCAGGGTCTCCACACTTAACGTTCGGTGACGTTTCGGTAGTATTGAGTTATGTATGGTGGTGACCGAAGATTGTTCGGAGTCCCGGACGTCACGAGGAGCTTCGGAATGGTCCGGAGGTAAGGATTGATATATAGGAAAGTGGTGTTTGAACTCTGGAAAAGTTTCAGGCATTTCCCGCAGTGTACCGGGAGTGACAAATGGGTTCCGGGGGTCCACCAAGTGGGGCCCACACACCCCAAGGGGCCACATGGGCCTGAGAGGTGGCGCACCAGCCCCTGGTGGGCTGGGCGGCCAGCCCCTATGGGCCTATGCGTAGGAAAGAGGAGAGGGGGAGGAGTCCTAGTCGGAGGAGGACTCCTCCCGCGCCCACCTCCTAGTTTGAGGAGGACTCCTCCTCCTCCCTGGTTCGGCCGACCCAAGGGGGAAACGCTAGGGCGCCAGCCCCTCCCCCTCCCTCCTATATATATTGGAGGGGAGAGAGGGCAGCCGCATCCCAAGCCATGGTGCAGCCCTCTCTCCCCTCACTAGATCGTCTCCTCCTCTAGTTTCAGCGGTGCTTAGGCGAAGCCCTGCCGGAATAGCTCCACCACCACCATCACCATGGCGTCGTGCTGTCGGAGTACTCATCTACCTCTCCGCTCCCTCTTGCTGGATCAAGAAGGCGGAGATCGTCATCGAGCTGTACGTGTGCTGAACGCGGAGGTGCCGTCCGTTCGGCGCAAGATCGGGACGGATCGTGATTGGATCGCGGGACAGCTTGCGATTTGGATCGCGAAGACGTTCGACTACATCAACCGCGTTTCTTAACGCTTCCCGCTTAGCGATCTACAAGGGTACGTAGATCCACTCTCCCTCTCGTAGATGCTCATCACCATGGATAGATCTTGCGTGTGCATAGGAAATTTTTTGTTTCCCATGCAACATTTCCCAACAAGATGTGGTCGGGCTGAATAGGCTGTGACTCTCTGGAGTACGGGATGGGGATCTGGGGGAAAGGGACACCGCCGGCCTCATCTAAAAACTCAGGAGCGGCGATGGTGTATGTGGATCGGTGGGGACCCTGAATCTATTTAGCTATGAGGCACGGGCAGACCGGTTGAGGTTGGTGATGGAAGGCAGCGACTGGGGCGAGCTAGGGTTAAAGCGGGGGAGGAAGGGGGAGGGGGTGTTGTGTGGACGGAGGGGGGGTGTTTGCGGATGTGCCGCTGCTGCTGAAAAATTTAGTAGTAATAGTGTTGGTGGAGATGGTTGTGGACGAGGGATGGCGATGGTTGAAATGCCTCGGCAGCTAAAAAATTACTATAGGGTCGGTGCGGTGGACGAGGAAGGGCGGCATGCAGTTGAAATACTGCTTCCACTTAAATTTTGATAAAGGAACTGGGCGGGAGCAACCAAGATCGCACACGATCCTAACATAATAAAGTTTGTACACTGTAAAGAAATGCCATGCCGCGAAACCACGAATTTTTTGCATCGCTCAAGGCGGGTAGCTCTTTCTGAGATTTCTCAAGGCGGGTTCATCTCACACGGTTCATCCTCAATTTCAGTCGCAGACGTGAAATTCATCCTAAATTTCCACATGCCCACAAACAGATGATACAAACATTTGGCAAATTTTCACCACAAAATGCCTTATTTTGCAAGGGATTAGTTGACATTAGTTCATACGCTCAGTAATTTACAAATAGTTTCTCAATTTACATGAAGATGAACTGCACAAAATATTCACTACGCCATGGATGCATACAAACGTCGGACCTCCACCGTGTCATGACCTTCCTCGGCTCAGAACGAGTATTCAGAGGAGCTCGTCAAGTCGATGAGCTCCAGTGGTTCCACGGCGGAGACCGGAGGGGCTACCTCGGCTGGAGCGACCACGGCACCTCTTGCCAGGTCTGCCGCTCTAGAAGAAGATGTCATGGCGTCCACGTGGGCCAACGGGATACAGACGGGTGCCGCTCTTGCTAGAGCCGCGTACCTGGTCGACGTGGCCGCTGTTGCCAGGGCTGTCGCCGCAGCTGCAAGGCCTGCATTGGCCTCCAACGCGGCTGAGAGGCATGCGGCGGCCTCCTCCGCCACCTTCTGGTCCTGTTCCCGCCTCTTTTTGCCCTCTGCATCTGAGTTTCGCTTCCTCTTCGCACTCTCCCGCCGTTTCTGCCGCTTCAGATCCCTAGCCGCGTTGCGGATGGCATTCGCACATGCATAGATTGTGCCACACCGACACTGAGACGGCGCTCGTCCTCGTCACGCAGGAACGCATCGAGGCCCGATTCCTGGATGGATAGACCGATGGCCATCTGCATCCGATGCTGAAACTCGAGGATGTCGTCCTCGGCAGCGGCATATGACGGTTAACCGTTGACCGACTTGAAGGACGGCGCGTCAGAATCCTCTATGCCGTCGTCGTCGGCCGCGACAACTGGCTGTTTGCCGTTGCCCGCCATGGCGGCCAATGCGTCGGAATCCTCTATCACGTCATCGTCCAACACTATCAGGACGATGCCATGCACATCTCCATGGTTGAGCACCGGTTCCATTTGGTGTGTGTGGTGGTAGTGGCGAGCTATCGGCGGAAAAATTAGCTGTTAGCTGCCGCCGGCGAGATCTTTTATAGGTCGCTGTCGGGTTTGGGTTTTTACTGTGCACATTACCCCTTTGCACTGGCTGACGCTTGCGGTTGCCACCACTAGGCAAGGCCGATTTTGCTTTGTATGGGCATCGCATACGGTTAGAGTAGCACACTCGTGCATGTTAGGGATACAATCGCATACGGTTGTTTCGTCAGTTTCGTTTGCTATTTTGAATAATACTAGCATCTTTGGGATAAACGACAAAAAATCCAAGAGAGGGTCAAAACACAACCACGCCCGCTAGTGGCCCAAATATATACTCCCTCCATTCCTAAATATAAGTCTTTTTAGAGTTTAAAAAAAATAAGAGATTCCAGTACTAACTATATAGGTACGGAGTAAAATAAGTGAATCTACACTCTAAATACGTATATATATATATATATATATATATATATATATATATATATATATATATATATATATATATATATGTAGTTCGTAGTGAAATCTCTAAAAAAGACTTGTATTTAGGAATGGATGAAGTATATATATATATATATGTATGAACATGGTGTTTTCATGTTTAAATTCGCAATGCGCAACTTTAATGTGTGGCACATGCTGCATATGTGCATTCCTAAAAGTGTCCAATGTGACAGAAAAGGGTTTCATGACAAATGTAGGGTGTTGCCCCCTTCACTATGTGCTTGAGGATGGGGTCCTATGAACACATGACCTGGTTCAAAATTTGTCACACATTTATCCATGTCTGACTTTTCGTAAGACAACCAAGAGAATTTTTACCTTAATTTGGCCAAACCATCACATATTGTTGTTGGACAAGAGGGATATATAGATCACGCAGTCCCACGAGTTGGCGCATCGTCGAAGATCAGTTGAGCAAGGCTAGAAGAACACCATCCCCCAGCATATGGCCAAATGTATATGCGAAAATGGTGTGGTCCGGTGTTTCAATTAATACACAATGCAAAAAACTAGCTATGATGTGGCATGCACCTAGCTGAGATAACTGGACATATATACCCCCCTTAAGATTGGTTATATATATACTACCTATCTAGGTCGTTATGGACGTATATATATTGTTCCCCTCCCCCCCACCCCCCCCCCCCCACACACACATGACACGTAGCAGGGTGACGTTCCAGCGTTGTCAGTCAAATGGATGATATATAGCGGCCCATGGATATATAAGCGTGTCGTCAAAAACCGCACAATGGATGCATGGTCCACACACACACACACAAACACACACACACACACACACACACACACACACACACACTGTCACCCATCCTTGGCCTTCCAGCGTTGTCAGTAAAAGGCATGACAGACCCTAAGGGCCCCAGCGATAGGTTTGTCGTCGGGAACCGCACAATGTAGGCACATGGTCCACACACAGGCATGGGTTCACACACACACGCACACACACGCGCGCGCACACACACACATGTGCATACACACACGCGCGCGTGCACATACACACACACACACACACACGCGCGTGCAAAACAAAACACGCGCACGTGCACACACACACACACACAAATCGTCACCCATCCTTGGCCTTCCAGCGTAGTCAGTAAAAGGCATGGCAGACCCTAAGGGCCCACCGATAGGTTTGTCGTCGGAAACCGCACAATGTAGGCACATGGTCCCCACACAGGCATTGGTTCACACACACGCACGCGCACACACACACATCATCATCATCATCGATCCTTGACATTTTCAAAACAACAAAAGAAAATCATGGATATTTTCAAAACAAGGAACTGGCCTTCCAGCGTTGTCAATAAAAGGCATGACAGACCCTAAGGGACCACCGATAGGTTTGTCGTCGAAAACCGCACAATGTAGGCACATGGTCCACACACAGGCATTGGTTCACACACACACACACACACACACACACACACACACACACACACACACACACACGTCATCGATCCTTGACATTTTCAAAACAACAAAATAAAATCAAGGATATTTTCAAAACAAGGATCTGGCCTTCGAGCATTGTCAGTAAAAGGCATGACAGACCCTAAGGGCCCACCGATAGGTTTTTCGTCGGAAACCGCACAATGTAGGCACATGGTCCACACAAAGGCATTGGTTCACAGATACACAGACACACACACACGTCATCGATCCTTGACATTTTCAAAACAGCAAAAGAAAATCATGGATATTTTCAAAACAAGGATCTCAAGATTTATTTAGCCGGAATGACATATCACTACAGGCATTTTATTTATGCTTATAATGATCGTATCACACCGCCTAAATGAACCTTAAAATCTAGCAACTTCCCAACCAGTCACCCATCCTTGACTACTCCACCGAAAGCACGCTTAACTTCCGAGTTCCATTCGACTGGGTTACGGGCTGGGAAGCTGCGTCTTGCTGGTAAGAGTTGCCTCCTATCATTTACATGGCGTGCCCCGTTGGGCACCTGGTGGGACCAGATACGTATCGCAGACGTTTCTAGTAGTACTAGAAACCGTGCGCGATGGTGGCATGGGGGCTAATGATAACGTCTCGCTCATGCTCGATGGTGCGATGCCGCTTTTGCGTGCTCTCCGGCCTGCTCCGTCTCATCCTCCTTGTCCGGAAGGTTGATGATGGGGATGACACTTCGGCGGGAAACCAATTGGGGGAGTGGCGGGAGAAGTGTGTTTGGATAGAACATCATTTTAATGCAAATTGGATAACTTATGAAAGAAGGAAGCTCGAGCTAGCGCAACACACGCACACCATGCTTACACACGCACGAGCTTCAGACGGGCGTATAGAACTACTTTAAATTATTCATGGTTCGTTTAGTTTTTTGTATACTACACTAATTAAGTTTCTAGACATTTAATGTGCATAATTCAAATTTGGACTAAAAGAACATGCTTCGTGTCACCAAAATGGGTTGAAAAAAGATATTTGTGTCCTTGGGTTCCTTGTTTAAGTCCCATGCAATGAACGTGAATGGATTACAAACATCTCAGAGTCATGACGAGGCCACAAACATTGAGAAA
The DNA here is from genome assembly GCA_039707655.1 of Elymus sibiricus. Lineage (NCBI taxonomy): Eukaryota > Viridiplantae > Streptophyta > Magnoliopsida > Poales > Poaceae > Elymus > Elymus sibiricus. The sequence goes on from CM077665.1 coordinate 280,421,775, forward strand.
CTTGGCTTTTAAATCATCATAAATCCAAACATCGTCTGAAATTCTTGAAACTTACCCTGGTGTCATGACACGACACTTATACGACATGATAATTTTTTGTCCAATTTGGGACAAGTCTCTTGCACACGAAAACTTCTCGCAAGAACCATCGTGGTTTCGATACGGAACATGTCACCTCTATGGAGGGAACGACATTCGATGTCTCTTCTTACACATATATATTTTTTCTACATGCAACATAGAATAATACAAGTGCAATGCTAAAATGTGGAATTATTCATGGCTCGTTTGGGGCCCTTTATACATTAATTGAGCTTTTCTATATCCACTTAATGTGCATAATTCAAATTTGAACTACAAGCACATGCTCCAGGGCGCCAAAGGGGGTTACAAAATCATTTATATGTCCTTGGGTCCCTATTTAGGTCCCATGCAATGATTAAAAACATCTTGGCATCATGACTAGGACGCAAATGTTGAGAAACATTGCTTTTAAATCCCCATAAATTCGGAACTTGTATGATAATATTGGTTTATTGAATTCCCGTAAATACAAAACTTGTATGATAATCATTTGGTGTCACGCGTCCAATTTTTTTTACTCCCTCCGTTTCTTTTTACTTCGCATATAAGATTTGGTCAAAGTTAAGCTAAACATAGTTTGACTAAATTTATACAAAAAACATATCAACATCTACAATGCTAAGGTTATATAGTATGAAAGTTAATTTGACGATGCATCTATAATTATTATTTTAAATTATAAATATTTATATATTTTTCCTATAAAGCTAGTCAAACTTTACAAATTTTGAATTTGACCAAGTTTTATATGCTAACTAAAAATAAACGGAGGGAGTACTTGATATGGGGGTGCCGTGCGTGTAGCTGCAGGTTGATGACAAGACGCATGCGAGCTTTTCGCCGCGCAGGCTCGATGGGAGGCGTGCGAGCTGTACGCCGCGCATGCTTGACAGGATGCGTGAGAGCTGTCCGCCATGCATGCTCGATGGGACGCATGAGAGTCTACTGCGCATGCTCATCGGAAAGCGATACTTTGACCTCCACCCCCATGCTCGCTTCGCTCCCAACTTCTGAATTAATGGCGCCCGACCCGCTGTTTATCATGTGGTTAATGTGCCTGGATGGAGGGACTAGTTTGATTGTGATCACTGTTTTGTTCGTGCCTCGCCGAGAACTTTGACGTGTCGTGATAACAGTACAAATGAACGAAATAATATAACAACAAATTCGCACCGGCAAAGGATAATAATTCTCTTACATATGCATGATAATAAAAAATGCCACAAGCGGAAACTCCCCAAAGACATAGGGGCAAAAGAAGAAGGGAGAGGTTGAAGAAGCAAGACAAAGAAAATGATCTGGCCAGCTGCTATCTAATTCTTCATGGATTGCTGGGCGCGGAGTTCCTCAATCTCCTTCTTCATCGCCTCCACGACCTCCATCTCCTCTCGCCTCTCATCCGACATCTTCCACATTGCGGCCATGGCGTTGGCTCTTTGCTCGAGAGCGTCGATGCTCTGCATCGCGTATGCATGAAGTTCCTTCACACGCTCCACAGATTCATTCAGCAGCCCCTCGCGCTCGATGTAGAGCTTCGCCAAGTCTTCCAGAAGTTCCTCGGCGAGTTCTTTCAGCCTCCCCTCCAAGGCACTTTTCTTCTCGAGCAGTTTCTTCCAGGCGTCGTTCTCCTCCATAAGTTTCTCCACGAGGCCGGTCGCCCTGTCAACCGAGGCGTCGCTCTTCTCCAGCAGCTTCACCAAGTCATCGATCATCGCGTCCTTCCTATCGAGCTCAGCGCGCATGTCGTCGCTGGCTGAGGAATCCAAGACTGCCAACTCGTCCAGTTCACCTCCGAGGCGAATGCGCTTGTGATTGTGAGAGCCGTCGCCTCTCTGCGAAAGATCCTCCCGGGCTTCCGCGGCGCCACCGGACATCTCTGCTGCGACCAAAGCGGTGTGGCTGGAGCTCTCTGGCGATTCCGCAGCGCGGCGACGGGACCCCTCGGTTGCTTCTGCAGCCTTGGTCTTTCTTCCCTGGTTATATCTTGAAGTCAACCCAGAACCCCCCTCCTACTGGCCATGGCAGACGGAATGAAGGACTAACAAAGAAATGCCTGGTTTTTTGGTGGCGGCGGTGAGGAATGTGCGGTAATTTTCGAGTACGTGTTTGTGTTTTTATAGCCTACTACAGTAAATAACTGCTAAGTGGGAACACGTTTAGGTTTGGTAGGTGTGAACTGATTTGCGAAAAAAATAGCGCGTGGTAATTTGGAATGTGAAAGGAAACAACCTCAATATTTATTGATGGTTTTAGTTCCCACGCACGGAACGCTTTATGGTTTTTAGAAACCGTTTGGGATGGCGTATGTGGGCCTGCGTGTGTACGTCTGTGCCCACTATTACTGCGGGGTCGGTGCCAAGACCGATGACGGTGTTGTGGCGGGCTAGACGGCCGCCGCTATGATGGCGGCCTCGGCGGCTGCCCGTGGGGTGGTGGCCAAGGCGGCCACGGCGGCCGCCGGCAGCAGCTGCCTTCGGGCAGCCGTGGCGGAGCATAGTGGGTAGCGCACTTTTGTGCGTGGTTGTGCACGGGAACGGGCACATCGAGCAGACGCATGGCCCTGCCTGTCAGGGAAATGTGAAAATTAACGTAAAACTAAGTTTTTTTATAAATCTTTAAAAGGTTTGTAAATTCTAATCTCAATAACAAACATAACGTGTTGTGGGTGCAGGTTTGATTAGATGGGACGCGTGCGAGGAGTCCGCCCCGCAGGGTCAAAGGGATGCGTGCGAGCAGTCCGCCGCATAGGCGCAGCTGGCTCACCGGGAATCAAGCCCTTTCACCTCGGACCTCCACCCACACAGCCCTATTCTCTCCCAAGTTCTCCATTAATGCAACACCTTCTCCTCCGATCTTATCTATAAGGGCCGCCTCCGAGGATCGCCTCCTTTTTCGATGGACGACGAGGCGGCCAACAAGCGGGCCCGGGTCGAGGCTAAACCACAGGAGCCTCCGGCGAGCGTGGACTTCATTAGCAGATTCCCTGACGAGATGTTGGTAACCATCATGTCCCTCCTCCCCATCAAATCTGTCGTGCAGACCACCATCCTCTCCAGGCGGTGGCATCCCCTATGGCACTCCACCCCCTTGACCTCCTCAACGACGACGAGCTCTGCAGCGGGGATCGCAAACGCTTGGACGCATTGTCCCACATCCTCGCCACGCACACTGTGCCAGTCAGACACCTTGCCATCGACACTTTCCATTCAAACTGTAAGGCCGAACCCATTTTTCATGAGTGGTTCTTATCCCCCACCCTAGATCAGCTCGAGGAGCTCAACTTTGATGCTGGACATGGGCGCTCGCTGCCTCCGTCCGTCCTCTGCCTTGCGCCCACGCTGCGCCGCGCTGCGTTCATGCGGTGCCTTTTCCCCAAGATTAATGCCGCGCACGCTCTTCATCTCCCTAAACTGAAGCACCTCGAGCTCATTGGCATCAGCATCTCGAAGTCGGAATTGGAGCGCCTACTTGGCGGTTGTATAACGCTCGAGTACCTTCGTCCTCAGATGATGTTTGGGTTCAGTAGCCTCCACATTGCTACGACGAATCTCCGTACGATTTATGTGCATGGCTGGTGCCGCAACACGCTGTCAGTTGGGGAGTTTCTTGATATGGTCATTGAGAATGTGCCTTTCCTAGAGAGATTGTTTGTACTTGATAAAGATGGTCGAACAAGAATCAGGGTCATTGATGCACCGAAATTTAGAGTGTAAGGCTATTCATGTGCTGAATTCTCCGAACTTGTTACAGCTGGATCCAGACCCGTTCAGGTACAACAATCTTCTTCCCATTCTTATTATTGTACATCACATTTTATCTAGTTTTTGTTGATCTATGTTCGGCTGTCATCCAGAAAATGATTCCCACAAGCCACCCATTGTCTCTGCGCACAGTGAAGATCTTGGCAGTACAATCTATCGGCCCCAATCTGGATGAAGTTGTTAAGTTCCTTATATGCTTTCCGTGCATGGAGAAGCTATACGTCGAGGTGATGTTCCTTTCCTATTAATTGTTAACCACAACGGAGTTCAATTTGTTGGTACTTTTACCCAGGATTACAATGATAGATGTACTATACATTTTTTTGAGATGTTAATCATGAACGATCGAAGATGGCATGACAATCTATTAGTGTATTTTATAAATCATGCAAATCAAAGAGGCCCGTATTGTTCAATACTGCATCTAAGCACTGATATGTTATCTACGTTTGCATATACAAGCAGGACTTGGAGTGGAAAAGGTGGCACAATATAACAATACCATCGAATGCCTTGAATTCCATCTCACCGAAATTACTATGAACGAGTACCGAGGCACCAATCCAGAGATTCAATTTGCCAGTTTCTTTGTTCAGAAAGCCAGGGTGCTCAAGGTAATGAGGTTTGCACTATATTTAGTGCGCCACAATGGATGGTTTACTGACCAGCGGAGGCATCTACAGCGGAATGGAAAAGGCTCTGCAGAAGCTGATTTTCACTTTGGAAATTCATATGACAGATTATTCGGAAGCGATTCTATCGAGCCGATATATGACTTGTCGGTGGATGATCCCTTCGCAGAAATATTTCATCCCATGGATCCTGAAGATTGGATTTGATTTCTAATGTCAGTTTGTACCTTGTAATCTTTCAATTTGGGCCTTGTTATGCTGGAATTTGAACCTTGTAATATTGCTGGTATTTGTGATACAATATTTGAAATTGCATTGTGTTCTTTTTTGTTTATGCAATCATGTTCTTATAAGTACATATGTTGTTGCTCTGTAGGCATAGCATTGATGTTGTGCAGAGCGAGTAAATCACAGTACACACGGACTAAACTACGAAACCCGTCGGTGATGATTTCATCAATCGCTGACAATTGTATACCAGCAAACGTTTTCCCACAACACACACAGGTTATTAGCACCAATCGTCTGTGTTATTTCTGGTGTTCGCACACGATTCTCATTACTCACCTATTTGCTGCATATTGCACACATCTTGTTATGCCGAATTGTTTGTGTTCTACTGTATCAGCGCACACAGTTTATCCGAGTGAACTGTATGTCGTACTTCACACACGTATGTAGTTTTGCTAACCATTTCTGTTATCTTTGCTAATCACAAACGGTTCATAAGAACTAACTGTCTGCCGTAGATCGCACACGCAACTACTTTTTGAATCATATTTGATGGATCCACCTTTGCACACAGTTCGTGCCATTAGCGATAGAGCTTGAACTATACCGTTTGCGATTCATGCATCGCACACAGTTTCGTCGAAGGGTCTCTGATTGATGTGTCATCTTTGGACCATTCTGTAGTAGTGTAATCCTCCCTGCCAAAGACCTCCATTGGCTGAAGGCCAAGAAGCAGATCCCACTAGACTCATGAGTGGTGAAGACTTTCCCCAGGAGTGGGCCAAACATCAAGCCAAACTGAAGAAAACTACTAAGGAGGCAGTGAGGAAATTCAATGAAGACTCTGCTGCTATTGCTGCTGCTGTCGGGGCCTCTGCAAGTGGATCTGCCTCAAAGAAGGCTATCAAGAAGAAACCAGCCACAAATCCAAAGTCTTCAACCACCATGCCCTCTCGGTCAAGTTCCTCGACAGTAATTTCCTCACAGCAAAATCCTCAAGCTGTTTCTTCAAGGACTGCTCCAACTCCCGCTATTGCAGCACAATCCTCAAGCTGTTTCTTCAAGGACTGCTCCAACTCCCGCTATTGCAGCACAATCCTCAGTTGCTGCTGCCAAATCCTCAACACCTGTGCATCTTGCCATGTGTCAGCGCATTGCAGGATTCTCAATTGCTTCAGGGGCATCTGCAACTTCCTCAGCCCAAGCACGTTCATCAAACAGTCCAACACTGGTGAAAGTGAAGGCTACTATTGGAAGAGGCAGGAGGCCAAGTCCTCACAAGAAGAAAGTGTTCTTCCATGTTCCCTCAGAATCCGAGGAAGATGAAGCAAATGATGATGAACTTGCTGCTATCATCAGAAACAAGCAAGAGAGAGTAGCTCAGGCAAAGGGCACTCAAATTCCTCTCTTGCTAGATCCAAAGACTATGCTTGACTTCATCGACATATGGCACAACGATCCAAACACTCCAATTGATGATTTGAAGCTGCCTCCTGGCCCAAGTCATGTGTTGACTGCCCTCATATGTGAAGAAAATGGAAATATGAGAAGGCAAGAAAGGCCAAGAAAGATCAATTCAAGAAGGAGCGATTCTTGAAGAACAATGTTCTGAGATTAACTCCTGCTCAACTTGTGAGCACTCAAGCTGAAATCCAAAGCCTCAACGATGAATATGACCGGTACTATGCTGATTGGAAAGGCGCCAAGGTCAGGTTTGTCAATATGGCTGACAAAGTCATCAAGGATCACAACACAAGGGTTGCAGCACGATCGCAACCACAAATTCCTGAGGCTAGCACATCTGCTCAGCCTGCTGAAGAAACTGCAAGTGCAGCTGAAGTGATTCATGCCGCTGAAGAATCTAGCAGGGCAACATCCACTGTTGCGCCTGATGAAATTACCAGGCCAGCTGAAGCATCTGCTGCACGTGAAGAAACTGCCAGGGTGGCTGCATCAGTCGAGCCTGAAGAAAATGCTCCTACTTCACCCCAAGCTCCCCCAACACAATCTTCAAGGGTGAAGAAAGTGACACTTCCTTCTGCATCAGAAGTGAAGAAAACAAAGGCTGCGGAGAAGGAAGCCGCACTGAAAAGGAAAGCGTCATCATCTGCAGATTCCTCAGCTGCAAAAAGATTGAAGACTTTGCCAAGTTCTTCAATAGAACCCATTGATGCAACTCCTATCTCTGTCGTGCCTGCATATGAAATTGTTCCATTTGGTGAAGATTATGAAATCCCAAATGAAGAAGATTAAGATAATCACTCTGCTGCTTCCTCGGAGCAGATTGATGAAGAAATAGAGGTAGAAGCTAATGCTTCAACCCCTCTGCTGGTATCATCGCCCCAGCCTCAGTTAACTGCTGAAGAGGCTGGAGTTGAAGAAATGGATGAGGAAGTGGATATTAGAAACACTACTCCAAATATCAATGATGAATATTGGGAAGCTGCACATCCCAATTCACCAATGACCACTCCTCTGACTCAAATTCCTTAGTCGCCTGCTCACACTGAAGAAATTCCAGCTGCATCAGCTGAAGAAATGCAGCCCAAAATGCACCTGAGGAACCTTTCATGCAAATTCCTCAGCCTGATGAACATGCCATTGTGCACAAGGAGATTGTTGGTTGATTAAAGCCAAATCTTTAGCCTAAGACGCTGTTACCCATCAAAGGCTCAAGAAGGCCCAAGTTCAACAAGGCAAATTTCTTCGCTGAACATCACTTCTTCACTGGAGAAAATCCTTATGATTCTCCAAAACTCAGGCGCAAGACGTTCTGGACTACTACACAGATGAATTTCTATGCTGCTGTACTATTTGACAAGGACAAAGTCTTCCAGCATCAGCAAATTCCTCATGTGGATACGGAGTCTATTCCATGCTTCACCCCAGTCCTCACTGTTCTTCATGAAGTAGGACTCCTACCTTTCTGTGTTGACATCCGTGATTGGAATGAAGAGCTAATTCTGTAGTTCTATGCCACCCTGCACATCTCTGGTGATGCCTCTGATGTCAACACATGGATCCTCGATTAGATGACTGAGGACACACACTACACTGCTCCTGCAACTGAATTGCTTCTTGTTGTCCCAGTTGGTATTCCATCAGAGGGAGCACGATGCATCTATGATGAACCTGAACTTCCAGATGACATGATGCAAGTGTTGATGAAGCCTTTGGCGCCAGGCCAACCTCCAAGAACCACATTCCTCGTGAAGAACCTCCTATACGTGCCGAGGACTGTATACCGCATATTGACCAAAACCCTCAGTCCAATCAAGGGCCACAATTCAGAACAAGAAGAAGTTATTGGCATCATGAAGAATCTGCTGTTCAATATCATTCATGGGATTCCCATAAATTTTCACGATTTCTTCATGAGGACTTTGGCCAATATAACACTATCACCATTTGAATTGAAGCCTTATGCTCCATGGATCATGAAATTCACCAGATCAAGGACTTCAATTCCATACAAGGCTGATTTTCAGAATCACTTCAATTTTGTGCCTCTGATTGAAGTCCTCAAAAGGACATTTTCCTCAGTGGAAGGAAAAGGCAAAGCTATTGTTGAAGGACGCTCTCGTCCATTGGATGGTCAGTTCCGCAAAGCTGCATCTTACTCCACCAATGATGATTCTGCCACACAAGATTCAGCAGCCAAGGCCACAGCTCAAAATCCTCAAGGTTCTTCCCCTTGAGTGATGATTGATCGTGAGCTCCTACTAAGTCTTCATCGGAAGATCGATCGCAATCACATGTGGGTTAAGCGTCAGTTTGCTTCTATTTGTCAAAACATGACTGTGACGCAGAATTCAATGAGGAAGAACCACTACTATGTGCATGAAATCTTTGATCGCACTTGCGCCACCCTCTCTCACCTCAAGACTCCTGAAGAACTCAAGGAGATGGATTTTCAGCAGAACTTTGACTGGTCTAATCCTCCTTAGAAGAAATTCAAGAAGGTTAAAGTTCCACTACTCGTCACAAGTTCATATTCTTCATCGCGCACGACGGATGAAGCTGAGGATTTGGACGACACTGCTGCGGGCCCTACATCGACAAATGACGCCGACAACAATGCTGGGGCTCCTCCACCAACCTCAGGATGAAATTCTTCAGGGGCGTTAGTTCTCAATTTCGTCGCTTTTGGTCACTTGATGACAAAGGGGGAGAAATTTGGGGTAGTCCTCAAGCGGGTCTCTATATATGGGCTGTTTTTTTGTTTAAGTTACAACTCTTGCTCTTTTGAAGTGTTTGATTGATGAGTTGTAAACTTAAGTCCGATGGTGGTCTGACTCTTTTGAACTGCTTTCTGCATGCCTATTTCCTCAGTACCTTAATGCACGCATGCTGAATTTCGTCAGACACCATTTTCAATCATGCATTTCAATTTCCTCATGATATATGTTAAATGCGTGTATGGATTACAAGATATAGGGGGAGATCTCCAAGATTTTATCCTGCCATGTCCATTTGCAGTCCAAAGCAAATTCGTCAAATATGTACATCTTCAGGGGGAGTTCCTCTATATCTTGCAATCAAATTCCTCAAACTCAGTACTTACACTTCATTGGTTTATCCCCGTTGAAAACTTAACCTATTTGTCATCAATCACAAAAAAGGTGGAGATTCTAAGTGCATCTAGTGCCCCTTAGTGATTTTGGTGTATTGAAGACTTATAGGTTAAGGGACTAATATGTGTGTCACTGTACACAGGCTCTATAAGTCATTGAGGAGTTTGAAGCATGAAGACTTTTGTTTTCGTAGTTTCATTTCCCTTCTTTGAGTCATAGGAAACATCGTACTGTTAAAGGGGGTCGAGGTAATACTAAGGAAACATTTCCAAGTGGTGCTCATCTCAAAGCCTACACATACACAAAACCTTCGAGTGAAGCCTTTGGAAATCTCTTGCAGTTCAGTCAATTTCTTCAGTGACAGATACGAAGTTGTTCTGGTCCGTGAGGAATTTGTTCTGATTGAGGAGTTAGGATTTCGCCTGTGTGAATTGCCTACCGTGAGGAATGTGATAGCCTTGAGGAATTTGAGAGTTCAAATCTCCGACCGTTGCTATGCCTTGCGCCAGCTGTCCATATATCTTATCCACATAACAGTCATATCATTAGGGGCATTTATGTCATATCATGTCGGGTTGCACCCTGGCTATAAATAGCCGCCCCCTACAACCACTAGCTGGTTGGCTGCTTCGAGAGAGATTGAAAAGTGTCATTTGAGAGCAACCCATCCTCTGAGGACTTTGAGAGAAAATCATTAGTGAGGAAAAACCCAAAACCCAAACGACCAAAACCCAAAGTGATTGAGTATCACTGAAGAGATTGTTCCTGTGTGGAACCGATGCTTTTTACCTTTGAAGACTGTGTATCTTCCAGACAGTTAGGCGTCATGGTCTAGAGCATCCAAGAGGAAATTGTGGATCGCCAGGTGACCGAGTTTGTGAGGGTGTGGAAGTCTACCCTGAAGACTTACCACGAGTGTTGCGTGAGGTCTGTGTGACATTAGCTCATGGAGAATATGGTAAGGACTGTGTGTCCTGGGACTGTGTGTCTTTTTGTTTAAATACCAAGCCGCTCCGAACCAGATGTACAACTGTCACATCAGTTGGAACTGGGTCATCAAATCATTGTCTTCACCGAGCTCCTGGTTCTATTTCCTCAACCCTTCCCTTTCCTCGAAGTACTTGCTGATGAAATTGATCGTTACTGTTTGAAGAATTTGACTGAAGACTTTCTCAATTTCCTCATCTCAAATTCTTCAGTCACTTTGTCTATCGCCTGCTTATCCTGTGTTCACGCTACTTGTGCTCTAAGTATGTTTCATTTCATCATGATGACTACGCTACCGCTATGTTTTGCATGCACTTGAGTACTTATTTTGTTGCTAGTATTTCGTCACTTAGCAAATTCCTCAACTAGAAATTCCCTAGTGACGAATTTGTAAAAATCGCCTATCCAGCCCCCCTCTAGTCGATATAATGCACTTTCACAACTACACCCTGATTGAAACACAAAGCATCCAAATATTCACTGCAAGATCATTCAAGGGGAACAAAAGTATTCGGGCTCATAATTTACATTGTTCAAAATAGGATGATGCTTACATAATAATGCACCCTTCGGAAACTTACTACTACCTAGCGTCTATTGTTTCCTCCTCATTGACAGGAAAAAGGAAGTGACTGTCAACATGCTAAGTGGAGGCACTTACAGGGGGTCAAAGTCCCTCCTCTTCCCCAGGCGACCTACGACGATGATCAAGGGGGACACCGCCCTCAACTCCCGCACTTGGATAGCAGGAGCCAAGTCATCCAGGATCGCGCTCATCAGCAAGAGCGGGTCCTAATGGTGGAGGTGGAGAGGATTCGAGAGGCCATGGCTATGGCGGCTCGGATCCCTTCCCTATTCAGTGCCATCATCATGAGGGCGCGAAGGTGCCCCAAGTCTTCAGAGAGGAAGAGGAAGAAGGAAACCAAGTCCGATTAATGCCGGTTGTTAAAGTTGGTGTGGCAACCAAACGTATTCATGTCAATGGTGGGCATTAGCACATTGGCCTGATGGTATGCACCGTGCAGCCGCTCCACTTGTACGCCCATGTCCAGTAGTGTTTGGCCAAGGTAGTCCTCGTTCCCGTCTCTCCTGGCCTCTCTTGCTCGAGGCGCTCTGCCATTGCGGCAACCTCCTAGCGAAGGTGGTCAACCGCCCTCTTCATCATAGCCTTTGTTGTACGAAGCTTTTCGGTAGTGGATTCCAGCCACTTCGGGAGCTCCGCACTTTCCTCTTAAGGATGGTGGATCATAGAGCTGGTCTTCTGCTAAAGGTCTTCAAGCTCCGCCTCCATGGACCGGAGCTCGATATCCTTGGCATGGAGTTCTATATTCATTGAGGGCTTCGAGCTCGGTGTCCTTGGCCTGAAGTACCCTCCCCGTCCTCTCCTTGAGGACCTCGAGCTCAGCATTTTTGGTTGGAGCTCCATCCTTGATTGGAGCTTCATCCTATGAGCCCAGACATCTTCTTCAAGGAGCCTCGCCTCAAATTGTGCCACTTCTTGGTCCTCCACATGAGGAGATGGAAGAGGGAGAGGGGATGGATTCGAGGAAAGTGAGGAGTTCCCGCTCCCTGCATTTATAGCCTGGGGGTGTGGCGGATTAGCTCCTCGATCATAAGGACCATTGAATCCTGCTAATTCACCTTTGGGTGCCCAAGATGAACTCAAGCGGTGGCCCGTCCCATCTGTTGTGGTAATTAATGGAAAGCGGCATCATAACCACTGTCTCCAGGCATAAGAACCGAAGATGCTAAAGAGTGAAAAGGATGCACACGCGAATGAACGAGTCCTAAAAAACCAAAGCGGTGGATTTGATTCCTACCACCGATGTAAAAGGACCGCCACGCACCACAAAACATTCTCCCCCATAAATCCATCAAATCCAAACTGCGGTTACAAACAATTGAAGTCAAGACCAAATGCATGTTGGCGTTTGACCAACTCGCCCAAAGGTTTTTTGATTTGACCAAACGGGGGGGGGGGGGGGGGGGTCGTGGCGCATGTGGCCCATGCATTGTAAAGGGCCTAACCCTCACATCGTATGAGGCATGCATTTGACCCAGTCCCGAGGGCTTACATCGTTACTGTGACTGTTGGGCTCACTAAACCAACTACGCATGGGCCACCTTTGTCCCACCTGAAAGAAGTACAAAAGAGGAAGCTCTCTGGCAATAGACCATTCACCGCTGGTTTGCAGTACCATTTAGATCTTCGTCAGGATTTTCAACAACATGCAAAAGGAGCTCAAGCTCCGTGGTGGCATGCAGATCTTCGTCAAGATCTGCTACACACTTCTCTGAACCCACAACTAAGTGTTGGAAGGGACAAGTTCAAGACACCTGGCAGTGAGCCAGGGTAGCCGACCTCCGAGAACAACCACGCCTGGAAACGACCATTCCACCTGACTGGCACCTGGCAAGCATAGACTGTAAGCCGTCGCCCTCCCCACGCATGCAATATCAGTTCTGCCCACGCATGTGATAACCCACAAGTATAGGGGATCGCCACAGTCTTCACAGGTAGTATTTCACCTTAATTTATTAATTCAACACAAGGGGCGCCGAAGAGTATTTATTATCCTTAGCAGTTGAGTTGTCATTTCAACCACACCTGGGATATCTCTCTGCAACAAAGATTTAGTAGCACAGCAAATAGTAGTAGCAATAGTAACAGTGGCACGGTAGCAGCAATTTTGTAACAGTTGTAATAGTAGCAACGGCAGTAGTAACTTCGCAAGATTCAATATGAGAAAAGAGTAGGAACGTGGATCGGTGATGGATAATGATTTGGATGATATTAATCATGTAACAGTTACACACTAGGGCGACACAGAACTGGCTCCAATTCATCAATGTAATGTAGGCATGTATTCTGTATATAGTCATACGTGATTGCAATAAGAACTTGCATGACATCTTTTGTCCTACCCTCCCGTGGCAGCGGGGTCTTATTGGAAACTAAAGGCTATTAAGGACTCCTTTTAATAGAGAACCAGAACAAAGCATTAACACATGGTGAATACATGAACTCCTCAAACTACGGTAATCAGCAGAAAGAATCCCAATTATTGTCACCTTGGGGTATGCGGATCATGACACGTAATAGGTGACTACAACTTGCAAGATAGAATCCAAAACACTCTTATATTCATGAAAACATAATAGGTTCAGATCTAAAATCATGGCACTCGTGCCCTAGTGACAAGCATTAAGCATAGCAAAGTCATAGCAACATCAATCTCAGAACATAGTGGATACTAGGGATCAAGACCTATCAAACATAACTCGATTACATGATCAATCTCATCCAATCCCACCACCGTCCAGCAAGCCTACAAGGGAATTACTCACTCACGGCGGTGAGCATCATGGAATTAGCGATGGAAAAGGGTTGGTGATGACGACGATGACGAATCCCCCTCTCTGGAGCCCCAAACGGACTCCAGATCAGCCCTCCGGAGGAAGAAAAGGAGGGTGGCGGTGGCTCCATCTCGTAAAACGCGATGAAAACTTCTCTCTGATTTTTTATCCAAAAATGTGAATTTATAGGACTGGAATTAGGGTCGGGGGAGCTGTGTGGGACCCATGACCCAACAGGGCGCGGCCTGGGCCTAGGTCGTGCCCTCTTGTCTCGTGGCCTGACGACTGCCCTTCTCTGGTAATTCTTCGCTCCAAAATTCATTATATATTCCAGAAACACTTCACAAAAAGTTTCGTCCAATTTTGAGAACTTTTATTTCTGCACAAAAATAACACCAAGGTAGTTCTGCTAAAAACAACGTCAGTCCGGGTTAGTTTCATTCAAATTATGCAAATTAGAGTCCAAAACAAGAGAAAAAGTGTTTGGAAAAGTAGATACGTTGGAGACGTATCAACTCCCCCAAGCTTAACTCATTGCTCGTCCTTAAGCAATTCAGTTGATAAACTGAAAGTGATAAAGAAAACTTTTACAAACTCTTTTGTTCTTGTTGATGTATATATGCTTAGCTAGTGTTTAGGTTTTCAGCATAAATCATAAATAACCATATTCATGATAACAATTAAACATCATATTTACTCATGGCAATACATAACCAACTAGTGAGCAATAATAAGATAACTCACATGCCAACAATTTGTCAAAACATAAATGCAGAGCACCCCCAAGGTTCAAGCAGCGACTAAACATTATAATTCAGAGTGGGAAAGATCCAGTCATGCTCACATCCAACATTAACTAGACTCAATGCAAAAGAATGACAATAATGCTCTCCGGTCTGGTGCTTTTAATAAGAGGGTGATGACTCGATAACATAAAAGTAAATAGAAGGGCCCTTCACAGAGGGAAGCATTGATTTGCAGAGGTGCCAGAGCTCAAGGTCTAAAACAAAGATGAAATTGTATTCTTTTTGGGTGGTGTGCTTTTCATGTCAACGTTACGATAGAGTTTTCAATATCTTCCATGCTAAACACATTGTTGGCAGTTCCCAAGTAGAATTGTAAAGTTTACTCCTTCCACCATACATACACAAACTATGGCTGACCGAATCCACGGGTGTCTGCCAACATATCAACTTGTCCGAGGAGTTTTTTTAATTATTCTTGATTTTGAAGGACTGGGCATCCTTTTTACCAGCCTCTCTCGTGCAGCGATAGACGAATAAACGTCCATCTTGAGAATAACTCGCTTAGCATGGAAGATACTGACTGCTCCATTGCTTCAAGAGCAGTACGAGCACACAAACCAGATGTTTATTTGAGTATTAGAGGTGGCACATGCAAATTTACTTGGAACGACAGGGTAATACCGCATATAGGTAGGTATAGTGGACTCATGTGGAACTACTTGGGTTTAGGAGTTTGGATGCACAAGCAGCATTTCCGCTTAGTACAGGTGAAGGCTAGCAATAGATTGAGAAGCGACCAGCTAGAGAGCAAAAATGCTCATAATCATGCATTTTGCATAATTAACATTGGACATTAGCATGGGTAGGATATGAACACTCTAAATTTAAACATCATGAAGGCTGCATTGGTTTTGAATCAACTACATGTTTGCACATGGGCCAAGTCAAGCCGCTCGAATTACTCAAAGGGAAATACCATACCACCATAACACATCATAACCATTTTAATGCATGTAGACACATAAGATAAATCATTATCCACTCCTAGCTATTTAAGCATGGCATGAGAAACTATAATCTCTAATTGTCATCATAAACATGTTCACTCATGATATACTGAATCAAGATCGAACAAGCTAAACATATTTACAAACATGGAAAACAAAAAGATTTCATACCAGCTTCCTTTGCCACAATCGCTTCATCAAATATCGTTATTATTTCCGTTCACTTGCACGACCAAATGATGTGATAATAATAATAGTGCAAGTGTATCGTGGACTAAGTTGAAATCTGCAAGACAAATTAAAACAAAGGAGAAGACAAGGTAGTGGTAGCTCTTTTCGTTAGATCACAATTTATGCATATACGAGAGCCACTCAACATTTTCATTGTGGTCTTCTCCTTTCAACGACTCAAAGAATAGAAAAGAAGTTCTAAGAAACACACAGAAATATTTTTGGAGTTTTTGTTTTTTCTCGAAGAAAGCAAACAGGAAAAGGGAAAACAAAAATGAGAAAAACTATTTACACGGGAAAGCTCCCAACAAGTAAAGGAAATCTTTTTGGGTTTTCGCTTAATACTACAACTAATCAAAAGGGAAATAAAAAAAGGAAAAGAAGCGGGACATATTTTTGGATTTTTTTAAAGTTTTTCGAACACACAAGAAGAGAGCGGAAAAATAAAACTAACATGGATATACAGTGAAAGAGGATGAACACCGGCAATTTATATGAAGTGTGAACTTGAATGTAAAGTCGGTGAGAAATACGTACTCCCCCAAGCTTCAGCTTTTGTCCTAGCTTGGTGATCACCACTGCTGGTTTGGATAATAGTTGGAGTGATCACCACTGCTTTTGGCCTAGCTTGGTGATCACCATGGCCTAGCTTGGTGATAGCTCGTGCAGGCGTTTTGCGCCGCCTCCTCAGCTAAGCGAATAGCCTCCAACGCATCTTTATATTCTTGCACCTCACTCTCTTGAACATAATGTCTTTGTTTGCTCTAAAAATCAAAGTGAGCGGGTGCAGGCAAAGTAACAGGAACATGTCTATATTTATCAAATATTAAGTTGTACTTATAATCCCTTGCTTCACTTGTAAGAAACTCATGTCGACGCATGGCTTCAAAATCTAAATATCTATGAGGCAACACGGGTTCATTAGGTTGATGCGAGGCTCTTAATTTTGCAGCTACGTGAGAGGCATAAATCCATCGATACAAGTCACCAGTACTGGAATTACTTTGCAGCCTCCGGTAAACTATTGCACCGAGGTTATAATGTCTCTCACCTATTACTGTAGTATGAATAAGGCTAAAGTCAGGAGTGCATAATGCACTACAGTCCTGCTTGCCTACTACACAGTTCCCATTGAACAAAGCAAAGTAGTGGATAGAGGGGAAATGAATGCTTTTTATTCTAGATTGTGTTACTCCTCTATCCTCTCCAACGCACAGGTTGTTAAGAAGCATATTGTACTCAGTTGTTTGTGGTTTAGCTAGTGATCCCCATAGTGGAAGTTTGCATGTCACGCTAAATTCTTCTAGAGATAAACTATAGGACTTACCGTAGAGGTTGAACAACACTCTATTATTATGAGGGTGATATCAAAATCCACGCGTGAATGTACGGGTAAGATTATAGCATTGGACACACTTATCTACAAGGAAGTCAGCGAGGTCGGTATTGTAGATATATTGATCGAACTCCTCCTTAATGCCTGCACCTCTAATGGATTATTTGCATGGCCAAAGGCACGACTTAGCGTCTGCCATGACTATCAAACTTCTCCTAGGTTCGACATAAGCTTGCCGGCAGAGCACTCGTTTGATGATTCTCCCGAAGAGTGCCTTCTCGAAGGATTCCTCCTAAAGAAGTTCATTTTCCTATGAACAATTTTCTGAAATTTTTGGACCACAAAATTATGTCAATAAAACTTTGCAAGATTGATAGCAACTACTCATATGGATGCCCCGAGGCCATAACAAGCACTCCCACTACTTGGAACTCAAAGAATTCAACATGCAAGCTTATTTTCAGTAGCACCAAGTGCAGCAAAATGTGCAAAGTATAAACCACTAAAGCAAAACTAATTGGATGAATGGGAGATTTACTTACGAAGGAGCAATTCCTTAAAACAGTTTCGGAAACAGAGTTCTGAGCAAAGATATCGAAAATTCCAGTCTCAGGAGCAAGAACACGGGAGAGAGAGAGAGCTATGGAATTTATTTCTGGAGGTAAGGGATGAAGTGAGCTACAGAGATAAGGTAGGGTGCCCTGTGGGACCCACGACCCAACAAGGCGCGACTAGGGCCTGGGTCGCGCCCTGTTGGCTCGTGGCCCACAGGTGCCCCTTCCTGATGTGTTTTCAGCACCAAAAATTCTTAATTATTCCAAAAAAAATCATGTTAAAATTTTGTAGCAATCTGAGACTTTTTATTTGTAGGTCATTTTCCATTGCATGGGAAACTGAGAAAACAAGAAAAATACGGTGCTTTATTTTATTTAACTAGGAATAACAGAGAGTAAACTAATGGTGCAGAGAGTTGTGCTTACTAAATTCATCAACCACATGTCTTTCAAAAAGGAATCATTAATAAGGTTGATCAAGTCTTATTAATAAACGTTTCCGATTGACATGAGACCGAAGAATTTTCGTATCACACTAAGTTGCCTCAATGGGTATTTGCATCTCCCCAATAATAAGATTATAATATTTCTTCTTGATAGTAGGAAGAGGTATTTTAAAACTTCCAATGATGACCGTGGCACTAGGCTCAATGACATTAATATTATTAACCAGAATTTGCTTCTTCGGGAAATGCACGGTATGTTGTTTGCCATTGACATGGAATGTGACCTTGCTTTTGTTGCAATCAATAACAGCCAATGCAGTATTTAGAAAGGGTCTACCAAGAATAATCGACATGTTGTCGTCCTCGGGCATCTCAAGAATAATAAAGTATGTTAAGATTGTAACATTTGCAACCACAACAGGGACATACTCACAAATTCCAATAGGTAGAGCAGTGGATTTATCAGCCATTTGCAAAGATATCTCAGCGGGTGTAAGCTTATTCAATTCAAGTCTTTTATATAGAGATAAAGGCATAACACTAACACCAGCTCCTAAATCACATAAAGCAGTTTTGATATAGTTTCGTTTAATAGAGCAAGGTATTGTGGGTATACCAGGATCTCCCAACTTCTTAGGCACTCCTCCATCAAAAGAATAATTAGCAAGCATAGTCGCAATTTCAGTTTCAGGTATTTTTCTTTTGTTGGTAATAATATCTTTCATATACTTAGCATACGGAGGCATTTTCAAAATATCAGTCAAGCGAGTGCGAGCAGTGACAGGTCTAATCATTTCAGAAAAGGAAAGCACTCAAAATCCTCCTCGACCTTACTCTTGGAAGGCTTGCGAGGGAATGGCATGGGTTTTGGAACCGATGGTTCTCTTTCTTTACCATGTTTCCTAGCAACAAAATCTTTCTTTTCATAACGCTTATTTTTGGGATGTGGGTTATCAAGATCTTTAGCAGGTTCTATTTCCACATCATTATCTTGCTCTTTATTATCTAGATGAGCATGTACGTGAGTCTCATCATTATTATTTTCATCATTTTCATTATCACTAGATGTGTGTTCACTACCAGATTGTGTCTCAGCATCAGAAATAGAAACATCATTATGTTTTTCAGCAGGTTTTTCCATAATAGGTTCACTAGAAGCATGCAAAGTCCTACCCTTTTTCTTTTTCTTTTTCTTATTAGATGGACTAGGTGCATCATCATTAACTCTTTGAGAATCTTGTTGTATTCTCTTAGGATGAACTTCAGGAAAGAGAGGTTCCTGAGTCATTCGACCTCCTCTAGTCATTACTCTAACAGCATGATCATTCATATTATCATTTATTTCAGCAAGCAAATCGTTTTGTGACTTAGCAACTTGGTCTAGTTGTGTGTGAACCATTGAAGCATGTTTACCTAGACCCTTAACATCATTAGCAATTCTAAACATCAAGTCACTCAAGCGATCTATCATCATAGCATTACGCCTTAATTGAGTTTTGACATAGTTATTGAAATGCTCTTGCTTAACAATGTACTTATCAAATTCATACATGCATTGACTAGGAGTCTTAGTATAAGGTATATCACTTGCATTAAAGGTACAGAGAGATTTTACCTCTATTACCTATGTCGGGGTGTCAAGTCCATGTATTTCTTCAATAGGTGGTAATTTCTTGACATCTTCAGTTTTAATACCTTTCTCTTCCATAGATCTTTTGGCTTCTTGCATATCTTCGGGACTGAGGAATAGAATACCTCTTTTCTTTTGAATAGGTTCCGGCGGTGGTTCAGGAAGTGTCCAATCATCGGCATTTTGCAATATGTTATTCAATAGTTCTTCATCTTGTCCAACAGTTCTTTCCCTGAAAACAAAACCAGCACAACTATCTAGGAAATCCCTAGAAGCATCGGTTAGTCCATTATAAAAGATATCAAGTATTTCATTTTTCTTGAGATGATGATCAGGAAAAGCTCTAAGTAACTGGAGAAGCCTCCCCCAAGCTTGAGGGAGATTCTCTTCTTCAATTTGCACAAAGTTAAATATTTCCTGTAAAGCAGCTTGTTTCTTATGAGCAGGGACATATTTTTCAGAGAAGTAATAAAGCACATCTTGAGGGCTACGCACACAAGCAGGAGCAACAGAAAGGAACCAATCTTTAGCCTCGCCTTTTAGCGAGAAAGGAAAAAAGCTTAAGGATATAGTAGTAGTGTATCTTTTCCTCATTAGTAAACAAAGCAGCAATATAATTCAATTTGATGAGGTGTCCGATAACAGTTTCATTTTCATAACCATGGAAAGGATCAGATTCAACTATAGGGATTAGCTCAGGGTCTACAGAAAATTCATAATCCTTATCAGTAGCAAATATAGGAGAAGTAGCCAATTTAGGATCATGTTTCATTTTCTCCATTATAGATTTTTCTTTTAGATTGGATACTAGCTTCCTCAAGTCATCTCTATTCTCACAAGCAAGAAGGTCCCTAGATATTTGCTCATCCACAACATAACCTTCAGGTACATAAGGTAATTCATAACTATTGGGAGAGCGAGGTGTAGTAGGTGATTCAAAATCTTCATCAGTTTCAGCATTTTCAAGTTCTCTAGCTTTAGCAATATGAGCATCAAGTAATTCATTCAGTGGCATAGTTTTAGTTTCATCAAATGTAGCAGTAGTAGTATCATTAATTTCAGAGGTAGCATCATCAAGTTCATGTGACATATCAGGAAGATCAACAGGTGGTGGTGTAACAAGCTAATTCAAAACAGTAGGTGGATCAAAAGTAGAGCGAGATGGCAATTCCTTACCTCCACTCGTGAGAGAGGGGACGATCTTAGTTCGAGTATCTTTTAGATTATTCATAGTGGCAATTGGATATCCTCAAGTTAACACAATAAATATTGCTATGCTCCCTGACAACGGCGCCAGAAAAAGGTCTTGATAATCCACAAGTATAGGGGATCGCGACAGTCTTCACGTGTTGTATTTCACCCTAATTTATTGATTCGACACAAGGGGGGCCAAAGAGTATTTATTGGCCTTAGCAGTTGAGTTGTCAATTCAACAACACCTGGGATATCTCTCTGCAGCAAAGATTTAGTAGCACGGCAAATAGTAATAGCAATAGTAACAGTGACAGCGGTAGCATCAATTTTGTAATAGTTGTAACAGTAGCAATGGCAGTAGTAACTTAGAAAGATTCAATATGAGAAAAGCATAGGCACGTGGATCGGTGATGGATAATGATTTGGATGACATTAACCATGTAACAGTTACACACTAGGGCGACACAGAACTAGCTCCAATTCATCAATGTAATGTAGGCATGTATTCTGGATATAGTAATATGTGCTTGCGATAAGAACATGCATGACAGCCTTTGTCCTACCCTCCCGTGGCAGCGGGGTACTATTGGAAACTAAGGGCTATTAAGGCCTCCTTTTAATAGAGAACCGGAACAAAGCATTAACACATGGTGAATACATGAACGCCTCAAACTAAGGCAATCACGGGAAAGAATCCCAATTATTGTCACGTTGGGGTATGTGGATCATGACACGTAATAGGTGACTACAACTTGCAAGATAGGATCCAAAACACTCTTATATTCATGAAAACATAATATGTCAGATCTGAAATCATGGCACTCGGGCCCTAGTGACAAGCATTAAGCATAGCAAAGTCATTGCAACATCAATCTCAGAACATAGTGGATACTAGGGATCAAGCCCTATCAAACTTAACTCGATTACATAATCAATCTCATCCAATCCCACCACCGTCCTGCAAGCCTACAAGGGAATTACTCACTCACGGCGGTGAGCATTATGGAATTGGTGATGGAAAAGGGTTGGTGATGAAGACGGCGATGAATCCCCCTCTCCGGAGCCCCAAACGGACTCCAGATCAGCCCTCCGGAGGAAGAACAGGAGGTGCATGCGGCTCCGTCTCGTAAAACGCAATGAAATCTTCACTCTGATTTTTTCTCCAAAAATGTGAATTTATAGGACTGGAATTAGGGTCGGGGGACCTGCATGGGACCCACGACCCACCAGGGCACGGCCTGGGCTTGGGCCGCGCCTTCTTCGCTCGTGGCCCCACGGCTGCCCTTCTCTGGTAGTTCTTCGCTCCAAAATTCATTATATATTCTAGAAAAAATTCACAAAAAGTTTCGTCCAATTTCAAGAACTTTTATTTCTGCACAAAATTAACACCAAGGTAGTTGTGTTGAAAATAGCATTAGTCGAGGTTAGTTTCATTCAAATCATGCAAATTAGAGTCAAAACAAGAGCAAAAGTGCTTGGAAAAGTAGATATGTTGGAGACGTATCGACATGCCTTTTGTGGCACGTGGTGGGGGTGCAGGCGTGGCAATGGACTGACAAGACACAGGGGGTGAATCACCCCGGTACGTCATCCATGGTGCACACGTGTAAGGGTATGTGTCAAACCCAAGCCAGGTAACACCGTGGGCGGCGTTGACGAGAAGTGTGTTTGTTCCCGGAGAACCGAAGACGGGGACACTTCATCAAGCATTTAATGAACTCACCTACCCACTCGGTGGTAGGTACCGTCAATCGTGGCGACTGTGGTGTCCCTTGCAAGTTAAAAGGAGAACCGTGCAACAAGAGAGAGCGGTTCAAATCTATGCCAGGTAGAGGTTGGTCACTTGGTAGAACCTAGATGGGAGCAATCCAACACTTTCATTTCCGAAAGAACTTGTAGCTCTCTGTCCACTACATAAACCACACATAAAGGAGTAGGGTGTTACGCAACAATGCGGCCCGAACCTGGGTAAATTGTTGTGTATTTCTATGCTCTTTTCACTGAGGTTAGTCCACACCTTGTGCCCTATCTATGAATCGACAAGGAACATACCCAGTCCTTGGTGTCTCCCGTGTGTTCTGCACAAGCGTGATGACACCACTACAGCCAAGAGAGGTATCTCTTTCACTCATGAGGAGGGCAGCTCAGCTCCAAGGCAATCCTAGCCCATGAGACAAGCTAGGAAGAGGATTGTTCCTGTTCCATCCAAGAGGGCCACAATGTTTGTGGACCCACATGCAGAAGCTACTGCTGATGAGTAGGAAGTGCAAGTAGCCAAGCCCCATCTCAAGAAGAAGACGCTGATGGCAAATGCTATATGCCAAGTTCACCACCTCCTGCATCCAGGCCAGCTCCCAAGGGCAAGGGCAAGAGCATTGTTTCTATTGCTGCTGCAAACAAGAAGGCCAAAGTGCATGAGAGATGAGAAGAAGAGGAAGACTCCGCTCACCTGAAGAAGCTCAGACCATTCCTACCAACACACAATGATGCCCATCCCGATGCAGAGCACATGAAGAATATGAAGGATAAGGGTCTCAGAAGATGGAGATCCATTGACCCATATCCTCCTTGGTCTAGGAAGACTATTGTGGACTACATGTTTCATACTAAAGAGCATCAGGATTTCGAAGAGACAGTGTTGCTTGACAAGAACCCAGTCGTCGGTGATATGAGATGGGTTGCTTGGGATTACAACGATGTTATCCCGACACTTTCCTAATGTGCATGAGAACTTCAAGACTCTTGAGATAGGCAAGTTTGTGTGCTTAGTCAGGTCTGACTGGTGTGAAGAAATGAGCATGCAATTCTACTCCACTGCTCATTTCTACCCCAATGAAAGATCAAGTGGTTGACTACAGGAGTGTTGTATGAGTCCTCAGTTGATGAGTGGGAAGAGTTGCTTGTTTTTTCACCAAAGAGTGAGAGTTACCTTGATGTATATGATGCTTCACACATGAATCACAAGTTCACAACACTATGGCAAGCATTTACCAGCCCATTCTTGCTTCATAGGTCACTAAGCACAAGCTAGGGTTTGTGCACTATCAGCTACTAGGTCTTGCCACAATCAACAATATTCTCAGATATACCTTCATGCCTAATGTTGGAGATATGCCCTGTAGGCAATCATGTGATGATGATATTTCCCTATATATTCATGAACCTTTTGTATTGTCCTTGAGCATCATCAGTGATATATATAAATAAGTATGTGACTTGTTTGTGAAACTATATATTGTATGATGATCATTCTAATAGTCCCTTGTTGATAATATTGTGCGGAAACATACCCTTTTCCTAGTATACGATTCGGTTGATGACTATGTTTCACAAGTCATGGGCATAGAGATGCTAAACTGATAGTATAGACTCGGGAATGGAGATCACCGAGTCGGACAGACCCGCTTTGAGATGCAGCGAGATATTGTCATATGTTAGTCTCAAGAACAATGTATATGCCATGTCCTAGACCTGAGGTCCTCGCATGTTCTCGGGATGGATATTGATAAGTCTCCAACATATCTATAATTTTTTATTGTTCCATGCTATTATATTATCAATCTAGGATACATTATATGCAATTATATGCTATTTTATATCATTTTGGGGAACTAACCTATTAACCCAGTGCCAAGTGCCAGTTGTTGTTTTCTGCCTGTATTGGGTTTCCAGGAAATCTATACCAAACGAAGTCCAAAAGCTACAAAACTTTTTGACAATTATTTCTAGACAAAAGAGACCCAGGAAGCTTCGGGAGGAGCCAGGAGACCGCACGAGGAGGCCACAAGGCAGGTGAGCGTGTC
This sequence comes from Elymus sibiricus, assembly GCA_039707655.1. NCBI lineage: Eukaryota > Viridiplantae > Streptophyta > Magnoliopsida > Poales > Poaceae > Elymus > Elymus sibiricus. The sequence continues at coordinate 280,446,348 of CM077665.1, forward strand.
CAAGGGGGGTCGGCGCACTGACCTACCTTGTGGCCCCCCTGTGGCTCCGATTGACCGAATTATGCTTCTATAAATTCTCAAATATCAGGAAAGCAACAGAGAGTCACCCAAAACACTTTTTCTGCCGCCGCAAGCCTCTGTTCCAACGGGAGGCCATCTGGAGACCTTTTCCGATGATCTGTCGGAGGGGAAATCGATCAGGGAGGCCATCTACATCAACCTTGCTGCCTCCATGATGATGCGTGAGTGGTCCACCACAGACCAACGGGTCCATATCTAGTACCTAGATGGCTTCTTCTGTCTCTTTGATCTTCAATACAAATTTCATCATGATCTTCGCTGTGATCTATCCGATGTAATCTTCTTTTGCGGTGTGTTTGTTGAGATTCGATGAATTGTGGGTTTATGATCAGATTATTCATGAAAAGTTATTGGGTCTCCTCTGTATTTCAATATGCATGATATTATGGGTTTGTATTACTCTTTGATCTATTGGTTTAGTTTGGCCAACTAGATTGGTTTATCTTCAGTGGGAGTGGTGCGTTTTAATTGGTTCAATCTTGCAGTGCTCTATCCTCGTGACAGAAGGGGTCAAGACACATAATTGTATGGTTGCGATTAAGGATAAAACGACAGGGTCTAAACATATTTCTTTTCTTACTTTGTCTACATCATGTCATCTTTCTCCCAGGATTACTTCGTTTGTCATGAACTTAATACCATAGATGCATGCTGGATAGCGGTCCATTGGTGCAGTAATAGTAGTAGATGCAGAATCATTTTAGTCTACTTGTTTATGGACGTGATGCCTATATACATGATCACTGCCATGAATAACATGTCATAACTATGCGCAATTCTATCAATTGTCCAACAGTAATTTGTCTACCCACCGTATGCTACTTTCGAGAGAGAAGCATGTAGCGAACACTATGGCCCCTGGCTCTACTCAAACATAAAAACAAAAACATATTTATTACCTTGCTGCACTTTATTTACTTTTATTTTATTTTGCAATTACAATATCTATTCTATCAAGATTTAATCCTTGCATGTAACTGTGGGATCGAGAAGTGACGTCTAGAGGGGGGGTGAATAGACTACTTGACAAATTCAAAACCTAACATTTTCCCAATTTTAATGGTTGGCAGATTTTAGCAATTCTAACAAGTCTAGTGCACCCTACACATGCAATTCAACGAGTATAGCAGCGGAAAGTAAAGACAAGCGTATGAAAGTAAGAGTAGATAAGAGGAGATCAAACGCAATTGGAGATACGAAGATTTTTCCCGTGGTTCCGATAGGTGGTGCTATCGTACGTCCACGTTGATGGAGACTTCAACCCACGGAGGGTAGCGGTCGCGAGAGTCCACGGAGGGCTCCACCCATAAGGGTCCACAAAGTAGCAACCTTGACTATTCCATCACGGCTTACTGCTACTTCTCGAGCATGCGTTGGTTTCCGTGAAGATGAACGGATGATGCAGCAAAGTAGATAAGTATTTCCCTCAGTTGTTGAGAACCAAGGTATCAATCCAGTAGGAGATACAAGCAAGTCCCCAATAGATGTACCTACACAAAGAATCAAACACTTGCACCTAATGCTATAAAGGGGTTGTCAATCCCTTCACGGTTACTTGCAAGGATGAGATCTGATAGAGATAGATAGAATAGATTGCTTGAACGGAAAGTAAAACAAAAGTAAAAATAATGCAGCAAGGTATTTTTGGTATTTTTGGTTTTAGATCTGAAAGTATAAGATGGAAAATAGACCGGGGGCCATAGGTTTCACTAGAGGCTTCTCTCATGATGGCAAGTATTACGGTGGGTGAACAAATTACTGTCGAGCAATTGATAGAAAAGCGAATAATTATGAAGATATCCAAGGCAATGATTATGCATATAGGCATCACGTCCGTGTCAAGTCGACCGAAACGATTCTGTATCTACTACTATTACTCCACACATCGACCGACTCCTGCCTGCATCTAGAGTATTAAGTTCATGAAGAACAGAGTAACACATTAGGTAAGATGACGTGATGTAGAGGGATAAACTCAAGCAATATGATGAAAACCCCATCTTTTATCCTCGATGGCAACAATACGATACGTGCCTCGCTACCCCTACTATGTCACTGGGTGAGGACACCGCAAGATTGAACCCAAAACTAAGCACTTCTCCCATTGCAAGAATTACCAATCTAGTTGGCCAAACCAAACCAATAACTCGAAGATACTCGCAAAGATATGAAATCATGCATATAAGAATTCAGAAAAGACTCAAATAATATTCATAGATAATCTGAACATATACCCACAATTCATCGGATCTCGACAAACACACCGCTAAAGAGTATTACATCGAATAGATCTCCGTGAAGATCATGAAGAACATGGTATTGAGGAGCAAAGAGAGAGAAGAAGTCATCTAGCTACTAGCTATGGACCCGAAGGTCTGTGGTGAACTACTCACGCATCATCGGAGGGGCAATGGAGTTGATGTAGATGCCCTCTGTGATCGAATCCCCCTCCGGCAGATTACCGGAAAAGGCTCCAAGATTGGATCTCACGGGAACTGAGGCTCCTGGCGGCGGAAAAGTGTTTTCGTGGCTCTTTTTGGTATCCACGGAATATTTCTGAATTTATAGGCCGAAGAATAGGGTTGGAGGAGTTGCCGTGGGGCCACAAGCCAGGGGGGCGCCCCCCCTAGGGCGCGCCCCTGTGGCTTGTCGCCACACGGTGGCTCCCCTGCCTTTGTCTCCAAGTCCTCTGGGTTGCTTCTGGTCCAAGAAAAAATATTCCGAAGATTTTATTCCGTTTGGACTCCGTTTAATATTCCTTATCTGCAATACTCAAAAACAAGGAAAAACAGAAACTGGCACTAGGCTCTAGATTAATAGGTTAGTCCCAAAAATAATATAAAATAGCATATTAATGCATATAAAACATCCAAAACAGATAATATAATAGCATGGAACAATCAAAAATTATAGATACGTTGGAGACGTATCAAGCATCCCCAAGCTTAATTCCTGCTCGTCCTCGAGTAGGTAAATGATAAAAACAAAAATTTTGATGTGGAATGCTACTTAACATATTTATCCATGTAATATTCTTTATTGTGGCATGAATATTCAGATCCGTAAGATTCAAAACAATAGTCGAATATTGACATAAAAACAGTAATACTTAGAGCACACCAACAAGGCAATTGTGTCCTTTCGAAATAACATGGCCTTAGAAAGTTATCCCTACAAAATCATATAGTATGGCTATGCTCCATCTTCCCCACACAAAGTATCTAAATCATGCACAACCCCGATGAACAAGTCAAGCAATTGTTTCACACTTTTGGTGTTCTCAAACCTTTTCAACTCTCACGCAATACATGAGCGTGAGCCATGGATATAGCACTATAGGTGGAATAGAATATGGTGGAGGTTGCAAGGAAAAAGGGAGAAGATAGTCTCACATCAACTAGGCGTATCAACGGGCTATGGAGATGCCCATCGATAGATATCAATGTGAGTGAGTAGCGATTGCCATGCAACAAATGCACTTAGAGCTATAAGTGTATGAAAGCTCAAAAAGAAAACTAAGTGGTCGTGCAAGATGAAACTCCACTAGTTATATGAAAGTGACAAAATAGGAGACTCTCTATCATGAAGATCATGGTGCTACTTTGAAGCACAAGTGTGGAAAAATATAGTAGCAATTGTCCCTTCTCTCTTTCTCTCATTTTTTTTCTTTTTCTTTTTTTTTCTTTTTGGTGGGCATCTTTGGCCTCTTTTTTTATTTGGGCTTCGCTGGCCTCTTTTATTTTTTTGTAAAGTCCGGATACTCATCCCAACTTGTGATGGAATCATGGATTCCATCATCCTTTTCTCACACGGGACAATGCTCTAATAATGAAAATCATCACACTTTTATTTACTTACAACTCAAAAACAAAATTACAACTCGATACCTATGACAAAATATGACTCTATATGCAAGATGAAAGTGATGGTGCATGTCATGAAAAGCAGAACGGTGGAAGTTGCATGGCAATATATCTCGGAATGGCTATGGAAATGCCATAATAGGTAGGTATGGTGGCTGTTTTGAGGAACATATATGGTGGCTGTTTTGAGGAAGGTGGGTTTGATGTACCGGCGAAAGTTGCGCGGTACTAGAGAGGCTAGCAAAGGTGGAAGGGTGAGAGTGCGTATAATCCATGGACTCAACATTAGTCATAAAGAACTCACATACTTATTGCAAAAGTCTATTAGTTATCAAACAAAGCATTGGACGCATGCCCCTAGGGGAGAGGTTGGTAGGAGTTAACCATCGCGCACTCCCGACCCTCACACAAAGGTTGACAATCATTAAACAAATCATGCTCCGACTTCGTTACATAATGGTTCACCATACGTGCATGCTACGGGAATCACAAACTTCAACACAAATATCTCTTCCAATTCACAACTACTCACTAGCATGACTCTCATATTACCATCTCCATTATCTCAAAACTATATGCAAGGAATCAAACTTCTCATAGTATCCAATGCACTTAGTATGAAAGTTTTTATTATATCCCTCTTGGATGCCCATTATATTAGGACTAAAATCATAACCTAAACAAATTACCATGCTGTTTTAAGAAACTCTCAAAATAATATAAGTGAGGTACGAGAGTTCAATAATTTCTATAAAATATAACACCACCGTGCTCTAAAAAGATATAAGTGAAGCACTAGAGCAACATTTCCTAGCTCAAAAGATATAAGTGAAGCACATAGAGTATTCTAATAAATTCACGATTCAGCGTGTCTCTCTCAAAAAGAGTGTGTGCAGCAAGGATGATTGTGGCAAACTAAAAAGCAAAGACTCATATCATACAAGACGCTCCAAGCAAAACACATATCATGTGGGGAATAAAAATATAGCCTCAAGTAAATTTACCGATGGATTGAAGATGAAAGAGGGGATGCCTTCCGGGGCATCCCCAAGCTTAGGATTTTTGGTATCCTCTAATATGGCTTGGGGTGCCTTGGGCATCCCCAAGCTTAGGCTCTTGCCACTCCTTATTCCATAGTCCATCGAATCTTTACCCAAAACTTGAAAACTTCACAACACAAAACTCAACAGAAAACTCATGAGATCCGTTAGTATAAGAAAAATAAATCACCACCTTAGGTACTGTTGTGAACTCATTCTTTATTTATATTGGTGTAATATCTACTGTATTCTAACTTCTCCATGGTTCATACCCCCCGATACAACCCATAGATTCATCAAAATAAGCAAACAACACAAAGAAAACAGAATCTGTTAAAAACAGAACAGTCTGTAGCAATCTATAGACTTCGAATACTTCTGTAACTCCAAAAATTCTGAAACATTAGGACAATCAGGGAAATTTGTATATCAATCTTGTGTAAAAATTTCAGATCAAAAGCACGTTCCAGTGAATTTACAAAATTCCTGGACTGAGAGCGAAAGTTTCTGTTTTTCAGCAAAATCAAATCAACAAACACCGTAGACCATCCCAAAGGTCTTACTTGGCTCAAACACTAATTTAAACAACAAAACACAATTATTACAGAAGTAATAATGTGGAAAACACACCAAAACAGAAACAAAAAACAGAAAGCAAAAATAAAATTGGGTTGCCTCCTAACAAGCGCTATTGTTTAACGTCCCTAGCTAGGCAAAACACAATAGATCTAGGTCTTTTTATCTTTGGTATTGGCAACTTTTGTGAGGGCCTTCTCAAATCCGGGGGGTTCTTTCCTCTTCCCCAGATTTGTAGAGGAAGGATCCATCTTAATATCCAAAATATCTAGACGCTTATTGCAAAGGGTAATCAAAGTATTCAAACGATTGAGGTTTCCACTAATATGTTTAAGGGGTTCGTGATATTGTTGTAACTCAACCAAGTGCTTATGTAAGTCACTAAGTTTGTCGATAATTTGAACTCCTTCTTGTGAGAAAGAAAACCCTTTGTTGGGTGGAGGGACCCCCAAAATCCCCTCCAAAACTTCATATGCCGCGTTCGTATCTAAATCAATAAAATTCCCTTTTGAGGCGAAATCCAAAAACTCTCTATGATGCAAAGCCAATCCAACGTAAAAATTTCTAAGCAAAACCTTGGCATCTCCTTTTAGATTGGAGGCACGGTAAGATTCCATTAGCCTATACTAGGCATCTTTCAAAGTTTCCCCTTGCTTTTGCTTGAAGTAAGGGATTTCAAAATCTGGTGACAAGGGGGAAGTAGAAACGCTAGACATAGCAACAAGTAAGAGATCCAGCGGGAAAGAGAGTGAAAAAGAGCAAATATTTTTTGGAAAATCGTTTTAGAAGTGGGGGAGAGGAAAACGAGAGGCAAATGGCAAATAAAGTAAATGCAAGAGATGAGTTTGTGATGGGTACTTGGTAGGCTTGATGTAGATATCTCCGGCAACCACGTCAGAAATTGACAAGTTGACGGGAAAGTTCTTCTCTTGACTTGCTATGTATCTCCCCGGCAACGGTGCCAAAAATCCTTCTTGCTACTTCTCGAGCATGCATTGGTTTCCGTGAAGAGGAACGGATGATGCTGCAAAGTAGATAAGTATTTCCCTCAGTTGTTGAGAACCAAGGTATCAATCCAATAGGAGATACAAGCAAGTCCCCAATAGATGTACCTACACAAAGAATCAAACACTTGCACCCAACGCTATAAAGGGGTTGTCAATCCCTTCACGGTTACTTGCAAGGATGAGATCTGATAGAGATAGATAGAATAGATTGCTTGAACGGAAAGTAAAACAAAAGTAAAAAATAATGCAGCAAGGTATTTTTGGTATTTTTAGTTTTAGATCTGAAAGTATAAGATGGAAAATAGACCCGGGGGCCATAGGTTTCACTAGAGGCTTCTCTCATGATGGCAAGTATTACGGTGGGTAAACAAATTACTGTCGAGCAATTGATAGAAAAGCGAATAATTATGAAGATATCCAAGGCAATGATTATGCATATAGGCATCACGTCCGTGTCAAGTAGACCGAAATGATTCGGCATCTACTACTATTACTCCACACATCGACCGACTCCTGCCTACATCTAGAGTATTAAGTTCATGAAGAACAGAGTAACGCATTATGTAAGATGACATGATGTAGAGGGATAAACTCAGGCAATATGATGAAAACCCCATCTTTTTATCCTCGATAGCAACAATACGATACGTGCCTCGCTACCCCTACTATGTCACTGGGTGAGGACACCGTAAGATTGAACCCAAAACTAAGCACTTCTCCCATTGCAAGAATTACCAATCTAGTTGGCCAAACCAAACCAATAACTCGAAGAGACTTGCAAAGATATGAAATCATGCATATAAGAATTCAGAAAAGACTCAAATAATATTCATAGATAATCGGAACATAAACCCACAATTCATCGAATCTCGACAAACACACCGCAAAAGACTATTACATCGAATAGATCTCCATGAAGATCATGAAGAACATGGTACTGAGGAGGAAAGAGAGAGAAGAAGCCATCTAGCTACTAGCTATGGACCCGAAGGTCTGTGGTGAACTACTCACGCATCATCGGAGGGGCAATGGAGTTGATGTAGATGCCCTCCGTGATCGTATCCCCCTCCGGCAGATTACCGGAAAAGGCTCCAAGATTGGATCTCACAGGAACCGAGGCTCCTGGCGGCGGAAAAGTGTGTTCGTGGCTCTTTTTGGTATCCAGGGAATATTTCTGAATTTATAGGCCGAAGAATAGGGTTGGAGGAGTTGCCGTGGGGCCACAAGCCAGGGGGCGCCCCCCCTAGGGCGCGCCCCTGTGGCTTGTCGCCCCACGGTGGCTCCCCTGCCTTGGTCTCCAAGTCCTCTGGGTTGCTTATGGTCCAAGAAACATTATTCCGAAGATTTTATTCCGTTTGGACTCCGTTTAATATTCCTTATCTGCAATACTCAAAAACAAGGAAAAAACAGAAACTGGCACTAGGCTCTAGATTAATAGGTTAGTCCCAAAAATAATATAAAATAGCATATTAATGCATATAAAACATCCAAAACAGATAATATAATAGCATGGAACAATCAAATATTATAGATACGTTGGAGACGTATCACTTACGTCCAGCAAGGACTAGCCACACTCGGGCTAGATCTTCACGAAGTAGGCGATCTACTTGCCCGTACAAACTTCTTGGTTCAACTCCACGCGAAGACGGAGGCTCCCAAGCGACACCTAACCAATCTAGGAGACACCACTCTCCAAAAGGTAATAGATGTGGTAACGATGATAAAATCCTAGCTCTTGTGCTTCAAAAGATAGTCTCCTCAACACACAATCACTCTCTCACAGATTTGGCTTGGTAGAAGAGGTTGATTGGGTGAAAAGTAACTTGGGGAGGCTAGAAATCAAGATTCATATGGTTGGAGTGGAAGATCTTGATCTCAACACATGAGTAGGTGGTTCTCTCTCAGAAAATGGATGGGGCAAGTGCTGGTCTATTCTGAGTGCTTCCTCTACGAGTGATAGGTAGGTGCAGGGGTATATATAGGCATCTCCAAAAATCCAACTGTTACAATATTATTGCCCAACTCGGTGAAACCGCAGCAAAAACTCGGTTGCACCGACTAGTGCAAAATGTGGCCACTTTTGGCGTTTCGGTGAGACCGATATATACATCTCGGTGGGACCGAATTGGCTGACCTAGGCAGTTACCAAAAGTCGGTGAGACCGATTTCCAAAACTCGGTAATTCCGATTCTTAGAAATGGGTTACCAGAAAGTTGGTCACTAATTTTGGTTTCACCGAAATGGAAGTTGGTGTCACTGAGACCTTAGGGTTTGGCTTAGGATCTGTCTAGGGTGAAACTCGGTGAGGACGATTTGGAAAACTTGTGGGCACTGAATTTGAGTGGTAGGTTTTAGACAGAGTATTTTGTGGGAGAATTTCATGTGTATTTTTGGTGGCTAACTCTAAGCACTTGAGCAACCAAATCACCATGGATACCTCATCCCCCTTTAATAGTATTAGATGGACTCAAAAGTGATTTCTCACAAAATGTAAAATGTAGAGTCTTGGAGCTTGATGACTTGCCAATCCTATTCCTTTCCTTCTTCTTCTTTCCTTGGGGATTCTCCACACACTACTGCAGGATGCTGCTAACGCGACACTACAATTAGAGACCCTTTGACGAAACTGTGTGCGATGCATGAATCGCAAACAGTATAGTTCAAGCTACGTCGTCAATAACACGAACTGTGTGCGATGGCGGATCCATCAAATACGATTCAGAAAATATTTGCGTGTGTGATCTATGATAGATAGTTGACTTTTAAGAACTATTTGTGATGAGGCGAAATGGCACAAACGGTTAATCAAACATAGATGTGTGTGATGTACGGCATACAGATCCCTCAGATGAACTGTTTGCGATGATACGGAAGAATACAAACGGTTCGGCGTAACAAGGTGTGTGTGAGAGGTTGCAAGTAGTTTGATAATTAGAACTGTGTGCTATAATTCTGGACAACACATACGATTTGTTGTTCTGAATTGTGTGCTCGATAGGGCACACAATTCAAGAAACCAAGTGTGTGCGATATTGTGAATGATCACTGACGAATCGGTATTCTGAACCGGTTGCGATGAGATCGAGAGGGTAGACGGAGTTAAGGAATAAATATGAGCAAACGACAACAGATTTAAGGAGTACAGTCTATTTTACTTCTTGTTGTTGTTGTTAGATGGCCCCGCGCCATCGTCTTGACGTGGACGCTTCTTGCCGCTGACCGTTGGATTTTCATCGCCATCCTCGTTGATGTCCTCGTCGTCGTCCTCCTTGTTCGACCATTCCTCCTCCTCCTCCTCGTCGTCGTCTTCTTCGTTGTTCGGCGGCTCCTCGTCGTCCTCCTCCTTGTCCGACCATTTTTCCTACTCCTCATCATTGTCGTCTTCTTCGTCCTTCGGCGGCTCCTCGTCCGTTTGGTCGTCGTCCGATGACTCCGGCGGCGGCGTCCCTTCCATGAGCCGGATAAAATGGAGGTCAAGGCTTGATGTCGAACTCATGGAAGATGAGCGCGTTGATTGTGTGGTTGACCCCAGACTGGCGGAACTGTCGTCCTCGCTGTCGCTCGACATTGCTGCACTACGTAATTAAACAACCGGCGAGAAAGCGAGATCGCAGAGTGTGTGGAAGTGTAGAGTGGCCGGTCAGGACGATGAAGATGGTGGCAACTGAAGCGTGGTGTGAAGACAAGAGGAATGGCAATTGAAGCGGGGGATTGACGGATTATATTGCCTCCTTGGCAGGCGGTTAGAATTCCGATATAATCAACCGCAATTGTGTGCACCCGACCCGTCGCTCTAAATTCCCGCTATTGTGCAGTTCTCAATATGCCAAATGTTTCACATGTGTACATTTTAGGAGTTCACATGGTTCGCTAGATGCTTTGTTTAACTACCCACACGCTTATATGAAACACAATGGGTGTGAAATAGTAAGCATTTAACATAGGACAGTTGGTAAGCATTTAACATAGGACAGCCATTAATAATCAAACGAAACACCCTAATGATCATTGCAAACGGCGCTTAGAAGATGGCTAATGCGGCAACTACAACTACACATGCTAGTTCCTTCTTGTCTCTTGCTTTCATCTGTTGCCTGTGATTGATTCTTTCTTGCTTCATCATGGTGATTATACACTCCAGATTAGTCAGTTTCTTCTTCAGCTTTACGTTATCTTCCGCAAGCTTGGTGATAACACTCTGAGCCCTGCCATGCCATTCATCATCCAACCTGTTAACAAAGGCACAACCTCATATCCCTACGAATGTTAAATAATCAGGATCAGCGGGGGCATTAACTGAACTTAAGGGGAGAACTTATCACTAACCTCTAAGGGGCAACCGAGAAAACGTCTGCCAATGTCAAATCCCTCTGTGCATACACGTCGAGCGGGAGTGTGTCCGTGCACACAACTCAGCTTTTGGTACTTCTCGATGGCGCAAAACTCAGAATCGAACTCATGTTGCGGGAGTCTGCTGGAGTCATACTCTGGATCCGGCATTTGATTGCTTTCCTGTGTGGGGCGGGGTGGGGTTCCAATTCAGGACGGACTGAGTGAGCTGCTTGCTTTGGACATGCTAAAAAGATGAGGAAAGATTGGGACATGACAAGACGATTCGGACCCGTAGTACACCAGCCTCCTGGTGACCTTAGGTAAGTGCACGGCGGTGACCACCGTCGTGGTGGCGCTGGCAATGGCGCTGCCAAGAGTGATTGTACGAACCGTTGCAGCCGCACTGAAACCATCAGCACCACTCGTCCGCATTCCCCCAATGTAAGCGCCACGCTCGGAAATTTGGGCGCTAGGGATTTGGAAGTTATTTAGGGATTTGGGGAAGACGGGGAAACTATGGGGATCTGATGATAACGGTCGGGGAACTATTTATCGCATTATGTTATATACGGCACACGGTTTTCCAAACCAAATCACGTGAGATGGTGCGTGATACACGGTTTCCGTAACATGACCGTTTGTGATGTGCTTCCCGGTACATATGGGTGTGGTAAACAGCCACTCTCCGGAAACCCAAAAAAACGTTATGCTGATAGAGATGTCGGTGGCGACCGAGGCAGCGGCTGCCGGATAGGAGGTCAGCCCCCGGTCGGTCGGCAGTGTCGGCGTTATAGGAAGTCCATCCTCGATCGGTCGGCGGTGGCGGCGTGATAGGAGGTAAATCCTCGGTCGGCGGTGGGAAATATAGGAGGAGCTCAATCCTCGTGGTCGGCGCCGGCGTGACTGGAGCATGTCCCTCGCGGTCGTAGGCGGGATAGTGGAGCCCGGACTTCAGGCAGGTGCCCCGCTAAGCTCTGCTCCTCGAGTGTTGTCTCGCCGTGCCACTTCTAATCAATTAAGGTATTCTTTTCCTTGAGTGGCCTTCTTAAGGTATTAAATTCATATAAGGGCACTACTACTGATTATGCGTGTAAATTGACTGGTTGATTAGTGTCATTGCACGGTTGTATAACATTATGCAGCGCCCTTCATAAATTTTGAAATAAAATATTTTGATTTATTCACCCATATCTTTGTCCATCCATTAAGGATGGAACGTGTGTAGATGGAACGATCTGAATGGATGAGGGATCGGAGAACCTCAAGGTATAGGGCTGACATGGAGGAGTTCATGGTTTTAGCTGAATGGACAAAGAAGAGAATTGGCGAAGAATATTACGTCCTCTGTCCATGAAAGGATTCTACCAATATGAAAGCACAAATTCTCCCTTGGTGGTTTTGATAATTCATGACAACATACATTGTCCCTTGGACTAATACTTTTACCTAGTGTATTTCAGATAAAGTCCACAGAGAGGGTTGGCAAAAGGATTGTGGAGAAACCCCAAGATGCAAGGAAATGGATTGGAAAAGCATCAAGCAAGAGGACTCTACATTTTACTTTGTGAGAAATCACTTTGAGTCCATAGGAAAGCCAATACTATTAAAAGGGGGTAAGGTATTGTTGGTGAACAAGATGCTCCACGTGCACAAGTGATACTCACCAAAAACACCCACAAACTCTTCCACAAAAGTCTGTCCACGCCAAACATCCAAAATCGGTGCAACCAACAATTCCCACTCGGTCCCACCGATTCCCAAACTTAGATAGACTCATGCCAAACCCTAGCCATTCGGTGCAACCGATTCTGCATCGGTGCCACCGAGTTCAGTTGCCAACTTTCTGTTTAGCTATTTTCAGTCTTCGGTACCACCGAGTTTTGCCAGTCGGTCTCACCGAGTTTTTGGACCAACTCCCTGGATAGCCATTCACAAGAATCGGTACCACCGAGAATTCTGAATCGGTCCCACCGAGTTTTTGGACCAACTCTCTGGTTAGCCATGGTCAAGAATCGGTACCACCGAGAATTGAGAATCGGCGTCACCAAGTTGTGCATTCTGACCATTGGTCACCTAATCGGTACCACCGAGAATTATATATCGGTCTCACCGAGATTCAAAAGTTACTGCCTTTTGGTCACTTCGGTACCACCGAGTTTTATACTTCGGTGTCACCGAGTTGGTCACTTTAGGTGTAACGGTTGGATTTTTGGGGATGCCTATATATACCCCTTCACCACCACCCACTCAAAAGAGAAGCACTCAGAACTATTCCATACGTGCCCCGTCCAATTTTCTGAGAGAGAGCCACCTACTCATGTGTTGAGATCAAGCTATTCCACTCCATCCATATGAATCTTGATCTCTAACCTCCCCGAGTTGCTTTTCACCAAATCAATCTCTTCCACCATAGCCAAATCTGTGAGAGAGTGATTGTGTGTTGAGGAGTCTATCATCTTGAAGCACAAGAGCAAGGAGTTCATCGACATTGTCGAGCCTACTACCTTTTGGAGGGTGGTGCCTCCTAGATTGGTTAGGTGTCGCTTGGGAGCCTCCTACTTCGTGTTGTGGAGTTGAACCAAGAAGTTTGTACGAGCAAGGACATCGCCTACTTCATGAAGATCTACCCATAGTGAGGCTAGTCCTTCGTGGACGGAAGCCATTCTGGAATAGTCAAGGTTGCTACTTCGTGGACCCTTATTGGTGGAGCCCTCCGTGGACTCTCGCGACCGTTACCCTCCGTGGGTTGAAGACTCCATAAACGTGGACGTACGATAGCACCACCTATCGGAACCACGAGAAAAATCTTCGTGTCCCTCATGCGTTTGATCTCCCTATCTTAACTCCTTACTTGCATGTGCAATGTCTTTATTTTCCGCTGCCATACTTGTTGACTTGCATGTGTAGGGTGTGCTAGGCTTGCTATAATTGTTAAAATCTGCCAACCAATTAACTTGGAAAAAGGTTAGGTTTTAAATTCTTGCTGGTAGTCTATTCACCCCCCTCTAGACACTCTTTAGTGATCCTTCAATTGGTATCAAAGCATTGGTCTCCATTGCTTCGGTTTCATCACCGTGGAGGAAGATGGATATGTCTAGTATAGGAAGCTTGAGTTGTAGAGGCCTATTCTTGATGGGGAGTACTATAGTCAATGGAAACATATGATGCTTAAGCTATTCAATGAATTTCATTTGAGAAAGTATATTAAGAACCCCTATGTACCTCCCATTTATCCTTTACATCCCACACACGAAGAGGAAATTGATATGCTATGCAATCTTAGAACTGTTAATCTTATCGTTAGAGGATTGCCTAGAATTGTGCTTAATCAAATGAAGAATTTTGAATGTGCTTATACTTTGTGGAATGACTTGGAGAAACGATATCCAAGTTATTCATTGAGTAATCTTGATGAAATTCTTCATAAAACTATTGCCTTTCACAAAATGACGCCTAGTGATCCCAAGTTTTATGACTATCTATTTGAGCTTAGAGACCTCATGCCTAATAAAGGAGATGTCATAACTATCAACAACATCATTGTAGAAGTCATTCGAATTCATAAATTTGAACATTGTCATGATCACAACCTTAACGAATCTCTTGTTCTTTGTGACGAGGATTTCCCACTTGATGATGACAATGTGGAACATGGCTACTATGATGAAGATGAGTTGTTCGACATCGAGCATGAGAAGATCATGAAGAATCTAAGTCTCATGGCAAACTTCAAGGATTACATGTCCGGAGGAAAAGAGTGGATCCTCGATAGCGGATGCACCGATCATATGACCGGAGATAGAGAGATGTTTGAAGAGATTACACCAAACCATGGACCGCGAAGGTATGTAACTTTTGGAGACAACTCCAAGGGTAAGGTACTCGGTCTTGGTAAGGTGGGCATATCCCATGATAGCTCTATTCAAAAGGTCATGCTTGTTGAATCCCTTGGCTACAATCTTCCTTCCGTATCTAGACTTGCCGACTTTGGTTTAATGTGCTATTCACGAAAGTAGATTGCCAACTGTTTCGTCAAGATAATCATAACATGGTCTTTACCGGTTTCCGTAGAGGTGATCTATACATTGTCGATTTCACTAAGAGATACAAACCCCGTACTTGTCTTATAGCAAAATCTTCTAAAGGTTGGCTTTGGCATAGAAGACTATGACATGTTGGCATGTGTAATCTAGACAAGCTTATCAAAGGTGATCATATACTTGGTGTTAAAGATGTTATCTTTGATAAAGATAGACTTTGTAGTGCTTGTCAAGCTGGAAAGCAAGTAGGTGGAAGTCATCCCGTAAAGAATATCATGACTACTAGGAGACCACTCGAGTTACTTCACATGGATCTTTTTGGTCCCAATGCTTACAAGAGCCTCGGTGGAAATTCCTATGGTCTAGTTATAGTTGATGATTTTTCCAGATTTACGTGGGTATTATTTCTTGATGATAAGTCGCAGGTACAAAAGATCTTCAAGAACTTTGTTCGCAAAGCGCAAAATCAGTTTGAAGTAAAGATCAAGAAGGTTCAGAGCGATAACGGATCGGAGTTCAAGAACACCCATGTAGATACCTTTCTTGACGAAGAAGGTGTTTCACATGAGTTCTCGGCTACGTACACGCCTCAACAAAATGGAGTTGTTGAGAGGAAGAATCGAACTCTTATTGAGATGGCAAGAACGATGCTTGACGAATACAAGACGCCAAGACACTTTTGGTCAGAAGCCATGGAAACTGCATGTCATGCCCCAAACCGACTCTACTTGCACAAGCTTCTCGGTAAAACGGCATACGAGCAACTCACTGGTAACAAACCCCAAGTTGGATACTTTTGGGTATTTGGCTCGAAGTGCTACATTCTTGACAAGCATCGTCGTACTAAATTTGTTCCTAAATCTCATGAAGGTTTCCTACTCGGTTACGGATCGAACTCTCACACTTACCGTGTCTACAACAACTTCATTCGAAAAGTTCAAGAGATGGTAGATGTGAAGTTTGATGAATCTAATGGTTCGCAAGTCAAACAATTGCCAAATGATGTAGGAGATAAGGACCCTTCGGAAGCCATCCAAGACTTGTCCATTGGCAAGATTCGTCCCATGGAGGTGAAGGAAAGTACTTCGTCAACTCAAGTGGAAGCCCCTACTTCACATCAAGGTGATCCTCAACACGACGTGGAGGCATCCACAAGCGGTACACGACAAGATGAAGAGGACGAAGTACATCATGAAGATCCACCACAACCTCCTTCACCACCACCTCAAGGAAATGACACCTTCAACAACAACGAAGATGAAGGAGATGATGATGATGAAGAAGCTCCACCATCCAACAAGCCAAAGCTACCCCGAGTTCGAGCAAGAGTGACCAAGAACCATCCTCTAAACCAAATCTTTGGTGACATACAAACCGGGAGAATCACTCGCTCCAAAACTCGCTTAGCTAATATTTGTGAGCATTATTCTTTCATCTCTAGCATTGAACCCTTGAAGGTAGAACAAGCTCTTGAAGACCCGGATTGGGTGAACGCAATGCATGAAGAGCTTCACAACTTCGAGAGGAACGAAGTGTGGACACTCGTGGAGAAGCACAAGGATGAGCACAACATCATCGGAACCAAATGGGTGTTTCGGAACAAGCAAGATGAAGACGGTCAAGTTGTACGTAACAAGGCACGTCTCGTAGAGCAAGGATATACGCAAATCGAAGGTATGGACTACGGTGAGACCTATGCACTCGTTGCTAGACTTGAAGCTATTCGCATTCTTCTTGCGTATGCTAATCACCATGATATCACGCTTTATCAAATGGACATTAAAAGTGCATTTTTGAATGGTGAGATTGAAGAAGAGGTCTATGTCAAACAACCCCCTGGTTTTGTGAATCCTAAGAAACCTAATCATATCTACAAGCTTCGTAAAGCTCTTTATGGTCTTAAACAATCCCCACGTGCTTGGTATAAATGCTTAACGAAGTTTCTTATTGAAAAGGGTTTTGAAATTGGTAAAATTGACGCAACCTTATTCACTAAGAGAGTTAATGGTGAATTATTTGTGTGCCAAATCTATGTGGATGATATTATCTTTGGATCTACTAACCCACAATTTAGTGAAAGATTTGGAAGGTTGATGTCCAAGAAGTATGAGATGTCCATGATGTGTGAGCTGAAATGTTTCCTTGGTTTGCAAATCAAGCAAACAAGAGAAGGAACTTTCATCTCTCAAACCAAGTATACTAAGGACTTGATCAAGAAGTTCAACATGCAAGAGTGTAAAGGTATGAAAACTCCTATGCCTACTAGTGGACATGTTGATCTTACCAAGGAGGACGAACCGGTTGATCAAAAAGTTTACCGATCTATGATTGGTTCATTGCTATACCTATATGCCTCCTGTCCCGATATTATTCTTAGTGTTTGCATATGTGCTAGATATCAAGCTGCACCTAAAGAGTGTCATCTCTTGGCCGTGAAACGTATTGTGAGATATTTGATACAAACACCAAACTTTGGCATTTGGTATCCCAAAGGATCTTCCTTTAACCTTGTTGGCTATTCCGATTCGGACTATGCCGGTGACAAGGTTGATAGAAAATCCACCTCGGGTACTTGTCAATTTCTTGGTAGATCTCTTGTGTCTTGGTCCTCCAAGAAACAAAACTCGATATCTCTATCTACTGCCGAAGCTGAGTATATTGCTGCCGGATCGTGTTGTGCACAATTACTATGGATTACACAAACGCTTAAGGATTATGGAATCCATGTGAAAAATGTTCCATTACTTTGTGACAATGAAAGTGCTATTAAAATTGGTCATAACCCTGTGCAACATTCTCGAACTAAGCATATTCAAGTACGACATCATTTCATTCGTGATCATGTTGCCAAAGGAGATATTGATCTCAAGCATGTTCGTACCAACAAACAATTGGCCGATATCTTTACTAAGCCACTTGATGAGAAAGTGTTTTGTCACTTGAGGAGTGAGTTGAACATCATTGATGCTTCAAACTTGAGCTAGACTCACTCGGATGCATGCAAGGGCATGAGCTTACATGATACTAACATGATACACTTGACATATTATTTTATTCCATGGAAATATATGCTCCCTTGCATTGCAACTAACCTTTTGTAGGTACTTGGAAGAACTTCATTCTACAAGATTGCCATCAACTCCAATCATAAGCAATCTTGTTATGCCAAGTATCCACAACCCCTCTTGATGATGGAAGGAAGAGGACAACAAAAACATATCCTTGACACTTATTTGAATTTCACAATTGGTATCATGTCATATCATGTTCTTCCTTGCATGACTTACCTATGTAGGTGATAAGAGTACCAAAACAAGAAGAATTGCTCCCAGCTCAAGATGAACTTCATCAACATCGAGCATCCACAACAAGTTCACCTACAAGCCACATCATCAACATCACTCAAAGGTATGTACTCATATCCTTGAAAAAGGCTTTACTCCAAGTCATGAGCTAAAGCAACTCAAGTGATATGAAAACATTAAAATGCTTAATCGAAAAATGGTAACCCCATTTTGAGCTTAACGATGAGTATGACCTATGATCAAGTATTCTTGCTTGGCTCCTAAGTCAATATACTCTAATATAGGTGACCTAGTCACCGCCCATCATCTAGTTAAGTATCTTTTTTGGTTCATTCTCTATTTGCAAGATTTCTTGGAACCACTCAAATCTTCTCTAGTTGATATCTCTTTGTAAAGTATTTTGCATTTCCTTTGAAGATCCTTTTGACATTTTGTTACAAGTTTTCCAAAATTTGCAAGTTTCTCAAACATTGCCAAGTTTCTGTTTAGCCCTCGGAGCCTCCGATACAAATGACTCGGTTCTACCGATTATGCAGACAGGCTGCAAATACACATCTTGGTTCCACCGACTTATTTGCCTCAGAGCCACCGATCTTGCTATCTTCCCTATCCTTTGTTAAACTTAGCAATTCTCCAATTCTTCGATGATCCCTTATTTAAAAAAAGTGGAAGAAATTTCATTCTAGGATCCCTAACTCAAAGGAGGAGAAGTCTTACAAGATCTCAGATCAGCCAAAGAGGAGAAATTATTTTCCATGATTCCCTCGGTTTTTAATGCTCTCCATGATCCCTACATTCTATGACCCTTGTTCTCAAGGATCCCTTCCTACTCCATGATCCCTGTGTCTAACCCTGTGTATGGACCTTTTTTTGGAAATTATTGCCAAGGGGGGAGAAATACCAAAGCTTCAAAGCTAAAGGGGGAGATACATGCTTCAATGCAAAGGGGGAGATACAATCAAGGGGGAGAATATCATAGCTTATACGTATACAAACAAGGGGAGAATACCAAAGTAGGGGGAGAAAATTATGATTGGGAGAAAAATATGTTTATCTCATTTGACTACTCATGTTAGACTTTTCTCACCCTATCCAATCCCAATATCTACATACTAAGATTCAGGGGGAGAGGATGATCTACTATTTTCATATCTAAGGGGAGAAAGTTCTAAATGATCTTGGAGACATATCAATCTTCAGGAATACTATATTTTACATGTTCTCCATATCTTGGTACTATTGAGCTCTATTGCTTTAGATTGCTAGAATACTCTTGTGTTTCCTAACATTGTTTTCTCAAGTGTATCTCTACTACAAGAATGATCAAGAACTCAAGGTAAGTATATGCATCCTATCTTTGATCAAGATGATCTCTTGCTTCTTGCACATATTGTTTGCAAGGGTGAAGTCTTGAACAAGGATGTAACTCATTCACATATATTTGATGCAAATAGCCGAGATACACATGACTCATTATATCCCTTCTACTATATGTGTGTCCATGCATTCCAAAGCAACCACCCTTTAAAGGGATTGCACACATTTAGGGGGAGTAAGTCTAAGTCATGTGTCTCTCAAAGTCTTCATTATATCCATGCATATCTTTATTTGAAGCTTTGATTGTATGTTGTCATCAATTACCAAAAAGGGGGAGATTGAAAGCACAAATGCTCCCTTAGTGGTTTTGATAATTCATGACAACATACATTGTACCTTGGACTAATACTTTTACCTAGTGTATTTCAGATAAAGTCCACGGAGAGGGTTGGCAAAAGGATTGTGGAGAAACCCCAAGATGCAAGGAAATGGATTGGCAAAGCTTCAAGCAAGAGGACTCTACATTTTACTTTGTGAGAAATCACTTTGAGTCCATAGGAAAGCCAATACTATTAAAAGGGGGTAAGGTACTGTTGGTGAACATGATGCTCCACGTGCACAAGTGATACTCACCAAAAACACCCACAAACTCTTCCACAAAAGTCTGTCCAAGCCAAACATCCAAAATCGGCGCAACCAACAATTCCCACTCGGTCCCACCGATTCCCAAACTCACACAGACTCATGCCAAACCCTAGCCATTCGGTGCAACCGATTCTGCATCGGTCCCACTGAGTTCAGTTGCCAACTTTCTGTTTAGCTATTTTCAGTCTTCGGTACCACCGAGTTTTGCCAGTCGGTCTCACCGAGTTTTTGGACCAACTCCCTAGATAGCCATTCACAAGAATTGGTAGCACCGAGAATTGTGAATCGGTCCCACCGAGTTTCTGGACCAACTCTCTGGTTAGCCATGGTCAAGAATCGGTACCACCGAGAATTGAGAATCGGCGTCACCGAGTTGTGCATTCTGACTGTTGGTCACCTAATCAGTACCACCGAGAATTATATATCGGTCTCACCGAGATTCAAAAGTTACTGCCTTTTGGTCACTTCGGTACCACCGAGTTTTATACTTCGGTGTCACCGAGTTGGTCACTTTAGGTGTAACGGTTGGATTTTTGGGGATGCCTATATATACCCCTTCACCACCACCCACTCGAAAGAGAAGCACTCAGAACTATTCCATACTTGCCCCATCCAATTTTCTGAGAGAGAGCCACCTACTCATGTGTTGAGGTCAAGCTATTCCACTCCATCCATATGAATCTTGATCTCTAGCCTCCCCGAGTTGCTTTCCACCAAATCAATCTCTTCCACCATAGCCAAATCTGTGAGAGAGTGATTGTGTGTTGAGTAGTCTATCATCTTGAAGCACAAGAGCAAGGAGTTCATCGACATTGCTGAGCCTATTACCTTTTGGAGGGTGGTGCCTCCTAGATTGGTTAGGTGTCGCTTGGGAGCCTCCTACTTCGTGTTGTGGAGTTGAACCAAGAATTTTGTACGGGCAAGGAGATCGCCTACTTCGTGAAGATCTACCCATAGTGAGGCTATTCCTTCATGAACGGAAGCCGTTATGGAATAGTCAAGGTTGCTTCTTCGTGGACCCTTATGGGTGGAGCCCTCCGTGGGCTCTCGCGACCGTTACCCTCCATGGGTTGAAGACTCCATAAACGTGGACGTACGATAGCACCACCTATCGGAACCACGGGAAAAAATTTCGTGTCCCTCATGCGTTTGATCTCCCTATCTCAACTCCTTACTTCCATGTGCAATGTCTTTATTTTCCGCTGCCATACTTGTTGACTTGCATGTGTAGGGTGTGATAGACTTGCTATAATTGTTAAAATCTGCCAACCAATTAACTTGGGAAAAGGTTGGGTTTTAAATTCCTGCTAGTAGTCTATTCACCCCCCCCCCACCCTCTAGACACTCTTCTAGTGATCCTTCACAATACGGTGTCAATTGCAATTGATTTGGTCGAGTTACACTTATACAAGAGGGGATTCATGGGTGGATACACAATATGGACTAAACACTGTGAGGAGCCGGTTATGGATGAAGGTAATAACGTGCATGTCCGCGAGGTGCCAAACCCCGATCAGAGTCACATGGGTGTTGAATTTAACCTCAGGGATGAGACGTCAAGCTACAGACAGAAGACTGGCATGCCAAAAAAACCAAAGAAAAACCAAGAGTGTGAAGTAGACAACACCGACCTGGATGATATGCCAGATTTTGCTGCTCTGATTGCAGATTTCTAGGGCGCAGATAAAGAAATGGCCAGCTTCAAGGAGCTACCAAGCATTGATGCGGCCTCCAAGAAAGATTTGTATCCAGGTTGCAAAAAGAAATATTCCAAGTTGAGTGTCACACTGACGCTTCTCAGATTTAAAGCAGAAAGCGGTCTATCAAACAAGGCCTACACACAGTTGTTCACTCTTTTCAAAGACATCATTCCAGCTCCCCAAAAGCACGAACGAAGCGAAGAAAGTTGTTTGTCTATTGGAACTTGAAGTCCAAAAGATACATGCTTTTGTGAATGACTGTATGTTGTACCGCGGTGACTACAAAGATTTGCGTTCATGTCGCATATGCAAGCACGCACGATACAAGCATAGGAGAGCAAAGGACAAGTACAAAATGGACAAAGAGCTCGAGACAGGAATCCCGTTCAAGGTTGTTTGGTACTTGCCAATAATTCCAAGGTTGAAGCGTTTGTTTGCAAACCCTAGGGAGGCAAAGAGGTTGCGGTGGCATCATGATGAGCGAACTGCGGATAAATATATGAGGCACCCAAAAGATGGGGCTCAGTGGGAACAAATCGCAGACAGGTTTAAAGATTTTGCAAAGGATCCTAGAAATATATTGCTAGGGGAGTGTACTGATGGATTTAATCCATTTGGCGATATGAACACCAAACACAGCACTTGGCCGGTGCTTCTGTGCATATATAACATTCCTCCTTGGTTGTGTATGAAGAAAAAATACATCATGATGTCGATGATTATCCAAGGCCCGAAGCAACCTGGAAATGATATCGACATTTACTTTCAGTTACTGGTAGAAGAACTGCATACATTGTGGTTGCCTGGTGTGAACTGTTATGATGCCTACATAAAGGAGTTTTTCCGGCTACATGCGTTGCTGCGGCACACCATTCAAGATATGCCCGCATTAGGCAACAGTTCGGGGCAGAAAACAAGGGGACCAGTAGGATGTGTCACATGCATGGATAGGACAGCAAGTAGATTTCTTTCCAACTCGCGCAAAACCGTGTATTTGCGTCATCGAAGGTTCTTAAGGAAAAGTCACACTTACCGAAAAATGACAGCTAAATTTGACGGTACAGAAGAGAAAGGAACGGGCCCAAGACCCTATGATGGGAAAGTAATCCAGAGCATGGTTAAAAAAATTGAAGTTGTGCTTGGCAAAGGATCCGGTTCGACGTCAAAAATAACACCCAAGGACCAAGTGTTTAATAAGAAATCAGTGTTCTAGGAATTACCTTACTGGGAGTTCCTAAGTCTACGTCACTGCATTGGTGTCATGCACGTAGAGAAGAATGTATGTGAAAGCATACATGGTTCTCTGCTCAAGATTAAAGGCAAAAGAAAGGATGGTGATGGTGCACGACTCGATATGCTTGGTGATCAATCACAACGCATGAATGAAGCAGAAGATGATGACAAATTGCTCCAGCAACACCAGAGTTACAATTTCACTGCAACAGAAGCGAAAGAGTTCTTCAAATTTTTGTTGTCAATTAAGACACCCTCTTGTTGGGGAACGGAGCATGAATTTCAAAAAATTTCCTACGCTCACACAAGATCTATCCATGGAGATGCGTCGCTACGAGAGGGGAGAGTGTGTCTACGTACCCTCGTAGACCATTAGCGGAAGCGTCTCACAACGCGGTTGATGTAGTCGAACAATCCTTTGAGCTCCACTGATCGAGTACCGAACGTACGGCACCTCCGAGTTCTACACACGTGCAGCTCGGTGACGTTCCTCGCCTTCTTGATCCAGCAAGACGTCGAGGTAGTAGATGAGTTCCGTCAGCACGATGGCGTGGCGACGGTGACGGTGAAGTGATTCCGGCAGGGCTTCGCATAAGCTCTCCGAAAATATGACCGAGGTGGAAAACGGTGGAGGGGGGCGCCACACACGGCTTGGAACAATTGTTGTGTCTCCAAGGGGCGCCCCCCCTCCGTATATAAAGGAGGGAGGGAGGAGGAGGCTGGCCCTAGGGGCGCACCAAACTGGGGAGTCCTACTAGGACACCTTAGTCCTAGTAGGATTCCACCTCCCATACGGAGTAGGAAAGGGGGAAGGGAGAGGGAAAGGAAAGAGGGGGCTGCGCCCCCTCCCCTAGTCCAATTCGGTTTGGGCAAGGGGGGGCGCGCGCCTCCTCACGTGGCCAGCCTCTCCTTTTCCCGTATGGCCCAAAAAGGCCCATTACTTCTCCCGGTGAATTCCCGTAACTCCCCGGTACTCCGAAAAATACCCGAATCACTCGGAACCTTTCCGACGTCCGAATATAGCCTTCCAATATATGAATCTTTACCTCTCGACCATTTCGAGACTCCTCGTTATGTCCGTGATCTCATCCGGGACTCCGAACAAACTTCGGCCACCAATCACATAACTCATATAATACTAAATCGTCATCGAACCTTAAGTGTGCGGACCCTACGGGTTCGGGAATGATGTAGACATGACCGAGACGACTCTCCGGTCAATAACCAATAGCAGAACCTGGATGCTCATATTGGTTCCTACATATTCCACGAAGATCTTTATCGGTGAACCTCATATGACAACATACTTTGTTCCCTTTGTCTGGCGGTATGTTACTTGCCCGAGATTCGATCGTCAGTATCCAATACCTAGTTCAATCTTGTTACCGGCAAGTCTCTTTACTCGTTCCGTAATACGTCATCTTGTAACTAACTCTTTAGTCACGGTGCTTGCAAGGCTTCTGTGATGCTGTATTACCGAGAGGGCCCAGAGATACCTCTCCGATAGTCGGAGTGAAAAATTCCAATCTCGATCCATGACAACTCAACAAACACTTTCGGAGATACCTGTAGTGCACCTTTATAATCACCCAGTTACGTTGTGACGTTTGATACACCCAAAGTATTCCTACGGTATCCGGGAGTTGCATGATCTCATGGTCAGAGGAACGTGTATTTGACATAGTGAAAGCAATAGCAATAAACTGAACGATCATTTGCTATGCTAACGGTTGGGTCAAGTCCATCACATCATTCTCCTAATGATGTGATCCCATTATCAAATGACAACTCATGTCCATGGTCAGGAAATCTTGACCATCTTTTGATCAACGAGCTAGTCTAGTAGAGGCTTACTAGGGACACAGTATTTGTTTATCTATTCACACATGTATTTAGTTTCCGGTCAATACAATTCTAGCATGAATAATAAACTATTATCATGAACGGGGAAATATGATAATAACTAATTTATTATTGCCTCTAGCGCATATTTCCAACAGTCTCCCACTTGCACTAGAGTCAATAATCTAGATTACATCTCCATGGAATTAACACTTAATCAGTTCTAAAGCTGATCATGTTTTGCTTGTGAGAGAGGTTTTAGTCAACGGGTCTGCAATATTCAGATCCGTGTGTTCTTGGCAAATCTCTATGTAGATGCTGCTACCACACTCTGTTTGGAGCTACTCCAAAAAATTTCCCCACTATACTTATCCGGTCTGAGACTCATAGTATTTCGGATCAGTGTTTAAAGCTTGCATCGACGTAACCCCTTACGACGAACTCTTTATCATCTCTATTCCCGAGAAATTCTTCCTTAGTCATCTTAAGGATAATTTGACCGCTGTCCAGTGATCTACTCCTGGATCACTTTGGTACCTCTTTTGCCAGACACATGGCAAGGCACACAGCTTGGCATACTTTATAGAACCTATGGCCGAGGCATAGGGGATAAACTTCATCCATTCTATTTATTTTGCCGTGGTCGAGATTTGAGTCTTACTCAACTTCACACCTTTCACCACAGTCAAGAACTCCTTCTTTGACTGATCCATTTTGAACTTCTTCAAAATCTTGTCAAGGTATATGTTTTGTGAAAGTCATATGAGGCGTCTCAATCTATCTCTATAGATTTTGATGCCTAACATGTAAACAACCTTTACCTAGATCTTCAAGTCTTACTCCACTTCACACCAGCCAAGAACTTATTTCTTTTGACTTGATCCATTTTGAACTTCTTCAAAATCTAATCAAGGTGTGTGAAAATCTTTTATCAGGTGTCTTGATCTATCTCTATAGATCTCGATGCCCAAACTGTGGATAACTCAAAAAACAGGTTTTTATTGAAAAACTCCTTTCAATTAATTCTTTATGCTTTCCAGAAATTCTACATCATTTCCAATCACATATACTTATTAGAAATGTTATAGAGCTCCCACTCACTTTGTTGTAAATACAAGTTTCTCCATAGATGGATCGCTGGAGCTTGCATACTTTGTTAGCACCTTTAGGATCGACAAAACCTTCCGGTTGTATCATATACAATTCTTCCTTAAGGAATCCATTAAGGAATGCCATTTTGACGTCCATTTGCCAGATTTCATAATCATAAAACGCGGCAATTGCTAACATAATTCTGATAGACTTTAGCATCGCTACGGGTGAGAAAGTCTCATCGTAGTCAACTCCTTGAACTTGTCGATAACCTTTAGCAACAAGTCGAGCTTTATAGACGGTGACATTACCATCAGCGTCCGTCTTCTTCTTAAAGATCCATTTATTTTTAATAGCTCGTCGTTTCATCGGGCAAGTCTACCAAAGTCCACACTTTGTTCTCATACATGGATCTAATCTCGGATTTCATGGCCTCAAGCCATTTGTCGGAATCCGGGCTCGCCATCGCTTCTTCATAGTTCGTAGGTTCACCGTTGTCTAACAACATGACCTCCAAGACAGGATTGCCGTACCAATCTGGTGTGGAGCGTGTCCTGGTTGACCTACGAGGTTTTGTAGCAACTTGATCCGAAGCCTCATGATCATCATCATCAACTTCTTCTCTGGTCTGTGTTGGTGTCACAGAAATTTCTTTCTGTGGCGTACTACTATCCAGAGGAGGTACAATTATCTCATCAAGTTCTACTTTCCTCCCACTCACTTCTTTCGAGAGAAACTCCTTCTCTAGAAAGGATCCATTCTTAGCAACGAATACTTTGCCTTCGGATCTGTGGTAGAAGGTGTACCCAACGGTCTCCTTTGGGTATCCTATGAAGACGCACTTATCCGCTTTGGGTTCGAGCTTATCTAGCTGAAGCCTTTTGACATAAGCATTGCATCCCCAAACTTTCAGAAACGACATCTTAGGTTTCTTGCAAACCACAGTTCATACGGTGTCATCTCAACGGATTTAGACGGTGCCCTTGTTTAAAGTGAATGCAGCTGTCTCCAATGCATAACCCCAAAATGATAGTGGCAAATTGGTAAGAGACATCATAGAATGCACCATATCCAATAGAGTACGATTACGACGTTCGGACACACCATTACGTTGTGGTGTTCCATGTGGCGTGAGCTATGAAACAATTCCACATTGTCTTAAGTGATTGCCAAACTCGTAACTCAAATATTCTCCTCCATGATCAGATCGTAAGAACTTTATTTTCTTGTTACGATGGTTCTCTACTTCACTCTGAAATTCTTTGAACTTTTCAAATGTTTCAGATTTATGCTTCATCAAGTAGAGATAACCATATCTACTCAAATCATCAGTGAACGTGAGAATATAACGATATCCACCGCGCGCCTCAACACTCATCGGACCGCATACATCGGTATGTATTATTTCCAATGAGTTGGTTGCTCGCTCCATTGTTCCGGAGAACGGAGTTTTAGTCATCTTGCCAATAAGGCACGGTTCACATGTCTCAAATGATTCATAATCAAGAGATTCCAAAAACCCATCTGCATGGAGTTTCTTCATGTGTTTAACACTGATATGACCTAAGCGGCAGTGCCACAAATATGTGGTACTATCATTATCTTTTGGCATTCGTGTTATGAACATATGTATTACTACGATCAAGATTCTATAAACCTTTCATTTTAAGTGCATGATCATCAATGATATTATCCAAATAGAATAACAATTATTCTCTGAAATTGAATAACCGTCTTGCAATAAACACTATCAGATATAATGTTCATGCTTAACGCAAGCACCAAATAACAATTATTTAGGTTCATCACTAATCCTGAAGGTAGAGAGAGCGTGGCGATGGTGATCACATCAACCTTGGAGACACTTCCAATGCACATCGTCACCTCGTTCTTAGCTAGCCCTCGTTTATTCCGAAGCTCCATGTTTCAAGTTGTAAGCAACTGAACAAGTATCAAATACCCAGGTGCTCCTACGAGTACTAGTAAGGTACATATCAATAACATGTATATCAAATATCTTTGTTAACATTGCCAGTCTTATTATCTGCCAGTTACTTTGGGGAAGTTCCGCTCCCTGTGACATTTCCCTTTGCAATGGGAGAACTAAGTCTCGGGTTTGGTTCAGCCTTGGGTTTCTTCGCGTGAGCGGCAACTGTTTTACCGTTCTTCTTGAAGTTCCCTTTTCTTTCCCTTGCCCTTCTTGAAACTAGTGGTCTTATTAACCATCAACACTTGATGCTCCCTTTTTTTTTATTTCTACATCCGCAGATTGTAGCATCGCGAATAGCTTAAGGATCTTCTATCCCTTGCATGTTTATAGTTCATCACGAAGATCCAGTAGCTTAGTGATAGTGACTAGAGAACTCTATCAATCACCACTTTATTCGGAAGTCTAACTCCCACTTGATTCAAGTGTTTGAAGTACTCAGACATTCTGAGTACATGCTCACTAACGGAGTTGTTCTCCTCCATCTTGTAGCTATAGAACTTGTCGAAGGTGTCATCCCTCTCGACCCGGGTGTGAGTCTTGAAAAACAAATTTTCAGCTCTTGGAACATCTCATATGCTCCGTGTTGCTCAAAACATATTTGGAGCTCCGGTTCTAAGCCGTAAAGTATGGCGCACTGAACTATCGAGTAGTCATCTTTTCTTGTCTGCCGGACGTTCATAACGTCCTCAGACGAAGCCGTAGGGGTATTTCACTGAGCGGTGCATTAAGGACATAAGCCTTCTGTGCAGCAGTGAGGACAATCCTCAGATCACGGACCTAGTCCGCATAGTTGCTTCCATCAACTTTCAACTTCGTTTTCTCTAGGAACATAATAAAAAACAGGGGAACTACAGCGCGGTCTATGGATCTACAACATAAATTTGCTAAAGTAAGACTATGTTCATGTCAATTGAAGTTAAATTAATCAAATTACTTAAGAACTCCCACTTAGATTAACATCCCTCAAGTTGTCTAAGTGTAACATGATCCACATCAACTAAACCACGTCCGATCATCACGTGAGGTGGATTAGTTATCAATGGTGAACATCTTTCATGTTGATCATATCTACTATATGACTCATGTTCGACCTTTCGGTCTCTTGTGTTCCGAGGCCATGTCTGTACATGCTAGGCTCGTCAAGTTTAACCCAAGTATTCTGCGTGTGTAAAACTGGCTTACACCCGTTGTATGCGAACGAAAGAATCCATCACACCCGATCATCACGTGGTGCTTAGAAGCGTCGAACCTTCGCAACGGTGCATACTAGGGGAGAACACTTATCTTGAAATTTAGTGAAGGGATCATCTTATAACGCTACCGTCGTCCTAAGCAAAATAAGATGCATAAAAGGGTTAACATCACATGCAATTCAATATATGTGACATGATATGGCCATCATCGTCTTGTGCTTTTGATCTCCATCAGCAAAGCACCGTCATGATCTCCATCGTCACCGGGTTGACACCTTGATCTCCATCGTAGCGTCATGACACCTTGATTTCCATCGTAGCGTCGTGGTCGTCTCGCCGGCTATTGCTACTACTACTACTGCTAACTAATAGCGGTAAAGTAAAGCAATTACATAGCGTTGGCATTGCATACAATAAAGAGACAACCATAAGGCTCCTGCCGGTTGCCTGATTACTTACAAAACATGATCATCTCATACAACAACTTATATCACATCATGTCTTGGCCATATCACATCACCAGCATACCCTGCAAACACAAGTTAGACGTCCTCTATTTTGTTGTTGCAAGTTTTACGTGGCTGCTACGGGTTTGCAAGAACCGTTCTTACCTACGCAAAACCACAACATGGTGTAGTGATTGCTTTTTGATCTTCTAAAAGAACCCTCTTCATTGAAACCGATTCAACTAAAGTGAGAGAGACAGACACCCGCCAGTCACCTTTATGCAACGAGTGCACGTAGCGGTGAAACCTGTCTCGCGTAAGCGTACGCGTAATGTCGGTCTGGGCCGCTTCATCTCACAATACCGCCGAATCAAGTAACAACTAGTAACGGCAAGCAATATGTATACACCCACGCCCACAACTCACTTGTGTTCTACTCGTGCAAATCACATCTACGCATAGACCTGGCTCGGATGCCACTGTTGGGGAACGGAGCATGAATTTCAAAAAAATTCCTACGCTCACGCAAGATCTATCCATGGAGATGCATCGCTACGAGAGGGGAGAGTGTGTCTATGTACCCTCGTAGACCGTTACCGGAAGCGTCTCACAACGCGGTTGATGTAGTCGAACAATCCTTCGAGCTCCACCGATCGAGTACCGAACGTACGGCACCTCCGAGTTCTACACACGTGCAGCTCGGTGATGTTCCTCGCCTTCTTGATCCAGCAAGACGTCGAGGTAGTAGATGAGTTCCGTCAGCACGGCGGCGTGGCGACGGTGACGGTGAAGTGATTCCGGCAGGGCTTCGCATAAACTCTCCGAAAATATGACCGAGGTGGAAAACGGTGGAGGGGGCGCCGCACACGGCTTGGAACAATTGTTGTGTCTCCAAGGGGCGCCCCCCCCCCCCTCCGTATATAAAGGAGGGAGGGAGGAGGAGGCTGGCCCTAGGGGCGCACCAAAGTGGGGAGTCCTAGTAGGATTCCACCTCCCATACGGAGTAGGAAAGGGGGAAGGGAGAGGGAAAGGAAAGAGGGGGCTGCGCCCCCTCCCCTAGTCCAATTCGGTTTGGGCAAGGGGGGGCGCGCGCCTCCTCACGTGGCCAGCCTCTCCTTTTCCCGTATGGCCCAAAAAGGCCCATTACTTCTCCCGGTGAATTCCCGTAACTCCCCGGTACTCCTAAAAATACCCGAATCACTCGGAACCTTTCCGACGTCCGAATATAGCCTTCCAATATATGAATCTTTACCTCTCGACCATTTCGAGACTCCTCATCATGTCCGTGATCTCATCCGGGACTCCGAACAAACTTCGGCCACCAATCACATAACTCATATAATACTAAATCGTCATCGAACCTTAAGTGTGCGGACCCTACGGGTTCGGGAATGATGTAGACATGACCGAGACGACTCTCCGGTCAATAACCAACAGCGGAACCTGGATGCTCATATTGGTTCCTACATATTCCACGAAGATCTTTATCGGTGAACCTCATATGACAACATACGTTGTTCCCTTTGTCTGGCGGTATGTTACTTGCCCGAGATTCGATCGTCGGTATCCAATACCTATTTCAATCTTGTTACTGGCAAGTCTCTTTACTCGTTCCGTAATACGTCATCTTGTAACTAACTCTTTAGTCATGGTGCTTGCAAGGCTTCTGTGATGCTGTATTACCGAGAGGGCCCAGAGATACCTCTCCGATAGTCGGAGTGACAAATTCCAATCTCGATCCATGACAACTCAACAAACACTTTCGGAGATACCTGTAGTGCACCTTTATAATCACCCAGTTACGTTGTGACGTTTGATACACCCAAAGTATTCCTACGGTATCCGGGAGTTGCATGATCTCATGGTCAGAGGAACGTGTATTTGACATAGTGAAAGCAATAGCAATAAACTGAACGATCATTTGCTATGCTAACGGTTGGGTCAAGTCCATCACATCATTCTCCTAATGATGTGATCCCATTATCAAATGACAACTCATGTCCATGGTCAGGAAATCTTGACCATCTTTTGATCAACGAGCTAGTCTAGTAGAGGCTTACTAGGGACACAATATTTGTTTATCTATTCACACATGTATTTAGTTTCCGGTCAATACAATTCTAGCATGAATAATAAACTATTATCATGAACGGGGAAATATGATAATAACTAATTTATTATTGCCTCTAGGGCATATTTCCAACACCTCTTCCTACTCTGCAAACATCAGAAGTCTCGTGGATGACAGCTTGGCTAGAAAGAAGTTGTCTCACATGAAGTCACATGATTGCCACGTAATGTTGACACAAATCCTCCCGGTGGCCATAAGGAATATGATGGACACAGACATAAGAAACACATTGATTGATCTCTGTGATTTTTTCAACAAACTATGGCAGAAGGTGGTAGATGTTGAAGAGCTGGATAATATGCAAGCTGATATTGCAAGGATATTGTCAAACTTAGAGATGTTCTTCCCACCGTCATTCTTTGATGTCATGGTCCATCTCACCATGCACCTTGTGGACGAGATAAAGTATTGTGGTCATGTGTTTCTTTGCAACATGTATCCCTTCGAGCGGTACATGAGAATATTGAAGCGCTATTGTCGGAACCGATGTGATCCAGAGGCAAGCATCCTACAAGGTTATACCGTAGAGGAGGTGGTTGAGTTTTGCACCGAATACATGAAACTTAGACCTATAGGTGTGCCCCTCTCTCGCCATGAGGGAAGGCTGGCTGGTAAGCCGGTCCTTGCTGGCTTGCAGTTTTGTGCACCTAGAGATATGGCCGATCAAGCCCATTTGACGGTACTGCTTAACAGCCTGATACTCGACGCTTATGATGCAGAACACATTGAGGAGATACGACAAAGCAACTTACCCAATGTGTTGTCACTAGCTGCCGAGACAAATGCACACAATAAGGACTATGTAAGATGGCTGAAGGTTCGTTTGGCAAGCAGATCCGATCAAGACCTTGCAACGTGGTTGGCACAAAAGCCATCAATGACGATTATGAAGTACCAAGCGTATGACATAAATGGCAACACGTTCTACACTGAGGAACGTGATGCTAAGACCTCGTATCAGAACAGCTCTGTTCGAATAGAATGCCTAACTGTAGAGGGGGATGATAAACATGTGTACTATGGAACCATTGAAGAGATTTGGGATCTTAACTATGTGCCAATGAAGGTGGCATTATTCAAGTGCAGATGGGTCCCTCTTAGTAGTGTACAGGTTGATGCTTACAGCAGGAAGACATATGTTGACCGCAGAGTGAGGTCATATCACAAGGACCCATTTATTCTTGCCAGCGATGCTACCCAGATTTTCTTTGTGCCAGACCTCTTGCATACGCACTGCCATGTAGTGATGTATGGGAAGAGAAGGGTACTAGGCGTCGAGAATGTTGGTGATGAGGAGGAGTACAATCAATATGATGAGTTGCCACCTGAGGGGCCACGCAACATAAAAGAGGAGAAGTGTAAAATCATCAGAAATCCTAAGTTCATTAGGGGTCAGCATAATGATCGCGATCACCCCATGTACATGGGATTTGATTCAAAATACTAATCATTATGTCTACTGTACTGAATCGTGAGCGATGTGTACTGAGTTCGTTCTGTTAGAAGTTTTCCCATGTACTGTATTGTGAGGTATGCCCAGCCTTATGTTGATCTAGATTAATATGTTGTCAACCGTAGCAATGAATTTGAAATATTTATGATAATTTACCCTATAGCTAGAACGCTCAGTTGATCTCACTCAAGTATGTATGAACTGAACATGTGCAGTTTGGTTTACCAATTGCACACGGTTGGTTCACTAAAACCGTGAGCTTTCTAAACCGTGGACGATGACACCTAATGCGCGCAAAGTGAGTGGTGCGTTCTGATTGGCCAAAACCCAAACCACACGGATTGTACATCTGTACCATAGGATTCACCTGGATCGAACGTTTGTCCTTATACCTCTCGTCAACACACGTTGTTGAAGCTAAGATTGGATTTATATGCACTAAATGCCCCGTAAATGATAAAAAATTCTGAAAAAATATCAACCGAGCCCATTAAAATGCGCCAGAAAATCAAACCTGGCGTATAATGATTGAGTACCGTGGGATAAAAGTTGGAGGGGAGGCGATGAAGACACCGTCGATCAGAGTTCGATTTGCCACTTCTCCCTTTGGAACTATTATCCTTCTAGTGAGATGCTACGGTTTCCAAGGAGCGATCATCGTAACTTGTGCCAATAATAACCATTTTTTCCACAGTGTCTCGAGATCACGCCACGAGGACACACCGATTTTCGTGATTTCTTGAGTCCATTTGCATTTCCTGTTTTTAAATTACCGACATTTACGCATCTCCCATCATAAAATGTTTGAAAATTCCTCCCATTCCATTGCACAATGACGAAAAACACGCAAAGTGACACACAAATGATTGTGTAAGAGATTCTTTGCGAGCATCCACACGTAATTCATGTTGGGATATTTTATTTATAAGAACTAATTAACATGGTAAATACAAATGGATGACTTAGATATAACAAACGAGCCATGTAATCCAGCAGAAGATCAATAATATGAGTACAATGATGTTTGTGTACCATGGGAAATATCGAGGCGAAAGGATGAGGTTGACATAGATTGGAGAGTCTAAAATGCCAACTCTACATTTGGTAACTATGATCCTTTGTGTGAGATGCCTTGGTTTTCAAAGGGCCATACATCACAACTTCCGCCAGACATTACCAATTTTTTTCCACGGGGTATTCACATCATGCCACGGTGACACGCCCATTTTCATGATTTTCGGAATACATCTGCATTTCCTCCAATTCAATTACTAACAAGCCCAATATTGGTGGAAAAAATGTCTTAAAACTAGCAAACAAGTCATGAAATGTGGCCGAAAATCAATACAGGGGTTAATAGCTGATCGTCTGCCAATGAAAATAATTCGAGCCGAAATGATGAAGTCACAAATTCATTTGAAATGAAAATATGATTGTTGTGCATAAACAAATAGCACACGGTTGGTTCACTAAAACCGTGTGCTTTCTAAACCGTGGAGAATGACACCTAATGCGTGCAAAGTGAGTGGTGCGTTCTGATTGGCCAAAACCCAAACCACACGGATCGTATGTCTGCGCCGTAGGATTCACCCAGATCGAACGGCTGTCGTTATACCTCTCGTCAACACACATTGTTGAAGCTGGGATTTGATTTATATGCATTAAATGCCCCGTAAATGATAAAAAATCTTGAAAAATATCAAACGAGCCCATAAATGCGCCAGAAAATCAAACCTGGCGTATAATGATGATTTAGTACCGTGGGATAAAAGTTGGAGGAGAGGCGATGAAGACACGTCTACATTTCAAAGTTGTGAGGTTTTCATTTCAAACAAATAAATGATGCTTGTGCACACGGGTTACTATATGAAACCGTTTGCATAGGCCTTTCCGTGGGGCGCACGGCGATCTTTTTTCACCCTTTTCACCAAAGCCGCCAACATGCCCCCCCCCCCACACACACAAACCTGCACCCTCCCCCGTTTCGCTCAACTGTGCGCGGATTCTGCCCAAACACCATCGACAGCTAGCTCCCTCCCCCTCCCGGCCCCCAGATCCACACCAGAACCCTTTCCGGCGCCGTCGTGCTCAACCCGGCCGTGTACCCGCTTCCCGGCGTCAACCCTACCCTTCACTGCCGCTCCAAACACGCGACTGCCCACGTCTCGCCGTCTTCATTTGCTTGCCAGCCGCCCTCAAGCATATCGATCCTGTACCCTCGCCTCTCTTGCCGGTTTTGCGGAAAAAAACGGTCAGTTGCTGCCCTCCATCGCGGTGAGGTCTATTATCTCGCAATCCCTTTTCCTGTTTCGTTCGGTTTGTCCCCAAAATGATTATAAAATATTGGAGAGCGTATTTATGTTCATCATCTACCCTTTACCATATAAGTTGTATTTATTCCAATTAGTTATTATCGAGTTACATATCATGTGCGCACGAGTCACACAAATGAACAGATTAGCCGTACATTTCCAAATTATCACGTGCCATGTTTACACAGCTTGCTGCCAAGCTGTTACATTTTATTTATGATTATCCCCCTTTTTTGAATTTCGCATGTGTCCTCTGTAGATGTCTATTAGCAGCGACGACAGTCATACTTCTGCTGAGGTATCTTCATCTGAGTCCGAAGCCAACATGTCTGCAACAGATGTTCGTATATCAAGAAATGATGAATGGGATAAAGCTGCCACAATCACCCATCCGGTCAAGAGCCGGAAGAGTGCTCCAAGAAAGCCCACAGACCAGCCTAAAGGTGTATACGAAGTAACTGACATCGATTTGAAGGGCTTGGGCTCCAACTAAACCAGATAAAGCATGCACGAGGTTCAGGAGTGCGTGTGGATTTGTTGGCAGGGCAAGGCTAAACATTAATCTGCTGGGGTTCCGGAAGGCTGGTGCAGAAACACGGCAAAGGATAGTCCGGGAGATCATGGAGCACTTCAACATTCCTGAGGAGTGGAGAGAGCAGGTGCAACACGCTGCACTGAAGAAGGCCAGGGATGCTTGGAGAAACTGGAAGCATGTGTTGTACAAGAAGTTCTTGAGTCAAGGCAAGGACCCAATCCCCTCATACCCCCAAATTACAAAGGAAGACTAGATAGAATTCAAAAGGATCAGGGCCAGTGAAGAGTTTATTAAGAAGAGTGACATGCAATTAGAACTTCAGAAGAAGAACACACACCCCCACCGTATGGGTGTGGCAGGATACTACGGCATGAAACCGATATGGGAGCAGGAGGACAAAGAAGCAGTAGCTGCGGGTGGCAGCCCGGCCTTTAGTGAAATTAGGGGCACTCGCGCTAGGGACTACTTGCAGGAACGTGCAAAGAGGCATGGAGACGGTTCTTATTACTTTGAAAACTCAACAGACCAAGAACTGTATGATGTGATGGCAAAGGCTTCCAAAAACACTAGAAGGTGCTGCAGGAACTCAGGGCCATGTGATATTCTGTCCGAGGCTCTGACTACCAAAGAGCCCCCTAGCCGTGCAAGGGGTATTGGGGTCAATGTCCCACACAAGAGGGCTTTCTCACTAAGCAAAGAAGAGAGGCTCAGCATGAAAAAAGCTAGGAGTGAGTGTAAGCATAAAGACTTGCGTGAAAGTATTAAGAGGGACCTCTATCCTGGAATTCGAAAGGAAGTTGAGGAGTCATATATGCAGCAGAAGACACTAATGATGAGAGAGAGCCAGGAGACAAAAGGGTATGTCGGCATGGATGATGCCACTTATTGAGTGACAACACCACACAAGAGTAGCTGTGCATCAGCTGACCCCAGCGACAATGATGCTACAGCTGGACATGATGGTGCTATATCTGATCTATATGGACTGGGGGGAGATTGAAGGTCGTGCTTACACATTACGAAGGTACT
The DNA here is from genome assembly GCA_039707655.1 of Elymus sibiricus. Classification (NCBI taxonomy): domain Eukaryota; kingdom Viridiplantae; phylum Streptophyta; class Magnoliopsida; order Poales; family Poaceae; genus Elymus; species Elymus sibiricus. The sequence goes on from CM077665.1 coordinate 280,483,513, forward strand.
TTAAAATGTGCAACAGCGTGGGTTTACTACACTGACTTGGACGGGGGACTCTTGTTGGATAATGCGCCGTTGAAGCCGGGTTGTGTGAAGTGCTACGTGACTGAAATAAAGCCTGGATACAGTAATTTTGCCCTGAAGAATGTCCTTGGGGACCCTGATGAGCAGAGGAACTTGGAAGAAACACGGTTAAATCATATCCAGTGGCCACAGAAAGAAATATACTTCCTGGATGAGATCCCTACAGCCCCCCCAAAAGCAACCAATGTCGCCCTCGAACCGGTGACTCTCCTCTCGCCACAGCAGATCTTGTGTGATTCCCCCGATGAACATACTCTTGGGAATCCGATGCCTGAGGCATCAACCTGTGATCAGTCCGACCGACTTCCTGCCATAGAGGCCAGGTCATCGTCCGCACCTGAGCAGCCTGTGGCAAGGCCTGAAACTGCTGAAGATGTATCATCGGTTCAGATGCGGCCACTAAACCAGAAAGTGCAGACACATCGATCGGTACTACATCCTCACTAGAAAAACCCGACCAAACCACGTGCTAAGGAGTCTGAAAGTCTGGAACCGCCTGCTAAGCTGGCCGAAAGTCTGGGACCGCCTGCTAAGCACTCCGAAAGTCAGGAACCACCTGCTCATCAGTCCAGCGGTTCGCAGCCGCCTGATAAGCATACCGATGTGTCGGCACTGCCTGATAAGCAAACCAACATGTTGTCACAGCCGCATCAACACATAGACACATTGGCACCAGCTGCTCAGAAGCCCGGAATAGCTTCAACAACTGGTTAGTTGTCCGTCGACTCTAGCACTACAGCTCAGCAGTCCATCATAGCGGCATCATCTGTTCAGCAGTCCATCGTACCTTCACAAGCTTCTCAGAAGCATGTCGTTGATGAAACCAGACGTCAAACAAGAAGTGCTTCAGCTAAGAAGACGGAAGCGGCCACGGTTGCACACAGGAAGTTGGGCCTCCCAAATGCGAGGAGGGATGGGACCAAGAGCCTCCTTCTACAAAGAATCATCGGCCATACCCAAATTAACAACAAGGTTTTCGAAGGGCTGGGTAATCCCGGTTCTGACCACATGTCTGAAGCACACCTTGAAAAGAAACTGTCTAGTAAGGAAATAGACACATTTGAGAAACGCAAGTACAAGCATGGCCAGCCATTCCTTGTTGGCGATTTCTGGGAGGAGTGCAGTTCAACTGCTCGCAAGTTACATAAATATTGCATGGAAAGAATGTTGGAAGGAGAAGATACTAACATTTTGCAAGTGCACTACGACTGCTGGCATTTCTCTCACGTTGCAGGTACCATCAGTGTGGAATTCGAGGACTTTCATCTCTTCTTCAACTTCGATGAGCTTGCTGCCACTCTTGTCAAATGCTTGATGTTGTAAGTACTTCACAAACTCTGATCAACTTCTCCATACAAGGCTGTAAATGACAAAAAAGCTAACTGTATTGTATTCCTCTCAGGGGATTGACGACGCAAAGAACATCAAGGGTGCATGTGTATTTCATAGATCCTGCTTTAGCAAACGGCGTTTTCTTACGAGATAATGGCTCACGCAAGGCTTCCATTGATTATGTCGCCAAGATCTTGTTCAACTTACAGATAGGAGAATTCTTCATGTGGCCATATCATGAACAGTAAGTTAAATATACAACCACGCATACATTGATTGTCTTTCAGTTTTAGACATAGTTCGTACGTTCATGGTTTTCTTAAACTGTAGAGGTCACTGGATCTTGGTGGTCATTGTTCCAAAACGCAACACAGTTTACTAAATGGATTCTCTCAAAGAGTCAAATGCGCCTCAGGATCTGAGTCATCTTCGGGATTTCATGGATAGGTATTGAATTCTTTGATGTTAATGTGTTGTGTTCATATCTGGTTCCAGAATTGAGTGTGTAAAAATTCATCTTCATTTTCAGTGTATTGTCAATGAACATAACTTTAGGAGGGAATCGGTTCGACCGCCAACTACCTCTGCAGCACGTGATCGTTTCTCCGGTAAGACAACGAAATTTAATTATTTTCAGAAAATGCTAGTCAGATGTTCAAGTTTCTAAGTAAACCTCTTTCTATTTCTCTCCGTAGAAAAAAGAAGAAATAACTTACACCGGTTAGGTTGTTCCTAACAGGGCAAAAACATGACTAATACTATACAAAAAAATTCAGTGTCCTCAGCAACAATAAGGTACCAGCCTATGTGGATACTACGTTTGTGTACACATGATTAACCTATGCAGACGTGTTGAATGTGGTGTCGATGCTGACAGGATAAAACAAGTAAGTCTGCTTCTTAATTACTATCTTCTACTCCACACGTATGTCACATTCTGATCTAAAAGTCCTGCAGATGATCTTCGGACCGATGACCTCTTCACCGCTCGCCGCTGATGAATTGTTGTCCGTTAGGAAATTTATCAGCACCTTCTTTGTGAAACACTATATCAAGCCCAATGATGGCGTCGAAGATTTCCGGGTTCATATCCCCTAATAATAAGTACGCATTCATATAGTGTTATCAGCTAAACATATACACATGAATGCATTATTTTCCATGTGATCATCTCTTCATATTTTGTACACTATGATTATGTATTGCATATGTCGGTTTAACAGATGTGGAATTTGGCTAGCATTTGCTCAATTGCATATTGTCGTGAATTATGATGAATCCTCTGCTTGTGGACACTATTCGTTGAATTGCATATTGTGGCGAATTATGATGAATGTTCTTCATGTGGACACTATTTGTCGATTGCATATTGTGGCGAATTTGCTATTTGCAGGGTGAATTAAATGCGATATTTTACAGTAACCTGGCAATTTCAGTACACACGCTTCAAGCAACTAAGCGTGTGCGGTCCAGAATGGAAAGCACACACAACTCATAGCGCAACCGCATGTGATCCACTGGAAAAGCACACGAGATATAATCTAAAACGTTGGTTATACATAAGTAATCGCAAACGGTTTGCAACACTCGTACCTGTGCATAGGAGCTCCTCAATGTTTGCGATAGCACCGTATCTCACACGTGAGCCAACAGGGAACCATGCCCAATGCAAAAAATGACCGCACGCGTAATTTTCTCGGGATACGTGTCCGATGATGCCAAACATGGCTGACGGTTTCCAGAGAAATCTCGTGTGCGATTATGAACATATCACACACAGTTTATGCAATGGCCCGTGTGGATTAGGTAACGTTTCACAAGCGGTAAAAGGTCAAAGTCCGTTTGTTTTCCATGAGCAATTAGACGTGTTTGACTCGTCTTGCACGTGTGTGATTGATCCCAAATCCCACACGCAAGCCCAAAACATTATGTGTGCCATATGTTCCTGCATCGCACAAGCTTATATTTGCAGATCGTTTGCATTCGTTGGTCACCATCACCGACGGATTTTCCGTCTGGGGTGGGATGGACCCCCCTATCGCCCACACATGCAAGGCGACGGTTTAGAACTACGTCATGGAAAGGGGTTAAAAACCGTTTGTATAGCACGTCCCTGCACCAGTGACACAGTCCAGCCAACTCTCTCTGTGGACTTCATCTAAAATAAACTAGGTAAAACTATTAGTCCAAGAGACAATGTATGTTGTCATGAATTATCAAAACCTCCAAGGGAGCATATGTGCTTTCAACCTCCCCCTTTTTGGTAATTTATAACAACATACAATCAAAGCTTCAAATTTAGATATGCAAAGATATACGAAAGCTTTGAGAGACACATGACTAAGACAAGCTCCCCCTAAATGTGTGCAATCCATTTTAGAGGATAGTTGCTTTGGAATGCATGAACACATACATGGTAGCAAGGATATGATAAGTCGTGTGAACCTTGGCTATATGCATCAAACATATGTGAATGAGGTGTCTACATGTTCAAGACTTCACTCTTGCAAACAATATGTGCAAGCAACAAGAGATCATCTCGAGCAAGGATATGATGCATATACTTACCTTGAAGTTCTTGAGCATTTTAATCAACAGGAACACATTTGAGAAAACAATGTTAGGAAACACAAGAGTATTCTACTTGTCCAAATGCAAAATAATTCAAATGTACCAAGATATGTAAGACATATGGAAAATGATATTCCTTAAACTTGATATGTCTCCAAGAACATTTAGAACTTTCTCCCCTAAGTATGTATTTGTAAGTCTTCCTCTCCCCCTGAATCTTATCATGTAGATATTGGGAGTAGGTAGGGTGAGACAAGTCTAACATGAGATCATATATTCTCTCTCCTTAAAATTATAGTATGAATTTGGTCTTCTGTCTCCCCCTTAATAGATATTTCTCCTCCTTGAGAGGCATAGGCTTCATATTTCTCCCCCTTTAATAATTTTAGTAAGCATAAGCTTTGATATTTCTCCCCCTTTGGCATTAATTTCCAAAAAGGGTCAGAGGGTAAGGGATTCTAGAGAGTAAGGGTCATTGAGGTCATTGACTAAAGATGTCAAGAAAATGGCAATAAACACCATTGATGGCAAAAAGTCGGTGACTAAGAGGCAAAGCATATCGATAGAACCAATAAGGAAACATTAGGGCTCTGGGTAAAATCAATACAGCCGAAGAGTTCCATATCGGTAGTACCGAAGAAGCTCTTAGCAGTATATCTGCATTATCGGTAGAACCGATTTGCCCAGCTCGGACAGACCAAAATTGCAAACAGAAACTTGGCAAAGTTATTCTTGACCATTTTGTTGACGAAAAAGATTTTCAGGAAATCTCAATTTATTCTAAAATAATTTGCAAATCATTTTCAACAGGATTTGCAATGAATTTTCAAAAGTATTTGCAATGAATTTTCAACTAGATGGAGATTGAGTCACTACTACAGGATGTTGCTAACGTGACACTGCAATCAGAGACCCTTCGACGAAACTGTGTGCGATGCATGAATCAAAAACGTTATAGTTCAACCTCCATCTCTAATGGCACGAACTGTGTGCGAAGGCGGATCCATCAAATACATTTCAGAAAGTCGTTGCGTGTGCGATCTACGGCAGACAGTTTGTTCTGATGGACCGTTTGTGATTAGATAAGATAACAGAAACGGTTACACAGATCCAGATGTGTGCGATAGTGGGCAGACGGTTCATCACTACAAACTGTGTGCGATAATATAGCAGAACATAAACGATTCAGTATAACAAGATGTGTGCGAAGTACGGCATACAGTTCACTCGGATAAACTGTGTGCGCTAATACAGCAAAACACAAACGATTCGGCATAACAAGATGTGTGAGATATACAGCAAACAGGTGAGTAATGAGAATCGTGTGTGAACACCAGATATAACACAGACGATTTGTGCTAATAACATGTGTGTGTTGTGGGGAAACGTTTGCTGGTATACAACTGTCAGCGATTGATGAAATCATCACCGACGGGTTTCGTAGTTTTGTTCGTGTGTACTGTGATTTGCTCGGGCTGCACAACATCTATGCTGCCTACACAAACGGTTGCACGGATCAAGATGTGTGCGGCAGACGACATACCGTGCGCTCGGATGAAATGTGCCAGCCAAAATAACACAAACAATTAGGCGTAACAAGATGGGTGTGATGCCCAGCAAACAGGTCAGTAATCTAAATTGTGTGGAAAGATAGAAAATAACACAGACAGATATAACACAGACGATTCGTGGTAATAAGCACCTGATTCAGAAAGTGATAGCACAAATTATCGTTCGCACTCCTACATAATCGACTAAAGAACATAATAGTGACATTACATATCAGCAAGGTTCAGAAAACAGCAAAATGGAAATAGTTACTCGTCGTCGTTGTTGCGGGGCTGGCCTGTTGGTTCGCCTTACTAGAAATATCTTATGCACTCATGCAACATCCTCTCTATGGAAGTAGGATCCGCTTTCGGATTGGCATTGACCATGTTCTTGAATGCTTCATAGGCCCGGACTTTCCTCTGCTCATACCCCATCACGGTAGCTCCGGTATCATGGAAAATCCCGTCCACGGCGAACTGCATGCGTACGGCCCTCTTACGACGGAGATATTCAAAGCGGTCGTAAACAACATAGTCAAGAGCTGCGCACTGTACTAGAGCGGTAGGAGACTGCAGTAAGGAGGCTGCTGCCCTTACCGAGGCCAAATCCACGCGAGGCGGCAAGGCAACAGCAGACTGGTCGGCGCATGATGCTCTTCTGAAGGCCACAGCCGCGCGTTCCGCGTACAGAACCGCGCTTGCCAGCAACCGATCTGATATAACATCCAGCTCTTCCTCTTTATCCGCCAAGGCCTCCGGACCCTCAGCAGCGCGTACCTGCCTCGACCGCGCGCTCCTCCGCAGCGGGGTCCTCTGCGCGGATGACATGTCTAAGGTTGAGGATTTTGTGGAGGCGAGGACAGTGGGGAGAAGAAGAGACAGATTTGGGGCGTGTGGGAGGGGAAAGAGACGGTGGAGAGCGAAGAGTGGTGATATTAATTTATGACCCTATACACGATTGCATACAATTGCTATATGTGTTCCGTGTGCGATTATGTGTGCACGGAAAAGAACTCAAGAACTGTGAAAATGCTTCCCGCGCAAGCGCACGCGCCAGCCACAGCGGTAAATTATAAAATCCCCAACCCCCTTGGCAGCAGCTAGCTATAATTAACCACAGCGATGGCCGGCGGCGGCGAGTCAATGATCCCCTGGCTAGTTGCCACACACACCATCAAACCCGCAATGGCCGACGACAGGATGGAGTTGGGCGATGGAGGAATTGAGGCTGCGTGCGCGATGGTCGGCTTGAGGATCGATGGCCATGCCGCTACATCTCCCGACGACAGCCAGAGGAGGCAGGAATCATGACATGAGCAAGCCAAGAAGTTAGCCACGGTCGTCTTGAAAGCAGCTAGTGATCGCCAGCGGACGATATTGCGTGCTCGGCGCAGAGTGCGCCAGATGCGGGCGGCGGAGCAGGAACCGCGACGCCGCAAGGACAACTGTGTCAGTGGCCGCCGCACGAGGCGCAGGCTTATGTCCCAGATGGAGGAGGACGCGGCTCTGGACGCCGGGGGAGGACGAACGGCCGTTGCTGCAGAATTGGCGATGCTCAGGGTCTCGTCGGCCGCCATCGTCGAGGCTGACCCTTCCTCGGTCGATCAAGGTGTAGGTCATCGACTTCGTGACCTCCTGTCCTACTGAGCCAAGGAACGACACGATATCGATGGACGATGGCAGCTGTGCGTGCTGGGTCGGCGTTAGGAGCAGTAGCACTTTTGTGCGCGCGCAGTTCATATGTATTATATTGATGTAAAATTAATAGCGAGCTAATGTTTTGTAAATTACTCCGCCAACTATGCATTGTGCAAATTTGAGCATGTAAATTTTCGATTGAATTGCTAATGCCTGATTTGTGCTTGCACTGTGGACACTACAACTGCGTTTCGTCGGCGGCAGCCGGCTGCGACAGGCGCTCGTCGAGCTCGATGATTTGGTCAGGCCGAGGTCGAGAACGAGCAAGTATACAACAATGCGAATGAGGAAGAAGGGGGAGAGGGTCGGGGACTCACGGTAGAGGATCCTCGTAGGAAACGGTTCGTAAACATTAACCGTGTGTGATTACTGCCATTAAAGAATCTAGTGCATGTACGAACAAAAATCCCAACTACAGTACACGGGTGTGACGGGAGAATTTTTTATTGCCGTTCGATCGCGGTGCATCCTACGGTGCGCATGCACGATCCGTGTGGCTGGTGTTCTTACCAATCAGAACACACCACAGAATGGGGTGAACGCACACGGCATTCGCAAAGTAACTGTTTGCCCAAACAAATCTCAAAGTTTCAAGGGAAACCCATATTTCCCTAGTCGTTTATCCATTATTATTTTTCTACTATCAACATACCCACTGCAATTCAACGTGTCCAAAATTCACATTCTTTCAGGCTCATTTACCATATTTAGTCTTTTTTGTGTACTTTTCTAGGCATTTACTGCTTATAATTCAAGTTCGAACGTTTTATACATGAAAAAGGTGTTCAAAACATATTATCTCGTGTGGTGCCCAGGCATGACCTCAATATGATTCGGTAGAAAATTGAGGAGGTATGGATAATGTCGTGATAGACTCTTCATAAACCGGACCATCACCTATGGATTTTCATGGTTCGGGGAGCGAAATCACCATGTTTTCAAGGGGAACCCATATTTCCTTGGTCCTTTCAACTAGATTTATATTATACGGTCAACATACCCACTAGAATGCACCATGTCTAGATTTCACAATTTCCACGCTCATTTATCGTATTTGGTCCCTTTTGTGTACTCTCTAGGTCATTTGTGTTTATAATTCAGGTTAGAACGTTGTGTACATGAAAAGGCATTCAAAAAGGACTCAAAAATTCATAATTGTGTCGTTGGATAAGTTTTCATGTATTTTATAGGAAACTAATACAATTTTAGAGGATATGTGTGTGGAGAGGCAACCAGATATGTGTCGTTTAATTTATTTGTTTTGGAACTATAGAAAAAATGGAAAACATGCCTGAAGCACATGTTATCTCGTGTGGTTCCCGGGCATGACCTCAATATGATTCGGTACAAATTTGAGGAGGTATGGATAATGTCGTGATAGACACTCTTCATAAACCGGACCATCACCTATGGAGTTTCATGGTTCGGGGAGCAAAAATTGCCAGGTTTTCAAGGGGAACCCATACTTTTTCCTTGGTCCTTTCAACTAGATTTATTTTATACGATCAACATACGCACTAGAATGCGCCATGTCCAAATTTCACAATTTTCAGGCCCGTTTATCGTATTTGGTCCCATTTTATGTACTTTGTAGCTCATGTGTTCTTATAATTCAGGGTAGAACATTCTGTACATGAAAAGGCGTTCAAAAAGGACTCGAAAATTCGTAATTTTGTCGTTGAATAACTTTTCATGCATTTTATAGGAAACTAATACAATTTTAAAGGATATTTGTGGGAAGAGGCAACCAGAGATATGTCGTTTATTTATTTTGTAACTCTAGAAAAATGGAAAACATGCTTGAAGAACATGTTATCTCGTGTGGTGCCCGGGCATGACCACAATATGATTCGGTAAAAAATTGAGGAGGTATGGATAATGTCGTGATAGACACTCTTCAACCAGACCATCACCTATGGAGTTTCATGGTTCGGGAGCGAAAATCGCCATGTTTTCACATGATCAACATGCCCACTAGAATGCAGCATGTCCAAATTTCACAATATTCATGCTTGTTTATCGTATTTTGTCCCTTTTGTGTACTTTCTAGGTCCTTTGTGCTTATAATTCAGGTTAGAACGTTTTGCACGTGAAAAGGCGTTCAAAAAGGAATGGAAATTTGGAATTATGCCGTTGAATAAGTTTTCATGTATTTAATAGGAAATTAATACAGTTTTAAAGGATATATATGTGTGGGAAGAGGCAACCATAGATGTGTCGTTTATTTATTTTGTAACTCTAGAAAAATCGAAAACATGCTTGAAGAACATGTTATCTCCTGTGGTGCCCGGGCATGACCTCAATATGATTCGGTAAAATTTTGAGGAGGTATGGATAATGTCGTGATAGACACTCTTCATAAACCGGACCATCACCGTTTCATGGTCCGGGAGCGAAAATCGCCATGTTTTCAAGGGGAACCCGTATTTTTCCTTGGTCCTTTCAACTAGATTTATTTTATACGATCAACATGCCCACTAGAATGCACCATGTCCAAATTTCACAATATTCATGCTCGTTCATCGCATTTGGTCCCATTTGTGTACTTTCTAGGTCATTTGTGCTTATAATTCAGGTTAGAATGTTCTGTACATGAAAATGCGTTCAAAAAGGACTCAAAAATTCGTAATTTTGTCGTTGGATAAGTTTTCATGTATTTTGTAGGAAACTAATACAATTTTAAAGGATATGTGTGGGAAGAGGTAACCAGAGATGTGTCGTTTATTTATTTTGCATCTCTAGAAAAATGGAAAACATGCTTGAAGAACATGTTATCTCGTGTGGTGCCCGGGCATGACCACAATATGATTCGGTAAAAAATTGAGGAGGTATGGATAATGTCGTGATAGACACTCTTCATAAACCGGATCATCACCTATGGAGTTTCATGGTTCCGGGAGCGAAAATCGCCATGTTTTCAAGGGGAACCCATAGTTTCTTGGTCCTTTCAACTTGATTTATTTTCTACGACAACATACCCCGTAGAATGCACCATGTCCAAATTTCACAATTTTCAGGCTCGTTTATCGTATTTAGTCCTTTTTTGTGTATTTTCCAGGCCTTTTATGTTTTTAATACATCTTTAATGGCATACATTTTCTTACAACAAACCGTTTGCAAAGCGTCCGATGGCACGAGAGAGAGAAGACTTGAATTTTTTCCGACGCGGGATCACCAATTTTCTCTTTTATCGCTCACGGGTATTTGATGCGCTTCGTCTGCGTTGCGTGTTCCCCCCGTAAGGTTCGAGTTTTGCCGCCAAATTTTCAATAGGCGCGCGATTTCAGTAGTTATTCCTCCCACCCCATATCAGCCCATAACATTTCCCCCTATCCCCACCGCCCCCCCCCCCCTCTCCCCCCGCTCTAACTGCAGCCCAAACCGCCGCTACCGCCGCCGCAACCAAATCTACGTTCTGCACCAGTCTCGCTCGTCGATCTAGTGAGGTAACCTCCGATCTCCATCTCCGCCCCGGCCCGATAGCTCAGATGGAGCATGCGAACCACCCTCATGCCTCCACATCCCCACCCCCTATGACCGAGCATCCCCGCATAAGCCCAACCGCATATCACGCGGAGGCCGAGGAGCTGGTCATGGCAGTCGATGACGCGGTGAACGCTATGCGTGCCGACCCGGAGGAACACCTCGCCGCCGACGCCGCCAACGTGGTGCGGGCTCTGGCCTTGATGAAATCCCCAAGCAACTACCCCCCGGGACCTACCAAGTATGAACTGTCCAGTTCATTTTTACGAATACCAGTATAGCAATGTTTAACCTTGTCAATTTCAGTTTCAACAGTACATGTTTAGATTGCCATGTTAGGTTTCTGTTGTTCATTTTAGTTATGCGCAGTGTGTTGTTCAAGTATGAACTGTCCAGTTCAATTTTACCAATACCAGTTACAAACTTACAATGCCTATGCTAGGTTGCTGTTAAGCCTGCTGTAGTGAACAGTTATATCCATTATTTACGCTGTCCATTCGGTACCGTGCTACTCTTCGCAAAGAAGATATCACTGGAGATGATGTCCTTCAATTACCATTATATATTTTTGGTGCATGTTAACCCTGTTGTAGTTGACATGCCTTTCCTTGTACCTACGCAGTTCCATAATGCACGACGATGTTGTTTATCGTCGAGGTTAGTCACATCCCAATATGTTATAGTACTTTACATCATTTGTTCAGTTGCAGTTTAGCTTCTAACATTTACTTGTTCCTTGTAGGTACATATGTTAGTGGTACTGATCCACGCTACGACCAGCAGGAACACCTAGCCACCGACTTTGTGCGGGCTCTGGCCGAGTTGAAGTACCCCAGCAACTACCCCTCGGGATTTACCAAGTATGAACTGGCTCATGATGTTTAAATGTGTCAATTTCTGTTTCAATGGTACAAGTTTTAATGACTATGTAAGGTTGTCTGAACTCTGAAGTTAACACATCCAGTTTAATTTCACCAATACCTGTCCCTTTGTTACTGCGCTACTCCTCGCAATGAAAATATCACCGGAGATATTGTCGTTTAGTTAACATTTGCTATTTTTGGTGGATGTTAACCCTGTTGCATTTAACACGCCTTTCTATGTGCTTATGTAGGGCTACGATGCGCGATGCTGTTGTTTACCATCGAGGTTAGTCACTTCCCATTTTCTTATAATATTTTACATCATCTGTGCAATTGCAGCTTGGGTTCTAACATTGATTTGTTGCTTGTAGGTACATATATCAGCGGTACTGATTCATGCTTCGACCCCCTTTGCATATGGGGCAATGAGATAACCATGAACAAGCATCAAGTGAGGAAGCTAAGAAAAATTGTTAGGCAGAAGAGACATCTGATTGGAATTAAACTCTTTATTTATACTTTATCCAAGACATCAGTGAGCTTTAGGATGGTAAGTAATCTGTTGCCTTCTTTTCCAGCCCAGAACAAGTTACTCTATTAGACATGAATACCTGAAAGTTGTCTCTTTTCAGTGGTTTCCAAAGGAATTTACTCAAGATTACCTAGCAAACTACCTGACCGATGTGGAGGCAATGAAGGTTATAGTATATAATTCATGCTACCATGATAACGGTCTAGAAGTCTTCCTGAAGGCGGTGAAGGATGGACGGGCGATCATGACAAGGGGTTGGACAAAAGTTGTGCGCACCTTTGGCATGGAGGAGGGCACATTATGGGTATTCCGCTTCTTCAACACCATCGACAGCCAAAAGCATTTACAATTCTCTCTTCACCTTTACCGCCTCTAGTACTATATATTGTGGTTCATCATATTTAATCTTCTACCGAACTATGTAACCATGGAACATGTACTGAGCTTTTGATTTATGCATTGGCTATTGAACCATTGTAATCGGGGTATGTATTGATGGATGTGAAATCCACATTTCATAATTAAAATTTTGAAATTTCCAAATCTAATAATAAATTAACGAAAATAAGCTATTAGGTACTAAATTACAACGCACACAGCTAGAACGATTAAACCGTGTGCGATGGTGTCATATGTCACAGACGATTGTTTGAATAATAGTGTGTGTGATTACCAGCTTTACAACACACGGTCGCATATTTTGTGCGTGTGGGATGCGCGCACTGTCACACACGCGTTTGCACGCCATAACTGTGTGCTCTTTCCGTTAATAGCACAAACGGTTACGAACCTGTGTGCGTGTGTAAAGTAGGACGATCAAGAGATGGTTGACATACGTTTCACGTGTGCGATCCGAAAAAATAATTGCACACGAATATATATGTGCCATTGTCTCGGATGTGTGCTTGACCACAAACGTAGCATCAAACTGTGGCGTGTGGGATAGGCTACGACTTCGCATACGTTTACGTTAGGCGAATCGTCAACAAGTGCCCGCACCATCGCAGACAATGTTTCCGTGTCGTGTGGGATGGACCCCCCTATCGCCCACACATGCAAGGCGACGGTTTTGTACTACATCGCGGAAAGGGGTTAAAAACCGTTTGTATAGCACCTAACGGTACCAGTGAGTGGTTCCAAGAAAGCATGCAACTATAAGATGAACCAAACAAGATACTTCACCCAAATGATGGTCGGTGACTAGGTCACCTATATTAGATTATATTGACTTAGGAGCCAAGTAAGAATACATGATCATAGGTCATACTCATCGTTAAGCTCAAAATGGTGTTACCAAATTTCGATTAAGCATTTTAATGTTTTCATATCTCTTTGAATTGCTTTATCTCATGACTTGGAGTAAAGCTTCTTCAAGGATATGAGCACATACCTTGGCGTGATGTAGATGGCATGGCGTGTAGTTGGACATGTTGTGGATGCTCAAAGTTGATGAAGATCATCTTGAGTTGGGAGAAATCCTTCTTTTCTTTGTAGATAGGTCCTCCTACAAGGCTTAGTCATGCAAGAAAGAACAAGATATATCCAAATGACAAGAGTGAGATTTTCATCATATGTATGTCGAGGATATGGTTTGTGTTGTCTTCTTCCTCCATCACGACGTAGGATTGTTGTCACTTGGCCAAGACAAGATTGCTTTTGATAGTAGTTGGTGGAAATCTTGTGGAAACTAGTTCATCCAAGTACCTACAAAAGATTAGATGCAATACAAGGGAGCATAGATTTCCAGCATATAAGAATGGGTCAAATCATTAGTAACAAGGAGTAGTCAAGTTAGCTCATGCCCTTGCATGCATCCGAGTGAGTCTAGCTAAATTTTGAAGCAACGATGATGTTCAACTCACTCCTCAAGTGATAAAAAACTATCTCATCAAGTGGCTTAGTAAAGATACCAGACAATTGCTTGTTGGTGCGAACATGTTTGATATTAATGTCCCCTTTAGCAACATGATCACGAATGAAATGATGACGAACTTTACTATGTTTAGTTCGAGAATGTTGCACGGGGTTTGATACGTCTCCAACGTATCTATAATTTTTTATTGTTCCATGCTATTATATTATCGGTTTTGGATGTTTTATATGCATGTATATGCTATTTTATATTATTTTTGTGACTAACCTATTAACCTAGAGTCCAGTACCAGCTTCTGTTTTTTCCTTGTTTTTGAGCTTCGCAGAAAAGGAATATCAAACGGAGTCCAAACGGAATAAAAATTTACGGAGAATATTTTTGGAAAATATAAAAAATACTGGAGCAAAAAGATACCGGAGAGGAGTCCCGAGGCAGCAACAAGCCTAGGGGGTGCCCCTCCTAGGGCGCGCCCCCCTGGCTTGTGGATGCCTCGTGGCCCCCCTTGACTTGTTTCCAACGCCCAATTTTCTTATAAATACAGAAACCCCCGGAAAGAAACCTAGATCGGGAGTTCCGCCGCTGCAAGCCTCTGTAGCCACGAAAAACCAATCGGGAGCCCGTTCTGGCACCCTGCCAGAGGGGGAAACCATCATCGGAGGCCATCTTTATCGTCCCGGCGGTCTCCATGACGAGGAGGGAGTAGTTCACCCTCAGGGCTGAGGGTATGTACCAGTAGCTATGTGTTTGATCTCTCTCTCTCTCTCTCGTGTTCTTGAGATGACACGATCTTGATGTATCGCGAGCTTTATTGGTATAGATGAATCATATGGAATTTTCCCCTCTCTATCTTCTTGTGATGAATTGAGTTTTCTCTTTGAAGTTTTCTTATCGGATTGAGTCTTTAAGGATTTGAGAACACTTGATGTATGTCTTGCGATGGGATATCCGTGGTGACAATGGGATGTTCTATTGATCCACTTGATGTATGTTTTGGTGATCAACTTGCGGGTTCCGTGACCTTGGGAATATATTCATAGGGGTTGGCACACGTTTTCGTCTTGACTCTCCGGTAGAAACTTTGGGGCACTCTTTGAAGTTCTTTGTGTTGGATTGAACATGATGAATCTGAGATTGTGTGATGCATATCGTATAATCGAGCCCATGGGTACTCGTGGTGACATTGGAGTATCTAGGTGACATTAGGGTTTTGGTTGTTGTGTATCTTAAGGTGTTATTTTAGTACGAACTCTAGGGCAGTTCGTGACACTTATAGGGATAGCTCATAAGATTGATCGGAAAAGATAACTTTCAGTTGGTTTCGTACCCTACAATAATTTCTTCGTTTGTTTTCCGCTATTTGTGACTTTGGAGTGAACTCTTTGTCGCACGTGAGGGATTTACATATGATTCAACTATGGCAGTATTGTTGAGAGAACTTGCACTAGTGAAAGTATGAACCCTAGGCCTTGTTTCTAAGCATTGCAATACCGTTTGTGCTCACTTTTATCATTAGTTACCTTGCTGTTTTTATATTTTCAGATTACAAAAACATATATCTACCATCCATATTACACTTGTATCACCATCTCTTCGCCGAACTAGTGCACCTATACAATCTACCATTGTATTGGGTGTGTTGGGGACACAAGAGACACTTTGTTATTTGGTTGCAGGGTTGTTCGAGAGAGACCATCTTCATCCTACACCTCCCACGGATTGATAAACCTTAGGTCATCCACTTGAGGGAAATTTGCTACTGTCCTACAAAACTCTGCGCTTGGAGGCCCAACACGAGTCTACAAGAAGAAGGTTGCGTAGTAGACATTAGGGTTATGAGCAATCTTAATAGCACTCTCATTGCCACACAACAATGGAACATGTCTCACATGTATTCCGCTTCGGCGGTAGATAGAGATACCGACTTTTGTTTCTTGGATGACCAAGACACAAGAGATCTCCTAAGAAATTGACAAGTACCCGAGGTGGATTTTCTATCAACCTTATCTCCGGCATAGTCCGAATCGGAATAGCCAACAAGGTTAAAAGAAGATCACTTGGGGATACCAAATGCCAAAGTTTGGTGTATGTATCAGGTATCTCACAATTCTTTTCACGGCCTTAAGATGACACTCTTTAGGAGTTGCTTGATATCGAGTGCACATGCACACACTCTGCATGATATCGGGTCAGGAGGCACATAGATATAGCAATGAACCGATGATTAATCGACAAACCTTTTTATCAACCAGTTGTTCCTCTTGGGTGACGTCAACATGTCCACTAGTAGGCATAGGAGTTTTCATACCTTTATACTCTTGCATGTTTAACTTCTTGATCAAGTCCTTGGTATACTTGGTTTGAGAAATGAAGGTTCCTTCTCTCATTTGCTTGATTTGCAAACCAAGGAAGAATTTCAGCTCACACATCATGGGCATCTCATATTTCTCGGACATCAACCTTCCAAATTTCTCACAAAAATGTGGGTTAGTAGATCCAAATATAATATCATCGACATAAATTTGGCACACAAATAATTCAACGTTGACTCTTTTTGTGAACAAGGTCGCACCAATTTTACCAATTTCAAAACCCTTTTCAATAAGGAATTTCGTTAAGCATTTGTACCAAGCTCGTGGTGCTTGTTTAAGACCATAGAGAGCTTTACGAAGTTTATAAACATGATTAGGTTTCTTAGAGTTCACAAAGCCGGGGGGTTGTTTAACATAGACTTCCTCCTCAATTTCACCATTTAGAAAAGCGCTTTTGACATCCATTTGGTAAAGAGTGATATAATAGTGATTGGCATAAGCAAGAAGTATATCAATGGCTTCAAGCCTAGCAACGGGGGCATAAGTCTCACCGTAGTCCACACCTTCGACTTGAGTGTAACCTTAAGCTACGAGACGTGCCTTGTTGCGTACCACTTGACCATATTCATCTTGCTTCTTCCCAAACACCCATTTTGTTCCAATGATGTTTTACTCGTCCTTGGGCTTCTCCACTAGTGTCCACACTTCATTCCTCTCGAAGTTGTGTAAATCTTCATGCATGGAATGCACCCAATCCGGGTCTTCAAGTTCTTATTCCACCTTCATAGGCTCAATACTAGAGATAAATGAGTAATGCTCACAAAAGTTATCTAAATGAGTTTTAGAGCGCGTGATTCTCCCGGTTTGTATGTCGCCGAATATTTGCTCTAAGGGATGATTCTTGTTCACTCTTGCTCGAACTCGTGGTAGCTTTTGCTTGTTGGATGGTGAAGCTTCCTCATCATCATCATCTTCCTCGTTGTTGATGAAGGTGTCGTTTGCTTGAGGTGGTGGTGAAGGAGGTTCTGGTGGATCATCATGATGTACTTCTTCCTCCTCTTCATGTTGTCGTGTACATCTTGTGGATGCTTCCATGTCGTTTTGTGGTTCGCCTTGATGCGAGGTAGGAGCTTACACTTGTGTATATGAAGTGATTTCCTTCACCTCCAAGGGACAAATCTTGCCAATGGACAAATCTTGAATGGCTTCCGATGGTTCCTTATCTCCTACATCATTTGGCAATTGTTCGACTTGCTCACCATTAGATTCATCAAACTTCACATCTACCGTCTCTTCAACTTTTCGTGTGAAGTTGTTGTAGACACTGTAATTGTGAGAGTTTGATCCGTAACCGAGTAGGAAACCTTCATGAGATTTAGGAGCAAATTTGGAATGATGATGCTTATCAAGAATGTAACACTTTGAGCCGATTACCCGAAAGTATCCAACTTGGGGTTTGTTAGCGGTGAGTAGCTCATATGCCGTTTTACCAAGCTTATGTAGATAGAGTCGGTTCATAGCATGACAAGCTATTTCCACGGCTTCCGCCCAAAAATGTCTTCACGTCTTGTATTCGTCGAGCATCGTTCTAGCCATCTCTATAAGAGTCCGGTTCTTCCTCTCAATGACTCCATTTTGTTGAGGTGTGTATGTAGCAGAGAACTCATGTGAAATCCCTTCTTCGTCAAGAAAGGTATCCACATTGGTGTTCTTGAATTCCGATCTGTTGTTGCTCCGAACTTTCTTGATCTTCACTTCAAATTGATTTTGAGCCTTGCGAGCGATGTTCTTGAAGATCTTTTGCACCTGCGACTTGTCATCAAGAAAGAATACCCACGTAAATCTGGAAAAATCATCAACTATAACTAGACCAAAGGAATTTCCACCGAGGCTCTTGTAAGCATTTGGAACCAAAAAGATACATGTGAAGCAACTCGATTGGTCTCCTAGTAGTCATGATGTTCTTTACGGGATGACTTCCACCTACTTGTTTTCCAGCCTGACAAGCACTACAAAATCTATCTTTGTCAAAGATAACATCTTTAACACCAAGTATATGATCACCTTTGATGAGCTTGTCTAGATTACGCATACCAACATGTCCTAGCCTTTTATGCCAAAGCCAACCTTTAGAAGATTTTGCAATAAGACAAGTACGAGGTTGGGATCTCTCAGTCAAATCTACAATGTATAGATCACCTCTACGGAAACCGGTAAAGACCATTCTATGATTATCTTGACGAAACACTTGGCAATAACCTTTAGTAAATATCACATTGAAAACGAAGTCGGCTAGTCTAGATACGGAAAGAAGATTGTAGCCAAGGTATTCAACAAGGGTGACATTTTGAATGGAACTATCATGAGATATGGCCACCTTACCAAGACCGAGTACCTTGCCCTTGGAGTTGTCTCCAAAAGTCACATACCTCCGTGGTCCATGTTTGGTGTGATCTCTTGAAACATGTCTCTATCTCCGGTCATGTGATCGGTGCATCCACTGTCGAGAATCCACTCTTTTCCTTCGGACATGTAATCTTTGAAGTTTGCCATGAGACTTAGATTCTTCATAGTCTTCTCATATTCGATGTCGAACAACTCATCTTCATCATAGTAGCCATGTTCCACATTGTCATCATCAACTGGAGTACCCTCGTCATAAGAATCAAGAAATTCGTTAGAATTGTGATCATGACAATGTTCAAGATTATGAATGCGGATGGCTTCAACAATGATGTTGTTGATAGTTATGACATCTCCTTTAGCATGCATTAGGTCTCTAAGCTCGAAGAGATAGTCATATAAATTAGGATCACTAGGTTTCATCTTGTGAAATGCAATAGTTTTATGGAGAATGACATCAAGATTTTTCAAAGAGCAGTTTGGATATATTCTCTCTAAATCATTCCACAAAGTATAAGCACACTCAAAGTTTCTCATTTGATCAAACACAATTGTTGGCAATCCTCTAATGATAATATTAACAGTTCTAAGATTACGAAGCATGTCAATTTCTTCTTCGTGTGAAGGATGTAAGGGATCAATGGGAGGCACATAAGGGCTCTTAACATACTTGCTCAAATTGAATTCATTCAATAGATAAAGCATATCATCTTTCCATTGACTATAGTACTCCCCATCAAGAATAGGCATTCTACAACTAAGACTCCCCAAACTAGACACATCCATCTTCCTCCAATGATGATAAAACCAAACCTATGTAGACCACAGCTCTGACACAATTGTGGGATCGAGAAGGTACGTCTAGAGGGGGTATGAATAGACTACTTGACAAATTAAAAACCTAACCTTTTCCCAATTTTAATGGTTGGAAGATTTTAGAAATTCTAACAAGTCTAGTGCACCCTGCACATGCAAGTCAACGAGTATAGCAGCGGAAAGTAAAGACAAGCATCTAAAAGTAAGAGTACAGAAGAGGAGATCAAATGCAATTGGAGACATGAAGATTTTTCCCATGGTTTCGATAGGTGGTGCTATCGTACGCCCATGTTGATGGAGACTTCAACCCACAGAGGGTAGAGGTCACGAGAGAACATGGAGGGCTCCACCCATAAGGGTCCACAAAGTAGCAACCTCGTCTATTCCATCACGGCTTACGTCTATGAAGGACTAGCCACACTCGGGGTAGATCTTCACGAAGTAGGCGATATCCTTGCCCGTACAAACTTCTTGGTTCAAATCCACACGAAGACGGAGGCTCCCAAGAGACACCTAACCAATCTAGGAGACACCACTCTCCAAAATGTAATAGATGTGGTAACAATGATGAACTCCTTTCTCTTGTGCTTCAAAAGATAGTCTCCTCAACATACAGTCACTCTCTCACAAATTTTTCTAGGTAGAAGAGGTTGATTGGGTGGAAAGCAACTTGGGGAGGCTAGAAATCAAGATTCATATGGTTGGAGTGGAAGATCTTGATCTCAACACATGTGTGGGCGGTTCTCTCTCAGAAAAATGGATGCGGCAAGTGTTGGTCTGTTCTGAGTGCTTCCTCTTCGAGTGAGAGGTAGGTGGAGGGGTATATATAGGAATCTCCAAAAATCCAACCGTTACAACATTATTCCCCAACTCGGTGAAACCGAAGCAAAAATTCAGATGCACCGACTAGTGCAAAATGTGGCAACTTTTGGCGTTTCGGTGAGACTGATATATAAATCTCGGTGGGACCAAATTGGCTGACTTAGGCAGTTACCAAAACTCGGTGAGACCGATTTTCAAAACTCAGAAATTCCAATTCTTAGAAATGGGTTACCAGAAACTTAGTCACTGTTTTCAGCTTCACCGAAATGCAAGTTGGTGTCACCGAGACCTTAGGGTTTGGCTTAGGATCTATCTAGGGTGACACTCGGTAGGGCCAATTTGGAAAACTTGGTGGCACCGAATTTGAGTGGTAGGATTTAGACAGAGTATTTTGTGGGAGAATTTCATGTGTATTTTTGTTGGCTAACTCTAAGCACTTGAGCAACCAGATCATCATGGATACCTCATCCCCTTTTAATAGTATTGGCTTCCCTATGGACTCAAAAGTGATTTCTCACAAAATGCAAAATGTAGAGTCTTGGAGCTTGATGACTTGCCAATCCTATTCCTTTCCTTCTTCTTCTTTCCTTGGGGATTCTCCACACATTTCAGCCAACTCTCTCTATGGACTTCATCTGAAATAAACTAGGTAAAACTATTAGTCCTAGAGATAATGTATATTGTCATGAATTATCAAAATCTCCAAGTGGGCATATGTGCTTTCTGTAAAGAGTTCAAGGGGATTGACAACCCTCTTGCCCGCATTGGGTACAAGTGTTTGGTTTTGTGTGTTTAGGTGTTGTTAAAGGGAACTTGCATAGGTTCTCCTATTGGTTCGATAACCTTGGTTCTCACTGAGGGAAATACTTATCTCTATTGTAATGCATCTCCTCTCCTCTTCGGGGAAAATCCCAACGCAACTCAAAAGTAACAGGAAGAATTTCTGGCACCATTGCCGGGGAGCATAATCAAATTCTTGTCAGGTCCCTGCACACAAATTATCATTCACTTGTTCTACTTATTATTTGTTGCTATATATTACTTTTTATAAAAATCAAAAATACAAAAGTATTGATATTTTCTTGTTTGCTTAGTTATCTAGTTTACTTGTTACTTTTCTCGTTTGCTTGTTAGTTTACTTGTTTTGCCACTATGTCTCGGGATAAATTTTATTACACTTCTTATTACAAACGGTTATCTGAAATAGAAACCTCTATGAAAAAATTCATGTTCACACAACATGAGCACAACAATTTTTTTGCTAAAGAAATTAAGGAACATTCCACTTTGCTTGATGCCATAAGTAAACAACTTGATGAGGTAAATAATGAAGTATCCAACCTCCAATCTCAACTAGCCCAGACTGAGAATTTGCTAGGAAAGATTTCTGATAAGCAAACCATGCTAGTGAATAAAATGGCTGCTAAACCCGAGTCACTCCCTCTCAATGAACATGATGATGATGCTAAAATGATTGGTGTCTCTCCTAATGAATCTTTATTTACTAATCTAAAAATAGATGATAAAGGGACTGGAGATGAGTCAACTTTAGCTAGAAGGTGTCTCGTTTGTTCGGAGGGTGATGATCTTATCGATAATAATGAAAAACATGGGTTTGGAGAGGTCAAAACTTTAAATAGTGATGCACCCACTACTTTGGATGACAAGGACTTTAATTATGAAAGTTTCTTTTTAGTTGAATGTATTTCTGTGCTGCAATCCATGATTAGTTCATCTAATGCTTATGAACAAAATAAAGCTTTCACTAAACATATCGTAGAAGCTATGGTAAAAGCTCATGAGGAGAAACTTGAGTTAGAGGTTTCAATACCTAAAAGTACATGATGAATGGGAAACTGCTATTAAAATTAACATTAAATATTATGAATGCAATGCTTTGTGTGACCTTGGTGCTAGTGTTTCTACAATACCGAAATCTTTATGTGATGAGCTAGGTCTCACCGATATGAATGAATGTTCCCTTAACTTGCATTTAGCGGATTCTACTATTAAGAAACCATTGGGTAGCATAAATGATGTTCTTATTCTTGTTAACACAAATTATGTGCCCATGGATTTCATTGTGCTTGATATTGAATGCAATTCGTCTTGTCCAATTATACTTGGTAGGCCTTTCTTATGAACTATAGGTGCTATTATTGACATGAAAGAAGGAAATATAAGATTCCAATTCCAAATAAGGAAAGGGATGGAACACTGTCCTAGAAAGAGAATTAAACCACCTTATGAATCTATTATGAGGGTCACCTATGGAATCAATTTGAAGGATGACAGTACTTGATAATATGCATTATGCCTAGCTAGGGGCATAAAACAATAGTGCTTGTTGGGAGGCAACCCAATAGTTATCTTTAAAACTCTTGTTTTTCTTTCTGTTTTGGTGTGTTGATATTATTATTGATACTTTACAGATTGTGTTTTTATGTTTAAATTAGTGTTTGTGCCAAGTAAAGCCTTTGGGATGATTTGGAAGATAGTAGAATTGATAGGGTGCAAAAATAGAAACTTTTGCATCAAGTGCAGAATTTCTCTGATTTTATTGGAATGTCTTTTTTATCTGAATTTCTTACACGGTATTTCTATACAAATTTCCTAGCTTTTCCTAATTTTCAAAAAAAAATAGTTAAGAAGTATAGTTTTTCTACAAATCTTTACAGACTGTTCTGTTTTAGACATATTCTGTTTTTGCTTGCATAGTTTGCTTGTTTTGATGATGCTATGGATTGTATCGAGGGGTATAAGCCATGGAGAACTTAGAATACAGTACCTATTATCCAATAAGGAAATATGAATCAATTTATAACAGTACCTACAGTATTTGATATGTTTATTATACTAACGGATCTCACGAGGTTTTGTTGAGTTTTGTGTGCTGAAGTTTTCAAGTTTTGGGTGATAGAACGATGGATGAAGGAATAAGGAGCGGAAAGACCCTAAGCTTGGGGATGCCCAAGGCAACCCAAGGTAATATTCAAGGAATACCCAAGCGTCTAAGCTTGGGGATGGCCCGAAAGGCATCCCCTCTTTCGTCTCCAATCCATCGGTATGTCACTTGGAGCTATATTTTTATTCATCACATGATATGTGTTTTTCTTGGAGTGTCGTGTGTTATATTTTGTTTTTCCTTTAGTATGCCACAATCATTGTTTGCTGTACACACATATTTGAGAGAGACACGCGGTTATCATAATTTTTTAGAATACTCTATATGCTTCACTTATATCTTTTGAGCTAGGCAGCTGCTCTAGTGCTTCACTTATATCATTTTCGAGCACGGCGGCGTCTAAATTCTATAGAAATGATTTAAATGTCATGCTTCACTTAAATCTTTTTGAGAGTATAATAATAAATAGGAAGGGTAAATGGCACGAGTTATAAGACTAGTCAAAAAGGATAGGTATTCAAGGGGGATATAATAAAAACTTTCGTGTAGCTCACTAAAGAAGAAACATGAGTTGATTATATTGATGTAGGAATATGAAAGGACATGAGTACATGATTGTTAGTTTGTAGAGATATCGATAATTAAAGCTTGTTATTTGTTATTCATCTAAATATCAACATGGCATGGTGATGGTGTGTGAGCGTTTTTATGTCTGAAATGAAATCCTATCTTGTTGTTTGAATCGGGGGGGGCGCGATGGTTAACTTCTCCCAACCTCCTCCCGAGGGGTATCCGGTAGTACTTTGCTTCGAGAGAGTGAATAGGCTTTGAAATAAGTATGTGAGTTCTTTATGACTAATATGAATTCATGGATATACGCACTCTCACCTTTCCGTATTAGCTAGCCTCTACGGTAACGTGCATTGCTCATTCTCACCTCGAGACTCGATGCAACCATCGCCGGTGCATCCAAACCCCATGATATGATACGCTCTATCACACATAAGCCACCTTATATCTTCCTCAAAACAGCCACCATACTTACCTATCATGGCACTTCCATAGCCATTCTGAGATATATTGCCATGCAACTTCCACCATTCCGTTACATGACTTGTGTGTTCATCATCATATTGCTTTGCATGATCATATAGCTGACATA
This sequence comes from Elymus sibiricus, assembly GCA_039707655.1. Taxonomy (NCBI): domain Eukaryota; kingdom Viridiplantae; phylum Streptophyta; class Magnoliopsida; order Poales; family Poaceae; genus Elymus; species Elymus sibiricus. Next base: position 280,507,910 of record CM077665.1, read on the forward strand.
GTATTTTTGGCAAAGCCACCATTCATCATGTCTACATGTTATGCTAGATTGCACATCATGGTACAATGCCAGAGGTATTCATATAGAGTTATAATTGTTTTATGTTGAGTTGTAATATTGAGTTGTAACTAAATTAAAGTGTGATGATCATCATTATTAGAGCACTATCACAGTGAGGAAAGGATGATGGAGACAATGATTCCCCCACAAGTCGGGATGAGACTCGGGACGAAAAATAAAAAATGGGGGAGGCCAAATGAGCCCACCACAGAAAAAGATAAAAAGAAAAAAAGAAAAAAAAGAGAAAGAAGAAGAAAAAAGGAGAAAAAAAGAGAAAGAAACAATAAATAAAATAAATGAGAGAAAAAGAGAGAAGGGGCAGTGTTACTATCATTTACCACGCTTGTGCCTCAAAGTGGCACCATATTCTTCATATAGAGAGTCTCCAGTTTTGTCACTTTCATATGCTAGTGGGAATTTTTCATTATAGAACTTGGCTTGTATGTTTCGATGAAGGGCTTCCTCAAAATGCCCAAGGTCTTCATGAAGAAGCAAGTTGGATGCACACCTACTTAGCTTCCCTTGAGCTTTCATACACTTATAGCTCTAGTGCATCCATTGCATGGTAATCCCTACTCATCGCATTGATATCTATCGATGGGAATCTCCATAGCCCATTGGTACGCCTAATTGATGCGAGGCTTTTTTTCCACTTTGACTCCTTTCATATCTACCACCATATTCTATTCCACCCATATGCTATATCCATGGTTCATGCCCATGTATTGCGTGAAGTTGAAAATGCTGAAGCACGTTAGAAGTACGATCCAATTGCTTGGTTTGACACTGAGGTGCTCATGATTTATACTTATGCGGTGAAGACAAAGTCATGCCATGCTTGATATTTTAAAATGAGTAGAGAATAACACTCTTTAAGGATCATATATTTTGAAGAGTAATAATTATGCTATTTATGTTTATGGATATTATTATGTTGATATCTATTAGTTCATTGTTTCTCAATGATCATACTAAAAAGAGATTACATGTTGGGTAGCATGTCGCATCAAAAATTCTGTTTTTATCATTTACCTACTCGAGGACGAGCAGGAATTAAGTTTTGGGATGCTGGTACGTCTCCAACGTATCTATAATTTTTTATTGTTCTATGCTATTATATTGTCAATCTATGATACTTTATATCAATGGTGCAACGAAGTGCTATATAAACGGCTTTTAACCCCTTTCCATGACGTAGTTTTAAACTATCGCCTTGCCTGTGTGGGCGATAGGGGGTCCATCCCACTTGACACAGAAAAATCATCGGCGATGGTGCCAACGAACGCAAATGTTTGGCAAAACTAAGCGTATGGGATGTCCGCATCTATCACAAACAAGAGTCACCGATCAACCGTTTGAGATATGGCATCCTTCCCATATGCCCCATCCTTGCAACTCGTGTGAGATCACACTAACATCGCATGCGCTATTCTGTAGCGCACCGTTTATGATGTGTGCCAAATCGCAAATAGTTCATAATTGCAAAGCGTGTATGATAAGGAGACAATCACACACATTTTTTCCTATCGCGTCGTTTGCGATATACCAAGATTCCCAAATGCTCTAACTATCATACTCGTGTCGGATGCATACGACATAACAAACAGTTAAACATTATAAATCGTGTATGATAAGGAGACTGTCACAAAACATTTAGGTCTGCTTAACCATTTCTGATATTGTCTAACATCACACACGGTTTGCAGACGGCAATTGTGTGCATTGTCGCACATGGTTTGTCTCTCTGAAACGTGTCGAATCATGAGGTATATCACACACGTTCTGCTTTGCAAACCGTGTGCGGTGTAATGACCTGCAGTGCTTATTTTTCCGCTATTTAATCGCCACAATTTAAAATTCTGCAGGATTAGAATTTGAAAGTAGGCTATAACATTTTTCATATCCATCGTATATAGACATAGGTTCAACAACCAACGCATTATTCTATTCACAGGTATATATGTTCAAGAATTACATCAAGAAATAATTATTACATTAGGACCAGATAAAGAATGATGAACCACGGTTGCATACTTGTATTAAATAGGGTAAAGGAAGAGGCGAAAGACACTATGGTAGCGGTACAAGGTGAAGCAGAATGCCCATATTGTGTCCTCCTCCATGCAGAATGCACGGACGACTCTAGGCTAGCCCCTTGTGATCGTGGACCGCCCATCCTTCTCTGTCTTGATGAGGACATCTAGGTAGTCATCGTGGCCTGGTAGATATACTTTAACATTTGCATGTCCACCAATCATGTAGTTTGAGAGGTAATCCTGAGTAAATTGCTTTGAGAACCACTACAAACAAAAAAGATTCAGACATTGTAAATTTGTAAGCTAACAACTCATTATGGACAGTAAAAAGAAGGGTACAGAGTTCGTAGTTACCATCATGCAGTTCACTGTTGTCTTGGATAAGGTGTAAAGAAATAGTTTAATTGCCATATTTTGTCCCATTTTATTAACAACCTTTATTAGTTTCCTCACTTGATGTTGGTTCATGAATATCTCATTGCCCCATACGCAAAAAGGGTCGACGCGCAGATCTTTACCAGTGACATATGTACCTGCAAGCAACAAGTTAGTATTAGAAGGTAAACTGAAATTGCACAATGACTTAGTATAGTATTCCCTGTCCCAGTATATAAGATTTTATTACATCCAAAATACTCACATATTTGATGTATTAACATCTTATACTTTGGGGTGGATGGAGTATATATATAAGCCATGTGATGAAACTAACCTCGATAGAAAACAACAGCCGTTCCCAATATTGTCCTGGGTAAGTACATCGAAAGGCATGTTAAGTACTCACAAGCTAAACATCAACCAAATATATGCATGGTAAACATCATGATCACAAAATGATAGCTTCAGTGTGCAGGTTTAAGCATGCTAGCTAAGCAAATAAGAAGTGGAGATGTGTGTTAACTGCAATAGGCTTAGCATTTAACAACAACAAAATATAGTCATTCAACCTGGTGTTGTGCACATTTAAGCACACTAGTTTTTGTTACATAAAAATGGAAAGGCTTGTGCTCACTACAACAAGCTTAATAGCAACCAAATATAGTCATTCATAGTGGTACTGTTCAAATTGCATAGAATGTAGTTTGTGCTTACACATCAAATTGTATAACTGAACATCACATCGTGAAAAAACTGAAATAAACAGTGGGCGTGTTAACTACACCAAGCTTAACAGGAAACACATATGGCCGTTGAAACTGGTATGATGAAATTGAACTGGAAAGTACATACTTGCAGATATAGAACTTCATAATGTGAATAACTGAAATAAACAAGGCATACTATATAGCAATTGAAGCAGGACATATGCCCACTACAAACAACCGAGCTAGGAAAAACAGATAAACAAGGCATATGCTCACTACAACAGGCTTGATAGCAACCAAAAATAATCATTCATAGTGTACTGTTGAAATTGCATAGAACATAGCTGGTGCTTAAACATGAAATTGTATAACTGAACATCACATGCGAAAGAACTTAAATAAATAGTGCACGTGTTAACTACACCAGGTTTAACAGGAACCATATATGGTTGTTGAAACAGGTATTGATGAAATTCAAATGCAGAGTCCATACATTTAGCATGAGTGAAATAATTTAACATGACATGGGTTTCCTCACCTGTCACTGATGGGCTCATTCCCACTAGAAGAGTGCGGATTCTGGGTGTGCTCCATGTTTTCACAGATGGGCTCCTTCCCCTTGGAAGACCACAGATGCAGGGTGCCTCCCTGGTGTCACGGATGGGCTCTTTCCCCTTGGAAGAGACAGATAGGGTGCCGTTGTCGGTGTCGGCGTCGTCGATGAGGTCTGACTTGGCAGCTGACGATGCCGAGCCACCGCCATAGAATGTGTCCTTCAGAAATGATAAAAGGGGCTCGATGGCGATGAAGGAAGGCAAATTCTTGACAGCGAAGTAGAGGAAATCAGCGGCTGGGCCTTCCATGAGGTCGACGGGGGTTGAACCCGAGGGGTCGGGGTTGGGCCACTTAACCTGTGACATAGCCCGCGACAAGCCGTCACTGTCGACGAGCTCGTTGTCGTAGCCGGATGCGTCGATATGCATCCATACAGGAACCCGTTGTCTTACAACCTCGTAGTCGTTAGATTTCCCGGCAGCCTCGGACGCCACCTCGTCATCGTAGTCAGCTTCCCCGGCGGCCTCGGCGTCCACCTCGTCATCGTAGTCGGCTTCCCCGGCGGTCCCGATGGTCGCCTCATCATCGTAGTCAGCTTCCTCGGCAGCCTCGGCAGCCACCTCGGCATCGTCCAGCGGAAAGGCCGCGATATACCTCCTTTTGGCGATTCGCTCCTCGATCTCCCCTGGAAGTGTAGCTGGGATTAGGCTGCGACGGTCTGCGGTGGGGGATGAGGATCTGTGAGCAAGGGGGTGTTTAGCAGGCGCCATCTAAGAAATTCAGGGTGGCGAGGGTACAGAGATGGGTTGGTAACCTGCATGGGGAGAGTAGGAGAGGTTGACTGTGGAACACGGAGCGGGGTCGGGGGCGGCGGCGGCGACGACGAGGTAGCTAGGGTTTGAGCGAGGGAGTTGTGTGGGGGTAGGAGGGTCCTAGGTGGTGTTTGAGGAAATGCCGCGGCTACTTTAAATTTTACTTGGAGGGAATGAAAAGTCGCACACGGCCCGAGCATAATACCTGTGTGCAATTAAAAGAGAAAAACCCGCGGAACCATCAATTTTTAAATTGATCAAGGCGGGTAGCTATTTTTAAGATTTCTTTACGCGGGTTGGCGCAAAGGTGGACTGTAGTTACGTGACAACCACAGGCCGGGCATGGCTCACAGTTAGCATGCGGGAACCGTGTCTACTGCCCACACAATCCCACACAGTTGTCTCATTCGACTCGTCTGCTATTTAATTTTCAAAAAAAGACTCCTCTGACATTTACATAATAACATTGGAAAATAAACACGATAAATCGAGGGTCATAGCACAAACACACCTGCATGTGGACCAAATGTATGTATGGAAAGGTTATTGTGGTGTTCAAATATGGAATGCACAACTTTCATATGTCACACAATGTCTCGCAGAGCACACGAAAATGTTGGCTCATATATGCCCCCCCAACTTCGAGTCGGGGGGGGGGGGGGATGGTAGCTACAATATATATATGAACGTACGCACTTATACTAGGACTGCAATTTCACCCAACCGTAACACAAAACCAATAGAAATCCATCATGATCACCCCCTCCCCCGTGTTTTAGTTCTGAGGGTAGACTGTGCAGGCCCACTGATGGGCGCATCTCGGAAACTTCACAAGATGGGTGAGACCACAACCACATGTGTGTGGCTTAACTAATTAATTAAGGCGGTGTGATATTTCGTGCGTGCATAACTTTTTGATGTGGCATATATGCCTCTCAAAAGTCGAACGGTACGTAGTACGTGACCTCATGAATAGGTTTTGTGTATACGTACTATTGTGTTGCCCCTCCCCCGTACCCACCCCACCCCATGCACACACATGCTTCGAGCCGACAGCACGACCTATATACCTCTATCCTAACACAACAAATTAATACCTATTGCTTGGTCAAATTACGTACCAAGCCCCTTCCCCCACCGACTTGGAGCCATCGATCGAAAGGGCGTATATATATGTGATGTATAGTATATTACCCTCTTGCTGCCAACTAATTTAAGTGATATGCCACGTGGACACGCTGATGGGGTGTGTCATCCATAACACCACATCATTTCCACTTCAAACTATATCCAGAGGGCGTATGTATGAAAGTGGTGTGGGATGTTTAAATACCAAATATACACAAATTTGATGTGACACATGCACACGTACATCCTTGAAAACAAGAAAGTACAAGTACAGAGGTAAAGGACCCGTAGTACATATGCGTCGGTTTAAGTGGGAGGGTATATATATATATATGTGCACGTTTGCATGCGCTTAAACTTTTGTCTGGTATCTCACCATGAACTATATCGTAACAAATAACGAGAAGACTATATCTACCTTGGTCAAATTAACCTTTAGTATGTGCCAGTTTAAGTGACAGACCACACGGGTACACAAATTTGGCATGTCATCCATAACCACATGAGGGAGTGTCTGTAGACAACACCAACGCACATGCATGGCCCCAGGCACATATGTGTGAAAGCGATGTGTGATGTTTTCAAATACCAAACGCACAACTTTCGCCGCAACATGTGTATCTCCCGGACCAGAATGGCCCCGTACTGAGGTTAACGACCCATGCATATATAGCCCCACGCGCGCCCACAATTCAAGCCGATAGGAGGGATTCAGTGTGTATGATGCGTTCGAATTTTGGTTAGAAATATTAATGCATATGTCAACTACGTACAATATATATAACACATATACCAACAAGAAGAATCCACCTTGGTCAAATTAACATCTCTACTGCCGCCTGTCAAAGTGACGGCCCACGTGGACATGGATGAGCCGGTGTGACGCCGATTACCACGTGAGAGAGTGTTTGACAAAACAATGACTAATACATGAGTCCCACACATATATGTATATATGTAATTAAGTGTTTGTTTAGTTAGTACCTTACGTGGCTTGAGACTGCGTCGGTATTTCCCCAAAGAGGAAGGGATGATGCAGCACAGCGACAGTAAGTATTTACCTCAGTTATGAAACCAAGGTATCGAACCAGTAGGAGGATCACCACCACTACGTAAACAGCACCTGCACACAAAGAACAAATACTTGCAACCCGACGCGAAAGAGAGGTTGTCAATCTCTCTACGGTAAAAAGATAGATTAGATAGTGATAGATTAGAGAGATAGATCAAGAACACAAAATAAAAAGGGCAAATAAAAAGTGCAGCAAGGTATTTTTGGGTTTTTGGAATAATAGATCTGAAAACAAAAGCGGAAAAAAGATAGATCGGAAAGAAATATGTTGGAAAAGTAGACCCGGGGGCCGTAGGTTTCACTAGTGGCTTCTCTCATGAGTATAGCACACGGTGGGTGAACAAATTACTGTTGGACAATTGATAGAAGATCAAATAATCATGACGATATCCAAGGCGATGATCATTATATAGGCATCACGTCCAAGATTAGTAGACCAAAACGATTCTGCATCTACTACTATTACTCCACACATTGCCCGCTATCTAGCATGCATCTAGTGTATTAAGTTCATGGAAAAACGGAGTAATGCAATAAGAACGGTGACATGATGTAGACAAGATCTATTCATGTAGGAATAGACCCCATCTTTTTATCGTTAATGACAACGATACATGTGTGCCTCGCTGTCCCTTCTATCACTAGGACAGGACACCGCAAGATCGAACCCATCACAAAGCACCTCTTCCCATGGCAAGAAAAATCGATCTTGTTGTCCTAACTAAACCAAAGATTCGAAGAAGAAATATGAGGCTATAAGTAATCATGCATATAAGATATCAAAGAAGACTCAAACAATATTCATGGATAGAAACTGATCATGAACTCAAAATTCATCGGATCCCAACAAACACACCTTAAAAGTTTACATCAAATAGATCTCCAAGAGACCATTGTATTGAGAATCATAAGAGAGAGAGAGAGAAGAAGCCATCTAGCTACTGCCTACTGACCCGTAGGTCTATGGTGGACTACTCACGCATCATCGGAGAGGCACCTATGAAGAAGATGAACCCCTCCGTGATGGTGTTTAGATTGGATCTCGCGGTTCTGGGACTTGCGGCGGCTGGAATTGTGTTTCGTCGATTCCCCTAGGGTTTTTGGAATATTTGGGAATTTATAGGCATCAGAGGCGGTGCGGAAGGGGGCCGAGGAGGGCACAACCCATCAGGGCGCGCCGGGGCCCGCCTGGGACGCCTTGGTAGGTTGTGCTCTCCATAGCCCACCTCTCCGGCAGTTGTTTGGCCCACTGGGTGTTTTCTGGTCTAGAAAAAATCTCCAAAAAGTTTCGTCGCGATTGGACTCCGTTTGGTATTGATTTTCTGCGACGTAAAAAACAAGCAAAAACAGCAACTGGCACTTTGGCACTATGTCAATAGGTTAGTTCCAAAAAATGATATAAAGTTGTTATAAAATGATTGTAAAACATCCAAGAATGATAATATAACAGCATGGAACAAGCAAAAATTATAGATACATTGGAGACGTATCAATAAACTGAATGGAACAAACTTTACCACCTGGTATAGAAATTTGAGAATTGTTCTCAAGCACGATAAAAAAGAACATGTTCTAGAGGATCCACTTCCAGAGGAACTTGCCGATAATGCTAATGCCACAACCAAGAATGCCCACCAAAAACTCGTTGATGAAACAAACGAGATCAGCTGCCTCATGTTGGCTTGTATGGAGCCCGATTTGCAACAGCATTTCAAAAACGTTGCGGCTTTCGATATGATCGAGAGTCTCAAGAGCATGTTTCAGGTGCAGGCTAGGACCGAAAGGTTCAACGTCTGGCAATCCTTGCCGGATTGTAAGTTGAAAGAGGGTGATCCACTGAGCCCGCATGTGATCAAGATGATCGGGTACGTGCAAGCTTTGGATCGGTTAGGCTTCCCACTTGGGGACGAGCTATCCACGGATGCAATTCTGGGTTCTCTTCCACCTAGCTATGGGATGTTCATCTTGAACTATCATATGCACGGCATGGATAAGAAGTTCACTAAATTGGATGCTCAAGGTGGCAGAGCAAGATATTAAGAAAGGCACGCATCAAGTGTTGATGGTGCAGAAATCGGCTAATTTCAAAAAGAGTTGGTCCAAGAAAAAGGGCAAGGCAAAGGGCACAGAGAAGGTTGTCTCTGCCGCTGTGCCGAAGCCAGGACCAGACTCAAAGACCGTTTGCTTTCATTGCAAGGAAACTGGTCACTGGAGGAGGAACTGTAGCAAGTGGCTTGCTGAGCATGGCAAGAAGGCCGGAAATGCTTCTTCAGGCAAAGGTACACTTGTTACATATGTTATAGACATTTACCTTGCTGATATACCTAGTAGCTCTTGGGTATTTGATACCGGATCAGTTCTTCATATTTGCAACTCGATGCAGGGGCTGATAAGAACTAGGCGTGTGCCAGAAGGGGAGATTGTCATCAGGGTCGGCAACAAAGCAAGAGTTACTGCATTAGAGGTCGGCACGATGCAGCTCAAGCTTCCTTCTGGATTTATTTTGGAATTGAATAATTGTTATTACATTCCCGCACTTAGTTAGAACATTATTTCTACCTCATGCTTGATGAGTCAGGGTTATGAATTCAGTTTAAAGGACAATGGTTGTTCACTTTATTTGAATGGAATGTTCCACGGCTATGCACCCATTGTAGATGGGCTATTTATTTTGAATTTGGAAACGGAACCAGTCTATAACATGAATGTCAAGAGGCATAAGCCTAATGAGATAAATCTAACACACTTCTGGCACTGTCGGCTTGGACACATTAGTCTGAAACGCATGAGGAAGCTTCATGATGATGGACTCCTAACATCGTCCGACTTTGGGTCATTCGAGACATGCGAATCATGCTTGCTAGGCAAGATGACTAAGTCTTCTTTTGCAAAGAGTTGCGAAAGGGCGTCCGAGCTGTTGGAGCTTATACACATCGATGTGTGTGGTCTAATGAGCACAACAGCCAGAGGTGGCTATCAGTACTTCGTGACTTTTACCGATGACTTGAGTAGATATGGATATATCTATTTGATGAGGCACAAGTCGGAAACTTTTGAAAAGTTCAAAGAGTTTCAGAATGAGGTTGAAAATCAGCTCGGCAAGACAATAAAGCTTCTACGATCAGATCGTGGAGGTGAGTACATGAGCAAGGAGTTTGATGATCATCTGAAAAGCCGAGGTATAGTACCTCAGCTCACACCTCCGGGTACGCCGCAGAGAAACGGCGTGTCTGAACGGAGAAATCAAACCTTGTTGGACATGGTCCGATCGATGATGAGCAAATCGGATTTACCCTTGTCATTCTGGGGATACGCTCTAGAAACAGCAGCTTTCACACTAAACAGGGTACCATCAAAATCCGTCAACAAGACACCACATGAGATGTGGACTGGGAAGAGTCCTAGTTTGTCTTTTCTAAAGATTTGTGGTTGTGAAGAATTTGTCAAGAGACTCATGTCGGACAAGCTTACACCTAAGTTGGATAAATGCATATTTGTGGGATATCTGAGGGAAACCTTGGGATACAGCTTCTACAACCGAGAAGAGAACAAAGTGTTTGTTTCTCGGAACGGGGTTTTCCTAGACAAAGAGATTCTCAGTAGGGAAGCCAGTGGGAGAATGGTGCGACTCGAAGAAATCTCAGAGCCACTCGGGGACGACTCGGCTGGAGATGAGATCATACCGGAGTCAGTCAAGGAACCCATACTGGAGTCGGCACCGGAGTCACGGAGGTCGGAAAGATTGCACAGAGTGCGTGATGTGTTGTTGCTAGAAAGCGACGAGCCGGCCATGTATGCGGAAGTGATGGTGAGCCCAGATTCCGAGGCATGGCTGGAAGCCATGAGATCCGAGTTAAAGTCCATGGATGATAAACAAGTCTGGGACTTGGTTGATCCGCCACTTGGCGTAATTGCCATTGGTTGCAAATGGATCTTTAAGAAGAAAACCGATGTGGATGGAAATGTTCAGATCCACAAAGCTCGGCTTGTCGCTAAAGGTTATGGACAAGTTCAAGGAATTGACTACAACGAGACCTACTCGCCGGTAACGATGCTAAAGTCGGCGAGGATCATACTAGCTATAGCTGCATATTTCAATTATGAGATATGGCAGATGGATGTCAAAACGGCTTTCCTTCATGGAAATTTAAAGGAGGATGTATACATGATACAACCTGAAGGTTTTGTCGATCCAAATAATGCTAGTAAAATATGCAAGCTCAAGAGATCCATTTATGGATTGAAGCAAGCAGCTCAGGGTTGGAACATTCATTTTGATGAAGTTATCGTTGAACTTGGTTTCATCAAGAACGAAGAGTACTATTGTTTATACAAGAAGTATAGTGGGAGCTCGGTAGTATTTTTGATCATGTATGTGGATGACATACTGATGATCGGAAATGATGTTTCAATGCTGAACTCAGTCAAGGAATCATTGAATGGCAAGTTTTCGATGAAAGACCTTGGAGAAGTAGTATACATTTTAGGCATCAAGATCTATAGAGATAGATCGAGAAGGCTGCTCGGCTTAAGCCAGAGCACGTACATAGACAAAGTGTTGAAGCGGTTCAACATGAGTGAAGCTACGAGAGGGTTCTTGCCCATCTCACATGGTATAAGGCTAAGCAAGACTCAAAGTCCTTCGACTTCTGATGAGCGAAACCGGATGAGTAGGATTCCATATGCTTCGGCAATCGGATCCATCATGTATGACATGCTATGTACTCAACCAGATGTTGCCTATGCAATAAGCTTAACAAGCAAATACCAGGCTGACCCAGGTGAGAGTCACTGGGCAGCGGTGAAAACTATCCTGAAGTACCTGAAAAGGACTAAAGAGATGTTCCTAGTTTATGGAGGTGAGAAGAAGCTCTGCGTAAAGGGTTACGATGATGCTAGTTTCCAAACCGACAGGGATGATTGTCGATCGCAAACTGGATTCGTGTATGTCATGAATGGAGGAGCAGTGAGCTGGACGAGTTCCAAGCAAGATACGGTGGCTGACTCCACAACAGAGGCCGAATACATTGCGGCTTGTGAAGCCACAAATGAAGGTGTTTGGATTCGGAAGTTCCTGGAGGATCTTGGTGTGTTCCTGGGCTGGGCAAAACCTTTGGACCTGTATTGCAACAATTCAGGTGCCATCGCACAGGCCAAGGAGCCGAGACAACACCACAAAACCAGGCACATAGACCGAAAGTATCACATGATATGAAAGCTCGTAAAGAATGGTGATATTAACTTATGCAAGATTCATACGGATGAAAATGTTGCAGATCCATTGACTAAGCCTCTTCCACAACCCAAGCATGAGGGGCACGTTAGAGCTATGGGCATTCAATGTCTATTTGATTGACTCTAGTGCAAATGGGAGACTGTTGGAGATATGCCCTAGAGGCAATCATGTATGATGATATTTCCTATGAGTTTATGAATAAAGATAGTCCTTGGACATTATCAATGATGTGTATTAACAAGTACGTGACTTGTTTTTGAGACTATGCATTGTTTGATGACTGTCCTAAATGGTCCCTAGTCGTAAAGGCTGTGTGGACCCTCAGCCAGTTAGACTAGCATATGACACGGTGGATGGTTCGGTCTCACTGGCCATGTAGCATTGGATGCTAGCCGGATAATATGGACTCGGAAAGATATGGTCGGATTCAACATAGTCGGATCCGAGTCGAGATAAGGTCTGAGTTGGACAGACCCAACTATGAGATGCAACGATAGGTCATCTGTGAGTCTCTAGTACAACATACGTTCTATGTCCTAAGACCTGAGCTGATGCATGTACTCGGGATGGTGATAGACCTGCTTTGGGCCGACCAAATGCTACTCCATAACTGGGTAGTTATAAATGTGGGTTTCGGGCTTGTCCTGACCCATGCCGCGAGACATGGTTGAGCAAGATGAGATTTGCCCCTCCGATGAGGAGAGATATACTCTGGGCCCCTCAGGTGATTCGACTTGGATAAGCATGGCCATGCGATGAGGATTATGAGATAATCCAAAGTGTTGGTCGGATTCACCGGAACGAGAAAGAGGTCGTGCGGCAACAAGGATGACCATGTCGCCTTGAGCACGACAACATATATCATGTGGCAAAGGGAACGGAAGTATGAAGTACAGGTTCGCCTAACCAGCTTCATCGGAAACTTGGAGTTGGCACGCTTTGCTAGAGGCCGCTACCGAGTGGTCGAGCCGGATGTAATCTGACCCGCGACCAAGTGAACGAGAACCTAAGGGGTCGCGCGCTTAAGGGAAGGAACACGTGAGCTTTAGGATCCGTGCGAGGCCCAAGAGTTGAGCCCGCGCCGGATGCCTATATACAGTGGAGGTGCGGTACACCCATCTGGTTAATCGCTTCAGCGCCATCATTAGGGTTTTGCATGTGTTGCAACTAGCCACCTCCACTCGCCGCCGAACTGTGTGATCGGACCTAGCAGTCCACCGCACGGTGTTCCTCCTGCATGCGCGGATACCATTAGAGGCAGTGCACTTGCCCCACTCTGGCGAACCTGTACGTGGGATCCGGCGACCAGCTGTTCGAGGGAGATCGAACGAGGAGGAGACGGACCTCGCGGACACGCATCCCCAACTCTACTTCCGCTGCACGGCACTGCGCATCTAGTGGTAATGATCTGTGATCCATCTCCATAGCATGTTCTTGGATGTTCTGCGCGTAGGAAAATTTTAATTGGCATGCGATGCACCTACGGTAGAACCCAACATATACATGTACCCATTTGTAAATAAACACTGTATAAGAGCATTTAGATCACTACTTTAGTGATAATGGGGAGTAGTACTTACTTGAAAGTTCCTTGTTTGTTTGACAATAATCGATTCATGCATTTATAGTCATTAGTTAATAATTTTGTTGCACTAAGTTGTTTGTGATATCATTTTATGCATTTCATTCATCAATGTCATGATTTTTTTATTATATGTATAGGTGCTATCTAATGACGTTGGCAGGGATAAATATGACCAGAGGAGGTACAAGAAACAAAAGCTCAGGGAGCTCTATGCGGAAACGCATAATCGTTGTATCAAGACCCGGAATGGGGGCTTCGGATGCCCGTTCTGTGCCCAAAGGCTTAACCCCGCGTTTGCAAGTGTTCTGGCGCATGCTAGAGGACGAGTCGTTGGCTCCTTCAGGCAGAAGTATTCTCGGAGGGTGGCGCATGCCGCATACGCGGAGTACCGGGAGATAGTTTATGTTGTTGGTGGGTACGATTAAGATTGAGCTATATATACATGTCCTGATGTCCAGCACTACCCTAGCAATATATAGTTTGTGTGTCTTATATCTCTGCTTGAGTATGTTTATTATGTGTTGATATAGATGTTGGTGAGACTCTGTTTTATGAACTAATACATAAAGAAATGTAATTGCAGTCTTGAGCTGCAATCAGCTTGGTTGATGGAATATTTATGCTTATCTTAGAGTCCCCACACAATTTACTACTAGCAACTATTTGCCCACAGCACACACAACTACGTGTGAGTGTTAGCAGTTTTTTACAATATGCATATTATGGTAAAAATGCTAGACTTACCTTGAAACTTGTTGAATGCGGTAAAAAAAATTCAGGTCTCACACGAAAAAGGAAATTTGGAACCCACAAACTTGGTTAGTTTCCCGGATTGAAACCGGGTGCGAGGACTAACATTGTGTCACGACACGTGTGTGTCCTGATTGTCTAGAACGCATTCTCGCGGATCGCACGCCTGCAGCTGTAGGATTTACACGGACCACGGCAGTCCCCTTGCACCGTAGTGGCACTTATCGCACACGGCTGTGTCTACTGAAACGTCGCCTCCGAAGCGCATTATTATTCTGGCCGAGAAAACCCTCACCATCGTCCCCGCTTAACAAAACCCTCACTGTTCTTCCCAGTCGCACCCGCATTGCGTATGTGACACCACTACTTAGTGTTGAACGTGTGCACTGCTTTAAGTCATTGCACACGCTTTGTTTTTGCCAACCGTTTGTCATTTAATGCCCACAATAATGGCAGCTTCTTCCAGCCGACACGTGGCCAACTGAGCTGGGCGGGGAAGCTGTGCTTGGTTGCGCGCGGGAACGGGATACGTTGGCGGCACTTCGAGCCGCCGCTTGGCCAAACAAACCGCCGGTAACGCTTGTTCGTGCGCTGTTCAAGCTTGCACAGCAATCCTCCGCCGGGAACACGATGACAAGACTTGCCAATTACAGCCTGTCCAGCCCCCATTTACTCCAACGCTCATTTAACCTATTGTCTCTCTTCAACCTTTCCCCACAACGCAAGAAGAACACCCATGACTCCAAATACAGAGAGGATATCCTGCTCGGCTCCAATGGCGGAGCTCCCAACGGCTGCCGATGACGAGCGGCAGTTCACCATTCGTGCCTACGTGGACACCCACGTAAGGTTCAAGAACCTCACGATTGTGTACACCAACGACCCGGTCTGGGTGGAGAACTCCATCCACACCATGGAGCAGTTACTTGCCTATGACAAGTACAAAGTGGTCGGCTTCGACCTCGAGTACACCGGCGGTCGTGCCAGGCATGATCAGAAGGTTGCCGTCGCCCAGCTGTGCGTGGGCCATTACGTCCTCGTCTACCACTACTGCCTGGCCACAAGGCCTTGCGAGCGATTTGCCAGGTTTGTCAACAGCCCCGACTACATATTTGGTATGGTGGACACCACCAACAATGAAAAGGTGCTCAAGGCCACGGGCTTGTCCTTCCGGAATCTTGTGGACATCCAATGCCAGTACAAAATCCTGGGCGGCGAGGAGAACAATAAGGACTCCCTGGTTGACCTCGCCATGGCCATCCTCGACCCCTACTACAGAGGCATGAAGGGTGTCTGCAAGAAGAAGAAGGTTGCCTGGCACCGCACATGGGTCCGAAGACTGGATGAAGATCATGTCAAGTACGTGGCCAAGGACGCGTACGTAATCTACGAGATGTGCAGGAGGATCGTTCACATGAGGAAGTGCCTCCGTCCTGCACCGACCAGCACCCCTCGTCACAAGAAGTATAGATGAATGATTTGATGATCGTTACCACTAGTTTGGTATGCATGTACTTGTTAATTGATGTGTGCAGATGTTATCTATAGTCAGTAATGTAATTGGATGTTTACTTAGGTTATGCAATCATGATGTCATTCTATGTTGTTCTGTAGACAGAGCATCGATGGTATGCAGACATAGCAAATCACATCGCTTACGATTAAAGAAAGGCACACATCAGTGATGATTTCAACAATCACAGACAATTGGGTGCGAGCAAGTGTTTGCCCATAGGCCACATCACACATAGCTTATTGTCAGGAATCGTTTGTCTTTTTATCGGTCTTCCCACACAATTCCGATTACTGGCCTGTTTGTCGGGTATCACACACATCTTGTTATGCCGAATTGTTTGTGTTACTTTTGATCAACGCAAATAGTTCGTCCGAGCGAGCTGTTTGCCGGGTATCACACACAACTTCATACACTGAATCGGTTGTGTTATTTTTCCTCATCGCAAACAATTCATCTCGATGAACTGTATGCCGTACATCACACACACCTTTTTCTGGTTAAGTGCTTGCGTAATTCTGGCTCATTGCAAACAGTTCAATTGTCACAATTGTATGCCACATATCGCACACGCAATTGTTTTGTGAATCATATTTGATGGATCCGATATCGCACACAGTTCGTGTTATTGGCGACGGAGCTTGAACTATACCCTTTGCGATTCATGCATCGCACATAGTTTCGTCGGAGGGTCTCTGATTGACGTGTCGTCTTTGGACCATCATGTAGTAGTGTATGCAATTATATTCTATTTTATATTATTTTTTGGGAACTAACCTATTAACCCAGTGCCAAGTGCCAATTTTTGTTTTCTGCCTGTTTTTGGTTTTTGAGGAAATCTGTACCAAACGAAGTCCAAACGCTATGAAACTTTTTGACGATTTTCTTTCTGGACAAAAGAGACCCAGGAAGCTTCGGGAGGATTCAGGAGGCCACACGAGGAGGCCACAAGGTAGGTAGGTGCTCCCAGGGGGTAGGCACTCCGACCTACCTTGTGGGTTCCCTGTGGCTCCGATTGACCTAATTCTGCTTCTATAAATTCTCAAATATCAAGAAACCAACGGAGAGCAACCCGAAACATTTTGTTCGCCGCCCCAAGCCTCTGTTCCGACGGGAGGCCATCTGGAGACCTTTTCCGGTGATCTGCCGGAGGGGGAATCGATCACGGAGGCCATCTACATCAACCTTGCAGCCTCCATGATGATGCGTGAGTAGTCCACCACAGACCAACGGGTCCATAGCTAGTACCTAGATGGCTTCTTCTCTCTCTTTGATCTTCAATACAAAGTTCATTGCGATCTTTGCAGTGATCTATTCATGCGGTGTGTTTGTTGGGATCCGATGAATTGTGGGTTTATGATCAGATTTTTCATGAGAAGTTATTGAGTCGCCTCTAAATTTCAATATGCATGATATTATAGCTTTGTATTTCTCTCCGATCTGTCGGTTTAGTTTGGTCAACTAGATTAGTTCATCGGCAGTGGGAGTGGTGCGTTGTAATGGGTTCAATCTTGTAGTCTTCTATCCTCGTCACAGAAGGGGCAAGACACGTATTTGTATTCACTGGTGTAGCGACGTGCTATACAAACGGTTTTTAACCCCTTTCCGCGACGTAGTTCCAAACTGTCGCCTTGCATGTGTGGGCGATAGGGGGGGTCCATCCCACACGACACCGCAAACCTGTCGGTGATGGTGGCCAACGAACGCAAACGATCTGCAAATATAATCGTGTGCGGTGTAGGAACAGATCGCACACATAATCTTTTGGGCGTACGTGTGGGATTTGGGATCAATCACACATGTCCAAGATGAGTGAAACGCGTCTAATTGCTGATGGAAAACAAACGGAGTTTGACCTTTGACCGTTTGCGAAACGTTACCCAAAAAATGTACATGTATAACATCATCGGACACGTTTCCTGATAAATGTACGCGTGGGATGGTCTTTGCATCGGGCACGGTTTCCTGTTGGCTGACGTGTGAGATATGGTGATATCAAAAACGATTGAGTAGTTCCTATGCACACGTACAAGTGTTGCAAACCGTTCGTGATTTCTTATGTATCACCAACGTTTTAGATTATATCTCGTTTCCTTTTCCTATGTATCACAGGCGGTTGCACTACGAGTTGCGTGTGCTTTCCGTTCTGGACCGCACACACTTAGTTGCTTGAACCGTGTGCGATGAAATTGCCAGGTTATTATAAAATATCGCATTTAATTCACCATGCAAATAGCAAATTCGCCACAATATGCAATCGACAAATAGTGTCCACATGAAGAACGTTCATCATAATTCGCCACAATATGCAATTGAACGAATAGTGTCCACAAGCAGAGGATTCATCATAATTCACGACAATATGCAATTGAGAAAATGCTAGCTAAATTCCACAGCTGTTAAACCGACATATCCAGTACATAATCATAGTGTACGAAATACGAAGACATGATCACATGGAAAATAATGCATCCATGTGTATATGTTTAGCTGATAACACTATATGAATGCGTACTTATTTTTAGGAGATTTGATTCCGGAAATCTTCGTCGTCTTTAGAGGGCTTGATGTAGTGTTTCAAAAAGAAGGTGCTGATAAATTCCTAACATACAACAATTCATCGGCGGCGAGCGGTTCAGAAGTCATCAGTACGAAGATCAGCTGCATGACTTTTAGATCAGAATGTGACATACGTGTGGAGTAGAAGATAGTAATTAAGAAGCAAACTTACTGGTTTTATCTTGTCAGCATCGACACCACATTCAGCATGTCTACATAGGTTGATCATGTGTGCACAAACGTAGTATCCACATAGGCTGGTACCTTGTTGTTGCTGAGGACACTGAAATATTTTGTACAGTATTAGTCATGTATATGCCCTGCTAGGAACAACCTAACCGGTGTAAGTTGTTTTTTTCTATGGAGAGAAATACAAAGAGGTTTACTTAGAAACTTGAACATCTGACTAGCATTTTTTGAAAATAACGGATTTCGTTGTGTTACCGGAGAAACGATCATGTGCTGCAGAGGTAGTTGGCGGTCGAACCTATTCCCCCCTAAACTTATGTTCTTTGACAATACACTGCAAATGAAGATGAATTTTTACACACTCAATTCTGGAACCAAATATGAACACAACGCATTAACATCAAAGAATTCAATACCTATCCATGAAATCCTCAAGATGACTCAGATCCTGAGGCACATTTGACTCTCTGAGTGAATCCATGTAGTAAGCTGTGTTGCGTTTTGGAACAATGACCACCAAGATCCAGTGACCTCTACAATTTAAGAAAACCATGAACGTACGAACTATGTCTAAAACTGAAAGACTTTCAAAGTATGCGTGGTTGTATATTTAACTTACTCTTCATAATATGGCCACATGAAGAATTCTCCTATCGATAAGTCGAACAAGATCTTGGCAACACAATCAATGGAAGTCGTGCATGACTAATTATTTTTTAACAAAACGCTGTTTGCTAAATCAGGATCTATGAAATACGCATGCACCCTTGGTTTTCTCTGCGTCATCAATCCCCAGAGAGGAATACAGTACAGTTAGCTTTTTTGTGATTTACAGCCTTGTATGGAGAAGTTGATCAGAGTTTCTGAAGTACTTACAACATCAAGCATTTGACAAGAGTGGCAGCAAGCTCGTCGAAGTTGAAGAAGGGATGAAAGTCCTCGAATTCCACACTGATGGTACCTGGAACGTGACAGAAATGATGACGGTCGTACTGCAATTCCACAATGTTATGATTTTCTCCTTTTGAGATTATGTCCATGAAATATTTATGTAACTTGCGACAACTGGAACTGCACTCATCAAAGTATTCGCCAACAAGAAATGGCTGGCCATGCTTGTACTTGCGTCCTTCAAATGGGTTTTCATCAGAACCGGGATTACATGGGTCTTCATCGGCAATGCCATGGTTCTGCTCGAAGAGTCTTCGTAGTAGGATGCTCTGGTACTCGTCCCTCCTCTGTTTCTGTCATGGGTAATAACAAATTGCCAGTTTTACCAGGAAGCTAAACATAAATGCAACAGTCTTTGTAGTACAGGACGCACATCTGCAGTGTTTGAATGAAAACAAATTAATAGTGACAGTTATGTACATTCTGCTGTCAAACATTCCAATGTGTTAAAAACTGCTGTCTTGCACCATGTTTTTTTTCACTAAGTCTGACAATCTATTTATTTCAGATTGCCATGTTGTGTTGATGCTAGCCATGTTTCTGTGCATAATTAGACCTTGCTCGTGCTGAATGAAATGAAGTGCTTCATGTGTACTACCTTTGAGTAATTTTTAATGCAATGATAAGTCATGTCGCATATAGTTTTCTTGCTGTCAATATGCCTTCAGGTTAAAACTATGACAGTGTCTTAATCACATCCAGAATCAAATAGCACACGGGAAGTCTGAATCACAACTAATATAACAAATGATTTCTAACAACGAGAGTTAGGCTTACCTTCTTTGCACGTCGCAGAAACTTCCTCTCACTGTACCCAGATTCAAAAGCTCGTAACTTCACGGATTGAAATTGATGTTGACCATGAACAGGCAGGTCTTCAGCTACCCCTCTCCATTGGTTGGAAGTGATTGTCCTAGGGAGCTACAAGAGAAAGAAATGGCGCAAATGGACCTGCCGCTTTAAAATCCCCAATTCCAAAACAAAACCCTAAGCATAGTTGAGCCAGAGAGAAGAGAGACGAATACCTGGCTGGCGAGAGATTCGTCGTCGTCGGAGATACCACTTGAGTGGTCACTCGAGGAGACCATGGCGTGTCCGCGGCGGTCGGATGCTAGAGGGAGAGATGTGGGCGGTGGTGGCAGCGCGGGGGGGTGGAGGGGTTGCAAGGGAAATGTGGCCCTTTGGCGGGGGGGAGGCAGATATTTCGGCGATTGGCGAAATTTTTCGCTCGTTGCAGGGAATCTTGGCACGCAAAGATTCATCAGACACAGTCTTTCATCTTTTATCGTGTGCGATGATACAGAACATACAAAAATTCGCCCCTCCCCACGTATTCCCTGGTTATAGTGCACATCCAAGTCATTGCATAATGTAACATCAACTGCTAACCTGGGTATAGAAAATAGCGGACACACATAGCTCACAGTTACTAAACCAAGCAAGTTCACTAAATAATCAAGCTGCTTGAACTAGACATAGCTCTTACAAAAGACCGGCTCTTTTAACAAAGGCTATTAGTAATACGCATAATTTTAACAAAGACGCCGACGAGCAGCCGCCCTATGCCTCGCCGCTGTTTGATGAGATGTCGACGACTTGTCCGGGCGACATTCCGCCGGTGCTGGACTCCGCGTCCCCCAGGCTGACTTCGACCGCGGCGACGTGCTCATCCTCGGCGTTGTCCTTGTCATCGGCGTCGCCCTCATCTTCATATTACTCGTAGTAGTGGCGCCGCCAAAGCTCGCGTTGGTACTCCACCGCCGATTCCTCGATGGACATGCACTTCTCGACCTCCTCCTGAGCCACGCGCAACTCCTCCCAGCACTCGGCGCTCTCGGATGGCTCCCGCATCTCCATCTCTCGCTCAGAGATCTCGTGCGTAAGGGGCTCCATGGCCTCCGCTGTCGCATCGTCGGCATTCATCTCGGCATCCGCAGCAGCCGCCTCTTTGGACGTGTTGTGCATGCTGGATTCCGGCGAAGCTTGGAGTATCTTGGCATTGGCGTTCTCGATGATATAGGCCTGGATGGCCTCGACCCAGGCCAGGGCGGCCTCCGCGGCACGGCACGCTGCTCGAGCGCTCTTGGCGTTTGCAGTCGCCGTCTTAGCAGCTGTAGTTGCCGTCTCCGCGGCTACAGACGCCCTTTCGGCCGCCGCAAAAGCCATGTCGGCCGCCGCAGAGGCCCTTTCGGCGGATGCGGCCGCGCTTAAGGCGGATGCGGCTGCGCTCTCGGCTGAGGCGACTGCGTTCTCGGCAGAGGCGGGAGCACTCGGGGCCGAGGGGGCGGTCGTACGCACCCTTACGAAGCGTTCCCACGGCGTCATTCTTTGCACAGAGGGTTTGTTGGGGAATGGGGGTCGAGGGTGAACGGAATCCGAGCTAGACGAAGCCGACGAAGCTTCCCTCGTAAGACATAAATAGATCCGTGAATTTTCATCGCAAACGGTTTTCGTATGGAACTGTGTGTACGCAGTTCACTTTTTGTATTGAATTGTAAAACTATTTTTGGGTACAGCGGTAACGGATATTGTTTTATTTGTAAGAAAAAGATCCCTACCGTCAAAATCCACTGACGGCATCCTAAAATTAGGAAATATTCGGGGTACAATTGGCAATTTTATACATTAGTAACACACGGTTCCATATTTATGTACAGATTTTACGGCCATAATTCAAATTTGTAACACACGAACATGCAAGATGAAGCAAAAACTGCTGGAAAAATCATATTTATGTACTACATGCTTCCCTATATATGCCGCTTGCAATAAATTTTAAGGAGTTCCAAGCGTCTTGGGTAACGGTTTGGACACACGTGCACGCATTGGGGATCTAGGTTTTAAAATTCTAAAAATGAAAAAATGCTCTGAAGTACATGATAATAATCTGCATGATTTCCCGACATGGAGCCAAGATGTCGTGGTCAAAGTAACGGCTTGTTCAAGATAAGCTTTGAGACATGCCTCTCACAAAATGTAGCATCACATGAAGGGTCGTGGTTCCGAGAGGGGACATGAGCCTTGTTTGATGATGAGCCGCTAGTCGTTGTCTCATTTGGCCTACCTTTTTTTTAATTCGTTACAATGCACGAATACGTCTGGCAACCTGAAATTTGGACATTTTCGGGGTTCAATGAGCATTTTTGTACATGAAGTTAGTTTCTAGATATCTAGTGGCCATAATTCAAAACTAAAACACATGGACATGTTCAAGATGAAGCAAAAATTGCAGGAGAAATCATTTTTATATATGTACTAGTGCTCCGTCTATATGCCGCGTGCAATAAATTTGAAGGAGTTCCAGACACCTTGAGTAACGGTTTGGACATAAGCATTGAGAATGTTCTAGGTTTTTAAATACAAAAAATAAATAAAAATGCTATGAAGTACATTAAAATCAGCATGATTTCCCGACATGGGGCCAAGATGTCGTGGTCAAAGTGACGTCTTGTTCGAGATAAGCTTTGACACATGCCTCTCACAAACCGGAGCACCACGAGCATGCTCATATAGTTCCGGGAGGGGACGTGGGGGTGTTGTGTCATGACGAAACGGATCGCTGCCTCATTCGGCCTACTTTTTTTTCATCGATGCAATGTACGAATATGACCGTCATCCTGAAATCTGAAAAAAAAATTACGGCATTCAATTGGCATTTTTATACATGAAGTTAGTTTCCAGAAATTTAATGGACATAGTTCAAAACTGAAACAGTTTAACAAGCAAGATAAAGCACTGCTGGAAAATCATATTTATGTACTACTTGCTTCCGTATATATGCCACATGCAATAAATTTGAAGGAGTGTTCCAAACATCTTGAGTGACGGTTTTGGCACAAAAGCATTCGGAATCTAGGTTTTTAAAGTCAAAAGTTGAAAAATGCTCCGAAGTACATGAAAATATGAATGATTTCCCGACATGGGGCCAAGATGCCGTGATCAAAGTAACGGCTCGTTCGAGATAAGCTTTGACACATGTCAAAGCTAGCAATGCATGGTTAACTGTTACATGCGTCCCCATGGGTAATTACTCTATTAGGGCACTGGTGCGAGCTTGAATGCCCATCTGGAAGTTGGTGGGTCAAATACCTTACGTACCGAGCATGCAAAATGGGGATGAGGATGGGATAGCATTACTCGCCTTACCCATGAATTGAAGTACTCCCTCCGTCTCAGTGTATAAGTCATCTTACGAAAACCAAATAATACCAAAACACATAGGCGCGGTGCATTAACTTTCACCTCCTTTCTTGTTTTTTTGACATGAATAAAGGAATCAGCCAATAAGAGACGTGGGGCATGTATTTTTTAAATGACTTGAGACTAACTAGCACGACATGCAGTGGTCAATTCATTGCATGCAATGATATTAATTAGCAAATTAACATTAAATTCTCTCGTTTTCTTCTTCGTCTTGGTCACGGTGCACAACCTAAGATGACTTATACACCGAGACGGTGGGAGAGTACTTACATGTGTGGGCTTTGAAATTAGTAGACCTCATGTAATTTGGGTCCCTCGGTCACCCAAATTTACACACATCCCACCCCTTTGGCCCAAAATTCCCTAAGAAATCACAAACCTAGCCACAACATATTGTTTATTGCGTTGAAATACTATTTTTGTACTAAAATACGCGAAGGTTGTTCTTAAATGAATGTGTGAGTGTCCCCACGGTGATAAAGAACTCAGTGGGGACATGGATGGGAAACTTTTTATCCCCACGCACGGGTACATAGACGGGGACGGGGATGGGAAGGCGGTGATGGGGACGGAGATGGGACACCAATACTCGCCTAAGAAATCCCTAGCTTTAGACACAAGCCTCTCAAAAAACGGAGCATCACACGAAGGCGCATGGTTCTGAGGGGGAACGTGGGGCATGTGTGATGACAAACCGCCAATCGCGGTCTCATTCGACCTAGTTTTTTTTCATCGATACAATGCACGAAAACGACCGGCATCCTATTTTTTTAATGGCGTTCTATTGGCAATTTTATACATTAAGTTAGTTTATAGAAATTTAATGGCCATATTTCAAAACTGAAACACATGAACAAGCTAGATGAAGCAAAAACCGCTCGAAAATCATATTTATGTACTACTTGCCTACATATATATGCAACGTGCAATAAATTTGAAGGAGTTCCAAACATCTTGAATGACGGTTTGGACACAAAAGCATTAAGAATGTAGGTTCTAAATTCAATAATAATAATAATAATAAATTTAATTTGATTTCTGAAGTACATGAAAATATGCATGAATTCCCGCCATGGGGCCAAGATGTCGTGGTTACTGCTCTCGAACTTGCTTCCGTAACACAAATGGCAGGCAGGCATTACATTTGGATAGAAAATGTAAATATTTGGCAAAGCAAACGGCTCCCACATGATTGGCGCCCTATTTCGCGTTTCGAGTTTTGAAAGCCAATTTTCGCGGGCTATTAATCACACGCGGTCATGCATTGGGAACCGTCGGTGATGTTAATTCACACACGGTTGTTTAGTAGGAAATTGTGTGCAATCACTGCTGGCGTCGATCAAGATTTCAGCCGCCTATAAATGCTGCCCCTCGAGACCGTCATCCCGCATGCATTCTCTCATCTCTCTATCCCACCCCTCGCACAAAACTCTACCATGGCGCGGCCGGTCTGTGCACAAGCAGAGGAGGAGGCGCCACCCCGCGAGGACATGGCGAAATGCAGCGACGAGGAGGACCCCTTCGTGCCCCCAGACGAGGTCGAGCCAGACCCCCCAACTGAAGATTGGTTTTGGGGCCAGTACAATTTGGCTTTGTGGAAGGCGTTGCCGCCGGCTGAGAGAGCCAGGCAGGTGACGTTAAAGAAGGAGTGTGCTGAGGAGCGCGCCAGGAACCTCGCGGCCTGGAATGCCCTTAGTGCCGCAAGGGAAAAGGAGGAGCTGGAGCTTTGGCGGCGGGCGAGTCGACGAGTGGTCGAGGTGTACGAAGACGGCCGGTACCACGCAATGAAAGCCAGAGGCGCTAGGCGCATAACCGCTACGTGGGCGTGGGCTGATAAGCTCGAGCGTGCCACCGCCAAAGAGCTCCAGTGGGCGCCCAGTGAACTGTCCTACATGGTCGCGCGCCTCCACCAGCAAGAGGCTGATCGGCACGTCGAACGCTGCGAGGCGGAGGAGGCGGCGAACTTCCTCCGCGTTGGGAAGCCATCGTGCACCAGGGAGCTGATGGCGAGAGGCTGCCATTTTACTGCTCCCCGCTCAAGGAGGGGTTATTATTAGTTTACTTTTTATTCATTGTACGTATTAGTTAAGTACTATCATCACGTATATGTGATGATATATACTGTATATGTATCATGTCTTCAATGAGCTATTCAACAATTAATATATATTACTAGTTTGGCATTTCTATATATCTGTTTTCATACTGATTTTCTGGCTCTAACTGTTAGCCTTTTACACATATTGAAACATAACAATAGAACATAAATCATTCACACATCGAAACATATCAATATTGTGATTGTTGTCCAGACATTGGGATCGACATCTAAAAAGTTCAACAAAATAAAACACGTCCATGACTAGTTGACTACACCCTATCCTACGGAAGCTCTTGGCTGTGCCTGAACTCGGTCAGGCTTTCGTACATGCGGTTTACACGCTCGCGGTACAGCTGGAGCGCGATCTCGAGCTCCAAGCTGGCTATTTCGTCAGAGACTACCATCTCGAGGATGCGACGGCCATTTTCTTCTACCGCTCCCTGCTGGACACCTGGGCCAAGGAGGCGCTCGAGCCTACCAACGAGCCCGTCAGCATCGAGGGGGCCACGGACAAGGCGAACGGCACGACCCATGCGAACGGCGCGGCCGGCGTCCGGGGAAAGCACGGTGCGGCCGGGCTCTGGTGCATATACGGCGCAGACCGCCGCTGCCCATTCATGGCGAGAAATAGGGCTACTCACGTGCCTTGGACACAGCTGCAACGTCATGACGGGTGGGATAGCAGGCAAGCGGGGATGGAACCGCTCTTGCTCTGCCGCGCGCCGCACCTCTTGCTCTGCGGCCCTCCATCGGTCTTGCTGTGCGGCACGCCTTGCCCTCTCGGCGCGGATGCGCATGTTTTGGTCTATGGAGCACCACCGATGATCTTCTTGTGCGGCGCGCTGCAGCCTCTCGGCGGTGAGGAGGCTAGGTTGCTCGGCGGCGCTGCCGCGCCCGGCTCCAAGGGTCTGCTCAACCCTTGCGATGACGCGTAGCACAGCGTTGTCCGGCGCGTCGCCGGACACGCCATCGGCCTCGACAGGCCGTTGCGCCTCCACCGGATCGTTTCCGTTGTCGAGGAGGTTGATGGCAGAGGCGGAGCTTGATCGGGTTGGCATGCCTCGTAGATGGGTTAGGCTGCACTACGTGTGCATCCGCGTGTGAACGCGCACACAGGCTCTTATGCTCATTAGCTTCTGGTGGGAAACCGATGGGGAAGCTTCCGTGGGAACATGCGCGGTTTCGCGCGGGAACGTGGCCAAAAGAAACGCCGGTGCGGTGCTGAAGCGTACACTGGAATCCTCGGGCGAAAACACAGTGACAAGACGTGAGAGAGGAAGAAGAGGTGATGCGCAGTCAGACGGGTAATAATAATAAAACGTCTGCGATATTATTACGGGCAAACGGCACTTCTGTACGTACCGTCGGTAATGATTTCATCAATTGCTGACAATTGTTTGGCAGCAACCGTCTGCCCACAACACACACAACTTGTCCGGATGAATCGTTTCGGTTATTATTAGTCTTCCCACACAATTCTGTTGAATGAACCGATTGCTGCGGATCACACACACCTTCCTAGGCTAACCCGTTTGTGTTCTGCTGGATCAGCGCAAACAGTTTATCCGAGTGAACTGTGTGCCGTACTTCGCACACGTACATAGTTTTGTTAACTGTTTCTGTTATCTTAGCTAATCCCAAACAGTTCATAAGAATAAACTATCTGCCGTGGATCGCACATGCAACTACTTTCTGAATCGTATTTGATTGATACGCCATCGCACACGGTTGGTGCCATTGGCGACGGAGGTTGAACAATACCGTTTGCGATTGGTGGATCGCACACAGTTTCGTCGAAGGGTCTCTGATTGATGTGTCGTGTTAGCAGCATCCTGCAGTAGTGATTGTTGCCATTAAGGATAAAACGACGGGGTCTGTACATATTGCGTGTCTTACTTTGTCTACAATTCTACATCATGTCATCTTTCTCCAAGCATTACTTCGTTTGTCATGTACTTAATACCATAGATGCATGCTAGATAGCGTTTGATTGGTGAAGTAATAGTAGAAGATGCAGAATCGTTTCGGTCTACTTTTTTATGGACGTGATGCCTATATACATGATCATTGCCGTCAATAACATGTCATAACTATGTGCAATTCTATCAATTGCCCAACAGTAATTTGTCTATCCATCGTATGCTACTTTCAACAGAGAAGGATCTAGCAAACACTATGGCCCCGGGTCTACATAAACATAAAAACAAAAACAACTTTATTACCGTGTTGCACATTATTTACATTTATTTTATTTTGCAATTACAATATATATTCTATCAAGATTTAATCCTTGCAAGTAACGAGTTCAAGGGGCTTGACAACCCTTTTGCCCACGTTGGGTGCAAGTGTTTAGTTTTGTGTGTGTAGGTGCTGTTGAAGGGAATTTGCATTGGTTCTCATATTGGTTTGATAACCTTGGTCCACAATGAGGGAAATACTTATCTCTCCCGTACTGCATCTCCTCTCCTCTTTGTGGAAAATCCCAACGCAACTCACAAGTAGCAGATATCAACTCACTTAGGATCTATCAAACGCTACTCCATAACTGGGCAGTTATAAAGGTAGCTTTCGGGTGAGTCGGGACACATGCCATGAGACATGGTTGACCATGATGGAATTTGCCCCTCCTCTAACAAGAAGATATTCTCTGGCCCCTCTTGAGTGATCAGATTCGGAAAGCATGGCCATGCGACTTGGGTTAAGTGTTAACCTGGTTCAGGAATCTGTATCACAGTTTCGAGAAGAGATGTCAAGCTACCACAAGGGTTACAAGTACTCGCCTTGAGCTCGATAACATATATTGTGAGGCAAAAGGAATGTTGCATATGACACATTGGGGAGGTTCTTCAAACGACTTTATGGACACATGGGAGTTGGCACGTTCTGCTAGGAGCCACTACCAACTATCGACTTGTGTCATGTCCATGTGTACGTGAACCTATAGAGTCGCACACTTAAGGGGTTGCAACCCATTCGGATTGGATCCGAGTGGAAACTGAGCGTATAATCCTAGTGGGGTCAAGTGTTGAGCCCACCTCGAAGATCTATATAATGGGGTGTGGGCGTGTCACTTAGGGTTGATCATTTCCTCCCTCTACAGCCGCCATCACTCCTCACGCCCCCATGCCACGCGATCGGACCTAGCATTCCACCAACCGATGCTACTCCCTGTACGTGTGGGTACCTTGGAGGCATCGCATATACGGTGCTTGGGTGAACCGTTCGAGGGAACCGGAAGGAGTCATTCGAGGGTGGTCATTGTTTGCGGGAGATCAGCTACACGAGGAGGAGACGACTCGGCCGATTGACTACACGTATCACCAACTCTACTTCCGTTGCGGTGACTTCGTGTCTAGTAGCAAACCCGATCCCATGATCTATTTCTAGTAGCATGTTCTTGGGTGCACAGTAGAAAATTTTATTTGGCGCTACACCTAAGTCCGGAGATGACAGCATAATTCAAGGCTATTCCATTGATATGCTACATCCAATATATGAGGTCAAGAACTTTAGTGCCATGGATCCGATTATGGAGACAGTGAAGACGAGTACAACTGGCCATAAGTGCTCGTGTGGCTATGCACCCTACATTTATTTGCTCATCAACTCCAAAGATGGTAGAAACATCTACTTGCTTGAACACAAGCACTTACCACTTCAACCAGAGCTAAAGGATTGTAAAAGTGCATGGATCCCTCTCATCCTAGCTCTGCTGTTGCTCAAGAGCAAGTTGAAGATGTCAAAGTTGATGTTCAGGCCAGTGGGCCCAATACTTCTATTGTTGAGTTGCCCAAGACAAAGAGTGACCACATGACATATCTACTCATAGCTACCCAAAGGATTGAGCAGGGCTTAGCTACCCTTATGAAGAACCAGGAAAGCTTAGAGCGGGTCATGGAAACCAAGTTCCATTCTCTTGGTGTCAAGGTGACAGAGATGGCCACTGATTTGGAGAAGCTTAAGGCAGATGTAGAGGCACAAATGAGTAATTCCGATAAGACGACCATTCAGTATCAGGCTCAATCTAGAATTGCTCCCTCTGTTGCCCCAGCTAAAGTTGCACCAACCCAAGTATCTACTCCACCAGTCCAACAGACTTCGCATGAGGCATTTGCAGACGAACTTCTCTCCACTCCATCGACCCACACTGGTGCTACTAGCCAGAAAACTACTTCATCACCTGTTGTTGTGGATCGATCCCAGAGAAACGTTGAAAGCACATATGCTCCCTTGGTGGTTTTGATAATTCATGACAACATACATTGTCTCTTGGACTAATATCTCTACCTAGTTTATTTTAGGTTTAGTCCACAGAGAATTTTAGCAAATGATTGTGAGGAGACCCCAAGATGCAAGGAATAGGATTGGCAAAGCTACAAGCATGAAGACTCTACATTTTGCTTTGTGAGAAATCACTTTGAGTCCATAGGAAAGCCAATACTATCAAAAGGGGGTGAGGTAATAATGGTGAATGAAATGCTCAAAATGATCAAGTGTTAGTCACCAAAAACACCCACCCACAAGCTCTCCCACAAATATTCTGTCATAGAGCCTACCACTCAAAATCGGTGCCACCAACAATTCCATATCGGCTACATCGAGTCAAAAGCCCAGACAGAAACCCTAGCCAAGTCCCACATCTCGGTACTACCAAGTTCCATATCGGTGCAACCGAGTTTCAGTGACCAACTTTCTGTTACCTCATTCACAAGAATCGAAATCTCCGAGAATTGTGAATCGGTCTCACCGAGTTGTGTAAATGCCCTCGGCCACTCATATCGGTACCACCAAGAATTCCATATCGGTCTCACCGAAAAGCCTAAAGTTGCCACATTTTGTACTAGTCGGTGCCACCGAGTTTCACTTCGGTTTCACCGAGTTGGGCAATAATGTTGTAATGGTTTGATTTTTGGAGATGCCTATATATACCCCTCCACCACATCCCACTCGCAAGAGAAGCACTCAGAACAGACCCACACTTCCCATCTCCAAATTTCTAAGAGAGAACCACCTATCCTTGTGTTGAGGTCAAGATCATCCACTCCAACCATATGGATCTTGATTTCTAGCCTCCCCAAGTTGCTTTCCACCCAATCAATCTCTTCTACCCAAGCCAAATCTGCGAGAGAGTGATTGAGTTTTGAGGAGACTATCATTTGAAACACAAGAGCAAGGAGTTCATTGTTACTATCGAGCCTATTACCTTTTGGAGGGTGGTGCCTCCTAGATTGGTTAGGTGTCGCTTGGGAGCCTCCTACTTTGTGTTGTGGAGTTGAACCAAGATGTTTGTAAGGGCAAGGAGATCGCCTACTTCGCGAAGATCTACCCATAGTGAGGCTATTCCTTCGTGGACGAAAGCCGTTATGGAATAGTCAAGGTTGCTACTTCGTGGACCCTTATGGGTGGAGCCCTTCGTGGACTCTCGCGACCGCTGCCCTCAGTGGGTTGAAGACTCCATAAACGTGGACGTACGATAGCATCACCTATCGGAACCACGGGAAAAATATTCATGTCTCCATATTGCGTTTGATCTTCCTATCTCAACTCTCTTACATATGCTTGTCTTTACTTTTCGCTGCCATACTTGTTGACTAGATGTGTAGGGTGCATTAGACTTGTTAGAATTGCTAAACTCTGCCAACCAATTAACTTGGGAAAAGGTTAGGTTTTTAATCTGTCAAGTAGTCTATTCACCCCCCTCTAGACATCTCTTCTAGTGATCCCACAATTGGTATCAAAGCTTTGGTCTCCAAAGCTTCGGTTTCATCACCGTTGGAGGAAGATGGATGTGTCTAGTTTGGGGAGTACTATAGTCAATAGAAATATGAGATGCTTGAGTTATTCAATGAATTCCATTTGAGCAAGTATGTTAAGAACCCCTATGTACCTCCCATTGATCCTTTACATCCCACACACGAAGAGGAAATTGATATGCTATGCAATCTTAGAACTGTTAATCTTATCATTAGAGGATTGCCTAGAATTGTGTTTGATCAAATGAAGAATTTTGAATGTGCTTATACTTTGTGGAATAATTTGGAGAAAAGATATCCAAATTATTCATTGAGTAATCTTGATGAAATTCTTCATAAATCTATTGCTTTTCACAAAATGATGCCTAGTGATCCTAAGTTTTATGATTATCTATTTGAGCTTAGAGACCTCATGCGTGCTAAAGGAGATGTCATAACTATCAACAACATCATTGTAGAAGCCATTCGCATTCATAAAAATTGAACATTGTCATGATCACAACCCTAACGAATCTCTTTTTTCTTATGACGAGGATTTCCCACTTGATGATGACAATGTGGAACATGGCTACTATGATGAAGATGAGTTGTTCGACATCGAGTATGAGAAGACTATGAAGAATCTAAGTCTCATGGAAAACTTCAAGGATTACAAGTCTAGAGGAAAAGAGTGGATTATCGATAGTGGATGCACCGATCATATGACCGGAGATAGAGACATGTTTCAAGAGATCACACCAAACCATGGAAAGCAAAGGTATGTGACTTTTGGAGACAACTCCAAGGGTAAGGTACTTGTTCTTGGTAAGGTGGCCATATCTCATGATAGCTCTATTCAAAATGTCATGCTTGTTGAATCCCTCGGCTACAATCTTCTTTCCGTATCTAAACTTGCCGATTTCGGTTTTAATGTGCTATTTACAAAAGTAGATTGCCAAGTGTTTCGTCAAGACAATCATAGCATGGTCTTTACCGGTTTCCGTAGAGGTGATCTATACATTGTTGATTTCACTAAGAGATCCAAACCTCGCACTTGTCTTATTGCAAAATCTTCTAAAGGTTGGCTTTGGCATAGAAGGCTAGGACATGTTGGTATGCGTAATCTAGACAAGCTCATCAAAGGTGATCATATACTTGGTGTTAAAGATGTTATCTTTGACAAAGATAGACTTTGTAGTGCTTGTCAAGCTAGAAAGCAAGTAGGTGGAAGTCATCCCGTAAAGAATATCATGACTACTAGGACTACTAGGAGACCACTCGAGTTGCTTCATATGGATCTTTTTAGTCCCAATGCTTACAAGAGCCTCGGTGGAAATTCCTTTGGTCTAGTTATAGTTGATGATTTTTCCAGATTTACGTGGGTATTCTTTCTTGATGATAAGTGGCAGGTGCAAAAGATCTTCAAGAACTTCGCTTGAAAAGCGCAAAATCAATTTGAAGTGAAGATCAAGAAAGTTCGTAGCGACAACGAATCGCGGTTCAAGAACACGAATGTGGATTCCGTTCTTGACAAAGAAGGGATTTCACATGAGTTCTCAGCTACGTACACGCCTCAACAAAATGGAGTTGTTGAGAGGAAGAACCGGACTCTTATAGAGATGGCCAGAATGATGCTCGACGAATACAACACGCCAAGGCACTTTTGGGCGGAAGCCGTGGAAACAACTTGTCATGCTACGAACTGATACGTCCATTTTGCATCATGATTTCCTACTATTATATACTTTGTTTTGTTGAATAATAATGCTTTGGGGAGTGATTCTAATGTCTTTTCTCTCATAATATGCAAGGTTTACACAAAGAGGGAGAATACCGGCAGCTGGAATTCTGGACCCAAGAAAAGCACGTCAGAGATACCTGTTCTGCACAACTCCAATGAAGCTGAAACTTTATGGAGATTATTTTTGGAATTAATAAAAAATACTGGAGAAAAATCTACCGGAGGGGGGCCACCTGGTGAGGAGCACCCACCAGGGCGCGCCAGGCACCCCCTGGCGCGGCCTGGTGGATGGTGCTCACCCAGGCTCACCTCCGGAGCCCATCTTTTGGTATATATTCCCAAAAAACCTAAAAAAATTGGGAACTTGGGCAGGAGCACTTTTGCCCTCCGGCGGAGCGATTCCGCCGGGGGAACTTCCCTCCCGGAGGGGGAAATCGAAGCTATCGTCATCACCAACACCCCTCTAATCTTTGGGAGGCCAATCTTCATCAACATCTTCAACAGCACCATCTCCTCTCAAACCCTAGTTCATCTCTTGTGTTCAATCTTTGTACCGGAACCTCAGATTGGTACCTATGGGTGACTAGTAGTGTTGATTACCTTGTGTAGTTGATTACTATATGGTTTATTTGGTGGAAGATCATATGTTCAGATCCATTGCTATTCATTTCTCCTTTGATCTTGAGCATGATTATTATTTGTGAGTAGTTACCTTTGTTCTTAGGTCACGGGAGAAGTCATGTTGCGAGTAATCATGTGAATTTGATATGTGTTCGATATTTTGATGATATGTATGTTGTGATTCCCTTAGTGGTCTCATGTGAACATCGACTACATGACACTTCACCATTCATGGGCCTAAGGGAATGCATTGTGGATTAGTTATTAGATGATGGGTTGCTAGAGTGACAGAAGCTTAAACCCTAGTTTATGCGCTACTTCGTAAGGGGCTGATTTGGATCCACATGTTTAATGCTATGGTTAGACTTTGTCTTAATACTTTTCTCGTAGTTGCGGATGCATGCGAGGGGGTTAATCATAAGTAGGTTGTTAGTTCAAGTAAGAACATCACCTTAGCACCGGTCCACCCACATATCAAATTATCAAAGTAGCGAACACGAATCAAACCAACATGATAAAAGTGACTAGACGAAATTCGCGTGTACCCTCAAGAACACTTTGCCTATTACTAGTGATTGCTCTGGCCTGTCCTTTGCCTCAAAAGGATTGGGCTACCTTGCTGCACCTTGTTTACCGTTACCGTTACTTGCTCGTTACAAATTACCTTGCTATCAAACTATCTGTTACCTACAATTTCAGTGCTTGCAGAGAATACCTTGCTGAAAACCGCTTGTCATTTCCTTCTGCTCCTCGTTGGGTTCGACACTCTTACTTATCGAAAGGACTATGATTGATCCCCTATACTTGTGGGTCATCAAGACTCTTTTCTGGTGCCGTTGCCAAGGAGTGGAGCGCTCTTGGTAAGTGGAAATCGGTAAGGAAAAACTTATACTATGTGCTGAAATTTATTGCTACTTGCTACTATGGAGAACAATCCTTTGAGGGGTTTGTTCGGGGTATCTTCACCTCGACCGGAACCACAATTAGTTACCCCTCAACCTACAGCACCTACTGAAAATGTTATTTATGAAATTCCTTCGGGTATGGTAGAACACTTGCTTGCTAAACCTTATGCAGGAGATGGAACTGAACATCCCGATATGCATCTCTTATATGTTAACGAAATATGTGGATTATTTAAGCTTGCAGGTTTACCCGGAGATGAAGTTAATAAGAAGGTTTTCCCTTTATCTTTGGAGGGAAAAGCATTGACATGGTATAGGCTATGTGATGACCTTGGATCTTGGAACTGGAATCGTTTGCAATTGGAATTCCATCAAAAGTTTTATCCTATGCATCTAGTTCATCGTGATCGGAATTATATATATAATTTTTGGCCTCATGAAGGAGAAAGTATCACTCTAGCTTAGGGGAGGCTTAAGTCAAGGTTATATTCATACCCCAATCATGACATTCCGAGGGAAGTTATCATTCAGATTTTTTATGCTCGGCTTTCTCATAATGATCAATCCATGCTCGATACTTCTTGTGTTGGTTCTTATATGAAGAAGACTATTGATTTTAAGTGGGATCTCTTGGAAATAATTAAATGCAACTCTGAAGATTGGGAACTCGACGAAGGTAATGAATCAGGTATAAAGCTTGAATTTGATTGTGTTAAATCTTTTATGAGTATTGATACTTTTCACAAGTTTAGCACTAAATATGGACTTGACTCTGAGATAGTAGCCTCTTTCTGCGAAGCATTTGCTACTCACGTTGACCTCCCTAAGGAGAAGTGGTTTAAATAGCATCCCCCTATTAAAGAAGAAATTAAAGAACCAGTCATAGCTAAAGAAGAAACCATCATTTACAATGTTGATCCATTTGTGCCTACTGCTTATATTGAAAAGCCACCTTTCCCTGTTAGGATGAAGGAACATGCTAAGGTATCAACCGTGGTTCGTAAGAGTAATATAAGAGCACCTAAACCCCTGAGCAAATTAAAGTAGAACCTAGTGTTGCTATGGTTAAAGATCTCTTGGAAGAAAATATTGATGGGCATGTCATCTACCTTTGTGATGAAGCTGCTAGAATTGCTAAGCCTAATAAGAAAGATAAACATAGACCTATAGAAGGCTTGCCTGTTGTCTCAGTTAAAATAGGAGATCATTGCTACCATGGTTTATGTGATTTAGGTGCTAGTGTGAGTGCTATCCCTTTTACCTTATACCAATAAATTATGAATGAAATAGCACCTGCTGAAATGGAAGATATTGATGTTACTATTAAACTTGCTAATAGAGACACTATCACACCACTTGGGATTGTTAGAGATGTTGAAGTCTTGTGTGGGAATGTAAAATACCCTACTGATTTTCTAGTTCTTGGTTCCCCACAAGATGACTTTTGTCCCATTATCTTTGGTTGACCTTTCCTGAGCACCGTCAATGCTACGATAGATTGTGAAAAACAAACTGTCGGTGTCAGTTTTGGTAATGTGTCTCATGAGTTTAATTTTTCCAAGTTTAGTAGACAACCTCGTGATAAAGCGTTACCTAGTGAAGATAAAATAATTGGTCTTGCTTCTATTGTTGTGCCACCTACTGATCCATTAGAACAATATTTGCTTGACCATGAAAATGATATACACTTGCGTGAAAGAAACGAAATAGATCAAATTTTCTTCGAACAACAACCTCTCCTGAAACACAATTTTCCTATTGAAGCTCTTGGAGGTCCTCCTCAACCTAAAGGTGATCCTGTGTTTGAATTGAAACAATTGCCTGACACTTTGAAGTATGCTTATCTTGATGAGAAAAAGATATATCCTGTTATTATTAGTTCTAACCTTTCATAACATGAAGAAGAAAGATTATTGAAAGTTCTAAGGAAGCACCGGGCTGCTATTGGATATACTCTTGATGATCTTAAGGGCATTAGCCCACTCTATGTCAGCACAAGATCAATATGGAACCAGATGCTAAACCCGTTGTTGATCACCAACGACGGTTGAATCCTAAGATGAAAGAAGTGGTAAGAACTGAAATATTAAAGCTTCTGGAAGCAGGTATAATCTATCCCATAGCTGATAGTAGATGGGTAAGTCCCGTCCATTGTGTCCCTAAGAAAGGAGGTATTACCGTTGTCCCTAATGATAAGAATGAACTCATTCCACAAAGAGTTGTCACTGGCTATAGAATGGTAATTGATTTTAGAAAATTAAATAAAGCTACTAGGAAAGATCATTACCCTTTGCCTTTCATTGATCAAATGCTAGAGAGACTATCTAAGCACACACACTTTTGTTTCCTAGATGGATATTCTGGTTTCTCTCAAATACCTGTGTCACAATCCGATCAAGAGAAAACCACCTTTACTTGCCCTTTTGGAACTTATGCTTATAGATGTATGCCTTTTGGTTTATGCAATGCACCTGCTACCTTTCAAAGATGTATGACTGCTATATTCTCTGACTTTTGTGAAAAGATTGTGGAGGTTTTCATGGATGATTTTTCCGTTTACGGAACTTCTTTTGATGATTGCTTAAGCAACCTTGATCGAGTTTTGCAGAGATATGAACAAACTAATCTTGTCTTGAATTGAGAGAAGTGCCACTTTATGGTTAATGAAGGTATTGTCTTGGGGCATAAAATATCTGAACGAGGTATTGAGTTGGATAAAGCTAAGGTTGATGCAATTGAGAAAATGCCATGTCCTAAAGATATTAAAGGTATTCAAAGTTTCCTTGGTCATGCTGGTTTTTAAAGGAGGTTCATTAAAGACTTCTCTAAAAATTCTAGGCCTCTTACTAATCTTTTGCAAAAGGATATTCCTTTTGTTTTTGATGATGATTGTGTGGAAGCCTTTGAAACACTCAAGAAAGCCTTAACCTCTGCACCTATCGTTCAACTACCTGATTGGAACTTGCCTTTTGAAATTATGTGTGATGCTAGTGATTATGTTGTTGGTGTTGTCCTAGGACAAAGAGTTGATAAGAATTTGAATGTTATCCATTATGCTAGTAAAACTCTAGACAGTGCCCAACGAAATTATGCTACTACTGAAAAAGAATTTTTAGCAGTTGTGTTTGCTTGTGATAAATTTAGATCCTATATTGTTGACTCCAAAGTTATTGTTCACACCGATCATGCTGCTATAAAATACCTTATGGAAAAGAAAGATGCCAAACCTAGACTCATTAGGTGGGTTCTCTTGCTTCAAGAATTTGACTTACATATCGTTGATCGGAAAGGAGCTGAGAACCCCGTAGCTGATAACTTATCTAGGTTAGAAAATATTCTTGATGACCCACTACCTATTGATGATAGTTTCCCAGACGAACAACTAGCTGCAAGAAGTGTCTCACACAACACACCTTGGTATGTTGATTATGCTAATTACATTGTTGCTAAATATATACCACCTAATTTCACATACCAACAAAAGAAAAAATTCTTCTATGACTTGAGACATTACTTTTGGGATGACCCACATCTTTATAAAGAAGGAGTAGATGGTATTATTAGACGTTGTGTACCTGAGCATGAACAGGAACAAATCCTACGGAAATGTCATTCCGAAGCTTATGGAGGACATCATGCGGGAGATAGAACTGCTCACAAGGTATTGCAATCTAGTTTTATTGGCCTACTCTCTTCAAGGATGCCCATAAGTTTGTCTTGTCTTGTGATGAATGTCAAAGAATTGGTAATATCAGTAAGCCTCCAGAAATGCCTATGAATTATTCACTTGTTGTTGAACCATTTGACGTGTGGGGTTTTGATTACATGGGGCCTTTTCCTTCCTCTAACGGGTACACTCATATTTTAGTTGCGGTTGATTATGTCACTAAGTGGGTAGAAGCTATTCCAACTAGTAGTGTTGATCACCACACTTCTATTAAAATGCTTAAATAGGTTATCTTCCCGGGGTTTGGAGTCCATAGATATTTAATGACCGATGGTGGTTCACACTTTATTCATGGTGCTTTTCGTAAGATGCTTGCTAAATATGATGTTAACCATAGAATTACATCACACTATCATCCTCAACCTAGTGGTCAAGTAGAACTTAGCAATAGAGAAATAAAATTAATATTACAAAAAACTGTCAATAGGTCTCGTAAGAATTGGTCTAAGAAATTAGATGATGCACTTTGGGCCAATAGAACAGCTTACAAAAATCCTATGGGTATGTCCATATAAAATGGTGTATGGAAAAGCTTGTCATTTGCCTCTAGAATTAGAACACAAAGCATTTTGGGCAATTAAAGAACTCAATTATGATTTCAAACTTGCCGGTGAGAAAAGGCTATTTGATATTAGCTCACTAGATGAATGGAGAACCCAAGCGTATGAAAATGCCAAGCTATTCAAAGAAAAAGTAAAAAGATGGCATGACAAAAGAATCCAAAAGCGGGAATTCAAAATAGGAGATTATGTTCTTTTATTCAACTCTCGTTTAAAATTCTTTGCAGGAAAACTTCTCTCCAAACGGGAAGGACCATATATCATTGAAGAGGTTTATCGTTCTGGAGCTATCAAGATTAATAACACCAAAGGTACTAACCCGAAGGTGGTCAATGGCCAAAGAATTAAGCATTGTCTTAGGTACGCCTATTAACGTTGAAAGCAATGTTATCCAAACCATGACACCGGAGGAACACATAAAAGAAACCTTCCGGAACACTCCAGAATACTTAAAAATAGGAGGTACGTGATACGGTAAGTAAACGGACTCCGAAAAATCCGCAAAAATATTTTCTGTCAGTTTTGGAATATTTTAGAATTTTAGGAATAAAAAAATAAACCGGAAGGTGATCGAGGTGAGGACGATACACCAGGCGCACCAGGCACCCCTGGGCGCGCCCTGGTGGGTGCTGCCCACCTCGGATGCCTTCCCGACTCCATTTTCCTTCCAAATACTTGTTTCCCAAGAAAAAAAATTCTCTATATATACCCCCGACTGTTTTGACGACCGCATCGTAGAAAAATCCTCTGTTCTTGTTTCGTGTTGTTTTCCTGACAGATCTGAGAATATGTCATCTCAAGATTCAGATGGGGAGAGCCATGTTGATCCCTATGTTCCAG
Source organism: Elymus sibiricus (assembly GCA_039707655.1). Classification (NCBI taxonomy): domain Eukaryota; kingdom Viridiplantae; phylum Streptophyta; class Magnoliopsida; order Poales; family Poaceae; genus Elymus; species Elymus sibiricus. The sequence goes on from CM077665.1 coordinate 280,547,871, forward strand.
ACCCGAAGATCTTTAGGGAGATTTACCCTTATCTTTGGACCTCGGAGGAGGAAGAAGATTCTACCATGCAGGAAACAAAAGATGATAGCTTTGAGGAAGAGGATGATCCATTGCCTCAACCCAGAGACATGCATGTGGAATTCAAGAAGTCAAGCCTCCCTAGAAGATACAAACCTAAGGTCCAATTTATCCCGTCTCGTTTTCTGCAGGAAAGCAAGGAGGCCTTATGCAAAAGGATATTAAAGCTTGAATTGGAGAATGATGATCTAAGGGAGGAAAACTTTATGCTTAAATATAAGTTGAAGAAGAAGGCTTCTTCTACACCTCCACCTTCTTCATCACCACCACCAAAGGAGACTTGAGAACATGGGTATGGGCACTCCCCTTGGCTTGAGCCAAGCTTGGGGGAGGTGCCCCGGTATCGTATCACCATCACTTTTATTCACCTTTACCTATTTTGGTTCTATCTTTAGTTTCCCTTTGCCTTAGTCGAATAAAAGTTTAGCGAGATCTATTTTCGTGTGTTAGTTTTGTGGCCTACTTATCTATGTAATCGAGTGAAAGTTATATAATAAAGTTTAGTTTCAGTTTTTGCTTCTCTACTTTCTTGTTGCAATCAAATAAAAGAAAGACTAATAAATGAAAAGAATCATATGCTAATCTTATGGTGAGTAATGACATCACATAAGGAAAAGTATAAGTAGTAAAATTTATTGGAGATTGACAAACATAGCATTGGTCAATGATGCAATTCATGAAAGAATTAATTAGGGAAGAGAAGATTCACATGCAAATACACTATCTTGGACATCTTTTATGATTGTGAGCCCCCATCAAATATTATATGTCAAAATTGTTAACGTTGGACAAGGAAGACAACGTAATGATTTATGTTTGTTCATATCCACATAGAAGTTATATTGTCATAGATCCTTTAACATGTGGTGCTTGCTCAATATCTTTGCTAGCCAAAAATTCCGCACTAAGTAGAGATACTACTTGTGCATCCAAAAACCCAAACCCAAACTCTTTCCTTGAGTGTCCACCATACCTACCTATGGATCGAGAAAGATCCTTCAAGTAAGTTGTCATCGGTGCAATAAGGCAATAAAAATTGCTTCTAAAAGTGTTTTGATCAATTAGTGTAAGAGAAAATTGAGTGTTATACGAACTTATGATGGCAAAGTAATAAAAGCGACGGACTGCATAATAAAGGTTGCTATCATAGGGGGCAATATAGCGTGACGTTCTTTTACGTTAAGGGATTGGGCATACAAACTAATAAGCGCATGACAACCTCTGCTTCCCTCTGCGAAGGGCCTATCTTTTACTTTTATGCACTTACTTTTATGCAAGAGTCAAAGTATTCTTCTCTATTCCTTTTTATTTTTTTTCCTTTGCAAGCATCATGTGGTGAGGAAAGATCTAGGCACATATATCCAGTTGGATATGGGTGGGCATGAGTTATTATTGTTGACATCACCCTTGAGGTGAATACGTTGGGAGGCAAAACTATAAGCCCCTATCTTCTTATGTGTCCAGTTGAAACTTTTTGTTCATCACTATGCCGTGAGAGTTAGCAATCATAGAAGACTAAATGATGGTTGAGTATGTGGACTTGCCAAAAGGCTCCGACATGAGACCCTTCCTGAAAATATGATGAATTGTAGTTGCAAAGTTGACTGAGAACACAGATTGTTGGTTTCCAATAAGGTTTATGTTTCATACTTCTATGTTGTGATGAATTGTTACTTGTTCATGAGAAGCTTTATGATAAAAATATATTGAAATAAGTTCTTATGTTAGAGTTTGTTGATGTTATGTTAATAAGCATGATGCTTCTATGTTCGTATTTTGTTTTTATCGACACCTCTCTCTCAAACCATGTGGACATGCTTTTCAATATCGGCTTTTGTTTGAGGACAAGCGAGGTCTAAGCTTGGGGGAGTTGATACGTCCATTTTGCATCATGATTTCCTACTGTTATTTACTTTGTTTTGTTGAATAATAATGCTTTGGGGAGTGATTCTAATGCCTTTTCTCTCATAATATGCAAGGTTTACACAAAGAGGGAGAATACCGGCAGCTGGAATTCTGGACCCAACAAAAGCACGTCAGAGATACCTATTCTGCACAACTCCAATGAAGCTGAAACTTTACGGAGATTATTTTTGGAATTAATAAAAATTAATGGAGGAAAAATCTACCGGAGGGGGGCCACCTGGTGAGGAGCACCCACCAGGGTGCGCCAGGCACCCCCTGTCGCGGCCTGGTGGGTGGTGCTCACCTAGGCTCACCTCCGGAGCCCATCTTCTGGTATATATTCCCAAAAAACCTAAAAAAATTGGGAAGAGGACTTTCGGGATGAAGCGTCGCCGCCTCGAGGCGGAACTTGGGCAGGAGCACTTTTGTCCTCCAGCGGAGCGATTCCGCCGGGGGAACTTCCCTCCTGGAGGGGGAAATCGAAGCTATCGTCATCACCATCACCCCTCTCATCTTTGGGAGACCAATCTTCATCAACATCTTCAACAGCACCATCTCCTATCAAACCCTAGTTCATCTCTTGTGTTCAATCTTTCTACCGGAACCTCAGATTGGTACCTGTGGGTGACTAGTAGTGTTGATTACCTTGTGTAGTTGATTACTATATGGTTTATTTGTTGGAAGATCATATGTTAAGATCCATTATGCTATTCATTACTCCTCTGATCTTGAGCATGATTATTATTTGTGAGTAGTTACCTTTGTTCTTGAGGTCACGGGAGAAGTCATGTTGCGAGTAATCATGTGAATTTGATATGTGTTCGATATTTTGATGATATGTATGTTGTGATTCCCTTAGTGGTGTCATGTGAACGTCGATTACATGACACTTCACCATTCATGGGCCTAATGGAATGCGTTGTGGAGTAGTTATTAGATGATGGGTTGCTAGAGTGACAGAAGCTTAAACCCTAGTTTAGGCGCGACTTCGTAAGGGACTGATTTGGATCCACATGTTTAATGCTATGGTTAGACTTTGTCTTAATACTTTTCTCGTAGTTGCGGATGCTTGCGAGGGGGTTAATCATAAGTAGGTTGTTAGTTCAAGTAAGAACAGCACCTTAGCACCGGTCCACCCACATATCAAATTATCAAAGTAGCGAACACTAATCAAACCAACATGATAAAAGTGACTAGACGAAATTCCCGTGTACCCTCAAGAACACTTTGCCTATTACTAGTGATTGCTCTGGCCTGTCCTTTGCCTCAAAAGGATTGGGCTACCTTGCTCCACCTTGTTTACCATTACCGTTACTTGCTCGTTACAAATTACCTTGCTATCAAACTATCGGTTACCTACAATTTCAGTGCTTGCAGAGAATACCTTGCTGAAAACCGCTTGTCATTTCCTTCTGCTTCCCATTGGGTTCGACACTCTTACTTATCGAAAGGACTACGATTGATCCCCTATACTTGTGGGTCATCACGAACCAACTCTATCTTCACAAGCTTCTCGGTAAAACGGCATACAAGCTACTCACCGGTAATAAGACCCAAGTTGGATACTTTCGGTTATTTGGCTCCAAGTGTTACATTCTTGATAAGCATCGTCGTTCCAAATTTGCTCAAAAATCTCATGAAGGTTTCTTACTCGGTTACGGATCAAACTCTCACTCTTACCGTATCTACAACAACTTCGCTCGAAAAGTTGAAGAGATGGTAGATGTGAAGTTTGACGAATCTAATGGTTTGCAAGTTGAATAATTGCCAAATGATGTAGGAGATAAGGAATCTTCGGAAGCTATCCAATACTTGTCCATGTGCAAGATTCGTCCCATGGAGGTGAAGGAAAGTACCTCATCGACCCAAGTGGAAGCCCTTACTTCGCGTCAAGGCGAATCTCAACACAACATTGACGTGGCTTGACATTGCGTCGGTATTTTCCAAAGAGGAAGGGATGATGCAGCATAGCAACGGTAAGTATTTCCCTTAGTTATGAAACCAAGGTTATCGAACCAGTAGGAGGATCACCACCACCCAATAAGCAGCACCTGCACACAAACAACAAATACTTGCAACCCGACGTGAAAGAGAGGTTGTCAATCTCTCTACGGTAAAAAGATAGATTAGGTGGTGATAGATAGGAGAGATAGATCTCTCAAGAACACAAAATAAAAAGGGCAAATAAAATATGCAGCAATATGTTTTTGGGTTTTTGGTTTTGTAGATCTGAAAACAAAGATTGCAAAAAGATAGATCGGAAAGCAATATGTTGGAAAAGTAGACCCGGGGGCCTTAGGGTTCACTAGTGGCTTCTCTCATGAGTATAGCGCACGGTGGGTGAACAAATTACTGTTGGGCAATTGATAAAAAATCGAATAGTCATGACGATATCCAAGGCGATGATCATTATATAGGCATCACGTCCAAGATAGGTAGACCGACTCCTGCCTGCATCTACCACTATTACTCCACACATCGAGCGCTATCCAGCATGCATCTAGTGTATTAAGTTCATGGAAAAACGGAGTAATGCAATAAGAACGCTGACATGATGTAGACAAGATATATTCATGTAGGAATAGACCACATCTTGTTATCCTTAATAGCAACGATACATGCGTGTCTTGTTGCCCCTTCTGTCACCCGGAAAGAACACCGCAAGATCGAACCCATCACAAAGCACATCTTCCCATGGCAAGAAAAATCGATCTAGTCGGCCTAACTAAACCAAAGATTCGAAGAAGAAATATGAGGCTATAATTAATCATGCATATAAGAGATCAAAGAAGACTCAAATAATATTCATGGATAGAAACTGATCATGAACTCAAAATTCATCGGATCCCAGCAAACACACCGCAAAAGTTTACATCAAATAGATCTCCAAGAGACCATTGTATTGAGAATCATAAGAGAGAGAGGAAGCCATCTAGCTACTGCCTACGGACCCGTAGGTCTATGGTGGACTACTCACGCATCGTCGGAGAGGCACCTATGAGGAAGATGAACCGCTCCGTGATGGTGTTTAGATTGGATCTTGAGGTTCTGGAACTTGCGGCGGCTGGAATTGTGTTTCGTCGACTCCCCTAGGGTGTTCGGAATATTTGGGAATTTATAGGAATCAGAGGCGGTGGAGAGGGCCCCGAGGAGGGCACAGCCCATCAGGGCGCGCCGGGGCCCCCCTGGCGCCCCCTGGTGGGTTGTGGTCTCCTCGGCCCACTCCCCTGGCACTTCTTTGGCCCACTGGGTGTCTTCTGGTCCAGAAAAAATCTCCAAAAGTTTTCATCGCGATTGGACTCCGTTTGGTATTGATTTTCTACGAAGTAAAAAACAAGCAAAAAACAGCAACTGGCACTTTGGCACTATGTCAATAGGTTAGTCCCAAAAAATGATATAAAGTTGTTATAAAATGATTGTAAAACATCCAAGAATTATAATATAACAGCATGGAACAAGCAAAAATTATAGATACGTTGGAGACGTATCAGCATCCCCAAGCTTAATTCCTACTCGTCCTCGAGTAGGTAAATGATAAAACCAGAATTTTTGATGTGGAATGCTGCCTAACATGTTCATCACATTCTTTTCTTTTGTATAGAATGGACATTTGGACTTGTAAATGATTCAAAGCAATAGTCTAGTTTTAACATAATGACTTCAATACTCAAGCATGTCAACAAGCAACCATGTCTTCCAAAATATAAACACTAGAGAAAGTTATCCCTAGCCCATCATGCTCAATCATTGATCCATTCATGAAACACACTCAAATATTAACTATGCCCAATGCTCAAGTACGATCATAGTGCCCCCTAGTTGGTGCTTATAAGAGAAGATGTAGACTCAAAGCAAAAAAAATTGCATAAAGTAAATAGGTAGGCCCTTCGCAGAGGGAAGTAGGGATTTGTAGAGGTGCCAGAGCTCAAGGTTTAAATTGAGAGAGAAAAATATTTTGGGTGGCATGCTTTTCCTGTCAACGAAAACGACAAAGTAGCTCACAATATTTTCCATGCTAGATATATCATAGGCGGTTCCCAAACAGAAAATAAAGTTTATTCCTTTTTCGACCAAACTTTCACTTTCCATGGCGGGCCGTATCCACGGTTGCCTTCCGTACCAACACTTTCCAAGGAATTTATTATTTGACAACATAAAGTAAATATTTTTTTTCCTTTTTCATTTCAGGAATGGGTATCCCTATTACCACCGCACTTTCGTGCAATGACAAGTGAATAAACACTCATCTTGAGAATAACACATCTAGCATGGAAAAATATTGGAAACTCCCCACCGTTTCATGAGCGATACGGGCACACAAAAGAGAAAATTTATTTTGAAAATTTAGAGATGGCACATACAAATTTTCTTGGAACGGCATGGAAATACCGCATATAGGTAGGTATAGTGGACTCATAAGGCAAAACTTGGTTTAAGGATTTTGGATGCACAAGTAGTATTTCTACTTAGTACAAATGGAGGCTAGCAAATAAATTGGGAAGCAACCAAACCAAGAAACGAAAATTCACATAAGTGAGCATTGAGCATAACTAACACCGAATAATGCACCATAAGTAGGATTTAACTTCATTGCATAACTATTGACTTTCGTGCATGCATAGGGAATCACAAACCTTAACACCAATATTCCTACTAAGCATAATTACTCACTAGCATGACTCACATATTACTATCATCATATTTCAAAACTGTTACAAAGAATCAAGTTTAATTTGCCCAATAATCTTCATGAAAGTTTTTATTATATCCTCCTTGGATATCTATCACTTTGGGACTAGTTTCATATGTTGCCATTGCTTTTTGGCAAGCTCAAACAAATTTAAGTGAAGCACATGAGCATAAAGATTTCATCTCTCAAAAAGGTATAAGTGAAGCATGAGAGGATTTCTTCAAAATTTACTAACTCTAAAATTAATCTAAGTGAAGCATGAGAGTATTTCTACAAAAATTTCCAAGCACACCGTGCTCAAAAAGATATAAGTGAAGCACTAGAGCAATTCTATAGCTCAAAAAGTTTAAGTGAAGCACATAGAGCAATTCTAACAAATGATAGCATAATTTTGGCTCTCTCAAATAGGTGTGTACATCAAGGATACAAGTGACAAACTAAAAAACAAAGAAAGCAAAGATACAAGACGCTCCAAGCAAAACTCATGATATGTGACGAATAAAAATATAGCTCCAAGTAAAATACCGATGGTCGTTAGAAGAAAGAGGGGGTGCCACTCGGGGGCATCCCCAAGCTTAGTTGCTTGTTACTCTTTGGATATATCTTGGGGGTGCGGTAGCATCCCCAAGCTTAGGATTTTATCACTCCTTATTCCTTCATCCATCGTGATCTCACCCAAAACTTGAAAACTTCAATCACACAAAACTCAACAAAATCTTCGTGAGATCCGTTATTATAATAAAGCAAATCACTACTTTAGGTAATGTTGCAAACCCATTCATATTTTATTATTGCATTATACCTACTGTATTTTAACTTTACCATGGCTCATACCCTTCAATATAACCCATAGATTCATCAAAAGAAGCACACAATGCAGCGAAAACATAATCTGTCTTAAACAGAACAGTCGGTAGTAATATGTACTCTAACCATACTTATGTAACTCTAAAACTTCTGAAAAAATAGTACAGAGTAAGTAATTTGTATAGCAACGCTTTGTTAAAATGTCAGCTCAAGATCACGTTCCAGCAAAAAATGAAAATTCATATACTGGACGCAAAGTTTCCATTTCAGATTCAGCATCGCTTCTACTCATCCTACTAATCATCCTAAAGGCTTTACTTGGCACAAACACTAAATAAACCATAAAAACACAATCATAATAGAGGCATAATTGTGTCAACACTCAAAAACAGAAAGGAAAAAGCAAAAATTTATTTATTCATTGGGTTGCCTCCCAACAAGCGCTATCGTTTTACGCCCCTAGCTAGGCATAACGCATAGATTCAAGTATTGTCATCCTTGGTTTCAATTCTTCAATCACACAACTTGATTTCTTCAAGGATTTAGCATGCATATTTTTTATGACAACATTCCTAGGAAGAAAACCAAAAAATTCATTCTTATAAATAGGGTCTCTTATGATTTCAACAAAGTCAGGATGAATGCTAATCATTTTAAGATCCCCCTTGTGACTACTAGGCTTAGCAACTTTGTTCTTAGTGACTTGCGTGGTATTGCCAATCTTTACGGGAGTTTTTTCAATAGTTTTGATAGAAGAAAAATCTGAACCCAAATTACTAAAAATCTCTTCTATCTTATCGATCCGGTAAGGGCTCTCTTCTACCCTTTCGTTAACTACGGTCTCTTTTTCCTTAAGCAATTTAAGAGCATCTCCCGCCTTAGACCCAATTTTATTAGCAAGATTATGCATCTTTTTATCTAGATCATCAAGATGTCCTTTAGTAATCATCTTCTTTTCAATAGCATCTAATCTCTCCATAACATGTTCGAGAGTTAAAGTTGTTTCATTGATCATGATAGGTGGTGATCCCACTAAACTTCCCAAGGCATTAAAAGCATCTAACGAAGGACACATCAACAAATTCCCACCGGTAATCGTATCAAGGACGAATCTATACCAAGTGGTGATGCCCACATAAAAGCTACGAAGAAGAACAACGGTAGATTGTTTATGGATAGATCTATTATGAGCATTGCAAATCCTATACCAAGCATCTTTTAGGTTCTCCCCTCCCCTTTGCTTAAAATTAAGAACATCATTATCGGGAGTACACGCAACAAAGGAACAACTAGCCATAGTGACTAGGCAAGAGATCTGACGAGAAAAAGGGCAAACGAAAAAGAGGGCGATAAACGGCAAATTGATGAAGTGGGGGAGAAGAAAACGAGAGCCAAATGGCAAATAATGTAATTGCAAGGAGATGAGATTTGTGATTAGGAACCTGGTAGATGATGATGGATTCCCCTCGGCGCCTACGATAGGCACATAGAAGAGACCGCTTCTTCCCCGGCAACGGCGCCAGAAATTACTTTGACATGGCTTGAGACTGCGTCAGTATTTCCCCAAAGAGGAAGGGATGATGCAGCACAGCGACGGTAAGTATTTCCCTCAGTTATGAAACCAAGGTTATCGAACCAGTAGGAGGATCACCACCACCCAATAAGTAGCACATGCACACAAACAACAAATACTTGCAACCCGACGCGAAAGAGAGGTTGTCAATCTCTCTACGGTAAAAAGATAGATTAGGTAGTGATAGATAGGAGAGATAGATCTCTCAAGAACACAAAATAAAAAGGGCAAATAAAATATGCAACAACGTCTTTTTGGGTTTTTGGTTTTGTAGATCTGAAAACAAAGATTGTAAAAAGATAGATCGAAAAGCAATATGTTGGAAAAGTAGACCCGGGGGGCCGTAGGGTTCACTAGTGGCTTCTCTCATGAGTATAGCGCACGGTGGGTGAACAAATTACTGTTGGGCAATTGATAGAAAATAGAATAGTCATGACGATATCCAACGCGATGAACATTATATAGGCATCACGTCCAAGATAGGTAGACCGACTCCTGCCTGCATCTACCACTATTACTCCACACATCGACCGCTATCCAGCATGCATCTAGTGTATTAAGTTCATGGAAAAATGGAGTAATGCAATAAGAACGATGACATGATGTAGACAAGATCTATTCATGTAGGAATAGACCCCATCTTGTTATCCTTAATAGCAACGATACATGTGTGTCTTGCTGCCCCTTCTGTCACTGGGAAAGAACACCGCAAGATCGAACCCATCACAAAGCACCTCTTCCCATGGCAAGAAAAATCGATCTAGTCGGTCTAACTAAACCAAAGATTCGAAGAAGAAATACGAGGCTATAAGTAATCATGCATATAAGAGATCAAATAAGACTCAAATAATATTCATGGATAGAAACTGATCATGAACTCAAAATTCATCGGATCCCAACAAACACATCGCAAAAGTTTACATCAAATAGATCTCCAAGAGACCATTGTATTGAGAATCATAAGAGAGAGAGAGAGGAAGCCATCTAGCTACTGCCTACGGACCCGTAGGTCTATGGTGGACTACTCACGCATCATCGGAGAGGCACCTATGAGGAAGATGAACCCCTCCGTGATGGTGTTTAGATTGGATCTCGAGGTTCTGGAACTTGCGGCGGCTGGAATTGTGTTTCGTCGACTCCCCTAGGGTTTTTGGAATATTTGGGAATTTATAGGCATCAGAGGCGGTGGAGGGGGCCCCGAGGAGGGCACAACCCATCAGGGTGCGCTGGGGGGGCCAAGAATGATATAAAGTTGTTATAAAATGATTGTAAAACATCCAAGAATGATAATATAACAGCATGGAACAAGCAAAAATTATAGATACGTTGGAGACGTATCAGACATGAAGGCATCCACAAGTGGTACACGATAAGATGAAGAGGAGGAAGAAGTTCATCATGATGATCCACCGCAACCACATTCACCACCACCTCAAGGCAACGACACCTTCAACAACAACGAAGAAGAAGATGATGATGAAGAAGCTCCACCATCCAACAAGCAAAAGCTACCCCGAGTTCGAGCAAGAGTGAACAAAAATCATCCTCTAGATCAAATCTTCGGTGACATACAAATCGGGAGGATAACTCGACTAGCTAACTTTTGTGAGCATTATTCCTTCATTTCTAGTATTGAGCCTTTGAAGGTAGAAGAAGCTCTTCAGGATCCGGATTGGGTGAATGCTATGCACGAGGAGCTACACAACTTCGAGAGATACGAAGTGTGGACACTAGTGGAGAAGCCCAAGGACGAGCAAAACATCATCGGAACCAAATGGGTGTTTTGGAACAAACAAGACGAAGACGGTCAAGTCGTACGCAACAAGGCGCATCTCGTAGCTCAAGGCTACACCCAAGTCGAAGGTAGGGACTACGGTGAGACCTACGCCCCCGTTGCTAGACTTGAAGCTATCTGCATTATTCTTGCCTATGCTAATCACCATGATATCACTCTTTATCGAATGGATATTAAAAGTGCATTTTTAAATGGTGAGATTGAAGAAGAAGTCTATGTTAAACAACCCCTTGGTTTTGTGAACCCTAAGAAACCTAACCACGTTTACAAGCTTCTTAAAGCACTTTATGGACTTAAGCAAGCCCCACGTGCTTGGTATAAATGCCTAACAAAGTTTCTCATTGAAAAGGGTTTTGAAATTGGTAAAATTGACGCAACCTTATTCACTAAGAGAGTTAATGGTGAATTATTTGTGTGCCAAATCTATGTGGATGATATTATCTTTGGATCTACTAACCCGCAATTTAGTGAAAGATTTGGAAGGTTGATGTCCAAGACGTATGAGATGTCCATGATGTGTGAGCTGAAATTTTTCCTTGGTTTGCAAATCAAGCAAACGAGAGAAGGAACTTTCATCTCTCAAACCAAGTATACCAAGGACTTGATCAAGAAGTTCAACATGCAAGAGTGTAAAGGTATGAAAACTCCTATGCCTACTAGTGGACATGTTGACCTCACCAAGGAGGGCAAACCAGTTGATCCAAAGGTTTATCAATCAATGATTGGTTCATTTCTATATCTATGTGCCTCTCGTCCCGATATTATGCTTAGTGTGTGCATGTGTGCTAGATATCAAGCCGCTCCTAAAGAGTATCATCTTAAGGTCGTGAAAAGAATTGTGAGATACTTGATACAAACACCAAAATTTGGCATATGGTATCCCAAGGGATCTTCCTTTAACCTTGTTGGCTATTCTGACTCAGACTATGCCGGAGATAAGGTTGATAGAAAATCCACCTCGGGTACATGTCAATTTCTTGGTAGATCTCTTGTGTCTTGGTCATCCAAGAAACAAAACTCGGTATCTCTATCTACCGCCGAAGCAGAATACATTGCCGCCGGATCATGTTGTGCTCAATTGCTATGGATGACTCAAACTCTTAAGGATTATGGAATCCATGTGAGACATGTTCCATTGTTGTGGCACAATGAGAGTGCTATTAAAATTGCTCATAATCCCGTGCAACATTCTTGAACTAAACATATTCAAGTTTGTCATCATTTCATTCGGGATCATGTTGCTAAAGGGAACATTAATCTCAAACATGTTCGCACTAACAAGAAATTGGCCGATATCTTTACTAAGCCACTTGATGAGAAAGTGTTTTGTCACTTGAGGAGTGAGTTGAACATCATTGATGCTTCAAACTTGAGCTAGACTCACTCGGATGCATGCAAGGGCATGAGCTTACATGACTATTCCATGTTACACTTGATATGACACTATCTTATACCTTGGAAATATATGCTCCCTTGTATTGCATCTAACCTTTTGTAGGTACTTGAAAGAACTACATTCTACAAGATTGCCAACAACTCAAATCAAAAGCAATCTTCTCATAGCCAAGTATCCACAACTCTTCTTTGATGATGGAAGGAAGAAGACAATCCAAACCATATCCTTGACAACCACTTGATAAACAAATTTCATTCTTGTCATTTGGATATATCTTGTTCTTCCTTGCATGACTAACCCATGTAGGTGAAAAGAGAACCAAAATGATCAAGGATAGCTCTCAACTCAAGATGATCTTCATCAACAATGAGCATCCACAACAAGTTCTCCTACATGCTACGTCATCAACATCACTCAAAGGTATGTACTCATATCATTGAAATAGCTTTACTCCAAGTCATGAGATAAAGAAACTCAAGTGATATGAGAACATTAAAATGCTTAAACGAAAAATGGTAACCCCATTTTGAGCTTAATGAAGAGTATGACCTATGATAAAGTGTTCTTGCTTGGCTCCTTAAGTCAATATACTCTAATATAGATGACCTAGTCACCGACCATCATCTAGATGAAGAATCTTGTTTGGTTCACTTCATAGTTGCATAGTTTCTTGGAACCACTCAATCTCCATCTAGTTCAGAATTTCTTGCAAATTTTCTTTTAAGATTCTATGAAATCACCTTATTCTACATTGAGGATTTTTGAAAAAATTACCTTTTCCAAACGTTGCCAAGTTTCTGTTTAGCACTTCGGAGCCTCCGACTCAAAATTCTTGGTGTCACCGATATTGCAGATAGGCTGCACAACCACTTCTCGATTCCAACGACTTATTTTCTTCGGAGTCACCGATTTTGCTATCTTCTGTGTTCTTTGTAAAATTTAGCAAATCTTTTCTTTACAAGGATCCCTTTTATTTTGTAAAAAAAATCAAGGATCCATTAGGACCAACTTCTTCAAGAATCCCTATGGTCAAGGGGGAGAAATCTTTGGTGCTTTCAGATAAGTGAAAGGGGGGGAAATTCTACTCAGTGGTCCCTTAAAACTCAAGTATTCTCAATGATCCCTTCCCTCTCCATGATCCCTTTGTCTTCCCTTTGTGTGACCCTTTTTGGAAATTAATGCCAAAGGGGGAGAAATATCAACGCTTCAAAGCTTATGCTCATACCAAAGGGGGAGACATATACTAAGGGGGAGAATATAGCTTATGCTTATATTTGGGGGGAAATATCAAGGGGGAGAATATCAAAGGAGGAAGCTTATGCTTACTCAAGAGGGAGAAATTTTTGATTTGATTGCCTATAATTAGTGTTAGACTTGTCTCACCCTACCTACTCCCAATATCTACATGCTAAGATTCAGGGGGAGAGGAAGATTTAGAAATCCACACTTAAGGGGACAAAGTTCTATATATTCTATTTTTCATATGTCTTCCATATCTTGGTACTCTTGAATCCTTTTGCATTTGGATGAGTAGAATACCCTTGTGTTTCCTAACATTGTTTTCTCAAGTGTGTTTCTACTACTAGAATGCTCAAGATCTTCAAGGTAAGTGTATGCATCATATCCTTGGTCAAGATGATCTCTTGCTTCTTGCACACATTGTTTGCAAGAGTGAGTCTTGAACATGGAGATACTTCATTCACATATGTTTGATGCATATAGCCAAGATATACATGACTTCTCATATCCTCTCTACTATGCGTGTGTTCATGCATTCCAAAGCAACTGTCTTTTAAAATGGATTGCACACATTTAGGGGGAGCTTGTATTAGTCATGTATCCTTCAAAGCTATCACATATTTTTACATATCTTAATTTGAAGCTTTGATTCTATGTTGTCATCAATTACCAAAAAGGGGGAGATTGAAAGCACATATGCTCCCTTGGTGGTTTTGATAATTCATGACAACATACATTGTCTCTTGGACTAATATCTCTACCTAGTTTATTTCAGGTTTAGTCGACAGAGAATTTTGGCAAATGATTGTGAGGAGACCCCAAGATGCAAGGAATAGGATTGGCAAAGCTACAAGCATGAAGACTCTACATTCTGCTTTGTGAGAAATCACTTTGAGTCCATAGGAAAGCCAATACTATCAAAAGGGAGTGAGGTAATAATGGTGAATGAAATGCTCAAAATGATCAAGTGTTAGTCACCAAAAACACCCATAAGCTCTCCCACAAATATTCTGTCATAGAGCCTACCACTCAAAATCGGTGCCACTAACAATTCCATATCAGCTACACCGAGTCAAAAGCCCAGACAGAAACCCTAGCCAAGTCCCACATCTCGGTACTACCAAGTTCCATATCGGTGCAACCGAGTTTCAGTGACCAACTTTCTGTTACCTCATTCACAAGAATCGGAATCTCCGAGAATTGTGAATCGGTCTCACCGAGTTGTGTAACTGCCCTCGGCCACTCAATTCGGTACCACCGAGAATTCCATATCGGTCTCACCGAAAAGACTAAAGTTGCCACATTTTGCACTAGTCGGTGCAACCGAGTTTCACTTCGGTTTCACCGAGTTGGGCAATAATGTTGTAACGGTTGGATTTTTTGAGATGCGTATATATACCCCTCCACCACATACCACTCGCAAGAGAAGCGCTCAGAACAGACCCACACTTCCCATATCCAAATTTCTGATAGAGAACCACCTATCCTTGTGTTGAGGTCAAGATCATCCACTCCAACCATATGGATCTTGATTTCTAGCCTCCCCAAGTTGCTTTCCACCCAATAAATCTCTTCTACCCAAGCCAAATCTGTGAGAGAGTGATTGAGTGTTGAGGAGACTATCATTTGAAACACAAGAGCAAGGAGTTCATCGTTACTATCGAGCCTATTACCTTTTGGAGGGTGGTGCCTCCTAGATTGGTTAGGTGTCGCTTGGGAGCCTCCTACTTCGTGTTGTGGAGTTGAACCAAGAAGTTTGTAAGGGCAAGGAGATTGCCTACTTCAGGAAGATCTACCCATAGTGAGGCTAGTCCTTCGTGGACGGAAGCCGTTATGGAATAGTCGAGGTTGCTACTTCATGGACCCTTATGGGTGGAGCCCTCCGTGGACTCTCGCGACCTCTGCCCTCCGTGGGTTGAAAACTCCATAAACATGGACGTACTATAGCACCACCTATCGGAACCACGGGAAAAATCTTCATGTCTCGATATTGCGTTTGATCTTCCTATCTCAACTCTCTTACATATGCTTGTCTTTACTTTCCACTGCCATACTTGTTGACTAGCATGTGTAGGGTGCATTAGACTTGTTAGAATTGCTAAAATCTGCCAACCAATTAACTTGGGAAAAGGTTAGGTTTTTAATTTGTCAAGTAGTTTATTCACCCCCTCTAGACATCCCTTCTAGTGATCCCACAAACGTTTAGCTCTAGATCATTCGATCATTTTGGTAACTTGTTGCCAAAAGGCAAGAGTGATATACATCATTAGGGCTTCGAGCAAGAGAGTGTCTTGCATTTGCTTTCCATTTGCTTTGGTTTGTTTGAGATACTTTGATTTACTTGGCTTGTAAGACTATTGTGTGTGCTCGATCGTACTTTACCTTGGTTATCATGCTATCTATTATTTGCTCATGCTTGATTTATGTTCGTTCACATGTTTGCTTGGTGACAAGTGCTTATTGTATTCCATTCATATTATTTGTGCGCTCCAGCAAGATGTATGTGGCATGAAAGAGTTACCCCATGATCCTTATCATTTGTGCATTCGCACTCAAACGCAAATTTTAAATAATGTACAAATTTAGGGGGGAGCACTTGCTTATCACATTCTTCTCAAAGTGATGATGTTATCCCATGATTATATCTTATGTCGAAGCTTTGATTTGTATGTTGTCATCAATTACCAAAAAGGGGGGGTCTGAAAGTGCAACTAATCCTCCGGTGGGTTTGGTAATTCAGAACAACATATATATCATTGAACTAATACCTACTCAAAGAATATTTTAGGAGAAGTTTAATATATGTATGGCAATGGGATGGAGCTGTGGACCCCTCAAAATGCAAAGGACAAACATTGGCAAAGCTTTGATACTCTACATTTTTGGTTAAGTGATCCAAGATCACATTGAGTCCATAGGAAAGTCAATACCATTAAAAGGGGTTAAGGTTTTGATAATGGACTAGCTGCTCAAGTGCTTGGAGATATTGCTCCAATACTCTCAGTCACATTCTCATATTCCCCTATGTCCAAAACTCCAAATACAATCTCGGTCCCACCGAAATGGTCCCATCAGGTCCCGCCGAGAAACACTTGGCATAGCCACTGCCAAACCCTAATAAATCATTCCCACGGATATGACCCTTTAATCCCATCGAAGAGCACTTTCCAACCTTCTCTTACCTATCAATTTCACTTTGGGATTTTCGAGTGGTTTCGATCGGTCTCAGCGAAGTATGGAAAGTGATTACGTCATCACCCATCAGTCCCACCAATATGCTTCCTCCTCTCTCACAGAAAATCCTAAAGTTCAAACCTTTTTTACTAATCGGTCTCATCGAGTGGTTTCGCCCAGTCCTACAGAGTAGCGCATAAAGGCATATAACTGTTAGATTTTCGGTGTTGCCTATATATAAACCCACCCATTCCATCGACTCTCGAATAGCAACCATGACGAAACTACCCCTTCCCATATCCATTTTCTGAGAGAGAACCACCTACACTTGTGTTGAAATCAAGAGGATTCCACTCCAACCTTTGATCCTTGATTTCTAATGTCCCCAATTTGCTTTCCACTCCAATCCTTCTCCTGCCACATAAACAAATATGTTAGAGAGTGATTGTGTGTTGAGGAGACTATATTTTGAAGCATAAGAGCAAGGAGTTCATCATCAACAACATCATCTATTACCTTTTGGAGAGTGGTGTCTCCTAGATTGGTTGAGTGTCACTTGGGAGCCTTCAAAGCTTGTGGACTTGTACCAAGGACTTTGTAAGGGCAAGGGGATCGCCTAGTTCGTGAAGATTTACCCCGAGTGAGGCTAGTCCTTCATGGACATAAGCCATGATGGCATAAACAAGGTTGCTTCTTCGTGGAACCTTTGTTGGTGGATCCCTCTATGGGCTCGCGGAGCCGTTACCCTCCGTGGGTTGAAGTCTCTATCAACGTGGACTTACGATAGCACCACCCGTTGGAACCATGCAAAAAATTACTGTGTTTTCATTACGTTTGATTTTCTCGGACCCCTCATTTACATTCATATGCAATGTCTTTGCTTTCCGCTGCTTACTCTATTAGACTTGCATGTCTAGGGTGTGACACGACTTGCTAGAATTGCTAAAATCTTCAAACAACTAAATATGGGAAAAGGCTAGGTTTTTATTGGCCAAGTAGTCTAATCACCACAACCCCTCTAGACCTACTTTCTACAACCCTAAACCTGGCCCACGGGGACGGGAGTCGACATAGTGAGACTGTGAGAGGCCCCTTAGCCGGGACACCATCAGACACCTGCTCTCCCGCTCGCCGATGCATGCCGGTGTTCGGGGTGGAGTAGAGTATGGTGGCAGCGCACGCTGCGATGTGAGGCAAAACCCTAGCTTGTTTTGTTGTATCTTTGGCCATGGCTGGTAAGTCGTGTACTTGCTGGGCAAGAAAACAGTTAACTTTCCCATCTAGACATCAAACTAAGGGTGAGCGGCTCGTGCGGTTCCCAACAGAGATCGGTGGTGAACTCCATGTTGTCGATTCTTATTATCGGTCCTGGAGCAAAGGATTTGACCTAGGTGAGGTGGCCATTCGAGTTGGCGATGAGGGTGACGCCGCCAAAGACGAAGATCTGGCTGGCGAGAAGATCGTGCTAGAGCCGATCTGAGTGAGGGCTGATTCAAACTCCTGCCGAACCACGACGATCACTTAGCAGGACCTGCATGGTTCAGCATGGTCGGAGCTAAATCTGGCATATCCCTTGGTAGGGTATGCTAAGCTAGGTGTCTTGAGATGGTAACGGGGACATGGAGTTTACCTAGGTTTAGACTCACCGAGGAAACAAGACCCCGTTTCCTTGTTAAGTATCGAGATATTGTTGTACGTCTATCTGCGAGCCTGGCCCCTCGGACTATATAACATAACGGGGGGTCCTAGGATACAAGGATCCTAGTCGTCTAGGTACGAGGAGGTAGATCCCTCCACAAATCCAACTTCTTGTCTTGTACGATAAGTCTTCTGGAGTCTTCCTATTATCCAACGTGGGTCGTCCGATGTGGCCTAGGCCGGAAATCAACATGGTGACTCTAAACCCGACCAACTAGGCAGGATGTCAACATGGTGAAACTGTGAGAGAGGCCCTTAGCCGGGTCTGACAGTTACTCTCCCGCTCGTCGGTGCACGCCGACGTTTGGGATAGAGTAGACTATAGTGGCAGCGCAATTTGCGATATGAGGCCAAACCCTAGCTTGTTTTTGTCTATCTTGGGTCGTCCGGTAAGTCATATAGACAAGAAAAACAGCTAACTTGTCTGTCAAGGCATCAAAAAACAAAACAATAACAGAAAATCGTGCTCCTGCAAGGTGATGAGCCGGATTTGAGTGGACCATTCACGCGCATGTTCCACGACCGCGCACTTCACCCCGGCCAGAGGCTAGCGCAGGAGAGACGATGTGAGTGCGCACTTGCCATGTTGTCTTTCTGTCCTCACTTGTGTGTGGGAGAACCCACTATATAAAGCGGCCTCAAACCTCCTCCACTTTCAAGATGGGACTAAAGTTTAAAACCTCCACCTGTCATTTATACATGATATGTTGAGTTTATTGCTTTAGGAATTTCACACAAATACAAGACCAATCCTATTACAGTATTTATGCATATACGGTAGGAGGCAAGTATAGGACATGGTTAAAATAAGCTCGAGCTCATGTGAGCTCGGGTGAATGGTAAACTAAAAGAAGTTTAAAAAAATAGAAAGTCTGATATTTTTTTTACCAAACATTGACAAATGTTTGGTTACCTGTAAAGTTTTATCATTAGATGACATTCGTGGAAGGCATGGCAAAAAAAACGTCCCAAAAATGTTTTTTTGCAAAAGCATTTTAGAGGATCGATTGTATTTACCACCTCTTGTACAAATGTTATCTGTTCACTCGAACTCATGTGAACTCGAGCTTAGAAAAGCACTTTCGGCAAGTATACTACTATCGGAGTAGTACGAAAACCATGGTGCTGGTAAATTTGATCAACTGGCAGGTGGCAAGTTCCAATCTTTCAAACTTTCTCTCTCTATCTCTCTCACAAGGGCCGGCCCTGGGGCATGGCGAGGAGTGCGACGGCCTAGGGCCCAGCCCGACCAAGGGCCCATACCCTATGCATGTATACTGTACATATGTGTATTTTATTTTCGTAGAAAGAGAATTATACGCAAGAGAACCAACCCAGCCCGTTAAGAAGTGAACAGTAACCCACGAACAAGTCAATCCCTAAATCCTTTCCTTCGCTCTCTCCTAGAACACGCCGCCAACTCATCATCTTCCTCCCTCTCGTTGTCATCATCTTCTTCTTCCCCCAAATCCAATTGTTGTCCCGAGTTCCTAAGTGGCCAGGACTCCAAATCCCCAAGCTAATCGATGAATTTTTCGTTAGTATCACACCCCCAATGGATTTGTTTGCATCTTGCAAAAACACTCAAGGCCCCGGCGAACGGTGCAACAGAGGCGAGCCGGCCAGCGACGACACTCCCTATGACCTGGCTGGAACATGGAGAGCAGCATGTTATTGCCTTGCCATCCATCGTTAGGGCCATGGTCAGGGTCCAACAGTCCAAGGGCGGTGGAGACGTGGAGTCTAGGCACTTGTAATGTTTTGCTTCTCTATTTCTTCCCTTGTCTATTTTCTGTTATGATGAATTAATTGATGTAAGTATATTTGACGTGTTTGATTCCTTACTTGTTGTACGACATTGCAGTCAGGTAAATTTTGTTATTGTGACATTGTTTGAATTTGGAATATTGGATAGCTGGAGCAGGGTGAGATTTCTTTTAATTTACTCCAGGAGACCAAGACCAAGATTGAAGAATTCAGGTGTTCTCACTCTCTTTTTCTTAATCCTGTTGCCAAAAAAACATTTATCTGATTGTGAGAAAAGAAATAAATAAGAAACTTGTAGATAAATTCATTGTATCTTTTTTTTGCATGGTAATACGTGTCTCATTTATATCATAAGGATCATAGTACAAGTCACGTACACACCGACCTGACAAAACTGAATACGTAGCAGAACGCTAGCCTTTGCGCAAAGGAACATCAGCCAAGAAGTAAAATTACAAACAAGACCGAAGAAACCTCTGAGCTTGACACCAACGCCCGTCACCTGCCTCTGACACCACCACAGTAGCCACCAAAGAAAAAAGTGACGGATCACCTCCACACCCGAGCTCGACGCGGCTCCATCGCTGATATGCAGCTTTGCGGACCTCTGAGGTGGCTCGCCAAAGGCGAAACCATTACCGTTGAACGAATCAGACCGGGACAACACCCCGGACACGCCATCGAACTCCAGATCTGGCACCCCCACATGACTAAGGCGTCGGAGGAGGAAACCATACCTGCCATCCACGTACCACGAACTCAGCACACGATCCACCATCTTCCAGATGCCGCCGATGCAGACCGTAATCTGCATCCGCTCCTGGACTACCTCCCAAGCTCCACGCCGGCGCTGGAGCAAACGCCGTCGCAACGGCGGAGCCCGAGGACACATGTCCACCACGAGGATGCTGCCGCCGCCGCACCATCCTTGCTTGAACAGATAGGATTTCAGATTCATCCCCAACCATAGGACCGATCGCCTTATCGGAGTAGGATCTGATGAAACTTTATTCAGCGTCGCCATCGCCGCCGCCGAAGCCAAGACGATGAACAGACTAAAAAAGTAAGCTACTCTAGCTAAAACTATCCACGCGCGTGGATCCGGCGACCCCCCTCACCACCGACGACCGAGGTCGTCGGCGGAGGAGAGCCGTCGGTGGACGGCGCTGGAAGGCTGGCCTCTCCTGGCGGCTAGGGTTCCAGGCGCGGTCGAGAGGAAAAGAACGACTCGAAGATAGGATCCCCTAAATTCATTGTATCTCAAAAGGGTACTATGGCATGCCGTGGTAGTATTTTTGTGTAATACAGCGTATGGGCCCATTACATGATGTTGGCACAAGGGCCTCTCGAATGCCAGGGCCGGCCCTGTCTCACATTGTGTGAGAGGAGAAATAAAGGACAAGCTAGTCCTGGAAGATCCTCAAAAAAATAAAAAAAAACTAGTCCTGGAATTGGGGGGGGGGGGGGGGGGGGGGGGGGGGGGGGGCGGGGGGCAGGGAGCACTTTCTTCCCGGCCCGCAT
Organism: Elymus sibiricus; assembly: GCA_039707655.1. NCBI lineage: Eukaryota > Viridiplantae > Streptophyta > Magnoliopsida > Poales > Poaceae > Elymus > Elymus sibiricus. The sequence continues at coordinate 280,569,514 of CM077665.1, forward strand.
CAAATCCCAACCGCTCGTCGGAAAGGCCGAAACCACATGCTTCCGACGGTCCCAGACCCCTCTTCCTCCTCCATTCTCCCGCGCGCTTACATAAGGGCGTCCTCTCGCTCACTTGCCACCAAAACCACTCTCTCTGTTTCTCCACTCCAACACCAGCGGTGCACAGGAGACATACCTACGTCCTTGTGCTTGTGCTTGTGCTTGTGTGAAGAAGCACGTAGGTGTAACAATGGGAATGGAGAAGGGCAAGGCTGACCCTGCCGCCTTCAGCATCGCTGAGGCCGGCTTTGGAGACCGGACGGACATCGACGACGACGGCCGCGAGAGGCGTACAGGTACGCTACGCAAGCATCCTCCTGGCAACTACTCCTAGTCTGTATATCTTGCAACCGGTGGGGGTGCCATGCGTGCAAATCACATGGTAACCCACATGTTGAACGGTCCATGGTGATGCAGGTACGCTGGTGACGGCGAGCGCGCACATCATCACGGCGGTGATCGGGTCCGGGGTGCTGTCGCTGGCGTGGGCCATCGCGCAGCTCGGGTGGGTCATCGGCCCCGCCGTGCTCGTCGCCTTCTCCGTCATCACCTGGTTCTGCTCCAGCCTACTGGCCGACTGCTACCGCTCGCCGGACCCCGTCCACGGCAAGCGCAACTACACCTACGGCCAAGCCGTCAGGGCCAACCTAGGTACTCTATAATTATGACATACATGATGCATGAACCGATTTGTTAATTAATCTCTTCTGATTTCCCCATGATTAACGATTAATATTATCACTTGTATTTTTTTTCAGGAGTTAGCAAGTACAGGCTCTGCTCACTGGCCCAATACGTCAACTTGGTTGGCGTGACCATTGGCTACACCATCACCACGGCCATCAGCATGGGGTAAGCATGCATGCATGTAGTCTCAAACACTCCCAACCAATTCATGCATCCCACACTGGGTACATGCATGTCCATGTTCTGCGCCCATGCTTTTGTTTACCTGTTTTTATGACATGTTGCTTCCTAAAAAAATTCCTATGGGATTGCATGGAACGCAAACCATAAATAAAACCCATATTGTTTATATTCCTAAAGCCAAATATGCTACTACATAGGGAAATTCCAAATAAATAGGATCCTACAAAATTCACATTAAATTACATATTTGCTCGCCTCACCTGTTTTGTCCTTTCACGAGGAAGAGAAACTCGAGTCTCACTTCTCTCTTTGGAGGAAAGAAAATCAGAGCATTTCGGGTTGTTGATCTACACTATGCCAGTCAAAGGAGAGGTTCTTCCGTTAGGATCGATCTAACAAACAGAGGAAAGGTTGGAAACATGATAGCTCAACTTGACAATTCAAAAGTGGTTTGAAAAAAAGAAGACCCGATACTAGTACTTTTGACTTAAAAGAGAATCTTCGAAAAGGAGTGGCCTATATTGGCATGGGTTAGAACTTAGAACAAGAAAAATCATGCAAGAGCTCAGAAAAAAGATAGGACAAGAATCTTATTGGTGACTATTGGCAAATGATTGATTGGTCATGCATGACAAGCATATAACTAGAGGCTACAAATTACTAAGTTGTGGCCTTTTATTTTGATTGGTTTACTTTTCCATTACTTGTCGGGACATCTCATCAAGATGATGCATGCATGTAGGGCAATCGGACGGTCCAATTGCTTCCACCGCAATGGCCACAACGCGGCCTGCGAGGCATCCAACACCACCAACATGATTATATTTGCTGCCATCCAAATCTTGCTCTCGCAGCTCCCCAACTTCCACAAGATCTGGTGGCTCTCCATTGTTGCGGCTGTCATGTCCCTCGCCTACTCGTCCATTGGTCTCGGCCTCTCCATAGCAAAAATAGCAGGTAAAATTACTTTAGGATGCTAATTTCCGCAAACCTATAATGGATATTAGTATATTTTTGTAGATAATGTTGATCGCTGTGTGTCCTGTGCAAGAAAATCATTTGTTCTCTACATGGTCCTGACATGATAATGTATAAACCATAACTTTGCAAGGAAGAAAACAAAGAGAGAGAGATATGGTGGTGATAAGATTTTTGTTGTTGGTGTCCAAAAGGACATTTGACAAGTCGATGTACCATGATGCATCTTTTTGTTGGTATCAGCCATGTTGGCTCCATGGTGCTATGTATACACATCTTGCATTGGTGACTGATTGATTGTTGTAGGTGGGGTGCATGCAAAGACAACGCTAACAGGGGTGACCGTTGGGGTGGATGTATCTGCGAGCGAGAAAATTTGGAGGACGTTCCAGTCTCTTGGGGACATCGCCTTTGCATACTCTTACTCCAATGTTCTCATCGAAATCCAGGTAATTTACACTAGACATACAGGGCTATTGTCATATCACCCTAGTTAGTTATGATCGAAATAGATGATTGTTTCTATCCTACATTAATATGACTGGATATCTCAATTATTGACGTAGTTCTTGGAAACCATGCTTCAATTGAGAAAAGGAAAAAAAAACGCCTCAGAAAATGTGAGACCATTCCCGTGACCTCTTGGATCTTGTTGGAAGACAAATTGTGTAGGAAAACGGTATGGGTGAACCCTATGACCCTATCAAGAGGACAACCTTAGCAGTCCATGTTCCTACTACGCTATGCAGATCAGATCAGACTACTAGGCAGTAGTCAATTAGAGAGGGTCTCTGCTCTGCACTGAACCGAGTGCAGACTCTACGGTTCAGGTTCTGCATGGGTATGAACAATCAAGAGTATCCAAGGCAAAAAAGGACAATCTGTGCTCTAGAAATGCTCAAAGAGCGCTGGATTTCTTTTGCCAGACCAGTGCGAATGTCGTTTGTTAATGAAAATATGCACGTTATTAGAGAGAACACCCACACACAGAGACAATGTCGAATTTGCAGTCACAAACAGTAGGAGTAGTACTAATAATTAAAGGATCTCATTTGGTGCAGGACACGCTGCGGTCGAGCCCGGCGGAGAACACGGTGATGAAGAAGGCATCCTTGATCGGCGTTTCCACGACCACCACGTTCTACATGCTGTGCGGGGTGCTGGGCTACGCGGCTTTCGGCAGCAGCGCCCCGGGTAACTTCCTCACGGGCTTCGGCTTCTACGAGCCCTTCTGGCTCGTCGACATCGGCAACGTTTGCATCGTCGTGCACCTCGTCGGCGCCTACCAGGTCTTCTGCCAGCCCTTCTACCAGTTCGTCGAGGGCTGGGCGCGCTCCCGGTGGCCCGACAGCGCCTTCCTCCACGCCGAGCGCGTCCTGCAACTCCCGGCCATTGTCGGCGGCGGCGAGTTCCCCGTCAGCCCGTTCCGCCTGGTCTGGCGAACGGCGTACGTGGTCCTCACGGCGGTGGTGGCCATGTTGTTCCCCTTCTTCAACGACTTTCTTGGCCTCATTGGCGCCGTGTCGTTTTGGCCCCTCACCGTCTACTTCCCCGTTGAGATGTACATGGCACAGGCCAAGGTGCGGCGGTTCTCGCCCACGTGGACGTGGATGAACGTGCTTAGCATCGCGTGCCTTATCGTCTCTGTCCTCGCCGCCGCTGGTTCTGTGCAGGGGCTCATCAAGGACGTTGCAGGGTACAAGCCATTCAAGGTCTCCTAACATCTACTCCGTATTCAGCATGCATAGTGGTGTGATCACGCATATTATAGGTGAAGGGTCCAGGTTAAATCCCTGTTTCAAATCTTAATCTATAAGTGGTAAACCTAGATTGATTAGTAGTACTGTATTAGTTGCAGAAGCTTAAGCCATATGGGCAGCAATAAGAAAGTTACAGTTGACTACATGTTTTAATCCATACTTGGATGACATTCCGGCTAAACTTGTCGACTCAGGGAAGAAACAGAGTAACGCTTTACGCAACAGCTGGAACAGGACTACATGAGACAACTTGCCAAAATCTCACTGTTTTTCTGGTCTAGTACCATCCATCCGAATACACTGCAAATTGGCAGAAGCTCATGGGATCTGTAAAAATAATCGAGTTTTATCAGAAGTTGTGCGTGAGTTCTAAATTTAGGGTGTTCACTTTTAAAGGTTGTGTAATTGTCTTGTTCTTTGCATCTTTGTAAGTTTTTTGCCGGCGTAATAAATTAACAGAGCTGGTGCCATACGTTAATAGAACAAGTTGATTTGCATTATTCATGGAGAGCTCTAGATGTGGCGTGCTTTTATATATTGGTAAAGGGGCATATTTGTACTATAAATTAGTGTTCCCTTTCCTGCCAGGAAGAGTGCTTCGTCCAACATTCCTCCATCCCACAGAAAGGTACGGAAAAAACAGCAAACACCACCCGGCACTTATCAAATCAATGATCTGCCGGAGTAATTACCAAGGAATTCCATCCGATCTTGGCTTGAACCCTGCCTCGATTCTTCTTTCCCCTTTCTTCCTTCTCTCGCAAGGAGAGATCGCCCCCAAGGGTTCTTGCTTGCCAGCACCTCTCAGACTCCCTGATGTTGTCTGCTTCCTCCATGGCACCCTGGATGCCACTACATCTCAGCGGCCGAGCATGTTGCCTCGCTGAGCTCTGCCTTCTCGTCGTGCTCTGCTATCGTAATCACATTCCCCAGGAGTCCGGGGGGCGCTGGAAGCAACCCGGCAACCCCAAGGAGCTATATTTCTTGTTTTGACCCTTTTGGTATAGATTAGCCGGATCTGACCCCGGTTCGTAAAAATTTCAGGATCTGACCCTTTTACCTACCGTCGTAGGGCTTGGCGGTAGCCCAGAACACCCTACCGCCAGGGACCCCGGTGGTAGGGTGACGGCAGGAGACGGCCGGCTGTCGACGACCGTCAGTTAGTGCTGGCGTGGAAAAAGGCCTACCGCCGTACACCCTGGTGGTAGGATGCTTACACCTACCGCCAAGGACCCTGGCAGTAGGGTCCTGAAGGGGATAAGGTTGTGGGGTGGGGTCTTTGCTCCCCCACCCACACATTCAGCCCCCTCCCTCTTCACCTCTCCCCGAGCTCAACTCCTCTCCCCTCTCTCTTCCTCACACAAGGGCATCTCAAATCTCTCTTATTTGCTTGAGATTTCACCGGTGGATTCGGAGCACTTTCATCACCCAAGGTACCTCTCTCACTCCCATTCATTTTCGTTGGTTGAAATCATCTATTTTGGTTAGTTTGCTCAATTTCTTGCAAACCCTAGTTCATCATTTTGTTGTGGTAAAAACAATGAATATGATGCATTTAGGGTTATGTTTGTGATGTGCATATGTATTGTGTGCCTAGCATTATTGGGGGTACCTAGATCTTGTGCTAGGGTTAGTGGTTATGTTAGGTGTTAGTATTAGGGTTAAGGAAATAATTAAGGCTATGATGACCTTAATAGTCACTCCTCGAATTGTAGGATGGCACTGTCCGTTTTCTTTGAGGTTTCTGCTGAGGCGGCGATGAAGCGTGAACGCCAAGTTATTGAGGAAAATATGAAGCCGTGGGTCGATGTCGTTGATGCGTTGAATGCAGCTTTGAGAGACTTTTCAAAGTACCATTTTTGTACGAAGTCCTCGAAAAAAGTTTATCAAAAAAAAGAGGGAAATGAGCAAGCTCCAGGTCCTGGAAAAAAATTGTAGACATGATCTTGCAAGAAAAATTGCATTGTGTGCAACAAGGGAAGAATATGCTCAGATGGACTTGGAAAACCATGGCCAGATCATTGATTGGTTAGTGAGGCAGCCATCATCACCGATACCGACGCAGACTTCTCGTTAGGCATGGGTCATTGAAAGAAAGGATGTCATTTGTTGCAATCCGAAACTGTACGACAAATAGGATCGTTTGTCATTTGAACTATAATGACATGTACCCCTTACCTTACCGTGTTGTCATTTGAACTATTATGACTTGTACCGTAATCGTTTCCTACTTACTTTAGTTGAACTCCATATTAATATTTGTCATTTGAACTCCTTGAGAACTTGGTGTTGTATGTCATATTAAGTAACTTCGTGTTCTACTTCATTTGATTTAAATTGTGTTTTGTTGTATGTCACTTGAAGTAATCTTTAAAACTGTAATATTCATGTAGGATGTACCATGTAACTATGAGTCTGGCGGTAGCATATGAGAAGGTTGAAGAGCAGCGACGCCGATCCATAGATGAGCTCATAGAGTTAGAATCGAGAATGATGGACGCATGATCCGATAGTGCCTCAATACGCTCTAGGGCCCGCACAGTTACCATGGGATATTTTAACTCCCATTCGGTATCCATGAGTACCCTATCGAGTTTCTCATATGTCGGCACATATCGGTTTTGGCCCAAGTGAATTGCCGCCTGATATGTCTCCAACGTATCGATAATTTATGAGGTATTCATGCCATATTTACCTATGTTTACAATACTTTTATATGGTTTTGATGCACTTTATATGATTTATTTAGAACTAACCCGGACTGACGCTATTTTCAGCAGAACTACCGTGATGTTGTTTTTGTGCAGAAAATGAAAGTTCTCGGAATTGCCCAAAACTTTTTGACTATTTTTTTGGAACAAAAGAGGCACTAGACGCTTCGTGGGAGGGCCAGAAGAGCCACGAGGTGGGCACAAGCCACCAGGGCGCGCCAGGCCCCTCCGGCGCGCCCTGATGGGTTGTGCTCTCCTCGTGGCCCATCTTCGCGTGAAATCGACACTCAAAAATCCTATAAATATAGAAACCATCAGAAATAACCCTATACTCTCTGCTCCGCCGCCGCAATTCTCTGTATCGACGAAAAACCAATCTGGAGGCGTTCCAGTACCCTGCCAGAGAGGGTAGATCATCTTCGGTGGCCATCTTCATCATCCCGGTGGAGGCCATGACGAGGAGGGAGTAGTCCACCCTCGGGGCTGAGGGTATGTACCCGTAGCTATGTGTTCAATCTCTCTCTCTCTCGTGTTCTTGAGATGTCATGATCTTGATGTATCACGGGCTTTGTTAATATAGTCGGATCATATGATGTTATTCCCTTGCTATCATGTTGTGATGAATTGAATCTTTCCCTTTGAGATATCGTTATGTTGGATTGAATATTGGATTTGAGACCACTTGATATATGTCTTGCATGTGGATACCCGTGGTGACAATGGGGTGTTCTATTGACTCACTTGATATATGTATTGGTACTCAACTTGCGGATTCCCGCGGTGACATTGGGGTAATCTATGCATAGGGGTTGATACACGTTCTTGTCCTACTTTCTCCGATAGGGGTACTCTTTGAGGTTCTTTGTGTTGGATTGAGTATTATGAATATTAAATTGTTTGATGCGTATCGTATAATTAACTCATGGATACTTGTGGTGACATTGGAGTATCTAGGTGACATTAGAGTTGGTTGATGCGTATCATATGGTGTTATTCTAGTACGAACTCTTAGATAGATCGATCGGAAAGGATAACTTGGTGTTATTTTAGTACGAACTCTTGGATAGATCGATCGGAAAGGATAACTTTAAGGTGGTTTCGTACCCTACAAACAATTTCTTCTTATGTTCTCCGCTAGATGAGAACTTTGGAGTGATTCTTCGTTGCACGTTGAGGGATGATCATGTGATCCAATTATATTAGCATTGTTGAGAGATTGCACTAGCGAAAGTACGGACCCTAGGCCTTATTTTCAAGCATTACAATACCGTTTGTGCTCACTTTTGTTACTTGCTACCTTGCTGTTTTTTATATTTTTCAGATTACAAAAACCTATATCTACCATCCATATTGCACTTGTATCAGCATCTCTTTGCCGAACTAGTGCACCTATACAATTTACCATTGTATGTTGGGGACACAAGAGATTTCTTGTATTTGATTGCAGGGTTGTTTGAGAGAGACCATCTTCATCCTACACCTCCCACGGATTGATAAACCTTAGGTCATCCACTTGAGGGAAAATTGATACTGTCGTACAAAACTCTGCGCTTGGAGGCCCAACAAGAGTCTACAAGAATAAAGTTGCGTAGTAGACATCAAGCTCTTTTCCGCCGTCGTTGCCGGGGAGGTGAGTGCTTGAAGGTATATCTTTAGATCTTGCAATTAAATCTTTTAGTTTCTTGTTTTTCACTAGTTTGGTTTTATAAAAGAAAACTACAAAAAAATAGAGTTTAGGTTGCATCATTTGTTTCGTCTTTATAATGTCTTTCGTGAAAATAAGGATTCAGAAAATTGTGCTCAATTGGTAGAGGAAGAAACTATGAAAATACTTAATGAGAATTCTTTGAATGATGAGCATGATTGCAATGTTGTTAGTATGACTTCTATGAATATTCAAAATACAAATGACGATTGCACTAGTCATGACAAAAATGTTTCTTATAAGCATGTCATTTTTTGTGGAGTGGATAAAGTTTGTGAAGACGTGCCTTATAGGGATGATAGATTTTGTAAGAAGCATAAACATGATAGAACCAATTTTTTTCTCAAAGTGATATATAAATTTGCTACAAAATTATGTTCACTTTGTCCTATTACTTGTGAACTTTGCAATAAAGTTGGTCATCTTAATTTCCAATGCAAACTTTTTCATGATCAAATCATGGCCAAATATTGTAATGACTTGATCACCCTTGAACTTTATGATGAGCTTTCTCTATTTTTGGGGAGTGAAGAATTGACACATAAAAATAGTTGGTTTGAAGCATTCATTCTCACGGACGACATTGAAACTAATCTAAAAAATATCTATATGTTTTGCATGGTAAATTGCAATGAGAATGCTTATATTGTCAACTATAGAAAGATGGGAAAACCAATAGAATATAAAAGGAATACTAATGAAAGGGTAAAGAATTCCACTTCCCCTCCTATTGTCTCTCATGATGTAATTGGTGATGAGGAGGAGCTCCCAATTCAACCAATCTCATCAATAAGAAGCTCGAAAAAATTAATTAAACCCACACATGATGTGGTGAAGAAGAAGAAAAGAAGAAAGAGTAGAGGTAAAAAGGTATCTCTTCAAAATGATGTTGCTCCTATTATTCTTGTGCCTCACGAGGATGAATCAAAAATAATTGTGGAAGATGATACACTTGATGATGATTTTTTTATGCCAATTGCTTGTTGTGATGACTATGATTCGGAAGATAATGATACTACTTATAATCTTGAAAATCTTTTTGGCACCAACTTGGTAAATTATGATGATAATAATTGTTATACCATTGGTGCTATTCATACTATTAATGATGAGAGTGACTATGCTTATGATATGCCAAGCCACAAGCTTGGGGATGCTATGTTTGATGAGAATGATCTTTTTAGTTCCCCTACTTTGAATGATCAAATTTGTTATGATAATTGCATGCCTCCTATTTATGACGATTGTGATGTTTATGAAAGTGGATTTGGAGAGGTCATGACTTTATTTAGTAATGATTCCACTATTTCGGAAGAGGTTTCACTTGACTATGATGAGAACAAAGTTGCTACTTATGATGATTATTGTGATGATACTTATGTTATTAAAAGTAGTGATAATTATTGTCATAATTTTGAATATCCTTTTACTGAACATTACTTTTTTAATGTGGAAACAATTTATAGTATTCGAGTTTCATTTGATGCTCCCACTATTATGAATGAGAAGAAAATTTCTTATGTGAAGAGTAATAAATTTTCTATGCTTGTAGATCATGAAAATAATGCTTTATGTGATAGTTATATTGTGGAATTCCTTCATGATGCTACTGAAAACTATTATGAGGGAGGAACATATGCTTGTAGGAATTGCAATAATATCAAGTTTCCTCCCTATGTGTTCAAAGTTTTGAAGTTATGCTTGTTTTGCCTTCCTATGCTAGTTGATTGTTGGTCCCATAAATTGTTTGATAACAAAATCCCTATGCATAGGAAGTGGGTTAGACTTAAATGTGCTTGTCATGAGATTCATGATGCTGTCTTGCATGTTTCATTTACTACTTTTTTATGTGAGCATCATTGAAATCATCATGCCTAGCTAAAAGGCTTTAAAGAAAAGCGCTTGTTGCGAGATAACCCAACACTTTTCCTTTCTGTTTTTGTGTGTTCACATGATTAATATACTGTAGTAATCTTGTTTTGTGCCTTTTATTTCCATAATGTGCCAAGTAAATCCTTTGGGATAGTATGGGTACTTGTTGATTTGATGCTGTGCAAAAACAGAAACTTTTGCCTCTAGTAAAGAATTTCTGTGATTTTACTGGAGCGTCAAAAAATTCTGAAATTTTTACATGGTCTTGATATACAAATTCTTCAGGTTGTCCTAATGTTTCAGAATTTTTAGAGATAGGTAGGTATGGTTACACTACAGATCTTCACAGACTGTTCTGTTTTTGACAGATTCTGTTTTGCATGCGTAGATTGCTTGTTTTAGTGTTCCCATAGCTTATATTCAGTGATATAAATTATGTGAATGGTAGAATACAGTAGGTATTATGTGATAACAATTATGAATCTTGTATTGACAGTACCTAAGTGAATGATCTTTTATTTGCTATACTAACCCATCTCACAAAGTTCCGTTAAGTTTTGTGTGATTGAAGTTTTCAAGTTTTGGGTGAGACACCGATATGAGGAGAATAAGGAGTGACAAGAACCTAAGATTGGGGATGCCCAAGGCAACGCCAAGGTAATATTCAAGGAAGACTCAAGCGCCTAAGCTTGGGGATGCCCCGAAAGGCATCCCCTCTTTCGTCTTCAACATTATCGGTATATCTTACTTAGAGCTATATTTTTATTCGTCACATAATATGTGCTTTGCTTGGATCGTCATTATATTTTGTTATTTTCTGTTAGGTGTTATTTATAATCTTGTTTTTCAATAAAAAGTTCCAAGAATTGCCTTAGCATGCTTGCATTGCATGTTTGATGTGTGTTGTGTAAAAACAGAAACTTTCTCTGTATTGTTTGAATTTTCATATTTTACTGGAACGTGGAAAGTTTCTAAAAATTTTACACAGTGTTTTAATATAAATTATTTAGCATGTCCTAAATTTTCATAATATTTTGAGTTACAAAAGTACACTGTTTTCATAAATTGCTACTGACTGTTCTGTTTGGACAGATTGTTGTCATAGTTTTGTTATCTGCTTATCCTATAGTTTCCATAGCCTATATTGGTAGATATAAATTGTGGAAATGATAGTAAAAAGTAGATGATGTTTGAAATTATTATGTAACTTGTCTTGGCAGTACATGAAGTGTTGATTTGTTTTTATGTGTACTAACCTATCTCACGAGTTCTTTTCGAGTTTTGTGTGGATGAAGTTTTTGAGAATAGGTGAAACCGTGATATGAGAGGATTGAACGAGATACAAAAGCTCAAGCTTGGGGATGCCCAAGTCACCCCAAGTAAATATTTCAAGAAGTATCAAGCATCTAAGCTTGGGGATGCTACGCATCCCACCTCTCTTCATCAAAAACTATCGGTTAGCCTATGTTGAGCCTAAATTTTTATTTGTCCACATGATATGTGCTATTCTTGGAGTGATATTTTTATTTTGCTTGATCTTTAATAAAATACTCAGATCTGAAAATATTTATTGAGAGAGAGTCCTCACATAGCTACTTAATTGTTTGACTACTCATTGATCTTCACTTATATCTTTTGAGAGTAGTTTGATGTTTACTCTTGAGCTTCACTTATATCCTATGAGTAAATTGTGAATGAATTGAATATCATAAATATGAAATTATCAATGTGCTTTATGCTTAGTAGTAGCTTCACATTTAGTTTAGAAAGTAAAATCTATTGAAGTTTAACAATCACAATATTGGTCATACAAGCAATTCGTGAATGATTAGTATAAGGAAGAGAACTTTCACATAGAAATATATTATCTTGGACATCTTCTATGATTGTGAATACCCATTAATTATTTTCAAACTTGAGCAAATTAGTTGAAGTTGGACAAGGAAGACAACGTAATGAGTTATGGTTGTGTATATTTGCATAGAAGTTATATTGTTATGGATCCTCCAACATGTGGTGCTTGTTTAGAACCTTTTGCTAGCCAACACTTCGTACTAAGTAGAGATACTACTTGTGCATCCAAATCCTTGAGCCAAGTTTCTTCCATAAGAGTCCACCATACCTACCTATATATGGTATTTCACTGCCATTCCAAGTAAATTTGCATGTGCCACCTCTAAACATTCAAATAAACATCTGTTTTGTGTGCCTGGACCGCTCATGGAGCGACGGGGAGCGGTCAGTATCTTTCATGTTAAGCGGGTTATTCTCATGATGAGTGTTTATTCACTCGTCCTTGCACGAGAGGGGCGGTAATAGGGATTCCCAGTCCCGAAATCAAAAAAAATGCAAATAATTAAACAAAACTCCCCCAGGAATGTTGTTGGTATGGACGGTACCCGTGGATTCGGCTAGCCGTGGAGTGTGTTTGTTGGTGGAGGGGGAGTAAACCTAATACGGGGCAGGCCCGTGTGCGTCGATCTTTCAAGAATTGGAGGGAATCTCACGAGGAACGCGAAGAACACAAGAGAAACAAAAGAGGAAAACCACCACTCAAGGACAACCTTCGATCACACATCCACTAGAATCACACGGGTACACGAGTATCATAGTCCACAATCAACAAAAGGATACAAGTAACGATAGTCTCCTCGCTCCGAAGGAGGAGGTCTTGAATCCCGTGGGATCTTCCCTTAGAGGGGCCTTGGCATCGCTTAAATCTTCTCTCAACGGAGGTCAATTGTAACAGCCCGAGACCGACGCTCCAGAAGATTCCCGTTTGATTCCATTGTCATCATGTGATTCGTTTGGTTGTCGCATTCATCATCGCATCATTCGCATCATCTGCATAGCATCAACACTTCGTTGTCGTCTTTTTTTTCAAAACTTGCATCCGTCGTAGTTGCCGGTTCTCTCCGTTCGTGCCGTCGATCGATTCGAGTCCAACCACACCCGCACGCGCCCGCGGCATCGGTGAAATATTGTTTTTAAAGTGCGTATAAAATATTCTTGGATTCGGTCGAAACTTGGCGTGCAGTCTTGTTATGTCGTAGGTAGACCGCGTGTCAAATTTCTTCGCAATCGGAGTCCGTTTGATAACCGAACGGTCGACCGTAGCGACACCGTCATCGGTTTATTTACCGCACGTTTCGGTGTTTTAAAACTCGTGTCACGGGCCTCAATATTCCCTCCCATCCCCACCTAGCCCAACTACACAGCCCACTAGCCCATCCTAGCCTAACCCCGTGACCGGAGTCGTCCGATCGCGATCCTACAATCCGAATTCGGGCAAAAACTGCTAACCCTAGCCCCTCATTGCTATAAATAGACCCCTGCATCGATTTCTGTGCGCACCCAACCGCAGCCAGCCGCCACTTGGCCAGCCTCCTCCTTCCTCAGCTGCTTGGCCCGCTCGAGCCTGAGGGAGGCCCGCCTGAGCCCATTGGGGCCCGGACGGAGCCCGCACTGCGCCGCCGCCCCGCGCACGAGGTCCCGACCTCCCCCTCTGCCCTGCGCCTCGACCCCGCCTCCTCCGCGCTAGCCGGCGAGCCGCCGGAGCGAGCCGCCTCCGTCGGCGAACTCCCGAGGCCGGACCTCGCTGCCCCTTCTCCTCCTTCCTCCCGTTCGCTCCTCTCTCCCTCATGTCTCGCTCTTTGTGCATTTCATCTTCAGGAGCAACCCCGCCATGGATCTGGAGCCCCTTGCTGTCACCGGACCTTGGAGCACCGAAAATGGGACCCTCTTGTACAGATCTAACCGCCCTCACCCTTCCCGTGCTCTGCCTCGCCTCATGCTCACCGGATCTGGCGCGATCCGGTGGAGAGCGTCGTCGCCATGGCCTCCAGTTCGCCACGAGGACGAACGCAGGCGGCCTCCCGCATCGAGCGTTGACCGCTCGCTCGGGCCTCGTCCGCGCTCCGCGGCCCAGCAGCATCACCTCGCCCCATCCCAATGCCTCGCGCAGGCCCAGCTTCGCCCGCCCGCAGGCCGAGCCGGCCAAGGCCCAGCCGAGCCACAGCACCGCCGGCCCAAGGCCACGCTGGTGAGCCACCCCCCCTGCATGCCTATGCAACGCCCGTGGGCGAGATTTGTTATCTTGCGCCCATCATGTTTCGGCCCAGCGCGCAGTTTAGGCTCGTATGTATTTTTTTTTTCCAGTGGAACGAGTTATCTATTTATCCAGTATATTGTCGTTTTACAGAAAAATCCGCCATGTTCATGCATTTAATAACTTTTCAACCGTGCATCGGATTAAAATGATTTAAACATGTAAAATGTTCAGAATTTTGTGTAGATTAATAATTTCCAACTTTCATCCATGATAAAAATGTTTAAACTTGCTGTTTGTTTAAATTTGCGCAAATGCCATGCAAAATGAATTATTTCATAACTAAATAACCGTAGCTCCATTTAAAATGTTCCACATATGTAACTTGACTAGAAAAACATGTAGAATCTCATGGCACACTTTATTTTGCTGTTTAACAAATATAAAATATGCTAAGGACAGATCTGGACCAAATCCTTATTATGCACATGGGGTCGTTTCGGAAATGCTATATGTTGCTTCCAGCCTCATTTAAAATGCCTAGTGGATGTAGTTGTTCATGCTTCGCCTCTTGCCATGATAAACAACATTTAAAATGATTGTTTAGTTAAACAACTTTAACAACATTTCTCTTAACATGGAGAGTTATTATTTTGTTATAGGTATGTTCTCCCTCTCCATTTAAAATTGCGTAATTCCTTCTTCAACCTATGCCATGACCACCCATGTTAAACAACATTTAATATTGATTTGTAAATAAATGTGAGTGAACTAAATGATTGGAACGTGGAGTTTCGTCAATATGCAACCCGTTGCATATTGAACTTCACTTAATGTGTAGTAATTGGTTGTTGTGATTGCCATGCCTTGCGTATATTAAACATGACATGCATCATACTTGATTGCACATCATATCATGAATAGGTTGTGATGTTATCATGTGTTGATTGTTGTTTCCGGATTGCTTCTTCTCGATAGAGTTCCGAAAGAGATTCGGAGTGTGAGGATGCGTTTGACTACGTCCCGTTCGTCTACTTCATGGATTCGTTCTTCTTCCAAGCGGGATCTCACGCAAGATGACCATTTCCCTGGATGCCATTACTATCATTGCCATGCTAGTTGTCTCATTTCTATCGCTTTGTCTCGCTACCTACCACTTGTTTGTCTAGCCTCTCAAATGCCATGATAAGCCTCTAACCCTCCACATCCCAGCAAACCATTGATTGGCTATGTTACCGCTTGCTCAGCCATTCTTATAGCGTTGCTAGTTGCATGTGCAAATTGTTTCCATGTGCCAACATGGATATCCTTTTGTTATATCACAATATTATTGCTATTTAATTTAATGCACATATATACTTGGTAAAGGATGGAAGGCTTGGCCTTTTGCTCGGTGTTTTGTTCCACTCTTTCCGCCCTAGTTACTTGTGAACCGGTGTTATGTTCCATATTGAGTGCTCCTAACATGCTCGGGGTTGTTATGGGGACCCCTTTGATTTTCGTTTTAGGATAAAACTTGTCTAGGAAGGCCCAACTTTGGTACTACATTTGCCCAACATAATAATACTGATAATTAATTTGATGCATAGGGAGTTAGCGCTACCCGAGGTTCGTTTCAACATAATATAGGGGGGCCAGTGTTGATGGTGCTAGTCCAAAACAGAGCACTATGCGGGGCCACCCCGGGGCAACTCGGGTGATTTCTATCAGGCCACTGTACGCGTCGCTTATCCGCCGTGACCTGAGAACGAGATACGCGGCTCCTATCGGGATTGTCGGCACGTCGGGCGGCCTTGCTAGACTTGTTTTACCTTTCTCGAACGTCTTGTGCGCGGGATTTTGATGACACTTCAAGCTATCTCGAAGTTGAGATTTTCCATCGGGATTCCGCAAAAACTACGGGTGATTCCGCGGTTGAGGAATTCCAATGCGGCGTGTGGTTAGTTTGTGATGGATGAGTTGGAGCACCCCTGCAGGGTTAAATCTTTTGGAAAGCAGTGCCCGCGGTTATGTGGCAACTTGGAAATTTTGTTTAACGCCCGGTCATAGCAAACTTGAAGTAAACTCAAATAAAATACACCAACTGTGTGCGTAACCGTGACTGTCTCTTCTCGTGATTTCTGAACAGAGAGAGAACACGGTGGGGTTATGTTTGTTCGTAAGTAGGTGTTCAGGATCTCTTAGAGATCATTACTTGTTCACGTCCGTTTATGCGACGATCACCCCCCTTTATTCTTGTACTCATAAGTTAGCCACTCAAATAAATGCTTGGTGCTTGCTACAGCCTCACCACTTAACCTTACCTCACCCATTAAGCTTTAATAGTCTTGATACCCTTGGAAATGAGATTGCTGAGTCCCTGTGGCTCACAGATTACTACAACAATAGTTGCAGGTACAGGTAATGCGATGCTTTGATGTGAGAGCGATGCTTTGTTTGATTTGGAGTTCTTCTTCTTCTTCGATCATAGGATGGGTTCCAGGCCGGCAGCCTGGGATAGCAAGGATGGATGTCATTTTATCGTTTGATTTCGTCTGTAGTCGGACCCTGCTCTTCTGTATGTGTATTGTATATGTTGTTGTATTGATGTGATCTTGATTTAGCTTGTGGCGAGTGTAAGCCAATTCCATATACTCATCTCTTCTTCACATGTACTTGCAATGATATCCATTCTTGCGAAACGACGAGATGCGCTTCTATCCCTGTCGAGGCCCTCGAGCCAAAATGAGGATAGGATCGCATCTTGGGCGTTACAAGTTGGTATCAGAGCCTGTACCGACCTAGGAGCCCCCTTGATTGATCGAACTTGGCCGAGTCGAGTCTAGTGAAAAACTACTTTGAGTCTAGTTATATATCGGAGAGTAGGATTCTTTTTACTCCTCTTCTATGCTCTGGTGAGGAATCCTGACGTAGGAATTTTAATTCTTCCCCTCTCCTCACTCAATTTTTTTTAGGATCACGCGGGTATTTTGGAACCTCTATGATATCGATGTGACCGGAATTTTGTTCTTGGTGCCTCTCGTACGTATGGATTGGACCCGGGGAGTTGAGCTCCGGGAGATTCTTGACACATCGCTATCGTTCAGTTTCCTTAGTATCTCAGGACGTGGATGTTCGAAATTGCTTCAATACTATTCGTGGTGCGAAGAGTGTGGCGGCACCCAGTACTGGGGAGCGGGATCACATGTACTGCCATGTTTAGTATCATTGTGATTACGAGGGTCTGAGGTAGATGAGTTTCTGAGGTTTCTCTGGTTTTGTGTTGACGGGTGTGATACACAGTGGGTAGTGTTATTGCTAGGAGTTGAGTGATTTATTCAGTAATTTATCCGTGGATCCGTTGGACCAGATTGCATAACCAGAAAGATTTTGGAAGTTCTTAGGTGGGAATTCAAGTAGTTTACCTAGGATTGTCCTTTCAACAAATACAAATGGGTTATTTATTTGTTTCCGGCTTAATCCTCAAGCCCTCATTCTTTGGTTTTGTTGGAGTATGGTAATTCGAGTTGCTTCGATGTCTAGTGGTCATTTCATATCTTCTCTAAGTGGTGTTCTCATACTTTTATGGGAGTATTAATCCTTTTGCTCAATCAAATTGTCATATCAAATCTTATTCCTAACCGGTGCGTTTCTCTTCAAGATAATTCATCCCTCTTCAATATTTGCAAGATCAATCCTCATATTTCTTTCTGGAGATCGTCTCATCTGTCTCAAGTTGTCTTTGTTTTTTTCCCACCCTCCCACCCTTTTTCTTCAATGATTAAATTCTCATCCAAGTGCCTTCTATTCATGTAATGCTCCCACTATCTTCTCTTTCGTGATGTATCCGGTGATTCATGTGAAGATTCTCAGGAGTTTCAGTTAGTAGTTCTTCATTCTCGTTTTCTTCTCCGGTGGGTTCAATTCAAGATTTCAGTGTTCATCATATCATTTTCATCCGTTAAACGCTTTTCCATGTGGAAATTATTTTCCAAGTATCTCTTGTTTTCACCTCTCTTTCTCTATTCTATCTGGAGTTCCGAAGATATCTCAGAAGATTCGTGTTTTCATTCAATCCTTTCAAATTATTTCGAGGTTCTCACCTCATCAAGTTTTCATTTGCACCGGTGCAATATCTCTTCCTAATCAATCCTTTCAACGGTGTTTCTTTTGAGTGGGCCCATAACCCACAGGGTTTTCCCTAGGATCTTACCTGGCTCTTCTAATCTTTTCCGGAGATCTCAATTTCCATTTGAATATGATGAAAGAATGAATTCCATCAGTCATATTCTATCCAAGATCGCTTCGCATTATTTTCCATCATTGCCTCAACCTTTCTTTCTTCATTATTTCGGATTGTTTTAGTAATTCATGTGTGATTTTTCGTCATCATTCTCAGTGTTGAAGACCGAAGGAGTGTTTCTCTTAAATCTTTGTCCATTCTCTTGAAGGTTCTTGGTTTTATCTTGTTGCTATCCTCTCTAATTGTTTTCGATCATGAGTAATTCTTTCCATATCTATCTTGAAGCATTTCTGAGTTGTTCCATTTCTCGATCCTCCGAAGGCCATCATTTCAGAAGATTTCTTCATTCTCAGCTTTCAGCTTTCGTTCTCCAATTCTTCTCAATTGTTGTCTCTTCGTTCATTTCTCAATTATTCCGGGGCTTCGTTCTAGTTTTCTATTAGGCGGATCATGATCTCTTCATTCTCATGTATCTTCATTCATTCATGGTATCCTCATTCAGTTGTGAATTCTTATCGGTGTTTCATTGAAAACCTCTTCAAGTTTGTGATATTCCCCAATCTTTGCAAGAAGAATAAGTAGTATGCCAAATCTGTTGCTTGTCATCAATTTTAACTTGATGAAGGGTAAGCATAACATAATTCTTATTCTTGTTTCATCAAGGTGATTTCAATCCTTCTTCCGGAGTTGTTCATGATATCAAATTCTCAATTCTAAGTTGGTCATCCTTCTTTTCCGAAGTTCCATGTTTTCTCAATCATCTCGTTGCAAAGCTCCATCTAAATCATTGAGTGCTTCAATCTTGTTTGTTTCAACCTTCAATTCTTGTCTATCATCCTTTCTTTCCCGATGTTCTTCCAAGAGGTTCTTCATGGTGGTTCGTTAATTTCTTTCTTCTCGAAGTGTTCTTCAAGATTCATGTTCGAGGAGCGCAAGTATTCGTTGTCTTGCATTCCGAAGTGTGATTCTATCTCCGTTGTCTTTTGAGATGGTGTTATATCATTCTTGAGTATGACGAGTCTCAAAGAGAATCTGTCAAGAATGAGCTATGTAAACCCATCAATTCTCTCTCGGAGTTATCTTGGTATAGATTTACCTAAAGCGTTTCCTAAGGATTGTTGCTATCATGGTGCTTATCATTGATCCAAGTTCTCTATGTATCCTCTTGGTGAAAGAAGTTTTCCAGATTTTGTTGCTCCCAATCAGTCAATGGTTTGGTTTAGTGGCTGGTTTTCAACTCATAATTTTGAGATGTTCTCCATAAGCCCACAACAAGCTTATTCTTTTCGTTGTTAATTCCCAACAACCCCGTTCAACCCTTCTTTGTTAAGGTGCTTGTCAAATTCAATTGGTGTAGAAGTTGTCATTTCCTTCTCCGTTCTTTTCTTTTCAATGATCTAGCTTCTTTTTTTTCTTCCGGAGGCATTGTGATGTTGCTCTCTTCGATTCATCATCTCGTTGTCAAGATCATATTCTTTCTTGCCTATCCATTTAACCACGGTGTTGTGTTCTCTTTCAAGTTCTCCCATCTTATCAAATTTTTCCCCTCTATCCTACCGAAGTGCTGCCGAAATTTCTTGTGAATTCTTGCTTGTGCCTCGTGTCATTCTTCATCTCTATGCAACCTTCAAGGTTTGTTGATTTCACTCCTTTGTCAAAAGCAACTAAGTTTTACCTCTTCCTTTCTTCTCCCTCTTCCCCTTCTCATTCTAAGATCTCGGGCGAGATCTATTGTAAGTCGAGGAGAGTTGTAACAGCCCGAGACCGACGCTCCAGAAGATTCCCGTTTGATTCCATTGTCATCATGTGATTCGTTTGGTTGTCGCACTCATCATCGCATCATTCGCATCATCTGCATAGCATCGGCACTTCGTTTCCGTCTTTTTTTCAAAACTTGCATCCGTCGTAGTTGCCGGTTCTCTCCGTTCGTGTCGTCGATCGATTCGAGTCCAACCACACACGCACTCGCCCGCGGCATCGGTGAAATATTGTTTTTAAAGTGCGTATAAAATATTCTTGGATTGGGTCAAAACTTGGTGTGCGGTCTTGTTATGTCATAGGTAGACCGCCTGTCAAATTTCTTCGCAATCGGAGTCCGTTTGATACCCGAACGGTCAACTGTAGCGACACCGTCATCGGTTTATTTATCGGACGTTTTGATGTTTTAAAACTCGTGTCACGGGCCTCAATCTTCCCTCTCATCCCCACCTAGCCCAACTACACAGCCCACTAGCCCATCCTAGCCTAACCCCGCGACCGGAGCTGTCCGATCGCGATCCTACGATCCGAATTCGACAAAAACTGCTAACCCTAGCCTCCCATTGCTATAAATAGACCCCTAGCCGTCCAAATCGGGCTACCCTAGCCTGCATCGATTTCCATGCACACCCAACCACAGCCAGCCGCCACTTGGCCAGCCTCCTCCTTCCTCTACCGCTTGGCCCGCTCGAGCCCGAGGGAGGCCCGAACGGAGCCCGCCCCGCGCCGCCGCCCCGCGCATGAGGTCCCGACCTCCCCCTCTGCCCTGCGCCTCGACCCCGCCTCCTCCGCGCTGGCTGGCGAGCCATTGGAGCGAGCCGCCACCGCCGGCGAACTCCCAAGGCCGGACCTTGCCGCCCCTTCTCCTCCTTCCTCCCGTTCGCTCCTCTCTTCCTCACGTCTCCCTCTTTGTGCATTCATCTTCAGGAGCAACCCCGCCATGGATCTGGAGCCCCTTGCCGCCGCCAGACCTCGGAGCACCGAAAATGGGACCCTCTTGTCCGGATCTAACCGCCCTTGCCCTTCCCGTGCTCTGCCTCGCCTCATCCTCGCCGGATCTGGCGCGATCCGGTGGAGAGCGCCGTCGCCATGGCCTCCAGTTCGCCAGGAGGACGAACGCAGGCGGTCTCCCGCATCGAGCGTTGACCGCTCGCTCGGGCCTCGTCTGCGCTGCGCGGCCCAGCAGCATCGCCTTGCCCCGGCCCGATGCCTCGCGCAGGCCCAACTTCACCCGCCCGCAGGACGAGCCGGCTAAGGCCCAGCCGAGCCACAGCACCGCCTGCCCAAGGCCACGCGGGTGAGCCCCCCCCCCCCCCCCCCCCGCATGCCTATGCAACGCCCGTGGGAGAGATTTGTTATCTTGCGCCCATCATGTTTCGGCCTAGCACGTAGTTTAGGCCCGTATGTATTTTTTCCCAGTGGAACGATTTATCTATTTATCCAGTATATTGTCGTTTTACAGAAAAAATCCTCCATGTTCATGCATTTAATAACTTTTCAACCGTGCATCGGATTAAAATGATTTAAAGATGTAAAATGTTCAGAATTTTGTGTAGATTAATAATTTCCAACTTTCATCCATGATAAAAATGTTTAAACTTGCTGTTTGTTTAAATTTCCACAAATGCCATGCAAAATGATTTATTTCATAACTAAATAATCGTAGCTCCGTTTAAAATGTTTCACATATGTAACTTGACTAGAAAAACGTGTAGAATCTCATGGCACACTTTATTTTGCTGTTTAACAAATATAAAATATGCTTAGAACAGATCTGGACCAAATCCTTATTATGCACATGGGGTCGTTTCGGGAATGCTATATGTTGCTTCCGGCCTCATTTAAAATGCCTAGTGGATGTAGTTGTTCATGCTTCACCTCTTGCCATGATAAAAAACATTTAAAATGATTGTTTAGTTAAACAACTTTAACCGCATTTCTCTTAACATGGAGAGTTATTATTTTGTTATAGGTCTGTTCTCCCTCTCCATTTAAAATTGCGTAATTCTTTCTTCAACCTATGCCATGACCACCCATGTTAAACAACATTTAATATTTATGTGTAAATAACTGTGAGTGAACTAAATGATTCGAACGTGGAGTTTCGTCAATATGCAACCCGTTGCATATTGAACTTCACTTAATGTGTAGTAATTGGTTGTTGTGATTGCCATGCCTTGCGTATATTAAACTTGACAGGCATCATACTTGATTGCACATCATATCATGAATAGGTTGTGATGTTATCATGTGTTGATTGTTGTTTCCGGATTGCTTCTTCTTGATAGAGTTCTGAAAGCAATTCAGAGTGTGAGGATGCGTTCGACTACGTCCCGTTCGTCTACTTCATGGATTCGTTCTTCTTCCAAGCGGGATCTCAGGCAAGATGACCATTTCCCTGGATACGATTACTATCATTGACATGCTAGTTGTCTCGTTTCTATCGCTCTGTCTCGCTACCTACCACTTGTTTGTCTGGCCTCCCAAATGCCATGATAAGCCTCTAACCCTCCACATCCCAGCAAACCATTGATTGGCTATGTTACCGCTTGCTCAGCCCTTCTTATAGCATTGCTAGTTGCAGGTGCAAATTGTTTCCATGTGCCAACATGGATATCCTTTTGTTATATCACAATATTATTACTATTTAATTTAATGCACATATATACTTTGTAAAGGGTAGAAGGCTGGGCCTTTTGCTTGGTGTTTCGTTCCACTCTTGCCGCCCTAGTTACTTGTGAACCGGTGTTATGTTCCATATTGAGCGCTCCTAACATGCTCGGGGTTGTTATGGGGACCCCTTTGATTTTCGTTTTAGGATAAAACTTGTCTGGCAAGGCCCAACTTTGGTACTACATTTGCCCAACATAATAATACTGATAATTAATTTGACGCATAGGGAGTTAGCGCTACCCAAGGTTCGTTTCAACATAATACAGGGGGGCCAGTGCTGATGGTGCTGGTCCAAAACATAGCACTGTGCGGGGCCACCCCGGGGCAACTCGGGTGATTTCTATCAGGCCACTGTACGCGTCGCTTATCCTCCGTGACCTGAGAACGAGATACGCGGCTCCTATCGGGATTGTCGGCACATCGGGCGGCCTTGCTGGACTTGTTTTACCTTTCTCAAACGTCTTGTGCGCGGGATTTCGACGACACTTCGGGCTATCTCGAAGTTGAGATTTTCCATCGGGATTCCGCAAAAACTACGGGTGATTCCGCGGTTCAGGAATTCCAACGCGGCGTGTGGTTAGTGTTTGATGGATGAGTTGGAGCACCCCTGCATGGTTAAATCTTTCGGAAAGCCGTGCCCGCGGTTATGTGGCAACTTGGAAATTTTGTTTAACACCCGGTCATAGCAAACTTGAAGTAAACTCAAATAAAATACACCAACTGTGTGCGTAACCGTGACTGTCTCTTCTCATGATTTCTGAACCGAGAGAGAACATGGTGGGGTTATGTTTGTTTGTAAGTAGGTGTTCAGGATCTCTTAGAGATCATCACTTGTTCACGTCCGTTTATGCGACAATCACCCCCTTTATTCTTGTACTCGTAAGTTAGCCACTCAAATAAATGCATAGTGCTTGCTGCAGCCTCCCCACTTAACCTTACCTCACCCATTAAGCTTTAATAGTCTTGATACCCTTGGAAATGAGATTGATGAGTCCCTGTGGCTCACAGATTACTACAACAACAGTTGCAGGTACAGGTAATGCGATGCTTTGACGTGAGAGTGATGCTTTGTTTGATTTGGAGTTCTTCTTCTTCTTCATTGATCATAGGATGGGTTCCAGGCCGGCAGCCTGAGATAGCAAGGATGGATGTCATTTTATCGTTTGATTTCGTCCGTAGTCGGACCGTGCTCTTCTGTATGATGATTGTATATGTTGTTGTATTGATGTGATCTTTATTTAGCTTGTGGCGAGTGTAAGCCAATTCCATATACTCATCTCTTCTTTACATGTACTTGTAATGATATCCATTCTTGCGAAACGACGAGATGCACTTCTATCCCTGTCGAGGCCATCGAGCCAAAATGAGGATAGGATCGCATCTTGGGCGTTGCATCAATCTCCTAGGGAGAAGTAAGTGATGGAGCTATGCTCAACAAAAGGTCTTTGCCAAACAATAGCTAACCCTAGAGAGAGGGGAAAGAGGAGTTTATATAGTCCTAGGCGAATGGAAGGGGTACATGGGCCATAGCCCTCGGTTCGGTGCGCAGACAGGGTCCGGACGTCCGGACGCTGTCGGACGTCCGAGGCTTCACGGTGGTCCAGACGTCCGGAGGTGGCCGGTCGTCCGAGGATTCGGCTCTGGAACGGGGTTCTCGGATTTCCGGGGCGCGTCGGACGTCCGAGGCCCGGTCGTCCGGATGTCTTCGGATTTCCGAGGATTCGGCTCTGGGTAGCTGGCGTCGGATTTCCGGGATGGCTCGGTCGTCCGTGCGCTGGAGCGTGTCGGTCGTCCGGGCGGTGTCGGGCGTCCGGGCGCTGGAGTGTCCTAGTGGTCTTCGGGCTGGTCGGTCTCAGGCGTCAGACGTCGAAGGCGCGTCGGTCGTCCGAGACTGTCCGGACGTCCGAGAGCTGGGACTTGTCCGCAGCACCTCCCTTGTCCTTCCACGCTTGACGTCTTCCGCTCCGAGCATCTTCTAGACCATGTCCATTACCATTGTACCTGATCATGCAAAGGATCTCCGATTGAGGTAGCATCCAAGTTCCATGAATATCAAAGAGAGAATCATATAGGAGAGATGTCACCTCATGTTCAATAGCACGTGCCCGGGCTCTAGTCATGGGTCCCTTTGAGGCTTGATGTGATGGTGTAGATTCCATGGGGATGATCGTGGGATGCTCCGCATCATCTCCCCCCCCCTTGGGGAAGATCCGTCCTCGGATCAAGATCTTCATCACCATGGAAAGGGGATAGATCCGTGACGTTGAAGGTGTCACTCACGTTGTACTTGTCGCGTGGTATGTCGATCTTGTAGGCATTGTTGTTGTAGCGTGCCAACACCTTGAAGGGACCGTTGGCTCGAGGTAGGAGCTTCGACTTGCGTTCGTTGGGGAAGCGGTCCTTGCGAAGGTGTAGCCACACAAGATCACCGGGCTTGAACTCCATGGGGTGCTTCTTGAGGTTGCGCTTGTTGGTGACGTGTTCCACTTGACGTGCAATCGTGCGCCTTGTATCTTCATGCATCATCTTGATGTAGCTTGCCCTTGCACTTGCGTCCATGTTGACGCGCTCTTGGAGAGGTAGAGGTAGGATGTCCAATGGGGACAAAGGATTGAAGCCGTAGACCACTTCGAACGGAGACTTGCCGGTGGTGGAGTGACTTGCGCAATTGTAGGCGTACTCGGCGATGGGGAGGCAGTCTTCCCATTCCTTGATGTTCTTCTTGGTCAACATGCGAAGTAGGGTAGAAAGCATCCAGTTCGTCACCTCCGTTTGTCCATCGGTTTGAGGATGGTATGTCGAAGAGAAAAGAAGCTTGATTCCGAGCTTGGCACATAGGGTCTTCCAAAAGTAGCTCAAAAACTTGACGTCGCAATCTGAGACAATGGTCTTGGGGACGCCATGTAGTCGCAAGATGTCCCTACAAAAGAGATTGGCAATATGTGAAGCATCGTCTATCTTGTGACATGGGATGAAATGAGCCATCTTGGAAAAGCGGTCCACCACGACAAAAACGGAATCATGGCCATTTTTTGTTCGTGGCAGACCAAGCACAAAATCCATACTAATGTCTTCCCAAGGTTGGAAAGGTATAGGGAGAGGCATATAAAGACCATGAGATTGAGCTTTGGACTTAGCTTTGCGGCATGTCGAGCATCGGTTGGTGAAGCGTGCAACATCACGAAACATCTTGGGCCAAAAATACTTGTTGGATAGTGTGGCATACGTCTTGTCACATCCAAAGTGGCCCATAATTCCTCCACCGTGAGCCTCTTGCAAAAGCAACAAACGAAGGGAAGACTCGGGTATACAAAGTTTGTTTGCATGCATAAGATAGCCATCTTTCATATAGTATTTCTCCCAACAAGTGTTCACTTGACATTTAGCATATGGAGTAGCAAAAGGAACATCATGCGCATACAAGTCTTTGATATGCTCAAAACCAACAACATTCAACTCAAGTTGAGTAACTAGCATGCATTTGCGGGAAAGGACATCCGCCACAATGTTTTCCTTACCCTTAATGTATTTAATGACATAAGGGAAGGACTCAATAAATTCACTCCATTTAGCATGCCGTTTGTTCAACTTAGTTTGACCCTTTAAGTACTTAAGCATTTCATGGTCGGTATGGACAACAAACTCATGGGGACGCAAGTAATGTTCCCACACATGTAAAACTCTCACCAAAGCATACAATTCTTTGTCATAGGTGGGGTAGTTAAGTTGAGCGCCGGAAAGTTTCTCACTAAAATACGCAATTGGGCACTTCTCTTGCATAAGCACACCACCTATTCCATTACCACTAGCATCACAATGCACTTCAAATGTTTTATCAAAGTTGGGCAAAGCAAGCAAAGGTGCATGAGTGAGCAAATTTTGAAGTTCATGGAATGCGGTGTCTTGTGAAGGACCCCAAATAAATGGTGCAGTCTTCTTGCTCAAAGCATGAAGAGGAGATGTAATAGTGCTAAAGTCTTTGACAAAACGGCGATAGAAACCGGCTAGTCCTAGGAAACTACGCACTTGTTGCAAATTCGTTAGTGTGGGCCAAGTTCTAATAGCATCAATCTTAGTTTCATCTACATGAACGACCTTAGAAGATACTACAAAACCTAGGAAAACTACCTTCTCAACACCAAATGTGCATTTATCCATGTTTGCATATAGTTGTTCTTTCCTAAGAATTTGCAAAACATCACGAACATGGGAGCATGCTCCTCAAGAGACTTGCTAAAGACAAGAATGTCATCAAAGTAGACCACAACACAATATCCTATGAGGGGTCGCAAAACATAATGCATTACACGCATGGAAGTACCCGGTGCTTCGGATAAGCCCATGGGCATAACCAACCATTCATAGAGACCAAATTTAGTCTTGAAAGCGGTTTTCCACTCGTCACCCTCTTGTATGCGAATTTGGTAGTAACCACTTTTTAAGTCAATCTTAGAAAATATAGTGGCACCACTAAGTTCATCTAGCATATCATCTAAGCGAGGAATGGGTGATGGTAGCGAATGGTGATAGCATTGATAGGACGGCAATCGGAACACATGCGCATACTACCATCTTGCTTAGGCATGAGTATGACCAGAACCGCACAAGGACTCAAACTCTCGCGTACATGTCCTTTATCTAGGAGTTTTTGGACTTGCCTTTGTATTTCCTTTGTTTCTTTGGGGTTGACGCGGTAGGGAGCCTTGTTAGGGAGCGGTGCTCCGGGGATGAGGTCGATGCGGTGTTCGATCCCTCGTTTTGGTGGTAGTCCCGGAGGTAGCTCATTGGGGAAAACATCCTGGAATTCCTGCAACAACTTAGATAACACAAGAGGAAGATGTTGTGAAGGGTTAGTCCGAACGACGTCATCTTTGCACACAAGTACATAGTGAAGAACGGTCGATGGGCTCTCACTCACATCCCTCAAATCTCGTTTGGTGGCTAAAAGAACTATATCTCTCATGTCCCTCATCGTGGAGTCGCTCATTTTTGGCTTGTGGCACTCACTCTCTTTGAGGTGGATCACTCTTTCACTTTTATCTCCACTATGGGATGAAGCTTGTTTGTCGGCGATGACTTGACTTGGGGTCATTGGTCGGAGCACAAATTGCTTGCCCTTCATCTTGAAGCTATATTGATTTGTCCGACCGTTGTGTGTGACGCCACGGTCAAATTGCCATGGTCTACCAAGTAGGAGGTGGCAAACGGACATTGGAACCACATCACACTCCAAAGTGTCTTCATAAGCACCTATCTTGAAAGAAACTTCCACGGTGTGGTCAACTTGTAGGGTTCCGGAGTCACTTAGCCATTGGGCCTTGTAGGGGCGAGGATGATTTTTCTTGACCAAGTGTAGCTTGGAACAAAGGTCCTCACTTGCC
Source organism: Elymus sibiricus (assembly GCA_039707655.1). Lineage (NCBI taxonomy): Eukaryota > Viridiplantae > Streptophyta > Magnoliopsida > Poales > Poaceae > Elymus > Elymus sibiricus. The sequence continues at coordinate 280,597,531 of CM077665.1, forward strand.
AAGTTGTGGCAACTCCCGCCGTCGATGATGACCTTGACGGATTTTCCTTGGATGCCCGCCTTGGTGTGGAAGATGTGGCAACGTTGGTCCTCGTCTTCTTGTTGTTGGAGCATCAAAACTTTGGAGACAACGAGAGCGGGGCTCGAATCGTTGTCGCAAAAGATTTGCGAATCTTCATCTTCATTCACTTGGCGGTGTATGGCCACTTGTTCCAAAGCTTGCATCTCGTCGTCACTCATAGATTCATAGGTGCCGTCGTTGAGGAGAATCATGTTGCGTTTGGTTGGACATTCGAAAGTCTTGTGGCCTCGGCCTTGGCACGTGAAACACTTGATGGAGCTTGTCTTGGCGGTAGCATCCGTTGTTGGAGTAGAGGATGAAGCTCTCGGCTTGTAGGTGCTTGAGGATTGTTAGCTTGACGAAGTCGTCTTGTCCTTGTAGCTTGACTTGTCGCCGGTAGGTGGTGTAGATTTCGTAGTTTAAGGTGTCGTTGTCATAGTAGCTTGAGCACTTGAGTCGTAGGTCTTGGAGGAGAACTTGGAGTACTTGTAGTCATCTTACACTTGCCGTTCCGCCTTGGTTGCTTGATGCACAAGTTCGAGAAGGTTTGAGTATGGTTGGAAGTCGGCAATTTTCTTGACTTGGTAGTTGAGGCCATTCAAGAATCATGCCATTGTTTGCTCGTCATCTTCCTTGACATTGGCTCGGATCATAGCGATTTCCATCTCTTGGTAGTACTCTTCTACCGACTTCGTGCCTTGCTTGAGTTGTTGTAGCTTCTTGAAGAGATCCCGGTTGTAGTGTGTAGGCACAAAACGGGCTCGCGTGAGGTCCTTCATTTGGGCCCAAGTGGTGATAGGAGGTTCACCTCGCTCTCTTCTTCTCTCAATCACTTGTTCCCACCAAATAAGGACGTAGTCTTGGAACTCGAGTGAAGCCATGGCGATCTTCTTATCCTCATCATAGTTGTATAGACTAAAGATCTTGTCAACTTTTAGGGCCCATGACAAGTAGTCTTTGGGATCATTGCTTCCGGAAAACTTTGGCATTGTGAACTTGAGCTTGCCGAAGCATTGTTCATCATTGTGGTAGTGTTGCCGAAATCCTTGTCTTGGAGGTGGATCCTCATTGTCATTGTCTTGAGCGTGTTGACGTTGATGTTGTCCTTGCTCGTCTTCATGATATTGTTCGTTGCGATGATCTTGAGGACGGCGACGAGGTGGACGCACTCGGTTGCGCCTTTCTTGGTGCTCCTCTTGGCGATTGGCTTCTTCTTGTCATTGTCGACGAAGTTCTTCTTCTTGTGCTTGGCGGTTGCGCTCCTCCAAGGCGCGAGTAGCTTCTTGCAAAGCGCAATGTGCTTCAAGCGCTTGTTCATGACGGCGATGTTGTTCTTCTTCTCGGCGTCATTGTTCTTGCAATCCATTGCCATGATATGGATTGTCTTGACGGTGACGACCTTGTGGAGAACTTGGGCCGGAGTGTTCGTCACGATGGTGATGACGCGCTTGTGGACTTGCGTCGGAAGAGTACGTCGTTGAGTTGCGACTTGTGTGACGACTCCTTGTCGATGTAGAGGAGGAAGGTGCGCGAGTGACCATCAAGGACCGGAGCTCCTCCATTTGGCTTGAGAGCTTGGTGTCGAGGTATTCCCTTGTGCGCATTTCAGATTCAGGGAAGTTGGAGGCGAGGTGGTCGATGCGATCATGCAAGACATCTTGAGCTTGAGTAATTGCCTTGTGTGCGCCGAAGAAGTGCAACTTGGTGACGTGGTTGTTCACGTCGTCGTCATTCTCCTCGAAAGCTGGGTTTGACATGATGTTCCTATCCATAGCACTCAAGAAGATATAAGTGGAAGAGTGAGAAGACAATACCAATTACCGTTCCAAAAGTTAAAAGTGGATCAAGATCACTCAATGTGCAAGTATGGAAATAGTAGAATTGGTACCGAAGATCGTCCTTCTCACACCTACACAAATAAGGCTTGTGGAGTAGCTTGGTTAGGATAGTGGCACAAATTTCAAGCAATTTGAAAGATAAGATTCAATAATGTTGAAAGAGATTCGTAGAATTCGCAAATGAGACAATGTAGATCAATAGCAATGGGTATACATAGAAACACACACACACGGAAGAAAATTGGGGTCATGCAACCAAGGATGAGCCTAAATGTGGAATCCACGGAAAATGCTCTCGTGGCAGAACACTAGAGAGACGGTAGCACGATTGCTCCAATGGGCATGATATGCACTTGTGCACACCCTAAAATGAACCAAACGTGTCGTCTTCCTATTCCCGACTTGCTATAAGTGTATGCGGCACGTCTCACTCGCTCAAGTGATCCAAGATGATCAAGTATGCTATGTGAATCTTGCGATGCTATCGCTCTTTTGCTCTTTTGCTCTTGCTTAAAAGCTTTGCTACTCTTTTCTTTTGCAATGATGTTTCGTATGATCACAAGGCGGGACATGCACACCCAGATATCAATTATGTATGCGGGTACTATGTTGTAACACAAAAGATGATACTAAGATATATGCACGCAAATGAAGCTATGCGGAGTCTGTATCACCAAAGTGCACAAGTAGCGTAGCCCGGCAATACTCAATGGCTAGTCTCGATACGCAAGTAACGCAAATAGGCTCGAGGTAACAATGTAATGGCAAGGGTATATAGCGGAAGAGAGAGTCGTCGCGGTTACCGTCCTTTCTTACGGTGTGGTTTGAACAAAGAGGTGCTTGCGACGATCCGGGGCGATGATGAGCGGCGATGTCGATGAAGAACCACTCCTAATTAGCCGAAACACCTTAGGAAGTGGCGAGGCTTGCTGCTCAAAATCTCAAATGCAAAGGGTTGCAGAAGAAATTGTGGAGGAACAATGCGGAAGAAACGGCGGAGCAACAAAAAAATTTGGGCAAAATTCAGTTTCGTCAGAGTTGCTCGGACGTCCGGACCGTGTCGGTCGTCCGACGTCCGGTCGTCCGACGACTATCGGTCTTCCGAAGCCTGCGGGTTCCAGGGGATGAACTCGAACCAAAGAAAAAATTCTGGCAAAATTGCGGCGATTTTGTGGATGTAATTGATGAGGAAGATGGGGGAAAGGTAGATCCACTTGTTCACCATGAAATCCATGGATCAAAATCAACAAAATCTCCTCAAATCCAACGGATCCAAGAAATTTGGGTATGGCTATTTTTGTCGGGATTTTCGAAATTAGGTCAAAACAAAACAAAATTGGCTAGAAATCGAAGAGAGGGAACTCCAAATTCATGAGAAACCTTGGCTCTTGATACCAATATGATACGGAGCACGCCCGTGTGCGCCGATCTTTCACGAATTGGAGGGGATCTCACGAGGAACGCGAAGAACACAAGAGAAACAAAAGAGGAAAACCACCACTCAATGACAACCTTCGATCACACATCCACTAGAATCACATGGGTACACGACTATCACGGTCCACAATCAACAAAAGGATACAAGTAACGATAGTCTCCTCGCTCCGAAGGAGGAGGTCTTGAATCCCGTGGGATCTTCCCTTAGAGGGGCCTTGGCATCGCTTAGATCTTCTCTCAACAGAGGTCAATCTCCTAGGGAGAAGTAAGTGATGGAGCTATGCTCAACAAAAGGTCTTTGACAAACAATAGCTAACCCTAGAGAGAGGGGAAAGAGGAGTTTATATAGTCCTAGGCGAAAGGAAGGGGTACATGGGCCACAGCCCGTGGGTCAGTGCGCAGACAGGGTCCGGACATCTGGACGCTGTCGGACGTCCGAGGCTTCACGGCGGTCCGGACGTCTGGAGGTGGCCGGTCGTCCGAGAATTCGGCTCTGGAACGGGGTTCTCGGATTTCTGGGGCACGTCGGACTTTCGAGGCCCGGTCATCCGGATGTCTTCGGATTTCCGAGGATTCGACTCTAGGTAGCTGGCGTCGGATTTCCAGGATGGCTCGGTCGTCCGTGCGCTGGAGCGTGTCGGTCGTCCGGGCGGTGTCGGGCATCCGGGCGCTGCAGTGTCCTGGTGGTCTTCGGGCTGGATGGTCTCCAGGCGTCGGCCGTCCGAGGCGCGTCGGTCGTCCGAGACTGTCCGGACATCCGAGAGCTGGGACTTGTCTACAGCTCCTCCCTTGTCCTTCCACGCTTGACGTCCTCCGCTCCGAGCATCTTCTAGACCATCTCCATTACCATTGTACCTGGTCATGCAAAGGATCTCCGATTGAGGTAGCATCCAAGTTCCATGAATATCAAAGAGAGAATCATATAGGGGAGATATCACCTCGTGTTTAATAGCACGTGCCCGGGCTCTAGTCATGGGTCCCTTTGAGGCTTGATGTGATGGTGTAGAGTCCATGGGGATGATGGTGGGATGCTCCGCATCAAAACCTTTACTTTTACTGCTTGGGAACCGCCTCTAATGTGTTTAACATGGAAGATATTGATAACTCTTGGTCGTAACGTTGACAGGAAGGGTGCACCTCCCAAAATTATATCTATCTCTGTTTTTTAAACAATGAGCTCTGGCACCTTTGCAAATCCCGGCTTCCCTCTGCGAAAGGACAATCTAATTACTTTCATGTTATTTACTATTCATGTTGAGTCAACTTCTTATTCCAACCTCAGTCTATTGGTTGGCAAGCATCATGTGGTGGGGAAAGATCCAAACATATATATCCAGTCAAATATATTTGATCATGACTTATTATTGTTGACAATTATCTCTATGATAAATGAGTTGGGAGGCGAAACATTAAGCCCCTATCCTTCTATGTGTTCGATGGATGCCATTTGTTCTAAAAATATGATTTGCATACTAGAAATCATAGAAGACTATATGATGATTGAGTATGTGGAGCTCTTACTTAGACTTTGTTGAGAATAAGTTGAATTGCAATTGTTTGGTGACTAAGAACATAGGTTGTTAAGTTTCAAGAGAATACATTGTTTGAACCATAACATGTGAATTGGTTGCTACTTTATCATGATGAGTTTTATGAGAAAGAGTTGTTGTTATGATGCTAGGAAAAGTGGTTGAAATTATCATTGATCAAACTTATGCACTATGTTAGCATTCACACTTCATAAATTATTTCTTTTATCATTTACCTACTCGAGGACGAGTAGGAATTAAGCTTGGGGATGCTGATACGTCTCCAATGTATCGATAATTTATGAAGTATTCATGCCATATTTACCTATGTTTACAATACTTTTATATGGTTTTGATGCACTTTATATGATTTATTTAGAACTAACCCGGACTGACGTTGTTTTCAGCAGAACTATTGTGATGTTGTTTTTGTGCAGAAAATGAAAGTTCTTGGAATCGCCCGAAACTTTTTGACGATTTTTTTTGGAACAAAAGAGGCACTAGACGCTTCGTGGGAGGGCCAGAAGAGCCACGAGGTGGGCACAACCCACCAGGGCGCGCCAGGCCCCTCCGGCACGCCCTGATGGGTTGTGCTCTCCTCGTGGCCCATCTTCGCGTGAAACCGACGCTCAAAAATCCTAAAAATATAGAAACAATCAGAAATAACCCTAGACTCTCCGCTCCGCCACCGCAACTCTCTGTATCGACGAAAAACCAATCTGGAGGCGTTCCAGTACCCTGCCGGAGAGGGTAGATCATCTCCGGTGGCCATCTTCATCATCCCGGCGGAGGCCAAGACGAGGAGGGAGTAGTCCACCCTCAGGGCTGAGGGTATGTACCAGTAGCTATGTGTTCAATCTCTCTCTCTCGTGTTCTTGAGATGTCACGATCTTGATGTATCACGGGCTTTGTTAATATAGTCGGATCATATGATGTTATTCCCTTGCTATCATGTTGTGATGAATTGAATCTTTCCCTTTGAGATATCATTATGTTGGATTGAATATTGGATTTGAGAACACTTGATATATGTCTTGCATGTGGATACCCGTGGTGATAATGGGGTGTTCTATTGATTCACTTGATATATGTTTTGGTACTCAACTTGCGGATTCCCGCGGTGACATTGGGGTAATCTATGCATAGGGGTTGATACACGTTCTTGTCCTACTTTCTCCGATAGGGGTACTCTTTGAGGTTCTTTGTGTTGGATTGAGTATTATGAATCTAAAATTGTTTGATGCGTATCGTATAATTAACTCATGGATACTTGTGGTGACATTGGAGTATCTAGGTGACATTAGAGTTGGTTGATACGTATCATATGGTGATATTCTAGTACGAACTCTTAGGTAGATCGATCGGAAAGGATAACTTGGTGTTATTTTAGTATGAACTCTTGGATAGATCGATCGGAAAGGATAACTTTAAGGTGGTTTCGTACCCTACAAACAATTTCTTCTTATGTTCTCCACTAGATAAGAACTTTGGAGTGATTCTTCGTTACACGTTGAGAGTTGGTCATGTGATCCAATTATATTAGCATTGTTGAGAGATTGCACTAGCGAAAGTACTGACCCTAGGCCTTGTTTTCAAGAATCGCAATACCGTTTGTGCTCACTTTTGTTACTTGCTACCTTGCTGTTTTTATATTTTCATATTACAAAAACCTATATCTACCATCCATATTGCACTTGTATCACCATCTCTTCGCCGAACTAGTGCACCTATACAATTTACCATTGTATTGGGTGTGTTGGGGACACAAGAGATTTCTTGTATTTGATTGCAAGGTTGTTTGAGAGACACCATCTTCATCCTACACCTCCCACGGATTGATAAACCTTAGGTCATCCACTTGAGGGAAAATTGCTACTGTCCTACAAAACTCTGCGCTTGGAGGCCCAACAAGAGTCTACAAGAATAAAGTTGCGTAGTAGAAATCACCGCCCGACATAGTAGCTTCCCGAAGGTTCAAACTGTCAATCACAACATTGAACAGAAAAAACTAGTGATTGTCGAAGCGATCATTATTTTTCTTTTTAGATAAAAGGCATTAGCCCGACTTTATAGATAAAGCCACCAGGCAGCGTTCACCACAGGATAAACAACCAGAGTATCAAACACAAAGAGTACTTAAGCAAGTAGTACATGGTTCCCAGGCCAACATACGACACGCAGGCCAAGCTAGAAACGCAGCATGGTAAATTGAACCACTGAGTCCACTAATCGCCAGTCTGGTGTTGCGAGAGGTAGGTAGCAGAAGCCCGAATCTTGGAGATCATCAAGTCAAAAGCATCGCGGTCGGACTCCTTAGTCAATAATCTCCATTGTTGCAAGAATATGCAAGATTTAAATAAGCAATCAACAGGCTTAGCAGGAAAAATATTCTCGATAGTGAGTTTGTTCCTAGTGTTCCACAGAGATCAGCAAACCGCTGCAAAACCAACCCAAAACATTCGTTTAGAGGCCCCAACCAGGCCAGAGGCCAGGGTCCTGAGCTCCGAAAAGGATGAAGGGTTCCAAGACACATGGAGCCAGGACCTGATGCAGCACCAGACGAGCTTAGCCAAAACACAATTAAAAAAGATGTGCTCCGTGTCCTCAAGGTCGCCACAAAGCGCGCACCTATCGGACCCGGGACCATTACGCTTACGAATTTGTCAGCGGCCGGCAACCGCCCTCTAAAGGCCTGCCACAGAAAGATCTTAATCTTAGGAGGAACTCGAGCTCGCCAGATCACCTTGAACCTATTAGTAGGAGAGCCAGAAATGAGCTTAGCATATAGAGACTTGACTGAAAAGCGCCATGAAGCAGAGTGGGGCCAGACCACCGAATCCTCCCCCTCTAAGAGCACGGGGATGCAGGCAACAAGACGCTGCGAGTCATCCAACTCTACAGGAGAAAGAGAACGACGAATGGCCAGATCCCAGTTGTTGTCGGGGATCTCGGAGATAGAGATCTCCGGGTCAGGACAATACGAAAAGAGAACCGGAAAGGAAACAGCAAGGGGAGAATCACCGCACCACCAATCAAGCCAAAAGCGTGTGGATTTGCCGTTATGAACTACAAACTTGACAAGAGACTTAAACACCAGGCGAAGTTTGACAAGATCTTTCCAGAATTGCGAACCGCCAGTGGAAGATGCAAACATGGGGCTGGAAACAGGGAAGTATTTAGCGTGGAGGAGTATGAGCCGGAGAGGATTCTCTGAGGTAGTCATGATTTTCCACCACCATTTGATGATCAGGCATTTATTCATGGTCATGGTGTCCAAAATACCCAACCCCCAAAGGTTCTTGGGCCTACATATCTGCTTCCATTTGACCAGTCTATACTTACGTCGATTGTCCGTCGTGGTCCCGTAAAACACACCTCTATGCTTATCGAAACCTGCGTGCGTACCACCAGAGAGAAGGTAGAAGCCCATCAAGAACATGGGGAGGGAGGAGAGGCATGCATTAATGAGAGCAACCTTGCCCGCTTGTGTATTATATCTTCCCCTCCAAGGCAAAACACGATTGCCCACTTTCGAGACCACAGGAGAAAAATCTCTGGCGAGCAGCTTTTCAGGAGAAATTGGGAGGCCAAGATACTTAAAGGGGAAAGAACCCAGGGAGCAATTGACGAGATGAGAAACCCGCCTAACCTCGGCATCCGACACACCTGTGACAATTACTTCACTCTTCGCAAAATTAATCTTAAGCCCTGAAAGGGCCTCAAAGCAAAGTAGTAGAAACTTGAGGTGGGCAAGGCAGTCATCGTTAAGCTCAACCATGATGATCGTGTCATCCACGTATTGGAGATGAGTGATACCCTGCGGGACCAAGTGAGAGCTCACGGGAGAGATGTGCCCGGCTGCGGCCGCCCGAGACATGATATGGGATAGGGCATCCGCGACAAAGTTAAACAGAAGGGGAGAGGCAGGGTCCCCTTGCCTCAAGCCCCTACCATTGGCGAAGAAGTTGCTGACCCTGCTGTTGACCGAGACCGCAGTGTGCCCTCCCGACACCAGCTGCATAATTTGGTGAACGATCGCCCCATCGAAACCTTTAGCCAACAGAACTTGCCGAAGGAATTTACAGCTTACCGAGTCATAGGCCTTCTCAAAATCAAGTTTGAGGATAACCGCTTTGGTGCCCCATACGTGAATATCATGAATAATTTCGTGGAGACTGAGGATGCCATCCAAGATGAACCTCCCTTTAACGAAGGCAGATTGAAAGGGACTAAGAACCCGATGGGCGATAGGGGAGAGGCGTGTGGCAAGGCCTTTGGCCGGGAATTTCGCGAAATTGTTAATCAGGGCGATAGGTCTAAATTGAGAGATCAGGTCCGCACCCTTGACTTTAGGAATGACGGTTATAACTTCATAGTTCAACCATGATATGTCAACCGTACCCAGCCAGAAACCTTGTATAACAGCGCAGACGAGGCTTCCCAACTGGGGCCAGAACTTTCTAAAGAAGGGGATGGAAAAAACCATCAGGGCCCGACGCCGAGTGAGGATTGGCCGAGCGAATGGTATCGAAGATCTCTTCATCAGACAGGGGGATGATCAAAGCAGCATTCTCCTCAGAATTGACCATCTTGTGAGGATCCCAGAAGGAAGGAGCTAGCATAAAGCCTGACTCAAGCTTGGCCGAAAGAAGGGAAGAGAAGAATTCCACAACGTGAGACATAATCAGGTTCTGGTCCAAGACCCTGACATTGCTGATCATCAAGCTATCAATCAAGCATCGTCTGCGTCTACCATTAGCAATGGCGAAGAAGTAGGCCGTGGGAGAGTCGCCTTTCAGCGTCCAATTAATGGTTCCCCTTTGGCGCCAGTAGATTTTGGCCTGGCGATGCAACTGCATCAAGGCCTCTTCGAGGGAATACCTCAACTGCCACTCCTGGTCGGATAACCCAGGGCCGTCCGCCGTGGCATCCAACGAGTTGATTTGATCAGTTAGGAGCACCTTAACCCTACGCGCTTCAGCTGTCCTGTTGCGGGCCCAACCCCGCAGGAATTTACGAAGCAGATAAGAGCAGTTGTGCCAGTCATCCATAGGGCCATAGGAGCGCCTTCCACTAGCAAGAAAGGAGGAGATCTTCGCGGAGATCAGGTCCCCAAAGCCATCGATCAAGAGCCAAGAAGCATCGAACTGGAAGCGGGGAGGAGGTATGAGATTGGAGCCCGGCATCAAGGATAAGAGGAGCGTGGTCCGAGCCAACAATAGGTTTAGCTTTTAGCAGCGTGCGAGGAAACAAGGCGTCCCAGCCAGAGCAAACTAACACGCAGTCCAGGACAGAGCGAATTGGAACGGCCTAGTGATTTGTCCATGTAAATCGAGCTCCCACCCTAGTGATTTCGCGGATGGCACAATCACGAAGGAAGTCATTGAAGGCATTAGCCAGGGGCCACGAGAAGTTGCTATTATTCTTATCCGAGGGAGAGCGCAAGAGGTTAAAGCCGCCACCCACCAGGAGAGGAATGGTATACGCATCAATCATATTTGAGATCTCGTCAAGAAACAACGAAGAAAGGGAATGATCCGCAGGCCCATACACCACCATGACCTCCCAAAGCACATTCAGTTGGCGATGGAACACAACAGAGCTAGCCCAAAAGACACCGTAATCAAAAGCCACAAAATCAAAAACCTCACGGTTAGTCCCAATCAGGATCCCACCAGAATGACCAGAAGAGGGGAGGAAGTTCCAATCGAATTTATCGACACCCGCAACCGCGGAGAGCTCGTTAGGGGAGAAAGATCCTTTGAAAGTTTCAACCAACCCTACTATATCAATACCGTCACCCCGAACCACATCTCTCAACTGGTCTCAGCGCCCCCTAGCGCCGAAACCCTAATATTCCAAAATAATGCCCTCATCTAGCACACGGATTTCTGATGCGGAGGCTCGACCTGCACGGGGCCACGCAGGATTTGGGACGTCTAGAAGAACCCCGCTTGACAAGAGTCGAGGCATCCTGACCCCTATCAGCATCCCCCTCGGTTCCACCGTCCACAACCGTGGAACCCACACCCGAAGCCGCGGTATCTTTGGCCTTAGCAATGGTAGCCTGGGCGACTTCGTTAGCCCGCACTAAAGCCAGAAGGGAAGAAGGAGACCCTAAGCCAGCCTCAAACGTGATACCCACATCCGCTAACACTTGCGACAAATGTTCATCTGAATGAGAGGGGAGAACCAGCCGAACAGGGGAAGATATCGAAGGAGGGGGGAAGAGGGAGGTGGAATACCTGGAGGGGGGAGATCCTTGGCCGCCGCACGCCGCGCCGCCCGATCGGCCACCAGCTCACCGCTAAGCTGGACCCTGCGGCTCTTGCGGGCGGTGGAGGTGGGGGACCGAATTGGTGAGGAATGAACCATCTGGGGGGAGAAGCCGCCGCAGGAGCAGACGCTGGGCCGGACGCAGCGCCCATATCATCTTCCGGGCGCTGGCAAAGGCCGGCCACCGACTGCTTGGAGCTCGCCGAGGCCCTGCTGCGCGCGAAGAATTTCCTGACAGAAGATTTCTTCTTGCTCGCACGTGCAGTCTGGACCCGAGAAGGTCAGACCTGGAGATCCTCGATGCCGGAGAGAGATGGGGAGGCGGGGCGGGCCGGCAGGTTGGAGCAGACACCCGAGATTGGGGTACCCCCCAGGGTAGGGGCACCTGGAGCCGCCACTTCTTGCCCCTCCAGGCCCACCAACTTGGCACCAGCAGCCCCCTTCCGAGAACCATCAACGGGGGCGTAATCCTTCAGCACATCCCGCCCGTCTGAGCCCAGGTCATCCCATTCAGAGCGAGTGAAGTGCGGGCCGCCATCCCCACTGGGCTTAGTCGCACTATCGGTGTCACCCCCGTGCTCGTCAGGGGGGAAGGTCTAGGCGGAGGATGAGGAGGTGGGACCTGGTGATTCTCCGCCCCCTCGGCACGGACCCGGAACCGGAGACCCTCGGAGGAAGGGAAGACATCAATGGAGCCACGGACACAGAGAGGATCAACGCACCACACCTTGATGCGAGCCGGGCCAAGGAACTGCAGAGATTCGGGGTCAACTTCAATGGGCTTGCCAATCAGAACACCGAAGGCCGTGAGGAAGGAGGTGGATCGCAGGGCAGGAGGAACATCATCAACAAGGACCCATATGTCCGAAAGTGGTGGGACAGGTTTAGAGCCATTGGACGTAGGCTTGACAGAGACCACAAGCTGTTTGAGCGGGAGAGTGAAGCTAGTACAGGAGGAGATCATCTTGAGGCTCTCTTTGGAAGGGAAGACAACAGCAAACTCAAAGTCCGAGAGTTGGCGGATCTGCTAGTCCCACCCATCAACGTCCCACATTTTCAGCTCATCGAGGAGGGTTTGGGGGGGGATCTTCTGGTCTTTGACAGTAATAACAGCGGCATTGGAGAGGGCAGGAGTAACAACCACCTGAGGGATTTCGCTGTCAAGGGCAAAGAAAGAGCAACCCGGAAGCCCAAGGCCATACTGCACGAAAGCGGCCAGCTTGCTCCTGTTCTGGCAGTCCATAGTGAGGTGGCCCTCCTCCCTGCAGATGAGGCGGAAGGGGGGGTTGCCGCAGCGAGATTTGAAGTGGTCGGGCTGGTGGCAAGCAAAGCAAGTGAGAGTGGGATTGGAGACATGGGAGGAAGGAGGTGGACGTGTCGGGGGGGGAGGGGGCGGGAGGATGCCATCTCCGAGACCGGCCGATGAAGATCCAGCAACAGCTGGGTTGGCGCGCCGGTTCTTGAAGCCTGTCGAAGTGGAACCGAAACCTCCGCGCGGCGGTTGGCGACCCACGAAGCCCGCGCCCGCCGCCGGCGCACGAGCCGGAGCCCGCACCGGAGCCGACAACCCGCGGGGAGGTGGGGGCGCGGCGCATCACCAGAAGCACCCACCCCACCCGCCGCGGCCACGGGTTCCCACGGATCTGCGGCCCTCCACGTCGAGCCACCCGCCAGATCTGAGGATCCCGCGCCAACGGAACCAGGAGGAGCAGACCCAGCGCCGTCCGCCATGGCCGCCTCCGAGCGAGCCCGCTCCCGCTTGTCGCGCTGCAGCCACTCCGGCCCGGCCTTCCAAGCCTCGCGCTCCCGAGCCACCTGCTCACGCGCCTCCTGCTCTGCCTGGAGCTTGGAGCGAAGGGCGGCCTCGTAGTCCAGATCCGCGCCCGCCTCCGACGAGCCCTCCCGCCGGCGCTTCTGGCCGGAGACGGCCTCAAGGACGAACCCCTCGACCGGTCCATGGCAACCACCGCTGCGAACGAAAGGGGGAGGGGAGGGGGAGGGGCGGATCTGCGGAAGGTGCGAATGGGGAAACACAAGCGGCGCAAGTCAGAGGAGGAGGCAGGAAACCCTAGAAAAGGTGGGATCGTGCCCTTGCGTACCCATATATATCCATAGCTCGCCAGGCCTGGGCCTGGGCCGCCAGAGCCGGTCAGGTCGCTCACGACAGGTTGGGGGTGGGCCGCCCGAGGCCCAGAGCCCAGGAAAGGGAGAGGAGGGAAGGAGAGAGGAGACACGATGGACGGAGGCCCAACAGGCCCATATTGAGTCGGGCCAGACCGCACCAGGGGCCCACTAGCCACCTGGCAGGCCGCCAGATCTAGGGTAGGGACCAACCCCGAATCCGCCGCCACCGCGCGTGCACGTCGCCGGCACGTGAGCTACCGTGGACGCCGAAGAGGGGGAAGGGGAGCGAGATCCCACCACCAGAGACACGCCGCGGTCGGGCCCCGAGCCCAAGACGCCACGGTCCGACGAGGCAGCAGGAATCTTACCAGATGCCCAACGGCGGCGCGAGACCCGGACCCAGCCTGGCTCCACCGACGCCAAGAAGGCAGGCCGGCCGCGACCACCCGGCGCAAATCCTCGCGCTCGGCGGCGCCGCCCCCGTAGCCGTCCGCGCCGCAGGCCGGAGAGGGGTTGGGGTCGACGAATCCGAATCAGAGGCCGGATCTTCCACGTCGAAGCCGAGCGCCCAGAACCTGTTGACCGAGCGCGAGACGCGGGGAGGAGAGCAAGAAGGAGAGGAGGAGGGAGCCGCCAGGGAGATCGAACCCGCCGAGGTCGGAAGCAGGGGAGCACCTGACGGGGAAGGGGCCGGCGGCGGGGCCATGATGGAGTGAGTCGCCGTCGCAGGGGTTGGGGACGAGGGAGGGGACAAAGGGGAGGGGGAGGGAGAAGCCATCCGAAACGTCTATATGGTATTCTCTTGATCATTGTTTTTCTCTTCCTGGTATCTAAGGATATTAAAGTCCCCTCCAATAAGCATTGGATACGGGTTATCCTTAGCCCCCTACCCGATCGGCTATATATTGCAGGCGTCGGCAACCCTGGTCGTCCTGGTCACATCGCATATGTTCTACCTTCTCGCGCATAACCCGTTCTCTGAGATCCTGTAGCGGGAGAATGACGGTTAGGTTTTTGGGGAACTTGCCAGGCCCAACTGTTGTTCGTCTCCGTCCTCGACCTCTCCGACTTCAACGTGGGTGAAAACTTTGAGGCCCCCAAAAGGAAGGCTATCGAGGATGTTGTTGTTGCCACCGCGGCTTTGACCTATCAACCAGTGGGTATAATCTATCCATCATGTTTCCTGTGTTAGCCTGCCGTACTATATGTTTACATAGATGTATCTGTTCTATGCGTATTACGTGCTCACATGTGTAGCTATCAGTATGAGATTAATATTGTTGGCACTATTATCATGATTTATTTATGGGTCAAATCAATCAGAAAATTGCTAATTTATCCAACAATTACTGCTTCAGAAAATACTTGCATAATCAATTCCCACTAGTTTTGTCAGTCCTTATCCACATAATTGGTGAACTAGGAAATAATTATGGTTGGTGGTGCGTCTCCGATCTATGGATTGCTCCCACCTAGATCTGTCTCTGGCAGGCGTCAAGAAGTAACCTTACTGGAGTTGTATGCTTTGGCAAATTGCAAATGGAATTTATTTATTTAAAGCTGCAGATGACAGATGAAAATAAAGTGTACTTGTTGTGTCACTGAACTTTCGGGAGTTGCATGAAGCAGATGTCATTCTTCAGAGGGAGGCAAAAGCACAGCATTTGTACCAGTCTTGAAAATGAGTTAAGAGTTTTGCTCCCTTTTCAGCTTCTCAATCAAGGAAGAAAAAAAGTCGTCTTCATTTTGTTCTAAAACATGTTAATGAAATGCTTCTTCTTTCCACTCATCCATATGCAAACATGTTTTTGAAGATGCGCTTTCATACATGTATCATTGATGTTGCCACTCACAGTGACAGGACACGAAAAATAACACTTACGTTAGTCTGGTTGCTTAGTTTTTCTTGTCAGAGTTGCAGTAGCAGTGCTGTGCTTGCCTTTTAGAGCATCACTAGTAGTACCCTCAAACCCTCAAACCCTTATAAATAACCGATTTTTTACAGTTTGCGAGCGAAAAAACGCGTAGACTAGAACCCCTTAACCCTCAAACCCTCAAAAATATTTAAGGGTCTAACCCTCAAACCCCCTCCCAACCTGTAGAAGTGAGGGTTGAGGAGCAAAAACTACCCCAACCCGCACTCGTGTTCCGTCGTCGCGCGGGAGGGACTTTTCCCCGTCCCCAACATCCCGCCCGCGCCCACCCGAGCCGCCGGCCGCCGCCCGCCGCCATTCCGGCCGCCCCCCGCCTCCCCTCGACGCGCGCGAGCCCGCCGCAGCTGCGCCGCACTCCTCGCCACCGGATCCGCCGTTCCCAGCCGCCTCCCGCCCCGCGCAGCAGCCACCGGAGCCGCGCGACCGCCACCGCCGCCCCGAGCTTTCTCCTCGCCGTCCGGCCGCCCCCCGGCCTCCTCAACCTCTCCTCCACCTCCTCGACCTCCCCCAGTCGCCGCGCCCCGCCCCCCGGCCGCCCGCCTCCTCCCGCACCAGGCCACCGCGCCCCGCCCCCCTGCCGCGCCCCCCAGCCGCCTGCCTCCCCAGCCGCCGCGCCCCGCCCCCCGGCCGCCGCGCCCCGCCCCCCTGCCGCGCCCCCCAGCCGCCTGCCCCGCCCCCCGGCCGCCCACCTCCTCCCGCACCAGGCCGCCTGCCGCGCCCCGCCCACCATCGACAGCGGCCTCCCGACCCGCAGGTATGCCTCCTTTTCTTTCTTGTTTTTTCATTTTTTCCTTCTTGATTCATTGTTGGCACTCACAATTTATTGTTTGTTGTATTGTGTAGATGGAGGTGAACACCGACGACATGGAGTCATTGTCCGATGATTCCGGTTGGTCATCATCGGACGAATCGGACATTGAGGAGTTGCTTCAAGACGACGACGTCGAGATGATGGGCCTCCTCCTCGACGTGCAAGAGTTTGAAGACCGCGCGAAGCTGATGGATCAGAGGAGAGGGTCGAAGATGGGGCGAGTCACCATCTACCGGAACCGCGGTCTCGGACACGAGCAATTGATGCAAGACTACTTCGCGAAGGTACCGACATACCCACCTCGCCTCTTCCGGAGAAGGTACCGGATGCGCCGTAGTTTGTTTGTGAAGATTGTCACCGATTGTGAGGCCGCCTCAGATTACTTTAAACGTCGTAGATCCGCCGCCGGTATCATGGGGTTTAGTGGGTACCAAAAGATATCGGCTGCAATGCGGGTGATCGCCTATGGCATACCCGCGGACTATACCGACGAGTATCTTCGCATTGGAGAAGATACAACCACGGCGTCCGTCCGTAGGTTTGCAAAATTGGTCATCCGGTTGTATGGTGATGAGTATCTTCGGGCACCCAACGAGGAAGATACAAAGAGATTGATGGAGATGAATGAAAAAAAGGGGATGGCCGGGGATGCTTGGTAGTCTTGATTGCATGCATTGGACATGGAAAAATTGCCCAAAAGCATGGCAAGGAATGTATTGCGGTAAAAGCCGTGATGCTACCATTGTGCTTGAGGCCGTGGCATCGGAGGACACATGGATCTGGCATGCATTTTTTGGTTTGCCGGGAACACTCAATGATATCAATGTGCTCAATAGATCTCCTTTGTTTGCAAGATTAGTTTCTGGGGATGCTCCAACTTGCAACTACAAAATAATGGACAATGAGTACTCAATGGGATACTATCTCACCGATGGAATTTATCCCGAGTGGGCAACTCTTGTGAAGTCCATCAAGGAGAAAAATGGGGTGCCCTTAACCAGAAAAAAGGCTCATTTCACCAAGGCACAAGAGGCAGCCCGCAAGGATATTGAGAGAGCTTTCGGTGTTTTGCAAGCAAGGTTTGCCATAGTTCGGGGTCCAGCTCGTTTTTGGGACAAAAAAACCTTGCAGAACATCATGAAATGTTGTGTGATTCTACACAACATGATCCTCGAGGATGAGAGAGGGTTAAACCTGCCTTGTTTCTATGACAATGTTGGTACCCGTGTGCAACCGGAAAGAAACCCTTGTCGCGTACAAGCTTTTCTTGAAGCACATCGTGAGATTGAGGATGCAAACACTCATGGTCAGCTCCGGGATGATCTAGTAGAGCACCAGTGGCAGTTGGATGGGCGGCGCCAAGGCCCATGATCTACCTTTGTTTTACTTTTCTATGTCCTATTTGATTCGAATAACTTGAATGATTATTATGTGCTTGAAGGTACTATTCGGTGTTGTAATAATAACTAGAATGATTATTGTTTTCTTCAAACCGTTATTGACATGATGAAAATTGTGATATGTCAAATGACAGTTTTAAGGGTTGGGGTTGCGGCAAAGACTAGAACCCTCAAACTTCCGTTATAAGGGTTGGGTTTGAGGGTTCTAGTCTTTGCCCCTGTTTTTCAACCCTTAAAAGTGTCAAAAAATGCCAATTCTCAACCCTTAAACTGGTTTGAGGGTTTGAGAGTTTGAGGGTACTACTAGTGATGCTCGTAGGAGGGCAGATCGAAAAAGACAATGATTATTGAACAACCAAAGATCTAAGGAACCCACTCAACACCAGTTGGTCTGTGTACATGTCTGAATTCTGAATGATTGAGGACGGGCTAACACATGGTGTTGCTTCCTAGCGATTGTGACGGGGCAGATCTGATGCAGTACGTAACCCGGTGTCAAGTTCATATGCAGTCTTACTTACCAGTGATATGATATCGGACAGGCAAAGAGAACCTAACCTCACCTTTGAGCAATCCTTCCCTTGCTTTCACTTCACTCAAAGTTATGCTCCTTTACCAGTCAACTGCTTCTCCTGGTCAGATCCTGACCTGCAATCACATGTTTGTTCTTGTTACCGTGCTAACAGACACATGCTTACCCTCAGAATTCTAGGTTCCTACATAATCTCACGTTCCAAGGGCCACTAGGATTATCTTGAGTACTAAACTTAGAAAAGGCAAGCAAACATGTGAGGACGGTAAGTATACCCTCCAACAGTTGAGTTGCAGCACCCGTACACAAACGCATACCCATACACATACACTGGAACAAAGGTGTTTAGAGAATCTACGACCGGACCTCTCAAACCCGTCTCAAACGCCCGGGCGGGCCGCCCGGTCACTGCCCGGTCACTTTTTTTTTTGACCCAGACGGACCCCTCAAACGGCCCTCAAACGCCCGGGCTGACCGGCACCCCCCATATCCAGCCCAAATATGGGGCCGCCCGGGCGCGCCCGGGCATGCCCGCCACGTCGGAGCCGGCCCATGCTGGCCCACCCCTACCCCACATATATTCGTCCCCATCCGCTCGCCGGACCAAACCCTAGCCACTCCACTCCCTCCCCTCCACTCCCCTCCGCCACCCGAGCTCTCCTCCGGCAGATTTCGGTCGTCTCCAGCATGGCGGGCAGTGGATCCGAGTCCTTCAACTCCAGATCCGTCGACCCCGAGCTCATCCCGCGCGGCCCCGAGGAGGAGATGGCAGTCCGTCTTGCGCTCCGCCGCGCCCGGGAGGATGCCCGTGGACGGCGCGGCTCGGACTCCCTCCGTCGGGAATCCATTGCGTCCGCCCAAATGGCGCATGGATCCGGCGTTAGGCAGGCCGTAGCAGCCTCGCCGGAGGCCGTGCGGTCCGCCTGGCGTCCGAACGCGGTGGCGGACGCGCAACCCCTCCGGTGGCGCGCCGATTTTCGTGACGCTTCCGAAGAAGGCATGGCTCGGCGTGGACGCCGTGCAAGGCAGCGGGCGCGGGAGGCGGCGGATGCCCTCGCGGCGGCGGACGCGCAACCCCTCCGGTGGCACGCCGATTTTCGGGACGCTTCCGAAGAAGGCATGGCTCGGCGTCGACGCCGTGCAAGGCAGCGGGCGCGGGAGGCGGCGGATGCCCTCGCGGCGGCGGACGTCGGCGAGGCGGAGTCGCATTCTCCGACGCCCCGTATGGCGCATCAGTCCGGGCGCCGCAACCGCATCGTGGTGGACGTCGGGGGATCTTCCCCGGACGGAACCATCATCGATCTGACGTCCACCGGCACCGTTCGGGTTCCGGTCTCCGACGAGGAAGAGTAGGGCATGGGAGACGGCGGGGCCACGAGTCCCGTGAGCCAGCTCGTGTCCCATGCCCTACCCTACCTTGCCGGCGACCGGACCAACACTCTGAGGAGTGCAGCCGGCGGCCGGACATGGCCACGGCGGAGGGGCGAGCTGGGAGGGGATCATGTTGCATGTATAATATGGATTTGAGGTTTCTAATTTGAGATGTCCGGATGTGGAATGCGTTTTACGCGCCCGGGCGCGTTTGAGGGGTCGGATTTGCCAAGTCCGGCTGTAGATGCTCTTACACCTGCTCATTTGAACACATCACAAACCAAGTAGAGAACACCAAAAAACTTTAAGAGATTCCATCACAAACCAAGTAGAGAACACATCACAAACCACATGCAGTTCTTTGATTTGCTGAGTCAAGGTTATGATGCCACACCGGATGGAGAAAGCACTTGAAATTTTGGTGCCAACACTGGACAAGAATGCTGGATAGCTCCACCATAACAAATCTCTTAACTCCCTGACCAGTCTCTTGATTGTAACAGGAAAGTAGAGATAAAATTAAAACTTGATATTTACAGCACAAATAGGAGTACCTAAGATAACAATTCAACTTGACAGCAAAAGTAGAAAGCCACAGACCTACACTCCACACCCTAAATGCAAAGAACTGCATACCAAATCCTAACATAACAAGATTTTAACATCAAATTTGACAAACAAAATGGCAATAATTCTGCATAATAATTCTTCAGATGCTGATGAGACTGGGAGGCGGCGAAGACTGCGAGCTCGGTTGCTGCTGCTCGTTTGCTTCATCGGTTGCAGCCTCCACAGTTTCAGGAGGTCCTGCAAGACCAGGCTCATCACGATCACCACTACCAGTAAGCTGCTCCTCTCCTTGCTTCGTAATCGGCTTGGGTAGCTCACTGAGGATTTGCACCACCTCCCGCATTGTGGGTCGCTGCATGCTCTGCTCCTCCACACAAAGCAACGCAACATAGAAGACGTGCATTACCTCATGCACGGGCACTGTTGAGAGCCTTGGGTCCATGATCTTGATAACCTGCTCCTTTTTGGAATCAGTCATCATCTTGATCCAGTGAACAATGTCGACGCCATCACCAAACTCCCCTACCGGCTTCTTTCCCGTAATCAGCTCAAGAAGCACTACACCAAAGCTGTAAACATCGCTCTTTTCATCCACCTTGAGAGTATATGCGTACTCTGCAAATCCGAAGTGACAGTTCGATGTAAGATTAATGTATCTGCTTGTATAGATAGACAGTCGGCTACTACTGAAGTGAGTTGAAAGAACAAACAAAAATTCAGTACAACAATAGTGATGTACGCGCTGGAAGCGGGTGGCCAGGGAGGTGCCGGTCCTATATGACTACTGTTGCCGATATGTCGGGTTTTTTATTTTCTTTTGTCAGACTGTTGGTGTTTGGCTGTGTGCATCTTAGTTATGCAGAGGCCAGGTGTTACTCATCATGCTTTGTATCCGCTTGATCCTACATTTTGAGTTAATAAAAGCGCCCTTACCGAAAACAATAGTGATTAAACCAATCTAACAACATGTGGTGGAATGCAATATCAGATAAAAATGTAAAGTGGAACAGAGATTAGAAATAACTGATTTACAGTTTAATAACAGTAATAAAGCATCAGAAATTAGGAACTGAAATTCAACTGCAGACAACAATAATGAACTGATCATGGATAATTTTTGAGACAGTATTATGTATATACTCCCTCCATTCCATAATGTAGTGCATATAGATATTTTAAAAAGTCAAACTTCACCAACTTTGACCAAGTTTGTGAAAAAAAATACATGTAGAATGCCTAACATTTATCATTGGATTCATCATAAGACGTAATTTCATATTATATATATTTGGTATTATAGATATAAATAGTTTTGTTTATAAACTTGGTCAAAGTTGGCAAAGCTTGACTTTTTAAGAAATCTATATGCACTACATTATGGAACGGAGGGAGTAGTTTATAAGCATTTCCAAACTGTAATGAGGATTGATCTTTCACCTGGAGCAATATAGCCATAAGAACCAGCAATGGCTGACATGCACTCTGATGTGCCAGAGTCCTGCAAGAACTTGGCAAGCCCGAAATCAGCAACATGTGCTTCAAAATCAGAGTCAAGGAGAATGTTGTTCGACTTGACATCGCGGTGCAGGATGGGTGATGAGCAATCGTGGTGAAGGTAGCATAGCCCCTTGGCAGCCTCAACAGCTATCTTGTACCGAGTATCCCAGTGCAGGTGGCCGCCCTTCTTTCCATGGAGTAGCTCCCCCAGGCTGCCATTAGGCATATACTCGTACACCAGGAGATTAGTTTCATTGTTGGAGCAGAAGCCAAGCAGCCGCACAATGTACCGGTGCCGAATCCTCCCAAGAGTTTGTATCTCGGCAGAGAAACCATGGTCATGCGACGAGCCACGGCTCATCGTGGAAAGCCTTTTGACTGCAACATGGTCACCGTCTGGCATCGTCCCCTTGTACACGGTCCCGGCTCCACCTTTGCCAATCATGTTCTCCTCCTTGAGGCTATCCAGCACGTCGTCGCAGGTGAATTCAAGGCGCTGGAACGCGGTGAGCCTCCATGCACGCGCTTCGCTGGCTTTCTTCAGTGACCAGGCTTTCAGGATTGCCATGGCAGCAAATGCAATGGAGAAGGCAAGCAAGACGAGGACGATGATCAGCTTGAGGCTACTGGACAGTCCACCATGAGTGTGTGCGCCCTGGTCTGTGCCAGCACCACCGGGGCGGCATGGCCCAAGGTATCGTCCACACAAGCCTGGGTTGCCGACGAAGGACGTGGCGTTGAAGTAGCTGAACTGCCCGGTCACCGGCACGAGCCCAGACAGGTTGTTGTATGAGAAGTCCACGGCCGTGAGGCTCTGCATTGCAGCAATGGTTACTGGTATCTCTCCATCAAGCTGGTTCCGGGACAGGTTCAGATAGTTCAGTATCCGCATGCCGGAAATAGCCGGTGGTATATCTCCAGTCAGCTTGTTCTGGCTAACATCAAGGTAGGTGAGCAACCGGCACTTCCCAATCTCCGGCGGCACGCCACCATCGAACGAATTGCCGCTGAGGTCGGCCTTGGACAGCTGTTGTAGCCGTCCAATCTCCGGTGGTATTGCGCCGGTGAACGCATTCTGATCAAGAAGCAGCTTCTGCAGCCCAGAGAAGCTCCCAATGGATGCCGGCAATGCGCCGGTGAGCTGGTTGTTAGAGAGGCTGATCCCCCCAAGATTCGGCCCGCCGGCGCTCACCACAGCCGGGAAGCTGCCCGATAGGAGGTTGTCCTGGAGCTCCACCTGGGTCAGATTCGGCAGCTCGAATAGACCTTCGGGTATTGAACCATTCAAGAAGTTCTCGCCGAGGCGAACGCGAGTGAGCGCCTTGCATTTCCCGAGAGACTCCGGGATTGGACCGAAGAGCGAGTTGCCGAGCGCGATGAGCGTCTCCAGCTTGCCTCCGGCGCAGAGCTCCGGCGGGAGGGTGCCCGTGAGCCTGTTCGACGAGAGGTCGAGCAGCTGGAAGCGGCCGTTGCGGCCAAGGCGCCGCGGGATGCCGCCGGTGAAGTTGTTCTCCCACAACTGCAACACCTCGAGGCCGGGCAGGTCGCCGACGAACTCGGGGATGTCACCCCTGAGCCTGTTTCGGAAGAGGTTGAACAGGGTGAGGTTCTTGAGGGCCACGAAGGTGGCCGGAATCTCGCCGGAGAGCGCGTTGTTCGACAGGTCGAGCGAGCTGAGGCTCCCCAGTCGACCCAGCACCGGCGGGATGCCGCCGGTGAGCCCGTTTACCTGCAGAAACAGCGTGTCCAGCTTCGCGAGATTCCCGAGCTCCGGTGGGATCTCGCCGGAGAGGCCGCAGTTGGCCGCGTCGAGCCGCACAAGCTCCGTCATGTTCCCCAGCTCTGCCGGTATCCCCCCGGAGTAGTTATTGTAGTAGCCTATGTAGAGCTCTCTGAGGCTCGTCAGGTTCCCCAATTCCGGGGGTATCTTCCCGGACAGCTCGTTGCCGGAGACGGCGAGATACTGCAGCCTCCCCCACCGGCCGTACTCCGGAGGAATCTCCCCGGAGAAGAAGTTCCCTCCGAGGTGGAGGTGCCGAAGCTGCGCCATCCCGACGACCTCGAGCGGGAGCGAGCCGGTGAAGTTGTTGTTGTATAAATCAAGAACCCGGAGCGCGCGGAGCCGAGCGAGCGGCGGCGGGAAGGAGCCGTTCAGCAGGTTGCTGGAGAGGTTGAGGTGGGTGAGGAGCCCGAGCCGGGAGAGAGAGGGCGGGATGGGACCGGAGAGCGAGTTGGCGGCGAGGTCGAGACGCGCGAGGTAGGGTAGCCGGGAGAGGGCGCGTGGGACGGCACCAGAGAAGTTGCGTCCGGAGAGGTCGACGCCGACGACCGCGCCGGAGCGCGCGTCGCAGGACACGCCGGACCACGCGCAGGGGCCGGTGCTGGCGTTCGACCACGACGCGAGCGAGCCGGTCGGGTCATCGAGCACGGCCTTGGCCGCAAGCAGTGCGTCCGCGTCTCCGCCGGCCGCCTCCCTGACGGCGAGCGCGGCGAGCAGGACGAAGAGGGGGAGGTGGTGGTGGCGCATTGGGGCGCGCGTTCTTGCCCCCGTCCTCGGGGAGTGGAGACAAGAGTCAAGAGGGGAGTGTGACTGGCCCGGGAAGAGGGAGAGGAGCAGAGGCAGCTCGTGCTCATTTCTTGGATGAGCATGCGGTGTCACCAGTGGCTAGTAGTACTAGCAGAAAACATGCGATTCGTTCTTGGATTTTAGAGATAAATACACTATTGGTCACACAACTCTCATGAGATGTGCAGTTCGGTCACTCATCTAACGCAATGTGAAAAACTGGTCACTACACTCTGTTTTATGAGCAGAGTGGGCACTTTGCCGTTCTCTGCCGTAACCGGAGTCTACGTGGCATGCTGACTGGGATCCTGCAGTATTTTGTTGCGCGAAAAATAAGTCACGTGAATGAGGCGTGGGGTGGTATTTTTGCAATGTGGCCCCTGCAGTATTTTGTAGGTGTTCTTTTGTAAAAGTGCCTGACTGGTCAAAAGCACCCTAAATCCCAAATCGATCGATCCCCCAGTCTGAAATCCCTAGCTCTCTCCTGTCTCCTTCGTCTCCCCCATCCCACAAATCGCAAGATCGATCCGGCGCGGAGGGGATGGATATGCTAAAGGAAGGGTGTGTCTTTTTCCCGGAGGACATGTGGAGGCGCGGCGAGCCGGAGCTTCGGCCAGAGCAGGGTCGGGGCGTGCTGACGCGCACGCGCGACATGTACGCTTTGGAGGGGAAGCTGTGAGGCCATGCCCTCTTCGCGACGGTGCAAGGTGCTCGGCCGCCGGTGTCTCCGTCAATGCTGTTGGCGGCGCTGGAATCGCAGTGTTGTGTCCGTTCTGTGGACGTCATGGTTGAGGTGACCTCGCCACCGGCGGATTTCCTTGTCCGATTCCGGCGCAGTGAAGACTCCACTCGCGTGGTTGTCAATTACTCGAGTGTGCTTGATGTTGGTGGCGAGACAATTCATTTCAGGCGATGACATCGCGGGTCATTTTGCAAGGATTCCTCACTCCCATTTTTTACCAAGCTGAGCTTCGATGGACTCCCCCAGGAGGCATGGGAGAAGGAATTTTTGGGGAAGCTTGTGAACCAGCTAGGTGGCGAGCTCATCAAGTGTTTGAAGCCTGATGATCGCTGGTGCATTAGTGTGGAAGCATGGATGAAGGATCCTAACAAAGTGCCTAAGCGCTACGATGTCGAGTTGCCGGAGCCGGATGAGCCAATGTTCTGTTTCTCTCCGGACTCCGACGACGAAATATCGCCACCAACACCACGAGAGCGTACTGAGAAGCGGACTGTAGTGCATCCAATCATCATCCATGTCAATTGGGTTGTTGATCATTGTCCAATCTTACAAGAGTTTCCTGCATTGCGCGACTACGAGGACGAGGACACTACTCGGCTTCACACATATACCACCTGGAATGGTACAATTGATGGCACCACTCCTCCTCTTGAAGAAGATGGTAGCCGTGGGTTTGTTGGGCCAAGCTCCCAGGCGCGTGTAGGAGGAATGTTCCACTGAATTGTCTATGTTCTCGTAGTTATGATGTTCATTTACTGAAGTATGTAAGCATGATGTAACTCAATTCGATGATGTTTGTGTACTGAATTATGTTTATGTACTGGCTACTTTTGTACCACTGTCGACTGATGTTTTGAATTGAAATCATTTGAACATCAAATATATGTAAACAAAGATCTTTTTTCAACATGAGACTTTCAACATTAGTATAAATTTTCAAGAGAACATCAGTACAAATACTAGTTGTTCTTTAGCATCACAGCCATGACAAAATATGTGTGACCAAACTGAGAATTTCATGTATCACACAAACTAAGGGGACAAAAGATCAGATTTTGACTACACCTAACATGATCTACTCCTGTGACATGTCAAATGGTGCACTCTGAGTGTTGTTCATTTCAGTAGGAGCAGTATGCCTTTCTCCATCACCAAACAGTAGGTGTTCCCAGCCTCTTGCAGCAGCTCCTCTCCCTCTTGTAGCAGCTCCTCCTCCTCTTGCACTAGCCCCTCTGCCTCTTGCACGAGCCCCTCCTCCTCTTGCACCAGCACCTCTGCCTCTTGCATGAGCCCCTCTTCCTCTTGCACCATCCCCTCTGCATGTAGTTGTGCTAGCACCACCAGCGGCAGCAGCTACAGCAGCAGCCGCAACAGCAGCACCTCTCCTTCTCCAAGATCTGTTTCTCCCCCTACCTCTTAATGCTGCTAATCCTGTTGTTGTTGCAGTTGTGACCCTAGCTGCTGGTATGGACGATCTATTAGCAACAACAAATGCAGACTCTGTTGGGAAAGGAGTGTCTTCTTCAATTTGAAAATGTGGTTCCTGCAGTTAAGTTGCAAATGTATGAGCACCAACACATAAAAAAGCTTGAAAATAAAGAGAAAACAAATTTCTTGATTATTTATATCTGTTGCCCAAGCTGTGAAACCATACTTGATCTGTCATTCAATGGATCTAGCCTAGGATCCAGGTAAACCTCTTCAATGTGCTAAATGAAAACACTTATGTGAGATCTTGATCTGTACAAAAATAAGAGAAAGAAGGACTTGAAAAAAGTGTACCTGAAGTATCTCTGGTATGTCTACATCTTCATTTTCATCTAATGTTGTGGGCCCTCTATTAGTATTAATAGTTGACATGCCCACTTGCTCATGCACTGTTCTCCTTCTTTTTCTCCTTGGTTTTTCTGCTGGTTGTGTTTCATCCCCTCCAGCTTGTTCTTCTGCATGCCCTTGAGCTTGTTCATGTTCATGCCCTTGATTTTGTTCATGTGCATGCCTCTGAGCTGCTGCTTCAGCCTGTGCAATGGCCTTCAGTCTAGGACAACCACCCCTGTTATGATTAGGGCCTCTACAGTACCCACAGTGTATTGTCACTCCGTGTTTGCTCAATTTTGTCCCACCTACTTTTTCCTCAGGAGCCTTTCTTCTACTCTTAGGTGGCCTGCCTACTTTCTTGTCATAAGATGGAGGCAAAACTGTTGGCCCATGTACATGCTGCCACTCTGTCTGGTCTCTCAGGGGCATAATATTTGCACCATATGCTTGCATATAGGAATGTATTGAATAACAGTTGTTAACCATCTGCTCAGGTTTAATCCTCTCAGATCTCAAGCATGCTATGGAGTGGCTACATGGAATGCCAGTTAGCTGCCATCTATGACATGAGCAAGCTACGAGGTTCAGCTCCACTATGTATGTCATGTCAATGCTTTTGACAGAAAATGTTGCTCTACCATATCCTTCTGCACGACAGTTAGCAGCATATTTAGTGTTTTTCTCTATTTTCTGCCTAATTTTTGGACATATATGTCCTGCCCAATTAGTGGCCTCTCTTTGATTCTTGTAATATCTGTTCCCAATTTTACATGCTATGTGCTCTAACATGGACAGAACAGGCAATTCCCTAGCCTTTTTTGCAAGCAGACAAGCAAAAGTACAAGGAACTGAATGTTTCACCCATCCTTTTCAAAAAGAATGTTGTGTCTGGGTTTGCTCTCCTCATCTCTTGACCATGGTCCCATAATTTGCCATATTGTGCCTCCTCGTCTCCTCTAATTCTTTTCAAACAAGCTAATCTTGCCCTTGCCAATTTGAACCTGTTTACTTTCATGTTGTACTTTGTCTCGACCTTGTTAGAAAAAGCCATCAAACTCATGTGGGGGTCATCTCTGAAATCCTCAAGATATTTTTCTGCCAACAAAGTAGATGTCATTTCTTTCACTTCCCAAACCTTCTGACAAGTGTGCACATCCACTAGTGTTTTAATGAGAAAGCAACCAATTCTTGAGTCTTTAACAACAATCATTTTCCAAGGGCAGTCCTCAACACATATGGCTTCTAGCCTTTTTGCATTGTTCCTTGTTTTCCTAACTTTCACTCTGTTCTTCACAATGTAATTTGCCAATGCCTTTCTCAATTCTGCTGGGTTTGAAAATGACATCCCAAGTTTAAAAGTGGGGTTCTCCATGTCTGTCATTGGGTTGAATGACTTGAAATTGAACTTTAGTGTTGATTTTGACTCTGGTATCTCCAACTCATCCATATCTACCACATCTTCCTCTTGTGCTTCTTCTTCAGACACCTTTTCCCCTTTTCTCTTTTCAGCTACAAGCTCATCCTTCAAACCTTTATCCACATTTGTATCAAATAGTGCATCATCTCCATCCTCAAAATCATAGTCTGAATCTTCAAAATCTGAGTCAGAGCTTGTATCTGTTTCACCATAATATTCCTCCTCCTCACTGCCATCTTCTTCTGAATAATATTCCTCATC
This sequence comes from Elymus sibiricus, assembly GCA_039707655.1. Classification (NCBI taxonomy): domain Eukaryota; kingdom Viridiplantae; phylum Streptophyta; class Magnoliopsida; order Poales; family Poaceae; genus Elymus; species Elymus sibiricus. The sequence goes on from CM077665.1 coordinate 280,625,714, forward strand.
AGCACCAGCTTCATAAAACTGCTCATCATCACCAGCACCATATACCTCATCATATGAACAACCAGCCTCTTCTTTCCACTTCCTTCCCAAGACAGCATCACCATTGTAAGTATTTGGAAAAATATTTCTTCTAACAGGAGTCTCCTTCTCACCTGCATCTTCTACACGAGGACCAGGATACATGTTGAACAGGTGCTCACTAAAAGTGGGCAACATATGATCTGATGGCCCACCCATATGCTCTTGCACATAACAGTTTTTCACTGGACTAATTACTTTAGGTAGCTCAACTTGTTGCAATAGAACATCATCCCACAATTGCTTCTCCAACATATTGTTGTGATCAATGAACAAAATCAGTACTTTGTTTTCTTGACTAGCTGCTACCATAGCCCTAGCATGAAGTTCCAAACTAACTACTTGCAAACCATCAGCTATAGTTTTTCCAGGGATGCACCAATACATTGCAAAACCTGTTTTGGGTGTTGCATATCCTAGATGACTAGCCATCCACTCTAGTAAAGCACAACAGAAAGTTTTCCTATAGCAGCCGTCAAATGTGTCAACATGTTCGTCCATGTAGCTACGATTTATGCCAACACCACAGAACCATCCATTGCGGTGAACTTCCACGCTAAATTCTTCGGAATCATCACCTGCATTGCAAACAATTCGATCAAAATTCAATTTTGATTTGGCCAAACACTAACCCTATCACCCCAAATGTCTAGAGTTCAACATTATGTCTGTATTCTTCAAAATTGTAACAAGCAAACACTTGAAAATGACATAACTACCAACCAATCACAACTAATAGAACAACCAAAACTTTGAAAACTTCTAATTTAATAGAGATACAACCTAAGCACAAACCCTAGGAGAGAATCCCAAATTTGCGGCTTACCATAAACCGGTGCTTCATCCCAAGAAAATCGACGACGAGGGAGCATCGCATCGGCCACACCAACATCTACTCCGGCACCGGCGACGGGGTCACCACCTCCTGTCCCCGCTGTGCCGCCGCCTTTGCCTCCATCAGTCGCAGCCTTCCCGCTGCAAGCAACCACTGAGACGCCATGGGGATGATGGCCGCCGCAGCCACGAACTGCATCTCCATCTCCTTGGCCTCCGGCGTCGCCGCCGCCGTCGACCGCGACGCAGTCGGCCCCTTGCATGCCGCCCTGCACGAGACGACAAAAGGACTGGATGTGGAACTGGAGTCTAACACGGGCAGGGTCTTTTATGCACAAAAACACTTGACCTCACATCACCTGTATCCCAGTAAGCATGCCACGTAGACTCCGGTTACGGCAGAGAACGGCAAAGTGCCCACTCTGCTCATAAAACAGCGTGTAGTGACCAGTTTTTCACATTGCGTTAGATGAGTGACCGAAATGCACATCTCATGAGGGTTGTGTGACCAATAGTGTATTTATCTCTGGATTTTATGCCTCTCTTAGGCGAAAACTCAACTCTGCACCCAGGCTCATCTGCTCCCGCTGACAAAATAAATAAAAACAAATACTAGAAAAATTCAAAAAATTCCAATGTTTTTTTGTGTGGTACATATTTTGTGCGTAAGGTCCGCTCCAAATTCCAACTTATTTGGACATCCGAGCAGCTCTCGGCAAAAAAGACAAATCGGGTCAAAAAAATTGGTGAACAGTAAACCTTTTTTACAGACCCCGATTTGTCTTTTTTGCTGAGAGCTGCTCAGATGTCCAAATAAGTTGAAATTTGGAGCGGACCTCACGCATTAAAATATGTACCACACAAAAAAAATTGAAATTTTTTAAAATTTTCTAGTATTTGTTTTGATTTTTTTCGTGAGCGCGGGTGCAGATGCACCCAAGAGCCGAAACGCTGCGGCCTATTTTATTTGCAGAATTCTTAAAATACAGGAATAAAAAGTACAGAATTAAAATGACATACCCATTTGAATTTTATAGAATTAGGATTGAGTGTTTGATGACAAGAAAAAGGTAAAAAGAATGTAAACAGAGGTTAAAGTGTATGCTAGATTTTTGGTTAGAGATACGACAAGAACATGAAGAAGATCACTAATAGAGTAAGAATTTAATATGAGAAACTCCTTCAATGCGAATGAAAAAAAACACGGACAACAGCCGGCGAAATTCACTATGTTGAAAGATATTACAAAGGTCGGGGATTTATAACTAGTCAATTTATCCCATGGGAGGGCTTACAAAGGATATATAGTAGAGGTGACCTAGGCCGATACTGATCCATACCAATTTCATATTGTAGAACGAAAGAGAACCTTCTCCATGAAAAACAAAAAAAACATTTTCGGCTCCAAATAGACACTAAGGCTAATGACTTATACCAACTAAGTTTGAGCAAAGCTCAAACAACATAAACTGGCTTTATCATTATATCAACAGGATTCTCATGAGTACTAATCTTGCATATTTTTAGTTTATCTTGAGCAACAATTTCTCAAATATAATAATATTTGACATCAATGTGCTTTGTTCTCTCATGGAATATATGATCCTTTGTAAGGTATATAGCACTCTGACTGTCGCAAAACAGATTATTGCAAGAATTATATCCATAAGTTTTAGTATGCAAACCTTTCGACCAAACTGATTCTTTACATGCTTATCACTAGAAGCAAAACCTGAATCCACATGGCCAACTAGTCCCTCACCCGTCGAAAATGTATTCTGCTTTAGTGCTAGATTGGCAACTACTGGTTATAGTGTTGCCTTCCAAACAATAACCAATAGTGAACACATAACCTGTAAGGGGCCTCCTTTTATACTAATTACTAGAAGCAAAACCTGAATCCACATAGCCAACTAGTCCCTCACCCGCCTTGCCAAATTTCAACAAAGCATTGGAAGTATCACGAAGGTACTTGAAAATCCACTAAGCAACCTTCCAATGTTCTTTATTAGGATTAGCCACATATCTACTGACTAAACTCATTGCATATGATAAATCAAGACGAGAACACACCATGGCATATATTAAAAAGTTGACAACACTAGAATATGGAACTCTTGACATATACTCAAACTCTTCATCCATGCTAGGACATTAAGAAGATTATAATTCAAAATGAGGGATAATAGGAGTGCTTAGTGACTTAGCATCATGCATGTTAAAACGATGAAGAAATTTCTTGATGTAGCTCTGATCATAAGAAATAGAAAAGCAGAATTTACGTGTCTGGTAATCTCCATACATAAAAATTTCTAAACAGCACCAAGGTCCTACCTCTCAAACTCACTACTTAATTGTGCCTTTAAAGTAGTGATTTCTCTCCTGTCCTTGGCAACAATCAACATATAATAGCAAGTATATATGTGATCCATCAACAAATTTAATGTAAACACAACTATCATATTCACACCTCTTAAATCCTTGTGTTATCATAATGAATAAAACCTTTTATACCGTTGTCTTGGAGACTGTTTCAAATCATATAGGAACCTTTTTAATTCGCAAACAAAGATTTTCTTACCAAAGGTTGGTCCATGTATATCTCCTCTAGTTCTCCTTGCAGAAAAGCATTCTTCACATCTAACTTCTCAAGCTCAAGATCATGCATAGCAACAATACAAAAAAATGCACGAATGGAACTATGCTTCACAACTAGAGAGGACACATCATTATAATCAATATATGGTATCTGACTGAAGCCCTTTGTCACTAATATTTCCTTAAACCTTGCGGGCCCACGAGGAGACAAACATTCCTTTCTTTTGATGATCCATTTGCAATGAACGGACTTCTTTTGTTTAGGCAAGCACATGTGTCATTTTTCTCTAGCGATTTCATCTCTTCTTGCATAACAGAAATCCATTTTTCATGGTCACTGGAAACAATGGCTTCAGTGTACGTAGATGGCTCATGATTGTTCTCAACTTGATCCGCACAAATGAAAGCATGATAAGCAGTGTCACACTCTTCAATTAGACGTTTAGGACGGTTAATTTGTCTCTTTCTCCTGCCAGCTGCAAGAGACTGATTTTGTTGCTGCAAAACAGGGGGTGAGTGTTGAACAACATCATTGCCATGAACCTGTGTATCTGGAAGAGCATCATCATTGTCATAAACATGTGTATCTAGGACAATATCGTCATTATCAACAATTGCATTTTTTCCTTATCCAAATGCTCCACCTGCACACTAACTTTTTGTGGCTCTTCATCAGAAATACCTGACGAAACATCTGTGGAGAAATTGTCATGATACATAATCGATTCATTGAAAATAGCACTCCTGCTCATGATAGTTTCAGGATTTCATAACCAATATCCCTTTACTCCTAAACTGTAACCAACAAACACACACTTAACAACTCTAGATTTTAGCTTTCATTGTCAACGTGAGCATATGCAGTGCGACGAAAAACTCTCAATTGTGAATAATTAGCTGGTGTACCAGACCATACCTCAATGGGAGTTTTCTTGTGAAGTGGAATGGATGGTGACCTGTTGATCAGGTAGAAAGTGGTGGAGGCTGCTTCGGCCCAAAAACGGTTGGCCATGCGAGTGTTGGATAGCATACAGCGAGCCCTAGAGATGATGATTCTGTTCATGCGCTCATCCACACCATTTTGTTGAGGAGTGTATGGGGTGGTGTGGTTCCTGGCGATGCCTAAGTTTCTACAATAATTGTTAAAAGCTTTTGAACAGAATTCCATACAATTGTTAGTACGAAGTATTTTTACCTTCCTCTCACTTTGCCTTTCTACCATAACTTCCCATTACGTAAAGGCATTGAAAACATTATATTTATGATTCAGAAAATAAGGCCACCCTTTTCTGGAGTAATCATCACAAATTATAAGCTTATAACGAGCACCAGCTAGAGAGGGTTTGTGGGAAGGTACCCACAAATCAACATGTACATAATCCAATATACCTTTTGTGGTATGAACAGAAGCATTCAATTTTACCCTCTTGTGCTTACGAAAAATGTAGTGGTCACAAAACTCCAACTCACTCATGTTGCAGCCATCCAGGTTCTCTCTTGGTCAACTCTGCCATGCCAAGTTTACTCATATGCCCAAGGTGCATATGACAAATATTGGTTTTTCTGGATTTATCAAAAGTAGCAACAACAGTACCAGTAATAGTGCTTCCTCTAAGAACATATAATTTGCCAGGATTTAAATCACCTATGATATGAATGAGAGAACCTTTTGATACCTTCAAAACTCCATATGAACCGGGTGCTTGTAAACTTTGACTTCAAGGGTACTAATAGAGATGAGGTTTCTCGTCATGCCTGGTATGTGTCTCACAATTTTTAGTGTGCGTACCATGCCATCATGCATCCTACCTGAAGGAAACCAATGCCCACAATCTCACGTGGGTTTTCATCTTTGACGGTGTCCCGGATTGGGGGTCACTCACCGCGTCATCTCCCTGCTAGATGGGCCGGGCAAAGGACCCCTAGGTTGGTTCACCAATGGGACGAATCGAGGAGGCCCACGACGTGTAAAAGGAAGCCCCCGAAGACTTGACGCATACTCCAAGATATTAGACGTCGTCTACAACACATTCTCCTCATACGTAACCGACTAGGTTGTAACCATAGGACCCCACTACCTATATAAACCAAGGGATATGGCTCGTAGACGACACACAACGATCTTGAGGTAGATCAGTTGTACTTTGTACTCCATCCCAAATCTGTACAAAAAGCCGGACGTAGGGTTTTATTTCTTATGAGAGCCCGAACCTGGGTAAAAACACGTGTCTCTGTTACCATCATGTTAAGGCTACTAGTACGGGACCCCCTACTGAGATCTGCCCAAATCGATTCCGTCAATGGTGGCCCATACAGGTCCTGTTACATAGTTGTAGTGATTCGATGGGGTTTATGATTGACAAACATATCGAGACCAGGATGACCTTCTTGTCAGGCCAGATCTTCGTCTTCGGCAACATTGCTTCTTCACTGACTCGACTGACCGCCTAGACCAGGTTGAAACCTTTGCCCCTAGACGAATCGTCAAATTCGGGAACCTAGAGTACACCACGGATCCTTGTAGAGAGCTAGTATTCTAAAGTTGGGTGTCAGACCAAATCAAGGAGCATCAAGATGCACTTGTCCTAGCGCTGATGTCAGATCCCGCCCCAGATGAGTGCTCGTTCGTCTGACCTGACCATAAGCCAGGGTCCGATGATGCTTCGGAGGCCCGGACAACAGATTTTTCCACATACGAAGAGTCGGGATGCATGTTAGATCGTATCTTATGGAAACTCCCTCTAGAGCCGATGGCAGATCAAACCCAGAAAGATCATGAGAAATCTCTCTTGAACGAGATATTAGATCGGATTTAGAAGCTCCCAATATCGAACGACCAACCCTTAGTCTATGATCAGATCTGGGAGACACCTGAAAAGGTTGGACTTTTCGTCCCACCCACAACCCAACTTGTTGCTAACATCGACGACGTGATGGAGGTCCTGGCAAGTGACTCAGATGAGGCCGATGCCATGGATGAGGAAGTCGACGAGTTCGCAGGTAGCAAGCTAATGCCCATAATACCTGCAGGCAAGTGGACAACAACCTCCACCTACAATATCTACATGGTTGATACTCCTTGCGGCGGCGGGGGAGGTACCACGAACGGTGGTAGAGGCGGCGATGGAACAACAACAATGACGACGACGACGACAACAACAACAACAACAACAATCCCGATGGCCCAGATAGCAGCCTCGGTCCCGATGACAATGATATCCTAAAAGAATCACTTAGTAGCCCCCAACCACGGTGTGTTGAGGCTAAGGTTGGTCCGCATGGCACCAGAGGCACCAGAACGATGATGCAATAGAGATGCCTCGTCCTTGGGCATGGGCAGCATAAGCGAACACCCTCCTTTGCCTGGGCCCCTAGCTCCTCGGACCGTTTAACATACTAAGCGGCACCCACAACCGCGTGTTGAGCAAGCAGGACAGATGACCTGGATGGCCAAACACCATGGTCAGTGTGATTACTCTAAGTACAGAGACATCGGCAATACCGACATGTGTCATGCAATCGCCCGTTCCTAAGGTGCAGCCCACCCAGTCTACTTCACAGATGAAGTAATGGCATATAAATTTCTATCAAGCTTTAAGCTCGTAAATATTGAACAATATGACGGATCAACAAATTCCTTAGTCTGGATCGAGGATTATCTCCTTGCAGTGCATATAGCAGATGTGGATGATCTCCATGCCATAAAATATCGGCCCTTAAAGCTTAAAGGCTCAGCCCGACACTAGTTACATACCCTGTTGCTACTCCCGTTGGAGTTGTGGGATTTCCCCAAAGAAGAAGGGTGATGTAGCACAGTAGGAGAAAGTATTTCCCTCGGTTAAGAACCAAGGTTTATCGAACTAGTAGGAGGCACTACATGACAACTTGAACAACACCTACACACAAACAAAATAATTGCTTGCACCCAACAAAGGCAAGGGGATCGTTACTCCCCTTGTTCTTGCCAGTTACAAGATTAAAAGAAAATATTGATAATGATAGCAAAATAGTAATGGTAATTGTAGGATCTAGCAATATTAATTGATAATGGACCCGGGGACCATAGGTTCACTATTGGCATCTCTCTCGAAAGTAGAATAGCGAAGGGTAAACGAATTAATGTTGGACAATTGACAGAATTGCACAGAGTTATGAAGATCACCCATGGCAGAATCATTACATAGAAATTACATCAGTGATAAGTAAATTGTTAAACTTACTGATGTCTACTACCATTACTCCACCCCATGACCGATATCCAGCATGCATCCCAAAGTATCAAGTTCATAATAGACAGAGTAAAAAAATAAGCAAGATGACAAATGTAGACAAAGTAAGACCAATCAATATGATCAAACCCCATCATTTTATCCTTAGTAGCAACATCACAAATACGTGTCCCTATCCTTTCTGCCACTAGACAGGATCGTCGCAAGGTTGAACCTACTACAAAGCCCCTCCCCACTGAAGATAAATCAATCAAACTTGGCAAAAGTAGACCAATAGATCAGAGAGAAATGCAAAGCTATAAAATTACACAAATAGGTAAGCTCAGGAACTCAAAATAGATCAATGAATAAAATGATCATAAACCCACAATTCATCGGATCCCAACAAACACATCGTCAAAGATTACATCGAATAGATCTTAGAGAATATCATTGCATTGAAGATCAAGAGAGAGAGAGAGAGAGAGAGAGAGAGAGAGAGAGAGAGAAAGCCATCTAGTTGCTTCTATGGACCCGTAGGTCCTGTAACAACTAACACATCATCATGGAGGCAGCAAGGTTGATGAAGATGACCTACCCAAAGATTTTTTCCCCGACAGAGTACCGGAAAAAGGGCTCCAGATGGGATCGTGGTAGAATAGAGGCTTGTGGCGGTGATTAAATTGTTACGGGTCTCTCTATGGGGGTTTCAAAATATTATGGAATTCATAGGCCAAAAATTAGGGCAACCAAAGACACGAGGGGGCCACAATTCAAGCCCCCCTGGGCGCGCTAACCTAGCTTGTTGGCTCCTCTTGAGTATTCTCGTCCTCCCCCGAAGCTTCTAGACCCCAAGCTTAATTCCTATTCACCCTCGAGTAGGTAAATGGTAACAAAAGAACTTTTTTTGTTAAATGATACCTAACATGTATTTGATCTATTGATGTAACTTGGATATGAATATTGGGATACAGATGATCAACAATCTATCAATTTGATATTGAAATACTAATATATGAACATATTAGTAAATAATTACTGCCTCTCGAAATATTGACGCTAAAGAAAGTGACCCTTATACGCTAATCAAAATAAGCATGGCATGCTCAATCATCCTAATATAGAGATATCATATCAAGCACAACCCCGATGCCAAACCAAACAATTAATTTATACCTTTTCTTGCTTCAGTTGTTTAAACTTTCACTCAATACTTGAGCGGAACACAAGGTCTTTAGCACTTAGGATGGCAAATAGAATGATGATTGGGGTTTATAAGGGAAGAAAAAAAGTATAAGAAAGTCTCACATCAACGAGGCCAGATAGTTAGACAATGGAGAGGCCATACAATCGATGTTGATGCGAGGAGTAGGGATTGCCATGCAATAGATCCACTAAAGTTATAAGCGTATGAAATCTCTCTATATGGAACTAAGTGGGTGTGCATCCAACTTACTTTCTCATGAAAACCTCGAGCATTTGAGGAAGCTTGTCATCGGAATATGCAAGTCAAGTTCTATAATGTGAAATTCCCACTAGTTATATGAAACACGAAGATCACAAGGACTCTCTATATGAAATGCAAAGTGGTACTTTGAAACACAAGTGTGGTAAGAGGATAGTGATCTGCCCCCTCTCTCTTTTCTCTCATTCTCACATTTCTTTTTTTCTCCATTTTTTGTTGGCTTCACTTTGGCCTTTTTCTAAGAATGACATTGTTGCTATTGCACCCACACTTGATAGTCCTATTATATTTGTGAATTCTCCCAACTATTCTATATTAGAGAAGTTTGCTCCTATTAAGGATTATATTAATGGGTTGCGTTTTACCATTGCAGATGATTATTCTAATAGATATAATACGCATGTGCGTGTTGCCCTTGTCAGCGTCCTGGAAACGGGGGTACCCAGGCTACTGTCGGCGTCCTGGGAACGGGGGTACCCAAGCTTGCCTGCCTGCGGCCCAGGGCGAGGCCCGCTTCGACAGCCAGTACGGCCCAGCACGGCTTCACTCAAGACAAGGCCCTCGCGAGAGTCCCACCCTCGCGAGGAGGACGACACCAAGACCCCCGGAAGGAAGAGGCCACCCCAGGTTGCCTCCCAAGGGGCGGAGATCCCTATGCAGCACTCGGCCTCAGGAGGTCGGGGGTGATGCAAGCCAGGCCAGGTGGGCACAGGCGCGCCCAGAGAAGACAGTTTCCTCTTTGGTGCAAAGGAGGCAAGGGCGTATGCGGGTTCCCGAGGCGCCCCACCAAAGGTTTCCATTCCGGTGTAAAAAGACCAAGCCAGCGGGCTCGGCAGGATGGATGTCACCACCGAGCCCACCTCCGCGTCACCGTCAGCTACTTTGCAGGCGAAGACCACCTTTCGTCGGGATAAGATGTACCTCCTGTCCCCTCTCAAATTTGGCCGTTGTGGGATCCCTTCCTGCCAATGCGATAAGGGAAGAGGACCCGGGCCATTATAAATAGAGGCGAGGTTGCGCCGTAGAGGAGGACATATCCGAATCCACTCGAGCGCCCTCGCGAGGTTGCTCGCCACTGTACCAGTTCATCCTCAACCCTCCTCGTGAGGCAATCCACCCAAAGCAGGAGTAGGGTTTTACGCTTCGCAGCGGCCCGAACCTGGGTAAATCCGTGTGTTAGTCTTCTTCCCCGCGATCGAGCGAGTTCCATTCGACGAGGCTGTGGAGCTGTGAGCTTGAGGTCAAAGCTGGTGGGAATCTTCGCACACGCCCCTGAGTTCGAACCTCTTTGGGTTTTGCGGAGCCCGAAATCTGACAACCCTATTTTCAATTATCAGGAGGAACCTTGTCTCCACCTCTCTAATACAATAAAATTGCAAGAAACTATCTACACTAAGTCTGTAGTCACTATTGATGATGATTATTATGCCAGATAATTATGATGCTTCTTGTGATCCTGAAATTTTATTTGAGCTTCATGCTGAATCTATTATTGATACTAATATTTTCTATTCTATTGAAAGTCGGTTTGGAAGAGTGTCAACTTTAGGTAAAATAATCCCACTATATTGGAAGATTATAAATTTTTTATGCATGTGGATCATGAAGAGAATATTTTATATGATAGTGATACGTCTCCAACGTATCGATAATTTATGAAGTATTCAAGTCATATTTGCCTATGTTTTTACTATGGTTTTATGATTTATTTAGACTAACCTATTAATAGTTGCAAAATTGCACAAGTTCTTGTTTCACACTTTGATGTGTAGGAATTAATTGGAAATTGGCGAAAAAACAGAAAAGGAGCCTTGTTGGAGGAGGACTCTGACTTTCCTGAAATCTGTCCACAAATAGTTTTTAGAGATCGTCAGTTTGACCCCCGAAGACGGCGTCAAATGGAAAGCTAAAACTAGGAAAGTGTGGGGAATTTTATGGTAATGATTCTGGACTACAAATTCGTCCAAAACAGAGTTCGGATGCGATCTGGAGACCCGTTTCACTGAAGGAAAATATCTGATTACGGGATTACGAGAATTGATGACGTGATTGAGTCCAACTCTTACCATATATGATATATTCGGCCAAACCACGACTTTGGGGACTCATGAGGGTTGTGAGGATCCCCTAGGAAGGTTCTAGAGGTGCCCAAGAGCCATTGGATCAAGGGTCCATCCATCGAAGGGTCATAGAGCACCATAGAAGCACATATAAGGAGAGGAAAACCCTAATTTCGGGAGAGCCACCAAGAGCCACGAATTTGCCTCTCCCTTGGCAGCCGCCAAGAAGGGGAGAGGCTCCTCCATTGCAGCACCAAGACCAAGGAAGAAGGAGGGGCAAGGGGCCGCCACCCGTCGTCGGCGCCGTGGCCGCCATCGCCTCCATCTCTTCGGGGCTGCACCTCTCCATCAACAAATCTCTCTTTCTCACCATGATAATGTGTGAGTAATCCTCCTTGGGGCTGAGGGTTTGTACCGGTAGCTATGTGTTTATTCTCTCTCTCTCTCGTGTTCTTGAGATGGCACGATCTTGATGTATCACGGGCTTTGTTAATATAGTTGGATCATATGGTGTTTTCCCCTCTCTATCTTGTTGTGATGAATTGATTTTTCCCTTTGAGATTTTTTTATTATTGGATTGAATACTTTTATGGATTTGAGAGCACTTGATGTATGTCTTGCATGCGGATACCCATAGTGACATTGGGGTATTCAAGTGATTCACTTGATATATGTTATGGCGTCAACTTGCGCATTCCGGTGACCTTGGGGATCTACGCATAGGGGTTGATTGCACGTATTCATGCCTTGTTCTCCGATAGAAATCTTGGGGCACTCTTTGAGGTTCTTTGTGTTGGATTGAGTATTATGAATCTGAAATTGTTTGATGCGTATCGTATAATTAACTCATGGATACTTGTGGTGACATTGGAGTATCTAGGTGACATTAGAGTTGGTTGATGCGTATCATATGGTGTTATTCTAGTACGAACTCTTAGATAGATCGGTCGAAAAGGATAACTTGGTGTTATTTTAGTACGAACTCTTGGATAGATCGATCGGGAAGGATAACTTTAAGGTGGTTTCGTACCCTGCAAACAATTTCTTCTTATGTTCTCCGCTAGATAAGAACTTTGGAGTGATTCTTCGTTGCACATTGAGGGATGGTTATGTGATCCAGTTATATTAGCATTGTTGAGAGATTGCACTAGCGAAAGTACGGACCCTAGGCCTTGTTTTCAAGCATTGCAATACCGTGTGTGCTCACTTTTGTTACTTGCTACCTTGATGTTTTTATATTTTCAGATTACAAAAACCTATATCTACCATCCATATTGCACTTGTATCACCATCTCTTTGCCGAACTAGTGCACCTATACAATTTGCCATTGTATTGGGTGTGTTGGGGACACAAGAGATTTCTTGTATTTGATTGCAGGGTTGTTTGAGAGAGACCATCTTCATCCTACACCTCCCACGGATTGATAAACCTTAGGTCATCCACTTGAGGGAAAATTGCTACTGTCCTACAAAACTCTGCGCTTGGAGGCCCAACAAAGTCTACAAGAATAAAGTTGCGTAGTAGACATCAGATAGCTATATTGTTGAATTTGATTATGATCCTGCATTTAATTTTTTTAGATAGGCAAACATGATTATATAAATCTTCATATTACTAAGTTAGCTCTCTTTATGTTGAAATTATTAATGATTCATTCTTCATACTTGCATATGCTAAAAATTGCTTGCCTTAATAATTTATTTATTTATAAAGTGCTTATGCATAGGAAGTGGGTTAGACTTAAATGTGCTTGTTACATGCTTTATGATGCTGTCTTTTGTGCTTCAATTATTGATTTTTCATGTGAGCATCATTAAATCTTAAGTCTATCTTAATGGATATAAAGAAAGAGCTTGTTGGGAGGCAACCTAATATTTATCATTTGCTTTTATTTTTGTTTTCAATGTGTCAACATGATTACTAATACTCTAGGAATTATGTTTGTATCTTTTCTTTTTTTGTGCCAAGTTAGACCTTCGACATGTTGCAAATGCTTTTTTATTAGGTTTTGTGTAGAAATAGAAACTTTGCATCCGGGATTTAATTATTTATTTTTACTGGAACGTGATCAATTGCTGAAATTTTTACACATTACTGAATTACAAATGGTCTGTAGTGTCCTAATGTTTTAGAACTTTTGGAGTTACATAAGTATGACTATTATTAGATCTTTACGTACTATTCTGTTTTCGACATACTCTGTTTTGTTTTCTTTGTTTGCTTGTTTTAAAGTTTCCATGGCATATATTGGGGGATATAAATTGTGGAAATGATATGACAATAGAAATTAATTGGGAGTTGACGGTGTCCGGTAATAGGGGGCCCTAACCTAGTCGGCCCAGGCTCCACGAATTGGGCTGATGGGTCCTCCACCTTCTCAAGATGGACTCCGGAAGCTGCACGATGGGGCGTGATCGGGACTGCGTCTGCCGAAGACTTGTCGTATACTCCAAGACTTCTCCTACCGCATCTACGCCAAGATATGGACCTTGTAACCCAAGATACCCTACCTGGCATGTATATAAGCCATAGGGTTTAGCCCGTATAGGGCACATCAACATAATATCATTCACCTAGCCCTAGAGTTAGAACACATCTGACTATCTTGAGGTAGATCAACTCTATACTTGATACTTATCCATTGATATAAACAAGAGCAAGACGTAGGGTATTAACTTCATCAAGAGGGCCCGAACCTGGGTAAACATCGTCCCCTTGTTCCTGTTACCATCCGTCCGATCCGCAGCTCGGGACCCCCTACCCCGAGGTGCTTTCATTGAGAGTTCCGCTACGAGATCGACAGAAGGATCGATTGCTCATCTACAGATAATCTGCGACAACGGCAACGGGAACGTTTATGTCCCCAACCAACTTTTCGTGTTCGACAGCTTGACCTTATGCGCCGATTCGACCGGTCATCTGGCCTCCGTCGAGAACTACGCCCCGGATCAGATCATGAACTTTGGAGGCCTGAAATACACCACAAATTCCTGTGGAGAACTCATCCTGTCAGGCTGGACGCTCGGCCGGGTGGAGGGGCTACCCGGTGTCGGTGTCAAAACCGGCGGATCTCGGGTAGGGGGTCCCGAGCTGTGAGTCTAGGATCGATGGTAACAAGGGGACGAAGGAGACAGTGTTTACCCAGGTTCGGGCCCTCCTATGGAGGTAAAACCCTACGTCCTGCTCGATTATATTGATGGTATGAAGGTTACAGAGTTGATCTACCTCGAGATCGACTAGCTAAAACCCTAGATGAGTTTTTCTGGCCTACGATCTAAAACCCCCTGGCTTATATAGACGCCAGCGGTCATTAGGGTTACATATTGTCGGTTGTTCACAGGGGGGATAAAACATGCCTAATCTACTATCTCCAACTTGAAAGATACACCACGACTCCGGAGGTTTCCTTCATAACGACGTGGCCTTCGATCAATCCCATCCTCAGCGAGTGGCCCATGAGCCCGGCCTATGAGAAATAGGCCGGCAGTCCGAGGACCCCTTAATCCCGGACTCCCTCAGTAGCCCCCCGGACTAGCCTGCAATGCCGAGGTATATCATCCGGACTATCTCGCGTGTTGAAGTCTTCGGCTTGCAAGGCGAGTCCCTCTGTTTCTTCTTGCTCGGCAACCATCCCGTCATCGGAGAATCCTCAAACGTCGAGAATTTGCGGGACCCACTGTAGTAACTTTCAGCGCTTCTCGATCCTTGTGCGCCGGGGGGAGACGAGCGGCCCGACAGCTTTTTACAAGACTGCCCCTCCCGCAAGGGAGGCACCACCTACTTAAACAAGTCGAATCATGGTCTGGGTCACATCTTCTTCTTCCTCCCCATCAGAAAAAACTTCAAGGAAGAGATCGCCACAAAAATATGGCGAGCGCCCCCAGCTCTTCCTCGCATCCTTACGGCTCTCGTCCCGGGGATTGGGCAAGTTGCTCTGTATCCCTCCTTCGGCTGCGCGACCTCGAGACCCAAGGGTATCTTCCTTCCTCGGATCTGGCGGCTACCCGCGCCGGTTTGACTTCTTTTGACAACGAAGCCTTCGCGGAGAACTTCCCTAATCCTCACAAGGGAGAGCGGGTATGCTTCGTGCCTTTCCTCCTGCGGGGCCTAGGGTTCCCCATTCATCCTTTCCTGAGGGGATTACTGGAGTTCTATGGGATCCAGCTCCATCATCTTACCCCCGGATCAATTCTGCACATCTCGGGCTTTGTTGCCCTTTGCGAAATGTTCCTGGGCTGCGAGGCACACTTTGAATTATGGAGGAAGTACTTCTGCCTCGTCCCCCGAACTCGGGGTGAGTCAATTCGGGAAGTCAGAGGAGCCGAAGTATGTCGCATAGCTGGGATAGGGTATCCAGTGGGGACACCGAAGAAGGAATCCGAAGAATGGTCTTCGGAATGGTTCTACATCGAGGACGTTCCCCTATTCGATCCAGCTCGGAGGGGTTTGCCCGAATACTCCAATGCCCCTTTGAAGAAAAGGTACAATTGGCGACCGAAGAGTTCGTCCCAAGAGGACGGTGCTGAAGTTCAATGATTGAATGCCCACGTAAGGATACTGGCTCATCACAAGCTGACCATGATTGACGTGATGGCCGCCGCCATCACCCGATGCACTCAACCTCTTCAACAAAGGATACATCCTTTGTGGCGTTACAACGGAACAAGTGACACCACTCGTTCCCGACGGCTGGGCCCTGCTAATCAAGCGGCCTTGGCAGCCGTACTTGCCGACCTGTACAAAGGAGAAAAAGAAAACTTTGTTCGGCTACCGGTTAAGGAGGGCTACTCGAGTTACAATCCCATCGAATGGGTAAACCTTTCGACTTTGTGACCTGAGTTCAGGCTTTTTATTTGCCCTTTTTGACCAAAGCTTTTAATCTGCGCAAACAGGAATGGAGGAGCTTTGTCGAGACAATCAACTGTCTGCCCCCCCAACCAGAGAACTACTCTCGTGATGACGATCCAGGATTCCATGACGATCCGGAGCTGTCAATGGAGTATGAAGACGGGGTGTTTTACCAAGAGAGCCTTGATCGATCCAAGGTGGCAATCATAGCCGATCACCCTGGATCAGTCCCATCTTCCACTACGGGCAAGAAGAAAAATTCTTCCCGTAAAAGGCAGACGTCCTCCGTCGACCCAAATATGCCGGTTTCTGCTCCCAAGTGTCGTCGTTCCTCGCGGCGAACGTCGGCTTCAGCAGCAATGCCTGGACCGGGCATCAACAGGAGTCCTTCATGTGAGCCTGCCGTGGAGACGGCATCGACCACTCGTCCAACCAAAAGGTAATTCGTTCTGCCGCTTAATCTGCTGTTATTATGATCGATAGGATCTCACAGAAGATCTCATGTCAAAATACTCAGGAAAAGTGTACAACCATCTTCTGCCGAGGACGTTGCCGGGATGCCCGACAATACTCATGAATCAAGGTCTTCTGCTCACGTCGAACCTGTCGTGGAGGCCCCTGTGGTCAATCCGGCCCCTGAAGATTCCGGGGACGCGGTATCAGTCACTAAATCCGAAGTAGAGAGTGCGATGAACCACCGGCGGCGACGAGAAGCTCTGTGCCACCCGGCGTTTTCCGAACAAGAGTTCAATGCTCTATGTTCGGCAGACGCGCACATCGGAGCTGCTCGAGCTGGGCTCGGGGAAGCTGTGAAACTGATATCATCCAGCCTGAAGGTGAGTGATTGATTTTAAGAATCCGGACACATATGTAAACCCAGTAGCCCCCGAGCCTTGAATTGGTCGGGACGACCGAGTTAAGGATCAATATATTGTTTGATGGATGATGCAGGCCTCAAGGCAGCAGAACGAGCGATTGGCCAATGAATTGGGCTCAGAAGGCTATGAGGAGCATGATAAAAGCTCTATGGCCTGCCGAGAAGCCTCCGGAAGGGATGACCGAACTAGCTGATCGGTTCAAGGAAGCCCGGAGTCGGTTCGAGCTATGGAAGACATCGGCCTGCCGGGAGGGAGCACGAGAAGCGTGGGCGATGATCAAGACTTGTTATACTGGTCTTAACCCCGAGCATATGGCCCGGGTTGGGCCAGCGGGGCCTGATGGGCAAGAAGTGCCACTTCACTTGGTGTACGACCAAGTGATGCCTGCCGCTCGTCTCTCGTAGGAAGATTGCGCCCTGGATGCCTTAATAGACAATCTTGACCGGCAGCCAGATGTGTGATTTTATGTAACTATGTACTTAAAATCAAAAAATTGCTCCGTCTGTGTTGTAAACTTTGTCTTAACCGGCCATCGGCTTCGACCTCCCGTGCTACGAGCTTGGGAGTGTTCCTTATAAAACATCCCTTGATAAGAAGGAATTCTTTCGAGGAACCAGGCAATCCGGCCATTTGGTGCGAACAGACAGAAGATGCACAGGGAGATATGTTATATTACTGCTTAGCGTAAGAAACATCTTCCAAAGAAAATAGTACCTCTATCGGTGCCTTCCTTTAGGTTACCACGGAAATCGTGGATAGTAAGGCCGTATATTGCTAGTATGCGACTAATGGCTTTTTTGGGAAAAGAAGCCCGAGTAATGGTAATAACAACCATAATTTTATTTGTTGCTTCCGTCGTAGCCGACCAATTTTCTGCTAAAGATAGCTAGTTTTTGGCTTCACCCGTCTGAGGTACGCATCCGGATAACCCGGTCGTAGCAATCACAGAGGTGCTCCCTTTACCCTCTAGCCGAACAATCGGGAACGTAGAGGGTAAACACAGGAGCGAGGCAACCCAGCTCGGCAAAAATCTTAGTTCGAATTGATGCATATAATGGCTTAAAAATCGACAAGGGAAACATGCATACACAGGAAATGTGAATAGATGCTTAAAATATATAGTCATTGGCTTCGGGAAGAAGCCCCCAGGTGTTTTATTCGGTTTTAACATTTGACGATGTATGCCGAAAATCTTAACACTTGCTCGGTTTAGCCGAACATAGATTTGGGAAGAAAAAATCCGAACCTGCCAAAAATCAAAGTGGGAGGGAAGGGAAATGAAAAAGAAAGGAAAGAAAAAGGAGGATAAAAAGTAAGATGACACCGGTCTAGCCGTAGAAGCGCCGAAGGCGAGCTGCGTTCCTTGGGTTTGGTTCGAGGCGGTTATCCGGCGGGTTTCGAAGACGGTAAGCCCCTCCTACGAGTACTTCGTCGATTATGAAGGGGTCCTCCCATTTGGGATTGAGTTTATGCTTCTGCTTCTCCGGGAGCCGTAGGACGAGTTCGCCCACGTTATATGCTTTTGCCCTGACCTCCCTGCTCTGGTAACGCCTGGCCTGTTGTTGGTAGAAAGTGGAGCGAGCCCGAGCTATGTCGCGCTCTCCTTCTAAGGCGTCCAAGTTGTCCTGCCGATCTAACTCGGCCTCCTTTTCTTCGTACATGTGCACCCTTGGTGCGTCGTGAATAATATCACAGCGAAGGACTGCTTCTGCCCCGTAGACCATGAAGAACGGTGTGTATCCCGTTGATCGATTAGGGGTGGTACGCAGGCCCCACAGAAAGGAGTCAAGCTCCTCCACCCAATGGCAGTCTGACTCATGAAGAGATCGGACCAGACGTGGTTTTATACCACTCATGATGAGGCCGTTGGCCCGTTCGACTAGTCCATTGGTCTGCGGGTGATACACCGATGCGTAGTCAAGCTTGATGCCCATTTTTGCGCACCAGTCCTTTACGTCCTAGGCGGTGAAGTTGGATCCATTGTCCATTATTATACTGCGCGGGACGCCGTAACAGTGTACCACGCCGGATATAAAGTCGATTACTGGTCCGGACTTGGCTGATTTGACAGGTTTTGCTTCGATCCATTTGGTGAACTTGTCAACCATGACCAGTAGATATTTATTCTTTTTGGTCCCCCCTTTAAGTGGTCCGACCATATCCATCCCCCAAACTGCAAAAGGCCAGGTGATCGGAATAGTCCGAAGAGCAGTTGGGGGCATGTGACTTTGATTTGCAAAGAGTTGACATCCCACGCAATGCTGGACAAGTGACTGGGCGTCTGCTCGAGCGGTGGGCCAGAAGAAACCAGCCCGAAAGGCCTTTCTTACTAAGGCCCTTGCCGCGGCGTGATGGCCGCCCATTCCTGCGTGGACTTTGGCCAAGAGCTGCTTTCCTTCTTCCTCAGATATGCACCGCTGGAGTACTCCGGTGGTGCTTTTCTTGTATAACTCACCCTCATGGACTTTATAGGCCTTGGATCGCCAAATTATGCGTCTCGCCTCTGTCTGATCGTCAGGGAGTTCTTGGCGAAGAAGGTAAGCGAGGAAGGGCTCGGTCCATGGTGCAATTACTGCCATGACCTCATGAGCTGAAGGCATTTCGTCCATTACGGAGCCGCCGATGATTTGGTCGTCTGGTTCATTTATAGGGGGAACAACCTCTTCCGCGCTGATGGATCCGGCGCCCTTATTATCGTCCTGCCAAACCACCGATGGCTTGAAGAGCCGCTCAAGGAAGGTGTTTTTTGGGACAGGGTCGCGTTTGGCCCGCATGCGGGCCTGTAAGTCAGTGGCCTGGTTGTTGTCTCTAGCGACGTGATGGAATTCCAGCCCCTCGAACCGTGCGGATATTTTAAGGACGGCGTCTCTATATGTCGCCATCTTTGGGTTTTTGGCATCGAATTCGCCGTTGATTTGAGAGATGGCGAGGTTTGAGTCTCCCCGTACCTCCAGCTGTTGTATGCCCATAGAAGCTGCCATCCGAAGACCGTGCAGAAGTGCCTCGTATTCGGCTGCATTGTTGGAATCGGCATACATGATTTGCAACACGTATCGGACATTGTCGCCTGTGGGGGATGTGAGAATAACTCCAGCCCCCAGTCCGGCCAATGTCTTGGATCCGTCGAAGTACATCGTCTAATGGGAGTATGTACTGTATTCCCTGGGGAGCTCGGCCTCTGTCCATTCGGCGAGGAAATCTGCCAACACCTGAGATTTAATAGCTCGTCGTGGCTTATAGGCGATTTCGAAAGGAAGGAGTTCAATGGCCCATTTGGCTATGCGGCCGGTGGCGTCCCTGTTATTGATTATATCGTTCAGGGGTACTTCGGATGCCACCGTGACCGAACACTCTTGAAAGTAGTGTCTTAGTTTCCGTGACGCCATAAATACTGTATAGGCTATCTTCTAGTAATGCGGGTATCTGGACTTGCATTGCGTTAGTACTTCTGACACATAGTAGACCGGCTTCTGTATCCGGAATTTGTGACCCTCCTCCTCTCGTTCGATGACGAGCACTGCGCTAACCACTTGGTTGGTGGCCGATATGTACAATAACATTGGTTCACCGGTGCCTGGTGCTGTCAGTATGGGGTTGCTTGCCAGCAGTGTTTTAATTTCTTCTAACGCGGCAGCTGCTTCATCGGTCCATTCGAAATTGTTGGTCCGTTTCAGCAACCTGTAGAGCGGTAAAGCCTTTTCACCGAGACGGGAAATAAAGCGGCTTAACGCCACCACATAACCCGCCAACTTTTGGACATGCTTTAGCTCTGTGGGAATTGCAAGTTCCGATAGGGCGCGAATCTTAGCCGGATTCGCTTCTATTCCTCTATGGGAAACAATGAATCCGAGCGGTTTACCCGCGGGAACTCCGAAGACGCATTTCTTCGGATTGAGTCGTATATCGTACTCACGTAAGCTGGCAAAGGTTTGCCTTAGGTCGTCGATCAGCTGGCTGACGTGTTTGGTTTTAATGACCACGTCGTCCACGTATGCCTCGACTGTTTTGCCAACCTGTTTCTCGAGACAGGTCTGGATCATGCGCTGGTATGTAGCCCCAACGTTTTTTAGCCCGAAAGGCATTGTGTTGAAGCAAAATGGCCCGTAGGGGGTGATGAATGCGGTTGCAGCTTGGTCGGATTCCTTCATTTTGATCTGATGGTATCCGGATTAAGCGTCAAGGAAGCACAGAGAATCGTGTCCGGCTGTGGCGTCAATAATCTGGTCTATGCATGGTAGGGGGAAAGGGTCCTTAGGGCAGGCCTTGTTAAGGTCTTTGAAATCGACGCACAGCCGCCAGGATTTGTCTTTCTTTGGTACCATCACCAGGTTTGCCAACCATTCGGGGTGCTTGATCTCCCGTATGAATCCGACCTCTAGCAATTTGGCTAGTTCTTCACCCATAGCTTGTTGTTTAGGCTTGGAAAAGCGGCGTAGAGTCTGTTTGACGGGCTTGAAGCCTGGGATTATATTCAGACTATGTTCTGCCAGCCACCGTGGGATTCCTGGCATATCGGAAGGATGCCAGGCTAAGATGTCCCAGTTTTCTCGTAAGAATGCTCGCAACACCTCGTCCACCATGGGGTCCAGCTGAGCTCCGATGGACGCTGTCTTATTAGGGTCCGTTGGGTGTACCTGAAATTTAACAATTTCTTTTGCAGGTTTAAAGGACGTGGGTTTGGGCCTTTTGCTAAGGATCACATCGTCCTTGTCCACTGTTGACCGGAGTGCGGTCAGTTCTTCTGCAGCAAAGGTCGCAGCTAGTGCCTCGAGGGCGAGCGCTGCTGTTTTGTTCTCGGCTCGAAGGGCTATATTCGGATCACTGGCGATTGTGATTACCCCGTTCGGGCCTGGCTTCTTGAGCTTCATATACCCGTAATGGGGTATAGCCTGGAATTTTGTGAAGGCGTCACGCCCCAACAGGGCGTGGTAGCCACTGGGGAAGGGCACGATATGGAAGAGAAGCTCTTCAGATCGGTAGTTTTTGGGCGTGCCGAACACTATGTCCAGGGTGATACGCCCTGAAGAACGCGCCTCTTTCCCAGGGATGATCCCCCGGAAGGTTGTGTTGCTTTGCTCGATGCGAGATCGGTCGAACTGCATTTTTTCCAGGGTGTCTTCGTAGATGAGGTTTAAACCACTGCCACCATCCATTAGCACCTTCTGTAGTCTGAAACTATAGACGATGGGGTTTAGGACCAGTGCGGCTGGTGTTCGACCGGGACGGGTGGTTGGTTGGTCAGTGTCTCCGAAGGTGATTGGTATGTCTGCCCATGAACTTGTTGTCGCCACATGGTAGACCTGTTCGAGTTCTCTAAGAGCTCTTTTCCTCCTGTTCCCAGAGGGGAACGTTTCGTAGATCGTCGGGACTTCAACATTGTATTCTGTTGGCGTTGTGGAACGCCTGTTCGGCGGTAGTGCCTCTAGGATGGCCTCTCCACTTTTTGCGACCTGCTTGACGACCCAGCAAGCTCTGAGGCTGTGAGTCGGGCTTGTGTTCAGCAATACAGAATGTATAGGGCATGGCTTGTCCAATAGTCCGTCAAGGACAGTTCTGGCCCCCGTAGGGGGTCTATTTCTTTTTTTGGTGGGTTCGTGTTCGGCTAGCCGCTTCGAGGGTATCCGCTTTTTCCGATCTCCTCTAGGGTGTTCGGCAAAGTCCGGTTCCGAAAGTAGCCGTTCGGCTTGCCAGGTGCTTTCCATGGCACAGTATTTTTGTACTAGCTCCGATAGCTCGGTGAAGCCGCGAACGTGTCGACGGGATAGGGCATTGAGGATCCCTTCATCATGACAATTGCGGGTGAAGGTTGCCATTATCTCCCGGTCACTAGAGCCTGGTACTTTGTCTCTACTGAGGAGGAGTCTTGCCCAAAAATGATGAACCGACTCCCCTGGTAATTGTTTGACATCCCGTAAGTCCGAGGATTTCGACTCTCCTGCGATGCTTGAGTGCTTGACTTGGGTGGTGGGTGGGAAAATTTTTGGTTCCATGCCACGATGTGAGTCCGGAATCACGGGGTTCGACGCGGGGTTCGAATCGCGCGCCAGATCGGGGATCGATCCCGAACTTTTTCCGGAGCGAATTCCAGAGTCCGGGTTACAAGAGAGATCCTGATGATCGGAAATTGGGATATAAACCGTTTTTAGTTCCGGTTGTTGGAGGGACGAGCCTCCATCCGGACACTCAACGGTGGCGACTCGGTGCGTGACCGAGGGGGTGCGAATCTCCCTGTCATCGGGTTTAAGCCCGATCCGGTCATAAACCGGGGTCTGGTCGTCGGCCATGCCCATAGTTCGAATCCGATCCAGTAGCCCGTTCAGGGACGAGACGTCGGTGGAGCACGTGTCGCCAAAGCGCACGGGGTCAATCCGCAGCGTCGCGGCTCCAGAGCCGCTTGACAGCGAATCCAGATTATGTTCGGCCATGGCGGGTCCGGGTACGACGACTGGGCTGGGCGTTCTAGGCAGCCCGGGGGTAAAGGCCGCCCCAGAGGTGGGGGCCGACGCTCCCGGTGTCGAGGCGTCGGGATCTGCGGGCCCCTCCATGAGAGATGAGGGTTCTGTCCAAACAAGCTCTCCCCGCGAATCAGCGACGAACTCTAAGGTTCCGAATCTGATTTCTTGATCGGAGGAGAAACTTCCGATCTGGCCGAGATGGTCAGTCGGGTCGGCATGCGACCAGATGCTGCCGCCTTCGAAGATCTGACCAGGGGCGGGGGCATCCTGACCACAGATCCCATTGCTTATGACAAGACGAGCCATCGATTCTTTTGGTGATCACAGCGGAACTCTCAATGAAAGCACCAATGTCGGTGTCAAAACCGGCGGATCTCGGGTAGGGGGTCCCGAGCTGTGAGTCTAGGATCGATGGTAACAAGGGGACGAAGGAGACAATGTTTACCCAGGTTCGGGCCCTCCTATGGAGGTAAAACCCTACGTCCTGCTCGATTATATTGATGGTATGAAGGTTACAGAGTTGATCTACCTCGAGATCGACTAGCTAAAACCCTAGATGAGTTTCTCTGGCCTACGATCTAAAACCCCCTGGCTTATATAGACGCCAGGGGTCATTAGGGTTACATATTGTCGGTTGTTCACCGGGGGGATAAAACATGCCTAATCTACTATCTCCAACTTGAAAGATACACCACGACTCCGGAGGTTTCCTTCATAACGACGTGGCCTTCGATCAATCCCATTCTCAGCGAGCGGCCCATGAGCCCGGCCTATGAGAAATAGGCCGGCAGTCCGAGGACCCCTTATTCCCGGACTCCCTCACCCGGAACCGAAGGATCGACTCCGTAACCGATCTCTTTCGAGGACGTCGGGCCAGAAACCTTGGTGTCGCCGAAGAAACCCGATGTAGCAACTCCGGGCGATCTCTCCTCGAACCCCAGCCCGGATCTAGTTCTGGCCCCCATCTCTGGAGCTATGTTGGATCTCGAGCCAACCCCGACACAGGATCTAGAATGACCCTTGGACCCCCTCCATGCCGGAAACACACGAAGCTATACACAAGGCACGCTTCGAGTCAGCCCCGCTTATAGCCAGGCAATAAACTCCGGAGAACTGTCCCACCTGAACGAGATGCTCAATCATATCTAGAGAATGTCTATCTCGGATGGCAAGACTTCGGTTTACGACAAGATCGAACTTAAAGCCGACGATCGGGAAATTTACGTCCCACCCACCACCCACGTAGTCGCCACGGTCGACGACTTAACCGACGTGCTAGACTACGATGAGGCCACAAACAGGGATGAAGATGCCGACGGCCCCACAGAACACACTTCGCCCCTGGTAAACACTGGCAAGTGGACTGCAACATCCACCTATGATGTCTATATGGTGGATACCCCCAAATCCCCTCTAAGACGTCGGCGCGGACGCCGAAGGGGCAACAATGGGGAACCCAATGGTAATAACGCCACCACCGATGACGACGAGGCAATGGCCGGCGACGCTGATAACACTGGAGAGGATCCTCAAGCCTCCGAAGTACAGAACGGCAATCCGAAAGAAAATCCCGAGGACTTGGATCCCGACGACCTCTTTGAAGGGGTCAACGACAATTACATGCCGGAGTCCGAGGAAGACGAGAGCTGTAGGATCACTAGAAGTGTGTGTCTAGAGGGGGGGGGTGGATAGACAACTCGCAAGAATTAAAACCTAACCTTTTCCCAAGTTAATTGGTGGGCAGTTTTAGCAATTATAGCAAGTATAATGTACCCTACACATGCTAGTCAAAAAGTATGGCAGCGAAAAGTAAGACAAGCACATGTAAGAGAGAGTAGGGAGAGAAGATCAAACGCAATTTGGAGACGCAAGGATTTTTCTCGTGGTTCCGATAGGTGGCGCTATCGTACATCCACGTTTATGGAGTCTTCAACACACGGAGGGTAACAGTCGCGAGAATCCACGGAGGGCTCCACCCATAAGGGTCCACGAAGTAGCAACCTTGACTATTCCATAACGGCTTGCGTCCACGAAGGACTGGCCTCACTATGGGTAGATCTTCACGAAGTAGGCGATCTCCTTGCCCTTACAAACTTCTTGGTTCAACTCCACAACACGAAGTAGGAGGCTCCCAAGTGAAACCTAACCAATCTAGGAGGCACCACCCTCCAAAAGGTAATAGGCTCGATAGTAATGATGAACTCCTTGCTCTTGTGCTTCAAGATGATAAACTCCTCAACACACAATCACTCTCTCACATATTTGGCTTTGGTGGAAGAGATTGATTGGGTGGAAAGCAACTTGGGGAGGCTAGAAATCAAGATTCATATGGTTGGAATGGAATGGCTTGATCTCAACACATGAGTAGGTGGCTCTCTCTCAGAAAATTGGATGGGGCAAGTATGGAATAGTTCTGAGTGCTTCTCTTACGAGTGGGTGGTGGTGAAGGGGTATATATAGGCATCTCCAAAAATCCAACCATTACACCTATAATGACCAACTCGGTGACACCAAAGTGTAAAACTCGGTGATATCGAGTTGCTCAAAAGGTAGCAACTTTTGAATCTCGGTGAGACCGATATATAAATCTCGGCAGTACCGATCAGGTGACCAACGGTCAGATTGCAAAACTCGGTGGCACCGATCCAAACAACTCGGAAACTCTGAATTGAAGAAAAGAGGCAACAGAATGTTGGCAACTTAAACTCGGTGGCACCGATGCAGAATCGGCTCTACCGAAGACTTAGGGTTTGGCTGGGATCTGTCTGAGGTGAAAATCGGTAGGGCTGAGTGGGGAATATTGGTGGCACCGATTTTGCATGATAGGCTTTTGACAAACTTTTGTAGAAGAGCTTGTGGGTGTTTTTGGTGACTATCACTTGTGCACGTGGAGCATTTTGTTCACCATCAATACCTTACCCCCTTTTAATAGTATTGGCTTTCCTATAGACTCAAAGTGATTTCTCACAAAGTAAAATGTAGAGTCTTCTTGCTTGAAGCTTTACCAATCCTATTCCTTCTCCTTCTTCTTCTTGGGGATGCTCCTCACAATCCTTAGCCAGCACTCTCTGTGGACTTTATCTGAAATGCACTAGACAAGAGTATTAGTCCAAGAGACAATGTATGTTGTCATGAATTATCGAAACCACCAAGGGAGCATACTGTGCTTTAAATCTCCCCCTTTTTGGTAATTGATGACAACATACAATCAAAGCTTCAAATAAAGATATGCATAGATATAATGAAGACTTTGAGAGACACATGACAAAGACTTGCTCCCCCTAAATGTGTGCAATCCCTTTAAAGGATAGTTGCCTTGGAATGCATAGACACGCATATAGTAGAAAGGATAAAATGAGTCATGTGTATCTTGGCTATATGCACCAAATATATGTGAATGAGTTACATCCTTGTTCAAGACTTCACTCTTGCAAATAATATGTGCATGAAGCAAGAGATCATCTTGATCAAGGATATGATGCATATACTTACCTTGAGTTCCTGAGCATTCTAGTAGTAGAAACACACTTGAGAAAACAATGTTAGGGAACACAAGAGTATTCTACCAACCAAAAAGCAATAGAATTCAATAGTACCAAGATGTGGAGAACATATAGAAGGTAATATTCCTTGATATGCCTCCAAGAACATTTAGAACTTTCTCCCCTAAAATCATAGCATGTAGATGTAGAGGGTAGGTAGGGCTGAGAAAAGTCTAAAACAGATTAAGAATCAACTTCAATCAGATTTATTTTGCTCTCTTCTCCTGAAGAAGTGTTTCTGAGATACGGGATCCTTGATATTTCTCCCCATTTATCTTTATTAAATGCACACTTCTTCTTTTCATGATTATCTCTCCCCCTGAAGCATGAATGCTTAGATATTTCTTCCCTCTAATATTATATCTCCCCCTTTGGTATGAGTATAAGCTTTGAAGCTTTGGTATTTCTCCCCCTTTGGCATTAATTTCCAAAAAGGGTCACACAAAGGGTCAGATGACTGGGATCATTGAGTGGGAAGGGATCCTAGAGAGTAAGGGTCATTGAGGGCATGGAGAAAAGGGTTCCTTGAAAGCAATTTTCTCCCCCTTAAGATCTCAAAACTGTTAAGATTTCTCCTCCTTTGATGTAGGGATCCTTGAATATTTGAGATTATACCTTTTGATGTTTCTCCCCTACATCATTGTGGAATCATTGATCTGACCATAAGACAAAAACAGACAAAATGCATAGAAGTTTTTGCAAAAAGTCGGTGGCTCCAAGGCAAAAGGTGTCGGTAGCACCAATGAGTGGTTTTGCAGCATAACTGCTTCATCGGTGAGACCGAGAGTCTTTGATCGGAGGCTCCGAATTGTGAAATAGAAACTTGGCAAAATTGTTTTTGGCTATTTTGTCAAATGCAGTTTTTCAGAAAGTCTCAAAAAGATCACAAAGATTTTCAATGAATTTTCATAAAGATTTGCAGTGAATTTTCAAAAGAATTTGCAATGAATTTTCATCTAGGTTAGAGTTGAATGGAAATGTCAAAGATCAACAAAACAAAAATTCTCCATTCAATTCTTATAACTAGATGATGGGTGGTGACTAGGTCACCTATGTTAGAGTACATTCACTTAAGGAGTCAAGCAAGAATACTTGATCATAGGTCATACTCATCGTTAAGCTCGAAATGGGGTTACCATTTTTCGATTAAGCATTTTAATGTTTTCATATCACTTGAATTGCTTTATCTCATGACTTGGAGTAAAGCTATATCAAGGATATGAGTACATACCTTTGAGTGATGTTGATGACGTGGCTTGTAGGTGAACTTGATGAGGATGCTCGAGGTTGATGATGTTCATCTTGAGTTGGGAGTAATCCTTCTTGTTTTGGTTCACTTATCACCTACATAGGTTAGTCATGTAAGGAAGAACATTATATATCAAAATGACATGATACCAATTGTGAGTTGATACCAATTGAGAAATTCAAATGTGTGTCAAGGATATGTTTTGTTGTCCTCTTCCTTCCATCATCAAGAGGGGTTGTGGATACCTTGGCCATGACAAGATTGCTTAAGATTTGAGTTGTTGGCAATCTTGTGGAATGTTGTTCTTCCAAGTACCTACAAAAGGGTTAGATGTAATACAAGGGAGCATATAATTCCAAGTTATATGAGATTCATGGTAATGATAGCATGGAATGGTCAAGTAAGCTCATCCCCTTGCATGCAACCGAGTGAGTCTAGCTCAAGTTTGAAGCATCAATGATGTTCAACTCACTCCTCAAGTGACAAAACACTTTCTCATCAAGTGGCTTAGTAAAGATATCGGTCAATTGCTTGTTAGTGCGAACATGCTTAAGATTAATATCTCCTTTGGCAACATGATCACGAATGAAATGATGTCGAACTTGAATATGCTTAGTTCGAGAATGTTGCACGGGATTATGACCAATCTTAATAGCACTTTAATTGTCACAAAGTAATGGAACATTTTTCACATGGATCCCATAATCCTTAAGCGTTTGTGTCATCCATAACAATTGTGCACAACATGATCCAGCGGCAATATGCTCAGCTTCGGCGGTAGATAAAGATACTGAGTTTTGTTTCTTGGAGGACCAAGACACAAGAGATCTACCAAGAAATTGACATGTACCCGAGGTGGATTTTCTATCAACCTTGTCACTGACATAGTCCGAATCGGAATAGCCAACAAGGTTAAAAGAAGACCACTTGGGATACCAGATGCCAAAGTTTGGTGTATGTATCAAATATCTCACAATACGTTTTACGGCCAAAAGATGACACTCTTTAGGTGCAGCTTGATATCTAGCGCACATGCATACACTAAGCATAATGTTGGGATGGGAGGCACATAGATATAACAATGAACCAATCATAGATCAATAAACCTTTTGATCGACCGGTTCGTCCTCCTTGGTAAGATCAACATGTCCACTAGTAGGCATAGGAGTTTTCATACCTTTACACTCTTGCATGTTGAACTTCTTGATCAAGTCCTTGGTATACTTCGTTTGAGAGATGAAAGTTCCTTCTCTCGTTTGCTTGATTTGCAAACCAAGGAAAAATTTCAGCTCACACATCATGGACATCTCATACTTCTCGGACATTAACCTTCCAAATCTTTCACTAAATTGTGGGTTAGTAGATCCAAAGATAATATCATCCACATAGATTTGACACACAAATAATTCACCATTAACTCTCTTAGTGAATAAGGTTGCGTCAATTTTACCAATCTCAAAACCCTTTTCAATGAGAAACTTCGTTAAGCATTTATACCAAGCACGTGGGGCTTGCTTAAAACCATAAAGAGCTTTACGAAGCTTGTAGACATGATTAGGTTTCTTAGGATTCACAAAACCAGTGGGTTGTTTAACATAGACCTCTTTTTCAATCTCACCATTTAAGAACACACTTTTAATGTCCATTTGATAAAGCGTGATATCATGGTGATTAGCATAAGCAAGAAGAATGTGAATAGCTTCAAGTCTAGCAACGTGGGCATAGGTCTCACCGTAGTCCATACCTTTGACTTGCGTATATCCTTGGGCTATGAGACGCGCCTTGTTGCGTACAACTTGACCGTCTTCATCTTGTTTATTCCGAAATACCCATTTTGTGCCGATGATGTTGTGCTCGTCCTTGGGCTTCTCCACGAGTGTCCACACTCCATTCCTCTCAAAGTTGTGAAGCTCTTCATGCATAGCGTTCACCCAATCCGGGTCTTCAAGTGCTTGTTCAACATTCAAGGGTTCAATGCTAGAGATGAAAGAATAATGCTCACAAAAATTTGCTAAGCGAGTTTTAGAGCGAGTGATTCTCCCGGTCTGTATGTCACCGAAGATTTGGTTTGGAGGATGGTTTTTGGTCACTCTTGCTCGAACTCGGGGTAGCTTTGGCTTGTTGGATGGTGGATCTTCTTCATCATCATCTCCTTCATCTTTGTTGTTGTTGAAAGTGTCGTTTCCTTGAGGTGGTGGTGAAGGAGGTTGTGGTGGATCTTCATTATGTACTTCCTCCTCTTCATCTTGTCGTGTACCGCTTGTGGATGCCTCCATGTCGTGTTGAGGTTCACCTTGACGTGAAGTAGGGGCTTCCACTTGAGTTAACGAAGTACTATCCTTCACCTCCATGGGACGAATCTTGCCGATGGACAAGTCTTGGATAGCTTCCAAAGGATCCTTATCTCCTACATCATTTGGCAATTGTTCGACCTGCGAACCATTAGATTCATCAAACTTCACATCTACCGTGTCTTCAACTTTTCAAGTGAAGTTGTTGTAGACACGGTAAGTGTGAGAGTTCGATCCGTAACCAAGTAGGAATCCTTCATGAGATTTAGGAGCAAATTTAGTACGACGATGCTTATCAAGAATGTAGCACTTAGAGCCGAATACCCGAAAGTATCCAACTTGGGGTTTGTTACTGGTGAGTAGCTCGTATGCCGTTTTACTGAGAAGCTTGTGCAAGTAGAGTTGGTTTGTGGCATGACATGCTGTTTCCACGGCTTCTGCCCAAAAGTGTCTTGGCATCTTGTATTCGTCAAGCATCATTCTTGCCATGTCAATAAGAGTTCGGTTCTTCCTCAACAACTCCATTTTGTTGAGGCATGTACGTAGCCGAGAACTCATGTGAAATACCTTCTTTGTCAAGAAAGGTATATACATGGGTGTTCTTGAACTCCGATCCATTATCGCTCCGAACCTTCTTGATCTTCACCTCAAACTAATTTTGCGCTTTGCGAGCGAAGTTCTTCAAGATCTTTTGTACCTGCGACTTATCATCAGGAAAGAATACCCATGTAAATCTAGAAAAATCATCAACTATGACTAGACCATAGGAATTTCCACCGAGGCTCTTGTAAGCATTGGGACCAAAAAGATCCATATGAAGTAACTCGAGTGGTCTCCTATAGGTCATGATGTTCTTTACGGGACGACTTCCACCTACTTGCTTTCCAGCTTGACAAGCACTACAAAGTCTATCTTTGTCAATGATAACATCTTTAACACCAAGAATATCATCACCTTTGATAAGCTTGTCTAGATTACGCATACCAACATGTCCTAGCCTTCTATGCCATAGCCAACCTTTAGAA
Source organism: Elymus sibiricus (assembly GCA_039707655.1). Lineage (NCBI taxonomy): Eukaryota > Viridiplantae > Streptophyta > Magnoliopsida > Poales > Poaceae > Elymus > Elymus sibiricus. The sequence goes on from CM077665.1 coordinate 280,657,246, forward strand.
GATTTTGCAATAAGACAAGTGAGAGGTTTGGATCTCTTAGTGAAATCGACAATATATAGATCAGCTCTATGGAAACTGGTAAAGACCATGTTATGATTATCTTGACGAAACACTTGGCAGTCTACTTTGGTAAATAGCACATTAAAACCGAAGTCCGCAAGTCTAGATACGGAAAGAAGATTGTAGCCAAGGGATTCAACAAGCATGCCATTTTGAATAGAGCTATCATGGGATATGGCCACCTTACCAAGACCAAGTACCTTACCCTTGGAGTTGTCTCTAAAAGTTACATACCTTCGCGGTCCATGGTTTGGTGTGATCTCTTCAAACATGTGTCTATCTCCGGTCATATGATCGGTGCATCCACTATCGAGAATCCACTCTTTTCCTCCGGACATGTAATCCTTGAAGTTTGCCATGAGACTTAGATTCTTCATTGTCTTCTCATACTCGATGTCGAACAACTCATCTTTATCATAGTAGCCATGTTCCACATTGTCATCATCAAGTGGGAAATCCTCGTCACAAGGAACAAGAGATTCGTTAGGGTTGTGATCATGACAATGTTCAAGATTATGAATGCGAATGGCTTCAACAATGATGTTGTTGATAGTAATGACATCTCCTTTAGCACGCATGAGGTCTCTAAGCTCAAATAGATAGTCGTCAAACTTGGGATCACTAGGCATCATTTTGTGAAAGGCAATAGTTTTATGAAGAATTTCATCAAGATTGCTCAATGAATAACTTGGATATAGTTTCTCCAAATCATTCCACAAAGCATAAGCACATTCAAAATTCTTCATTTGATTAAGCACAATTCTAGGCAATCCTCTAATGATGAGATTAACAGTTCTAAGATTGCATAGCATATCAATTTCCTCTTCGTGTGTGGGATGTAAAGGATCAATGGGAGGTACGTAGGGGTTCTTAACATACTTTCTCAAATGAAATTCATTGAATAGCTCAAGCATCTCATATTTCCATTGACTATAGTACTCCCCATCAAGAATAGGCACTCTACAACTCAAATACTCCAAACTAGACACATCCATCTTCCTCCACGGTGATGAAACCGATGCAATGGAGACCAATGCTCTGATACCACTTGTAGGATCACTAGAAGTGTGTGTCTAGAGGGGGGGTGAATAGACTACTCGCAAGAATTAAAACCTAACATTTTCCCAAGTTAATTGGTGGGCAGTTTTAGCAATTATAGCAAATCTAATGTACCCTACACATGCTAGTCAACAAGTATGGCAGCGGAAAGTAAGCCAAGCACATGTAAGAGAGAGTAGGGAGAGGAAGATCAAACACAATTTGGAGACGCAAGGATTTTTCCCATGGTTCCAATAGGCGGCGCTATCGTACATCCACATTTATGGAGTCTTCAACCCACGGAGGTAACGGTCGTGAGAGTCCACGGAGGGCTCCACCCATAAGGGTCCATGAAGTAGCAACCTTGACTATTCCATAACGGCTTCCGTCCACGAAGGACTAGCCTCATTATGGGTAGATCTTCACGAAGTAGGCGATCTCCTTGCCCTTACAAACTTCTTGGTTCAACTCCACAACACGAAGTAGGAGGCTCCCAAGCGACACCTAACCAATCTAGGAGGCACCACCCTCCAAAAGGTAATAGGCTCGATAGTAACGATGAACTCCTTGCTATGGTGCTTCAAGATGATAGACTCCTCAACACACAATCACTCTCTCACAGATTTGGCTTTGGTGGAAGAGATTGATTGGGTGGAAAGCAACTTGGGGAGGCTAGAAATCAAGATTCATATGGTTGGAATGGAATGGCTTGATCTCAACACATGAGTAGGTGGCTCTCTCTCAGAAAATTGGATGGGGCAAGTATGGAATAGTTTTGAGTGCTTCTCTTATGAGTGGGTGGTGGTGAAGGGGTATATATAGGCACCTTCAAAAATCCAACCGTTACACCTATAATGACCAACTCGGTGACACCGAAGTGTAAAACTCGGTGGTACCGAGTTGCTCAAAAGGTAGCAACTTTTGAATCTCGGTGAGACCGATATATAAATCTTGGCAGTACCGATCAGGTGACCAACGGTTAGATTGCAAAACTCGGTGGCGCCGATCCAAACAACTCGGAAATTCTGAATTGAAGAAAAGGGGCAACAGAATGTTGGCAACCTAAACTCGGTGGCACCGATGTAGAATCGGCTGTACCGAAGACTTAGGGTTTGGCTGGGATCTGTTTGAGGTGAAAATCGATAGGGCCGAGTGGGGAATATTGGTGGCACCGATTTTGCATGATAGGCTTTTGACAGACTTTTGTGGAAGAGCTTGTGGGTGTTTTTGGTGACTATCACTTGTGGACGTGGAGCATTTTGTTCACCATCAATACCTTACCCCCTTTTAATAGTATTGGCTTTCCTATAGACTCAAAGTGATTTCTCACAAAGTAAAATGTAGAGTCTTCTTGCTTGAAGCTTTGCCAATCCTATTCCTTCTCCTTCTTCTTCTTGGGGATGTGCCTCACAATCCTTAGCCAGCACTCTCTGTGGACTTTATCTGAAATGCACTAGATAAGAGTATTAGTCTAAGAGACAATGTATGTTGTCATGAATTATCAAAACCACCAAGGGAGCATACTGTGCTTTCAAGAGCCTCAGTACCGAGGACTATATCGTGCCCGAAAACCCCTTCAAACAAGAGCGCTTCTGGTGGTGCCTCGTCTCCACTGCTCGAAGCATGAAACGCAAGCAATAGCAGCTGCAAGCAAATACGGATGCGCTGAATGAAAAGTGGGTTGAAGTATTCTTGGCTGAACAAAATCTCGAAGACCAATGCCGTAGCGCGCCAAAATCATACCCATGTAGGCGTCTGCTGCCGGAGTTTGATGAAGAACTAGCTACCGTCGCGCCTGACCTACCCCCTAGAGGACGAGACAGGCCAGTGTGGGAAAACCTCAACACCCGACCGGCTCCAGGCCGTTATGGCAAGGACTCCGTGGATTACCTAGACGCTCACGATGTTCGACATCACATTGAGGCAAACCAAGCGCCTCCTCGTTCCATCTATGCCTCAAGAGGATGCGCGCCAGCCGGGCCCGACGGCTATGACACCTCGTTAGACAGGAACGACCATGCCCGAGATCAAGCCTACGCACGACTCTCCCCCGACCTCCGACGGGATACTACCCGGTTCCGAGGTCCAGCCCACCTGATCTGCTTTACAGGCAGGGTAATGGAACATCAATTTCCAGAAGGGTTTAATCCCATCAACATAGAATCATACGATGGCACCATAGACCCAGCAGTGTGGATCGAAGATTTCCTTCTCCCCATACACATGGCTAACGGAGATGACATCCACGCCATCAAGTATTTGCCGCTCAAGCTAAAGGGGCCAGCTAGGCATTGGCTTAACAACCTGCCTCCTCATTCTATTGGTAGCTAGGAAGATCTTGAAGATGCCTTTAGGGCCAATTTCTAAGGCACTTATGTCCGACCTCCGGACACTGACGACCTCGGTCGTGTCACCCAGCAGCCAGGTGAATTTGCTCGGAAGTTCTTGAACAGGTTCCTTACTAAAAAGAACCATATCATAGACTGCTTCGACGCCAAAGCCATCGCTGCATTCAAAAATAACATCCGAGATGAATGACTTGCCCGCCAGCTCGGCCAAGACAAGCCGAGGACCATGGCAGCCCTTACTTCGCCGATGGCCTGCTTTTGAGCGAGAGAAGACTGCTGGATCACATGAAGCACTCACAATGGTGAGGCAGGCACTTCGGAGACACGCGACGCCAATGGAAAGCCTCGACGCAACAAAAACAAGCGCATGCATAAAAATGCCAGGAGCAACACAGAGGACGCCGCAGTCAATGCAGGGTTCACCGGACCCAGATCCGAACAAAAAAGGAAAACCTTTAAAGGGAATAAGGAGGGACCTAGCCAACTAGACAGGATCCTTGATCGACCATGCCAAATCCATGGCACTCAGGACAAACCAGCAACCCACACTAACAGGAATTGCTAGGTCATTAAACAAGTTGGCAAGGTAGAGACGGAGGGTCAAAGTAAAACCCAAAATCGTAGTGAAGACGAGGATGAACCTTGGAGGCCCAACAACGGAGGCCAAAAGAAGTTTCCTAATGAGGTAACAGAGGTGAACATGATCTATGTTACCAACATCCCCAAGAGGGAGAGGAAGCGCATACTTTAGGACATCTACGCGTTAGAGCTAGTCGCCCCGAAGTTCAATCCATTGTCGGCTTACCCGATCACATTCGACAAACATGACTGACCATCCGACTAGCATTAGGCATGGCGGATCAGCTGCACTTGTCCTGGACCCAATTGTCGATGGTTTCCATCTGACACGCGCCCTTATGGACGGAGGAAGCAGCCTCAACTTAATCTATGAGGACACGGTTAGAAAGATGGGCATCGACTAATCTCGGATCAAGGCAAGCAGCACTACCTTTAAAGGCGTCATACGAGGTGTTGAGGCTCGTTGCACTAGAACTGTGTCACTGGAGGTTGTCTTTGGATCACCTGAGAACTTCAGAAGTGGGGAGTTAATATTTGACATTGTCCCCTTTCGAAGTGGATACCATGTGCTCCTAGGGCGCACATCGTTCGCTCGCTTCAACGCAGTCCCGTACTATGCTTACCTCAAGCTCAAATTGCTAGGACCCAACGGTGTTATCAAAATCAATGGTAACACGGAGCACTCCCTCCATACTGAAGAGAAGACCGCGACCTTCGCAGCCGAGGTGCAGGCATCCGAGGACGCGGCCCGTGGCGGTAAACGCACTTCTAGCCCTTCGAAGCGCTCGCGGGCCACGCTAGTCGACCTCGGACACATACCCCCACAGCCCAAATAGGGGTGCGGGCTCCTCACGCGCTCCCCTTGGAAGGGGCACTACGTCCCCAGGGTGCACAATTTCGCACTAAAAATCCCTTGGGCCGCTGAGGAGCCAAAATTTATGGAAACACCTGATCGGCTAGACCAAAGTGTGACTAAGCTTTGAGCTTCCATATCGGCAAGGTCATGTAAAAGAGCTAGCCAGGAAAGTATACCCACGTGGCTTCAACCACACATCAGACATCTGCAGACCTCTTAAAAGGACTCGGCCAGCGAGCGCTTTAGGCACATGCAAGGCCAAGGTCACATACAGTCCATCTCGGTCTTCACCATCAATGAGGATAAGCTGGTCAACAACATGGAGATGCAGACGTGCGGCAGGAAGCGGCCCAGGCTTATAAACCCGATGATAATATCTGCCATGTTTTTATGTGCTCCTTTATTTGCCTTTTTGCGTTGTATCTTTTTAGTTTCTCTTGTTACAGCTCGACATGTAAAGCTTGAAGTTATAAAATAAAGAAATCATGCCCCTCAAGGTTCTTACTGTATTTCTGTACAAGCACTGCCTATGAGCTGTAAGAACGTCTTCAAGATACAACTGCTAAAGGGCTTCGTTTCCCTGTCTTGAAATACAAGTCTGAAGTACTTAGCGTCTCGGATCTTGCACTATATGCATCGGCTTTGAACCTAGATTTAGGTCAATAGTTGGGTTACCCGACTCCTATGTGTACCTGAAAGCACATTTGCTCCCTTGGTGGTTTTGGTAATTAATAACAACATATATCTCATTGGACTCATGTTTCCACTAAGTATATTTCAAGAAAAGTTCAATGATGGGATGGCTATAGATTGTGAGGAGACCCCAAGATGCAAGGAATGGAATTGGCAAAGCTTCAAGCAAGGAGACTCTACATTTTACTTTGTGAGAAATCACTTTGAGTCCATAGGAAAGCCAATACTATTAAAAGGGGGTGAGGTAATGTTGGTGAACAAATTGCTCCACGTGCACAAGTGCTAGCCACCAAAAACACCCACAAGCTCTCCCACAAAAATACTCTGTCTAAACCCTACCATACAAAATCGGTGCCACCAAGTTTCCCACTCGGCCCTACCGATTTTCCATCTCAGACAGAACCCTAGCCAAACCCTAGCTTCTCGGTACAACCAAGTACTACATCGGTGCAACCGAGTTTCGGTGACCAACTTTCGGATGACCAAGTTTATAAAATCAGAATTTCCGAGTTTTATGGATCGGTCTCACCGAGTTTGGAAACTGCCCTCGGCCACTCATATCGGTACTATCGAGAATCATATATCGGTCTTACCGAGATTCCTAAAGTTGCCACATTTTGAACAAATCGGTACGACCGAGTTTTACTTCGGTTTCACCGAGTTGGTCAATAATGGTGTAACGATTGGATTTTTGGAGATGCCTATATATACCCCTCCACCACATCCACTCGTAAGAGAAGCACTCGGAACAGTTCCCCACTTCCCATATCCAAATTTTTGAGAGAGAACCACCTACCCTTGTGTTGAGATCAAGATCATCCACTCCAACCATATGGATCTTGATTTCTAGCCTCCCCAAGTTGCTTTCCACCCAATCAATCTCTTCTACCAAGCCAAATCTATGAGAGAGTGATTGAGTGTTGAGGAGTCTATCATCTTGAAGCACAAGAGCAAGGAGTTCATCATCACTATCAAGCCTATTACCTTTTGGAGGGTGGTGCCTCCTAGATTGGTTAGGTGTTGCTTGGGAGCCTCCTACTTCGTGTTGTGGAGTTGAACCAAGAAGCTTGTACGGGCAAGGAGATCGCCTACTTCATGAAGATCTACCCATAGTGAGGCTAGTCCTTCGTGGACAGAAGCCGTTATGGAATAGTCAAGGTTGCTACTTCGTGGGCCCTTATGGGTGGAGCCCTCTGTAGTCTCTCACGACGTTACCCTCTGTGGGTTGAAGACTCCATAAACGTGGATGTACGATAGAGCCACCTATCGGAACCACGAGAAAAATCTTCGTGTCTACAATTGCGTTTGATCTTCTATCCCTACCCTCTACTACATGTGCTTGTCTTTACTTTCCGCTGCTATACTCTGAGACATGCATGTGTAAGGTGTGCTTGACTTGCTATCATTGCTAAAATCTTCCCACAACTAAAATTGGGAAAAGGTAGAACTTTTATTTGGTCAAGTAGTCTAATCACCCCCCTCTAGACATACTTTCGATCCTACAAGTGGTATCAGAGCTTTAGTCTCCATTGCATTGGTTTCACAACCTAGGAGAGTATGGCGTCTAGTGAGGGAAATTATCACCGTAGAGGTCCATACTTTGATGGTACAAATTTTGCTAGTTGGAAGCATAAGATGAAAATGCATATTCTTGGTCATAACCCCGCCGTATGGGCTGTTGTTCGTGTTGGCTTGCAAGGTGATTTCTTTGGTGATGGAAAGGAACCGGATCATGAAGTGACCGTGGAAGAATTGAAGATGTTGCAATACAATGCTCAAGCTTGTGACATTCTATTCAACTGCCTATGCCCGAAGAATTCAACAAAATCAGCCGTCTTGAGAATGCAAAGGAAATTTGGGATACTTTGGTTGATATGCACGAAGGTACCGAATCCGTCAGGGAATCTAAGTTGGATGTACTTCAAAGTCAACTTGACAAGTTCAAGATGAAGGATGGTGAAGGAGTTGCGGAAATGTACTCTAGGCTTGCTCTCATCACAAATGAGATTGCCGGCTTAGGAAGCGAAGAAATGACCGACAAATTCATCATCAAGAAGATCCTTAGAGACTTGGATGGAAAGTATGACACCGTGTGCACATTGATCCAAATGATGCCAAACTACAAAGATCTCAAGCCCGTGGAAGTGATTGGATGGATTGTTGCTCATGAGATGTCACTTAGAGACAAGGAAGAACTTCACAACAAGTCAAGCGGTGCTTACAAAGCTACAAGTGACACTCCTGCTACTTCAAGCGACAACCTTGTAACCAATGAAGAGATAAGCCTCATGGTCAAGAAATTCAACAAGTTCTACAAGAGTAGAGGAAAAGAGAGGAACTCCAACTCAAGATATGAAGAGAAGCGTTCATCTAGTCGTGACCGGAATTGTTACAATTGTGGAAGGCCCGAACACTACTCCAATGAGTGCACGACCCCCCACAAAAGAAGGGAAGAGTCACCTAGAAGAAAGAGCTCAAGAGATGAGTCACCTCGAAGAGAGAGAAGGAGTAAAGATGATTGTTATGAACGAAGACCCTCAAGGAGAAGTGGAGACTCGGAGAAGAAGGAAAAGTATACCAAGAGCTACTCAACAAGAAGACATCAAACTCACGTTGGTGAATGGGTTTCCGGCTCCGAATCCGACAACCAATCTGAGAGATGCTATCACTCCGACTCCGACTATAGTCAAGATGAAGGTGTTGCCGGACTTGCACTCGTGACCTCCAACTCCTACGACATATTTGATTCACCAAATGAAGGGAGTGGAAGTTGCTTCATGGCTAAAGGCCCCAAGGTATCACACCCAGAATACATTGACTTTAATAGTGATGAGGATGACTTACTTGGAGATGATGACTTGCTATTTGATAAAACTAGTGATATTAATCAAAATGAGCTAGATAATGATCATGCTAGTCAAGATAAGTCACGTGATGATGATAAGAAGGAAATAGAATGACTAACTAAAGAATTAAACACTCTTAAGTTAGCTCATGAATCAACTTTAGAAGATCATAGAGAGCTTGTAAGGACTCATGAGAAGCTACGCTTCGAGAAGCGCGATTTGGAGCAAGAACATGAGTTTCTTAAAGCAATCAATGATGATCTCCGAAAGAAGACTTCTTCTTATCTAGCCAAACGACTACTCTTGTCTACATTTATTCCACAAGTTAAGACTAAGCAATCTAGTAACAAAGGCAAGAAAGGTTCTTCATCTAGTAACAACAAATCTAATGATAAATCAAATGATGTTGTTTCTAGTAGCTCTATAGATTCCACTAACGATTCTCTTAGCCAAGTTACACTTGAGCAAGAAAACAATTTATTGAAAGGAATTATAGAGAAAGGTGTCTACAAAAGTCTTGCCGGATGTAAGCAATTCGAAGAGATTGTACGCAAGCATGGAGGATACCGGAAGAACCATGGCATTGGCTACTTCAACGCCAATGGAATTGAATGGGAAGAAGGTCAATACCCCAAGCCCAAGTTTGTTCCTCAAAGGTAGAAGTATGAACATACTCTCCCCAAGGGAACAAAAGCTCAAGATGAGCTTCCACCACAAGACCACAAGCTCAAGGGCAAGGACAAGCTTCAAGAGGAGATTGACTCATATGAAGATGAGTCCCTAGCCATGGTCAAGTGGGTTCCCAAGGCTTCTACAAGATCAACTTCTACAAGTGCTACTTCAACTCCAAGGATTCCCATCAACTTGATGTGGGTCCCAAAGAAGAAGAACTAGAGAAGTTCTTGAGGGGTGACTCCGCCAATGAAATTCACTCTCATTCATTATTGGCAAGGACTAGTTGCAATCAACATCAACATTATGCAATAGTTCAAGGAGTCACACATTCCCTCAAAGGTAAGCAAGGGTCAAGGTAATTAATGAATCCATGGACATCATCATGTATGCTTTGCACTCCATGTCCATAGATATCCTTGTATTTGTCTCTTGTTTTTGGGACTAACCCATGTAGGTGAGGAGAGTAAGAAACAAAAAGGATTGCTCCCAACTCAAGATAATCTTCATCAACTATGAGCATCCACCACTACATGACCCACATGAAGTCTGCTACGACAAAACCCAAGGTTAGTTTATCCCTCTTAGGGGGGATGTCACATCAAGGGGGAGCTTTACTCTAAGACTTGAGTTAAAGCATCTCTTAAGAATGTGACAACATTAAATGCTTTATGTAAAAGTGGCAACCCCACTTGTGCTTAAACGATGAGTATGACCTATGATCAAGTATTCTTACTTGGCTCCTAAGTCAATACACTAGTGCAGTCGCGCGCTATACAAACAGTTTTTAACCCCTTTCCGTGACGTAGTCTGAAACCGTCGCCTTGCATGTGTGGGCGATGGGGGGGGGGCTATCCCACACGACAGACAAGACCCGTTGGTGATGCCTGCACCCGGTCACACACGATGGGCAAAAATATATTGTTTGCGATTCGAAGGGCCATCACAAACATACATATTGGGGAAGACGTGTGAGATGAGCTTATCATCCCACACAGGGAATCCCAAGGTTACGTCTCCGTTCGTATTGCAGATCACACACAATTTTCTGCATAACATCATTTGTGATAGGGCTGGTCACCACACACGATAATTATAATTCTGTCATTTGCGTTATTCAAAACAACACTCACGGTGTCTAGATGAAACTGTTTGGCATTGGGTTGCCAATCACACACACATGCTTAAGAAACGTTTGTGATTGGGTGTCCTAACGCACACAGTTGTCGAGCAGAACTCGTGTGTGATTCCTCACTGATCCAACACGCCAACTTTGTAGAAACCGTGTGGGTTTGTTGTGGTCATCGCCCACGGTGTAGTCCTAGAAACCGCCTGGAATGGGAACCCCCATAATAAGCCTGATTGCTCTATTATTTATAATCCATTTAGTAATCAAATTAACATTTCATATCAAGCACAAAATATATTTCTTATTCATAGTACGACAACCATGATTTCATAATTGAATTACATCAGGGTACAACATCATATAGGCATATACTGCCTAGCTACCCAATTGCACAACAAGACAAAGTTTCAAATGCAACATCTAAAACCTTTGGAAATTAAGTATTATCATAGACGGTAAATAGACAGATGAGTCTCATCTAGAAAACTGTTAAAGCGGAAGGCAAATATTAAGCCTTCAATGATGTTGAAGGTCCTCGCAACTTTAGGCCAGTGCCTATGGTTGATTGCCCGCCCATCCTTCGTCCTCTTGAGGAAGACTTCAAGATTATACCGTGGGTGCTGTATGAATACCTTCCTCGCCTCTTGATCATACATGTGGTTTGAGACGTAATCATCGATGAACTGCCTTGAGAAGGACTGGAAACAAACATACGCATAAATATTTTTTCTAAAATTTGAAATGGCGCAAAGGGAAAAGGACAAGGTGAAAGAGATGGTACCATCCAGTTGAGTGATGTCTTCTTCATTGTGCAGACAAACATCTTGTTGTTTTTCGTAGCTAGTTTCTTTATCTTAACAATCTTTCTGAGTTTCTTGATTTGGCTGATATTCAAGGACACCTCATTTCCCCACATGCAAAAAGGGTCGAACAGTGGATCTAAACCTCTTACAGCAGGACCTGCATATGCAAGAACAAATTATTAAAAACATTAATATTACAATGGTTTCTACAAATTGCACAATAATGTGCTACTAGCCAAACGACCATGGATGTGCAAACCTCGATGGTAAACTTCAGTGTCCCCCATTGTTTCCCCCTGCAACATATTTAAGACAAATATTGATCAGGTTACAGGTGATATTTGGCATACTATCAGTGAAATATGTTAATGGAAATTAAACACATTGCAGATCCAACAGATTAGTTCGAGCCACATGGAAAAGCCAGTTATCTAAACCAAGCGTGCTAAGAACTAGGAAATATAGCAATTCTATATGTTTCACATGTATTTAGTACATCTAAATTCGATTTATTCGTCACATGCATAACAATAGAAAATTGTACCAACAACAATCGTACATCACATTTCAGAATTGAATTAAATAGTTAAATGATCACCACAACAAATGAACAAAATAGTTAACTAAGCACCACATTGCACAATAGAACATACTAGAAGGTCAGGTTGCAGTAGCATTACATTGGACATTTCACTAGAATTTCCAAATGAAAGGCAGTAGCGGCATAGCAACAGGTAAACGAAACATACTTAACCGGCGTAGCTAGGTGAACATAGGTCCTTAGTGATAAAGCTAAGAAAAACAAGCTATTCCTCATCATCGGAGATATCGATGATGATGGGCTCCTTCAACTTGGAAGAGGACGAGGCCTCCACACCGTGGGTGCACCCCTCGTAGTAGTGAGTGGCCTGATCCTGCCCCGGCACCAACATGTCGGCTCTGGAGTTGAGGTAAGCACGGGCACGCTGAGAAAACACATCGAAGTCTTCGTCGAACGCACCAGCGGTGCCCCCGAGAAAAGACCACGAGTTGTCGTTTATAGCAACCAACCGCGTGGCGGCGTCAGCGCGCGAGGCATCGACGGTGGCCTCGACGGTGAGGTGCTCCTCCAAGATCTGGGGGTCGGCACGCATGGAAGCCATAGCTTCCTCATCTGCGCGTGCAGACGCGATTTGCTTTTCCGCAGCCAAAGGCTCTTTGAGATCCTGGCTATACTGCGTGCACCATGGCTTTCGGCGGCGATTATTTGGAGGATGGGGCGGTGATTTGGGTGGAAGGTGTCGCGCCGGTCGGGCCATGTGGGATGGAGGAGGAGGGGTGAGGGGGTATTGGGGAGCTGTGGATTACCTGACTAGATGGAGGAGGCCGAATAGCAGGAAGGAGCGTCGCCGGCGAGGAGGCGGCGCTGCAAGCAAGCAGTGAAGGTTTCAACTAGGAAAGGTAGAGTAAAAGGGGGAAATGTGGCTTTTGATTGGTACCGGGGGCGAGGGAGGTAGATATTTCCGCGGCAGCCCACAATTTTCATTTGGTGTAGAATAGTTCTCGATATCAACACATCACAAACGAAGCCTGTGCTATACCCCGTGTGTGATGCACTTGGACGTGAAAATGTTTGTCTCCAAGCTTCCGGCATAAGATTGGGTACTACATTGCACACGGTTCGTTCCAAAAAATTGTGTGTGATGAACTTCAATTTCATTTTCAATTAGAAGATGGAATGGGGATATGGCGGCAAATTTTTGGTCCGAATTTCCTTGGTTACAGTGGTCATCCACGTCGTCGCATAATTTAACATCAATTGCTAATTTGGGTACTACACAAAAGAGCCTACACCGCAGCCCGCACTTACTTAATCGAGCAATTAAACAGAGCTGGTTGACCTAAACATTACTCTAACAAAAGACCAGCGCTCTAAACAAAGACTAATGTTCCGCTTGACTCTCGGCGATCTCCTCCACATCCTCCATGACCAGCTCACGCTCGATGACCTCCAGGGGAAGGGGCTCCATGGCATCCATCGCCACATACTCTGCAAGCATCTCGCTATCCGTGTACACCATCTCTTTGGAAAAAGCCGCCACGAGTTTGGTGTGTGCAGCCGCGGTCCGGGCATTGACAGCCTCCATCTTGGCAAGGGAGGCTGCCGCCGAATGGACGGCTGCCCGAGCGCTCTCGGCGATTGCCAACTCTTCGGACGTAGGTTGCCGACCGTTGTCGGAGAAGGCCTCTACTATTTGTGCGATGACCGACACGAGCTGGGCATGGGCGGCATCGGCATAGGCATGGGCAGCCGCCATCAGGGCTACGGCGGTTGCTGAGGAACAAACAGCTACTGTGCCGTTGTCGCCATTTGCTATCCCGGTCGTGGATGTTGCTGCCGCCATCTCAGATGCAGCAAATGCCGTTTCGGCGGCTGCAGCTGCCCTGTCGGAGAGTGCGACCGTGCTCAAGGATGTTGTGAGCGCGTTCATGGCTGATGCAGCCGCGCTCGGGCCAGAGTGGGTCGCCGAAGTTTCCCTCACGACGCGGATCCACGTCCCCATCTTTCACCGACGACGATTGAACAGTACAGTGGTCTTGGGGAACTAGTGTGACAGTGTGGTTGACGCGCCGGCGGTGGACTGAAGCTTCCGGCCTAAGCCATATATGAGGATTGGCCCAAGATATTTTTATATGACATCACACACGTTTCATGATCAAGAACTATTTGCAATGTTTTTTATTTTCATATTGTTTTGAAACGAAAAATGAAGTTACATTGGCAATTGAAGGTATTTGGATGGCAATAACATTTATCTGCAGTGAACTTGCAACTATAGGACTGTGTGTTAAATATGGAATTATTCAGATTTGTTTAGGCCCTTTTAAACATTTAAAGAGTTTTTTAGACATTTCATGTGCATAGTTCAAATTTGAACTTCAGTTAAGCACATACTAGAGTGCACCTGAATGGGTTGAAAATCATCTATTTGTCACTAGATACATGTGTTTGGTCCCATGCAAGAAATGGAAATTAAACGAATTCCAAACCTCTCGGTATTTTGGCTCGGCTGTAGACTTTGAGAAGACGTGTTTTCAAATTCCAGTAAATCCAAATATCATGAAAATTCATAAAACTTGGCATGGTGTCATGTCATGGTGCATGTGTGTTGTGGTAAAAACAATGCCTAGTTCGGGACAAGTTTTGGCACAAATCTCTAACAAACCGAAGTTTCTCACAAGAAGTCATGTGGTTCCGGTATGGAAAGTTCACATTTTATGTGCGAAACAACATCCGATGTCTCTTCTCGCCTTGAATTTATTTCTAGAGTCTCCATAGAGTAACATGAATGTGTCGTGCGAAACAATGGAATCTTACAAAGTTCGTTTGGCCTTTTAAGTACATTAATTGAGTTTTCTAGGCATTCAATGTGCATAATTCAAATTTGATCTTCAATCACATGGTCCAGCTCATGAAAATATGTCGAAAAACCATATACGTTTTCCTAGCTGCATGTTTAGGTCCCACACAAGAAATGGGAATGAATTTCAAACATATCATCGTCTTGGCTCGACCGCAAACATCCGGAAACTTAGTTTTTAAATTCATGTAAATGCAAACCTCGACAGAAATTCATGAAATTTGGGGGTGCCATCAATTGCCCTGTTGTGTGCGTTGTGGTAAAAAATGCCCAATTTTGGACAAGTTTTGGCACAAAGACTCTTACAAATTAAACCGAAGGTTATCACAAAGAAAGTCGTGTGTGCCAATAGGGAAAGTTCACATTTTATGTGCGAAACAACATCCGTTGTCTTTTCTTGCCTTGAATTTATTTCTGGAGTCACCATAGAGCAACACATGACAGTCATGATAAACCGTGTATTTTTCCCAGGGTTCGTGAGACCTATTTAACACATTAATTGAGTTTTCTGGCCGTTTAATGTGCATATAATTCAAATTTGAACTACAGTCACAAGGTCCAACACATGACAAATAGGTTGACAAAATATATGCCTTTCCCTGGATGCATGTTTAGGTCCCACGCAAGAAATGGGGATGGATTTCTAACATCTCATTGACTGTTGGCTCGGCCGCAAACATTGAGATACTTGGTTTTCAAAATCTCGTAAATCCAAAACTCGTCAGAAATTCATGAAACTTGGCATGGTGTGGTGACAAGCTTGAGGGCACACATATGCCGTGGTAAAAAATTGTCCAAATTGGACATGTTCTTGCACAATACCCTTACAAATTGGAGCTCCTCACAAGAAGCTTTGTGGTTTCGATAGGGAACATAATATATGCATGTCACATATGCGGGTGAAAAGACATCTGATGCCTCTTCTCTCCTTGATTTTCTTTATAGAAACAACATAGACATGTTGGTGCGAAGTGCAAAAATATGAATAAATTAAGGGATCATCTGGCTTTTAAATACATTAATTAAGTTTTCAATGCATTATTTAATGTGCATAATTCAAATTTGATCTACAATCACAAGGTCCAGGGCGGCAAAATGGGTTGAAAAATCATATATATGTGTCCTTGGATGCATGTGTTAGGTCACATGCAAGAAATGAGAACGAATTTCAAACATCTAAGCATGTTGGCTCGACCACAAACATCGAGAAACTTAGTTTCCAAATTCTCGTAAATCTAAAACTCTGTCAGAAATTAATGAAACTTGGAATGGTGTCATGACAAGGCACACATATGCCGTGGTAAAAAAATATCAACTTGGACATGTTTTGTCACAAGCCTCTTACAAACCGGAGGTTCTCACACAATAAGCTACGTCCAGTGGTTCCGAAATGTCACATATGCATGCCACATCTGCGGGTGAAACAACATCCTATGCCTCTTCTCTCCTTCATTTTTTTCTAGAAACAACATAAAGCAATAGGTGTGTACTGCAAAAATATGAAATTATTAAGGATTCGTATGCCTTTTTTATACATTAATTGAGTTTTATGTGCATTTAATGTACATAATTCAAATATGAACTACAATCACAAGGTCTATGTTGGGCAGGGCCTCATCATATAAAGCACAAATATGTTGTGGTATTTTTAGTGTCCACTTTGAGAGAAAGAGCAAGCATTATTAATAGCCAACAAAGGCATTTTGGAACAAAAATCTGTCACGTTACCATCGCAAACGGGCATATTATTTATAATTTGTGGATGTTCTACAGACCATTTACGTGCGGGCCACGTGTTGCTATCTATATTGGCAAGGAGGTAGCCTGTGGACAGGTGTTTGAGTAGACGGGTGGCGTGCGAGCAGTGTCCTACGCATGCTCATCAGGGTGACGTGTCCTTTGCCAGTCGTCAAAAACGTTTTAGACTGAATATCCGTATGCAAACCGAGGGCAATTGTTCCTTCCCTACTAAGCCAAGCGAAAATCTGGCGCGAAGGAATTTTTTTCATTGCGTCATTGCAAACGGTTGTGAATGATGACCCGTGTGCCCTTCCCGATGCTACACCTTGTACTGGTGCTAACTGGTGAGGTTGCCATGCATGAAAAAAATCTGATGTGGGAAGGTAATCAAGGAGACATATGAGTTTGCTGACCACATGAAGAAACAATGCCAAGCGCGTGAACCTTGGCAAAACACTTAAATGAAGGAAACTCACCAATGCATGCAAGAGTTTAATTGCTAAATCATTAAATGAAGGGACCTCAGCAACAATGCTTTGTGGACATGAGTTGCTAAGACATTTAATACACTAAGCACCCCAAGTAAGCACCGAACGATGCATTGGTAGCAGGAGTCAGGTAAGATTCGAATCTGTCATATTGGGTAAATTTTCATTTGTCAAATTGGAAACACTGAGATTTGTCCAATTTTGCAAGAACAAAATCACTATTACGGTGCAATTTTGCAATTGAAATTCAGTAAACATAGATTTACTTCATAGATCAAGCATTAGTCTTTGTACAAAATAGTTCAACTCGACAGCCGAATCAAAAAAACTTTTCCCCATTTGTTGCCAACCACGTACTGAAATAGCTAGTTCAACTATATATACTAGCTAATTTAAAGTAGGTGGGACAGTTCAATCATATCTATAGTTAGATGAACTGAACAAAATAGCCCCTAAATACTATTATGGAGGGGCTTCGTGCTACTGCCAGCAGCCTTCTCCTCTGCCGTGCGCGTTCAGTAAGAGGCAAAGGAGGAGAAGTCTACCGACGAGCTGGAGGAGTCGAATTCGTCGGTTGCCGCTGCTGCCCTCCGCCGCTCCTGACGCGCCTCCTTGAAGTGGCGGGACTCGGCATAGATCTCCTCATTCCGCGCCATAGATGCGGCGTCTGCTGCGGCCACGGCGGCGGTGAGCCTCTTTGCGTCCTCGACCTGACGCTCCTCCTCCTCATGTAGGAAGTTGATGTAGCGCGCTAGGCCACTGACGCAAAAGCCGAGCGGCTGTGCTTCGGCGATGGCCTCCTCCCGCCTTCGGGCCGCGGTGGCGGAGCGGGTGATGGCCCCGGCGGCTGACCGTGGGGTGACTGCCAAGGAGGACACTGGTGTGGTGGCGGCCAAGGAGGCAGCAGGTGGGGTGGCTAAAACAGCGGCCAGCAATGGGGTGGGGACCACGGTGGTCACCGGCAGCAGCTGCCTTCGGGCAAATGTGGAGGAGCGTGTGGTGGGTGTCGTGCGCACAACCAACAAGGACGCCACATGCACTACACGCTTCCGGGTACTACGCTGCCGACGTGGTGCAGCCTCCTAGATGGATCTGCCCTCTGGCAGAGTTTCGGAGCGACGACGACGGACATGTGCCATTGGTGATTGGGGAGAAGCAAACTTGGGAAGCTATGGACAGGGAGGGGATGAATGCGATGTGGAGGCGCCGGCCGTGAGGGTTTATAAAGAAGGAGGCCAAGGCGAGCCGAGCGGGAAGCTTGCGCGTGTTCCTGCGCGGTTGCGCGGGAACGGGAAGCCCAAAAGAAATGTTGCGCGCTCCCGAAGCATTGGGTGATTGGGGGATTTCAGCGATCTGGGTGGGAAGCTTGCGCGGGCACCTGGGCGCTCCCGAAGCGTGCAGTGGAATCCTCGGGCGGCAACGCGGTGACAAGACGGGACGGAGGTGGGAGAAATGACAAGTACACAAACGGTTAATAAAAAAACCATTTGCGTTTTACTACAAAGCAAACGGTCGTTCTGTACGCACCGTCGCGAATTAATCTACGCATGAGGTGGTTGATGCGGCCGCGGCGCGCTGTGCTCGCGTCTGTGCGCGCTCGCTCTGCAGGCGTCCACGCACGAACGGTCATGTATGTTTGAGGCGCCATATGCATGCGGACGCGGTTGTGTCGCTCCCGGCGCCACCATGCAGTTAAACGCTGCAAAAACTGCCATGCGGACGTGCCGAAATTCCACGCCATCCGGCGCAATTTATTCCCGCGGCCATTTACCTTCGTCTCTTCCACCTTCCGATCACGCCACACAACACAAGAAGCACACCCACGATCTCTTCATTGCTTCAATCTTCCCGTGCGGATCCAATGGCGGCTGCCGGCGCTGAGCGGCGGTTCGCCAAAATTGTCAAAGGGGGCACCCACATCAGGAAGACGGACCTCTCGGTGGTGTACACCAACGACCCGGTCGTGGTGGTGAACTCCATCAACACGTTGGAGTAGCTACTTGCTAAGGATGACAAGTACAAAGTGGTCGGCTTCGACCTCGAGTACACCGGCGGTCTTGCCGGGCATGATCGGAAGGTTGCCGTCGCCTAGTTGTGTGTGCGCCATCATGTGCTCGTCTACCACTACTACTTGGCCACAAGTCCTTGCGAGCGTTTCGCCAGGTTTGTCAACAGTCCCGACTATAGGTTTGCAATGGTGGACACCACGAACGATCTAAAGGTGCTCAAGACTATGGGCTTGTCCTGCCAGAAGCTTGTCAACATCCAAGGTCAGTACAGGGTCTGGGGCGGCGAGAAGAAGAAGTAGAAGGACTCCCTGGTTGACCTCGCCGCGGCCATCATCTACCCCTACTACAAAGACATGAAGGTTGAGTGCCACAAGGACATGTCTGCCTGGCACAAGGCCTGGGTGAACGAACTGGATGAAGAACACATCAAGTACGGGGTGAAGGACGCGCACACAAACTACGAGATGTACAGGAGGATAATTGACATGAGGAAGTGCCTCCTTCCTGCAGACGGCGAGGGATAGCCACAAGAAGAGCAGTGTCAGCAATCGTCGTCAGAAGAACAATATGATTTGCTGATCGTCTACTTCTTGTAAATTTATATTGAGGAATGTACATGTGTTGTGGAGTCACTTATGTAACTAGATGTTCAAGTTGGTTATGCAACATTAATGTAGGTGTTCTATAGACAGAGCATATAGATGTGCAAACAGAGCAAATCACATCTCATATAATTATTAGCAGCAACCGTCTGCCCACAACACACACAGGTTATTATTGGTCTTCCCAAACAATTCTGATGAATGAACTGTTTGCCGGGTACCCACAACACACATGGCTGTCAGGATGAATCGTTTGGGTTATTATTGGTCTTCCCAAACAATTCTGATGAATGAACTGTTTGCCGGGTATCACACACGCCTTCTTAGGCTAACTCAATTGTGTTCTGCTTGATCAGCGCAAACAGTTTGCCCGAGTGAACTGTATGCCGCACTACGCACACATATGTAGTTTGTTAACCGTTTCTGTTATGTTCCATAATCGCAAACCGTTCATAAGAACAAACTGTCTGCCGTAGATCGCACACGCAACTATTTTCTGAATCGTATTTGATGGATCATCTATCGCGCATGGTTTTCGTCATTGGTGGCGGAGCTTGAACTATACCATTTGCGATTGATGGATCGCACACAGTTTCGTCGAAGGGTCTCTGATTGATGTGTCGTCTTTGGACCATCCTGCAGTAGTGATATACTCATATATAGATGACTACATCATCGCCAAAGTGCTTGATAGATGCTAGAGTGTTTGTGCATGTTTGCCATGATTTCATTTGACATCTTATTGTGTGAGCATGTTGGTCTGCATATCTTTACTCATTCGAGGATGTCCAATTGTTGCTATTTGGCTTTTGGTTTTCTTTTGCCAATTGGATGTACAAGAATGCCCAGGACCCCTCTCTAGCTATCTATGCTTTCTCGTCTCAAGTTCTATTCATGCTACATCACAAAACTTGAACAAGCACTTCTCGAACCCTCTGTGTGAGGAGCACTCGGAGTACCGTGTCGACAAGAGCTGCATTCCATAACCTCTCTGTGAATCTCGGTGTAACCAACTCCAAAAACTCGAATCCACCGAATCACTGAGTTGATCTAGGTTTTTGATCTCGATACAACCGACCGGGTATTCTTGGTCTCACTGAGTTTCTTTGTCAGCTGATAGTTAGGAAACTCGGTGGCACCAAAATGTTCCAATCGGTTTCACCGACAGTCTGGGGTATATAACCTGGCGGACCCGACTTTGGAAATTCATTCGCCAAAAGTCTGTTTCTCCAAGCCCCGAACTGCCGCTCCAGACCCCCTGGTCGTTGCCCTTGCCTCCCTGTGCGCCTCCGCCGTTGGGAATCGCTGCCGTCGACGGAATCTTCGCCGCCGTCGTCGCCTTAGCGAATTCGTCATTGAGTTAGGGTATGAATCCGCCCCCCTTGTGCGCTCCTCTTTCCAATTCATGTGCATTACGGTACTCTTATCGATAATCCACCTGTTGAAATCTTCCTAATCCACTAGAGAATTCATTAGGTTAGCGGACAAGAAAATTTTAGGCTTAGCCGTCCGCAAAACGCATCTCGGTGACACCGAGTCGCAAAAATCGTTTCTACCGATTTTGGTTCTAGGGTTCCTGAGAATTGTCTCGGTGAAACTGAGCGGTCATGTTCGGTGACACCGAAGTGACTGCCAAGTTTCTGTGAAGCAGACCATATGTCTCGGTGGATCCAAAAATCTTGACTCGGTGGTACCGAAATCCATTTTACAGAAAGCTAAAACTAAGAATTTCTTTGTTCAAATTTTGAAAATTCCTGTGTTTTGTGATGCTCAACCCCACTGCTGTTCTATACTCTATTCACAGGGTCAGTATGTCAGATTCAGTGGACAGCCATAATGATGTCAGAGAACTCAGTGTTGATGCAGATCCAGGCACTAGTCCTGAGACCAGTTCTCCTTCTTCAGAAGATCCAGGCACCCCAAGCTCTCATGGGTTGCCCAAGGCAGCTACTAGAGCTAGGAGGAAGTTGAACTCCGATGAGGAGGACCCAGACTTTGTGCCAAAGGAGATTCTTGCTAAGCAAAGGCAAGACAAAGCAGAGAGAGCTGCAAAGAAGTCTGCAACAGAGGCCACTTCATCTAAGAGGTCAGTGAGAAAGGAGTATGCCATTTCTGAAGCTATGAGAGCACCAGAGAGTGCTAGGGCATCCATGTCCATTGAGCCAGCCAGGAGCTCCATGCCCAAGAAGGCAGCTGAGAAGAAAAAGAGCAGAAAGAGGATTGTTCATGTTGTTGGAAGACCTACTTCTATGTATGAAGATCCAGAAGAAGCTGAAGAAGTGGAAGAGCCAGCTGCCAAGGCTCCTCCCAAGAAGAAGAAGAAGCTGCTTGTTGATGCCATGCCCAGTCAGGCCCCATTCAAGAGCAAGTCATTTGTTCCCAAGAAGCCCACAACTCCCAAGCCCAAGAGGACAACTAGAGACATCTCAGCTGTAGCAAAGAACAAGGGTTCCTCCTCCAGAGCTGCTGCTAAAGAGGATGAGATGACTATTTTGAGGAAGTTGAGAGCTCACCTTCCAGAGCACAATGACAATCATCCTATTGCTGAGGACATGAAGAAGAGGAAGGATTCAGGGCTGAGGGAATGGAGAGCTATTGATCCATATTTTCAGAGGAGAAGGACTACTGTAGACTACAGATTCTACACCAAAGAGCAGCAAGATTTTTATGAGACCATTCTTCTGGACAAGAGCCCAGCTGTTAGTGATATGAGATATGTAGACTAGGACTATATCAAGGAGAATAAATATTATTTTCCCCATGTGCAGGAGAACTTCAAGGCCATTGACATTGATGCATTTGTTGGTAGAGAGTATACTGCTTGGAATGATGAGATGATCATGCAATTCTACTCCACAGCTCATTTTTATGGAGATGGCAGAATTGTCTGGATGACAGAAGGTGTCAGGTATGAATCCATAGTGGAAGAGTGGGCTACCATCTTAGGAGCCCCACAAGTGCAAGATGGTCATTTGGATGTGTACTCTGAGGCTAAGATGAATCATAACTCCATGGCAAAGATATACAATGAGATTCCTGCTGACTATGTGCATTGACATAAGTTTGGCTCAGTATACTATCTGCAGGCAAGACTGACCACCACCAACATCATCATGAGGTATACTTTGATGCCCAAGTCAGGAGATGACAAGATGATCCGAGGATACTCCATCAACATGCTGCATCACATTGACCTTCACACCAGATTTAGGGTCATGGACTTGATAGTTGAGACCGTGAAGAGGGCTGCTGCTGATCAGAAGAGATCTTGTGGATATGCACCGTATATTCAGATGCTTATCAACTCTAAGCTAGAGAAGAATCTATATGCACTTGATCGACCACATATGCCACTCCAGCCTGAGTTTGAGGACAACGTTGTGGTGATGGATTTAGATCATCCCACTTCATCTACTGCACAGGCAACAGCTGAGGCAGCCAGAGCCACTAGTGCTCCAGTGCCAAGGACCAGGAGTGAGCAGATGGATCTTATTCTTAGCTCTATCCAAGGCATGCAGAATGACATCATAGATATTTTGAAGAACCAGAAGAGTCTGGAAAGGATAGTTGAGGACAAGTTCCACACACTGAACAACAAGGTAGATGGGCTGACAAAGACTGTTGATGAGCTCAAGAAGGAAGTGGATGCAGTACCCCTTCCTCACTTTTCAGATGACGATGATGATGATGATGATGATGATGACAGTCGCCCTCTTAGGACAAACACTCAGTTCAAGACCCAGGCCAGATCTGCGATAGTGTCTGCTTCAGAGTTGAGACCATCTTCATCAGCACATGCTGCAGCTCCTTCAGTTCCATCAGCTCCTTCAACATCTCCAGTGTCTACTCCAACTCCTTCCATGACATCTGCAGAAGTCTTCGCCGAAGCGGTTCTCTCGACTCCTACATCAACAACCGGAGGAGATCAGCCCAGAGAGACGATTAGTTCTATACCTTTGAACTTTTTGGTAACTTGTTGCCAAAGGGGGAGAAGTTGTATAGATCATAGGGCTTCGAGAGAGAGAGAGTGTTGCCTTTTTATCGCTTTGAACTTTAAAATCTTTTGGCTTACAGTTTGTGTTAAACTTTGTTTAGTGTTTGATCCTATACTTCTTATGTGTTGCTACTATTTCTTATCTTTGAGATGCTTATGAGATGATCATTCACTTTTGCTTGATGTGTTGTGCTATGTTGTTCATTCATATTATTCTCGCACACCACCAAGCTGTATGTGACATGGAAGAGTGCCCCATGAACCTAATCGATTGTGCATTTGCATTCAAACGCAAATTCAAAATAGTGCAAAAATTTAGGGGGAGCTCTTGTTTATCACATACTTCTCAAAGCGATGATTTTATTCATTGATTATATCATATGTCGAAGCTTTGATCTATATGTTGTCATCAATTACCAAAAAGGGGGATATTGAAAGCACATTTTCTCCCTTGGTGTTTTTGGTAATTAATAACAACATATATCTCATTGGACTCATGTTTCCACTAAGTATATTTCAGGAAAAGTTCAATGATGGGATGGCTATAGATTTTGAGGAGACCCCAACATGCAAGGAATGGAATTGGCAAAGATTCAAGCAAGGAGACTCTACATTTTACTTTGTAAGAAATCACTTTGAGTCCATAGGAAAGCCAATACTATTAAAAGGGGGTGAGGTAATGTTGGTGAACAAATTGTTCCACGTGCACAAGTGCTAGCCACCAAAAACACTCACAAGCTCTCCCACAAAAATACTCTGTCTAAACACTACCATACAAAATCGGTGCCACCAAGTTTCCCACTCGGCCCTACCGATTCTCCATCTCAGACAGAACCCTAGCCAAACCCTAGATTCTCGGTACAACCAAGTACTACATCGGTGCAACCGAGTTTTGGTGACCAACTTTCGGATGACCAAGTTTATAAAATAGGAATTTCCGAGTTTGATGGATCAGTCTCGCCGAGTTTGGAAACTGCCCTCGGCCACTCATATCGGTACTACCGAGAATCATATATTGGTCTCACCGAGATTCCTAAAGTTGCCACATTTTGAACAAATCGGTACGATCGAGTTTTACTTCGGTTTCACCGAGTTGGTCAATAATGGTGTAATGGTTGGATTTTTGAAGATGCCTATATATACCCCTCCACCACATCCCACTCGTAAGAGAAGCTCTCAGAACAGTTCCCCACTTCCCATATCCAAATTTCTGAGAGAGAACCACCTACCCTTGTGTTGAGATCAAGATCATCCACTCCAACCATATGGATCTTGATTTCTAGCCTCCCCAAGTTGCTTTCCACCCAATCAATCTCTTCTACGAAGCCAAATCTGTGAGAGAGTGATTGAGTGTTGAGGAGTCTATCATCTTGAAGCACAAGAGCAAGGAGTTCATCATCACTATCAAGCCTATTACCTTTTGGAGGGTGGTGCCTCCTAGATTGGTTAGGTGTTGCTTGGGAGCCTCCTACTTCGTGTTGTGGAGTTGAACCAAGAAGTTTGTACGGGCAAGGAGATCGCCTACTTCCTGAAGATCTACCCATAGTGAGGCTAGTCCTTCGTGGATGGAAGCCGTTATGGAATAGTCAAGGTTGCTACTTCGTGGACCCTTATGGGTGGAGCCCTCCGTGGACTCTCGCGACTGTTACCCTCCATGGGTTGAAGACTCCATAAACATGGATGTACGATAGCGCCACCTATCGGAACCACGGGAAAAATCTTCGTGTCTACAATTGTGTTTGATCTTCTATCCCTACCCTCTACTACATGTGCTTGTCTTTACTTTCCGCTGCTATACTCTGAGACATGCATGTGTAGGGTGTGCTTGACTTGCTATCATTGCTAAAATCTACCCACAACTAAAGTTGGGAAAAGGTAGAACTTTTATTTGGTCAAGTAGTCTAATCACCCCCCCTCTAGACATACTTTCGATCCTAAAGTACCCCTTATGTTCCCGAACAAATCCGTATAAGGGTGTAACGGGAGAACCACTACGATAGTGCCGCCAGTTTAATTGGTAGAGCACCTTAGTGGAGAAAGCCAAAAACTGACTATCTGGGTAAGCGAAAACTTGTCAGCAATCCAAAGACCGCGTTAAGCGACGTGTCGTTAGAGATCACATGTGTTAATCGAAGGGCTTATTCATAGCATAAGCCAACGTGGGCAATGGCGTAGAACTCGGAAGACGAGCACTTCAGACATCGGGGGCTCGTCGTCAGCCCCCACAGTTAAACTCCTATGACTAAGTGAAAGTTATAAATTCGTTATAGTCTGATTGCCTAGTTCCTACAAGAACAGACTGCATTCGGGTACCGAGACATCGGCTAAGGGTCAGAGCTGCCTCAAGGAACACCCTCTGTATATTCTACATTGGGGTAGAAGCCGACGACTGGCCACTTTCAGTTCAACACAGTCGAACGGGAGGAAAATCAATTAAAATAACACACGTATATGAGGAAATCTAATGACATACTCATTAAAACAAAAGATGGGTTTTTACATCCCATGTACTTTGGCACTCTGAAGTGCTAAAATTGATACAAAGTGTCTTTTTGACACATGGCCTCGGTAGCCCGGGCGCCCTCTTCCACCTCGGCGGAGAATTGCTCCGCGATGTGCTGCTTCCATTCGGGGGGCCTACAGCAATGATCGCCACATCAACCTTCCGAAAGTGTGTATTCACGCAGGCGTACGCCCGCCGTGCTCCCTCGAAGCACGCAGATCGCTTCCAGCAATCAACCTGCGGGCCAGCAACCCGCAACCGGGCTAGGAGGCCAAAGAGGCTGGCCGGTAGAAGTTTGGCAGGCCACAACTTGATGCAGAGATCTTGGAGTGTTGGCCTTGCCATGCGGAGTAGCTCCGTCAGCTACTTCATTCGGTGATTCAGTATCTGTGACGATGGAGAGTGAGGGAGTCCCGGACTAAGGGGTCCTCGGGCTGCCGATTTATCTCTCGATAGGCCGGCTCGATGGGCCATTTTCTGGAGAAGGGCCGGATGCATCAAGACTCCACGATCTAGAAGGAAGCCCCGAAGGCACGTCGTGCACTCCAAGTCAAGATGAGAATGTCGACATCTCCATCCTCTGCAGGAGGCCCACCATGTGTAAACCCTAGTATCCCCCGGTGTCTATATAAACCGGGAGGGTTTTAGATCATAGGACAGAGAAACTCATCTAGGGTTTTAGCTAGTCGATCTCGAGGTAGATCAACTCTGTAACCTTCATATCATCAATATAATCAAGTAGGACGTAGGGTTTTACCTCCATAGGAGGGCCCGAACCTGGGTAAACATCGTCTCCTTCGTCCCTTTGTTACCATCGATCCTAGTCTCACAGCTCGGGACCCCCTACCCGAGATCCGCCAGTTTTGACACCGACATTGGTGCTTTCATTGAGAGTTCCACTGCGATCGCCCAAGGAATCGATGGCTCGCGTCTTCATCAACGAAGAGGTCTGCAACATGGACTCCTTTGTCCCTGGACAGATCTTCGCTTTCGGCAGCATTGTGCTGCACGCTGACCCGACCGGCCGCCTTGGCCAGGTCGAAAGTCTCGCCCCTGATCAAGAAGTCAGATTCGGGAACTTAGAGTTCTCCGTTGACCCTCGGGGCGATCTCTTGCTCACCGGGCTCGCAGTCTCACCTGACGCGCCCGAGGACTCCAAGGCCTTAACCTCAGATGTCGTTTTCAATCCCGCTCGCGGGGCCAGTCCCGGTGACGATCTGGACTTAAGTCCGGATCCGGCTATAGCGCCAGATCACCGGACACCAACTCCTACCGAATACACTTCTCGTGCAGACGCGCCGGAGGATAACTCCGAACACGTCGAGCAGGTTGACCCGATTGAGCTTTCTACGCTTTGCGAAGCTCTAGATCAGATCTCCTTGACAAAAACTATTGATGACCCGATCCTGATCCATGCTTAGATCGGTCTTGAGGCGGGTCAAGAGGGATTTTTCGTCCCACCCACCACCCACTTAGTAGCCACTATTGAAGACTTAATCGATATGTTGGACTACGCCTCCGAGGAGGCAGAAGACATGGAGGAGGAAGATCACGTTCCCACTCCCGTCAACACCGGGCGATGGACCGCCACCTCCACCTATGACGTCTACATGGTGGATACGCCATCCGGTAACGGCGAGCGCACGCCAGCTAACAACGGCAATGACTCAGGTGAGGCGCCGTCAAGGCGCCGGAAACCGCGTAGGCGGTATAAGACAAAAAAGGGGAGGGAAGCTATTACCGGCACCGGGGAAAACGATACCCCGGAAGACCTCGGCGATCCCGATATCCCCGATTATCCGTTGGAGGATCAGGAAAGGCCGGAAGACCAGCGCGACCCCGAGGATCCGAACGATTCCGAGGATGACAACTACCTCCCCCCTGTAGAGGTGGAGGATAGCCCGGACGACGAGGACATTATCGTCCCCGAGACCATCGAGGATCAGGAACGGTTCAGGCAACAGCTTCTAGCCACTGCCCAAAGCCTAAAGGCAAAAGCGCGGCAACTCAAGGCCGAACAAGATACCCTCAACGATAGATGGACAAGCGTTCTATCAGCTGAGGAAGAACACGGCGCCGGTTTATGGGATCAACCCAAGAGCTACCCCCGCCGGCGGCTGCTGCCACAATTCGATGACGAGCTCCCCAATACGCCGTCCCCCAAGCACGCTCCATACGACCAGCCGGACTGCCCTCCCTGAGGATGGGATAGGACGGCTGGCGAGACCGGTTATAGGCCGGCGATACCCCGCAGAAGGGGAAAAGATCCAATGGAGCATGACGACAGGTATGACCTGCGACGCGACCTGGATGATAGAACATGCCGCACGAGATCCATCTACGGATCTAGAGGGTACTACCCTGTTAGAAGGGACGAGTACCGGCCCTGGCTCGACCGAACGAACAGAGTTCGGGACCAAAACCGAGCCAGAACAGATGCCGACTATCGGCGCGATATAGCACGGGTTAGAGGCGCTGCCCACCCGCTCTGCTTTACTGACGAGGTAATGCAGCATCAGTTCCCGGAAGGGTTTAAACCCGTAAACATCGAGCAATACGACGGAACAACTGACCTAGCAGTATGGATCGAGGATTTCCTCCTCCACATTCACATGGCACGAGGAGACGACCTCCACGCCATCAAGTACCTACCCCTTAAACTTAAGGGGCCAGCTCGGCACTGGTTAAACAATCTCCCCAAAAACGCTATCGGGTGCTGGGAGGACCTCGAGGATGCATTCCGATCTAACTTTCAGGGCACCTATGTACGGCCCCCGGACTCTTCCGACCTAAACAATGTCGTGCAAAAGGCAGGAGAGTCCGCTCGACAATTCTGGAACCGGTTCTTGACCAAGAAAAACCAGATCGTCGATTGCCCAGATGCCGAAGCTATAGCCTCTTTCAGGCACAATATTCGGGACGAGTGGCTGGCTCGCCAGCTTGGTCAGGATAAACCCAGGACCATGTCCGCCCTCACATCGCTCATGACCCGCTTTTGCGCAGGCGAGGATAACTGGCTAGCAAGGCGAAGCCACAACCCCGAAGACCCCGGTACTTCCGAAGTCCGGGATGGAAACGGGAAACCACGACGTAACAAAAACAAACGACGGCACAGCACTAGCTACGCCGATGACACGGCCGTTAATGCCGGTTTCCGCAACCCAAGATCCGGGCAGTGGAAGAAGCCTCCTAAAGGCAACCGCGACGGACCCACCCCACTGGATAAGATCATGGAGAGGCCTTGCCAGATCCATGGCACTCCGGACAAGCCCGCCAACCACACCAACCGTAATTGTTGGGTGTTTAAACAGGCCGGCAAACTCGCAGCCGAGGACCAGGGCAAAGGCCCACGCAGCGAGGACGACGAGGAACCCCGCGGTCCGGGCAATGGAGGTCAGAAAAAATTCCCTCCAGAAGTAAAAACGGTGAACATGATATACGCCACTCATATACCTAAAAAGGAGAGGAAGTGCACCCTTCGAGAGGTCTACGCCGTAGAGCCTGTAGCCCCGAAGTTTAACCCATGGTCGGCCTACCCGATCACTTTTGATCGACGAGATCACCCGACCAGTATCCGTCATGGAGGTTCGACGGCCCTCGTCCTAGGCCCCATTATCGATGGGTATCACCTCACTAAAGTCCTAATGGAGGGAGGAAGTAGCCTCAATCTGATTTACTCAGATACGGTGAACAAGATGGGCATAGATCCGTCAAGGATAAAGCCTAGCAACACTACCTTTAAAGGGGTGATCCCAGGTGTCAAAGCCCGGTGCACAGGCTCTGTTAGCCTGGAGGTAGTGTTCGGTTCACCCGACAACTTCCGCAGCGAGGAATTGATCTTCGACATCGTCCCTTTCTGCAGCGGTTATCACGCCCTGCTGGGCCGAACAGCATTCGCTCGCTTTAACGCCGTCCCACACTACGCATACCTCAAGCTCAAGATGCCTGGTCCCAAGGGGGTCATCACCGTCAACGGCAACACAGAGCATTCCCTCCGAATGGAGGAGCATGCATTGGCCCTCGCGTCCAAATTCCATTATGAGGACGGGCAGCAAACACCCAAATCGGCCATAAAGGCACGTAAGGTTGACAAACGAGTTCGGTTTCAATCCGAACTCCCAGACTCTTCTGCTCCCCAGAAATAGGGATACGCCCCCCATTGCACAGCCCTAACGACCGCCAAACACGTGCCAAGAAGGCACAACTTCGCGCTCAAGATTCCATGGGTAACAATGGGGAGCAACCATCAATTGGTAAGTGTTCGGCTGGACCGACCAATACCAGTACATGTCCTTGGACAAAACACAGGTACCATCAAGGACCTGTTAAAAAGCGTAAAGCTAATCGATACTTCGGCAACTTTTCAAGACCTTCTTCCCAAGGTCCGCTCGGCGGCAGCATCACTCTTAACGGGATGCAACCCTCACAGAGGAGCATTAATGAACAGGCGACAAGGCACATCGATGACGTCACGTCATCAATCGAAGATTCTTGGTACAGCCTCCCCTCTGTAAATTTTATATTTCATCTACCTGTAAACAGTTGCCTCGGCAATCCAAGTTATAAGAATTATTGAGCGAGTACAAAACCATTATATATGGCTACTTTTTAGTCTTTTATGCATTCTCTATTCTTATCTTGGTCACGCTTCTTGGGAAAACTGTTCGGTATATATTATGATGCAACCGGCTTATAGACCGGGGGCTCGAATTTAAAACCGCCTTGAACGTCACCTCAGTCCAACTGGTTGTGTGTTCGGCGTCTTGGGTTTTGCTTTATATGCATCGGATCCGAACTATGTCTTGGGTCAATAGTTGGGTTGCCCGGCTCCTGTGCTTGCCCTGTTACGTTCTGCTCGTTCGGCTAAAAGGGCAAAGGGAGAACCACTGCGATTGTGCTTCCAGCTCATCTGGTCAAGCACCTCAGGGGAGAAAGCCAAAAACTGATCGTCATAGTAAGCGAGAACCGGTCTGCGAATCCGAGCATAAGTGTCATACTTAAATGATCGATAGAGGTTCTTCCGTGTTATACGAGGGGTTTCATTCTTGTACAAACCATGTGATGCGGGCTTCGGCCCCGAACATCACACTGGGGGCTGGTTATCAGCCCTCGCATTTTTCTACACTCCACGGCTAAGTGAAAGCGATAGAGCACCATAGTCCGATTGCCTTGTCCCGCTCGCACTACCGCCTTCGGGCGCCGATACTTCGGCTAAGGGTAAGAAGTGCGGATACAGGGACACCCCGCGCAGTATCTACGTGGGGGCCGAAGCCGACGACTCGCTGCTTTCAGATGAACCGGCCACATAGGAGTATAAATAAACATAAAAACTACTTATAAGACATGATAAAACATGCAACATTAATTATAAAGCGTTAAAGTCTTCGGACATATTACAACACGTTCATTCATACAGAACGTCCTTGGAGCACTGAGCCTCTATTGCCCGAGCACCCTCCATTACATGGGGGAAGTACAGCTCGGGGCACCTATGACTCTTGTCAGGAGGCAAAGGTGCGGTGGCCATCTTGGTCGGCTGGAGCTTTGGCCAGTGCACCATGGTCCTTGCAAAGGCCATCCGCGCACCCTCGATGCATGTAGAGCGCTTCAGCACGTCAACCCAAGGCGCAGCATCTCGGAGCTTGTGCACCAGGCCGAAGTAGCTGCTCGGCAATGGCTCATCGGGCCACAGACGGATGCAGAGGTCCTTCACGGCCGGTTCTGCCACCCTGTGCATCTCCATCAGCTGCTTCATTTGCTCGACGAGGAGAGGAGACCGCTCGGGGGACTCAAACTACGCCCAGAATAGCCGGGCCTCATCCTCCTCTGCCCGTGAAGCATAAAACTTGTTCGCGTCTGTTGTGCTCTTCTGGAGGTCTGCACCGACGCCTAAGGAACGCCACACCTAGTTGAGCAATGTAAACTTGCTACCACCAAAGGTGCACTGTAGTGAATATGGCTTACCATCAATGACAGCCTTGACTTGGCGAATCTCCTCTTGTGCAGAACGTCGGTCCACCCGCTCCTTCTGGAGCGCGGCTAGCTCGGCGGCCTGTTCTTTGCCTTTCTACTCAAGGGCCTCGCACTTCGCGCCGGCATCCTTGAGCTCTTGCTGCACCTCCTCCACCCGAGCCTCGTGCTTGGTGCTTGCAGCCTTCAAATCGGAAAGCGCGGTTGCTGCTTGTTCGGCGGCCGCCTTCTCATCCACGGCCTTTTGCTTCATGTCCTGGAGCTCGGCCGTGAGTTTTTCGACCTCCGCAGCTGAAGCTGTGGAAGCAATAGACAAACGGTCACACTGGGTTAGTAGTGCGGTTCACTATAGTTATATACCTCGGAAATTACAATTCGGCTTACCTTGTGCCTCGGAGAACCTCTTGTTCAGGCTATCAAGCTCCTCATCGGAGATTTTGAGCTTCCGATTAAGCTCGGTCAGCTCAACGGCATTACCGGCCGCCGCCGATGACGAGGCCTACAAGAAGTATACATCAAGTTATTTGCGTTCAAACCCCCGAACTATGAAGGATATGACTCCCTGTTCGGTCCTTTTAAATGACTTTTAGAACATGGCAAGACGAAGTGGTGACTTGTGCATCATTATTCGTTCCATCTTGTTGGACCCCCGGATGCGCTCTGGCAAACCCATCCGGGGCTCGGGGGCTACTACATATATAAAGATAGAGCAAACTTAAAATTAGCATTGTTCGGGAAAAAGGTATTACTTGACTCACCTTGAAGCCCACCAAGAGACCATTGAAGGCCTCCTTCAGTCCGTTGTCAACGGACTGAATTCCTTGCAGGACCGCACTCATAAGAGTGTGGTGATCCTCGGAGATGGGAGCGCTTGCTAGCGCCTCCTCCATAACCGGCCACCCAGCCGTTGGTGGCATTGGTGGTGACCAGGCAGTCCGATCTCTGATCAGGGACTGAGCCGGTAACACCGGACGCACAGAGTGCTCCGGAGACGCCCTCGGAAGGGACTGGACATCTGCCTCGGCCATGGCATGGTCGCCCCCTCCACCTGTGTTCGGCTCCAACGGAGCCTGGCTGGATGACACCTCCGCAGTATCCTTCGCGACCCCTGGAGGTGTAGGGTGCGATGTGTTCCCGCTCTCTGCCAGCTCGGCAGGTGGAGACTCCCCGTCCGATATCTGGACGGTAGGGAGGACGCGCGGGGGGCTACAAAAAACATTCTTGTACTTAAAACATTGAAAACTTTGCGTAAATGACCCAGGGAGTCTTCGGATTCATACCTTTGAGCTGGGGGCTTAACCCTTAGGGTCCTTCGGGGAACCCTCTCGAAATCCTCGGACTCTGCGCCGGAGTCCGAGCTGTCGTCGGGTAGAATTAGCCTCGCCTGGCGCGCCCTCTTTAGGGCGGGAGGAGCTGCCTCCTCCGCGGCGTCCGATGACGCCGCCCTCTTTCTTGCAGGGGGGGGGGGGAAACGCCTTCCCCCTGTCTTCGTGCTCCTCCTCATGACTAGAGGAGGCATGGGTTTCCTCGGACGCAGCGTCTCGCTGGTCCTTGATGCGTAGGCCCTCTCTGGCCTTTTTCTTCTTTTCCTTCTTTTCGGGCGCCGAATACGGCTCCACGACAAGCATCGCCGCCAACAGCTCCGACCTGGGGTCTTCGGGTTGTGGAGCCGGGCAGTTAACCTTTGCAGCTTTGCTCAGCCACTTCTGCGAAAGTAAGGGAGAAGGCATTCAGGTTTTTTGTCGAAGAAACAAAGTCGATGAATTGAAATTAAACCGTACCTTGGTCGGTGGGTTGACGGTGCTTAAGCATGTATCCTCCTCCTTGGCCGGCCAGCTCTTCTGAGGCTTGAACAGAGCCTTCCACAGCTTCTCCGGGGTGGTGCGGAAGAATTGGAGCATGGTAGGCTCGTCGTCAGGATGATAAGCCCATATGGGGATGCCCGGCGCTAGCAGGGGAGGATATGGCGGTGGAGCATGACCTGGACCACGTTGACCAGCTCCACCTTCGCCTTGATCACCGAGGTGATGCGCTTCTGCAGCAGCTTAACTTCGGCATCCGACCCCCAGTCGAGGCCCTTCCTGAGCCACGAGGTCAATCTCGTGGGCGGTCCAGATCTGAATTCGGCGGGGGCCGCCCAACTCTCGTCCCTTGGCTCGGTGATGTAGAACCACTCCTTCTGCCAAGTTTTGACCGTGTCGATGAAGGTGCCAGATGGCCACTCAACACGAGGGAGTTTGCTAATGACCGCCCCTCCGCAGTCTGCGTGCTCGCTTGCCACGATCTTCAGCTTGACGTTGAAGACCTTGAGCCACAGGCCGAAGTGCGGTTCGACCCGCAGAAAGGCTTCGCAGACGATGATGAATGCCGATATGTGCATAAAGGAGTTCGGCGGAAGGTCGTGGAAGTCCAGACCGTAGAAAAACAAGAGACCCCTGACGAAGGGGTGGAGCGGAAAGCTCAGTCTCTGGATGAAGTGGGGGATGAACACCACCCTCTCGCCTGCTTTGGGGGTGGGAATCACCTGGTTCTTCTCCGGGGCGCGGTGGAAGACGTTGGCGGGGAGGTAGCCTGCCTGCTTCAGGTCCCGAATATCCTGGTCAGTGACCGTGGAGGCCTCCCACTTGCCGTTGGAACCAGAACCCGCCATGGCTAAGCTCGGAGGAAAGGGTGAGGAAGAACTGGATCTGGGCTCTCGGGGCTCGGAGAGATTGAGGAGGCAGAGGATGCGAATGGGAAGCGTGAATAGGCCTTGGGGTTTTTTCCCTTTTTATGGGGCGTGTCACCGATTAGCCTCGCTTACCGCGCCACAAATCCCTTCGCTTCCCAAGACATGCGTGCCGTTATGCGCGTGTGGAGATTAATCATATCCCGTGTGAAACGGAACATGATCTGCACACTGATAAGTCGTGTCGCCGTAAAGACGGCCCCGAACCACGAAACGAGTTTTCGTAACTGGTTCAGTGGTCGTGGTCGGCCATGTCCCTTCGTGAGAAGGAGGTGTCAGAAAACACTGTTTACACTTTGGCGATTGGCCTTCGGGGCTAAGCAATTCATGGTGTTCGGTCAAACATATGATCGGAAGAAATGCGTGTCATCGGAAACCGAACTAGTCTCAGCCGATCATGGAAAGGGAGGGAGAACTCACCCCGCAAGCCGAAGACTCTGATCATACGAAGCAGCTGGAGCTGAGTCCCTTGGCATTGGGGGCTAGTTCGGGGGCTACTGAGGGAGTCCCGGACTAAGGGGTCCTCGGGCTGCCGGTTTATCTCTCGATAGGCCGGCTCGATGGGCCATTCTCTGGAGAAGGGCCGGACGCATCAAGACTCCACGATCTAGAAGGAAGCCCCGAAGGCGCGTCATGCACTCCAAGTCAAGATGAGAATGTCGACATCTCCATCCTCGGCAGGAGACCCACCATGTGTAAACCCTAGTATCCCCCGGTGTCTATATAAACCGGGAGGGTTTTAGATCATAGGACAGAGAAACTCATCTAGGGTTTTAGCTAGTCGATCTCGATGTAGATCAACTCTGTAAC
Source organism: Elymus sibiricus (assembly GCA_039707655.1). Taxonomy (NCBI): domain Eukaryota; kingdom Viridiplantae; phylum Streptophyta; class Magnoliopsida; order Poales; family Poaceae; genus Elymus; species Elymus sibiricus. The sequence goes on from CM077665.1 coordinate 280,692,515, forward strand.
CTTCATATCATCAATATAACAAAGCAGGACGTACGGTTTTACCTCCATAGGAGGGCCCGAACATGGGTAAACATCATCTCCTTCGTCCCTTTGTTACCATCGTTCCCGGTCTCACAGCTCGGGACCCCCTACCCGAGATCCGCCGGTTTTGACACCGACAGAGAGTCCGGGAACTACCGCCAGAATGCCTTCTCCTCGTCATGGCCCTCCAATTGTCTGAAGTACTGGACGACGTCCGTTACACTCTTCGGAAGATCCGCGCAGACCTCTGCGGAATGCCACAGCTGGGTGAGCTCGACACACCCTTTGCTACCAAACACAGACTGCAATAAGTATGGTTTACCCACGGCCATCTGCTCTACTTCCTGGAGCACCTGGCGGTCGGTCCGGGCTGCGATCTGGAGCTCGGAGTGCGCAAGCTAGACTTTCTAGAGCTCTTCTTTCGCCTGCTTCTCCTCGGCCTGAAGTTTATCGCGTGCTTCGAGCATGCCCTTCAGGGTCTCCTCGACCTCTATGACCCACACCTGGTCCTTCTCCCTAGCCACCTTTTCAGCAGCTCGGGCTTTCACCGCCTTCACGGCCACAACCTTCTGCTGCTCCGCCTCCTGTCGAGCGTTCTCGAGCTCGGCCTTGAGCCCCTCAAGCTCGGCCAAGGCTGTTGTCATTTAAATAGTTTGGCATCAACCCATAATACAACAACAATCACAGTACACTTCTCGTGTTCAAAGTAACATTCAAACACCACGAAGTACTGATTGTGTCGTGGTTTTATCACGGCAGATGTCCTAGTGCAAGGACTTAGGTGTGAAGCCATCGCTACAGCGGTTAACTCGAAGGGGTTGGTCGGGACGAAAGACACAGGTTTACCCAGGTTCGGCCCCTCTCGAAGGAGGTAATAGCCTACGTCCTGCTTTGAGTTGTATTGATTGGGTATCGATTACAAGGGAGCGGATTCGCTTGACCTAGTACTCGATCAAAGGTTTCGTGGCCTCAACCGCCCAGGGAACCCGCCTTTATATACTCAGGTCGAGGCCCTGGGCTTACAAGAGTCCGGGCCGGGTTACACTTATTAACCGACCTTGTCTCTAACTACTCTTGCCTTGTCTGACAAGCCATCACCGGAGGCTTACCCCGTCTGGTTTACCCATTGTCCTCTGGCTCTGGGACTCCTCCAGGCCCATCGGACAAGTCAGTTCCAGGCCTCATTGCTAAGCCGCCAACCTCATGACCCGGCCCCTCCTAGGAGGGTCTCACCACGGGGTTATATCCCCAACAAATTGTTTACCATGAGACTGCTTGAACGGTTGGTTCATCATGTCGAGGTCTTTCTCAGACCTCTCAAGCTTTCGGTTTACCTCCACTATATCCTCGGAGATGGAGCCCGGAGCTGAGGTAGAAACCTACAAACAAGGATTTTTTTACACATAAGCCCCACAACCAATTTATTAACCTTGTATGAGCGCCTCATATCACTGGGCAGCGTCCTGGGGGCTATGCATCAAGCTCCTGCTTCTATTCGATCACAACACTGGTTCCTCGAAACCGGCCTTGGGTTGGGGGGCTACTCACTGACCAGGCCGTTTAGAAGGCCATGAGAACATGTCCTCGGACAGATACATGGATTTGCAAATTAAACGCAAAGCGGAAATTATTTTTGCACAAGGGTAAAATAATACCTCGAAGCTCGTAACAAGGCCCTTGAAGACCTCTTGCAATCCAGCCCCTGTGGACCGGAAGCCCTGCAGCGCAGCGCCTATCAAGGCACAATGCTCTTCCTTGAGGGAGGAGCCCTACAAGGCCTCCTCCATCTCCTCGGTCCACCCCGCGCTAGCCCACCCTTGGGCAGGAGGTGGGGGTGGCAAGACCTCGGACCCAAGAACCTGGCTGCTCGACGGAGGGGTCTTCGGCTGCGGCGCTAGAGCCGGGGCGGACTTCGGCTAGGCCGACGATTGGCCCAACATTCCCTTGGCGACCTCGGGGATCTTATCCCCTTGACCATGCGGGACTGAGGTGTTAACCTCAGTCATGGCGATCGACTCTCCGACACCCGTTGTGTCAACCTAGGTAGCCAGAGTAGAAGTCGCCTGCCTCAACCCATCATGAGCTGGCGGAGGAGTTGAGGGGTCTGAGGTCCCGCTGGCGGATGGCAGCCCGCTTGAAGAGTCGCTTGGGAGCACCTTCGGTGGACTGCGGAAAGATGCTCGTATGAGCTCACTCCTACTAAAACATAGATCTGATGAAACATAGAACATGGAAAACAACACCGTACCCTCGGGGTGCCGGTTTTTTCCTCCCCAGAACAAGGGGATCATCTTCGGACTCGTCGGAGAGCGCGATCTTCTTCAACGACTTGTCAGAAGCCTTGGCCGAGGTTCCCTTCAACCTCTTCTGGCCCTTGGGTCGCGCTCCGGCTTCGGCGTCCTATGACGCCGCCCTCTTCCCTTTAAGGGAAGGGTCATCCTTCTCCTCATCCTCCCCCGCATCTTCGCGGGTGGCGGATGTGTGGGTCTCCTTGGACCGGGTAACCGAGGTCTCCCGATTCCGAAGATCCGCCCTGCCCTTCGGGGGCTTCGGCCCCTTGGGGACCACCACGTGCGGATCCTCGACTAGGAGCGTCGTGAGCAGAGGGGTTCTCGCCTCCTCTGGCAATGGGGTCGGGCACTACATTTTCTGCAACCTGGCTGACCATTTCTGCACATACCGAGCAAGAAGATTCATCGAAGTTGTCTCACCATGCGAAGAAACAAGAATATAAGCGTGTGTGTTAGAACACTTACCGGTGGGGCTTCATAGCCAACCTCGAAGCCGGGGTCTTGCCCCTCCTTGGGAATCGTGTTCTTGCCCAGCTTGAATAGCCGCGTCCACATGTCGGCCAAGTTGGTGTGGAAAAAGCGGAGGACGGGCCCCGTTTCCTTGGACTTATACTCCCACATTGGGGTGGCCCAGAGTTTGAGTTGGTGGATCCGGCAGTTGAGCATGATGTTGACTACATCGGGGAGTTGGAGGTCCTTATCAGTAGACCACCACTTGATCTTCGTGATCAGTGCCTCCACCTCTTTGGAGTCCCCCCAGATGACGCCCTTCTCCCTCCAGGACTTGAGATTCCTTGGGGCCCCGACCGAAAAGGCCGGGACTTCGGTTTGGCCGGGGGCGAAGGGCTTAGTGATGTAAAACCACTGGCGCTGTCATTCGTTTACCGTCTCGATGAAGGTACCCTTGAACCAGTCAGCATTTTGGTTCTTCCTGACCATGGCCCCTCTACACTCCGCCAGATCGGAGCCACTAGACTTTGGCTTGATCCTGAAGGTCTTCAGCGAAAGGCCGAAGTGCGGTTCGCAACGGAGAAAGTCCTCGTAGACCGTGATGAAGGTGGAAAATTGAAGAATGGAATTTGGGGCCATCTGGTGGAAATCGAGCCCATAATAGAACATCATCCCGCGCACGAATGGGTGCAGTGGGAACCCCAGGCCTAGGATGAGGTGGGTAACGAAGACTACCCGCTCCCCTTGGTTGGAAACAGGCACTCGCTGGTTGGCGCCGGAAGCGCGTACGCCGATGTTGGCGGAGAGGTATCCCGCAGTACGCAGCTCCAGGATGGTGCCTTCCGTCACGGTAGAACCACCCCAATGCCCTTTGAGGGTATCAGCCATAGCTAGATGGGGGATCCTGGACTTGCTAAAAAAGAGGGGTGCAAGATTGAATCTGGGCACTGGAGCTAGACGAAGCAGCAGGCGGGGGGAATGAAAGCATGGTTGCTTGCGATGTTCTCCTTTTACGCTTATAGGTTGTTGAAAGGCCAAGAGTCCCTCTTGCCGTGTCGATAAAAATGCCACTCTCGCAACAGATGTCGTTGTGCATATGGGGGTAAACTAAATCTTGATGATATCCCTAAGAAAATGGGCACGATCTCCACCTCGATGGGACGTGCCAGTAAAAAGGTTGCCTCGAACCGCAATTTGGGGGAGGTAGTAACTGCTCGATCCATCGTGGGGTGTGCCGCTACAATAAAGTTGTCAGGTGGCACTATCCACACCTATGTGGTTGGCCTTCGAGGCTAGGTTACCTCGTCTCTTCGGATAAAGTATGAGCTCAGCTAGGTCTTGTTTATAAGACGCCGCTTCTGTGGAGAGCGGTTTGGGAGTTTGGAAGTAATGAAGGGGAACTCGTCTGTCATGCCAAGGATTTCGGATCTGAGGTTATCTTCATTAAGGGAATCGTCCTTGGCATAGAAGACCAGTTGACTACTGACAGTGTCCGATAATAGGGGGCCCTAACCTAGTCAGCCCAGGCTCCTCGGAATGGGTCGATGGGTCCTCCTTATCAAGATGGACTCTGGAAGCTGCACGATGGGGCGTGATTGGGACTGCATCTTCCGAAGACTTGTCGTATACTCCAAGACTTCTCCTACCGCCTCTACGCCAAGATACCGACCTTGTAACCCTAGATACCCTACCTAGCGTGTATATAAGCCATATGGTTTATCCCGTATAGAGGACATCAACGCAGTATCATTCACCTAACCCAAGAGTTAGAACATATCTGGCGATCTCAAGGTAGATCAACTCTGTACTTGATACTTCTCCATTGATATAAACAAGAGCAGGACATAGGGTATTGCCTCCATCAAGAGGGACCGAACCTCGGTAAACATCGTCCCCTTGTTCCTGTTACCATCCGTCCGTGATCCGCAGCTTGGCACCCCCTACCCCGAGGTCCGCCGGTTTTCACACTGGCGGGAATGATTATGAATCTTGTCTTGACAATACCTAAGTTAATGAGTCATTTATGTGATACTAACTTATCTCATGAGTTTCTGTTAAGTTTGTGTGAATGAAGTTTTCAAGTTTTGGGTGAGATAGCGCTATGAAGGAGAAGTCTTGGAGAAGACTCAAGCGTGTAAGCTCGAGCATGCCCAAGGCATCCCAAGGTAATATCTAAAGAAGACTCAAGCGTGTAAGCTTGGGGATGCCCCGGATGGCATCCCCTCTCTCGTCTTCAAAACTATCGGTATATCTTACCCGGAGCTATATTTTAACCAATCACATGATCTGTGTTTGCTTGGAGCGTCATTTGCTTTTATTTAGTATTGTTTTCTAGTCTTTACAATCATTGTTTGCTGATCACACCTATTAGGAGGGTCACAGATTCATCTTGTATTTATAGAATGCTCAGTTTTTCTTCACTTATATCTATTTGAGTTGAGGCAATTGCTCTTGTACTTCGCTTATATTTGATTGAGCACAGTGATATGCTTTAGTAAAAATTATGTGTTGTTTCTTGCTTTAAAATTATATCTTTGAATAGGAGGTGGTAATTTGCATGAACTATATGGTTAGTCCGCAAATAATGGGTATGTAACGGTGTTATAATAAAAAAATTGCATGAACTTGAAGATCATTTGAATATGATAAGTTTGATTCCTTGCAATAGTTTGATATATTGAGGTAGTACTGGTGTTAAGAATTGTTGGTGTTAAGAATTGTTAGACCTTATATATAAAAGTGGTAGCTGCTGACATTAGCAAGGAAGTCAGAGTATGAGTTATATTTGATTGACAATCTTTGTGTCTTCGGATCGGGGGCGCACGATGGTTAATTCCTACTAACCTCCCCCCTAGGGTCATGGAGTATGTTTTGCTTTGAGGTCTACTAATTTTTTTACAGTGAGTACTTGAGTTCTTTATGATTAATGTTAGTCTTTGGTCTATAAGCACTTCCACCTATCCATATTTTGCTAGCCTTTTCGATATTGTGCATTAACCACTCTCACCTCAAGACATGGTGCAAACTTTGCCGGTGCATCCAACTCTGTGAGATGACAAGCTCTCTCACACATAAGTCTCATTATACCCTTTCTAATAGCCCGAGACCGACATTCCAGATGCCTTCCAGTTATTTCAAGTTTTGTCGTGTGGTTGTTGCATTCATCATCGCATCATTCGCACTGCATCGGCACTCCGTTGCCGTCATTTTTTAAAACTTGGATCCGTTAGTAGTTGCTGGTTCTTCCCGTTCTTGTCATTGACCGTCTCGAGACCAAACACACCCGCGACATCATTAAAATATTGTTTTTGAAGTGCGTAAAAATATTCATTGAATGGGTTGAAAGTTGGCGTGCGGTCTTGTTTTATTGTATGTAGACCACCTGCCGAATTTTGTCACATTCGGAGGTCATTTGATACCCGAACCATTAAACCTATAGCGACACTATAGCCGGTTTATTCATCAGACGTTATTAGTTTTAAAACTCAGTGTCGGGCCGCAAATATTCCCTCTCTTCTTAGCCCAACACCTCTCCACAGCCCACTACAGCCCACCTAGCCTACCCCATGACCGGAGGCATCCAATCGAGCTCCTACGGTTCGAAAACGGGCAAAAATCCATAACCCTAGACCCTTGCCTATAAATGGACGCCCTAACCTGCTTGTTTGGGAAAACCCTAGCCCTTGGCTTGATTTCTGCGCCACCCAGCAAGCACCCCGCGCAGCCACTAGAGCCAAACCTGTCTCCCACCTCGCACTGGCCCTCCCCACCCAGATCGGGGCCCGACCAAGCCCATCTAGGCCCGGACAGGACCGCACCACGCCTTCGCCGCCCAAGCTGCTCGTCCCCGCAGCATCGTGCTCATCACCGCGCCGTGCCAAGCCACTCCCGCCTGGACCTCGTCGGAGGCCGGAGCCGGCGACCCTGCACCGCCAGGAGCCGCTCCAGGCCAGAGCCTCGCCCCTCTCCATCTCCTTCCTTCTCTCCTCCTTCTACTCTCCTCTAATCTCTCTCTTTCTCTCTCTCTCTCTCTGCTTCTCTGTCCATGTCCACGAAGCCGCCGCCGCCATGGAGGTCCTCCAGGAGCCCGCCTTCGCCCAGATCCGGCGGTCTAGAGACCGGATCCCATCGTCCCCGGCCGGTTCCCGGCCTCGCCGTCGCCCTGCCCGCCACCATCATCGGTGTTGACCTGCGCTGCCGGTCTTCTTCTCATGTAGAGGCACGTGGGAGACGAAGCTCCCAATCGCCCGCTAGCTCGCTGTGCCCCTGGGCCGCACGCACGCAGCGCTGTGTGGACCAGCGCCAGACCAGATCCGTCGGCCTCCAGCACCCACGCGCGGCCCAGCTGCACCGTGCTAAGGGCCCAGCCGTGTCCGGCCTGCCGTCGGCCTCCTCACCGAGCCGGCCCAGTTTCTATTGGCCCGAGCGCAACCTTCCCTATCTTTCGCCCACGGGCGCAGTTTGGTATGAGATGCCTAGTGCCTAGTTGGCCCAGTTTCGTCTAGTTTCGTCCCATTTGCGTCTGAGCTATCCAGTGCTTAGTGCGTGTTATATTATATCGCGCTCACCAGTTTTAGCCCATATTGTTTTTTTTCAGATCTGCGAATTTCTCTATTATCCAGTGAATAACGGATTTGCAAAAAAAAAAACTAAGCTTCATGCATATCATAATGCATTAACCGTGCATCGGATTAAAAAATTTATATATGAAAAATTCTTAGAATTTCATGTAGTTTCACAATTTCGAACTTTTAACCATGTTAAAATTGTTTAACTTTCTGTTTTCATTTAATTTGCATTAATGCCATGCTGAAACGGTTTCTAACATAACTAAATAACCGTAGCTTCGATTAAAATGATCCACATATGAAACTTGCTTCGAAAAACATGTAGAATCACATGGTTCACTTTATTTTTCCTGTTAATAAATATAAAATATTTTTAGTACAGATTTGGACCAAATTCATAATTTGCATATGGGGTCATTTCGGAAATACTATATGTTGCTTCCGGCCTCATTTAAAATGCCTAGATGATGTAGTAGTTTATGCTTCACCTTTTGCCATGTTTAACAACGTTTAAACTTATCGTGTAAATTAACGAGAGTGAACTAAATGATTCGAACATGGAGTTTCGTCAATATGCAACTCGTTGCATATTGAACTTCATTTAATTTGTAGAGTTTGATTGTTGTGCTTGCCATGCCATGCATAATTAAATGGACATGCATCATACTTATTTGTGCATCATGTCATGAATATGTTGTGATGTTTACCGTGTCATTTGTTTGCTTCTCCTCGCTAGAGTTTTTATCCGTTTCAAAGTGTGAGCATCCAGTCGACTACGTCGCGTTCGTCTACTTCCCGATTCGTTCTTCTTCCAAGCGGGATCTCAGGCAAGATGATCATTTCCTTGGATACCACTACTATCATTGCTATGCTAGTTGTCTCGTTTCTATCGCTATGTTTCGCTACCTACGACTTGTTTGTCAAAGCCTCGCAAAATGCCATGATAAGCCTCTAACCCTCCACCTTCCCAGCAAACCGTTGTTTGGCTATGATACCGCTTGCTCAGCGCTCTCTTATAGCATTGCTAGTTGCAGGTGCAGTTTGTTCCATGTTGGGACATGGATATCTTGGGATATCACCCTACCTTGTTTATTTAATTAATGTATCTATACACTTGGTAAAGGGTGGAAGGCTTGGCCTTTTGCTTGGTGTTTTGTTCGTTTCTTGCCGCCTTGGTTTCTGAGTACCGGTGTTATGTTCCAAATTGAGCACTCCTAACATGCTTGGGGTTGTTATGGGGACCCCTTGATAATTTGTTTTGGGATAGAACTCTTCCGGCAAGGCCCAACATTGGTACTATATTTGCCCAACATAATAATACTGAACACCATTGGTAATGCATAGGGAGTTAGCGCTACCCGCAGATTAATTCAACATAATACATGGGGGCCAGGACTGATGGTGCTAGTCCAAACTAGAGCACCATGTGGGCTACCTGGGGCAACTCAGGACGTCAGTTACTGTATGCTTAGCTCATCTGCAGTGTCCTGAGAACGAGATACGCGGCTCCTATCGGGATTGTTGACACGTCGGGCGGTCTTGCTAGATTTGTTTTACCCTTCTCGAATGTCTTGTGCACCGGTATTCCGAGGATACTTTGGGCTATCTTGAGGTTGAGGTTTTCCACCGCGGCTTGTGGCTAGTTTGTGATGGATGAGTTGGAGTACCCCCGCAGGGTTAAATCTTTCGGAGAGCCGTGCCCGTGGTTATGTGGCAACTTGCAAATTTTATAATACCCGTAATAGAAAACTTGAAATAAACCCACTTAAAATACACCAACCGTGTGCGTAACCGTGACCGTCTCTTCTTATGAGGTCTGAACCAAGAAGGGAACACGGTGGGGTTATGTTTGACTCGTAAGTAGGTGTTCAGAATCACTTTTTGATCATTACTAGTTCACGACCGTTTATGCGTAGATCACTCTTCTTATTCTTGTACTCGTAAGTTAGCCACATTTCAAATGCTTAGGGCTTGTTGCAGCCTTACCACTTAACCATACCTCACCCATTAAGCTTTGCTAGTCTTGATACCCTTGGAAATGAGATTGCTGAGTCCCCGTGGCTCACAGATTCCTACAACTATAGATGCAGGTACAGGTAATGCGATGCTTTGACATGAGCGCGATGAGTGTTCTATTTGGAGTCTCTTCTTCTTCATCGATATAGGATGGATTCCAGGCCGGCAGCCTGGGATTAGCAAGGAGGGATGTTGCTTTTATCGTTTGATTTCGTCCGTAGTCGGACCCTACTTTTATGTATGATGATTGTTGTGGGTGATTGTATTTGAGATGATCATGATGTAGCTTGTGGCGAGTGTAAGCCAATTCCATATACTCATCTCCTCTTTACATGTACTTGTAACGATATCCATTCTTGCGAAATGACGAGATGCGCTTATATCTCTATCCAGGCCCTCGAGCCAAAATAAGGATAGGACTGCATCTCGGGCGTTACACCCTTCCTAAAAATAGCCACCATACCTACCTACTATAGCATTTCAATAGCCATTCTGAGATATATTGCCATGCAACTTCCATTGTTACTATTCATCATATGACTTGGGCATTCATTCTCATTTTTCTTTGCATGGTCATACAGATCTGACATGATATTTGTGGAAAAGCCACCGTTCATGATTGTAATACATGTTACGCTAGATCATTGCACATCATGGTATACTGCCAGAGGCATTCATATGTAGTCATCATCTTGTTCATATTTTGAGTTGTAAGTAAAATAAAGTGTGATGCATTAATAGGGTGCGCCCCTACCTCTGAGGATAAAAAAGAGGCCAAAGAGATATCACCAAAAATGGAATTTTGAGAGAAAAAGAGATAGTTGCGCACTAGTCCCTTTTTACCACACTCATGCTTCAAAGTAGCACCATGTACTTCATATAGAGTCTTCATGAGTTTCATTTTTCATATGCTAGTGGGATTTTTACTTTATTAGAAATTGACTTGCATATTTTGATGACGAGCTTCCTCAAAATGCTTGAGGTCTTCATGAGCAAGTAAGTTGGATGCACACCCACTTAGCTGCATATAGGGAGATGTCATACACTTATAGCTCTAGTGCATTCGTTGCATGGCAATCCCTACTCCTCACATTGACATTGATTGTAAAGCATGTTCATTGCCTAACAATCTAGCCTTATTGACATGAAACTTTCTTATACGTTTTTGTCTTCCCTATTAAACTCCTATGATCATTCTCTATGTCATCAAAAGTGCTAAGACTATGGCTCACGCTCAAGTATGGAGTGGGACTTAAAAACACTGAAGCGAGAAAAACTATGATTTAATTTCTTTATTTGGCGCACGGGTAGTTCATGATTTGATATATTAATGCTAGGAAGACTAAGCATGCCATGTTTATCGTGATTAAGTGCATAGAGATCATGTTCTTTAGCATCTTTTATTTTGAAAGGCAATAATTGTTTATAGGCATGTTTATGTATTATTATTTTGATCCCAAATTGATAGACTATTTCCTTGAATCATTCGTATCCCAAATTCATACCCTGATTACATCATTTGATCAAGGACATGTTAGGTAGCTTTCAACATCAAAAATTCTTTTGTTTATCATTTACCTACTCGAGGACGAGAAGGAATTAAGATTGGGTATGTTGATACATGTCAGATGTATCCATAAATTTTTATTGTTAAATGATGTTATATTATCACTTTTATATGCTTTTATATCATTTTTCTGGACTAACTTATTAATTTATTGCCCAGTGATAGATCCTGTTTTTGGTCTCGCACAAAAACCATACCTAGCAAGGTCCAAACACAATGAAACTTTTTGATGATTTTTTCTGGATCAGAAGGAACCCTGGAAGCTTCGAGAGTCATCGAGAAGATGCTCGAGTGCCCCACAAGCCTAGGCAGGGCGGCCAAGGGGTGGCCGCGCCACCAAAGCTTGTGGGCCTCCTGAGCCGTCGGTTGACCTAATTCATGGCCTACAAATTGCCATGAATACGGAAACCCTCAGAGAGATAGATGAGATAATTTTATCGTCGCCGCAACCTCTGTTCCGAAGTGATCCCATCCGGAGCCCTGTTTCAGAGCTCTGCCGGAGGGGGAAGCCACCATGTGAGGCCTCTATATCAACCTTGATGCCTCCATGATGATGTGGGGTAGTTCTTTCAGGACCTACGGGTCCATAGTAGTAGCAAGATGGCTTGTTCTTCCTCTCTCTCTCTCTCTCTCTCTCTTGGATCTTCAATAAAATCTTTCCTTTGAGATCAATTCGATGTAATTCTTATGGTGTGTTTGTTGGGATCCGATGAATTGTGTATTATGATCAGATTTTTCATTGAATATAATTGAATCTTTTGAAGTTTTTTTGTTGTATGATTGAGTAGCTATGTATGCTTTCCGAGTTAATTATATTCTCTAGACAAGATGGATGGGTAATTCTTCAGAGGGAGTGCTGCATAATAGTGGCTTCAACCTCACGTCGATCTATATCCTAGTGACAGAATGGGGAGAAGGCACGCGATGTGTTGTTGCCACCAAGGATAAACCGACGATGATTGATCTTATTGCTAGGTGATGAGTCCAATTTATGTGATAGTTTTACAGTTTTATTATGTATTTTGTGCCTACATGTAACGCCCAAGATGCGATCCTATCCTTATTTTGGCTCGAGGGCCTCGACAGGGATAGAAGCGCATCTCGTCGTTTCGCAAGAATGGATATCGTTACAAGTACATGTAAAGAAGAGATGAGTATATGGAATTGTCTTACACTCGCCACAAGCTAATTCAAGATCACATCAATACAACAACATATACAAACATCATACAAAAGAGCAGGGTCCGACTACGGACGAAAACAAACGATAAAATGACATCCATCCTTGCTATCCCAGGCTGCCGGCCTGGAACCCATCCTAGATCGAAGAAGAACTCCAAAACAAACAAGCATCGCGCTCACGTCAAATCATCGCATTACCTGTACCTGCAACTGTTGTTGTAGCAATCTGTGAGCCATAGGGACTCAGCAATCTCATTTCCAAGGGTATCAAGACTATTAAAGCTTAATGGGTGAGGTATGGTTAAGTGGTGAGGCTGCAGCAAGCACTAAGCATTTATTTGAGTGGCTAACTTACGAGTACAAGAATAAGGGGGGGATGATTGTCAAATAAACGGACCTGAACTAGTAATGATCTCTAAGAGATCCTGAACACCTACTTACGAACAAACATAACCCCACTGTGTTCTCTCTCGGATAAGGACTCACGAGACGAGACAGTCACGGTTACGCACACGGTTGGTGTATTTTATTTGAGTTTACTTTAAGTTTGCTATGACCGGGTGTTAAACAAAGTTTCCCAGTTGCCACGTAACAGCGGGCACGGCTTTCCAAAAGATTTAACCCTGCAGGGGTGCTCCAACTCATCCATCACAAACTAACCACACGCCGCGGACATAACCTAGACCATGAATCCCGTGATTTCCTAGGCAATTCCATTGGAAAACCGCAAAATCGAGATAGCCCGAAGTATTCTCGGAATTCCTCGCACAAGACGTTCGAGAAAGGTAAAACAAGTCCAGCAAGACCGCCCGGCGTGTCGACGAACCCGATAGGAGCCGCGTATCTCGTTCTCAGGACACGACGGATAAGCGACGCATACGGTGGCCTGATAGACATCACCTGATAGTAATGGTATCCAGGGAAATGATCATCTTGCCTGAGATCCCGCTTGGAAGAAGAGCGAATCCATGAAGAAGACGAGCCAACGTAGTCGAACGAATCCTCACACTCCGAACGCTTTCGGAACTCTATCGAGAAGAAACAATCCGGAAAGAACAATCAACACAAGATAAACACCACAACAAATGCATGACATGATGCACAACAACGATGATGCATGTTATGCATGACATGGGAAAACACAACAATCAACTCCTACACATTAAGTGAAGTTCAATATGCAACGAGTTGCATATTGACGAAACTCCACGTTCGAATTGTTTAGTTCACTCTCGTTAGGTACACAACAATATTAAATGTTATTAAACATGGCAAGAGGTGAAGCATAATGAAACTACACTATCTAGGCATCTTAAATGAGGTCGGAAACAACATATAGTATTCCCGAAGCGACCTCATATGAAAATTTAGAAATTGGTCCAGATCTGAAATAACCATGTTTTATGTTTATTAAACAGCAAAATAAAGAGTACCATGTGATTCTACGCGCCATTCTAGTCGATTTACATATATAGATCATATAAAACGGAGCTACGGTCTAGAAGTTATGACACACACAAGATGAACATGACATGAATGCATAATGCATGCAAACATCAACCATAAACATGTCAAATCATGGATGCAACAAGATATTATGAAACTACATGCAATTCTAGGCAAGATTCATATATGGCATGCCCAAAACGGAGCTACGGTTCAACCACAAACACCAATACAAGTTTTAGTAGAAATCTGCCCAAAACAGCAAGATGGCATAATGCACACATGAAAAAAACAAGCTACATGATTCTAAAATGCACAAACTAAGCATGGCGTAGTAGCATATAATGCACACTTCATTTCATCTTCACATATCATACTCAAAAGATTCATGGATCACATGGTAGGAAGCTCACAACATGACAATAAAATATAGCAGATTAGGACTTAGTGAAAATAACAGTTATTTTAGCATAGCAGATTTTCACGAAGGCATATTGGCAACAATAAAACTATATTCTACAGGTCATATCATGGCATGAAAATTTACAGCATGGTAAAGGGCATGATGCACTACAAATCATATCATGGTGGCAATGTCTAATTATGCATGGATTCATGGCTAGCATCAACACAACATGGCATTATGAAGAATACAGATTCCCAGACTTAGTTAGACTAGACATGTGCAGCAGTTTTTAACAGATTGACATGTTGGACAGCAGAATTTATTTTGATGCAAAACCTATTCATGCAAACTATTGGCACAACAAGATAGAGCATAACATGCTTTACAATACATCCCATTGTGGCAACACCAAAAGAGCTATAGATCAATAGCAAACCACATGGCAAGACATCAACAAAATAACATAGATTTCAGACTTAGTGAAATTCAACTATCTCCCAAAACCGCAGTTTTGACTAGGCATGTTGACATGGCAATAAAATAGCATAACAATCACTTATAAGCATGGAAAGGACACTAACATCAAGAAGACATGACACACAACAAAACATACCATTGGCACATGTTCATACATGTCATGGGTTGCTTAATATGATGCTCACAAAACGGAACTCTTCGTTAACAGATTTCAGTTTTAACACGATAGCAACTTGAGAGCAAGAAATAACCATGATAATATGTCCTACATGGCAAGCAATGGCATGGCATCAAAGTAGACATATCCTACAGCAATTTTCATGAAGAAACCATATGCAAAAGAACTATGTTAAGATGCAATCATCCACGAGACTTAGAACAACATAACAAATTTTAAACGGTTTGACAGTTACGACACGGAGCACTTTTGCAACACAGTTTACAGCTCCTAAATGCATCCTAATATGCATGCAAATGGCACCATCACGTAGAGCACGAAGAGTAGAACAATTTTTCATATATTAAGCATTTCCACACGATGCACGGTTTGCAAGTTATAGGCCCCACAACATGCGTATATGATGATTTTACAAATGTGGAAAAGGACTTTGTGAAAATCACCTCGGGGCGAAACGGGACGGAGGGGTCCAGATCTGCGGTGCAGTGGGGCCGTTTGGAAGCAGGGACGGGCGAATCCGGGACGAAGCCGTCCCGGCGCGGTCAACGGCGGCGATTGCCGGGGCGACCGACGGCAGGGCGACGCGAGGCGCCGGCGAGGGTCGAAGGGGGCCGGGCCAGGGCGGATCCGGGCCGGGGTCGCCGGACCCTGCCGCGGGCGGCGGTCGGCGACGGTGGCGGTCGAGCTCCGAGCTCGGCTCGCCGGCACGAGCAGGGAGGCGGGGCGGAGCTCGGAGAGGCGGCGGGGTCGAGGCGAGGGTCGACCGGCACTACAGAGCAAGGCGGCGGGCGCGGCGGCAGGGCTGACGCGGCCGGAGGCGGACTCCGGCGAGGAGAGCCGCGGGCGCGGGGCGCCATGGCTGCGGGTGGCAGCGAGCTCCCGCGGGTGCGGGCTGCCCAGGGCCCCGATGGGCTCGGGCGGGCCAGCACCGGGCCCGCGCTGGCCGTGCGGTGGGGAGGCGCCTGGGAGGCGACGTGGCGACGCCCCAGTGGGTGCACGCAGGGCTGGTAGCGGTGCAGCCCGTGGCAGTCTGCCACGTGGCGACGGGGGACGGGGCCGGCGCGGATGGAGGTATTGGAGGCTGTGGCTGGCGGTGGGAGCTGGTTGGCCGCACACGGAAAGCGAGGTGGCCGCGGCTGGAGCTGCGTGGAGGGCTAGGGGCTAGGGTTTAGGTTCGAAAATGGCTAGGGGACTGTTTAAATAGGAAGGGGGGGGGGTTAGGGTTAGAGTTTTGGTGGCTTTTTGTCCAATTTTTGACCCTTTGATCGAAATCGGACGGCTCCGGCGATGGCTAGGCATGAGGTGGGTTAGGTGGGTTGTGTAGTTGCACTGGGCTGAGATGAGAGAGATATGGTGCGCCCCGGCACAAGATTTTTCAAACTGAAAATGTCCGACGAATTAACCGATGACGACGCTACTATGGTTGACCGTTCGGGTATCAAACGATCTCTGATTGCGACGAAATTTGGCATGCGGTCTAACTACGCTATATTAAGACTGCTCGCCAAGTTTCCACCCAATCCGATAATATTTTTCACGCGCTTTTAAAAGTATTTTTTTTAAAACGATGCCGCGGGTGCGTGCGTGTGTGGTTGGTCTCGAAATGGTCACCGACGAGAACGGAGAGAACAGACAACTACGAACGAATGCAAGTTTTCAAAAACGAGTGACGATGCTATGCATATGATGCGAATGGTGCGATGATGCATGTGACGATCACACGAATCACACGACGACGATGGAATAAAAGGGGAATCTTCTTGAGCGTCGGTCTCGGGCTGTCACAACTCTCCTCCACTTACAAGAGATCTCGCCCCGAGATCTTAGAACGAGAAGGGAAAGAGAAAGAGAAGAGGTAAAAGTTAGTTGCTTGTTTGACAGACGAGTGAAACCAATGAAACATGAAGGTTGCCAAGAGATGAAGAATGGCACGAGGCACAAGCAAGAATTCACAAGAAATTTGGGCAGCACTTCGGCAGACAAGAGAGGCAAAACTTGATAAGATGGAAAGAACTAAAGAGAGGACACAACACTCCGGTTAAATGAATAAGCAAAGAAGGAACATGATCTTGACAAAACAAGATGATTGATTGAAGAGAGCAACATCACATGCCTCCGGAGCAAACGAATGAAGCTAGATCATTGGATAGAAGAGAATGGAAAAGAAATGACAATTTCTACCACCATTGAATTTGAAAAGCATCCTAACAAGAAGAGATTGAACGGAGTAGTTGAAAATCATCAACGAAAAGAAAAAGCTTGTCTTGGACTTATGGAAAACATCTCAAAATTATGAGGTGACAACCGTCCACAACGGAAACAATTGATTTGGGAGCAACCAAATGTGCAAAGCTTCTTTCACCGAGAGGATAAGAGAAAACTTGGATCATTGACAAACACCATGATATAGCAACCATCCTCAGGAGTTGCTTTTGGTGAAATCCAATCCAAGGTAGCTCCAAGGAAGACATGATGGGTTTATGTATCTCATTCCTGAGAACTTCTCTTCGAGACTCCTCATGAATCAAGAATGCTATAATACCATCTCAAAAGATAAGGAGGAATGGATTGCCTTTGAAATGCAAGAGGGAGAATACTTGAGCTTCTCCAACAAAATCTTGAAGAATACTCCGAGAAAGAATTACATCCTTAACGAACCACCATGAAGAACTTCTTGCAAGAACTCCAAAATGAAAGGATGATAGAAAAGAATTGAAGGTTGAAAAGAATAAGATTATGGCCTTGCAAGATTTAGATGGAACTTCGCGAAGAGGTACTTGAGAAAAAACTTGGAACTCCGGAAAAGAAAAGATGAACAACTTAGAATCGATAATTTGATATCATGAACAACTCTGGAAGAAGGATTGAAATCACCTTGATGAAACAAGAATAAGAATTATGTTATGCTTATCCTTCATCAAGTTAAATTGATGACAAGCAACGGATTTAGCATACCACTTATTCTTCTTGAAAAGAATTGAAGAGAGAGATCGGGCACAAACTTGAAGAAGTCTCCAATGAAACGCCAGTAAGAATTTGAAACGAATGGGGATACTACCAATGAACAGAGATACATGGCATGAGAACGAAGAGATAATGATCCGCTTAGAGAATACTTGAACGAAGCACAGGCCTACTTGAGATACGAACGAAGAGACAACAATTGAGAAGAATTTGAGAACGAAAGCTGCAAGCTGAGAACGAAGAAATCTTCTGAAATGATGGCCTTCGGAGGAACGAGAAATGAAAACAACTCTGAAATGCTTCGGATAGATATGAAGGAATTACTCATGATCGAAAAGAATTTGAGAGGATAGCAACAAGCTGAAACCATGAATCTCCGAGAATGGAACAAGATTTAAGAGAACTCTCCTTCGGTCTTCAGCGCTGAGAATGATGACGAGAAATCGCACCATGAATTATTGAGACACTCCGGAACAACGAATAAGGAAAGGTTGAGGCTCTGATGAAAGGGATTTAGAAGCGATCTTGGAGAAGGAATATGACTGATGGAATTCATTCTTACGTCATATTAAAAAGAATTTGAGGACATCTCCGGAAAAGATTAGAAGAGCCAGGTAAGATCCTGGGGAAAAACCTGTGGGTTATTAGCCCACTCAAGAAATCACCATTGAAACGATTGTTTAGAAAGAGAGATTGCACTGGTAAAAATTGAAAACTTGATGAGGTGAGAACCTTGAAATAATTTGAAAGGATTGAATGAAAACACGAATCTTCTGAGATAACTTCGGCACTCCGGATAGAATAGATAGAGTTGAATAAACAAGAGAGGCTTGGATAAGAATTTCCAACATGGGAAACCATTGAACGAATGAGAAAGGTTATGATGAACAATGAGAGCTTGAATCGAATCCACCGGAGAAGAATAACAGCAAGAACAAGGAATATGAGGATAGATCTTGAAACTGAAACTCCTGAGAATCTCCACAAGAATTCACCGGATATAACCGAAAGAAAAGATAGCGGAAGCATCAATGAAGAGAAAGGCACCTGGATGAGAATTTAATCATTGAAGAAAAGGGCGGGAGGGCGGGAAAACAAAGAAAACTTGGGATGGATGAAATGAACTCCGGAAGAGATATGATGATAAATCTTGCAAATATTGGAAAGGATTGAATTATCTTGATGAGAAACACACCGGTTAGGAAAGATATGAAATCACCACTTGACATCGAAGCAACTCGAATTACCATACTCCAACAAAACCAAAGGATGAGGCTTTCGAATTAAGCCGGAAACTAACACAAACCCATTGCATTTGTTGGAAGGATAATCCTAGGTAAACTACTTGAATTCCCACCTAAGAACTTCCGAAATCATTCTGGTTATACAATCTGGTCCAACGGATACATTGATCAATTACTGAATAAAACACTCAACTCCTAGCAATAATACTACCCACCAGTGTATCAGATCCGTCAACACATAACCAGAGATCTCGAAAACTCATCTACCTCAGACCCTAGTAATCACAACGATACTAAACATGGCAGTACATGTGATCCCGCTCCCCAGTACTGGGTGCCGCCACACTCTTCGCACCACGAATAGTATTGAAGCAATTTCGAACATCCGCGTTCTTATGTACTAAGGAAACTGAACGATAACAATGTGTCAAGAATCCCCTGGAGCTCTACTCCCCGGGTCCAATCCATACGTATGGGAGGCACCAAGAACAGAGTTCACGTCACATCGGTATCATAGAGGCTCCAAAATACTCGCGTGATCCTAAAAAAATTGAGTGAGAAGAGGGTATAATTAAAATTCTTATGTCGGGATTCCTCACCAGAGCATAGAAAACTAGTAAAAAGAATCCTACTCTCTGATATATAACTAGACTCAAAACAGTTTTCACTAGACTCGACTCGGCCAAAGTTCGATCAATCAAGGGGGCTCCTTGGTCGGTACATGCTCTGATACCAACTTGTAACGCCCAAGATGCGATCCTATCCTTATTTTGGCTCGAGGGCCTCGACAGGGATAGAAGCGCATCTCGTCGTTTCGCAAGAATGGATATCATTACAAGTACATGTAAAGAAGAGATGAGTATATGGAATTGGCTTACACTCGCCACAAGCTAATTCAAGATCACATCAATACAACAACATATACAAACATCATACAGAAGAGCAGGGTACGACTACGGACGAAAACAAACGATAAAATGACATCCATCCTTGCTATCCCAGGCTGCCGGCCTGGAACCCATCCTAGATCGAAGAAGAAGAAGAACTCCAAAAGAAACAAGCATCTCGCTCACGTCAAATCATCGCATTACCTGTACCTGCAACTGTTGTTGTAGTAATCTGTGAGCCACAGGGACTCAGCAATCTCATTTCCAAGGGTATCAAGACTATTAAAGCTTAATGGGTGAGGTATGGTTAAGTGGTGAGGCTGCAACAAGCACTAAGCATTTATTTGAGTGGCTAACTTACGAGTACAAGAATAAGGGAGGATGATTGTCGAATAAACGGACGTGAACTAGTAATGATCTCTAAGAGATCCTGAACACCTACTTACGAACAAACATAACCCCACCGTGTTCTCTCTCGGATAAGGACTCACGAGAAGAGACAGTCACGGTTACGCACACGGTTGGTGTATTTTATTTGAGTTTACTTTAAGTTTGCTATGACCGGGTGTTAAACAAAGTTTCCAAGTTGCCACGTAACTGCGGGCACGGATTTTCGAAAGATTTAACCCTACAGGGGTGCTCCAACTCATCCATCACAAACTAACCACACGCCGCGGGAATAACCTCGACCATGAATCCCGTGATTTCCTAGGCAATTCCAATGGAAAACTGCAACCTCGAGATAGCCCGACGTATTCTCGGAATTCCTCGCACAAGACGATCGAGAAAGGTAAAACAAGTCTACCAAGACCGCCCGGCGTGTCGACGAACCCGATAGGAGCCGCGTATCTCGTTCTCAGGACACGATGGATAAGCGATGCGTACGGTGGCCTGATAGACATCACCCAAGTTGCCCTGGGGTGGCCCCGCATAGTGCCCTATTTTGGACCAACACTCATGAGGAGCACTGGCCCGGGTTGTTGATTAAAGATCCTCGGGTTAATTACTCCCTATGCAGGTTTATTAGTTATTAGGCAAATGTAGTACCAATGTTGGGCCTTGCCAGACAAGTTTTATCCTAAAACGAAAATCAAGGGGGTCCCCATAACAACCCCGAGCATGTTAGGAGCGCAAAATTATGGAACATAACACCGGTATACAAGTAACTAGGGCGGCAAAAGTGGAACAAAACACCGAGAAAAAGGCCAAGCCTTCCACCTTTTACCAAGTATATATGTGCATTAAATTAAGTAGCAATAATATTGTGATATCTCAAAAACATCCATGTTGGCACATGGAAACAATTTGCACCTGCAACTAGCAACGCTATAAGAAAGGCTGAGCAAGCGGTAACATAGCCAAACAATGTTTTGCTGGGATGTGGAGGGGTTAGAGGATTTTCATGGCAATTTGGGAGGCTAGACAACAAGTGGTAGGTAGCGAGATAGCGATAGAAACGAGACAACTAGCATGGCAATGATATTAATGGTATCCAGGGAAATGATCATCTTGCATGAGATCCCGCTTGGAAGAAGAACGAATCCATGAAGAAGACGAGCCAACGTAGTCGAACGAATCCACACACTCCAAACGCTTTCGGAACTCTATCGAGAAGAAACAATCCGGAAACAATAATCAACACATGATAAACACCACAACAAATGCATGACATGATGCACAACAAGGATGATGTATGTTATGCATGACATGGGAAAACACAACAATCAACTCCTACACATTAAGTGAAGTTCAATATGCAACGAGTTGCATATTGACGAAACTCCACGTTCGAATTGTTTAGTTCACTCTCGTTAGGTACACAACAATATTAAATGTTATTAAACATGGCAAGAGGTGAATCATAATGAAACTACACTATCTAGGCATCTTAAATGAGGTCGGAAACAACATATAGTATTCCCGAAGCGACCTCATATGCAAATTTAGAAATTGGTCCAGATCTGAAATAACCATGTTTTATGTTTATTAAACAGAAAAATAAAGAGTACCATGTGATTCTACGCGTCATTCTAGTCGATTTACATATATAGATCATATAAAACGGAGCTACGGTCTAGAAGTTATGACATACACAAGATGAACATGACATGAATGCAAAATGCATGCAAACATCAACCATAAACATGTCAAATCATGGATGCAACAAGATATTATGTAACTACATGCAATTCTAGGCAAGATTCATATATGACATGCCCAAAACGGAGCTACGGTTCAACCACAAACACCAATACAAGTTTTAGTAGAAATCTGCCCAAAGCAGCAAGATGGCATAATGCACACATGAAAACAACAAGATACATGATTCTAAAATGCACAAACTAAGCATGGGGTAGTAGCATATAACGCACACTTCATTTCATGTACACATATCATACTCAAAAGAGTCATGGATCACATGGTAGGAAGCTCACAACATGACAATAAAATATAGCAGATTAGGACTTAGTGAAAATAACAAATAAAACTATATGCTACAGGTCATATCATGGCATGATGCACTACAAATCATATCATGGTGGCAAGGTCTAATTATGCATGGATTCATGGCTAGCATCAACACAACATGGCATTATGAAGAAAACAGATTCCCAGACTTAGTTAGACTAGACATGTGCAGCAGTTTTTAACAAATTGACATGTTGGACAGCAGAATTTATTATGATGCAAAACCTATTCATGCAAACTATTGGCACAACATGATAGAGCATAACATGCTTTACAATACATCCCATTGTGGCAACACCAAAAGAGCTATAGATCAATAGCAAACCACATGGCAAGACATCAACAAAATAACATAGATTTCAGACTTAGTGAAATTCAACTCTCCCAAGACCGTAGTTTTGACTAGGCATGTTGACATGGCAGTAATAATAGCATAACAATCACTTATAAGCATGGCAAGGACACTAACATCAAGAAGACATGACACACAACAAAACATACCATTGGCACATGTTCATACGGGTCATGGGTTGCTTAATATGATGCACACAAAACAGAACTCTTCGTTAACAGATTTCAGTTTTAACACGATAGCAACTTGAGAGCAAGAAATAACCATGATAATATGTCCTACATGGCAAGCAATGGCATGGCATCAAAGTAGACATATCCTAGAGAAATTTTCATGAAGAAACCATATGCAAAAGAACTACGGTTAAGATGCAATCATCCGCGAGACTTAGAACAACATAACAGTTTTTAAACGGTTTGACAGTTACGACACGGAGCACTTTTGCAACACAGTTTACAGCTCCTAAATGCATCCTGATATGCATGCAAATGGCACCATCACGTAGAGCACGAACCGTAGAACAATTTTCATATATTAAGCATTTCCACACGATGCACGGTTTGCAAGTTATAGGCCCCACAACATGCGTATATGATGATTTTACAGATGCGGAAAAGGACTTGGTGAAAATCACCTCGGGGCAAAACGGGACGGAGAGGTCCAGATCTGCGGCGCAGCGGGGCCGATTGGAAGCAGGGACGGGCGAATCCGGGACGAAGCCGTCCCGGCGCGGTCAACGGCGGCGGTTGCCGGGGCGACCGACGGCACGGCAACGCGAGGCGCCGGCGAGGGTCGAAGGGGGACGGGCCAGGGCGGATCCGGGCTGGGGTGGCCGGATCCTGCCGCGGGCGGCGGTCGAGCTCCGAGCTCGGTTCGCCGGCACGAGCAGGGAGGCGGGGCGGAGCTCGGAGAGGCGGCGGGGTCGAGGCGCGGGGCGACCGGCGCTACAGAGCAAGGCGGCGGGCGCGGCAGCGGGGCTGACGCGGCCGGAGGCAGGCCGATGCGGGCGGCGGCGGACTCCGGCGAGGAGAGCCGCGGGCGCGGGGCGCCATGGCTGCGGGTGGCAGCGAGCTCCCGCGGGTGCGGGCGGCCCAGGGCCCCGATGGGCTCGGGCGGGCCAGCACCGGGCCCGCGCGGGCCGCGCGGTGGGGAGGCGCCTGGCAGGCGACGTGGCGATGCCCCAGTGGGTGTGCGCGGGGCTGGCAGCGGCGAAGCCCGTGGCTGTCTGCCATGTGGCGACGGGGGACGGGGCCGGCGCGGATGGAGGTGGTGGAGGCTGTGGCTGGCGGTGGGAGCTGGTTGGCCGCACACGGAAAGCGAGGTGGCGGCGGCTGGAGCTGCGTGGAGGGCTAGGGGCTAGGGTTTAGGTCTGGAAATGGCTTGGGGGCTGTTTAAATAGGAAGGGGGGGTTAGGGTTAGAGTTTTGGTGGCTTTTTGTCCAATTTTCGACCCTTTGATCGAAATCGGACGGCTCCGACGATGGCTGGGCATGAGGTGGGTTAGGTGGGCTGTGTAGTTTCATTGGGCTAAGATGAGAGAGAGATGGTGCGGCCCGGCACAAGATTTTTCAAACTGAAAATGTCCGACGAATTAACCGATGATGACGCTACTACGGTTGACCGTTCCGGTATCAAACGACCTCTGATTGCGACGAAATTTGACAGGCGGCCTAGCTACGCTATATTAAGACCGCTCGCCAAGTTTCGACCCAATCCGAGAATATTTTTCGCGCGCTTTTAAAAGTATTTTTTTAAACGATGCCATGGGCGCGTGCGTGTGTGGTTGGTCTCGAAACGGTCCCCGGCGAGTACGGAGAGAACCGGCAACTACGAACGAATGCAAGTTTTCAAAAACGAGTGACGATGCTATCCAGATGATGTGAATGGTGCGATGATGCACGTGACGATCACATGAATCACACGACGACAATGGAATAAAAGGGGAATCTTCTGGAGCGTCGGTCTCGGGGTGTCACAACTCTCCTCCACCTACAAGAGATCTCGCCCCGAGATCTTAGAACGAGAAGGGGAAGAGAAATAGAAGAGGTAAAAGTTAGTTGCTTCTTTGACAGACGAGTGAAACCAATGAAACATGAAGGTTGCCAAGAGATGAAGAATGGCACGAGGCACAAGCAAGAATTCACAAGAAATTTGGGCAGCACTTCGGCAGACAAGAGAGGCAAAACTTGATAAGATAGAAAGAACTGAAGAGAGGACACAACACTCCGGTTAAATGAATAAGCAAAGAAGGAACATGATCTTGACAAAAAAGATGATAGATTGAAGAGAGCAACATCACATGCCTCCGGAACAAACGAATGAAGCTAGATCATTGGATAGAAGAGAATGGAAAAGAAATGACAATTTCTACCACCATTGAATTTGAAAAGCATCCTAACAAGAAGAGATTGAACGGAGTAGTTGAAAATCAACAATAAAAAGAAAACGCTTGTCGTGGACTTATGGAAAACATCTCAAAATTATGAGGTGACAACCGTCCACAACGGAAACAATTGATTTGGGAGCAACCAAATGTGCAAAGCTTCTTTCACCGAGAGGATAAGAGAAAACTTGGATCATTGACAAACACCATGATATAGCAACCATCCTCAGGAGTTGCTTTTGGTGAAATCCAATCCAAGGTAGCTCCAAGGAAGACATGATGGATTTACGTATCTCATTCCTGAGAACTTCTCTTCGAGACTCCTCATGAATCAAGAATGCTATAATACCATCTCAAAAGATAAGGAGGAATGGATTGCCTTTGAAATGCAAGAGGGAGAATACTTGAGCTGCTCCAACAAAATCTAGAAGAATACTCCGAGAAAGAATTACATCCTTAACGAACCACCATGAAGAACTTCTTGCAAGAACTCCGAAATGAAAGGATGATAGAAAAGAACTGAAGGTTGAAAAGAATAAGATTATGGCCTTGCAAGATTTAGATGGAACTTCGCGAAGAGGTACTTGAGAAAAAACTTGGAACTCCGGAAAAGAAAAGATGAACAACTTAGAATCAATAATTTGATATCATGAACAACTCCGGAAGAAGGATTGAAATCACCTTGATGAAACAAGAATAAGAATTATGTTATGCTTATCCTTCATCAAGTTAAATTGATGACAAGCAACGGATTTAGCATACCACTTATTCTTCCTGAAAAGAATTGAAGAGAGAGATCGGGCACAAACTTGAAGAAGTCTCCAACGAAACGCCGGTAAGAATTTGAAACGAATGGGGATACTACCAATGAACAGAGATACATGGCATGAGAACGAAGAGATCACGATCCGCTTAGAGAATTCTTGAACGAAGCACCGGCCTACTTGAGATACGAACGAAGAGACAACAATTGAGAAGAATTTGAGAACGAAAGCTGCAAGCTGAGAATGAAGAAATCTTCTAAAATGATGGCCTTCGGAGGAACGAGAAATGAAAACAACTCTGAAATGCTCCGGATAGATATGAAGGAATTACTCATGATCGAAAAGAATTTGAGAGGATAGCAACAAGCTGAAACCATGAATCTCCGAGAATGGAACAAGATTTAAGAGAACTCTCCTTCGGTCTTCAGCGCTGAGAATGATGATGAGATATCCCACCATGAATTATTGAGACACTCCGGAACAACGAATAAGGAAAGGTTGAGGCACCGATGAAAGGGATTTAGAAGCGATCTTGGAGAAGGAATATTACTGATGGAATTCATTCTTATGTCATATTAAATAGAATTTGAGGACATCTCCGGAAAAGATTAGATGCGCCAGGTAAGATCCTGGGGAAAAACATGTGGGTTATGAGCCCACTCAAGAAATCACCGTTGAAACGATTGCTTAGAAAGAGAGATTGCATCGGTACAAATTGAAAACTTGATGAGGTGAGAACCTCGAAATAATTTGAAAGGATTGAATGAAAACATGAATCTTCTGAGATATCTTCGGCACTCCGGATAGAATAGATAGAGTTGAATAAAATAGAGAGGCTTGGATAAGAATTTCCAACATGGGAAACCATTGAACGAATGAGAAAGGGTATGATGAACACTGAGAGCTTGAATTCAATCCACCGGAGAAGAATAACAGCAAGAACAAGGAATATGAGGATAGATCTTGAAATTGAAACTCCTGAGAATCTCCACAAGAATTCACCGGATATAACCAAAAGAAAAGATAGCGGAAGCATCAATGAAGAGAAAGGCACTTGGATGACAATTTAATCATTGAAGAAAAGGGCGGGAGGGCGGGAAAACAAAGAAAACTTGGGATGGATGAAACGAACTTCGGAAGAGATATGAGGATAGATCTTGCAAATATTGGAAAGGATTGAATTATCTTGATGAGAAACACACCGGTTAGGAAAGATATGAAATCACCACTTGACATCGAAGCAACTCGAATTACCATACTCCAACAAAACCAAAGGACGAGGCTTTTGAATTAAGCCGAAAACAAACACAAACCCATTGCATTTGTTGGAAGGATAATCCTAGGTAAACTACTTGAATTCCCACCTAAGAACTTTCGAAATCTTTCTTGTTATGCAATCTGGTCCAATGGATACATGGATCAATTACTGAATAAAACACTCAACTCCTAGCAATAATACTACCCACCAGGGTATCACATCCGTCAACACATAACCAGAGATCTCGGAAACTCATCTACCTCAGACCCTCGTAATCACAACGATACTAAACACGGCAGTACATGTGATCCCGCTCCCCAGTACTGGGTGCCGCCACACTCTTCGCACCATGAATAGTATTGAAGCAATTTCAAACATAAGCGTTCTTAAGTACTAAGGAAACTGAACGATAACGATGTGTCAAGAATCCCCTGGAGCTCTACTCCCCGGTTCCAATCCATACGTAGGGGAGGCACCAAGAACAGAGTTCCCGTCACATCGGTATCATAGAGGCTCCAAAATACTCACATGATCCTAAAAAAATTGAGTGAGAAGAGGGTAGAATTAAAATTCCTACATCAGGATTCCTCACCAGAGCATAGAAAAGGAGTAAAAAGAATCCTACTCTCTGTTATATAACTAGACTCAAAACAGTTTTCACTAGACTCGACTCGGCCAAAGTTCGATCAATCAAGGGGGCTCCTTGGTCGGTACAGGCTCTGATACCAACTTGTAACGCCCAAGATGCGATCCTATCCTTATTTTGGCTTGAGGGCCTCGACAGGGATAGAAGCGCATCTCGTCGTTTCGCAAGAATGGATATCATTACAAGTACATGTAAAGAAGAGATGAGTATATGGAATTGGCTTACACTCGCCACAAGCTAATTCAAGATCACATCAATACAACAACATATACAAACATCATACAGAAGAACAGGGTCTGACTACAGACAAAAACAAACGATAAAATGACATCCATCCTTGCTATCCCAGGCTGCTGGCCTGGAACCCATCCTAGATCGAAGAAGAAGAAGAACTCCAAAAGAAACAAGCATCGCGCTCACGTCAAATCATCACATTACCTGTACCTGTGACTGTTGTTGTACTAATCTGTGAGCCACAGGGACTCAGCAATCTCAATTCCAAGGGTATCTAGACTATTAAAGCTTAATGGGTGAGGTATGGTTAAGTGGTGAGGCTGCAGCAAGTACTAAGCATTTATTTGAGTGGCTAACTTACGAGTACAAGAATAAGGGGGGATGATTGTCGAATAAACGGACGTGAACTAGTAATGATCTCTAAGAGATCCTGAACACCTACTTACGAACAAACATAACCCTATCGTGTTCTCTCTCGGATAAGGACTCACGAGAAGAGACAGTCACGGTTACGCACACGGTTGGTGTATTTTATTTGAGTTTACTTTAAGTTTGCTATGACCGGGTGTTAAACAAAGTTTCCAAGTTGCCACGTAACCGCGGGCACGGCTTTCCGAAAGATTTAACCCTGCAGGGGTGCTCCAACTCATCCATCACAAACTAACCACATGCCGCGGGAATAACCTCGACCATGAATCCCGTGATTTCCTAGGCAATTCCATTGGAAAACCGCAACCTCGAGATAGCCCGAAGTATTCTCGGAATTCCTCGCACAAGACGTTCAAGAAAGGTAAAACAAGTCCAGCAAGACCGCTCGGCGTGTCGACGAACCCGATAGGAGCCGCGTATCTCGTTCTCAGGACACGACGGATAAGCGACGCATACGGTGGCCTGATAGACATCACCCAAGTTGCCCTGGGGTGGCCCCGCACAGTGCTCTATTTTGGACCAACACTCATGAGGAGCACTGGCCCGGGTTGTTGATTAAAGATCCTCGGGTTAATTACTCCCTATGCAGGTTTATTAGTTATTAGGCAAATGTAGTACCAATGTTGGGCCTTGCCAGACAAGTTTTATCCAAAAACGAAAATCAAGGGGGTCCCCATAACAACCCCGAGCATGTTAGGAGCGCAAAATTATGGAACATAACACCGGTACACAAGTAACTAGGGCGGCAAAAGTGGAACAAAACACCGAGAAAAAGGCCAAGCCTTCCACCTTTCACCAAGTATATATGTGCATTAAATTAAGTAGTAATAATATTGTGATAGCTCAAAAACATCCATGTTGGCACATGGAAACAATTTGCACCTGCAACTAGCAACGCTATAAGAAAGGCTGAGCAAGCGATAACATAGCCAAACAATGTTTTGCTGGGATGTGGAGGGGTTAGAGGCTTTTCATGGCAATTTGGGAGGCTAGACAACAAGTGGTAGGTAGCGAGACAGCGATAGAAACGAGACAACTAGCATGGCAATGATATTAATGGTATCCAAAGAAATGATCATCTTGCCTGAGATCCCGCTTGGAAGAAGAACGAATCCATGAAGAAGACGAGCCAACGTAGTCGAACGAATCCTCACACTCCGAACGCTTTCGGAACTCTATCGAGAAGAAACAATCCGGAAACAACAATCAACACATGATAAACACCACATCAAATGCATGACATGATGCACAACAAGGATGATGCATGTTATGCATGACATGGGAAAACACAACAATCAACTCCTACACATTAAGTGAAGTTCAATATGCAACGAGTTGCATATTGACGAAACTCCATTTTCGAATTGTTTAGTTCACTCTCGTTAGGTACACAACAATATTAAATGTTATTAAACATGGCAAGAGGTGAAGCATAATGAAACTACACTATCTAGGCATCTTAAATGAGGTCGGAAACAACATATAGTATTCCCGAAGCGACCTCATATGCAAATTTAGAAATTGGTCCAGATCTGAAATAACCATGTTTTATGTTTATTAAACATCAAAATAAAGAGGACCATGTGATTCTCCGCGTCATTCTAGTTGATTTACATATATAGATCATATAAAACGGAGCTACGGTCTAGAAGTTATGACACACACAAGATGAACATGACATGAATGCAAAATGCATGCAAACATCAACCATAAACATGTCAAATCATGGATGCAACAAGATATTATGAAACTACATGCAATTCTAGGCAAGATTCATATATGGCATGCCCAAAACGGAGCTATGGTTCAACCACAAACACCAATACAAGTTTTAGTAGAAATCTGCCCAAAACAGCAAGATGGCATAATGCACACATGAAAACAACAAGCTACATGATTATAAAATGCACAAACTAAGCATGGGGCAGTAGCATATAACGCACACTTCATTTCATCTTCACATATCATACTCAAAAGAGTCATGGATCACAAGGTAGGAAGCTCACAACATGACAATAAAATATAGCAGATTAGGACTTAGTGAAAATAACAGTTATTTTAGCATAGCAGATTTTCACGAAGTCATATTGGCAACAATAAAACTATATGCTACAGGTCATATCATGGCATGAAAATTTACAGCATGCTAGAGGGCATGATGCACTACAAATCATATCATGGTGGCAAGGTCTAATTATGCATGGATTCATGGCTAGCATCAACACAACATGGCATTATGAAGAAAACAGATTCCCAGACTTAGTTAGACTAGACATGTGCGGCAGTTTTTAACAGATTGACATGTTGGACAGCAGAATTTATTATGATGCAAAACCTATTCATGCAAACTATTGGCACAACATGATAGAGCATAACATGCTTTACAATACATCCCATTGCGGCAACACCAAAAGAGCTATAGATCAATAGCAAACCACATGGCAAGACATCAACAAAATAACATAGATATCAGACTTAGTGAAATTCAACTATCTCCCAAAACCGCAGTTTTGAATAGGATGTTGACATGGCAATAAAAATAGCATAACAATCACTTATAAGCATGGCAAGGACACTAACATCAAGAAGACATGACACACAACAAAACATACCATTGGCACATGTTCATACATGTCATGGGTTGCTTAATATGATGCTCACAAAACGGAACTCTTCGTTAACAGATTTCAGTTTTAACACGATAGCAACTTGAGAGCAAGAAATAACCATGATAATATGTCCTACGTGGCAATCAATGGCATGGCATCAAAGTAGACATATCCTAGAGCAATTTTCATGAAGAAACCATATGCAAAAGAACTACGGTTAAGATGCAATCATCCGCGAGACTTAGAACAACATAACAGTTTTTAAACGGTTTGACAGTTACGACACGGAGCACTTTTGCAACACAGTTTACAGCTCCTAAGTGCATCCTAATATGCATGCAAATGGCACCATCACGTAGAGCACGAAGAGTAGAACAATTTTCATATATTAAGCATTTCCACACGATGCACGGTTTGCAAGTTATAGGCCCCACAACATGCGTATATGATGATTTTACAAATGCGGAAAAGGACTTGGTGAAAATCACCTCGGGGCGAAACGGGACGGAGGGGTCCATATCTGCGACACGGCGGGGCCGTTTGGAAGCAGGGACGGGCGAATCCGGGACGAAGCCGTCCCGGCGCGGTCAACGGCGGCGGTTGCCGGGGCGACCGACGGTAGGGCGACGCGAGGCGCCGGCGAGGGTCGAAGGTGGCCGGGCCAGGGCGGATCCGGGCCGGGGTCGCCCGATCCGGCTGCGGGCGGCGGGCGGCGATGGCGGCGGTCGAGCTCCGAGCTCGGCTCGCCGGCAAAAGTAGGGAGGCGAGGCGGAGCTCGGAGAGGCGGCGGGGTCGAGGCGCGGGGCGACCAACGCTGCAGAGCAAGGCGGCAGGGCTCACGCGGCCGGAGGCGGGCCGATGCGGGCGGCGGCGGACTCCGGCGAGGAGAGCCGCGGGCGCGGGGCGCCATGGCTGCGGGCGGCAGCGAGCTCCCGCGGGTGCGGGCGGCAGCGAGCTCCCGCGGGTGCGGGCGGCCCAGGGCCCCGATGGGCTCGGGCGGGCCAGCACCGGGCCCGCACGGGCCGCGCGGTGGGGAGACGCCTGGGAGGCGACGTGGCGACGCCCCAGTGGGTGCGCGCGGGGGCTGGCAGCGGTGCAGCCCTTGGCTGTCTGCCACGTGGAGGCGGGGGACGGGGCCGGCGCGGATGAAGGTGGAGGAGGCTGTGGCTGGTGGTGGGAGCTGGTTGGCCACGCACGGAAAGTGAGGTGGCGGCGGCTGGAGCTGCGTGGAGTGCTAGGGGCTATGGTTTAGGTCCAAAAATGGCTAGGGGGCTGTTTAAATAGGAAGGGGGGTAGGGTTAGAGTTTTGGTGGCTTTTTGTCCAATTTTCGACCCTTTGATCGAAATCGGACTGCTCCGGCGATGGCTAGGCATGAGGTGGGTTAGGTGCGCTGTGTAGTTGCATTGGGCTCAGATGAGAGAGAGATGGTGCGGCCCGGCACAAGATTTTTCAAACCGAAAACGTCCGACGAATTAACCGATGACGACGCTACTACGGTTGACCGTTCGGGTATCAAACGACCTCTGATTGCGAGGAAATTTGGCAGGCGGTCTAGCTACGCTATATTAAGACCGCTCGCCAAGTTTCGACCCAATCCGAGAATATTTTCCGCGCACTTTTAAAAGCATTTTTTAAACGATGCTGCGGGCGCGTGCGTGTGTGGTTGGTCTCGAAACGGTCACCGACGAGAACGGAGAGAACCGGCAACTACGAATGGATGCAAGTTTTCAAAAAATGAGTGACGATGCTATGAAGATGATGCGAATGGTGCGATGATGCATGCGACGATCACACGAATCACACGACGACAATGGAATAAAAGGGGAATCTTCTGGAGCGTCGGTCTCGGGCTGTCACACTACAAGGTAGGCTTTGTGGAATTTTACCGCGTTCGCGCACTTCTTTTGTTCATAATCACACGGGTAATGTCTTTTGGAGCAATTATTATTTAATGTAGAAAATCCTCAGAAATGGTAGTGGAATCACGTATTAAAGGTGATAATTACTTTCCATAAAAAATCAAGCAAGAAGGGCAAATAAACAGCCGTCGTCGTGCTTCCAGTGTGAATGACGACGTTCCATACGACCGCAAGCGCTTGTATGAGCAGTCGTATGGCGCGCCGCTGCCATCGCCTAATCAACTACTTCTACCCTGTCGAAGCGGATCATGATTTGGACACATAGAGACGCCAGAAACTCATCTAGAAGGCAGAATCCTAGCCTTCGGAGCCCATCCGCAATGGGGATCAACCAGGAGAAGAAGGGGATTCTCCTCACCGCCATAGGAGGACAACATCATCACCATCATCTTCATAACCACCAACATCATCATCATCATCCACATCCTAATCATCTGCAACATCAAGAACCCTAGTGGATCCTTTGGTGTATCATTTGAATCATGCATCCATGTATGCCATTACCATTGCCATGTTCGTTGTTCCCATGTGTGAGTAGACCCCTAGTTCTTGGGGATATGGATGAACCTTGGTATGTGTAGGATCTGAAAAGCTTATTATGGATATGAGATCCTCTATTGAATGCCTAGTTTAATAACTTCGTGAATGTTGTGAAGGGGCCCCACTCAGCATTTATGCCTTTTTGGCCACAAAGTATATCACTATCTTTGTATAGGTCTAGGTTGTGGAGGTAATTCGAGTTGACAGTAAAAGCCTACTACTCCTAACCCTTACAATTGACCAGGGATTTATGGAGAACCCTTAGAGAGGCCGCGTCCCTAGGGTAACCCTTAATTATCATTAGTTGTAACCCTCAGGGGGGACTATGATGGTGGTGTGTGTGACACGAAGTCTACCACGAGTAGAACGTGTACTGTACCCAGCTCCGCCCAGCATAATTGTCAACAGTGCCTCAAGTATTCGTTCCATACTATGCTTATGCATAGTAGTACTAGAAATGTACCAATGGGGATTCCAGACTCCCTGAGAACACCTTTTTATTTTGTTGTTTCACAGTCATTGCAATCCTTGTTCTTAATTTACTTTTATGTTATTTAGTTATAAATCACTACATTACTTGATCATTATTGAAATCCGCCCTCACTCTGCTTTAAGTCTTCAATTATCTGTAGGCACAAAGTTACATAATTCTCAATAAGAGACAAAAGTCTGATTCATGTGCTCCCTGTGGGATCGATACTCTTACTTCAAAAAGGCTAAAACTAAACCACGTGCACTTGCAGGCTATCAAGCTTTTTCTGGCGCCGTAGCCGGGGAGCTGTGCACTCTTGGGCCTTGCCTTAGGTTTTGAATTATTTTGTGATCTAACTGTTGCGGATTGGAAGCATCCATGGTCATTCAAGAACAAATTTATCAGGTAGGTGTTGAGCTAGTATTAGGACCTGCTCGAGGAGAGAACTTTATAACTATTGGTCCAGACTTGCCTGGTAAAGTATATGAGATAAACCCTCAGTTAATTGCTATGGTAAAAGCGAATATATTCCAAGGTAATGCAACTGAATGTGCTTATGGGCATATTGACAATTTTAATCTTGCATGTGGAACTCTTCAGCTACAGGAGTTAACCAATGATGAGATCAAAGCAAAAGTATTCCCTTATTAACTCCAAGGAGGGGCTACAAGGTGGTTAAGATGCCAAGATATAAATACACTTAATAACTGGCAAAAATTATTAGCTGCATTCTGTGCTTATTATTATCCTCAAGGGAAATTACATACAATCAGAAGGAAGATTAGCAGCTTTGGACAGCGAGAAGGTAAGAAATTGGTAGATGCATATATAAGGTATCGTGAAATACTCCTTGCATGTCCCGAACATCATTATCCTGACTACCTAATAGTCAATTTCTTTTATGGTGGACTGAACTCGCAAATCAAACAAGCTTTAGATCTTGCTTCAAAAGGTTGTTTTATGGGAACTGAGATATCACATGCTTTGAGTTTACTTGACAAGATGAGGTAGAATGCTGAAAATTGGTACCTCTATTCGAAGGAAAAGAGTAAGGTTGATCCTATTTATGATAGTATCAAATCTTTCCTTAGAACCGCAGAAGTAAAAGATTTACGTCGTAGCTAAATTATTGGAATGGACCCCATGTTGCATGTTTTGAAAGACTTTTTTAAGTTCTTGAATGTGCCACACAGAGAGAGAGAGAGAGTACTTGAAATTCAATAGGTAGTCTAAAGTTATCCGTATGGTGGAAGCTATAAAGAAAAAGACTACTCCACCTGGAAGACGAAAAGAAGGTCATTGGAAGCCAAATGGTAAAAAGCCAGAAGGGATACCCTCAGGAAGGGGGAAGAAGAACGTCAAGGTAGAACAATGCAGGACTCCACCCTATGTTAATATAATTAAAGAACTTGCTACACCTAGACCAGTGGTGAATAAAGAGGTCTACTTGGAAAAGGACACCACCTCCTATCTCAAAGGGTGTACCGAAGGTAAAAATGTAGGTAAGCAAATTTTATCATGTTCCTTCAGATGCAAGTCGTATTTTGGGTTATGTGACCCTGGTTCACCAGTCAATATTATTCCTTATAGTCTTTATGCAAAAATCTATGATGAGATTTATCCATGTACTCTTGAGCCTACTGATGTTATCATTAAGCTTGTAGATAAAACTAATAGGAAACATTGTGGTGGCCTTAAAGATGTCAACATTATAATAGGCTCTTGCATTTATCCCATTGATATTTATGTACTAATGATCTCTGAGGATAAGGGATTGTCCTATTGTTTTTGGAATTTCTTTTCTGAATGTTGCAGGAGCCTACATCAAGAAGAAATCTATCTCCATGAAGTGGAGAAATGAGATGATAAAATTCCCATTTTATTCGATGATAAGAAAGCTATATGAGGAAGAAGCTCAAGATACTGAAGAGCAGGAACTGAATCAATTAGCTGAAATCCATCTCCAAACACCAGAAGATGAAGTTGAACGGGTATTGGTGAGTCCACACTAGTGCAGCCGCGCGCTATACAAACGGTTTTTAACCCCTTTCCATGACGTAGTCTTAAACCGTCGCCTTGCATGTGTGGGCGATAGGGGGGCCTATCCCACATGACAGGCAAAACCCGTCGGCGATGCCTGCACCTGGTCGCACACGATGGACAAAAACATATCGTTTGCGATTGGAAGGACCATCACAAACAGACATATTGGGGAAGACGTGTGAGATGAGCTTAGCATCCCACACAGGGAATCCCAAGGGTACGTTTCCGTTCGTATTGCAGATCACACACAATTTTCTGCATCACATCGTTTGTGATAGGTGTGGTCATCACACACGATACTTATAATTTTGTTGTTTGCGTTACGCAAAACATCACTCACGGTGTCTAGAAGAAACTGTTTGGCATTGGGCTGCCCATCACACACACTAGCTATGTGAAAACGTTTGTGATTGGGTGTCCTAAAGCACACAGTTATCGACCAGAATTCTGTTGGAAATATGCCCTAGAGGCAATAATAAATTAGTTATTATTATATTTCCTTGTTCATGATAATCGTTTATTATCCATGCTATAATTGTATTGATTGGAAACTCAAATACATGTGTGGGTACATAGACAACACTGTGTCCCTAGTAAGCCTCTAGTTAACTAGCTCGTTGATCAAAGATGGTTAAGGTTTCCTAGCCATGGACATGAGATGTCATTTGATAACGGGATCACATCATTAGGAGAATGATGTGATGGACAAGACCCAAACTATAAACGTAGCATGTGATCGTGTCAGTTTATTGCTATTGTTTTTTCTGCATGTCAAGTATCTGTTCCTATGACCATGAGATCATGCAACTCCCTGACATCGGAGGAGTACCTTGTGTGTATCAAACGTCGCAACGTAACTGGGTGACTTTAAAGGTGCTCTACAGGTATCTCCGAGGATGTCTGTTGGGTTGGCATGGATCAAGACTGGGATTTGTTACTCCGTGTGACGGAGAGGTATCTCAGGGCCCACTCGGTAATACAACATCACAATGAGCCTTGCAAGCAATGTGACTAAAGTGTTAGCCACGAGATCTTGTATTACGGAACGAGTAAAGAGACTTGCCAGTAATGAGATTGAACTAGGTATAGAGATACTGACGATCGAATCTCGGTCAAGTAACATACCGAAGAACAAAGGGAACAGCATATGGGATTAACTGAATCCTTGACATAGAGGTTCGACCGATAAAGATCTTCGTAGAATATGTAGGAGCCAATATGGGCATCCAGGTCCCGCTATTGGTTATTGATCGTAGAGGTGTCTCGGTCATGTCTACATAGTTCTCGAACCCGCAGGGTCTACACACTTAACGTTTGGTGACGGTTAGTATAGTTGAGTTATTGTGTTGGTGACCGAAGGTTGTTCGGAGTCCCGGATAAGATCCCGGACATGACGAGGGTCTCCGGAATAGTCCGGAGATAAAGATTGATATATGTGATAATAGTGTTTTGATCTCCGGAAGGGTTCCGGAATTCACCGGAAGGGCTTCCGGATGTTTACCGAAGTGTTCGGGTGCAGCAACACTTTATATAGGCCAAAGGGGTAAAGCCCACGAGGTATTGGAAAGTGCAAAAGGAAGTTTTGCTGCTGCCTTAAGCGGTACTACCGCTGGTAAGGCAGTACTACCGCGTAAGCGGTACTACCACTGTGAAGCGGGACTACCGCTCGTGAGCGGTACTACCGCTTGTACGCGGGACTGCTGGGATCCGAGTTGGACTCTTTCCCTGCGGGCCAAACCGACCTTGTGCGGGCAAAACCGACCTGGAGGAGGCTTTTACTCCAAGTTAAGACCCCAAGGCTCAACATATAAATAGAGGGGAAGGGCTAGCACACGGGATACATCAAGATTTTCCAAGCCGTGTGCCGGCAACCCTAACCCTCTAGTTCCTCCCGTCATAATCTCCGTAGTGCTTGGCGAAGCCCTGCAGAGATTGTTCCTCACCACCATCAATACGCCGTCGTGCTGCCGGAACTCATCTACTACTTCATCATCGCTCGCTGGATCGAGGAGGTGAAGGCGTCATCAAGCCGTATGTGTGTTGAACGCGGAGGTGCCGTCCGTTCGGCACTAGTTCGTGATCGGATCGAGGGACGACTTGCGATTTGGATCGCGGAAACGTTCGACTACATCAACCGCGTTTCTTAACGCTTCCGCTTAGCGATCTACAAGGGTATGTAGATTCACTCTCCCTCTCGTAGATACTCATCACCATGGATAGATCTTGCGTGTGCGTAGGAAATTTTTTTGTTTCCCATGCAACGTTCCCCAACAGTGGCATCTGAGCTAGGTCTATGCGTAGATGAGATCTCGAGTAGAACACAAACGAGTTGTGGGCGTGGGTGTATACATATTGCTTGCCGTTACTAGTTGATACTTGATTCGGCGGTATTGTGAGATGAAGTGGCCCGGACCGACATTACGCGTACGCTTACGCGAGATAGGTTCCTTCAACTGACATGTAACTTCGTTGCATAAAGATGGCTAGCGGGTGTCTGTCTCTCTCACTTTAGTTGAATCAATTTCAATGAAGAGGGTTCTTTTAGAAGATCAAAAAGCAATCACTACACCACGTTGTGGTTTTGCGTAGGTAAGAACGGTTCTTGCAAACCCGTAGCAGCCACGTAAAATTTGCAACAACAATTAGAGGACGTCTAACTTGTTTTTGCAGGGTATGTTGTGATGTGATATGGCCAATTACATGATGAGATATATGTGATGTATGAGATGATCATGTGTTGTATAGAATATCACGACTTGCATGTCGATGAGTACGGCAACTGGCAGGAGCCATAGAGTTGTCTTTAATTATTTTCGTCGTTTTGCTTTACTTTATCGCTATGAGTTACCTATAGTCGTAGAAGTAACAGTCGGTGCGACAACCTCATGGCGACACGTTGATGGAGATCAAGATGATGGAGATCATGGTGTCATGCCGGTGACGATGGAGATCATGCCGGTGCTTTGGAGATGGAGATCAAAAGCACAAGTTCATGGCCATATCATGTCACTTATGATTTGCATGTGATGTTAATCCTTTTATGCATCTTATTTTGCTTAGGACGACGGTAGCATTATAAGGTGATCCCTCACTTAAATTTCAAGATAAAATTGTGTTCTCCCCGAGTGTGCACCGTTGCGAAAGTTCGTCGTTTCGAGACACCACGTGATGATCGGCTGTGATAGACTCTACGTTCACATACAACGGGTGCAAGCCAGTGTTGCACGTGCGGAACACTCGGGTTAAACTTGACGAGCCTAGCATGTACAGACATGGCCTCGGAACGCAAGAGACCGAAAGGTCGAACATGAGTCATATAGTAGATATGATCAACATGAAGATGTTCACCATTGAAACCACCTCAACTCACGTGATGATCGGACTTGAGTTGGTGGATTTGGATCATGTTACACTCGAATGACCGGAGGGATGTCAATTTGAGTGGGAGTTTTTAAGTAATATGATTAACTAAACTCATTATCTAGAACAATAGTCTAAGTTGTCTTTGCTATATTTATGTTGTAGATCATGGCTCGCGCAGTAGCACCCCTGAATTTTAATGCGTTCCTAGAGAAAGCTAAGTTGAAAGATGATGGAAGTAACTTTGTGGACTGGGCCCGTAATCTAAGGATTATCCTTACGGCTTCCCAGAAGGATTATGTCCTTGATGCACCGCTTGGTGATCCACCCGCTCCAGTTGAGTCTCTAGACGTTGTGAACGCCTGGCAGGCTCGTTCTGAAGATTACTCAATAGTTCAATGTGCAATATTGTATGGCTTAGAACCGGGACTTCAAAGATGTTTTGAACGTCATGGAGCATATGAGATGTTCCAGGAGTTGAAGTTTATCTTTCAGAAGAATGCCCGGATCCAGAGATATGAGATCTCCGATAAGTTCTATGCTTGCAAGATGGAGGAGAACGGGTCTATCAGTGATCACGTACTCAGAATGTCTGGGTACTCCACCCGTCTGGCTGAATTGGGGATGCCCCTTCCGCCAGAGGCTATCACTGACAGAGTTCTTCAATCATTACCACCTAGCTACAAGAGCTTCGTGTTGAACTATAACATGCACGGGATGAACAAGTCAGTCGCCGAGCTGTTTGCGATGCTGAAAGCCGCTGAGTCTGAAATTCAGAAGGAGCATCAAGTGTTGATGGTCAATAAAACCACTAGTTTCAAGAAAAATGGCAAGGGTAAGAAGGGTAACTCCAAGAAGAGTGGCAAAGCAGTTGCTCCTCCCGTGAAGAAACCCAAGGCTGGACCCAAACCAGAAACTGTGTGCTTTCATTGCAAGGGAACTGGACACTGGAAGCGGAACTGCCCCAAGTATTTGGCTGACAAGAAGGCGGCCAACAACAAACAAGGTATATATGATATACATGTTATTGATGTGTACCTTACCAACTCTCGTTGTAGTGCCTGGGTATTTGATACCGGTGCGGTTGCTCATATTTGCAACTCAAAACAGGAACTGCGGAATAGACGGAGCCTGGCAAAGGACGAAGTGACGATGCGCATGGGAAATGGTTCCAAGGTTGATGTGATCGCCGTCGGCACGCTCGCTCTTCGATTACCATCGGGATTAGTGATGAACCTGAATAAATGTTATTTGGTGCCTGCGTTAAGCATGAACATTATATCTGGATCTTGTTTATTGCGAGACGGTTACTCATTTAAATCAGAGAATAATGGTTGTTCTATTTATATGAGTAATATCTTTTATGGTCATGCACCCAATGTGAGGGGTTTATTCTTATTGAATCTCGATAGTAATGATACACATGTTCATAACATTGATGCCAAAAGATGTAAAATTGATAATGATAATACCACTTTCTTGTCGCACTGCCGTTTAGGTCATATTGGCGTAAAACGCATGAGGAAACTCCATGCTGATGGACTTTTGGAGTCACTTGATTTTGAATCACTTGACACATGTGAGCCATGCCTCATGGGCAAGATGACTAAAACGCCGTTCTCTGGAACAATGGAACGGGCA
This sequence comes from Elymus sibiricus, assembly GCA_039707655.1. NCBI lineage: Eukaryota > Viridiplantae > Streptophyta > Magnoliopsida > Poales > Poaceae > Elymus > Elymus sibiricus. The sequence goes on from CM077665.1 coordinate 280,733,331, forward strand.
AGTGACTTATTGGAAATCATACATACTGATGTGTGCGGTCCGATGAGTATTGAGGCGCGCGGTGGTTATCGTTACTTTCTCACCTTCACTGATGACTTAAGTAGATATGGGTATATTTACTTAATGAAACACAAGTCTGAAACATTTGAAAAGTTCAAACAATTTCAGAGTGAAGTTGAGAATCATCGTAACAAGAAGATTAAATTCCTACGATCTGATCGAGGAGGAGAATATCTGAGTTATGAGTTTGGCAGTCACTTAAGACAATGTGGAATTGTTTCATAACTAACACCGCCTGGAACACCACAGCGTAATGGTGTGTCCGAACGTCGTAATCGAACCTTATTGGATATGGTGCGATCTATGATGTCTCTTGCCGATTTGCCACTATCGTTTTGGGGTTATGCATTAGAGACAGCTGCATTCACTTTAAATAGGGCACCATCTAAATCCGTTGAGACGACGCCATATGAACTTTGGTTTGGCAAGAAGCCAAAGCTGTCGTTTCTTAAAGTTTGGGGATGTGATGCTTATGTCAAAAAGCTTCAGCCTGAAAAGCTGGAACCCAAAGCGGAGAAATGCGTCTTCATAGGATACCCAAAAGAGACAGTTGGGTATACCTTCTACCTCAGATCCGAAGGCAAAGTGTATGTCGCTAAAAACGGAACGTTTCTTGAGAAAGAGTTTCTCTCGAAAGAATTGAGTGGGAGGAAGATAGAACTTGATGAGGTTGTTGAACCTTTACTTCAACCTGAGAGTAGCGCAGCACAGAAAGATGTTTCTGTAGAGCCTACATCAGCTGAAGAGGAAGTTAATGATGATGATCATGAAGCTTTGGATCAAGTTGCTATCGAACCTCGTAGGTCGACAAGGACGCGTACTGCTCCTGAGTGGTACGGCAACCCTGTCTTAGAAGTCATGTTGTTGGACAACGATGAACCTACGAACTATGGAGAAGCGATGATGGGCCCGGATTCTGAGAAGTGGTTAGAGGCCATGAAATCCGAGATGGGATCCATGTATGAAAACAAAGTATGGACTTTGGAAGTATTACCTGAAGGGCGTAAGGCCATTCAGAACAAATGGATCTTTAAGAGGAAGACGGACGCGGACGGTAATGTCACCGTCTATAAAGCTCGACTTGTGGCAAAGGGTTTTTCACAAGTTCAAGGAGTTGACTACGATGAGACCTTCTCACCCGTAGCGATGCTTAAGTCCGTCAGAATCATGTTAGCAATAGCTGCCTTTTTCGATTATGAAATTTGGCAGATGGATGTCAAAACAGCGTTCCTTAAGGAAGAGTTGTATATGATGCAACCAGAAGGTTTTGTCGATCCAGAAAATGCTGACAAAGTTTGCAAACTCCAGCGATCCATTTATGGACTGGTGCAAGCATCTCGGAGTTGGAATCTTCGCTTTGATGAGGTGATCAAAGCGTTCGAGTTTATACAAGTTTACGGAGAAGCTTGTATTTACAAGAAAGTGAGTGGGAGCTCTATAGCGTTTCTAATATTATATGTGGATGACATATTGCTGATTGGAAACAATATAGAAATGTTGGAAGGCGTGAAGGAATATTTGAACAAGAGTTTTTCAATGAAGGACCTAGGAGAAGCTGCTTTCATATTAGGCATCAAGATCTATAGAGATAGATCGAGACGCTTAATAGGACTTTCACAAAGCACATACCTTGACAAAGTTTTGAAGAAGTTCAAAATGGATCAGTCCAAGAAGGGGTTCTTGCCTGTATTGCAAGGTGTGAAGTTGAGTAAGACTCAATGCCCAGTGACTGCAGAAGATAAAGAAAAGATGAGTGTCATCCCCTATGCTTCAGCCATAGGCTCTATCATGTATGCAATGCTGTGCACAAGACTCGATGTCAGCCTTGCCATAAGTATGGTCCGAAGGTTTCAAAGTGATCCAGGAATGGAACACTGGACGGCGGTCAAGAATATCCTGAAGTACCTGAAAAGGACCAAGGACATGTTTCTCGTTTATGGCGGTGATCAAGAGCTCGTCGTAAAGGGTTACTTCGATGCAAGCTTTGACACTGATCCGGATGACTCTAAGTCACAAACCGGATACGTATTTATTCTTAATGGGAGTGCGGTTAGCTGGTGCAGTTCCAAGCAAAGCGTGGTAGCTGATTCTACATGCGAAGCGGAGTACATCGCTGCCTCGGAGGCGGCGAAGGAAGGTGTCTGGATGAAGGAGTTCATGACAGATCTTGGAGTAGTGCCTAGTGCGCTTAACCCAATGACTCTGTTTTGTGATAATACTGGTGCCATTGCTCTAGCCAAGGAACCAAGATTTCACAAGAGGACCAGACACATAAAGCGACGTTTCAATTCCATCCGCGATTACATCAAGGAGGACGACATAAATATTTGCAAAGTACACACGGATCTGAATGTTGCAGATCCGATGACTAAACCTCTTCCAAGGGCTAAACATGAACAACACCAGAACTGCATGGGTGTTCGATTCATTACAATGTAAATCACATAGTGATGTGAACTAGATTATTGACTCTAGTGCAAGTGGGAGACTGTTGGAAATATGCCCTAGAGGCAATAATAAATTAGTTATTATTATATTTCCTTGTTCATGATAATCGTTTATTATCCATGCTATAATTGTATTGATTGGAAACTCAAATACATGTGTGGGTACATAGACAACACTGTGTCCCTAGTAAGCCTCTAGTTAACTAGCTCGTTGATCAAAGATGGTTAAGGTTTCCTAGCCATGGACATGAGATGTCATTTGATAACGGGATCACATCATTAGGAGAATGATGTGATGGACAAGACCCAAACTATAAACGTAGCATGTGATCATGTCAGTTTATTGCTATTGTTTTTTCTGCATGTCAAGTATCTGTTCCTATGACCATGAGATCATGCAACTCCCTGACATCGGAGGAGTACCTTGTGTGTATCAAACGTCGCAACGTAACTGGGTGACTATAAATGTGCTCTACAGGTATCTCCGAGGATGTCTGTTGGGTTGGCATGGATCAAGACTGGGATTTGTTACTCCGTGTGACGGAGAGGTATCTCAGGGCCCACTCGGTAATACAACATCACAATGAGCCTTGCAAGCAATGTGACTAAAGTGTTAGCCACGAGATCTTGTATTACGGAACGAGTAAAGAGACTTGCCAGTAACGAGATTGAACTAGGTATAGAGATACTGACGATCGAATCTCGGGCAAGTAACATACCGAAGAACAAAGGGAACAGCATACGGGATTAACTGAATCCTTGACATAGAGGTTCGACCGATAAAGATCTTCGTAGAATATGTAGGAGCCAATATGGGCATCCAGGTCCCGCTATTGGTTATTGATCGTAGAGGTGTCTCGGTCATGTCTACATAGTTCTCGAACCCGCAGGGTCTACACACTTAACGTTTGGTGACGGTTAGTATAGTTGAGTTATTGTGTTGGTGACCGAAGGTTGTTCGGAGTCCCGGATAAGATCCCGGACATGACGAGGGTCTCCGGAATAGTCCGGAGGTAAAGATTGATATATGTGATAATAGTGTTTTGATCTCCGGAAGGGTTCCGGAATTCACCGGAAGGGGTTCCGGATGTTTACCGAAGTGTTCGGGTGCAGCAACACTTTATATAGGCCAAAGGGGTAAAGCCCACGAGGTATTGGAAAGTGCAAAAGGAAGTTTTGCTGCTGCCTTAAGTGGTACTACCGCTGGTAAGGCAGTACTACCGCTCAAGCGGTACTACCGCTCGTGAGCGGTACTACCGCTTGTACGCGGGACTGCTGGGATCCGAGTTGGACTCTTTCCCTGCGGGCCAAACCGACCTTGTGCGGGCAAAACCGACCTGGAGGAGGCTTTTACTCCAAGTTAAGACCCCAAGGCTCAACATATAAATAGAGGGGAAGGGCTAGCACACGGGATACATCAAGATTTCCCAAGCCGTGTGCCGGCAACCCTAACCCTCTAGTTCCTCCCGTCATAATCTCCGTAGTGCTTGGCGAAGCCCTGCAGAGATTGTTCCTCACCACCATCACCACGCCGTCGTGCTGCCGGAACTCATCTACTACTTCATCATCGCTCGCTGGATCGAGGAGGTGAAGGCGTCATCAAGCCGTACGTGTGTTGAACGCGTAGGTGCCGTCCGTTCGGCACTAGTTCGTGATCGGATCGAGGGACGACTTGCGATTTGGATCGCGGAAACGTTCGACTACATCAACCGCGTTTCTTAACGCTTCCGCTTAGCGATCTACAAGGGTATGTAGATTCACTCTCCCTCTCGTAGATGCTCATCACCATGGATAGATCTTGCGTGTGCGTAGGAAATTTTTTTGTTTCCCATGCAACGTTCCCCAACAAATTCGTGTGTGATTGCTCAACGATCCAAAACGCCAACTTTCTAGACACCGTGTGGGTTTGTTCAGGTCATCGCCCACGGTGTTGTCTTAGAAACCGTCTGCAATGGGATCCCCAATAATCAGCCTGATTGATCAATTATTTTTAATCCATTTAGTAATCAAAATTAACATTTCATATCAACCACAAAATATATTTCGTATTCGTAGTACGGCAACCAGGATTTCATAATTGAATTACATCAGGGTACAACAACATATAGGCATATACTGCCTAGCTACCCAATTGCACAACAAGACAAAGTTTCAAATGCAACATCTAAAACCTTTGGAAATTAAGTATCATCATAGACGGTAAATAGAGAGATGAATCTCATCTATAAAACTATTAAAGCGGAAGGCGAATATTGAGACTTCAATGATGTTGAAGGTCCTGGCAACTTTAGGCCAGTGCCTGTGGATGATTGCCTGCCCATCCTTCGTCCTCTTAAGGAAGACTTCAAGATTATACCGTGGGTGCTGTATGAATACCTTCATCGCCTCTTGATCATACAGGTGGTTTGAGACGTAATCATCGATGAACTGCCTTGAGAAGGACTGAAAACGAACATACACAAATATCTTTTCTAAAATTTGAAATGGCGCAAATGGAAAAGGACAAGGTGAAAGAGATGGTACCATCCTATAGTTGACTGATGTATTTTTCATTGTGCAGACAAACATCTTGTTGTTTTTCGTAGCTAGTTTCTTTATCTTAACAATCTTTCTGAGTTTCTTGATTTGACTGATATTCAAGGACACCTCATTTCCCCCACATGCAAAAAGGTCGAACGGTGGGTCTAAACCTCTTAGAGCAGGACCTACATGTGCACGAACAAATTATTAAGAAAAACATTCATATTACAACGGTTTCTGCAATTGCACAATAATGTGCTATTAGCCAAACGACTATGGATGTGCAAACCTCGATGGTAAACTTTAGTGTCCCCCATTGTTTCCCCCTGCAACATATTTAAGACAAATATTGATCAGGTTACAAGTGATATTTGGCATACTATCACTGAAATATGTTAATGGAAAATAAACACATTGCAGATCCAACAGATTAGATCGAGTCACATTGAAAATCCAGTTATCTAAACCAAGCGTGCTAAGAACTAGGAAATGTAGCAATTCTATATCTTGCACATATATTTAGTACATCTAAATTCGATTTATTCGCCACATGCATGACTATACAAAATTGTACCAACAACAATCGTACATCACATTTCAGAATTGAATTAAATAGTTAAATGATCACCACAACAAATGAACGAAACAGTTAACTAAGCACCACATTGCACAATAGAACAAACTAGAAGTTCAGGTTGCAGTAGCATTACATTGGACATTTCACTAGAATTTCTAAATGAAAGGCAGTAGCGGCACACGCAACAGCTAAACGAAACGTGCTTAACCGGCATAGCTAGGTGAACATAGGTCCTTAGTGATAAAGGTAAGAAAAACAAGCTATTCCTCATCGTCGGAGATATCAATGATGATGGGCTCCGTCAACTTGGAAGAGGGCAAGGCCTCCACACCGTGGGTGCACCCCTCATAGTGGTGAGTGGCCTGATCCTGCCTCTGCACCAACATGTCGGCTCTGGAGTTGAGGTAAGCACGTGCACGCTGAGAAAACACATCGAAGTCTTCGTCGAACGCACCGGCGGTGCCCTCGAGAAAAGACCATGAGCTGTCATTTATAGCAGCCAACCACGTGGCGGCGTCAGCGCGTGAGGCATCGACGGTGGCCTCGACGGCGAGGTGCTCCTCCAAGATCTGGGGGTCGGCACGCATGGAAGCCATAGCTGCCTCATCTGCGCGTGCAGCCGCGATTTGCTTCTCCGAAGCCAAATGCTCTTTGAGATCCTGGCTATACTGCATGCACCATGGCTTTCGGCGGCGATTATTTGGAGGATGGGGCGGTGATTTGGGTGGAAGGTGTCGCGCCGGCGGTCGAGCCATGTGGGATGGAGGAGGAGGGGGTGAGGGGGTTTGGGGGAGGTGTCGATTACCTGACTAGATGGAAGAGGCCGAGCAGCGGGAAGGAGCGTCGCCGGCGAGGAGGCGGCGCTGCAAGCAAGCAATGAAGGTTTGAACTAGGAAAGGTAGAGGAAAAGGGGGAAATGTGGCTTTTGATTGGTACCGGGGGGCGAGGGAGGTAGATATTTCCGCGGCAGCCCAAAATTTTCATTCGGTGCAGCGAAAAACTGGCGCGGAAAGCACCATCGGAAACAGTCCCTTATTCGGAACCATGTGCGATATCAAAACATCACAAACGAAGCCTGTGTTATACACCGTGTGTGATGAACTTGAACATGCAAAATTTTCAGAATAGTTCTCGATATCAACACATCACAAACAAAGCCTGTGATATACCCCGTGTGTGATGAACTTGGACGTGCAAATGTTTATCTCCAATCTTCGGACGTGAGATTGGGTACTACATTGCACACGGTTCATTTCAAAAAAGTGTGTGTGATGAACTTCAATTTCATTTTCAATTGGAAGATGGAATGGGGATATGGAGGCAAATTTTTGGTCCGAATTTCCCTGGTTATAGTGGTCATCCACGTCATCGCATAATTTAACACCAGTTGCTAATTTGGGTACTGCACAAAAGAGCCTACACCATAGCCCGCACTTACTTAATCGAGCAATTAAACAGAGTTGGTTGACCTAAACATTACTCTAACAAAAGACCAACGCTCTAAATAACGACTAATGTTCCGCCTGACGCTCGCCGATCTCCGCCGCATCCTCCATGACCAGCTCGCGCTCGACGACCTCCAGGGGAAGGGGCTCCATGGCATCCATCGCCACATACTCTGCAAGCATCTCGCCGTCCGCTTCCGCCATCTCTTTGGAAAAGGCCGCCACGAGTTTGGCATGGGCGGCCGCGGTCCGGGCATTGACGGCCTCTATCTTGGCAAGGGAGGCTGCCGACGAATGGACGGCTGCCCGAGCGCTCTCGGTGATTGCCAACTCTTCGGACGTAGGTTGTCGACCGTTGTCGGAGAAGGCCGCTGCTATTTGTGCGGTGACCGACACGAGCTGGGCGTGGGCGGCATCGGCATAGGCGTGGGCAGCCGCCATCAGGGCTATGGCGGCCGCCGAAGAACGGACAGCTGCTGTGCCGTTCTCGCCATTTGCTATCCCGGTCGCGGATGTTGCTGCCGCCATCTCACATGCAACAGCTGCCCTTTCGGCGGCCGCAGCCGCCCTGTCGGAGAGTGTGGCCGCGCTCAAGGATGTTATGAGCGCGTTCATGGCTGATGCAGCCGCGCTCGGGCCGGAGTGGGTCGCCGAAGTTGCCCTCACGACGCGGATCCACGTCCCCATCTTTCACCGGCGACGCTTGAACATTATAGTTGTCTTGGCGAACAAGTGTGACTGTGTGGTTGACGCGCCGGCGGTGGACTGAAGCTTCCGGCATAAGCCATATATGAGGATTGGCCCAAGATATTTTGATACCACATCACACACGTTTCATGATCAAGAACTGTTTGCGATGTATTTGATTTTCAAACTGCTTTGAGACGAAAAATGAAGTTACATTGGCAATTGAAGGTGTTTGGATGGCAATAACATTTATCTGTAGTGAACTTGCAACTATAGGACTATGTGTTAAATATGGAATAATTCAGGGTTGTTTAGGCCCTTTAAAACATTTAAAGAGTTTTTTAGACATTTCATGTGCATAGTTCAAATTTGAACTGCAGTTAATTAAGCACATACTAGCTAGAATGCACCTGAATGGGTTGAAAATCAACTATTTGTCACTGGATACATGTTTTGGTCACATGCAAGAAATGGAAATTAAACGAATTCCAAATCTCACGGTATTTTGGCTCGGCCGTAGACTTTGAGAAGCCGTGTTTTCGAATTCCAGCAAATCCAAATATCGTGAGATATTCATGAAACTTGGCATGGTGTGATGTCATGGCGCATGTGTGTTGTGGTAAAAAAATGCCTAGTTCCGGACAAGTTTTGGCACAAACCTCTTACAAACCAAAGATTCTCACAAGAAGTCATGTGGTTCCGGTAGGGACAATTCACATTTTATGTGCGAAACAACATCCGATGTCGCTTCTCGCCTTGAATTTATTTCTAGAGTCTCCATAGAGTAACGTGAATGTGTCGTGCAAAACAATGGAATCTTACAGAGTTCGTTTGGTCTTTTAAGTACATTAATTGAGTTTTCTAGGCATTCAATGTGCATATATAATTCAAATTTGAACTACAATCACTACACGGTCCAGCTCATGAAAATATGTCGAAAAACCATATACGTTTTCCTGGTTGCATGTTTAATTAGGTCCCACACAATAAATGGGAATGAATTTCAAACATATCATCATCGTCTTGGCTCGACCGCAAACATCGGGAAACTTAGTTTTTAAATTCATGTAAATGCAAACCTCGACAGAAATTCATGAAATTTGGGCATGGTGCCATCAATTGCCCTGTGTGTGTTTGTTGTGGTAAAAAAATTGCCCAATTTTGGACAAGTTTTGGCTCAAAGCCTCTTACAAACCGAAGGTTCTCACAAGAAAGTCGTGTGTTCCGATAGGGAAAGTTCACTTTTTATGTGTGAAACAACATCCTTTGTCTCTTTTGGCCTTGTATTTATTTCTGGAGTCACTATAGAGCAACTTTCTGACACTCATGCTAAACTGTGGATTTTTTCGAGGGTTCGTGAGACCTGTTTAACACATTAATTGAGTTTTCTAGTCGTTTAATGTGCATAATTCAACTTTGACCTACAATCACAAGGTCCAGCACATGAAAAATAGGTTGGAAAAATATATGCCTTTCCCTGGATGCATGTTTAGGTCCCACGCAAGAAATGGGAATGGATTTCTAACCTCTCATTGACTGTTTGCTCGGCCGCAAACATTGAGATGCTTGGTTTTCAAATTCCTGTAAATCCAAAGCACGTCAGAAATTCATGAAACTTGGCATGGTGTCGTGACAAGGGCACACACATGTCGTGGTAAAAAAAATTGTCCAATTTGGACATGTTCTTGCACAATCCCCTTACAAATCGGAGCTCCTCACAAGAAGCTTTGTGGTTTCAATAGGGAACATTATATATGCATGTCACATATGCGGGCGAAAAGACATCTGATGCCTCTTCTCTCCTTGATTTTCTTTATATAAACAACATAGACATGTACGTGCGAAGTGCAAAAATATGATTAAATTAAGGGATCATATGGCTTTGAAATACATTAATTGAGTTTTTGATGCATTATTTAATGTGCATAATTCAAATTTGATCTACAATCACAAGGTCTGGGGTGGCAAAATGGCTTGAAAAATCATATATGCATCCTTGGATGCATGTGTTAGGTCACATGCAAGAAATGAGAACGAATTTCAAACATCTAAGCATGTTGGCTCGGCCACAAATATCGAGAAACATTTTTTCCAAATTCTCGTAAATCCAAAACTCTATCAGAAATTCATGAAACTTGGAATGGTGTCATGTGAAGGCACACATATGCCGTGGTAAAAAAAATACCAAGTTGGCCATGTTTTGTCACAAGCCTCTGACAAACATGAGGTTCTCACACAATAAGCTACGTCCAATGGTTCCGTTAGGGAACATATATATGCATGCCACATCTGCGGGTGAAAAACGACATCCGATGCCTCTTCTCTCCTTGATTTTTTCCTAGAAACAACATAAAGCAATAGGTGTGTACTACAAACATATTAAATTATTAACGGTTTGTATGGATTTTTTATACATTAATTGAGTTTTATGTGCATTTAATGTACAAAATTCAAACATGAACTACAGTCACAAGGTCTATGTTGGGCAGGGCCTCATCATATAAAGCATAAATATGTTGTGCTATTTTTAGTGTCCCCTTTGAGAGAAAGAGTAAGCATTATTGATAGCCAACAAAGGCATTTTGGAACAATAATCTGTCACGTTACCATCGCAAACGGGCGTATTATTTATAATTCATGGGCATTCTACAGACCATTTATGTGCGGGCCACGTGTCGCTATGTGTATTGGCAAGGAGGTAGCGTGCGGACAAGTGTTTGAGTAGACGGGTGGCGTGCGAGCAGTGTCATGTGCACGCTCATCAGGGTGGCCTGTCCTTTGCCAGTCGTCAAAGACGTTTCAGACTAAATACCCGTATGCAAACCGAGGGCAATTGTCCTTCCTTACTAAGCCAAGGGAAAATCTGGCGCGAAGGAATTTTTCCATTGCGTCATCGCAAACGGTTGTGAATGATGACCCGTGTGCCCTTCCCGATGCTACAACTTCTACTATTGCTAACTACTGAGGTTGCCATGTATGCAAAAAAATCTGATGTGGGAAGGTAATTAAGGAGAGATATGAGTTTGGTGACCACATGAAGAAACAATGCCCAGCATGTGAACCTTGGCAAAACACTTAAGTGAAGGAACTCACCAATGCATGCAAGAGTTTAGTTGCTAAATCATTACATGAAGGGACCTTAGCAACAATGCATTGTGGACTTGAGTTGCTAAGACATTTAATACACTAAGCACCCCATGTATGCACCGATCGATGCATTGGCAGCAGGAGTCAGGTAAGATTCGAATCTGTCATATTGGGTAAATTTTCATTTGTCAAATTGGAAACACTGAGATTTGTCCAATTTTGCAGGAACAAAATCACTATTACGGTGCAATTTTGCAACTGAAATTCAATAAACATGGATTTCATTCATAGATCAAGCATTGGTCTTTGTACAAAATAGTTCAACTCGACAGCTGAATCGAACAAACTTTTCCCCATTTGTTGCCAACCACGTACTGAAATAGCTAGTTCAACTATATATACTAGCTAATTTAAAGTACGTGGTACAGTTCAACCATATCTATAGTAAGATGAACTGAACAGAATAGCCCCTAAATTCTACTCCGGAGGGGCTTCGTGCTACTGCCAGCAGCCTTCTCCTCTGCCGAGCGCGTTCAGTAAGAGGCAGAGGAGGAGAAGCCTACCGACGAGCTGGAGGAGTCGACTTCGTCGGCTGCCGCCGCTGCCCTCCGCCACTCCTGACGCACCTCCTCGAAGCGGCAGGACTCGGCATAGATCTCCTCATTCCGCGCCATAGCTGTGGCATCTGCTGCGGCCACGGCGGCGGTGAGCCTCAGTGCGTGCTCGACCTGGCTCTCCTCCTCCTCATGTAGGAAGTTGATGTAGCGCGCTAGGACACTAACGCAAAAGCCGAGCGGCTGTGCTTCGGCGGCGGCCTCCTCCTCCCACCTTCGGGTCGCGGTGGCGGAGCGGGTGATGGCCCCGGCGGTTGACCATGGGGTGGCTGCCAAGGCGGACGCTGGTGTGGTGGCGGCCAAGGAGGCAGCTGGTGGGGTGGCGAAAACGGCGGCCGACGATGGGGTGGGGGCGACGGCGGTCCCCGACAGCAGCTGCCTTCGGGCAAATGTGGAGGAGCGTGTGGTGGGTGCTGTGTGCATAGCCAACAAGGACGCCACACACACTTCACGCTTACGGGTACTGCACCGCTGACGTGGTGCAGCCTCCCAGCTGGAGCTGCCCTCTGGCGGAGTGGCAGAGCGACAACGACGGACAGGTGGCATTGGCGATTAGGGGAGAAGCAAACTTGGGAAGCTATGGGCAGGGAGGGGATGAATGCGATGTGGAGAGGCCGTCCGTGAGGTTTTATAAAGCAGGCAGCCAAGGCGAGCCGGGCGGGAAGCTTGCGCGCGTTCCTGCACGGGAACTGGAAGTTTGCGCGCGTTCCAGTGCGGTTGCGCGGGAACTGGAAGCTTGCGCGCATTCCAGCGCGGTTGCGCGGGAATGGGAAGCCCAAAAGAAACGTTGTGCGCTCCCGAAGCGTGCACTGGAATCCTCGTGCGGCAACGCGGTGACAAGACGGGACGGAGGTGGGAGAAATGACAAGTACGCAGACGGTTAATAATAAAAAACTGTTTGCGTTTTATTACAAAGCAAACGGTCGTTCTGTACACACCGTCGCGAATGAATGTACGCATGAGGCGATTGATGTGGCCTCGACGCGCTGTGCTCGCGTCCGTGCGCGCCCGCTCTGCCGGCGTCCATGCGCGAACGATCAGGCACGTTCGGGGAGCCATATGCAAGCGGTTGTGCCGCTCCCGGCGCCACCATGCAGTTAAGCCCTGCAAAAACTGCCATGCAGTTGATGCGGCCATTTACCTTCGTCTCTTCCATGATCCGATCGCGCCACACAACCCAAGGAGCACACCCACGACGACAAATAATACAGAGAGGATGCACATCTCTTCATCGCTTCAACCTTCCCATGCGGATCCAATGGCGGCTGCCGGCGCCGAGCGGCAGTTCGCCAAAATTGTCAAAGTGGACACACACATCAGGAAGACGGACCTCTCGGTGGTGTACACCAATGACCCGGTCGTGGTGGTGAACTCCATTAACACGTTGGAGCAGCTGCTTGCTAAGGATGACAAGTACAAAGTGGTCGGCTTCGACCTCGAGTACATCGGCGGTCGTGCCGGGCATGATCAGAAGGTTGTCGTCGCCCAGTTGTGCATGCGCCATCACGTGCTCGTCTACCACTACTGCCTGGCCACAAGGACTTGTCAGCATTTTGCCAGGTTTGTCAATAGCCCCGATTACAGGTTCGCAACGGTGGACACCACCAACGATCTAAAGGTGCTCAAGACTTCGGGCTTGTTCTGCCAGAAGCTTGTCAACATCCAAGGTCAGTACAGGGTCTGGGGCGGCGAGAAGAAGAAGCAGAAGGACTCCCTGGTTGACCTCGCCGCGGCCATCATCGACCCCTACTACAGAGACATGAAGGCTGAGTGCCACAAGGACAAGACTGCCTGGCACACGGCCTGGGTGAACGAATTGGATGAAGAACACATCAAGTACGCGGCCAAGGACGCGTACACCAGCTACGAGATGTACAGGAGGATCATTGACACGAGGAAGTGCCTCCTTCCTACAGACGGCGAGGGATAGCCACAAGCAGAGCAGTGTCGGCAACTGTCGTCATAAGAACAGTATGATTTGGTGATCGTCTACTTCTTGTAAATTTATATTGAGGAATGTACATGTGTTGTGTAGTCACTTATGTAACTGTATGTTCAAGTTGGTTATGCAACAATAATGTTGGTGTTCTGTAGACAGAGCATATAGATGTTGTGCAAACAGAGCAAATCACATCTCATACAATTATTGGCAGCAATCGTGTGTCCACAACACACAGAGGTTGTCAGGATGAATCGTTTGGGTTATTGCTGGTCTTCCCACACAGGTCTGATGGATGAACTGTTTGCCGGGTATCCACAACACACACGTTTGTCAGGATGAATCATTTGGGTTATTATTGGTCTTCCCACACAATTATGATGAATGAACTGTTTGTCGGGTATCACACACGCCTTCTTAGGCTAACTCGTTTGTGTTCTGCTGGATCAGCGCAAACAGTTTGTCCGAGTGAACTGTATGCCACACTACGCACACGTATATAGTTTGTTAACCGTTTCTGTTATCTTCCATAATCACAAACAGTTCATAAGAACAAACTGTATGCAACGCATCACACACGCAACTGTTTTTTGGACCGTATTTGCTTGCTCTTCATCGCGCACAGTTTTCGTCATTGGCGGCGGAGCTTGAACTATACCGTTTGCGATTGATGGATCGTAAACAATTTCGTCGAAGGGTCTCTGGTTGATGTGTCGCGTTAGCAGCATCCTGCAGTAGTGCCAGGATCTCTATTCGAAGATGAAGAAAAAGAGGAGATTGAAATGATAATGGACACTACACCAATAGTTTGCCCGCGTATGAATAAAGTCTATGAAGCACTTGAAAGGAAGGGAGATGAGGAACTACTTCCTCCCACTTTGAAGCCCTTACCCAAAAGGCTAAGGTATGAGTTTATGGATAATACAGAAAGATTTCATTTTATTGTTAATGATGACCTTTTAGAGAAAGAGAAGGAGAAAATCGTGGTGCTGCTGAGTAAGCATCAGAAGGCTTTAGGCTACTCAATGAAGGATGTAAAGGGGATACATCCGTCTATTTATTCTCATGCTATACCCATAGAAGAAGGGGCTAAACCAATGATTGAAAGCCAACGAAGGCTTCATCCGGCTTCCAAAAATGGGTAAGAAAATAAATAATACGTCTCCTTGATGCAGGGGTAATTTACCCTATATCTGATAGTAAATGTGTAAGGTCCAATACATTGCATTCCTAAGAAAGTAGGAGTTTCCTTGGTAACTATGAAAATAATGACATAGTCCCTACTAGGGCTATTGTTGGATATGGAATGTGTGTTGATCTCAGGAAACTAAATAAATATACTAAGAAGGACCACTACCTGTTGCCTTTCATAAATGAGATATTGGAGAGATTGGGCAAAAATTCTTATTTTTGCTATCTTGATGGATATTCTGGGTTCTCGCAAATACCCATCCGGCCTAAGGACCAAGAAAAGACTACCTTCACCTGCCCGTACAGTACATATGCATACCGTAGGATGCCATTTGGTCTATGTAATGGACCACCTTCATTTCAAAAATGCATATCTAAAATTTTCCCTGATTTTATTGAAAAGATTATTGAAGTGTTCATGGACAGTTTTTTTGTCCAAGGTACATCTTTCGATAAATGTCTCTATAATCTTACAAAAGTTTTGCAGAGATGTGAAGAAATAGGTTTTGTGTTGAATTGGGAAAAGAGTCACTTTATGGTCACATAAGGGGTGGTGTTGGGGCACAAAGTCTCAGGAAAGAGCATCGAGATAGATCAAGATAGAATTGAGGTAATAGAGAATTTACCTTACCCTCAAGATGTAAAAGGTATGAAATTTTTTATGGGACGTGCTAGTTTCTATAAAAGATTTATCAAAGATTTCTCGAAAATACCAAAGCCTTTGACAGACCTTTTGCACAAGTATGTTCCCTATTCTTCTGACAAAATTTGTGTGCACGCTTTATGAGAAGTTGAGGGATGCTTTAATCACAACCCCTATTATCCAACCTCCAAAATAGGATGAGCCCTTTGAAGTCATGTGTGATGCTAGCAACAATGTTGTTGGGGTCGTCTTAGGACAACGGGCTGATAAAAAACTTAACTTGATTTTTTATGCTAGCAGGAGCCTCGATGAAGACCAAGGGCGAGTTCTTTTGGCCGATTCTCACAGAATCGCCATCCTCTCCAGCTTCTCCCAG
This sequence comes from Elymus sibiricus, assembly GCA_039707655.1. Taxonomy (NCBI): domain Eukaryota; kingdom Viridiplantae; phylum Streptophyta; class Magnoliopsida; order Poales; family Poaceae; genus Elymus; species Elymus sibiricus. Next base: position 280,748,917 of record CM077665.1, read on the forward strand.
AATCGCCACTTCATATTTTTGTACAATTCTAGCTAATTAGACCTTAACAAGATAATATTGTAAAAAATATGGAGTGATGATTCTAGGAGAACCCGGGGAGGGGTCGATTTTGGGAGAATCGACCAAAAGAACTGGCCCCAAATACATTTGGCAACTACTGAGAAAGAATTGCTGGCTATTGTTTTTGTCTGTGACAAATTTTGACCTTATATCCTCAATTAAATAGTGATAGTCCATACGGAACATCGTGCTTTACGCTACCTTCTCGCAAAGAAGGATTCTAAGCCCCGTCTGATTTGATGGGTATTACTGATTCAAGAGAGTTTGATGTGCAGATAGTAGATCGCAAAGGAGAAAACAATCCTTTAGCAGACCACTTGTCACGCGTGGAAAGAATACCTTATGATCCTGTACCTATAAATGAATCCTTTCCAGGTGAGAGTTTGGCTATGATTAAAAAGATAGAACCTTGGTTTGCATATTATGCTAACTTTCTTATAGGAAAGTACATGCCGCCTGACATGAATTATCATCAAAGGAGAAAGTTCTTCGGTGACCTGAAGCTTTATTTATAGGATGATCCCTTCCTTTATCGGCATGGAACGGATGACATGATAAGACGTTGTGTTCGAGAGCATGAGATGAATGCTATACTTGAAGGTTTCCATAGCAGCCCTTATGCAGGACATCATGCTGGAGACAGAACCACTGCCAAGGTGCTTCAGTCAGGATTCTATTGGCCCAGTCTATTCAGAGATGCCCACAGGTTTGTTTGAAATTGTGACGCTTGTCAACGCACAGGTAACATAGGACGAAGACAAGAAATGCCCATGAACTATAGTCTAGTATGTGAACCTTTTGATGTTTGGGGATTGGACTATTTGGGACCTTTTCCCATTTCATATAGGTACACTCATATTCTTGTGGCTGTAGATTATGTTACCAAGTGGGTGGAAGCTTTACCAACCAAACATTCAGATGCGCTACTTCCTTAAGGATGATAAAGGACGTCACATTACCCAGGTTTGGAGTTCCTAAAATTCTTATCACTGACGATGGATCTCATTTTATACAGGGAATTTTCGGTAGAGTACTTCGTAAGTATGGGGTAACTCACCGAATAGCTTCGCCATATCATCCACAAACTAGTGGCCAGGTGGAACTCTCAAACCGGGAGATAAAGACATTATTGTAGAAGACGGTGCAGAAGTCTAGAAAGGACTCTTGATAACCCACAAGTATAGGGGATCAGTTGTAGCCTCTTTCGATAAGTAAGAGTGTCGAACCCAACGAGGACCTAAAGGTAGAACAAATATTCCCTCAAGTTCTATCGACCACCGATACAACTCTACGCACGCTTAACGTTCGCTTTACCTAGAACAAGTATGAAACTAGAAGTACTTTGTAGGTGTGATAGGATAGGTTTGCAAGATAATAAAGGGCGCGTAAATAAAAACTAGGGGCTTCTTAGAAAAGGAAACAACTAAGTTAGTTTAACGAGTGTGGAAAAGTGGTGGTAGGAGTTGCGGAATTGTCCCTAGGCAATCGATAACTAGACCGGTAATCATTATTGCAATTTTATATGAGGGAGAGGCATAAGCTAACATACTTTCTCTACTTGGATCATATGCACTTATGATTGGAACTCTAGCAAGCATCCGCAACTACTAAAGATCATTAAGGTAAAACCCAACCATAGCATTATAAGGTATCAAGTCCTCTTTACTCCCATATGCAACAACCCACCTACTCGGGTTTATGCTTCTGTCACTCAAGCAACCCACCATAGGCAAATCATGAACACATTGCAACACCCTACAGCGGGGATCCCTCACGCTTGCGCGACATGGAAAGCACCATATGACAGCACCAATAATAAAACATGCAACTCAAACCAATCATGATCATCAATCAACCCATATGACAACAAAAATCTACTCAGACATCATAGGATGGCAACACATCATTGGATAATAATATGAAGCATAAAGCACCATGTTCAAGTAGAGGGTACAGCGGGTTGCGGAAGAGTGGACCTCTGTAGATAGATGGGGGAAGGTGATGGAGGTGTAGGTGAAGATGACGGAGCTGTTGGAGTAGATCGTCGTCACGATGATGGCCCCGGCGGCGTTCCGGTGCCACCGGGAGAGAGGGGGAGAGAGCCCCCCTCCTTCTTCTTCTTCCTTGGACTCCCCCTTAGATGGGAGGAGGGTTTCCCCTCTGGTCCTTGGCTTCCATGGCGGCGGAGGGGCGGGAGCCCCTCCGAGATTGGATCTCTCTCTCTCTGTTTCCTTCTGTTTCTGCCTTCTAGATTCTGGCCTTTCACCGTTTCTTATATTCCCGGAGATCCATAACTCCGATTGGGCTGAAATTTTAACACGATTTTTATCCGGATATTAGCTTTGTTGCGGCGAAAGAAGGGCACCAACCGCCTTACGGGATGGCCACAAGACAGCCTGGCGCGCCCAGGGGGGTAGGGCGCGCCCCCCCTGGCTTGTGGCCCCCTCGGGCACCGCCTTCTGTTGATTCCACTTCCCAAAATTCTCATTTATTCCAAAAAAAATCTCCGTAAGTTTTTATCCCGTTTGGACTTCGTTTGATATGGATTTTCTGCGAAACAAAAAACATGCAACAAACAGGAACTGGCACTGGGCACTGGATCAATATGTTAGTCCCAAAAATAGTATAAAAAGTTGCCAAAAGTATATGAAAGTTGTAGAATATTGGCATGAAACAATCAAAAATTATAGATACGACGGAGACGTATCAGCATCCTCAAGCTTAATTCCTGCTCGTCCTCGAGTAGGTAAATGATAAAAAAAAGATAATTTTTGATGTGGAATGCTACCTAGCATAATCTTGATCATATAATCTAATCATGGCATGAATATTAAGACACGAGTGATTCAAAGCAATAGTCTATATTGACATAAAAACATTAATACTTCGAGCACACCAACAAGGCAATTGTGTCCTTTCAAAATAACATGGCCTTAGAAAGTTATCCCTACAAAATCATATGGTCTGGCTATGCTCCATCTTCCCCACACAAAGTATCTAAATCATGCACAACCCCGATGACAAGTCAAGCAATTGTTTCACACTTTTTATGTTCTCAAACCTTTTCAACTCTCACGCAATACATGAGCGTGAGCCATGGATATAGCACTATAGTGTTGGGTAACGTTGCATGGGAAAATTCCAACTCCGAGATGCTTGCACCAGTCCATAAATGGATCGCTGGAGCTTGCAAACTTTGTCAGCATTCTCTGGATCGACAAAACCTTCTGGTTGCATCATATACAACTCTTCCTTAAGGTAACCGTTAAGGAACGCTGTTTTGACATCCATCTGCCAAATTTCATAATCGAAAAAGGCAGCTATTGCTAACATGATTCTGACGGACTTAAGCATCGCTACGGGTGAGAAGGTCTCATCGTAGTCAACTCCTTGAACTTGTGAAAAACCCTTTGCCACAAGTCGAGCTTTATAGACGGTGACATTACCGTCCGCGTCCGTCTTCCTCTTAAAGATCCATTTGTTCTGAATGGCCTTACGCCCTTCAGGTAATACTTCCAAAGTCCATACTTTGTTTTCATACATGGATCCCATCTCGGATTTCATGGCCTCTAACCACTTCTCGGAATCCGGGCCCATCATCGCTTCTCCATAGCTCGTAGGTTCATCGTTGTCTAACAACATGACCTCTAAGACAGGGTTGCCGTACCACTCAGGGCAGTACGCGTTCTTGTCGACCTACGAGGTTCGATAGCAACTTGATCCAAAGCTTCATGATCATCATCATTAACTTCCTCTTCAGCTAATGTAGGCTCCACAGAAACAACTTTCTGCACTGCGCTACTCTCAGGTTGAAGTAAAGGTTCAACAACCTCATCAAGTTCTATCTTCCTCCCACTCAATTCTTTCGAGAGAAACTCTTTCTCAAGAAATGTTCCGTTTTAGCGACAAACACTTTGCCTTCGGATCTGAGGTAGAAGGTATACCCAACTGTCTCTTTTGGGTATCCTATGAAGACGCATTTCTCCGCTTTGGGTTCCAGCTTTTCAGGCTGAAGCTTTTTGACATAAGCATCACATCCCCAAACTTTAAGAAACGACAGCTTTGGCTTCTTGCCAAACCAAAGTTCATATGGCGTCGTCTCAACGGATTTCGATGGTGCCCTATTTAAAGTGAATGCAGCTGTCTCTAATGCATAACCCCAAAATGATAGTGGCAAATCGGCAAGAGACATCATAGATCGCACCATATCCAATAAGGTTCGATTACGACGTTCGGACACACCATTACGCTGTGGTGTTCCAGGCGGTGTCAATTGTGAAACAATTCCACACTGTCTTAAGTGACTGCCAAACTCATAACTCAGATATTCTCCTCCTCGATCAGATCGTAGGAATTTAATCTTCTTGTTACGATGATTCTCAACTTCACTCTGAAATTGTTTGAACTTTTCAAATGTTTCAGACTTATGTTTCATTAAGTAAATATACCCATATCTACTTAAGTCATCAGTGAAGGTGAGAAAGTAACGATAACCACCGCGCGCCTCAATACTCATCGGACCACACACATCAGTATGTATGATTTCCAATAAGTCACTTGCCCGTTCCATTGTTCCAGAGAATGGCGTTTTAGTCATCTTGCCCATGAGGCATGGCTCACATGTGTCAAGTGATTCAAAATCAAGTGACTCCAAAAGTCCATCAGCATGGAGCTTCTTCATGCGTTTTACACCAATATGACCTAAACGGCAGTGCCACAAGAAAGTGGTATTATCATTATCAATTCTACATCTTTTGGCATCAATGTTATGAACATGTGTATCATTACTATCGAGATTCAATAAGAATAAACCCCTCACATTGGGTGCATGACCATAAAAGATATTACTCATATAAATAGAACAACCATTATTCTCTGATTTAAATGAGTAACCGTCTCGCAATAAACAAGATCCAGATATAATGTTCATGCTTAACGCAGGCACCAAATAACACTTATTTAGGTTCATCACTAATCCCGACGGTAATCGAAGAGCGAGCGTGCCGACGGCGATCACATCAACCTTGGAACCATTTCCCACGCGCATCGTCACTTCGTCCTTTGCCAGCCTCCGTCTATTCCGCAGTTCCTGTTTAGAGTTGCAAATATGAGCAACCGCACCGGTATCAAATACCCAGGCACTACAACGAGGGTTGGTAAGGTACACATCAATAACATGTATATCATATATACCTTGTTTGTTGTTGGCCGCCTTCTTGTCAGCCAAATACTTGGGGCAGTTCCGCTTCCAGTGTCCAGTTCCCTTGCAATGAAAACACACAGTTTCTGGTTTGGGTCCAGCCTTGGGTTTCTTCACGAGAGGAGCAACTGTTTTGCCACTCTTCTTGGAGTTACCCTTCTTACCCTTGCCATTTTTCTTGAAACTAGTGGTTTTATTGACCATCAACACTTGATGCTCCTTCTGAATTTCAGACTCAGCGGCTTTCAGCATCGCAAACAGCTCGGCGACTGACTTGTTCATCCCGTGCATGTTATAGTTCAACACGAAGCTCTTGTAGCTAGGTGGCAATGATTGAAGAACTCTGTCAGTGATAGCCTCTGGCGGAAGGGGCATCCCCAATTCAGCCAGACGGGTGGAGTACCCAGACATTCTGAGCACGTGATCACTGATAGACCCGTTCTCCTCCATCTTGCAAGCATAGAACTTATCGGAGATCTCATATCTCTGGATCCGGGCATTCTTCTGAAAGATAAACTTCAACTCCTGGAACATCTCATATGCTCCATGACGTTCAAAACGTCTTTGAAGTCCCGGTTCTAAGCCATACAACATTGCACATTGAACTATTGAGTAATCATCAGAACGAGCCTGCCAGGCGTTCACAACGTCTAGAGACTCAACTGGAGCGGGTGGATCACCAAGCGGTGCATCAAGGACATAAGCTTTCTGGGAAGCCGTAAGGATAATCCTTAGATTACGGGCCCAGTCCACAAAGTTACTTCCATCATCTTTCAACTTAGCTTTCTCTAGGAACGCATTAAAATTCAGGGGTGCTACTGCGCGAGCCATGATCTACAACATAAGTATAGCAAAGACAATTTAGACTATTGTTCTAGATAATGAGTTTAGTTAATCATATTACTTAAAAACTCCCACTCAAATTGACATCCCTCCGGTCATTCGAGTGTAACATGATCCAAATCCACCAACTCAAGTCCGATCATCACGTGAGTCGAGGTGGTTTCAATGGTGAACATCTTCATGTTGATCATATCTACTATATGACTCATGTTCGACCTTTCGGTCTCTTGTGTTCCGAGGCCATGTCTGTACATGCTAGGCTCGTCAAGTTTAACCCGAGTGTTCCGCACGTGCAACATGGCTTGCACCCGTTGTATGCGAACGTAGAGTCTATCACACCCGATCATCACGGCGTGTCTCGAAACGACGAACTTTCGCAACGGTGCACACTCGGGGAGAACACAATTTATCTTGAAATTTAAGTGAGGGATCACCTTATAATGCTACCGTCGTCCTAAGCAAAATAAGATGCATAAAAGGATTAACATCACATGCAAATCATAAGTGACATGATATGGCCATGAACTTGTGCTTTTGATCTCCATCTCCAAAGCACCGGCATGATCTCCATCGTCACCGGCATGACACCATGATCTCCATCATCTTGATCTCCATCAACGTGTCGCCATAAGGTTGTCGCGCCGACTGTTGCTTCCACGACTATTGCTAACGTTTAGCGATAAAGTAAAGCATTACATAGCGCTTAATGATTGACACGCAGGTCATACAATAATTAAAGACAACTCTATGGCTCCTGCCAGTTGCCGTACTCATCGACATGCAAGTCGTGATATTCTATACAACACATGATCATCTCATACATCACATATATCTCATCATGTAATTGGCCATATCATATCACATCATACCCTGCAAAAACAAGTTAGACGTCCTCTAATTGTTGTTGCAAATTTTACGTGGCTGCTACGGGTTTGCAAGAACCGTTCTTACCTACGCAAAACCACAACGTGGTGTAGTGATTGCTTTTTGATCTTCTAAAAGAACCCTCTTCATTGAAATCGATTCAACTAAAGTGAGAGAGACAGACACCCGCTAGCCATCTTTATGCAACGAAGTTACATGTCAGTTGAAGGAACCTGTCTCGCGTAAGTGTACGCGTAATGTCGGTCCGGGCCGCTTCATCTCACAGTACCGCCGAATCAAATATCAACTAGTAACGGCAAGCAATATGTATACACCCACGCCCACAACTCGTTTGTGTTCTACTCGAGATCTCATCTACGCATAGACCTGGCTCTGATACCACTGTTGGGTAACGTTGCATGGGAAACAAAAATTTTCCTACGCACACATAAGATCTATCCATGGAGATGAGCATCTACGAGAGGGAGAGTGAATCTACATACCCTTGTAGATCGCTAAGCGGAAGCGTTTAAGAAACGCGGTTGATGTAGTCGAACGTCTCCGCGATCCAAATCGCAAGTCGTCCCTCGATCCGATCACGAACTAGCGCCGAACGGACGGCACCTCCGCGTTCAACACACGTACGGCTTGATGACGCCTTCACCTCCTCGATCCAGCGAGCGATGGTGAAGTAGTGGTTGAGTTCCAGCAGCACGACGGCGTGGTGATGGTGGTGAGGAACAATCTCTACAGGGCTTCGCCAAGCGCTACGGAGATTATGACGGAGGAACTAGAGGGCTAGGGTTGCCGGCACACGGCTTGGGAAATCCTGATGTATCCCGTGTGCTAGCCCTGCCCCTCTATTTATATGTTGAGCCTTGGGGTCTAAACTTGGAGTAAAAGCCTCCTCCAGGTCGGTTTTGCCCGCACAAGGTCGGTTTGGCCCGCAGGGAAAGAGTCCAACTCGGATCCCTGCCGAACCGTGCACAGCCGCGCACAAGCGGTAGTACCGCTTCACACAAGCGGTAGTACCGCTTGGGCGGTAGTACCGCTTCACACAAGCGGTAGTACCGCTCGGGCGGTAGTACCGCTTCACCAAGCGGTAGTACCGCTTACGCGGCAGCAAAACTACTTTTGCACTTTCCAATACCTCGTGGGCTTTATCCCTTTGGCCCATATAAAGTGTTGCTGCACCCGAACACTTCGGTAAACATCCGGAACCCCTTCCGGTGAATTCCGAAACCCTTCCGGAGATCAAAACACTATTATCACATATATCAATCTTTACCTCCGGACTATTCCGGAGATCCTCGTCATGTCCGGGATCTTATCCGGGACTCCGAACAACCTTCGGTCACCAACAAAATAACTCAACTATACTAATCGTCACCAAACGTTAAGTGTGTAGACCCTGCGGGTTCGAGAACTATGTAGACATGACCGAGACACCTCTACGGCCAATAACCAATAGCGGGACCTGGATGCCCATATTGGCTCCTACATATTCTACGAAGATCTTTTATCGGTCGAACCTCTATGTCAAGGATTCAGTTAATCCCGTATGTTGTTCCCTTTGTTCTTCGGTATGTTACTTGCCCGAGATTCGATCGTCGGTATCACTATACCTAGTTCAATCTCGTTACCGGCAAGTCTCTTTACTCGTTCCGTAATACAAGATCCTGTGGCTAACTCTTTAGTCACTTTGCTTGCAAGGCTCAATGTGATGTTGTATTACCGAGTGGACCCTGAGATACCTCTCCGTCACACGGAGTAACAAATCCCAGTCTTGATCCATGCCAACCCAACAGACACCCTCGGAGATACCTGTAGAGCACCTTTATAGTCACCCAGTTACGTTGCGACGTTTGATACACACAAGGTACTCCTCCGGTGTCAGTGAGTTGCATGATCTCATGGTCAAAGGAACAGATACTTGACATGCAGAAAACAATAGCAATAAACTGACACGATCAAATGCTACGTTTACAGTTTGGGTCTTGTCCATCACATCATTCTCCTAATGATGTGATCCCGTTATCAAATGACATCTCATGTTAATGGCTAGGAAACCTTAACCATCTTTGATCAACGAGCTAGTCAACTAGAGGCTTACTAGGGACACAGTGTTGTCTATGTACCCACACATGTATTTGAGTTTCCAATCAATACAATTATAGCATGGATAATAAACGATTATCATGAACAAGGAAATATAATAATAACCAATTTATTATTGCCTCTAGGGCATATTTCCAACATATAGGTGGAATAGAATATGGTGGAGGTGATGAGGAAAAAGGAGAAGATAGTCTCACATCAACTAGGCATATCAACGGGCTATGGAGATGCCCATCAATAGATATCAATGTGAGTGAGTAGGGATTGCCATGCAACGGGTGCACTAGAGCTATAAGTGTATGAAAGCTCAAAAAGAAAACTAAGTGGTCGTGCAAATGATGAAAATTCTACTAGCTATATGAAAGTGACAAAATAGGAGACTCTCTATCATGAAGATCATGGTGCTACTTTGAAGCACAAGTGTGGAAAAAGATAGTAGCATTGTCCCTTCTCTCTTTCTCTCATTTTTTTATTTTTTTTCTTTTTTTTTCTTTTTGGTGGGCATCTTTGGCCTCTTTTTTTTTATTTGGGCTTCGCTGGCCTCTTTTATTTTTTGTAAAGTCTGGAGACTCATCCCAACTTGTGAGGGATTCATAGCTTTCATCATCCTTTTCTCACAAGGGACAAATGCTCTAATAATGGAAATCATCACACTTTTATTTACTTACAACTCGATACCTAGAACAAAATATGACTCTATATGCAATATGAAAGTGGTGATGCATGTCATGAAAAACGGAACGGTGGAAGTTGCATGGCAATATATCTCAGAATGGCTATGGAAATGCCATAATAGGTAGGTATGGTGGCTGTTTTGAGGAAAATATATGGTGGCTGTTTTGAGGAAGGTGGGTTTGATGCACCGGTGAAAGTTGCGCGGTACTAGAGAGGCTAGCAAAGGTGGAAGGGTGAGAGTGCGTATAATCCATGGACTCAACATTAGTCATAAAGAACTCACATACTTATTGCAAAAGTCTATTAGTTATCAAACAAAGCATTAGATGCATGCTCCTACGGGAGAGGTTGGTAGGAGTTAACCATCGCGCACTCCCGACCCTCACACAAAGGTTGACAATCATTAAACAAATCATGCTCTGACTTCATTACATAACGGTTCACCATACGTGCATGCTACGGGAATCACAAACTTCAACACATGTATTTCTCCAGTTCAAAACTACTCACTAGCATGACTCTCATATTACCATCTTCATATCTCAAAACTATATGCAAGGAATCAAACATATCATATTCAGTGATCTACAAGTTTTATGTAGGATTTTATGACTAACCATGTGAATGACCAACTCCTGTTGACTCTCTAAATAGATATAAGTGAAGCATGAGAGTTTAATTCTTTCTACAAAAGATATGCCCACGCTCTAAAAAATATAAGTGAAGCAAAAGAGCATTCTTCAGATGGCGGTTTTCTATGTGTAGAGAAACAGGCAATCCAAACTTCAAATGATATAAGTGAAGCACATGAAGCATTCTATAAAGCCATACTCAAAAGATATAAGTGAGGTGCAAAGAGCCTTCTATAAATCAACCAAGGACTTTCTCATACCAGCATGGTGCATTATTAAAAGAAAAAGAAAAAAAAGCACACGACGCTCCAAGATTTACGCATATCATGTGACGAATAAAAATATAGCTCCAAGTAAAATTACCGATGGTTGTTAGAAGAAAGAGGGGATGCCTTCCGGGGCATCCCCAAGCTTAGTTTCTTAGGAGTCCTTGAATATTACCTTGGGGTGCCTTGGGAATCCCCAAGCTTAGTCTCTTTCCACTCCTTATTCCTTCATCCATCGTGATCTCACCCAAAACTTGAAAACTTCAATCACACAAAACTTAACAAAACCCTCATGAGATCCGTTAGTATAATAAAGCAAATCACAACTTTAAGTACTGTTGACAACCAATTCATATTTTATTTTTGCGTTGTAGCTACTGTATTATAATTTTTCCATGGCTTATACCACCGATACAATCGATAGTTTCATCAAAACGAGCAAAACAATGCATCAAAAACAGAATCTGTCTTAAACAGAACAGTCTGAAGCAATCTGAATATTGACTATACTTCTATAACTCTAAAAATTCTGAAAATTTAGGACAAAATAAAAAATTTGCATATAAGTACTGTGTAAAAAATTCAGAAACTTTTGACATTCCAGTAAAAAATGTAAATTCACGCACTACAGCCAAAGTTTCTGTTTTTGCACTGCACACACCAAACAAGCAATCTAATCATCCTAAAGGCAAATCTTGGCACATTATTTTTATAATACAATGTATTTATACAAGGGGATAATTATTTTTTTTGAAAAGTTTCTGTAATCAAGATTTGCAAAGTTTCCATGGGCATGAACAAAGTTCAAGGAGCTCCCCCACTTCAACGGTGCTCGTCCTTCTTACTTTCACTTCTCTTTTTGAAAAAGTTTTAGGTTCCCCTCTTTATTTTTTATATTTTTTAAAACTTTATAAAAGCACACGACAGAATAAAATGACTCTCTAAAACTTCCGGGTTGTCTCCCTGGCAGCGCTTTCTTTAAAGCCATTAAGCTAGGCATAAAGTGCTCAAGTAATGGATCCACCCGGATCCCAAGGTATATCAAAGCCAATTTTAGTTAACAATGATTTGTAATTTAGTAGTGAGCACAAAGTAACATAAATCATGCAACATCAAAGTCTAAATCTCTTCCTATGCATCGGCATGTCATAAAAGAACAATTCATGCACACAAAGTAAAGGCCAATGCATGGTATAAACAGTTTCTTGCAATTTTATCGTATTGGAAACATAGAGAGGTGGAGATGTAGTTCCTCTCTCATAATAATTGCAAGTAGGAGCAGCAAGCACATGCATATTATATCTATCAAAATCATCATGTGTAATAGTAAAAGGCAACCCATCTATATAATCCTTAATAAGTGCAAACTTCTCCGATATAGTGTAGTTGGGAGAATTCAAAAAGATAATAGGACTATCATGCGTGGGTGCAATAGCAACAATTTCATGTTTAACATAAGGAACTACAGCAAGTTCATCTCCATAAGCATCTTTCATATTGGCATCATGGCCACAAGCATAGCAAGCATCAAGTTCATCAAAAAGGGATATTTCAAATGAATCCAAGGGATCATAGCAATCAACATAGCATTCATCCTTCGGTATGAACGAAGGGAAATTAAACAATGTATGAGTTGAAGAGTTACTCTCATTATAAGGTGGGCACGGGTAGCTAATCCGCTCTTCCTCCTTTTGTTCTTCGCTCTCCTCGTCATCTTTTTCATCTAATGAGCTCACAGTGTCAGGAATTTCTTCTTCCATATATTCCTGCAAAATATTAGTCTCTTCCAAAGCAGCGGTCATTCTCTCAATAAATTCAATAATATCAGCATTGCAATCATAATTCTCATAGCAATATTTAAGTATGGCAAAAAATTTAGATTCGTAAGGAACATCATCATCATACTTTTCAAGCAAAGAAGCAATTTCATAAGCACCTTTAAAAACAACAAATTCTTCTATTCGTTCCACATCATAGTAATCATAAATACCTTTAGCATAAGAAGCTAAGGTTTCATTATCATTAAATTTGCATTGAAAGGGGAGGTGTCGAGCTTCTATATTAGAGCAACAAGTAAAGTCACATCTCGAGCATGCATCCCAAGCAAACCATCCCAGTATTCTAATTTGATCCCATAAGTGTTTCCCTTTTTGAGATAAGCGATAATCCCTAAAGTATTCACGTTGATCCAACGTGTATCCCATTATCAAGTTGAATGGGGTTTTCTCAGGATTATCAAAGTAGTGCATAATATTTTCCACATAACGAGCATCGAGGGTTTTAGGAGGTTCCCCATCTCCATGAGTAGCAAGTACACCTAATTTTTTTGGTATTTCGTGTTCCATATCCATAACTAAAGATAGAGAACAACTTAGAACAGCAAATAAAATCTAATTAGTGATAAAGCAAACAAGCACACACGAGAATATTCACCCCACGCTATTGCTCCCCGGCAACGGCGCCAAAAAAAGGTCTTGATAACCCACAAGTATAGGGGATCAGTTGTAGCCTCTTTCGATAAGTAAGAGTGTCGAACCCAACGAGGAGCTAAAGGTAGAACAAATATTCCCTCAAGTTCTATCGACCACCGATACAACTCTACGCACGCTTAACGTTCGCTTTACCTAGAACAAGTATGAAACTAGAAGTACTTTGTAGGTGTGATAGGATAGGTTTGCAAGATAATAAAGAGCGCGTAAATAAAAACTAGGGGCTGCTTAGAAAAAGAAACAACTAAGTTAGTTTAACGAGTGTGGAAAAGTGGTGGTAGGAGTTGCGGAATTGTCCCTAGGCAATCGATAACTAGATCGGTAATCATTATTGCAATTTTATATGAGGGAGAGGCATAAGCTAACATACTTTCTCTACTTGGATCATATGCACTTATGATTGGAACTCTAGCAAGCATCCGCAACTACTAAAGATCATTAAGGTAAAAACCAACCATAGCATTATAAGGTATCAAGTCCTCTTTACTCCCATATGCAACAACCCACCTACTCGGGTTTATGCTTCTGTCACTCAAGCAACCCACCATAGGCAAATCATGAACACATTGCAACACCCTACAACGGGGATCCCTCACGCTTGCGCGACACGGAGAGCACCATAGGACAGCACCAATAATAAAACATGCAACTCAAACCAATCATGATCATCAATCAACCCATAGGACAACAAAAATCTACTCAGACATCATAGGATGGCAACACATCATTGGATAATAATATGAAGCATAAAGCACCATGTTCAAGTAGAGGGTACAGCGGGTTGCGGAAGAGTGGACCGCTGTAGATAGATGGGGAAAGGTGATGGAGGTGTTGGTGAAGATGACGGAGCTGTTGGAGTAGATCGCCGTCACGATGATGGCCCCGGCGGCGTTCCGGTGCCATCGGGAGAGAGGGGGAGAGAGCCCCCCTCCTTCTTCTTCTTCCTTGGCCTCCCCCCCCCCTAGATGGGAGGAGGGTTTCCCCTCTGGTCCTTGGCTTCCATGGCGGCGGAGGGGCGGGAGCCCCTCCGAGATTGGATCTCTCTCTCTGTTTCCTTCTGTTTCTGCCTTCCAGATTCTGGCCTTTCACCGTTTCTTATATTCCCGGAGATCCGTAACTCCGATTGGGCTGAAATTTTAACACGATTTTTATCCGGATATTAGCTTTCTTTCGGCGAAAGAAGGGCACCAACCGCCTTACGGGGTGGCCACAAGCCAGCCTGGTGCGCCTAGGGGGGTAGGGTGCGCCCAGGGGGGTAGGGCGCGCCCCCCTGGCTTGTGGCCCCCTCGGGCACCGCCTTCTGTTGATTCCACTTCCCAAAATTCACATATATTCCAAACAAAATCTCCGTAAGTTTTTATCCCATTTGGACTTCGTTTGATATGGATTTTCTGCGAAACAAAAAAATGCAACAAACAGGAACTGGCACTGGGCACTGGATCAATATGTTAGTCCCAAAAATAGTATAAAAAGTTGCCAAAAGTATATGAAAGTTGTAGAATATTGGCATGAAACAATCAAAAATTATATATACGACGGAGACGTATCAAGGACTGGGCAGGAAAGCTAAACAAAACACTATGGGCTTATCACACCGCACCGCCTACAAGAATCCCATGGGAATGTCACCATACAAAATGGTATATGGTAAGGCTTGTCATCTACCATTAGAAGTAGAGCATAAGGCTTTTGGGGAAATCAAGAATATTAAAATCTTAATCTTAAAGAAGTTGGAGAAAAAAGGTTGCTAGATATACATGCTCTAGGAGAACTTTGCAATAGTGCTTACGAGAGTGTCGGGTTATTTAAAGAGAAGGTTAATATGTAGCATGATCGTAAGATACTGAAACGAACCTTCACTGCAGGGGACAAGGTCCTCCTATTTAATTCTTGTCTTAAGTTGCTTCCATGGAAGCTCATGTCTCACTGAGATAGAAGAGGTGTACAATTCCGGAGCTGTTTGGCTTAAAGGAGGGGGAAATGGACCCTGGATCATGAACGGACAACGCTTAAATTTAGACCTTGCAGATGAACAAAAGGAAGAATGGGATATAGAAGAGGTAAGCTTTCTCACGATCGCTCAAGCCGAAGCCCTCCGGAAGGAACGGAAAGTATAAACCAACACTCTGGTAATGTAAATGTAAATACATAGGTCGAAGTTATATGTTATGTGTTGCTAGGCTTGTTAATCTTGAGTCTTACTAGTCGGAATTTTCGTCTATAGTTGGGAGCCTTGTCACTAATCTTTCAGAGATAAAATTTATCTAAGGAAGAAACTAGTGCAGCAGCCAACAGATCAAAGACGGCATTCCAAACGACCACGAGCACCCGTTTGGGCGGTCGTGCGAAAATAAGATGGAAGATTTGTAGAGTACGGAGAGGAAGACTGGGTATCATGCGGACGCGAGCACCTGTTTGAGCAGTTGTTCGAGTTGTCCTCGGCGAGGATCGCGACAACAGAATCAAAGATGATGTTCCGAACGCCCATCCGCGCCCGTTCGGGCGATCATATTATTTCTTCTCTGCGCCAGGTATTATTGTCAAAAAATAGAGAAGGATCTCAACGCTCGTATGGAAGGTCGTCCTTTGGCCGGTCTATGTGATTCTTTCTTGATTTCGTTTTGGTTTCTTTCTAACTAACTTTTTATCCTTTTATCTTGTGATTTCCTGGAAACTTAGCCTTTATAAGAAGGGAAAAGGGGCGTCCCCTAAACCATCTAATCTCACGTCTTCTTTGCTTCCCATCTCCTTCAAAAATCTTTTAGTTGCAGGTAACAAGCACGATCACCGTCATGAGCAACAAGACCTCGTTCACATGTGCTCGCATCATCCCCTTCCCCTACTTGGATGATGTTGTGCCCTCGGGATGGGAAGACCCGAGGAAGCTTAGCATCAAGGATGTATCGCGTTCAAAGAAGAAAGAGCTGAAGGATAAGGTCGAGGTGGTGGAGATCAAGGAGGAAGAACAATCAAAAGAGGGAAATGAACTCCAGATGAGTACCCTCCTAATTCCTATCAATTCAATATACACGGATCTATTCTGTTATTTCCTCTGGGGCCTCCTCAATCTGAGTGGGGAAAGGAGCCACCTACCCAGAGGAGATGAAGGAAAAGATTCGAGAATTGGAGAAGGTTTCAAAGGCTTTGTGAATGTGATTGGAGATGGGATTGATTCTTACTGGTTGATGAGTAAAGATTTGGAGGCAAGAGTGGATGGCCTTTTTCATAAGCTCGGGCTTATGATTGATACTCTTAACAACCACACTGCACAACTTGAGTTTTTGACCCAGGTTGTAGATGATCAGCAAGCCGTGATCGAGGAGCTGAAGAATAAACTTAAGAGCATCTACGCTGCCTTCCAAGGTTTTCAGGAGTGAGCATGAAATGCTTAGTGCCTGGATCTCCCCGGCTTGACTGTAAACTTGGGGGAGATTCACGTGCACTTTGTATCTTTACCCTTTCTGCATTACTTTTCCACCAGATTAGGGAATAAGTTTTGTTTCAATAAGGTTAAACTATCAATTTTTCCTTGTGAATAAGGGATGATCCTTTCCAATGAGCATATGCATATCTTTATATGTGAGATCATTGCTTTTGTTTGAGAACGTACGTAATGACTGTGGTGATCCAAATTGTAGCACATAGTTACTTGTATGATGATTATAAGTACTCCACATCTCAGTTGTTAAATTTTTGAAAGGAGCTAAAACAACTATATATGCTAGCTCATCGAAAGGTTCAACTTACGAAAGGGCAAGCAAAGAAATTAATCCTCTATAAGGATTTAAGAAGAGCTTTTGTAAATCAAGTCTTTTCGAGATTCATGGTTGGCTGGAGTATCTTACCAAGTTTTGAGAGGAACCTCCACCATGATTCAATGACAAGAGACTAATTACTTTTAAGAACTACAAGATAATAGAAAGAGCAAAATAGAAAATGTTGCCCCGGTTGAAACAACAACGAACTAGGATATGGAGTTGCTACCTGTCCATAACAAAATTAAGTAACAAGGTGTGGATGCGTGCATAATCATTATCATGGTAAATATGAGCTATCATTTGTCACAAATCTTTATCATAAACCGTTCCTCCTAGAAGTGATGGACTCATACCTTTGTGGAATAATGTATTAAAGGTGACAATCACTTTCCATAAAAAATCAAGCAAGAAGGCCAAACAAACAGCCGTCGTCGCACTTCTAGAGCGAACGCTGGCATTCCATACGGCCTCGTATGAGCGGTCGTATGGCGCACCGCCGCCACTGCCGGATCGACTACTTCCACCCCGCCGAAGCGGATCGTGATTTGGACGCACAGGGACACCATAAACTCATCCAGAAGGCATAACCCTAGCCTCCAGACCCCATCCGGAGAGGGGATCAACCAGGAGAAGAAGGAGATTCTCCTCAGCGTGAGAGGAGGACAACATCATCACCATCATATTCATCGCCACCGTCTCCATCATCATCATCATCCACATCCTGATCATCTGCAACATCAAGAACCCTAGTGGATCCTTTGTTGTATCATTTGAATCATTCACCCATCTATGCCATTATCATTGCCATGATGTTCGTTGTTCCCATGTGTGAGTATACCCCTAGTTCTCAAGGATATGGATGAACCTTGGTATGTGTAGGATCTGAAACATTTATTATGGATATGAGATCCTTTGTTGAAATCTTAGTTTAATAACTTCGTGAAAGTTGTGAAGGGGCCCCACTCAGCATTTATGCCTTTTTGGCCACGAAGTATATCACTGTCTTTGTATAGGTCTAGGTTGTGGAGGTAATTCGAGATGACAGTAAAAGCCTACTGCTCCTAACCTTTACAATTGACCGGGGATTTACGGGTAACCCTTAATTACCATGAGTTGTAGTCCTCAGGGAGAGACTATGATGGTGGCATGCGTGGCACGAAGTCTACCATGAGTAGAATGTGTAATGTACCCGGCTCCACCCAACATAATCGTCAAAAGTGGCTCAAGTATTTGTTCTTTACTGTGCTTATTCATAGTAGTACAAGAAACATACCAATGGGTTTCCAGACTCCCTAAGAACACCTTTTTATTCTGTTGTTTCATAGTCATTGCAATCCTTGTTCTTAATTTACTTTTATGTTATTTAGTTACAAGTCACTACATTACTCAATCATTATTGAAATCCGCCTCACTTTGCTTTAAGTCTCAATTATCTGCACGCACAAAGTTACATAATTCTCTATAAGAATCAAAAGTCTGATTCTTGTGCTCCCTGTGGGATCGATACTCTTACTTCGAAAAGGCTACAATTAAACCATGTGCACTTGCAGGCTATCACTGGGTTTCTTTCTGTCTACATCATGTCATCTTGCTTATCGCGTTACTCTATTTTTGCAAACTTAATACTTTGAGATGCATGCTGGGTAGCGATATTGGGGTGGAGTAATAGTAGTAGATGCAGTTGGATTACAACCTACTTGTCACGGCGTGATGCCTATACAAGATTATGCCATGAATGATCATAGTTATGAATGCTACTTTTCTGTCAATTGCCCAACAATAATTTGTTTACCATGCCATTACCCGCTTTCCAGAGAGTTGCCACTAGTGAACCTATGGCCCCTGGGTCAATTATCTATTAATACTTGTTGCTACATTGTTGCTCTTTTACTATTTTTCCTTTTACCCTAACATTATGTTTCACTATTTGCTTTTAACCATGCGACTAGCAAGACGAGTGGATTGACAACCCCATTGCCAAGTTCGGTGCCAACATTTATTTTGCTCTTATGTAGGTGTTGCTTATCTTGTTAGCTTGGAGAGTCCTAGTAGTCGATAAACCTTGCTTATTAACTGCAACACTTTCTGTTGTTGTGCTACATCACACCCCCCCCCCCCCCTCTTTTGGAGAATCCAACAACTCCTATGGGAGTAGCAGCAGTGTTCTGCTCAAGGTGGTCCATGTAGTTGATCATCACCGGTAGTAGTCCCGACGGGTTCACCTGAGCTTCGACGAGGTTCGTGGCCTCACCTTGCCGCTCATGGTCATGTTGCGCCATGCGGCACTCCTTGGGCCGGTGTCTGGGCTTGCCGCAGTGCTGACAATTGCCTTTTAGACACTCACTAGAAGCTCCATTGACACATGTGCCATTGCCACCAGCCTTGTTGCTGCCTTGCGGCCAAGGCCTTTGTTTCCCCTTGCTGACCCTTGAGACGGATGATGATCCGTGCTCGCACTGACGTTGACACACACTTCATCCCTCCTATGTGAGAAGGAGCTTACCGATGTTGTGATCGACGTTGTTCGGATCATAATTCTCCTCGACGGGTTGCACACGTCCGCAAAGCTCCTTGATCATGAGTGTCTGCAGATCAATGATTGACTCGATGGCCATCACCATCTGCATATACTTGCGAGGAACTACGCGAAGAAACTTCAGCCTGTCACGGTACTCACTCAAGGGGTCATTCAAGAGCTATAGGTCATGACTATTGTGGTGAGACAAAGGGCAAAATCTTCGATAGACTCACCATTGTGAAAACGAAGTTCCTCGAACTCGCGGCGACAAGTTTCCGCTCCGGCCTCCAGCACGCATTCGCTGACCATGCGCAAAGTCTTCAAGGTATCCCACGCCTCCTTGGCAACGTGCTTGCCGACTAGAGCATGGATCAACTGGGCGGGACTGCTCACAACAACACCACCAACGTCGCCCGATCATCACGATTGCCTTCGCCGTACTCCATGGCCTCCCAGAGAACATGTGCCTGGAGTTGTACCCGCATCATTATGGCCCAGTCGATGTAGTTTGTGCATGTCAGTGTCGTGTATGGGGTAGAGCTACTGCTCTCGCCACTCGCTCTCGCACCACCAACTCGCCACCGCCAGGGCGTGTACGGTTAAAACCACGACGTGCACTCAATGATGGTGACCTTGCAGGCGGCGACGGTGGAATCTTAGAGCTGGATCGCCTCCACCATTGTTGACATTGCTGCTACACTGCCAAGCACGTCAGCTAGCCATCGATCCCACAAGGCTCTGACACCAATTGTTGTTGTTCGAGATGGCCGGAGCTGAAAGAATAAGAGACACTTAGTTTGCGCTGCGTGCAACATGCAACTTTTCTGTTTCTTCTCCTTCTATTCAGTGCTCAAAGCAAACATGTCGTGGAGTTCACCCAACGACTTGATCATGCCATCCCACGACCACAAGCATGTGCCAAACACACCTACAATCACGCTGAGGATCATACATACCACGTCCTTCGGCTCTGCCTAACTGAATTTAACTGAAAAATTAGCTAACTGAACACACTATGAAAACGTTGCCATGGCAGCGAAAAAAATTTCCATGGCATGCTTATTTCCTGACAACGAAAAACATGTGGTTGCAACGAGATTAGGCTAACACCGCCCCTACATCCATGTCACAATGCACCTGTGAAGCACCCGCATCACAATGCACCTACGAAGAGCCCGACATCAACCACCTGGTATGGGTCAACGCCTCCACAATAGGAGGCGTCCACGCCTCCGTCCCCAACGGGTCCTGGTGGCCAGGGGGGCAAAACGGTGGCTACGGCCATGCCGAAGCCCCGGTCCTAGGTCTCTGGCCATGGCGTAGGCAAGCTCGCATGTCGCCATGCGAGTGGCCATCTGCGCTCATCCGTTGATGCAACAGTCATGCTAGGGAACCCAATTCGGATCGACATCACGAACCAACCACATGCCATAGAGCACAACGCGAAGGCTTGCACCAACACGGACAAGTCGACCTTTCATACCTGCTCACCGACACACGTCACCCACCACCTTAGACCCAATCCACTCCATTGTCCCGATGAGCCCACTATCTCCAGCCCAGAGTCTCCCCTACACCGCCTTCCCGGGATGTGGCTATCACCACGAGCGGTTCTGCCACCTCCAGCCCCTCTGTCCATCCCGCCACACCCGTCAGCAACAAGCTAGTTGTCGGCCGCACCCATGGCAGGCGCGCTAGAGCAAGGACAACGGAAGCCCGTCATATCTACCCGTGGCTGCCCCTCTTCCAGATCTGAACCACCGTCGCCGCCATGAGCACGCAACAACGGCACCGCGAGCCGCTGCCCACCTTGTCGTCGTGCTGCTATCCGGGAGTACGCCACCACCTTGAGCCGCAACCTCCGCACCGTAAAGCCCTGCGCGTGCCTCACGCCTCCGCCCCGTCAGGCCGCCCCGCGGCGACCACCCTCGAGCAGATGAGAGAGAGGCCCTACCGCCAGCCACTGCAAGGGGCTTTGCTCTGGCGGCTCTATCTGTCAGTGGCGGTTACTATGGACGTGTTTGGTTGTCATCTTTGAGATTACCTGCATTGCATGCATTGTTGAGTGGAGCCTGGTTGAGGGAAAAGGGAGGAAAAACCAACATATGCACCTCGTTTGGTTGCCCGCATCGAGACTGCTTGCATTAGGGGGTCGATTTAGGCATGTTGTTTGGTTGCCTGCATTGGCTCGACGTATGCAACTACACCGTGTTTGGTTGCCTGCACGGGATATAATTAAAATCAATAGCTATCCATAACACACACAGTGCCATGGCGGCCGCAGTGAACGATGGCGATGACACATCAACTAGTTCATCGTGCCATCGTCGGACTCAGACGTCGAGGCCACCGTCCATTGTCGCGGGTCGACGAGCAACTTTCCCGCCGCCGTGGCGAGCAGTATCACCGTCGTTGGCGTAGACGTCCCGGAATATCCCCGCCTCGCCCCCCTCAAATTTTTGAGTCCCTTGTCGATCCAGCCATGGTCGACTCGATTGCTACCCAGGTCGTGGTCCTCAGGGCCATCCTGTTACTCTTGGGGCTTGCGGCCGCCCAAAAGACGTCGAGTGCCGCATCTGGTCGCCGTCGCGCCGCTCTTCAGATCCGTCGCGGGCCATCCACGCGCACCGCCAGATCGACCCTGCTGACAGAACACCGCGGCGCCGTGCGTCAATGTGACCGCGAGCCATCGGGTGTCGCCATGGTCAGCCGAGCGCCACCGTGCCCCGTGCGCACCGCACGAGCCTCGCTCGTGGCCGCTGGCCACTTGCCCACCTCGCGACGCACCCAGGCAAAGCCGCCGCCACCTCGTCACGCGCCATGGCCACCGAGCTTCGTCTCCTCCAGTCTTCCCACACATGCCCCGAGCTGGCCACCGCCGGGACTGGCCTGCTGGCCGAAGATCCACGCAACCTCCGCCTCCAATCACCGGCGTCGTCATTGTCGCACCATGCTAGCATCATCGTGCAACTATGATGCAGAGGCGTAGCCGACCTGCCTCCCTGCCTGGTTCGCCCAAGCCCATGGAAGAGCTCCTCCCCCGAGCGCATCTGCCTCGCATCCGAGCAGCCGCTCCTCCTCACGTCCCGTCGACCAGCGAGCCGCTGCGACGCGTCGTGCACAGAGAGAGTGGAGAGGAGGAGAAATGCAGTGCTCGCACATGGTAGCGTCAGTGCAGTAGGACGAGAGAGAGGAGGCCAAGATAATCAAAACAGAAAACTGGCAACACGAATGTCGTGTAGAACTACAAAATGAAGCTACCAGTCAAAGGAAATTTCAAACAGTCGACTGTGTGCGACGAATCTGACAAAATTCATCCAAAATAGCTGCAAACATAAACACAAAATTGAGCATTTACGATCGACGAAATTACGAACCGATCGCAAAAATGGAACCGTAACATTGATGTGCATCTTTTCGTGTAGAGCTTATCTCGAATCGAAGCACCGTTATGTAGATTAGAAGGGAGAAGGAAGAAAGGAGATTAGGGAGAAGCTTAGTGAAGGTAGAAGAAGAAGCACATACACATCTCGCATCCCTCCAGCATCCTCTCATGCAAGGGGCCCACCCATGTGCACTCACTGGGCTCAGCTCAGCCTGGCTCGCTGAAAAATGTCGATCTGAGCGTTTTCAACGAGACAAGTCCAAAGATGCTTTGAGTTTTGTGCTATGCAGGCTCAAGAGTGAACACACGCAACCAAATACCCATGCGGGCCTGGTTGGGCCTGCCTACCCACAGTGGAAGTAACATAGATAGTAACATCAATGCCACCTAAGCAAAAAAGATGATGTGGCAGTTAATTAATGAGGAAAGAGACAAATTGAGTAACATAGCTAGTTACTCATACTATGAATAACATCATACATACCAAAACAAGATGGGTCTATAAGCTAATAAATGAAAACCTTTATATTATCACATCTATGGTACTATTCACTATGGAGGTAGTAACTTAGACTAGTAACATATGCATGTTACAACCCTATGTTACTTTCTATTGTGTGTAGTCTAATTCAGACAACCAAACACACCCTATGTGTATCTAGTACTCCCTCCGTCCCAAAATAAGTGTATCGACTTTATACTAACTTTATTATAAAGTTGTACTATGGTTAAGACACTTATTTTGAAACGGAGGGAGTAGTTGTCATGTTCTAATAAAGAGATGGTCCACATAATGGCGAGATGTATTTTGATTTTTAAATTAATTAGATTTTAATTACATATCTTTGTTTTCCGTTGTATTGTGTTTGTAGGTAGTTTGAAAAATTGGCGGAAGGCACATGTGCTCATACTAATAGTATTTCAACGATAGAAGAGACTTGGTTTTGCAAACAATGCTTATTTTCATTGCAAGATTATTTTGGGCGCGGGTTTCTGTGTACACTCGCGGCTATTCAGGTGTCGATCAGAGTGCTGTTGGAGTAGACAGCAGAAGCCCAAATAAACAAGCTGCCGGGACTAGCTAATGGTCGGAGGATATCGTAGACATGTGGTGGTTCCGTAGAAGCTAGGCAATTGCATCGTATAGGTGTACTTAGGCCTTAAACTTTGGGTGACCGGTCGATAACTTAAGTTGCAAGTTGCGACGCCTAGAGCCAAGAGTATTTGTCCCCCCGTTTCGACAGCCACATGCATCATTTTCACATTTATAGTACTGGCGATTGGAAGAATCAACTGTGGCCCAGGCTTTGTAATGTATTCTAGGTTTAGCAGCAGCAGCTAGCATTCAGCTGCTAGACTGTTACGATCATTTTTGCTCATACAGTACAGTTGGGCTGTGCCTGTAGGTATAACTATAAGCGCGCGTGATGTATAGCGACCATGATGTCCCAACGCCAGATTTGCTCATACTGCTACATGAATAGACAGGTTGCCACAGCCGGTGGTGGCAACAGATGGTTAGGCATGCAGTACATTCGTCGATGATACTGATCCACTGTCCGTGCCTCCATCTTCTTACCGAACGACACTATATGTACGCACACCTGTCCAAATTGATTAGCACATCTTCGATTAATTAGCAGCACTGCAAATACGCAGTGTCTGACGAATTCATGTGTGCATGATTTCCGGATCCGGACATCCACCATCCGGTTGGAGAGGAAGCAGCAAAAGTAGATATGCAAATGATACTGAAAATACTGCATCTATTAATTCGTTTTGGCTGCATAATTGACATGAACTCAGGGCATTAAGGTAAGACCTAGTAGCTAGTTGGTGTCGATAGCAGTGTGGTTGTGTTAACCAACCGTATATAAGATTGGGCAGGTGGAGACGAGGTGGAGCGTCGGTGTATCCGGCCAAAGAAAAGACAGCGAAATAACAAGTCGGAACTGCCCAAGGGATGATTTAGCCGGCCGTATCCAAAAGAGTCGCCACCGATTGAGCTCCGGACTTCCGGATCTGGGGCACGAAATGACCACGGCGACGGCGACGGCGACTGATAATCTCTCCATCGCCGGACGATGCTAGCTATGGCATTGTCATTTTTAAAGGAGGCATGAATGCGTTGTCTGGCCAACTGATTTTCCTTTTTTCTTTCCGGGGGAAGTCTGGCGGGCACGTTTATGTCTTGCTTGACGCGTGACCCGATGGCAGCACCACCTCAAGCGATGCCGTACATGGGCCGGCCAGCGCAGGAGCAGCGCTCACTCATTCACCCTGATGACATGGTGATGTCATGGTAATATATTTTCTATATTTTTTTCCTTTTTACATTTATATTTTAAATGAATATCTAATAAAAAGTTAGATTTAATTAGAAAAATTAAGACCTTGAATTTGACAATTGTTAAAATGGTATAAAAATGTTAGCACAATTGTAAAAGAGAAAAATTCATCACAGGTCCTCATACTTGTCTTGGTGGTCACTTTAGTCCACGTAGTTGCAAATACCCGATATACGGTCATCATACTTTCCTAGGGGTTCACATACGGTTCACTATACGATTTGTTGTACGTATTTGCTGATTTGGCACATGTCAACTCGATCCACTTGGCGTGTGACTGGCCACGTCGTCTTAACTGCTGGAATACGCAGGAAACCAAGGGGTTATTTGCAAAATAGGCAAAACAAATGCATGCATGCATGGCTGCATTCGTATATAGCTCCGAGCTCATCCATCTTTCTTCTCGTTCATACTAGCCTCGAGTCCCCGCTCCGCGAGCTCTGCCGCGCCGTCCGCAACACCGAGCACTACATCCGCCTCTGCTCCGGGGACCTGCATGCCGGCGGCGGTGGCGGGAGCTGGTGGGCACGCGCGGCCGCGCTCACCCACGGCACCGAGTGTGTCGAGCTGCACCTCCACGCAGGCCTGCCTCCACGGCCTCCTCTGGTGCGTCGCCGTCGTGCTCGAGGTCGTCGCTGAGGCCACCGTGGCGCTCAACCCCGACGAGCTCGCACGGCGGCAGGTGCTCTTCGCCCGGGACTACGACAAGGACCTCCTCGATCCGGCGCTGCTCCGGCGAAGCAGGGTGGGCAGGGTGTACCTGGCCACGCGGGCAGCCGCACCCGGCGTCCGCGCTCCTCCTCGACGACTTCCACATGTGGCGCCGCCTCGAGGGCAGCCTGAAGGAGGTGCAGTGGATGTGATGGCAACTACGTCGGGGTGGAGGCCTTCGCCGTGAAGCACTACGTCGGGGTGGACGCCGACGACGCCACGGTCAGTGCCGAGGCCGCGTTGCTCACATCGGTGGCGCACCCGAACGTGGCGCACTGCCGGTCTTGCTTCCGCGACGAGGAGAAGCGGGAGGCGTACATACCTCGTCATGGACCAGATCATGAGCAAGGACCTCGGGTGCTTCTTCGAGGAGGCGAGCGGCAGCACCAAGCGGCCGCGCGCGCAGCTCCTGCTCGCGAAAATGTTTTAATGGACCATGGTTCAGCCGAACCTACGCTCCACACCGTTGATCTCTGGGCACTGTTCATGAGGATTTGTACATGATTGATTAAAATATGCATGGTGGAAGATGTTTGCATGTTAAACAATGCATTACATGAAGTGTTGGATGAAGTTGACATGCATGACGCGGATCCACATGTAAAAGGATGTTGAATCGTACGGCGTGGAGCATAGGTTCGGCTGAACCATGGTCCTGAATCACGCCTCTCCGCTCGCGTCTCTGGTCACTGTTCATGAGGATTCGTACATGATTGATTAAAATATGCATGGTGGAAGATGTTTGCATGTTAAACAATGCATTACATGAAGTGTTGGATGAAGTTGACATGCATGACGCGGATCCACATGTAAAAGGATGTTGAATCGTACGGCGTGGAGCATAGGTTCGGCTGAACCATGGTCCTGAACCATGGTCCTCCCGCTCGTCGTCGTCGTCGACGCCATGCTGCAGATCGCGGTTTCAAGATTGCTTGCGAGAGGCGAGAGGCCGCTCTTCCCGTTCCAGGCGACCAAGTACCTGACCGGCCTCACCAGGCGCTGCTGGCTCGGCAACCCGGCGCAGCGGCCGCGCGCCGTTCAGCTCCATCTGCAGCTGACCGGCCTCCACCATCTGCCCCGTTGCATTCAACACCTCCTCCAGCATTAGGTGCTCCCCGACGGTGAGCCCGTGGGTGTCGAGGTCCTCTGTGGGAGCATGCCCGCGCCCAAGCTGGAGCTGCCTCGATCAAAATCAAAGTCACGGTTCAAGCAAAACCGATTTTGATTTACATGTCGTAAGTGTGTTGTTTCTTTGTTCAGGCAGGGAAATGCACGGCTGGGAAGTTTGAAGCATTGGTTCCGTATATGGGATCAGCAAAACTGCATATTCGGGCAATGTAGAGGAAAATGGATTAACAAACTTTTAATTCAGATAATTCATACATATCAACCTTTGGGCGCTAGACTCCTAGTAGGGGGTTGCTTGTGTTTACTGCGAATATTTTGCTGGGTGGTTCACCGAGTTTAACCGAATAAGTTTGACCACACTCACTGGTAAAACCACTCAACATAAATACTCAAGTGTAGATCTCAACTGTCAAAACGGGGACCGGATAAACAAAGGAGGGCAGAGGATGTAGGATTCAAAATTCACAGCAGTACGCTTCACCGGAAAAAAAATCAGAGCCTGAAATTCTCACCTGATCATTCCCATGCCTTCCTAGTTCCACCAATAAGACGAGGATGTGCTTGTTTTTTATGTCCGATTTCCAGTCTAATTACTCAGAAGTTGCAGAACAGCACACCCGGTATGCGCGGCGGCGCGTGCACTTCAGAACCGTGACTTCGATTGAGTTTTGTGGGAGAGAAGACCGCCTCCTATACTGCCGCGGCACTGCACGTGTCTTGGTCGATCGTCAAAGAATCACCTACGAGCCAAGCCTCTCTGTCTCCGGCGGGTCTAGGTGCTCTGCTATCTGCTACGTGCGGCGGCGAGCTCCCACGCTAGCTCCTGAACGTGGCCCAGGTACGCGCGTGCGAGCTCGAGGGCCTCGCCCAGCTCCACACACAACCGCTCCTTGGCCTCCTCCGCCGCCTCGGCACGCGGCCTCCAGCTCCGCCCATAGCAGCGCCACCTCCAGCTCCAGCTCGGCGTTCCGGTGCCGCAGCAGCAGCGCCTCTGGCTCGCCCTCCGTCGGCGTAGCTCGGCTTTCCTGCCGCTCTTCCAACCCGAGGCCGGCGACGGGGCCCGTGCTGCGGCGGTGCCATGGTTGACTTGACAGAGAAGGACCTTCCGCGGTGGTCGCTGTCCGTGGTGTGTAAGGAGTGGACACGGAGCTGGAGTGCCACGGTGATCAGAAAAAACGAGACTGGTGGAGGGCGGCGAGCACGGCGACCACACGGCACACCAGCATGCGCCTGCGGCCCTCCCGTCCACCCATGGCGCACGCGTCCGCCGTGCCGCTGCCAGCAAACGTGCGCACGGCCCTGGCCGCGCCGGCCCGGTGGCACGTGGCGACGGCGGCGCAGATCACCTAGTCGCCCCCGTCCTCCTCGGCGGGGCGGCGCGGCACGGCGCGGCGCTTAGTAGAGCACCTGCGGCCTCCCCTCGCCCGGCAGAGAAGCAACGACAGTGGCACACAGGAGCTCCTCCATGGCGCGCCCCCCTGGCGACGCCGGCTCCCGGCAGGAGACGACGCTGTGGCCATTATTTCAATGGGAGTGTCTAGGTCTCAGTGGACTGAGACTTCGCAGTCAAGCAATCTAGTATGCAAGAAGAAAAAAAAAACTGAAAAAAATTGTTTGCACGAATCTCAATGCAAGATCAACGGATTATAGTATCGACTTAGACTTCGCGAAGTCTTAGTCAACTGATTTTTAGCAAAGCCGTATTTCAATCTATGGTGAATTTTTAGAAACCCCGTCCATTTTCTATGTATTCATGCTATTTTCATGACGTGTCCGGTCAAAGCCACGTTGTACCACTTGACCAGCGCCACATAAGCCAATACGTAGAGCAAATCGTATTTTGGACCGTATGTGTGTAGGACATATGCCCTAGAGGCAATAATAAATGTTATTGATTATCTCCATGTTCATAATTAGGTTTATGTTCCATGCTATAACTGCTATGGTTCTCGAGTCTGCAATAACCACGAGGCTCGGAGGAAGACTCATATGCACGTGTGGAATAATAAACGGTAAAATGTATTCCTAGTCTGGCCTCTAAGATTGGCTCAAGTATTGCATGATGATCCTGTTTTCCTGATCATGGGCATGGCTATGCCGGCAATTTTGAGGGCGCAATGTTGGTAGAACACTTGTGTTGAATCGACCCGAATTGATGTTATGCTATGAGATACATTCGTCACTAGTTAATGGTTTATAACACAGAGATAGTTAATGTTTGCATAATTCCTTAGACCATGAGAGTATCGAGTTCCTTCGTGCTTGCTTCGTGAACTTTGGGGTTTGTTAAACGTCATCCGTTACTGGGTGGCTATTACGGCGGCTTACGGGTTCACGGAAAAGTATGTCAAGTAACTTGATAGCTCAAGATTGGGATTTGCTCCTCCGACGATGGAGAGATATCTCTGGGCCCTCTCGGTGTTACGGTATCCATCATCGTCTGGCCAGACACTTTGTGATTTGATCACAAGGATGCCGGAACACGGGAACGAGAAAAGAGAACAATACCGGTAACGAGGTAACTGGCATAGTGGACAAGTTGTTGATCCACGGGGATGCCAACATGTCTCACCTCGGGTATTTGTAACATATCGCGAAGCAACAGGAATAGCACACGGCAACTGGAGGTTCACTCAAATATTCATTCGTGTGGGTATAGGGGTCAATATGGGTGTCCACGGCTCCGATGTTGATCATTGATCGGAAGGGGTTCCGGGTCATGTCTATACTTCACCGAACCTATAGGGTCACACGCTTAAGGGTCATCTATCTGCTGAATACTAAACAGGGAGTCTGAGAGAAAATCACCGAAAAAGGTTTCGGACACCGGAAAAGTTTCGGACAGCGGAAAAGTTCCGCAGAGAGAACACCGGAACAGTTTCGGTAAAACTGAAAAGTTGTTTCAGGGGATACCATTAAGTCAAATTGGTTTCGGCACATGCCTGATAATTCTTGGAGGGTGCCAGAATCATTCTGGAAACTTCTGGGAATTTTCCGGAAGAAAAACCGGAAATGTTCCGGAGCTGCCGGAACCGCTTCGGATGCTTTTCGCAGATGAAAATCACTAATCCGGAATTGTTCCGGATCGCATTGAAAATTATTTTAGTGGGTACTGGAAATGTTCTAAGCCCACATAAATATTTTCAGTTCGACCGGACGCTGAAAAATGTCGTCGTGAATAGTGAAAGTGCTTTTTGGGATATTTATGGAAAGTCACCTTTTGGGATATTTCCAAAAGGTTTCTAGAAGGACTTGGAGGCTAAGCAACCCCCTTTGGGGGCCCCCATGAGATGGTGGCCGGCCACATATGGGGCTCCACCATGGGGCCCCACTTGTTCCATTACTTCCCTAATATGCCCTTGTGGAAGTGTTCCTTCATGGGCATTTTTGGGTTTTTGGAAATGGCCACTTTACCCCTTGGTTTTCCTATAAATAGAGGTGAGTGGGCTGCCCACAAAACTCAATGCCTTCTCACATACAAGTGCCATGCATGATCTGGCTTTCTCTCTCCCTCCCAGCGAAGTAGTTTCGTAGAGCCGAAAGGCTGTCTGGGTTCCAGTGGGAACTAGTTCTGGACGGCGAAGCCCTGCCGGATAGATGACACCGTATGTGTGCAACTCTGTAGAGAGATCGTAGTTTCGGTCTTAGTTCGAGAGTGCCTCCCGGAGGGCTGTCCGAGTGACTGTATAAGTTTTGGGGGTCCTCCTGAAGGGCTGTCCGAGTGACTGTCCGAGTTTCGATGGTCCTCCCGGAGGGCTGTCCGTGACACCGTTCGGGGGACTGTCCGACCGCCTCCTGGAGGGCTGTCCGTGGGGCGGATGAGGGTATACATCCTCGCGGTTGGGAGGTTGTAAAATCCTAGCTGCGGGGATCTGCACCGCCGATCGTCATCGACTCTACTTCCGCTGCGCTACGAGTCGGTAACGAAAAGATCAAACCTTGTATGCAGTCTTCATAGTGGTCCTGGGCTGGTGCGTAGGTCGGAAATTTTTTGTTTTCTGTCGCGTTCCCCAACAGTGGCATCAAGAGCCAGGCTATGCGTTGATGCATGTTATGATCTAGAATACATGAGATGTATGGGTATTGCATAGTATAATTTTGTAGTAGATGAGATCTATTACTGAAAATTATTTGTGCGGGTAGCAGATGAAATCTGTTACCCGATGTTCCTGTTGCTTCCCTTGAATTTGCGTAGTCCTGATCTTGATGGCATGGTGGAATCTCACAAAGTTCTGGCAATCCACGATCCTTTCATGCTGCTCCTGAGTATGCTGATTGACAGATCAACGAAGTGCTAACAGTTCTTTGGGTTCCACCATAGTTAAAGAAAGATGGATGTTTCGCAGACGAAAGGGCAATGCAGATATGATCTGCACGGGGGTCACGCGTATGACGAAGTTTAGTATGGGGCTCGAGATTTTACTATCTCGTGTTTCATACACCCTGGAAAGTTAATCTAGCAACTTGAATTATCATACTTGATGATGAACGTTGGTAGCTTCGGTTTGTTTCGAAACCTTAGAAGCCACGTAAAACAAGTTTTTGCATGAACCGATTAGAGGCGTCTAACTTGGTTTTGCAGGATGGTTTGCATGTGCATGTGATGTGGTATAGCAGTGTTCATAATAATTTGATTATGTATGAGATGACTATATGATGTAAATTGATTAACATGACCTGCTTGTCATGATTCGTCATGATGGCTGGAGCCATATGATTGCACTTTAATGACCTGCGTGTCAACCTTATGTAATGCACTTATTTTATTAGCTATAGAGATAGCAATATTATCTGGTGCATCGACAAGGTGGTGGCAATTTTCGCGAAGGTGAACACCGACGCGAATGCCGAAGACGAAGAAATGAAAGACTTCTCCGTCAAAAAGGGCTATACCATATCATGCTATTATGAATTGCCTGAGATGTTTATCCCTTATGATGCACCCTTCTTGATTGCGCGGTAGTCGCTTTTTATTAGGGTGATCTCTCACAAAAAAAATATCAAGTAGTTAGTGTTCTCCCAAGTGTAGCACCGTCACGGCACCTAACTTTTTGGGGTGCGCCATGCTACCATGGGTACGAACGATTAGAGAAGTGTGAGGCGGGTGAGTTGAGACCTCGCAACGAGATCACTTGGTTGTCTTGACGTTCAGGCATGAAAGTCATGAGCTCGGAACACACGCATCTAAAGATGAACAAGAGTCACATAGAGATGTGATTGGCAAGTTTGCCTACCGATTGAGATTTTCGTCATCTGTGATGCTACCATCAATGGCGTTGAATTGAAATGCGAATCTTGAATCACTCACAATCAATTATGAGAGATATTGATTTGAGTGGGAGCGCACTTTAGAATTAATTCTTTTAATTCTTAGTGCAATTAATTGTGAACACTGTCTAAGTGTTATATTCATAATAGTTGTAGAATAATGGCTCGCAATTCCACCTTCCCTATTAAAATTGAATAGCTGTTATATATTTGGTTAAAACTTTACGGTTGGTAACGTAATGTGAGGATTGTCCTCAAGAGTGCCGAGAAGGACTTTGTCCTATCGCATGCTTTCGGTATTCCCCCGCTAATGCTATGGATCATGTGACACTCGTCCTTCGATCCAAAAAGCTAGAATTCCATTTTCAGTCAAGTGCAATATGTTTGCTTCCATGAGACCCGAACTTCGAAAGTTTGGATAGTTATGTGATATTCATGGAATCTGAAAATCATTTTCAGAGACAGACAAAGGCTAAAAGATATGAGATATCCAAAGCAATGTTTGTTTGCAAACTATTAGTAAAGGAGTTTACTATGCATTAGACTGATAAGAGAGGGATCCAGAAGAACGCCTGTCATATGATGATGGTGAATAAAACAACAACTTAAAGAGAAAGGAAGTATCCGAAGGGTGTTAGTGAAACTTTCACGCCTAGGAAGTCCGGGGCTATCGCCACTCTTAAGTTGGGTGCTTCTTCTGAGAGTAGAAGAAATACTGAAAGTTAAACTGTTAGAAGTATAAAGGCAAAAGGAAAGAAGACTGGAATATCCAGCTCATGTATGAATGTCATACAGGTTTTTGATGTATAGAAGGCTGGTCAAAGATATAGTTCTTGGGAATTATGGTTAAACATGTTAATCACTAATTCTTGGGTATTGTGAGTTAATCACAAAGATACCCGCTCGATTGCATTCTGTTGCAACTCGATGTAAGAACTACTATGGCCTGAAAGACTAGCCAGGAATGAGGTTTAGATACACGCAGGGAACGTAGTAAATGTTACTATGCCTTCCATAGGTGTATTCCCTATGTATTTACTTTCATAAATCATTTTAGAGTTTTACACACTCTAGCCCATTGCATAAAGTATCTTGCAAGAAGGTTGTTCATAAGAGAACTTTTAATGTTCGGAGTTATGAATAACAAAAGGGCCATACTTTCATTATGAATGAGAAGTATGTTATGAATATTGATAATAATACATTACCTCTGTATTTACTTTCATAATTCATTTAGAGTTTCATACACTCTAGCCCTTTGCATAAGGTATCTTGCAAGGAGGTTATTCATAAGAGAACTTTTGATGTTAGGTGTTATGAATAACATGAAGGGCCATGCTTCCATCCAGGATGGGATGTATGTTATGAATATTGATGGTAATATGATACATCCATAACACTGACGCTAAATGTCGCAAGACTAAAAGAATACCACATATGTGTGGCACTGCATTTGGTCACATTGGAGAAACCCGCATGGAAAATTCCATTATGATGGATTTTAAAGTCATTTGATTTTGAATCATCTGACACTTGCAACTTTCCTCCGAAAAGTGAAGTGACTGAAATACCGTTCACAGACCATAAGGAACGAGCAACAAACTTATTGGTGATCATACATTTTGATGTGTGTAGTTCAATAAATGTTGTTGCAAGTAGTGGATTTATCTATCTTCAGAAATGACTCAAGTAGATATATTGATATTTACTTGATGAGACGTAAGTCTGGATCTTTTGAATTCATTCATAAGGTTTTCAAAAATGAAGTAGAAGTTGTTGTAACAAGAAAATTATGTTTCTACAATTTGATTGCAGAAAGGAATATTTGAGTTACAAGTTTAGCGAATGTCTGATGAGTTGTGAAAGGGGTTTCATAACTTGCACCTCCCGGAGCACCACTGCAAGTGGAGAGTCCGTGTAGATGTAATCGAACCATTCATGACATGGTAAGATCAAAGATGACATAAATAAATTTGCCATTATCCCTTTTAAAGTGATGCTTTAGAGACTGCGGCTTTTACACTGAAAAGAGCTCCACCGGGTCTGTTGAAATGACGCCATGGTATGGTACGCCCAACCATGTTATATCTTTTCTTAACATTTGGAATATGGGGCTTGTGTAAAAGGTTACAAACCTATTCCAAATCAGACAAGTGCTACTTTGTAGGTTATCCCAAGTCATTGGGTATTTCCCCACCACAATACCGAGGCAAATAGGTTTGCCACAAAGAACGGTATGCTTTTTGAAGAAAATGGTTCTTTCGAAAAGGTGAGTGGGAGAACAGTGCAACTCGACGAGATAAACAGTATCTTCGTCATCAGATCAAAGGAAAGAGACCTTGGAAGTAATTCTGGAGTTTCCTACTGCGACTGATACGGAAGTCTCTACAATAAAATGTATGGACTTCGGTCGAACTTGCAGCTGAACCACGTAGGCAAAGCTCGTGCAAACCTATCAGGTGCGCAAACGAGATATTGTTGTTAGACAACAGTATACCTACGATTCACAAGGAAGCGTTGATGGGCCCTGACTCCGGAATTGGCTAAATGCCAATACAATCTAAGATAGTTTCCATATAAGTGATTCAAGATTAAGATCTTGATACACCTTTCGGAAGACTTAGAGTCTAACGAATATTTATGGAACTAAAAACTGATACGGATAAAATGTTTTATCCATAAAGCTCGACTTGTTGCAATAACAAGTTCAAGGAGTTGACTACGATGAGATTGTCTCACCGTAGCGATGCTTAAAGTCGGTTCGGGTTGAACTAGCAATTAATACATATTTCAATCATGAGATATGAAACATGGATGACAAAAGGATTTCCATCTGATGGAAATGAAACCTAAGACTTGTATGTGATACAGTCCAAAGTAATTTGTCGATCCAGAGGATGCTAGTAAGTATGCAAACTTCAAAGTTCCAGCGATGGACAGAAGAGAGCAAAGTGGAGTTGGAATCTTCGTTTTTGATGGAATGGTCAAAGGGGTTTGACTTCATCAAATGGGTATCGAAGATGCTTGTGATTCAATAAAGTAAGTGGGAGCATAATAATATTTCTAAAAACCTTGTGTACTTGACACATTGTTAATTGGAAATAAATTTCTTGACACGAATTAGGACTTCATTTGAAAATAGTTTTTCCGATGAAGTGCTTGGGCTAAATAGCCTCAATATTAGGCATGATGATCTATGGAGATAGATTTACCTAATGGGGCTAAGCAATGAATACATATTGACAAGATGCTAAAACTTTTTAGCATTTAAAACGCCAAGGAGTGATTCTTGCCGAAGTCACATGGAAGGAGTTTTTGCAAGACTCGGTGTCCCAAAACACTGATGAGTAAAATACATGATGGAGATTCCACACACTATTGTGTTTGGATTAATCATGTATTCCATGGTATGTAAAACAACCAGATATGTCCAATACTCCAAAAGTTGTTGCGAGTATGGATACCAAAGTGATCAAAGTACTGATCATAGGACAACAGTAAAAGATGTCATTGAGTACTAGAGTAGTAGTGATGACATGTTTTCTCGCAAGCAGAGATTATGAAGTTCTCGTTGTAAGTAATTACATCGATACAGTCTTCATCAATGCTCCATGCGATTTTTGATTTAAGTTAAGGGTTTTGTGTAATACACAATATGATGGCACAGTAGTTGGAAATTGTTCCAAACAAGATACTGTGGCGAATTCTATAACAAAGGCTAAGTATGTTGACGCTTAAGAAGCGACAAAGAAGTTGTTGAATCATATAGTTCATTCATGAACTTAGTATGGTTCCAAGATGGCTTTGGTCTATGGGACACTATTGCAGATAGTTGCTCCATAGCTCAGTCTGAGGAATCAGGTTTCGACCAATGATTCACACATATGCAAAGCCAAGTCCACACAAAATATAAATTTTGTGAAAGCGTGAAAACGCGAGGATATGCAAAGTTACACACGGAGCTGAAGTCGTCAGATCCGTTGGACATCAGGCTATACCACATGCGAAGCATATTTTACACCAGTATGCCATAGGTGTAAAGTGCATTAGCATTGACTAGATTATTGACTCTAGTGCAAGTGGGAGTCTATAGGAGATATGCCCTAGAGGCAATAATAAATGTTATTGATTATCTCCATGTTCATAATTAGGTTTATGTTCCATGCTATAACTGCTATGGTTCTCGAGTCTGCAATAACCACGAGGCTCGGAGGAAGACTCATATGCACGTGTGGAATAATAAACGGTAAAATGTATTCCTAGTCTGGCCTCTAAGATTGGCTCAAGTATTGCATGATGATCCTGTTTTCCTGATCATGGGCATGGCTATGCCGGCAATTTTGAGGGCGCAATGTTGGTAGAACACTTGTGTTGAATCGACCCGAATTGATGTTATGCTATGAGATACATTCGTCACTAGTTAATGGTTTATAACACAGAGATAGTTATTGTTTGCATAATTCCTTAGACCATGAGAGTATCGAGTTCCTTCGTGCTTGCTTCGTGAACTTTGGGGTTTGTTAAACATCATCCGTTACTGGGTGGCTATTACGGCGGCTTACGGGTTCATGGAAAAGTATGTCAAGTAACTTGATAGCTCAAGATTGGGATTTGCTCCTCCGACGATGGAGAGATATCTCTGGGCCCTCTCGGTGTTACGGTGTCCATCATCGTCTGGCCAGACACTTTGTGATTTGATCACAGGGATGCCGGAACACGGGAACGAGAAAAGAGAACAATACCGGTAACGAGGTAACTGGCATAGTGGACAAGTTGTTGATCCACGGGGATGCCAACATGTCTCACCTCGGGTATTTGTAACATATCGCGAAGCAACAGGAATAGCACACGGCAACTGGAGGTTCACTCGAATATTCATTCGTGTGGGTATAGGGGTCAATATGGGTGTCCACGGCTCCGATGTTGATCATTGATCGGAAGGGGTTCCGGGTCATGTCTATACTTCACCGAACCTATAGGGTCACACGCTTAAGGGTCATCTATCTGCTGAATACTAGACAGGGAGTCTGAGAGAAAATCACCGAAAAAGGTTTCGGACACCGGAAAAGTTTCGGACAGCGGAAAAGTTCCGCAGAGAGAACACCGGAACAGTTTCGGTAAAACTGAAAAGTTGTTTCAGGGGATACCATTAAGTCAAATTGGTTTCGGCACATGCCTGATAATTCTTGGAGGGTGCCAGAATCATTCTGGAAACTTCTGGGAATTTTCCGGAAGAAAAACCGGAAATGTTCCGGAGCTGCCGGAACCGCTTCGGATGCTTTTCGCAGATGAAAATCACTAATCCGGAATTGTTCCGGATCGCATTGAAAATTATTTTAGTGGGTACTGGAAATGTTCTAAGCCCACATAAATATTTTCAGTTCGACCGGACGCTGAAAAATGTCGTCGTGAATAGTGAAAGTGCTTTTTGGGATATTTATGGAAAGTCACCTATTGGGATATTTCCAAAAGGTTTCTAGAAGGACTTGGAGGCTAAGCAACCCCCTTTGGGGGCCCCCATGAGATGGTGGCCGGCCACATATGGGGCTCCACCATGGGGCCCCACTTGTTCCATTACTTCCCTAATATGCCCTTGTGGAAGTGTTCCTTCATGGGCATTTTTGGGTTTTTGGAAATGGCCACTTTACCCCTTGGTTTTCCTATAAATAGAGGTGAGTGGGCTGCCCACAAAACTCAATGCCTTCTCACATACAAGTGCCATGCATGATCTGGCTTTCTCTCTCCCTCCCAGCGAAATAGTTTCGTAGAGCCGAAAGGCTGTCTGGGTTCCGGTGGGAACTAGTTCTGAACGGCGAAGCCCTGCCGGATAGATGACACCGTATGTGTGCAACTCTGTAGAGAGATCGTAGTTTCGGTCTTAGTTCGAGAGTGCCTCCCGGAGGGCTGTCCGAGTGACTGTCTAAGTTTTGGGGGTCCTCCCGAAGGGCTGTCCGAGTGACTGTCCGAGTTTCGATGGTCCTCCCGAAGGGCTGTCCGTGACACCGTCCGGGGGACTGTCCGACCGCCTCCCGGAGGGCTGTCCGTGGGGCGGATGAGGGTATACATCCTCGCGGTTGGGAGGTTGTAAAATCCTAGCTGCGGGGATCTGCACCGCCGATCGTCATCGACTCTACTTCCGCTGCGCTACGAGTCGGTAACGAAAAGATCAAACCTTGTATGCAGTCTTCATAGTGGTCCTGGGCTGGTGCGTAGGTCGGAAAATTTTTGTTTTCTGCTGCGTTTCCCAACAATGTGAACCCCAGGACAAGTATGAGGACCGTATTTTGGGTATTTACAACTATGTGGACTAAAGTGACCACCAAGACAAGTACGAGGACCTACAGTGAATTTTTCTCATTGTAAAAATGTTGATAGCTTCCAGAAAAAATGTCCAACCGTTTCAAAAATAATGTATGTCAGGTTTCTAAAACACGTGTATACAACATATTTTTCTTTGTGTAGTATAAAGAATGTTTCGTGCCATTACATATATGCATGTGACATTCTAAAGAAAAAACATAGATTTTAAAAAATGTGATCATTTTATTTAAAAATCTAATCATGTATTAAAAAATGTTGATCCTTTGTTTTAAAAATGTATTTAGAAAAAAAATATTATCAAAAAAATTATACATATGAAAAAACAATTGCTAAGTATACAAAAAATATATTATGTATATGAAAAAAGTTAATGTCAAACATATACTTGAAAAACACATGTATATGAAAAATGTTAAATATGTAGAAAACAATGTTCCTCACATATTTGAAAAATGTTCAACGTGTATAGAACAAATGTTCCACATGTACACTAAAAATACATATTGTGTATTGAGAAAAATAGAAATGTATTGAAAAAAAATAGCAAACATTAGAAATCACGGGAAAATGTTGGAAACCAAAGAAAACCGATGAAGAAATGATGAAAAAAATATAAACTGGTAAAGAAACAAATAAAAATAAGGAAAATTAAAAAAATAAAAATCGGTAAAGAAACTAAAAAACCGGTGAAGAAACAAAGAAAACCGAATAAAAAATAAAGAAACAAGGGAAAGGGAAACAAAAAAAGCCAAATAAGAATCAGTGAAGAAACAAAGAAAGTAGGTGTGGAAACAAAGAAAACCGAATGAAAAACAAATAAAGGAAAAGGAAAAGAAAGATAAAAATGTTCACGCGTATCCAAAATATGTACATGGATTATTCGAAGAAATTTATACAATATATAAAAATGTTTGTGTAATTCAAAAAATTGTAATAAGTTTATAAGAAAATATTTCACATGTAAAAAAAATGTGCAATGTGCACAAAACAAAGTAGACAACAAAAAATATATTTAAAAAAATGTATATCACAAATTTTATACTTATATTTTCGTATGTATACAAATAATTTAAAATGTGTATGGAATTAGACATCAAAACATAAATTTTAAAAATGTTAAACATGTATGAGTTTTAGATGTATAAGAAAAATATTCGATGTGCACGAAAAAAGCAGACAAAAATATATATTTGAAAAATAGTAAATATGTACTAAAATACTAAATTTGTATACAGAAAAAAAAAGTTTTAGGTGTATAAGAAAGATGTGGCTCCATCCCATAATATAAGAACGTTCTTTAAATTATGTCTGCTTAAAAAACGTTCTTATATTATGGAAAGGAGGGAGTAGATGTATACCAAAAATGTTCGATTCGTACGGAAAAAATAGACATCAAAACATATATTCAAAGAACACTATTAATCATGCATTTGAAAAATGTTAACCATGTTTTCGAAAATGTTAAACTTGTAAAAGAAAATGTTTTTGATTTATAAGGCAAATGTGTACCAACAAAATAAGACATCAAGGAAGTAGACATCGTATATTTTAATATATAAAGAAAAAAACCTAGAAAAAACAGCATATGAAATGAATAAAACCGGCGAATATAAAGAAGAACAAAAGCACCAATGAAACCGGTGAAAAAAACAGAAAACGAAAAAATAATGAAAAAGAGAAATCCCAGAAAACACTGGCACTCCCGTGTCTCGCATTAAGCCAGACAGTGGGAGCCCTCTAGTTGATGAAAAAATAATGAAAAAGAGAAATCCCAGAAAACACTGGGCACTCCCGTGTCTCGCATTAAGCCAGACAGTGGGAGCCCTCTAGTTGAAGAAGGGTGGCCCAACTTGGGCCGGTCCAGGCCCGCACGAACAACACCCTCGCTTTTTTCACTTTTATTTTCGTTTTTTCTTTATTTTTATATACATTTGCTCATACTTCCAAGCATTCTAAATAAATATATTACAAAAATAACTCTTGGTAAATATTTCAAAAATATTGACTAAGCATTTGAAAAGGGTTATAGATGTATCTCGAAAATATTTATCATGTATACAGAAAATGTATAAATAAAAAATAAAATGTGGATAAAACAATTTGATGATCTATTTATAAAATGTTAATTAACCATTTGAAAAATGTTTAAGAGGTGTTTGTAAAATGTTAATCAATAATTTGGAAAATATTAAATGTGTATAGGAAAAATGTTGACTATGTATTACAAAAATGATAAAAAATATTGATCATGTATAAAAAATGTTAATCAAACATTCAAAAACAATTAGAACAAGTATTTGGAAAAT
Organism: Elymus sibiricus; assembly: GCA_039707655.1. Lineage (NCBI taxonomy): Eukaryota > Viridiplantae > Streptophyta > Magnoliopsida > Poales > Poaceae > Elymus > Elymus sibiricus. Next base: position 280,789,807 of record CM077665.1, read on the forward strand.
TTCATTGAGAATTTGAAAAATGTTAAATTGTATAGAAGAAATGTTGATCATGTATATATAAACGTTAATCAAGCATTCAAAAAAATAGAAGGAGTAACTGAAAATGTAAAATGTGTATAGAAAACTGTTGGCCATGTATTAAAAAAGTGATAGTTGTTTTTGGTCATGTATATAAAAACCCTTCACTAACCATTTGAATAATAGTTGAATAAATATTTGAAAAATGTTAAATGTGTATATAAAAAAACTCAGTGTTCAAAAAATGTTAATATTGGATCTCAAACGTTAATCAACCATTTGAAAAACTGTCAAATGTGCATAGAAAAATGTTGACTATGTATACAAAGAACGTTAATCAAACATTTTTTAAAATTTTAAAATTTTATGAAACAAATGTTTACCATGGATGCAAAAAATGTTAAATTAGTATTGGGAAAATATTAAACGTGTGTTAGAAAAACTTTCTTGACAAAAACAAAAAATGTAGATTGAAAACAAAAAACTTTCTTGACAAAACTTTCTTCGGCGAGTTTGCCTCTCAGAAACAAAAAAAACATGTTTTCTTTTTTTTTTCTTCCACGAGAGGCACGGTTTTTTCGTCTGATTTTTTTGTAAAAAAAAAATCGTCAAAACCAATCAACATGGCATCTAGTTTTGAAGATGTCGAAGCAAGGAATCTAACTGTGAAAACAATTCAAAATTTGGACGCACGGTTAAAGAGATAATACGTTTTTAAAATACGGATCTACGAATAAATGGAAAACTCCCAGGTTGTGACAAGTGGCACACATGCAGTGCACCACTTGTCGCAACCTGGGAAGTGGGAGTGATCTTTGAAAGGAATACTCTTCAATTAGTGATTTCGGAACACAGCGACCTACACACAAGTGCTAGGAATGGGTTGGCCCGATACTGTACAACCACCTGAAAAGTTTAAGGCGAGACAGAAGCTACTCTCGCGTCGAGCGAGATATGCCTCTCGCAAAGTGTGGAGAACTGACGATGGTGGCGGAGAATGGGGGAGGAGGCCTGGATATCTGCGAATGTTATATCTCGCTTAGAGAGTATACAATCCACATCGCCACTAGTGCGCACATATAGGGCCGGTGTGTTAGCTCAGGTCCTTCGATTCCTCAGTCGACGTACTAGTTCTGTTAGTTTTTTATTTTTTTTATTATTTATTTTCTATTTCGGTTTTCATTTGTTTCATCAATGGAATTTTTACTGTTTTATTTCTTTTTTTCTTTCTAGGTTTTCATTGGTTCTTTTTCTTTTCTTTTTTCTTCATTTTCTTCGTTCTTCCTTGGGTTTTCTTCATTTTTCTTCCATTGTGGGTTTCAATGTTTTTATTCTTCTTATTGTTTTTTTTTCAGGTTTTTCTGTCTTTCTTTTTAGGTTTTCTTTGTTTCTTTTTCGACTTTGATCAGTTTATTTTTTTTCAACACATGTCCTCTTTTTAGTACCCATTTAATAATTTCCAAATATATATTGAATTTTTTGAAAAAACATATTTTTGTGACTATTTTTCCACAGATTGTACTTTTTTTCGAAATACATTATTCAAACTTTAAAATTTTATATAAACATTTAACATTTTCGAAATACATTATTCAAACTTTAAAATTTTATATTTTTCGATGTCTACCCTTTTCGTAAACATTATTTTTTTATACATCAGGAATATTGTTTAATAAATATTAAACATTTTCAACAGATATATGATTAACAATTTTAGAACTATATTTTTTATGTCTACCCTTTCCATTTCTTGTATATATTAGGAAAAAAGATATACTCACATTGAAAATTTGCTAAAATCATTTTATTAACATTTTTAATCATAGGAAATTTTTGTATGTATATATTTAACATTTATGAAATAAATTATTAATATGTTTTTCACAAAAATATGTTTATTTTTTCTATAAACATTGTACATTTTTTTATACATTAGGAACATTTCTTATATACACTTTTAACATATTCGAAAAACATAATTAACATGTTTCTGCATATATATGCTTTATTCTCCATTTTTTCATACACATTCTACCATTGCCGTATACATTAGAGACATTTTTAATGCAGGTTTACCATTTTTCAAATACATGAATAACATTTTCCAATTTTTATTTAAACTGATTTTTATATTAGATATATTTAGAATATTTAGAAACTCAAGCAAATATAAAAAAAGCAAAAAATAATGCAAAAATGTGAAAGAAGAAGAAGAACTAACTTTTTTCTTGAGAGAAGAAGAAAAACAAACTAACCTGTACGCACTTGACCTGACTCCTGCTACTGATCGCAAGAGGTGGGCCGCCTGGCCCTTGTACGAACACTTCAACAAAATGTCCCCTCACCATTGGTTTTGCAAAATTTCATTATCCATTGTGTGAACGTTTTATGGAATACACAAACATATTTGAAATTATGAACATTTTTCAAAATTTCCAAATATTTTTTGATAGAAGTAATTTTTAGTTTGTTTTTCAAAATTACGAACATTTTGGAAATTACAAAATAACTGTGAATTTTGAGAAACTTCTTTAAATTCTGAATTTTTTTTTGATTTTCGAACATCTTTTGAGTTTTGAGACCAATTTTTGAAACAATGATCAATTTTTAAGTTTACGGAACATTTTTTTATTTCTTTTTAAATTTGTAAATATTTGGGCTGAACAAAAAAAAAGAGCGGAACAAACAGAATAAAAAAGGAGAGCAAGTAACGGCAAAGTTCGGTTCGATCGGCATAAAAGTAAACAAAAAAATAAAAGAAAGAAAATAAAAACAACAAACAAGTGCAGTACAACAACCTAATGAGTTTGTCCTCTTTGCTAGACAGGTCACCAGCTCTGTGCAGCCTCGCTACAGGGAGCCGGTACTGGGAGGCCGAGCAGGGACTTGGGTCGTCGCGCTGACATTTTTATATTCCTTTCTATTTATATTTTAAATAAATGTATTTAAAACACTTAAATTTAATTAAAAAAAGAGAAAATTGTTATTTTGAAAAAATAATCTTAACATAGTATAAAGGAAATGTTGCCGCAATTCAAACAAATGTTGATAGCTTTAAAGAATATGTTGAAAAAATGGAAAAAATATGTCTTCTTTCAAAAGAATCGATATCATTTTTTGAAAAATGTGTATACAATATAAAAACGCATAGAATAAATTGTAGGTGACATTTAAAAAAATGTTACTGGATTACAAAAAATGTTTTTTGGCTTTAACAAAAATGTTTATGTAATGTAAGAAAATGTTCACATAGTTTAAAATAACTGTTTATTACCATTAAATATATGTTTAATCGTGTATTTAAACAAATATTGGCCTTGTGTTGAAAAAGGTGTTCAAAACATGTATTAAAAGAGAAATGTACATCGTGTTTAAAAAAATGTTCACCGTGTATCACAAAACTGATTGACATGTACTCTAAGAAATGTATATTGTGTAATAACACAATTAGACATGTGTTAAAGAAAGAAAAACAGTAAAAACCGACAAAGAAAACGAAAAAGAAAAGGCGAAGAAACAAAGGAACTGAGGAAAAAAACCAACATGTAACAAAGAAAAAAATGAAAACCCAAACAGAGCTGATAAATAAACGAAGAAAACCGAATTATAACAAAGAGAAAAAGCATAGAAAACCAGTGAATAAATAAAAAAATAAAGAAAAATCAAGACAAAAACCCAAGAAAACCCGAGCCAAAAAGTGAAAACCGGACAAAGGAAACCCTCACAAAATAGGGGCCCAAAACATTTAAAACCCATGCAAAATAGAAAAATACAGAGAAAACTCAAGAACTACTATAGTAATGGGCTGGCTCGGTCCATCGCGCGTGAGGCGAGGGGGGCATACATCCTGCTATAAGTGAGATATAGCTTCCATAGACGGTTTGCCGCACAGAGCGGCAAAAAGGAAATTCCGTAGCCCTTGGGACTGCTTCTCTTTTTTGAAGGAGCACATGGTGTGGCTCCCACAACTTGAGTAGCCTCGCGTGACTCCTCGGAGGGTCAGTTAGCATTTGTCGGCCACATTTGCATGGCCGCATTATAGTATTCATATACAAACAAATATTTTAGCCCTAAAAAACATAAAATTACACATCAGGCCAATATTTGGGTCATCTACTATGATTTATCCCGGTATTGTAATCCAACTGTTCTTGAGGCTTTGGCGTGCCGGGAGGACCTTGTCCTCGCGGATAATCTATCTTTGAACAAGGTGGAGGTTACATTCGACTCTAAAAACATGGGTAACGACATCATCTCAGGTACTTGAGGAATGCATGCAAATATTGTGTGGGAGATCAGAAAAACTTCGTCATCCTTATGAATCTGCACCATCATCTTTGAATGAAGAGATTCAAATATCAGAGCACATAGCCTCGCTAAATACGCTCTAGGCCTTATTGTTGGTAGTAATCTTTGGCTCCTTCAGAACAGAGATATTAATTTTGTTCTGATGAGCATTCTTGTTGAGTAATAAAGTGGAGCGTGTTTAGACTAAGAAAACATACAACAAAATATGTTTGGTATCATTTTCATGCTTGAGAACGAGCATGGATTAAGCTTGGGATGTTGATGCGTATTCAAGATATATATATCTTTCTATGTTTCATGCCTACTAGAAGGGCAGTGCGCGCTTTGCCGCGCCACTTATATTTTTGTGGTTGTACATGTTTTATGTCCTTTATTTGGAAGTTGTGAAAAATATTTATTTATTAGTTGGTTTGGCGTGTGGGGATACAATGAAGTGCATTTTTTTATCAGATATACTACTCATATGGACAGACTTTACGAAATCATGCTTATAGATGGATGTGTCAATTTATGGTCAGAGATTAGGGAAAAGATGGGCCAACGGTGCAAACCGGGGAAGTGATTGGTGGGACAATGTTTGGTATGACCAATCCATAGCGAATCTTTCGTGAGTTTATCATTTTTCTTTTTTTTATTGTGGTGTTTGGTTGGATGTTTTTGAATGTGTGATTGGCGGACGTCTTTTAATTAGTACAAAAACATGAGAAAGTTACTTACGTTGTTGGACATGTGTGTTATGCTGGTGCTAAACGTGTCATAGGCGACACTTCTGCTTTGTCACCCATCCATTGAGAGATCCCACCATGAAGCCAGGGTGAACAACCCAATCAATTATGTATCCAATCCAAATTGAAGAGTTGAATGAGAGGCTTTAAAACAGGATAGCTTAACGAAGTTAGAGATTTCATTGCCACAACAAAGGATTGACAGAGTCAAAATCAAGGATTGATGGAAGAAGCTATAAAATCAGGGAGCATAGTGTATTAAAAAATGAATGAAAGAGCTCATTGTGAAATTGTTGAGTTGAATGAGGGGCTTTAAAACGAGATAGCTTAACGAATTTAGAGATTTCATTGCAACAACAAAGGATTAACGGAGTCAAAATCAAGGATTGACGGAAGAAGCTTTAAAGTTATGGAGCATAGTGTATTCAAAAAATAAATGAAAGATCTCATTGTGAAATTGTTGACTCGATCAAAATTGGATGACCCAACTCCAATTAGAGGATTAAAATTGGATGACCCGGTCAATACTGTGAAATTGTTGACTCGGTTAAAATTGGATGACCCAACTCCAATTAAGGCCTTGATAAAATAGGGAGCTTAGTGTTATAGAGGATTAAAATAATTGAGTGAAAAATTGTTGATCCGGTCAAAATCGGTGACCTAATTCTAAATTGGTGACCTCAATTGAATGAGAGGCCTCAAATTCTAGGGGGATTAGTACTATAGTATATTATCCATCAATTGTGTTTTCAGTGACTAATCTATCTTACATTCATAAGAAGTTGGTCCCAATTCTCTCAACATGCAAAGTGTCCACCTCAACATCCCACTAAGCAATGCATTTAAATCTTCTCTCCCACTAAGCCATGCAAAATCTGCCACATAAGCACTCTCAACATGCAAAGTGTCCACGTCAATGTCCCACTAAGCAATGCATTTAAGTCTTCTCTCCCACTAAGCCATGCAAAATTTGTCACATAAGCGAGTCATGCTTTTAACTTATAAATTACAATTATTTTTGCACTAGTCTATGCATGTAACACTCCCACATCGTATATTCATGTTAGTCATGCTTCGTATTTTTGTTCGAAATGACATTTTTAAATGTAATTCAAAAGTTTTTATTCTATTTTTAGATTTTTTTTATATTGTTTTTGAAGTTTATGCTTTCTTTTCATTAGATTTAGCAACTAGCTACGCACTTTTTTTAATAAAGTTACCGCATCAACGTGAGGGGAGAGAGTCATCCTCACTACTCATATCCAATTTTTCCTCAGTGGAGAAGACACCCGCGTGGACAACTCCAAGGAATTTTAAACTCACATTATGCCACTTATGTTCCAAAACTATTTTGCAATAGTAAACAAATCAAGTATAATAAATATCATATATTTGTATTTTCATGCTCATATTGTTAATTGTATTACTCACGTTTCACATAAGCGAGTATCATCCAAACATATTGCCAACAATTCCCGCAGCAACACGCAGGGAATTGTATAGTTTATTTAGAGTCAAGTGCTAGTTCTTGTTTTGTGTTGTTTTTTATTTTGAGAAAATAAAATACCACAAGTCCCGGATTTTTTTAATGAAATTTGAAGAAAAGTTTCACAATAAAGAAGGATCAGCTACCAAGGACAAGCACCTGGGGAGGCCCGGGGTGCCTAGGCTCCCTGGGTATTTGTAAGTGCATCTAGTGCCACCCTTATTGGTTTTGGAGTATTGAAGACAAACATGGTTGAGTGACTAATGTGTTTGTGGGAGTTCACAGGTTAACACAGATAGAAGTCCCTGGAGATTCGGTTTAACCGTCAAAGACGACCCCTAAAAATGTCCGAAGACATTGATCATGGCCGAAGCCATTGGTGGTTCGCGAAGATAATCGCTTGGACATAATGAAACGCGAAGACGAAGTCTTTTAGTTGTTTTGTATCTTCCTTCCTGAGTCATAGGAACCACCGTACTGTAAAGTGGGGTCGATGTGATCGAAGTCAGAAGTTGATGTGATGCTCAACCCATACCTATGTCTTCGAGTGAAGACAATGAGAGGAAATCTCTTCCACAGTTGGTTGAGTCGCCATTACTTGTAGCCCAAGTAATGTTGCCGCGTGTGTTTGAAATACGACTGTTGGGACACGTGTCAGTTGGCCATTGACCCAGGGTCATTTCGGTCATATCAGGTCGAGTTGCCTGTTGGCTATAAATAGCCCACCCCCTCCACCATAAGTAGGTGGCTGCTCAGAGAGAGATACGGTTGTTGTCGTTTTGGAGCAACCCACCTCACCTTTGAGAGAGAACTATCCTGCGAGGATAAACCCAAACACCCAGAGCTAGAGTGTTTGAGCATCACCGAAGTCGTTTTGTTCTGAGTGAATTGAAGACTGATACGTCTCCGTCGTATCTACTTTTCCTAACGCTTTTGCTCTTGTTTTGGACTCTAATTTGCATGATTTGAATGAAACTAACCCAGACTGACGTTGTTTTCAGCAGAACTACCATGGTGTTGTTTTTGTGCAGAAATAAAAGTTCTCGAAACTGGACGAAACTTTTTGGAGAATTATTTTACAATAAATAAAAAATACTGGAGCCAAGAACCACCGGAGGGGGTGCCCTGGCTGGGCACGACACCATGGCGTGCCACCCCCTCCAGGCGCGCCCTGGTGGGTTGTGCCCACCTCGTGGCCCCACTGACCTTAATTCCAGCACTATAAATTCCTATTTTTGGAGAAAAAAATAGGAGAGAAAGTTTCATCGCGTTTTACGATACGGAGCCGCCGCCACCTCCTGTTCTTCATCGGGAGGCCAGATCTGGAGCCCGTTTGGGGCTCCGGAGAGGGGAATCTTCGGTCTTCGTCATCATCAACCCTTCTCCATCGCCAATTCCATGATGCTCCCCACCGGGAGTGAGTAATTCCTTCGTAGGCTTGCTGGTCGGTGAGGAGTTGGATGAGATTCATCATGTAATCGAGTTAGTTTTGTTAGGGCTTGATTCCTAATATCCACTATGTTCTGAGATTGATGTTGCTATGACTTTGCCATGCTTATTGCCTGTCACTAGGGCCCGAGTGCCATGATTTCAGATCTGAACCGTTTATGTTATCACCATTATATATATGTTCTTGATCCGATCTTGCTAGTCATATGCACCTGCTATGTGTTATGATCCGTAAACCCCGGAGTGACAATAGTCGGGATACTTTCCGGTGATGACCGTAGTTTGAGGAGTTCTTGTATTCACTATGTGTTAATGCTTTGTTCCGGTTCTCTATTAAAAGGAGGCCTTAATATCCCTTAGTTTCCTTATGGACCCCACTACCACGGGAGGGTAGGACAAAAGATGTCATGCAAGTTCTTTTCCATAAGCATGTATGACTATTTACGGAATACATGCCTACATTATATTTATGAACTGGAGCTAGTTCTGTGTCGCCCTAGGTTATGACTGTTATATGATGAATATTATCCAATGAGTTCACCGATCCAGTGCTTACGAGTTTTCCACATATTGTTCTTGCTAAGTTACTATTGCTACTGCTACTGTTACACTTGCTACAAAACCATTGCTACCATTGTTACTGTTACTGTTACTACTGCTATCAAAACTATCATATTACTGTGCTACCGATCACTCTGCTGCAGATATTTAATCTCCAGGTGTGGTTGAATTGACAACTCAACTGCTAATACTCGCAAATATTCTTTGGCTCCCCTTGTGTCGAATCTATAAATTTGGGTTGAATACTCTACCCTCGAAAACTGTTGCGATCCCCTATACTTGTGGGTTATCAAGACCTTTTTCTGGCGTCGTTGCCGGGGAGCATAGCTATATTTGTTGAGTCACTTGGGATTTATATCAATTGATCACTATGAAGAATCTGAAGGATACAAGAGACAATATTTTTTTCCCTAAGACGAGGGGAGGTAAGGAATTGCCATCTAGCTCTGTACTTGATTCACCTTCGGTTATTAGTAAACTTGCAACACCACCACATGCTATTAATCCTGATATGTCGCAAGTTATTGATGATGCTACTTCTGCTATGAATGATGCTTATGATGATGCTAGTACCACGCCTGATGATTGTAGGGTTACGCAGCAGAAAACAAAAAAATTCTGACCTACGTACCAGCCCAGGATCACTATGGAGACTGCATACAAGGTTTGATCTTTTTCGTTACCGACTCGTAGCGCAGCGGAAGTAGAGTCGATGACGATCGGCGGTGCAGATCCCCGCAGCTAGGATTTTACAACCTCCCAACCGCGAGGATGTACTCCCTCGTCAGCTCACCGGACGGATCTCCGGGCAGCCCTTCGAGAGGCCTCGGGACAGTCCCTCGGATAGTCCCACCGGACGGATCCTCGGACAGCCCTCCGGGAGGCCTCTGGACAGTCTTTCGGATAGTCCCACCGGACGGATCCTCGGACAGCCCTCCGGGAGGCCTCTGGACAGTCTTTCGGATAGTCCCACCGGACGGATCCTCGGATAGCCCTCCGGGAGGCCTCACGGACAGCCCTTCGGGAGGACCCCCGAAACTCGGACAGAAACTCGGACAGCCCTTCGGGAGGACCCTCGAACAGCCCCTCGGGCAAAAAGATCGAACCTACGACCTCTCTACGGGGTTGCACACATACGGTGTCATCTATCCGGCAGGGCTTCGCCGTCCAGAACTAGTTCCCACCGGAACCCAGACAGCCTTTCGGCTCTACGAAACTATTTCGCTGGGAGGGAGAGAGAAGCCAGAAATGTCATGGCACTTGTATGTGAGAAGGAGTGAGTGTGGAGGCAGCCCCTCCACCTCTATTTATAGGAAATCCAAGGGGTAGGGTTTCTTGGCCCCCAAGCCTTCTAGAAACCTTTTGGGAAAATATCCCAAAAGGTGACTTTTCCATAAATATCCCAAAAAGCACTTTCACTATTCACGACGACATTTTTCAGCGTCCGATCGAACTGAAAATATTTATGTGGGCTTAGAACATTTCCAGTACCCACTAAAATAATTTTCAATGCGATCCGGAACAATTCCGGTTTAGTGATTTTCATCTGCGAAAAGCATCTGAAGCGGTTTCGGCAGCTTCGGAACATTTTCAGTTTTCATCCCGGAAAATTCCAGAAAGTTTCCAGAATGATTCTGGCACCCTCCAAGAATTATCAGGCATGTGCCAAAACCAATTTGACTTTATGGTATCCCCTGAAACAACTTTTCAGTTTTACCGAAACTGTTCCGGTGTTCTCTCTGCGGAACTTTTCCGCTGTCCGAAACTTTTCCGGTGTCCGAAAACTTTTCGGTGATTTTCTCTCAGACTCCCTGTCTAGTATTCAGCAGATAGATGACCCTTAAGTGTGTGACCCTATAGGTTCGGTGAAGCATAGACATGACCTGGAACCCCTTCCGATCAATGATCAACATCGGAGCCGTGGACACCCATATTGATCCCTATACCCACACGAATGAATATTCGAGTGAACCTCCAGTTGCCGTGTGCTATCCCTGTTGCTTCGCGATATGTTACAAATACCCGAGGTGAGACATGTTGGCATCCCCGCAGATCAACAACTTGTCCACTATGCCAGTTACCTCGTTACCGGTATTGTTCTCTTTTCTCGTTCCCGTGTTCCGGGATCCCCGTGATCAAATCACAAAGTGTTTGGCCAGACGATGATGGATACCGTAACACCGAGAGGGCCCAGAGATATCTCTCCATCGTCGGAGGAGCAAATCCCAATCTTGAGCTATCAAGTTACTTGACATACTTTTCCATGAACCCGTAAGCCGCCGTAATAGCCACCCATTTACGGATGACGTTTAACAAACCCCAAAGTTCATGAAGCAAGCATGAAGTAACTCGATACTCTCATGGTCTAAGGAATTATGCAAACGTTAACCATCTCTGTGTTATTAACCATTAACTTATGACGAATGAATCTCATAGCATAACATCAATTCGGGTCGATTCAACACAAATGTTCTTCTAACATTGTGCCCTCAAAATTGCCGGCATAGCCATGCCCATGATCAGGAAAACAGGATCATCATGCAATACTTGAGCCAGTCTTAGAGGCCAGACTAGGAATACATTTTACCGTTTATTATTCCACACGTGCATATGAGTCATCACTACTACTCTAGTACTTTAATGACATCTTTCACTGTTGTCCTATGATCAGTACTTTGATCACTTTGGTATCTATACTCGCAACAACTTTGGAGTATTGGACATACCTGGTTGATTTACATACCATGGAATACATGATTAATCCAAACACAAGAGTGTGTGGAATCTCCATCATGTATTTTGCTCATCAGTGTTTTTGAGACACCGAGTCTTGCAAAACTCTTTCCATGTGACTTCGCCAAGAATCACTCCTTGGCGTTTTAAATGCTAAAAAGTTTTAGCATCTTGTCAATATGTATTCATAGCTTAGCCCTATTAGGTAAATCTATCTCCATAGATCATCATGCCTAATATTGAGGCTATTTAGCCTAAGCACTTCATCGAAAAACTATTTTCAAATGAAGTCCTAATTCGTGTCAAGAAATTTATTTTCAATTAACAATGTGTCAAGTACACATGGTTTTTAGAAATATTATCATGCTCCCACTTACTTTCTTGAATCACAAACATCTTCGATACCCATTTGATGAAATCAAACCCTTTTGACCATTCCATCAAAAACGAAGATTCCAACTCCACTTTGCTCTCTTCTGTCCATTGCTGGAACTCTGAAGTTTGCATACTTACTAGCATCCTATGGATCGACAAATTACTTTGGACTGTATCATATACAAGTCCTAGGTTTCATTTCCATCAGATGGAAATCCTTTTGTCATCCATGTTTCATATCTCATGATTGAAATATGTATTAATTGCTAGTTCAACCCGAACCGACTTTAAGCATCGCTACGGTGAGACAATCTCATCGTAGTCAACTCATTGAACTTGTTATTGCAACAAGTCGAGCTTTATGGATAAAACATTTTATCCGTATCAGTTTTTAGTTCCATAAATATTCGTTAGACTCTAAGTCTTCCGAAAGGTGTATCAAGATTTTAATCTTGAATCACTTATATGGAAACTATCTCGGATTGTATTGGCATTTAGCCAATTCTGGAGTCAGGGCCCATCAACGCTTCCTTGTGTATTGTAGGTATAATGTTGTCTAACAACAATATCTCGTTTGCGCACCTGATAGGTTTGCACGAGCTTTGCCTACGTGGTTTAGCTGCAAGTTCGACCGAAGTCCATACATTTTATTGTAGAGACTTCCGTATCAGTCGCAATAGGAAACTCCGGAATCACTTCCAAGGTTCCTTTCCTTTGACCTGATGACGATGATACTGGTTATCTCGTCGAGTTGCACTATCCTCCCACTCACCTTTTGTAAGAACTATTCTCTTTAAAAGCATACCGTTTTGTGGCAAAATCGTTTGCCTCGGTATAGTGGTGGGGGAATACCCAATGACTTGGGATAACCTACAAAATAGCACTTGTCTGATTTGGAATAGGTTTGTAACCTTTTACACAAGCCCCATATTCCAAATGTTAAGAAAAGATATAACATGGTTGGGCGTACCATACCATGGCGTCATTTCAACAGACCTGATGGATCTCTTTTCAGTGTAAAAGCCGCAGTCTCTAAAGCATTACTCTTTAAAAGGGATAATGGCAAATCTATTTATGTCATCTTTGATCTTACCATGTCATAAATGGTTCGATTACATCTTCACGGACTTTCCATTTGCAGTGGTGTTCCGGGAGGTGCAAGTTATGAAACCCCTTTCACAACTCATCAGACATTCGCTAAACTTGTAACTCAAATATTCCTTTCTGCAATCGAATTGTAGAAACATAATTTTCTTGTTACAATATTTTCTTCTTCATTTTGAAAACCTTTCGAATGATTTCAAAAGATCCAGACTCACGTCTTATCAAGTAAATATCCATATATCTACTTGAGTCATTTCTGAAGATAGATAAATCCACTACTTGCAATAACATTTATTGGACTACACACATCATAATGTATGATCACCAATATGTTCTATGCTCGTTCCTTATGGCTTGTGAACGGTATTTCAGTCACTTCACTTTTCAGAGGAAAGTTGCAAGTGTCAGATGATTCAAAATCAAACGACTTCAAAATCCATCATAATGGAATTTTCCATGCGGGTTTCTCCAATGTGACCAAATGCAGTGCCACACTTGTGTGGTATTCTTTTAGTCTTGCGACATTTAGCGTCAGTGTTATGGATGTATCATATTTCCATCAATATTCATAACATACATCCCATCTAGGATGGAAGCATGGCCCCTCATGTCATTCATAATACTGAACAACAATTGTTGTTTTATGAACAACTCTTTTGCAACAATCATTGTGCAATGGGCTAGAGTGTATGAAACTCTAAAATGAATTATGAAAGTAAACCCAGAGGTAATGTATTATTATCAATATTCATAACATACATCTCATTCATAATGAAAGTATGGCCCTCATGTTATTCATAACACCGAACATCAAAAGTTCTCTTATGAACAACCTTCTTGCAAGATACTTTATGCAAAGGGCTAGAGTGTGAAACTCTAAAATGAATTATGAAAATAAATACATAGGGAATACACCGATGGAAGGCATAGTAACATTTACTATGTTCCCTGCGTGTATCTAAACCTCATCCCTGGCTAGTCTTTCAGGCCATAGTAGTTCTTACATCGAGTTGCAACAGAATGCAATCGAGCGGGTATCTTTGTGATTAACTCACAATACCCAAGAATTAGTGATTAACATGTTTAACCATAATTCCCAAGAACTATATCTTTGACCAACCTTCTATACATCAAAAACTTGTATGACATTCATACATGAGCTGGATATTCCAGTCTTCTTTCCTTTTGCCTTTATACTTCTAACAGTTTAACTTTTAGTATTTCTCCTACTCTCAGAAGAAGCATCCAACTTAAGAGTGGCGTTAGCCCCAGACTTCCTAGGCGTGAAAGTCTCACTAACACCCTTCGGACACTTCCTTTCTCTTTAAGTTGTTGTTTTATTCACCTTTCATCATATGATAGGCGTTCTCCTGGATCCCTCTCTTATCAGTCTAATGCATAGTAAACTCCTTTACTAACAGTTTGCAAACAAACATTGCTTTGGATATCTCATATCTTTTAGCCTTTGTCTGTCTCTGAAAATGATTTTCAGATTCCATGAATATCACATAACTATCCAAACTTTCCAAGTTCGGGTCTCATGGAAGCAAACATATTGCACTTGACTGAAACGGAATTCTAGCTTTTGGATCGATGGACGAGAGTCACATGATCCATAGCATTAGCGGGAGAATACCGAAAACATGTGATAGGACAAAGTCCTTCTCGGCACTCTAGAGGACAATCCTCACATTACGTTACCAACCGTAAAGTTTTAACCAGATATTTAACAGCTATTCAATTTTAACACGGAAGGTGGAAATGCGAGCCATTATTCTACAACTATTCTGCAAATCACACTTAGACAGTGTTCAAAATTAATTGCACTAAGAATTAAAAGAAGTTAATTCAACAGTGCGCTCCCACTCAAATCAATATCTCTCATAATTGATTGTGAGTGATGCAAGATCTGCATTTCAATTCGACGCCATTGACGGGTTCATCACTGATGACGTGAATTTCAATCGGTAGGCCAACTTGCCAATCACATCTCTATGTGACTCTTGTTCATCTTTCGATGCGTGTGTTCCGAGCTCAGGACTGTCCTGCCTGAACGTCAAGACAACCAAGTGATCTCGCTGCGAGGTCTGACCTCACCCGCCTCACACATCCCTAATCGTTCGTACTCATGTGTACATGTCGTACCCCGAAAAGTTAGGTGCCGTGACGGTGCTACACTTGGGAGAACACTAACTACTTGATATTTTTGTGAGAGATCACCCTAATAAAAAGCGACTACCGCGCAATCAAGAAGGGTGCATCATAAGGGATAAACATCTCAGGCAATTCATAATAGCATGATATGGTATAGCCCTTTCTGACGGAGAAGTCTTTCATTTCTTCGTCTTCGGCATTCGCGTTGGTGTTCACCTTCGCGAAGATTGCCACCACCTTGTCGATGCACCAGATAATATTGCTATCTCTATAGCTAATAAAATAAGTGCATTACATAAGGTTGACACGCAGGTCATTAAAGTGCAATCATATGGCTCCAGCCATCATGCCGAATCATGACACGCAGGTCATGTTAATTACATCATATAGTCATCTCATACATAATCAAATTAATATGAGACTTGCTATACCACATCACATGCAAACCATCCTGCAAAACCAAATTAGACGCCTCTAATCGGTTCATGCAAATTTTTATTTTACGTGGCTTCTAAGGTTTTGAAACAAACCGAAGTTACCAACGTCCATCATCAAGTATGATAATTCAAGTTGCTAGATTAACTTTCCAGGGTGTATGAAACACGAGATAATAAAATCTCGAGCCCCATACTAAACTTCGTCATACGCGTGACCCCCGTGCAGATCACATCTGCATTGCCCTTTCGTCTGCGAAACATCCATCTTTCTCAACTATGGTGGAACCCAAAGAACTGTTAGCACTTCGTTGATCTGTCAATCAGCATACTAAGGAGCAGCATGAAAGGATCGCGGATTGCCAGAACTTTGTGAGATTCCACCATGCCGTCAAGATCAGGACTACGCATATTCTAGGGAAGCAACAAGAACATCGGGTAACAGATTTCATCTGCTACCCGCACAAATAATTTTCAGTAATAGATCTCATCTACTACCTAATTATATTGTGCAACACCCATACATCTCTATGTATTCTAGATCGCAACCTGCATCTACGCATAGCCTGGCTCTTGATGCCACTGTAGGGTTACGCAGCAGAAAACAAAAAAATTCCGACCTACGTACCAGCCCAGGATCACTATGGAGACTGCATACAAGGTTTGATCTTTTTCGTTACCGACTCGTAGCGCAGCGGAAGTAGAGTCGATGACGATCGGCGGTGCAGATCCCCGCAACTAGGATTTTACAACCTCCCAACCGCGAGGATGTACTCCCTCGTCAGCTCACCGTACGGATCTCCGGGCAGCCCTTCGAGAGGCCTCGGGAGAGTCCCTCGGATAGTCCCACCGGACGGATCCTCGGACAGCCCTCCGGGAGGCCTCTGGACAGTCTTTCGGATAGTCCCACCGGACGGATCCTCGGACAGCCCTCCGGGAGGCCTCTGGATAGTCTTTCGGATAGTCCCACCGGACGGATCCTCGGACAGCCCTCCGGGAGGCCTCACGGACAGCCCTTCGGGAGGACCCCCGAAACTCGGACAGAAACTCGGACAGCCCTTCGGGAGGACCCTCGAACAGCCCCTCGGGCAAAAAGATCGAACCTACGACCTCTCTACGGGGTTGCACACATACGGTGTCATCTATCCGGCAGGGCTTCGCCGTCCAGAACTAGTTCCCACCGGAACCCAGACAGCCTTTCGGCTCTACGAAACTATTTCGCTGGGAGGGAGAGAGAAGCCAGAAATGTCATGGCACTTGCATGTGAGAAGGAGTGAGTGTGGAGGCAGCCCCTCCACCTCTATTTATAGGAAATCCAAGGGGTAGGGTTTCTTGGCCCCCAAGCCTTCTAGAAACCTTTTGGGAAAATATCCCAAAAGGTGACTTTTCCATAAATATCCCAAAAAGCACTTTCACTATTCACGACGACATTTTTCAGCGTCCGGTCGAACTGAAAATATTTATGTGGGCTTAGAACATTTCCAGTACCCACTAAAATAATTTTCAATGCGATTCGGAACAATTCCGGTTTAGTGATTTTCATCTGCGAAAAGCATCTGAAGCGGTTTCGGCAGCTCCGGAACATTTCCGGTTTTCATCCCGGAAAATTCCAGAAAGTTTCCAGAATGATTCTGGCACCCTCCAAGAATTATCAGGCATGTGCCAAAACCAATTTGACTTTATGGTATCCCCTGAAACAACTTTTCAGTTTTACCGAAACTGTTCCGGTGTTCTCTCTGCGGAACTTTTCCGCTGTCCGAAACTTTTCCGGTGTCCGAAAACTTTTTCGGTGATTTTCTCTCAGACTCCCTGTCTAGTATTCAGCAGATAGATGACCCTTAAGCGTGTGACCCTATAGGTTCGGTGAAGCATAGACATGACCTGGAACCCCTTCCGATCAATGATCAACATCGGAGCCGTGGACACCCATATTGATCCCTATACCCACACGAATGAATATTCGAGTGAACCTCCAGTTGCCGTGTGCTATCCCTGTTGCTTCGCGATATGTTAAAAATACCCGAGGTGAGACATGTTGGCATCCCCGCGGATCAACAACTTGTCCACTATGCCAGTTACCTCGTTACCGGTATTGTTCTCTTTTCTCGTTCCCGTGTTCCGGCATCCCCGTGATCAAATCACAAAGTGTCTGGCCAGACGATGATGGATACCGTAACACCGAGAGGGCCCAGAGATATCTCTCCATCGTCGGAGGAGCAAATCCCAATCTTGAGCTATCAAGTTACTTGACATACTTTTCCATGAACCTGTAAGCCGCCGTAATAGCCACCCATTTACGGATGACGTTTAACAAACCCCAAAGTTCATGAAGCAAGCATGAAGTAACTTGATACTCTCATGTTCTAAGGAATTATGCAAACGTTAACCATCTCTG
Organism: Elymus sibiricus; assembly: GCA_039707655.1. Lineage (NCBI taxonomy): Eukaryota > Viridiplantae > Streptophyta > Magnoliopsida > Poales > Poaceae > Elymus > Elymus sibiricus. Next base: position 280,807,549 of record CM077665.1, read on the forward strand.
TGCTATTAACCATTAACTTATGACGAATGAATCTCATAGCATAACATCAATTCGGGTCGATTCAACACAAATGTTCTTCTAACATTGTGCCCTCAAAATTGCCGGCATAGCCATGCCCATGATCAGGAAAACAGGATCATCATGCAATACTTGAGCCAGTCTTAGAGGCCATACTAGGAATACATTTTACCGTTTATTATTCCACACGTGCATATGAGTCTTCCTCCGAGCCTCGTGGTTATTGTAGACTCGAGAACCATAGCAGTTATAGCATGGAACATAAACCTAGTTATGAACAGGGAGATAATCAATAACATATATTATTGCCTCTAGGGCATATCTCCTACAATGATAATGTGCCACTAGGTGAATTTCTTGATGAACAAATTGCTAGAGCTAAAGAGAATGAAATTATTGAAACTGATGAAACTACTGAAACTGGTGAAGTCTTTGAAACTGAGAACTATAAAACACCTATTAGACCTAGCTCTCCTAGATTTGAAATGCCTAAGATACCTGAGGGTTATGTTATGGATGGAGAAATAGCTAGATAAATACTTGCTTGTAAGGATAGAGATGATCTTAAGAAATTATTATGCAAGTATAAAGAAAAGACTTTGAATGCTAGAATGAAATGTGATCCTTAGTTTGCTACTTCACCTATCTTTGTTACCGATAAGGATTATGAATTCTCTGTCGACCCAGAGTTAATTACTTTGGTTGAATCTGATCCTTTCCATGGCTATGAAACTGAAACTGTAGTGGCACACCTTACTAAGTTGAATGATATGGCCATCCTCTTTGCTCGTGATGAGAAGATTCGCTATTACTATATTCTCAAATTATTTCCGTTCTCATTGAATGGTGATGCTAAGATATGGTACAATACTCTTGCTCTTGGTTGTGTGCGTAGTCCCTAGGATATGATTTACTACTTCTCTGAAAAATATTTTCCTGCTCATAAGAAACAAGCTGCCTTACAGGAAATATTTAACTTTGTGCAAATTGAAGAAGAGAGTCTCCCACAAGCTTGGGGGAGGCTTCTCCAATTGCTTAATGCTTTGCCTGATCACTCTCTTAAGAAAAATTAAATACTTGATATTTTCTATAATGGACTAACTGATGCTTCTAGGGACTTCCTAGATAGTTATGCTGGTTGTGTTTTCAGGGAACGAACCGTTGAACAAGCCGAGGAACTATTGAATAATATATTGAAGAATTATGATGATTGGCCTCTCCCTGAACCACCACCTAAACCCACTCCGAAGAAGAGGGGTATCTCATTTCTCAGTCCTGAAGGTATGCAAGAGGCGAAGAAATGTATGAAGGAAAAAGGTATTAAAGCTGAGGATGTTAAGAATTTACCACCTATTGAAGAAATACATGGCCTTGACACACCACCACCTCAACAGGTGGTAGAGGTAAATTCTTTATTAAAGTTTGATGAAAGTGATATCCCTTACAATAAACATCCTAGTCAATGCTTATAAGAGTTTGATAACTACATTAGGAAACAAGATTACTTCAATGCAAATGTTCTGAAACAATTGAAATATAATTCTGATATGATTGCTCGCTTGAGTGACTTGTTATTTAGAATCAGTAATGATGTTAGAGGTGTAGGAAAACATGCCTCTATGGTTCAAACCCAGTTAGAACAAGGTGCTAAATCTCAAAGAGAATTGCTTAATGAAATGAGTAATAATATGAATGATCATGCTATTAGAGTAGTGACTAGAGGAGGTAGAATGACGCAAGAACCACTTTATCCAGAAGGTCATCCTAAAAGAATTGAACAAGACTCTCAAAGAATTAATGCTGATGCACCTAGTCCTTCTAAAAAGAAAAAGAAGAAGAAAAATGATAGGACTTTGCATACCTCTAGTGAACCTGAGATAGAAAAACCTCCTAAAGATAATGATGTCTCTATTTCGATGCTGAAACTCAATCTGGTAATGAACATTCACCTAGTGATAATGAAAATAATAATGATGATGTTCATGAAGATACACAACCGAACAATGATAAAGAACCAGATAATGATGTTGAAACAGAGCCTGCTGTTGGTCTTGATAACCCACAACCTAAAAATAAACGATATGATAATAGAGACTTTGTGGCTAGAAAACATGGTAAAGAAAGAGAGCCATGGGTTCAGAAACCCATGCCTTTTCCACCTAAACCATCTAAGAAAAAGGATGACGAAGAATTTGAACGCTTTGCTAAAATGATTAGGCCAGTCTTTTTGCGTACCCGCTTAACTGATATTTTAAAGATGGCCCCTTATGCAAAATACATGAAAGACATCATCACTAATAAAAGAAAGATACATGAAGCTGAAATCTCCACCATGCTTGCTAATTATTCTTTTAAGGATGGAGTACCTAAAAAACTTGGAGATCCTGGAATACCAACTATACCTTGCTCCATTAAAAGAAATTATGTCAAAACTGCTTTGTGTGATTTGGGAGTTGGTGTTAGTGTTATGCCTTTCTCTTTATATAAAAAACTTGATTTGAATAAACTCACACCTACTGAAATATCTTTGCAAATGGCTGACAAATCAACTGCCATACCTATCGGTATTTGTGAGGATGTGCCCGTTGTTGTTGCAAATGTTACTATCTTAACAGACTTTGTTATTCTTGAGATGCCCGAGGACGACAACATGTCGATTATCCTTGGTAGACCCTTTTTGAATACTGTAGGGGCTGTTATTGATTGCAATAAAAGCAAAGTCACTTTTCATATCAATGGTAATGAGCATACGGTGCACTTTCCGAAGAAACAATTCCAAGTGAATGGTATAAATGTTATTGAAGAATCTCCGACACTCACTATTGGAAGTTTTCAACTACCTCTACCTGTTGCCAAAAATAAACATGACATACTTATTGTTGGGGATATGCATATCCCCATTGAGGTAACTTAGTGTTTTATGAAAGTTCTTCGGTTTCATGCTAATCGGAAGTGGTTGTTAATAAGACTTGATCAACCTTATTAATGGATCATTTTTGAAAGGTACGAAGTTGATGAATCTAGTAGGCACAACCTTCTGCTCCCACCTTTTGTTTTCTATTCTTATTAGTCATATAAAATAAAATGCCATGTTTATCCTGTTTTCTGTTTTCTCCGTGCAATAAAAAATGACCCAAAAATAAAAGTTCTTAGAATGTTCTGGAAATTTAACACGTTTTTTCTGAATATTTCTGAATTCCCGGTGCAAATAACATCAGAGGGGGGTGCACCTGGTGTCCACAAGACACCAGGGCGCTCCAGCAGCCCCAGGCGCGCCATGGTGGGTTGTGGTCCCCACGTGGGTCCCCTCACTTATCCCTTTAGCCCATTTCATCTCCTACCTCCAGAAAAAAATCATCATAGCTCTCTCTCTCTCGTGTTCTTGCTCTCAAACCCACGGATTTCGATCTCTTTGCTCGAAGCTCCGTTTCCGAAACTGTTTTGGGGGATTGCTACTTGGTATGTGACTCCTCCATTGCTCTAATTAGTTTTTAATTTAGTGGTTTATTTTTAGAATAATTAGCTACTCTTGGTGCTGCTGTAGATGGGCTTGCATGTTGAATTCTTTGAGTTCTAAGTAGTTTGAATGCTTCATATGGCCTCTATGCATCCTTAGGAGTAGTTGCTATCAATCTTACGAAGTTTTGTTGACAAAAATTTTGTAGACTAAAATTTTCAGAAATTTATTTATAGGAATAAGATGGATTTCTTTAGGAAGTTTTCCTTCTAGAAGAATGCTAAAGGAGTCATTGGGGAATCATCGGACAATGACCTCCACACTCCGAGAACGGCGGAGGTGCGGCCGTGCGAATGGCCGCATAACGCCTTCATGGAGGAGGCCGGGTTCCATCAAGAGTTTGCCCAATTCATTGCGAATGCTGGGCTGACCGACTTCCTCGTAGCTAAGTGTGACCAACACCACCTCCTTACAAATTCCTTTGTGCAAAGTTTTCATTTTCTGATTAAGAATAATCCTCCTGAGGTGCAGTTTAATCTATATGCTGAAACCCGTAAGATACCGCTCGCTGACTTTTGTGACATATGTTTGATCCCTTCTGATGGGGAATTAAGAGAGCCTAGACCAGCGGAGTTTGAGGACTTTCTCTTCACTTTGACAGTGGGTGATGAAAGAGGCGTGTCAAATGCCACTGCCACCAGTTTGCAGTTTCCTTCTGTACATTACTTTGTTTTGGTCATCGTGAAGTGTTTAACAGCGAGGGAGAAGGTTGGTGCACTCAGTGCCCCCGACTTTGCCATTTTACGCCGCGCACTGCACAATGATCACACCTTTAGCATGGGGGCTATTATTGCACGTCACTTACACCTTAACAGGACTAAGGGCAAGATACATGGTGGTATTTATGCTACTCGTTTAGCGGGACACTTTAATGTTCAGATTTGCCCACATGATTATCCCTTGTCCCAAGTTTATCTAGATCACAAGGCATTGCAGGATCATCAATTTATTGATGCAGCCGATTCTTTTCATAACATTCGCTACAACTTAGTATTCAGCGTGGTTACCCGTGATGTTATCCCGTTGCCTGCACCTGCTTTGTTTGATTCTACTGCCAGGAACCGATACAGGATCATGCCAGAGGACATTATTGCCTACCGGAACAACCTTGCAGCGGATGAGGAGGAGCCCCAGGAGTGGGATGCTCAGGTCCCGTCGCCACCGCACTTCAACTTAGGACCGGATGGCTATTACGGATGGTGATTACCAAGCTAGGCCAAAAGCCTAAGCTTGGGGGAGTACGTATATCCACCTACATTATATTCATGTTTACACATTTCATTCCAGTTGTCGGTGTCCACACTTTTTCATTGTATTATCCATGCTAGATTTATTTTCTTGCTTTCTTCTTGCGTGTTTGAAAAACCTTGAGAAAATCCAAAAATATTTCCTACTTCTTTTCGGTTTTTCTTTCTAGTTTAAATTGATTGTAGTAGCCAAAGAAAACCCAAAAATATTTCTTGTTTCTTTTTTACTTGTTGGGAGCTCTCCCGTGTAAATAGTTTTTCTCGTTTTTGTTTTTCCCTCTTTGCTTTCTTCAAGAAAAACCAAAAACTCAAAAAATATTTCAGTATGTTTCTCTGAAATTATTTTCCTTTTATTTGAGTCGTACCAAGGAGAAGACCACGATGAAAATGTTGAGTGGCTCTCATATGCATTATTGTTAATCTAACAAAGAGCCCATGTTACTTTGTCTTCTCCTTTTGAATAAAATGTTTGCAGATTCCAGCTTAGTCCACGACACTCTTGCACTATTATTATTTTCATATCATTCGAGCATGCAAGTAAAAGGCAGTAATGACGATATTTGACGAAGTGACTGTGGCAGAGAGAAGTGGGTATGAACTCAACTTGTTTTTGTTTTTGTAAATATGTTTAACCTAGTATCCATGATTCGGCATATTATGATCAAACATGTTTGCAATGACAATTAGAGATTATAGTTGCTCATGCCATGCTTAAATAGCTAGGAGTGGATAATGATTTATCTTGGATGTCAACATGCATTAAAATGATTGTGATGTGGTATGATGATATGGTATCTTCCTCTGAATGTTTCAAGTGGCTTGACTTGGCACATGTTCACGCATGTAGTTGAATCAAAACCAACATAGCCTTCATGATATTTATGTTCATGGTGTCTATATCCTACTCATGCTAGTATTCAATGTTTATTATTCACAATGCATGTTCATGACCGTCTTCGCTCTCTAGCTGGCCGCTTCTCACCCTATTTGCTAGCCTTCGCCTGTACTAAGTGGGAATACTGCTTGTGCGTCAAAATCCTTAAACCAAAGTTATTCCAAATGAGTCCACTATATCTACCTATATGCGGTATTACCCTGCCGTTCCGAGTAAATTTGCATGTGCCACCTCTAAAATTTCAAATGAACATCTGTTTTGTGTGCCTGGACCGCTCATGGGGCGACAGGGGGCAGTCAGTATCTTCCATGTTAAACGGTTTATTCTCATGATGAGTGTTTATTCACTCGTCCTTGCACAAGAGGGGCGGTAATAGGGATTCCCAGTCCCGAAATCAAAAATTGCAAATAATTAAAGAAAACTCCCCCAGGAATGTTGTTGGTATGGACGACACCCGTGGATTTGGCTAGCCGTGGAGTGTGTTTGTTGGTGGAGGGGGAGTAAACCTTTACTTTTACCGCTTGGGAACCGCCACTAATGTGTTTAGCATGGAAGATATTGATAACTCTTGGCCGTAACGTTGACTGGAAGGGTGTACCTCCCGAAATTATATTATTCTCTGATTTAAGCTTTGAGCTCTGGCACCTCTGCAAATCCCTGCTTCCCTCTGTGAAGGGACTATCTATTTACTTTTATGTTGAGTCATCACCTTCTCAAATAAGCGGCAGATCTGAGAGCACTATTGTCATCCTCATGCATTGTGTATAGTTAATGTTGGATGCAGCATGACTGGATCTTTTCTACCATGAATTACAATGTTTAGTTGCTGCTTGAACTTTGGAGGTCATCTGCATTTATGTGTTGCGGTCTCAGAAAGGGCTAGCGAGATACCACTATTGTCATATTATATCATGATTGTTTTGACAAAGTGTTTGCATTTGAGATATTTTATTATTGCTCGCTAGTTGCTTATGTCATTGATATGAGCTAATATAATTTTTAAGAGTTATTGCTGACATGGTTAGTCATAATCTTTGCTGAAAACCTGGGTGCTACTTAAGCATATATATGTAAACAAGAAAAAAAGAGTTCGTAAATATTTTTATCACTTTCAGTTTGTCAACTGAATTGCTTGAGGACAAGCAATAGGGGCGAGGGAGAGGGATGCGACAGCAGATGCGTTGGCCTCTCGCCAATCCAGTGGGAGCGTGTTGTAGATCCAGAGGACCAACTTCTCACGTACCTCCTCCGCTGGTCGCTCGCCACGGCAGTGACCGACGTGTGGCGTTTGCGCCACAGGAACGCCGATGTTCCGGCTTGCCATCGAGCAGTCGGAGCAGGATGCGGTGGCGGAAAAAGGTGGCCAAAGCCAATGCCGATCGGCTGGCGAAGGCGCGGGAGCGCACGGTCCGGAGGATGGGCGTCATCATCTACTCCGACGATGACTCCAATTTGTCTGACATCTCTCGGGTCTAGCTCCGACAACGACACCCCTCCATCGGCCAACAACTCCGACCTCTTCGATGGCTCCTACGGCTCCAACTCTGACAACGATGCGACACCGGTGGCCGACGCTTGCACAGAGGGGTATAGCCGCACCGGTGACCGCAAGAGGAGTGGGCAGCGATGAAATAGTGATTTCCTCTGTTCTTTTCCGTTTAATTAAGTTATTTTAGTTTAGATCTATGTCCGTGTGGCGATGAACTGTGATTTTGGTCTGGTGAATTGTGATGTTTATGCCCGTTGGTATATGTTCGGTGTTTGGTGTGATCATCTATTTTGTTTCGTTCAGGTTGCATGGAATGCATCGATATTGTTTCGGAGGAGGGAGGGGGTGTAGGGGGGAGGCAGATTTGAGGTACATGGATATGGACGCGATCATTTAAGAAGTGACCGATCATTGTATCGTGGATGCACCCACACGTGTCCGCGAAGTATGGAGGGCTATATTAGCTATGTCTAGTTATAATGCTTTAATATGGACCTTTATTGATGATAATTTATGTGTCAGAACCGCGGCATGTACACGCTTAAAGTTGCAAGCCTTGACTCAGCTTTGGGGGACATCCATTAGTCACGATCATCAGAGATGCGAGTTAGGCCCTGATTAGGCCTCTCATCTCCATCATATCGTAACCATATTTTTTGCGGGTATTTTTTTCTCGAATACGCACGAGTGTGCGTATCATATATTAAAGAAGAGAAGGGAAGGCTCCCTCTACGTACCGTTACAAGTTATTTACATAGTGCCTTTTTAAGCACACTCCACCCGTACATACACCTAAGTGTTGGGGAACGTTGCATGGGAAACAAAAAATTTCCTACGCACACACAAGATCTATCCATGGTGATGAGCATCTACGAGAGGGGAGATCGGATCTACATACCCTTGTAGATCGCTAAGCGGGAAGCGTTAAGAAATGCGGTTGATGTAGTCAAACGTCTTCGCGATCCAAATCGCAATCCGTCCCGCGATCCAATCACGATTCGTCCCGATCTAGCGCCGAACGGACGGCACCTCCGCATTCAGCACACGTACAGCTCGATGACGTCTCCGCCTCCTCGATATAGCGAGTGAGGTCGGAGTAGTAGATGAGTTATCCGGCAACACGACAGCGTGGTGGCGGCGGTGGTGGTTCTATCCCGACAGGGCTATGCCTAGCGCTACCGAAACCGTGAACGGAGGAGAAAACGATCTAGGGAGAGAGAGGGGCGCCAAGGGCTTCGTGTGTGCTCTTGGGGAGCCCCCTCCCCTCTATATATAGGTGGAGGGGCATGGAGATCAGCCCCTCCAAGCCCTAGGGCGCAGCCAAGGGGGAGGGGTTGGACTCCTAGTCCAATTCCCTCCCTTTCCATAAACAGGTGGACTTTCCACCTCTCCCAAGCTACATGGGCCTGGAGGGACTTGTGCGCCTGGACCAATAAGGCCAGGGTGCCTCCCCTCAGCCCATGCAAACCCTTGGGACGTGGTGGAACCCTTGGTGGACTTCCGGACTCCTCCGGAAGTTTCCGAAACCTTCTAGAACCTTCCCGATACAATACCGGAAAAACCCGAAACTTTTCCGGTAGCGAAAATATGACTTCCCATATATAAATCTTTACCTCCGGACCATTCCGGAACTCCTCGTGATGTCTGGGATCTCATCCGGGACTCCGAACAACCTTCGTTCACCAACATACATAACTCAACAATACAAAATCGTCACCGAACGTTAAGTGTGCAGACCCTGCGGGTTCGAGAACTATGTAGACATGACCGAGACAACTCTACGGTCAATAAGCAATAGCGGTACCTGGATGCCCATATTGGTTCCTACATATTCTACGAAGATCTTTATCGGTCGAACCACGATGTCAAGGATTCAGACAATCCCGTATGGAGTTCCCTTTGTCCATCGGTATGTTACTTGCCCGAGATTCGATCGTCGGTATCTCCATACCTAGTTCAATCTCATTACCGGAAAGTCTCTTTACTCGTTCCGTAACACAAGATCCCATGACTAACTCCTTAGTCACATTGCTTGCAAGCTTCTTGTGATGCTGTGTTATCGAGTGGGCCCAGAGATACCTCTCCGTCATACGGAGTGACAAATCCCAGTCTCGATCCATGCCAACTCAACAGACACCCTCGGAGATACCTGTAGAGCACCTTTATAGCCACCCAATTACGTTGTGACGTTTGATACACACAAGGCATTCCTCCGGTGTCCGGGAGTTGCATGATCTCATGGTCGTAGGAACATATACTTGACATGGATAAAGTAGTAGCAACAAACTGACACAATCAACTGCTATGCTTACGGTTGGGTCTTGTCCATCACATCATTCTCCTAATGATGCGATCCCATTATCAGATGACAACTCATTGTCTATGGTCAGGAAACCTTAACCATCTCTGATCAACAAGCTAGTCTAGTAGAGGCTTACTAGGGACACAGTGTTGTCTATGTATCCACACATGTATCTGAGTTTCCGATCAATACAATTCTAGCATGGATAATAAACGATTATCATGAACAAGGAAATATGATAATAACCATTTTATTATTGCCTCTAGGGCATATTTCCAACGGTCTCCCACTTGCACTAGAGTCAATAATCTAGCTCACATCGCTATGTGATTTACATTGTTATGAATCTAACACCCAATGAGTTTTGGGGTTCGATCATGTTTTGCATGTGAGAGAGGTTTTAGTCAATGGTCTACAACATTCAGATCCGTGTGTTCTTTGCAAATCTATATGTCATACTGTAGATGCTGCTACCACGCTCCACTTGGAGCTATTCCAAATGGCTGCTCCACTATACGTATCCGGATTACTTACTAAGAGTCATCCGGATTGGTGTCAAAGCTTGCATCGACGTAACTCTTTACGACGAACTCTTCATCACCTCCATAATCGAGAAACATTTCCTTAGTCCTCTAGTTACTAAGGATAATTTTGACTGTTGTCCAGTGATCCACTCCTGGATCACTAATGTACCCCTTGACAGACTCATGGCAAGGCACACACCAGGTGCGGTATACAACATGGCATACTATAAAGATCCTATGGATAAGGCATAGGGGACGACCTTCGTCCTTTCTCTTTCTTCTGCCGTGGTCGAGCTTTGAGTCTTACTCAACTTCACACCTTACAAATCAGGCAAGAACTCTTTCTTTGACTGATCCATTTTGAACTCCTTCAAAATCTTGTCAAGGTATGCACTCATTGAGATTCTTATCAGGCGTCTTGATCTATCTTTATAGATCTCGATGCCCAATATTTAAGTAGCTTTATCCAGGTCTTTCTTTGAAAAACTCCTTTCAAATAACCCTTTATGCTTTCCAGAAATTCTACATTATTTCCGATCAACAATATGTCAACCACATATACTTATCAGAAATTCTATAGTGCTCCCACTCACTTTCTTGTAAATACAAGTTTCTTATAAACTTTGTATAAACCCAAAAGCTTTGATCACCTCATCAAAGCATATATTCCAACTCCGAGATGCTTGCTCCAGTCCATAGAAGGATCGCTGGAGCTTGCATACCTTTTAGCATCCTTAGGACCGACAAAACCTTATGGTTGTATCACATACAACCTTTCCTCACGGAAACCGTTAAGGAAACTTTGTTTTGACATCCATCTGCCAGATTTCATAATCGAAAAATGCAGCAAATGCTAACATAATTCCAACAGACTTTAGCATCGCTACGGTTGAGAAAGTCTCATTGTAGTCAACTCCTTGAACTTGTCGGAAACTACTTTGCGATGAGTCGAGCTTTATAAATGGTGACATTTATCATCAGCGTATGTCTTCTTAAAGATCCATTTGTACTTAACGATCTGCCATTCATCAGGCAAGTCTACCAAAGTCCATACTTGGTTTTCATACATGGATCCTATCTCGGATTTCACGACTCATAGCCATTAGTTGGAATCCGGGCCCACCATCGTTTCTTCATAGCTCGCAGGTTCACTGTTGTCCAACAACATGACCTCTAAGACAGGATTCCGCACCACTTAGGGGCGGTACGATTCCTTGTCGACCTACGAGGCTCAGTAGTAACTTGATCTGAAGTTTCATGATCATCATCATTAGCTTCCTCTTCATTTGGTGTACGCGCCGCAGAAACATCTTTCTGCATTGTGCTACCATCCAACCGAAGTGACGGTTCAATAACCTCATCAAGTTCTACTTTTCCTCCCACTCAATTCTTTCGAGAGAAACTCTTTCTCGAGAAAGGACCTGTTTTAGCAACAAACACTTTGCCCTCGGATCTGAGATAGGAGGTATACCCAACGGTATCCTATGAAGACGCATTTGTCCGCTTTGGGTTCGAGCTTATCAGGTTGAAGTCTTTTCACATAAGCATCGTATTCCCAAACTCTAAGAAATGACAGCTTAGGTTTCTGCCAAACCATATACGGTGTCATCTTAACGGATTTAGATGGTGCCCTATTTAAAGTGAATGTAGTTGTCTCTAATGCATAACCCCAAAATGATAGTGGAAAATCGGTAAGAGTCATCATAGTACGTACTATATCCAATAGAGCACGGCTACGACGTACGGATTCACCATCACCCTATGGTGTTCCAGGTGGCGTGAGTTGTGAAACAATTTCCACATTGTCTTAAGTTGCATACAAAACTCGTAACTCAGATATTTACCTCCACGATCATATCGTAGACATTCAATCTTCTTGTCACGATGATCTTCAACTTCACTCTGAAATTTCTTAAACTTTTCAAAAGTTTCAGACTTGTGATTCATCAAGTAAACATACCAGTATCTACTCAAATCATCTGTGAAGGTAAGATAATAACGATATCCACCGCGTGCTTCAATGCTCATTGGATATCATACATCAATATGTATTATTTCCAATAAGTCACTTGCCCACTCCATCGAACCGGAAAACAGGGTCTTAGTTATCTTGCCCAAGAGGCATGGTTCGCATGTCTCAAGCGATTCAAAATCGAGTGAGTCCAAAGATCCATCAGCATGGAGCTTCTTCATGCAATTTACACCAATATGACCTTAGCAGCAGTGCCACAAGTATGTGGTACTATCATTATCAACTTTGCATCTTTTGGCATCAATATTATGAACATGTGTATCACTACGATCGAGATTCAATAAACCATTCACATTGGATGCATGACCATTGAAGGTACTATTCATGTAAACAGAACAACCATTATTCTCTGACTTAAATGAATAACCGTATTGCAATAAACACGATCTAATCATGTTCATGCTCAACGCAAACACCGAATAACATTTATTTAGGTTCAACACTAATCTCGAAGGTAGAGGGAGCGTGTGATGGTGATCACATCAACCTTGGAAACACTTCCAACACACATCGTCACCTCACCCTTAGATAGTCTCCGTTTATTCCGTAGCTTTTACTTCGAGTTACCAATATCAGCAACTGAACCGGTATCTAATACCCAGGTGCTACTAGGAGTACTAGTATGATACACATCAATAATATGTATATCAAATATACTTTTGTTGACGTTGCCAGCCTTCTTATCTGCCATGTATCTGTGGTAGTTCCGCTATCAGTGACCATTCCCCTTATAATAGAAGCACTTAGTCTCGGGTTTGGGTTCAACCTTGGGTTTCTTCACTGGAGCGGTAACTGTTTTGCCATTCTTGAAGTTTCCCTTCTTGCCCTTGCCCATCTTGAAACTAGTGGTCATGTTAACCATCAACACTTGATGCTCCTTCTTGGTTCCTACCTTCGCGGCCTTAAGCATTGCGAACAGCTCCGGGATCACTATCTCCATCCCTTGCATGTTATAGTTCATCACAAAGCTCTAGTAGCTTGGTGATAGTGACTGGAGAACTCTATCAATCACTATCTTATCTGGAAGATGAACTCCCACTTGATTCAAGCGATTGTAGTACCCAGACATTCCGAGCACATGCTCACCGATTGAGATATTCTCCTCCATCTTGCAGGCAAATAACTTTGTCAGAGGTCCCATACCTCTCAACACGGGCATGGGCCCGAAATTCCAATTTCAGCTCTCGGAACATCTCATATGCTCCGTGACGTTCAAAACGTCTTTGGAGCCTCAATTCTAAGCCGTAAAGCATGGCGCACTAAACTATCAAGTAGTCATCAGAACGTGTCTGCAAGACGTTCACAACATCCACAGACGACGCTTGAGGGGGTGGCGCACCGAGCGGTGCATCGAGGACATAAGCCTTCTGTGCAGCAATGAGGACAATCCTCAGATCACGGACCCAGTCCGTATAATTGCTACCATCATGTTTCAACTTACTTTTTCTCTAGGAACGTATCAAAAATACAGGGGAGCTACGGCGCGAGCTATTGATCTACAACATAATTTGCAAAGACATTTTGACTATGTTCATGATAATGAGTTCAGTTAATCATATTACTAAAGAACTCCCACTCAAATTGACATCCCTTCGGTCATCCGAGTGTTACATGATCCAAATTCACCAACCCAAGTCCGATCATCACGTGAGATGAGGTGGTTTCAATGGTGAACATCTCCATGTTGATCATATCTACTCTATGACTCATGTTCGACCTTTCGGTCTCTTGTGTTCCGAGGCCATGTCTGTACATGCTAGGCTCGTCAAGTTTAACCCGAGTGTTCCGCATGTGCAAAACTGGCTTGCACCCGTTGTATGTGAACGTAGAGTCTATCACACCCGATCATCACGTGGTGTCTCGAAACGACGAACTTTCGCAACGGTGCACACTCGGGGAGAACACAATTTTATCTTGAAATTTTAGTGAGGGATCACCTTATAATGCTACCATCGTTCTAAGCAAAACAAGGTGCATAAAAGGATTAACATCACATGCAAATCATAAGTGGCATGATATGGCCATGATCTTTGTGCTTTTGATCTCCATCTTCAAAGCACCGGCATGATCTCCATCGTCACCGGCATAACACCATGATCTCCATCATCTTGATCTCCATCAGCGTGTCGCCATGAGGTTGTCGCGCCAACTATTGCTTCTACAACTATTGCTAACTCATAGCGATAAAGTAAAGCAAAAAGGCGAAAATAAATTAAAGACAACCCTATGGCTCCTGCCGGTTGCCGTACTCACCGACATGCAAGTCGTGATAATCTATACAAAACATGATCATCTCATACATCACATATATATCATCATGTTTCTGGCCATATCATATCACATCATACCCTGCAAAAACAAGTTAGACGTCCTCTAATTTGTTGTTGCATGTTTTACGTGGCTGCTATGGGTATCTAGCAAGAACGATTCTTACCTACGCAAAACCACAACGGTGATATACAAGTTGCTATTTCACCTTCTACAAGGACCGCCTCTGTCGAATCCGATTCAACTAAAGTGGGAGAGACAGACACCCTCCAGCCATCTTATGCAACAAAGTTACATGTCAGTCGATGGAACTGGTCTCTCGTACGTGGACGAGTAAGGTTAGTCCGAGCCGCTTCATCCCACAATACCGCCGAATCAAGATAAGACTAAGGAGGGAAGAAATCCAAATATCAACGCCCACAAACTCCTTTGTGTTCTACTCGTGATCTCATCTACGGATAGACCTAGCTCAAGATGCCACTGTTGGGGAACGTTGCATGGGAAACAAAAAAATTCCTACGCACACACAAGATCTATCATGGTGATGAGCATCTACGAGAGGGGAGATCGGATGTACATACCCTTGTAGATCGCTAAGCGGGAAGCGTTAAGAAACGCGGTTGATGTAGTCAAACGTCTTCGCAATCCAAATCGCAATCCGTCCCGCGATCCAATCACGATCCGTCCCGATCTAGCGCCGAACGGACGGCACCTCCGCATTCAGCACACGTACAGCTCGATGATGTCTTCGCCTCCTAGATCCAGCGAGCGAGGTCGGAGTAGTAGATGAGTTCTCCGGTAACACGACGGCGTGGTGGTGGCGGTGGTGGTTCTATCCCCGTAGGGCTACGCCTAGCTACTGAAACCGCGAACGGAGGAGAAAACGATCTAGGGAGAGAGAGGGGCGCCAAGAGCTTCGTGTGTGCTCTTGGGGCGCCCCCTCCCCTCTATATATAGGTGGAGGGGCGTGGAGATCAGCCCCTCCAAGCCCTAGGGCGCAGCCAAGGGGGAGGGGTTGGACTCCTAGTCCAATTCCCTCCCTTTCCATAAACAGGTGGACTTTCCACCTCTCCCAAGCTACATGGGCCTGGAGGGACTTGTGCGCCTGGACCAATAAGGCCAGGGCGCCTCCCCTCAGCCCATGCAAACCCTTGGGACGTGGTGGAACCCTTGGTGGACTTCCGGACTCCTCCGGAAGTTTCCGGAACCTTCTAGAAGCTTCCCGATACAATACCGGAAAAACCCGAAACTTTTCCGGTAGCCAAAATATGACTTCCCATATATAAATCTTTACCTCTGGACCATTCCGGAACTCCTCGTGACGTCCGGGATCTCATCCGGGACTCCGAACAACCTTCGGTCACCAACATACATAACTCAACAATACAAAATCGTCACCGAACGTTAAGTGTGCAGACCCTGCGGGTTCGAGAACTATGTAGACATGACCGAGACAACTCTACGGTCAATAAGCAATAGCGGTACCTGGATGCCCATATTGGTTCCTACATATTCTACGAAGATCTTTATCGGTCGAACCACGATGTCAAGGATTCAGACAATCCCGTATGCAGTTCCCTTTGTCCATCGGTATGTTACTTGCCCGAGATTCGATCGTCGGTATCTCCATACCTAGTTCAATCTCATTACCGGCAAGTCTCTTTACTCGTTTCGTAACACAAGATCCCGTGACTAACTCCTTAGTCACATTGCTTGCAAGCTTCTTGTGATGCTGTGTTACCGAGTGGGCCCAGAGATACCTCTCCGTCATACGGAGTGACAAATCCCAGTCTCGATCCATGCCAACTCAACAGACACCCTCGGACATACCTGTAGAGCACCTTTATAGTCACCCAATTACGTTGTGACATTTGATACACACAAGGCATTCCTCCGGTGTCCGGGAGTTGCATGATCTCATGGTCGTAGGAACATATACTTGACATGGATAAAGTAGTAGCAACAAACTGACACAATCAACTGCTATGCTTACGGTTGGGTCTTGTCCATCACATCATTCTCCTAATGATGCGATCCCGTTATCAGATGACAACTCATTGTCTATGGTCAGGAAACCTGGACCATCTCTGATCAACGAGCTAGTCTAGTAGAGGCTTACTAGGGACACAGTGTTGTCTATGTATCCACACATGTATCTGAGTTTCCGATCAATACAATTCTAGCATGGATAATAAATGATTATCATGAACAAGGAAATATGATAATAACCATTTTATTATTGCCTCTAGGGCATATTTCCAACACTAAGGCCTATTACTCAGAACTTGCCCACATTGCCAGCCCAGCGAGGCACTCATCTGCCTCCTCCCGCAGCAGGCCTGCTTGTCTCCACACCTTTCCTTCGCTGCCAACACGATGTAGGACATGCCTTGTGGAGGGTGATGCTCCGTCGAAGAGCATGGTGTTGCGGTGTTTCCATAATTCCCACAGGACTAGGAGGCAAAACGTTCGCACCATCTTCCGGTGAGTGCCAGTCTCCTCCTTCCTAATGACCACTCCGGTAAAGTCTCATCCTGCGTGGGGGCTCTCTCCAGCTGTCCCATGGTCGTGCAGATCCGTGTCCAAATCTCCTGTGCGAACACACATCCAAGCATAATGTGGCTCATTGCTTCGTCGTGCTGGTCGCATAGCGGGCAAGCCTCCTGATGTGGCAGTCCTCTCTATGCCAGTCTGTCGGACGTCCAGCACCGGTCTCGTATGGCCAGCCAGGAAAAGAAGCGGCATTGTAGGGGCGCCCTCAACTTCCACGTGAACTTGGCCGTAGGCGCAACTTCAAGGCCTGAGAACTTAGCGGCATAGACGGACCTCGCGGAAAACATGCTATCCTTCCCCCACGCCCAATGAATTGAGTCTTGTCCTCCAACCTCGATCTGGAAACCGTCCACTCTAGTCCAAACGTCCAGGAACT
Organism: Elymus sibiricus; assembly: GCA_039707655.1. Lineage (NCBI taxonomy): Eukaryota > Viridiplantae > Streptophyta > Magnoliopsida > Poales > Poaceae > Elymus > Elymus sibiricus. The sequence goes on from CM077665.1 coordinate 280,824,770, forward strand.
GGTGCAACATGGTGGAGGTGAGCTCCGGGCCAATATCGTTCGCCCAGGTGTGATCGGGCAAGGCGTCCGCCACCGTGCGCGTGGCCCTAACCCTCTTCGGGACCTTTTGGTGCAATAGGGGTGCGAGCTCCGCAATCCGCCATCCCTCGAGCCATATGTCTTCCCAAAAGAGTGTATCCTTGCCATCTCGTAATGTCGCCCGTGCCGCCGCGTGAAAAAGGGCCATTGATTCGGCCGACACAGTTATCTCAAACTCAGCCCACGGTCTTGATCGATCCGAGCGTTGCAGCCACGGCCATCTAGCCAATAGAGTTGTGTTCATCCATCAGAGGTTAGGTATTCCCAAGCCGCCGGCCCACTTGGGGCGGCAAACCAAGTCCCACGCAACCGCGCAGTTGCCGCCCCTCGACTCCGCCTTGCCGCACCACACAAACTGCATCGTCAGGATTTTCGGAGGTATGGCCATGTCCAGCATAGCATGGACCGGGATTGCGCTTAGCACCGAGAGGATGAGTATCAATCATCCACTTTTGGGCATATTTGCCGCCTTCCAATTGGGTAGGCGACCAGCAAACTACTCCACTAGGTCCTGAAACTGGGTTGCCGAGGGCTTCCGAATTGTGAGTTGTAGGCCAAGGTATTTGCAAGGAAAGGATCCACTCTCGCATCCAAGGAAATTGCAAACCGTCTGGAGGTCCTTAGGCGAGCATCGGATTGGGAGCACGGCGCTCTTTGCCAGGTTGACTCTGAGCCCCGAGGCCACACTGAAGATCCTCAAGACCTCCCGACAGGCCCGCGCCTCCGTCTCCGTGGGTTTTAGGAAGACCATGACATCATCTGCAAACATGGACACCCGCTGGTGGGCTTCGGATCTGGCAAGGGGCGGAAGATGCCCCGCTGGGTTGCCTGTCCAAAGAGGCGTTGCAATGGCTCCATGCACGGGATGAAAAGCATGGGGGATATCGGCCCCCCTGTCTTAGTCCACAACCGTTGAAGATGGTCTCTCCGGGTACTCCGTTAATTGCGATTTTCGTGGATGATGTGCCCAGAAGTCCAGAAACCTAGTTGATCCACCTCCTCCCAAAGCCCATCTGCGCCATAACTTCTAGGAGAAAGAGCCACTGGAGCGAGTCGAAAGCCTTTGAGATGTCGAGCTTGAGCAATATCGTGGGGTTCCTGAGGGCATGCAACCGACGTGCCGTGCATTGGACTAGCATAAAGTTGTCGTGCAATGAGCGTCCGCAAACAAAAGCGCTCTGGTGGTTCCCTACGAGGAGCGGCAGCTCCTCAACCAGTCTCGAGGAGAGGACTTTGTCAAAAAAAATGACCGCGCCATGGACCAAACTCACTGGCCGGTAGTCCTTCAGATCCACTGCCCCTTCCTTTTTAGGCATGAGTGTTACCACCGCCTTGTTGATAGTCTACAATCCACGCATATCACCACGAAAGAAGTGATCCATCGCCCTCATGAAATCCTCTTTGATGATGGGCCAGCAAGTCGCGTAGAAACGGGCGGTAAAGCCATCCGGGCCCGGCGCCTTGTCCATTGGCATTGCCTTGATAATCTTCTCCACTTCCTCCGGTAAGAACGACGTCTCAAGGTGGGCAAAGTTGCAGCATGGTAGGTCCAACCGCTCCAAATCCAGGCCATGCTCATGCGTGGGTGGGGCGCCGAAAAGGCCGGAATAGTACTCGTGCACCACCCTAGCAATGTTGTCCTGGCTGGTGATGATCTCCTCATTGTGGAGGAGGGTGAGAATGGCATTCTTGTGCTGGCGATGGCAGGCATGCCAATGGAAAAATCCCGTGTTGGCATGCCCCTCTCTCAGATGGAGGATGCGCGACCGCTGCATTGCTATTATCCGCTCAAGAGAACTCAAACCCAATAGTTTCCTTTTGAGGGTTTTGCGTAGGCCATGCTCTTGGTCCGAAAGAGTCCGAGACTCGGCTGCCACGTCTAGCCTATGAATGACCTCATGTGCATTCAAGATTTGCAATTTTATGTTTCCAATCCACCGATCACTCCATTGTTGCAACTTCTTTGCCATAGCCCGTAGCTTTAGGTCAAACACCATGAAAGGATTGCCACTGGATGTAGTTGACTTCCATCCCTCGCAGACCACGTCCAGGAACCCCTCGGAGTGCGGCTAGAATGCCTCGAAACGAAAACGTCGCCCCATGTGGAAGCCCGCATCCATTTCAAGTAACAGCGGGCAGTGGTCCGATACCGAAGAACCAAGGGTCGTGAGTAGGCAGGAAGGATCCAGGTCCTCCCACGAGTTTGTGCAAAACGCATGGTCAATCTTTTCCATGGTTGGCAGTCTTCTTTCATTCGTCCACGTATACCTCCAACTAATTAGGTAAAGCTCCTTTAGCTCAAGGGTGTTCAACTTCGCTCTGAAGCGCGTAATCATCCGACGGGTTATGAGGTCGTTGTTCTTGTCGTCAGGATTCACGAGGAGGTTGAAGTCACCCACAAGTGCCCATGCTCCTACATGGAGGTTTCGAATCTCCTCAAGCTCGATCAAGAAATCCACTTTGTCCGCATCACTTTGCGGACCATACACACTAGTCAGCCACCACACCGGGGCCCAATGAGGCTGCACTAGTGCCGTTAGAGTATTCACAGTAGTATGCGGGCTTGAGAGGGCAACCACCGTGTGATCCCAGGCTATGAGAATTCCACCACGAGTCGCAACCGCCGGCAAGTAAAACAAATTTTCAAATTTATTTCCAAGGCATTGCCTAATGATGTCGCGGGATACAACCTCCGCCTTTGTTTCCTGGAAACACACTATGCTTGGGCTAGCGACCGCAACTACTTGGAATATCACATTCCTCCTTGCCAGAGAATTCAGTCCACGTAAGTTCCACACGAGCACTTTTGGTGGTTGTGAAGTCATGGGAAAAGCCCACAAGCTCCGCAAGTCCTTCGACCTCCTATGATCTATCTTCCTCTCTCCGCCACCACCGTCTCGTCGTGTAGGGGTAGGATGGATGAGTCCCATCCGAACAAGGCTAGAATGGCTGCAATGTGGTCGTCCGTCATAGGCTTAGCAAACAGCTGCGCACAGGCCCCGAGTGCTTTGTCAGAAATGATCTCGGCCTCATTGGCGAGGCAAAGCTTGCGGATTAGGACTTGATGCTGCTTGGTAGCTTTAGAAGCCCCAACCGACCCCTAGCCAGTCGTGCGCTCCGACGCGGTGTACTAGTGTTGATCGGTCTCTTTGCCCGTGGTCTACGCTTCATGGGGGCCGGGGTACGGCAGGCTGGCTACGTCAGGATGGGGGACAACCTCTTGCACAGCTCGGAGCAGAGGAGGTCGAGCTGGGAGGGGGCTGGCGTGGTGTGTTGCGTAGCGGTTGCAACAACAGCGATCCCAGGCGAGCCCACATGAGGGGAAATGCACGGCCGGTCTTGATCCCCCAAGCGCACGACTGCCTCCACGTGAACAGCACCCTTCATCTGCACATCCACCACGGCCTCACATTGGCAGGGGGGCTCAATGGGGTGGCCAAGCTCTCACACGCGGGGCTGGGTTGCTTGACTGCGAGCGCTACTGATATCCTCATGCCAGCCGAACCATCGGTCCCCAGGGGGATGAACACATGCATCTCACCAAACTACAGTCTACAGGACCCACCAAAAGCATCGATTGGCGTGGCAGCGCGCGATAAAGGCGTCTCTCGGCCAGACCCCAACCGTGCTTGACCAACCGAAGGAGGGGATCCAGATCCCGCGGCTTTCGGAAGGCGCGCCCTGTCTCCAGACTGTCGTGAGCCACAAGACGACAGGGGCGAGCCCCTGCCATCCTCAGTCAGCCTGTGCATTCGGTTTTTTTGGTTTGATTCGGTTCGGTTTATACGGTTTTCGGTTTATACGGTTTTTATACTTCGGTTTATACGGTTTTATACAGAGATACGGTTCGGTTTCAGTAATAACCATATGCTTTCGGTTCGGTTTCGGTAATAACCAAATAAACCAAAGTTGACGCGAATTAGAAATATAAACTGGTTACATACTTGAAGGAATTCAGGTGCATGTCCATTTGTCCAGTACAGCCAACCACAAGCACTAATTTAGTGCATGTCCAGTACAACCAACCACATGAATAAATTCTGGAACAAAATTTGTCCAGTACAAGCACAAGCGGAATTGCTCAACATAAATTTCATACAACCACATGAAGAAATTCTGGAGCATAAATTAACATAGCAGTACAGCCACATGAATAAATTCTAGAGCATAAGTTAACATAGCAGTACAGGCTACAGCCACATGAATAAATTCTAGAACATAAGTTAACATAGCACATAGCAGTACAGCCACGTGAACACATTCTGGAGCATAAGTTAACATAGCAACAATGTGTTCAACACATGATAGTATGGCACACAAACAAAAGGCGCACATAGAGATAAAGGCTGATAAAGGAGCATTGACTTCATCACGGCTGGCAGCAACTTCCCACTCCTGCTCCACGCATGAAGATCAATCAATTGATATTACATTATTATCATCCAATTGAAGAGCTCCCACATCTACAGAAATAACAGAAATATTGCATGATTAAAGTAACATAAATGTTGCATGATCATTGAAATAAATGAAATGCACATTCATTTAAGTACCTTCCTCCAGTTTGGTTATCTCAGCAAGATCAAATTCAACATTGATACTCTTATAACGCAACCAATCTTGTGTACATATCAATGCTTGGAGTGTCGCTGGTGTCAAAGAGCTTCTAAAGTCATCGAGAATACGACCACTAGTGCTAAACGCTGATTCGGAAGCAACCGTTGATATGGGGATTGCTAGTATATCACGTGCCATTTTTGAAAGGACTGGAAAGCGAGCAGCATTGCACTTCCACCAAACAAGAAGATCAAAATCAGCAGTCAACTCTTCGGTATCCTCAGCTAGGTACTTGTCTAATTCAGTTCTGGTATTTGTGCTACTGCTACCCTCTCCAGAAACTCTCATTCTCTTGTTGTATCGTGACCTCATAAGTGAATTTTCAGACGCATTGTCACTAGCACGAGTTTGTGATGCTGGTTCACTAATACTAGTAGTACCAGTTCCATATAATACTTTGTATTCTGCAAAAAGAGAGACAAATTCCCTGTGTGAAGAAGTCAAGATCCTGTTACCTATTATACTGCCATAGGTGTCTTCAATCATGTCCTTAAAGAAATGAGATTCCTTGGTCCTTGCAAAAAGAATTAAGACAAGAAAAGATAAGTTAGAAGGGCATTAAGAGAACAACAGTCATATATTTGACAAAAGAACAACAACCATATATTTGACAAAAGAACAACAACTATATATTTGACAAAAGAACAACCGTAATACCTAGGATCAAGGATGGCAGCAATGAATATATACTTGTTCATCTTTTCAGGATCACCCCAATACTTCTCATACTTAGCTTTCATCTTGGTAGCCATGGATTTAAATATTTCATCATCACCGCAGATCACATGATCACTCCATTCACCCAACAAAAAATGGACAGCAGCAATCTCTTCCAAGAACGTGTTGGCTGTAATGTACTTAGTGCCGGAAACCTTATTGGTGAGGTCATAGAAGTGTTGGAGGAATTGTTTGAACTCATGAACATACACCCAATCACTTTGAGTTGGAGGACCCCGTTGGTCAAGAGTACCAGGTTTAGGTTCTGGAGCAGCTTTTTCTAACTCGGCCTTGTAGTTGGGGTCATGAAGTGCATATTGCTCAAATGCCCTCTCAAATTTCTCAGCAGTGTTTAGCATTACAAATGTGGAGTTCCATCTCGTAGCCACATCAATATTTATCAAACCTTTACTCGCTACCTTGCTGAGATGCACACACTTTTTAAATACATCCAGTCTAGTTGGGGAGGCTCTCACGAACTTGATAGCATTTCGGATTCTATTTACAGGATGACACATTATCTTTAGCCCATCTTGGACCACAAGATTAACAATATGAGCCACACACCTCATGTGAAGATACTGACTGCTTGCATGTGTACAACCCCTATTAGTCAAAGATCTCTTCATGTAGGCTAAGCAAGTGTCATTAGAACTTGCATTATCTACGGTAATAGTGCACACTCGCTCAATGCCCCACTCAATCAGTAATTTTTCTAATGATTTCCCAATTTCATCCCCTTTGTGTCCATCTACCAAGACAAAGCTAATAATGTTTTTTCTAAGATTCCACCAAGAATCGATGTAATGTGCAGTAAGAACCATGTAGCTTTGTTGTCTTTTTGATGTCCATGTATCAGTGGTGAGGCAAACAGTTTGGCGTGAATCAATGAAATATTTTCTAAGCTTAGCTTTCTCAACTTCATAAAGAGCAATGATATCTCTATACATAGTTGTCCTAGATGGCACATTGAACCTAGGGCAAGCTTTAGCCATGAAGAACCTAAAACCTTCTTTCTCTGCGAATATGAATGGAAGCTCATCTACCACTATCATGCGAGCAAATGCTTCTCTAACTTCTTTCTCATTGTATTGCCAAGGAACCACAGAATTACCATCAGCACAAACTTGGTAGGTAAGCTCGGTCTGGTTGCTACATAGGTGTGCAGGATTCTTTCTGCAAATCTTCGAATGGTTGACTAAAGAAGCAGTACCTGCCGATGCGGATTTGCAACCCAGTACAGCATTGCAATGGTTGCAGTTAGCATGATCTGGATCATCTTTCTGAATCGTGAAGTGTGCCCATACTTGTGACCTCTTGATCCTTCCTTTGCTAACATTGTCAGGGGTAACATCAGGATCTGTTGAGAGAGTTTCAGGTAAGGAAGCCTGACCAGCAGCATATCCACCACCAAGGTGGACACTCTCGGTCACCTAAAAACATAAGTCAGGTTGTTTCCATTCAGTATCAATGTATCATTGATTAGCAGCAGATCCAACACTGGAAAATAAATAAGTTACAGGAAAAGTAAATAGATCTATGCGTGTATTTGCAAGTTCGAACTACCAAACTAATTTCAGATCCAAACTACTAGCTACTGAACAGCTATGATAGTGCACAATATTGGATGGAAAACTCTACAAACATACAGATCGAACCAAAGAATGCCGTGCCGCAGTGGCTTACCATCCGGCGGCGGCGGCGGCTCGCGTCCCGTGGAGGCGTGCGTGACGAGCGTGGAGGTCCTCGTGGATGCGACGAGCCAGCGTCCCGGCGACTTGGATGGATGGCTGGATGTGGCGACCGGCGAGTCAGCGACTTGGATCAGTTGGATGGATGGCTGGATGCGGCGACCAGCAATCCAGCGAGCCAGCGAGTCGACGGGAGGCTGGAGCGGATGGATGCGATGCGACGTCCCACGACCACGACCACGAGCCAGGAGGAGTGGATGGACTCGATCTGATTCTGACCTAGCTAGGGCGCCGCCGCCGCCATGCTCTGCCTCTCTCAATCTCTCCTCTGCGTGTGTCGTGTTCGTATCTGCGACTCGGGTGCGTGCGGGCTGCGGGGGCTGGACCGTTGTGTTAGGTCACACCGTCACAGCTTGGGGAGGCTGGCGGGCTGCTGCCTGCTGGGCTGACCCTGCTGCTGGGCTTTTCGGTTTTATTCGGTTTAACCGAATTATTTCGGTTTTAAACCGAAAAAACCGAATTTGATATGGTTTCCTATTTTGTAAACTGAAACCATAACCAGAACCTGAAAAAACCAAAGTTTCGGTTCCATTACGGGTTTTTTCATTCGGTTTTCGGTTTTCGGTTCGGTTTTGCACAGGGTGAATCCTCAGGCCTCGTAGCGCTTTGCACAACGTTTGGCAGGTCCTTTGCAACGGAAGCCTCCGCCTGACGGAACTTTGCCAGCCCACCAACCGAGACAGAGTCGTCCCCACCGCTTTGGGCTGGCCTAGGTGTGACGATAGCCACGCAGCTGGGGTTGGGCTCCACACGCGCCACGACAGGCTGGTCCACCTAGGTTTGACCGGCGTCACGCCACACCACGACCGGCACGACCTACACTGCCGGGGCGTCTCCTCGCCCGGCCACGGTGCCGTTGGGCATCCTCACCGTGGGCGGCCGCCCAGAGGTGCCATGCGGTGGTCCGCCGCCCCCACCAGAGCTTCCCGAGCCGGAGTCGTCGTCGAACGGGGACGGCGGCAGCGGGGGCCGAGGCTGCTCTGGCATGCGCCCAGGGACGTGAACTAGGGTGGCCTCCTGGAAGTTGCTAACTGGGTACCACAGGGCATCCGCAGAGCCGTCCGCGCAGTTGCCACCACGCCGCGCGGGCTCCTCCACCACCAGGATTCGTTGGGGCGGAATCCGCGACAGGTCGTCGGTCCGCTGCCAAACGCGGAAGCCGGCCATGTCGTCTCGCCGCGCTGTACGGTCGGCCACCTTCACCACCAAGCCGAGGTCTTTGAGCACGCAGTCCATAGTGCGCCTCGTCCACGCGTTCGCCGAAATGCCCACCAGAGACAGCTAAACAAGGAACAGCATCACAATGCATGTGGCCCGGTCCTGCCGAGACCACGGCCACAACAGCAGGGAGAATTGTGGCGTGTCCACCTGACCCGCGGCGACCATCTGGTCACGCGCAGACCTCGCCTTGCAAAGCACTAGGAAGTCTTAGGGGTAGAAGGCACGGATGGGCAGGTCCAGAGCGTACAGGTCGAACGCTGCTTGTAGCGCGTGCGTTGCCTCATCGATGTCCACAGCCCTACCGGTCCTGGCGACGGAGACCACCACCGCCCGCGAGAGCTCACCTTCCAGCACGCAAATGTCATCGCCCCGCTCCAGGAAGCAGCAGTCAACCACCGGTTCATCCACAGGTTGCGGCGCGGCCGCCGGCGCAAAAGGGACAGAGAACCCGGGGCCGACCGCGCTCCCCACCGAGGTGGCCGAGGCGGTGCGCACGACGTTCGCCGAGGAGCACTCTAGCCTAAGGGCACCAGGCGGCGGGGACCGAGCGGCGTTGGCGGGAGGATAGCGGGCGAGTGTGGGGCAGCCCCCAGGGGTGTCGGAGGCGGCGGCGGTGGCGATGAGGACGAGGAGGGCCGGTGACGGTGTCCTGAACTAGGGGTACTCACCACGTCATCTCCCGACCAGTGGGTCGGGCCGAGGACCCCCAGTGTAATTCACTAATGGGCCACTTCGGGTAGCCCATGATGCATACAAGGGACATTCCACAAGACTTGGCGCACAAGACAAGGACTCCTCTAAACCCTAGGCCTACGGTGCATTATATAAACCGAGGCCAGGCTAGTCAATAGACAATCTGATATTCATTACAACAATCTCGTGGTAGATACCTGTACTATGTACTATCCCCATATCAATACAATTAAAAGTAGGACGTAGGGTATTATCTCCTAGAGAGAGCCCGAACCTGGGTAAAATCCCGTGTCCATGTTACCATCGCTCCAAGACGCCTAGCTTAGGACCCCTACTACGAGATATGTCGGATTTGACACCGACATTGGTGCTTTCATTGAGAGCCTGCTGGGCGATCGTCACGGATCGATGGGTGATCATGTGGTATTTTTTCAGTTAGATCTGTTCCACTTAAACTATTTATTTCGCAAAATTATGGCTGCTACTTTGTCTATGGCCAGACCGAAGTCAAGGACCAGTAGCAGATGCAACTTGTGAGGACGTTCAACAGGTGGGCGTTGTGCAAGACTTTGGCCGGCGGGCGTACCAGCCGAGGTGTTCCAGATGAGGCGCACCAAACTAGATTTGCTGCATGTCAAATCAAAAATAAAAATACGCAATCTGGCCGGCCGCGTCGCAGCCGAGGACAATGCCGAGCTGACTCTAATTCATACGGAGCAGCGGGCTGAATTCGGATCGCGAGCATCACACAGGGAGTCCTAATCCTTTCCTCTTTTCTTTATTATTTAACTAAGGCAGTTTATGTTTTCGTCATCCGTCTTTCATGCACTTCCCACGTGCTAGAGATTTTACATGTACTATTACTAGTTCGGCCTATCTCCGTGTAATAGAAGCAAATCCATCAGCATCCTCAAGTTTTTTTTCCGGATAGCTACAACGACCGCTGAACAAAGAAATCAGATGTTGATCCAGTGTGCTCCTATGCCAACGATCCAACCCAGCCGATGAGTAGTGCTAGAAGCGCACGAGGAGCCGAGGAGATCCCTGCTCGTATTCATCCATCAGGGAGACTCTCTTGTTTCTTTAATTTAAATTTAAATTATATAAATTATTATAGATCGTCGCGGGTCGATGGGATATTCAACCGATGCCGAATCAGGGGTTAAGTTTTCAGTTATATTTGTTCAACTTCTTTATGAATTATTACTGCTGTCTAGCGCAATTTTGTTCGCAGATCGGACCGAAGAAAAGTGTCATGCACGGTCGTGGGCGATCTGCAGAATCCGGTCACCAATGGTGACCTTGAAATTTCTTATCGAGGGTGCGCCGAGAACAGCCTTGAAGCACATCCAGTGAGCGACTCGATCCGATCTCGAGTACAAGCATGGTTGGCGGCAGCGTTTACACGGATTAATAAACAATAGTGGTTGCCTCATCCAAAAAGCAAGTTTACTGTAGACGTTGGCCCTGTCGCCGAGCTAACAAATCAAGACATCCGTGGAGTACTAGAAGGGGAGTACTAGTTGTGCTAGATGGCACGTTTTCCATATATAATTGATAAAGTATTCTCTTTTGGTTGTACTCATCCATTTTGAATTACTAATTTGGTACTCCTTTTTCTGGTCTTGCTGAGACCACGAGATGGTCTGCTTAGCTCCAGCCAGACCGGCTTCTCAAGGGCGCATGTGCAGATGTGCATACATGAAGCGGTGGCAGTAGGTGCCAAGTGACCACATTGAGAGAAGGACATCCGAACACACATCATGGAGATTTGTTTTTCTCTATATATGTTTGTTTTTTCTAATTCAGCTCCTAGTTGGCCGCAGCACAGCATCCCAGGACATGTCTTCTATGGTTTGGAAATTTTTGTTGTGGCGGCTCTACAATCTTGTCTCCCTTGCAGTCGCCATTTTATGATGGATTGATTTTCTGTCAGCGGCCCGACAACACCATTGTTCGGCAAATTCTGATTTGCAATGACACTTCGATGCTTCCACTCCGTCGAGCCGACTCCCGTGTCCAGGCCGTGTTCCTTTACTTATTTGTTTCACTTAAATTAATTAATTGGAGGAATTTTTATTTTTTTGTTTTGAAACATTTCATTATTATTACTTCTGCCTTGCACTATTTTATGTGTGCAGATAATAAATTTTGGCTACGTCGCGCGGTCACCTTGGCGTAGGGAGTCGTCGTCCCGCCTCCATCAACCAAATTTCGTCGTCACCATGGTGCGATACCCTGTGTCGGCATTACCGCGTTGTCGCTTCATCAAATTGACGTCCACCATGCCGACCTGTTTCGACATGTCGGCTGACGTGGGGGCTTCGCCGTCACGCTGCCGAACTACTCTGTCTCCTCGGCTGGACCGGGGGCTTCGCCTCAGCACTTTGGCACTATTGTGATGTCACTTCATCAAGCCGAGCTCTTCGCTCGGCTACCTCGGGACCGGCTTGGGGGCTGGGACCTTGCCGCACCGCAAGCTCGGACCACATCATCAACACCGAGCACATTAACCAGCTAAGTCGTTTTCATGCTCAGCTCTCTTTGAAATTTTACATTTTGTTCGGTTCAACCAAACATTATATTTTTTTGTTGAGAAAAAATGTTTGTTAAAAACTTTGTTTGTTAGAAATTTCTTTCCGATTTAACCGGGGGCTCTTAAATTTGTATGAGCCATTTTTTAATAAATGTGTTTTCTTATTGGTCGTTGTAAAGTTTTTTTCTACTACTCCCTTTTCGGCACTAGTGTGTGGTCAATAGCCGAATATTCTGGTTTCTTTCTAAAGCCGCTCGTGTTTAGTTCGCTAAACAGGCCTCGGAGAAACACTGCGCCTTCGGGATATGGAGGTTGAAGCCAAAGGCTGACCCGCTTGGAGTCCGGAGATCGGATGTATCATGTTAAAGCACGACCTAAGAGGCGGGACACCCTCATGACCGAGGTGCCCTGCATAATAATTCAGGTCGGGAGATTTTTCCGACCCATAGCTCGATATCTTTCCTGTCGACTTACACCTCGGCGTTGGTGAAACGTACATGATATCTGGAGTAGTGTCTCCAGCATAGCTCTCGTAGTACAACATCGGATGCCTTTAAAGTATCGGCAATATCAATGGGGGGCTCCGACTAGAGCCGAACCCACCAAAAGCCAAGGTACTCCGAGCAGTCCTCGGCAAAACGTTCTCGGATATTGCTTTATATGCATCAGTTTCGAATTGTGTGTTTGGTCAATAGTTGGGTTGCCCTGCTCCTGTGATTGCCTCCTACATTTCGCTTTGTTCGGCTAGGTGTGCAAAGGGAGAACCACTGCGATTGTACTTCCGATTTAACTGGTCAAGTTCCTCAGTGGAGAAAGCCAAAAACCGACTGTCATAATGAGCGCAAACTGGTCAGCGATCCGATGAATCTATCAAACTATAGACCGATAGAGGTTATCCCATGGGCCTTTCATAAATTTGGCCGGAGTGTTAATGGCTTGACCTCTACTAACGCCGAACACTAACCGGGGGCTAGTAACTAGCCTCCCAAACTTTAAGCTCCTATGACTAAGTGAAAGTTATAAAGCCTAGATATCCGATTGCCTCGTTTCCGCTAACACAACCGCCTCCGGGCACCGAGACGTCGGATAAGGGTTGTCTTGTTACTGCAGAAACACCCTGCGTAGCATCTACGAAGGGGTAGAAGCCGACGATGGGCCACTCTCAAATAATAAACGGTCACAAAGGAGTCAAAATAGCATATAGCATAAAAGCATTTGTATTCAATATGCAAGTGTTGCCTTCTGTAATCATCGTTATAAAACCATAAATATGCATCAATTTGACTTAAGATTTTGGCCAAGCTGGGTTGCCTGGCTCCTGTACTTACCCCCTATGTTCCCAATCATTCGGCTAGGGGGTAAAGGGAGCACCTCTGTGATTGTTACTTCCGGGTCATCCGGGTTAGTACCTCAGACTGGGTGAAGCCAAAAGCTAGCCTTCTTTAGAATATAATTGGTCGGCAACGACGGAAGTGAAATTTTTGGTTCATTAAAGACCACAAAGTTCGGGAACATTCGCCGAACTAAATCCTCAATATTTTCCTCCCACATTGATCGGAGTTGAGGTTTCACGATCATGGTCAACATGATATCCTGGGAAAAGGAACTTATAAATGAACTATTTTTCCTAGAAGATGTTTCTTACGTTAAGTAGTAATATAACATATCTCTCCACGTACCTTTGTTTATAAAACCGTATGGCCGGATTGCCTTGTTTGCCATAAATCTTTGCCCTTATAAAGACTTTATAAAGTTGGACAACACTCCTCGGCTACTGGCCAAGGAGGTTGAAGCCGATGGTCGGTCAACAAAGTCTTGTACAATGCGGATCCGAGCATTAATGATGTAAAGTACTTGGATACATAGAATCATTATACATAAATTGTGTCGAAACGTAACAAAGTTTGTGTCAAACAAATATCGATCCTTAATTCAGCCACCCGTGCCCAAATTAAGGCTCGGGGGCTACTGCATTACCTATTCAATGCAACAAAATCAAAGTGCAATACGGTTTCCAAGGAGATTCGATCCTCAGGTTGGTCGGCCGCACCCAACCTAGGTCTCGGAAACTATGGCACACCACGTTTCTGTTCCTAAGTATGCTGCCGAGCAAGGACTTCATCCTCAGGCCGATTTCACAAATCGACCTAAGTCTCAGGGGCTACTGGGATCTATGGTTTTATTATTTCCTTCGGGTGCATCTCGGGTTTTAGACCGACACACACCTTGAGGGCTACTGGCTATACATCTCGGTAGTAAATAAATTGCTGCGATCGTAAATAAATCCCCCAAAAAACAGCCCGAGACCAAGGTGGTGCACCACCTTGGAAGGAAGCAGTCCAGCATAAAGCTTGGATGCAAGTGGCTGGCTCCATAAAGGACATTTTCGGCATTAAGCTCGGTTGAACTCCTTCAACCTTTTCAAGACCGAGGTAATCTATGACACCTCGGATGCATACCGGCATTGGAGCTCGGCTGCAAAAAGATACCTCAGATACATTCCGGCGTTGGAGCTCGGACACAATCCGGCGTTGGAGCTCGGATGCAAAAAAGACACCTCGGATGCAGTCCGGCGTCAGAGCTTGGACGCAAGAGGACACCGCCGCCGGGAGACACTTCAGACCCGAAGTGTGGCGTAAAAAATAACAAGGCATCGATAAAGGCCAAAAACTTAAAGGGCTCCTCGGATGCCCGACATGTGAACTCTTCGGATTCAGCTCAGCGATCCTCAAGATCGGACATGGGAAGATTTGTTTAACCAGTTTTCAAGACCGACGACCGAAGACAAAGAATTGTTTTGAAGAACCGAGGAGCGTCCCCAACTTGAAGACCGGTTCAGGGGGATACTGACGGTGTCCTGGACTAGGGGGTACTCACCACGTCATCTCCCGACGAGTGGGTCGGGGCGAGGACCCCCAGTGTAATTCACTAATGGGCCACTTCGGGTAGCCCATGATGCATACAAGGGAGATTCCACAAGACTTGGCGCACAAGACAAGGACTCCTCTAAACCCTAGGCCTACGGTGCATTATATAAACCGAGGCCAGTATAGTCAATAGACAATCTGATATTCATTACAACAATCTCATGGTAGATACCTTTACTATGTACTATCCCCATATCAATACAATCAAAAGCAGGACGTAGGGTATTATCTCCTTGAGAGAGCCCGAACCTGGGTAAAATACTGTGTCCATGTTACCATCGCTCCAAGACGCCTAGCTTAGGACCCCTACTACGAGATATGTCGGATTTGACACCGACAGCCGGCCCGCCGGCTGCTGGCGCAGGGCGGGGGGGGGGGGGGGGGGCGCTAGTCGAGGGGGAAGAACTGCGTGGCCTCACACAGCCACAGGCGATGTGACACCCTGGATTAAGTGCTACAATCATCATTGTAATTAAGCTACAATGATGGCCAAGATTAAGCTAATGCTTTTGCTAATCCATGTGTGGTCACTTTTGAAATCAACTTCTAATTCAATTTCCTATGCAATTCAAATTCATTTGAAAGGTGGATTAAATAGTTTGGCAAACTTAAAAACAAAAATCATGAATAGGTTGCACATAATCCCTAAGCATTTATAAAAATTGAACCAACATTGTATCATGTTGTAAAGTGCCTCTAAAACATTTTATCAGGGGCCAAATCAATTATTGAATGCCCTTTAAATCTTTTGTATTTTACAAACTTGTAGAAAATAATCCCACCTTACTTGTGACAGTGCTAAATATTACCACTGGTTAATTGGAGCTGTCACACATCTTTTTTTTCAAAAGTGTTTTGGGTTACTAAATTAAATAAAACAGAATTAATTAAAAGAAAACAGAAAACTTAAAAACAAAAAAGGGCTAAAAGCCTCCCCCCCACTGGGCCGGCCCAACTGGGCCACCGACCCACCCCCTGGCCTACTACCCCCCCCCACCGGGAATCCTAGCCCCCGAGCCACCCCACTCCCCCACTCGCCCCCCACACGTTCTCTCCCCCTCCCCGCCCCCGATCTGGATCGGGGCCACGGCGGCGCCCGCACCCGACGCCTCCCCCTGCGCCCCGCCGCCGCTCGCTGTCGCCGGCGCTCGCCCCCGCCGGGCCTCCTCACGCCCTTCCCCACGCCGCTTCCTCGCGCCTCGCCGCCCCCGCCCCCCTACAACGTCGGTTAGCTGCCGCCCCTCTCTGCCCTGCTCGCCGCGCTCACCCCCCCCGTCGCCACGCTCCCCGCTGCCGCCACGCACGTGCCGCGCCGTGCGCTCGCCCAGCTTCCGCCGCGCGCGCTCACCGCCCCGCACCGCCTCGCGCTCACCGCGCCCTCGCCGCCGCCGGCCACCACCACCACCACGGCTACCAGCCACCGCCACCACCACGACCGCCATTGAGCCCCCCCGGTGTGCCCATTGCCTCTGGCCGGCCCCGATCTGGTTAGTGGGGGTTGACCACCCCACTAACCCCCCCGGCCCACTGACCATAGGGGCCCACGCCCCTGTGCAAAACAAAAAAAATAAAATTTAAACAAAAAAATAAATAGAAATAAAATATATAAATAATTAATTTGTTATTTATTTATTTAATTTGTTAATTAACTTAATTAAAAACCTAATTAGGTTAACTAATCTCTCTGTTAAGTTAATCAGACAATGACATGTGGGCCCAGGCATTTTAGTATCAATTTAAACGGTTTAATTAACCCTGATAATTAAATTAGTCTAATCAGAGTATGACATGTGGAACCCCTATTAACTAAATCTGTTTAAATTTAATTAAACCTGAATTAATACTGTGACTATGACAGTGGGGCCCCACTGGTCAGGTTTGACCAGTCAAAGGCCCTGTTGACTGCTGATGTCAGCATGACATCATGCTGACGTCATAAATGGAATTTTGAATTTAATTAAATCTGTTTAATTTCAGAATATTGTTAAATCTTTATAAAATCATATAAAATAATTCGTAGCCCGGATGAAAAAGTTTTATACATGAAAGTTGATCAGAAAAATCCCACGAATCCGGATACGCCGTCCGTTCGTCTGTCACATGACCCTAGCATGACGAACATGGAACTTTTCCATCGGATTCATCTGTCCGGTAAAAGCCAAAGACCCGAGAAATATCGTCGGATATTCTCCCGCTCCGTATGTGACGTGTAGTACTGCGTTAGCTCATGCCCAACACTACTTATTGCCATGTCATGCATCGTGTTGCAACTGTCTGCTTTATATCTATTGTTTCCCCCCCTCTTCTTATCGGTAGACCCCGAGACTGACGCTGCTGCCGGGTATGACTACGCCACTGACGATCAGCCTTTTACAGCAGAGCAGCAAGGAAAGCAAACCCCCTTGAGCATTCCGATATCGCCCATCCTTTCTCTCTCAGGCTTGCATTAGATTTTGCTACTGTTGTAGATAGTTCCTATTCTGATGCATAGCCTGTTTTTGTTAAACCGCTACTGTACCTATTGCTTCATTAAACTACTTAGTATAGGTTGATCAGTGAATCCCCTGTGACCCTGCTACTTCTTGAGCTTGCGTTGGTTTTCCCTTGAAGAGGAAAGGGTGATGCAGCAAAGTAGATAAGTATTTCCCTCAGTTTTGAGAACCAAGGTATCAATCCAGTAGGAGGTACAAGCAAGGCCCCAATCTATGCACCTGCACAAACAATCAAACACTTGCACCCAACGCTATAAAGGGGTTGTCAATCCCTTCATGGTCACTTGCAAGGATGAGATCCGATAGAGATAGAAATAAAAGATTACTAAAACGACAATTAAAATAAAAGTAAATAAATTGCAGCAAAGTATTTTTGTGTTTTTTAGTTTATAGATCTGAAAATATAATATGGAAAATAGACCCGGGGGCCATAGGTTTCACTAGAGGCTTCTCTCTTGAAGGAAAATAATACGGTGGGTGAACAAATTACTGTCGAGCAATTGATAGAAAAGCGCATAGTCATGACGATATCCAAGGCAATGATTATGCATATAGGCATCACGTCCGTATCAAGTAGACCGAAATGATTCTGCATCTACTACTATTACTCCACACATCGACCGACTCCTGCCTGCATCTAGAGTATTAAGTTCATGAAGAACAGAGTAACGCATTAGGTAAGATGACATGATGTAGAGGGATAAACTCAAGGAATATGATGAAAACCCCATCTTTTTATCCTTGATGGCAAAAATACGTTGTGTGTTGTGTTGCTACCTTTCAGGGGCAGAATAGTCCAACTAGATATATGTGTATAAAGTTGACGTTTTGTCGTATGCTTAACGCTGAAATGTTCTGTGGAGAATGGCATTTCCGTTGATTGGAAGTTGTGGACTTGTGCATTCTTCCGCCGCCTATCACGGTTCAATAGAATTAGAAGAGTTGAATGCGCTTTGCTTCGTCGTTGAATTTGTTGGAATTCTTAAATTTTTTTACTCACTCTATTTAAAAATATATGGTGTATTACCTTTTTGAAAAGTCAAACCTCTTTAAGTTTGATCAAATTTATAGAGAAATATATAAAAATTCATAATATCAAATCAGTGTTATTAGATTCATCATGAAATGAATTTTCATATTTTTTTACTTAATATTGTGGATGTGGATATTTTTGGCTCTGAACTTAGTCAAAATTAAAGAAATTTGACTTTCCAAAAATCTAATAACCCTTATATTTTGAAATTGATTGAATATTTAGTTTGGTCGGTGGGGGAGACGATGGAGTGTGTTTTATGTTTATTTATAATGCGGTTATTTAGTGGGCCTATCGCGGTGTGGTTCTGTGTAATCCGTTAATCAATCTATATTTATGTGGGATATTTCTTCATCATTGTTGCATGTACTATATTCGTGCTATAGTATCACATGGTGGCATTTTTTTCTGGGTGATAGGAGTCTGCGAAGGGTTGATATGTTTCTATAGGCCGGTTGCTGCTGATTGATTTGAAAAATTGTTGGCCCGATCAAAATTGTAGACCAAATTCAAAATTGATACCTCAATGGAACGTAAGAGCTTTAAAA
This sequence comes from Elymus sibiricus, assembly GCA_039707655.1. Taxonomy (NCBI): domain Eukaryota; kingdom Viridiplantae; phylum Streptophyta; class Magnoliopsida; order Poales; family Poaceae; genus Elymus; species Elymus sibiricus. Next base: position 280,843,383 of record CM077665.1, read on the forward strand.
TTAGGGAACATAGAGAATTAAAATAATTAAACGGAAGAGCTCTTTGAGAAATTATTGACCCGGTCAAAATTGGCTAACCCAATTCTAAATTGAAGCCTCAATTAATTGTGAAGATTTAGAAGTTAGAAATCATAGTGTATTGTATAAAAAATTAAACGAGGGAGTTTTGAGAAATTGTTGAGCCGGTCAAAATTGGGTGACCAAATTCCAATTGGAGAACTCAATTGATTGTCACGCCTCCAATCCTAGGGAGCTTAGTGATATAGTATATTCCAAAAGAGTGGGATCGAGGACACGTAAGTGTGGGGGCACGTGAATTTTGTGTCTTGATTTGCATTAAGATTCACATATTTAGATATCTTTAGACATATTTCTATTTTCGCTTTTGTCTGTAATGTGTTCGTATATCATGGAGAGATCCCTATTTGTGTGGGGTTGTATACCTGTGCCCTAACACTGAAAACATAAAATAACAAACACTTACAAAATAGATAAGGAAAAAACGATTCATCATGCCCGAGTTATGTTGCTCTTTTTGTTTCCTCTTTGTTCTTCTTCCCTGTTCATCAAAACAGAATATTCACCTTCACGCATTATTTGAGTACGCGAAAGGAAAGACATCATCTTGTGTCCTCACATATTGAAGCCTTCAAGATAAGAATCCCAACATCAGCATGTTTGGTGCAAACAGGTACTGATTCAGCCACACAGCTTCATTTTCTTGTTTAGTCCTTGGTAGTGATCTTGTTTGTTCAAGAACAAGCTTTTTATTGTGTGATACAGTTGGTCATTCTGATATTTGATATTTGACTTTGTTTCTTGTGTTCGCTTTGACCATTTGTTATCTTTGAACAATTTTAATTTCAAATTGTATAAATTGTAATCTTATGATGCGTCAGACGCTGAAACTAGATTTTGTGAACTTTACAATGCATATTTCTTCATATGAAACTTAAAAATTATGTAAATTTAATTGAGTCGTAGATCATTATTGTAATACCATCTCAGTAAAAATAGATGTCTGGAGTGATCGACAACATTTTCATATTTGAAGGTCAATAGTTTTTGAAAGCATAACGTTTGCAAATCGTTAATAAAACTAATGCTGAAAACTCTAAAACCCTAAACCCTAATCTACAAGGTACAAATAGTAATGGCATCGAAACTCATCACAAATTCATAAAAAGAAACCTTAATCCAAAACCATAACCCTAAATCCTGATAGTAAACAGTAAACCTAATAATCTACAATGTAGATTTAGTAATGTGATTGAAAGTGATCGGAAATTTAAAAAATGAACGTAAACCCTAATGCTTAAGTTGTAAGTCGTGGAATAAGATTGCTAGATACAGTAGATGAGTACCCTAAACGCTTAGCCCTAATCCCCAAAGTAAAATCCGTATGTTGACTACTGATACGTCTCTAACGTATCTACTTTTCCTCACTCTTTTGCCCTTGTTTTGGACTCTAATTTGCATGATTTGAATGGAACTAATCCGGACTGACGTTGTTTTCAGCAGAATTGCCATGGTGTTGTTTTTTGTGCAGAAATAAAAGTTCTCAGAATGGAACGAAACTTTCGGGAGATTTATTTTGGAAAATATAAAAAATACTGGAGCCAGAAACCACCGGAGAGGGGCCCCAGGGTGCACAGCACCACCAGGGCGCGCCAGCCCCCTCTCGGCGCGCCCTGGTGGGTGGTGGGCACCTCGAGGCCCCACTTGACCTATCTCCGCCACTATAAAGTCCTATTTTTCCAGAAAAAAATAGGAGAGAAAGAATTATCGCGTTTCACGAGACGGAGCCGCTGCCACCTCCTGTTCTTCATCGGGAGGCCTGATCTGGAGCCCGTTTGGGGCTCCGGAGAGGGGAATCTTCGGTCTTTGTCATCATCAACCTTTCTCCATCGCCAATTCCATGATGCTCCCCACCGGGAGTGAGTAATTCCTTCGTAGGCTTGCTGGTCGGTGAGGAGTTGGATGAGATTCATCATGTAATCAAGTTAGTTTTGTTAGGGCTTGATCACTAGTATCCATTATGTTCTGAGATTGATGTTGCTATGACTTTGCTATGCCTAATGCTTATCACTAGGGCCCGAGTGCCATGATTTCAGATCTGAACCGTTTATGTTATCACCTCTATATCAATGTTCTTGATCCGATCTTGCCTAGTCATATGCACCTATTACGTGTTATGATCCGTCAACCCCATAGTGACAATACTTGGGATACTTCGCGGTGATGACTGTAGTTTGAGGAGTTCATGTATTCACCATGTGTTAATGCTTTGTTCCGGTTCTCTATTAAAAGGAGGCATTAATATCCCTTAGTTTCCTTATGGACCCCGCTGCCATAGGAGGGTAGGACAAAAGATGTCATGCAAGTTCTTTTCCATAAGCACGTATGACTATTTACGGAATACATGCCTACATTACATTGATGAACTGAGCTAGTTCTGTATCGCCTTAGGTTATGACTGTTACATGATGAATATCATCCAACGATTTACCGATCCAGTGCCTACGACCTTTCCACTTATTGCTCTTGCTAAGTTACTACTGCTGGTGCTGCTGTTCCTACTGCTACAAAACTATTGCTACTACTGTTACCGCTACTGTTGCTATTGCTACTGCTATCAAACCTATCATATTACTGTGCTACTGATCACTCTGCTGCAGATATTTATCTCCAGGTGTGGTTGAATTGACAACTCAACTACAATACTCTCAAGTATTCTTTGACTCCCCTTGTGTTGAATCTATAAATTTGGGTTGGATACTCTACCCTCGAAAACTGTTGCGATCCCCTATACTTGTGGGTTATCAAGACCTTTTCCTGGCGCCGTTGCCGGGGAGCATAGCAATATTTGTTGAGTTACTTGAGATTTATATCAATTTATCACTATGAAGAATCTGAAGGATCCAAGGACCAAGATTTTTCCCTCCACTACGAGGGGAGGTAAGGAACTGCCATCTAGCTCTGCACTTGATTCACCTTCTGTTATGAGTAAGCTTGCAACACCACCACATGCTAGTAATCCTGATATGTCGCAAGTTATTGATGATGCTGCCTCTGCTATGAATGATGCTTATGATGATGCTAGTACCATGCTTGATGATAATGTGCCACTAGGAGAATTTCTTGATGAACAACTTGCTAGAGCTAGAGAAAATGAAATTGCTGAAATTGATGAGGCTTATGAAACTGATTATGATTATGAAACTCCTATTAGTCCTAGTTCTCCTAAGTTTGAAATGCCTAAGATACCTGAAGGTTATGTTATGGACGAAGAGATAAGTGGAGAAATTCTTTCTTGCAAGGATAGAGACGATCTTAAGAAACTGCTATGCAAGTATAAGGAAAAAACTTTGAATGCTAGAATGAAATGTGATCCTAAGTTTGCTACTTCACCTATCTGTGTTACCGATAAGGATTATGAGTTCTCTATCGACCCAGAGTTAATTACTTTGGTTGAATCTGATCCTTTCCATGGCTATGAAACTGAAACTGTAGTGGCACACCTTACTAAGTTGAATGATATAGCCACCCTCTTTGCTCACGATGAGAAGATCCGCTACTATCCTTAAGTTATTTCCGTTCTCATTAAAGGGTGATGCTAAGACATGGTACAATACTCTTGCTCCTCGTTGTGTGCGTAGTCCCCAGGATATGATTTACTACTTCTCTGAAAAATATTTTCCTGCTCATAAGAAACAAGCTGCCTTACAGGAAATATTTAACTTTGTGCAAATTGAAGAAGAGAGTCTCCCACAAGCTTGGGGGAGGCTTCTCCAGTTGCTTAATGCTTTGCCTGATCATCCTCTCAAGAAGAATGAAATACTTGATATCTTTTATAATGGACTAACCGATACTTCTAGGGACTTCCTAGATAGTTGTGCTGGTTGTGTTTTCAAGGAATGAACTGTTGAACAAGCTGAGGAATTATTGAATAACAAATTGAAGAACTATGATGATTGGACTCTTCCCGAACCACCGCCTAAACCTACTCCGAAGAAGAGGGGTATCTTATTTCTCAGTCCTGAAGATATGCAAGAGGCAAAGAAATCTATGAAGGAAAAAGGTATTAAAGCTGAGGATGTTAAGAATTTGCCACCTATTGAAGAAATACATGGCCTTGACACACCACCACCTCCACAGGTGGTAGAGGTAAATTCTTTATTAAAGTTTAATGAAAGTGACATCCCTCACAATAAACCTCCTAGTCAGTGCTTATATGAGTTTGACAACTATATTATGAAGCAAGATCATTTCAATGCCCATGTTCTGAAACAATTGAAATACGATTGTGATATGATTGCTCACTTGAGTGACTTGCTATTTAAAATCAGTAACGATGTTAGACGTGTAGGAAAGCATGCCTCTATGGTTTAAACTCAATTAGAACAAGTTGCTAAGTCTCAAAAAGAATTGCTTGATGAAATGAATAGTAATATGCATGACTTTGCTGCTAGAGTAGTAACTAGAGGAGGAAGAATGACCCAAGAACCACTCTATCCTGAGGGTCATCCTAAAAGAATTGAACAAGACTCTCAGAAAATTAATCTTGATGCACCTAGTCCCTCTAAGAGGAAAAAGAAAAAGGAATATGATAGAACTTTGCATACCTCTAGTGAACCTGAGACACAAAAACCTCCTGATAATAATGACGTCTCTATTTCCGATGCTAAAACTCAGTCTGGTAATGAACATCAACCTAGTGATAATGAAAATGATAATGATGATGTTCACGATGATGCTCAACCTAGTAATGATAGAGAACCAGACAATGATGTTGAAATAGAGCCTGCCCCTGATCTTGATAATCCACAACCTAAAAATAAATGGTATGATAAGAAAGACTTTGTGGCTAGGAAACATGGTAGAGAAAGAGAGCCATGGGTTCAGAAACCCATGCCATTTCCACCTAAGCCAACTAAGAAAAAGGATGATGAAGAATTTGAGCGCGTTGCTAAAATGATTCGGCCAGTCTTTTTGCGTACCCGTTTGACTGATATTTTGAAGATGGCCCCTTATGCAAAGTATATGAAAGACATCATCACTAATAAAAGAAAAATACATGAAGATGAAATCTCCACCATGCTTGCTAATTATTCTTTTAAGGATGGAGTACCTAAAAAACTTGGAGATCCTGGAATACCAACTATACCTTGCTCCATCAGAAGAAACTATGTTAAAACTGCTTTGTGTGATTTGGGAGCCGGTGTTAGTGTTATGCCTTTCTCCTTATATAAGAGGCTTGATTTGAATAAACTCACACCCACCGAGATATCATTGCAAATGGCTGACAAATCAATGGCCATACCTATCGGTATTTGTGAGGATGTGCCCGTTGTTGTTGCAAATGTTACTATCTTAACGGACTTTGTTATTCTTGAGATGCCCGAGGACGACAACATGTCGATTATCCTTGGTAGACCCTTTTTGAATACTGCAGGGGCTGTTATTGATTGCAATAAAAGCAAAGTCACTTTTCATATCAATGGTAATGAGCACACGGTGCACTTTCCGAAGAAACAATTTCAAGTGAATGGTATAAATGTTATTGAAGAATCTCCGACCATCACTATTGGAAGTTTTCAATTACCTCTACCTACTGATACGTCCATTTTGCATCATGCTTTTATATTGATATTTATTGCATTATGGGCTGTTATTACACATTATGGTACAATACTTATGCCTTTTCTCTCTTATTTTACAAGGTTTACATGAAGAGGGAGAATGCCGGCAGCTGGAATTCTGGATTGGAAAAGGAGCAAATATGAGAGACCTATTCTGCACAACTCCAAAAGTCCTGAAAAGTTACGGAGAATTATTTTGGAATATATAAAAAATATTGGGTGAAAGAAATACCAGAGGGGACCCACCAGGAGGCCACAAGCTTGGGGGGCGCGCCCTACCCCCCAGGGCGCACCCCTGTGGCTTGTGGGCCCCCTGGCAGCCCTCCGGTGCCCATCTTCTGCTATATGGAGGGTTTTGACCTGGAAAAAAAATAAGAAGAGAGCTTTCGGGACGAAGCGCCACCGTCTCGAGGCGGAACCTGGGCAGAAGTAATCTAGAGCTCCGGCGTAGCTGTTCTGCTGGGGAAACTTCCCTCCCGGAGGGGGAAATCGAAGCCATCGTCATCACCAACGATCCTCTCATCGAGAGGGGGTCAATCTCCATCAACATCTTCACCAGCACCATCTCCTCTCCAAACCCTAGTTCATCTCTTGTATCCGATCTTAGTCTCAAAACCTCATATTGGTACGTGTGGGTTGCTAGTAGTGTTGATTACTCCTTGTAGTTGATGCTAGTTGGTTTACTTGGTGGAAGATCATATGTTCAGATCCTTAATGATAATCAATACTTCTCTGATCATGAACATGAATATGCTTTGTGAGTAGTTACGTTTGTTCCTGAGGACATGGGATAAGTCTTGTTATAAGTAATCATGTGAATTTGGTATTCGTTCGATATTTTGATAAGATGTATGTTGTCTCTCCTCTAGTGGTGTTATGTGAACATCGACTACATGACACTTCACCATTATTTGGGCCTAGGGAAAGGCATTGGGAAGTAATAAGTAGATGATGGGTTGCTAGAGTGATAGAAGCTTAAACCCTAGTTTATGCGTTGCTTTGTAAGGGGCTGATTTGGATCCATATGTTTCATGCTATGGTTAGATTTATCTTAATTCTTCTTTCGTAGTTGCGGATGCTTGCGAGAGGGGTTAATCATAAGTGGGAGGCTTGTCCAAGTAAGGGCAGCACCCAAGCACCGGTCCACCCACATATCAAATTATCAAAGTAACGAACGCGAATCATATGAGCATGATGAAAACTAGCTTGACAGAAATTCCCATGTGTCCTCGGGAGCTCTTTGCTTTATATAAGAGTTTGTCCAGGCTTGTCCTTTGCTACAAAAAGGATTGGGCCACCTTGCTGCACCTTTGTTACACTCGTTACTTGTTACCCGTTACGAATTACCTTATCATACAACTATCTGTTACCGATAATTTCAGTGCTTGCAGAGAATACCTTGCTGAAAACCGCTTGTCATTTCCTTCTGCTCCTCGTTGGGTTCGACACTCTTACTTATCGAAAGGACTACGATAGATCCCCTATACTTGTGGGTCATCAAGACTCTTTTCTGGCGCCGTTGCCGGGGAGTGAAGCGCCTTTGGTGAGTGGAATTTGGTAAGGAAAATTTTATATAGTGTGCTGAAATTTACTGTCACTTGTTACTATGGAAAATAATCCTTTGAGGGGCTTGTTCGGGGTATCTTCACCTCGACCGGAAGAGCAAAGAGTTGCCCCTCAACCTACTGAACCTGCTGAAAATATTTATTATGAAATTCCTTCGGGTATGATAGAGAAACTGCTAGCTAATCCTTATGCAGGAGATGGAACACTACATCCTGATTTGCATCTAATTTATGTGGATGAAGTTTGTGGATTATTTAAGCTTGCAGGTTTGCCCGAGGATGCAGTCAAGAAGAAGGTCTTCCCTTTATCTTTGAAGGAGAAGGCATTGACATGGTATAGGCTATGTGATGATACTAGATCATGGAACTACAACCGATTGAAAATGGAATTTCATCAGAAGTTTTATCCTATGCATCTGGTTCATCGTGATCGGAATTATATTTATAATTTTTGGCCTCGTGAAGTAGAAAGTATCGCTCAAGCTTGGGGGAGGCTTAAGTCAATGTTATATTCATGCCCCAATCATGAGCTCTCAAGAGAAATTATTATTCAGAATTTTTATGCTCGGCTTTCTCGTAATGATCAATCCATGCTCGATACTTCTTGTACTGGTTCCTTTATGAAGAAGACTATTGAATTCAAATGGGACTTATTGGAAAGAATTAAACGCAACTCTAAAGATTGGGAGCTCGACGAAGGTAAGGAGTCAGGTATAAACCTTAAGTTTGATTGTGTTAAATCTTTTATGGATACCGATGCTTTTCGTGAATTTAGCACTAAATATGGACTTGACTCTGAGATAGTAGCTTCTTTCTGTGAATCATTTGCTACTCATGTTGATCTCCCTAAGGAGAAGTGGTTTAAATATCATCCTCCCATTGAAGTGAAAGTAGTTGAACCTATTAAAGTTGAAGAAGAAACCATTACTTATAATGTTGATCTTGTTATTCCTACTGCTTATATTAAAAAACCACCTTTCCCTGTTAGAATAAAGGATCATGCCAAAGCTTCAACTGTGGTTCGTAAGAGCTATGTTAGAACACCTACACCCCCTGAACAAATTAAAGTTGAACCTAGTATTGCTATGGTTAAAGATCTCTTGGTTGATAATATTGATGGGCATGTTATTCATTTCTGTGATGAAGCTGCTAGAATTGCTAGACTTGATACTAAAGATAAACACAGACCTATTGTTGGCATGCCTGTTGTTTCTGTTAAAATAGGAGATCATTGTTATCATGGCTTATGTGATGTGGGTGCTAGTGTGAGTGCAATTCCCTTTACTTTATACCAAGAAATTATGAACGATATTGCACCTACTGAAATAGAAGATATTGACGTTACTATCAAGCTTGCTAATAGAGATACTATATCACCAATTGGGATTGTTAGAGATGTTTAAGTCTTGTGTGGGAAAATAAAATATCCTACTGATTTTCTTGTTCTTGGTTCCCCACAAGATGATTTTTGTCCCATTATATTTGGTAGGCCTTTCTTGAATACTGTTAATGCTAAGATAGATTGTGAGAAAGAAACTGTTACTGTAAGTTTTGGGGATGCGTCCCATGAGTTTAATTTCTCTAAATTTCGTAGACAAGCCCATGATAAAGAATTGCCTAGTAAGGATGAAATTATTGGTCTTGCTTCTATTGCTTTGCCTCTTACTGATCTTTTAGAACAATATTTGCTAGACCATGAAAACGATATGCATATGAATGAAAGGAATGAAATAGATAAGATTTTCTTTGATCAGCATCCTATTTTGAAACACAACTTGCCTGTTGAGATTCTTGGGGATCCTCCTCCACCCAAGGGTGATCCCGTGTTTGAGCTTAAACAATTACCGGATACTCTGAAATATGCTTATCTTGATGAAAAGAAGATATATCCTGTTATTATTAATGCTAACCGTTCAGAGCATGAAGAAAAGAGATTATTGAAAACTCTGAAGAAGCACCATGCTGCTATTGGATATACTCTTGATGATCTTAAGGGCATTAGTCCCACTCTATGTCAGCATAAAATTAATATGGAGTCTGGTGCTAAACCAGTTGTTGATCACCAACGACGGTTAAATCCTAAAATGAAAGAAGTGGTAAGAAATGAAATATTAAAGCTTCTGGAGGCAGGTATAATTTATCCTATTGCTGATAGTAGATGGGTTAGTCCCGTTCATTGTGTCCCTAAGAAGGGAGGTATTACCGTTGTTCCCAATGATAAAAATGAATTGATCCCGCAAAGAATTGTTACAGGATATAGAATGGTATTTGATTTTAGGAAATTAAATAAAGCTACTAGGAAAGATCATTACCCTCTACCTTTTATTGATCAAATGCTAGAAAGACTATCCAAACACACACACTTATGCTTTCTAGACGGTTATTCTGGTTTCTCTCAAATACTTGTGTCAAAAGAGGACCAAGAGAAGACCACTTTTACTTGTCCTTTCGGTACCTTTGCTTATAGATGTATGCCTTTTGGTTTATGCAATGCACTTGCTACCTTTGAAAGATGTATGACTGCTATATTCTCTGACTTTTGTGAAAAGATTGTTGAGGTTTTCATGGATGATTTCTCCGTTTACGAAACTTCTTTTGATAATTGTTTGAGCAACCTTGATCGAGTTTTGTAGAGATGTGAAGAAACTAATCTTGTCTTGAATTGGGAGAAGTTCCACTTTATGGTTAATGAGGGTATTGTCTTGGGACACAAAATCTCCGAAAGAGGTGTTGAAGTTGATAAAGCTAAAGTTGATGCTATTGAAAAATGCCGTGTCCTACGGATATCAAAGGTATAAGAAGTTTCCTTGGTCATGCTGGTTTCTATAGGAGGTTTATTAAAGACTTGTCTAAGATTTCTAGGCCCCTCACTAATCTCTTGCAAAATGATGTTCCATTCGTTTTTGATGATGATTGTGTAGAAGCATTTGAAATTCGTAAGAAAGCCTTGATCACTGCACTTGTTGTTCAACCACCTGATTGGAACCTACCCTTTGAAATCATGTGTGACGCTAGTGATTATGCTGTTGGTGTTGTTCTAGGACAAAGAGTTGATAAGAAATTGAATGTTATCCATTATGCTAGTAAAACTCTAGACAATACTCAAAGAAACTATGCTACTACTGAAAAGGAATTTTTAGCTGTTGTGTTTGCATGTGATAAGTTCAGATCTTATATTGTCGATTCCAAAGTTACTGTTCACACTGATCATGCTGCTATTAAATACCTTATGGAAAAGAAAGATGCTAAACCTAGACTTATTAGATGGGTTCTCTTGCTACAAGAATTTGATTTGCATATTGTTGATAGAAAGGGTGCTGAGAACCCCGTAGCAGATAACTTGTCTAGGTTAGAGAATGTTCTTGATGACCCACTACCTATTGATGATAGCTTTCCTGATGAACAATTAGCTGTCATAAATGCTTCACGCAATGCTCCATGGTATGCTGATTATGCTAATTACATTGTTGCTAAATTTATACCACCTAGTTTCACATACCAACAAAAGAAAAAGTTCTTCTATGATTTAAGACATTACTTTTGGGATGATCCACACCTTTATAAGGAAGGAGTAGATGGTGTTATTAGACGTTGTGTACCTGAGCATGAACAAGAACAGATCCTACACAAGTGTGTCGGAGAAACGACACCTATGGGATCGAGACGACCCCTTTACGATTCGGCAGGGAAGAATGTTTGCACAAAGAGCAGATCCAGCAATCAACACGCGGGATTTTTACCCAGGTTCGGGCCGCAAAGATGCGTAAAACCCTACTCCTGCTTGGTTGTATTAGGTGTGTTCTAGCTCAAGTCCTGGGAGCGCTACAGTACTCAGCAGCTACACATGCAGAATGAGCTCTAGAAGATCCGATCCCCCTGTAGCTACGCCTTGGGCCTCCTTTTATACATTCGAAGGGGTCACCAACAGTGGCGCACAGTGCATACATGAGGTGTAAAAGTAACTACAGTGCTATCATACCTAACACTGACGGTTTAGGACAAGAACATTAAATGCTCCGTTGAGGTGTCCCTTAGCGTCTTGGGGCTGGAAAAAGGGGCCGTCCCATCGCACCGCTTAAGCCCATCCACCGCTAGCACCTGACACGTTACCAGGAGGACAACAGCTAAAAGACAAGCTGGTGACCGTACTGTAGTGGTGACAGGGCAGCGAAGGCTTGCCGGGTGCGAGCCTTGCCGGGACTGCAAGCCATCCCGGCAAGATCTTGCCGGGGCTCCAGCCTCCAGTCTTCTATCTTCTGATTATTGCCTTATCTTGGATGCCTTCTTGACTTTATGAACTTGCATTTGGTTGTCTCCCGGCAAGCCTTGCCGCAGGCGTGGCTACAACTGCCCGTGCACAAGTACGGGGTACTAAAGGACCTAATCCTTAGTGCACCGACAGGAGCCCCCGGGCCTGGGCCATACACGGGTGCGAGGCGTTGTTGGGCCAGGCCCAAACAGTGCACGGGCACGCGTGGCAGGAGTTATCCATCGTAATCATTCCATTTACTACGCCGCCCACGACGCCCATTGAATGCGGGTCGTGGGGGACGTGCGCAGCGCGGCCGTTACAGCAGCGCGCTCGCGAAGCGTTTCAATATTATTTTAGTAAAGAGGCGGCCTCGCTTCCTCCCCATAAAAAAGGAATCCGCAGAGGCGCCGCTCATTTACCTCTTGCCTTTTCCAATCTGGGAACCGCCGCCGTCTTCTTCCTTGAGTTGAAGCAGAGCTTCCTCCTCTCATCCTCCGCCTTCACGCCTTCTCCGCCCTCAGCTTCCGTCTCCCATAGCCGCCATGCCGCCCAAAGCAAGCAAGGGCAAGGAGGTGGATGCCGCTATCTCGGAGAACAAGATGGCGAAGATGCGGAAGGAGCATGTCGTCTTCCCCCCGGCGCTTGATGCGGCCATGCTGAGGGAGCGATATCAGTTCATGTGGGCGACAGAGACGAGAGCGCATCTGGCCACCGCCGTGAGTCCAGGTTCTTCGAATGGCAGCCCGAACAAATACCATTTCTTTGCCGATTATTTCTACTGTGGACTCTGCCCCCCTTTCTCTGATTTCTTCAACGGCATCATGCTCAACTACGGCTTCCAACTCTTGGATTTCACGCCGAATGCCGTGACATGCATGTCCGTTTTCGCTCACCTTTGCGAAAACTTCGCCGGAGTAGTTCCTAGCACTGCTCTTTTCCGCCATTACTTCATTCCCCGCATCGAGAAAGGCGAGGCCCTTTCTGGTTCCGTCACTTGGATCCCACAGCCAGGAACCAAGGAGGTCTACCCAGACGGGGCCTTCCGCCAGAAGTGGGATGAATGGCGGGCCAGATGGTGCTGGGTTCGGGAGACAAAGGAACCAAAAGTCCAACCTTTCTGCTTGCCGCGGGAAACGAAGATAGTGCGCAACAACGACTGGAGCGCCCTCGATCCCGACGACAAGAAGCTCACCATCGCTATCACCAGAATCCATCGCCTCAGAACTGCCAGGCTCTCAGTGGAGATGATAGGCGCCGATTTCCTTCGCCGGCGCATAGCCCCTCTACAGAACAAGGGGAGGCCAGCTTGGCAGTTCAAGAATGCGGCAGACATCATGAGGCTGCGCCCTGGGCTGAACGGCAATCTGACACTTATGCAGCACGCAGCTCTCTGCCAGAAGTTGTTCAGGGGCGACGTGGTATGCAAGCTGCCGGCAAGCATAGTCCCTCTGTGCAACAACTCTTCTCTAGGCCCAATCATTGCTATGATGCCAGCGTTTGACGCTCACAGCCTTGACGGATCTTGGATTGAGCCACCTGAAGAGCAAGTGCAGCAATTCTTTGATAACCTGACGGAGAGGGCTATCCACGAAGAAGAAGGCCTCGTCCGTGACACCACTGAGCAGGAAGTGGCATACATTGCCAGCAGGGTGGAGGAAGCAAATCTTGCCGCGGAGGCCGGCAGCGCTGGCTTCGTGGAAGGGGGAACCAGCGGAGGGGAAATGCTGCCGGATGAAGATCTTGTCGGGCAAGATGAGACCGTAGAGGAGCGAGGCGGCACGTCAACCGAGGGCCCTTCTGCTGAAGACGCCGCTGAGGAGGAACTGCACGAGGAAGCCCCGACCCTTAAACCAAGGAGTAGGCGCGTCCTTCGGAGTGCCGTTTCTGGGGCCGCGGTCCGCCAAGCTCCTTTGAGCAGTGCGGCCCCCGGCAAGGGGGCGGCCGGCAAGGCCACGCAGTGGCAAGGAGCTTCTCAGCAACCTGCGCCTGCCGCAGCCAAGCGACCCAAGAGCACCCCTCCACCTCCTCCCGCGGCGGAAGTCGACTTCGACCTCTCTGCCTTTAGCTCGGGAGAGGAGGAAGAAGAGTAAGGATCTTGTCGCGTCCCTTACTTTCTGAATTTTTAGTTTTACTTAACTCATTTGACTTGCTTTGGCCTGTCTCTGCAGGGATACAGAAACTCTGGCGCAGAGGGTGGCGAAGAGGGCCAAGACCTCGACAGGCGAGGAACCGCCGGCAAGCACCTCTGGTGCGCCGGAGACGATCACCATCAGCCCGGAGCCTAGCCCGCGACGCAGTCTCCGACTCAGCCCCCGGCGCAGCCCCCAGCGTGAGCCTATTACTCACTTTCCGCTGGCAAGTGCCGGGGTGTGCATCTTTACTGCTGACATCACTAGGCGTGCAGGAGGAGAGCAGCGACAAGGAGAACCATCAGAGGCCGCCCCTGATGTGCCGCCTCCATCGACCACACCGCCCAGAGATGGGTCGCCAGCAAGGACTTCCTCTAGCATGCTTTATCGCGATGAGGAAGAGCCGGCAAGCATGGGCACCGGCAGCTCTACGCCGGCAACTAATGTTGGCACAGGTATTTGTTATTCTGTTTTCCTTCTTTTTTGTCTTCTTGAACTTCCATCTCAATCTCATCTTGATTTGTTTTCTTTCTTTCTTGGCCTTCAGACATTCCCTCGACAGAGCAAATGGACGTTGACACCGTCATCGAGGAGACCGCCAGGGATGCTGCCGCCGAGGAGGCCGCCAAGAATGCTGCCACCGAAGCCGCCGAAGCCGCCAAGAACGCTGCTGCCGAGGCCGCCAAGGACGCCAGCGCCGAAGCTGCCAGGGCTGCACAGGAAGAGGCCACCAAGGAACCTGCCGAGAGGGCCGGCGAGGAGGCTAGTGACCGCACTGACGGCATCCCTGCCGCAGGAGCGCCAGGCGCTATACCGAACACAGAGCCCCCAGCTGCCGGGGCGGCGGCTGTTGAGGAATAGCCACCAACATTCGAAGCTCCCTCGTCAAGCAAGTACCTCAAGATTGGCGACAACCTGTTCGTCAGCATCCCAGGTACGACAAGCACTAGGGCGCCAACTGAAGGGGAAGTCTTTGATGAAGACGCCATCACCGCTGCCGGGCTCGAGATTGTTAATGAACCAAGTGCCAGCGGCAGCAAGACTGAAGAGGAGAAACTTCTCCAGACCATGAGCGACAACTACCAGAAGCTCCAAGCACTCCACCGCGCTCGAAAGGAGAAGCTAGACTCCAGGGCAGCAGTTGCCGACAAGGTGGAGGCAGATTTCCAGAAGCGCGTTGAAGAAACTCAAGGCTGGTTTGCCGAAGCTTATCAGGAGTTGAGGTCAGGCCAAGAGCAGTTGAGCCAAAGATGGAATGATCTCCTCCTGAAGCAGTCCGATGTTGAAAAAGCCCAGGAGGAGGCCAAGCAGCAAGCCGCTGCAGATGAGGCACGCCTAAGCGAACTCCGTGTTGAACTTAAGGCTCATGACGAAGAGCTTGAGGCTCGAGAGAAGGCGCTTGCCGACAAGCTCCGCGCCAAGGACGAGGAGATCGAAAGGCTTGTCGCGCAACGGACCCAGGATCTGGAGCTGAAGCACAAAGAGGCCCTCGAGGCTCTGACCGCAGATCATGCCGGCAAGCTGGAGGAGGCCGTCAATGCCGCCAAAGCTACAGAGGCCGCCAAGGACAAGCTCGCCGACGGGGTGAAGAAGCTGGAAGCAGATCTTGAGGAACTCGGCAAGCAGATCTCAACGCTCAAGACCGAGAGAGACAAAGCTCTCCACAGCTTGATGGAGACGCAAGTTGCCGTATCCGACAAGACCAAGGAGCTCTCCACAACCAACGAGTCCATCGCTGATCTGAAGCTGAAACTGTCCACGCTGGAGGGGACTCTGGAGACCGCCAAAGCTCACGAGAAGACCCTGGTCAAAAGTCTCCGGAATGAGGAGGAGCTGGTCAAGAGCGCTGCCGCCACTCACAATGACTATGTGCAGGGAGTGCAAATCTGGACTGAGAAGCATGCCGATGTTGCAGAGAAGCTTGCCGCTCAACTATCTGCCATGGGCCTGCAAGACCATAGGCGTCCTCTTGACGACAGGGTGTCTCCAAGCGCCAAGCTGACCATGTTCTTCGACCGTGTGCTTGTAGCCCTGGAGCAGCTCCATTCAGACCAAAAAGCCCATCTAGCCAGCGAGTCGCGTAAACTCTGCCAGGCCGTCCTCCAAAAGGTGCTCGTCAAGATGGTCTACAGGAATCCCGGCATCAACCTCGCCAACGTCTTTGACCGCCTGCCGAAGGATGCAGATCTCAAGGCGGCAGAGGAGCTTGTCGCGCCCATCATCGACAGGGTAAGCCAAGTCAAGAGAGTCGAGGGCGATCGCCGGGATTAGCTGCTTTACTCCTCTTCTCGCCGCCACCATTACACGTCAAAGACAATTTAGTCTTATATTAGAACAGCGGCAGCTATCATTGTAATATAACTTGCTATGCTCTAGGTGAACGCTATGTTATTCCCCTTGCTTAATTTCCTTCTGTATGTATTCGCCCTACGCTTGTGTGGAAACTTGCCGGCGCGCACACCCTTGCCGCGAGCGCTAGGTGCGGGACTTTAGCAGCCTGCTGGCGGGGCCGCTTCCGGCAAGAGACCTTGGTGCTTTCAGTGCAGCCACCTAAACTGTTGAGCGGACTCGAAACAGAGTAAGGGCGCAACCAATCACAACAAGGTTCCTTCGCGTGCAGGTTTTCCATACAAAAAACTGAAATTGTTCAAGAAGAATAATTAAACGAAAATTTGTTTATAGTTTTGTGACTTAGCAACTTAGCTTTTTGCCTTTCGTTGCCGCATTCCTTCTGGCAAGATGTTTCCTTGAACGTCGCCTGTCGGTATCCATACCACCATTCCCCCCCCCCCCGGCAAAGCTGCACGCGAGGTAACCTTCTGTCCTTTGAGAAAAAGAAAGAAGAGAAAATAGAGGTCTGGAACCTTGGCGGTCCGTTAGCACTTGCCGGGAGTGAGTGTAATACAATATCTTTGATAAACATGCACATAAGTAAACATGAGCATCAACAAGAATCGTAAAACACTTAAGCTTTATTCAACTACGCACAGGATCTGTGCCTGGCTTTGTACAAAGGATTACATGCTACAGCGGCAAGGCTTGTACAAAAGGGGTTGCCGGGAGACCCGGCAACCGCGCCCTATGGATAGAACTTACGAAGATGCTCGATATTGCAGGAGTTGCTCATCGGAATACCGTCTTCGGTCTCCAGGCGGACTGCGCCAGGCCTGGTGACTCGTACTACCCGATAAGGGCCTTCCCACTTCGGCGTCAACTTGTTGGAATTCTTGGCCAACTGAACACGCCGGAGAACAAGGTCGCCTTCCTCAAGACTTCGGGCATGAACCTTGCGGCTATGATAGCGGCGCAAGGCTTGCTGGTAGCGCGCAGCTCGCACAACAGCCCGAAGACGATCTTCCTCAAGGAGCAACGCGTCATCTTGCCGCAGCTGCTCTTGCTCGAGCTCATCATAAGCGAGCACTCGAGGTGACCAGTATGTGAGTTCCGTGGGGAGAACTGCTTCCACCCCATAAACTAGGGAGAAAGGTGTCTGGCCGGTGGCTCGATTCGGTGTCGTCCTGATTGACCAAAGAACCACCGGCAACTCATCAATCCAGCGTCTTCCGCACTTGCGCAGCTTGTCGAAAGTTCTTGTCTTGAGACCACGCAGCACCTCAGCATTCGCCCTTTCCGCTTGGCCGTTACTCCTTGGGTGAGCAACAGAAGCAAAACAAATCTTGCCACCAAGGTCTTGGACATACTGCATGAAGGTGCGGCTCGTGAACTGTGTGCCGTTGTCGGTGATGATCCTGTTGGGTACTCCAAAACGGCAAACTATTCCCTTGAAGAACTTGACGACTGACTGTGCTGTCACCTTCCTCACTGCTTCCACTTCCGGCCACTTTGTAAACTTGTCGATTGCTACGTACAAGTATTCAAAGCCCCCGGTAGCATGGGGAAAAGGCCCAAGATGTCGAGCCCCCAGACCGAAAATGGCCAGGAGAGAGGTATTGTCTGAAGAGCTTGAGCCGGTTGATGTAACTTCTTTGAATGAAACTGACACGCTTCACACTTGGTTACTAGTGCAGTTGCATCCTGGAGAGCAGTGGACGAAAAGAAACCTTGCCGGAATGCCTTACCGGGAAGTGCTCTTGATCCTATGTGGGAGCCACATATGCCTCCATGTATCTCTGCCAACAGCTCCAGTCCATCCTCCCGAGGAATGCACTTCAATTTCACACCGTTCGGCCTCTTTCTGTACAGCATGTTGTCCACGAACTGGTACATACTAGACTGACGGGCTACTTTTTCCGCTTCTTCCTGCTCCTCAGGGAGTTCTCCTGTCTGAAGGAAATGGATGATGTGCTGTGCCCATACTGGAGCCTGGGGCTCGACAGCAAGGACTAAAGGCATATTTTCTGCTGCGGGGGCTGTTGTCTCGACGGCAAAGGCTCGAGGTCCTGCCGGAGCCTGTTGCCCCCCGGCAAGATTGGCGGGGGCATTCGTCTCGGCAGCAAGAGCCTGAGCCCCTGCCGGAGCCTGTTGCTCACCGGCAAGCTTGGCGTCGTTCCCGACAACTTCCTTGCCGGCGGCTTTTGGGAGCTCTGCCGGGAAGTACTTGCCGGAACTCAACTTCCTCCTTTTCTCTTGTCTCATCGATGGTACTACAGATGGCTGAGTTAATTGGAGCACAAAGTTCCTGGTTCCACAGGTAACTTGAGGGCAGCGCGCTTTGACAAGTCATCAGCAATGCTGTTCTCCGCACGAGGAACGTGCTCTATTTGCAGACCATCAAAATGCTCTTCCAATTTCCTCACTTCATCGACATAAGCCTCCATCAATGGACTTTGATAATCTTTGTTCACTTGCTTGACGACAAGTTGCGAATCACCTCTGACGATGAGCTTCCTGATTCCAAGGTCTGCCGCGATCCTGAGACCGGCAAGCAGCCCTTCATACTCGGCGGTATTGTTCGTTGATCTCTCCCGAGGAAAATGCATCTGAACCACGTATTTGAGGTGCTCTCCGGTGGGTGCGACAAGCAGCACGCCAGCACCGGCGCCTTGCAGCGAAAAAGCCCCATCAAAATACATGATCCATTCTTGATTTGTTTCCTTGCCGGGGAGAGTTGACTCTGGAATCTCTTCGTCTGGCGTTGGGGTCCATTCTGCAATGAACTCCGCCAAGGCTCTGCTCTGTATGGTCGAAGTGCTTTCAAACTTGAGACCAAAGCTCGACAGCTCCAAAGCCCACTCTACAATCCTGCCGGTAGCATCTGGGTTTCGCAAAATCCGCTACAACGGAAAGCGAGTGATGACGGTGATCTCATGTGCCTGAAAGTAATGGCGCAGCTTCCTCTAGGCCATGAGGAGGCCGAAGAGCAACTTCTGCACACCAGAATGTCTTGACCTAGCCCCCTGCAAAAGGGAGCTGACAAAATAAACTGGGCGCTGCACCATCTTCTTCTTCTGTATCGCTTGACTTGACTCGGCAGACTCAACCTTGTCGGCGCCAGACTCTGTCGGGAAAGGCCTTAGCTAGTCACTTGGCGGTCCTGCCGCTGGCGCTGCTTCTTCATCAACTTCTCTCTCCGCCACTAGTGCAGCACTCACCACTTGATTCGTTGCCGCTAGGTATAGCAGCAACGGCTCTTGTGGTTTTGGCGCGACTAGTACTGGCGGAGAGGAAAGGTACCTCTTCAAATCCTGCAGCGCGGCCTCCGCTTCTGGAGTCCATTTCATCGGACCTGCCTTCTTCAAAATTTTGAAAAAGGGCAGGGCGCGCTCAGCAGACTTTGAGATGAACCTACTTAGAGCAGCAACGCTGCCGGCAAGGCGGCGCACATCCTTGACACGTCTTGGCGCTTGAATTTGCTCAATTGCTTTGATCTTGTCGGGATTTGCTTCAATTCCACGTTGAGATACAAAGAACCCGAGAAGCTTGCCGGATGGAACACCAAACACACATTTCTCAGGGTTGAGCTTCAAGTTGATCTTGCGCAGATTTACAAATGTTTCTTCTAAGTCTGATATGAGCGTTGCCTTGTCCTTGGTTTTGACCACTATATCATCCATATATGCTTCCATATTTCTATGTAGCTGGGGCTCAAAACCAATCTGGACTGCTCTTGCAAATGTAGAACCAGCACTTTTCAACCCGAAAGGCATACGCAAAAAGCAGTACGTACCACATGGGGTGATAAATGCGGTCTTCTCTTCGTCTTCCTTGGACATGAAAATCTGAGGATAGCCTGAATAGGCGTCAAGGAATGACAGTAAGTCGCAGCCGGCAGTGGAGTCCACAATCTGGTCGATGCGCGGCAAGGGAAAAGGATCTTTTGGACAGGCTTTATTGATATCTGTATAGTCAATACATAGCCTCCATTTTCCATTCGCCTTGCGCACTACAACTGGATTGGCCAACCATGTTGGATGAAGTACTCCTCTAACCAAGCCTGCCGCTTCTAGCTTCTTAATTTCTTCGGCAATAAACTGTTACCGCTCCAAAGCTTGCTTCCTGACCTTCTGCTTGACGGGCCGCGCATGTGGACAGATGGCAAGGTGGTGCTCAATCACCTTCCTGGGAACACCGGGGATATCAGATGGTTGCCATGCAAACACATCGACATTCGCCCGCAGGAAGGCAATGAGCGCGCTTTCCTATTTGCTGTCAAGGGTGGAACTTATGGTGAAAGTTCCTCCCGAGCCATCTTCCTTGGCGGGCACCTTCTTGGTTTCTGGCGGAGCAGCCTTGGACTTCTTGCTCTTGCCGGTGGAGCTCTCAGGCACATCCTCAACAGGAGCGCAACACTCCGAAGAGGTGTGCTTGCCGGAGTGTGTGCGAGAGGCCTTGCCGGTCTTCTTCCCCCTCGGAGCTTCAGCGGCAGGAGCAAGTGCCTTGGCGGCAGATGCTGCAACTGCCTCCCGGTAGAGTTGATCGGTGCAAACAAGCGCATCTTTCTTGTCGGAGTTGACAGTGATGACACTTATCGGCCCGGGCATCTTCAATGTATTGTAGGCATAGTGTGATGCCGCCATAAACTTGGCCAGCGCTGGGCGGCCAAGGATCCCATTATATGGCAATGGAATCTTGGCGACGTCAAACACAATCTTCTCCATCCTGAAGTTTAGGTCGCTGCCAAATGTTACCGGCAGCGCGATCTTTCCCTTGGGTTGGCTCCTTCCTGGATTGACCCCTTGGAACGAACCTGTTTCCTCGAGATCTCCATCAGGAATTTGCAGCCTCTTAATCACTTCAGGTGATATCAGATTCAAACCGGCCCCGCCGCCAGCTAGCATTTTTGTCACCTTGAGGTTGCGAATCGTTGGCGAAACCAACAATGGTAAGCACTCGACCGCAGTTGTGTGATCGGGGTGGTCCTCAATGTCAAAAATGATAGGCGTGCTGGACCACTTCAATGGTTTTCGGGCGCCGACAGATGGTTCTGTCGCATTCACTTCACGCGCCCACTGCTTAAGTTGGCGGATGGAAGAATGCAAGGAAGCACCTCCGTCAACACACATCAAGTCCGTGGCTTTCTGAAACTCTTGTTCACTGGACTCGTCGTCCTCTTCCATGTCATCATCAGCCCCCTCTTGCTTGTCGCGGCCTCGAGCGGCCTGATCCTTCTGTTGCTTGGCCTTACCGCAGTGACCTCCTCGGCCACCGCGCTTCTTGCCGGACCATTCAGCACCATCTTGAGCCTTCTCCTTATCTCGCCTCTCGTATTCGGCCTTCTGCTTCTCGACAAGTTGCTCAACTTGCCGGCAGTCCTGGAGATCATGGCCCTTGGTGCGGTGGATCTTGCAATGCTGCTTGCCGGAGCCGTCTGGCTTGTCGGCAGCCGCCAAGGCCTGGCAGGAGGCGCACCCGGCAACATCTTTGCCGGGGTCGTCAACCTTGGCCTTCTTGGCAGTGCCGGGGTTGCCGGACCCCTCGACAGCAAGCACGGCCTTGCCCTTGCGTTTCCTGTTGTGCCGCCGACCCTTCTTTGTCGGGGCGGCAGCGTCTTCATCGTCAGAATCGGCCCCTACGCCAGTGTCCTCGCCGGGGAGCCTCCTCCCTTCTTCAGCGCGCGCACACTTATCTGCCAGAGCATAGAGCTTGGCAACATCCCTGATCTTATTCATCGCCAACTCTTCCCGCATCCTGCGGTTGCGCACGTTCTGATGGAACACGCTGATGACAGCGGCAGGATGAACGTCTGGAATTTTGTGATGTATGCGGCTGAACCTTTGGATGTACTTGCGCAGGGTCTCGCCTTCCTTCTGGGGGATGAGATGTAGGTCACTCTCCTAGCCAGGAGCTTGATGGCCTTCGGTGAAGGTGCCAACAAACTCGTGGCATAGATCTGCCCAGGAAGAAATGGATCCTTCCGGCAAATGCATCAACCACGACCTAACGTTGGGCTTGAGCACTAACGGGAAGTAGTTGGCAAGTATCTTGTCGTCACGACCCCCGGCAGCCTACACCGCAATGGTGTAGACGCTCAGGAACTCTGACCGGTGAGTCTTGCCGTCATACTTCTCCGGAACCTCCGGCTTGAACGTGCGGGCGTTGGGCCACTGGACTCGCCGCAGCTCACGGGTAAACGCTGGACAACCCACCTCGTAAGGTAGATCGACAGGATACCCCGGCGCCGACTTGTCTATAGTGGGCCCCGCGCGCTTGTCAGACTGGTAGCGTGCGTCCCGCCGCCGCTCGATGGTGGTTCGAGCGTCTTCCTTGCCTCGCTCTCGAAGAACTTGACGTTGATCGCGGCGAGTTTGCGGGTCGGACGACGCCGTGGAATCGTCCTCACGAGCGTTGACCCGTCGAACCAGCGACTGCTGCCGCCGCTGTGGGGGAGAGTACACCGTAGTTGCACCACCCCCAGCTTTCTCACCACCGACGCGTGTCGGCTCAATGGACTGCCGCCGTGAGGGCTCCGCCTGCTCCGGCTTATCTTCGTTGGCGAGGCCAACGAGGCTCTGAATGACAGCTCTCCATTCTTCGAGCTTGTCTGTAGCAGGAGGAAAGTTCAGAAGCAGCTGTGCACGTGCTAGCGCTTCTGCTCGTGTAGGTGGTGGCGACAGGTGCGAAGAACGTGAGGTGCTCTGACTCCTAACCGTGTTAGAAGGAGCAACATCATGATCTTGCGACCGCACGCCACTTCCACCAGCACGTGGACGTGCATGTTGGTCTCGCGCATCCCGAGGATGATGCTCAGGAGACTTTCCGTGGGGACGCGCGGAACCACCAACGTCACGGCGATGTTCATCGCGCGCGCCCTGAGAAGGCCGCGGCGCGTGCACCGGCGTGGGTGTCTTGGAAGGCGGCCTTCCATCTCTGGAGTTTGCTGCACCGCCTGCAGGCAGCACGGCTCCATCCTTGGATCTAGCGGCGCGAACAACGCCGCCCGCCTGGCTATGGTCGCCAGAACGTCGTGGAAGCTCTGGATCTCTACTTCCTCCACCCGCGTCGACACCGTCACCCGTGCGCGTGAGCACAGGCGCGGTGGACGTGGACGGTCCAACCGCCATGAAACCCTTCCTCTTGGGGGCCATGGCGATGAAGCTGATGAAGAAACTGGCGCGCTGGTCACTAGATCAGGTTCACGCAACCGTTCCCCCTACCTGGTGCGCCAAAGATGTCGGAGAAATGACACCTATGGGACCCTCCCAGTCCCATAGGTGTCGTTTCTCCGACAAAGTGTCACTCCGAGGCCTACGGAGGACACCACACTGGAGATAGAACTGCACACAAGGTATTACAATCTGGTTTTTATTGGCCTACTCTCTTCAAGGATGCTCGTAAGTTTGTCTTGTCTTGTGATGAATGTCAAAGAATTGGTAATATTAGTAGACGTCAGGAAATGCCTATGAATTACTCACTTGTTATTGAACCATTTGATGTTTGGGGTTTTGATTATATGGGACCTTTTCCAAAGTCCAACGGGTATACCCATATTTTAGTTGCTGTTGATTATGTTACTAAGTGGGTAGAAGCTATTCCAACTAGTAGTGCTGATCATAACACTTCTATTAAAATGCTTAAAGAAGTTATTTTCCCTAGATTTGGAGTCCCTAGATATTTAATGACTGATGGTGGTTCACACTTTATTCATGGTGCTTTCTGTAAATTGCTTGCTAAGTATGATGTTAATCATAGAATTGCATCTCCATATCATCCTCAGTCTAGTGGTCAAGTAGAATTAAGCAATAGAGAAATTAAATTGATCTTGCAAAAGACTGTTAATAGATCTAGAAAGAATTGGTCTAAGAAACTTGATGATGCATTATGGGCTTATAGAACTGCTTACAAAAACCCTATGGGTATGTCTCCGTATAAAATGGTCTATGGTAAAGCATGTCACTTACCTCTAGAACTAGAACATAAAGCTTATTGGGCAATCAAAGAGCTCAACTATGATTTCAAACTTGCTGGTGAGAAGAGGTTATTTGATATTATCTCACTTGATGAATGGAGAACCCAGGCCGATGAGAATGCCAAGTTGTTTAAAGAAAAGGTTAAGAGATGGCATGATAAAAGGATACAAAAGTGCGAATTCAATGTAGGTGACCATGTCTTGCTACACAATTCTCGTTTAAGATTTTTTGCAGGAAAACTTCTCTCTAAATGGGAAGGGCCTTACATTGTCGAGGAAGTATATTGTTCCGGTGCCATCAAGATCAACAACGCCGAAGGCACAAATCCGAAGGTGGTAAACGGGCAGAGAATCAAACATTATATCTCAGGTACCCCCGTAAATGTAGAAACCAATATTATTAATACCACAACTCCGGAGGAGTACATAAGGGATGTCTACCAGAACGTTTCAGACTCCGAAAAGGAATAGGTATGTGGTACGGTAAGTAAACCGACTCCAAAACTTTTCCAATAGCAATTTTTCTCCTTTTTGGAATATTTAATAAATTAGGAAAATTTAAAGTAGTCCGAAAAGTGCACGAGGAGGCGACAAGCCAGGGGGACGCGCCCTACCCCCCTGGGCGCGCCCCTGTGGCTTGTGGCCACCCCGTGTACCCTCCGGACTCCATTTTCTTGTGGTATACTCCTTTAGGTCGGTAAAAATTCATTATATAATCTCCCGAACGTTTTGATCACCGTACCACGGAAAAATCCTCTGTTCTTATTTGTTGTTGCTTTCCGGGCAGATCTAGATCGCCATGACATCCCCAAGTGCTTGGAAGGACAAGTTCTTCGAGAAGGTCATCAACCCCTACCTTGCGGAGGTGCTGCGACACCCTCAAACCATTGAGATGCGTGAGGGGGTGCTGCACATCCGTGATGTTGAGGGGCCAAAGAAGACCGGAAGCGTGGAGACAAGGCTCGAAGCAATGGAGCAGCAAGTCTTCAAGTGTCAAGGGATGGTGGAACGTGGACTCAATGCCAATCACATGATGATCGCGGAGTTTACCCATAAGCACAAGCTGGATGCCAAGGACATTGGGGAGGACATCTTCAAGCTTTACGAGAAAATCGAGCATCTCCAAGCCCAGATCTATGACCTGCAAAACCAAAACTGTGAGTATGAAAACAAATTTAAGAGAATGAGTTTGGCTGCAGATTTGAGGATCCCGGAGACTCGTTCATCTTTTTACGATGGTGAGCCTATGCCTTGGAAGACGGAGGACAAACCTCCAACCTCATCAACAACTCCAACATCACCACCTCCAAAGAAAGACAACTAAACGCATGGGTATGGGCACTCCCCTTGGCTTGTGCCAAGCTTGGGGGAGGTGCCCCGGTATCGTATCACCATCACATCTTTTACTTTTATCGTTTTCTTAGTTCGATCCTTTTGGTTATATCTTGATCTAGTAGAATAAAGTTTTAGTGTGATCTAGCTTTGAGTTTTGCTTTATGTTCCCCCTATGTAATCGAGTCCGAGAGTTATATAATAAAAAGTAGTTTTAAGTTGAGGGCTTTGCTTGCTTGCTATGATCTTGGGAAAAAGAAATAAAAAGAAGAATAGAATAAAAGCAAAGAGTATATATGATGACCTTATGGGGAATGATGACTTCACATATAAGAAGTATGTCGCATAAAACTTGTTGTTAGTTGACAAACATAGTTTTGGTCATTGTTGCAATTAATAGGAAGTAATAAAGAGGGAGAGGTCTCACATATAAATATACTATCTTGGACATCTTTTGTGATTGTGAGCACTCATCAAAATATTATATGCTAAAAAGTTGATGCTGGACAAGGAAGACAACATAATGAGTTATGTTTGCTTATTTCCGAATAGAAGTCATATTGTCATGGATCCTCTAACATGTGACGCTTTCTTCCACCTCATACTAGCCAAAACTTCCGCACCAAGTAGAGATACTACTTGTGCATCCAAACACCCTTAAACCAGTTTTGCCATGAGAGTCCACCATACCTACCTATGGATTGAGTAAGATCCTTCAAGTAAGTTGTCATCGGTGCAAGCAATAAAAAAATTGCTCCCTAAATATGTATGATCTATTGGTGTGAGGAAAACAAACTTTATACGAACTTGTGATATGGAAGAAATAAAAGCGACAGACTGCATAATAAAGTTCTTTATCACAAGCGGCAATATAAAGTGACGTTCTTTTGAATTAAGAGATTGCGCATCCAACTATAAAAGTGCATGACAACCTCTGCTTCCCTCTGCGAAGGGCCTATCTGTTACTTTTACTTTCTAGTACTTACCTATATGCAAGAGTCACGGTGATCTTCACCACTTCCTATATTTCGCCTTTCTCTCTTGGCAAGCGTCATGTGTTGGGGAATGATCTAGACACATATATCCACTCGGATGTGGGTGATCATGAGTTATTTCTGTTGACATTACCCTTGAGGTAAATAGTTAGGAGGCGAAACTATAAGCCCCTATCTTTCTCTGTGTCCGATTGAAACTTTGATCTCATAAGTATCGCATGAGTGTTAGCAATTGTAAAAGACTAAATGATAGTTGAGTATGTGAACTTGCTGAAAAGCTCTTATATTGACTCTTTTCGATGTTATGATAAATTGCAATTGCTTCAATGACCGAGATTATAGTTTGTTAGTTTTCAATAAAGTTTCTGATTCATACTTTACCTTGTGAATGAATTATCACTTTAGCATAAGAAATTATATGTCAATATATGTTGCTGTTCTAAAGATGATCATGATGCCTTCATGTCCTTATTTTATTTTATCGACACCACTATCTCTAAACATGTGGCCATATTTATCGATTTCGGCTTTCGCTTGAGGACAAGCGAGGTCTAAGCTTGGGGGAGTTGATACGTCCATTTTGCATCATGCTTTTATATTGATATTTATTGCATTATGGGCTGTTATTACACATTATGGTACAATACTTATGCCTTTTCTCTCTTATTTTACAAGGTTTACATGAAGAGGGAGAATGCCGGCAGCTGGAATTCTGGACTGGAAAAGGAGCAAATATGAGAGACCTATTCTGCACAACTCCAAAAGGAGCAAATATGAGAGACCTATTCTGCACAACGCGCCCATTCTCGACCATACGCTAATCATACACACAATGCGTATGCCCAAGATTAGGGACTCACTGATTGATATCACAACACAACAAAAGACACAAATTAAAGTCATACAGCTTCATATTACAAGCCAGGGGCCTCGAGGGCTCGAATACAAAGCTCGACAAAGCACGAGTCAGCAGAAGCAAATAATATCTGAGTACAGACATAAGTTAGACAAGTTTTTCCTTAAGAAAGCTAGCACAAACATAAGCATCGGATCGAAAGAGGCGAGGCCTCCTGCCTGGGAACCTCCTAACTACTCCTGAGCGTCGGCAGTCTCCACGTAGTAGTAGGCTCCCGCAGTGGTGTAGTAGTCGTCTCCGGCGTACTCCATCTCCTGGGCTCCATCGTCTGAACGCGGAAATCGTATCGAGGGGGAAAGAGAAAGCAAAGCAGCGGTGAGTACTCATCCAAAGTACTCGCAAGACTGACATCAGAACTATGCTAAATATGCATCATTATCAAGGGCAGGGGTTATATCTGGACTGCATGCAGAAAGCAAGAATAGGGAGAAGGCCTAGTCCTACCGAAGACTAGCATCTTCAGCATCTTGCAGCATTAGAAGAGAGTAGACTGGTATCTCATATATAGTCATATTATTGTAGCAAATTTTATTAAGTAACCACGCCCAGAGATTCTTCCCCGACTCCCTGCAAGGAAGCAATCTCGGAGCCACAATTCATTTCAAATTTAAATCACAGTTATAGTTGTATAAGGTCAAGGCACAACTCCAAGTCGTCCTGTTACCGTGGACACGACTATTCGAATAGATTAATCATCCCTGCAGGGGTGCACCGCATCTCCAACACGCCTGATCACCTCCGGCCGGACACACTTTCCTGGGTCATGCCCAGCCTCGGGATAGCAGCACGTCGTCGCCTGTCGTCGTTTTCTCACAGGGGGTGCCCCGAGACGGCAGATGCCATGGGATGGCTTAAGAGGTGAGAGCAAGGCTGCAGTGGAGATCCGGGACGGGTATGCGGATAGCACGCGGTGGTTTACCCAGGTTCGGGGCTCTCCGGAGAGATAATACCCCTACTCCTGCATGTCTGTATATATATGGTGTATATGTAGTACAGGGTTGCTCTTGGAGCTGTATCTGAGGAGGAAGAGGGAGCTGTGAGCTCCCTACTTTGGCCTCATGGGTCTGCATGTGTGAGTATGAGTGAGGGGAGAGGATGAGAGGAGGCCTCCCGTGAGCGTGTGTGTCTCTGCCCTTTGGAGGCTCCCCTGGTGCCTCTTATATAGGGAGGCCCAGGGGACAAGGGGTGGCCCACCAGCCAACTATCTACTATTGGAGATGACAAGTGATGCAGGCTACAGTGCGCCACTATTGGAGCGCAGTGAAGTGACAGGTGACGGGTGCACAGCGGGGCACTATTCGCCAATAGTGCCCGACTGTAGCGGGGTGGTAGTCTCTGTAGTCCGTCAGCTACAGTGTCGTCAGCTCGTGTCCGACGGGACGCCTGGAGCTGACTTCGTCGGGCCGCAGCCGGCAGCCGGCCGGGAGGAGCCGGACAGGAGCAGCCGGACTGGAGGAGCCGGACAGGAGCAGCCGGACAGGAGGAGCCGGACAGGAGCAGCCGGACAGGAGGAGCCGGACAGGAGGAGCCGGACAGGAGGAGCCGGACAGGAACAGCCGGAGAGGAGGAGCCGGACAGGAGCAGCCGGACAGGAGGAGCCGGACAGGAGCAGCCGGACAGGAGGAGCCGGATAGGAGGAGCCAGCCGGGAGGAGCCAGCTGGGAGGATCCAACCAGGAGGAGCCAGACAGGAGCAGCCGGACAGGAGGAGCCGGACAGGAGGAGCCGGACAGGAGCAGCCGGACAAGAGGAGCCGGACAGGAGGAGCCAGACAGGAGGAGTCGGACAGGAGCAGCCGGACAGGAGGAGCCGGACAGGAGGAGCCAGCCGGGAGGAGCCAGCCGGGAGGATCCAGCCAGGAGGAGCCAGACAGGAGCAGCCGGACAGGAGGAGCCGGACAGGAGGAGCCGGACAGGAGGAGCCGGACAGGAGCAGCCGGACAGGAGGAGCCGGACAGGAGCAGCCGGACAGGAGGAGCCGGACAGGAGCAGCCGGACAGGAGGAGCCGGACAGGAGCAGCCGGACAGGAGGAGCCGGACAGGAGCAGCCGGACAGGAGGAGCCGGACAGGAGGAGCCCACCGGGAGGATCCAGCCAGGAGGAGCCAGCCGGGAGGATCCAGCCAGGAGTAGCCAGCCACCCGGGCCGTAGTTTGTCTTCTGTCTTCACTTCTTCGTTTGTCTCGTTGATTCGTGGGGCTTGGCATACCGGGGGTGGCTCCCCCGATGTTTTAAAATATTGAGTCGTCTCCTTGAGCCTACCCGGGGGTAATCCCCCCGACAGTAGCCTCCGAGCCTCCGGGCGACTTGGAGAGTCGGACGGAGGGTTTTTGCTGTTGGAGTTGTTGCAGAAGTTGTTGATGACGGTCGATTGCGGGCTGAGGACGGCGCAGCTTGCTTTCAGCGGGGGCGCGCCAGCGCACCCGCTGGGTGTAGCCTCCGAGCCTCCGGGCGACTCGAAGAGTCGGGCGGAGGGTCTTTGCTGTTGCTGAAGTAGACGGTGGCGTCGAGGACGCCGGGCGCGGACGCGGAGTCCGCTGGCTGAAGGGCGCGAGGCGCGGCCGGGGGCGAATGCGGAGTCCACCGGCTGGCGGTTTCCAGCGGGGGCGCGCCAGCGCACCCGCTGGGTGTAGCCTCCGAGCCTCCGGGCGATTCGAAGAGTCGGGCGGAGGGTCTTTGCAGTTGCTGAAGCAGACGGCGGCGTCGAGGGCGTCGAGGGCGTCGAGCGCGTCGAGCGCGGACGCGGGGTTCACCAATTGATGGGCGCGGAGCCCAGCCAGAGGCGGACACAGGGTCCGCCGGCTGACGGGCGCGGAGCCTAGCCGGGGGCGGACGCGGGATCCGCCGGTTGATGGGCGTGGAGCCTTGCCGAGGGCGGACGCGGGGCTCACCGGCTGATGGGCGTGGAGCCCTGCCGAAGGCGGACCCAGGGTCCGCCGGCAGTCGAGCGCGAGGCGATGCCGAGGGCGAACGTGGGGTTCGCCGGCTGATGAGCGCGGGGCGCTGCCGAGGGCGGACGCGGGGTCCGCCGGCTGATGAGCGCGAGGCGATGCCTAGGGCGGACGCGGGGTCCGCCGGCTGATGAGCGCAAGGCGCTGCCGAGGGCGGACGCGGGGTCCGCCGGCTGATGAGCGCGAGGCGCTGCCGAGGGCGGACGCGGGGTCCGCCGGCTGATGAGCGTGAGACGCTGCCGAGGGCGGACGCGGGGTCCGCCGGCTGATGAGCGTGAGGCGCTGCCGAGGGCGGACGCGGGGTCCGCCGGCTGATGAGCGCGAGGCGCTGCCGAGGGCCGACGCGCGGTCCGCCGGCTGATGAGCGCGAGGCGCTGCCGAGGGCGCACGCGGGGTCCCCCGGCTGATGAGCGCGAGGCGCTGCCGAGGGCGGACGCGGGGTCCGCCGGCTGATGAGCGCGAGGCGCTGCCGAGGGCGGACGCGCGGTCTGCCGGCTGATGAGCACGGGGCCCCGCCGGGATTGGCCTTCGAGCCTCCGGGCGAGGAGGTTCCTCATGGAAATGATCGTGCAAAAGACAAGGTTAAGTCGGCGCAGATATATCAAATATTTGATTTTGGTAACGCAAGTTTATGCAGAGGGTGTCGACTTGGTTTCGTCCGAGCCCCCTTTAATCTTTTTCATGTGCCCTCCGCTCTTTGGCATGCGCTCTCGCTAGTCGGACAGCCGCGTGACGGTCTGTGGCGGAGAGTGGGCCGCGGAGTGACGCGCACAGTACTCAGACTCTGGGAGCAGATTCGACAGAGCAGGTACTCATAAAGCAAACGGCCGGGTCGCCTGAACTATTTTTCTCCCCGGACATTTTTCGCGCGGGTGGCCTCTAGCGTTTGCTCTTGCTAGCCGGACAGGCGCGCTGCGGTCTGTAGCTGAGACGAAGAGTGAGCCTTTGGTACCGTGCACGCTACTAAGCCGTCCGTGGGAACGAACGTCTCAGGCCAAGCGGCCAGCCTCCGGGCCAACACTGGCTGGCGCCGGGGTGAACAGTAAAGTAGTAGAAACAAATGCGGGGATGACCCCCGAGGGTCGCTCGGGGTATCCGTTTGTGTGTACGCTGCAAGGATATGCGGGTGGAGATCTCACATTGCTTTTTGGTGCCGGCGAGGAGGTTTTTGACGATGTCGGCCAGCGCGGCTTGCAGCTGGTGTGGTCCGCCTGATGCGCGCGAGGCACCGCCCGGCTTATGGGTGCGAGGCGCTGCCGATCGAGGACGCGGGGTCCGCCGGCTCATGGGCGCGAGGCACTACCGGTCGAGGACGCGGAGTCCATGCTGAAGCAGGCGGTGGCGTCGAGGACGCCGGGTGCGGACGCGAGGTCTGCCGACCGATTGGCGCGGGACCCTGTCAAGGGCGGACGCGGGGTCCGCCGGCTAGTGGGCGGGAGGCGCTGCCGAGGGCGGACGGGGGATCCGCCGGCTGTTGAGCGCGAGGCGCTGCCGAGGGCGGACGCGGGGTCCGCCGGCCGTTGAGCGCGAGGTGCTGCCGAGGGCGGATGCGGGGTCCGCCGGCCGTTGCGCGCGAGGCGCTGCCGAGGGCGGACGCGGGGTCCGCCGGCTGTTGCGAGCGAGGCGCTGCCGAGGACGGACGCGGGGTCCGCCGGCTGTTGAGCGCGAGGCGCTGCCGAGGGCGGACGCGGGGTCCGCCGGCTGTTGAGCGCGAGGCGCTGCCGAGGGCGGATGCGGGGTCCGCCGGCAACTGTCCATGACAGCCGACGCGGCGTTTCCCCGAGCGGAGCGCGCCGGCGTGTCGGCGCTCCCGCTGGGTGTGGCCGTCGATCCTTCGACGATCGATGGGTGAGTTAGCAGGCCGGGCCGACCGGTCGGGCGTCGAAGCGGACGGGCGGCCGAGCCGGGCGTTGGGGCGGACGGGCGACCGGGCCGGCGTCGAGGCAGGCAGGCAGGCCAGCCGGCGCCGCAGGCGGGCGGGCAGCCGACCGAGCGGATGCGGGCTCAGTTTTTTTTTTTAGCCGGCCATCCCTTTTTCCACATCCTTTCTTGTCCCCCGTGGGAGGCCGACCAAAAGGAAGCTGCGGGAGCGACGGGGGGAGCCGGCCCGGGAGCACGGGGGGAGCCGGGCCTAGCGGGGCGACCGGGGGCAGCCGGCCGCAGGCGGGGATGAGCCGGCGCGGGCGACCGGGGGCGTGCCGGGCGGCCAGGCGGAGCCGGCGGGAGGCCGGGGCGCGGGCACGCAGACGAAGCGGCGGGGAGTGGAGCCGGACACGGGTCCAGGCGCGCGAGCGCTCGTGCGAGGCAGAGGCGGAGCCGGCGTGGGACGGCGAGCCGGCGGTGTGGAGCGGCAGCCGCGGAGGCGGCGCAGGGGAGTCGGCCTCGCGGGAGGGGGCCGGAGGCAGGGCCGAGTCGGCCGCGAGGACCTGGCAGGGGCGGAGGAGCGGAGCAGGGCCGCAGGGGCCGGGATGCGGGAGGAGCCGGACCCGGCACTGCGGGAGCCGGAGTGGAGGACCCGGCTGGCGGCGAGCCGGAGCAGAGGGCACGGCGCGGAGGGTCCGGTCCGCGCGGACGGGGCCGGCTGGCGGAGCTAGACGCGGCAGCGGGCGGAGAGGCGAGGTGCGACTGCGCCGGTGGAGAGGCGCGGGGGCGGGGGCGCAGCCGGCCACTGCGAGCCGGGGCGGGCTGCGCGAGGAAGGGCGCGGCGACGGGAGGTTCTCGGGGAAGCGGGCGGATGGCGCGACGGCGCGGGCCGCAGCGAGCGGAGCGACGACGCGAGGACGGGCGCGGACGGCGGGGCGCTGGGCCGGAGCCGCGCACGCATTTGCGGCGGATGGAGCGGTGCGACCGCGCGGCCGCGAGCGCCCAGTCGCGCGGGGGCAGAGGAACGGCGACGTGGGACGACGCACGCGCGCGTGGATGGAGGGGCGCGCGGGAGGAGGCGCGCGACCACGGCGGGCGGACGCGGTGCAATGGCGGAGATGGCGGACGACAGCTTGGTCGTGGGGGAACAGCTCGGCAGGGAGCTTGAGAAGCGGGGCTCGGGGCCGGAGCGAAACCAGAGCAGCACGCGGAGGAGGCGCAGCTGACCGGAGCGAAGCAGCGCGGTGGAGCGGGCGCACGGCCACGGACGGGGCAGCCGGAGCATGCGTCGCGTACGAGCAGTGTCCGGCCAATGTATGGCTATTATATGGGAGGAGTATGACAGTGAGGATGCGAGCCTGTGCACGGCGGCACACCGCAGCAGGAGAGGTGGGTGGCCGAGCGGCCGGAGACGGTGGCGAACAAAGGACGGGCACGCGCGCGTGCGTCGGAGGAGCGCGGGAAGGAGCCACAACGAGCAGCCGGAACGGCCGGAGCGAGACATAGCGCGCGGACACGCGGGCGACGGCGATGTCGCGGTGGTGACGACGAAGAGGGCGAGGCCGACGACGAAGACGCGCCGCCTCGCGCGGCCGCCCCGGGGTGAGTTGATGTCGAGCCCTCAAGCGCGGCCGGAGAGGCGACGGCGACGTCGCGACGATGGTGACGAAGATGGCGAGGCCGACGACGAAGACGCGCCGCCTCGCGCGGCCGCCCCGGGGCGAGTTGATGTCGAGCCCCCGAGCGCGGCCGGAGAGGCGACGGCGACGTCGCGGCGATGGTGACGAAGATGGTCCCGCCCGGACCGCGGAACCAGCAACAGCTTGCCCCACGGTGGGCGCCAACTGTCGTCGTTTTCTCACAGGGGGTGCCCCGAGACGGCAGATGCCATGGGATGGCTTAAGAGGTGAGAGCAAGGCTGCAGTGCAGATCCGGGACGGGTATGCGGATAGCACGCGGTGGTTTACCCAGGTTCGGGGCTCTCCGGAGAGATAATACCCCTACTCCTGCATGTCTGTATATATATGGTGTTTATGTAGTACAGGGTTGCTCCTGGAGCTGTATCTGAGGAGGAAGAGGGAGCTGTAAGCTCCTTACCTTGGCCTCATGTGTCTGCATGTGTGAGTATGAGTGAGGGGGAGAGGATGAGAGGAGGCCTCCCGTGAGCGTGTGTGTCTCTGCCCTTTGGAGGCTCCCCTGGTGCCTCTTATATAAGGAGGTCCAGGGGACAAGGGGTGGCCCACCAGCCAACTATCTACTATTGGAGATGAAAAGTGATGTAGGCTACAGTGCGCCACTATTGGAGCGTAGTGACGTGACAGGTGACGGGTGCACAGCGGGGCACTATTTGCCAATAGTGCCCGACTATAGCGAGGTGGCAGGCTCTGCAGTCCGTCAGTTACAGTGTCGTCAGCTCATGTCCGACGGTACTCCTGGAGCTGACTTCGTCGGGCCGCAGCCGGCAGCCGGCCGGGAGGAGCCGGACAGGAGGAGCCGGACTGGAGGAGCCGCACAGAAGCAGCCGGACAGGAGGAGCCGGACAGGAGCAGCCGAACAGGAGGAGTCGGACAGGAGGAGCCGGACAGGAGGAGCCGGACAGGAGGAGCCGGACAGGTGCAGCCGGACAGGAGGAGCCGGACAGGAGCAGCCGGACAGGAGGAGCCGGACAGGAGCAGCCGGATAGGAGGAGCCGGACAGGAGGAGCCAGACAGGAGGATCCAGCCGGGAGGAGCCAGCCGGGAGGAGCCGGCCAGGAGGAGCCGGACAGGAGGAGCCGGACAGGAGGAGCCGGACAGGAGGAGCCAGCCGGGAGGAGCCAGCCAGGAGGAGCCAGCCAGGAGGAGCCGGCCAGGAGGAGCCGGACAGGAGGAGCCGGACAGGAGCAGCCGGACAGGAGCAGCCGGACAGGAGGAGCCGGACAGGAGGAGCCAGCCAGGAGGAGCCAGCCGGGAGGATCCAGCCAGGAGGAGCCAGCCGGGAGGATCCAGCCAGGAGTAGCCAGCCACCCGGGCCGTAGTTTGTCTTCTGTCTTCACTTCTTCGTTTGTCTCGTTGATTCGTGGGGCTTGGCATACCGGGGGTGGCTCCCCCGATGTTTTAAAATATTGAGTCGTCTCCTTGAGCCTACCCGGGGGTAATCCCCCTGACATCGCCCCACCTAGCCTCAACGAAGAGGCCAGCCCGCCGGTCTAAATCCTAAGCGCGTAGGTTCGTGGGCCCACTTGCCCTTGCGCTCCTGCACGATGCGTGGGCGGCCGGAAGCAGACCTAGTACACTCCAGTCCAAGAGCTGCACCGTCCAGTCTAATCCGGCGCGCGCCGCTCCATTGCTGACGTCCGAAGAGCTTCGGCTGATACAACGACGCTGAGTGCCCATAACTTTCCCACGTGATGGTTTGGTGCGCAATAAGGCCAACGACCAACTCAGATCAAATACCCAACCCATTAGCATTTTATTAATGCGGGGAAAGCGTGACCCATAAATTGCGGTCTCGTCGCCCCGTCTCGAGGATGTGTGGCAAGGGCCTCTCCTGCCCGTCCACGCCTCATCATCATCAAACCGTGGGTACCCCTCAGGGCCGACCCATCACCAACATGTTTTTGTAACCAGGTCATAGTAACTGTGTGTATAAAACATCAAGACGGAACCTGAGGAATCACCCTCACAGGGTCCCGCTCGATGAAACCATCAAGGTGGACTTAGAGGAATCACCCTCGAGGGTCCCACACTTGAGGGGTTGCACGACAGAGTCATCGTCGGGAGTGGTGAAGGAGGAATCACCCTCGATAACCACGACCGACTAGCTGCACTACAGAGCTAGCATCATGAGTACTTCACGAGGTGTCACCCTCGGTACTCGATAGTAGTGCTGCAGAGTCGTACAACTAAGGGGTGTGCGGTGATGTGAGGGGCCTGGCTCGTCGGTCGGTTGACCGAGTCATCGAGTCTTCGAGTCGTCGAGTCGTCGATGAAGAAGCAGGGGCAACTGGGACTAAGGGGTCACTGAGGATTTAGTGATCAACCTATACTAAGCAGTTGATATGATTGCAGGTATGATAGCAGTTTATCAAAAACAGGCTATGCATCAGAATAGGAGCTAACTAATATAGTAGCAAAAATCTAATGCAAGAATAAGAGGGAAAGGAATAGGCGATATCGGAATGCTCAAGGGGGGTTGCTTGCCTTGCTACTCTGCGGCAAAGGGCTGAACGTCAACGGCGTAGTCGTACCCGGCAGCAGCATCGGTCTTGGGGTCTACCGGTAAGAAGAGGGGGAGAAACAATAAATATAAGGCAGACAAATGCATCACGATGCATGACATGGCAATATGCAAGGCTAGGCATGCACTAACGTAGTATTACACGTCGCAGGCGGGTCGGAAGAATATCTGACGATATTTCCCGGGTCTCTGGCTTTTACCGGACAGATGAAACTGATGGAAAAGTTCCATGTTTGCTATGCTAGAGGCATGTGACAGACTAACGGACCGCGTAGTCGGATTCGTGGGATTTTTCTGATCAAATTTCATGTATAAAATATTTTCATGTGACTTACGGTTTATTTTATATTATTTTTTTAAGTTTTATTAATTATTCAGAAAATAAATTGATTTATTTTAATTCAATAATTCTTTATGACATCAGCATGACGTCATGCTGACATCAGCAGTCAACAGGGTCGGTTGACTGGTCAAACTGACCAGTGGGTCCCACATGTCAGTCTCACAGTTCTAATTAGGTTTATTAATTAATTAAACAATTAATTAAGGGGTGGGACCCACCTGTCAATCTCTGTCTGAGTTAATTAATTACCAGATTAACTAATTAACCTAATTAGCCTTAATTAAGTCAACTAATTAATTTACAGAATTATTAATTAACCTAATTAATTAACAGAGAGTTAATTATTCTAATTAATCCTTAATTAAGATAATTAACTAATTAATTAGTTAATTGATTAAACTAATTATCTTTTATTATTATTTATTTTCATTACTTATTATTGTTTCTATTTATTTAGTTTATATATATATATTTCTTTTTTCTTTTTTTAAAAACGTTCAACACGGGGGGAGAGAGCGAGGTGGAGAGGTGGGGGGCGACTGGGTGGGGGGCTAGGGTTTCGGGCTCCAGGGGGGTTAAGGTGGCCCGGGGTGGGCCTTGGTGGGGTGGGGGCTTTGGCCCAGTTGGGCCAGCTGGGCCAGTTGGCCCAGTGGGGGGGGGGGTTTCCTCTGTTTTTATTTTTATTTTTTTGTTTTATTTTCTGTTTTGTTTTATTCTTTATTGTTTTGCATTTTCTTTTAATAGCAATGAGTTTAGAAAAATGGTGAAGCTTGCCAAATTACATACCCTGCAATATTCTGCAATACCTCACCAAGTTTGAGGAATTTTCAAAACTGTTTGAAATATCCAAATGAATTTAAGAGCACTTAGAAATGCTTTAGGGTGCTGTTATTAATGATGGGGTCCACACCAGTGGGTTGGTGATGTTGTTTTCCCTAACAATATTTGTTTTGAAATATTTGCTAAGTGTTCAGCAATTTTCTCATTATGTTTGAGGATTTTATTTCTCACATTAAATTTAAATCCCTTTTAGTGGTGGAATTTGAAATGGGATATGAATTTCAACTTGATCATATCTTATTTAGCAAAATGATTAGGCATTGATCATGGTCATCACTGTGCTTAATTACAATGATCACTGTAGCTTAATTATCCGGGCGTCACAATTCTCCCCTACTAAAAAGAATTCTCGTCCCGAGAATTAAGAGGTAGAAGTAAGGGGGGGAAATCTGGTTACGAAATTCTAAAGAGTCTTCTTGTCTTTGTTGTTCTTCTCAAGGAAGTTGATCCCTTTCGTCGAGGTCTTCAATCCTCTGTTTCAGGTAATCTTGATGAAGTCGTCATCCTTCATTCGGGATCTTCTTCGTACTACGAATGCGATAAGAGGGAAAACTCTGGAAGAACGAATCTAAACAAAGCTGGGCATCTGACGGCGAACTCAGGGAGGAACACCAGATTTATTTCTCAAGTTAAGACTCGAGGAATCACTAAGAGCAAAATGTGACGGTGTAAAAGTTTCAAACGGGTAGGCAATCATGCGATGCCCAAACAGAAGGTGAAAAGGGGTTCAGAGCAATGAAAATAATTATTGCGTCTGATATTAGAATAGATCATCCCCTGGACGGTGGCTGGGGAGTTACATACAAAGCCAAGTGCAAAGGATACCTTGGAAACAAAGAGGTACAGGAGAGTCAGGTTTCGATCCTGTGGAACTATGGGTTATGGGACCATCATGTGGATTAAGAGTAAGAAGAGCAGTGACATCTTGCACGGTCATGGTAGCAAGATATGTCAGAGGATAAGCTGTCATTTATGTCAGCAACAGCATCGGTACCAAGGGCGGGGAACGAAGAGAACCATCTTCCTGCTCGTTGAAACGAGGCGGACCAATAGGCAAAGTTCTCGTCCACCGGCGGTTACCGGAATGTTATCAACAATAGTAACATGGCCTTACTGACAGAATTGATCACCGAGGTGTTTACCTAAGCAGAGAATTATTACTGCTTAGATCATATAATCTCACGAAAGGTTAAACAGACCAATGGAAAGGAAAATGTGATTATTAGATCAACCAGACCAATGGAAAGGAAAATGTGTTCATCACATTAAACAGACCAATGGAAAGGAAAATGTGGTTATACTCAAGTGTTAGGAGTATATCTTTCCCAAGGAAAAACAGAGCATGATATACATGACAGGATAGCAAGTAGATAACCATTTAGGTAAAAGGGGCGAGGAAAATCCATGACATGCCCATACAATGGGGTTTGAATAATTGATCAAGAAACAATTAGCATTGAGCTTACATTATTCCTTTTGGTGATCGATATACCACATCCATGCTTCGGGATAGCAATGATATGGTGTTTCGAGTAAAGGATGGAGTTTGGATACACAAAGGATCCAGTAGGAACAACTTATAAAATAAGTCTTACAATTCCCTCATGGAAGAATGGCAACCCTAGCTGAACAAAGCATTATAACAATAGGTCATCCGGCCAGGTGTGCTAGCTACAACATCACCTTACCGAGTAATAAAGACCAAAGTTATAATTATTGATAATGTTCCAACCATCATATCTGTCCGAGATTCAGATCTGGTTGGTGTCAGGATACTTCAGACAAAGAAGGCCTGAGGAGAAAAGGATGCAACATAGACCTGCGAGATGATGTTGCAAAAATCTCGGAATGAGCGACAGAAGCAAGACTTAAATCATTAGCCAGACTACAAGACATCGGAACACAAGGTCAGGACATTCGTGCCCACATGGAAGTTTCTAGAATGGAGGGCAATCAAGTTCTGATTGGGGACCATCATAGAGGATATCAAAGTTCCATGTGTAAGTCTGGACTTAGGACAAATCAAATCAATCAGTGGCCCGACGTGCTAGGAAATACATATGGAGTGAAGGTAGCAAATCTATCAAACCATAGAATACTTCGCAAATGCCTGAATGAATTGGAACGATTCCAGAGGAAGCGAGACAAAATTTTCCCATAAGCACGGTGGCAAAAATGCACGTGAACTTATAGAAAAACACTTCTTTTATCAAACATATTCTTCATGAACTAGGCACAAAGATAATGCTTTCAAGGTTTCCAACACTAGCTTAAATGTTCATCATGAACCACGAAGGAGATGAGGATGTGGCTGATGGGCTCAGCAACAATTCGTCGAGATTCCCACAAAGAAGGATCTCCACGATTGAGTGAACAAAACCAAATGATATAATGAGTATGCTCGAGGGAAACATCCACAATTAAACATTAATTGATAGGTGCACCCTAAATACAGACTAAGTAGCACGACCAATGTTAGAGTGCTGACTCAACAGTCAATACACTAAGAATGGACTTATTGTTCATTAACTCCAAGGTGATAGAGTTGGTATGCCATAAGTATTGAATTTACACATCACATTCCATTTGTCAGTATTCCAGTTAGAAACAACACGGGAACAAAGAAATGAAAGGTGATGGCAAGGATGTCGCCAATGACAACACCAATTACCACGGACAAGGATGCTACCCTCATCATGAATTTAATTGATATCCTGGAAGAGCCCAGAATGCCGATGAGGATCACGACACATTTGCCGAGAAGTCTCTTGAAGGTGTAATCGATCAGCGACGACATCAAGCAAAGAAATGATGAAGTGAAGGGTGGTCGGAACCATAGTTTAGAGTGCTAGCTCAGAGTCGAGATTGCCTTCAAGACAACCAACATGACGTTGCAAACTCGATGTAAGCTTAGCGCACTGTTGGAATTGTGTTCCGGGGATGAAGGATATAAATAGCATGGTCAAGCCTTAGCATGACGATGATGATGTAGTCAAACAGCTTGGAAAGACATGATTGAGCACAAACTCATAAGCAAAGAAGATTACTAAGAGTTGTTGAATCGTAACGCGGACTCGATTCAATTATCGGTGTCCTTGATTGTCCAACAACTCAGAACACGAGGAAACTGGAATCAGTGAAGGAAAACATAGTTGATGAGGAGCTTATAAGAAGCTATGCAGCTCCATGATTTTCTTGAGATACCAGGGATAATACTCGGATGTAGATCAGAATTAAAGCTTGGACCAATGTATTGATCTGCAGAAGACAAGTTATTAAACTGGTCTAAAGATGGGATCAAAGAAGAACAATCATGGTCGAACCACGGTTGTAAGGTATCAAATCACAGATACAAGGTCACATCATACAAAGATAAAGATTATTGTTACGAGAAGCTCCTATGATAAGATCAACATCGCTTCCATGGGCATGAGCACAAAGTTCAAGGTCGACTCCCGCTTCATCAAAGCATCAACTTCCATTTACTCCTCGCCTTTGATAAAGTGGTAGTTTTGAAAATTTAACTGGCAAAACACCAGGAGAGTAAGACTCGTGAAAACTGTTGGGTTCACACGGATTAAGGAAGGCATAGGTTCAACCCATCGGGGCATCTTAGGAACATATACCACAAGCTTCAAGAGTAATTAACACATGCTTGACAACAGAGCATGGTTGATAAAAGCATAGGATACAACTTATCAGAGGGAGAAGACACAATTTGCCAATGGCATCATGTATTAGGGGAAGAACATCACAAGAATTGTGAATGTGAAGGATGCTATCGAATAATAACCCAACACTGGGTCTGGCGGTCCACAAAAGACCTGATGTGAGTATCGGTACCCAATCAGAGGGAGAAGAATGTAAGGCATCAGATCATAGGACATCCAAATAATTTGATGCTTAAATAACCAAAGGAATTAAGATTTCCAAATGGGTGTATCGGAAACAGAGGTTTCGATCAAATACAAGTAAGATGGAAGGACTTAGATGGGCAATCAATCAAGGTTGATTCGTCGGGAACCAACTCATGTTTGGAAAGACGTCTGAGCCGGACGGATATTATATGATAACAACTGATGACTGCGTGCATCCACACACAAGTTGAATCAATAAAATCAAATGAAAATCACAGAGGATTTTTAATGGATATTGCCAGACATATGGAATTAACCACCATGTAGGCAGGTGAGAAAAGTCAAGAGCAATAGGCTGGTCAGGATTTCGGAAGACCGGATAGCATTTCGAAGAATTTTGTGAAACACATGATCAACCGAGGGAGAACGAATCTCCGGTAAGATAATTCGATGTACCTTGTAATAACAAGAGCAACTGGATATGAAAGTATGAGCGACAATTGCATGTAGTCATCCATAGGGGTTGACGGCGGAAGGAAATCGCAAAAGCGATGAGCACAAGTTCTCGGGAGAACATCGGAGAGTATCTTCGAAGTCTTCTGATGAATCGAGCCATCGTCTGGAATTAGGGGCTCTCCGGGGGAAGTAGTTACGAGAACCTAGAGTTAGAGTTAATAAAGTCTTTAACCTGAAAGAGAAGAGAGATCAGAACCCAGAGTATAGACGAGGAATAAAAGATCCTAATACCACCCGATTGAGATGTGGGCCCGTAAGCCACACAACAATGTTAGTAAAAGTTTTTCAAGTACTAGACTCAACTTCGGCCAAGGAGTTGGAAAGGGGGCTACCTACAGGCAGTCGGCTCTGATACCAACTTGTGATGCCCCCATTCTCGACCGTACGCTAATCATACACACAATGCGTACGGCCAAGATTAGGGACTCACTGATTGATATCACAACACAACAAAAGACACAAATTAAAGTCATACAGCTTCATATTACAAGCCAGGGGCCTCGAGGGCTCGAATACAAAGCTCGACAAAGCACGAGTCAGCGGAAGCAAATAATATCTGAGTATAGACATAAGTTAGACAAGTTTTGCCTTAAGAAGGCTAGCACAAACATAAGCAGCGGATCGAAAGAGGCGAGGCCTCCTGCCTGGGAACCTCCTAACTACTCCTGAGCGTCGGCAGTCTCCACGTAGTAGTAGGCTCCTGCAGTGGTGTAGTAGTCGTCTCCGGCGTACTCCATCTCCTAGGCTCCATCGTCTGAACGCGGAAATCGTATCGAGGGGGAAAGAGAAAGCAAAGCAGCGGTGAGTACTCATCCAAAGTACTCGCAAGACTGACATCAGAACTATGCTAAATATGCATCATTATCAAGGGGAGGGGTTATATCTGGACTGACTGCAGAAAGCAAGAATAGGGAGAAGGCCTAGTCCTACCGAAGACTAGCATCTTCAGCATCTTGCAGCATTAGAAGAGAGTAGACTGGTATCTCATATATAGTCATATTATTGTAGCAAATTTTATTAAGTAACCACGCCCAGAGATTCTTCCCCGACTCCCTGCGAGGAAGCAATCTCGGAGCCACAATTCATTTCAAATTTAAATCACAGTTATAGTTGTATAAGGTCAAGGCACAACTCCAAGTCGTCCTGTTACCGTGGACACGGCTATTCGAATAGATTAATCATCCCTGCAGGGGTGCACCGCATCTCCAACA
Organism: Elymus sibiricus; assembly: GCA_039707655.1. NCBI lineage: Eukaryota > Viridiplantae > Streptophyta > Magnoliopsida > Poales > Poaceae > Elymus > Elymus sibiricus. The sequence continues at coordinate 280,886,316 of CM077665.1, forward strand.
CGCCTGATCACCTCCGGCCGGACACACTTTCCTGGGTCATGCCCGGCCTCGGGATAGCAGCACGTCGTCGCCCCACCTAGGCTCAACAAAGAGGCCAGCCCGCCGGTCTAAATCCTAAGCGCGCAGGTTCGTGGGCCCACTTGCCCTTGCGCTCCTGCACGATGCGTGGGCGGCCGGAAGCAGACCTAGTACACTCCAGTCCAAGAGCTGCACCGTCCAGTCCAATCCGGCGCGCGCCGCTCCATTGCTGACGTCCGAAGAGCTTCGGCTGATACAACGACGCTGAGTGCCCATAACTTTCCCACGTGATGGTTTGGTGCGCAATAAGGCCAACGACCAACTCAGATCAAATACCCAACCCATTAGCATTTTATTAATGCGGGGAAAGCGTGACCCATAAATTGCGGTCCCGTCACCCCGTCTCGAGGATGTGTGGCAAGGGCCTCTCCTGCCCGTCCACGCCTCATCATCATCAAACCGTGGGTACCCCTCAGGGCCGACCCATCACCAACATGTTTTTGTAACCATGTCATAGTAACTGTGTGTATAAAACATCAAGACGGAACCTGAGGAATCACCCTCACGGGGTCCCGCTCGATGAAACCATCAAGGTGGACTTAGAGGAATCACCCTCGAGGGTCCAACACTTGAGGGGTTGCACGACAGAGTCATCGTCGGGAGTGGTGAAGGAGGAATCACCCTCGATAACCACGACCGACTAGCTGCACTACAGAGCTAGCATCATGAGTACTTCACGAGGTGTCACCCTCGGTACTCGATAGTAGCGATGCAGAGTCATACAACTAAGGGGTGTGCGGTGATGTGAGGGGCCTGGCTCGTCGGTCGGTTGACCGAGTCTTCGAGTCTTCGAGTTGTCGAGTCGTCGATGAAGAAGCAGGGGCAACTAGGACTAAGGGGTCACTGGGGATTCAGTGATCAACCTATACTAAGCAGTTGATATGATTGTTGGTATGATAGCAGTTTATCAAAAACAGGCTATGCATCAGAATAGGAGCTAACTAATACAGTAGCAAAAATCTAATGCAAGAATAAAAGGGAAAGGAATAGGCGATATCGGAATGCTCAAGGGGGGTTGCTTGCCTTGCTGCTCTGCGGCAAAGGGCTGAATGTCAACGGCGTAGTCGTACCCGGCAGCAGCGTCGGTCTCGGGGTCTACCGGTAAGAAGAGGTGGGGGGGGGGAGAAACAATAAATATAAGGCAGACAAATGCATCACGATGCATGACAAGGCAATATGCAGGGCTAGGCATGCACTAACGTAGTATTACACGTCGCAGGCGGGTCGGAAGAATATCTGACGATATTTCCCGGGTCTCTGGCTTTTACCGGACAGATGAAACCGGTGGAAAAGTGCCATGTTTGCTATGCTAGAGGCATGTGACAGACTAACGGACTGCGTAGTCGGATTCGTGGGATTTTTCTGATCAACTTTCATGTATAAAATATTTTCATCTGACTTACGGTTTATTTTATATTAATTTTTTAAGTTTTATTAATTATTCAGAAAATAAATTGATTTATTTTAATTCAATAATTCTTTATGACATCAGCATGACGTCATGCTGACATCAGCAGTCAACAGGGTCGTTTGACTGGTCAAACTGACCAGTGGGTCCCACGTGTCAGTCTCACAGTTCTAATTAGGTTTATTAATTAATTAAACAATTAATTAAGGGGTGGGACCCACCTGTCATTCTCTGTCTGAGTTAATTAATTACCAGATTAACTAATTAACCTAATTAGCCTTAATTAAGTCAACTAATTAATTTACAGAATTATTAATTAACCTAATTAATTAACAGAGAGTTAATTATTCTAAATAATCCTTAATTAAGATAATTAACTAATTAATTAGTTAATTGATTAAACTAATTATCTTTTATTATTATTTATTTTCATTACTTATTATTGTTTCTATTTATTTAGTTTATATATATATTTCTTTTTTCTTTTTTCTTTTTTTAAAAACGTTCAACAGGGGGGAGAGAGCGAGGTGGAGAGGTGGGGGGCGACTGGGTGTGGGGCTAGGGTTTCGGGCTCCAGGGGGGGTTAAGGTGGCCCGGGGTGGGCCTTGGTGGGGGGGGGGGGGGGGCTTTGGCCCAGTTGGGCCAGCTGGGCCAGTTGGCCCAGTGGGGGGGGGGGTTTCCTCTGTTTTTTTTCTGTTTTGTTTTATTCTTTATTGTTTTGCATTTTCTTTTAATAGCAATGAGTTTAGAAAAATGGTGAAGCTTGCCAAATTACATACCCTGCAATATTCTGCAATACCTCACCAAGTTTGAGGAATTTTCAAAACTGTTTGAAATATCCAAATGAATTTAAGAGCACTTAAAAATGCTTTAGGGTGCTGTTATTAATGGTGGGGTCCACACCAGTGGGTTGGTGATGTTGTTTTCCCTAACAATATTTGTTTTGAAATATTTGCTAAGTGTTCAGCAATTTTCTCATTATGTTTGAGGATTTTATTTCTCACATTAAATTTAAATCCCTTTTAGTGGTGGAATTTGAAATGGGATATGAATTTCAACTTGATCATATCTAGTTTAGCAAAATGATTAGGCATTGATCATGGTCATCACTGTGCTTAATTACAATGATCACTGTAGCTTAATTATCCGGGCGTCACAGAATTATTTTGGAATATATAAAAAATATTGGGTGAAAGAAATACCAGAGGGGACCCACCAGGAGGCCACAAGCCTGGGGGCGCGCCCTACACCCCAGGGCGCGCCCCTGTGGCTTGTAGCCCCCCTGGCAGCCCTCCGGTGCCCATCTTCTGCTATATGGAGGGTTTTGACCTGGAAAAAAAAATAAGAAGAGAGCTTTCGGGACGAAGCGCCGCTGTCTCGAGGCGGAACCTGGGCAGAAGCAATCTAGGGCTCCGAGGGAGCTGTTCTGCCGGGGAAACTTCCCTCCCGGAGGGGGAAATCGAAGCCATCGTCATCACCAACGATCCTCTCATCGAGAGGGGGTCAATCTCCATCAACATCTTCACCAGCACCATGTCCTCTCCAAACCCTAGTTCATCTCTTGTATCCGATCTTAGTCTCAAAACCTCAGATTGGTACGTGTGGGTTGCTAGTAGTGTTGATTACTCCTTGTAGTTGATGCTAGTTGGTTTACTTGGTGGAAGATCATATGTTCAGATCCTTAATGATAATCAATACTTCTTTGATCATGAACATGAATATGCTTTGTGAGTAGTTACGTTTGTTCCTGAGGACATGGGATAAGTCTTGTTATAAGTAATCATGTGAATTTGGTATTCGTTCGATATTTTGATAAGATGTATGTTGTCTCTCCTCTAGTAGTGTTATGTGAACGTCGACTACATGACACTATAGGATATATGCCCTAGAGGCAATAATAAATGTTATTATTTATCTCCAAGTTCATAATTATGTTTATGTTCCATGCTATAACTGCTATGGTTCTCGAGTCTGCTATAACACGAGGCTCGGAGGAAGACTCATATGCACGTGTGGAATAATAAACGGTAAAATGTATTCCTAGTCTGGCCTCTAAGACTAGCTCAAGTGTTGCATGATGGTTATGTTTTCCTGATCATGGGCATGGCTATGCCGGCAACTTTGAGGGCACAATGTTAGGAGAACATTTGTGTTGAATCGACCCGAATTGATGTTATGCTATGAGATACATTCGTCACAAGTTAATGGTTAATAACACAGAGATGGTTACTGTTTGCATGATTCCTTAGACCATGAGAGTATCGAGTTTCTTCATGCTTGCTTCATGAACTTTGGGGTTTGTTAAACGTCATCCGTAAATGGGTGGCTATTACGGTGGCTTACGGGTTCATGGAAAAGTGTGTCAAGTAACTTGATAGCTCAAGATTGGGATTTGCTCCTCCGACGAAGGAGATATATCTCTGGGCCCTCTCGGTATTACGGTATCCATCATCGTCTGGCCAGACACAGGGTGATTTGATCACAGGGATGCCGGAACACGGTAACGAGAAAAGAGAACGATACCGGTAACGAGGTAACTGGCATAGTGGACAAGTTGTTGATCCACAGGGATGCCAACATGTCTCACCTCGGGTATTTGTAACATATCGCGAAGCAACAGGAATAGCACACGGCAACTGGAGGTTCACTCGAATATTCATTCGTGTGGGTATAGGGGTCAATATGGGTGTCCACGGCTCCGATGTTGATCATTGATCGGAAGGGGTTCCGGGTCATGTCTATACTTCACCGAACCTATAGGGTCACACGCTTAAGGGTCATCTATCTGCTGAATACTAGACAGGGAGTCTGAGAGAAAGTCTCCGGAAAAAGTTTCGGAGACAACGGAAAAGTTCCGAAGAGAGAGGTCACCGGATGAGTTCCGGTAAAACTGAAAAGTTGTTTCAGGGGATACCATTAAGTCAAATTGGTTTCGGCACACGCCTGATAATTCTTGGAGGGTTTCAGAATCATTCTGGAAACTTCTGGGAATTTTTCGGAAGGAAAACCGGAAATGTTCCGGAGCTGCCGGAACCGCTTTGTTTGCTTTTCGCAGATGAAAATCACTAATCCGGAATTATTTCGGAACGCATCGAAAATTATTTTAGTGGATGCTGGAAATATTCTAAGCCCACATAAATATTTTTGGTTCGAACGGACGCTGAAAAATGTCATCGTGAATAGTGAAATCAGCTTTATGGTTACTTTTTGGAAAGCCACCTTTTTGGGCTTTTGCTCCAAAATATCTTGGAGATGACATGGATGGATGTGGCTGAAATTTCAGCCCCTCCACCCCTCCTTCTCCTATAAATAGAGGTGGAGGGGTCTGCCCAAAACTCACTCTTTCTCAACATACACAAGCCATGCATGATCTGGCCTTCTCTCTCCCTCCCAGCGAAATGGTTTCGTAGAGCCGAAAGGCTATCTGGGTTCCGGCAGAAACTAGTTCTGGACGGCGAAGCCCTGCCGGATAGATGACACCGTATGTGTGCAACTCTGTAGAGAGATCGTAGTTTCAGTCTTAGTTCGAGAGTGCCTCCCGAAGGGCTGTCCGTGGACCGTCCGAGTTTTGAAGGTCCTCCAGAAGGGCTGTCCGAGTGACCGTCCGAGTTTCGAAGGTCCTCCCAAAGGGGCTGTCCGCGACACCGTCCGGGGGACTGTCCGACCGCCTCCCGGAGGGCTGTCCGAGAGGCAGATGAGGGTATACATCCTCGTGGTTGGGAGGTTGTATATCCTAGCTGCGGGGATCTGCACCGCCGATCGTCATTGACTCTACTTCTGCTGCGCTACGAGTCGGTAACGAAAAAGATCAAACCTTGTATGCAGTCTCCATAGTGGTCCTGGGCTGGTGCGTAGGTCAGAAATTTTTGTTTTCTGCTGCGTTCCCCTACAGTGGCATCATGAGCCGTGCTATGCGTAGATGCAGGTTGCGATCTAGAATACATAGAGATGTATGGGTGTTGCACAATATAATTAGGTAGTAGATGAGTTCTATTACTGAAAATTATTTGTGCGGGTAGCAGATGAAATCTGTTACCCGATGTTCTTGTTGCTTCCCTGGGATTTGCATATTTCTGATCTTGATAACAGCATGGTGGAGTTTCAATGTTCTGGCAATCCGCGATCCTGATTGATCAACGAAGTGCTAACAGTTCATTGAATTCCACTGTAGTTAAAAAGAAAGATGAAATTTCGCAGATGAAAGGGCAATGCAGATATGATCTACACAGGGGTCATGCGTATGACGAAGTTCAGTATGGGGCTTGAGATTTTATTATCTCGTGTTTCATACACCCCGGAAGGTTAATCTAGCAACTTGAATTATCATACTTGATGATGGACGTTGGTAGCTTCGGTTTGTTTCGAAACCTTAGAAGCCACGAAAAACAAGTTCTTGCATAAACCGATTAGAGGCGTCTAACTTGGTTTTGCAGGAGGGTTTGCATGAGCATGTGATGTGGTATAGCAATGCTCATATTAATTTGATTATGTATAAGATGACTATATGATGTAAATTAACATGACCTGCGTGTCATGATCCGGCATGATGGCTGGAGCCATATGATTGTCACTTTAATGACCTACGTGTCAACCTTGTGTAATGCACTTATTTTATTAGCTATAGAGATAGCAATATTATCTGATGCATCAACAAGGTGGTGGCAATATTCGCGAAGGTGAACACCGACGCAAATGCCAAAGACGAAGAAATGTTTGACTTCTCCGTCAGAAGGGGCTATACCATGTCATGCTAATTATGAATTGCCTGAGATGTTTATCCCTTATGATGCACCCTTCTTGATTGCACGGTAGTCGCTTTTTATTAGGGTGATCTCTCACTTTAAAATATCAAAGTAGTTAGTGTTCACCCAAGTGTAGCACCGTCTGAAATTCGTATCTTTTCGGGGTGCGCCATGTCCACAAGGGTAGGAACGAATCGAGAGGAATGAGGCGGGTGAGGTCAGACCTCGCAGCAAGATCACTTGGTTGTCTTTGACGTTCAGGTAGGATAGTCCTGAGCTTGGAACACACCCATCGAAAGATGAACAAGAGTCACATAAAGATGTGATTGGCAAGTTTGCCTACCGATTAAAATTCCCGTCATCAGTGATGTCCACGTCAATGGCGTTGAATTGAAATGCGGATCTTTATCACTCACAATCAATTATGAGAGATATTGATTTGAGTGGGAGCGCACTTTAGAATTAATTCTTTTAATTCTTAGTGCAATTAATTTTGAACATTGTCAAAGTGTAATTTGCATAATAGTTGTAGAATAATGGCTCGCGTTTCCACCTTCCCTATTAAAATTGAATAAGCTGTTATTTATCTGGTTAAAACTTTACGATTGATAATGTAATGTGAGGATTGTCCTCAAGAGTGCCGAGAAGGACTTTGTCCTATCGCATGCTTTCGGTGTTCTCCCGCTAATGCTATGGATCATGTGACTCTCGTCCTTCGATCCAAAAGCCAGAATTCCGTTTCAGTCAAGTGCAATACGTTTGCTTCCATGAGACCCGAACTTCGAAAGTTTTGGGATAGTTATGTGATATTCATGGAACTGAAAATTAATTTTCAGATACAAACAAAGGCTGAAAGATATGAAATATCCAAAGCAATATTTGTTTGCAAACTATTAGTAAAGGTGTTTACTATGCATTAGACTGATAAGAGAGGGATCCAGGAGAACGCTTGTCATGTAAATGAAGGTGAATAAAACAACAACTTAAAGAGAAAGGAAGTGTCCGAAGGGTGTTAGTGAAACTTTCACGCCTAGGAAGTCCGGGGCTATACGCCACTCTTAAGTTGGGTGCTTCTTCTGAGAGTAGGAGAAATACTAAAAGTTAAATTGTTAGAAGTATAAAGGCAGAAAGAAAGAAGATTGGAATATCCAGCTCATGTATGAATGTCATACAAGTTTTTGATGTATAGAAGGCTGGTCAAAGATATAGTTCTTGGGAATTATGGTTAAACATGTTAATCACTAATTTTTGGGTATTGTGAGTTGATCACAAAGATACCCGCTCGATTGCATTCTTTTGCGACTCGATGCAAGAACTACTATGGCCTGAAAGACTAGCCAGGAATGAGGTCTTGATACACGCTGGGAACATAGTAAAAGTTACTATACCTTCCATCGGTGTATTACCTATGTGTTTTCTTTCATAATTCATTTTAGAGCTTTACACACTCTAGCCCTTTGCATAAGGTATCTTGCAAGAAGGTTGTTCATAAGAGAACTTTTGATGTTTGGTGTTATGAATAAACATAAGGGCCATACTTTCATTATGAATGAGATGTATGTTATGAAAAATGATATTAATATATTACCTCTGTGTTACTTTCATAATTCATTTTAGAGTTTCATACACTCTAACCCAGTGCACAATGTTTGTTGCAAAAGGGTTGTTCATAAAAGAACAATTGTTGTTCAGTATTATGAATAACATGAAGGGCCATGCTTCCATCCAAGATGGGATGTATGTTATGAATATTGATGGAAATATGATACATCCATAACACTGACGCTAAATGTCGCAAGACTAAAAGAATACCACACAAGTGTGGCACTGCATTTGGTCACATTGGAGAAAACCGCATGGAAAATTCCATTATGATGGATTTTGAAGTCGGTTGGTTTTAAATCATCTGACACTTGCAACTTTCGTCCGAAAAGTGAAGTGACTGAAATACCGTTCACAGGCCATAAGGAACGAGCAACAAACTTATTGGTGATCATACATTTTGATGTGTGTAGTTCAATAAATGTTGTTGCAAGTAGTGGATTTATCTCTCTTCAGAAATGACTCAAGTAGATATATGGATATTTACTTGATGAGACGTAAGTCTGGATCTTTTGAAATCATTCGAAAGGTTTTCAAAAATGAAGTAGAAGTTGTTGTAACAAGAAAATTATGTTTCTACAATTCGATTGCAGAAAGGAATATTTGAGTTACAAGTTTAGCAAATGTCTGATGAGTTGTGAAAGGGGTTTCATAACTTGCACCTCCCGGAACACCACTGCAAGTGGAAAGTCCGTGAAGATGTAATCGAACCATTCATGAAATGGTAAGATCAAAGATGACATAAATAAATTTGTCATTATCCCTTTTAAAGTGATGCTTTAGAGACTGCGGCTTTTACACTGAAAAGAGCTCCATCGGGTCTGTTGAAATGACGCCATGGTATGGTGCGCCCAACCATGTTATATCTTTCTTAACATTTGGAATATGGGGCTTGTGTAAAAGGTTACAAACCTATTCCAAATCAGACAAGTGCTACTTTGTAGGTTATCCCAAGTTATTGGGTATTCCCACCACCACTATACCGAGGCTAAGGTTTTTGCCACAAAGAACGGTATGGTTTTTGAAGAAAACTGTTCTTTCAAAAAGGTGAGTGGGAGAACAGTGCAACTCGACAAGATAAACAGTATCTTCGTCATCAGATCAAAGGAAAGAGACCTTGGAAGTAATTCCAGAGTTTCCTACTGCGACTGATACGGAAGCCTCTACATGAGATGTATGGACTTCGGTCGAACTTGCAGCTGAACCACGTAGGAAAAACTCGTGCAAACCTCTCAGGTGCGCATACAAGATATTGTTGTTAGACAATAGTATACCTACGATACACAAGGAAGCGTTGATGGGCCCTGACTCCGGAATTGGCTAAATGCCAATACAATCCGAGATAGTTTCCATATAAGTGATTCAAGATTAAAACCTTGATACACCTTTCGGAAGACTTAGAGTCTAACGAATATTTATGAAACTATAAACTGATGTGGATAAAATGTTTTATCCATAAAGCTCGACTTGTTGCAATAACAAGTTCAAGGAGTTGACTACGATGACGTTGTTTCACCGTAGCAATGCTTAAAGTCGGTTCTGGTTGAACTAGCAATTAATACATATTTCAATCATGAGATATGAAACATGGATGACGAAAGAATTTCCATGAAATGGGAAAAAAACTAGGATTTGTATGTGATACAGTCCAAAGTATTTTGTCGATCCAAAGGATGCTAGTGAGTATTCAAACTTCAGAGTTCCAGCAATGGACAGAAGAGAGCAAAATGGAGTTGGAATCTTCGTTTTGATGAAATGATCAAAAGAGTTTGATTTCATCAATGGATAAGGAAGATGCTTGTGGTTTCAAGAAAGTAAGTGGGAGCATAATAATATTTCTAAACACCTTGTGTGCTTGACACATTGTTAACTGGAAATAAATTTCTTGACACGAATTAGGACTTCATTTGAAAATAGTTTTCGATGAAGTGCTTGGGCTAAATAGCCTTGCTATTAGGCATAATGATCTATGGAGATAGATTTGCCTAATGGGGCTAAGCAAAAATACATATTGACAAGATGCTAAAACAATTTAGCACTAAAACCGCCAAGGAGTGATTCTTGCCGAAGTCACATGGAAAGAGTTTTGTAACACTCGGTGTCCCAAAACACCGATGAGCAAAATACATGATGGAGATTCCACACACTCTTGTGTTTGGATTAATCATGTATTCCATGGTATGTAAAACAACCAGATATGTCCGATACTCCCAAACTGTTGCGAGTATAGATACCAAAGTGATCAAAGTACTGATAAAAGGACAACAGTGAAATATGTCATTGAGTACTAAAGTAGCACTGATGACATGTTTTCTCGCAAGCAGAGATTATGAAGTGCTCGTTGTAAGTAATTACATCGATACAATCTTCATCAATGCTACATGCAATTTTTCGATTTAAGTTAAGGTTTTGTGTAATACACAATACGGTGGCACGGTAAGTTGGAATTGTTCTAAACAGGTTACGGTGGCGAATTCTATAACAAAGGCTAAGTATGTTGACGTTTTGGAAGCGAAAAAGAAGATGTTGAATCATATAGTTCGTTCAAGAACTTAGTATGGTTCCAAGATGGCTTTGGTCAATGGGACACTATTGTAGATAGTTGCTCCATAACTCAGTCTGAGGAATCAAGGTTCGACCAGTGATTCACATATATACAAAGCCAAGTCCACACAAAATATGAATTTTGTGAAAGCGTGAAAACGCGAGGATATGCAAAGATACACACGGAGCTGAAGTTGTCAGATCCGTTGGACATCAGGCTATACCACATGCAAAGCATATTTTACACTAGTGTGCCATAGGTGTAAAGTGCATTAGCATTAACTAGATTATTGACTCTAGTGCAAGTGGGAGTCTGTAGGAGATATGCCCTAGAGGCGATAATAAATGTTATTATTTATCTCCAAGTTCATATTTATGTTTATGTTCCATGCTATAACTGCTATGGTTCTCGAGTCTGCTATAACACGAGGCTCGGAGGAAGACTCATATGCACGTGTGGAATAATAAACGGTAAATGTATTCCTAGTCTGGCCTCTAAGACTAGCTCAAGTGTTGCATGATGGTTATGTTTTCCTGATCATGGGCATGGCTATGCCGGCAACTTTGATGGCACAATGTTAGGAGAACATTTGTGTTGAATCGACCCGAATTGATGTTATGCTATGAGATACATTCGTCACAAGTTAATGGTTAATAACACAGAGATGGTTAATGTTTGCATGATTCCTTAGACCATGAGAGTATCGAGTTTCTTCATGCTTGCTTCATGAACTTTGGGGTTTGTTAAACGTCATCCGTAAATGGGTGGCTATTACGGTGGCTTATGGGTTCATGGAAAAGTGTGTCAAGTAACTTGATAGCTCAAGATTGGGATTTGCTCCTCCGACGAAGGAGATATATCTCTGGGCCCTCTCGGTATTACGGTATCCATCATCGTCTGGCCAGACACAGGGTGATTTGATCACAGGGATGCCGGAACACGGTAACGAGAAAAGAGAACGATACCGGTAACGAGGTAACTGGCATAGTGGACAAGTTGTTGATCCACGGGGATGCCAACATGTCTCACCTCAGGTATTTGTAACATATCGCGAAGCAACAGGAATAGCACACGGCAACTGGAGGTTCACTCGAATATTCATTCGTGTGGGTATAGGGGTCAATATGGGTGTCCACGGCTCCGATGTTGATCATTGATCGGAAGGGGTTCCGGGTCATGTCTATACTTCACCGAACCTATAGGGTCACACGCTTAAGGGTCATCTATCTGCTGAATACTAGATAGGAAGTCTGAGAGAAAGTCTCCGGAAAAAGTTTTGGAGACAGCGGAAAAGTTCCGAAGAGAGAGGTCACCGGATGAGTTCCGGTAAAACTGAAAAGTTGTTTCAGGGGATACCATTAAGTCAAATTGGTTTCGGCACACGCCTGATAATTCTTGGAGGGTGCCAGAATCATTCTGGAAACTTCTGGGAATTTTCCGGAAGAAAAACCGGAAATGTTCCGGAGCTGCCGGAACCGGTTTGTTTGCTTTTCGTAGATGAAAATCACTAATCTGGAATTGTTTCGGAACATGTTGAAAATTATTTTAGTGGGTACTGGAAATGTTCTAAGCCCACATAAATATTTTCGGTTCGAACGGACGCTGAAAAATGTCATCGTGAATAGTGAAATCAGCTTTATGGTTACTTTTTGGAAAGCCACCTTTTTGGGCTTTTGCTCCAAAATATCTTGGAGATGACATGGATGGATGTGGCTAAAATTTCAGCCCCTCCACCCCTCCTTATCCTATAAATAGAGGTGGAGGGGGCTGCCCAAAACTCACTCTTTCTCAACATACACAAGCCATGCATGATCTGGCCTTCTCTCTCCCTCCCAGCGAAATAGTTTCGTAGAGCCGAAAGGCTGTCTGGGTTCCGGCAGGAACTAGTTCTGGACAGCGAAGCCCTGCCGGATAGATGACACCGTATGTGTGCAACTCTGTAGAGAGATCGTAGTTTCGGTCTTAGTTCGAGAGTGCCTCCCGATGGGCTGTCCGTGTGACCGTCCGAGTTTCGAAGGTCCTCCCGAAGGGCTGTCCGAGTGATCGTCCGAGTTTCGAAGGTCGTCCCGAAGGGCTGTCTGCGACACCGTCCGGGGGACTGTCCGACCGCCTCCCAGAGGGCTGTCCGAGGGGCAGATGAGGGTATACATCCTCGCGGTTGGGAGGTTGTATATCCTAGCTGCGGGGATCTGCACCGCCGATCATCATCGACTCTACTTCCGTTGCGCTACGAGTCGGTAACGAAAAAGATCAAACCTTGTATGCTGTCTCCATAGTGGTCCTGGGCTGGCGCGTAGGTCGGAAATTTTTGTTTTCTCCTGCGTTCCCCTACATGACACTTCACCATTATTTGGGCCGTGGGGAAGGCATTGGGAAGTAATAAGTAGATGATGGGTTGATAGAGTGACAGAAGCTTAAACCCTAGTTTATGCGTTGCTTCGTAAGGGGCTGATTTGGATCCATATGTTTCATGCTATGGTTAGATTTATCTTAATTCTTCTTTCGTAGTTGCGGATGCTTGCGAGAGGGGTTAATCATAAGTGGGAGGCTTGTCCAAGTAAGGGCAGCACCCAATCACCGGTCCACCCACATATCAAATTATCAAAGGAACAAACGCGAATCATATGAACATGATGAAAACAAGCTTGACAGAAATTCCCATGTGTCCTCGGGAGCGCTTTGCTTTATATAAGAGTTTGTCCAGGCTTGTCCTTTGCGACAAAAAGGATTGGGCCACCTTGCTGCACCTTTGTTACACTCGTTACTTGTTACCCGTTACGAATTACCTTATCATACAACTATCTGTTACCGATAATTTCAGTGCTTGCAGAGAATACCTTGCTGAAAACCGCTTGTCATTTCCTTCTGCTCCTCGTTGGGTTCGACATTCTTACTTATGGAAAGGACTACGATAGATCCCCTATACTTGTGGGTCATCACCTACTACCAAAAAGAAATATGATATACTTATTGTGGGGGATATGCACATCCCCATTGAGGTAACTTAGTGTTTTACGAAAGTTCTTCGGTTTCATGCTAATTGGAAGTGGTTGTTAATAAGACTTGATCAACCTTATTAATGAATCATTTTTTAGAGGTATGACATCGATGAATCTAGTAAGCACAAATCTCTGTTCCCATCTTTTATTTTCTGTTTTAGTTAGTAAAATAAAATAAAATGCCATGTTTATCCTGTTTTCTGTTTTCTCCGTGCAATAAAAAAATGACCCAAAAATAAAAGTTCTCAGAATGCCCTGGAAATTTAACACGAATAGTTTCCTAATATTAAAGAATTTCTGGAGCAAATAACACCTGAGGGGAGTGCCCAGGGTGCACAACACCCATCAGGGCGCGCCAACACTCCCGAGGCGCGCCCTGGTGGGTGGTGGCCCCCGCGTAGGCCCCCTCACTTACCCCTTTAGCCCACATTGTCACCTACCTCCAGCAAAAAATCATCACAGCCACCATTTTCGTGTTCATTGCTCTCAAACCCGCGGAGTTCGATCTCTTTGCTCGAAGCTCCGTTTCCGAAACTGTTTGGAGGGATTGCTACTTGGTATGTGACTCCTCCATTGCTCCAATTAGTTTTTGTTTTAGTGGGTTATTTTTAGAGTAATTAGCTACTCTTGGTGCTGCTGTAGATGATCTTGCATGTTGAATTCTTAGAGTTCTAAGTAGTTTGAATGCTCAATATGGCCTCTATGCATGCTTAGGAGTAGTTGCTAACAATTTTACAAAGTTTTGTTGACAAATTTTTGTGGACTTAAAATTTTCAGAATTTTTATAGGAATAAAATGAATATCTTTAGGAAGTTCTCCTCCAAGAAAAATGCCAAGGGAGTCATTGGGGAATCATCGGATAATGACCTTCACATTCCAAGAAAGCTGGAGGTGCGGCCGTGTGAATAGCCGCATGATGCCTTCCTGGAGGAGGCCGGGATCCACCAAGAGTTCACTCAGTTTGTCACAAACGCTGGGTTAACTAAGTTCCTCGCAGATAAGTGTGACCAATATCACATCCTTACAAATTCCTTCGCGCAAAGTTTTAATTATTTAGGGAGAAACAATCCTCCTGAAGTAGAGTTTAACCTTTATGCTGAACCCCACAGAATGTCACTAACCGACTTCTGTAACATATGCTTGATTCCTGTTGATGGGGATCTGAGAGAGCCTAGGCCATCTGAGTTTGAGGATTTTCTCCTCGCATTAACCGTGGGTGAGGATAGAGGCGTGTCGAAGGCCACTGCTATTAGCTTACAGTTTCCCTCAGTACATTATTTCGCCTTAATCATCACTAAGTGTTTAACCGCTAGGGAGAAGGTCAGCTCACTCAGTGCTCCTGACCTCGCTATTTTATGTCGTGCACTTTATGATGATCACACCTTTAGTATGGGGGCTATTATTGCCCGGCGCTTACAGCTCAATAAAACTAAGGGAAAGATACATGGTGGTATTTATGCTACTCGCTTAGCGAACCACTTTAAAATTCCCTTTCGCTCACATGACTACCTCTTACCCCGAGTTTACCTCGATCATAAGACATTGCAGGCTCACCATTTTCTTGATGTAACTGACTCTCCACGTGATATTCACTATAACTTAGTATTTCGCAAAGTAACACGAGATGTTATCCCTTTGCCTGCACCTCTTTGTTTGACCCTATTGCCAGGAACGAATACAGGATTATGCCAGATGACATTACAGCTTACCGGAACAACCTAGCAGCTGCTGGGGAGGAGCACCAGGGGTGGGATGCTCAGGTGCCGCCTCCACCTCACTACGACCTGGGACCGGACGGCTACTACGGATGGTGATTACAGAGCTAGGTCAAAAGCCTAAGCTTGGGGGAGTACGTATTTCCACAGACATTACATTCATGTTCGCACATTTCATTCCAGTTGTCGGTGTTCATACTTTTTCATTGTATTATAAAAGCTAGATTTGTTTTCTCGCTTTCTTCTTGTGTGTTTGAAAAACTTTGAGAAAACCCAAAAATATTTCCTACTTCTTTTTAGTTTTTCTTTCTAGCTTAGTTTAATTGTTGCATTTAAAAGAAAACCCAAAAAGATTTCTCGCTTCTTCTTTTATTGGTTGGGAGCTTTCCCGTGTAAATAGTTTTTGTCGTTTTTGTTTTTCTTCTTTGTTTTGCTTCCTTCGAGAAAAAACCAAAAACTCCAAAAATATTTCAATGAGTTTCTCTGAAATTCTTTTCTTTTTACTTGAGTCGTACCAAGGAGAAGACCATGATGAAATTGTTGAGTGGTTCTCATCTGCATTATCGTTCACCTAACAAAGAACCCATATTACCTTGTCTTCTCCTCTTGAATAAAATGTTTGCAGATTCCAGCTTAGTCCACGGCATTCTTGCACTATTATTATCTTCTTATCATTCGGTCATGAAAGTGAAAGGCAATAATGACGACATTTGATGAATTGACTGTGGCATAGAAAGGCGGGTATGAACTCAACTTGTTTTTGTTTTTGTAAATATGTTTAACCTAGTATCCCTTGATTCAGCTCATTATGATCAAACATGTTTGCAATGACCATTAGAGATTATAGTTGTTCATGCCATGCTTAAGTAGCTAGGAGTGGATAATGATTTATCTTGGGTGTCAACATGCATTAAAATGATTGTGATGCGGTATGATGATATGGTATCCTCCTCTGAATGTTTCAAGTGGCTTGACTTGGCACATGTTCACGCATGTAGTTGAATCAAAACCAACATAGCCTTCATGATATTTATGTTCATGGTGTCCATATCCTACTCATGCTAGTATTCAATGTTGATCATATGTAATGCATGTTCATGACCGTCTTCGCTCTCTAGCTGGCCGCTTCTCAATCTAATTGCTAACCTTCGCCTGTACTAAGCGGGAATACTGCTTGTGCATCAAATCCCTTAAACCAAGTTATGCCAGATGAGTCCACCATTCCTACTTATATGTGGTATTACCCTGCCGTTCCAAAGTAAATTTGCATGTGCCACCTCTAAATTCAAATGAACATCTGTTTTGTGTGCCTGGACCCCTCATGAAGCGACAGGGGGCGGTCAGTATCTTCCATGCTAAGCGGGTTATTCTCATGACGAGTGTTTATTCACTTGTCCTTACATGAGAGGGGCGGTAATAGGGATTCCCTGTCCCGAAATCAAAAATCAAAAATAATTAAACAATACTCCCCCAGGAATGTTGTTGGTTTGGACGGTACCCGTGGATGCGGCTCGCCGTGGAGTGTGATTGTTGGTGGAGGCGGAGTAAACCTTTACTTTTACCGTTTGGGAACCGCCGCTAATTTGTTTAGCATGGAAGATATTGATAACTCTTGGTCGTGACATTGACAGGAAGGGTGTACCTCCCAAAATTATATCTATCTCTGTTTTAAACTTTGAGCTCTGGCACCACTACAAATCCATGCTTCCCTCTGCGAAGGGACTATCTATTTACTTTTATGTTGAGTCATCACCTTCTTAAATAAGCGCCAGACCTGAGAGCACTATTGTCATCCTCATGCATTGTGTATAGTTGATATTGGGTGCAGCATGACTGGATCTTTTCTACCATGAATTACAATGTTTAGTCGCTGCTTGAACTTTGGAGGTGCTCTGCATTTTTGTTTTGCGGTCTCAGAAAGGGCTAGCGAGATACCACTATTGTTATATTGTATCATGATTGTTTTGACAAATTGTTGGCGCTTGAGATATCTTATTATTGCTCACTAGTTGCTTATGTTATTGATATAAGTAAATATAATTCCTAAGAGTTATTGTTGACATGGCTAGTCATAATCTTTGCTGAAAACCAGGGTGCTACTTAAGAGTTCATAAAAGTTTTTCTTTATCACTTTCAGTTTATCAACTAAATTGCTTGAGGACAAGCAAAGGTTTAAGCTTGGGGGAGTTGATACGTCTCCAACGTATCTACTTTTCCTCACTCTTTTGCCCTTGTTTTGGACTCTAATTTCTATGATTTGAATGGAACTAACTCGGACTGACGCTGTTTTCAGCAGAATTGCCATGGTGTTGTTTTTTGTGCAGAAATAAAAGTTCTCAGAATGGAACGAAACTTTCGGGAGATTTATTTTGGAAAATATAAAAAATAATGGAGCCAGAAACCACCGGAGATTGGGCCCAGGGTGCACAGCACCCACCAGGGCGCGCTAGCCCCCTCCCGGCGCGCCCTGGTGGGTGGTGGGCACCTCGGGGCCCCACTTGACCTATCTCCGCCACTATAAATTCCTATTTTTCTAGAAAAAAATAGGAGAGAAAGAATTATCGCGTTTCACTAGACGGAGCCGCCGCCACCTCCTGTTCTTCATCGGGAGGCCAGATCTGGAGCCCGTTTGGGGCTCCGGAGAGGGGAATCTTCGGTCTTCGTCATCATCAACCTTTCTCCATCGCCAATTCCATGATGCTCCCCAGCGGGAGTGAGTAATTCCTTCGTAGGCTTGCTGGTCGGTGAGGAGTTGAATGAGATTCATCATGTAATCGAGTTAGTTTTGTTAGGGCTTGATCACTAGTATCCATTATGTTCTGGGATTGGTGTTGCTATGACTTTGCTATGCCTAATGCTTGTCACTAGGGCCCGAGTGCCATGATTTCAGATCTGAACCGTTTATGTTATCACCTCTATATCAATGTTCTTGATCCGATCTTGCCTAGTCATATGCACCTATTACGTGTTATGATCTGTCAACCCCATAGTGACAATATTTGGGATACTTCGCAGTGATGACCGTAGTTTGAGGAGTTCATCTATTCACCATGTGTTAATGCTTTGTTTCGGTTCTCTATTAAAAGGAGGCCTTAATATCCCTTAGTTTCCTTATGGACCCCGCTGCCACGGGAGGGTAGGACAAAAGATGTCATGCAAGTTCTTTTCCATAAGCACGTATGACTATTTACGGAATACATGCGTACATTACATTGATGAACTGGGCTAGTTCTGTATCGCCCTAGGTTATGACTGTTACATGATGAATATCATCCAACGAGTTACCGATCCAGTGCCTACGACCTTTCCACTTATTGCTCTTGCTAAGTTACTACTGTTGTTGCTGTTGTTCCTACTACTACAAAACTATTGCTACTACTGTTACCGCTACTGTTGCTATTGCTACTGCTATCAAACCTATCATATTACTGTGCTACTGATCACTCTGCTGCAGATATTTATCTCCAGGTGTGGTTGAATTGACAACTCAACTGCTAATACTCTCAAGTATTCTTTGGCTCCCCTTGTGTCGAATCTATAAATTTGGGTTGAATACTCTACCCTCAAAAATTGTTGCGATCCCCTATACTTGTGGGTTATCAACTACACGAGTAACCTAAACTCTAAGCATTAAACCCTAAGTCCTAACGCTAAAGTAAGATTGCTATATTGAATACTCCCTCTGTAAAGAATATAAGAGCACTTATATCACTAAGGTAGTGATCTAAACACTCTTATATCTATTTACAAAGGAAGTACATGAGAACCATAGACACTAAACTTTGAACCCTAACTCAACAATAATCCTAAACCCTAAACTAAGTGTATTGAAACTATATGGAAAATTAGAAAACCATAGACCCTAAATTGTACATATTAAATTGTAAACTAATATTACTACTTATTTAAGTACCCTAAAACTTAAAGGTTTAGTGAACGATATCCCTAAACATTAAAGTAATTCAATGGAAAATGTAAGGAAAAACTACAAAATGGTAAATGTCAAACCCTATATTGCAATACCTAGAAATTAAAGGAGAAGTCGAAGGGTGACACAAACAATAGCTGGAAAATAGTATCAGTAAGACAAATTAGCAAATGTAAAAGGCATACATTTCAAATAGATGAAAAAACCTATGTTAATGAGGTACAAGATATTTACAATTTACATTTGTGTAATACTACTTTATAATTACTGGCTTCACAACATGGATAGCAAGATGCAGATATATGGAATAACAACAATGTTGTTTAAATATTTATTACAAGTATAGTGTTTTTGATGTACTCATACTAATTCGTTTACGTACAAGCGATTGGAACGAATGTAAATATAATTTGAGATCGGGGAACGATGGAAACAATCATAATATAAGGATCTAGTATTAAATCAACAAAAAAAGTGTAGTACAGTTCCTAAAAATAAGAAAGAACAAAAAAATGTTGCATCCAATAGAATAAAGTGTGGTGATAATATCATAAAATAAACAAAACAGAATCACGAAAAAGACTAACACGAAAACTCCACGAGGACTATAATTTAGACGTGTGGATAGACATATAATGGTTTAGTCGTTTTGTGATTCAGCGAGATGTGTAGTAAGTTTTGGCACTAACTTTCAAGGAACGGAACTTAATGTTCATCTATACTTTTCAACTCGACGCATTATGATAGAGAAGTGGGAGATACAACGTTTAACCGCTCTAGCTTCCTTGGTGTAATGGCGCGTGCGGTGGGACATAATTTCAGTGGTTCTTGGGGCAGCTTCTCAGTATCGTACTATTGCCTTTGTACTCCACTCTGCAATTCTTCATTCATGGCGAACTCAAGTAGTGGTCATCAAGTACTTCTTAGTAATTCTCTTCTCTCGGCAATAGATTTCCTATTAGGAGAACTCAAGTAGTGGAACGAACTATCTTTCTTTTTCAAATTTGATTTTTGAGAAGTTTGGTCAATAAGAGACCTTTCATAGACAACCGTAAATTCATCTTCTATAAAGATCTTAGAATTATTAAAAAATCTTCATCATACCCATCTTTGTTGCCTTTGACAATCCAATATTATTGTTGATTGGTATTAGTGAATAGGTTTTGGATTAAGTCAAGTTTTGGAACTTCCTTTCTAGCATTTTTCTCAAAAGCATGATGATCCCTAAACATATACCTTCGCATAAAATCTCTATCATAAAGAATTTTATCTATCATAGGGTACTCATAATGCATATCATAATGATAAAAAATCTCTCTAGCTTCACAGACTATATAAACACATTCATTCATTAGGACAATTGTAGCTATTTTCTTAGCTCTAGGATATTTTATGACAGGTAATTTGAAGAAAAAACTTTGCAAAGTAGGATGAGTATGAATAAATCTTCTTTCAAGTTTAATAATAAGAGCGGAGATGGCTTGAGCATAACTGTTGGTTCTTTTAAGAATAGGTTCATCATTATTTACCAAAATTCTCATACAAGTGAAGAATTCTTGAATAACACTTTTTCCAATAATATTCCAACTTCCCGTTACAAAAGTTTTAGTGTCTATCTTAACGGGAGGTTCTTTATTATCAGGCTCATTATCCTTACTATCACCCTTAGCAATCACAAAACAAGACATGGTAGCAACTTCAAGCAAAACAAGTAAACAAGGAAAATAGAAATATTTTTGTGTTTTTGTTTTTTATGAAAGCATATATAAGGTAAACATAAAAAGGACAAGTAAAAATTAGAACAAGTGAATGATAGTTTCTATGAAGGAACCTTGTGAGAATATGATGATATATCACCGACAACGGTGCGATAAATTCTTTCTGCTACTTGTGAGCTGCGTTGGGTTTTTTCCCGAAGAGGAAGGGTGAAGCAACATAGTAGCCATAAGTATTTCCCTCAGTGAGAATCAAGGCTATGAACCAGTAGAAGAATCAAGGCAACTTCCTGTCAACAGTACCTACACACACAAAATCAAACACTTGCACCCAATGCGGGCAAGAGGGTTGTCAAGCCCCTTGAGCTCGTTACTTGCAAGGAATACTTCTAATAGTGATAGATATATAAAAATAAAAATAAATAAAAGTTAAATAATTGTAGCAAGGTTTTTAGGGTTTTAGCAATATGATTTAAATAGACCCGGGGGCCATATTTTCACTAGAGGCTTCTCTCTCAAACGCATAACATACGGTGGGTAGACAAATTACTGTTGGGCAATTGATAGAAACGCGCATAGTTATGATGGTATTCATGGCAATGACCATGTATATAGGCATTAGGTCCATGAAAAGTAGACCAAAACGATCCTGCATCTACTACTATTACTCCACCAATCGATCGACTCCTGCCTGCATCTGTGGTATTAAGTTCATGACAAACAGAGTAACACATTAAGCAAGATGACATGATGTAGAGAAAGTAAGACAATCAATATGTTCAGACCCTGTTGTTTAATCCTTAATGGCAACAATACAATATGTGTCTTGTCCCCTTCTATCACTGGGATATAGAGCACTGCAAGATTAAACCCACTACAATGCACTCCTCCCGCTGAAGATAAATCAATCTAGATCGGAGAGAATTACAAAGCTATAACAATCATGCATAATAAGTTCAGAAAATACTCGATTACTTTCAATGAATAATTTGTTCATGAACCCACAATTCATCAGATCCCAACAAACACACCGCAAAAGAAGATTCATCGGATAGATCTTCGCGACAATCGCGAAGAACATGGTATTGAAGATGAAAGAGAGATAAGACTACTAGCTATGGACCCGTAGGACTATGATGAACTACTCACACATCATCATGGAGGCATCAAGGTTGATGTAGACGGCCTCCGTGATCGATTCCCCCTCTAGCAGAGTACTGAATAGGCCTCCAGATGGGATCGCGGAAGAACACAGGCTCGCGGCGGTGGAAAAAGTGTTTCAGGTGTCTCTCTGTTGGTTTTGGGGTAACTGAAGATATATGGAAGTGGAATTAGGTCAGGAGGTGCTACGAGGGGGCCACGAGCTCGAGCGGTGCGCCCTACCCCCAGGGCATGCCCTCCTGGCTCGTGGGGCCCTCGTAGGTCTTCTGCCCCCCCCCCCTCCGGAGCTTTTAGGGTCTCTTTATGTCCAAAAAGAACTCCCGTAAATTTTCATCCAATTTGAACTCTGTTTGATATTGATTTCCTGAAAAGTCCAAAAACAGACAAAAAATAGGAACTGGCACTGGGCACTGGGATAATAGGTTAGTCCCAAAACATGATATAAAATAACATATAATTGCATATAAAGTATTCAAGATTGATAATATAATAGCATGAAACAATCTAAAATTATAGATACGTCAGACCATTATCAAAGCTCATGCTGCTCCTTCAGATTCTGCAGCCTGAAACATTACCACTTATGTCCAATGATCTCTGCTTCTATACTTCTCATGGTGCATTTATCTACATAGACTGTAAACTTTTATGTCAAGCGGCCTTTTTTTGTATGGTTCTAATTTATTTTCTTGCGATACAACATTTGTCGTGCTGCTAAAGATTGTAAAAATTTGAAAGCCATTTTTTGTATAGTGTAGGTTTCTCTTCGTAATGTATTTCGCACCACTAGTCTCCTTTAGGCCAATAGCACTTTTGGAGCCCAAAGGGCAAATATTTGACAGACACACAACTCAAATGCAGCTCAAAACGAGTATGGGTTATAACCACAGATAATAATTGGTCCTAAATCAACGTAAGCTCTTCATATTTCTGATTGTTCCATTGGCAGGCCCGTGGCAGGCCCATATTAATATGGTTAGTCTGTTGCTTCAGTGCACTGTGTGATTTTACAGGGCACGGGCATCGCGCACGGTTAGTCCGGTGCACCCGTGTCCATTGTGTGTACATTCGCAGATAATTGCTTCATCCGAGTCGTCTGCTATTTTATGTAGCACCATTTGGAACAACAAAAAACGCCAAAAACGAGAGAGAGGGTCAGAACACAACCACACCAGCATGTGGCCTAGATATATATGTATATGTATGAGAAGGGTGGTGTTTGATGTTCAAACTCACAATGCACAACTTTGATGTGGCACATGATGCATATATATACATGCATAAAAGCGTCCAGTATGGCAGAAAAGGGTTCATGACATGAACATAGGGTGTTGGCCCCTCCACTTCGTGCGAGAGGAGGGAATCCTATATATGAAGGCATAACTGATATGTCTCCAACGTATCTATAATTTTTGATTATTTCATGCTGTTATATTATCATTCTTGGATGTTTTACAATCATTTTATAGCAACTTTATATCATTTTTTGGGACTAACCTATTGACATAGTGCCAAGTGCCAGTTGTTGTTTTTTGCTTGTTTTTTACTTCGCAGAATATCAGTACCAAACGGAGTCCAATCGCGATGAAACTTTTTGGAGATTTTTTTGGACCAGAAGAAAGCCAGTGAGCCAAAGAAGCACCCGGGAGGAGGCCCAGGGGGGCACAAGACGCCAGGGCATGCTAGAGGCCCCCGGCGCGCCCTGGTGGGTTGTGGTGGCCTCGGGACCCCCCCCCCCTCCACCGCCACTGAGCTCTATAAATACCCAAATATTCCAGAAACCCTAGAGGAGTCAACAAAAAATACTTCCAGCCGCCGCAAGTTCCAGAACCACGAGATCCAATCTAACACCATCACGGAGTGGTTCATCATCCTCATTGGTGCCTCTCCGATGATGCGTGAGTAGTCCACCATAGACCTACGGGTCCATAGGTAGTAGCTAGATGGCTTTCTCTCTCTCTTTTGATTCTCAATACAATGATCTCTTAGAGATCTATTTGATGTAATGACTTTTTGTGGTGTGTTTGTTAGGATCCGATGAATTTTGAGTTCATGATCAGTTTCTATCCATGAATATTATTTGAGTCTTCCTTGATCTCTTATATGCATGATTACTTATAGCCTCGTATTTCTTCTTCAAATCTTTGGTTTAGTTAGGGCAACTAGATCGATTTTTCTTGCCATGGGAAGAGGTGCTTTGTGATGGGTTCGATCTTGCGGTGTCCTCTCCCAGTGACAGAAGGGGCGGCGAGGCACGCATGTATCATTGCCATTAAGCATAACAAGATGGGGTCTATTCCTACATGAATAGATCTTGTCTACATCATGTCATCGTTCTTATTGCATTACACCGTTTTCCATGAAGTTAATACACGGTGGGTAAACAATTTTTTGATTTGCCTCTTTTATTTTGTGTTCTTGTGTGATCTATCTATCCAATCTACTACAATCTAATCTATCTTTTTACCGTGGAGAGATTGACAACCTCTCTTACGCGTCGGGTTGCAAGTATTTGTTCTTTGTGTGCAGGTACCGTTTACATAGTGTTGCGTGGTTCTCCTACTGGTTCAATAACCTTGGTTTCATAACTGAGGGAAATACTTACCGTAGCTATGCTGCATCATCCCTTCCTCTTTGGGGAAATACCGACGCAGTCTCAAGCCACGTCAAAGGAATTTCTGGCTCCGTTGCCCGGGAGACATCATCAACATCTATCAGGTTCCTAATCACAAATATCATCTCCTTGCAATTACATTATTTGCCATTTGCCTCTCGTTTTCCTCTCCCCCACTTCACAAATTTTCCGTTTTATTTGCCCTCTTTTTCGTTTGCCTTTTTCTCGTCAGATCTCTTGCTTGCTTGCAATCTTGTTTGCGTAGTCACGATGACTCAAGAAAATACCAAATTGTGTGATTTTTCCAATACTAATAATAATGATTTTATTAGCACTCCGATTGCTCCTCCCACCACTAGTGCGGAGTCTTGTGATATTAATGCCGCTTTGTTGAATCTTGTCAAGAAAGATCAATTTTCCGGTACTCCTAATGAGGATGCCACGTCCCATCTAAACACATTCGTAGAATTGTGTGATATGCAAAAGAAAAAAAGATGTGGACAATGATATAGTGAAGTTGAAATTATTTCCTTTCTCCTTGCGGGATCGTGCAAAAAATTGGTTTTCTTCTTTGCCTCGCAATAGTATCGATTCTTGGAATAAGTGCAAGGATGCTTTTATTACTAAGTATTTTCCACCCACGAAAATTGTTTCCCTTAGAACTCAAATCATGAATTTTAAGCAACTTGAGAATGAACATGTTGCACAATCTTGGGAAAGAATGAAATTGATGCTAAGAAATTGTCCTACTCATAGTTTAAATCTTTGGATGATCATACAAAAAATTTATGTGGGATTGAATTTTGTCTCTAGAAATCTCTTAGATTCTGGCACGGGTGGTACTTTTATGGAAATTACTTTGGGAGAAGCTACTAAATTGCTAGATAATATTATGGCAAATTATTCACAATGGCATACTGAAAGAGCACCTACTAGTAAAAAAGTCAATTCGGTTGAAGAAATTAGTACTTTGAGTGAAAAAATTGATGCTCTTATGAAGTTGGTTGCTAGTAAAAATGCTCCTATTGATCTTAATGATATGCCTTTGTCTACTTTGATTGAGCAAAATAGTGATTCCGTAGATGTGAATTTCATCTCGCGAAACAATTTTAATAACAATGCTTATAGAGGTAATTTTAATCCTAGGCCTTTTCCTGGAAATTCCTCTAATAATTATGGTAATTCCTATGGTAATTCTTCTTACAATAATAATAGGAACCCCTCTGATCTTGAGAGTAATATTAAAGAATTTCTCAATGCTCAAAAAGCTTTCGATACTACGATAGAAGAAAAGTTGAATAAGATTGATGATATGTCTAGAAGCATTGATAGAATTTCCCATGATGTAGAAAATCTCAAGTTGAAAGCTTTTGCACCTAAGATTTATGAATCAATTAAAGCTTTATATGTTTCTATGGATGAAAGTAAGAAAATAACCGCTATGCTTAGAGCTAAAAGAGAATTTTTAGAAAAAGCGTTTTCTAGTGATTGCTTTCATGAAAATGATGAAGATGTTAAAGTAATTGGTGTTTCTTCTATTGATTCCTTGTTAGTAATATTAAAATTGATGATAAAGGGACTGAAGTAGAGTCAACTTTAGTTAGAAGGCGTCCCAATGATTTGGAGGGTGAAAATCTTGATGAAAATTTTGATGAAAGTGGGTTTGAAGAGGTCAAAACGTTAACTAGTGATGTGCCCACTATTTTGGATTGCAAAGATTTTAATTATGATAGTTTCTCTTTGATTAAATGTATTTCTTTGCTGCTATCCATGTTAAATTCACTTCATGCTTATGAATAAAATAAAGCTTTTGCTAAACATATTGTTGATGCCATGATGAAATCTTTCGAAGAAAAGTTGGAGTTAGAGATTTCAATTCCTAGAAAATTACATGATGAGTGGGAACCTACCATTAAAGTCAAGATTAAAAATTATGAGTGATTTGCTTTATGTGATTTGGGTGCTAGTGTTTCCACAATACCGCAATCTCTATGTGATGTGCTTGGTCTTACCAATATTGAAGAATGTTCTCTTAATTTGCACTTGGCGGATTCTACTATTAAAAAGCCTTTGGGAATAATTAATGATGTTCTTATTCTTGCAAATAGGAACTATTTGCCCATAGACTTTATTGTTCTTGATATTGATTGCAATCCGTCTAGTCCCATTATACTTGGTAGACCGTTTTTACGCACTATAGGTGCCGTGATTGATATGAAAGAAGGCAATATTAAATTTCAATTTCCACTAAGAAAGGGTATGTAACACTTCCCTAGAACAAGAATTAAGCCACCATATGAATCAATCATGAGAGCATCCTATGGAGCAAAAACTAAAGATGACAACACTTGAATCTATGCTTTATGCCTAGCTAGGGGCGTAAAACGATAGCGCTTGTTGGGAGGCAACCCAATGAATAAATTTATTTTCACCTTTTTATTTCTGTTCTTGAGTGTTGACACAATTATGCTACTGTTATGATTGTGTTTTTATGTTTTAATTAGTGTTTGTGCCAAGTAAAGCCTTTAGGATGATTCATAAGATGAGTAGAAACAATGTTGAATCCGAAACAGAAACTTTGACTCCAGAGAAGGAATTTTCATTTTTTACTGGAGCGTGATAATGAGCTTAAATTTAAAACACAGTATTGCTATACAAATTCTGTATGTTATCCTAATTTTTAGAATTTTTAGAGTTATATAAGTATGGTTAGAGTACATATTACTACAGAGTGTTCTGTTTTCGACAGATTCTGTTTTTGTTGCATTGTGTGCTTGTTTTGATGAATCTATGGTTTGTATTGAAGGGTATAAGCCATGGTAAAGTTAGAATACAGTAGATATAATGCAATAATAAAATATGAATGGGTTTGCAACAGTACTTAGAGTGGTGATTTGCTTTATTATACTAACGGATCTCACGAAGGTTTTGTTGAGTTTTGTGTGATTGAAGTTTTCAAGTTTTGGGTGAGATCACGATGGATGAAGGAATAAGGAGTGAAAAGAGCCTAAGCTTGGGGATGCTACAGCACCCCCAAGATAATATTCAAGGAGAAACAAGCAACTAAGCTTGGGGATGCCCCGAGTGGCATCCCCTCTTTCTTCAAACGACCATCGGTATTTTACTTGGAGCTATATTTTTATTCGTCACATTTCATGAGTTTTGCTTGGAGCGTCTTGTATTATTTGAGTCTTTTCTTGATTTGCTTTTGTTTGTCACAAGTATCCTTGCTGGACACACCTATTTGAGAGAGTCAAAATTATGCTATGATTTGTTAGAATTGCTCTATATGCTTCACTTAATTTTTTTGAGCTATGGAATTGCTCTAGTGCTTCACTTATATCTTTTGAGCACGGTGTGCTTTAAATTTTTGAAGAAATACTCTCATGATTCACTTAGATTAATTTTAGAGTTATTAATTTTTGAAGAAATTCCCTCATGCTTCACTTATACTATTTTGAGAGATGGAATTTTTATGCTCATGTTCTTCACTTAAATTTATTTGAGCTTGTCAAAAGCAATGACAATATATGAAACTAGTCCCAAAGTGATAGATATTCAAGAGGGATATAATCAAAACTTTCATGAAGATCATTGGACAAATTAAACTTGATTCCTTGTAATAGTTTTGAGACATGATGATAGTAATATGTGAGTCATGTTGGTGAGTAATTATGCTTTAGTAAGAATATTGGTGTTAAGGTTTGTGATTCCCTATGAAAGCATGAAAGTCAATAGTTATGCAATGAAATTACATCCTACTTATGGTGCATTATTCGGTGTTAGTTATGCTTAATGCCCGTCTATGTGAATTTTCGTTTCTTGGTTGGTTGCTTCTCAATCTATTTGCTAGCCTCCACTTGTACTAAGTAGAAATACTACTTGTGCATCCAAAATCCTTAAAACCAGTTTTGCCTTATGAGTCCACCATACCTACCTATATGCGGTATTTCCATGCCGTTCTAAGCAAATTTGTATGTGCCATCTCTAATTTTCAAAATGAATTTCCATTTTGTGTGCTCGTACCGCTCATGAAACGGTAGGGGTGTCCAAAAATTTTCCATGCTAGATGTGTTATTCTCAAGATGAGTGTTTATTCACTTGTCATTGCACGAGAGTACGGCGGTAATAGGGATGCCCAGTCCCGAAATGAAAAAGAAATTTACTTTATGTTGTCAAATAATAAATTCCTTGGAATGTGTTGGTATGGAAGGCAACCGTGGATACGGCTAGCCATGGATTGTGAAAGAATGGTGGAAAAATGAATAAACTTTACTTTATGTTTGGGAACCGCCTATGATGTATCTAGCATGGAAAGTATTGAGAACTACTCGGTCATTTCCGTTGACAGGAAAGGCATGCCACCCAAAATATTTCTCTCTCTCAATTTAAGCTTTGAGCTCTGGCACCTCTACAAATCCCTACTTCCCTCTGCGAAGGGCCTATCTATTTACTTTATGCAATTTTTATTTTTAATTTGAGTCTCCATCTTCTCTTATAAAGCACCAACTAGGGGGCACTATGATCATACTTGTGCATTGGGTGTAGTTAATATTTGAGTGTGTTTCATGAATGGATCAATGATTGAGCATTATGGGCTAGGGATAACTTTCTTTAGTGTTAATATTTTGAAAGAAGTTGCTTGTTGGCATGCTTGAGTATTAAAGTCTTTATGTCAAAACTAGACTATTGCTTTGAACCATCTAAAAGTCCAAATGTCCATGCTACAAAAGAAAAGAGTATGTGATGAACATGTTGGGCAGCATTCCACATCAAAAATTATGTTTTTTATCATTTACCTACTCAAGGACGAGTAGGAATTAAGCTTGGGGATGCTGATACGTCTCCAACGTATCTATAATTTTTTATTGTTCCATGTTGTTATATTATCATTCTTGGATGTTTTACAATCATTTTATAGCAACTTTATATCATTTTTTGGGACTAAACCTATTGACATAGTGCCAAGTGCCAGTTGCTGTTTTTTGCTTATTTTTTTACTTCGCAGAATATCAGTACCAAATAGAGTCCAACCACGATGAAACTTTTTGTAGATTTTTTTTGGACCAGAAGAAAGCCAATGTGCCAAATAAGCACCTAGGAGGAGGCCCAGGGGGGCCACAAGACAGCAGGGCACCCCAGAGGCCCCTGGCGCGCCCTGGTGGGTTGTGGTGGCCTCGGAACCCCCCTCCGCCGCCTCTGAGCTCTATAAATACCCAAATATTCTAGAAACCCTAGAGGAGTCGACGAAAAATACTTCCATTCACCGCAAGTTCCAGAACCGCGAGATCCAATCAAACACCATCACGGAGGGGTTCATTATCCTCATTGGTACCTCTCCGATGATGCGTGAGTAGTCCACCATAGACCTATAGGTCCGTAGGAAGTAGCTAGATGGCTTTCTCTCTCTCTTTTGATTCTAAATACAATGGTCTCTTGGAGATCTATTTGACATAATGACTTTTTGCGGTGTGTTTGTTGGGATCCGATGAATTTTGAGTTCATGATCAGTTTCTATCCTTGAATATTATTTGAGTCTTCTTTGATCTCTTATATGCATGATTACTTATAGCCTCATATTTCTTCTTCGAATCTTTGGTTTAGTTAGGCCAACTAGATCGATTTTCCTTGCCATGGGAAGAGGTGCTTTGTGATGGGTTCGATCTTGCGGTGTTCTCTCCAGTGACAGAAGGGGCGGCGAGGCACGCATGTATCATTGCTATTAAGGATAACAAGATGGGGTCTATTCCTACATGAATAGATCTTGTCTACATCATGTCACCATTCTTATTGCTTTACTCCGTTTTTCCATGAACTTAATACACTAGGTGCATGCTGGATAGCGGTCGATGTGTGGAGTAATAGTAGTAGATGCTGAATTGTTTCGGTCTACTAATCTTGGACGTGATGCCTATATAATCATCATCTCCTTGGATATCGTCATGATTATTTGATCTTCTATCAATTGCCCAACAGTAATTTGTTTACCCACCGTGTGCTATACTCATGAGACAAGCCACTAGTGAAACCTACGGCCCCGGGTCTACTTTTCCAACATATTGCTTTCCGATCTATCTTTTGGTGCTTTTTGTTTTCAGATCTATTATTCCAAAAACCCAAAAATACCTTGCTGCACTTTTTTGCCTCTTTTATTTTGTGTTCTTGTGCAATCTATCTATCCAATCTACTACAATCTAATCTATATTTTTACCGTGGAGAGATGGACAACCTCTCTTACGCATCGGGTTGCAAGTATTTGTTCTTTGTGTGAAGGTACCGTTTACATAGTGTTGCGTGGTTCTCCTACTGGTTCAATAACCTTGGTTTCATAACTGAGGGAAATACTTACCGTAGCTGTGCTGCATCATCCCTTCCTCTTTGGGGAAATACTGACGCAGTCTCAAGCCACGTCAATAACCTAGCTCAAACTTTATCTGGCATTTAACCATGACCTACCGTAAGACAAGCAAGGGAAACTATCTTTTGGTCAAACCGGGCCCTCTCGATGTCGTCATGAGGGATATACCGCGTGTGCCCATGGGTGGGCGCGTCGTCGAAGATCGGGCGAGAGGGGCCAGAAAACCATCACCACTTGGAAGTGGCCAAATATATATAGGAAAAGGGTGGTGTGATGTTTAAATACACAATGAACAACTTTGATGTGGCACCTGCCTCGCAAATCGGAAAGCCCCATTCGATATGTATAATGGCAGGTTAAGGTCGTAGGGTGCCTGCCCCACTCCCACTTCGTGTCTGCGGGACGCATGCACTCATACTTTGGTCGGCATGCATGTCACCATAACATGGACCAAATGAACCTATCTTGGTCAAACGACCACTGTTGTTGTCGGTAAAAAAGGGATAGACCGCACGGGCCCACATATGGTACCATCATCGAAAACCGCACGAGAGGGGCCAGAAGACGAGCACCACCTGCATGCGGCCCAAATTAATGTATGTAGGAAGGCGTGATATGTTTTAAATGCCCAATGTTGTAGGATCGAAAGTATGTCTTGAGGGGGGTGATTAGACTATTTGACCAAATTAAAAACTAACATTTTCCCAGTTTTATAGGTTGGCGAGTTTTAGCGATTTTACCAAGTCTAGCACACCCTGTGCATGCAAGTCTACGAGTATAGCAGCCGATAGTAATGATATTGAAAGTGTAAATAAAGGGAGGGATAGGAAGATCAAACGCAATGAAGACATGGAGATTTTTGGCATGGTTCCGATAGGTGGTGATATCGTAAGTCCACGTTGATGGCGACTTCAACCCACGGAGGGTAACGGTTGCACGAGTCCACCGAGGGCTCCACCCACGAAGGGTCCACGAAGAAGCAACCTTGTCTATTCCACCATGGCTTATGTCCACGAAGGACTAGACTCACTCGGGGTAGATCTTCACGAAGTAGGTGATTCTCTTGCCCTTACAAACTTCTTGGTTCAACTCCACACGACCCGGAGGTTCCCAAACAACACCTAACCCATCTAGGAGACACCACTCTCCAAAAGGTAATATATGGTGTATAGATGATGAACTCCTTGCTCTAGTTCTTCAAAAGATAGTCTCCTCAACACTCAATCATACTCTCATAGAATTTGGCTTGGTAGAAGTGGATGATTGGCTGGAAAGCAACTTGGGGAGGCTAGAAATCAAGATTCATATGATGGGAATGGAATATCTTGATCTCAACACATGAGTAGGTGGTTCTCTCTTAGAAAATGAATGGTAGACGTGTTGCTTCGTTCTGAGTGCTCTCTCTATGAATGAGAGGGGGTGGAGGGTATATATAGCCATCTCAAAAAATCCAACCGTTACAATATTATTGCCCAACTCGGTAGAATTGAAGTAAAAACTCGGTTGTACCAATTACTGCAAAATGTTCTAACTTCTAGCTTTTTGGTGAGACCGACTAATAACAACTCGATGAAATTGATTTGGTTGGCCTTGAGCAGATCTGCATCTCGGTGGCTCCGAGATATAAAATTTTTAAGTTCCAAAGTAAAATATCTTGTTTCTAGAGAGTTTGTCACTGCTTTTCGGTTGTACCGAATGGGATCTCAGTGGTACCGAGGTGTTAGGGTTTTGGCTTGGGTTCTGTCTAGGGCTAACTCGGTGAGGCCGATTCTGATAACTTGGTGGCACCGAATTTGGTAGTTAGGCTTTTGGAGAGAATCTTTTGTGAGAGTTTAGTTGAGGCTTTTGGTGGCAAATCTCTAAGCACTTTGAGCAACCATATCATTATCGATAACTCATCCCCTTTTAATAGTATTGGCTTTCCTATGGACTCAATTGTGATTGCTCACATAAAAGAAAATGTAGAGTCTTGAAACTTTTGCCAATAGGTGTTCATTGCATCTAGGGGATCCTTCTCATAGTTCCTAGCCAATCCATCCATTGAACTGTCCTGAAATATACTTGATAGGCTCATTAGCTCAATGAACTATATATTGTTGTTAATTACCAAAACCACCTAAGGATAAGTTGTGCTTTCAATCTCCCCCTTTTTGGTAATTGATGACAACATATAGATCAAAGCTTCGAAAAACGATATAATCAATGCATAGTATTGTCTCTTTGAGAAGTATGTGATAAGAAAGAGCTCCCCCTAAATTTGTGCGTTATTTTGAATTTGTGTTTGAATGCAAATGCACAATCGATTTGGATCATGGGTCACTCTTCCATGTCACATACATCTTGGTGGAGCGCATAAAAGATTTGAGTAAATTGCAATGCACACATCACCAAGCATACAAGTGAATGGTCATGATATATCTATATATATATATATATATATATATATATATATATATATATCAAAATGATATGAAATAGTAGCATCAACCATAAAGTGTATGATCAAACATGACATAGTTGAAGTAACCAAACAAGCAAAAGAATAAGCCAAATGTATCAAAGAGCAAGAGAAGCAACTCAAAATGCAACACTCCCTCTCTTTTCTCTCTCTCTCTCTCTCTCTCTCTCTCTCTCTCTCTCTACCCTATGATCTATACATATTCCCCCCCTTGGCAACAAGTTACCAAAAAGCTCGAAATTTATAGAGCTAAATATCGTTCTGGGCTGGATCTCCTCCACGTGCCGAAGAAGTGACCACTCCGGTGGTCGTAGAAGGATTCAAAAGAAGAGCGTCAACAAATGCTTCTACGGATGTGTTCGGAGCTGGTGGAGTAGAAACTATAGGTGCTGAAGGAGGAAGTGAAGAAGTCACAGCAGGTGCAGATATTGAGGGTCTCATCTCTGGGGCTGGCACTGTAGAAGACCTGGCTTTAGTCTTGAACTAAGTAGTCACTGGAAGTGTAGGGCCATCGTCATATGAGCTGGATAGACCAACTGCATCTACCACCTTCTTGAGAGTCTGAACAGTAGTTGCTAGCTTAGTCACCTTGTTCTCAAGCGAATGAAATCTTGTCTTCACTATCCGCTCTAGGCTCTGCTAGTTCTTGAGAATGTTGGCAATATTCTTCTCCATGTTCTGTATAGCACTGATAAGGTAGGCCATCTGATCATTCTTCGTCTTCAATACAGGAGCACTAGCGGCTCTAGATGCCTCTGCTTGGGCCTCAGCCTCGATCTCTGCCTGAGTTGTAGATGAGGTAGGATGAGAAGGGTCCATCACTACTACATTGTCCTCAAACTCTGGCTGGAGGGAAGGTGGTGATGGTCAAGCACATATACCTTACTCCCAAGCTTGGAGTTGATCATCATATGAATGGATGGGGCATATCCACAGGACCTCTTCTTATCAGCAGTTGTCCTCTTGATGGTATCAACAATGAGATCCATCACTCTAATCCTAGTGTGTCTATCAACATGCTGCAACATATTTATTGAGTATCCTCGGATCATTTTGTCATCTCCTGATTTGGGCATCAATGTGTGCCTCAAAATGGTGATGGCGGTAGGTAGGCCAACAAGCAGAAAATGTACAGAGCCAAGCTTATGTGTCTTCAAGTACTCCTTAGGGATGGCAGTGTACATGTTGGCCATGGAGTTCCGGTTCATCTCTGACTCAGAATAAACATCCAAATCTCCATCCTCCACCTTGGGGGCACCTATGAGTGCTGCCCACTCATCCACCGTGGACAGGTATCTGGTTCCCTCAGTCATCCACACAATCCTTCCATCTGGATAGAAGTGTGTGGTGGAGTAGAACTACATGATAAGTTCATCATTCCAGGGAGTCATCTCAGTCCCAACAAACTTGTCGATACCCATCAGCGTGAAGATCTCACGTACATGGGGGAAGTAGTCTTCATTTGCCTTGATGTACTCCTAGTCGACATATCTCATGTCACTCACTGTCGGGTTCTTATCAAGGGGCACTGTCTCATAGAAGTCTTGCTGCTCCTTCATGTGGAAACAAAAATCCACGGCAGTCTTCTTCCTAATAGAGTAGGGATCCACTACTCTCCATTTCCCCAGTCCTTGATCCTTCCTCTCCTTCATGTTCTATGCAATAGGATGTGTATCATTATGCTCTGGAAGACTGGGTCTGATCTTCTTCAACACTGTAACATCATCAGCAGCAGCACCAGGAGGTGGCGTTGTTCCTCTCGCAGGCACTGAGGCCTTGTTCTTCTCAGTTGCAGACACATCTCTCGTGGTTCTCTTGGGCTTGGGGGCAGCAACAGGCTTGGTCTTGGTGGGAGGCTTGCTTGGCATAGCATCATCCATCAACTTCCTTTGCTTGGAATGAGGAGGGATTGCAGCAGGTTCTTCCTCCTCTTCCTCTTCTAGGTCAACATACATGGAGGTGGGTTTTCAAACCAAGTGCACAATCCTCTTCCTCTCTTTCTTCTTCCCTGAATGCTTAGGCATAGTCTTGGGCTTCTTGGATCCTTCTGGGTTCTCCAAAGAAATTGAGAGACCCCTCTTGGCAGCAACAGACTCAGGTACCTTCCTGATCACACCTCTCTCTTTCTGAGTACCTGCATATTCTTTTCTCACGGCGTTCCTCTTGGATCTGACTTCTTCCACTTCAAAATCCTCATCACCATCATAATTTCTCCTCTTTTCGGCTCTAGTGGCAGCCTTAGGCGGACTAGGGGAACTTCTCTCCCCCGCATGGTAGCTCTCATTAGGACTAGTACCACTGCTCATGTCATTGTGGTTGTCTAACCTATTCTGGCTATCATCTGATGCAGACATCTTGAACACAGAATCTGTGAATTAGATATAGAGGAGTGGAGTAGATGAGCATCACAAAATTCAGATGTTTTTGCAAAGTTTTGAACTTAAAGTTTTAGTTTTAGGGTTTCACAATGTGCAATTCGGAATCGTCGGGTTTTAGATTTTGGAGACTCCGAGGCAACAACAGAAACTTGGCAACATCATTTCAGTTTCACCGAGATGTGCTTCAGCCTCTCCGAATTTGCTCACTGAGCTCCTGGATCCCAATTTGGTGACACCGATAGGATCTATTCAGTTTCACCAAAAATCCTTTCATGTTGTGGCCGTAACCAAGAAAGCACATTTGCTTCCTTGGTGGTTTTGGTAATTAATAACAACATATATGTCATTGAACTAATGTTTCCACTAAGCATATTTCAGGAAAAGTTCAATGATAGGGATGGCAAAAGGATTGTGGATAACCCCAAGATGCAAGGAAATAGATTGGCAAAGCTTCAAGCAAGAGGACTCTACATTTTACTTTGTGAGAAATCACTTTGAGTCCATAGGAAAGCCAATACTATTAAAAGGGGGTAAGGTATTGTTGGTGAACAAAATGCTCATACGTGCACAAGTGATAGTCACCAAAAACACCCACAAGCTCTTCCACAAAAGTCTGTCCAAAATCAAATATTCAAAATCGGTGCAACCAACACTTTCCACTCGGTGCCACCGATTCTCAAACTCAGACAGACCCATGCCAAACCCTAGTCAGTCGGTGCAACCGATTCCACTTCGGTGCCACCGAGTTCGGGTTGCCAACATTCTGTTACGCAGTTTCACAATATCGGTACCACCAAGTTTGTTGAATCGGCGTCACCGAGATTGGGCAATCTGACCGTTGGTCACCTAATCGGTGCAACCGAGATTTATATATCGGTCTCACAGAGATTCAAAAGTTGCTACCTTTGGAGCAACTCGGTACCACCGAGATTCACACATCGGTGTCACCGAGTTGGTCACTTAAGGTGTAACGGTTGGATTTTTGGAGATGCCTATATATACCCCTTCACCACCACCCACTCGGAAGAGAAGCACTCAGAACTATTCCATACTTGCCCCATCATATTTTCTGAGAGAGAGCCACCTACTCATGTGTTGAGATCATGTCATTCCATTCCAACCATATGAATCTTGATCTCTAGCCTCCCCAAGTTGCTTTCCACCAAATCAATCTCTTCTACCAAGCCAAATCTATGAGAGAGTGATTGTGTGTTGAGGAGTCTATCATCTTAAAGCACAAGAGCAAGGAGTTCATCGACATTGCCGAGCCTATTACCTTTTGGAGGGTGGTGCCTCCTAGATTGATTAGGTGTCGCTTGGGAGCCTCCTACTTTGTGTTGTGGAGTTGAACCAAGAAGTTTGTACGAGCAAGGAGATCGCCTACTTCATGAAGATCTACCCATAGTGAGGCTAGTCCTTCGTGGGCGGAAGCCGTTATGGAATAGTCAAGGTTGCTACTTCGTGGACCCTTATGGGTGGAGCCCTCCATGGACTCTCGCGACCGTTACCCTCCGTGGGTTGAAGACTCCATAAACGTGGACGTACGATAGCACCACCTATCGGAACCACGGGAAAAATCTTCGTGTCTACAAATTGCGTTTGATCTTCCTACCCTTCCTTATTACTCATGCTTGTCTTTACTTTCCGCTGTTATACTCTTAGACATGCGTGTGTAGGGTGTGCTTGACTTGCTATGAATGCTAAAATCTTCCAACACTTAAAATTGGGAAAAAGTAGATTTTTATTTGTTCAAGTAGTCAAATCACCCCCCCCCCTCTAGACATACTTTCGGTCCTACAAGTGGTATCAAAGCTTTGGTCTCCATTGCATTGGTCTCTCAACCTAGGAGAGTATGGCGTCTAGTGAGAGAAATTATCACCGTAGAGGTCCGTACTTTGATGGCACTAATTTTGCTAGTTGGAAGCACAAAATGAAAATGCATATTCTTGGTCATAACCCCGCCGTATGGGCTGTTGTTCGTGTTGGCTTGCAAGGTGAATTCATTGGTGATGGAAAGGAACCGGATCGTGAAGCGACCGCGGATGAATTGAAGATGTTGCAATACAATGCTCAAGCATGCGACATTCTCTTCAACTGTCTATGCCCCGAAGAATTCAACAAAATTAGCCGTCTCAGAATACAAAAGAGATTTGGGATACTTTGGTTGATATGCACAAAGGAACCGAGTCTGTGAGAGAATCCAAGTTGGATGTTCTTCAAAGTCAGCTTGACAAGTTCAAGATGAAGGATGGTGAAGGAGTCGCGGAGATGTACTCTAGGCTAGCTCTCATCACCAATGAGATTGCCGGCTTAGGAAGCGAAGAAATGACCGACAAATTCATCATCAAGAAGATACTTCGAGCTTTGGATGAGAGATACGACACCGTGTGCACATTGATCCAAATGATGCCCAACTACAAAGATCTCAAGCCTACGGAAGTCATTGGAAGGATTGTTGCTCAGGAGATGACACTCAAAGACAAAGAAGAGCTTCACAACAAGTCTAGCGGTGCTTACAAAGCCACAAGTGATGCTCCCGCAACTTCAAGTGACAACCTTGTCACCAATAAACAGATAAGCCTCATGGTCAAGAAATTCAACAAGTTCTACAAGAATAGAGGCAAAGAACGAAGCTCCAACTCAAGATATGAAGAGAAGCGTTCGTCAAGTTGTGACCGCAATTGCTACAATTGTGGGAAGCCCGGACACTACTCAAATGAGTGCATGACTCCTTACAAACGAAGAGAAGAGTCACCTAGAAGACGAAGCTCAAGGAATGAATCACCTCAAAGAGAGAGAAGGAGTAGAGATGATCGTTATGAACGAAGACCCTCAAGGAGAAGTAGGGATTCGGAGAAGAAGGACAAGTACACCAAGAGCTACACAAGAAGAAAACATCAAGCTCATGTTGGTGAATGGGTTTTCGTCTCCGAATCTGACAACAACGCCGAGAGAAGCTATCACTCCAACTCCGACAATAGTCAAGATGAAGGTGTTGCCGGACTTGCATTAGTGACTACCAACTCCTATGATCTATTTGATTCACAAAATGAAGGGAGTGGAGGTTGCTTCATGGCTAAAGGCCCCAAGGTATCACACCTCGAGTATCTTGATTTCAATAGTGATGAAGATGATTTACTTTGTGATGATGACTTGCACTTTGATGAAACTAGTGATGTTAGTCAAAATGAACTTGATAATTCACATGCTAGTCAAGATAAGTCATTTGATGATGATAAGATGAAAATAGAACAACTAACTAAAGAATTAAACACTCTTAAGTTAGCCCATGAATCTACTCTCGAAGATCATAGAGAGCTTGTAAGGACTCATGAGAAGCTACGCTTCGAGAAGCTCAACTTGGAGCAAGAGCATGAGTTTCTTAAAGCTATCAATGACGATCTCCGAAAGAAGACTTCATCTTATCTAGCCAAACGATTACTCTTGTCAACATTCATGCCACAAGTTAAATCTAAACAAGCTAGTAACAAAGGCAAGAAAGGTTCTTCATCTAGTAGCAACAATAAAAATGTCAAACCTAATGATGTTGCTTCTAGTAGTTCTATTGATTACACTAATGATGATTCTCTTAGCCAAGTTACACTTGAGCAAGAAAATGCTTTATTGAAAGGAATTATAGAGAAAGGTATCTACAAGAGTCTTGCCGGGTGTAAGCAATTTGAGGAAATTGTACGCAAGCACGGAGGATACCAGAAGAACCATGGCATTGGCTACTTCAACGCTAATGGAGTTGAATGGGAAGAAGGTCAATACCCCAAGCCCAAGTTTGTTCCTCAAAACGAGAAGTATGAAAATACTCTTCCCAAGGGAACAAACACTCAAGATGACCTTCCACCACAAGACCAAAAGCTCAAGGGCAAGAACAAGCTTCAAGAGGACATTGAATCATATGAAGATGAATCCCTAGCTTTGGTGGAGTGGGTTCCCAAGGCTACTTCAAGCTCAACTTCTACAAGGGCTACTTCAACACCAAGGATCCCCATCAAGTTGATGTGGGTTCCCAAGAAGAAGGACTAGAGTTGTTCTTGAGGGGTGACTCTGCCAATGAAATTCACTCACATTCATTATTGGCAAGAACTAGTTGCAATCAACACCAACTCTATGCAATAGTTCTAGGAGTCACACATTCCCTCAAAGGTAAGCAAGGGACAAGGTAATCAACAAATCAATGGACATCATCACACATGCTTTGCACTCAATGTCCATAGATATCCTTGTATTTGTCTCTTGTATGTTGGGACTAACCCATGTAGGTGAGAAAAGTAAGGAAACAACAAGGATGCTCCCAACTCATGGTGATCTTCATCAACCTTGAGCATCCACCACTACCTCACCAACATGAAGTCTTCATCGACAAAACCCAAGGTTATTTTATCCCTCCTATGGGGGGGATGTCACATCAAGGGGGAGCTTTACTCTAAGACTTGAGTCAAAGCATCTCTTAGTATATGACAACATTAAAAGCTTTATGTAAAAGTGGTAACCCCACTTGTGCTTAAACGATGAGTATGACCTATGATCAAGTATTCTTACTTGACTCCTAAGTCAATATACTCATATATAGATGACTCCGTCATCGCCAAAATGTTTGATAGATGCTAGTATGTATGTGCATGTTTGCCATGATTTCATTTGACATCTTATTGTGTGAGAATGTTGGTCTGCATTTATTTATCCATTCGAGGACATACAATTGTTGCTATTTGGCTTTTGTTTTCTCTTTTGCCAATTGGATGGACAAGAATGCCTAGGACCACTCTCTAGCTATCTATGCTTTCTCACCTCATATTCTATTCATGCTGCATCACAAAATTTGAACAAGTACTTTTCGATCCCTCTGTGTGAGGAGCACTCGAAGTTCCGTATCGACAAAGGACTGGCCATTAAAACCTCCCAAGTGCATCTTGGTGGAACCAACCCAAAAATCTCGGTCTCATCGAATGCCTAGGATTGATCTGGTTTTCAATCTCAGTACCACCGATTCCATATTCTCGGTTACACTGAGTTTCCCTGTCAGCTGACTGTTGAGGAACTCGGTGACCCCGAAAATTTAGAATCGGTGTCACCGACAGCCGAGGGTATATAAGAGGCGGACCCGACCTTTGAAAATTCCTTCAAACCATCGCCCCCTCCAAAACCCTACGCTGCCGATTCGTGACCCCTGGTCGTCGCCTTTGCTTCCCCATGCGTCTCCGCCGCTGGGAATCGCCGCCGCCGATGGAATCATCACCCCCGTCGCCGCCGTAGCAGATCCGTCGCCAAGTTACGGTATGGATCCGGCCTTTCTTTGCGCTCCCCGTCCGAATCTTGCGCATTGAAGTTTATTCCATCGATAATCCACCATTTGCAAACCTCTCCATCCATTGGAAATCTCACTAGATTAGCGAACTGAAATTTTTTAGGTTTAGTTGCCCGCAAAATCGCATCTCGGTGATACCGAGTCAGAAAAATCGGCTCCACTGATTTTATTTTTGTGCTACTGAGGACAGTACTCGGTGAAACCGAGTAGCAGTTTTTGGTTCGACCGAAACTGCTGCCAAGTTTCTGTTAAGTGTATTGTGAGTCTCGGCAGCACCGAAAGTTTTGACTCGGTGACACCGAAATTCCTTTTTGCAGAGAACTACATCTAAGATTTTTCTGTTCAAACTTTCGAAAATAGCTGCATTTTGTGATGACTTATCTTCTTCTACTCTTCTACACTCTATTCACAGGGTCGGATATGTCAGAGGCTGAGGACAGTGAGAACAATTTTAGAGAGGAGAATGTTGACATGAGTTCAGGCACTAGTCCTGAGTCTAGTTCCTCTTCAAATCCAGGCACCCCCAGTTCTCATGGGTTGCCCAAGGCTGCTACTAGGGCCAGGAAGAAGCTGAATTCAGATGAGGATGATTCTGATTTTGTTCCAGAGGAAGTTCTTGCCAAGAAGCAAGACAAAGCTGTCAGGAAGTCTGCAAATGAAGCCACCTCTTCCAGGAGAACTGTCAGCAAGACATATGCCCCTCCAGAGGCTATGAGAGCACCTGAGAATGCTAGGGCTACCATGACCATTGAGCCCCCAAGGAGGTCATTGCCTAAGAAGGCAGGAGAGAAGAAGCATGCCAGAAAGAGGATTGTCTATGTCACTGGCAGGGCTACATCCATGTATGAGGACCCAGAGGAGACTGCTGCTGCTGCGGAGGAGGAGGAGGAGGAGGAAGAGCAAGTTGCCAAGGCCCCTCCCAAGAAGAAGCAAAAGAAGCTTTTGGCAGATGCTATGCCAAAGCAAGGTCCCACCAAGAGCACCAAGTCTGCCCCCAAGAAGGCTGCTGCTGAAAAGTCCAAGAGGTCATCCAGACAGATTCCAGCTTCTGAGAAGAACAAGGGAACTACCTCCAGAGATATGGATGAGGATGCCATGTATGCATTGATGAAGCTCAGATCACACCTTCCAGAGCACAATGCCAGCCATCCACTTGCTGCAGATATGAAGAAGAAGAAGGATGCAGGTTTGAGAGAGTGGAGAGCCATTGATCCTTACTCTCAGAGGAGGAAAACAGCTGTCGACTATAGGTTCTACACCAAGGAGCAACAGGATTTCTATGAGACTGTGCTGCTTGACAAGAGTCCAGCTGTGAGTGATATGAGATATGTTGATTGGAAGTATATCAAGGAGAATGAAGACTACTTCCCATGTGTGCAAAACAACTTCCACTGCATTGGCCTAGACAAGTTTGTTGGCAAAGAATTCACTGCATGGAACGATGAGATGATCATGCAATTCTACTCCACTGCTCACTTCTATGGAGATGGTAGGATTGTATGGATGACAGAAGGAGCAAGATATGAGTCTACTGTTGATGAATGGGCTGCCATCTTAGGAGTCCGAGAGGTACAGGATGGAGATATCTGTGTGTACTCAGAGTCCAAGGCCAGCCACAATGCCATGAAGGACATGTACAATGCTATTCCTGCTGCACATCTCCAGTCCCACAAGCTAGGATCTATCTATTACCTCCAGGCAGGTCTCCATACCACTAACACCATTCTGGGGCAGACTTTGATACCTAAGTTAGGAGACGAGAAGATGATCCGAGGCTACTCCATCAACTTGCTGCTTCATATTGACCAGCA
The DNA here is from genome assembly GCA_039707655.1 of Elymus sibiricus. Classification (NCBI taxonomy): domain Eukaryota; kingdom Viridiplantae; phylum Streptophyta; class Magnoliopsida; order Poales; family Poaceae; genus Elymus; species Elymus sibiricus. The sequence continues at coordinate 280,929,148 of CM077665.1, forward strand.
TCAGAGATTCAGAGTGATGGATCTGATTGTGGAGACAGTGAAGAGGATTGCTGCTGATCAGAAGCGCTCATGCTGCTATGCACCCTACATTCAGATGCTCATCAACTCCAAGCTGGAGAAGCACATCTTTGCTCTGGACAGACCCCATTTGCCCCTACAGCCAGATTTAGAGGACAACATTGTGGTGATGGACCCAGAACATCCCACATCAGCTGCAGCTCAAGCACAGGCAGAGGCAGAGGCAGCTAGAGCCACTAATGCTCAGGTCCCCAGATCTAGGAACGAGCAAATGGATCTTTTGATCTCAACCATTCAAGGCATGCAGAAGGACATCAAGGACATACTGGAGAACCAGAATAGTCTTGTGAGGATCTTTGAGAACATGATCAAGACCCTCAATGACAAGGTGGATGGGCTGACTAAGATCGTGAATGACCTCAAGAAGGAAGTTGACTCTGTGCCTCTTCCTCACTCTACAGATGATGATGATGATGATGATGAGGATGACTCTCCTCTCAGGCCAGACACTCACTTCACTACCCAGGCCAGATCAGCCACAGTGCCATCTCCAGATTTGAGGCCTTCTTCATCAGCACCTGCTACAGTCACTTCAGCTCCATCAGCTCCAGTACCTCCCGTTGCTACACCAACTCCATCCATGACGTCTGCAGAGGTCTTCGCCGACGCAGTTCTCCCGACTCCTTCATCAACAACCGGAGGAGATCAGCACAAGAACGATTAGCTATATCTCTTTGAACTTTTTGGTAACTTGTTGCCAAAGGGGGAGAAGTGTATATAGATCTTTAGGCTTCTAGTGAGAGAGCGTTTGGTTTTTATCGCTTTTTCAAAAACATTTGGTCTTTTGCTTTGGATGTGTTGAACTATGTGGTGTTTGATCATACGCTTAATGTGTGTTGCTACTATTTCCTATCATTATGTTGCTTATGAGATGATCATTCACCTTTGCTTGATTGTGTTGTGCTATGATGTTCATTCTTATTATTCTCGCACACCACCAAGTTGTATGTGACATGAAAGAGTGCCCCATGTACCTAATCGATTGTGCATTTGCATTCAAACGCAAATCTAAAATAATGCACAAATTTAGGGGGAGCTCTTGCTTATCACATACTTCTCAAAGCGACGATTATATTCATTGATTATATCATATGTCGAAGCTTTGATCTATATGTTGTCATCAACTACCAAAAAGGGGGAGATTGAAAGCACATTTGCTCCCTTGGTGGTTTTGGTAATTAATAACAACATATATGTCATTGAACTAATGTTTCCACTAAGCATATTTCAGGAAAAGTTCAATGATAGGGATGGCAAAAGGATTGTGGATAACCCCAAGATGCAAGGAAATAGATTGGCAAAGCTTCAAGCAAGAGGACTCTACATTTTACTTTGTGAGAAATCACTTTGAGTCCATAGGAAAACCAATACTATTAAAAGGGGGTAAGGTACTGTTGGTGAACAAAATGCTCATACGTGCACAAGTGATAGTCACCAAAAGCACCCACAAGCTCTTCCACAAAAGTCTGTCCAAAGTCAAATATTCAAAATCGGTGCAACCAACACTTTCCACTCGGTGCCACCGATTCTCAAACTCAGACAGACCCATGCCAAACCCTAGTCAGTCGGTGCAACCGACTCCACTTCGGTGCCACCGAGTTCGGGTTGCCAACTTTCTGTTACCTAGATTCACAAAATCGGTACCACCGAGTTTGTTGAATCGGCGTCACCGAGTTTGGCAATCTGACCGTTGGTCACCTAATCGGTGCAACCGAGATTTATATATCGGTCTCACAGAGATTCAAAAGTTGCTACCTTTGGAGCAACTCGGTACCACCGAGATTCACACATCGGTGTCACCGAGTTGGTCACTTAAGGTGTAACGGTTGGATTTTTGGAGATGCCTATATATACCCCTTCACCACCACCCACTCAGAAGAGAAGCACTCGGAACTATTACATACTTGCCCCATCATATTTTCTGAGAGAGAGCCACCTACTCATGTGTTGAGATCATGCCATTCCATTCCAACCATATGAATCTTGATCTCTAGCCTCCCCAAGTTGCTTTCCACCAAATCAATCTCTTCTACCAAGCCAAATCTGTGAGAGAGTGATTGTGTGTTGAGGAGTCTATCATCTTGAAGCACAAGAGCAACGAGTTCATCGACATTGCCGAGCCTATTACCTTTTGGAGGGTGGTGCCTCCTAGATTGGTTAGGTGTCGCTTGGGAGCCTCCTACTTCGTGTTGTGGAGTTGAACCAAGAAGTTTGTACGGGCAAGGAGATCGCCTACTTCGTGAAGATCTACCCATAGTGAGGCTAGTCCTTCGTGGGCGGAAATGTTATGGAATAGTCAAGGTTGCTGCTTCGTGGACCCTTATGGGTGGAGCCCTCCATGGACTCTCGCGACCGTTACCCTCCGTGGATTGAAGACTCCATAAACGTGGACGTACGATAGCACCACCTATCGGAACCACGGGAAAAATCTTCGTGTCTACAAATTGTGTTTGATCTTCCTACCCTTCCTTACTACTCATGCTTGTCTTTATTTTCCGCTGCTATACTCTTAGACATGCATGTGTAGGGTGTGCTTGACTTGCTATGAATGCTAAAATCTGCCAACACTTAAAATTGGGAAAAAATAGATTTTTATTTGGTCAAGTAGTCTAATCACCCCCCCCCTCTAGACATACTTTCGGTCCTACAAACCACACCGGTGACTCCGAGTTGTTTTCGCTCGGAGGGTCCGAGTTCGCTCATTGCGGAAACCTAACCCTAATTTTTTTCGTTCAACCCTAATCTAATCGATTTTCTTGAGGGTGGAAGCTTTCATATGGTGGCAAGAAGTACTACGAGACCTTTTGCGTAAGATTTGGAAGGGTAACGCCAAGGGAATCGAAGCTTGACCCTAACTCGGCGGAGCTTCTCTACGGTGGCAACGGCGGAGGAGATTTCCATTGACGGCGGCGGATTCCGACGGCGAGCGCGCGTCAGAGATCAAGGGCGAAGTCCGTTGACCTTGGGTGCGGCAGCAATGGGGTGCAGGAGCAAGGGATTCGAAGGAATTTTCAAAGTCCTTGCGGCGCGGATATATATACCCATGTGTTGTCAATGACACCCAGAAGAAAAAGTCGGAGGCTCTTAGGTTCATAACTGCTATGCAGGGGAACTCAGTGACACCGAGAATTTCTGTCGGTGGTACCGAGATAGAAATTTAAGATCAGCCTAAGTGCTTTTCGGTGAAGTCGGGTGTGCAGGGGTTGGTTACACCAAAAAAGACTTAGGAGGTTTTGGAGGTCAGCAAAATTCGGATCGGTGGCTCCGAGTGCTCCTCACCCGGAGGGTCCGAAAATGTGCTTGTTCAAATTTTGTGATGAAGCATGAATAGAATTTGAGACAAGATAGAATAGACAGCTAGAGGGGGTACTTAGGCATTCTTCTACATTCAATGTCCAGAAAAATAAAACCCAAATGAATTACAATTGGATGTCCTCGATTGAGAAAATTATGCATACCAACATGCCCACACAATAAAATGTCAAATAGAATATGTCAAACATGCAAAACCACTCTAGTATATAGCAAGCAATTGTCGATGACAAAGTCATCTTTATATGAGTATATTGACTTAGGAGCCAAGTACAGGTCATACTCATAGTTTAAGCACAAGTGGGGTTACCACTTTTACATAATGCACTAATGTGTTCACATCATTAGAGATGCTTTAGCTCAAGTCTTAGAGCAAAGCTCCCCCTAGATGTGAGACCCCCCCCCTAAGAGGGATGAACTAACCTTGGGTTTTGTCGTTGAAGACTTCATGTACATGTTGTAGTAGTGGATGCTCATTGTTGATGAAGATCATCTAGAATAGGGAGAAATCCTTGTTTTTTTGGTACTCTTCACACCTACATGGGTTAGTCCCACACAAGGAACAATAACAAGGATATCTATGGACATGGAGTGAAGTGTTCATGAGATGGTATCCATTGATGCATTGAATACCTTGTTCCTTGCTTACCAACAAGAGGTTTTGTGACTCCTTGAACTAGTGCATAAGGTTGGAGTTGATTGCGTTAGTCCTCGCGAGGAGATAAATATGAGTGAAGTTTGTTGGCGGAGTCACCCCTCAAGAACTCTCTAGTTCTTCTTCTTTGGGACCAACATCAACTTGATGGGGATCCTTGGAGTTGAAGTAGCACTTGATGAAGTAGATCTAGTAGTGGCCTTGGGTACCCACTTGACCATGGCTAGAGGTAGGTCTTCAAATGAGTCAATCTCCTCTTGAAGCTTGTCCTTGCCCTTTAGCTTGTAGCCTTGTGATGGAAGATCATCTTGAGCTTGTGTTCCCTTGAAGAGAGTAGTATCATAATTCTCCTGTTGAGGAAAAAACTTTGTCTTGGGGTATTGATCTTCTTCCCATTCAACTCCATTGGCATTGAAATTTCGTTCAAAACCAACATCTTGGTTCTTCTGATGCCATCCTTGCTTGCGTACAATCTCTTCGAATTGCTTACTTCCGACAAGAATTTTGAAGACATCTTTCTCTATAATTCCTTTCGATAAATTGTTTTATTACTAAAGCGTAACTTGGATAAGAGAATCATTAGTGGAATCAATAGAAGTACTAGGAATAGCATCATTTGATTTAGCATTAGTGTTGTTGTTGCTAGATGAAGAACCTTTCTTACTCTTGTTACTAGTTTGCTTAGATTTAACTTGAGGCATAAAAGTAGACAAGAGAAGTCGTTTGGCAAGATAAGAAGAATTCTTCTTTCAAAGATCGTCATTGATAGCTTTAAGGAACTCATGCCCTTGCTCAAAATTTAGCTTCTCGAAGTGTAGCTTCTCATGAGTTCTTAGAAGCTCTCAATGATCTTCTTGAGTAGATTCATGCAATAACTTAAGAGTGTTTAGTTCTTTAGTTAAACGCTCAATATCCTTCTTAGAATCATCAAACGATTCATCTTGACTAGCATGATTATTATCAAGTTCATTATGACTAACATCACTAGTTTTATCAAAGAGCAAATCATCATCACCTAGTAAGTCATCCTCATCACTATTTAAGTCAATGTATTCGGGGTGTGATACCTTTGGGCCTTCAACCATGAAGCAACTTCCAATCCCTTCATTTGGTGAATCAAAAAATCGTAGGAGTTGGAGGATGCAAGTGCTAGTCCTGCAACACCTTCATCATGACTATGGCCAGAGTTGGAGTGCTATCTTCCCTCGGATTGGTTGTCGGATGATAACCCACAAGTATAGGGGATCGCAACAGTTTTCGAGGGTAGAGTATTCAACCCAAATTTATAGATTCGACACAAGGGGAGCCAAAGAATACTTGAGAGTATTAGCAGTTGGGTTGTCAATTCAACCACACCTGGAGATTAAATATCTGCAGCAGAGTGATCAGTAGCACAGTAATATGATAGGTTGATAGCAGTAGAGACAGTAATAGTAGCGGTAACAGTAGTAGCAATAGTCTTGTAGCAGTTGGAACAGCAGCAGCAGCAATAGTAACTTGGCAAGAATAATAAGTGGAAATCTTGTAGGAACTGGATCGGTAACTCGTTGGATGATATTCATCATATAACAGTCATAACCTAGGGCGATACAGAAATAGCTCCAATTCATCAATGTAATGTAGGCATGTATTCCGTAAATAGTCATACGTGCTTATGGAAAAGAACTTGCATGACATCTTTTGTCCTACCCTCTCGTGTGTAGGACCGAAAGTATGTCTAGAGGGAGGTGATTAGACTACTTGACCAAATAAAATTTCTACCTTTTCCCAAATTTTAGTGTTGGCAGATTTTAGCATTCATGGCAAGTCAAGTACACCCTACACATGCATGTCTAAGAATATAGCAGCGGAAAGTAACAACAAGCATGAGTAGAAAGGAAGGGTAGGAGGATCAAACGAAATTGTAGACACGATGATTTTTCCCGTGGTTCCGATAGGTGGTGCTATCGTACGTCCACGTTTATGGAGTCTTCAACCCACGGAGGGTAACGGTCGCGAGAGTCCACGGAGAGCTCCACCCATAAGGGTCCACGAAGTAGCAACCTTGACTATTCCATAACAGCTTCCGTCCACGAAGGACTAGCCTCACTATGGGTAGATCTTCATGAAAGTAGGCGATCTCCTTGCCCTTACAAACTTCTTGGTTCAACTCCACAACACGAAGTAGGAGGATCCCAAGCGACACCTAACCAATCTAGGAGGCACCACCCTCCAAAAGGTAATAGGCTCGGTAATGACGATGAACTCCTTGCCCTTGTGCTTCAAGATGATAGACTCCTCAACACACAATCACTCTCTCATAGATTTGGCTTGGTGGAAGAGATGGGATTGGTGGAAAGCAACTTGGGGAGGCTAGAGATCAAGATTCATATGGTTGGAATGGAATGGCATGAGGTCAACACATGAGTAGGTGGCTCTCTCTTAGAAAACTGGATGGGGCAAGTATGGAATAGTTCTGAGTGCTTCTGTTTCAAGTGGGTGGTGGTGAAGGGGTATATATAGGCATCCCCAAAAATCCAACCGTTACACACAAAATGACCAACTCGGTGACACCGATGTGTTAATCTCGGTGGTACCGAAGTGATCAAAAGGCAGTAACTTTTGAATCTCGGTGAGACCGATATATGAAACTCGGTTGCACCGATAAGGTGACCAACGGTCAGATTGCCCAATCTCGGTGACGCCGATCCAACAATCTCGGTGGTACCGATATTGTGAAACTGCGTAACAGAAAGTTGGCAACCCAAACTCGGTGGCACCGAAGCAGAATCGGTTGCACCGAAAGGCTAGGGTTTGGCTAATGTCTGTCTGAGTATGGGAATCGGTGGCACCGAGTGGAAGTGTTGGTTGCACCAATTTTGGATATTTGACTTTGGACAGACTCTTGTGGAAGAGCTTGTGGGTGTTTTTGGTGACTATCACTTGTGCACGTATGAGCATTTTGTTCACCAACAATACCTTACCCCCTTTTAATAGTATTGGCTTTCCTATGGACTCAAAGTGATTTCTCACAAAGTAAAATGTAGAGTCCTCTTGCTTGAAGCTTTGCCAATCCATTTCCTTGCATCTCGGGGTATTTCCACAATCTCCACAATCCTTTTGCCAATCCTATCATTGAACTTTTTCTGAAATATACTTAGTGAAAACATTAGTTCAATGACTTATATGTTGTTATTAATTACCAAAACCACCAAGGGAGCAAATGTGCTTTCAATCTCCCCCTTTTTGGTAATTGATGACAACATATAGATCAAAGCTTCGATAATGATATAATCAATGAATGTAATCGTCGCTTTGAGAAGTATGTGATAAGCAAGAGCTCCCCCTAAATTTGTGCATTATTTTAAATTTGCGTTTGAATGCAAATGCACAATCGATTAGGTACATGGGGCACTTCTTCCATGTCACATACATCTTGGTGGTGTGCGAGAGTAATTAGAATGAACATCATAGCACAACACAATCAAGCAAAGGTGAATGATCATCTCATAAGTAATAAGATGATAGGAAATGGTAGCAACACACATTGAGCGTATGATCAAACACCAACAAAAATGTTTAACACAAGCAACCAAAAGACCAAATGTTTTTGAAAAAGCGATAAAAACCAAATGCTCTCTCACTCGAAGCCTAAAGATCTATATACACTTCTCCCCCTTTGGTAACAAGTTACCAAAAAGTTCAAAGAGATATAGCTAAGCGTTCTTGGGCTGATCTCCTCCGATTGTTGACGAAGGAGTCGAGAGAACTGCGTCGGCGAAGATCTCAGCTGATGTCGTGGATGGAGTTGGAGTGGCAACTGGAGGAACTGGAGCTGATGGAGCTGAGGTGACAGTAGCAGGTGCTGATGAAGAGGGCCTCAAATCTGGAGCTGGCACTGTGGCTGATCTGGCTTGAGTAGTGAAGTGTGTGCCTGTCCTGAGAGGTGAGTCATCCTCATCGTCATCATCATCATCATCTGAAGACTGAGGAAGAGGCATAGAGTCAACTTCCTTCTTGAGCTCATTGACTGTCTTGGTCAGCCCATCCACCTTGTCATTAAGGGTCTTGATCCTGTTCTCGAAGATCCTGACAAGACTATTTTGATTGTTCAGAATGTCCTTAATGTCCTTCTGCATGCCATGAACTGATGAGATCAACAGACCCATCTGCTCGTTCCTGGATCTAGGGACCTGAGCACTAGTGGCTCTAGCTGCCTCTGCCTCTGCCTGTGCTTGAGCTGCAGCTGATGTGGGATGTTTTGGGTCCATCACCACAATGTTGTCCTCTAAATCTGGCTGTAGGGGCAAGTGGGGTCTGTCCAGAGCAAAGATGTGCTTCTCTAGCTTGGAGTTGATGAGCATCTGGATATAGGGTGCATAGCAGCATGAGCGCTTCTGATCAGCAGCAACCCTCTTCACTGTCTCTACAATCAAATCCATAACTCTAAACCTGGTGTGTCTGTCAAGATGGATCAGCATGTTGATGGAGTAGCCTCGGATCATCTTCTCATCTCCTGACTTGGGCATCAAGGTATGCCTCAATATGGTGTTCATGGTGCGGAGGCCAGCCTGGAGGAAGTAGATAGAACCTAACTTGTGAGATTTCAAGTTAGCAGCAGGGATAGCATTGTACATGTCCTTCATAGCATCATGGCTCTCCTTGGATTCAGAGTAGACATCCAAGTCACCATCCTGCACCTCTGGGACTCCTAAGATGGCAGCCCAATCATCAACAGTGGACTTGTACCTAGCTCCTTCAGTCATCCATACAATCCTACCATCTCCATAGAAGTGAGCAGTGGAGTAGAATTGCATGATCATCTCATCATTCCATGATGTAAACTCTTTGCCAACAAACTCATCCACGCCAATGCAGTGAAAGTTGTCTTGAACACTTGAAAGTAATCTTCATTCTTCTTGATGTACTTCCAGTCAACATATCTCATGTCACTCACAGCTGGACTCTTGTCAAGCAGCACAGTCTCATAGAAATCCTGTTGCTCCTTGGTGTAGAATCTGTAGTCCACAGTTGTCTTTCTCCTTTGGGCATATGGATCAACAGCTCTCCATGCCCTCAAACCAGAGTCCTTCCTCTTCTTCATATCTTCTGCAAGTGGATGGCTGGCATTGTGTTCAGGAAGGTGTGGTCTAAGCTTCATCAAAGCAGACATGGCATCCTCATCCTCAACTCTGGAGGTAGTTCCCTTGTTCTTCTCAGAAGCTGGAATCTGTCTGGATGTCCTCTTGGGCTTTTCAGCAGAAGCCTTCTTGGGGGCAGACTTGGTGCTCTTGGATGTGCCAGTCTTTGGCATAGCATCTGCCATAAGCTTCTTTTGCTTCTTCTTGGGAGGGGCCTTGACAACCTGCTCTTCCTCCTCCTCAGCAGCAGCACCAGCAGCCTCCTCAGGGTCCTCATACATGGAAGTTTGCCTACCAGTGACATAGACAATCCTCTTTCTGGCATGCTTCTTGTCTCCTGCCTTCTTAGGCAAAGACTTCCTTGGGGGCTCAATTGTCATGGAAGCCCTAGCACTCTCAGGTGCTCTCATAGCCTCAGAGCTAGCATATACCTTGCTGATAGTCCTCCTTGAAGAGGTGGCTTCATTAGCAGACTTCTTAGCAGCTTTCTCTTGCTTCTTGGCAAGAATTTCCTTTGGCACAAATTCTGAATCCTCCTCATCTGAATTCAGTTTCTTCCTGGCCCTAGTAGCAGCCTTGGGCAACCCATGAGAACTGGGGGTGCCTGGATCTGAAGAGGAACTAGACTCAGGACTGGTGCCTGAACTCATGACAATATTCTGCTCTTGGAAGTTGTTCTCATTGTCCTCAGCACTTGACATACTGACCCTGTGAATAGAATATAGAGGAGTAGAAGAAGATGAGTCATCACAAAATGCAGCTGTTTTTGAAAGTTTGAACTAAGATTTCTCAAAATTTTGCATTCTGCCAAATGTATGTCGGTACAGCCGAGACAAAATTTTCGGACCCACCGAGACAAACAACTTGCTTTCCAGAAACTTGGCACTATTCTCAGTCACACCGAGAATTAGTACTCGGTTCCACCGAGGTGTTCTCAGCTGGCTAGATAAACAGAATCGGTGCTACCGATTCTTTTGCATCGGTTCTACCGAGATTCATGTGGCGGACGACAAAACCTAAAAAATCAATCGTTCGCTAATCTACAGGAACTTTTAGAGGATAGGGAGGTTTGCAATCTGTGGCTTATCGATAAAATCTAACTTCATTGTGCAAGAATCGGATGGGGAGCGCAAGAAGAATCGAATCCGTACCCTAACTTGGCGACGGATCCGCTATGGCGGCGACGGCGGCGAAGATGCCCGTCGACGGTGAGGATCCCAGCGGCGGAGACGCACGGGGAAGCAAAGGCGACGACCAGCGGTCACGAATCGGCAGCGTAGGGTTTTGGGGCGTGACGGTTTGAGGATTGATTTTCAAAGCATCGGGTCCACAGCATATATACCCTTTGCTGTCGGTGACACCGATTCTAAATTTTCGGTGTCACCGAGTTCCTCAACTGTCAGTTGACAGGGAAACTCGGTGTAACCGAGAATATGGAATCGGTAGTACCGAGATTGAAAACCAGATCAACCCTAGGCATTCGGTGAGACCGAGAATTTGGGTTGGTTCCACCGAGATGCACTTGGGAGGTTTTAATGGTCAGTCCTTTGTCGATACAGAACTCCGAGTGCTCCACACACAGAGGGATCGAAAAGTACTTGTTCAAATTTCGTGATGCAGCATGAATGGAATATGAGTTGAGAAAGCATAGATAGCTAAAGAGTGGTCCTAGGCATTCTTGTCCATCCAATTGGCAAAAGATAAATCAAAAAACCAAATAGCAACAATTGGATGTCCTCGAATGGGCAAATAAATGCAGACCAACATGCTCACACAATAAGATGTCAAATGAAATCATGACAAACATGCACATACATACTAGCATCTAACAAGCACTTTGGCGATGACGAAGTCATCTATATATGAGTATATTGACTTAGGAGCCAAGTAATAATACTTGATCATAGGTCATACTCATCGTTTAAGCATAAGTGGGGTTACCACTTTTACATAAAGCATTTAATGTTGTCACATTCTAAGAGATGCTTTGACTCAAGTCTTAGAGTAAAGCTCCCCCTTGATGTGACATCCCCCCATAGGAGGGATAAACTAACCTTGGGTTTTGTCGATGAAGACTTCATGTTGGTGAGGTAGTGGTAGATGCTCAAGGTTGATGAAGATCACCAATAGTTGGGAGCATCCTTGTTGTTTCCTTACTCTTCTCACCTACATGGGTTAGTCCCAACACACAAGAGACAAATACAAGGATATCTATGGACATGGAGTGCAAAGCATGTGTAATGATGTCCATTGATTTGTTGATTACCTCGTCCATTGCTTACCTTTGAGGGAATGTGTGACTCCATGAACCATTGCATAAAGTTGATGTTGATTGCAAATAGTTCTTGCCAATAATGAATGTGAGTGAATTTCATTGGCGGAGTCACCCCTCAAGAACTTTCTAGTTCTTCTTCTTGGGGACCCACATCAAGTTGATGGGGATCCTTGGTGTTGAAGTAGCCTTTGTAGAAGTTGAGCTTGAAGTAGCCTTGGGAACCCACTCCACCAAAGCTAGGGATTCATCTTCATATGAGTCAATGTCCTCTTGAAGCTTGTTCTTGCCCTTGAGCTTGTGGTCTTGTGGTGGAAGGTCATCTTGACTGTTTGTTCCCTTGGGAAGAGTATTTTCATACTTCTCCTTTTGAGGAACAAACTTGGGCTTGGGGTATTGACCTTCTTCCCATTCAACTCCATTAGCGTTGAAGTAGCCAACACCATGGTTTTTCCGGTATCCTCCGTGCTTGCGTACAATTTCCTCAAATTGCTTACACCCGGCAAGACTCTTGTAGATACCTTTCTCTATAATTCCTTTCAATAAAGCATTTTCTTGCTCAAGTGTAACTTGGCTAAGAGAATCGTCATTAGTGGAATCAATAGAACTACTAGAAGCAACATCATTAGGTTTAGCATTTTTATTGTTGCTACTAGATGAAGAACCTTTCTTGCCTTTGTTACTAGTTTGTTTAGTTTTAACTTGTGGCATGAATGTAGACAAGAGTAGTCGTTTGGCTAGATAAGATGAAGTCTTCTTTCAGAGATCGTCATTGATAGCTTTAAGAAACTCATGCTCTTGCTCCAAGTTGAGCTTCTCGAAGCGTAGCTTCTCATGAGTTCTTACAAGCTCTCTATGATCTTCAAGAGTAGATTCATGAGCTAACTTAAGAGTGTTTAGTTCTTTAGTTTGTTGTTCTATTTTCATCTTATCATCATCAATTGACTTATCTTGACTAGCATGAGAATTATCAAGTTCATTTTGACTAACATCACTAGTTTCATCAAAGAGCAAGTCATCGTCACAAAGCAAATCATCTTCATCACTATTGAAATCAAGATACTCAGGGTGTGATACCTTGGGGCCTTTAGTCAAGAAGCCACTTCCACTCCCTTCGTTTGGTGAATCAAATAGATCATAGGAGTTGGTAGTCACTAGAGCAATTCCGGCAACACCATCATCTTGACTATAGTCGGAGTCGGAGTGATAGCTTCTCTCGGAGTTGTTGTCGGAGTCGGAGCCGGAAACCCATTCACCAACATGAGCTTGATGTTTTATTCTTGTGTAGCTCTTGGTGTACTTGTCCTTCTTCTCCGAATCTCTACTTCTCCTTGAGGGTGTTCGTTCATAACGATCATCTCTACTCCTTCTCTCTCTTTGAGGTGATTCATTCCTTGAGCTTCGTCTTCTAGGTGACTCTTCTCTTCGTTTGTAGGGAGCCGTGCACTCATTGGAGTAGTGTCCGGGCTTCCCACAATTTTAGCAATTGCGGTCACGACTTGACGAACGCTTCTCATCATATCTTGAGTTGGAGCTTCGTTCTTTGCCTCTATTCTTGTAGAACTTGTTGAATTTCTTGACCATGAGTCTTATCTCTTCATTGGTGACAAGGTTGTCGCTTGAAGTTGCGGGAGCATCACTTGTGGCTTTGTAAGCACCGCTAGACTTGTTGTGAAGCTCTTCTTTATCTTTGAGTGTCATCTCATGAGCAACAATCCTTCCAATGACTTCCGTAGGCTTGAGATCTTTGTAGTTGGGCATCATTTGGATCAATGTGCACACGGTGTCGTATCTCTTATCCAAAGCTCTAAGTATCTTCTTGATGATGAATTTGTCGGTCATTTCTTCGCTTCCTAAGCCGGGAATCTCATTGGTGATGAGAGCTAGCCTAGAGTACATCTCTGCGACTCCTTCACCATCCTTCATCTTGAACTTGTCAAACTGACTTTGAAGAACATCTAACTTGGATTCTCTCACGGACTCGGTTCCTTCGTGCAAATCAACCAAAGTATCCCAAATCTCTTTTGCATTCTCAAGACGGCTGATTTTGTTGAATTCTTCGGGGCATAGGCAGTTGAAGAGAATGTCACATGCTTGAGCGTTGTATTGCAACATCTTCAATTCATCCGCGGTCACTTCACAATCCGGTTCCTTTCCATCTCCAAAGAATTCACCTTGCAAGCCAACACGAACAACAGCCCAAACGGCGGGGTTATGACCAAGAATATGCATTTTCATTTTGTGCTTCCAACTAGCAAAATTAGTGCCATCATAGTACGGACCTCTACGGTGATAATTTCCCTCACTAGACGCCATACTCTCCTAGGTTGTGAGACCAATGCAATGGACACCAAAGCTCGGATACCACTTGTAGGACCGAAAGTATGTCTAGAGGGGGGGTGATTAGACTACTTGACCAAATAAAATTTCTACCTTTTCCCAAATTTTAGTGTTGGTAGATCTTAGCATTCATGGCAAGTCAAGTACACCCTACACATGCATGTCTAAGAGTATAGCAGCGGAAAGTAACAACAAGCATGAGTAGAAAGGAAGGGTAGGAGGATCAAACGCAATTGTAGACACGATGATTTTTCCCGTGGTTCCGATAGGTGGTGTTATCGCACGTCCACATTTATGGAGTCTTCAACCCACGGAGGGTAACGGTCGCGAGAGTCCACGGAGGGCTCCACCCATAAGGGTCCACGAAGTAGCAACCTTGACTATTCCATAACGGCTTCCGTCCATGAAGGACTAGCCTCACTATGGGTAGATCTTCACGAAGTAGGCGATCTCCTTGCCCTTACAAACTTCTTGGTTCAACTCCACAACACGAAGTAGGAGGCTCCCAAGCGACACCTAACCAATCTAGGAGGCACCACCCTCCAAAAGGTAATAGGCTCGGTAATGACGATGAACTCCTTGCTCTTGTGCTTCAAGATGATAGACTCCTCAACACACAATCACTCTCTCACAGATTTGACTTGGTGGAAGAGATGGGATTGGTGGAAAGCAAATTGGGGAGGCTAGAGATCAAGATTCATATGGTTGGAATGGAATGGCATGATCTCAACACATGAGTAGGTGGCTCTCTCTCAGAAAACTGGATGGGGCAAGTATGGAATAGTTCTGAGTGCTTCTGTTTCATGTGGGTGGTGGTGAAGGGGTATATATAGGCATCCCCAAAAATCCAACCGTTACACACAAAATGACCAACTCGGTGACACCGATGTGTTAATCTCGGTGGTACCGAAGTGATCAAAAGGCAGTAACTTTTGAATCTCGGTGAGACCGATATATGAAACTCGGTTGCACCGATAAGGTGACCAACGGTCAGATTGCCCAATCTCGGTGACGTCGATCCAACAATCTCGGTGGTACCGATATTGTGAAACTGCGTAACAGAAAGTTGGCAACCCAAACTCGGTGGCACCGAAGTAGAATCGGTTGCACCGAAAGGCTAGGGTTTGGCTAATGTCTGTCTGAGTATGGGAATCGGTGGCACCGAGTGGAAGTGTTGGTTGCACCGATTTTGGATATTTGACTTTGGACAGACTTTTGTGGAAGAGCTTGTGGGTGTTTTTGGAGACTATCACTTGTGCACGTATGAGCATTTTGTTCACCAACAATACCTTACCCCCTTTTAATAGTATTGGCTTTCCTATGGACTCAAAGTGATTTCTCACAAAGTAAAATGTAGAGTCCTCTTGCTTGAAGCTTTGCCAATCCATTTCCTTGCATCTTGGGGTATTTCCACAATCTCCACAATCCTTTTGCCAATCCTATCATTGAACTTTTCCTGAAATATACTTAGTGAAAACATTAGTTCAATGACTTATATGTTGTTATTAATTACCAAAACCACCAAGGGAGCAAATGTGCTTTCACCGTGGCAGCGGGTTCCATAAGGAAACTAAGGGATATTAAGGCCTCCTTTTAATAGAGAACCGGAACAAAGCATTAACACATGGTGAATACATGAACTCCTCAAACTACGGTTATCACCGCGAAGTATCCCAAATATTGTCACTATGGGGTTGACGGATCATAACACGTAATAGGTGCATATGACTAGGCAAGATCGGATCAAGAACATAGATATAGAGATGATAACATAAACGGTTCAGATCTGAAATCATGGCACTCGGGCCCTAGTGACAAGCATTAGGCATAGCAAAGTCATACAACATCAATCTCAGAACATAGTGGATACTAGGGATCAAGCCCTAACAAAACTAACTCGATTACATGATGAATCTCATCCAACTCCTCACCGACCAGCAAGCCTACGAAGGAATTACTCACTCCTGGTGGGGAGCATTATGGAATTGGCGATGCAGAAAGGTTGGTGATGACGAAGACCGAAGATTCCCCTCTCCGGAGCCCCAAACGGGATCCAGATCTGGCCTCCCGATGAAGAACAGGAGGTGGCGGCGGCTCCGTATCGTAAAACGCAATGAAACTTTCTCTCTGGTTTTTTTTCTCCGAAAATAGGAATTTATAGTGGCGGAATTAGGGTCAGTGGGGCCACGAGGTGGGCACAACCCACCAGGGCGCGCCCAGGGGGCCTGGCATGCCCTGGTGGGTGCTGGCCACCCTGGCCCCCCTCTTCGGTGGATTTTGGCTCCAATAATTCACATATATTCTGAAATAATTCTCCAAAAAGTTTTGTTCCATTCCGAGAACTTTTATTTCTTCACAAAAACAACACCATGGTAGTTCTGTTGAAAACATCGTCAGTCCGGGTTAGTTCCATTCAAATCATGCAAATTAGAGTCCAAAACAAGGGCAAAAGGGTGAGGAAAAGTAGATACATTGGAGACGTATCAACTCCCTGTCGGCGTTCTGGGAACAGGGGTACCCAGACCCGCCTGCCTGCGGCCCAGGGCATGGCCCACCTCGTCAGCCAAGCACGGCCTGGCGCGACTTCACTTAAGACAAGGCCCTTGCGAGGACCCTAGGCTCGCGAGGGAGAACAGCACCAAGACCAGCAAGGAGTGGGCCTCCTCAGGCCCCCTCCGGAGCGGCAGAGATCTCTATGCAGAACCCGGCCTCAGGAGTCAAGGATGACGCAAGGAAGGACAGACGGGCGCCAGCGCGCCAGGCGGTGCAGTTTCCCCTTTGGTGCAAAGGGAGCAAGGACGTACGCGGGTTCCCAAAGCGCCCCCCAAAGGTTTCCATTCCGGTGCGACAAGACCACGACCACGAGCCCAGTAGGATGGATGTCATCGCCGAGCCCACCTCTGCATCATCGACAACTACTTTCCAGGCGAATACCACCTTTGGACAGGGTGGGGATGTACTCCTGTCCCCCTTTGAATTTGGCTGTTGTGGGATCCCTTCCCGCCATTGCGATAAGGGAAGAGGACCCGGGCCGCAGCTATATATAGAGGCGAGGTCGCACCGTAGAAGAGGGACGAAGTGAAGCGGGAGAGAAGACAACACCCAACAGGGCAGAGAGCCAAGAACACCACCTCGAGCGCCCTCGCGAGGCTCCTCACCAATGTACTAGTTCATCCATCACACCTCCTCGAGAGGCAATCCACCAAAGCAGGAGTAGGGTATTACGCTTCGCAGTGGCCCGAACCTGGGTAAATCACCGTGTGCATATTCTTCCTCGTCATCGTGCGAGTCCGCCGTAGTAATCATCGGGTAGCGAGCTAGGTAGGACGAGGCTGCAGGGGATCTTTGCACACGCCCCTGTGTTCGAACCTTGAGGGTTTTGCGGAGCCCGAAATCCGACATTTGGCGCGCCAGGTAGGGGGCGTGTCGGACTCTTCCTCGAAGCCTCGCTCTTCCCTCGCCGCACCGCTCTGATGGCCAGCGCCCGACAAGCTTCCTCCGGCCATGGCGGATCCGTCTTCACCAACCCCACCGCTGCCAACCGAGACCCACGCCCCAGCGGCACAATGCTGGGCGGTCAGTAACAAGCCGCCAGTGTCGTCTCTACCGTCGTCGCCCCTCGCGCCACCCAAGCGCACGGCGGACGGGCGGCGCCCCCGGCTCCGACATCGCGCTGCACCTACGTGGGAGACCTCGACGCGCACGATGCGTTGCTGATGGCAAGCGAGATGCTTGGCCACCGCCCGACGCATGGGGGCTTCGACGCATGGGCCGACCACATCACAGAGCTGGTCAACGTCGCGCGGAAGGCCATGGCTCCTTACTCTTCTTCAAGGCCGCAGGCGTCAGGCGCCGGGGGCTCGTTCGCCGCGCCTGCCTCCAGGCCCGGCGGCGGCGTCCCCCCTCAGGCCCTGGGCGAGCCCGAGGGGGCTCGCCACACGTCGTGCTCCTTCTCCTCCGAATTCCGGTGACCGGTTTCGGGGTGCAGCCCGGCCCCGACGATGGAGCGCTCGGAGGAAACAACGGGGCGCCCCACACGCGCACCGACACGCGCCTCCGTGACCCTGCGGACCGTCAACAGCCTGGGTAAACCAGGCGGGAGCGTGCCATCCTGTGCAGGGAGCAGGCGGCGCAGGCGTCTGGACAAGCAAGCAACCACGGCGAAGGTGCATCGGATCGCCAGGGCAACAATCCATGCCAGGAAGCACGCGGCCCACCCAGCGGCGGTGGCAGAGGTAAGCAACTTCGAGCCGAGGCTCGTCGCAGGAGGGTCTGCGGGCTGCGCGCACAGGGCGGAGCCCCGCCGCCGCCGCCCGAAGGGGACGTTCCCGGCGCCCCGCCGGACGGCTCAGGAGGAGAACCGGGCCCTTATGTAGAGCCCTATGTACCAAGCTACGTCGTACCTCCGGATGGTGGGATGGATCAGGCGCCTGCCGCATGCGCCAGCACCCCCCAAGAATAAGGGGTACCCCGGGCGTCCCCCCCGAGCCGGGCCCGGGGGCTTCCACCGACGGAGCACCTGGCCTGGACAACGCGAGCGGGAGAAAGAGGGAGGACGCCCCCGGGCCCGCGAGGAACGGCGCAAAACGTCGCCCTCGTGGGCAAGCAACACCGAGTCAAGCCTCGAGGCCTCAGGAGAAACGGCCTGGGGGGAGCAGCAAGACACAAGTAGAGCGGGCCACCCGCGGCAACCGGAGCGCCGGCGCAGCCTCAGGAGGCTGGGCCTCACGAGGCCCTCAAGACACCGTCCGGCCGGCGCCCCGACGCTTCACGAGGCGGCTTCATCGACAAAACACCTTTATGGCTGAGCCGGATGCATTGTACTCATGTTTGGGCCGCGGGAGCGCAATCCTGCGGCTACGCGGGGAACAATGCATTCGGGTTTGGGTCATAGAGGCGCGCAACCGAGCAGAAATGCACGGGATGGCTCTTGACGGAGTTGGGAGCAACCGGGCCGTGCGCCTGGGGGCTTGCCCAGCTATCTACGGCCGTGACACTCTCACGTAATAATGAGTGGGCTGTATACGCCCGGAGCCCCCCGAGGACGCGGAGGGGTTCCCTCCCACGCCCAAGTGGAAGCCCCATGCTCCGCGCTGGCGGACAACACTGCCCACCAATGGCTATGCCCACGCAACGTGGATGCCCTACGCTCCGCGCTGGGGGAAGACGAAGACGAAGACTAGCCTAGGTGCCGGACGCGGCAGTTGCTTGCCTCTTTTTGGTGTTCGAATTGCCACTTTTTGGAATGAAGTTTGAGAATTCCGGAACTCTATTTTTAAAAAAAGAAAAAGGGGCGGGGGCTTTTCTCTCATCGTTCTCTCATTTTTCCGGTCTTGGAGTCTCTTTCTGAATTGGTGTTTCGCAAGGGCCCGTGTGCCCCGGCCCTCCGTGAGGTGCCTCGGAGCTGGATAGCAAGGCCCTGTCGCCTCAGGGACTTGCATCTTATGGCGGTCGACCCCCACTCAGGGGCTGCGACCACAGCGCGGCACCACAGCGTGAAGCCTCGGGAGGCCCCAATGCCCCCCGAGGCAGCAACCGGCAGGACGGAATGAGG
Source organism: Elymus sibiricus (assembly GCA_039707655.1). Taxonomy (NCBI): domain Eukaryota; kingdom Viridiplantae; phylum Streptophyta; class Magnoliopsida; order Poales; family Poaceae; genus Elymus; species Elymus sibiricus. The sequence goes on from CM077665.1 coordinate 280,948,479, forward strand.
GTCGCTCGAGCTTCAAGGGGGGCTCCTGAGCAGCGCGCCTCAGGAGCTTTACCGGTCATATAGCCACTCGCCCCTTGATGTCGTCCTGGCGATCTGGTCGGCATCAAGGGTGTCGAGGCCTCACCTCGTAGTTGCGTCCTGGTGATCCAGACATACATTACGGTGGTCGAGGAATGTGCGGGACTGGGACCTGCCGATGTAGAGCTGCTTGAGCGTCAAAGGGGGCTCCTGAGCAGCGCGCCTCAGGAGCCTTACCGGTCATATAGCCCCTCGCCCCCTTGATGTCGTCCTGGCGATCCGGTCGGTATCAAGGGTGTCGAGGCCTCACCCCGTAGTTGCGTCCTGGTGATCCGGACGTCCCTTACGGTGGTCGAGAAATGTGTGGGACTGGGGCCTGCAGACACAGAGTGCCGAAAGGGCCCCCAAACCGTCCCACAAACAAGGAGGAAGAGCCCCCGGAGGAACCGCGGACTATCTGGACAACCCGATCGCGCCTCGCGACGCACGAGATCGCCACCGCCCTACAAGCTAAGTACACTACCAAACCAAGCAAGAGCCTCCTGATCTAATGACGACCCGAGGGCGGGATAAGGGTTGTGCGTACTAATGTGAGGATGCAGGTACTGCGGGCCACCACGCGCGGCCACCGAGACCCCTGAGGCTTGAGGCGTCAAGAAAAATGGCACGAGGGGAGGGACCCTGCCATGACGAGCAGCAAGGCCACGAACCCGGGGAGCGGCGGCCGCAAGCAGCCCCTCAGGAGAGGACACCTCGTGAGGGCCCAGCCGGCCGCCATCGCCAGGCCGCAGCGGCTTTGGCGCCAAGCCCCGTGCAAAGAAACTAAGTCACGTCACGGCAAGCAGGCGACCGACGGTTTAAGAAAAGGAAGGACGGAGACGAAGGTAATACGCAAAAGGCTAACGCCCTCTGGGGCCGAGTTCTTCATAAAGATTACAGGAACCATGAAAGGGAAACAGGGATGCCTAGAGGGAGGAGTCGCTGTCGCCGCCCGCGCCGCCGGCCGCCTCGGCGCCAGAATCGTCCTCCCCGCTGGAGGCGGGCACCTGGATGAACCGCTCCACCAGGGACTCAACGTGCGGGCGCACCTCGTCCCGGAGGGGCCGCTGGAGCTCGTCAGGCACCCACTCCCCGACGCGCTGGAGGTCGAGCTCCGGGGCGTGGCGGCGCAAGTTGGAGAAGACGCGCGTCAGGGCGAGGTCCAGGAGGCCGCGCGCGTCGGCCTCGCTGTCCGCGTTCACGCAGGAGACGCCGGTCTCCAGCGCCTCCACCACCCTCCAGAAGAAGTCAAGATAGCCCCCGTCGCCGTGCGCGCACGGCAGCGCGGGGGCTTCCCCGACAAACCAGCTCACCGCGCCGGTCGCGCGGCGGGCGATGTCAAGATACTGCTTGGCGCGCAGGGACTCCAGCATCTTGGCATGCGCCGCCTCGTCCTGGGCGGCCTGCACGGTGTCGACTACCTCCTTAACCTGGGCCTGGAGGGACGCCAGCTCCGCCCTGGCCTCCGCTTCACCCCTGAGGGCAGCTTGGAAGGCGGCCTCGGCGGTCGCCAGCTAGGCCCGCAGCGCGTCCACCTCCTCCTGGAGTTCGCCGAGCCTGCGTTTCTTGGCCGCAGGCGCCCTGGAGGAAGGAGAGGATCAGGTCCGGCGCACTGGACGAGACAACTAAGAAAGGAGGAGGCGGCGGAATACTCACTCATCGACCTTGGCCCAGCACCGGCGAACTTGCGCCGGCCCCGAAGGCCCCCTGCTGCTGCCTCCGGAAGGGGACGAAGCAGCCAATTGCCCCGCGCGCTTCCTCGCTCCCGCAGCACTTCCCCCAGACGCCATGAGAGAGGGGAAGCAAGGAGGAGGAGAGGATTTTTTCTATGGAGGAATGGGAGCGAGAAGACACCTCGAGACTGCAATGCCCCCCCCCCAGGGGCGGGGCATATTTATAGGCGTAACTGCAGTCGTGAAGCATCGTGGGAGGGCAGGCGTCGTGCGCCTCTCGGGCGCCATGGGGCGGTTCGGTCGGCGCAGTCCCATCCGCATCACCTCGCCTGCCGATTGTCGGGTCACATCCGCATGGCCCGAAGAGTGGAAACCCGAGGGAGCAGCAACATTCAAGGAAGGGCAATGATGGCCGGCGGTGCACACGGGTGTCGCATCAGTTTGACTTGGGATGGTTCCTGACGCCCTCGGGGAGCGGGGGCATCGCCGCCCAGGCGACCGACGCGTGCCAGTCCTGGCCCACGGGCGTTTGGGGCCCGCGGCGCTTCGGGCTGTCCTCGGAGGCTTCACCCAGAAGCCAGCTCGAGCGCGCCTTGGGCCCGGGGGCTACTGTCGGCGTTCTGGGAACAGGGGTACCCAGACCCGCCTGCCTGCGGCCCAGGGCATGGCCCACCTCGTCAGCCAAGCACGGCCTGGCGCGACTTCACTCAACACAAGGCCCTTGCGAGGAACCTAGGCTCGCGAGGGAGAACAGCACCAAGACCAGCAAGGAGTGGGCCTCCTCAGGCCCCCTCCGGAGTGGTGGAGATCTCTATGCAGAACCCGACCTCAGGAGTCAAGGATGACGCAAGGAAGGACAGACGGGCGCCAGCGCACCAGGCGGTGCAGTTTCCCCTTTGGTGCAAAGGGAGTAAGGACGTACGTGGGTTCCCAAAGCGCCCCCAAAGGTTTCCATTCCAGTGCGACAAGACCACGACTGCGAGCCCAGCAGGATGGATGTCATCGCCGAGCCCACCTCTTCATCATCGACATCTACTTTGCAGGCGAAGACCACCTTTGGACAGGGCAGGGATGTACTCCTGTCCCCCTTTGAATTTGGCCGTTGTGGGATCCCTTCCCACCATTGCGATAAGGGAAGAGGACCCGGACCGCAGCTATATATAGAGGCGAGGTCGCACCGTAGAAGAGGGATGAAGAGAAGCAGGAGAGAAGACAACACCCAACAGGGCAGAGAGCCAAGAACACCACTCGAGCACCCTCGCGAGGCTCCTCACCAATGTACTAGTTCATCGACCACACCTCCTCGAGAGGCACTCCACCAAAGCAGGAGTAGGGTATTACGCTTCGCAGCGGCCCGAACCTGGGTAAATCACCGTGTGCATATTCTTCCTCGTCATCGTGCGAGTCCGCCGTAGTAATCATCGGGTAGCGAGCTAGGTAGGGCGAGGCTACAGGGGATCTTCGCACACGCCCCTGTGTTCGAACCTTGAGAGTTTTGCGGAGCCCGAAATCCGACACTCCCCCAAGCTTAAACCTTTGCTTGTCCACAAGCAATTCAGTTGACAAACTGAAAGTGATAAAGAAAAACTTTTATGAACTCTTTTGTTCGTGTTTACATATATATGCTTAAGTAGCACCCAGGTTTTCAGCAAAGATTATGACCAACCATGTCAACAATAACTCTTAGAAATTATATTAACTCATAACAATAACATAAGCAACTAGCGAGCAATAATAAGATATCTCAAGCGCCAACACTTTGTCAAAACAATCATGATACAATATGACAATAGTGGTATCTCGCTAGGCCTTTCTGAGACCGCAAAACATAAATGCAGAGCACCTCCAAAGTTCAAGCAGCGACTAAACATTGTAATTCATGGTAGAAAAGATCCAGTCATGCTGCACCCAACATCAACTATACACAATGCATGAGGATGACAATAGTGCTCTCAGGTCTGGCGCTTATTTGAGAAGGTGATGACTCAACGTAAAAGTAAATAGATAGTCCCTTCGCAAAGGGAAGCATGGATTTGCAGCGGTGCCAGAGCTCAAAGCTTAAAACAGAGATAGATATAATTTTGGGAGGTACACCCTTCCTGTCAACGTCACGACCAAGAGTTATCGATATCTTCCACGCTAAACAAATTAGGGGCGGTTCCCAAGCGGTAAAAGTAAAGGTTTACTCCCCCTCCACCAACAATCACACTCCATGGCTGGCCGCATCCACGGGTACCATCCAAACCAACAACATTCCTGGGGGAGTTTTGTTTAATTATTTTTTGATTTTTGATTTTGGGACTGGGAATCCCAATTACCGCCCCTCTCGTGTAAGGACAAGTGAATAAACACTCATCATGATAATAACCCGCTTAGCATGGAAGATACTGACCGCCCCCTGTCGCTCCATGAGCGGTCCAGGCACACAAAACAGATGTTCATTTGAATTTTTAGAGGTGGCACATGCAAATTTACTCGGAACGGCAGGGTAATACCGCATATAGGTAGATATAGTGGACTCATCTGGCATAACTTGGTTTAAGTGTTTTGATGCACAAGCAGTATTCCTGCTTAGTACATGCGAAGGCTAGCAATTAGATTGAGAAGCGGCCAGCTAGAGAGCGAAAACGGTCATGAACATGCATTACATATAATCAACATTGAATACTAGCATGAGTTGGATATGGACACCATGAACATAAATATCATGAAGGCTATGTTGGTTTTGATTCAACTACATGCGTGAACATGTGCCAAGTCAAGCCACTTGAAACATTCAGAGGAGGATACCATATCATTATACCGCATCACAACCATTTTAATGCATGTTGACACCCAAGATAAATCATTATCCACTCCTAGCTACTTAAGCATGGCATGAACAACTATAATCTCTAATGGTCATTGCAAACATGTTTGATCATAATGAGTTGAATCAAGGGATACTAGGTTAAACATATTTACAAAAAAACAAGTTGAGTTCATACCCGCCTTTCTCTGCCACAGTCAATTCATCAAATATCATCATTATTGCCTTTCACTTGCATGACTGAATGATAAGAAGATAATAATAGTGCAAGAGTGCTGTGGACTAAGCTGGAATCTGCAAACATTTTATTCAAGAGGAGAAGACAAAGTAATATGGGCTCTTTGTTGGATAAACAATAATGCAGATGAGAGCCACTCAACAATTTCATCGTGGTCTTCTCCTAGGTATGACTCAAGTAAAAAGAAAAGAATTTCAGAGAAACACACTGAAATATTTTTGGAGTTTTTGGTTTTTCTTGAAGAAAGCAAATTAAAGAGGAAAAACAAAAACGAGAAAAATTATTTACAGGGGAAAACTCCCAACAAGTAAAAGAAGAAGCGAGAAATCTTTTTGGGTTTTCTTTTGATGCTATAATTAAACTAAACTAGAAATAAAAGCTAAAAAGAAGTAGGAAATATTTTTGGATTTTCTCAAAGTTTTTCAAACACACAAGAAGAAAGCGAGAAAACAAATCTAGCATGGATATCACAATGAAAAAGTGTGAACACCGACAACTGGAATGAAATGTGTGAACATGAATGTAATGTCGGTGGAAATACGTACTCCCCCAAGCTTAGGCTTTTGGCCTAGCTTGGTAATCACCATCCGTATGAATAATAGTCTGGGCGATGGCTCACTGAGGCTCTCGGAGCAAACTCCGCGGCCCTCCTGACAGCTTCAACCTCCGCGTTGTACGCATGGGCTTCGCTCTCAAGGACATAATATCTTCCCCTAGTGTGAAAATCAAAGAGAGCAGGAGCAGGCAAAGCAACAGGCACAACGGTTTTTTATTAAATCTCAAGTTATAGGTGTAGTTGGTGGTCGTACCCGTAAGGAAGTTATGACGCTTCATGGCATCAAAGTCTAAATACTCAGTGGATAGGATGGGGTCATTAGGCCATGGTGAAACATTTAATCTCTCAGCTACACGGGAGGCATAGATTCTTCCATAAAAATTACCACTAGTAGCATTAAGCTGCAACCTCCGTGCAACAATTGCACCAAGATTATAATCCTTATTCCCAGTTATGGCAGTGTGTAAGAGACTCAAATCATGAGCGCACAGTGTGCTACAATCTTGTTTACCTACGATACATTTACCGTTAAAGAGCGCAAAATATTGTAATGATGGAAAATGGATGATGTTAATGTGTTACCCCCTATCTTCACCAAAGCAAAGATTAACTAAAAATGATTCATACTCAGCTTTTGTTGGTTCATCGAGGGAACCCCAATATGGAAGTTTGCATGCTTCGCTAAACATTTCTAACGGCATGGTAAAGGAATGATCATACAGGTTGAATGAAACTCTAGACTCACGAGAAAAATATTTAAATTTCTTTGTGAAGGTTTTCGTGAGTTCGAGGTGTTGGGGGCACTTATCTGCGATGGAGGGAGCAAGCTCTGTATTGTGAATAAATTGGTCAAATTCCTCCTTAATGCCTGCACCTTCCATGAACTCGTCGCAAGGCCACAAGCATGATTTGGTGGCGGCATCTCGCATCGAGCTTTCGCTAGGTTCAACATAAGACCGTCGAACTGAGCTTCCACTTGATGAGGCTTCTGAGGATCTCCTCCTCGAAGAACTCCTAAAGAATTGCATTTTATTCCTATAGAAATTCTGGAAAAAAATTAGTCCACAAAAAGTTTGTCAACAAAACTTTGTAACATTGTTAGCAACTACTCCGAAGCATGCATAGAGGCCATATTGAGCATTCAAACTACTTAGAACTCTAAGAATTCAACATGCAAGCTCATCTACAGCAGCACCAAGAGTAGGTAATTACTCTAAAAATAACCCACTAAATCAAAAACAAATTGGAGCAATGGAGGAGTCACATACCAAGTAGCAATCCCTCCAAACAGTTTCAGAAACGGAGCTTCGAGCAAAGAGATCGAAATCTGCGGGTTTGAGAGCAAGAACACGAGAATGGTGGTTGTGGTGATTTTTTTTCTGGAGGTAGGGGATGATGTGGGCTAAAGAGATAAGTGAGGGGGCCCACGTGGGGGCCACAACCCACCAGAGCGCGCCTGGGGGTGATGGCGCGCCCTGGTGTCTTGTGGGCACCAGGTGCACCCCCCTCTGGTATTATTTGCACCAAAATTCAGAAATATTCGGAAAAAAAACGTGTCAAATTTTCAGGGCATTCTGAGAACTTTTATTTTTGGGTCATTTTTTATTGCACGGAGAAAACAGAAAACAGGATAACCATGGCATTTTATTTTATTTGACTAACTAAAACAGAAAATAAAAGGTGGGAATAGAGAGTTTTGCTTACTAGATTCATCGACTTCATACCTCTCAAAAATGATTCATTAATAAGGTTGATCAAGTCTTATTAACAACCACTTCCAATTAGCATGAAACCGAAGAACTTTCGTAAAACACTAAGTTACCTCAATGGGGATGTGCATATCCCCGACAATAAGTATATCATATTTCTTTTTGGCAGTAGGAAGAGGTAATTGAAAACTTCCAATAGTAATGGTCGGAGATTCTTCAATAACATTTATACCATTCACTTCGAATTGTTTCTTCGGAAAGTGCACCGTCTGCTCATTACCATTGATATGAAAAGTGACTTTGCCTTTATTGCAATCAATAACAGCCCCTGCAGTATTCAGAAAGGGTCTACCAAGGATAATCGACATGTTGTTGTCCACGGGCATCTCAAGAATAACAAAGCTCGTTAAGATAGTAACATTTGCAACAACAACGGGTACATCTTCACAAATACCGATAGGTATGGCCGTTGATTTGTCAGCCATTTGCAATGATATCTCAGTAGGTGTGAGTTTATTCAAATCAAGTCTTCTATATAAGGAGAAAGGCATAACACTAACACCGGCTCCCAAATCACACAAAGCAGTTTTGACATAATTTCTCTTAATGGAGCAAGGTATGGTTGGTATTCCAGGATCTCCAAGTTTTTTAGGTACTCCATCCTTAAAAGAATAATTAGCAAGCATGGTGGAGATTTCAGCTTCAGGTATCTTTCTTTTATTTGTGATGATGTCTTTCATATACTTTGCATAAGGGGCCATCTTTAGGATATCGGTTAAGCGGGTACGCAAAAAGACTGGCCTAATCATTTCAGCAAAGCGCTCAAATTCTTCATCATCCTTTTTCTTAGACGGCTTAGGTGGAAATGGCATGGTCTTTTGAACCCATGGCTCTCTTTCTTTACCATGTTTCCTAGCCAGAAAGTCTCTTTTATCATACCGTTTATTTTTAGGTTGTGGGTTATCAAGATCAGGAGCAGGCTCTATTTCAACATCATTATCTGGTTCTTTATCATTACTAGGTTGAGCATCATTGTGAACATCATCATTATCGTTTTCATTATCACTAGGTGAATGTTCACTACCAGATTGAGTTTCAGCATCGGAAATAGAGACATCATTATTATCAAGAGGTTTTTGTGTCTTAGGTTCACTAGAGGAATGCAAAGTCCTATCATTTTTCTTTTTCTTTTTCTTCTTAGAAGGACTAGGTGCATCAGGATTAATTCTCTGAGAATCTTGTTCAATTCTTTTAGGATGACCCTCAGGATAGAGTGGTTCTTGGGTCATTCTACCTCATCTGGTTACTACTCTAGCAGCAAAATCATGCATATTATTATTCATTTCATCAAGCAATTCTTTTTGAGACTTAGCAACTTGTTCTAACTGAGTTTGAACCATAGAGGCATGCTTTCCTACACCTCTAACATCATTACTGATTCTAAATAGCAAGTCACTCAAGCGAGCAATCATATTAGAATTATGTTTCAATTGTTTCAGAACATGTGCATTGAAATGATCTTGCTTCATAATATAGTTGTCAAACTCATAAAAGCATTGACTAGGATGTTTATTGTGAGGGATATCACCTTCATCAAACTTTAGTAAAGAATTTACCTCTACCACCTGTGGAGGTGGTGGTGTGTCAAGGCCATGTATTTCTTCAATAGGTGGCAAATTCTTAACATCCTCAGCTTTAATACCTTTTTCTTTCATAGATTTCTTTGCCTCTTGCATCTCTTCAGGACTGAGAAATAAGATACCCCTCTTCTTTGGAGTGGGTTTAGGCAATGGTTCAGGAATAGTCCAATCATCATAATTCTTCAATATGTTATACAATAATTCCGTAGCTTGTTCAACTGTTTGATCCCTGAAAACACAACCAGCACAACTATCTAGGAAATCCCTAGAAGCATCGGTTAGTCCATTATAAAAGATATCAAGTATTTCATTTTTCTTGAGAGGATGATCAGGCAAAGCATTAAGCAACTGGAGAAGCCTCCCCTAAGCTTGTGGGAGACTCTCTTCTTCAATTTGCACGAAGTTAAATATTTCCTGTAAGGCAGCTTGTTTCTTATGAGCAGGAACATATTTTTCAGAGAAGTAGTAGATCATATCCTGGGGACTACGCACACAACCAGGAGTAAGAGTATTGTACCATGTCTTAGCATCACCCTTTAATGAGAACGGAAATAACTTAAGGATATAATAGTAGCGAATCTTCTCATCATGAGCAAAGAGGGTGGCTATATCATTCAGCTTAGTAAGGTGTGCCACTACAGTTTCAGTTTCATAACCATGGAAAGGATCAGATTCAACCAAAGTAATTAACTCTGGGTCAACAGAGAACTCATAATCCTTATCGGTAACAAAGATAGGTGAAGTAGCAAACTTAGGATCACATTTCATTCTAGCATTCAAAGTCTTTTCCTTATACTTGCGTAACAAATTCTTAAGATCGTTTCTATCCCTGCAAGAAAGAATTTCTCTAGTTATCTCTTCGTCCATAACATAACCTTCAGGTATCTTAGGCATTTCAAATTTAGGAGAGCTAGGACTAATAGGTGTTTCATAGTCATCATCAGTTTCATAAGCTTCATCAGTTTCAGCAATCTCATCAGTTTCAGTAGTTTCATTCTCTTTAGCTCTAGCAATTTGTTCATCAAGAAATTCTCCTGGTGGCACATTATCGTCAAGCATGGTACTAGCATCATCAATAGCATAATTCATAGCAGAGGCAGCATCATCAATAACTTGCGACATATCAGGATTACTAGCATGTGGTGGTGTTGCAAGCTTACTCATAACAGAAGGTGAATCAAATGCAAAGCTAGATGGCAGTTCCTTACCTCCCCTCGTCTTAGAGGGAAAAATCTTAGTCTTTGGATCCTTCAGATTCTTCATAGTGATCAATTGATATAAATCCCAAGTGACTCAACAAATATTGCTATGCTCCCCGGCAACGGCGCCAGAAAAAGGTCTTGATAACCCACAAGTATAGGGGATCGCAACAGTTTTCGAGGGTAGAGTATTCAACCCAAATTTATAGATTTGACACAAGGGGAGCCAAAGAATACTTGAGAGTATTAGCAGTTGAGTTGTCAATTCAACCACACCTAGATATTAAATATCTGCAGCAGAGTGATCAGTAGCACAGTAATATGATAGGTTGATAGCAGTAGTGACAGTAACAGTAGCGGTAACAGTAGTAGCAATAGTTTTGTAGCAGTTGGAACCGCAACAGCAGCAATAGTAACTTGGCAAGAATAATAAGTGGAAAGCTCGTAGGGACTGGATCGGTAAATCGTTGGATGATATTCATCATATAACAGTCATAACCTAGGGCGATACAGAACTAGCTCCAATTCATCAATGTAATGTAGGAATGTATTCCGTAAATAGTCATACGTGCTTATGGAAAAGAACTTGCATGACATCTTTTGTCCTACCCTCCTGTGGCAGCGGGGTCCATAAGGAAACTAAGGGATATTAAGGCCTCATTTTAATAGAGAACCGGAACAAAGCATTAACACATGGTGAATACATGAACTCCTCAAACTACGGTTATCACCGCGAAGTATCCCAAATATTGTCACTATGGGGTTGACGGATCATAACACGTAATAGGTGCATATGACTAGGCAAGATCGAATCAAGAACATAGATATAGAGATGATAACATAAACGGTTTAGATCTGAAATCATGGCACTCGGGCCCTAGTGACAAGCATTAGGCATAGCAAAGTCATAGCAACATCAATCTCAGAACATAGTGGATACTAGGGATCAAGCCCTAACAAAACTAACTCGATTACATGATGAATCTCATCCAACTCCTCACCGACCAGCAAGCCTACGAAGGAATTACTCACTCCCGGTGGGAGCATCATGGAATTGGCGATGGAGAAAGGTTGGTGATGACGAAGACCGAAGATTCCCCTCTTCGGAGCCCCAAACGGGATCCAGATCTGGCCTCCCGATGAAGAACATGAGGTGGCGGCGGCTCCGTATTGTAAAACGCGATGAAACTTTCTCTTTGATTTTTTTCTCCGAAAATAGGAATTTATAGTGGCGGAATTAGGGTCAGTGGGGCCACGAGGTGGGCACAACCCACCAGGGCGCGCCCAGGGGGGCTGGCGTGCCCTGGTGGGTGCTGGACACCCTGGCCCCCCTCTTCGGTGGATTTTGGCTCCAATAATTCACATATATTCTGAAATAATCCTCCAAAAAGTTTCGTTCCATTCCAAGAACTTTTATTTCTGCACAAAAACAACACCATGGTAGTTCTGCTGATAACAGCGTTAGTCCGGGTTAGTTCCATTCAAATCATGCAAATTAGAGTCCAAAACAAGGGCAAAAGGGTGAAGAAAAGTTGATACGTTGGAGACGTATCATCGGATTCGGAGCTGGAAACCCATTCACCAACACGATCTTGATGTCTTCTTCTTGTGTAGCTCTTGGTGTACTTGTCCTTTCTCTCTGAGTCCTTGCTTCTCCGGGAGGGTTTTCATTCATATCGATCTTCTCTACTCCTTCTCTCTCTTCGAGGTGACTCATCTCTTGAGATTCTTCTCCTTGGTGACTCATATATCCTTTTGGAAGGAGTCGTGCACTCATTTGAGAAGTGTCCAGGTCTTCCACAATTCTAAGAATTTCGGCCATGACTAGAAGAATGTTTTTCTTCCTATCGTGAGTTGGAGCTTCTTTCCTTGCCTCTATTCTTGTAGAACTTGTTGAATTTCTTGACGATGTGGCTTATCTCTTCATTGGTAACAAGATTGTCACTTGAAGTTGCGGGAGTATCACCTGCGGCTTTTTATGCACCACTTGACTTGTTGTGAAGGTCTTCTTTGTCCTTGAGTGATATTTCATGAGCGGCAATCCTTATGATGACTTCCGTGGGCTTGAGATCTTTGTAGTTTGGCATCATTTGGATCAATGTGCACACGGTGTCGTACTTTCCATCCAAGGCTCTAAGGATCTTCTTGATAATGAATTCGTCGGTCATATCTTCACTTCCTAAGCCGGAAATTTCATTTGTGATGAGAGCAAGCCTAGAGTACATTTTCGCGACTCCTTCACCATCCTTCATCTTGAACTTGTCAAGTTGACTCTGGATCAAATCCAACTTAGATTCCCTAACGGATTCGGTTCCTTCGTGCATATCAACAAAAGTATCCAAAATTTCCTTAGCATTCTCAAGACGACTTATCTGGCGTGGGCTCGAGCTCAGAGTAGTTGGAATTGGAGCCTGAGCCGGAGTTGGAACCTGCCGCCGCTCCAGACTTGCCAGTGCCGGGCACCGACGCCCTGGGCTAAAAACCCCTCAATGCGGTATGTCGCTCCCTGACCATGTCGGCTGATCTAGATTTGGATTGCATGGTGCGTGGTAGCAATTGAGTGAGGCGTCGGTGGAACAAAGACGGACGGCCTCATCGTGGTATTTAAGCAGTGTCGGGAGTGGGATCCAGGTGGTGGTGGGAGATTGTTTACGCGACTTCTAGATTTGGTGAGAATGCACGATAGCTGGAAGGAGTGGCGTACGAGGCGGGGGTGGGAACTGGGCACCGCCGTGTGGCTCTTCATTTTGATGATAGTCGTACGGGTGGCGGCGGAGCATAGAGAGCTATAACTTTTGCGAAGGACCTCTTGTTTGCCGAACAATATATAACTCTAGCCTTGAAAGACCGGTTACTTTCCAAAAGACCACATGGTTGTGAGAGAAGTACTTAAAATAAGTTTGAAATGGGCCCCTTTAATCTTTCATCCAAAGTAGACCACATTTGATGCAAAATGCCCAAGTTTCATGGATTTTCTTGTTTTTTCTTTATATTTCATCCATTTCGTGAATTTCTAGAGATTTATCAGGAGTTGCTCAAATTTGAACGACAAGTGTGATGTATGTTGGTCCTGAAAATTGGCAAAAATCATTTTAAGATTTTGAATTTGTGGTGTAGGCAGAAAGTTCAAATTCTCAACCATCTCGTAGGAATGGTCAACCTTGCAAGTTTGACCACGGTTTGGAAAAAATCAAAGAAAATAAAAAAGCCTCAAACATTAAAATCCTTTTGCGTTGAGCCATGTTATATGCACTAGTTGGTGGGAAAATATTAAACTTGCAATACCACAAATTTTAAGAAAAAATTCATAAAATGGTCTACCTTGTATGAATTTGCATGGATTTCAAGGCATATGCCCATGACCATGGAAAAAACCCATGGCACATTCCATGATAACATGTAAAAATTTGGCACACATATTGGTCTACCATTGTGGACAATGTTTCCATAGGAATTTGCAATTATTTTGTAATAAAAACATGTTTTCCATTTTCCAAGTGCTAAAAGACCCCCTGGTTGTTAGAGAAGTACCTAATATAAGTTTGAAAATGGGGCCCTTTCATTTTTTTTCATCCAAATTAGACCTCATTTGATGCACAATGCCCAAGTTTCATGTTTTTTCTAGTTTTTTTCCCTACATTTCATCCATTAGTGAATTTCTAGATATTTATCAGGACTTGCTCAAATTTGAACTACAAGTGTGATATATGTTGGTTCTAAAAATTGACAAAAATCATTTTAAGCTTTTGAATTGGTGGTGTAGGCAATGGGCACAATCATAGTGCAAATTCTCAACCATCTAGTTGGAATAGTCAACCTTGCAAGTTTGACCATAGTTTGAAAGAAATCAAAAAAGCCTCAAAAATTGAAATCCTTTTGCATTGAGCCATCTTATGTGAACTAGTTGGTGGAAAAAATATATTAAACTTGCAATACCAAAAATTTGAAAATTGGGTGGATGTACATGTTGCACTTTTTTGGACTACTTACGTACATGTTGCACCTTTTTTGGTAGGCTCTGCAAGTGCATGATACCCTCATTCTATGTTAACCTATTTTTGGGTATTTCTGCATGCTGCAACTTTTTAAGTAAGTTTTGCATGTTGCATACACCAACTTAGTAAGCACATTCAAACAAAATTTAACAACATGAGTAAGTCAAGCAAATCTTAGTACGACAACATCATACTGTTTTCAGTTAACACTGGGCATCCACATGTCGGATCCTCAATACTAGCTAGACGGGGGTCGGAGACGCTTAAGATGGCGAGCCAGGCGGCGGTTGGACCGTTGAGCATTCTGCTCAAACTGAGCCGAGAGCTGATACTCCTCCACCACTATTGGGACAGTCTTGCAGCCCGGCTTGGCCTCCAAGCTTACCAGTAGCACATCCTCCAACAACTCCTGGTCATCAATCTGCTCATCCTCGTCGTCCAGTTGAATGGTCAGATTCATGTTTGTCGGCGAAGGATGAGCGATGATCTCCATACCCCCTGATAGCCAACCTCGTCTGCAACCTCCTCCTAGGCGATGATCTCCAAACCCCCTGGTAGCTATCGTCTTCTGCATCGCCCTCCTGTTCATGCTCCTCATCAAAATCCTCCTCATCCTCATGATCCTTGTTAGAATGCTCCTCCTCACAAGAATGCTCCTTCCCCTCCTCGTCTAAATCCTCCTCCTGGTCAGAATCCTCTTCCTCAGCTTCCTCCTCCTCCTCATCCTCCTCTTCTGTTTCCTCATCAACGATGTCAATAATACGAAAATTCATCGGCCCTTCCGGCTCTGGATTCGGCGACAAGATGTGGGACTGGTACTCAAACAAGTGAGCCTGCTGATGAGGATCCGATGACTACATCGCGTTTGTCATCGCCCAGAGGAGAATCTTCGGTGCCTTTGCGCCCTTGCCTTCCGGAACCATCCATCTCAGCTCACTATTCCTCACTTCCATGGTGAGGATCAACGAGTGCAGAACCAGAGCGTCCATGCTCGGAAACCAGGAGTTGATTTCTTTGCACCTGGCCATCAACATCTCGTCTTCGGCACAAAAATCTTCAATCGCCCTCTTCCATCGAGGACCTGATAGCCATAAATCAAAGACTAAGTTTGCAATTCAAAGAATTAAAAATGAACTCGGTTATTCATATTAAAAAGGGCTCCTATGAACGAATCCTAATTTCGAGGGTTTTTTGTTTTCCAAACTAGCTGCCACAAGTACCACTCGCACGAATCCAATCCTAAATAGACATCAAAACTAGCTGCAAACTGGAGCAACTGAATGAACGCAAATCCAATTGCTCAATCGCCCATTTAATCGCTAATTCAATTGACTTACAATGGGGGTTTCGATTAGAAATGTACGGACCCAACTATCTCGGATGGTTCCTGCAGACGGGTCGATGGCAGCGTCGTACCAGGGCGCTTCGCCATTGAAGCTCAGGCGCACGGTCGGAGTGGACGACGACAACTGCTAGGGGCACAACGGCGGCGGGGCTGTTAGGGGCACAGCGACGGCGGCTGCATGGGGCTATGTGGGGGTATGCGACTGCTCACAAGGGGTCGGGCCGGGCTAAATTAGGAAAAAACAGTGACAACTCACCTAGCCTAGGTCCCACTTGTCATAGGCAGTAACAACCATGCCCACATTTCATACGCGGCCCACATGTCTTAAGATCTCCGGCCCCACGCGAAAGTAACTGGGCAGGTAACGATCAACTGCGTTGACCCGACGACAAGGCTCCGTTTCGGCTTTTGTGAGAGTGGGGCGAGTGGTGGAGGGCAAAAGTGAGGAAAGTTAGACTCCTTAGGCAAACCCGAGCACAACTAAGCAACCAGGGTGTAGGATCGAAAGTATGTCTAGAGGGGGTGATTAGACTACTTGACCAAATAAAAATCTAACATTTTCCCAATTTTAGTTGTGGGCAGATTTTAGCAATTGTAGCAAGTCAAGTTCACCCTACACATGCAAGTCTAAGAGTATAGCAGCGGAAAGTAAAGACGTGCAAATGTAAGAGGGTAGGGATAGGAAGATCAAACGCAATTTGGAGACACAAAGATTTTTCCAGTGGTTCCGATAGGTGGTGCTATCGTACGTCCACGTTTATGGAGACTTCAACTCATGGAGGGTAACGGTCGCGAGAGTCCACGGAGGGCTCCACCCACGAAGGGTCCACGAAGTAGCAACCTCGTCTATTCCATGATGGCCTACGTCCACGGAGGACTAGCCTTACTCGGGGTAGATCTTCACGAAGTAGGCGATCTCCTTGCCCTTACAAACTCTTGGTTCAACTCCACAATCACGAAGAAGGAGGCTCCCAAGCGACACCTAACCAATCTAGGAGGCACCACCCTCCAAAAGGTAATAGTTGTCGTAGTATGATGAATTCCTTGCTCTTGTGCTTCAAAAGATAGTCTCCTCAACACTCAATCACTCTCTCACAGGTTTGGCATGGGTAGAAGAGATTGATTAGATGGAAAGCAACTTGGGGAGGCTAGAAATCAAGATCCATATGGTTGGAGTGGATGATCTTGACCTCAACACAAGGGTAGGTGGCTCTCTCTCAAAAAATTGGATATGGCAAGTGGGTTTATGTTCTGAGTGCTTCTCTTGCGAGTGAGTGGTGGTGGAGGGGTATATATAGGCTTCTCCAAAAATCCAACTGTTACAACATTATTGCCCAACTCGGTGAAACCGAAGTGAAACTCGGTGGCACCGACTAGTTAAAAATGTGGCAACTTTGGCGTTTTCGGTGAGACCGATATAATAATCTCGGTGAGACCGATTCCTCAAACTCGGTGGGACCGATTTCAAGAAATGGGTTAATAGAGAATTGGTCCAACTTCTCGGTGAGACCGATTCTCAAAACTCGGTGGGACCGATTCTAGAAAATGGCTAACCAGGAAGTTGGTCATTGATTTTGGTGGCACCGAAAGGAAACTTGGTAATACCGAGATGCTAGGGTTTGGTTTGGCTTCTGTCTTGGATAAACTCGGTGGATCCGAATGGGAATGTTGGTGTCACCCAATTTAGACTTTTGGCTTTGGACAGAGGATTTGTGTGGGAAAGTGGGTGAGTATTTTTGGTGGCTACCTCTAAGCACTTGAGCAACCAAATCATCATATTTACCTCATCCCCTTTTAATAGTATTGGCTTTCCTATGGACTCAAAAGTGATTTCTCACAAAATGTAAAATGTAGAGTCCTTGTTCTTGAAGCATGGCCAATCCTATTCCTTCCTTTCCGTGGGTAGGTTCTCCACACAATCATTTAGCCAACCCATCATTGAACTTTTTCCTGAGATACACTTAGTGGAAACATTAGTCCAATGAAATATATGTTGTTATTAATTACCAAAACCACCTAGAGAAAAGTCGTGCTTTCAATCACCCCCTTTTTGGTAATTGATGACAACATATAGATCAAAGCTTCGATAAGAGATATAATCAATGAATAGCATCGTCACTTTGAGAAGTATGTGATAAGCAAGAACTCCCCCTAAATTTGTGCATTATTTTAAATTTGCGTTTGAATGCAAATGCACAATCGATTAGGATCATGGGTCACTCTTCCATGTCACATACAACTTGGTGGTGCATAAAAATTAATATGAATGAATTGCATAAGCACATCACACCAAACATTAAGTGAATGATCATCTCATAGATATCTTAAAGATAGCAAAGTAGTAGCATCACACAAAAGTATATGATCAATCACCAACAAAGTTTCAACCAAACGATAAACCAAATGTTTTTAAAATAGCAGAGAGGAATCAAAATGCAACACTCTCTCTCTCTCTCTCAAAGTCCTATGATCTATAACCTCTCCCCCTTTGGCAACAAGTTACCAAAAAGTTCAAAGCTATAGAGCTAATCGTCGCTCTGGGCATGATCTCCTCCATGAGACAATGAAGCTACTCCAGTGGATATCGAAGGAGTCAAGAGAAGAGCATCCACAAAGAGTTCAGCTGAAGTCCTCTGAGGTGGTGGTGTAGACACTGGAGGTGCTGGAGGAGCTGATGGATCTGTGGCAGGTGCTCATGAGGTAGGCTTCGTCTCTAGAACTGGAATGATAGGAGTCCTGGCCTGAGTCTTGAACTAAGTGTTCGTCCGGAGAGGTGGACTATCTTCATCATCAGAGGAATGAGGGCTAAGCACTGCATCCACTTCCTTCTTAAGTTCATCCACGGTCTTCGTCAGCCCATCCACCTTGTTGTTCATCGTGGTGAACCTGTCTTCCACTATCCTCTCAAGGCTTTCTTGGTTCAGCAAGATGTTCTTGCTCTTAGAAGGAGCTTGCTTGGGCATAGCATCAGCAAGCAATTTCTTCCTCTTGGATGGAGGAGCCTTGGCAGATGGCTCTTCCTCCTCTTCCTCTTCCTTGGCCTCAGCTGGGTCTTCATACATGGAAGTAGGCCTGCCAATGACATGCACAATCCTCTTCCTAGCTCTCTTCTTCTCTCCTGCCTTCTTAGGCAATGATTTTGTTGGAGGCTCAACTGATAATGAAGTGTTTGCTCTAGCACTTTCAAGTGCTCTCATAGACTCAGAGGTGGCATACTCTTTTCTGACAGTCCTCTTAGCTGAGGTGGTCTCTGAAGCAGACTTCTTTGCAGCCTTTTCTTTCTTTTCTTGCAACTTCTTGGCAATAGCTTCCTCTGACATAAAGTCTGAATCCTCCTCATCTGAATTCAGCTTCTTCCTTGCCCTGGTGGCAGCCTTGGGCACCCCATGAGAACTTGGGGTGCCTGGTTCTTCTGAAGAAGAAGAACTGGCATCTGGGCTTGTGCCTGAACTCATATGAACTTCCCTCTCCCTCAAATCATTCTGGCTATCATCAGAACTTGACATGCTAACCCTGTGAATAGATTATAGAAGAGCAGAGGGGTTGATCATCACAAAACACAGACAATTTTCTCAAATTTGAAATTAGAATCTTAAGTTTAAACTTCAGCATAAGGGATTTCGGTTCCATCGAGTCCAAAATTTCGGAGCCACCGAGACAAACAACTTCCTTAACAGAGACTTGGCAACCTTTTCGGTTTCACTGAAAAGGGCCACTCGGTCTCACCGAAGCTGTTCTCAGTAACCCTAAAACCAAAATTGGTAGATCGATTTCTATGACTCGGTGACACCGAGATTCAATCTGCGGATGGTTAAACCTAAAAATCCATAGTTCTCTAATCTAATGGAGTTTCTTGAGGATGGAGATTGTTCATACGGTGGGAAGAAAATGGAACGTATTCTATTGCACATGAATTGGACGGGGAGTGCAAAGAATTTTGAGGTTGTTACCCTAACTTGGCGACGGCCTCCTACGACGGCGACGACGGGGGCGATTTCCGTCGACGGCGAAGACTTCCTGTGGTGCAGACACACGAGAGCGAAGGAAGAAGTCCGTAGACGCTGAGCGGCAGCTAGGGTTTGCGGGGACCACGACTTTTGACGAAGTGATTTCAAAAACCGGTTTCGCTGAGTATATGTACCCATAGCCGTCGATGACACCGGTTCTAAAATATCGGTGCCATCGAGTTCCTCTATTATCAGTTGACAGGGAAACTCGGTGAGGCCGAGATTGTGGAATCGATGCTACCGAGATTCTAAAATTCAGATCAACCCTAGGCATTGGTGGAACCGAGATTTTGGAGTTGGTTACACTAAGATTGCACAAGGAAGGTTTTGGAAGTTAGCTCTTAACAAAACGGAACTCCGAGTGCTCCTCACACAGAGGGTTCGAGAAGTGCTTGCTCAAATTTTGTGATGAAGCATGAATAGATTTTGAGACGAGAAAGCATAGATAGCTAGAGGGAGGTACTTAGGCATTCTTGTATATCCAATTGGCCAAAGAAAAATGAAATCCAAATAACAACAGTTGGATATCCTCGAATTGGAGAAGATATGCATACCAACATGCTCACACAATAAATTGTCAAATGAAATATGACAAACATGCAAAACCACTCTAGTATCTACCAAGCACTTTGGCGATGACGGAGTCATCTATATATGAGTATATTGACTTAGGAGTCAAGTAAGAATACTTGATCATAGGTCATACTCATCGTTTAAGCACAAGTGGGGTTGCCACTTTTACATAAAGCATTTAACGTGTTCACATCTTTAAGAGATGCTTTAACTCAAGTTTTAGAGTAAAGCTCCCCCTTGATGTGACATCCCCCCTAAGAGGGATAAACTAACCTTGGGTTTGTCGTAGAAAACTTCATGTGGGTGAGGTAGTAGTGGATGCTCATTGTTGATGAAGATTATCTTGAGTTGGGAGCAATCCTCGTTGTTTTCTTACTCTTTTCAACTACATGGGTTAGTCCCACACAAGAGACAAATACAAGGATATCTATGGACATGGAGCGCAATGTGTACATGATGACGTCCATGGATTCATTAATTACCTTGTCCCTTGCTTACCTTTGAGGGAATGTGTGACTCCTTGAACTATTGCATAAAGTTGGAGTTGATTGCAAATAGTCCTTGCCAATAATGAATATGAGTGAATTTCATTGGCGGAGTCACCCCTCAAGAACTTCTCTAGTTCTTCTTCTTGGGGACCCACATCAAATTGATGAGAATCCTTGGAGTTGAAGTATCACTGGTTGAAGTAGATCTTGGAGTAGCCTTGGGAACCCACTTGACCAAAGCTTGGAACTCATCTTCAAATGTGTCAATCTCCTCTTGAAGCTTGTCTTTGCCCTTGAGCTTGTGGTCTTGTGGTGGAAGGTCATCTTGAGCTTTTGTTCCCTTGGGGAGAGTATGTTCATACTTCTCTCTTTGAGGAACAAACTTCGGCTTGGGGTATTGACCTTCTTCCCATTCAACTCCATTGGCATTGAAGTAGCCAATGCCTTGGTTCTTCCGGTATCCTCCATGCTTGCGTACAATCTCCTCAAATTGCTTACATCCGGCAAGACTTTTGTAGATACCTTTTTCTATAATCCCTTTCAATAGATCATTTTCTTGCTCAAGTGTAACTTGGCTAAGAGAATCATTAGTGGAATCAATAGAACTACTAGAAGCAATATCATTAGATTTATCATTTTTATTGCTACTAGTTGAAGAACCTTTCTTGCCTTTGTTACTAGTTTGCTTAGTCTTAAATTGTGGAATAAATGTAGACAAGAGTAGTCGTTTGGCTAGGTAAGAAGAAGTCTTCTTTCGGAGATCGTCATTGATAGCTTTAAGAAACTCATGTTGTTGCTCCAAATTGAGCTTCTCGAAGCGTAGCTTCTCATGAGTTGTTACAATCTCTTTATGATCTTCTATAGTAGATTCATGGGCTAACTTAAGAGTGTTTAGTTCTTTAGTTAGTCACTCGATTTCCTTCTTATCATCATCACATGACTTAACTTGACTATCATGATCATTATCTAGCTCATTTTGACTAATATCACTAGTTTTGTCAAACAGCAAGTCATCATCTCCAAGTAAGTCATCCTCATCACTATTGAAGTCAATGTATTCGGGGTGTGATACCTTGGGGCCTTTAGCCATGAAGCAACTTCCGCTTCCTTCATTTAGTGAATCAAATATGTCGTGGAAGTTGGAGGAAACGAGTGCAAGTCCGGAAACACCTTCATCTTGACTATAGTCGGAGTCGGAGTGATAGCTTCTCTGGGAGTTATTATCGGATTCGGATCCGGAAACCCATTCACCAACATGAGCTTGATGTCTTCTTCTTGTGTAGCTCTTGGTGTACTTGTCCTTCTTCTCCGAGTCCCTACTTCTCCTTGAGAGTCTTCGGTCATAACGATCATCTCTACTCCTTCTCTCTCTTCGAGGTGACTCATCTCTTGATCTCTTTCTTCTAGGTGACTCTTCTCTTCTTTTGTGGGGGGCGTGCACTCATTGGAGTAGTGTCCGGGCCTCTCACAATTGTAACAATTCTGGTCACGACTAGATCAACGCTTCTCTTCATATCTTGAGTTGGAGCTTCTTTATTTGCCTCTACTCTTGTAGAACTTGTTGAATTTCTTGACCATGAGGCTTGTCTCTTCATTGGTTACAAGATTGTCACTTGATGTAGCGGGAGTGTCACTTGTAGCTTTGTAATCACCGCTTGACTTGGTGTGAAGTTCTTCTTTGTCCTTGAGTGACATCTCATGAGCAACAATCCTTCCAATGACTTCCGTAGGCTTGAGATCTTTGTAGTTTGGCATCATTTGGATCAATGTGCACACGGTGTCGTACTTTCCATCCAAGGCTCTAAGGATCTTCTTGATGATGAATTTGTTGGTCATTTCTTCGCTTCCTAGGCCGGCAATCTCATTGGTGATGAGAGCAAGCCTAGAGTACATTTCCACGACTCCTTCACCATCCTTCATCTTGAACTTGTCAAGTTGACTTTGTAGCACATCCAACTTAGATTCCCTGACGGATTCGGTACCTTCGTGCATATCAACCAAAGTATCCCAAATTTCCTTTGCATTCTCAAGACAGCTAAGCTTGTTGAATTCTTTGGGCCATAGGCAGTTGAATAGAATGTGAAAGGATCGATATGGTTGACTAGAGGGGGGTGAATAGGCAACTGCCACTTTTTAATTTTTCTTTAACAAGTTAGGCTTAGCAACAAATAGGTTGGCTAGATATGCAACTAGGTGAGCAACCTATATGATGCTAACAACAATAACCATACAAGCAAGGATATAAACAATACAAATAGCTTGCACAAAGTAAGGATAAGAAGTAACCACAAGTGGAACCGATGGAGACGAGGATGTGTTACCGAAGTTCCTTCCCGGTAAAGGGAAGTACATCTCCGTTGGAGCGGTGTGGAGGCACAATGCTCCCCAAGAAGCCACTAGGGCCACCGTATTCTCCTCACGCCCTCACACAATGCGAGGTGTCGTGATTCCACTAGTGGTGCACTTGAAGGCGGCAACCGGACCTTTACAAACAAGGTTGGGGCAATCTCCACAACTTAATTGGAGGCTCCCAACGACACCACGAAGCTTCACCACAATGGACTATGGCTTCGAAGTGACCTCTTCCGTCTAGGGTGCTCAAACACCCAAGAGTAACAAGATCCGCAAGGGATTGATGGGGGGAATCAAATATCTCTCGGTGGAAGTGTAGATCAAGGCCCTCTCCTCCAAACCCTAGTGCACCAACAAGATTTGATGGCTAGGGAGGGAGAAGTAGCAAGAATAAGCTTAGGAGAAACAATGGAGCTTTTTGTGGGAAGAGGTGAGTCTCAATGGGGAAGAAGACTCACTTATAAAGGTGGGGAGAAAAGTGGCCGTTTTTTTGCCCGGATACGAGCATAAGCGGTAGTACCGTCCTAGGGGGCGGTACTTCCGCTTATAAACGTACTGGAACAATTGAGCGGTAGTACCGCTCTGGAGGGAGCGGTACTTCCGCTCGGGGCGGTAGTACCACTCTGGAGAGAGCGGTACTTCCGCTCAGACATCCCAAAAGTCCGAAAGAAAAAGGATGCAAAGGAGGCCCCAAAGTTCCTCAGGGCGGTAGTACCACTAGGAACTTCCGCTTAAAAAAACTAAGTGGTAGTTCAGGGCGGTAGTACCGCTCGGAACTTCTGCTTAAAAAAAGTAAGCGGTAGTACCGCTCGGAACTTCCGCTTAAAGAAGTAAGCGATGGTTCGAGCGATTCTTTAGGGCAGTAGTACCGCTGGAGCGGTACTACCGCTCGGAAGAGCGGTACTTCCGCTTAAGTGAAACTTTGGAGCCTTTAGGGGCAGAAAAAGCTCCGTCGTGCCGGGAAACCGACGGGGGTGCAAAGTGTACGTGATGATTCCTCCCAACCTTTCCGGATGCAGATCCCCTCTTAATAGTACGGATTTTCCTACGACTCGGGTCCACCAACCTAACCTCGAAAGGAAGAGACTCCGTCTTTTGATTTACTACTTGAGGGGAAGATAATTGTCTCGTGCCACCTGATAATCTCTGAAAGTTTAATGCACACGGTTAGTCCGCAAATGCACTGTCATCAACCACCAAAACTACTTAGGGAAAATTATGCTCTTACAATCTCTCCCTTTTTGGTGGGTTGATGACAACACGGGATTTGCCAAGAAGATATACAGTAAGACTATGGTAAACCCAACATCTACAAAATATAGACAGGCTCCCCCTAGATGTGTGCCCTATTTGAATATGCTTTTGGAATGCAAAGAGCACACACTAGGATCAACACTCCCCCTATATTTTATAGACGTGGCCAAATACTTGCATACAAATGGAATGAGTGATAAGCAGGTAAGCAAGTAAAGGAAATATAAACTCACAATAATGTAGACATAATGGATATAAGAGGTAGCATATGTCTTACACCATACATAGTACTCATGAGTCTGACACCATAATGCAAAGCAAACAACCAAAGCAAATAAACGAGTTCACGAGAGAAGAGATGCGCAGATAAAAAGAGAAATACTCGTGACTCAGCAGCAAAGACTCAGCAGCAAATCCCTAAACACTCTCTCCCCCTTTGGCATCGAGACACCAAAAGGGGCACAGAGGACTAAAGTAAGACCAAGTGATGATAGGCACAGAATAGTCACTCGTCAGGCTCATCATCTTCCTCCTCATCAGTAGCAGCAGGCACATCATCCTCTGACTCAGCATAGGGGCAATTCTTCTTGATCCATTCCTCCTCATCAGTAATCCTCTCCTCAGACCCGCTGTCAACCTACAGATCAAGCTTCCTCGTGATCCTCTTGTCATGGCTGCGAGCCTTCTTGGCCTCCACATGAGCCTTGTACTGTCCCTTGATCTGAAAGCAGAGAAGATTCTTCATCTTGGCTTTGAGCTTGGCAGCCCAAGAGGGAACAGTCTCAGAACGAGGAACATAGGAGGCATCAGTATAGTCCGGCTCGGACTCATCATCAGAGTCAGTGGGGGCAATCTCTGGCACAGACGGTGCAACGCCCCAGTTCTCCTTCACATGTAGCTTAAGAATACCATGAGTCACCATGTGATCAGTGACCAGTGGCTCACCAAGGAACTGCTCAGACCAGGTATCCTCAATGAGCTTGAATATATAGGGACCGTAGATAGGCACCTTCCTGTCAAGAATTGCTGAGCGAAGCTTCGTCCACATGATGTGGGAAACATCCGAAGTGGAATCTTTGCCTTTTTCCTTGATGCACATAAGAAGCAGATTCACGAGATAAGAGTGAACCTGATCCAAGTTCCCCACACGAGGAAACAGAGTGTTGCGAAAGATACGGTGCATAATGTCCAAAAATGGCATGAGTTCAGTGCGAGTACCCTTGTGAGTCTTTACAATCCGCTGGTTGTCGTGGGAACGAGCCTGACAGTAGAGGATAGGGGTATGTAAGGAGAGGGCAGAGTCCTAGCTACGGCGAGGTTGTACACACGGATGTATGAGTTTAGGCCCCTCTCGTGGAGGTAACAGCCCTACGTCTCAGTGCTCGGGAGCTTTCTGTCGTGTGGAATGTGTGAGTTACAGGGGGTGCGAACCCATGTGCCAGAGGGGAGGGGTGGCTTATATAGAGTGCGCTGCCCCTCATCAATACCCAGCAACCACGGGTTCGATCGTGGTAAAAAAGATGGACGTTACTGATAACGTATGTAATAAATGCTACTTATGGCGACCAGCCGAACGCCTGCCCGTTGGCCTCCCTGGAATGGCTTCTGATCTTCTGCGGTTGACTGGCTTCTAGTTCCTCCGAGTGAAAGGCAACCGTCGAGTGGAGGAAGAAACCTCCGAGTGAATGTTGTCGAGTGACTCATACGCCTTGGTGATTTCAGTCGGAGACTTCCTTGTAGTCCTTAAGCTTTCTAAGGTAGTGTCCTTAGGTAGGGTATGTAGGTCAGGCCTATAACCCTACCCTAAGTACATATCCCCATCATTAACCCCTGAATGGATCGGGGTTCGAGTGAAAGGGATCGATGCAGATTCTGATCAGACACAAAAATTCCGAGTGCATTTTAGGGCTTCACAGAAGTCTGCGTCGATTGGAGTCTTTGTCATTCACCCTGATCGATTCTGTCTTGAAATGTGTCTGAGTGAACTTGAGCGCGGAATCAGATCCGAGCGGTCGGCAGGGTCTTCTGATGCGACGGGTCGCTTCGTCAAGACCGGATTTTGCGAGATTCGAAAATTTAGTGAGCGCGCGCCGCGCGACGATGACGCCACGATAGGGGCAAGTGGGGGCATGACGCCTCGATTTTCGCGCCGTCATTACCGCCACGTACCGCGCTTCCTCTGGAACCGGGATACACAGAGATCTGGCGGGCCCGCGGGTCAGCGACTCACTCGGGCAGGTATAAGACGCGACGGCACCAGGGCCGGTACAGTGCTCCTCCTCCATTCCCCTCTTTCTCTCCGCCTCCCCTGCTCCAAGCGCGCCGCTCTGCCCCACCTCGACAACCGCCGTCGCGATGACGAAGGGGAAGACGGAGAAGCTCGAGCGCGCCAAGAAGGGAGCCAAGGCGAAGAAGCCGTCGGGTGCCCGGTCGGCGGTGCTGCCGGGGTGGATCCAAGGGGATTTCCTCCGGTCGACCGTCACGGCAGAGGACGTCCAAAATCTCGTCGCCCACGGGCTGATAACCGAAGGGTCATGGAGGCTGTCGGAGGGAGAGGCCGAGCCGGAGCCGTGCGAGGGTGAGCGAGTCCTCCTCCTCACCCACGTCGAGCGAGGTTTTTCTTTGCCTCCCCATCCATTCATCCGTGGGTTCTTGAATTATTTCGGGGCACAACTTCACCATTTCCCTCCGAATGCTATTGCGTATCTTGCTGTGTTCATAACTCTGTGCGAATGCTTCCTGGGTTGTTCTCCTCACTGGGGCTTGTTCAAACACATATTCACCATTCGGTCCCAGTGTGTCAAAAAGGTCAACCCTAGTGATAGCAAGACCCACGTCATCCAGCTATGTGGTGGCCTGGGACTCCAAAAGAGGGGTAGGAGTGCGTTTCCGTCGATGACCTTTCCTGACTCTGTTCGGGGCTGGCAGTCGACTTGGTTTTACTGCAAAGATATTGCATCTCCCAATATGTCGACTGGCCTCCCTCCCTTCACATTGGATCGACCCACTACTCCCAGAACATTGTACGTGACAGAGGGAGAGAAAGTCCAGGTAGGAATCTTAGTGAATGCAGTAGTAGATCTGATCTGTGGCGGAGTGACTGGTATGTACCTTCTAGAGGCGTTTCTCAGTCGGCGAATCCAGCCTCTCCAAGCGAGGGATCACACTATGTGGCACTATTCAGGCACCGAAGACACCACTCGGACACATCCAGAGGAAGTCTCTGAGGAGACTGTTGCACAGTGGCTCAGAAGCATCACCGGAGCCTGTGACAACCCTCTAGGAGCCAAGCGAATCCTGCCCTTCTCTGTTGAGAACCCGCCATCGAACTTGGTGAGTCATATCTTTGTCGAATGCTTTCATGTTTCGTCGAGTGATTGGGTCTTCCGTCGACTGACTTTACAGTTTGTATCTTGCAGGAGTTTACGAACATGTATTCTCCCGTGCCGAATGGAGAACAGCCTGATGACGGAGAAGGGAGCGCAGGCGGCAGCACAGATGTTGATTACGTCGAGGACAGTGAAGGCAGTGGAGACGACCCGGAGGGGAGCGAGGAAGAGATTCAGTCTCCTCCGCGCCCCGAGAACCGTTCCAAGCAGCGCCAAGATCCAGCAGCCGCCCCGAGCAAAACCTTGGCATCGAGCACCAGGAACCCGAAGCGCGACCGTGCTGCTACATCTGGGTCGACTGAAAAAGCTACGAAACAGCCCAGGTCTGACACGCCAAAACCTCGGAAGTCTTTGCCCCGTATGAAGATCGCCGTGCCCGTCGCCTCGACGTGAGTGTTCATTTTCCTTTTTCTGCTGTTGTGGAACTTCATGTCTTTGCTGATCGAGTGGAATTTGTTTTCCAGAGCCGCTACCTCGGTGACGTCGCCTCCACGAGATGAGGAGGGTCACATGGAAGTGGACACTGCTGACGCGGCCACCTCTCAATGAGGTATAACAAATCTTCACTCTACTCTGTTTTTTGAAGAAGAATCGTTGATTGACTAAGTTAAGGTTGTCGATTGGTAGCTGACGACGTCATCCACGTCGAAGACGATGAGGAGCCACAGCAGGGAGCAGAGGATGAAGTTGTGCCCTTGGACACTCCACGCGTACGCTCTCAGAGGACATCGTCGGGACAGGCTCCTCGTAGGTCGACTGCTGCATCTTCTCAAGAACTTGGCGACTCCTCCCGAGCCAGAGCTGATCTCGTGGTTCCACTGTCGAGTGCCCCGCCAGCAACTTCAACTCTTGTGGTTTCAGCGCCGATTGGCCAACCTCATGCAACTCCCGTGACCTCAGTTGCGGCACCAACTCATCCGACGCCCGCATACCCTTTGTATCACATCCCAGAGGACCAGACTGGAGCTGCCAAAGAGGCCATGATCCAGGCTGGGCAAATGATGCTGCGTACGAAGGAGGCGTATGAGGCCAGCAAGTTGGCGTATGATGTCAGCTCAGCGCTTCGTGCCAATGTCCGAGTAAGTGCGATTGTAAGTTCATTTTCGATTGAATTCCTGTCCATCTTGACTCTACACCCACTGGGTGTTTTCTTTTGATGCATACTTGCTTGTTTTCTCCTCGAGTAGATCAGGTCTTAGTCGAGTGTTCTCTGGTCCAGTGGGGGCACGCTGAGTGCACCCACTGGGTGTAGTCCCCGAGGCCGCTGTCGAATGGCGAAGACATCGGCAGGGGTCTTAGATTTGTTTTGATAGTGGCTTGTCACTCGACAGCCTGGTCGAGTAATAGTAGGTCTAGTGGGGGCATGCTGAGTGCACCCACTGGGTGTAGTCCCCGAGACCGCCGTCGAGTGCTTGAATCGGCGGGGGTCTGATAGAGACAATGTTTGCATGTTTGCTGATAGTAAGTCCAGTGGGGGCATGCTGAGTGCACCCACTGGGTGTAGTCCCCAAGACCGCCGTCGAGTGCTTGCATCGGCGGGGGTATGATAGAGACATTGTTTGCATGTTTGCTCTGACAGGTCGGACCTGGTCGAGTGGTTTCGTATCCAGTGGGGGCACGCTGAATGCACCCACTGGGTGTAGTCCCCGAGACTACTGTCGATCGTTTACGATGGGCAGTAGTCTTAAGAACTTGGACTCAGGGTCCTTTTTCGTACTTGGAGTATACTTGTCATCTCTGAATGCTTGTCTTAGGGATGGCAAGACCTATCCTGCAGGTTTCATGGACATCATTTCCATCAACCATGATATGACGCTTTGCAGGGGTGTGGGGTGGGGCGGCGGGCCGCCATCCAGTCGACTGAACTTGCTATTTTCCACTCGGGAGTAGAGAAATATAAGTGTCGACTGAACTACTTTCTTTGCTGATTTCAGAGAGCATGTGAGCTTGGGACTAAGTACGTCGACCTGGAGAAGGAGAAAAACCAACTCCAACTGGATCTGGAGGTGACCAAAAACGACTTAGACCGTGCACAGACCGAGCTGAAGACCCTGGGAGGTAATCCTTGTCGACCAATTGCACTATCACTTTCGTCTTCTATCCTTTGAACCGAGTGTCCTCACTCGAACAGACGTGCGTGATGAGAACCGTCGACTCCAAGCGCGACTCAACAATGTTATTTCTTTAGATACCATGAAGAAGGCGCTTGAAGATAAGGACAAGGCGCTCGCTGATGCTCAGAAGGTGGCGAGGGAGAAAAATGAGGCTGCTGAGAAGAAGCTTGCCGTAGTCAACAAGTTGGAAGAAGAGAACGCCAAACTCAAGCAAGAACGGGCCGATTGGATCAAAAAGCTCGAACTGCAGACCAAGAGAAGGAGCAGTCTGGAGAACCACTTGGGAGACTTCGCGAAGAAGATGTTCGGCATGCTTGAAGGTAACTTTCTTCCGTCAAGTGAATTTCCTTAATTTCCACAGAACAGCAACGTGACCGATCTTCCATTTCTCTTTGTGTAGAACTCTGCCAAGACTTTGACAAGGAGACTGAAGAGATCGAGCCCAATCTGGACCCCACCAAGTCACCTGTCGGGGACGTTGTGGCCATGAACATGTTCAGGCTTGACGCTCGTCTCAGGAGTGTTCAGGGGTATATCACTCGACTGAAGGCTGCGCTGGAGAAGATCGACAAAGAATTGTGGCCAGAAGACACCCTTCAGACTGACCTCGACTCGATGATGACCCGCCTCAACGAGATTCTCGGACGAGTACAGGCATGGAAAAAATCTGCTGCTCGCTACGGAGCTGACGTGGCGCTTTCACTCGTCCGGGTCGATTGCAAAGAGGCCAAGGAGGACAGACTGAAGGCTCTCCGGGTGATCAACACGAAGAAACTTCAATTCGAAGACTTCATGGAGACTTTCATCGAAGCAGCCACTCGAATCGCTGATGGTATTGATCTGGACACCTTCGTCGAGCCCGCGAGCCCCACCGGTGCTTGAGGAAAACTTTGCTTGCAATTGAAACTTTATTTGCCTCGGTATGCCGAGTGATGGTGTAACCGTTTAAAACTTCGTTCAGGACTTAAGCCTGAGACTTCCGTTTGCGTGGGCAACTTTTAACCGCGTTGATTTATCTGCACTTTGCTTTCCAATCTTTTGCTTGGTTAAGTTTGCTTAGTTTCCGAGTGAGATGGATGCTCATTACTCGAAAGAATTTTGAACTTAGGCGAAGACTGGTTCACAGCTAAGCCCCTGAGTGAGAGGATTGCTCGCCACTCGGAGTTAAGCTCCCGAGTGAATGGGATGCATTCATTCAGCAGGATTTTTAACTTAGGCGAAAACTTCTTCGCGACTAAGCCCCCGAGTAAGAGGGTTGCTCATCACTCGGAGAGTTTTTTTTTAAACTTAGGCGAAAACTGGTTCGCAGCTAAGCCCCCGAGTGAGAGGATTGCTCGCCACTCGGAGTAGTTTTCAACTTAGACGAAGACTGATTCGCAGCTAAGTTTCCGAGTGAATGGAATGCTATTCGCTCGGCGGGGTTTTAACTTAGGCAAAAACTGGTTCGCGGCTAAGCCCCCGAGTGAGAGGATTGCTCGCCACTCGGAGTAGTTTTCAACTTAGACGAAGACTGATTCGCAGCTAAGTTTCCGAGTGAATAGGGTGTTATTCACTCAGCAGGGTTTTTAACTTAGGCGAAAACTTGTTCGCGGCTAAGCCCCAGGGCGTGAGGGTCGCTCACCACTCGGAGTGTTTTCAACTTAAGCGAAGACTGGTTCGCAGCTAAGTTTCTGAGTGAATAGGGTGTTATTCACTCGGCAGGGTTTTTAACTTAGGCGAAAACTTGTTCGCAGCTAAGTTTCCAAGTGAGAGGGTTGCTCATCACTCGGAAGAGTTTTTAAACTTAGGTGAAAACTTGTTCGCGGCTAAGCCACCGAGTGAGAGGGTTGCTCGTCACTCGGAAGAGTTTTCAACTTAGGCGAGGACTGGTTCGCAGCTAAGTCTTCGAGTGAATGGGATGCTATTCACTCGGCATGTTTTTAACTTAGGCGAAAACTGGTTCGCAGCTAAGCCCCCGAGTGTGAGGGTTGCTCACCACTCAGAATGTTTTTGGATATGAGATTGTGCGATCGGAATTGACAAAAGACTGCGGAAGTCATAATTTTGATAAACAGCATTGTCTGGAGTACTCTTATTACATCAAAACGACCCAGTTGTCAGGTATAAAAACGTCGAAGTAAATCCGCGTTCCAGGCACGTGGTTCGTCGATGTTCTTCTTGAGGTTGAAGAGGTGGTAGGCTCCATTGTTCAGCACCTTGGTGATGACGAAAGGACCTTCCCACGCGGGAGCGAGCTTGTGAGGCCACTGCTGATCCACTCGAAGCACAAGATCACCCTCATGGAACGACCGACTCCTGACGTGCCTTGCATGGAAGCGATGCAGATCTTGCTGGTACACAGTCGACCGAATCAGAGCCATTTCACGTTCTTCCTCCAGGAGATCTACACCGTCCTGTCGTGCTTGTTCAGCCTCAGCCTCTGAGTAAATATCTACACGGGGAGAGTTGTGAAGGAGATCACTCGGCAAAACGGCCTCGGCTCCATACACCATGAAGAAAGGAGTGCGCTCAGTCGACCGGTTAGGAGTCATCCTCAAGCCCCACAGAACAGATGGCAATTCAGTGACCCAAGCTCCAGCTGCATGTTCAAGATCCCGCATGAGTCGAGGCTTCAACCCTTGAAGGATAAGGCCATTTGCTCGCTCAGCTTGACCATTAGTCTGGGGGTGCGCAACGGATGCGTAATCCACCCGAGTGCCTTGGGAGGAGCAAAAGTATCTGAATTCTTCCGAGTCGAAGTTTGAACCATTGTCCGTGATGATACTGTGGGGAACTCCATACCGGAACATTATCTCTTTCATGAATTTGATAGCAGTGCGCGAGTTCAGCTTCTTTATGGGCTTAGCCTCAATCCACTTGGTGAACTTGTCGACTGCTACAAGCAGATGCGTGAATCCACTCTGGCCCGTTCGGAGAGGACCGACCATATCCAAACCCCATACAGCGAACGGCCAGATGAGTGGAATAGTCTTCAAGGCGGATGCGGGCTTATGTGACAAGTTTTTGTAAAACTGGCATCCTTCGCAGTGCTGAACAATATCCTGAGCCATCTCGTTGGCGCGCGGCCAGAAGAAACCATCTCGGTATGCTTTGGCAACAATCGTCCGAGAGGACGCATGATGACCACAAGTCCCCGAGTGAATTTCCTCCAGAATCAGTCGACCTTCCTCAGAGGAAATGCACCACTGAGCTATGCCAGTTACGCATTCTCTGTAAAGTTGTCCACCTATCACAGTAAAGGCCTTGGACCTGCGAACGATCTGTCGAGCTTCAACCTCGTCTTCTGGGAGTTCTTGCCTCAATATATATGCAATATATGGCACCGTCCAATCGGGCATAACCACCAGAATCTCCATGACCAGATCTATGACTGCTGGGACATCAACCTCAGCCGGATTGGAGGCGCTTATTGCTTGCGGGGGCTCTTCAGTGAAGGGATCTTCTTGCACTGAAGGAGAATGTAAGTGTTCCAGAAACACATTGCTAGGTACAGGCTTCCGAGTGGACCCGATCTTTGCCAGATCATCAGCTGCCTGATTCTTCACTCGGGGAATATGGTGGAGTTCGAAACATTCAAACTTCTTCTCAAGCTTTCTCACTGCATGGCAATATCCAGTCATGGCAGGGTTCCTGACATCCCACTCTTTCATCACCTGATTAACCACCAAATCTGAGTCACCGTATACCATCAGGCGCCGGACGCCGAGTGAGATGGCCATACGTAACCCGTAGAGGAGTGCCTCGTATTCAACTTCATTATTGGAGGAATCAAAGTGACTCTGGAGGACATAACTGAGCTTGTCACCCTTTGGAGATACCAACACTACACCAGCACCAGACCCATTCAGCATCTTAGAGCCATCAAAGAACATGGTCCAGTGCGTCGAGTGGATTTGAATTGGCTGTTGCTGTTCTATCCACTCGGCCATGAAGTCAGCAAGCGCTTGAGATTTGATGGCCTTCTTTGCTTCAAACTTGATATCAAAGTAGAGGAGCTCAATAGCCCATTTGGCCACTCGACCAGTCGCATCTCGATTGTTGAGGATCTCAGACAATGGAGCATCACTGACGACTGAGACTGAGTGATCCTGGAAGTGGTGTGCCACCTTCTTCGCTGATAGATATATACCATAGACGAGCTTCTGGTAATGAGGGTACCTTTGCTTTGAAGGAGTCAGCACTTCAGATATATAGTAAACTGGGCGTTGGACTTTATAAGCCTTGCCCTCCTCTTCTCTCTCGACAGTGAGAACTGTACTGACGACTTGGTAAGTGGATGGAATGTACAGAAGCAGGGGTTCTTTGCTGTGCGGAGCAGCAAGCACCGGCTGGGTGGAAAGCAGGGCTTTGAGCTCGACAAACGCTGCTTCTGCCTCAGGAGTCCACTCGAACGTATCAGATTTCTTCATCAGTCGGTATAAAGGCAATGCCTTCTCTCCGAGACGAGAAATAAACCTACTCAATGTTGCCAGGCAGCCTGTGAGTTTCTGGACATCGTGCAGACGCTCGGGGCTCTTCATTCGAGTGATGGCACCGATCTTCTCGGGATTGATGTCGATCCCCCGTTTGGAAATGAGGAAACCGAGTAACTTGCCACCATGAACTCCAAAAGTGACCTTGGACGGGTTCAACTTGATATCATATCTCCACAAGTTGGCGAATGTTTCTGCCAAGTCAGTCAGTAGGTCGGAACCTTTGCGAGACTTGACTACAATATCATCCATATAAGCCTCGACATTCCGAGGGATTTGCTCAAGCAGGCACTTCTGAATCATACGCATGAAGGTAGCGCCAGCATTTTTCAGACCAAAAGGCATGGTGATATAACAGAAACACCCGAAAGGGGTGATGAAGGCTGTCTTTATTTCATCTGGACCAAACAGACGGATCTGATGGTAGCCAGAGTATGCATCGAGAAAAGACAAACGCTCGCACCCCGCAGTCGAGTCGACAATCTGATCGATGCAGGGGGAGCGGAAAATGATCTTTCGGGCAGACCCGATTGATATGTTTAAAGTCAATACACATGTGGGGTGACTTATCTTTCTTGGGGACCATGATGACGTTCGCGAGCCACTCGGAGTGGTAAATCTCGTGTATGAACTTAGCCGCCAAGAGTCGAGCCACCTCCTCGCCGATTGCTTTCTGCTTCTCTGCTGTCGACCGATGCAAGTGCTCTTTGACAGGCTTGGCCTTCGGGTCAACTCTCAGTCGGTGCTCAGCCAGTTCCCTGGGTACCCCCGGCATGTCAGAAGGCTTCCATGCGAAGATGTCCCAGTTCTCACGGAGGAACTGGATGAGCTCGGCTTCCTATTTGCTGTCGAGTGTCGTCGAGATGTTGGTCGGAGCATCATTAGGATCTGTCGGGTGAACGTTCACTGGCTTCACATCTCCTGCCGACTGAAAAGCAGACTCAGAAGCGGGCTTCTTGGCACGTAGTAGATCGGCAGGATCAGTATTCCTCTTGTATTCTTCCAACTCGACCACAGCCATTTGATGGTCAGCAATCTTGGAGCCCTACTGAAGGCACTCCTCAGCTCTCTGATACGCCTCCAACGTATCTACTTTTCCAAACTCTTTTGCCCTTGTTTTGGACTCTAATTTGCATGATTTGAATGGAACTAACCCGGACTGATGCTATTTTCAGCAGAATTGCCTTGGTGTTATTTTTGTGCAGAAATAAAAGTTCTCGGATTGACCTAAAAATTTACGGAGAATATTTTTGGAATTAATAAAAAATACTGGCAAAAGAATCAACTACAGGGGGCCCACCACCTGGCCACAAGCCAGGGGCGCGCCCACCCCCCTAGGGCGCGCCCCTGTGGCTTGTGGGCCCCCTGTTGCTCCTCCGACCTCGTTTCCACTTCTATATATTCCTATTCGGGGAGAAAAAAATCAAGGAGGAGAGTTCATCGCGTTTTACGATACGGAGTCGCCGCCACCTCCTGTTCTTCCTCGGGAGGGCAGATCTGGAGCCTGATTTGGGCTCCGGAGAGGGGAAATCAACGCCGTCGTCATCACCAACCATCCTTCATCACCAATTTCATGATGCTCTCCGCCGTTCGTGAGTAATTCCATCGTAGGCTTGCTTGACGGTGATGGGTTGGATGAGCTTTACCATGTAATCGAGTTAGTTTTGTTAGGGTTTGATCCCTAGTATCCACTATGTTCTGAGATTGATGTTGCTATGACTTTGCTATGCTTAATGCTTGTCACTAGGGCCCGAGTGCCATGATTTCAGATCTGAACCTATTACGTTTTCATGAATATATATGTGTTCTTGATCCTATCTTGCAAGTTGTAGACACCTATTACGAGTTATGATCGGCATCCCCCAGGGTGACAATAACTGGGATTCTTTCCGGTGATTACCGTAGTTTGAGGAGTTCATGTATTCACTAAGTGCTAATGCTTTGGTCCGGTTCTCTATTAAAAGGAGGCCTTAATATCCCTTAGTTTCCATTAGGACCCCGCTGCCACGGGAGGGTAGGACAAAAGATGTCATGCGAGTTCTTTTCCATAAGCACGTATGACTATATATGGAATACATGCCTACATTACATTGATGAATTGGAGCTAGTTCTGTATCACCCTATGTTATAACTGTTGCATGATGAATGCCATCCGACATAATTATCCATCACTGATCCATTGCCTACGAGCTTTTCCATATTGATCTTTGCTAAGTTACTTTTCCGTTGCTACTGTTACAATCACTACAACACTGCTACTGTCACTTTGCCATCGTTAGCGTTACTTCCATACTACTTTGCTACTAAATACTTTGCTGCAGATATTAAGTC
Organism: Elymus sibiricus; assembly: GCA_039707655.1. Taxonomy (NCBI): domain Eukaryota; kingdom Viridiplantae; phylum Streptophyta; class Magnoliopsida; order Poales; family Poaceae; genus Elymus; species Elymus sibiricus. Next base: position 280,984,680 of record CM077665.1, read on the forward strand.
TTTCAGGTGTGGTTGAATTGACAACTCAGCTGCTAATACTCGAGAATATTCTTTGGCTCCCCTTGTGTCGAATGAATAAATTTGGGTTGAATACTCTACCCTCGAAAACTGTTGCGATCCCATATACTTGTGGGTTATCAAGACCTTTTTCTGGCGCCATTGCCGGGGAGCATAGCTCTATTCTTTGAGTCACTTGGGATATATATCTGTTGATCACTATGAAGAATCTGAAAGATGCTAAAACTAAGATCTACCCCTCAACTACGAGGACAGGTAAGGAACTGCCATCTAGCTCTGCACTTGATTCACCTTCTGTTATGAGTAAGCTTGCGACACCACCACCTGCTAGTAATTCTGATATGTCGCAAGTAATTGATGATGCTACTTCTGCTATGCATGATGCTTATGATGATACTCAGCTTGATACTACTGTGCCACTGGGTGAATTCCTTGATGAACAAATTGCTAGAGTGAATGCTGAAACTGATGATATCTCTGAATCTGATGAAATTATTGAAACTGAACACTATGATACACCTGTTAGACCTAGCTCTCCTAGATATGAATTGCCTGATATCCCTGAAGGTTATGTTATGGAAGGAGAGGTAGCTAGGGACTTTCTTGCTTGTAAGGATAGAGATGATCTTAAGAAATTGCTATGCAAGTGGAAAGAAAAATCTTTGAATGCTAGAATGAAATATGATCCTAAGTTTTCTACTTCACCTATCTTTGTTACTGATAAGGATTATGAATTCTCTGTCGATCCTGAGTTAATTACTTTGGTTGAATCTGATCCCTTCCATGGTTATGAATCTGAAACTGTTGTGGCACATCTTACTAAATTGAATGATATAGCCACCCTATTTACTCATGAGGAAAAAATTCGCTATTACTATATTCTTAAGTTGTTTCCTTTCTCATTAAAGGGTGATGCTAAGATATTGTTTAATTCTCTTGCTCCTGGTTGTGTGCGTAGCCCCCAGGATATGATATATTACTTCTCTAAAAAATATTTTCCTGCCCATAAGAAACAAGCTGCCTTGCAGGAAATATATAACTTTGTGCAAATTGAAGAAGAGAGTCTCCCACAAGCTTGGGGGAGGCTTCTCCAATTACTTAATGCTTTGCCTGATCACCCTCTCAAGAAAAATGAAATACTTGATATCTTTTATAATGGACTAACCGATGCTTCTAGGGACCACCTAGATAGTTGTGCTGGTTGTGTTTTCAGGGAATGAACTGTTGAACAAGCTGAACTGCTATTGAATAATATATTGAGCAATGATAATGATTGGACTATTCCTGAACCACCTCCAAAGCCAACTCTGAAGAAAAGAGGTATTCTATTTCTTAGTCCTGAAGATATGCAAGAGGCAAAGAAATCTATGAAAGAAAAAGGTATTAAAGCTGAAAATGTTAAGAATCTACCACCTATTGAAGAAATACATGGTCTTGATAACCCGACACAGGTAGTAGAGGTAAATTCTCTCCATAGATTTGATGAAGGGGATATTCCCTATAATAAGTCTACTAGCCAATGCTTGGATGAGTTTGATAATTTTATTGTGAAACAAGAAAATTTCAATACTTATGTTAGTAGACAATTGAAACATAATGCTTACATGCTTGATCGCTTTGGTGATTATTTGAGTAGAACTATCAATGATCTTAAGCTTATCAGTAAACATGCTTCCATGGTAACTACCCAAGTAGAACAAGTACTTAAGGCTCAAAATGATTTGCTTAATGAAATGAATAATAAGAACAATGATCATGATGTTAAAGTTGTGACTAGAGGTGGTAGAATGACCCAGGAACCTTTGTATCCTGAGGGCCATCCTAAGAGAATTGAGCAAGATTCTCAGAGAGTTAACACTGATGCACCTAGTCGTTCCAATAAGAGCAGGAAAAAGAATGACGATAGGACTTTGCATGCTGCTAGTGAACCTGTTATAGATACACCTGAGAATCCAAATGATATTTCTATTTCTGATGCTGAGACACAATCTGGTGATGAACATGAGTCTAGTGATAATATTAATGATGATGTTCATGTTAATGCTCAACCTAGCAATGATAATGATGTGGAGATTGAACCTGCTGTTGATCTTGATAACCCACAACCTAAGAATAAGAGATATGATAAAAGAGACTTTATCGCTAGGAAGCATGGTAGAGAAAGAGAACCATGGGTTCAAAAACCCATGCCCTTTCCTCCTAAGCCATCCAAGAAAAAAGGATGATGAAGATTTAGAGCGCTTTGTTGAAATGCTTAGACCTATCTTTTTGCGTATGCGTTTGACTGATATTCTGAAAATGTCTCCTTATGCTAAGTATATGAAATATATTGTGACAAATAAAAGAAAGATACCTGAAGCTGAGATTTCCACCATGCTTGCTAACTATACTTTTAAGGGTGGAATACCAAAGAAACTAGGAGATCCCGGAGTACCTACTATACCATGCTCTATTAAAGGAAATTATGTTAAAACTGCTTTATGTGATCTTGGAGCTGGTGTTAGTGTTATGCCTTTCTCTTTATATCGTAGACTTGATTTGAATAAGTTGACACCTACTGAAATCTTCTTGCAAATGGCTGATAAATCAACTGCTTTACCCATCGGTATTTGCGAGGATGTGCCTGTTGTGGTTGCAAATGTTACTATTTTAACAGACTTTGTTATTCTTGATATTCCCGAGGACGACAGTATGTCGATCATCCTTGGTGGACCCTTTTTGAATACTGCAGGGGCTGTTATTGATTGCAACAAGGGCAATGTCACTTTTCATGTTAATGGTAATGAGCATACGGTACACTTCCCGAAGAAACAACCTCAAGTTCATAGTATCAACTCCATTGAAAAGATTTCAACGATTATTATTGGAGGCTTTGAATTCCCTCTTCCTACTGCCAAAAAGAAATATGATATACTTATTGTTGGGGACATGCATATCCCCATGGAGGTAACCTAGTGTTATTCGAAAATTCTCCGGTTCCATGTCCTTCGGAAAAAGTTTGTCAATAAGACTTGATCAACCTTATTGATGGATTCTTTTTGAGGAGCATGAGATGGATGAATTTAGAAGGCACAACTTCCTGTACCCAACTTTTACTTTCTGTTATTTAGATTAAATAGAGTAAAAATGCTATTATTCTCCTGTTTTCTGTTTTATCCGTGTAATAGAAAAATGACCTGAAAATAAAAGTCCTCAGAATTCCCTGAAAATCTAGTATGATTTTTTCTGGAATATTTTAGAATTTTTGGCACTGAGCATGCATCAGGGGGCTGCACCAGTGGGCCACAAGCCTGTAGGGTGCGCCCACCCCCCTGGGCGCGCCCCCCTGGCTTGTGGGTCCCACGTGGGGCCCCCTCACTTATTCCAGCCACCATCCACTTTGTCTTCCTCCAGAAAAAATCCCACCATTGCTCAAACCCGTGTTCTAGCTCATTTTGTTGCCATTTTCGATCTCCTTGCTCAAAGCTCCATTTGCAAAACTGTTTTAGGGGATTGCTCATCGGTATGTGACTCCTCCAATGGTCCAATTAGTTTTTGTTCTAGTGCTTTATATATTGCAATTTTTTGCTGTTGTGGTGACCTTGTTCTTGAGCTTGCATGTCAAATTTATATGATCCCAAGTAGTTTTGATGCATGATATAGCCTCTAGGCACTTGTGGGAGTAGTTGCTATGAGTTTTGTTGAGTTTTGTTTACTTCTATTTTAAGTCACTAAAAATTTCAGAATTAATTTTCAGCGAGAAAGATGATGAGGAGATTATTAAGAGGCTCTTCAAGCCGGGGTTTTAAAGAAAAAGAAAGTGAGAAGCCTAAATACAATATCCCTCGTACCGCGGAGGTTCGTCCATGTGAATGGCCAAGTGAAGTATTCTTGAGGGCGGCCGGAATTTATGAAGATTTTTATCATCTAGCAAAAAGTGCAGGCATCACCGACTTCCTCAACGATAAGTGTGAACAGTATCTCCTACTTACTAATACTTTCGTGCAAAATTTTCATTTTTATCCTAGGAAGAATCCTCCCATGGTAGAATTTCATTTATATGATGTGCCTAAGGAAATGTCACTTTACGATTTTTGCAATGTTTGCAAAATACCTCATGAGGGCAGCATCAGTGAACCACGTCCTAGAGACATGGAGGATTTTATTGCCGCAATCACTGTAGGGGAAGAGAGAGGGGTGTCAAAGGCAAGAGCGGCTAGTGTACATTTTCCTGTTTTACGCTATTATTCATTATTTGCGGGGAGATGTTTAGTTGGTCGCGGTGAGAGTGGAAGCCTTAGTGCCCCCGACCTCGCTATTCTGCACCACGCTTTACTTGCTGATAGAACTTTTAGTCTAGGTGCTATAGTGGCCCAATGGCTGAACACAAACCGTTCGAAGGGCCCTATATTCGGAGGTATCTATGCGTCTCGTTTAGCTAAACACTTTGAGATACCTATTAGGTTTGGCGAGGAAGATGAAATGCTGCTTCCTACAAGATATTTAGATTATAATAGTATGGTAGCACATGATTTTATTAAGAAAGATAATGATAAAAGGCTGCTTTACAACTTAGTATTTAGCCAGGGTACTTGTGAAATTATTACTCAGCCTGCTCCTTCTTTGTTCGATATCCCTTCAGGCAGGTACACTATTATGCCCGATGACATCTACCGATATTGGGGTTTGTCGCAACCCCCAGCACCTGAGCCGGCACCAGCCCTTGATTCATATCAGGCTCCGGTTTTTCAGTGGGAGCCACAGGAGGTCGCCAGTCAGTGGAACCCTTAGTTTCCTCCGGAGTATCCAGGAGAGGGTTATTTCCAGCCGTGGCCCTAGACCAACTTAGGCCAAAAGCCTAAGCTTGGGGGAGTACGTATTTCTCACCGACATTACATTCATCTTCATACACTCATTCCAGTTGTCGGTGTTCATACTTTTTCATTGTACTATCCATGGTAGTTTATTTCTTCTTGATGCTTTCTTCTTATTTGTGTTTAATTAATCTTGAGAAAATCCAAAAAAAGGGTAGTTCTAGCTTTACTTTCAAGTTTGTTTAGTGTAGTATTAAAAGAAAACCCAAAAAGATGTCGCGTTCTTCTTTTGTTTGTTGGGGGCTTTCCCGTGTAAATAGCTTTTCTTTCTTCTTTGGGTCGTAAGGAGAAGACCACGATGACATGTTGAGTGGCTCTCATATGCATTATTGTTTATCATCAGAGAGCCCATATTACTTTGCCTTCTCCTTTGAGTTATTGCTTGCAGATTCCAGCTTAGTCCAATGCACGTGCACTCTTATTTTTATTCACATCATTCGGTCGTGCAAGTGAAAGGCAATAATGACGATATATGATGAAATGACTGAGATGGAGAAAAGCTGGTATGAACTCGACCTATTTTGTTTTTGTAAATATGATTAGCTCATCGTTCAGGATTCAGCTCATTATGGGTTGAACATGTTTGCAATGACAATTAGAGATTATAGTTACTCATGCCATGCTTAATTAGCTAAGAGTTAATAATGGTTTGTTTTGAGTGCCAACATGCATATTCAAATGGTTGTGATGTAGTATGATAGAATGGTATCCTCCTCTGAATGATTCGAGTGGCTTGACTTGGCACATGTTCACGCATGTAGTTGAAACAAAACCAACATAGCCTCCACGATGTTTATGTTCATGGTGATTTATATCCTACTCATGCTTGCATTCAATATTGGTTAATCTTAAAGCATGTTGATGACTGTTGTCGCTCTCTAGTTGGTCGCTCCCAAGTCTTTTGCTAGCCTTCACTTGTACTAAGCGGGAATACTGCTTGTGCATCCATCTCCATAAACCCAAAGTTGTTCCATATGTGTCCACCATACATACCTATATGCGGTATTTACCTGCCGTTCCAAGTAAATTTGCATGTGCCACTCTCCAAACCTTCAAATAAATATTCCTTTTTGTATGCCCAAATCGCTCATGTAGTGACTGGGGGCTGTCAGTATCTTCCATGCTAGGTGGGTTATTCTCACGATACGTGTTGATTCACTATCATTCACGAGAAAGTGGCTGGTAATCGGGATGCCCAGTCCCACGCTCAAAATTCAAATCAATAATTAATGAACAAAACTCCCCCAGGATTGTGTTTGTATGGACGGTACCCGTGGATTCGGCTCGCTGTGGAGTGTGATTGATTTGGTAGAGGGGGAGTAAAAAACTTTACTATTCTGTTTGGGAACCGCCTATAATGTATCTAGCATGGAAGATATCGAAATCTCTTAGTTGTTATGTTGGCAATGAAAGCATACCTCTCAAAATTATTATTCATCCTTGTTTTAAAAGCTCGAGCTCTGGCACCTCTGCAAATCAATGCTTCCCTCTGTGAAGGGCCTATCTATTTAACTTTACTGTTGAGTCATCACCCTCTCATAAAAGGCACCAGTTGGAGAGCACCACCGTCATTTGTATGCTTTGCTATTAATTGATATTGAGTATGAGTATGACTGGATCTCTTTTACCATGAATTACAATGTCTAGTCAGTCCTTGTTCTCCAGAGGTGCTCTGCATTTATGTTTTGCGGTCTCAGAAAGGGCTAACGAGATACCATTATGTCATATTGTATCATGATTGTTTTGATAAAATTGTTGTCGTCCGAGACTTATTATTATTGCTCGCTAGTTGATTATGCCATTGATATGAGTAAATGTGAGACCTAAATGTTATTGTGAATGTGGTTAGTCTATAATCTTTGCTGAAAATCTGAACATCAGTTAGACATATTTACAACAGCAAGATCAAACAGAGTTTGTAAAAGTTTTTCTTTATCACTTTCAGTTTATCAACTGAATTGCTTGAGGACAAGAAAAGGTTTAAGCTTGGGGGATTTGATACGTCTCCAACGTATCTACTTTTCCAAACTCTTTTGCCCTTGTTTTGGACTCTAATTTGCATGATTTGAATGGAACTAACCCAGACTGACGCTGTTTTCAGCAGAATTGCCTTGGTGTTATTTTTGTGCAGATATAGAAGTTCTCGGATTGACCTGAAAATTTACGGAGAATATTTTTGGAATTAATAAAAAATACTGGCGAAAGAATCAACTGCAGGGGGGCCACCACCTGGCCACAAGCCAGGGGGGCGCGCCCACCCCCCTAGGGCGTGCCCCTGTGGCTTGTGGGCCCCTTGTTGCTCCTCCGACCTCGTTTCCACTTCTATATATTCCTATTCGGGGAGAAAAAAATCAAGGAGGAGAGTTCATCGCGTTTTACGATACGGAGCCGCCGCCACCTCCTGTTCTTCCTCGGGAGGGCAGATCTGGAGCCTGATTTGGGCTCCGGAGAGGGGAAATCGACACCGTCGTCATCACCAACCATCCTTCATCACCAATTTCATGATGCTCTCCGCCGTTCGGGAGTAATTCCATCGTAGGCTTGCTTGACGGTGATGGGTTGGATGAGATTCACCATGTAATCGAGTTAGTTTTGTTAGGGTTTGATCCCTAGTATCCACTATGTTCTGAGATTGATGTTGCTATGACTTTGCTATGCTTAATGCTTGTCACTAGGGCCCGAGTGCCATGATTTCAGATCTGAACCTATTATGTTTTCATGAATATATATGTGTTCTTGATCCTATCTTGCAAGTTGTAGACACCTATTACGAGTTATGATCCGCATCCCCCAGGGTGACAATAACTGGGATTCTTTCCGGTGATTACCGTAGTTTGAGGAGTTCATGTATTCACTAAGTGCTAATGCTTTGGTCCGGTTCTCTATTAAAAGGAGGCCTTAATATCCCTTAGTTTCCATTAGGACCCCGCTGCCACGGGAGGGTAGGACAAAAGATGTCATGCAAGTTCTTTTCCATAAGCACGTATGACTATATATGGAATACATGCCTACATTACATTGATGAATTGGAGCTAGTTCTGTATCACCCTATGTTATAACTGTTGCATGATGAATGCCATCCGACATAATTATCCATCACTGATCCATTGCCTACGAGCTTTTCCATATTGATCTTTGCTAAGTTACTTTTCCATTGCTACTGTTACAATCACTACAACACTGCTACTGTCACTTTGCCATCGTTAGCGCTACTTCCGTACTACTTTGCTACTGAATACTTTACTGCAGATATTAAGTCTTTCAGGTGTGGTTGAATTGACAACTCAGCTGCTAATACTCGAGAATATTCTTTGGCTCCCCTTGTGTCGAATCAATAAATTTGGGTTGAATACTCTACCCTCGAAAATTGTTGCGATCCCCTATACTTGTGGGTTATCACTCTCTGTCGATTCCCTATGACTGTGATCACACCCTTGGGCCCGGGCATCTTCAGCTTGAGGTACACGTAACATGGACGGGCCATGAAACGGGCATAAGCCGGTCGACCAAGGATGGCGTGATACGCGCTCTGGAAGTCTACAACTTCAAATGTCAACTTTTCCTTGCGAAAATTCTTATCGGTGACGAACACCACATCAAATGCAATCTGACCGAGTGACTTGGCTTTCTTCCCAGGGATGACTCCGTGGAATTGCATGTTGCTTTCACTCAGTCGGGACATCGGAATGTCCATTCCCTTGAGGGTATCCGCATACAAGATGTTCAATCCACTCCCACCGTCCATGAGAACCTTGCGGAGTCGAGTGCCTCCTACAACAGGATCCACCACCAGAGCTTGTCGACCGGGAGTAGCGACATGAGCAGGGTGGTCCGACTGATCAAAGGTGATAGCAGTCTGAGACCACTTGAGGTATGTGGGAGTGGCAGGAGCAACCATGTTGACTTCTCTGTTAATAACTTTCAGTCGACTTTTGCTTTCTACATCGGCAAAAATCATCAAAGTGGCATTGACCTCAGGAAAATCCTCTTTGTCTTCATCATCCTCCTTTTCAGAAGCTTTCTCACTCGACTGTCCTTCCTTGAACTGTTGGATCAGTAATCTGCATTGTCGAGTGGTGTGCTTTGGCAATATCATATTGCCTTTCTCATCCTTCTTCGTGTGGATTGCACACGGCATATCTAGGATGTCCGTTCCTGACTGATTCTTCGACTTTTTGGGGGTAAATTGCCCTTTGGGTTTCCCCTTATTCTTTCCTTGCGTCGCCAGAGCGGCTGCCTCTGCCTGAGCAGAATTATCAGCTTTGCGCTTTTGCTTCCGACTGGAATTGCCACCGCCGGCATCATTGTCGACTGCCTTTCCCTTGCTGCTGCGGAGGCGATCTTCCTCTTCGCCATTGGCATACCAAGTGGCAATCTCCATCATCTTGCTCAGGGACATATCTCCTGACCGACCAAACTTCAGGATAAGCTCTCTGTACCTAACACCAGCCTTGAAAGCGCAAACGGCTTGGTGCTCGGAAACATTTTCCACCATGTGATGGAGGGTAGTCCAACGCTGAATGTAATCTCTCAAAGTTTCATTCGATTTCTGCACACAGTGCTGTAGCTCAGACAAACCAGCGGGATGCTTGAATGTGCCCTCGAAAGTTCTGATGAACACTCGAGCAAGATCCTCCCAGCAGTAGATGCTAGAAGGGGCCAACTGATTCAGCCATGCTCGGGCCGAACCATCCAACATCAAAGACAAATGCTTCATGGCTACATTGTCATTCCCTCCATCGATCTGCACCGCCACTCGGTAATCATCTAGCCATGTTTCCGGCTTTGACTCACCAGGGAACTTGCTTATTCCAGCCGCCAACCTGAAGTTGGGGGGAATCTCAGCGGATCGGATGGCTCTGCTGAAACACTCGGGTCCAGAGACAACGGTACCACTTCCACTCGGATGATCTCTATCATTACCATTCCTGTGAAATCTTCCCCTGTCAACCCGATTCTAGACGAGGACAGACCTCGCGTCGAACCCAGGAGCCCGCTCATCACCGTACGGGCGCCGATCATCATAGTGCCGGGGCACATATGAACCACCCCGCGGAGGAGTAGGCACTCAACGGCGGTCATCACGGTGAAAACGAGGAGCGAACTGATCTCGCCCCTGATCTTGGTACTGATCTTCGCGGTAACCTCTGCCCCTGCGACGCAGAGGTGACCCTGGGCTATGCGCTGACTGAACTGTGTCTGCTCTGGGCGAATTACTGTGTAACCTATTGTGCGACTGAGAAACAGCCTAATTCTATTGTTGCGCTGCTCCAAGCAACGCTCGGATCTGCTGCAAACCTCTGCCAGCCTCTGAACGTGACGGTTGAATGGATTCTGCAATCCTAGCAGCGGCTACAACATTCAGAATTGGAGTACGGTATACCTCGAAGTTGTTTCGAGATCCACTCGGAAACAGCTGTCGCTGATGTCGATTGGAAGGTTGTGGACGCTGGCGGGTACGCTCGTCGAGTGCCTCATCTCGGCGCTGCTGCTCATTCGATGGTCCTCCAACCTCGTGCTCGCCACGGCCGAAGCCAGGCAGGCTTTGCTGTGAACCCGCCATAAGAACCTCAGCCGCTAGATCGCAGCTCTCGCACTCGGAAGGAACGTCAGACTGAGATGATGCTTGGCGAGCCGCCGCATGCCTCACCCAACGCTGAAGCCGCGAGCGACCAGATCGCTTGCGGGTACGAACAGCGGGGAGAGCAAACGATACCGGAGTCGACGGTTGCCGAAGAAGAACGACGCAGGAGCTTGCACGGAAGTGCGTCGCCCCGCGGATCGGGAGCGCCTCAACATCCAGAGGCGCCTCCTGAAGCCATGCCGAATCGTCGGCGACGAAGGTGAGCGCGCCGAGACGGATCTCGCGGCCCATGAACAAACCGCCGCGGGAAGACATGACGAAGAAGAAAATTGCAAACTCGCCAGAAGTCGCTTAGACGCCTGCCCCACGATGGGCGCCAACTGTCGTGGGAACGAGCCTGACACTAGAGGATAGGGGTACGTAAGGAGAGGGCAGAGTCCTAGCTACGGCGAGGTTGTACACACGGATGTATGAGTTCAGGCCCCTCTCGTGGAGGTAACAGCCCTACGTCTCAGTGCTCGGGAGCTTTCTGTCGTGTGGAATGTGTGAGTTACAGGGGGTGCGAACCCTTGTGCCAGAGGGGATGGGTGGCTTATATAGAGTGCGCTGCCCCTCATCAATACCCAGCAACCAAGGGTTCGATCGTGGTAATAAAGATGGACGTTACTGATAACGTATGTAATAAATGCTACTTATGGCGACCAGCCGAACGCCTGCCCGTTGGCCTCCCTGGAATGGCTTCTGATCTTCTGCGGTTGACTGGCTTCTAGTTCCTCCGAGTGAAAGGCAACCGTCGAGTGGAGGAAGAAACCTCCAAGTGAATGTTGTCGAGTGACTCATACGCCTTGGTGATTTCAGTCGGAGACTTCCTTGTAGTCCTTAAGCTTTCTAAGGTAGTGTCCTTAGGTAGGGTATGTAGGTCAGGCCTATAACCCTACCCTAAGTACATATCCCCATCACTGGTAGCGCACGAGCTTGGACTTGTGAATAGCTTGTTCTTCAGTGTGCGGTCGGAGACCAACTGGCTCATGTTCACCTGAGTCTGCATAATCCAAAGAGTTCATAAAGGTCTTCCAGTTGGAACGCATGACCCTGCTACCTGTCATCCAAATCAAACTCCTCGCCTCATCATTGTTGAAGTGAACAGTGGCAAAGAACTGAGCCACAAGCTTGCAGTCAAAATCCTTGTTGAACGCAATAATGGGATCCAGACCCCATTGCTGGCAAAGAGCACGAGCTTCAGCAAAGTAGTCGGAGTGAGGGTTGCTGACCATATGCTCCATGTCGATGGATTTGACATGAGGCACGTAGAGGTTCGTCTTGGCCTTCAGGACTCCAACATAAATGAGAGACTGAGCCTTGTTCCAGAAGGGACGACCAACAAACGCGGGTTCCTGAGGACGGCGGTAAGGATTGAGTTAACGAAACTCATAGAACTCGGTGCCAGACATATCCTGGGGATCCTTGACAGCTTGCTTCTTGTGGGCAACTTTCTTCGTGGACTGCCACTGGGGTTGAGCACTTGAGCCAGCTTCAGCCTCGTCTGACATGCGGTACCGCTTGGAACCACCACAGCTTGGATTCACACGACGAACACCCATAGCAGAGCCATCATCACCTGAACTCACAAAGAAGGAATGGCAAGAGACATAGCAAATGTAAATATCCAGTAAAAGCCAAGCAAAAATACTAGAGGGAGTAAAGCACAAGGAGATGGAGAGATGTCGTGATAAGCGGTAGTACCGCTGGGGCAGGAGCGGTACTTCCGCTTAGAGCGGTAGTACCAGTCATGCCCGAGCGGTAGTACCGCCCTGGCGACGGGATGATCCCGCGGCAGGGAAGTGACCACGAATCCACCACACACCGAGTCCCTAACACTCATATGTATCTCTAGTGATCATTCATGTCCTACTCGTGCCAAGAAATAGCGAGAAAACATGAGACACCACCTTCATTGCCCTAGATGCAAGATCTAAGAAACTAGATCGAACGAGGAAGAACGAGGGCAATACCGGGGTCCATGGCACGAGGGAGAGATGGGGATCAATCCCACCGGACGGAAATGCGAAGACGGACACGGAATGGGAGATCCGGAGCCGGCCTCCGCGAGAGTTTTGGTCACCATGGGCGGAGAAGAACCAGTGAATGGGTATGGGGGGAGTTAGAACTCCCCCTGCCCATCACTTGAGTCGACCGCGAGCCCCTCGAAGCGGTAGTACCGCTGGCATGGGCGGTACTTCCGCTGGAGCGGTAGTACCGTCCACCCGAGCGGTAGTACCGCTTATGACCAAAAACTACTCCCAGCATATAAAGTAAATCCAACAAATCTGAGGCGATAAAGAGCATCAAGACTTTCTACTAAAAACATGCAAGAAGTTGCTCCAAGTCTTTATGAGAAACCAAACCCGAAGAGACAAAGACTTGAAACAATAAATTCGAACCAATATGCTCTAGTAATGCAAATGCCTCACTAGGAGGTGGGGGCGGTGGCCGAAGCCACCTATGTTTGAGTCAAATGGTATGGCACCGCGAAGATTTTAACCTTGGGCCCATGACCAAAACTCGTCTTTGAAGCACAAGTGTCATCAAAAATGACTAATGTGAAAGGCTTGATCAATTTATGCATAATAGGAGGAGGGATAGTTCATTGAGAGAACTAGACTCCCCCTATGTCCATGCCTACATCTAAACCAGACATAATGATGAGTGTGGTGGGGTGTGCACTAAGTCAAGCCACATTGCTCGAATCAATGATATTTAGCTCATGTCTTAACTCGCGAAATCTTGCTTCATCCAATGGCTTCGTGAAAATATCTGCAAGCTGTTCTTTGGTATAAAGGTGAATGAGATCAATTTCTCCACGCTTGATGTGGTCCCGGATGAAGTGATGACGAATCTCAATATGCTTCGTCTTGCAGTGTTGAACCGGGTTGTTGGCAATCTTGATCGTGCTTTCATTGTCACAGTAAAGAGGCACTTTGTCACAGATGACACCATAATCCTTTAAGGTTTGCCTCATCCAAACAATCTGAGCACAACAGCTTGCGGCGGCTACATACTCGGCCTCGGTGGACGAGAGAGAAACACAGTTTTGTTTCTTGGAAGACCAACTCACCAGAGAGCGGCCAAGAAATTGGCAACCTCCGGAAGTGGACTTCCTTTCCACACGGTCTCCCGCCCAATCCGAGTTAGTATATCCAATGAGATCAAATGAAGCGCCTTTGGGGTACCATAAGCCAAAGTTTGGGGTATGAGCCAAATATCGAAAGATTCGCTTGACAGCCACATAGTGACTCTCCTTAGGTGCGGATTGAAATCGTGCACAAATTCCCACACTCAACATGATATCCGGCCTAGATGCACAAAGGTAAAGCAGAGATCCAATCATGGAGCGATATACCTTCTGATCCACAGCTTTACCATTGGGATCACTGTCAAGTTGGCATTTGAGTGGCATCGGAGTGTTGGCCTTCGGAGGATTTAGCTCATCCATCTTGAACCTCTTGAGCATGTCTTGAGTGTATTTGGCTTGGTTGATGAAGGTTCCTTGGCTTCGTTGCTTGACTTCGAATCCAAGGAAGAACTTCAACTCTCCCATCATAGACATCTCAAACTCTTTGGTCATTAGTGCGGCGAACTCATCATTAAAAGCTTTGTTAGAAGAACCAAATATAATATCATCTACATATAGTTGGCATACGAACAAGTTCCCGTTAACCCTCTTAGTAAAAAGAGTGGGGTCGATTTTCCCAATTTCAAACCCACGATCTTGCAACATCTCGGTAAGGTGCTCATACCACGCACGTGGGGCTTGTTTAAGGCCATAGAGTGCCTTATCGAGAACGTATACATGATTGGGGAACTTGGGATCATCAAACCCCGGAGGTTGCTTGACATATACCAACTCCTTAAGTGGACCATTAAGAAAAGCACTCTTCACATCCATTTGATATAATATGAAATCATGATGAGAAGCATAAGCAAGCAACATGCGAATAGATTCAAGGCGAGCAACAGGGGCAAAGGTTTCACCGTAGTCGATACCCTCGACTTGGGAGTAGCCTTGAGCCACCAGTCTTGCCTTGTTGCGAATAATGATACCATGTGCATCTTGCTTGTTCTTAAAGATCCATTTGGTTCCAATGACATTGTGATTCTCTTTTGTTCTTGGCACCAATCGCCACACTTTGTTGCGCTCGAAGTTGTTGATTTCATCATGCATGGCTTCAAGCCAATCCTCGTCTTCGAGCGCATCTTGTACCTTGAGGGGTTCAAAGCAAGAAACAAATGCGTGATGTGCACAAAAGTTTGTTAATTGACGACGAGTAGTTACCCCTCTTTTCAAGCTTCCGTGGACGTTCTCTAGGAGGTGTTGCTTGGTCTTAAGCTTGGAAGCAATCATGGCAGCTCGTCTTTCAAGAATTTCCTCCTTGGAAAGTTGAGTCTTGGTAACTTGACGAGCTTCGGTACTAGCCCCGGCTTGCTCATGATCTTGAGCATGATCTTGATCTTTATCTTGACCTTGATCTTGAAGTTGATCTTGGTCCTGAGCATCATCTTGATCTTGAGCTTGCACGGGGGTGTGAACAAGATCTTGAGCATCATGTGAAGTAGAAACATCACTAGCGAGTTGATCTTGCCCTTGATCTTGATCACGGGGTTGAGGGCCTTCACTTTGTTCTTCGGAAGCGTGTGGGTCGTGCGTCGGTGATGGTTCCACTTGAGTGGAACATTGTCCTTCTCCTTCAGCCACAAGGGGTTCCTCAACGGGTAGGAAGTATCCCACACCCATTCTTCTTATGGCTTGGGGAGGAATTTCATCACCTATATCACAAAGACCACTTTGCTCCACTTGGGAGCCATTATTTTCATCAAACTCTATGTTACTCGTCTCCTCAATGAGTTCGGTGGACTTATTGAGGACACGGTAAGCATGAGAGTTTGCAGCATAACCAACAAATATGCCCTCATGGGCTCTAGATTCAAATTTAGACAAACGAACACCTTTCTTGAGAATGAAACACTTACAACCGAACACCCGGAAGTATTTGAGGTTGGGCTTGTTCCCGGTAAGAATCTCATAAGGAGTCTTGTTCAAGCCTTTGCGGAGATAGAGCCGATTTGATGCATGACACGCTGTGTTGATGGCTTCGGCCCAAAAGTTGTACGGAGATTTAAACTCTGCCATCATGGTTCTTGCCGCATCCATCAACGTGCGGTTCTTCCTCTCCGCAACACCATTTTGTTGAGGGGTGTAAGGTGTGGAATATTGGTGCTTTATCCCCTCATCACTGAGAAACTCATCTAGGGTGTAGTTCTTGAACTCAGTGCCGTTGTCACTTCTAATCATCAAAATCTTTGCTTCATGTTGACGTTGGACTTCATTTGCAAAGTTGATGACGGTCTGTTGGGTCTCACTCTTCCTCTTGAAGAAATATACCCATGTGTATCTCGAGTAATCATCCACAATCACCAAGCAATATCTTCTTCCTCCAAGGCTGTCAAAAGATGGAGGCCCGAAGAGATCCATGTGAAGGAGCTCTAAGGTCCTCTTTGAGTAGATTGTAGTAGTTGGACGATGAGCTTTTTCATGTAGCTTTCCTTCGATACAAGCACTGCAAGCACGATCTTTGGCAAAACTCACATTTGTTAGTCCAAGAATGTGATCCCCTTTGAGGAGACTTTGCAAAGATCTCATATTGACATGGGCTAGTCGGCGATGCCAAAGCCATCCCACATCAACTTTAGCCATTAGACATGTCGCGGTCTTAGTGGGTCGCTCCGAGAAGTTAATCACATAGAGACCGTTTTCGACATGCCCAACAAAGGCTACTTTAAGAGTCTTGCTCCACAAAAGGGTCACGGTATCAATGCAAAAGAAGGTACTAAAACCCATGAGTGCAAATTGACGAACGGAAAGTAAATTGTATGCAAGAGTCTCAACAAGCATGACTCTCTCAATGGTTAAGGTCGGAGAGATAACCACCTTGCCAAGACCCAATACCTTTGAGATTGCATCATCGCCAAATGAGACTTGGGTGGCCACGGATGCATCGGGTCGAACATCCACCACCAAGTCCTTGCTTCCGGTCATATGATTTGTTGCTCCGCTATCGAGCAACCATGAGACTCCCCCGGAAGCAAAGTCCTACAATAGATCAATGCTTGGATTTAGGTACCCATTCTTGAATGGGTCCTTTCATGTTAGTGACAAGGGTCTTAGGAACCCAAATATACCACTCAATATACTCATAAGAAGAACCAACATATTTGGCATAAACATGCCCATCACTAGCACGACACAAAACATAGGAGGGGTTAAAATCGTCGGCCCTGTTGGAGGGAGTGATCTTGCCCTTCTTGGCACTATCACTCACAACCTTGTCCTTCTTCTTCTCATGAATAATGTTCCCCGCTTTGACAAATGTTTCCTTGATCGAAGGAACCTACGTGGTCTTCATCTTCTTCTTCTTCTTTTTGGACTTGGGTGCAAACCCAACTCCTTCCTTTGCAATCACTTCCTTTTGATTGCTCAAAAGGTCATTGAGATTCTTCTCACCTTGGATACATGTCACAAGGCCTTTCTCAAGCTGCTCTTTCAGCTTAGCATTTTCCTCCACAAGGTGTGCATGCTCACAACACGGGTTAGTAGCAGATGCATTATCAATTAAAACAAAGGGAGGACACGTGGCAATTTCCTTAGTGAGTTTTACTTGGAGTTGATCATGCGACTCTTTAAGAGAAGCATGAACGCTCTTCAATGCCTTGTGAGCATTGTCAAGAGAGACAAACTTATCCTTGAGTCGAGCATGGTCAACCCCAAGTGCAACCTTTTCAGATTTAAGAACACGGTTAAGAACAATAGCATGATCATAATCTTTACGTAATTTAGCAAGGTCGTCATTTTGTGACTCCTTAAGAGTCAAATGAAGACCTCGCTCTTCCTCTAGAGCAATAGAAAGATCTGCTATCTCGTCGGCATAATCACGACTATGGCCTCTCATCTCCTCAAGAAATTCTTCTTGAGACTCAATCGTGTCATTGGCCTCACCAAGTTGTTCCAAGAGAGCAACGAAGTGCTTCTTGGACTCTCCCTTGAGTCTACACAAGAACTTGTCAAACTCATTCTCACCCTCTTTCGCCTCCTCAAGTTCATCCACACAATCTAACAAAGACGGAGTGGAAGAAACAGAAGTCTTAATGTTTGAGGTTTTGGCGTTGGAGGTTACCTTGGTGATACCTTTTGCCATGAGGCACCTAGCGATGTGGTTCTCATTGGGGGCGTCGAAGAGTGACACCTTTGTTAGGGTAGAGGATGCAATTGCCATAGATGCCATTGCCATTCCTTCACCACTTGTGTCTTCGTCATCAACATCATCATCCGATGCATACTCTTCTTGAGCCACCAAAACTTTGTGAGGAGTCTTCTTGGTGAAGTTGGTCTTGTTGGGGAAAGACTTGGCCTTATCTTTGCGGATGAGCTTGCCACCATTGTCTTCCCTCTTCTCATATGGACAATCCACCACAAAGTGACTCACATTACCACAGTTGTAGCAGGTCCTCACACGTTGCTTGCCCTTTGACCCGTTTGAGTTGTTCTTGGAGAAGTTGGGCCTTGTGTTTCTCTTGTTGCCCCAAAATTTCCTGGACGCAAGAGCCATATGCTCATGATAAGCATATTTGGTGTCCTCGGGGCAACCCTCTTCTTCTTCTTCTTCTTCTTCTTCTTCTTCCTCTTGACTGACCTTGGCCTTCAAGGCAAGGTTGGGGGATGATTTCTTTGACCGTTGCACGCGAGCGAGAGCATTGTCACCAGTCGTGTTCAAGATGTTCACTGCAATGAATTCATCCAACACATCACCAGAGGACAAGGTGTGAAAGTCCGGTCTTTGACGGATGACAGCGGACATGGCCTTGTTGTAGGGCATGATGGCCTTCAGAAACTTACGCTTGACCCAAGTATCATCCACATCCTTGCTGCCATGATCTTTGAGGGCAATGGCAAGAGCAGTCACCCTCCTATAGAGCTCACGCGGTTCCTCATCTTCTACCATTACAAACTCATCTGACTGATCAAGGACAACTTCATAGTTTGACCGTTGAATGCTTGAGCTGCCCTTGTACCTGGAGACAATGTGTTCCCAACACTCTTTAGCAACAGTGAAGGGACGCAGGTGAGGTAGGTCTTCAGTAGGAACAGCAGCTTGGAGTATGAATAAAGCGGAGGAATTTAGCTGTTTATCCGCTTCTTCTCTTGGAGTGAGGTTGCGTGGATCACGAGGGTAGTATCCTTCTTCAATGACTCGCATGAGTTGAATTGAGCTGTGATCCAAATGAGACTTGATACGAAAAATCCAATTAGCAAAATCATTCTTAACAAGTTTAGGAGGAGGACCGAGATTAACTATATGAGGTGGGTGCACCGGTCCTACATAGACCACGGGAGGGGGAACCGAGGTGAAGGTCCCCGACCCATTAATTCCTTGAGAACGATTATCCTTATCAGCACTAGCCCCCTCCTTACCGGAGTTGACATCCGATGTTGGGTTAGTGGGATTAGCCACTAGCACCGCATCGGTGGAAAGTTTAAGAGTATCAAGGAAATCTTTAAACATGGATTTGACCTTGGTCGTCATGGAGAATTTAAGCAAGGACATAGCCTCATTCAAATCCTCGCGAGAGACCGTGTTCACTCCCACGGCCTCGGGAAGTTCTCCCAACCGCTCCTCTTCGCCGGCCATACTCTTCAGGTGGTGAAACCCTTAATAAAGAGACGAGGCTCTGATACCAATTGAAAGGATCGATATGGTTGACTAGAGGGGGGCTGAATAGGCAACTAGCACTTTTTAACTTTTCTTTAACAAGTTAGGCTTAGCAACAAATAGGTTGGCTAGATATGCAACTAGGTGAGCAACCTATATGATGCTAACAACAATAACCATACAAGAAAGGATATAAACAATACAAATAGCTTGCACAAAGTAAGGATCAGAAGTAACCATAAGTGGAACCGATGGAGACGACGATGTGTTACCGAAGTTCCTTCCCGGTAAAGGGAAGTACGTCTCCGTTGGAGCGGTGTGGAGGCACAATGCTCCCCAAGAAGCCACTAGGGCCACCGTATTCTCCTCACGCCCTCACACAATGCGAGGTGCCGTGATTCCACTAGTGGTGCACTTGAAGGCGGCAACCGGACCTTTACAAACAAGGTTGGGGCAATCTCCACAACTTAATTGGAGGCTCCCAACGACACCACAAAGCTTCACCACAATGGACTATGGCTTTGAAGTGACCTCTTCCGTCTAGGGTGCTCAAACACCCAAGAGTAACAAGATCCGCAAGGGATTGATGGGGGGAATCAAATATCTCTCGGTGGAAGTGTAGATCAAGGCCCTCTCCTCCAAACCCTAGTGCACCAACAAGATTTGATGGCTAGGGAGGGAGAAGGAGCAAGAATAAGCTTAGGAGCAACAATGGAGCTTTTTGTGGGAAGAGGTGAGTCTCAATGGGGAAGAAGACTCACTTATATAGGTGGGGAGAAAAGTGGCCGTTTTTTTGCCCGGATACGAGCATAAGCGGTAGTACCGTCCTAGGGGGCGGTACTTCCGCTTATACACGTACTGGAACAACTGAGCGGTAGTACCGCTCTGGAGGGAGCGGTACTTCCGCTCGGGGCGATAGTACCGCTCTGGAGAGAGCGGTACTTCCGCTCAGACATCCCAGAAGTCCGGAATAAAAAGGATGCGAAGGAGGCCCCAAAGTTCCTCAGGGCGGTAGTACCGCTAGGAACTTCCGCTTAAAAAAACTAAGCGGTAGTTCAGGGCGGTAGTACCGCTCGGAACTTCCGCTTAAAAAAAGTAAGCGGTAGTTCAGGGCGGTAGTACCGCTCGGAACTTCCGCTTAAAGAAGTAAGCGGTGGTTCGAGCAATTCTTCAGGGCAGTAGTACCGCTGGAGTGGTACTACCGCTCGGAAGAGCGGTACTTCCGCTTAAGTGAAACTTTGGAGCCTTTAGGGGCAGAAAAAGCTCCGTCGTGCCGGGAAACGGACGGGGGGTGCAAAGTGTACGTGATGATTCCTCCCAACCTTTCCGGATGCGGATCCCCTCTTAATAGTACGGATTTTCCTACGACTCAGGTCCACCAACCTAACCTCGAAAGGAAGAGACTCCGTCTTCTGATTTACTACTTGAAGGGAAGATAACCGTCTCGTGCCACCTGATAATCTCTAAAAGCTTAATGCACACGGTTAGTCCGCAAATGCACTGTCATCAACCACCAAAACTACTTAGGGACAATTATGCTCTTACAGAATGTCACATGCTTGAGCGTTGTATTGCAACATCTTCAATTCTTCCATGGTCACTTCACGATCCGGTTCCTTTCCATCACCAAAGAATTCACCTTGCAAGCCAACACAAACAACAGCCCATACGGCGGGGTTATGACCAGGAATATGCATTTTCATCTTATGCTTCCAACTAGCAAAGTTCGTACCATCAAAATATGAACCTTTACGGTGATAATTTCCCTCACTAGACGCCATACTCTCCTAGGTTGTGAGACCAATGCAATGGAGACAAAAGCTCCGATACCACTTGTAGGATCGAAAGTATGTCTAGAGGGGGTGATTAGACTACTTGACCAAATAAAAATCTAAACTTTTCCCAATTTTAGTTATGGGCATATTTTAGCAACTATAGCAAGTCAAGTTCACCCTACACATGCAAGTCTAAGAGCATAGCAGCGGAAAGTAAAAACATGCAAATGTAAGAGGGTAGGGATATGAAGATCAAACTCAATTTGGAGACACGAAGATTTTTCCCGTGGTTCCGATAGGTGGTGCTATCGTACGTCCACGTTTATGGAGACTTCAACCCACGGAGGGTAACGGTCACGAGAGTCCACAAAGGACTCCACCCACAAAGGGTCCACGAAGTAGCAACCTCGTCTATTCCATGATGGCCTACGTCCACGGAGGACTAGCCTTACTCGGGGTAGATCTTCACGAAGTAGGCGATCTCCTTGCCCTTACAAACTCTTGGTTCAACTCCACAATCACGAAGAAGGAGGCTCCCAAGCGACACCTAACCAATCTAGGAGGCACCACCCTCCAAAAGGTAATAGTTGTGGTAGTATGATGAATTCCTTGCTCTTGTGCTTCAAAAGATAGTCTCCTCAACACTCAATCACTCTCTCACAGGTTTGGCATGGGTAGAAGAGATTGATTGGATGGAAAGCAACTTGGGGAGGCTAGAAATCAAGATCCATATGGTTGGAGTGGATGATCTTGACCTCAACACAAGGGTAGGTGGCTCTCAGAAAATTGGATATGGCAAGTGGGTGTATGTTCTGAGTGCTTCTCTTCCGAGTGAGTGGTGGTGGAGGGGTACATATAGGCTTCTCCAAAAATCCAACCGTTACAACATTATTGCCCAACTCGATGAAACCGAAGTGAAACTCGGTGGCACCGACTAGTTCAAAATGTGGCAACTTTGGCGTTTTCGGTGAGACCGATATAACAATCTCGGTGAGACCGATTCCTCAAACTCGGTGGGACCGATTTCAAGAAATGAGTTAACAGAGAGTTAGTCCAACTTCTCGGTGAGACCGATTCTCAAAACTTGGTGGGACCGATTCTAGAAAATGGCTAACCAGGAAGTTGGTCACTGATTTCGGTGGCGTCGAAAGGGAAGTTGGTAGTACCGAGATGCTAGGGTTTGGTTGGGCTTCTGTCTTGGATAAACTCGGTGGATCCTAATGGGAATGTTGGTGTCACCGAATTTAGACTTTTGGCTTTGGATAGAGGATATGTGTGGGAAAGTGGGTGAGTATTTTTGGTGGCTACCTCTAAGCACTTGAGCAACCAGATCATCATATTTACCTCATCCCCTTTTAATAGTATTGGCTTTCCTATGGACTCAAAAGTGATTTCTCACAAAATGTAAAATGTAGAGTACTTGTTCTTGAAGCATGGCCAATCCTATTCCTTCCTTTCCTTGGGGAGGTTCTACACACAATCTTTTAGCCAAGCCATCATTGAACTTTTTTCCTGAGATACACTTAGTGGAAACATTAGTCCAATGAAATATATGTTGTTATTAATTACCAAAACCACCTAGGGAGAAGTTGTGCTTTCACAGGGGCACAGAAATAGAAATCCCATTAAATAAACATACTTTGGCACCAATTAAAATAATCTTTTTTGGGGGCTAACCTATTAATTCAGTGCCAGTTGATGTTCTATGTTGCTTTTGGACTTTGGAGGAAATTAAATTATATCGGTCCCAAAAAAATCCCAGAAAAAAATCAATGGAATATTGAATTCCAAAAGGTTCCAAAACACACCAACATAGGTCAAGGGGCACCTAGGGGCCCCACGCACCCCGGGGGCGTGTCATCCTTCTGCGTGGGCTCCCCACGCCTTCGATTTACCAACATGTGGTCCCAGTGCCTTCATACACCTTCGGGACCCTTCAAGAATTATTGCCCTAATTTTCCATCACCACGCACCTTTGTTTATTCGAGATCCAATCTGGAGGCCTTTATCTGTACTCCGTCGGAGGGGGGGTATTCACGGTGGCCATCTCCATCAACTTGTCGGCCACCATGATTGCTCGTGAGTAGTTTCCTTTGGACTATGGGTCTGTAGCAGTAGATATTTGGTTCTCTCTCCCACGTTTCTCAATACGATGATCACATGAGCCATCCTACATGATCGTGATCCATCTGATGTAATTCTTGCGGGATGTTTGTTAGGATGTGATGAATGTTACGCCCCCATTTTGATCGTACGCTAATCATACACGCAAATGCGTACGACCAAGATTAGGGACTCATTGGAAGATATCACAACACAACTCTAGACACAAATTAAAATCATACAAGCTTCATATTACAAGCCAGGGGCCTCGAGGGCTCGAATACAAACGAGTCAGCGAAAGCAAATAATATCTGAGTACAAACATAAGTTAAACAAGTTTGCCTTAAGAAGGCTAGCACAAACATAAACTATGGATCGAAAAGGCAAGGCCTCCTGCCTGGGAGCCTCCTATCCTATTGCTGGTCGGGGGCAGCCTCCACGTAGTAGTAAGCTCCGTCCTGGTAGTAGTAGTCGTCGGCGGGATCAGTTGTCTCTTGGGCTCCGTCATCTGGTCGCGGCAATCGTATCAAGAGGAAAAGGGGGAGCAAAGCAGCGGTGAGTACTCATCCAAAGTACTCGCAAGACTGACATCAGAACTATGCTAAGTATGCAACATTATCAAGGAAATGGGGCTATATCTTTGGGCTGACTGCAGAAATGCCAGAATAGAAGGGAAGGCCTAGTCCTATCGAAGACTAGCATCTTCAACATCTTGCAGCATTAGAAGAGTGTAGATTGGTAACTCATATGTAGCAATATTATTGTAGCAATTTTATTAAGTAACCACGCCCAGAGATTCTTCCTTGACTACCTGCGAGAAAGGAACCTCGGAGCCAACATTTTAATTTCACAAGTATCCACTTCTAGTTGTATAAATCGGGATACAACTCTGAGCGTCCGTTACCGTGGACACAGCTATTCGAATAGATATACTTCCCTGTAGGGGTGCACCAACTTGCCCAACACGCTCGATTAACTCTCGCCGGACACACTTTCCTGGGTCATGCCCGGCCTCGGCTGATCGACACACCGTAGTCCTACCTAGGCTCAAAAGAGAGGCCACACGTCGGTCTACATCCTAAATGCGAAGGGGTCATGGGCCAATCGCCCTTTGCAATCCTGCGCGTTGCGAGGACGGCCGGTGTCAGTCCTGGCACCTCTTTATACAAAGACGGTGCTTACGCGGGCCACCCGGGCGCGTGCCGCTCAACTGTGACATCTGAAGAACTTTCGGGCGAATGTACGACGTAGAGTGCCCATAATTATTCCCGCGTGGTGGTAGTGCGAAACAGGCCAGAGGCCTTCTCAGATCACATATCCAAACCTATTAATGTTTTGTTAGCTGCGGTGACGAGCGCTGATCCATGATATGTGGTCCCGTCGCCCCGTCTCGAGGACTTGTGGCAGGGGCCAAGAATGCCCGGCCATGCCTCATCACAATTACACCAACACCCTCCAGGTAATCCTGACCTCAACATGTAACAGTAGTAAAGTCAAAGTCTCCGTGTGTCCATAACATCAAGGGGGAAACCCGAGGAATCAACCTCGATGGATCCCACACGAGTAACCGTCAAGGTGACCAGAGAGGATTCACCCTCGATGGTCTACGCTTGAGGTGTTGCACGACAGAGTCGTCATCGGGAGTGGTGAAGGAGGAATCACCCTCGATAATCATGACTTACTAGCTACACTACAGAGTGAGCATCATGAGTACTTTACGAGGTGTCACCCTCGGTACTCGATAGTAGCTATGCAGAGTCGTACAACTAAGGGGGTGTGCGGTGAATGTGACGGGTATGGCTTGTCGATCGGTTGATCGAGTCTTCGAGTCGTCGATGATGAAGCAGGGGCAACTGGGACTAAGGGGTCACGGGGGATCACTAATCAACCTATACTAAGCATTTGATATGCAGTAAGGTATAATAGCGGTTTAACAAAAATAGGCTATGCATCAGAATAGGAGTTATCTACAACAGTAGCAAAATCTAATGCAAGCATGAGAGGGAAAGAAATGGGCGATATCAGAATGATCAAGGGGGTGGCTTGCCTTGCTGCTCTGCTGCAAAAGGCTGATCGTCAGTGGCGTAGTCGTACCCGACAGCAGCATCGGTCTCGGCGTCTACCAGAGAGAAGAGGGGGAAGAAACAATGAATACAAGCAAGCAGATGCATCACAAAGCATGACATGGCAATATGCAGTGCTGGGATGAGCTAACGCAGTACTACATGTCACAGACGGAGCGGGAAAATATCTGACGATATTTCCCAGGTCGTTGGCTATTACCAGACAGATGATCCTAACACAAAATGTCCATGTTCATCATTCTAGGAGCATGTGACAGATGAACGGACAGCGTGTTCAGAGTCGTGGGATTTTTCTGATCAACTTTCATATATAAATTATTTTCATCCGAGTTATAATTTAATTTATATGATTTTTAAAGTTTATAAGGTTTTTTGAATTTTCTGGAATTAGTATTAATTCGAAATATTAAAAATCTAAATTGCTATGGGTACACAGGAGTGTACCCAGCAATGTGCATGTATGGCTGGCAGGTGGGACCAACCTGCTGAGTCAACAAGTCAAGTGTTGACCAGTTGACTGGTCAACTGGGTCAACAGGGACCCACCCGGCATTGACTAGGACTAGCCCAGTCACTAGGCTGACTGGTCAATTGGGTCCACTAGGACCCAGCTGTCATTGGCTGATGCTTTAATTAAAAATTCTAATCAATTTTATTTAGCTAGTGGGGCCTACTGTGAAAGGCTATTAGGATAATTGATCACTAATTAATCCTAAATTAATTAAGTAGGGCCGGCCCACCTGGCAGTGGCCCACCGACCACTCACACACACACACAACGCACACACACTCGCACGGCTGCTCGGCCAGCAGCCGTAGCGGCAGCTGGCGGGGAGGGGCGAGGCCCTGCGCGGGTCGGGGAGCGGCGGCGGGCAGCGACGGTGGGGAGCGGCGACGCGGTGAAGGGGGCGGCGGCCGCGGGTGGCAAGCGGGTGCGAGCAGGGGAGTGCGGCGGAGAGCGCGGCGATCAGCGGACGCGGCCAGCGGCAGTGGCAGCAGCGGCTCACAGGGCAAGCGGGGGGGTGCGCGGCCACGCGCGGGGCACGGGGGGGATAGTGCGCACGGGACGCGACGGGCGGAGGGGGAAGACGAGGGGAGTGGGGGGTGGCGCTCACAGGGGAGGCTCGCGGGCGAGCTCGAGGGGGAGGTTGGTGACGACCGGAGCGGCTCGGGGTGGTGCGGATCGACGAGGTGGCCGAGGCGGACGCCGGTGGAGGGGAATGGCGCGAGCGACGGCGTTGATGACCCCCGGCTCAATTATAGCGGCGAGGAAGATGAAGGCGAAGGCGGAGGAGCTCGTCGACACACTGGAGTGGCAGAGGGAACCTCGGGAGCATGATGGCGGTGGTGGCGCGGCGGCGACCTCGCTCGGGTAAGCTCCAGATCAGGAAGAGCGAGGCGAGGAAGAGGGATGCGGTGCACAGAGGGTCGGGCTCGATCTAGGGTTTCCAGGGGGCTCTAGTAGGCGTCGGGGGGCGACGGAGATGGCCGGCATGTGGCCATGGCGGCCTGGATGGTCGCCACGATCCCACCTGT
Source organism: Elymus sibiricus (assembly GCA_039707655.1). Taxonomy (NCBI): domain Eukaryota; kingdom Viridiplantae; phylum Streptophyta; class Magnoliopsida; order Poales; family Poaceae; genus Elymus; species Elymus sibiricus. The sequence goes on from CM077665.1 coordinate 281,011,393, forward strand.
GAACAGGAGGTAGGAGATGAGAGGAGGTGTGGTGGGCTGGGCTGGTGCAATGGGCCAAAGCCCAAGGGAACAAGGGGGGCCTTTTATTTTTATTTGTTTCAGTTTGCAAAAGAATTCCATAGCAAAATTAGTTTTAAAAAAATATAAAACTTGGTCCATAATTATCATTGCAATTTTTGACTCAACCATAAAATGTTTGGGATGCATCTGAAAAACTTAGGATTTTTCATAACATAAAAGGCATTTAAAATTATTGTCTTGCCTCCGTTTTCAATATTTTAGATGCACCAAAATACTTTATAAAATGTGAGTTACAATTTATAATCAACGTCCCCAATGTGAGTTACAATTTATAATCAACGTCCCCATCTATTTCATATGCATTTTTAGAGCTCATTTGTTGCATATTATCATCGTATATCATGTCCCATTAAGCCAATAACATGTCCATATGCATGATTTTCGGTATTTACTTTTTTCATCGCAAGCCTTGCATAATCTTTATTCTTTGTTAGTTTTCTTTGTTTTTATGTGTTTTTAGGTGACGTGGTTATCCCATTCACTTAACGCGATGAAATCGATTTAAACGGACGACTTCCAGACACCATAATTAGACATTTCAAAAGGTAAAAAATGGCATTTTTTTCCAGAGTGCTCAAAATGAAGATTTAACACCACAGATGCATCGACGCCGTCATATGATTCCAGTGAGGCGAAGAACGTCAAATTCGGAGTTCATATAAAGAAATGACAACCGTTTTACCGAAGGGTCCATAGGGCTCACATCGCATGGTACGAGCGTACCCATGCTCGTACCACTTCCTGACAAGCCCGAAAAGGCTCATATCAGATGGGATTCTTCACCGATTCCGTCCTTATTTGTTATTACGACTTCCTAGGCCATCAAGAGATGTTTTGGAAAATATTTTGGTTCACCTAGAGTCCTTAGATTAAATGAGAGATGCTACATCAATCAATGAGGCTTTGGGAGAGCCTTTAAATATACACCTACAACCCTAACTGCTGCCATCATCTCGTTCATCATCATCATCTTCATCACTCACATTTCTCCAGGTCCAGACGTCGTCCACATCAAGAAGCACTTGGATGCTGTGCCAAACCTTCATCTCCATCATTGCAACTTTGGAGGAAGACCGGAAGATGGAGATGGAGATGGAGGTGGGTGTTTGACACATTGTGCCGCCTTTTCACGTTTTTTCGAGTTGACTTTCTTTTTCTTTCAACACAATGGAGCTTCTTCACTTCCATGTGGACACATCTGCCGTTCTCACATGCGCAGTTCCGGCTCCAAGAGAAAACGACACTGGCTGATAGCTTAGCCGGACGCGTAAACCTATAGATCTCTCCCCATCATTTCCAAACAGTATTTAAGAAGAAAGAAAGAAAGAAAGAAAGAAGCAATCTCACTGATCAAGACAAGAAGCGGATGGACAAAACGAACATACATTCCTCAGTGGGTCCGAGCCCCACCCGCCCACGTGGAAACCAAGCGGGCCCAAAGGCCAGTGAAACCCAGCGCCCCTCACGCCTCCCTCATCCCCTCAGCCCCGTGGTCACGGACAGGTGGGCCAGCCGTTCCCGCCACTCCGGCCGCCCTCCCACCGGTAGGACACGGCCCGCATTGAAGCGGGGCAGCGCCAAGCCCGTGAGACGGGCCCACGTGAAAGCGATCCGGGACGGCTGGAAGGGGGACCCACAGAACCTCGCTGTTTATAGTTTACTCGCCCGCACACATGCCGGTTTCGTTTCTTGCTTGTCTCGCCTCGCCGCCTCGCTGCCACGGTCAACTCCTCTCCTCCTTGCTTGCCTTCCCCACGTCTCCGTGCCGCCCAGAACCAGAAGCATTCCCTCAAACACCTCGTGGGCGCCTCTGACCCCGCCTCCCTCCATGGCCGCGCCCTAGAGACTAGACTGTCGCGGCCGCTTCGCTGCTCCGGCTCCACCCATGCCGCAGTGCCGCCTCCTCCTGGCCGCCGTCGCCCTTTTGGGGGCTGTGGCGGCCGCCGTGGCGCAGCAGCCGCTCGCGTCGCCGTCCGACCTGGCAGGGCTGTACAGCCTGCGGGCGTCGCTGGGTTTGCGGGCGCGGGAGTGGCCCGCGAGGGCCGACCCGTGCACGGCCTGGGCGGGGGTCACGTGCCGCGCCGGCCGCGTCGTGGGCGTCAGCGTCGCGGGGTTCCGCCGCACCCGCCTCGCGAGCCGCGCGCCGGCGTTCGCTGTCGACGGGCTGCGGAACCTCACAGCGCTCGAGCTCTTCAACGCCTCCGGGTTCCCGCTCCCCGGCGAGGTGCCCGCGTGGTTCAGCCGCGGCCTCCCGCCGCCGCTCGCTGTGCTCGACCTCCGCTTCGCCGCAGTCAATGGCACGCTCCCCGCCGATCTCGGCTCTTCGGGGAATCTGACTAGGCTACTCCTCTCTGGCAACAGCCTCTCGGGGCAGGTTCCGGAAACTCTGCTCTCCGTCAAAGGCCTTCGCGTTCTTGACCTCTCCACCAACAATTTCACCGGGGAGCTACCCAGCGTCTCGGTCGGCGCCGGTGATGTAGCGTCATCGTTGTTTAACATTTCCGGGAATTCTCTGTATGGTGTGGCCACTGATGCCATTGGGGCACTCAAGATGAGATTCCAGCTGGTGGACGTGTCAAGCAACTACCTCAATGGAAATTGGAATGGATCCGATGCAACGGTGGATGTAATCATGAATTGCTTCTCTGGTGTGCTTGGTCAGCGTCGCCGTGTTGATTGTGAAGACTTCTATAGGAGGGAAGGGGTGAGGCTTGTTGATTTTCCAGTACCCACACCTTTGCCTCAGCCATCACCGCAGAAGAGTCGTGGGATCTCCAAAAATGTACTTATTGGGGTTCTTGCAGCCGCCGCAGGATTGATGATTATGTTTTTGGTTGCATTGCTTTTCTGTTTGATGAGGAGGAGACAAAGAGGAGGTGGGAGAGGGGTGGAAACAAATGAGGAAGGTGCACGCAGCATGCGTAGGAGGGACAGCAGCGTAAATCCTGTGGCATCATCACCGGTAGCAGCATCCCCGAGCGCCGATGCTACTCCTAAGGACGCGATTGCCGTTTCTGGTGAGTTGACCTATGAGCAGTTGGTCCATGCCACCGGGGGCTTTGGCGACGACAACCTTCTCAAGCATGGGCACTCGGGGGATATATACCATGGTGTGTTGGAGAATGGCGCACACGTCATCGTGAAGAAGATTGGTGTGAAGAGCATCAACAAAGTTTCAAGCGAACTGGACTTCTATTCGAGGTACTCACATGAGAGGATTGTTCCGTTGCTCGGCCATCTGGCCAACAATGACGAAGAATTTCTGTCCTACAAGTATATGCCAAAGGCGGACTTGACCAATGCATTGCACAAGAAACCTGTGGACACTGAAGATGACTTGCACTCATTGGATTGGATAACTAGACTGAAGATCGCCACTGGTGTAGCCGAGGCCATGTGCTTTCTTCATGACGAGTGCAGCCCACCATTCGTTCACAGGTATTTTGTACTCTTTGTATGCTCCAAACATCTTGCTGGTACATTCCACAGTACATGTGGGATATGCTATTGGAGTATTTAATCTTATGGTATAAATTCGTTACATTTAGTTTATACTTTCTGGGGTCCTCTAAGTGGCGGTTGTGCTTTTGACGTTTTTGCCAGTAAAGTTCATATTTGTCAAGGCATTATTGCTGAAGAGAGAGAATACGAGAATTATTATGTGTGAAACTTTTGTTGACCTATTATTCCCAAGTCTGAACAAAAGATTGGAGGAATATGATTTGTCTTTGTATATGGCTAGAAGAATTGACCTGATGTAGAAGTATATGATTTGGTACGACTTGTCATTTTCTGATTGTCTTGCTTAGACAAAGTGTTACATTTTTTTTGCGTGGAAGTAAAAGTGTTACTTGATTGTATACTTTTCTAATATGCATGTGGTTTCTGTACAAAGCATATATGCTGCACGAAAGAAAATATAAGGAAGAGTCATGCAATGAAGATAAATTTGATATATGAGAATAATTTTTTTAATAGACATAAACTCTACCAAAGCCTCAAGTCTCTATTGGAGCGTAGCATTTGTCTTCGTATTTTACCAACTGCTCTGTGGACGTCATCAGATATTCCAGTATTGTAGTACTTTTGGCATAACTGGTAGTAGTCATCTTCTGTTCCACCTGCCTGTTTTGATTGCTTTATCTTTTGTTGCCACCTTATATTACTTTGACTAGTCAATGTTGTCACTTGTCATGAGATGAGGTCAAGTATTTTTTAAGTTTACAAGCCTTATTTCCCCATTGCTGCATGTTGCTTGATGCCCTGATCTTCTTCTTTGATATCGTTCTTGATATTTCATTTATTTTGTTCCGAGTTCTGATTCTTTCATTGTAACTGTAGAGATATCCAAGCAAGCAGTGTGCTTCTTGATGATAAATTTGAAGTGCGACTCGGAAGTATGAGTAACATATGCGCTCAGCAAAGTGCAGGAAGCCAGAATGTTTTCTCTCGGATCTTGAGATCATCAAAGTAAGATTGCGACCTGTTTATTCCCTTTTTCTACATGTCTCGCGTTACGCTTATAAGAAACTAATAACCATGTTAATTAACTCCTGAGCTTAATGTTGTAAAGTTCGTTCTGTGTTATCTTGATGTTAAGGCTTATATAACATTAATATACAAGGAACATACATACGGAACCAATGGAAGGTAAAGCAACACTACTTATAGATCATCAATGACCCTATGTATAGAAATTAGAAAAGAACCTAGAATCATTAATCTACATAATTTATATTTGGTTTTAGTTCAAATTTGAACTGAAACCACAACACTTATTTTGGAACGGAGTTTGAACTAAAACCACGACACTTATTTTGGAACGGATGGAGTACTGATTTTACTGGGACTAACTTAAAGATACTACAGTATGCTAACAGTGACGAGTTCTGGTATTAAGTGCCTTTATCTGCCAAATGCACACCAAAATAAGGACATATCAGTAAAGGATTTTGTAGCTATTTACTTGACTACCAGTTTCTATGACCGCAAACTGTTGATTGCAGAAACATCAGCGGATCTTATTTTCTGGCATATTTTGATTGGTTAGTGGTTGGTACTTGGTAGATCATTGTTTGTTCACACACCTACTTACTGCCCTCTGATTCTGCTGTCTTGAGCAAACTCCAGCCTTGTCTTCTTTTAGAAACTTATGTTAGTAGTAGTATTTTTTTGAGCTTCTCTAGTCTTCTGAACTGACGTACCTAACTGACATTGGTAACTGGCACTTTCTTGTGGCAGGTCTCTTGACAAGAACACATCAGGTGAATAAATATTTCACATTTGTCCGCATGCTACTCTCATAATTGATATACAAGTCTTATATCGGAAAAAAAAAGAGGAAATTTATCTCTTTTGTGTGTCTTTCTCAGGCCCACCAGCAACTTGTTCATACGATGTTTACTGCTTTGGGAAGGTGATCCTTGAGCTAGTAACAGGCAATTTTGGTGTAAGTGGATCAAACGATGCTGGCTCCGAGGAGTGGTTGGCGAACACAACAAATCGCATCAGTATCAGTGACAAGGATAGCATTGCAAATATCATCGATCCTTTACTTGTCGTTGATGAGGACCATCTTGAAGAAGTTTGGGCAGTGGCGATCGTCGCAAAGACGTGCCTAAACTCGAAGCCGTCAAGGCGTCCCTCTGCTCGCTACGTCTTGAAAGCCTTGGAGAATCCGCTGAGGGTAGTCCGAGCGGGCTCCCGGTCCAACTCCGCAAGGCTCAGGAGCTCATCATCCCGGAGCTCATGGCAGTCTGCTTTTCTCCAGGGCAATCGTTACCAGAGCTACGAAGTCATGTCACCGTCAGGGCGAATGCTTGATCGCAGAAGCTCAGTTAGGTCACATATTAGTGGGGGAGAAGCTTCCTCGTCATTCAAGAGATCTTTGCGGGAGATTGCTCCAGACCCGCAAGTGCTGGACGAGGATGTCGCTGTGTAGAGAAAAGAGAACATTTTATCCGGAATTCCTTTCAGGCATTCGTGATTCTTCCTTACCTGTGTATAATTGTCATTGGCTTCTCAAGGTCAGAACTGTGCATAAAGAGAGGCAAAGTTGTGGGTTTTCCTTGATTGGCACATGGAGATGGTACATGATGTTTTCAGAGTGCACATAGAGCAACAGCATTCAGCATGACACAATTAATTTCTTTTGACCAAATCACATTGATTTTGACATAATCTGTAATTGTTAGTTTGATTACTTTGAGACACGATTGTTCTGGGTCCAAGGTTGAAAAAAATAAGTCAATTTGAATTTTGTATATTTAAATTCAAATGTGATCGTTTAGCAGTTGGGCCATGCCAGTTTACCTTGCCTTGTTTGTGCCGTCTGCGCGCGTGTGGATAGCAGCAGTTAACCCGGCCCAAACAGTTCAAAAAATAAATAAATAAATAAACCCCCAAACAGGATAGAGCTAAACCTCGCTCCACCTTCCACTCGTCTCCAATGGCCACCACCACTCTCCCACGCTCTCACGTCCGCCTCCACCTCCCGCTCCACGCCACCAACCCGTTCTACCCTCGCTGCTGCCGCCTCCTTCCCTCCTCCGCCACCTCATCGCGTCTCCAGAACCCCGCCACAACTACCACCACCCACTATCCCATCCTCCCGCCCGCCCCCTCCACTTCCCTCCTCGCCGCCGAGGAGGCCTCCCTCGCCCCGCGCCGCACCCACCGCTTCCCGGGCTCCGTCGCGCCCCCGCGCATCCAGGGCTCCCGGGAGGACCTCCACGTCCCGGCCGACGATGACGTCCTGCGGCGTGCGCTCGAGGTGCGCCGCGCTGTGGCCACCGAGGCGCTCGTGGCCGCGCTCAGCTGCGGGAAGGCCGGGGGCCTTACCTACATCAACAACCTCACTTCACGGATGGGCGCCTTCGTCGACCGCATCGTCGTCGGAGCCGCTGCCATGCGGCGCGACCGCCCCGAGCTCGCGCACCAGTCCTTCAACGCGCGGGCGCGGACCTACATCCAGGAATCGGGCGTGGTCGACCTAGTCAAGTAAACGTCGCAACGTTCCCTTTTATTTTTCTTGTTCAATTCTTCTGTTTATTTATATTTATTCTAAAGTACCGAGCGCATGAACTGCAACAATGCAACTATGAGACTCCGATGAAATTGTGTTTTTGTGTGAGCAAAAGCATATAAATCTACTTATAGGAGTTTTCATTTAACAGAGGGAAAAGAAAATCATATTCTAAGTTGGTCCATCTGATCTGAGCAAGAAGCTTAACCATCACTCACCTCACCTAGCTGGTTTAAAGACGGTGTACATTTTGTTAAGCATGAAATGAAAGTGCCCTCATATGAGTGACCGACCATGACAATCACAAGCTTAGCTATAACCCCTCTGTCAACAAGTTCCATTGTGATTATTTTCCAATTCCTGCTGTTTAACCTCAGGAAGCTCAACTCAATCTTATTAAATTTTCAGTTCTAGTTATCTACTTATCTTGCTCGACTTGAGCTGATTGATTTCTTTTTTTCAGTTTTAGCTGTCTAAGCTGCATTTATTGATGTATTTTCACACTGTCGTATACTTTTTAAAAATTTCATTTGAGACGACATGATAAGTAACTGTGCAAAGTCATAATCATGGCATTGTTCCTATTTGCCAGCAAAACTCCCAAGTTATTTGCAAACTCTGAAATAGTGTATTTCATAATATGTAAGTAATTTCCTCACTAGTACTGAAACAATATATTAACTTCAGGTGGTTCAAGCACAACTCGTTGACATATCCCCAAATTGCGCAAGTAGTTTGTTCATGTTCTGGTGATCTGGAGAAAGTGAGAAGGATGCTAAAGTGGTTGAGATCAATTTATGTGAAAGGAGAATTTTTGGGACGTGTGCTTGCGAAGGGTGAATCCCTTATGAGTCGCAGTTTTGAAGAATTGGAAGAGATTACTGGCTATCTGGAATGCTGTGGTGTTAGGAGAGACTGGATTGGTCACGTTGTCAGTAGATGTCCACAACTATTGAATTTTTCCTTGGCTGAGTTAGAGACACGAGTGCGATTTTATACAGATATGGGAATGAATGAGAACGACTTCGGCACTATGGTCTATGATTATCCAAAAGTTCTTGGGTTTTTCAGCCTAGAAGAGATGAACAGTAAGGTGTTCACTGCACATTAAGTTTTGCTCCATGCTATTTTTCCTTCTCCACCTTGCCCACTTGGAAGAATATTTGAGTCCATTTTTTCCTGCAATTTATTCCCTTTCTCTTACTATTATTATGGAAGAGTCGATTTTAATCTTCAGATGATTGAAGATCAATTCATATTTTTTTTTGCTGCTTAAAGAACATTGGCGGAGCAAAATTAAACTCACAGTTCCCATTTGGATGGGCATCAATGATTGCATGGTGTTGACCGCCATATGATTATAACTGATCTAACACTGAACTGATAATGAACTAATGAAAGTAACTTTCTTGTAATTCTGGGAGATATTGTCATATGACTTTGGATTAATGAAAATCTTGTCTTGACATGCTAAGTTATCTCCCCTATAGCTAGTAGGTTGATGGCTTGCACACCCCATACACATGTTTTCGCCTTGCTTGTGTATCCATAACTCAAAATAGGTGATCTAATGGCCTAAACATACCAATAGTCACCAAATTCATAGGGGCTACTGAGGAGTAAACTATGATCTTCTTAAGACCGATCTGTCTTCAAGTGGTCAAGGAAGTATGTTTTATAGCAATCGCGCCAAAGTGTTGCTTCGGGAAACATGGTATTGAAAATCTTAGAAACAGGACTCAGCCGTAGAGGTGCCTCTACATGGGCTTCGGGTAACCGAAAAAGAACTGGTACCATAGACACTTTTTGATGACAAAAGAGGCGAAAAAAGCAATCCATAGAAGGGTTTAGCGCTGCTCACTAAATTCAGCGGTTAGTAAAATCTGTAAATCGGTAGCTCCTGTTTGGAGAAGAGTCAACATAATAGCTAATAGCATAAAAATGGATCCAAGTAAAGTACTCCCTCTGCCTCAAAATGTAAGTCAAAAAACGTCTTACATTTTGAGATAGAGGGAGTATATAGGAAAAAGTGAGTTCTTGAATTCGATATTTCAGTTTGTCATTGTTAATTGTATTGCAATGGTTGTTTGTACTCCATAATCAGAACAAATAATGTGTTGAAAATAATGGCATTCTGGCTCACAGGTTCAATATCTGAAAGAGTTTGGTTTGAGCACAGAAGAACTTGGAAAAATGCTGGCTTATAAGCCACAGCTCATGGCCTGCAGCATAGAAGAAAGGTGGAAGCCACTTGTGAAGTACCTATATCGTCTAAACATTTCACGGGATGGTATGAAGCGTATGTTGGTGGTCCAACCTACGATTTTCTGTCTTGACTTAGAGACAGTAATTGCACCAAAGGTACCCCCTAAATAATTAGCATTATGCATGCATGTTTTGATGCTACTTGGGCACTCTTTTACGAGTTATTCACTGCAGGATACTATGATTCACTGGCCTGTTCACAAAATATATTATGATCTGTTAAACACGTTCTTTAACACTCTGATAGGAGTAACTACCTTTTGTATCTGAGAAAAGTGTACAAATTGGATTTCTAGTTCTAAATGTTCTGATGTATGGCTTGTTGACAGTTGACCCTTCTCATTTCCATCCGATCAATTCTTCCAGGTACGATTTCTACAGGATATTGGTGTGAGGAATGATGCAGTCGGCAATGTGCTTGTGAAGTTCCCCCCTGTACTAACTTATAGTCTGTACAGGAAGTTACGCCCGGTGGTTTGTTCTCATATCATTTTATTTCATCATGTTTTAGAATGCTTTCCGTAGGATAAGTGTAGCTACATCATAAATGCAGTTAAAAATCACATTAAGCCTCCGTATGAAGCGCTAAAACTTCATCCTTTGCACAACTAAACCATATGTTGTTTGTTCAATCTTCATAGAAGATTTGTTTTCAATATGCTGTCTGCCTTGTTCTGCTCCATTCGGCTCATGTGTCTGGAAACTGCAGGTTATATTCCTGAGGACAAAAGCTGGAGTAACAGAGGATGACATTGGGAAGGTCATTGCCTTGGACCCGCAGCTCATGGGCTGCAGCATCACACACAAACTGGAAGTCAGCGTCAAGTACTTCCGGTCACTGGGCATCTACCACTTGGTGCTAGGCCAGATGGTTGCCGACTTCCCGTCGCTTCTCCGATACAATGTGGATGTTCTAAGGCCAAAATACCAGTACCTCAGGCGCGTCATGGTGCGGCCGCTGAAAGATCTGATTGAGTTCCCCCGGTGAGTCTACCGCATTCATATCCTCTTCTGAGAAGAGAATACGAAGATGAGATCATACAGGCTGGCGATGCTTCTCATCCTTGTGCCTGGCCAGGTTTTTCAGCTACTCTTTGGAGCACAAGATAGAGCCCCGGCACAGGATTCTGGTGGCCAACAGGATAAACATGAAGCTGCGCTACATGTTGCCTGGTTCCGATGACGAGTTTGCGCAGAGGGTGCAAGAGGCCGTCGAGAGGAGAGCGCGTTTTGAAGCCAGAGAGGCTACTCCAGAGACATCAGGTGCGCCAGAAACACCCAGCGGCAACGGAGATGGCGTAGCAGCAGCAGTAGCATGTCAAGAGATTGAGGCATAACAGGCGGTATCTTGCAAGAAACAAGAACTCCATGTCCTTGACTTGTACATATTTCTGTGCCACGTTTGTGGACTGTGCTTTAGTAGTGTTGGCGGTGCTCACCGTGAGCCTATTTATCCTCTCTGACTGCTAAGTCCTAAGCCCAATCCACGGTGGATTCCGGTGGAGCCAGCGCGAGCACAAAATGCATAACTAAGGTGTTTCTGAAAAGAAAAGAAAAAACATAACTAAGGTTGAGCATCATCACAGCTCATAAACATCTGGTTGGGCATGAAAGCAGCTCATATAAAATTTCATTTACACCAAGGTACCCAGAAAGGGGCAGGTTAGGCACAAGCATTTTTTTTATTTCTCATGAATTACACAGGATACACAGGAAAAACAGGATGAAATTCAGCTCAAACTCTCAGCTAGAGAATACCCACCGTTTGCTTTATTAACAACCTTAAATCACCACCGAGCTGAGACGCATGAATCAGTATACTCGTGCTTTCGGTGGGAACGTCTCGATTTCATCATCCAATGTGTTCATATGGACTGGCCTATATGCCAATCGTACCTTCTCATTCTCCCAGTACCTGTAAAACACATGACAAATCACATCAAGTCCGGATCACAACTGTTCAATGACCACAGCGTGCTGCGGACTATACTTTCAAAGATACAAGTCACTGCATTTAGGTTCATGCCGCTTTGAGACATAATGATGCATGCCATATATCGCGCCAGTCATTTGTAAGTAGGTTTTACATCGAATTACACACTACTCCCTCCAATCGATATTAATTGTCGTTGATTAAGTACGACTTTGTACTAAAGTTGTACTAAATGAGCAACAATTAATATGGATTGGGGGGGAGTATTATAATTTGTTTCACTCCACAAATCCGTTTGACATGAAGCTTAATTTAGAGAAGACGATCAAGATACTTACCCCAGTGAGTGCTTCATCCAATGCTCATCGTCTCTTGTCTGTAACAAACGAGGAGAAACAATTACAGTTACTACTACATAGAAGCATGTGGGTGTAAGGAAGAAGAGACAGTAAAACAAACAAGCCAAGTAATAAACCGTGTAATCTTCACGAGCATGAGCTCCTCTGCTTTCCTTCCGAGCCTCTGCTGAATACATAGTTATGCATGCATTTATCAACAGATTTTCCAGCTCTATGGTTTCTATCAAGTCTGAATTCCTGCAGAAACAAATGACAACGAAAATGGGTGATTACTGCAGAAATACTAGTCAAACTGGTTCATACAATTCCTGCGAGGAATAACATACCATATGAGGCTTCGGTCGCTGATCTTCACGTCATGATAACTTTCCCATGCTTTGCTGATCAGTTGACAACCTAATAAACATATGGCCAATGATAATTTACTGATAAATGGTAATTATAACAAAAAATAGTGTCTCTTTACTTATGTCGTTCTGATCAGCAAACTTCCCTTACTCAATGGTCTATGGTGAGAACAGATAACAGATATTCTAAACACAGGATTGTGCCGAACGGATATGTTCAATACCTTCTTCAAGCGTTTCTTGTGTACGGAAAACTGCAGCATTATTTTGCATAATACGTTGTGTGTTGAGACGGATCTTGGAAGTTGGCAATGACCCATTTGCATTTCTCAGCTTGTCCAACCATGCTATAGTCTTCTCCCCTGCACCCTTTTCAAGAGGTTTCTGCTTGTCGCCTGCAATATAGATATAGTGAGTCATTCACATCAGGTGTATAAGGAAGAGCCAAGAAAGCAATGAGATGCGGAACAAAAGAAAGGAGCTTACCTGGTTTAGAAATCTCAGCCACCCTGTTTGCACAAGCTCTGCCAAACACAACTATGTCAAGAAGTGAATTTGCACCCAAACGATTTGCACCATGAACAGACGCACACGCTGCTTCTCCAGCAGCCATTAAACCAGGAATGACGGTATCTGGATTATCACCCTTGATATCCACAACCTAATAGTATTTAAAACAGAACACCTATTAGGAGAACAGCAAATATGATACATGATCATGTTTAATATGGTTAATCAAGACGAACCTCCCCATGGTAGTTTGTTGGGATCCCACCCATGTTGTAGTGAACAGTAGGCAAAACTGGAATGGGCTCCTTGGTGACGTCAACACCAGCAAAAATAGCAGCAGTTTCAGATATACCAGGAAGTCTTTCCTTGAGAACTTCAGGAGGCAGGTGGTTAAGATGCAAATAGATGTGATCCTTCAATGGCCCTGCGATAACCAGACAAAAGGATTATGTTGATGTGAATAGCAACACAATTTGGCAACTTTTTGAACATTAAAAAATATGACTAAGACTACTTACCAACACCACGTCCTTCTCTAATTTCCATTGTCATGGATCTTGAAACAACATCACGAGAAGCAAGATCCTTTGCAGTAGGAGCATATCGTTCCATGAAACGCTCACCTTCACTGTTCCTGAGAATACCACCCTCACCACGGGATCCTGATAAACGTGTGAGATCAACAAGGTAAACAAGTTGTAAGAGAGGAGAAATACATCATCCCCAAAGATACCAACAGGGAGAAATAGTTGAATATATACAACCTTCAGTGATGAGGCATCCAGCACCATATATGCCTGTAGGATGGAACTGGACGAACTCAAGATCCTGCAATGCATATATCACACAAGCATAATCAAACAGGATGATGGAAGAGGAACTTAAAAATTAGCATTAGCATTAGATAAACTAACCTGAAGAGGTAAACCAGCACGTGCAACCATGGCATTGCCATCTCCGGTACATGTGTGAGCTGAGGTTGCTGAGAAGTAGGCCCTACCGTAACCCTACTTCCATAACCCAAAAACAATTTCACGGCTAAAGTAAGAAAGCACAAACAATTTATACATAAAAAAACAAATTGTATAAAATATTACCCCTGTGGCTAGAATTGTATTTGTTGCACGGAAACGGTGAAGGGTGCCATCCTCCATGTTTAAGGCAATGACTCCCTGGCAGTTACCTGAAATATCATTATGCGTTAATTACTAGTATTGACACCATCAAAAGCTCGAAACAATATTCATGAATCCAATACAAAAACTACAGAAGCAGCAGCAGAAGTGCAAGCATGTGAATGTCAAACACTTTGGGAGAACTATGTAACAAGCAGGCTTGGGTTCATGGGCAATGCCGCAATGGCATAGAGAATAGAACAGGCCATGGTTCATGTGCAATGGCTACTAGTGAGTTATTAAGTTCTAATAGATGTCTCTGTTGCACTTTGCCACAAGAAAAAAAAGTCGAATATAAGATGTCTGACAGAGCAATTCATTTCAATTCGAGATGGTTTTATCTAATTCAAACTGAACCTCGCGTGCTAAAAGATATGAGGGACGAAGATACATCACAATATGAATAACATAGTTATCTTACCTTCATTGTCCATGAGAAGGTCTAGTGCAAAATATTCTACAAAAAACTGAGTGTTATGCTTCATGGCTTGACCATATAACGTGTGGAGCATAGCATGTCCTGTCCTGTCAGCAGCACATGCACATCGGTAGGCCTGTCCACCTGATGATAGCAGATAGTGCTAGGATGAGGAATAAGATACATAGGAAGGTTCACCCGCAAAAAATAATACATATGAAGGTTTCCTTCTTATACTTTAGTTAGAAAGTACCTTTCCCAAAATCTAAACTCTGGCCTCCAAAGGCACGTTGGTATATCTTTCCATCTTCAGTTCTTGAAAATGGCAATCCATAATTTTCAAGTTCTATAACAGCTTTTGGTGCTTCTCTGCACATATATTGGATAGAATCTTGATCACCTGGAAGTGGATAAGAATGGCATATTATAAAGAAATTTCAATGAAGTTTTGTTGGTTCTGTTAAAAATGAATGGGGTTTCACGCCAGTTGCTTAGAAAGATGTCAGTTCGCATTAGCTCTCAAATTTCTATGATTATAAACTCTACATATTTTCCCTAAAATATCAAATTTGTGGAGTAGCTTACCAAGCCAGTCGCTTCCCTTGACCGTATCATACATATGCCACCTCCAGTCATCTTCGCTCATATTTCCTAGGGCAGCATTTATGCCTCCCTGCATACATTCTAGCATGTCAGTGCATGCCCAAAGGCAATAAAACCTTACACAATAACTCACAACTAAAGAGGAGATCTAGCAGTTCATATTCATAGTGCAAAAGACATCATGCCTGAAAGTGACCTTACATCTACATGGAAAATGCAACATTACGAGTCAAGCAAGCACAGCTCAGTGGCATAGTAGCACAGAAATTTGTCAAGTAAAATAAAATGCATGCTGACAAATTGATCGAGAGTTTCGATATTACAAACATAGGATGGTATGGCATCAATATGAATATTCCTTAACACAATAAACTTACAAGTCAAGGAAAGCACACAAAAGTCTTGAACAGCACATCTGCTTTAGCATGAAAAATGCATTGCTGAGAATATTACGCCTACTTCAGGGATGCAAATAACAAGGTCACACAGAATTCACAGAATTTTAAGCCCACGTATCATTTAATTTTTGGACCGAACACAGCAGAACTTCGGCTTATTCTATACAAGACTTTATCCACTACCTGCTCACCCCTAACAAACTGTTAATTATGAAATCCAGCAGTCTGAGAACAGATGCTCCATTCCTCCTTGCAAATTGCAATAATATTGATCCAACCTAATGCTCAGGCTAGCATCGGCTAGAACCACTTGACTGTCTTTCACTATTCCACTCTCTTACTCACTTGATCAGCGCCCTATACAAGGAGTACCAGAGAAAAATAAATAGCCCTACCAAATGGTAATTTATTGGCGGCAGTTCAACGGTGTTTGCCATGGCGATCATCTATGCCTCGGAAGGTCACCACAAGAAGGGAAAAGTCAATGATCATCATGGGGGCTTGGGAGCTATGGCAGGAGAGAAACAACCGCACTTTCAGATTGGAATCGCGCCTGTCACCGGCATAGTCACGGTGATCAGGAGAAGTTTTGATCTTTGGCGTATGGCCGGTATAAAATATCTGGAGAACCCTTTTGGGGATCCGTCGTGAGAGCTCGGGACTTCTTTCAGGCCTTTTCGAGGCCTTCTTATTTTCTCTTACTGTTCTTTTACTTTCCTCCCTGGATCCACGGATCAGCCTGTTACTGCTTAATATATACTCCCTCCATCCGGAATTACTTGTCGTCGAAATGAATAGAAATAGATGTATCTAGAACTAAAATGCGTCTACATACATCCGTTTCTACGACAAGTAATTCCGGACGGAGGAAGTATATATATATAAGAAGCCAGAGTTTTGCTGGATCTTTAAAAAAAACATCCTATTCCAAAACTGACTAAGCAAGGGAAATTAGCACCAAACCGTACACGAAAAAAGAAACAGTTCACATCTTATAACTCAGAGTTCCGATATGTCTTGCAGCGAATTTCATTTCAGTATACTCTAAATAGAATAACAGGATAAACAAATAGCCAGAGTTTGCGACGATAGTTATACCTGCGCTGCGACGGTATGCGACCGCGTGGGGAAGAGCTTGGTGATGCAGGCGGTGTTGAAGCCGTGCTCCGAGAGCCCGATGGCCGCCCGGAGACCTGCGCCTCCTGCGCCCACCACCACCGCGTCATACGAGTGATCCACCACCGTGTACGAAGACTGCAAATGCTCACGGCCACAGAAGGACAATCAATCGTCGTACATTCCTCCAACACTAAACATCTCATAGCATAGAAAACCAAGATTACTCTCTCTTTTTTTTTTGCGAAAGGAAAACCAAGATTACTCGAAGAAACAGGCAGAATTTCCACCTAAAGACCTCCAGCTCCGCGATCAACTATAAAAACACTCGAAAATTTCTGGAAAAACTACGTCGATCAGATGAAGCGGAGGCAAACAGGGGATCGAGAGTACCGAGGTGGTGGAGAAGAGCCTGGAGGCGGAGGCCTTGGCCTTGGAGAGGCCGCGCGAGACGCAGCCGCGCCACATCTCGTGTAGATCTCAGGGCACGCGCGTGTTGGGGGGGGGGGGGGGGGGGGGTTCGGGTGGCGCTGGCAGTGGTGCGTGCGGAGAGAGGAGGGGCTGGCGGTGGCGGGGGCGGTGGAGAAGACGAAGGGGAGATCGTTTATGCAGGGGTTTAGATGACGGTTTTGCACCTGCGGCTGGGTAGCTTTTACGATTCTGCCACTGCTAT
Organism: Elymus sibiricus; assembly: GCA_039707655.1. Lineage (NCBI taxonomy): Eukaryota > Viridiplantae > Streptophyta > Magnoliopsida > Poales > Poaceae > Elymus > Elymus sibiricus. The sequence continues at coordinate 281,028,295 of CM077665.1, forward strand.
ATTTTCCTTTCTACCATTTTCTTCTTGTTTTTTACTTATAAAATACTCCCTCTGTTCAGAAATATAAGACGAGAGAGAGGGAGTACTTCCTCAGTAAAGAATTAGTGATGTAAACACTCTTATATTTCTTTACGGATGGAGTATTACTTAATGTTTTCGTCTCATCTGCTGTTTGATGTTATTTATTATTTTAAGCATCTTTTCACTATATTTATTACTACTGAAATTATAATTTTTGCCATCAGCTGCCTTTTGGTAGTTCATCTATTTAGAAACTGCATGCAAATCTTTATGAAAATCTCAATTTTGGTAATTATTGTTTTAGATCCTCTTGTGATTTGCAAAATGTTGGCTCTTCTCTAGCAATGACGAGGGTGAAAATTGTTTAAAAAAATCTTAGCAATCTAAAACCTCATTATTCCAATATCAAGGCGATAAATGTTCTATTTGCTGAAAACCACAATTTTTCTCACTATGGTTTAAAAAGAATGACCCAAAATATTTAAACTATAGTATTGAAGATACTGCGGTATACAAGATTGTGTATTTGTCGATGCCAAACATATCAAATTTTAGTATTATGCAGCATTGTGTTGTGCTAAGTATGCACAAAGTAATAAGAGAATTTTCGCAAATGGCGTGTCTAGAACTCGGTTGACTGAGACTTAACGAATTCACAGTCGAGTGATATCGGCATAGTTTTGGTGCTACGGTCGGCATTGCTGGATGCTGCAAGCGGTGATGAAAAATGTTGTGACGGTACTGCAAGCAACGACAACATATGCTACAACCGTTTTGACTAAAATGCTACAACCGTCAAAGGAGCATGTTGCGACCGGTAAGATGATGTGCTACAATTGAAGAGGGATGACATGCTAAAACCAGCAAGATGGATGATGCAACTGATAGGAAGCAATATTGCAAACGATGGTACAAAATGTTGTAAGGTCGACCCTGACTTAAATGTCAGTCGACTGAGTTTTAGCAAGCCCGTCTCACAAATACATAACGGAAATATGGCATTAGTTGCATGTAAGAATGAAATGAAAATCCAACGGTCGACAATACTTCTTCCTCCTTCGATTTTTCACTCCTCATGTTCATTCCTCCTCGTGGCATGCCCCTTCATGCCGTTGCCCCTGCCACCAGTGACGAGTCTATTAGGGAGGCTTCAATAGTGAAAGGACGTGGATGTCGCCTAGAGGAGGGGTGAATAGGCGCTTTAAAATAATTACGGTTTAGGCTTGAACAAATGCGGAATAAAACTAACGTTTAATATGTCAAGCACAAAACCTAAAACAACTAGGCTCACCTATGTGCACCAACAACTTATGCTAAGCAAGATAAACAACTAAGTGATAGCAAGATATAAAGCATGAAACAATATGGCTATCACAAAGTGAAGTGCATAAGTAAAGGGCTCGGGTAAGAGATAACCGAGGCACGCGGAGACGATGATGTATCCCGAAGTTCACACCCTTGCAGATGCTAATCTCCGTTCGGAGCGGTGTGGAGGCACAATGCTCCCCAAGATGCCACTAAGGCCACCGTCATCTCCTCACGCCCTCGCACAATGCAAGATGTCGTGATTCCACTAAGGGACCCTTGAGGGCGGTCACCGAACCCGTACAAATGGCAACCCTTGGGGGCGGTCACCGGTACCCGTACACTTTGGCAACCCTTGGGGGCGGTCACCGGTACCCGTACAAATTGCTCGGGGCAATCTCCACAACCTAATTGGAGACCCCGACGCTTTCCCGGAGCTTTGCACCACAATGATTGAGCTCCGAGCCATCACCAACCGTCTAGGGTGCCAAAGCACCCAAGAGGAACAAGCTCTAGGGTGCTCAAACACCCAAGAGTAATAAGCTTCTCAACTTCTCACTTTCACGTATCACCGTGGAGAACTCAAACCTATGCACCAAATGCAATGGCAAGGGCACACGGAGTGCCCAAGTCCTTCTCTCCCAAATCCCACCACAACAACAAATGTTATGGAGGAAATGAGAGGAAGAACGAAGAAGAACACGAAGAACTCCAAGATCTAGATCCAAGGGATTCCCCTCACTTAGAGGAGAAAGTGATTGGTGGAAATGTGGATCTAGATCTCCTCTCTCTTTTCCCTCAAGAACTAGCAAGAGTCATTGGAGGGACTGAGAGTTAGCAAGCTCGAAGAAGGTCAACAATGGGGGCCAAACTCGAGCTGAAGAGATAAGATGCATTGGGGAAGAAGACCCCCTTAAATAGGTGGGAGAAAATCCAACCGTTACCCCCACAGCCCGCACACAAGCGGTAGTACCGCCCACCAGCAGAACTGAGCAGCAGTAGAAGGGGCGACGGTACTACCGCCACTACTACCGCTGCGGCTGGAGGGCTAGCGCGGGACACCAGACAAGTGTCTGGAGCTGTCTGGTGCCTCGCGCGAGTTCCCTGAGCCACCCCACTTCCCCCCAGCGGTACTACCGCTGGCGAGGGCGGTAGTACCGGCTATAAGCGGTACTACCGTGCTGGCTAGAGCGGTACTACCGCGGGAGAGAAACAAAGAACCCAAGCAACCAGATGGATACAGTAAAACCAGAACTGCCATAACCTTCGCATATGAGCTCCGAATTGAGCAAACTCAAGCTTGTTGGATTCAGGATGACAAGAGCTATCCAACAGCGAAAATGCCAATGATATAGAGATGTGAAACCTCTATGAATGAAGAACCGATAAAAACTCCAACATCAAAAACATCATAGAAGATGCATATGGACTCCGTTTTCGATGAACTTGAGTTTGTCATGAAGCTGACCATAAGCTTAAGGACCCACATAGAGAAAAGCCAACCAAGAACCAAGAAAGATGATGATGCCAAGAATGCAATGGTTTGAGATCTCAACGAACGATACGATCAAGCTACTCACTTGAGAGCCCCCCTTGATAGTACGGCTATTGATCCTATAACCCGGTCTCCCAACTACCACCATGAGACCGGTAAAATAGAAAACCCTATCAAGGTCAAACATTTGCCTTGCGCATAGTCCACTTGAGCTGGATGATGACGATCTTGTCCTTCTCTAGATGGGCCACCTTTCTTGATTGCGTCGGCTCGATGAAGACTAGTAGATTGCTCCCCCATACTCCACTATGGGAGAGCCACTCTTCGGCACATCTTCACAAGTCCAATGTCCCCACAATGGACGGCAAGCTTCAAGCATGATCTCTTCGTGATGCTTCACTTGAACTTGCACACCGCAACCTTGATGACGATCACCACTTGATGTCATCCTCCATGGGTTGTATGAGATCTTCCTCTTGACGCAAGCCCATGAAAATATACCTAACCCCACAACGAACTCTCACGTAGACAATGGGTTAGTACACAAAGCGTAATGGACAATGCTTACCATACCATGGGATCACTTGATCCCACTTGGTACATCTTCTATGCTTTGTGTGTTGATCAACTTGAATCATTCTTTGCCTTAATCTTGATCAACCTTGTGTCTTCTCTTCTCTCTTCACAAAAATGATGTCTTGAAGATAAACATGAATGTTCACACAATCTTCTTCTTCAAGACATGCTTGCAATGAGATCAACTCTCACATGACCAATCTTTGGATAAAATCTTGAATACCACCTTGGTCACCATATAAACTCCTTGAAACCAACAGATGGACTTCAAGAAGTACCTACGGACAAATCCTTCGAATATAACTCAGGGCAACCATTAGTCCATAGGGATTGTCATCAATTATCAAAACCACACATGGATAAATGTGCTCTTACAAATAGGCTCAAGCCTACCCTCTACCCTTCAGTGTGATTCTAGATTCGCCACTGCCTGCCACTAGCAGTTGGCGGTAGTACCATGCCTGCCTTGCCGCTGGGCCATGCTCGATTCACCTCCTCCGTCGGTCTAGAGCTCCACCCAACTCCGAAATTGGCAACCGCACCCCGGCCTTGCACCCGTGCCATCAATCTGGAGTGTGGGTTTTTCATACCCCCGGTGTAGCTGCACTTTCTATCTAGCCCATCCAGTTTGCATCAAGATCTGTGTTACCTTTCTATAGATTTTTTTTATTTCTTCCGATAAGAGAACAACTGACCTTGAAAACTCATAGGTCAACGACACAATAATGCACCACGTGTATGAATAGGTAACCGATTTAGTTATGAAACATAAATTTGTCAAATTTTAAATTTTGGATGAGTTGCACCATTTAAAAAATATTGTTTCGCAAAAAAATCCGAAAAAAAATCACACTTGGCAGTACTTGTGTGACGTTGATCTACAAAGTTTTGAGTTCAAATGCTTTTTTATTGGGAGAAAAAAATAGAAAAACTGCCGCATGAACTTTGCTGCAAATGAACCTGCTTCCTGCCCTCCATCGGCGCGTCGCGATGTTACCGTCTCCGCCCGAGTCCATGCTCGTCGCGGCGTAGTGTGAGAGGCCGTGGCCTCCTTGTCTTTGATTCGGCGCTACGTCTTCTCTAAATCGACCAACGCCGAAACTAATCCCATCGAAGAAAAATGAGATTTACTAATAGCGCGCGGATGAGAATGGTGAAGGACGAATCCGTAATCCGGTAAAAGCACGAGGTTCCTTGTGGTGTCATGGAGGAGAGGTCCACTGCCCCGTTCAAGTGGAGCGCGCCATGTCCACGAATATGGCCAAGGAAAACGAAACACGGCACATCCTACATCGAGCAAACACACACGTACGTCCATGGACTGCCGTCGCCGTCATTAATTTGACCAGCGAAGCGATCCCATGAAGTGCTGTTCCTCAAGACTTTCATTTTCTTTGCACCATTTTTTCCGACCAACTCATGTGACAGCAAAGAGTAGGGTCATCATCAACACGAACTTTTAAACCGCCCGCAACTATCTAAATTTTACCATCTAAGAGCATCTACAGTCGGACTTAGCAAATACTAAACGCCTGCGGACGCGCGGGCGTGTCCCTTATTTGTCCGTCCGTACAGCCACACTTCTCATTTTCTTCCTCATATATATGTCCGGATACTTGCACGTGGTTGATGGAGAGGAAGAGAGGAATAAAAGAATGAATAAAGTAAAAGAAAAGGTGGTCCGTGGTGCGCGTCCTACGTGGCGGACTGACCGGATGCGCCCGGACACGTCCGCGAACCCTCATATCATCCCTATATTTTGTTTGGGTCATTTTTTTCCTTCTTTCTCCTGTCCGGTCACTGACCGGACGCGCTCGCGGGCGTATGAGAGGTTGTTTGAGGCGTTCGGTTGTAGATGCTCTAACGTGGGCCTGTATTGGTCCGTCGTAGGTCTAGACATGCCTTTTCTCATAAATTGGAAGGAAACTTGGGGCTTAGTGGGAGTCCGGACCACCGTTATGTAGGACTCCGACACCTCCGACCCACTAAAATCCCACTCCTAATTTCATTCTCTTTTACTTCGTCCTTGCTCCCCCTTACTTTGCATTTGTGCCCTCCTTTCTGAGGCCATCGATGCACCTCATTGACCGCCATCCAGGCATGGCCGGACGTCAGCAACCACCACCCACACACTTGCTCGCCTTCTACTACGGCGCCGTCTATCCAGGATCCGTCCGTAATCAGGTACCCTCCCCCCGGGTCGACTAGGTCCATGACGGACATCATGCCTGGCAAGTGCTCGGTCAAATGCCATTGAACTTATTTTTTATTTTCTTTTTCAAAGTAAGAAGTATGGCGGGGTGCTCAGACCATGGAGGATGGGTTGTGCGATGCGTCATTGACCGTATCTGCGGTCTTTGTAGGCAGGAGTAGAAGGGACTCTTTTGCCAGCACGTGCATGGTTCATTCCATGCGCGAAAACACATTGTGCCTACGACATGTACACCATCCATGAACGCGATGTGAAGTTAGCGTATCAATCCAGAACTCTGTCATAAAGTATTGTGGTGCGGTTGTTCGTCTCAAGACAATGTGATCATTGCGTGCGATAACCACTGAGATTGTAAGTTTTGCCTCTTTTTGCTCTATACTAGCATCGATAGACCCAGTCACCGACTTGAATCTGGTACTCATCAACACTGCTTCAGCACCCCTGCACACTTTGTATGACCACATGTCTCACCATTAGTGCATTTGGTCTGTCGCTGTGTCCCGTACTTACCGCACGCCTCGCCGCTATGACCGCGGTCGAGCCTCTGCTGTCCTGGTCGAGTCTCCCGGGTAGCTAGCCCACACTGCCTCAACCCCCACTACAGAGAACCATCGATCATCACCGACCGATGGCGAGTCTCACGTCTCCATCAGACCACTGGGCCCCAGTCCGATCCACGTGTCTCTCGCTATCCCACTGAAATAGACTTCGATTATCCGATATCTTACACCGCAGCCCCTCCATCAGCACAGAGTGAAGTCTTCCGCTAGACTCCAGCTCCACCCGCAACATGACTCCATGTAGCTGGCCGTACTACCCCGCGCCCTGTCGACTTGAAGCTCTCATGTGTACACTGCCTTGAATCAACCCTGCGTCATAGTCTTGTCGAAGCCGCACAAGCCCTCAGGCCTGCACCACGTGTTTCCACGCCCCAGAAGTCGGCCACCATCAGCATCACACTCCTATGTCGTCGTCACTGAAATCAACGTCGTCTTATGCTTTGACCGACATCCCCGTCAATCCGTCAAACAGTTCAGTCCGACCCAGCCGAAAAATATTCGGCTGCAACCATGCTCCACCCCGCGTCGTGTCCGCCCCGCACATCTCTGTGCATTGCTTGACGCCCTGTGTTTGCATGATCCTGCCACGACGCGCTCCAGACTCCTCCGAACCTTATACGCACATCGACATTCTTGCCCACACGCTTCCAAGCACTACCCGCAGACTTGACCCACCAAGAAAAAATCTCAATGCAAACTTGACCCCACGGATACTTTTTGCATAATTTTTCTTCTTGTCGTTTGCTAGTAACTTATGTGCACGTGTAGACTTTTATCCGGAACTTGTCCCCTGATAGCCCTCATGTATCTTCGCATAACAAGACCAAACATGATCCATACCAATGCTCATGTACACCATGCACGTACCTAGGACATATTCTCCTTTTTTTCTTTAACAAATCTTCACGCATGCGGCCTTGCCTTAGGAGTCTTCATCGAATTTGCACAACAATGCTTCTACGCAGCACCTCAGCCTTAGGCCAACTCCAGCGCACGACCCCATCCTGTCCGGTTGCGTCCGTTTGGGGCAAAACGGACATACCAGACGGCCCAGCGCGCGGACGCAAACGGACTTTTGTCTGTTTTCTATCCGCTTTTGACCCATCCCCAGCCGAAGTTTGGTCCGCTTTTGGGGTGAAACGGACAGCGCGCGGACGGGCGGGACGCGCGCGCTTGTCCTCCCCTGGCCCGCCCGTCGGTGGCACAAAGCACCCGCCCCGGCGCCCCATTTCGCGCCATTTCCCTTCCCTTTCCCCCCAAAACCCTCCCACATCCCGATTTCCCCTTCGCCCACCGCCCTCCCGCCATGGCCGATAACCTGCCGAATTCCGGCGGCCAGGCCATCGACCCTCCCCGAAAGGTGAAGAAGAAGAAGGCCAAGGGCCCGAAGAAGTATCGGTCGGAACTCACGCCGGCGGAGCTCGCAAAGTTGGACGCGGAATCAGCCAAGAGGAGGAACCGGCGGGCGACGCAGAAGGGCAAGAACGCCGCGGCCATGCTCGCCGCCGAGCGCGCTGCGTTAGAGGTCGCGCGGCACAAGGCCGACGTCGACGAGAAGGAGGACATCGTCAACAAAGCGCATGCCCTCCTCATGCTTGGGTTGTGCCGTCCGACGAGCTTCCCGGCAGCTCTCGTCGGTCGCCCGGCCTCCGCAGTGCCCCTCGCCGACATCGAGGACCACCCCATTGCCGCCAAGGTACGAAGGCCAGACCCGTTTCTCGGGGTCGTCGGACGTTGGCGTGATGGCTCCGTCCACCCCGCGCCCCTCGGCCGTCATCGACCTCAACGTCACGTCAGGGTCCAGCGGCGGCGGCCGCCCGTCCGTCGAGATGCAAAGAAAGCAAGCACGGCCGCCGTCTACGGCCACCATGCTGTCGCCCCGCGTCCTGTTCGGCGGAATGCCAACACCAACGTCGACGGTCGAGGACTCCGACTACAACGAGTTCATGGAGAATGTCATCTACGAGGGCCATGGCGAGGCCTTCCAGATGGGTGGGCAAGGTGATGCCTTCGATCCCGAGGAGACCCAGAGTCAGGATGGCCGCGGCCAGTATGTTGCCGATGAAGACTTTGAGGCCGACGACCATGGTGACTCGTGGCATGAACATGACGACATCTATTCCGAAGGTGAAGGTGATGAAGAAGAAGAGGAAGGCGTCGATATTGGGGGCGAGCCATTGTTCATCGACGAGCTCACCCAAAGAGCGGAAGCACAAAAGAGGAAGAAGAACATTCGTATGGGATCATACACACAAGCTGAGGACAAGTTGATTTGCGATAGTTGGATGGAGGTTGGCCAAGATTCGAGGGTCGGTGCGCAACAAAAGGGACTTGTTTTTTGGACAAGAGTTCACAAAACATTCCATGAAAGAAAGTTGTCTCCGCCCTACCAATTTACGAGTGATCGTAGCATCAATTCGATTCAAAAGAGGTGGTTGTTCATCCAACAAGAATGCAACAAGTATTGTGCCGCACTTGAAAGCGTTGAAGCACGCCCCGTGAGTGATCTCGGCATTGGGGACATGGTATGGTCTCTTATCTTTCGTTCATACAGCCGAGACTTCTCTATGTTTTGCATGTCCAATTGTTGTTGATCGTATAGGCATTTCAATATTTGGAAGCATTCAAGGCCCGGCACAATGGCAAGCCATTCACTCTTACGCATTGTTGGACGCTCATCAACAATTTCCCTAAGTTCAAAGATCAATACCGCGAACTTCAAAGGAAGAGAGGCAAGAAGACGACCGCGTTGGCCGGAGGTGGAGATGGTGAGGCCTCGAAGAGGCCGAGGGGCAAGACCAACTCCAAGATGGACGACAAGCGTGATGCGGCATCCTTTGCCTTGCATGAGACTTTGCACGGCATGATGTCTCAAAAAGAAGTTAGGGACGAAAGAAAGCGACAAGGCAGGGAGGAGCAAATGAAGCAATACCTGGAGCTTCAAACGAAGAAGCTTGAGATGGAGGAGGCGGTCAAGAAGAGGAAGATCGACATGGAGGAGGCGTCCCGGTAGAGGCAGCTCGACATCGAGGTCGCCAATGCCGCGGCCAGGCAGAGGCAGCTCGACATCGAGGCCGCCAATGCAGCAACCAAAGCAAAGGAGGTGGCGCTAGCGATCATGAGCGTCGACTTGAGCAAGATGAGCGAGAAGACGAGGAGCTGGTTCGAGGCCCGGCAGAAGGAGATGTTCGACGCCGACGGCCTGAACTAGGCGGTCTGTTCGGCTGTGGCCGTTCTTTTTGAAGGCTGGCATGAATGCCGGCCGCTGGCTGTGTGGCGGCGATAAACCTATTCATTTTGGAGGCTGGCTGTGTTGCCGGGCGCTAGCTGTGTTGCCGGTAACAAACTATTCATTTTGGAGGTTGGCTGTGTTGTCGGTCGCTGGCTGTGTTGCCGGCGAGGTGCGTGTAGGCTGGCTGTGTTGCCGGCGTGAACTAGGGCCGCTGGCATGAACTACGGGCCGTGGTTTATTCGAATATTGTCGTTTGAAAAGGAGGCGGACAGGATGGGGCCAAAGGATGCGTCCGCGCGTTGGGCGCACGGCCGGCGCATCCCAGAAAAGGCCCGGACACGACCCCATTGCCCGCCCCAAACGGACAGAATCCGGGCCAAGCGGACGTCCGTTTGGGGTCGTGCGCTGGAGTTGGCCTTACGGTCTACATCTGGGCCTTGGCCTTTGCATATATATGCCTATAGATCGTACAACTCCAGCAAAAAAGGCTCCCACACGACCGCTTAACTGCCTAGGCCCAGCGGCCCCTGGCACTTCCTGCCGGCCAGAGCCCCGCGCGTGGACACGCACTGCATGGCTCACTCCAGATCGATTGCGCCGCCGCCGCTTGACCAATCCGCTGCTGCACGTTCATCCGATCTGCAAGACCTCCAGCTACTCGCCTGCTTTCGATTGCTTTTATCTACGCGATGGCTTCCGCCGATTGCCCATCCAAAATTCTACCGAACTAGAAGGGCAGCGCGTTTTGCCGCGCCGTTTATATTTTTGGGGTTGTACATGTTTCATGTAATTTTTCTAATGTTCTGAAAAATATTTACGTATTAGTTGGTTTGACGTATGGAGGATACAATGAAGTGCATTTTTGTATCAGATATGCTACTCCTACGGACATACTTTGCGGCATCATGCTTACAGATGGATGTGTCAATTTATGGTCAGAGATTAGGGAAAAAATGGACCAACGGTGCAAATCGGGAAAGTGATTAGTGGGACAATGTTTGGTATGACCAATCCATAACGAATCGTTCCCGAGTGTATCATTTTTCTCTTATTTTTTATTGTGGTGTTTGGGTGGATTTTTTTGACCGTGTTATTGGAGGATGTCTTTTAGTTAGTACAAAAACATGAGAAAGTTACTTACGTTGTTGGACACATGTGTTATGTTGGTGTTAAACATGTCATAGGCGACACTTCCGTTTTGTCACTCATTCATCGAGAGATCCCACCATGAAGCCAAGGTGAACAACCCAATCAATTATGTATCCAATCAAAATTGAAGAGCTAAATGAGGGGCTTTAAAACGGGATAGCTTAAAGAAGTTTGATATTCCATTGCCACAACAAAGGATTGACGGAGTCAAAATCAAGGATTAACGGGAAAAACTTTAAAATTAGGGAGCATAGTGTATTAAAAAATGAATGAGAGAGCTCATTGTGCAATTCTTGACTCAGTCAAAATTGGAAGACCCAACTTCAAATTGGGACCTCAATTGATTGCGAGGCCTTAAAAAAATAGGAATCTTAATGTTATAAATGATTAAAATAATTGAGTGAGAAATTGTTGACCCGGTCAAAATCGGTGACACAATTCCAAATTGGTGACCTCAATTGAATGAGAGGCCTCTAATTCTAGGAAGTTTAGTGATATAGTATATTCGCACGATCCGCGCGCCACCGGCAGAGTTAATTGGGATTCCGACTGTATCGCTCACCTCTAGATCAACACCCACGGCCTCTAAATAACCTAGATCATGATACCAATTTTCAGAATAAATCCGAGGCGCTCCGTCGATCTACCGAGGACCAAGCAATCACACGAGGCACGACACCGAGATTTTTTAACGAGGTTCATCGATATGGTGATAACCCACAAGTATAGGGGATCGCAACAGTTTTCGAGGGTAGAGTATTCAACCCAAATTTATTGATTCGACACAAGGGGAGCCAAAGAATATTCTCGAGTATTAGCACCTGAGTTGTCAATTCAACCACACCTGAAAGACTTAATATCTGCAGCAAAGTAGTATGGGAGTAACGGTAACGATGGCAAAGTGACAGTAGCAGTGTTGTAGTGATTGTGACAGTAGCAACGAAAAAGTAACTTAGCAAAGATCAATATGTGAAAAGCTCGTAGGCAACGGATCAGTGATGGATAATTATTTCGGATGGCATTCATCATGCAACGGTTATAACATAGGGTGACACAGAACTAGCTCCAATTCATCAATGTAATGTAGGCATGTATTCCATATATAGTCATACGTGCTTATGGAAAAGAACTTGCATGACATCTTTTGTCCTACCCTCCCGTGGCAGCGGGGTCCTAATGGAAACTAAGGGATATTAAGGCCTCCTTTTAATAGAGAACCGGACCAAAGCATTAGCACTTAGAGAATACATGAACTCCTCAAACTACGGTAATCACCGGAAAGAATCCCAGTTATTGTCACCCTGGGGGATGCGGATCATAACTCGTAATAGGTGTCTACAACTTGCAAGATAGGATCAAGAACACATATATATTCATGGAAACATAATAGGTTCAGATCTGAAATCATGGCACTCGGGCCCTAGTGACAAGCATTAAGCATAGCAAAGTCATAGCAACATCAATCTCAGAACATAGTGGATACTAGGGATCAAACCCTAACCAAACTAACTCGATTACATGGTAAATCTCATCCAACCCATCACCGTCCAGCAAGCCTACGATGGAATTACTCATGAACGGCGGAGAGCATCATGAAATTGGTGATGAAGGATGGTTGGTGATGACGACGGCGTCGATTTCCCCTCTCCGGAGCCCAAATCAGACTCCAGATCTGCCCTCCCGAGGAAGAACAGGAGGTGGCGGCGGCTCCGTATCGTAAAACGCGATGAACTCTTCTCTCTGATTTTTTTCTCCAAGAATAGGAATATATAGGATTGGATTGGAGGTCGGCGGAGCTCCAGGGGGCCCACAAGACAGGGGGGCGCGCCCTAGGGGGGGGGCTGGCTTGTGGCCAGGTGGTGGACCTTCTCCGGTTGATTCTTTCGCCAGTATTTTTTATTAATTCTAAAAATATTCTCCGTAAATTTTTAGGTCAATCCGAGAACTTTTATTTCTGCACAAAAATAACACCAAGGCAGTTCTGCTGAAAACAGCATCAGTCCGGGTTAGTTCCATTCAAATCATGCAAATTAGAGATCAAAACAAGGGCAAAAGAGTTTGGAAAAGTAGATACGATGGAGACGTATCAACTCCCCCAAGCTTAACCCATTGCTTGTCCTCAAGCAATTCAGTTGACAAACTGAAAGTGATAAAGAAAAACTTTTACAAACTCTGTTTGATCTTGCTGTTGTAAATATGTCTAACTGATGTTCAGATTTTCAACAAAGATTATAGACTAACCACATTCACAATAACATTTAGGTCTCACATTTACTCATATCAATGACATAATCAACTAGCGAGCAATGATAATAAGTCTCGGATGACAACAATTTTATCAAAACAATCATGATACAATATGATATAATGGTATCTCGCTAGCCCTTTCTGAGACCGCAAAACATAAATGCAGAGCACCTCTGAAGAACAAGGACTGACTGGACATTGTAATTCATGGTAAAAGAGATCCAGTCACACTCATACTCAATATCAATTAATAACAAAGCATACAAATGACGGAGGTGCTCTCTAACTGGTGCTTTTTATAAGAGGAGGATGACTCAACAGTAAATAAAATAGATAGGCCCTTCGCAGAGGGAAGCATTGATTTACAGAGGTGCCAGATCTCGAGCTTTTAAAAACAGGGATGAATAATAATTTTGGGAGGTATGCTTTCATTGTCAACATAACAACTAAGAGATCTCGATATCTTCCATGCTAGTTACATTATAGGCGGTTCCCAAACAGAATAGTAAAGTTTTTACTCCCCCTCCACCAATCGATCACACTCCACGGCGGGCCGAATCCACGGGTACCGTCTATACAAACAACAATCCTGGGGGAGTTTTGTTTTATTATATTTTGATTTGAATTTTGAGCATGGAACTGGGCATCCTGAATACCAGCCACTTTCTCGTGAATGATAGTGAATCAACACCTATCATGAGAATAACCCACCTAGCATGGAAGATACTGACAGCCTCCAGTCGCTACATGAGCGATTCGGGCATACAAAACGGAATATTTATTTGAAGGTTTAGAGTATGGCACATGCAAATTTACTTGGAACGACATGTAAATACCGCATATAGGTAGGTATGGTGGACTCATATGGAACAACTTTGGGTTTATGGAAATGAATGCACAAGCAGTATTCCTGCTTAGTACAAGTGAAGGCTAGCAGAAGACTGGGGAAGCGACCAACTAGAGAGCGACAACAGTCATAAACATGCTTTGAGATTAACCAACATTGAATGCAAGCATGAGTAGGATATAAATCACCATGAACATGAACATCGTGGAGGCTATGTTGGTTTTGTTTCAACTACATGCGTGAACATGTGCCAAGTCAAGCCACTTGAATCATTCAGAGGAGGATACCATCCTATCATACTACATCACAACCATTTTAAAATGCATGTTAGCACTCAAGACAAACCATTATACACTCTTAGCTAATTAAGCATGGCATGAGTAACTATAATCTCTAATTGTCATTGCAAACATGTTCAATCCATAATGAGCTGAATCCAGAACTATGAGCTAATCATATTTACAAAAACAACATAGGTCGAGTTCATACCAGCTTTTCTCTATCTCAATCACTTCATCATATATCGTCATTATTGCCTTTCACTTGCATGACCGAACGGTGTAAATAATAATAAGAGTGCACGTGCATTGGACTAAGCTGGAATCTGCAAGCAATAACTCAAAGGGGAAGGCAAGGTAATATGGGCTCTCTGATAGATAAACAATAATGCATATGAGAGCCACTCAACATGTCATCGTGGTCTTCTCCTTGCGACCCAAAGAAGAAAGGAAAACTATTTACACGGGAAAGCTCCCAACAAGCAAAAGAAGAACGAGGAATCTTTTTGGGTTTTCTTTTAATACTACAACTAAACAAACTAGAAGGTAAATTTAGAACTAATTTTTTTGGATTTTCTCAAGGTTAATTAAACACACAAGAAGAAAGCAAAAAAGAAGAAATAAACTACCATGGATGGTACAATGAAAAGTATGAACACCGACAACTGGAATGAGTGTGTGAACATGAATATAATGTCGGTGAGAAATACGTACTCCCCCAAGCTTAGGCTTTTGGCCTAAGTTGGTCTAGGGCCATGGCTGACCCGGATAATATCCAAAGTCATAGTTGGGGTTGTACTGGGCTGCGGCGGCTACCGCTTGAACGGCTGCAGCGCGGTGGCGAGCGGCTTCCGCCTCTCTCTCGTATTCGTTTGCCTCCTCTCTGGTTATAAAATGTCTCCGTTTTTCCTGAAAGTTAAAGAAGGCAGGAGCAGGAAGGGTAATATGGACAGCACGTTGTCTGTCAAAAATTAGTTGGTACAGGAGGGACTGTTCGTTTCTCTCAAGAAACTGGTAGCGCACCATGGCCTCATAATCAAGAAAAGCAGGTGGTAACTCAATATCATTCTCTCTTATGGGTACTCTAAGATAATTGGCTACACGACTGGCATAAATCCCGCCAAAGAAATCTCCTTCCTTAGCATTTTTATGTAGTCTCCTAGCAATAATAGCCCCCAAGTTATATCGTCTATCGCCCATGACCGCACTCTTAAGAATACTGAGATTAGGTACGCAAAGGTGGCTATGATCATGTTTACCGTTAATACATCTACGTATGAAGAAAGCAAAATAATGTATAGCACGAAAGTGAATGCTCCCCAAGGTAGCCTGTGTAATGGTTCTAGTTTCTCCCACAGTGATACTAGCAAGAAAATCATTATATTCAGTTTTGTGAGGATCACTATGGTTGCCCCATTGTGGAATTTTGCATGCATCATTAAAATCTTCCAGGTCCATGGTATAGGATTCATCATAGAGATTAAATAGAACATAATGATTATTACGCCTGGATGAAAATTCAAACCTCCGCACGAAAGAATCAGTGAGTTGGTAATATTGCTTGCATTGGTCTGAAATGAAATCTTCAAGGCCAGCATTTCGTATGTACGCGTAAAACTCTTCCTTGAAACCGGCTTGAACCATAAATTGATTCGACGGCCATTCACAAGGCCGCACTTGAGCTTCCCTCGGTGGTTCAAAGTCGGGCTCACGTATCGCGCGTCTCGGGGTCTTCTTGCTCGAGGAACCACCTTGGTATATTCTCCTTAACATTTTTCTTTCTCTGAAAAATTTCTGAAATTTTTAGTGACTCCAAATAAAAGTGAACAAAGCTCAACAAAACTTATAGCAACTACTCCCACAAGTGCCTAGAGGCTATATCATGCATCAAAACTACTTGGGACCATACAAATTTGACATGCAAGCTCAAGAACAAGGTCACCACAGCAGAAAAAATTTGCAATATATAAAGCACTAGAACAAAAACTAATTGGACCATTGGAGGAGTCACATACCGATGAGCAATCCCCTAAAACAGTTTTGCAAATGGAGCTTTGAGCAAGGAGATCGAAAATGGCAGCAAGATGAGCTAGAACACGGGTTTGAGCAATGGTGGGATTTTTTCTAGAGGAAGGCGAAGTGGATGGGTGCTGGAATAAGTGAGGGGGGCCCACGTGGGACCCACAAGCTAGGGGGCGCGCCCAGGGGGGTGGGCGCGCCCTGCAGGCTTGTGGCCCACTGGTGCAGCCCCCTGATGTGTTCTCAGTGCCAAAAATTCTTAAATATTCCAGAAAAAATCATACTAAATTTTCAGGGAATTCTGAGAACTTTTATTTTCAGGTCATTTTTCTATTGCACGGATAAATCAGAAAACAGAGAAATAATAGCATTTTTTTACTAAATTGAAACTAAAGAACAGAAAATAAAAGTTGGGTGCAGAAGGTTGTGCTTTCTAAATTCATCCATCTCGTGCCCATCAAAAAGAATCCATCAATAAGGTTGATCAAGTCTTATTGACAAACTTTTTTCGAATGTCACGGAACCGGAAAATTTTCGAACAACACTAGGTTACCTCAATGGGGATATGCATGTCCCCAACAATAAGTATATCATATTTCTTCTTGACAGTAGGGAGAGGGAATTCAAAGTCTCCAATAATAATCGTTGAAATTTTTTCAATGGAGTTGATACTATGAACTTGAGGTTGTTTCTTCGGAAAGTGTACCGTATGCTCATTACCATTAACATGGAAAGTGACATTGCCCTTGTTGCAATCAATAACAGCCCCTGCACTATTCAAAAAGGGTCTACCAAGGATGATCGACATGCTGTTGTCCTCAGGAATATCAAGAATAACAAAGTCCGTTAGGATAGTAACGTTTGCAACTACAACAGGCACATCCTCGCAAATACCGATGGGTAAAGCAGTTGATTTATCGGCCATTTGCAAGGAGATTTCAGTATGTGTCAACTTATTCAAATCAAGTCTACGATACAAAGATAAAGGCATAACACTAACACCAGCTCCAAGATCACATAAAGCAGTTTTAACATAATTCCCTTTAATAGAGCAAGGTATAGTAGGTACTCTGGGATCTCCTAGTTTCTTTGGTATTCCACCTTTAAAAGTATAATTAGCAAGCATGGTGAAAATCTCAGCTTCCGGTATCTTTCTTTTATTTGTCACAATATCTTTCATATACTTAGCATAAGGAGACATTTTCAGAATATCGGTCAAGCGCATACGCAAAAAGACAGGTCTAAGCATTTCAACAAAGCGCTCAAAGTCCTCATCATCCTTTTTCTTGGATGGTTTAGGAGGAAAGGGCATGGGTTTCTGAACCGAAGGTTCTCTTTATCTACCATGCTTCCTAGCAACAAAGTCCTTTTTATCATATCTTTTATTCTTAGGTTGTGGGTTATCTAGATCAACAACAGGTTCAATCTCCACATCATTATAATTACTAGGTTGAGCGTCAACATGAACATCATCATTAATATTATCACTGGGCTCATGTTCATTACCAGATTGTGTCTCAGCATCAGAAATAGAAATTTCATTTGGGTTTTCATGTGAATCTATAACAGGTTCACTAGCAGCATGCAAAGTCCTATCGTCATTCTTTTTCCTACTATTACTGGGACGACTAGGTGCATCAGTATTAACTCACTCAGAATCTTGCTCAATTCTCTTAGGATGGCCCTTAGGATACAAAGGTTCCTGAGTCATTCTACCACCTCTAGTCACAACTCTAACAGAATGATCATTGTTCTTACTAATCATCTCGTTAAGCAAATCATTCTGCGCCTTAAGTACTTGTTCTACTTGAGTGGTTACCATGGAAGCATGTTTACTAATAAGCTTAAGATCATTAACAGTTCTACTCAAATACTCACCCAAGCAATCAAGCATGTAAGCATTATGTTTCAGTTGTCTACTAACATAAGCGTTGAAATTTTCTTGCTTAACAATAAAGTTATCAAACTCATCCAATCATTGACTAGCAGACTTATTATAAGGAATATCACCTTCATCAAATCTACGGAGAGAATTTACCTCTACTACCTGTGTCGGGTTATCAAGACCATGTATTTATTCAATAGGTGGTAGATTCTTAACGTCTTCAGCTTTAATACCTTTTTCTTTCATAGATTTATTTGCCTCTTGCATATCTTCAGGACTGAGAAATAGAATACCTCTTTTCTTCGGAGTCGGCTTTGGAGGTGGTTCGGGAATAGTCCAATCATTATCATTGCTCAATATATTATTCAATAGTAGTTCAGCTTGTTCAACAGTTCGTTCCCTAAAAACATAACCAGCACAACTATCTAGGTGGTCCCTAGAAGCATTGGTTAGTCCATTATAAAAGATATCAAGTATTTCGTTTTTCTTGAGAGGGTGATCAGGCAAAGCATTAAGTAATTGGAGAAGCCTCCCCCAAGCTTGTGGGAGACTCTCTTCTTCAATTTGCACAAAGTTAAATATTTCCTGCAAGGCAGCTTGTTTCTTATGGGCAGGAAAATATTTTTCAGAGAAGTAATATACCATATCCTGGGGACTACGCACACAACCAGGAGCAAGAGAATTAAACCATATCTTAGCATCACCCTTTAATGAGAACGGAAACAACTTAAGAATATAGTAATAACGAATTTTTTCCTCATGAGTAAATAGGGTGGCTATATCATTCAATTTAGTAAGATGTGCCACAACAGTTTCAGATTCATAACCATGGAAAGAATCAGATTCAACCAAAGTAATTAACTCAAGATCGACAGAGAATTCATAATCCTTATCAGTAACAAAGATAGGTGAAGTAGCAAACTTAGGATCATATTGCATTCTAGCATTCAAAGATTTTTCCTTCCACTTGCATAGCAATTTCTTAAGATCATCTCTATCTTTACAAGCAAGAAAGTCCCTAGCTACCTCTCCTTCCATAACATAACCCTCAGGTATATCAGGCAATTCATATCTAGGAGAGCTAGGTCTAGCAGGTGTCTCATAGTATTCATTTTCAATAATTTCATCAGATTCAGAAATATTATCAGTTTCAGTATTGACTCTAGCAATTTGTTCATCAAGGAATTCACCCGGTGGCACAGTAGTATCAAGCAAAGTATCATCATAAGCATCATGCATAGCAGAAGTGACATCATCAATTACTTGCGACTTCTCAGATTCCATAGCAGGAGGTGGTGTCGCAAGTTTACTCATAACAGAAGGTGAATCAAGTGCAGAGCTAGATGGCAGTTCCTTACCTCTCCTCGTAGTTGAGGGATAGATCTTGGTTTTAGCATCTTTCAGATTCTTCATAGTGATCAACAGATATAAATCCCAAGTGACTCGGAGAATAGAGCTATGCTCCCCGGCAACGGCGCCAGAAAAAGGTCTTGATAACCCACAAGTATAGGGGATCGCAACAGTTTTCGAGGGTAGAGTATTCAACCCAAATTTATTGATTCGACACAAGGGGAGCCAAAGAATATTCTCGAGTATTAGCAGCTAAGTTGTTAATTCAACCACACCTGAAAGACTTAATATCTGCAGCAAAGTATTCAGTAGCAAAGTAGTATGGGAGTAACGGTAACGATGGCAAAGTGACAGTAGCAGTGTTGTAGTGATTGTAACAGTAGCAACGAAAAAGTAACTTAGCAAAGATCAATATGTGAAAAGCTCGTAGGCAACGGATCAGTGATGGATAATTATTTCGGATGGCATTCATCATGCAACGGTTATAACATAGGGTGACACAGAACTAGCTCCAATTCATCAATGTAATGTAGGCATGTATTCCATATATAGTCATACGTGCTTATGGAAAAGAACTTGCATGACATCTTTTGTCCTACCCTCCCGTGGCAGCGGGGTCCTAATGGAAACTAAGGGATATTAAGGCCTCCTTTTAATAGAGAACCGGACCAAAGCATTAGCACTTAGTGAATACATGAACTCCTCAAACTACGGTAATCACCGGAAAGAATCCCAGTTATTGTCACCCTGGGGGATGCGGATCATAACTCGTAATAGGTGTCTACAACTTGCAAGATAGGATCAAGAACACATATATATTCATGGAAACATAATAGGTTCAGATCTGAAATCATGGCACTCGGGCCCTAGTGACAAGCATTAAGCATAGCAAAGTCATAGCAACATCAATCTCAGAACATAGTGGATACTAGGGATCAAACCCTAACCAAACTAACTCGATTACATGGTAAATCTCATCCAACCCATCACCGTCCAGCAAACCTACGATGGAATTACTCACGAACGGCGGAGATCATCATGAAATTGGTGATGAAGGATGGTTGGTGATGATGACGACGTCGATTTCCCCTCTCCGGAGCCCAAATCAGACTCCAGATCTGCCCTCCCGAGGAAGAACAGGAGGTGGCGGCGGCTCCGTATCGTAAAACGCGATGAACTCTTCTCTCTGATTTTTTTCTCCACGAATAGGAATATATAGGATTGGATTGGAGGTCGGCGGAGCTCCAGGGGGCCCACAAGACAGGGGGGCGCGCCCTGGGGGGGGGCGCCCCCCTGGCTTGTGGCCAGGTGGTGGACCTTCTCCGGTTGATTATTTCGCCAGTATTTTTTATTAATTCCAAAAATATTCTCCGTAAATTTTCAGGTCAATCCGAGAACTTTTATTTCTGCACAAAAATAACACCAAGGCAGTTGTGCTAAAAACAGCGTCAGTCCAGGTTAGTTCCATTCAAATCATGCAAATTAGAGTCCAAAACAAGGGCAAAAGAGTTTGGAAAAGTATATACGATGGAGACGTATCATATGGCTACATCCCCGGGGCATGACTATGGGCGCTCCTTCCCATGACACCGCTACAATACCGCACTCCGGTCGCCCGGGCGCCGGCACACGCCGCCGGCTCCCCCCGCGTGCCTGTGCTATTATGTTGGCATAGGTTACATCGTGTGTCTACCCCCGCTATATATTAGAGGCCTAGGGGTACACCTGTCCTAATACGACACGACTTCTATCCTGTCTACACACAGTCCAAATCCAAGTCCAACTGTAACCTAACTTGTATAAATAATATTCGACACAACTCTAACACTCAACCATGTCTTTCACCACGTTCTTAAATCGGCAGCACGGGCAGAGTGCGACAGCATGTATCGACATAGCTCTGAATCGCCTCTTGTGTGACGCTTGGGGGGGGGGGGCTGGCCCGAAACGGTAGCTGCCTCTGGCGAGTTTTTTCCTGTGTTTTCCTCTGTTTTCACTATTTGTATTGGTTTTACTTGTTTCTGTTTCATTTCTCAATTTTTTTCTCTTTGGTTTTTTTTTGGCGAGAGGGTTTCTTTGGTTTTCTTTGTTTCTGTATTTGATTTTCACTAGTTTTCTTTAGTTTTCATTGGGTTTTTTGTTTTTCAACTTTTTCATTTCTTTTTTTTAACACATGTCAAATTTTTCACACACATTGTACATTTTTTGTATACATCAAGTACATTTTCCATACACATTATATATTTTCCAAATACATGCCTAATTTTGTTTTCGAATACAACTTTTGATGTCTACTTTTTTTCCATACACATTGTACATTTCCCATATACATCTAAAACAGTTTTATAGAACTAAATACACCACTGGTGCTTGAACTTGTCAGGAATGTGCACTTTAGTGCCTAAACTTGCAAAATACATTGAATTGGTTTCATAACTTGGCATTGACGTGCATATACGGTTCAAATCTCGTTTTTATACATCAATGACGCAGACCTAGCATGCCAGCATGGCATTGGACACGTTGTTAGTGACTGGATATCGGGGCCAAGGCGTGTGGCGTGTTTTTTTGCGGAAAACCCCTTGAATATTTATTTACAAAAAGGCCCTCAAAGAGAAGGTGATAAATTGTAAAAATCTAATAATAATTAAAACATATCCGGAGTTCAAACCAGTGACCTAAGGCACGCAGGTGTGCGTTGCTAGCCAATTGACCAGTTCAAATTTGGTATCATGAGAGGATTCATACAGTATAAACATAAAGCTGAACAACATATATAAAATAAATCCGGCAATATAGTGTCTTGAGTTGAACCTGCAAACAGGGGCAATATATGGCCGCACATACCACTCCAACCTATGGCATCGAATGATAAAAATGATAAATTTAGGTTTATAACATAACGAGCCCGTGTGGCTAAAACGGACCACAATGGGGCTCAGTATTCAACGTGTTTGTTTTTCTAATTCGTAAAAAATATGTAAATTATAATCATGTGTTACAATCAATACACATATATTCAAAACAAATTACGTTAAAAAGTTCATATAATTTCATAAAATACCTATGCAATAATTTAACAAAAATATACATAATAAAATTATGAATCATAATATATTTTATAATTTGCAAAATGTTCGCATTTTACTAAAGTATTTAAGTAATTTTAGAAATGTTCACATGCTCAAATAAATTTTCATATAATTTTATAATTTCCACATTTTTAATAAAATATTTAGGTAGTATATAAAGTGTTCATGCTTTAAGTAAAAACTATGTTGTTTTAAAAAGTTTATATAGTAATTTTAGAAATGTGCCTTGTCTATATGTTTTGGTCGGATGTTGGAGTGACAACATTGCATGCACTTGAGTCCGTAGGTCACTGGTTCAAACCACCATATGACCACTTTTAGTTTTTATTTTATAATTTCCCAATTTCTCACTGTTGGCCTTATTGTAAGAAAAATAATTTCAGGGGGTTTTCCATTAAAAAAATCAAGCCAGACACCCTTGTCCCTGCCATCCAGTTACTGACAGCAGATCCCATGCCATGCTGGACATGCCTCGTTAGCATCGCGGACGTATACAAACGTCATTTGAACCGTATATGTACATCCATGTCAAGTTATGGAACCGGTTCGATGTATTTTGCAAGTTCAGACACTAAAGTGCACATCCTTGACAAATTCAAGCACCACTGGTGTATTTACCTCATTTATAAAATACATAGTTTTGAACAATTTTTCAAATATTTGTAGAACACATTCATTTTTAAAAGGGTAACTTTTTTTGAATGGTACAAAACTATTCTATTAATAAAACGTGCATATTTTTACATTGTATAACAGTTTTAAAAAATGTCACGTACATATTTTTGAACCATGTAAACATTTTAAAATGACATGAACTGTTTTTTATTCTATCAAATTTAAAAAAATTACACTAAGAATTCTTTCGCAGTACATCACTCAGTAACATGTTTCCAAGTCGTGGTGAACATTTTTTCAATTGAAGTACACTAAGGTCTGGGGAATATATGTATTTTTAATATTTTTGAAAATATAAAATATATATCTATATCTATACCTAATAATAAAGGGCTATCGCTTCTTGCGATACATCAAGGAAATTGCCCCCAAAGATGAAAAATATTACCCACCAATCTCAACTATAAGTGATAAAAAATAATTCACACAGGGGAATCCCCCGCCTATGCTCAGCCCATGCAGTAGGCATATCCTATACTGCGCCCTGCGCGCTGGGAGAAAATCCAACGCGCCCGTTTGGGCGGCCGGCCTGTTTTCTAAATTTCTTTTCTTTTTAAATTTTTGTTTTTTCTACTTTGAATAATTTTGAACATCAAAAAAGTTCAAAAAATTAAAAAATGTGCATTTTGAAATGAAATATGTAATAAAACATACAATATTTCTGGATTAAAAAAATGTTTGATATTTTTTTAATAAAATGTTTGCTTATTGAAAAATAACTAATTTTGAAAACATATATTCAGGAAATAAACTAATGTTCATAATTTCTTAAAATATTCGCGTATTAGAAAATTTTAATGAAATTTCACAAAATTTTATCAATTCAAAAGATGTTTATGAATGGACAAATAACCTAAAAAATAAAAAAAAATCGTGATTACAAAATAGTTTATTCATTCATGAAACGTCCGTAGATACAAAAAAAGATGATGCATTTCAAAAATTGTTCGTTAAATCAAAAAAATGTTCGTGAATTTCAAAATTAGTTCCATCAATATCCAAAAAATGTTCGTTGATCCTCAAAATGTTCACCAACTCAAGAAAATTGTTTAAAAGGATGTTTAAAATTTTGAAAAAATGATTACAAATAGTATAAAATGTTCATTAATTAAAAGTAATTTCCTAATTTTAGAACATGTTCGAAAATTTGTAAAAAAATCATGAATTTGGAAAAGGTTCACGATTTCAAATATGTGCATGAGTTTAAGAAAATGTTTTCCGAATGACTGATAAATTTTCGGATATCGGAACATATCTTGGAATATTTGAAAAAAATGAAAAAGCAGAAATTCTTTTTGAAAAATATGAACCATTTTTTGATATTTTTTGAACCAAATATGAAAATCCAAAGAACATTTTTTGAATTCGGTACCAAATAAAAAATGGACCATTTCATATATTCCGAACAAAAAATGAAAGCACCAACATTTTTTCAACTTGTGAACAATTTTTCAAATATTGACATTTCATGAAATTACATACAAAAAATTGAAACCACGAACATTTTTCTTTGATGTGAATATTTTTTGAATTTCTGACCAAATTTTGAAACTGCAAACATTTTTTGAAATTCTGGAACATTTTTTAGCCATGATAATTCTTCAATTCGTGATTTTTTTAAAGGAACATTTTTTAGAATTTCGAAACTTTTTTGAAATTTTGAACAATTTTTGGAAGGTGGTACATTTTTTTAAAATCATGTACATTTTTTAAACTCGTACATTTTTTAATTTGTGAACAAAATTTGAAAGGAGTAACATTGTTTGAAAATCTGAACAAAATTTAAATTTTCATAAATGTGCAAAAGGAATATCAAATAGAAAAAGGAGAAAGAAACAGAAGAAAAAAAAGTAACAGATAAACGAAAAAAAACGGAAAACGAGAAGAGGAAGAAAAAACTGTTTGGAAACCTTCTAGAAGGTTGCGAAAACCTGTCAGGAACCTTCAAAAGGTTCACAAAACTGGTGCTCCTAGCACGCTCAAATTGGTCGGCCCATGCTATCGACAGGGTGTGCGATCGGTCGAAAATAAGCCGCAGAATGCGGCTGATAGGATTTTTCGTGTCTTGCTGCCGGCAAGACACGGCCGCTCTCCAAGCTGAGCTATTTGATCGGGCCAACCGTAGTGAGTGTGCGTCCCGTAAAGAGAAAACCATGGAAAATGTCGGATTGCTTCCTTTAGAAAAATACAAATATATTCTACAGAAAGATCAGTGTGAATTCTTAGGACATGAGTCTAGACGCACCTGATTTATGAGAAACATTTTAAAATATTATAAAAATTCAAAAAAACTGAACATTTTTTTGTAGCAAACATGTTCCAGCGTTATAGATGTGTGCAAAGTTTCGCGACAAAATGCATTCTGCAGAAATCCTGGCAAAAAAAAGATAAAATTACAGGTTCAGAAAATATGCATAGTAACATGTATATTGTATTTATTTTTATTTTTATTCGCCTAGAGCAAGACGAAAGTCATTTTGTCGTGAAACTATACACACATGCATAGCACTAGACCATCTTTGTTCCAAGAAAGTTTCAAACATATTTAGCTTTTGCCCAAAAAAAATCAAGTCAGGTTCATGTGCACCCATGTCCACCGTTGTATTTCCAGAGAAAGATGGACTAATTTATAGTGAATCTGAAAAGTGCAACTTCATGACGCGGTCTTTATGATGATAATATGTTTTCTATACAATACTTTAACGATGATAATGAATAGTACATTTTTATGATGCACTTTTTCACATGAGGGCATGAGTTATGGAGGCACCCTCCACCTATGCACGCGCTGTTAAAACCACCGTGCAAAACTACATCAACGCAATGCAGACATAGCCTCAACTGGACCCCTCGTTCTCTTCCTTGCCTCATTTTTTTTCATTATATCTCTTACTTTTCCCTTTGTTTTAATTCGCGTGCACCACACCTTTTAGCTATGCATGAGCCGCCTCTTCGTCAAGAAGTTGTTCTAGTCTGCAAGTTCTCCAGCAGTCCAACTTGGAGCATAGTACGTGCTCTGACTAACGTTGATTTGTGTAATTATTCGAAGTGAATGAGCTAAAAGACCCAAAAAAATTTATAAAAAGTTCAAAACGTCAGTGGTTCACAACGTATAGCAGGAATACTACTCCCTTCGTTTTATATGTCAGACGTTTCTTGACACTACATTAGTGTCAAGAAATCTATTACTTTCTCTCTAAACTAATATAAGACGTTTTAGATCACTACTTTAGTAATCTAAAACGTCTTGTATTTATTTACGGAGGGAGTACATTATGGGACGGAGGGAATACCTTCTAGATTGTACTAGAGTAGAAGAGAAATAGCAACGAAGTAAAACCACTACACCAAGGTAGATCGTAGCGAGTGGTGTGACAGCGAGCTGGGTTCAAAAGCTATTGTTGGGACCATAGTCCATACGTGAAGTGAACACATGGTCGAGAAAGTGACAAGAGGCGTTTAGTTGGGGTTTGCCACGGCAGGCTGCCGCGCATCTGGTCCCAACCACATGCCATGGCCGAACCATCCAATCTAATCCACCCACTAGCCAGGTGTGAGCACTGAGCAGTACGTACCAACACGACAACACCTCGCAGCTAAAAAAAACGTACACCTCATACACCGACGACATTGATTTCTTTCCCTTCTCATTTTCCCAAGTTCAAAAGAAAAACTTATCATTTTGCTGGTAACTGTACCGGGGTAAATACCGTCTCCACTTCTTTTCTTTTTGCCAGTATGTCTCGACTACCTAAAATAAATTAAAAGAATGGTGTCGATAACTTATGTAATATTTCCACAGTCCATGCCACACTAAAACATTAAAGTTCAACCAAAAAACATTGAAGTTCGTATTTTTTTTGCGAATGAACAATTAAAGTTCGTTTACGTGTGAGCATTTCATTTGTGCATGGTGGCAGAGGAGTCGAGTGGGCAGGGTATGGCGGCTTCCATACATTAGTTTTGAGCCAAGAAAGTTGTGCATTGAAGCCTTTTGCGGATCCATCGTCTCGACTCTCTCTCGTTCGTCCGCTCGCACAAAACGCTAAAAGAGCAAGACGCTGGCCGCTGGACTCATGGGTCGGCTGTGTTGGGTGAGGAACCGGTCGAGACTCGAGACGTCGAGTCGTCGGGTTCGATCGAGCGCCCATGCAAGAAGTACAGCCGCACACGAACGCGGCACACGACCACTCCATGCATGAAACAAACCCTAAGCCGCTAGCGCGGTAGAGGCGGCGACTGGCCATTATATTTTATCGGTACGTTTTAGGTTGTTTTTCAATTGAAACACGGAGCCTCTATTTATTAAGTACCTTAAAAATGGTTGCATCAGTTACTTTTTATATGGGCCATCAGATCTTCATCCAACCGCCCAAAATAGATCGTGCACTATTCATATTCTTCCTCCCTTCCTTCTTCCTCCTCACAACTCCCCCAGCATGCCTGCCCTAACTGCCGACCTCAATCACCTGAGGTCGGCGGGCGGTACTGCGCACCGCCCTGCCCTCCCCTCAACCTCCTCCCACCATTGTTGTCGTCGTCGCCCCCGCCATCCCTCTAAGCCTCGCCGCACCAATGAAGAACTCTGGCAATCCCTTGCACACACCCCACCCCACCTCCCCCACACACACTCACATACACACACCCCTAAGGATAGAAGATCGGTGCCACCAAGAATTTCCACTCGGTCCCACCGATTCCCAAACTCAGACAGACCCATGCCAAACCCTAGCCCTTCGGTGCAACCGATTCTGCATCGGTGCCACCGAGTTCAGTTGCCAACTTTCTGGTTAGCTATTTTCAAGCATCGGTACCACCGAGTTTTGTCAATCGGTCTCACCGAGATTTGGACCAACTTCCTGGTTAGCTATTCACAAGAATCGGTACCACCGAGTTTTGTGAATCGGTCTCACCAAGTTTTTGGACCAACTCTCTGGTTAGCCGTTGTCAAGAAATGGTACCACTGAAATATGAGAATCGGTCTCACCGAGTTGTGCAATCTGACCGTTGGTCATCTTATCGATACCACCGAGAGTTATGTATCGGTCTCACCGAGATTCAAAAGTTACTGCCTTTTGGTCACTTCGGTACCACCGAGTTTTATACTTCGGTATCACCGAATTGGTCACTTTAGGTGTAATGGTTGGATTTTTGGGGATGCCTATATATATCCCTTCACCACCACCCACTCGAAAGAGAAGCACTCAGAACTATTCCATACTTGCCCCATCCAATTTTCTGAGAGAGAGCCACCTACTCATGTGCTGAGATCAAGCTATTCCATTCCTACCATATGAATCTTGATCTCTAGCCTCCCCAAGTTTCTTTTCACCAAATCAATCTCTTCCACCAAAGCCAAATCTGTGAGAGAGTGATTGTGTGTTGAGGAGTCTATCATCTTGAAGCACAAGAGCAAGGAGTTCATTGACATTACCGAGCCTATTACCTTTTGGAGGGTGGTGCCTCCTAGATTGGTTAGGTGTCGCTTGGGAGCCTCCTACTTCGTGTTGTGGAGTTGGACCAAGAAGTTTGTACGGGCAAGGAGATCGCCTACTTCGTGAAAATCTACCCATAGTGAGCCTAGTCCTTCGTGGACGGAAGCCGTTATGGAATAGTCAAGGTTGCTACTTCGTGGACCCTTATGGGTGGAGCCCTCCGTGTACTCTCGCAACCGTTACCCTCCGTGGGTTGAACACTCCATAAACGTGGACGTACGATAGCACCACCTATCGGAACCACGGGAAAAATCTTCGCGTCTTCAAATTGCGTTTGATCTTCCTTCCTACCCTCTACTATACATGCTTGGTGTTACTTTCCGCTGCTATACTCTTAGACATGCATGTGTAGGGTGTACTTGAATTGCTATCATTGCTAAAATCTACCAACACTTAAAATTTGGAAAAGGTGGAATTTTTATTTGCTCAAGTAGTCTAATCACCCCCCTCTAGACATACTTTCGATCCTACAAGTGGTATCAGAGCTTTGGTCTCCATTGCATTGGTCTCACAACCTAGGAGAGTATGGCGTCTAGTGAGGGAAATTATCACCGTAGAGGTCCGTACTTTGATGGCACAAATTTTGCTAGTTGGAAGCACAAAATGAAAATGCATATTCTTGGTCATAACCCCGCCGTTTGGGATGTTGTTCGTGTTGGCTTGCAAGGTGAATTCTTTGGTGATGGAAAGGAACCGGATCGTGAAGGGACCGCGGATGAATTGAAGATGTTGCAATACAACGCTCAAGCATGTGACATCCTTTTCAACTGCCTATGCTCCGAAGAATTCAACAAAATCAGCCGTCTTGAGAATGCAAAAGAGATTTGGGATACTTTGGTTGATATGCATGAAGGTACCGAATCCGTGAGAGAATCCAAGTTGGATGTTCTTCAAAGTCAGCTTGACAAGTTCAAGATGAAGGATGGTGAAGGAGTTGCAGAGATGTACTCTAGGCAAAGGGTATATTACCTGGCGGACCCGACTTTTGAAATTCAACCACAAAAGTCCGTTTCCCCCAACCCTAAGCTGCCTCTCCGGACCCCTTGGTCGTCGCCCTTGCCTTCCCGTGCGCCTCCGCCGTTGGGAATCGCTGCCGCCGACGGAATCTCCACCGCCGTCGTCGCCTTAGCGGATCCTTCACCGAGTTAGGGTATGGATCCGGCCCTCTTTGCGCTCCCCTTCTGATTCATGTGCATTAGAGTAACTTTTATCGATAATCCACTGATTGCAATCCTCTCAATCCTCTAGAAATCTCATTAGCTTAGCGAACGAAAGATTTTTAGGTCTAGCCGTCCGCAAAACCGAATCTCGGTGATACCGAGTCAGAAAAATTGGCTCTACCGATTTTGTTTTGGACTACTGAGGACAGTCTCAGTGAAACCGAGTGGCGATTTTCGGTACGACCGAAATTGCTGCCAAGTTTCTGTAAAGAGTTCTGTGCGTCTCGGTGGTACCAAAACTTTTGACTCGGTGACACCGAAATCCCTTTTTGCTGAAAGCTATATCTAAGAATTTCTTTGTTCAAACCTGTGAAAAATCTTCTGCAATTTTGTGATGACTCAACCTATCCACTCTTCTATACTCTATTTCACAGGGTCAGAGATGTCAGGCTTAGATGACAGTGAGAACAGTTTCAGAGAGCAAAGTGTTGACATGAGCTCAGGCACTAGTCCTGAAGGGAGCTATGATGATGTTCCTAGCTCACCAGATTTGCCCAAGGCTGCAACTAGGGCAAGAAGGAAGCTCAACTCAGATGAGGAGGATGAAGATTTCATACCTGAGGAGCTATCCAAGAAGGATGATGCTATGTCAGCTTTGATGAAGCTAAGACCACACCTTCCAGAGCACAATGCCAGCCACATGTTAGCTGAGGACATGAAGAATAGGAAGGACTCATGTTTGAGAGAGTGGAGAGCTGTTGATCCATATTCACAGAGGAGGAAGACTGCTGTGGACTACAGGTTCTATACAAAGGAGCAACAAGATTTCTATGAAACAATCTTGCTTGATAAGAGTCCTGCTGTGAGTGATATGAGGTTTGTGGATTGGAAGTACATCAAGGACAATGAGGACTACTTCCCAAGTGTGCAAGACAATTTTCACTGCATTGGTCTGGATAAGTTTGTTGGTAAGGAGTTTACTGCTTGGAATGATGAGATGATCATGCAATTCTACTCCACTGCTCATTTCTATGGACATGGTAGAATTGTATGGATGACTGAAGGAGCAAGATATGAATCCACAGTTGAGGAGTGGGCTGCCATCTTAGGAGTCCCAGAGGTGGAAGATGGTGACATCAATGTCTACAATGAGCCCAAGGCAAGCCATAATGCCATGAAGAACATGTACAATGAGATCCCTGCTGCACATGTGAAGTCTCACAAGCTAGGATCCATTTACTTCCTCCAGGATGGTCTACGCACTATCAACACTATATTGAGGCATACTTTGATGCCTAAGTCTGGAGATGAGAAGATGATTAGAGGCTATTCCATCAACATGCTGCTCCATCTAGATCAACATACGAGATTCAGAGTGATGGATCTGATAGTGGAGACTGTGAAGAGGGTTGCTGCTGATCAGAAGCGTTCATGTTGCTATGCACCCTATATTCAGATGCTTATCAACTCCAAGCTGGAGAAGCACATTTTTGCACTTGACCGACCACATTTGCCACTTCTGCCAGATCTAGAAGACAACGTTGTGGTGATGGATCCAGATCATCCCACCTCAGCTACAGCACAGGCACATGCAGAGGCTGCCAGAGACTCCAGTTCTCAGGTGCCAAGGTCTAGGAGTGAGCAGATGAATCTCCTACTTAGCTCTGTGCTCAGCATGCAGAAGGACATCGGCGAGATATTGAAGAACCAGACGAGCCTCTTGAGGATTGTTGACAACAAATTTCATATTCTCAACAACAAGGTGGATGAGCTCACGGTGACTGTGAATGAGCTCAAGAAGGAAGTTGACGCAGTGCCTAGCCCTCACTCTACAGATGATGATGATGATGATGAGGATCGTGCACCTCTCAGGCCATGCACTCACTTCGCTACTCAGGCTAGATCAGCTACAGTGCCAGCTCCAGAGTTGCGACCTTCTTCATCAGCACCTGCTACAGCTTCTTCAGCTCCATCAGCTCCTCCAGTTCCTCCAGTTGCTACACCGACTCCGTCCATGACGTATGCAGAAGTCTTCGCTGCTGCCGTTCTCTCGACTCCTTCATCGGCCACCGGAGGAGTTCAACCCCAGAAGAGCGCTTAGATATATACCTTTGAACTTTTTGGTAACTTGTTGCAAAAGGGGGAGAAGATGTATATAGATCTTTAAGCTTCGAGAGAGAGAGCGTTGCTTTTTATCGCTTTTTCACAAACATTGATATCTTTTGGTTGGTTTGCTTGTGTTAAACTTTGTTGGTGTTTGATCATACACTTGATGTGTATTGCTACTATTTCCCATCCTTGTGATGCTTATGAGATGATCATTCACCTTTACTTGATTGTGTTGTGCTATGATATTCATTCTTATTATTCTCGCACACCACCAAGTTGTATGTGACATGGAAGAGTGCCCCATGTACCTAATCGATTGTGCATTTGAATTCAAACGCAAATTTAAAATAATGCACAAATTTAGGGGGAGATCTTTCTTATCACATACTTCTCAAAGAGACGATTACATTCATTGATTATATCATATGTCGAAGCTTTGATCTATATGTTGTCATCAATTACCAAAAAGGGGGAGATTGAAAGCACATTTGCTCCCTTGGTGGTTTTGGTAATTAATAACAACATATATGTCATTGAACTAATGTTTCCACCAAGTATGTTTCAGGAAAAGTTCAATGATAGGTTGGCAAAAGGATTGTGGAGAAACCCCTAGATGCAAGGAAATGGATTGGCAAAGCTTCAAGCAAGAAGACTCTACATTTTACTTTGTGAGAAATCACTTTGAGTCCATAGGAAAGCCAATACTATTAAAAGGGGGTAAGGTATTGTTGGTGAACAAGATGCTCCACGTGCACAAGTGATAGTCACCAAAAACACCCACAAACTCTTCCACAAAAGTCTGTCCAAGCCATTCATGAAAATCGGTGCCACCAAGAATTTCCACTCGGTCCCATCGATTCCCAAACTCGGACAGACCCATGCCAAACCCTAGCCCTTCGGTGCAACCGATTCTGCATCGGTGCCACCGAGTTTAGTTGCCAACTTTCTGGTTAGCTATTTTCAAGCATCGGTACCACCGAGTTTTGTCAACCGGTCTCACCGAGATTTGGACCAACTTCCTGGTTAGCTATTCACAAGAATCGGTACCACCGAGTTTTGTGAATCAGTCTCATCGAGTTTTTGGACCAACTCTCTGGTTAGCCGTTGTCAAGAATTGGTACCACCGAAAATTGAGAATCGGTCTCATCGAGTTGTGCAATCTGACCGTTGGTCATCTTATCGGTACCACCGAGAGTTATGTATCGGTCTCACCGAGATTCAAAAGTTACTGCCTTTTGGTCACTTCGGTACCACCGAGTTTTATACTTCGGTGTCACCGAGTTGGTCACTTTAGGTGTAACGGTTGGATTTTTGGGGATGCCTATATATACCCCTTCACCACCCCCCACTCGAAAGAGAAGCACTCAGAACTATTCCATACTTGCCCCATCCAATTTTCTGAGAGAGAGCCACCTACTCATGTGTTGAGATCAAGCTATTCCATTCCTACCATATGAATCTGGATCTCTAGCCTCCCCAAGTTGCTTTCCACCAAATCAATCTCTTCCACCAAAGCCAAATCTGTGAGAGAGTGATTGTGTGTTGAGGAGTCTATCATATTGAAGCACAAGAGCAAGGAGTTCATCGACATTACCGAGCCTATTACCTTTTGGAGGGTGGTGCCTCCTAGATTGGTTAGGTGTCGCTTGGGAGCCTCCTACTTCGTGTTGTGGAGTTGAACCAAGAAGTTTGTACGGGCAAGGAGATCGCCTACTTCGTGAAGATCTACCCATAGTGAGGCTGGTCCTTCGTGGACAGAAGCCGTTATGGAATAGTCAAGGTTGCTACTTCGTGGACCCTTATGGATGGAGCCCTCCGTGGACTCTCGCGACCGTTACCCTCTGTGGGTTGAAGACTCCATAAACGTGGACGTACGATAGCACCACCTATCGGAACCACGGGAAAAATCTTCGTGTCTTCAAATTGTGTTTGATCTTCCTTCCTACCCTCTACTATACATGCTTGTTGTTACTTTCCGCTGCTATACTCTTAGACATGCATGTGTAGGGTGTACTTGAATTGCTATCATTGCTAAAATCTGCCAACACTTAAAATTTGGAAAAGGTAGAATTTTTTATTGCTCAAGTAGTCTAATCACCCCCCCTCTAGACATACTTTCGATCCTACACATACACCTGAGATATAGCAAAACCAATTGAAGCATGTCTGTGTTTTCATTGTATTTGGTTATTCGTTTGTAGTGTGCATTGACTCTTTTGATTTGCATAAAAAAAATCTTTGCTTAAGACTTCACCCCACCTTAACTTTCTTTTTTCCTCCGCCTTTGTTTGTGCACAAGAAGAGAAATGCAGGAAGGCATACCACCTTGGCTTATATATGAAAACCACAAACTATAATTTGCTTTTGTAAAACACACTCTTTTGATTTTGTAGAGATCGGAAAAAAGGAATGCAAAGTTTGTGACCAAAGGTCCATATGAAAATTGAAATGTTACATTATCCCAATGAATGCTAATCTTCTCTTGGTGATCGGCGGAGGCAAGATTTATCTGGTTGGTCAAGGCGATGGCCATAGTTGTGCTCGGAAGGATGTCGTAGGTCGACGTGACTAGGTGGCATCCCATGTGGGTTGCAAGCTTGCAAGCAAAGCCTTTGTGACATGGTGGTGGCGAGGCATCGACTATTTGTATGAGTGTGCTGCTAGGATCGACAATCACAACCGTGGGCATGTGTGGTCGGGACGGCATGTCTCGAGGCCGAGGGATTGCATCATTCATCTCCTACCAATTAAGTTTGGCGTGGAGGCAACCTTGAATAATTGTGTCGGTGTTACTTACTCCCTTCGTAAAGAAATATAAGAGTGTTTAGATCATTAACATAGTAATCTAAACACTCTTATATTTCTTTACAGAGGGAGTACAAGTTACAACTCAGTGGTGCAAAGGGCTCTCATATCTCTAATGTGAGTTGAGGGCAATGTTGGCAGTTGTTTTGGAAGGAGGCGCCACGTATATCCCACCGCCCACTGCTGCTCTTTCATTGCCAACACTGGCGCGGCACAGTTTTCCTCCATTAGAGGGTGTCGGCTCGCTGGGTCTGTCTACGTGATTCCTCCTGATCAGGTGACCCGTGTTGGAATGTTGCATGACCGCAAGGAAATATGTGGTGGCTTGCTTTGTGGCTATCTCAAGTGGACACCATGTTGATTTCTTGTGGATTATTGCGTGTTATATCTCTCTGAAGAGTCGTTGTAAAGATGTTGACTGGAACATAGTTTCGTGTCTGAGATGAAAATCATTTATCTGGATTTTACTGTTTTGACTCGACAGTGACACCCGACGCACTTGAATGATTTTACATGGATCTAGCATTCAGGATGAAAATCATGACACATGTTGTATTAACGACGACGATGCTAGTGCATTCTTCCTTCTTGATGGTTCTGTTGCGGACGAAAAGTGACTTGGTCATAGTTTTTTTAATCATATTTTTATATCGTTATTGTAAGAGCACATTTCTCCATGTGTGGTTTTGGGTAATTGATGACAATCCCTATGGACTAATGGTTGCCTTAAGTTATATTTGAAGGATTTGTCCATAGGCACTTTTTGAAGTCCATCTGTTGGTTTCAAGGAGTTTATATGGTGACCAAGATGGTATTCAAGGTTTTATCCAAAGATTGGTCATGTGAGAGATGAGCTTATTGCAAGCATGTCTTGAAGAAGAAGATTGTGTTAGCATTCATGTTTACCTTCAAGACATCATATTTATGAAGAGAGAAGATAAGATACAAGGTTGATCAAGACTAAGTCAAAGAGTAAACCAAGTTGATCAACACACAAAGCGTACAAGATATACCTAGAGGGATCAAGTGATCCCATGGTATGGTAAGCATTGCCCATTACGCTTTGTGTACTAACCCATGGTCTACGTGAGAGTTCTATGTGGGGTTAGGTATGTTTCCATGGGCTTGCGTCAAGAGGAAGATCTCATACAACCCATGGAGGATGACATCAAGTGGTGATCGTCATCAAGGTTGCGGTGTGCAAGTTCAAGTGAAGCATCACGGAAAGATCATGCTTAAAGCTTGCCGTCCATTGTGGTGACAATGAACTTTTGAAGATGTACCGAAGAGTGGCTCACCCGTAGTGGAGTATGGGGGAGCAATCTACTAGTCTTCATCGAGCCGGCGCAATCAAGAAAGGTGGTCCATCTTGAGAAGGACAAGATCGTCATCATCTAGCTCAAGTGGACTATGCGCAAGGCAAAGGTTTGACCTTGATAGGGTTTTCTATTTTACCGGTCTCATGGTGGTAGTTGGGAGACCGGGTTATAGGATCGATAGCCGTACTATCAAGGGGGGCTCTCAAGTGAGTAGCTTGATCGTATCGTTCGTTGAGAGCTCAAACCATTGCATTCTTGGCATCATCATCTTTCTTTGTTCTTGGTTGGCTTTTCTCTATGTGGGTTCTTGAGCTTATGGTCAGCTTCATGACAAGCTCAAGTTCATCGAAAACGGAGTCCATATGCATCTTCTATGATGTTTTCGATGTTGGAGTTTTTGTCGGTTCTTCATTCATAGAGGTTTCACATCTCTATATCATTGGCATTTTCGTTGTTGGATAGCTCTTGTCGTCCTGAATCCAACAAGCTTGAGTTTGCTCAATTTGGAGCTCATATGCGAAGGTTATGGCAGTTCTGGTTTTACTGGTTCCATCTGGCTGCTCTGGTTCTTTGTTACCCTCCCGAGGACGGTAGTACCGCTGGCCACAGCGGTAGTACCGCTGGGGGGTTCCGGCTCCTTACGCGGGGCATCAGACACTGCTTTGCCTGGTGTCTGGTGACCAGCGCCACCCGAGCGGTAGTAGGGGCGGTAGTACTAAGAGGTACTACCGCTGCCCCTTCTACTACTGAGTTCTGCGTGTGGGCGGTACTACCGCTCCCAGGGGCGGTACTACCGCTTGTGTGCGGGCTGTGGGGGTAACGGTTGGATTTTCTCCCACCTATAAAAGGGGGTCTTCTTCCCCAATGGTTCTTATCTCTTGAGCTCGAGTTTGCCCCCCATTGTTGACCTTCTTCGAGCTTGCTAACTCTCAATCCCTCCAATGATTCTTGCTAGTTCTTGAGGGAAAAGAGAGAGGAGATCTAGATCCACATTTCCACCAATCACTTTCTCCTCCATGTGAGGGGAACCCCTTGGATCTAGATCTTGGAGTTCTTCATGTTCTTCTTCGTTCTTCCTCTCATTTTCTTCCATAGCTTTAGTTGTTGTGGAGAGATTTGGGAGAGAAGGACTTGGGCACTCCGTGTGCCCTTGTCATTGCATTTGGTGCATAGGTTTGAGTTCTCCACGGTGATACGTGGAAGTGAAGTTTGAGAAGCTTATTACTCTTGGGTGTTTGAGCACCCTAGAGCTTGTTCCTCTTGGGTGCCTTGGCGCCCTAGACGGCTTGTGTTGCCTCGGAGCTCAATCATTGTGGTGCAAAGCTCCGGGCAAGTGTCGGGGTCTCCAATTAGGTTGTGGAGATTGCCCCGAGCATTTGAGGTCACCTCGGAGCCACAGTCCATTGTGGTGAAGCTTCGTGGTGTCATTGGGAGCCTCCAATTAAGTTGTGGAGATTGCCCCAACCTAGTTTGTACGGGTTCGGTGACCGCCCACAAGGGTCCCTTAGTGGAATCACGGCATCTTGCATTGTGCGAGGGCGTGAGGAGATTACGGTGGCCTTAGTGGCATCTTGGGGAGCATTGTGCCTCCACACCGCTCCGAACGGAGATTAGCATCCGCAAGGGTGTGAACTTCGAGATACATCGTCGTCTCCGCGTGCCTCGGTTATCTCTTACCCGAGCCCTTTACTTATGCACTTTAATTTGTGATAGCCATATTGTTTCTTGCTATATATCTTGCTATCACTTAGTTGTTTATCTTGCTTAGCATAAGTTGTTGGTGCACATAGGTGAGCCTAGTTGTTTTAGGTTTTGTGCTTGACTTATTAAACGTTAGTTTTATTCCGCATTTGTTCAAGCCTAAACCGTAATTATTTTAAAGCGCCTATTCACCCCCCCCTCTAGGCGACATCCACGTCCTTTCAGTTATGGTATTATTGTGCATGATTTTTTGGTGCTTTAGTTGATCTCCTCGTTGGCTTGCCTCTCTACTTTAATAAATTTATAGATGCGTGAATGTTTGGATGCAGAGTTCTCCTTTCGTTTGTTCTAAACTTGACTTGAAGAACCTTGATAGTTTTTCCATTAAATATGTGATTGTTCCTCTCAGTCCAAATAACATAAGGGCTCTCATTTAACTCAAATGGTTTCCTAGTTTTTTTTGAGGGGGGGGGATCTAACCATTGTTATGCACTCAATTTTGGAGGAATTTTTTCATCTAGTCAAACCTCTTGTACAATTCCTTTGGCATCAAACAACCTTTAATCCAATATATCGTAGCTTTTCATTATAGGATTTAAGAGAACATTTCACTTTAATTTTAGTTTTTTCTTTGTACCATGGGACCACATTAATTACTGACCACCAACTAGAAACAATTACACGGAATCTCTAGTAGAAAAAGGAGATATTTGCCACATTCTAATTTTTCCAAAATTGTTGTCACGCACCGACTAGCTTTGCAACTATCTCAAGTTAACACCATTGTGGTTTCATGCGGAGTAATGTGTGTGGTAACTCTCTGAATATCTAATGTAAAGATGATGGCCGGAACACCACTTCATATCTAAGAAGACAATCTATGATCCGGCCTTTACTGGTTGGACCAGACTGTGACACCTAACACACTTGAGTCGTTACCTTGTTGAAGGTGGTGTCTTTGTGTTGTTGTTCTGGACTTGATTAGTTGGACATGTCATTCAAGATGAAAATTCTCAGCACATGTTGGATTTTTCCAGTGCGACATGAGTGCATTCTTCCCTCTTGTTGCCTTTGTTACACACGGGGATTTCTACATATCCGGCCAAATCAACAAAGAATATCCCTGTCTGTAGGTAAATCTGACCAAATGGGTTTACTAATAGATGCCCTGATTGACTTAATCATAGTTTTTTGTCATATTTTTTGTTATGGTCATGTTATTGCTGTTCATTACATTTTTAATCCGTTTGATGACTCATTTGATCTTCTTCTTGCCTTCCATCTACTTTAATGAAAAGAAGAATAGTTGTATGAATCCTCAGATGCAAATATTTGGAGATAGTTTGGTCTTATGAAGTCTTTGTTTGTTCTAAACTTGACTTGAATAACCTCCATAGTTTTTTCATAAAACGTATGTTGGTTTCTTTAAAGCCAAACTTCCTAAGGGCCTTTTCAATTCAAATAATTTTGCTATTTTAGGTAACCTGGATCGTTATGAAAAAATGTGACTTACACATGTTGATTGGCCTGCACTCTATTTTAGAGTAAATTTCATCCATTCAAACCTCTTATACAATTGTTTTATTTTTTATGTTGGGGATATTAAACATTGTACTCCCCCGTATCAAAATAATTGTCGTTAATTTTGTACGAAGATAGTACAAAGTTGTACTAAATCAATGATAATTATTTGGGAAGGAGGGAGTATGATCTAAAATCTTGCAACTTTCTGAATATAAAGGATTGATGAGGGCATGCTACTCCAATTTTATGTTTTTTCTATTTCTGAATTTTAAGAATCCTACGAACTAAAGATGCCAAGGCAAGACTTTTTCTTTCAAGGCGCAGCAATGTGCCATTGACACCATGGGGGAATCTAGAGGGTTAAGAAGATGGGCCGCGACACACCCTAAAATATTTCGTTAGCCTTAATTATATTGTTAAAAATTAATGTGCAGTGTCACAACTGGTCCACACGGGCTAGATCTGCCACTAATTGGGCACTAGATCCAAAGATGTGAGGGAGACACGAGGTCATTATAAGAGAAATTGAAGTCCGCGGATCCTCGTTCACTCTCTGCATTTTTGTTCATGAATTTCATAACTCAAACTATGAAGCTCACATCACGGTGTCGCTAGGTATGTTTTACCTCTTGATCAGAGTCGCCATGTCCGGCTTGGCGTGCCCCCGTGATCATACTTGTATGATTGTATCCCCTTGTTAATTGATCAGTAAAATCTAGTTGCTCAAAAAGAAAATCTAATTATCGGTTAGCGTAGAAACAATTCTACATAACCTCTAGCAAATAAAGGACGATATCTTGGCAAATCAGGTGTCACACAGCCGACTAGCTGTCTAGCTCGTTCGTTGCTCCAATATTTCTACATAGTACACCCTTCGTATCTCTACCTAATAATAAAGCACGGAGTGCCTCTGCCCGCTCACCGTCAATTAAATTACCCCTAGAGTTGCCACGAATTACCCACTATGTCATCCATAAGTCAGAAAAATGTTTTGTTTTTTCTTTTACAAGTCGGCACCGTACTGTCTTTATTAATAAGGGGACCGCAAATTTACTACTAGCCAACCCTCCACCCCGTAGTCCTGGGTTCGATCCCAGGTTAGCGCATATTTTTGTTTATCTTTTTTACCAGACATAGGCAATCTAGAAATATGCAGATTCTGGGAAAGGACGCAACGCAAAAATTAATGTGAATACATGGGATCAAACTCACGATTCCTCCAACTGAGGGTATAAGGCTGCGACCAGTTGAGCTAATGCATGTTTGCGACTAAAAGGTGGTCTACGGATCTGAATGTAATTTTTATTATTTCTAGTGTTCGTTGTACTACCATGATTGAAGATGAATAGATCGGAAGTTTTTCCCGAAAAAAAAAAAAAAAAAAGGTGGTCCGGTCGTTTATGGAACAGTCCCACCTTGATCTCTTATATCCAACCACATCAGTTTATATATGTGAAAATTTTGCACATATCCGGAAGCTGGCTACTGAATGATTACCACCTAGGTGGTGAGACAACGGATATAGAAACATCTCTATAGGAAACATATTCTTTGTTATGTACTACATGATGTACAGATTGGAAATTAGATTAATAGGAGACTTTTACTGCATGTCTAGTTATTGTTCCATTGTTAGCGCGCACCAAACGTTCGATGGATTGCTTGAAGAAAATATATGATCGTTTGTTGCTTGCTTCAACTAGGTAAAATCCTATTAGATGTCCTCAATAGACAATCTTTTGAACCAATTTTCTTATGACAATTATTTTTGTAAGCTTCTCAATAGATATATTGGAGTTACCCCATGCGCATTGACGTGGTACAGCCTGGTGAGCACTGATGACCAAGGAATAACAGAAGCATTTGTACCTAGACTGAACTCGACAATGGGAATGTTCAGTATGATATACCATCTCCATGATCATTGTATTTTGTTTGTGCATCAAGGTGAACTCTATAATTCTTT
The DNA here is from genome assembly GCA_039707655.1 of Elymus sibiricus. Classification (NCBI taxonomy): domain Eukaryota; kingdom Viridiplantae; phylum Streptophyta; class Magnoliopsida; order Poales; family Poaceae; genus Elymus; species Elymus sibiricus. The sequence goes on from CM077665.1 coordinate 281,069,317, forward strand.
GTGCCGCAAAGTGAACTCTGGTTTTCTAAAAAAAAAGTGAACTCTGCGGGAGCCACTAAAATATGTCTACACACTTGCGAATATAGAAATAATTAGAGAGAGAGAGAGAGAGAGAGAGAGAGAGAGAGAGAGAGAGAGAGAGAGAGAGAGAGAGAGAGAGAGAGATGGAGGCAGAAGAGTAGTTTAACGGTTAAAAAAACTCAATAGTGCCGCCTAGGTGCATGAGAGTCCTATGCTTTACACAAAATTGGTATTGAACCATAGAATATGTATGCCTCCACTGCAACACACGGGTGAGGATGAATGTAGGAGAAGCCAAAAACAAAGATTCAAGCCTGACCCCTAGACCTCAAGTTATGTGCATGAGTGATACGGCAGAATCATAGAAGGATGTCTACCTGACGATGATCGGACTCAAATAAGGCATGCGGAAACACACCTGCCCTACATCCATGAAACAAGTCCACAACAGTAGAAATCAGAGGTACGGGATGGACCAGGTTCAAGTACTACCTCATGTAGGGCGACCCTGTAGAATTATAATGAAACTTGTATATAGATAATTGAGGGGGTACAAGAGATATATAAAGGCCTAAGTCACAAACCGACTTAGCCTGGGTTTCCTAAACCGAGTCGCTTTTGATCAACTTGTATTACAAGTCTAACATATAATCTAACATCCCCCCGCAGTCTGAACTTGGGGTTCAACAACGTTGAGACTGAAACGAATGTCGATAAATGGTGCAGTCCCGAGAGCCTTGGTGAAGATATCAGCAAATTGTGCTGTAGTGGGAACATGAAGAACACGGACTTGCCCCAAAGCAACTTTTTCGCGAACGAAGTGGATGTCAATTTCAATGTGCTTGGTACGCCGGTGTTGCACAGGATTGCTGGACATGTAGATAGCCGAAATATTATCACAATAAACAATAGTTGCTTGATTAATGGGGCGGTGCAGCTCCGAGAGCAATTGACGTAGCCAAACCGTTTCAGCAACGGTATGTGCGACCGCCCGATACTCAGCTTCAGCAGACGATCTTGAGACTGTAACCTGTCGCTTTGAAGACCAAGAAACCAAGTTGTTACCAAGAAAAACACAGTAGCCGGACGTGGATCGACGAGTGTCTGGGCAACCAGCCCAGTCGGCATCGGAGTATGCTGTCAAAGTAGTAGGAGAGGAAGAATTGATGTGAAGACCATGGTCGAGAGTACCTTTAAGATAACGAAGAATACGTTTGATATGATTGTAATGAGGAACACGGGGATCATGCATGTAAAGGCAAGCTTGTTGGACAGCATAGGAAAGTTCCGGACGTGTGAGGGTGAGATACTGGAGAGCTCCAGTGAGACTGCGATAAAGCGTGGGATCGGAAAAGGGTTCACCATCAGAAGAGAGTTTGAAGGTGGTATCAACGGGTGTGCGAGAAGGTTGGCAATCGTGCATGCCCGCCTTGGAGAGGAGATCAAGAATATACTGACGTTGAGAGAGAAATAATCCTTGAGAATCACGGGTGACAGAGATGCCAAGAAAATGATGGAGAAGACCAAGGTCAGTCATAGAAAATTCATTGTTAAGAAGAGTAATGATATGATTGAGAAAAGGTTCTGAAGAGGCTGTAAGAACAATGTCATCAACATATAAAAGCAAATATGAAGTGTGAGAATTTTGGTGAAAGACAAAAAGAGAGGAATCGGAGAGAGAGGGAACAAAACCGAGGGTTTGAATAAAAGTTGAGAATCGTTGAAACCATGCCCGAGGGGCTTGTTTAAGACCATATAGGGATTTTTGAAGAAGACAGACATGATTGGGAAGACTAGGATCCTCAAAGCCAAGGGGTTGCTGACAGTAAACGGTTTCGTTGAGACTACCATGAAGAAAGGCATTTTTGACATCAAGTTGATGAATGGGCCAAGAGGAAGAAACAGCAATGCTAAGAACAGTGCGAATAGTGCTAGGTTTGACAACAGGAGAAAAAGTTTCATCATAGTCTATGCCATGTTGCTGAGAAAAACCACGACAAACCCATGTAGAATTATAATGAAACTTGTATATAGATAATTGAGGGGGTACAAGAGATATATAAAGGCCTAAGTCACAAACCGACTTAGCCTGGGTTTCCTAAACCGAGTCGCTTTTGATCAACTTGTATTACAAGTCTAACATATAATCTAACAGACCCTAATGTCCAACTGAACGTAATTAGCTTTTAAAAGCATTCTCTTGTGTTGAGGCGTTTCAGTGGCAGGTGTGTTGTGCGGTTGTATTGCTCTTTTTATGGACACCACGCAAGTAAGATTGATCCTTTAAAAAAGCATAGAAAATGTAATTTTGAGTACTTTTAATTTATTAATGTTACTACTTGGAAAATAATTTGAGTGGTTTATTTTCAAATTTCTAAGCATAATATTTTTTTATTTTAAACCCGTTGCAACACACGGGCCTTTTTTTATTTTCAAATTTCTAAGTATACTTTGAGTAGTATACTAAATTCTTGATGTCTCTAGGGAAAGTAAAAAAATAGCATGAGTTTTTTTTTCTGAGACAAGGTAAAAATAATGGGAGTGGAGTTAAGCCGGGAGGGAGGGAGGGCCAATCATGTTCCGGGCCCAACCCAGAAAAGCAACGCGACGCGATCTCCGATGCGGAAAAGATGCGATGTGGAGGCGGACCCGGGCCCAGTCAGAACTGCGTACCACCAACGCGACCCAGTGCCTGCTGCAAACAACACGAGGGCCGGCGGGCCCCACGCGCGCCCATTCAAGCGCCACAAACGCCAAAGCCGGAAGAAAAAGAGAGAGCGGCTCGCCCTCGCCCGGACGCCTCGAAGCCCGCGCGCGCCGTCCACCGCGTTGTTTACTCGCCACTCACGCTGCCCCACGGGCCCCGCGGCTTTCCATCAGGTGGGACCCCGCCCCCGTCCCTTGCCTGAGGCTGCGCTGTGGCCCCACGCCCGTCACGACGCTGCTGCCAAACGCGCGGAGTGATTCCACGGAAGTGGGAGTTGTTACTACTACCAAAAAATAAATAGCCCCACCAAATGGTAATTTATTGGCATGCAAGGGCAGTTCAATGGAGTTTGCTATGGGGATCATCTATGCCTCGCAAGGTCACCACAAGAAGGGAATCAAGCGAATGATCATCATGGGGGCTTGGGAGCTATGGCAGGAGAGGAATATATTCTGGTTCAGTTGGCGAGGAATATAATTAGTTGGCCCTTTTCCGAAATATAATTCTTATCGCGTATTTTTGCTAATATTCTGGTTCAGTTGGCGAGGAATATATGACAGGCTGATTAGTAGATCAGCCAATGCAACGGAATAAATTCTGTACCCCTCCTTTTCTAGCGTCTGGCGGTCAAAAGGGACACAAATTTCTCGCCTAAAAAAACAGGACATGTGGCATCCTGTGCATCCCATTTTTATTTCTTGTCCACAAATCTGCCTATAGGAGTTTTTGGTATGGTCTAGTGACGATGGAATATACGAAATGCTCGAATGGAATAAATTTCGTAGTTGGGCACCGCCTGGAAAGAGAGGGAAACTTCCTGGCCACCTAGAGAAGAGAATCCAGCTGACAAAGGAGAGAATACATAGTCAAGTGCGAACAGAATACATATCTGGATCAATCGATCACATCGCATATCTTAATTTTGCAGAACATCTCAGATCCACGCGACATCTCACTCCCAATACGTATAGATCCATACATCAACGCCAAAATTAGTAGGTACTACTAACAACATCAATCATGAACAAAATTACAGTGCAAAACAAACCCCAAACAGGACAGGATTAAGCAAATGTACGCGTGGGGGACATGGTAGCAGACCACGTTCCATCAGGTCCATCAATCAACAAAGTACCGAGCCTTTTTCTCAACCGATGCTAATTTGCGCGAGGTACAACCAGTTCAGATTTTGTCCAGAAAGTTCAGAAATGGTGTCGAAAATTTGAAACATGGTTAATTTTTATTTTGTTTTCAAGATCGGAAATGGGCACGGAATCGAGTGGATAACACTAGGAAAAGCACACGGGTTCCAACACATTGGAGTCAGGAGCACAGGACAAACCATGAATGCGACAAACAGAGCACAGATTACGGATAATTCATAGTAGCGGAGTTCATCTCATTCATTCAAACGGTAAGATAGCAGCAGACAAGGGAAGATAACCATGGCCGCCGGACACAAGATCCAGCAGCCTAAAGAATCCACCTAAAACCCTCCTAAACCAACCACGGAGATCTCATCGGACGGACAAGGGGAAGACACGACACGACACCACGACACTCACGCCAATTCTTATTTAGACCGACGACACGACACGGGACACACGGCAGGACGACGACGACGACGACGACGGCGACGGCGAGCGACGGGCGGAAGTACGGACCTAGAGCTGGCCGCAGTCGGCGATGACGACCTGCTTGGCGCAGGTACCGCTGCGGGAGCCCACCTTCTCGATGTTCTTGACGACGTCCATGCCCTCGACGACCTCGCCGAAGACCACGTGCTTGCCGTCGAGCCAATTGCAGGGGACGGTGCAGATGAAGAACTGCGAGCCGTTTGTGTTGGGGCCCGCGTTGGCCATGGAGAGGATCCCGGGCTTGGTGTGCTTGTGGACGAACTTCTCGTCGGCGAACTTCTCGCCGTAGATGGACTCGCCGCCGGTGCCGTTGCCCCTGGTGAAGTCGCCGCCCTGGCACATGAAGTCGGGGATCACGCGGTGGAACGAGCTGCCCTTGTAGTGCAGCGGCTTGCCGCTCTTGCCGACGCCCTTATCGCCGGTGCAGAGCGCGCGGAAGTTCTCCACCGTCCTCGGCACCGCGTCCTTGTACAGCTCCATCACGATGCGGCCGGCCGGTGCGCCGCCCACCGTCATGTCGAAGAACACCCTCGGGTTCGCCATCTCGCTCGCCGGGATCGGGATCGGGATTTGGTTTTGGGGATTCCGTGGGCGTGGGGAATGGATTGGGATTTCTGTGCGCTTCGGGCTCTGCGATCTGGCGAGGGGAGACCGGGCGGGGTTAAATAGGCGGCGGGGTCCGAGGCGGGGGCGGCGCCGACCGTCCGATCGGGGCGCGTGGCGGCATCTTGGGGCGCCGGGGATAACCGGGGGTTGGGCTGTGCGGTTGCGGGAACCGTGGTTAGGTCTAGGGTTTGGGTTCCCCGGTGGACGCGAGCGGCACGTGACCCTTTTCAACACCAGGTTGTATGACATGTGGGGCCCTTGGATGCCTGCCCTGGAGGGCGGCCTGCAGGGGTCCGTTGGTGTGGGGACGGGCGATGTGGGCCCGAGGTGTCATTGGGTGTGGGTGGATGCGGCGTCCGTACGAGTTTTTATTGGATCTTTTGTGGGGGTGACTAGGGTTGCAACCGTGGTTATCCGGGGCTGGTTGGGTCGGCCTTTCACTCTTCTACTCTCTTACTCACTTGATTAGCTTACTACACAAGGAGTACCAGAGAAAAACAAATAGCCATACCAAATGGTAATTTATTGGCATGCAAGGGCAGTTCAATGGAGTTTGCTATGGGGATCATCTATGCCTCGCAAGGTCACCACAAGAAGGGAATCAAGCGAATGATCATCATGGGGGCTTGGGAGCTATGGCAGGAGAGGAATATATTCTGGTTCAGTTGGCGAGGAATATAATTAGTTGGCCCTTTTCCGAAATATAATTCTTATCGCGTATTTTTGCTAATATTCTGGTTCAGTTGGCGAGGAATATATGACAGGCTGATTAGTAGATCAGCCAATGCAACGGAATAAATTCTGTACCCCTCCTTTTCTAGCGTCTGGCGGTCAAAAAGGGACACAAATTTCTCGCCTAAAAAAACAGGACATGTGGCATCCTGTGCATCCCATTTTTATTTCTTGTCCACAAATCTGCCTATAGGAGTTTTTGGTATGGTCTAGTGACGATGGAATATATGAAATGCTCGAATGGAATAAATTTCGTAGTTGGGCACCGCTTGGAAACTTCCTGGCCAAACAGGATACACAGGATACACAGGAAAAACGGGATGAAATTCAGCTCAAACTCTCAGCTAGAGAATACCCACCGCATGCTTTATTAACAGCCTTAAATCACCGAGCTGAGACGCATGAATCAGTATACTCGTGCTTTCGGTGGGAACGTCTCGATTTCATCATCCAATGTGTTCATATGGACTGGCCTGTATGCCAATCGTACCTTCTCATTCTCCCAGTACCTGTAAAACACATGACAAATCACATCAAGTCCGGATCACAACTGTTCAATGACCACAGCGTGCTGCGGACTATACTTTCATAGATATAAGTTGCTGCATTTAGGTTCATACCGCTTTGAGACATCATGATGCATGCCATATATCGCGCCAGTCATTTGTAAGTAGGTTTTACATCGATCTACACACCACTCCCTCCAATCCATATTAATTGTCGCTGATTTAGTACAACTTCAGTACAAAGTTGTACTAAATCAGCGACAATTAATATAGATTGGGGGAGTATTATAATTTGTTTCACTCCACAAATCTGTTTGACACGAAGCTTAATGAAGAGAAGACGATCAAGATACTTACCCCAGTGAGTGCTTCATCCAATGCTCATCGTCTCTTGTCTGTAACAAACGAGGAGAAACAATTACAGTTAACTACAACATAGAAGCATGTGGGTCCAAGGAAGAAGAGACAGTAAAAACAAACAAGCCAAGTAGCAAACCGTGTAATCTTCACGAGCATGAGCTCCTCTGCTTTCCTTCCGAGACTCTGCTGAATACATAGTTATGCATGCATTTATCAACAGATTTTCCAGCTCTATGGTTTCTATCAAGTCTGAATTCCTGCAGAAACAAATGACAACGAAAATGGCTGATTACTGCAGGAATACAAGTCAAACTGGTTCATACAATTTCTGCGAGGAATAACATACCATATGAGGCTTCGGTCGCTGATCTTCACGTCATGATAACTTTCCCATGCTTTGCTGATCAGTTGACAACCTAATAAACATATGGCCAAGGAGAATTTATTGATAAATGATAATTATAACAAAAATAGTGTCTCTTTACATATGTCGTTCTGACCGGCACCCTTACTTCTCAATGGTCTATGATGAGAACAGATAACAGATATTTTAAACAAAGATGTGGTGATTGTTCGGGAAAAAACACAGGATGGTGATGAACTCTACAAAGGATATGTTCAATACCTTCTTCAAGCGTTTCTTGTGTATGGAAAACTGCAGCATTATTTTGCATAATACGTTGCGTGTTGAAACGGATCTTGGAAGTTGGCAATGACCCATTTGCATTTCTCAGCTTGTCCAACCATGCTATAGTCTTCTCCCCCGCACCTTTTTCAAGAGATTTCTGCTTGGCACCTGCAATATAGGCATCGTGACTCAATTCACATCAGGTGTATCAGGAAGAGCCAAGAAAGCAACGAGATACAGAACTAAAGAAATGAGCTTACCTGGTTTAGAAATCTCAGCTACCCTGTTTGCACAAGCTCTGCCAAACACAACGATGTCAAGAAGTGAATTTGCACCCAAACGATTTGCACCATGAACAGTTCTCCAGCAGCCATTAGACCAGGAATAACGGTATCTGGATTATCACCCTTGATATCCACAACCTAATAATATTTAAAATAGAACACTATTAGGAGAACAGAAAATATGGTCCATGATCATGTTTAATATGGTTACTCAAGACGAACCTCCCCATGGTAGTTTGTTGGGATCCCACCCATGTTGTAGTGAACAGTAGGCAAAACAGGAATGGGCTCCTTGGTGACGTCAACACCAGCAAAAATAGCAGCAGTTTCAGATATACCAGGAAGTCTTTCCTTGAGAACTTCAGGAGGCAGGTGGTTAAGATGCAAATAGATGTGATCCTTCAATGGCCCTGCGATAACCAGACAAAAGGATTAGGTTGACGTGAATAAGCCACACAGTTCGGCAACTTTTTGAACATTAAAAAATATGACTAAGACTACTTACCAACACCACGTCCTTCTCTAATTTCCATTGTCATGGATCTTGAAACAACATCACGAGAAGAAAGATCCTTTGCAGTAGGAGCATATCGTTCCATGAAACGCTCACCTTCACTGTTCCTAAGAATACCACCCTCACCACGGGATCCTGAGAACCGTGTGAGATCAACAAGGTAAACAAATTGTCAGAGAAGAGAAAAAAGGGGGCTTAACAGACAAGTAAAACATCAACTCCAGAAATACATCATCCACTCTCTCTTTTCAATGAAATGAAACGCAAAGGTCCATTGCGTTTTCCCGAAAAAAAGATTAGGGTTTTTTATGAACAAGTGGCTTCCCTAAAGATAACAACAGGGAGAAATAGTTGAATATATACAACCTTCGGTGATGAGGCATCCAGCACCATATATGCCTGTAGGATGGAACTGGACGAACTCAAGATCCTGCAATGCATATATCACCAAGCATAATCAAACAGGATAATAGAAGAGGAACTTAAAAATTAGCATCAGCATTGGATAAAAACTAACCTGAAGAGGTAAACCAGCACGCGCAACCATGGCATTGCCATCTCCAGTACATGTGTGAGCTGAGGTTGCTGAGAAGTAGGCCCTGCCGTAACCCTACATCCATAACCCAAAAGAAAAATCACGGCTAAAGTAAGACAGCACAAACAATTTATACCTACAAATTGTAAAAGAATATTACCCCTGTTGCTAGAATTGTATTTGTTGCACGGAAACGGTGAAGGGTGCCATCCTCCATGTTTAAGGCGGTGACTCCCTGGCAGTTACCTGGAATATCATAATGCGTTAATCCAGAAGCAGCAGGAGAAGTGCAAGCATGTGAATGTCGTTATCAACAGAATAACAAAAGGAGGCAACAAGCACTTAAGGAGAACTATGTAACAAGCAGGCTTGGCTTCATGGGCAATGGCATAGAGAATAAAACAGACCATGTTAACACTAATGGACAAAGCTCCTATAAGTCCATAACACAGCAGCATTATGGTTAGTGCAACAAGAACCCCACAAGCTCGGAAAACAGAGAGAAATGAAACAATCGCAACAGTTCGAAACACATAATATGAATATGATTATTCCTAGATATGTGTATCTTTGAAATATTCTGAAATTGGGGATGCATGGTTGCAGGGCAATAGTTGCTTGGGCGATATGGATTGGTATGAATGCTATGGTCTTTGAATATTCGCCACCAGAAATAAGCTGATTATAAAGTCGTATTTTGTTTAAGGACTGGAGGAAGTTGGCTTCAATAACATCATATCGCAGTGGATCAAGCAATTGAAGATACTGGAGGAACAATTGCTGTGGTCTATCAAGCAGACAATTCCGGGTGTTCCTTCATTGCTAGTACTTCTACTGCAATGTTCCTTTTAGCTCCTAAGTGAGTTATTAAGTTCTGATAGATGTCTCTGTTGTACGTTGTCAAAAGAAAAAAAAACGAATCTAAGATGTGTGACAGAGAAATTCATTTCAATTCGAGATAATTTTATCTAATTCAAATTGAATCTCGCTTGCTACCAGATATGAGGGACGAAGATACATGATAATATGAATAACATAGGTATCTCACCTTCATTGTCCATGAGAAGGTCTAGTGCAAAATATTCTACAAAAAACTGAGTGTTATGCTTCATGGCTTGACCATATAATGTGTGGAGCATAGCATGTCCTGTCCTGTCAGCAGCACATGCACATCGGTAGGCCTGTCCACCTGATGATAGCATATAGTGGTAGGATGAGAAATAAGATACATATGAAGGTTTCCTTCTTGCACTTAAGTCAGATAGTACCTTTCCCAAAATCTAAACTCTGGCCTCCAAAGGCACGTTGGTATATCTTTCCATCTTCAGTTCTTGAAAATGGCAATCCATAATTTTCAAGTTCTATAACAGCTTTTGGTGCTTCTCTGCACATATATTGGATAGAATCTTGATCACCTGGAAATGGATAAGAATGGCATATTATAAAGAAATTTCAATGAGGTTTTGTTGGTTCTGTTAAAAAATGAATGGGGTTTCATGCCAGTTGCTTAGAAAGATGTCAGTTCGCATTAGCTCTAAAATTTCTATGATCATAGCCACTGCGTATTTTCCCCAAAACATCAAAATCTGTGGAGTAGCTTACCAAGCCAGTCACTTCCCTTGACCGTATCATACATATCAACATATGCCACCTCCAGTCATCTTCACTCATGTTTCCTAGAGCAGCATTTATGCCTCCCTGCATACATTCTTGCATGTTAGTGCGTGCCCAAAGCCAATAGAACCTTACACAATAACTTACAAACTAAAGAGGAGATCTAGCAGTTCATATTAATAGTGCAAAAGACATCATGCCGAAAGTGACATTACACCTACATGGAAAATGCAAAATTACAAGTCAAGCAAGCACAGCTCAGTGGCATAGTAGCACATAAATTTATCAGATAAAATGCATGCTGACAAATTGAGAGGTTCCACATTACAAACTTTTAGGATGGTATGGCATCAATATGAATATTCCTTAACATAGTAACCTTACAACTCAAAGAAAGCACACAAAAAGTCCAGAACAGCACATCTGCTTTAGCATGAAAATATTACATTACACCTACTTCACGGATGGAAATAACAGGGTCACATATAATTTGCAGAATTTTAAGGCCACGTATCATTTAACAATTAGACCAAACACAGCAGAACTTTGGCTTATTTTATACAAGACTTTATTCACTACCATGGTCACCCCTAACAAACTGCCAATTATGAAATCGGGCAGTCTGAGAACAGATGCTCCATTCCTCCTTCAGAATTGAAACAATATTGATCCAACCTAATGCTCATGCTAGTATCAGCTTAGTACCACTTGACTGCGTTTCACTCTTCTACTCTCTTACTCGCTTGATTAGCGTACTACACAAGGAGTACCAGAGACAAATAAATAGCCCTACCAAATGGTAATTTATTGGCATGCAAGGGCAGTTCAATGGAGTTTGATATGGGGATCATCTATGCCTCGCAAGGTCACCACAAGAAGGGAATCAAGGGAATGATCATCATGGGGGCTTGGGAGCTATGGCAGGAGAGGAATATATTCTGGTTCAGTTGGCGAGGAATATAATTAGTTGGCCCTTTTCCGGAATATAATTCTTATCGCGTATTTTTGCTAATATTCTGGTTCAGTTGGCGAGGAATATATGACAGGCTGATTAGTAGATCAGCCAATGCAACGGAATAAATTCTGTACCCCTCCTTTTCTAGCGTCTGGCGGTCAAAAAGGGACACAAATTTCTCGCCTAAAAAAACAGGACATGTGGCATCCTGTGCATCCCATTTTTATTTCTTGTCCACAAATCTGCCTATAGGAGTTTTTGGTATGGTCTAGTGAGGATGGAATATATGAAATGCTCGAATGGAATAAATTTCGTAGTTGGGCACCCGCCTGGAAAGAGAGGGAAACTTCCTGGCCACCTAGAGAGGGAAATTTATTTTTATTTCTCGTGAATTACACAGGATACACAGGAAAAACAGGATGAAATTCAGCTCAAACTCTCAACTAGAGAATACCCACTGCATGCTTTATTAAGCACCTTAAATCACCGAGCTGAGACGCATGAATCAGTATACTCGTGCTTTCGGTGGGAACGTCTCGATTTCATCATCCAATGTGTTCATATGGACTGGCCTGTATGCCAATCGTACCTTCTCATTCTCCCAGTACCTGTAAAACACATGACACATCACATAAGTTCGGATCACAACTGTTCAATGAACACATCGTGCCGCGGACTATACTTTCATAGATATAAGTCGCTGCATTTAGGTTCATGCCGCTTTGAGACATCATGATGCATGCCATATATCGCGCCAGTCATTTGTAAGTAGGTTTTACATCGAATTACACACCACTCCCTCCAATCCATATTAATTGTCGCTGTACTAAATCAGCGACAATTAATATAGATTGGGGGAGTATTATAATTTGTTTCACTCCACAAATCTGTTTGACACGAAGCTTAATGAAGAGAAGACCACGTGCTTGCCGCTGCGGGAGCCCACCTTCTCGATGTTCTTGACGACGTCCATGCCCTCGACGACCTCGCCGAAGACCACGTGCTTGCCGTCGAGCCAATTGCAGAGGACGGTGCAGATGAAGAACTGCGAGCCGTTGGTGTTGGGGCCCGCGTTGGCCATGGAGAGGATCCCGGGCTTGGTATGCTTGTGGACGAACTTCTCGTCGGCGAACTTCTCGCCGTAGATGGACTCGCCGCCGGTGCCGTTGCCCCTGGTGAAGTCGCCGCCCTGGCACATGAAGTCGGGGATCACGCGGTGGAACGAGCTGCCCTTGTAGTGCAGAAGTTCTCCACCGTCCTCGGCACCGCGTCCTTGTACAGCTCCATCACGATGCGGCCGGCCGGTGCGCCGCCCACCGTCATGTCGAAGAACACCCTCGGGTTCGCCATCTCGCTCGCCGGGATCGGGATCGGGATCGGGATTTGGTTTTGGGGATTCCGGGGGCGAGGGGAGACCGGGCGGGATTAAATAGGCGGCGGGGTCCGGGGCGGGGGCGGCGCCGACCGTCCGATCGGGACGCGTGGCGGCATCTTGGGGCGCCGGGGCTAACCGGGGTTGGGCTGTGCGGTTGGGCCGAAATAACTGTTCCGACCTTATACGCAAAGAAATGCACAAAATAAACTCGTTAGGAAAGTATTTTACGATCTGACCCTTTTAGAAACGCCACAAGCCGTATGAGGTCCCGACGTTTCTGGTCAACTAAGAAACGCCGACCTACCCCGCGTTTCTGCACGTCAGCAACGCCGAGTTACTCTGCGTTTCTTCTTCTTGGCAACGCCAAGGTATCTAGCGTTGCTTATTTCTCTTGCAACGCCATGGTCACTGGCGTTTCTGCCTGAGAAATTTATTAGGCCGTGGGGCTCTCGAGGCACCCTCACCCACCACTCACCACTCACTCTTCTCCCCCCATTGACCTATCCCGAGCTCCACCCCTTTTCCCCTTTGTCTCCCCCACTTGTCCCCTCTTAAATCCTTCCAAAAGGATTGGTTTGGTCCGTGGATCCGGTGTCATTTTCGTTCCTTGAGGTAATCTCCTTCATCTCACAAATTTTTATTAGTTGGATTTGTCTATTTGGGTGGTTTTTTGTTCATGTGTTTTCTAACCCTAGTTTTGAACATTGTTCCAAATTATGATGTTCTTAGTATATACTAATGAGTATAGTTGTTCCAATAGTGTTGCATTGTATTGGTTGGGTTATGCTTATTGTTAAGATTTAGGGTTAGGGTTAGGGTTAGGGTTAGGGTTTGGGTAATGCTTAATTTGGATGGACATAGATGTTTCTTAGTTGTTTTGTTAGGAATGTGGTATACTTAGCATTGGTACTTTTGTTCCCTTTTTTAGATGGACAAGATTGTGAATATTCATTATGTTGACAAAGAGGCATTCATGAATGTTGATATTGTTGACAAGTATGAGGAAGTGTTGATATTTCTTGAGTGTCCTACTTATGAAGAGGTTGTGGAAGAAACGCGGATAAGATTGAAGTGGGTTGATCCAAGTGACCAAGTTGAATTATTAGGAAGATATGATGTTGGGTCGGCACACAAGTGTCGAATGAAGACAATGCCTATCAAGTCCAATTTTCATTGGGTTGCATACAAGGAGGTTGTTGCATCCTCGGTAGTCAAGTCACTCGAAGTGTTTGCAAGTATGGTGGTCAAGGCTCCTCTTTTTCATGTTGACTTGAACCAAACCTTAGTGGATGATTTGAGCCCGATTAGTCACTCGCCCATGCACGAAAAAAATTCAGAAACGATGCCAAAGCATTTGGATAATTACCTATTCATAAGTCAGCATGTCAAGCTCGCTTATGTATGCCTTGTACCGCCCCATGGCTGCGATACTCGACCATTGGACATTAACCCATGTGTGTGCGATAGTGGGGTACCGCTCCTCATCCCCGTCAAAAAGGGTACTCCCAACGTTCTTCCGGAGGAAGGGTGACGTTACGGCCTACATGGATACGCTCCCACATCCAAACCTGTAGGGCCCAAACGAAACCACCAAGAGTGGACGTCGGCTTACTCCTCATACATGCTCCATCCAACTGCAGATTTGCACACACGTTAAACGACCACACGCAAATACCTATTTAATATAATGAAAATGCATCATAGTAAGCAGTACTTGACGGTACAAGAAGGCTAGTGCCGCCGACCCCCAACTCCACTTAACATCCCAGTCACGAAGAGGATCCAAGAACATCCACGAGGCTGTGTCCCCCGTGCCATCCGGAAACACCACTTGGGTCAAAAGATTCCATAGGTAAGCCCTGGCGTACCTCTCCACAACATCCGGACTAGCATCCTTTGGGCACCTGCGAAAATGTTTCTGTATCCACGAGAACAACACGCCGGATGGCCTAGGACCCTTCCTGGTTTCATGAATCCACGGCTCAGGTTCAACACCAACCAATGCTGCAACCCGTTGTCGCCACCCATCAGACCTCACCTTCCCTGTAAGAGCCCTGCCCTCGATCGGAAGCCCGGTGATCATAGCAATATCCTCCAAAGTTATGGTCATCTCACCAAGAGCAAGGTGAAAAGAGTGCGTCTCCGGCCTCCAACGGCCCGTAAGGGCGGTGGAGTTCAACCATGGTGGTGTGCCTTTAAAGTTGAGCACAAACTGAAGAAGATCCATTCTTCTAAAATAAGGCTCGTACCGACGGTCATATATGAGAGATTCATTCGGGTTGTGCCCCCTCAACCGAAGTAGTGGAGGAACCTAAACAAACAAACGCATAATTTGTTACTTCTCTCAACTTGTCACAATATGAAAATCAACCAATATAGAAAGATAATCATCAAGGCCCGGATAATTACCTCCCCTCTTTCCACTAGCACCGCACGATGCTTCTGCTCGTAGAAATCATCAAGGCTCGAATATTTATCCGGCTCAAACATCCTACATAATAGGAACAAATAATTTTAGGATTCAATATAATACATTTTTTTACCTATAAATGTTAAATTCACAAGTACCAAATGATACAAAGTGTGCACGCACACATCTATGTAGTCAAAAATATTTAGGATGAACACATAGCAAATATAACAATCAAGTAATATGCATTCACCATCACATTTGCAACTATAGAAAATACACAAATTTACATCATATTTCGCAATGCACTCATCCTTGGCCAGCCCTCATCCTTACTACTAAATCATATGATACTAAACAACTAAATCATCACCAAATTTTGTTTTACTTGAAAACCTAGGTTGCACCTAGTGCCAAAAAAAGCTCCAAAAATACAAAGTTATTGCAAAAAGTGATTGGAGGGATTGGAGGAGCTTACCGGCCTCTTTGATTTGCCCCAAAGATCCGCAAAAATGGTTGAGGGAAGAGGAAGATCGAAGGGGGGGATCGGGAGGAGGAGAGAGGCGTTTCTCGTCTCTGTTCGCAGCGAGGAGAGGAGGAAGAACGGGCTGATGGGTGGGTGGGGCCTAAACAAATATCGGCCGAAGAAACGCCAGGTTCCTTGGCGTTTCCGGTGTAGGCGGAAACGCGGAGTAGCTCGGCGTTTCTGACGTGTAGAAACGCGGGGTAGGACGACGTTTCTTAGTTGACCAGCAACGCCGCGGGCTGTGGCGTTTCTAAAAGGGTCAGATCGTGAAATACTTTCCCGACGAGTTCATTTTGTGCAATTCTTTACGTATAAGGTCAGAACAGTGATTTCGGCCGTGCTGTTGCGGGAACCGTGGTTAGAGCATTTGATGGTCCAAATTTTGGCGGTCCAAACCGGTGATGGTCCAAATTTGGAGCACCAAAAATTGCTTTTTACATCTCCGAAAAAGGCTCAACTCCAACAGATGGTCCAAAATGGAGATGTAAAAAAAGGGCAACTCCAACAGATGGTCCAAAACGAAGATGCAAAACCGGCCGGCGGCTGCTGTTCAGCCACTGTACAGCCGCACATATTGCAAAAAACATCAAAAAACAATATAAAAAATTATACATGTCCACAATATCAAATTATTACATAGTTGTTCAAATCCACGAGATCGTCCGACGATGAATCGTCCACGAATGAGGAGTCAACCGAGCTCATCTACAATGTAGACAACCACCGTCAAACATACTATCCAATCCCAATTAAAATCATCAAGTTTCGTCGTTTTTTTACCTTGGGGAATTTCGTCGAACACCTTGTGCGCGGGGTGGAAACTGATGGCCGGCGGTTCGATTGGTCGCTGCTGCGGACGGCGACGCAGAGGAGAACTGCTGCGGACGGCGGCGCAGAGGGGAAGGGAGCACGACGACGCAGAGGAGAACTGCTGTGGACGGCGGCGCAGAGGGGAAGGGAGCACGGCGACGCAGAGGAGAAGGGAGCATGGCGGACCGCCGGAGTTGGCGAATCCAGCCGCGGCCGCTTCCTGAAATGGCGGCACCGGGGCGGCTGCTTGACGCCCTTCGACAGGGGAGGCAACGAGGGCTAGGGCGGCGGAGGGTGGCGGCGGCGCAGAGGAGAAGGGAGCAAGGCGGACCGCCGGAGTCAGCGAATCCAGCCACCGCTGCTTCCCGAAATGGCGACGTCGGGGCGGCTGCGAGACGCCCTCCGGTAGGGGAGGCGACGAGGGCTAGGGCGGCGGAGGGCGGCGGCGGCGATGTGGGTCGGTGGCGACGACGGCGACGGCGACTTGGCCGGTGGCGGCGGCGAATTTTGGCGGCTGGTGCTCGGTCGCGGGCGGGCGGTCGCCAGGCGAAAGCGGAATGAAGTGGCGGTTGGGCGTTGGCGCGCGGCCGCGGTTTTTACATCACTTGCATCTCGTGATGTAAATTTGCATCACAAAGTTTTCAATTTTACATCACCGGGAGGCCGCGGTCCAATTTTTTTTACATATGGACCGTCTGTTGGAGCAGCGTTTTTTGCCCCAGATGGTCCAAAAGTTAGGTATTTTTACATTTGGACCATCTATTGGAGATGCTCTTAGGTCTAGGGTTGGGTTCCCCGGTGGACGCGAGGGGCACGTGACCCTTTTCAACATCAGGTTGTGTGACATGTGGGGCTTCTGGATGCCTGCCCTAGAGGGCGGCCTGCAGGGGTCCGTTGGTGTGGGGACGGGCGATGTGGACCCGAGGTGTCATTGGGTGTGGATGGATGCGGCGTTCGTACGAGTTTTTATTGGATCTTTGTGGGGGTGACTAGGGTTGCGGCCGTGGTTATCCGGGGCTGGTTGGGTTGGGACTAGGGTTAGGTTCGGATATTTGTGCTTTTGGACTGTGCGCGGTCCACCAGGACCGGCTGGTGCGGCGCGTGTGAGATGTGGTGGGAGGGTCTATGGACCTGGTGCAGGGAAGGCTGTGGTGGGGAAGAGCGGAGGAGAGGGGGCATGGGGAAGGAGGATATGTCGCGGCGCGAGTGGGCGATATTCTGTTCTAGCTTGGATCGCACGCGGACTGGATGTGCAACTGGCCCGGGACGATTCCTGCCGGCCCAGTCCGCTCGGGCTCTGCAGCGGAGCGCCAACGGGCGGCTCATCGAGGCCGTCGAGTCTGGGTTTGAACGGTCGAGATCCGCGTGGTGAGGGCTCTAGAAGCTTCCTTCTCATATAGGGCTTCATTGAACTGAGATGCCCATTTCTCTCTTCTGTTTTTGGAGGTAAAAATAAAAAACTATTTGCACAGAAATATTGAGTTGCTTTTTTAGGTAAACAAATTTAGTTAGTTTGAATCGTTGAGATCATGGACTGGTTTGTTGGAATCTGCTATGATCATGGACTGGTTCGTTGAGATCGCGGACTAGAGAAATATACTAATACGCTAAACTTCCTATTTTTAAAGGCCTCATAATCAATTGAGGTCTTCAAATTGAAATTGGGTCACTCGATTTTGACCGAGTCAATAGTTTCTCAAAGTTCTCTCATTCTATTCTTTTAAGCTCCCTAATTTTAGAGGCCTCATAATAAATTGAGGACGCCAATTTAAAATTGGATCACTCAATTTTAGAGGCCTCACAATAAATTGATGACTCTAATTTGAAATAAGCACCACCTAGCAAAAAGAAGAGCAAACATGAAGCCATTGACGTGGAAAATTTTGCCACATATGTATGGATTGTTTAGTAGATAACCCAGAATCACACCAAGAAAGGCCTCCATAACACCGCATTATATAAAAAAACTAGATCATTGATGCCGCACGTTGCTGCGCCCGTCTACTTTTGCAGTAGAATGATAGTTATTTCTATAAGTATGTCAACCTACAAAACCTGAAAATTAATTTGCATATAACACATAAATATTGGTGGTTAAAAAGAGGCATTTTAACCACTCTCCAGAAAAGCAATATTGCAGGAACGAGATATTTTCTTAGATCTAGTTTGCTTACATTGTTGTACTGAACTTTGATGGTAAATACATTGTGATTGATCAAGCACACAAGGTAATGCTAGTGTTACTTTGAAGTTGTTTGTAGGCAACAAACTGTAGCTCGATGTAAGTCCAATGTTTGACTTCACAAATTCACAAATACTAAAGCAGAATATCTTCTTCAAGCATTATAGAAATTTTATTAATTGCCAAAGTTGAATATCAACATTAAGTGCGACACCCTAACTATAATGTCCAAATGAGGGCACAACTATTTTTTAAGGACGAAAGTTGCACTGGTGTTTGTCATTTTGCAATAAGAAAAAATAAATATTTACAGTAGAGAGGCTAATGCGCACTCATAATTGATACACTATAAATGAAGGCATAATTGAGCATAAAAAATCATTGTCAAGCAAAAATCGCTGATCTAGTCATAGAATATGCCGTGTAGGAACTACTCCTATGATTTCACATGAGATACATGAACCTAGTACCTATAAACACTTATGCAAGAAACGACATGTGTGGAAGAGAAGGTACAACGACATATCAGTGGAACTAAGTACACAATGGAGAATCTGAACATCACAAAATATTTTTTGTCATAGCACCCTGTTACCATATCTGGATATAGTAACTGGTTACTGGTAACCATGCTCTTTGATAATATTAAATTGATAATTTTACAAACTGAAGGATAAAGAAGGTTACACACAGAGTAATTCCATATAACGGTCACTCAAACTGGAAACAAAGGAAAATTTCTAAACTTAGTCCAGCCTGTGATCAATAAGGGAAACAAACTATGTCTAAACTTACAAGAATATTCTAACAAACCAGAACAACTAAGATCTGAAGCCAGGGAGAGGATTTGCACTTTCATAACTCACTTTAGGCAACACAGCTGGAGATTTGCACATACATAACTCAGTTAGGGGATAGGACTCAGCACCTTTCAAATCTTTGTGGCTTCGATTAGTTTATGTTGGGACGTACCTGCAATGTTCTCTTCGAATAAAAAACAATTTTGATCATTATCAGGAGTGATAATTTATATGAGAGGTGCAAATATATGACAGAACTTGACTGTTCCAATATGTGCAGTTATACAAGGCATGCATGCATGGATTTTTGCATCTCTTTTTTTAGGGGGATTTTTGCATCTCTTGGAATCAGGAGATAAGCCTCTGAATGTGAAAAGTCAATAGGAGCAAAATCATACGTAGGAAAAGTGAAGATAAGAAAAATTGTTTCCATAAGATGCAGCTTTAGGAGAATAATTTTCCCAAGTTGCCTCATGTCACTATTTCAGATCTCCTACACAAAATACTCGCAACCAAGTGTGGAGATTGTTTTTATGGGAAAAAAATCAAGTTCTAATTTGTGAAGCCACTCTCACCAAAATCTATGAGACCCTGAACAAATAACTGGAAGTAGAGAAGGAGACCTAAGAGGGATAGACCTCTCGATCTTCTCCAGCACGATGCCCCAGGAGAGTGTGATAGCAGCAGGAGGAGGCGAAGAACGGAGTCCACTGAAACGTATTTCTTTGAGGAGCAAAAACTTCTTGCTAGCACCCTCCTTCCAACGGCAAGGATTTAAAAATATATCGAGCAGAGCACTGAAGTAAGCACATAGTTTGATTTCTCACACACCAATTGATAGTAATTCGATATTTGCATGCAATGCTAAAAGAATAAAAAGACAAAGTTCAGTTGCAACAATTTCTAGAGGCCAACCAAGATGCAATCCAAACACAAGAAAGAAGTTGAGCTTGAGAACACAATGTTTGGCATATTTCTTGTTATTCTGCTTGTTGTATGCCCTTGTCATGCTCATGGGGTTTTACCACTACTTTCGAGCGGCACATGCAGCATTCGGGCACCCCATTCATGTGCATCTTCTCAAACCAATCAAAACCAGCAGCAACACAAACAACAAAGGCAAAAGATAATATGTCACTCTATAGCCGTGCCACGATCCCAGCACAGACCTGTGCCCAAGACATTTAAGAATTAAAATAAGCAAACTAATCACAATAGACAGATCAACAGTACTCAGTATTAACAGCTAGTATTTTCGTCTAAATTCAGAACGTCGTGCGGATGATCTGGAGTCTGCTGAGGGCGGTCTGCATAATGACGTCCGTCTCTTAGAGGTGCTGGATGGAGTCAAACCCTTGCATCGGTGGAAGCCCGGGGATCTTGGCCAACAACATATAGTCAATGTCGGCGTTATGCTCGCTGACCATGCCCCCGAGCGACTCTAGCATGTGGTTGAGGTTGGCACGTGCTGCATCCGCCGCCGCCGGCTAGAAACACATAGCAAAGCTAGCTCACCGTCGGCATAAAACTCACATCAAAGCTAGCCCACAGTTGAATTGACCACGCCCTCAATTTACCTCTTACCCTGCAATCGCCTTCTCCAGCTAATCCATGTTCGTCCCTACAAAATTTGTTATCAACAGTTATTTACATATGCAAAGATCAGTACTAAGTAGAGGAACGGGAGTGAATTGCTTTAATTTTACTTTTGACTTTGCGACCATCAACCAACAGGAGTAAAGTAGGGTGCAAGTATTTAGGTGCCACAGAAAACACAATTGTTCATAACGATTTACCACAAACTTGGAACATTCAAAAGCAGAGACCCTGATTCAATATCTTTGGGCACGCATTAAAGGCAAGGCTTCAATATCTTTGGGCACGCATTAAAGGCAAGGTAGCTGCCGGTAATGATCCAAAAACACTAAATCCCTAAATGCTTGGGCTACTTGTGGACCAATTACTCAAGGAACCCTTCATTCCGATTCATAGATTAATTAATTGAATATTTAAATCCGCGTGCCTTGTTCGATGGAAGCAGTTCGCAATCATTCATATCCATCCAACTTCCAGGGCCCCGAACGAAGACACACCGAGGAGGAAATTCAGCAGCCGATAGCGCCTACCGCAATGGCGACATGAGTACCTTGGAGATGGGGCGGCGGCGCCATGGGAATGCGGGTGCGGCACCTGCGGATCCTTCTCCTCCATCCTGATCTAGCACCGACGAAACAAATCTAAGAGAATCACCCGCATTTAGTTACTTCGTCGGTCGGACCAGAGCAGTGAAATTGAACAGGAAAGTGGCAGAAGAATGCTTGGATAGAAACTGGCTGACCTCGATCTGCTCCTCCCCCTGCAGGCTGCAGCGCGAACTCGACAACCGTCTCTTCCGTCCGCGGTGCTTGAGACCTACGGCGCAGGAAGAAAAGCGGCGTCGCAGAGGGATGCCCCACGCCCACGGCTGCAACGATGGATGAAGGGCGGCAGGACAAAGGAGTGGAGAGGTCGGGGAGGGGAGAAGGCGCTGCCAGATAGCAAGTGATGAGTGAATGGTCCAGGCGGTCGGGTTCGCGAGTGGATGACCCTGTCGCTCCTCGCTCGCAGTCGCGTATAGGCCTCCCAATCCCAGCAGCGGGCCTTCTTCGAATAGGCTGGCGGAAGCCCCAATGCATCAGAGGCCTTGGTTTTGGCCCGTGGAGCAGCAGCCCACAGGACAGACGGGCTAGCTTAAACAGACTGCGCGGATAAGATCGAATAAACACGAAATCTAACGCCACTCAAAAAAAAAAAAAACACGAAATCTAACAGCCAGAAACTCCGAGATCATGAAAACGGACGGCCGAAAACTCAAATCATTAAGAGAGCTCGGTTTAGGTGCAGTTTTACTGTCCTTAATATTGATTAATTCATTCATGCATGCGAAAAAAATGCTAACACGAAAAGGGAAGTAGTAAAACGAATCTGAACTCTCCAATCGCTACTAGTGAAAGGCCCATATCAATTTGGCATACCGTAAACAGACTCTAAAAGAGGGAAACATTAGAACCTAAAGAGAAAATGAGACTCATGGTGTGTGCTCTGCTGGATCATCCAAAATGCACATGTATGAGCATAGATAACACTACAATGCCTAATCTCCATGAGGTGTCATACTTGCCGGTAACCTCGATGTCGCTGGTTTCTAACTGGCACATGCTCGGCCGAGGAGGAGACGTTGGTGTCGAGACTGCTGGCCGGGGAGGGGTGGTCGAACCCGGGGATGGGGCTGTGAATGGGATACTCGGCGCTGTACTCCGGGCTGGGCAGCGCCACCTTCCTGATCTGCTCCATCTGGACCGTGTAGGTCGACGACGACCCGGGCCGGCCATAGTCGGGTGCCGGCATGGAGCTGACGGAGCTGAGCGTGCCATCCTGCGGCCCGTCATTGAGTGTCTCCAGCGAGACTTCCCCCTGTAGTGCCTTAGAGCATCTCCAACAAGCGCCCAAAAAACGCCCCGCGCTGCAAAATTAGCACTTTTAGCGCGCGCGCAACTGAACCGGACGCTCCAGCGGCCGCGCTAAATCCGCGCGCGCGGCATAAGTGGTTCCGCGCGCGGAGCGAAACGGCATCGCGCGCCGCTTATTTCGTGCGCTTGCTCCCGCGCACGGAACCACTCGATCGCTTGCGCCTCTTCCACCTCTTCCGCCGGCCGCGCCGCTCTCGCGCCACACCGCGCCGCCGCCGGCGCAATCGCCCGATGGACGACCGCGGCGACATCCCCCCTCACCCCTTCCTACGTCTGTGACCCATCCTCTTCCTCCGCCGCCGCCAACCCTAGCGCGGGAAGCTTTGGCTTCGCCTCCCGGAAAGATCTCTTCGCTCCCGGTGGTCGACAATCAACAAATATTGTCAAAGATGGTCGGCCGCACTTAAGGCGGTTGACACGCTAAACCCAAGTGGAACTAATGATAACGATAGGGTAAGTGTCATTTCTTTCATGATTCTTTCATGTTCATGTTTATTTCGTGTCCATGCTCTTTCTTCGGTGTTTCAAGTGCTAACTTGTTCTTCCATGTCCATGCTTTTTGTGTAGCTCACTATCGCACAAAACTTATTTCAAGGAGAGCAGAAGAAGAACAAGAAAGGGAAGCTCAAGAAAGGGAGACCATTTACCTTGCCCCATTGCTATGAAGAGTTGAAGGATGATGAGAAATGGAAGCCACGTGAAGGTGTCGATGAGGAGACCAACAAACGCAAGTGAACTATTGATTTGGATGATGATGAGGAGGAGGCATCAACTGATGACGGCAAGAGAAGCCCTACACCAAACTCGGTTGCCTACTTGAAGCCAAAAAGACCAATTGGAGACAAAAACAAAAGACAAGAAAAGAAGAAGAGGAAAGGAGATGATGACCTCAAAAAAGTTATGGAAGCTATTGTGAATGAAAGAAAGGAAGCGAACGAGGATAGGAAGATGGCAAGGAACCAAGATGCGGCGGCCGAGGAGAGGAGGTTGGCGGCCGAGGAGAGGAGGGTGGCGGCCGAGGCGAGGAAGGTGGCATTGGAGGAGACGAAATTGGCCATGGAGGAGCGCACTAGAATGTTAGAATGGGAGAAGAACTTGTTCGTCATGGACACATCTACCCTCGATGAGAAGCAAAAGGAGTACGTCAATCTTGCCCGTGAAGAAGCCTTGGTCCAAAAAAGAGCCATGGCCATGGGAAGCATGGGAGGAATTGGAGCAACCATGGGAGGCATGGGAGCAACCATGGGAGGCATGGGAGCTACCATGGGAGGAATGGGAGCTACCATGGGAGGGATGGGTGGCATGGGAGCTACCATGGGAGCCACCATGGGAGGCATGGGAGGCATGAGTGGCTTCGGAGGTACCATGGGAAGCATGGGAGGCATGAGTTTTGCGTCGCTCATGGGAGGCATGGGAGCACCTCCGGGTGACATGGGTGGACGCATGTCTTCCGGTGTGCCTCACATACCTTTGGCATCTCCGAGAGACAATGAAGAGAAGGACGAAGATGAGACTTCGGATGAGGATGATGAATCGGAGGAAGGGGAGGATGAAGATAAGGATGCGGCATGATTGATCATGTGCCATTTGTTTGTGTGAACTTGTTTATGTTAAACTTCGTTTGTGATTTTGAACTTGGTTGGATGATGAGATGATGGGATGATGTGAAATGCTTTTGAACTTCCTATGTGTTTTTGTGTTTCATTTTTGATCAAATATGATCAAATTGTCTTGAAAAATAATGCATATTGCAAGCGTCTGCTGGAGCGCCGCGCGCGCTATATTATGCGGCGGCCGCTGGAGCCAGCGCTCGGACACGCGCTAAAAATTGCTTTACGCGCGCTGCAAACCCACTTTTTGCGCGCCGCGCGTTGGGCGCCTGTTGGAGATGCTCTTAACAACCTGGCTCATCTTGGGGCATCTCCTGGCGGCGTGCCGAATGCAGGCGGCGGCGCAGGTAATGACGCGCGCAGCTTCCGTCTGGTTGTAGTCACCGCCCAACCGCTCGTCGACGAGCTTGTCATAGTCGCCGTCAGCCAAGGCGCGCAAGAGCGCCGGTCAAGCCTGTAGGATGCAACGCAAAAAAATTGTCTTGAGCAAATGTTACACGACCACGAGCAGGCACAGGCAGTGAAGCCCGGGGTGTACCCAGTCCACGAGGCAGTCCTCCGCGCCGTACGTCGACCGGTGATCAACTCGAGCAGCATGACGCCGTACGAGAAGACGTCTGACTTCTCCGTTAGCTTGCCACTGGAGGCGTACTCGGGAGCCAGGTAGCCGAACGTGCCCATGACGCACGTCGAGACGTGCGTGTCGTTGCCGTGGCTCAGCTTGGCCAGCCCGAAATCTGCAACCTGATCGAATGAATGAAACACGCGTGTTCTTTTTTTCGCGAATATGCCTGGATAGCGTATCTTTGTATTGATAGGAGAAGTGAAACAACAGGGCGATGTCATGAACACGTGCACTAGAAGGCGTGTTCGTGATGATCTCATGAGCAGAGGGAGATGGGGTTGCTCAGCCCCTTACAATGATTCAGGTTACATGGGTAAAGCTACTAAGTCCTCTTGCTCCGGCAGTGGCCCAGGAGCGTGCTTTGTCTTTGATGGTTGTGACCACAGTGGAGGTGGAAGGTGGGATTTTGTCGAAGATGATGGCGTTGTGGTGGTACCATAACGTCCATGCTACCAGGCCTGCAATGGTCATGAGCCCACGTCATTTGGCCGCAGGCAGCGTGAGGTGGGCGGCGGCCAGCCAATCGAAGTAGCCAACGGAACCGTCAGGCGTGGATGTGCTCGGGCTGCACCAGGTAAGAATGTCATGCCAAACGACACGCGCGAAGACGCATCCCATCAAGATGTGCTGCATGGTTTCCGGCTCCTGTAGACATAGCACACATGCTGGTTCATGCGGTAGGTCATGGCGGGCGAGCCTGTCAGCGGACCAGCAGCGGTTAACGGAGGCTAGATAAAGGAAGAACCGGACGGATAGGGGCGCTCCGGACTGCCACACCAGTTGCCAGTGCTCAGGCGTCGTGGATCCAGTGAATAGGGCGGTATAACATGAGGAGGCCGAGTATTCGCCGCTCTCCGTCCATCACCAATGGATGACGTCCGGCTAAGTAGAGAGGGCCACGCGCTGCAGCATGCGCCAGATCTTCACGTATTCAAGAATGGCCGCCGGTCCCAGAGAGCCCTGAATGTCGGTGATCCAAGTGCGATCGAGCAGGGCCGCGGCGACCATGCGGGTACGCCGCCGTCTGGACGGAACAAGGGCAACCAGGGCAGGGGCCAGGAGGGAAATAGAACTACCCTCGAGCCACGGGTCCACCCAAAAGCGACAGGAGGTGCCGTCACCAATAGTCCATGTGGTGGATGCCCGAAAGAACTGAGCTGCCTCAGGGTCATTAGGTAGCTGGAGATGGGACCATGGGCGAGTGTGGTCCGTGGCCTGCAGCCAAAGCCAGCGGACTCGAAGGGAGATCCCAGTGCGGTGGAGGTCCCGGATGCCCAGTCCTCCAAACTCGATCGGGTGGCAGACCCGCGCCCAGCTGACAAGGCAGGAGCCCGCTCGTGCATCTTTGCGGCCGTGCCAGAGGAAGTATCTTATGATTCTATTCGCCTTCTTGAGGGTTGGTGGGGAGAGCGCCATGGCGAGGAGGATATGAATGGGCATGGCAGTCAGCACTTGCCGAACCAGAGCCAGGCTCTCTCCGCGCGAGAGGAGCGCAACTTTCCAAGTAGCGAGCTTGCCCGACAGCTTGTCTACAAGGGGGGTCAGGTGGGAGGTCGGGACCTTCCTCAAGGAAAGGGGGAGACCCAAGTAGCTCACTGGGAATGAAGAGACCGGGCAGTGGAGAGTCGTGCCGATGGCGTCAGCGGCCGAGGTGGGGCACTGAATGGGCACGACCGAGCACTTGGCATAGTTTGTGCGAAGGCCGGACACATCCCCAAGAGGTCCAGGAGTTTGCTGACCATGGTGAGCTCAGACGTGTCAGGGTGACAGAAAACAACCACGTCGTCCGCGAACAAGGACACACTAGAGGCGGCGTGGCGTTGCGTGAGCCGCCGGATGATGCCAGATGCCATGGCGTGCTGCAGCAACGAGTTCAGGGTGTCGATGACCAGGACGAAGAGCATCGGCGAAACAGGGTCACCCTGACGGAGGCCCTGACAATGCACAATGGGGGGGCCTGGGTTGCCGTTGATCAGGACACGGGTGGAGGCCGTGGACAGAAGGATGAACACCCACTCACGCCACCGTGGGCCGAAGCCCAAGTGCTGCAGCACCTGGAGGAGGAACGGCCAAGAAACCGAGTCGAAAGCCCTCACAATATCCAATTTGAGCATGACCCGAGGCTGCTTAAGCTGGTGTAACTGTCGTGCTGTCTGCTAGACTAGGATAAAGTTGTCATGGACGCTCTGTCGGGCAATGAAGGTGCTCTGGTTCGTAGAGACAAGCTCTCCAAGTCTTGGTGCCAGGCGAAGAGAGAGAACTTTCACAAAAAGCTTGGCCACCAAGTGAATGAGACTAATGGGCCGATAGTCGAAGAACGTGTCTGAATCCGGCTTCTTCGGCAGAAGGGTAATGAGGGCCTCATTCAGACGCTGGAAGGCCCGGCCATTGAGGGCATACAACTTGTCGAACACCTCGCAAAGATCATCCTTGATGATATCCCAACACGAACGAAGGAACTCAGCAGTGAACCCGTCCGGGCCGGGGGACTTGCCCGAGGGAAGCTTCTTAATAGCCTCCCAGATCTCGTCCAGGGTGAACGGTTCCTCAAGCTCAGAAAGGTCGAACGCTCGACGGTGACCAATGGCGTCAAGGTCGAGGGTAAAGTGTAGTTCCCCGTGAGTCCCGATGATGGTTGAGAAGTGATCATACGCCGCCTTGGCGAGGTCTTGCTCGGCAGAGATGCACGTCCCGTTGACGGAAAGGTCCACAATCCTATTCTTGCGGACGCGGTGCGAAGCCTGAATCTTGGATAAAGCCGCGGAAGTCTCGCCCTCCTTCAACCCCCGCAAGCGGATACACTGCCGAGCAATTGAGCGTTCCAAAGAGGCGAGCCCGAGGTATTTGCGCTTGAGCTCACGGCACAACCATGCCTCGACAGGGGAGAGGTGTCTCAGGTCCTGAGCCGCGTCGAACCTGGCAATGAGCTCGCGGGCAACGCCTAGCTGGGTGGAGATGGAATTGGTGGTACGAGAGCTCCACCGTTGTAGGCTGCGCGCCGTAGCCTTGAGGCGCGCAAAGAATCTTCGGAAGGGATCCGGGTCGGGGCAATGGAGCCCCAAGCCTCATGCACTTCCTGGTGAAAACCCTCCAAAGAAGGCCAAAACCTCTCAAAATGGAATCTCCGGCCACCCTGAGATCTAGCAATGCAATCGATGAGGAGCGGGCAGGGGTCAGAGGCCGCGGACGAGAGGCACCGGAGCATGCATTGCAGGTGAGCCGTCTCCCAAGAGGGGGTGCAAAGAACCCTGTCGTTATGAACGAGGGTGGGCGTGTCCTGCTCATTGGACCAGGTATACCTACGGCCATGGAGGTAGATGTCATGGAGGCCATGGTCCGAGATGAAACGACGGAAGCAATTCATCGTGCGCCGGTTGATCCGGTTGTTATTTTTGTCTGCCGCGGAGGTGATCATGTTGAAGTCTCCTCCCACAAGCCATGGTCCGGAAAGATTGCTCCGCAAGTCCTGGAGCTCGTTGAGAAAGGCCACTTTCGCATCGTCGCCTTGGAGGCCGTATACTCCCGAGGGGGGGGGGAACCGTGGCCGAAACATGGTGTTCCCCCACTATTGGGTTGGATAAGGAGACCAAGCTAGATTGCCAGGCGAGTAGGATACCGTCACGGGTACCATCCGCCGGAAGCCAATAGAATCCGTCAAACGCACGGCCAAGCATCTCAAGAACACAAATCGACGAGACAAGAGAAAGTTTTGTTTCCTGAAGGCAAACAATACATGGGGAGGCAGAGTTGATCACAGTGCGGACAACGGTGCGCTTGGCACGGCTGTTTAGCCCACGCACGTTCCAAAACAAGACTCTAAGGTTGTCTATCATGGGAAGAGTAGAACACTACATGTAGCCAAAGGCTAGAATCATGCCATGATCGGGCATGGCAGGGGGGATGGGGTCACCAGCCCATCGAAGACAGACTGTGGAAGGCGCCACCCGTAGAAATCCGCGAAGGTGCGCACCACATCGAGAGCCAAGGGTTGCTCGAAGAGCTTGTTGTAGCGGTCGAGGATCACATCCGAACATGGCTCTCCATCCTTTAGTAAGCCCAAGCGTAGTAGCAGCACACGCTTTGCCTTGGCCTCCGAGTCCAACTCGCGATCGGACTTGGCGATGCGCGCGCTGCGGCGCGGGGTGAAGTTAGGAGGAACGACAACTTTGCCTCGTCGTGGGGTGGGGGTAGGCATAACCGGAGCCACCATAGAGGAGATGGAAAGGAGGAAGTCCTGCAGCGAGGAGGAGCCTCCCATGAATGGCTGCATGGCCATGCAGCGGTTGGGGAGACGTGGCGCACTCCCTGCCTCAGAATCGGCAACAAAGTCCGGCGCATGCATGGCACTAGCCGATGTCTTAGGGAAAACCTCGCAGGTCGGGCGGTCCGAGGCTGGCACATGGGTAGGTTCCGGTGTCACGCACTCATTGGGCGAGTCCGGCCCTGCATCGGGGATGTCGCAGTCCACGGCGCAAGCAGGTGGGGTCGTAACCGACAGGATCGTGATCGCTGTCTCCTGCGCATGTACCTGTTGGGTTGTTGGGTCCGGTACCAATGCAGGTCCCACCACGCCCATACTGGGAGCAGGAAAAACGGCCTCCGCCGGGTCGCAGGAAGCTTCCAGAGCCAAGGGGGCCAATACGGGAACGCCACGTGGGGGAGAATGGGCGGGCGCCAACATCGAAACTGGGGAGACCGGGGGGGTTTGAACTCGGTCAAGCAAGATCAACTGCTGGGGCGGTGGGGTCCGTTCGCCAGGCCCAGCTTTATCCAAAGGAGGCAGGGAGTTGCTGGCGGCTGGCGGCAGGCGAAGATGGGCGGGGATTCGAGGCCCAACCAGGCCGGCAGCGGGATGCGGGCCTAGCACCCCATGCCAGCCATGGTGAGGAAGATGGCTGCGTTGCCGGACATGGCTGCTGCCGGAGCCGCGGCGGGGCGATGTCTGCGGGCCACGCCTAGCAGGAGGTCTGGGCGGGTGTTCATGACGACGAGGCCAAGGACCAGGGACCGGAGGGGAGTCACGGTCGGGGTTGGGGTCCGTGCCCGACGTAGCGGCGGCGGCGGGCTCGACAGGTGGTAATCTTCGGTCTCCGCGACATGGATGGCAACCGGGAAACAGATTAGCGATTGTGCGAAGCGGGAGGCACGGTCAGGGTCTGCGTCCGGCAACACCCCATCGCGTGGCGGCAACAGGAGCTCGGAGGAGCGAGGGATAGCATCCGGGTTGGTCGTCCAGGCGGTGAGGCGGAACACTGACAGATCACGCCCGGAGCGCGTCTCGGGCGCGTCTCACGTGTGTTCTTCAGATTAAGGTGTTTCCATCTTGGTGATTGCACGGTTGATCGTCGATCAAATTTACCATCGGCTCAAAGTTGTTGTCAAGCAGGATGTTGGCCGACTTGATGTCCCGATGAATGATCCGCGGGTTACCTTGAGATGGATCTTGACGCGTAAATATCTATCTAAACCATATGGCATCAAGGAACCTAGCTAGCTAATCCTGAAATTAAGTTGAGCGAGGAGTCTAGTCTTACAGTCCTCGTGTAGGTAGGCGAGCCCCTTGGCCGACCCGACGGCGATGCGGAGTCTCGCTGTCCATTCCATTGCCGGCAAGCCTTTCCGTGCACTGACATGGGCATCAACGCCAAGCTAGATCGATGTGCATGCATGGATCCATGTGACGCGTGCATTGGCATATCATATGTGATTGTGTACCAGTACGTACATACCGTGGAGGTGGTGCTCGAGCGTCTGGTTGGTCACGAACTCGTAGATGAGCAGCCGGCAGGCGCCGGCGATGCAATAGCCGACGAGGGATACCAGGTGGCGGTGGTGGACGCGGCTTATCATGTCCACCTCTGCCTGGAACTCACGCTCGCCCTGCCCGCTTCCGTCCTTTAGCTGCTTCACGGCCACCTCCTTCCCGTCGGGGAGCACGCCCTTGTGCACGTACCCGAACGTTACTTCGTGTGTTGCACATCAAAGTCATCAATTTTGCATAAGTGTTAGGATGTGTGTCCTTTCAAAGAACATTCGAAGATTCTAAGATATTTAGCTCACACCGCAACTTGCAAAATCTCTTTTCATCCAAGGGCTTAGTGAAGATATCGGCCAGTTGTTCTTCAATGGGGATGTGGTCGATGGAGATGTCGCCCTTGAGTACATGATCTCGAAGAAAATGATGACGAATCTGGATGTGCTTGGTCTTGGAGTGCTGAACTGGGTTGTAAGCAATCTTGATAGCGCTCTCATTGTCGCAGTAGAGAGGCACATTCTTCACCTTGATGCCATAGTCCTTGAGGGTTTGCTTCATCCACAGCAACTGAGCGCAACATGAACCAGCAGCAATGTACTCAGCTTTAGCAGTAGAAAGTGACACGCAGTTCTGCTTCTTTGAGGACCAACAGACTAAGGATCGTCCGAGGAAATGACATGTGCCTGAGGTTGACTTGCGATCCACACGATCTCCAGCATAGTCAGCATCTGAGTATCCGACGAGGTGAAGATTTGAGCCCTTGGGATACCATAATCCAAGCGTTGGTGTGTGAGCTAAGTATCGAAGAATATGTTTCACAGCCTTATGGTGTGATTCCTTCTGTGTTGCTTGGAATCGGGCACACATGCAAACACTTAGCATAATATCAGGCCTAGATGCACATAGATACAATAAAGAGCCAATCATGGAGCGGTATACCTTCTGATCGAAATATTTACCATTTTCGTCAGTGCAGAGGTGGCCTTTTGAAGGCATTGGAGTTTTGACGCCTTTGCATTCGTGCATGTTGAATTTCCTCAAAACATCCTTGAGGTATTTCTCTTGTGAGATGAAGATGCCATTGTCTTGCTGATGAATTTGAAGACCTAAGAAGAATTTCAACTCTCCCATCATAGACATTTGATATTCTTCACTCATCATATAGGCAAATTCATCACAGTAACGTTTGTCAGTACAGCCAAAGATAATATCGTCTACATATATTTGGCATATGAACAGTTCATTGTCATAGGATTTAGTGAAAAGAGTTGGGTCGAGTGAACTGGGTTTGAAGCCTTTCTTCATGAAGAATTCCTTCAGAGTGTCATACCATGCCCGAGGGGCCTGCTTGAGGCCATAGAGGGCCTTGTTGAGTCTGAAGACTTTGTCAGGATGCTTAGGATCTTCAAAACCTGGGGGTTGAGCAACATATACTTCTTCCTCAAGCTTACCATTGAGGAATGCACTTTTCACATCCATTTGATATAAAGTGATATCATGATGGTTAGCATAAGCAAGCAATATGCGAATAGCTTCAAGTCTAGCAACAGGTGCAAAAGTTTCATCAAAGTCAATTCCTTCAACCTGTGTGTAGCCTTGAGCTACAAGACGAGCCTTATTCCTTACCACAAGGCCATTTTCATCTTGCTTGTTGCGGTAGATCCACTTGGTACCTATGATGTTATGCTTGCGAGGATCTGGCCGCTTGACAAGTTCCCACACATTGTTGAGCTTGAATTGATGCAATTCCTCTTGCATAGCTTGAATCCACTCAGGCTCCATGAAAGCTTCATCAACTTTGGTGGGCTCTATCATAGAGACAAAGGCAAAATGCCCACAAAAGTTAGTCAGACGTGAAGCTCTTGAGCGAGTGAGAGGACCTGGTGCATTGATGTTGTCGATGATTTTGTCAATCTGCACTTCATTTGCAACTCTTGGATGAGCAGGTTGACGTGGCTGAGGATTTTCTTCAGCACCATTTTCTTCAGGTGTATCCGCATGAATGTCTTCATTGATTGGAATGACTTCCTCAGTAGGTTGAGGATTTTCTTCAGTGGGTACTACATCCTCAGTAGCCTTCAACTTAATGGATTCCTCAGGAGACTTTTCATCTGTCACAAAAGGCAGGTGCTCTCTTTGCGAGCCGTTAGTTTCATCGAACCGCACATCTACAGTTTCAACAACCTTTTGATGGTAGGTGTTGAAGACTCTGTAGGTGTGCAAGTCCTTTCCGTAACCAAGCATAAAACCTTCATGTGCTTTAGGTGCAAATTTAGAACTGTGGTGAGGATCTCTTATCCAGCATTTTGCACTGAAGACTTTGAGATAACTTACATTGGGTTTCTTGCCAGTCATGAGTTCATATGATGTCTTCTTGAAGAATTTGTGAAGATATACCCTGTTGATGATGTGGCATGCTGTATCAATTGCCTCAGGCCAGAAGCGACGAGGAGTCTTGTATTCATCAAGCATGGTGCGAGCCATCTCAACAAGAGTCATGTTCTTGCGCTCCACGACGCCGTTCTGCTGAGGAGTATATGGGGCAGATATCTCATGAGTAATACCAAGTTCATCAAGATATTCATCAAGATTGGTGTTCTTGAACTCAGTCCCATTATCACTCCTGATATGCTTTATCTTGACGCCGAAGTTTGTTGAGGCCCTTGAAGCAAATCGTCTGAAGACATCCTGCACTTCAGACTTGTACAGAATAATATGCACCCAAGTGTAACGAGAGTAATCATCAACAATGACAAAGCCATACAAACATGAAGAATTTGTTAGTGTGGAATAATGAGTGGGGCCAAAGAGGTCCATGTGAAGCAATTCAAAAGGTCGAGTCGTGGTCATGATTGTCTTCGAGGGATGCTTGGATCTGGTCATCTTCCCAGACTCACAAGCACCACAGAGGTGATCCTTGAGGAATTTGACACCTTCAATGCCAATGACGTGCTTTTTCTTCACGGGCGTGTGCAAGTTCCTCATACCAGCATGTCCAAGTCGTCGATGCCACAGCCAGCCTTCTGAGGACTTTGCAAGTAGGCACGTGGCAGGCTGAGGACCTGTAGAGAAATCAACAATATACAAGTCTCCTCTCCTAAAGCCTTCGAAGACTTTGGAATGGTCAGATTCCATGATGACAACACAACGATATTTTCCAAAGATGACAACCATATCAAGATCACAAAGCATTGAGACAGACATGAGGTTGAACCCGAGGGATTCGACAAGCATCACCTTGTCCATGTGCCGGTCCTTGGAGATTGCAACCTTACCTAGACCCAATACCTTGCTTTTTCCTTTGTCAGCGTAGGTGATATGCTTCAGATGAGATGGGGCAAGTGGCATATTCATCAGTAGACTCTTGTCACCAGTCATGTGGTTGGTGCATCCACTGTCGAGGACCCACTCAGTAGTTTTTGGAGCTTCATCCTACAGATGAATTAGTACAACTTACGAACTCATATGCTTCAGAGTGAAGAATATGACATCAAATTCATCAGGCAGAATTTCATCACACAACATAGTAAGTAAAGCAGTGTGAGGACGTGAGAAATGAGGAATTCATTTCTGCGTGATTAGCTTGCGTCCTTTCAAGCATTTCTTCAGGTCTCCAGCAAATTCATCAGACGTTCAAGTTCGTCTGGAGACCTGACCCTGCATAAGAAGTTAGTTCAACTTCTTCACCACCCACATCTGGAGGGGTCGCAAAGAGTTCATCATTCTACGAGCTCCATATGAGAAGGGAGGCATTGAAGCTAGTGCACTTCGTTTCACAGGACTAGGGTTAGAGTACTCATATGAATAAGCAGAGAAATTCTTCAAGGACTTATGAACATAATGATTTGAAGAATAATGCACATATTCAGAACTCTTAGATTTTCCCTGCGAAACAGATGCATTAGCACGAGAATGATAGTTTTGACCATTTGAGGAATTTGGTCCAAGTGAAGACTTTGGTCCATATGAGGAATTTGATCTGGGGTTCCTCATGGGTGGTGTAGTGAGGACATTCACTTGAAGATTTTCCAAGCAGCTCTTAGGAACCCAGATTTTCTTCATAGGTGAACCGTTCCTGCAGTTAGTTCCAACAAATCTGGCAAATACTTCACCTTTCTGATTTTTGAAGAATTTGTAGTTGGAGTCAAGTGACTCATCAGAGGAATATGAGGTTTCACAAGTAAAGCCAGATAAAGTGGATGGATCCACATGAGGTCCTTTTGCAGCAACCCATGAGGTTTTGGGGTACTGCTCAGGTGTCCAGTAGGATCCATCAGCATTGAGTTTCCTCTCAAATGCAATACCCTCTTTCCTAGGGTTCCTGTTCAGAATCTGCTTTTTGAGCACATCGCAAAGGGTTTGATGCCCTTTGAGACTTTTGTACATGCCTGTCACATACAATTCCTTCAATCCTGCATTTTCGTCAGTGATACTTGTGGTATCCTCAGATGAGGAATTTGTGACCACGGGGATAGTTGAAGAATTTGCAGCAATAGAAGCATTTGAACATTCAGGTAAAGAATTAACAGTTTCACGTTCGATGCATTTCATACATGGTGGAACAAATTCTTCCTGAGCGGTACTGATCTGTTGAGCCAGTAAGGAATCGTTTTCCCTTTGGAGATCCTCATGATCCACTCT
Organism: Elymus sibiricus; assembly: GCA_039707655.1. Classification (NCBI taxonomy): domain Eukaryota; kingdom Viridiplantae; phylum Streptophyta; class Magnoliopsida; order Poales; family Poaceae; genus Elymus; species Elymus sibiricus. The sequence continues at coordinate 281,104,659 of CM077665.1, forward strand.
TAGTTTCTCAAGATCTTGCTTTCTTTGAAGAAATTCATAAGAAAGCTTCTCATGGTCAACTAAGAGAGCATTATGATGACTCTGAAGGTTATCATACTTTGTCTGAAGACTTTTGAGATCATCAGACAGAGTTTGAGTCCGATCCACTTCCTCATTCAACAGATCATCGCTTTTGTCTAGCAATTTCTGAAGCTTTTCAAGTGCACTTTGTTGCTTAGTGGCAATTTTAGCAAGTTTGGCATGGCTAGGTTTCACATATTCATCAGATTCACCTTCACTTGATTCAGAAGAAGAGTGATGCTTGTGTACCTTGGAACCTTTTGCCATGAAGCAATAAGTGGGAGCATACTCATCATTGTTGACGTCAGAGTCGTTGGAGTGGTCATTTTCTTCATTGTTGAAGATGGACTTGCTGACGAAAGCAGTGGCGAGAGCAAGGCTAGCAACACCAGAGTCAGACTCCTCCTCAGATTCTTCCTCTTCTTCATATTCTTCTTCAGAATCCATTTCCTTGCCAATGAAAGCCCGAGCCTTTCTGGAACCATTCTTCTTGTGCGATGAGGACTTTGAAGATGAGGACTTTGAAGTTGAGGACTTTGAAGATTTCTTCTTTTTCTTCGAGTCATCAGAACTGTAGTCCTTGTATTTCTTCTTCTTTGATTCTTTTTCCCAGAGAGGACAGTCAGAGATAAAGTGGCCAGACTTCTTGCATTTGTGACAAGTTCTCTTCTTGTAGTCGCTTGAGGAATCTGATTTTCTGAAACCACTTTTTGAGGACTTTCCAAATCGGCCTCTCCTTGAGAACTTCTGGAATTTCCTCACGAGCATTGCCAGCTCCTGACTCTGTTCTTCAGGATCACCAAGGCTACTATCAGAATCTTCGTCTTCAGATGAGGAAATTGCTTTTGCCTTCAGAGCACGAGATCTTCCATAGCTTGGTCCGTAGAGGTCTCTCTTCTCAGCTTGTTGGAATTCATGAGTTTTGAGTCTCTCAAGTATATCAGCAGGATCAAGTGACTTGTAGTCTCCACGTTCTTGAATCATCAAAGCCAGTGTATCGAATGAGGAATCAAGAGATCTTAGCAGTTTCTTCACCACCTCGTGGTCAGTGATATCCGTGGCACCCAGTGCTTGAAGCTCGTTGGAGATATCAGTGAGGCGATCAAAAGTTTGCTGAACATTTTCGTTGTCGAGTCTTTTGAAGCGGTTGAAGAGATTGCGAAGGACATCAACACGAGAGTCACGTTGAGTGGAAACACCTTCATTGACTTTGGACAGCCTATCCCAGATAAGCTTAGCAGTCTCCAAAGCACTCACTCTGCCATACTGACCTTTGCTCAGATGGCCACAAATGATATTCTTCGCTTGAGAATCGAGTTGCTTGAATTTCTTCGCATCAGCAGCAGTAACAGTCGAAGATGTGCGGGGAACACCATTTTCCACAACATACCAGAGATCGTTGTCAATAGCTTCAAGATGCATGCGCATCTTGTTCTTCCAGTAGGGGTAGTCTGTCCCATCGAAGGTAGGACAGCCTGCGGAAACCTTGATCATACCTGCAGTCGACATAACTAGAACTCCAGGCGGTTAAACCAAAATCACACAGAACAAGGGAGTACCTTGCTCTGATACCAATTGAAAGTGCGTTATATCGACTAGAGGGGGGGTGAATAGGCGATTTTTACAAATTCATCACTGAGGAATTTCAACTTGAGGAATTTGAAATGTGATGAATAACTAGCAGCGGAATAAGTACTCAAGTGCATACGAAGCATAGCGATCGCATAGTCGTCATGATGAAATAAAGCATGCACAGATTACAGATAGCGTGATACAGGATAAGCAGGTGAGGAACAAGGTAGCTTGAAGAATTTGAGGTGAGGAAATTGAGAAAGTCTGCAGTCAAATTCTTCAAATAGTAACGATCAATTTCATCAACAAGTATACGAGGAAATTAAAGGGTTGAGGAAATAGAACCAGGTAGCTCGATGAAGACAATGGTTTGATGACCCAGTTCCAACTGCTGTGACAGTCGTACGTCTGGTTTGGAGCGGCCTGGTATTTAAACCAGAGAACACACAATCCCAGGACACACAGTCCTTACTGTATTCTCCTTGAGCTAAGGTCACACAGACCTCGCCCAACACTCGTGGTAAGTCTTCAGGGTAGACTTCCAAAACCCTCACAAACTGGTCACCCGGCGATCCACAATTGACTGTTGGATGCTCTAGACCAAGGTCACTTCGTGATCCCCAATTGACTGCAGGATGCACTAGACCATGACGCCTAACCGTCTGGAAGATACACAGTCTTCAAAGGTAACAAACGTCGGTTCCACACAGGAACAATTTCTTCAGTGATGCTCAATCACTTTGGGTTTGGTGGTTTGGTTTGGGGTTTTTCCTCACTGATGATTTTCTTTCAAAGTCCTCGAGGAATGGGATGCTCTCAAATGACAAGTGTCAGTTCTCTCTCGGAGCAGCCAACCAACTAGTGGTTGTGGGGGGCGGCTATTTATAGCCAGGGTGCAACCCGACATGATAAGACATAAATGCCCCCAATGATATGACCGTTATGTGGATAGGATGATTGGGTACAGCTGGCACTTAGCACAACAACGGTCGGTATTTCGAACTATGAAAATCCTCAGGCTTATCATATTCCTCACTTGTAGGCAATTCGCACTGGCGAAATCCTAACTCCTCAGTCAGACCAATTTCCTCAGAGACCAGAAGATCATCGTCTCTGTCACTGAAGAACTTGACTGAACTGCAAGAGATTTCCAAAGGCTTCACTCGAAGGATTGGATAGGTTGAGGCTTTTGAGTTGAGCATCAGTTGGAAATTCTTCTTAGTATTACCTCGGCCCCCTTTAACAGTACGATATTTCCTATGACTCAAAGAAAGGAAATGAAACTACGAAAACAAAAATCTTCACGCTTCATAGTCCTCGTTCATATCTTCAAGGTCACACCAACTTCTTCTTTTTCAAAGTCTTCAGGGAATACCAAAGTCTTCAGCAAAGTCTTCACCAGAGTCTTCAGTTGAAGACATACATTTTTAGGGGTCGATAATCTCCGAATGTATCAAAATCCTCAGTGACTTATAGAGCCTGTGTACACTTACAAACGCATCAGTCTCTTAACCTATAGGTCTTCAATACACCAAAATCACTAAGGGGCACTAGCTGCACTAACACCCCCAGGTCTATTCATATATATACAAGCGCTATCATTTCCTTGTTGCCATTATTTCCATTTTATTTATTTTGCAACTTATATTTATCCAACTATCAACTACACTACTTATTTGCTTGCAACTAACGAGTTCAAGGGACTTGACAACCCTCTTGCCCGCGTTGGGTGCAAGTGTTTGCTCGTTTGTGCGTAGGTGCTAAAGACGGGAGTTGCATGGTCCTCCTATTGGTTTGATAACCTTGGTTCTCACTGAGGGAAATACTTATCGATACTGTGATGCATCATTCGCTCCTCTCCGCGAAAAAACCCAACACGGATCACAAGTATCAGGAAGGATTTCTGGCGCCGTTGCCGGGGAGTATCACCAACTTACTATCAAGTACCTTCTCACAAATTATCATTCACTTGTTCTACTTTTTATTTGCTTTTATATTTTTCTTGCTATAAAAATACAAAATACAAAAATATTTATCTTTGCTAGTCTGCTAGTTTACTTGTTTGCTCGTTTTACTTGCTAGTTTACTTGCTTCGCTTGTTACTTTGCTTGCTTGGTCACCATTGATACGTCTCCAACGTATCTATAATTTTTGCTTGTTCCATGCTGTTATATTATCATTCTTGGATGTTTTACAATCACTTTATAGCAACTTTATATCATTTTTTGGGACTAACCTATTGACATAGTGCCAAAGTGCTAGTTGCTGTTTTTGCTTGTTTTTTTACTTCGCAGAATATCAGTACCAAACGGAGTCCAATCACGACGAAACTTTTTGAAGATTTTTTGGGACTAGAAGACACCTAGTGGGCCAAAGAAGTGCCAAAGAGGTGGGATGTGGAGAGCACAACTCACCAGGGCGCGCCAGGGCCCCCCCGGCGCGGCCTGATGGGTTGTGCCCTCCTCGGGGCCCCTCTCCACCGCCTCTGATGCCTATAAATACCCAAATATTCAGAAAACCCTAGGGGAGTTGACGAAAAACACATCCATCCGCCGCAAGTTCCAGAACCTCGAGATCCAATCTAACACCATCACGGAGGGGTTCATCTTCTTCATAGGTGCCTCTCCGATGATGCGTGAGTAGTCCACCATAGACCTATGGGTCCATAGGCAGTAGCTAGATGGCTTCCTCTCTCTCTTTTGATTCTCAATACAATGGTCTCTTGGAGATCTATTTGATGTAAACTTTTGCGGTGTGTTTGTTGGGATCCGATGAATTTTGAGTTCATGATCAGTTTCTATCCATGAATATTATTTGAGTCTTCTTCGATCTCTTATATGCATGATTACTTACAGCCTCGTATTTCTTCTTCGGATCTTTGGTTTAGTTAGGCCAACTAGATCAATTTTTCTTGCCATGGGAAGAGGTGCTTTGTGATGGGTTCGATCTTGTGGTGTCCTTTCCCAGTGACAGAAGGGGCAGCAAGGCACGCATGTATCGTTGCCATTAAGGATAACAAGATGGGGTCTATTCCTACATGAATAGATCTTGTCTACATCATGTCATCATTCTTATTGCATTACTCCGTTTTTCCATGAACTTAATACACTAGATGCATGCTGGATAGCAGTCGATGTGTGAAGTAATAGTGGTAGATGCAGACAGGAGTCGGTCTACTTATCTTGGACGTGATGCCTATATAATGATCACTGCCTTGGATATCTTCATGATTATTTGATCTTCTATCAATTGCCCAAGAGTAATTTGTTCACCCACCGTGTGCTATACTCATGAGAGAAGCCACTAGTGAAACCTACGCCCCCCGGGTCTACTTTTCCAACATATTGCTTTCCGATCTATCTTTTTGCCACTTTTGTTTTCAAATCTATTATTCCAAAAAAAAAATTGCTGCACTTTTTATTTGCTCTTTTTATTTTGTGTTCTTGAGAGATCTATCTATCCAATCTATCATTACCTAATCTATCTTTTTACCGTAGAGAGATTGACAACCTCTCTTTCGCGTCGGGTTGCAAGTATTTGTTATTTGTGTGCAGGTGCTGCTTATTAGGTGGTGGTGATCCTCCTACTGGTTCGATACCTTGGTTTCATAACTGAGGGAAATACTTACCATCGCTGTGCTGCATCATCCCTTCCTCTTTAGGGAAATACCGACGCAGTCTCAAGCCACGTCAAAGGAGTTTCTGGCGCTGTTGCCGGGGAGCAAGCGGTCTCTTCTACGTGCCAATCTCTGGCGCCGAGGAGACACCATCATCATCTACCAGGTTCCTAATCACAAATCTCATCTCCTTGCAATTACATTATTTCCCATTTGCCTCTCGTTTTCCTCTCCCCCACTTCACCAATTTGCCATTTTATTCACCCTCTTTTTTGTTTGCCTTTTTCTCGTCAGATCTCTTGCTTGCTTGCAATCTTGTTTGCTTAGTCACGATGACTCAAGAAAACACCAAGTTGTGTGATTTTTCCAATACTTATAACAATGATTTTATTAGTACTCCGATTGCTCCTCCCGCCACTAGTGCGGAGTCTTGTGATATTAATGCCACTTTGTTGAATCTTGTCATGAAAGATCAATTTGTCGGTAATCCTAATGAGGATGCCGCGTCCCATCTAAATACATTCATAGAATTGTGTGATATGCAAAAGTAAAAAGATGTGGACAATGATATAGTGAAGTTGAAATTATTTCCTTTTCCCTTGCGGGATCGTGCAAAAATTTGCTTTTCTTCTTTGCCATGCAATAGTATCGATTCTTGGAATAAGTGCAAGGATGCTTTTTATTACTAAGTATTTTCCGTCCGCGAAAATTATTTGCCTTAGGACACAAATCATGAATTTTAAGCAAGTTGAGCATGAACATGTTGCACAATCATGGGAAAGAATGAAATTGATGCTAAGAAATTGTCCTACTCATGGTTTAAATCTTTGGATGATCATACAAAAAATTTATGCGGGATTGAATTTTGTCTCTAGAAATCTTTTAGATTCCGCTGCGGGTGGTACTTTTATGGAAATTACTTTGGGTGAAGCTACTAAATTTCTAGATAATATCATGGCAAATTATTCACAATGGCATATCGAAAGAGCACCTACTAGTAAAAAAGTTAATTCGGTTGAAGAAATTAGTACTTTGAGTGATAAGGTTGATGCTTTGATGAAATTGGTTGCTGGTAAAAATGCTCCTATTGATCTTAATGATGTGCCTTTGTCTACCTTGATTGAGCAAAATAGTGATTCCGTAGATGTGAACTTTGTCTCGCGAAACAATTTCAATAACAATGCTTATAGAGGTAATTTTAATCCTAGGCCTTTTCCTAGAAATTCCTCTAACAATTATGGTAATTACTATGGTAATTCCTCTTACAATAATAATAGTAACACCTCTGATCTTGAGAGTAATATTAAATAATTTATCAATGTGCAAAAGGCTTTCAATACTACGATAGAAGAAAAGTTGAATGCGATTGATGATATGTCTAGAAGCATTGATAGAATTTCTCATGATGTGGAAAATCTCAAGTTGAAAGCTTTTGTGCCTAAGATTGATGAATAAATTAAAGCTTTATATGTCTCTATGGAGGAAAGTAAGAAAAGAACCACTATGCTTAGAGCTAAAAGAGAAATCTTAGAAAAATCGTTTTCTAGTGTTTGCCTTCATAAAAATGATGACGATCTTAAAGTGATTGGTGTTTCTTCTATTGATTCCTTGTTTACTAATATTAATATTGATGATAAAGGGATTGAAGTAGAGTCAACTTTAGCTAGAAGGCGTCCCAATAATTTGGAGGGTGAAAATCTTGATGAAAAATTTGATGAAAGTGGGTTTGAAGAGGTCAAAACTTTAACTTGTGATGTGCCCACTATTTTGGATTGCAAAGACTTTAATTATGATAGTTGATCTTTGATTGAATGTATTTCTTTGCTGCAATCCATGTTGAATTCACCCCATGCTTATGAACAAAATAAAGCTTTTACTAAACATATCCTTGATGCCATGATGAAATCTTTTGAAGAAAAGTTGGAGTTGGAAATCTCTATTCCTAGAAAATTACATGATGAGTGGGAACCTACCATTAAGGTCAAGATTAAAAATTATGAGTGCTTTGCTTTATGTGATTTGGGTGCTAGTGTTTCCACGATTCCGAAATCTTTATGTGATGTGCTTGGTCTCACCAATATTGAAGAATGTTCTCTTAATTTGCACTTGGCGGATTATACTATTAAAAAGACTTTGGGAAGAATTAATGATGTTATTATTCTTGAAAATATGAACTATGTGCCCATAGATTTTATTGTTCTTGATATTGATTGCAATCCGTCTTGTCCCATTATACTTGGTAGACCATTCTTACACACTATAGGTGCCGTGATTGATATGAAAGAAGGCAATATTAGATTTCAGTTTCCACTAATAAAGGGTATGGAACACTTTCCTAGAACAAGAATTAAGCCACCATATGAATCAATCATGAGAGCATCCTATGGATCCAAAACTAAAGATGACAATACTTGAAACTATGCATTATGGCTAGCTAGGGGCATAAAACGATAACGCTTGTTGGGAGGCAACCCAATGAATAAATTTATTTTTTTGTTTTTACCTTTCTGTTTTTGAGTGTTGACACAATTATGCCTATGTTATTATTGTGTTTTTATGTTTTATTTAGTGTTTGTGCCAAGTAGAGCCTTTAGGATGATTCATAAGATGAGTAGAAGCGATGCTGAATCTGAAACAGAAACTTTTCCTCCAGTGTTCGAATTTTCATATTTTACTGGAACATGATATTTAGCTGAAATTTTAACACAGTGTTTCTATACAAATTATTTACGTTTTCCTAATTTTTAAGAATTTTTAGAGTTACAGAAGTACGGTTATACTACAGATTACTACAGACTGTTCTGTTTGAGACAGATTCTGTTTTCGTTGCATTGTGTGCTTGTTTTGATGAATCTATGGGTTGTATTGAAGGGTATGAGACATGGTAATGTTAAAATATAGTAGGTATAATTCAATAATAAAATATGAATGGGTTTGCAACAGCAACTAAAGTAGTGATTTTCTTTATTATACTAACGGATCTCACGAAGATTTTGTTGAGTTTTGTGTGATTGAAGTTTTCAAGTTTTGGGTGAGATCACGATGGATGAAGGAATAAGGAGTGAAAAGAGCCTAAGCTTGGGGATGCTACAACACCCCCAATATATATCCAAAGAGAAACAAGCAACTAAGCTTGGGGATGCCCCCGAGTGGCATCCCCTCTTTCTTCTAACAATCATCGGTATTTTACTTGGAGCCATATTTTTATTCATCACATATCATGAGTTTTGCTTGGAGCGTCATGTATCATTTGAGTCTTTGCTTGCTTTGCTTTTTAGTTTTTCACTTGCATCCTTGCTGGACACACCTATTTGAGAGAGCCAAAATTATGTTATGATTTGTTAGAATTGCTCTATATGCTTCACTTAAACTTTTTGAGCTATAGAATTGCTCTAGTGCTTCACTTATATCTTTTTGAGCACGGTGTGCTTGGAAGATTTTGTAGAAACACTCTCATGCTTCACTTAGATTATTTTGAGAGTTAGTAAATTTTGAAGAAATCCTCTCATGCTTCACTTATATCTATTTGAGAGATGAAATCTTTATGCTCATGTGCTTCACTTAGATTTGTTTGAGCTTGTCAAAAAGCAATGGCAATATATGAAACTAGTCCCAAAGTGATAGATATCCAAGGAGGATATAATAAAAACTTTCATGAAGATCATTGGACAAATTAAACTTGATTCCTTGTAATAGTTTTGAGACATGATGATAGTAATATGTGAATCATGTTAGTGAGTAATTATGCTTTAGTAGGAATATTGGTCTTAAGGTTTGTGATTCCCTATGCATGCACGAAAGTCAATAGTTATGCAATGAAGTTACATCCTACTTATGGTGCATTATTCGGTGTTAGTTATGTTTAATGCTCGCTTATGTGAATTTTCGTTTCTTGGTTGGTTGCTTCTTAATCTATTTGCTAGCCTCCACTTGTACTAAGTAGAAATACTACTTGTGCATCCAAAATCCTTAAACCAAGTTTTTCCTTATGAGTCCACCATACCTACCTATATGCGGCATTTCCATGCCGTTCCAAGCAAATTTGTATGTGCCATCTCTAAATTTCAAAATAAATTTTCTCTTTTGTGTGCTCGTACCGCTCATGAAACGGTAGGGAGTGTCCAATATTTTTCCATGCTAGATGTGTTATTCTCAAGATGAGTGTTTATTCACTTGTCATTGCACGAGAGTATGGCGGTAATAGGGATGCCCATTCCCGAAATGAAAAAAAAGAAAAAAATATTTACTTTATGTTGTCAAATAATAAATTCCTTGGAAAGTGTTGGTATGGAAGGCAACCGTGGATACGGCCATCCATGGAATGTGAAAGAATGGTGGAAAAAGGAATAAACTTTATTTTCTATTTGGGAACCGCCTATGATGTATCTAGCATAGAAAGTATTGTGAACTACTTTGTCGTTTTTGTTGACAGGAAAGGCATGCCACTCAAAATATTTTTCTCTCTCAATTTAAACTTTGAGCTCTGGCACCTCTACAAATCCCTACTTCCCTCTTCGAAGGGCCTATCTATTTACTTTATGCAATTTTTATTTTTTACTTTGAGTCTCCATCTTCTCTTATAAAGCACCAACTAGGGGGCACTATGATCGTACTTGAGCATTGGGTGTAGCTGATATTTGAGTGTGTTTCATGAATGGATCAATGATTGAGCATGATGGGCTAGGGATAACTTTCTTTAGTGTTGATATTTTGAGAAAAAACATGGTTGCTTGTTGGCATGCTTGAGTATTGAAGTCATTATGTTAAAACTAGACTATTGCATTGAATCATCTAAAAGTCCAAATGTCCATGCTACAAAAGAAAAGAATATGCGATGAACATGTTAGGCAACATTCCACATCAAAAATTCTGTTTTTATCATTTACCTACTCGAGGACGAGTAGGAATTAAGCTTGGGGATGCTGATACGTCTCCAACGCATCTATAATTTTTGCTTGTTCCATGCTATTATATTATCATTCTTGGATGTTTTACAATCACTTTATACCAACTTTATATCATTTTTGGGACTAACCTATTGACATAGTGCCAAAGTGCCAGTTGCTGTTTTTGCTTGTTTTTTTTACTTCGCAGAATATCAGTACCAAACGGAATCCAATCGCGACGAAACGTTTTGGAGATTTTTTTGGACCAGAGGACACCCAGTGGGCCAAAGAAGTGCCAGAGAGGAGGGCGTGCCAGGGGGCCCCCAACGTGCCCTGATGGGTTGTGCCCTCCTCGGGGCCCCTCTCCACCGCCTCTGATGCCTATAAATATCCAAATATCAGAAAACCCTAGGGGAGTCGACGAAAAACACATCCAGCCGCCTCAAGTTTCAGAACCTCGAGATCCAATCTAACACCATCACGGAGGGGTTCATCTTCTTCATAGGTGCCTCTCCGATGATGCGTGAGTAGTCCACCATAGACCTACGGGTCCGTAGGCAGTAGCTAGATGGATTCCTCTCTCTCTTTTGATTCTCAATACAATGGTCTCTTGGAGATCTATTTGATGTAAACTTTTGCGGTGTGTTTGTTGGGATCCGATGAATTTTGAGTTCATGATCAGTTTCTATCCATGAATATTATTTGAGTCTTCTTTGATCTCTTATATGCATGATTACTTATAGCCTCGTATTTCTTCTTCGAATCTTTGGTTTAGTTAGGCCAACTAGATCAATTTTTCTTGCCATGGGAAGAGGTGCTTTGTGATAGGTTCGATCTTGCGGTGTCCTTTCCCAGTGACAGAAGGGGCAGCAAGGCATGCATGTATCGTTGCCATTAAGGATAACAAGCTGGGGTCTATTCCTACATGAATAGATCTTGTCTACATCATGTCATCGTTCTTATTGCATTACTCTGTTTTTCCATGAACTTAATACACTAGATGCATGCTGGATAGCGGTCGATGTGTGGAGTAATAGTGGTAGATGCAGGCAGGAATCTGTCTACTTATCTTGGACGTGATGCCTATATAATGATCATCGCCTTGGATATCGTCATGATTATTTGATCTTCTATCAATTGCCCAACAGTAATTTGTTCACCCACCGTGTGCTGTACTCATGAGAGAAGCCACTAGTGAAACCTACGCCCCCCGGGTCTACTTTTCCAACATATTGCTCCGATCTATCTTTTTGCCTCTTTTGTTTTCAGATCTATTATTCCAAAAAAACCCAAAATATATTTCTGCACTTTTTATTTGCTCTTTTTATTTTGTGTTCTTGAGAGATCTATCTCTCCAATCTATCATTACCTAATCTATCTTTTTACCGTAGAGAGATTGACAACCTCTCTTTCGCGTCGGGTTGCAAGTATTTGTTATTTGTGTGTAGGTGCTGCTTATTAGGTGGTGGTGATCCTCCTACTGGTTCGATACCTTGGTTTCATAACTGAGGGAAATACTTACCGTCGCTGTGCTGCATCAGCCCTTCCTCTTTGGGGAAATACCGACGCAGTCTCAAGCCACGTCAACCATGTCTCAAGATAATACCAAGTTGTGTGACTTCTCAAATACTAATAACAATGATTTTATTCGTACTCCTATACCACCCGCCACTAGTGTGGAGTCTTATGATATTAATGCTGCATTGCTAAATCTTGTGATGAAGAACAATTTTCTGGAAGTCCTAATGAGGATCCGGCCATGCATCTCAACAACTTTGTTGAATTATGTGATATGCAAAAGAAAAAGGATATGGATAATGATGTGGTTAAATAAAAATTATTTCCTTTTTCGCTAAGAGATAAAGCTAAGACTTGGTTTTCATCTTTACCACGTAATAGTATTGGAACATGGGATAAATGTAAAGATGTTTTTATTACCAATTATTTTCCTCCTGCTAAGATCATCTCCCTTAGAAATCAAATTATAAATTTCAAGCAACATGACCAAGAACATGTTGCACAAGCTTGGGAGAGGAAGAAATGATGATTAAAAATTGCCCAACTCATGGCTTGAACTTATGGATGATTATACAAAATTTCTATGCTGGACAAAACTTTGTGTCTAGAAATCTTCTAGATCTGCTGCAGGTGGTACCTTCATGGAGGTGACGTTAGGAGAGGCCACCAAACTTCTGGACAACATCATGACAAACTATTCTCAATGACATACCGAAAGAGCTCCAACTGGCAAGAAGGTAAATTCCGTTGAGGAAATCGCTACTTTGAGTGAAAAAGTGGATGCTCTTATGAATATGGTTTCTAGTAAACATGCTCATGTTGATACCAATGATATGACTTTGTCTACCTTGATTGAGCAAAATGATGATGCTATTGATGTGAACTTTATCTCGCGAAACAATTTCAACAACAATGCTTATAGAGGAAATTTCAATGCTAGACAATATCCCGACAATTCCTCTAATAATTATGGAAACTCTTATGGAAATTCTTATGGAAATTCTTCTACAAATACTAATAGGATACCCTTTGATCTTGAGAACACAATTAACGAATTCATTAGTTCTCAAAAGATTTTTAATACTATGGTAGAAGAAAAATTGAACAAATTTGACGATTTGACTAGGAATATGGATAGAATTGCTCTTGATGTGGAAACTTTTAAAATAAAAAATTTCCACCCAAGCATGATATTAATTAAACTATTAAATCTATCCAGGTATGTATTAATGAGAGTAAGGAGAGGACCGCGAGGTTCAGAGCCAAACGAGAATTCTTACAAAAAGCTCTACCTCCCGGGTTTTAACATAATCATGATGAAGATCTTAAAATGATTGGTACTTCTCCTATTGAATCTTTGTTTACTAATATGAAAATAGATGATAAAGGGACTGGAGATGAGTCAACTTTGTCTAGAAGGTGTCCCATTTGTTTAGAGGGTGTTGATTTCTAGTGATAAAATTGAAAAAAGTGGGTTTGGAGAGGTCAAAATTTTAACTAGTGATGTGCCCACTATCTTGGTTTACAAGGACTTTAATTATGAAAGTTGTTATTTAGTAGAATGAATTTCCTTGTTTCAATCCATTATTAGGTCACCCAATGCTTATGAACAAAACACGGCTTTTACTAAACATATAGTAGAAGCGATGATAAAAGCTTATGATGAGAAACTTGAAATAGAAGTTTCTATACCTAGAAAATTGCATGATGAATGGGAACCTACTACCAAAATAAAATTGAAAGAATATGAATGCAATGCTTTGTGTGACCTTGGTGCGAGTGTTTCAACTATACCTAAATCTCTTTGTGATGTGCTAGGTCTCACCAATAGTCAAGATTGTTCCCTAAACTTGCATCTTACGGATTATACCATTAAGAAACCTTTGGGTAGAATAAATGATGTGCTTATCCTTGCAACTAGAAATTATGTGCCTGTAAATTTCATTGTGCTTGATATTGAATGCAATCCTACTTGTCCAATTATACTTGGAAGACTTTTTTTACGAACTATAGGTGCAATTATTGATATGAAAGAGGGAAACATAAGATTCCAATTCCCATTAAAGAAAGGGATGGAACACTTCACTAGGAAGAGAATTAAACCACCTTATCAATCTATCATGAGGGCTACTTATAGATTGAGTGCCAAGGATGACAACACTTGATCATATGCATTATGCCTAGCTAGGGGCGTAAAACAATAGCGCTAGTTGGGAGGCAACCCAATAGTTATCTTATTTTTCTTGTTCTACTTTCTGTTTTGGTTTGATAAAATGATTTTTGCCTATGTAAGTATTGTGTTTTTATGTTTAAATTAGTGTTTGTGCCAAGTAAAGCCTTTGGGATGACTTGCATGACGAGTAGAATTGATGGTGTGAAAAAACAGAAACTTTAGCGCCCAGTGCAGAATTTCTCTGATTTTACTGGCCCTCTTTTTTATCTGAATTTTTACATAGTATTTCTATACAAATTACCCAGGTTTTCATATTTTTTTAGGATTTTTGGAGTTACAAAAGTATAGTTTCTCTATAGATCATTACAGACTGTTCTGTTTTAGACAGATTCTGTTTTTGCTTGCATAGTTTGCTTGTTTTGATGATTCTGTGGATTATATCACCGGGGGGGGGGGGGGGGGGGTATAAGTCATGGAGTAGTTAGAATACAATACCTTATGCAATATTAATATATGAATCAATTTATCAAGTTTTGGGTGTTATCACGATGGATGAAGGAATAAGGAGCGGCAAGATCCTGAGCTTGGGGATGCCCGAGGCCCCCCAAGTGAAATTCTAGGAAGACTCAACCGTCTAAGCTTGGGTTTGCCCCGGAAGGCATCCCCTCTTTCGTCTCAATCCATCGGTATGTGATACGTCTCCAATGTATCTATAATTTTTGATTGTTCCATGCTATTATATTATCGATTTTGGATGTTTTATATGCATTAATATGCTATTTTATATTATTTTTTGGGACTAACCTATTAACCTAGAGCCCAGTGCCAGTTTCTGTTTTTTCCTTGTTTTTGAGCTTCGCAGAAAAGAAATATCAAACGGAGTCCAAACGGAATAAAAATTTACGGAGAATATTTTTGGAAAATATAAAAAATACTGGAGCAAAAAGATACTAGAGAGGAGTCCCGAGGCACCCACAAGCCTAGGGGCGCGCCCCCTGGCTTGTGGGCCCCTCGGGAGTCCCCCTGACTTGATTCCAACGCCAAGTACTCCTATAAATCCCGTAACCCCCAGAAAGAGACCTAGATCGGGAGTTCCGCCGCCGCAAGCCTCTGTAGCTACGAAAAACCAATCGGGAGCCCGTTCCGGCACCCTGCCGGAGGGGGAAACCATCACCGGAGGCCATCTTCATCATCCCGGCAGTCTCCATGACGAGGAGGGAGTAGTTCAACCTCGGGGCTGAGGGTATGTACCAGTAGCTATGTGTTTGATCTCTCTCTCTCTCGTGTTCTTGAGATGGCACAATCTTGATGTATCGCGAGCTTTATTGATATAGATGAATCATATGGAGTTTTCCCCTCTCTATATTCTTGTGATGAATAGAGTTTTCCCTTTGAAGTTTACTTATCGGATTGAGTCTTTAAGGATTTGAGAACACTTGATGTATGTCTTGCGATGGGATATCCGTGGTGACAATGGGATGTTCTATTGATCCACTTGATGTATGTTTTGGTGATCAACTTGCGGGTTCCGTGACCTTGGGAATCTATGCATAGGGGTTGGCACATGTTTTCGTCTTGACTCTCCGGTAGAAACTTTGGGGCACTCTTTGAAGTTCTTTGTGTTGGATTGAACATGATGAATCTGAAATTGTGTGATGCATATCGTATAATCAAGCCCATGGGTACTCGTGGTGACATTGGAGTATCTAGGTGACATTAGGGTTTTGGTTGATGTGTATCTTAAGGTGTTATTTTAGTACGAACTCTAGGGCTGTTCGTGACACTTATAGGGATAGCTCATACGATTGATCGGAAAAGATAACTTTGAGGTGGTTTCGTACCCTACAATAATTTCTTCGTTTGTTCTCCGCTATTTGTGACTTTGGAGTGAACTCTTTGTCGCACGTGAGGGATTTACATATGATTCAACTATGTCCGTATTGTTGAGAGAACTTGCACTAGTGAAAGTATGAACCCTAGGCCTGGTTTTCAAGCACTACAATACCGTTTTTGCTCACTTTTGTTACTTGATACCTTGCTGTTTTTGTATTTTCAGATTACGAAAACCTATATCTACCATCCATATTACACTTGTATCACCATCTCTTCGCCGAACTAGTGCACCTATACAATTTACCATTGTATTGGGTGTGTTGGGGACACAAGAGACTCTTTGTTATTTGGTTGCAGGGTTGTTTGAGAGAGACCATATTCATTCTACGCCTCCCACGGATTGATAAACCTTAGGTCATCCACTTGAGGGAAATTTATTACTGTCCTACAAAACTCTGCGCTTGGAGGCCCAACACGAGTCTACAAGAAGAAGGTTGCGTAGTAGACATCAAGCTCTTTTCTGGCGCCGTTGCCGGGGAGGTGAGTGCTTGAAGGTATATCTTTAGATCTTGCAATTAAATCTTTTAGTTTTTTGTTTTTCACTAGTTTGGTTTTATAAAAGAAAACTATAAAAAAAATGGAGTTTAGGTTGCATCAATTGGATCGTCTTTTTAATGTCTTTCGTGAAAATGATGGTTTGGAAAATTGTGCTCAATTGGTAGAGGAAGAATTTATGAAAATACTTAATGAGAATTCCTTGAATGATTAGCACGATTGCAATATTGCTAGTATGAATTCTCTGAATATCTATGATGCTAATGATATGCAAACCCACAAGCTTGGGGATGCTATGTTTGATGAAGATGATATTTTTAGTCCCCCAAGTTTTGATGAGCAAATTTGTTATGATAATGACATGTCTACTATCTATGATGATTATGATGATGACATTTATGCTATAAAGAGTGATAGTAACCAGGAAACTTGTCATCATGATTTTAATATTCAAAGTGCTTATGTCAATCAAGTATCTCATGATAGTTATTTTGTTGAGTTTGCCGCCACTATTATGAATGAGAAGAAAATTGCTTATGTGGAGAGTGACAAATTTTCTATGCTTGTGGATCATGAAGATAATGCTTTATGGTATAGTTATGTTGTGAAATTCCTTCATGATGCTACTGAAAATTATTATGAGGGAGGAACATATGCTTGTAGGAATTGCAATAATATCAAGTTTCCTCTCTATGTGTTCAAAGTTTTGAAGTTATGCTTGTTTTGCCTTCCTATGATAGTTGATTCTTGCTCCCATAAATTGTTTGCTCACAAAATCCCTATGCATAGGAAGTGGGTTAGACTTAAATGTGCTTGTCATGAGATTCATGATGCTCTTTTGCATGTTTCAATTATTATTCCTATGTGAGCATCATTGAAATCATCATGCCTAGCTAAAAGGCATTAAAGAAAAGCGCTTGTTGGGGGACAACCCAACACTTTTACTTTCTGTTTTTGTGTGTTCACATGATTAAGCTACTGTAGTAATCATGTTTTGTGCCTTTTATTTCAATAAAGTGCCAAGTAAAGCCTTTGGGATGACTCACAAGATGAGTAGAATTGACGCTGAACCAAAACAGAAACTTTTGACTCCAGTACAGGAATATTCATTTTTTACTGGAGCGTGATACTGATCTGAAATTTTTACACAGTCTTGATATACAAATTCTTCAGGTTGTACTAATTTTTCAGAATTTTTAGAGACAGGTAAGTATGATTACACTACAGATCTTCACAGACTGTTCTGTTTTTGACAGATTCTGTTTTGCATGCATAGTTTGCTTGTTTTAGTGTTTCCATAGCTTATATTTAGCGGTATAAATTATGGGAATGATAGAATATAGTAGGTATCATGTGGGAAAAATTATGAATCTTGTCTTGACAGTACCTAAGTGAATTATCTTTATTTATTATACTAACCCTTCTCACGAAGTTTCGTTAAGTTTTGTGTGATTGAAGTTTTCAAGTTTTGGGTGAGACACCGATATGAGGAGAATAAGGAGTGACAAGAACCTAAGCTTGGGGATGCCCAAGGCACCCCCAAGTTAATTTCCATGGAAGACTCAAGCGCCTAAGCTTGGGGATGCCCCGGAAGGCATCCCCTTTTTCATCTTCAACACTATCGGTATATCTTACTTGGAGCTATATTTTTATTCGTCACATAATATGAGTTTTGCTTGGAGCGTCATATTATTTTGTTGTTCTCTGTTAGGTGTTATTTATAATCTTGTTTTTCAATAAAAAGTTCCAAGAATTGTCTTAGGATGCTTGCATTGCATGTTTTGATGTGTGCTGTGTAAAAACAGAAACTTTTGCTGTAGTGTTTGAATTTTCATATTTTACTGGAACATGGAACGTTTCTGAAATTTTTACACAGTGTTGTAATATAAATTATTTAGCATGTCCTAAAGTTTCATAATTCTTTGAGTTACAGAAGTACGCTGGTTTAATAGATTGCTACAGACTGTTCTGTTTGGACAGATTGCTGTCATAGCTTTGTTATCTACTTATCCTATGGTTTTCATAGCCTATATTGGTAGATATAAATTGTGGAAACAATAGTAAACAGTAAATGATGTTTGAAAATTATTGTGCAACTTGTCTTGGCAGTACATGAAGTGTTGATTTGTTCTTATGTGTACTAACCTATCTCACGAGTTCTTTTTGAGTTTTGTGTGGATGAAGTTTTTGAGAATAGGTGAAACCGTGGTATGAGAGGATTGAACGAGATACAAAAGCTCAAGATTGGGGATGCCCAAGGCACCCCAAGTAAATATTTCAATAAGTCTCAAGCATGTAAGCTTGGGGATGCTACGCATCCCACCTCTCTTCATCAACAATTATCGGTTAGCCTATGTTGAGCCTAAAGTTTTATTCGTCCACATGATATGTGCTATCCTTGGAATGTCATTTTATTTTGTTTTGCTGTTTGAATAAAGTACTTAAGATCTGAAATTCTTAGATGAGAGAGTCTTCACATAGTTATTTAAATTTTTGACTACTCATTGATCTTCATTTATATCTTTTTGGAGTAGTTTGTCAATTTGCTCTAGTACTTCACTTATATCTTTTTAGAGCACGGCGGTGGTTTTATTTTATAGAAATTGTTGAACTCTCATGCTTCACTTATATTATTTTGAGAGTCTCTAAACAGCATGGTAATTTTCTTAGGTTATGAATTTAGTCCTATGATGGGCATCCAAGAGAGATATAATAAAAACTTTCATATAAAGTGCTTTGAATACTATGAGAAGTTTGATTCCTTATGATTGTTTTGAGATATAAAGATTGTGATATTAGAGACATGCTAGTGACTAATTGTGGATTGGTAGAAATACTTGTGTTAAAGTTTGTGATTCCCGTAGCATGCACGTATGGTGAACCGTTATGTGACGAAGTCGGAGCATGATTTATTTATTGAATGTCTTCCTTTGTGTGGAGGTCGGGATCGCGCGATGGTTAACTCCTACCAACCCTTCCCCTAGGAGCATGCGTGTAGTACTTTGTTTTGATGACTAATAGACTTTTGCAATAAGTATGTGAGTTCTTTATGACTAATGTTGAGTCCATGGATTATACGCACTCTCACCCTTCCACCTTTGCTAGCCTCTCTAGTACCGCGCAACTTTCGCCGGTGCATTAAACCCACCTTCCTCAAAACAGCCACCATACCTACCTATTATGGCATTTCCATAGCCATTCCGAGATATATTGCCATGCAACTTCCACCGTTCCGTTTATTATGACACGCACCATCATTTTCATATTGCTTTGCATGATCGTAAGATAGCTAGCATGATTTTTTCATGGCTTGTCAGTTTTTTTGATGTCATTTGCTATGCTAGATCGTTGGACATCCCGGTACACCGCCGGAGGCATTCATATAGAGTCATATTTTGTTCTAAGTATCGAGTTGTAATTCTTGAGTTGTAAGTAAATAAAAAGTGTGATGATCATCATTATTAGAGCATTGTCCCATGTGAGGAAAGGATGATGGAAGCTATGATTCCCTCACAAGTTGGGATGAGTCTCCGGACTTTACAAAAAAAAGAGGCCAAAGAAGCCCAAATAAAAAAAAGGCCAAAGAAGCCCACCAAAAAAAATGAGAGAAAAGAGAGAAGGGGCAATGCTACTATTCCTTTTTCCACACTTGTGCTTCAAAGTAGCACCATGATCTTCATGATAGAGAGTCTCCTATATTGTCACTTTCATATACTAGTGGGAATTTTTCATTATAGAACTTGGCTTGTATATTCCAATGATGGGCTTCCTCAAATTGCCCTAGGTCTTCATGAGCAAGCAAGTTGGATGCACACCCACTTAGTTTCTTTTTGGGCTTTCATACACTTATAGCTCTAGTGCATCCGTTGCATGGCAATCCCTACTCACTCACATTGATATCTATTGATGGGTATCTCCATAGCCCGTTGATACACCTAGTTGGTGTGAGACTATCTCCTTCTTTTTGTCTTCTCCACAACCACCATATTCTATTCCACCTATAGTGCTATATCCATGGCTCACGCTCATGTATTGCGTGAGAGTTGAAAAAGTTTGAGAATACTAAAGTATGAAACAATTGCTTGGCTAAAACCGGGGTTGTGCATGATTTAATACTTTGTGTGATGAAGATGGAGCATAGCCAGACTATATGATTTTGTAGGGATAACTTTCTTTGGCCATGTTATTTTGAGAAGACATGATTGCTTTATTAGTATGCTTGAAATATTATTGTTTTTATGTCAACATTAAACTTTTGTTTTGAATCTTATGGATCTGAACATTCATGCCACAATAAAGAATATTACATGGATAAATATGTTAGGTAGCATTCCACATCAAAAATTCTGTTTTTATCATTTACCTACTCGAGGACGAGCAGGAATTAAGCTTGGGGATGCTGATACGTCTCCAACGTATCTATAATTTTTGATTGTTCCATGCTATTATATTATCTGTTTTGGATGTTTTATATGCATTAATATGCTATTTTATATTATTTTTGGGACTAACCTATTAACCTAGAGCCCAGTGCCAGTTTCTATTGTTTCCTTGTTTTTGAGCTTCGCAGAAAAGGAATATCAAACGGAGTCCAAACGGAATAAAAATTTACGGAGAATATTTTTGGAAAATATAAAAAATACTGGAGCAAAAAGATACCGGAGAGGAGTCCCGAGGCAGCCACAATCCTAGGGGGCGCGCCCCCCCTGGCTTGTGGGCCCCTCGGGAGTCCCGCTGACTTGATTCCAACGCCAAGTACTCCTATAAATCCCGTAACCCCCAGAAAGAAACCTAGATCGGGAGTTCCGCCGCCGCAAGCCTTTGTAGCCACGAAAAACCAATCGGGAGCCTGTTCCGGCACCCTGTCGGAGGGGCAAACCATCACCGGAGGCCATCTTCATCATCCCGGCGGTCTCCATGACGAGGAGGGAGTAGTTCACCCTCGGGGCTGAGGGTATGTACCAGTAGCTATGTGTTTGATCTCTCTCTCTCTTGTGTTCTTGAGATGGCACAATCTTGATGTACCGCGAGCTTTATTGATATAGATGAATCATATGGAGTTTTCCCCTCTCTATCTTCTTGTGATGAATTGAGTTTTCCCTTTGAAGTTTACTTATCGGATTGAGTCATTAAGGATTTGAGAACACTTGATGTATGTCTTGCGATGGGATATCCGTGGTGACAATAGGATGTTCTATTGATCCACTTGATGTATGTTTTGGTGATCAACTTGCGGGTTCCGTGACCTTGGGAATCTATGCATAGGGGTTGGCACATGTATTCGTCTTGACTCTCCGATAGAAACATTGGGACACTCTTTGAAGTTCTTTGTGTTGGATTGAACATGATGAATCTGAAATTGTGTGATGCATATCGTATAATCAAGCCCATGGGTACTCATGGTGACATTGGAGTATCTAGGTGACATTAGGGTTTTGGTTGATGTGTATCTTAAGGTGTTATTTTAGTACGAACTCTAGGGCTGTTCGTGACACTTATAGGGATAGCTCATACGATTGATCGGAAAAGATAACTTTGAGGTGGTTTCATACTGTAGGACCGAAAGTATGTCTAGAGGAGGGGGGGGGGTGATTAGACTACTTGACCAAATAAAAGTTTTGCCTATACCAAATTTTAGAGTTGGCAGTTTTTAGCATTTCATGGCAAGTCAAGTACACCCTACACATGCAAGTCTAAGAGTATAGCAGCGGAAAGTAACAACAAGCATGTATAGAAAGGATAGGGTTGGAAGATCAAACACAAATGTAGACACGATGATTTTTCCTGTGGTTCCGATAGGTGGTGCTATCGTACATCCACGTTGATGGAGTCTTCAACCCACGGAGGGTAACGGTCGCGAGAGTCCACGGAGGGCTCCACCCATAAGGGTCCACGAAGTAGCAACCTTGACTATTCCATAACGGCTTCCGTCCAGGAAGGACTAGCCTCACTATGGGTAGATCTTCACGAAGTAGGCGATCTCCTTGCCCTTAAAAACTTCTTGGTTCAACTCCAAAACACGAAGTAGGAGGCTCCCAAGCGACACCTAACCAATCTTGGAGGCACCACCCTCCAAAAGGTAATAGGTTCGGCAATGACGATGAATTCCTTGCTCTTGTGCTTCAAGATGATAGACTCCTCAACACACAATCACTCTCTCACAGATTTGGCTTGGTGGAAGAGATGGGATTGGTGGAAAGCAACTTGGGGAGGCTAGAAATCAAGATCCATATGGTTGGAGTGGAAGATCTTGACCTCAACACAAGGGTTGGTGGCTCTCTCTCAGAAAACTGGATGGGGCAAGTATGGAATAGTTCTGAGTGCTTCTCTTTCGAGTGGGTGGTGGTGAAGGGGTATATATAGGCATCCCCAAAAATCCAACCGTTACACACAAAATGACCAACTCGGTGACACCGATGTGTTAATCTCGGTGGTACCGAAGTGACCAAAAGGTGGCAACTTTTGAATCTCGGTGAGACCGATATAGGAAACTCGGTTGCACCGATAAGGTGACCAACGGTCAGATTGCCCAATCTCGATGACGCCGATCCAACAATCTCGGTGGTACCGATATTGTGAATTTGCGTAAAAGAAAGTTGGCAACCTAAACTCTGTGGCACCAAAGCAGAATCGGTTGCACCGAAAGGCTAGGGTTTGGCTTAGGTTTGTGTGAGTTTGGGAATCGGTGGCACCGAGTGGAAAGTGTTGGTTGCACCAATTTTGAATATTTGGCTTTGACAGACTTTGTGGAAGAGCTTGTGGGTGTTTTTGGTGACTATCACTTGTGCACGTATGAGCATTTTGTTTACCAATCAAAACCTTACCCCCTTTTAATAGTATTGGCTTTCCTATGGACTCAAAGTGATTTCTCACAAAGTAAAATGTAGAGTCCTCTTGCTTGAAGCTTTGCCAATCCATTTCCTTGCATCTTGGGGTAATTCCACAATCTTCACAATCCTTTTGCCATCCCTATCATTGAACATTTTCTTAAATATACTTAGTGGAAACATTAGTTCAATGACTTATATGTTGTTATTAGTTACCAAAACCACCAAGGGAGCAAATGTGCTTTCAATCACCCCCTTTTTGGTAATTGATGACAACAAATAGATCAAAGCTTCGACATATGATATAATCAATGAATATAATCGTCGCTTTGAGAAGTATGTGATAAGCAAGAGCTCCCCCTAAATTTGTGCATTATTTTAAATTTGCGTTCGAATGCAAATGCACAATCGATTAGGTACATGGGGCACTTCTTCCATGTCACATACAACTTGGTGGTGTGCGAGAATAATAAGAGTTAATAACATAGCACAACACAATCAAGCAAAGATAATGATCATCTCATAAGCATTAAGATGATAGGAAATAGTAGCACAACACACATAAGCGTATGATCAAAACACACATAAGTTCAATCACAAGCAACCAAAGATCAAATGTTTTTGAAAAAGCAATAAAAACCAAACGCTCTCTCACTCGAAGCCTAAAGATCTATATACACTTCTCCCCCTTTGGCAACAAGTTACCAAAAAGTTCAAAGGCATGTATCTAAGCGTTCTTGGGCTGATCTCCTCCGGTTGTTGATGAAGGAGTCGAGAGAACAGCGTCGGCGAAGATCTCTGCAGATGTCGTGGATGGAGTTGGAGTGGCAACTGGAGGAACTGGAGCTGATGGAGCAGGAGCTGAGGTGACAGTGGTAGGAGCTGATGAAGAGGGCCTCAAGTCTGGAGCTGGCACGGTGGCTGATCTGGCCTGAGTGGTAAACTGTGTGCCTGGCCTGAGAGGTGATCCATCCTCCTCCTCCTCCTCATCATCATCATCTGAAGAATGAGGAAGAGGCACTGAGTCAACTTCCTTCTTGAGCTCATTGACTGTCTTAGTCAGCCCATCCACCTTATCATTAAGGGTCTTGATCCTATTCTCAAAGATCCTGACAAGACTGTTCTGATTGTCCAAGATGCCCTTAATGTCCTTCTACATGCCCTGAACTGATGAGATCAACAGATCCATTTGCTCGTTCCTGGATCTTGGGACTTGAGCACTAGTGGCTCTAGCTGCCTCTGCCTCTGCCTGAGCTGCAGCTGATGTGGGATGTTTTGGGTCCATCTCCACAACGTTGTCCTCGAGATCTGGCTGTAGGGGCAAGTGGGGTCTGTCCAGAGCAAATATGTGCTTCTCCAACTTGGAATTTATGAGCATCTGGATATAGGGTGCATAGCAGCAAGAGCGCTTCTGATCAGCAGCAACCCTCTTGATTGTCTCAACAATCAAGTCCATGACTCTAATCCTGGTGTGTCTGTCAAGATGGATTAGCATGTTGATGGAGTAGCCTTGGATCATCTTGTCATCTCCTGACTTGGGCATCAAAGTATGCCTCAGAATAGTGTTCATGGTACGAAGGCCAGCCTGGAGAAAGTAGATGGATCCTAGCTTGTGAGACTTCACATGAGCAACAGGGATCTCATTGTACATATTGGCCATAGCATTGTGGCTTGCCTTGGATTCGGAGTAGACATCCAAGTCACCATCCTGTACCTCTAGGACTCCTAAGATTGCAGCCCATTCCTCAACAGTGGACTCATATCTTGCACCTTCAGTCATCCATACAATCCTACCATCTCCATAGAAATGTGCAGTGGAGTAGAATTGCATGATCATCTCATCATTCCAAGCAGTAAACTCTTTGCCAACAAACTCATCCAAACCAATGCAGTGGAAATTGTCTTGGACACTTGGAAAATAGTCTTCATTCTCCTTAATGAATTTCCAGTCCACATACCTCATGTCACTCACAGCTGGACTCTTGTCAAATAGCACAGTCTCATAAAAATCCTGTTGCTCTTTGGTGTAGAATCTGTAGTCCACAGCTGTTTTCCTCCTTTGGGCATATGGATCAGCAGCTCTCCATGCCCTCAAACCAGAATCCTTCCTCTTCTTCATATCTTCAGCAAGTGGGTAGCTGGCATTATGTACTGGAAGGTGTGGTCTAAGCTTCATCAAAGTAGACATAGCATCTTCATCCTCAACTCTGGAGGTAGTTCCCTTGTTCTTTTCAGAAGCAGGAATTTGCCTTGACAATCTCTTAGGCTTTTCAGCAGCAGCAGCCTTCTTTGGTGCAGATTTGGTGCTCTTGGATGTGCCTGTCTTTGGCATAGCATCAGCCATAAGCTTCTTCTTCTTCTTGGGAGGGGCCTTCTCAACATGCTCTTCCTCCTCCTCAGCAGCAGCACCAGCAGCCTCCTCAGGATCCTCAAACATAGAGGTAGGCCTGCCAGTGACATAGACAATCCTTTTCCTAGCTCCCTTCTTCTCACCTGCCTTCTTAGGCACTGACTTCTTTGGGGGCTCAACAGTCATGGTAGCTCTAGCACTCTCAGGTGCTCTCATAGCTTCAGAGCTAGCATACTCTTTCCTGACAGCTCTCCTTGAAGAGGTGGCTTCATTTGCAGCTTTCTTGGCAGCCTTCTCTTGCTTCTTAGCAAGGATCTCCTCTGGCACAAAGTCTGAATCCTCCTCATCTGAATTCAGCTTCTTCCTGGCCCTTGTAGCAGCCTTGGGCAACCCATGAGAACTGGGAGTGCCTGGATCTGAAGATGAACTAGACTCAGGACTAGTGCCTGAATCCATCTCAACACTCTGCTCTCGGAGATCATTCTGACTGTCCTCAACATCTGACATACTGACCCTGTGAATAGAGTATAGAGGAGCAGAAGAAGATGAGTCATCACAAAATGAGGCTGGTTTTTGAAAGTTTGAACAAAAGATTCTCAAGGTTTACATTCTGTCACATGAAAATCGGTACAGCCGAAGCAAAAATTTCGGTGCTACCGAGACTGCCTTTCTCCTTAACAGATACTTGGCACTCTTTTCGGTGAGACTGAAAAGAAGTACTCGGTTTCACCGAGATAGTTCTCAGCAGCACAGACAGGCAAATCGGTGACACCGATTTGTTCGCTTCGGTTCCACCGAGTTCCATCGGGCGGACGGTAAACCCTAGAAAATCGATCGTTCTCTAACTACAGGAAGTTTTAGAGGATTGAGAGGATTGCAAATAGTGGCTTATAGATAAAAACAAATCCAATGCGTGAGAATCAGACGGGGAGCGCAAGAAAAAAAGAATCCGTACCCTAACTCGGTGACGGACCCGCTACGGCGGCGACGGCGGCGAAGATGCCCGTCGACGGCGAGATTCCCAGCGGCGGAGGAGCACGGGGAGACAAGGGCGACGACCAGGGGGTCCTTCTGCGGCAGTTTAGGGTTTGGGGCGTTATGATTGAAGATTAAATTTTCGAACCATCGGGACCACATGTTATATACCCTTCACTGTCGGTGACGCCGATTCTAAATTTTCGGTGTCACCGAGTTCCTCAACTGTCAGTTGACAGGGAAACTCGGTGTAACCGAGAATATGGAATTGGTAGTACCGAGATTGAAAACCAGATCAACCCTAGGCATTCGGTGAGACCGAGAATTGTGGGTTTGTTCCACCGAGATGCACTTGGGAGGTTTTAATGGCCAGTCCTTGTCGATACGGAACTCCGAGTGCTCCACACACAGAGGGATCGAAAAGTACTTGTTCAAATTTTGTGATGCAGCACGAATGGAATATGAGGTGAGAAAGCATAGATAGCTAAAGAGTGGTCCTAGGCATTCTTGTCCATCCAATTGGCAAAAGATAAATCAAAAGCCAAATAGCAACAATTGGATGTCCTCGAATGGGAAAATAAATGCAGACCATCATGCTCACACAATAAGATGTCAAATGAAATCTTGACAAACATGCACATACACACTAGCATCTAAAAAGCACTTGGGCGATGACGAAGTCATCTATATATGAGTATTTGACTTAGGAGCCAAGTAAGAATACTTGATCATAGGTCATACTCATCGTTTAAGCACAAGTGGGGTTACCACTTTTACATAAAGCATTTAATGTTGTCACATACTAAGAGATGCTTTGACTCATGTCTTAGAGTAAAGCTCCCCCTTGATGTGACATCCCCCCATAAGAGGGATAAACTAACCTTGGGTTTTGTCGATGAAGACTTCTTGTTGGTGAGGTAGTGGTGGATGCTCAAGGTTGATGAAGATCACCAAGAGTTGGGAGCATCCTTGTTGTTTCCTTACTCTTCTCACCTACATGGGTTAGTCCCAACACACAAGAGACAAATACAAGGATATCTATGGACATGGAGTGCAAGGCATGTGTGATGATGTCCATTGATTTGTTGATTACCTTGTCCCTTGCTTACCTTTGAGGGAATGTGTGACTCCTTGAACTATTGCATAGAGTTGATGTTGATTGCAAATAGTTCTTGCCAATAATGAATGTGAGTGAATTTCATTGGCGGAGTCACCCCTCAAGAACTCTCTAGTTCTTCTTCTTGGGGACCCACATCAAGTTGATGGGGATCCTTGGTGTTGTAGTAGCCCTTGTAGAAGTTGAGCTTGACGTAGCCTTGGGAACCCACTCCACCATAGCTAGGGATTCATCTTCATATGAGTCAATGTCCTCTTGAAGCTTTTTCTTGCCCTTGAGCTTGTGGTCTTGTGGTGGAAGGTCATCTTGAGTGCTTGTTCCCTTGGGAAGAGTATTTTCATACTTCTCCTTTTGAGGAACAAACTTGGGCTTGGGGTATTGACCTTCTTCCCATTCAACTCCATTAGCGTTGAAGTAGCCAACACCATGGTTCTTTCGGTATCCTCCGTGCTTGCGTACAATTTCCTCAAATTGCTTACACCCGGCAAGACTTTTGTAGATACATTTCTCTATAATTCCTTTCAATAAAGCATTTTCTTGCTCAACTATAACTTGGCTAAGAGAATCATCATTAGTGGAATCAATAGAACTACTAGAAGCAACATCATTAGGTTTAGCATTTTTATTGTTGCTACTAGATGAAGAACCTTTCTTGCCTTTGTTACTAGTTTGCTTAGTTTTAACTTGAGGCATGAATGTAGACAAGAGTAGTCGTTTGGCTAGATAAGATGAAGTCTTCTTTCGGAGATCGTCATTGATAGCTTTAAGAAACTCATGCTCTTGCTCCAAATTGAGCTTCTCGAAGCGTAGCTTCTCATGAGTTCTTACAAGCTCTCTATGATCTTCAAGAGTAGATTCATGAGCTAACTTAAGAGTGTTTAGTTCTTTAGTTAGTTCTTCTATTTTCATCTTATCATCATCAATTGACTTATCTTGACTAGCATGAGAATTATCAAGTTCACATTGACTAACATCACTAGTTTTATCAAAGAGCAAGTCATCATCACAAAGCAAGTCATCTTCATCACTATTGAAATCAAGATACTCGGGGTGTGATACCTTGGGGCCTTTAGCCATGAAGCAACTTCCACTCCCTTCATTTGGTGAATCAAATAGATCATAGGAGTTGGTAGTCACTAGAGCAATTCCGGCAACACCATCATCTTGACTATAGTCGGAGTCGGAGTGATAGCTTCTCTCGGAGTTGTTGTCGGAGTCGGAGCCGGAAACCCATTCACCAACATGAGCTTGATGTTTTCTTCTTGTGTAGCTCTTGGTTTACTTGTCCTTCTTCTCCGAATCTCTACTTCTCCTTGAGGGTCTTCGTTCATAACGATCATCTCTACTCCTTCTCTCTCTTTGAGGTGATTCATTCCTTGAGCTTTGTCTTCGAGGTGACTCTTCTCTTCGTTTGTAGGGAGCCGTGCACTCATTGGAGTAGTGTCCGGGCTTCCCACAATTGTAGCAATTGCGGTCACGACTTGACGAACGCTTCTCATCATATCTTGAGTTGGAGCTTCGTTCTTTGCCTCTATTCTTGTAGAACTTGTTGAATTTCTTGACCATGAGGCTTATCTCTTCATTGGTGACAAGGTTGTCGCTTGACGTTGTGGGAGCATCACTTGTGGCTTTGTAAGCACCGCTAGACTTGTGGTGAAGCTCTTCTTTGTCTTTGAGTGTCATCTCATGAGCAACAATCCTTCCAATGACTTCCGTAGACTTGAGATCTTTGTAGTTGGGCATCATTTGGATCAATGTGCACACGGTGTCGTATCTCTCATCCAAAGCTCTAAGTATCTTCTTGATGATGAATTTGTCGGTCATTTCTTCGCTTCCTAAGCCGGCAATCTCATTGGTGATGAGAGCTAGCCTAGAGTACATCTCTGCGACTCCTTCACCATCCTTCATCTTGAACTTGTCAAGCTGACTTTGAAGAACATCTAACTTGGATTCTCTCATGGACTCGGTTCCTTTGTGCATATCAACCAAAGTATCCCAAATCTCTTTTGCATTCTCAAGACGGCTGATTTTGTTGAATTCTTCGGGTCATAGGCAGTTGAAGAGAATGTCGCATGCTTGAGCGTTGTATTGCAACATCTTCAATTCTTCCGCGGTCGCTTCACGATCCGGTTCCTTTCCATCACCAAAGAATTCACCTTGCAAGCCAACACGAACAACAGCCCAAACGGCGGGGTTATGACCAAGAATATGCATTTTCATTTTGTGCTTCCAACTAGCAAAATTAGTGCCATCAAAGTACGGACCTCTACGGTGATAATTTCCCTCACTAGACGCCGTACTCTCCTAGGTTGTGAAACCAATGCAATGGAGACCAAAGCTCTGATACCACTTGTAGGACCGAAAGTATGTCTAGAGGGGGGGGGTGATTAGACTACTTGACCAAATAAAAGTTTTGCCTATACCAAATTTTAGAGTTGGCAGTTTTTAGCATTTCATGGCAAGTCAAGTACACCCTACACATGCAAGTCTAAGAGTATAGCAGCGGAAAGTAACAACAAGCATGTATAGAAAGGATAGGGTTGGAAGATCAAACACAAATGTAGACACGATGATTTTTCCCGTGGCTTCGATAGGTGGTGCTATCGTACATCCATGTTTATGGAGTCTTCAACCCACGGAGGGTAACGGTCGCGAGAGTCCACGGAGGGCTCCACCCATAAGGGTCCACGAAGTAGCAACCTTGACTATTCCATAACGGCTTCTGTCCACGAAGGACGAGCCTCACTATTGGTAGATCTTCACGAAGTAGGCGATCTCCTTGCCCTTACAAACTTCTTGGTTCAACTCCACAACACGAAGTAGGAGGCTCCCAAGCGACACCTAACCAATCTAGGAGGCACCACCCTCCAAAAGGTAATAGGTTCGGCAATGACGATGAACTCCTTGCTCGTGTGCTTCAAGATGATAGACTCCTCAACACACAATCACTCTCTCACAGATTTGGCTTGGTGGAAGAGATGGGATTGGTGGAAAGCAACTTGGGGAGGCTAGAAATCAAGATCCATATGGTTGGAGTGGAAGATCTTGACCTCAACACAAGGGTAGGTGGCTCTCTCTCGGAAAACTGGATGGGGCAAGTATGGAATAGTTTTGAGTGCTTCTCTTTCGAGTGGGTGGTGGTGAAGGGGTATATATAGGCATCCCCAAAAATCCAACCGTTACACACAAAATGACCAACTCGGTGACACCAATGTGTTAATCTCGGTGGTACCGAAGTGACCAAAAGGTGGCAACTTTTGAATCTCGGTGAGACCGATATAGGAAACTCGGTTGCATCGATAAGGTGACCAACGGTCAGATTGCCCAATCTCGGTGACGCCGATCCAACAATCTCGGTGGTACCGATATTGTGAATTTGCGTAACAGAAAGTTGGCAACCTAAACTCGGTGGCACCGAAGCAGAATCGGTTGCACCGAAAGGCTAGGGTTTGGCTTAGGTCTGTCTGAGTTTGGGAATCGGTGGCACCGAGTGGAAAGTGTTGGTTGCACCGATTTTGAATATTTGGCTATGACAGACTTTGTGGAAGAGCTTGTGGGTGTTTTTGGTGACTATCACTTGTGCACGTATGAGCATTTTGTTCACCAATCAAAACCTTACCCCCTTTTAATAGTATTGGCTTTCCTATGGACTCAAAGTGATTTCTCACAAAGTAAAATGTAGAGTCCTCTTGCTTGAAGCTTTGCCAATCCATTTCCTTGCATCTTGGGGTAATTCCACAATCTTCACAATCCTTTTGCCATCCCTATCATTGAACATTTCCTGAAATATACTTAGTGGAAACATTAGTTCAATGACTTATATGTTGTTATTAATTACCAAAACCACCAAGGGAGCAAATGTGTTTTCACATACCCTACAATAATTTCTTCGTTTGTTCTCCACTATTTGTGACTTTGGAGTGAACTCTTTGTCGCACGTGAGGGATTTACATATGATTCAACTATGTCCGTATTGTTGAGAGAACTTGCACTAGTGAAAGTATGAACCCTAGGCCTGGTTTTCAAGCACTACAATACCGTTTTTGCTCACTTTTGTTACTTGATACCTTGCTGTTTTTGTATTTTCAGATTACGAAAACCTATATCTACCATCCATATTACACTTGTATCACCATCTCTTCGCCGAACTAGTGCACCTATACAATTTACCATTGTATTGGGTGTGTTGGGGACACAAGAGACTCTTTGTTATTTGGTTGCAGGGTTGTTTGAGAGAGACCATCTTCATCCTACGCCTCCCACGGATTGATAAACCTTAGGTCATCCACTTGAGGGAAATTTGCTACTGTCCTACAAAACTCTGCGCTTGGAGGCCCAACACGAGTCTACAAGAAGAAGGTTGCGTAGTAGACATCAATATGTCACTTGGAGCTATATTTTTATTCATCACATGATATGAGTTTTTCTTGGAGCGTCATTTGTTTTAGTTTGCTTTTGTTTTAGTTTGCCACAATCATTGTTTGCTGGACACACCCACTTGAGAGAGACACATGTTCACCATGACTTGATAGAATACTCTTTGTGCTTCACTTATATCTTTTGAGCTTAGCAGTTGCTCTAGTACTCCACTTATATCTTTTAGACCATGGTGGCATATATATTTTATAGAAATAATTGCACTCTCGTTCTTCACTTATATTTGTTTGAGAGTTAATAAATAGTGACAGTAATTTGCATGGTTTATAAGACTAGTCCAAAAATAATAGGTATTCGAGGTGTGCATAATCAAACCACATGTAGCACATAAAAGAGAAATTGTGGGTTAATGATATTGATGTGGTAATATGAAAGGGCGTGAGTACATGGTTGTTGGTTAGTAGAAATATCAATAGTTAAAGGATGTTAATTTACGATTCATCTAAATATTGGTTATGGCATGGTGATGATGTCTGAGCATTCTTATTCCTCGTTGAAATCCTAGTGCGGTTTAGGTCGGAGGCGCGCGGCAGTTAACTCCTCCCAACCTCCTCCCTAGTGGCATGCAAGTAGTAATTTTCTTCAAGAGAGCTAATAAAACCTTGTAATAAGTATATGAGTTCTTTATGACTAATGTGAATCCATGGATGTACGCACTCTCACCTCCTCATATTTTTATAGACTCTTCGGTACCGTGCATTTCCCATTCTCACCTCGAGGATCGGTGCATACCTTGCTGGTGCATCCATACCCCGCGACATGAAACGCTCTGTTGAACATAAGCCACCTTATATGTTCCTCAAAACAGCCACCATACCTACCTATCATGGCATTTCCATAGCCATTCCGATATATATTGCCATGCAACTTCCACCATCACTTCATATGAATTGTACACCCATTGTCATATTGCATTGCATGATCATGTAGCTGACATAGTATTTGTGGCAAAGCCACCGTTCATCATTATCATACATGTCATGCTAGATCATTGCACATCCTGGTACACTGCCAGAGGCAATTCATACAGAGTCATATTGTTTATTACTTTTTCATACCGAGTTGTAAGTAAATATAAGTGTGATGATTATCATTATTAGAGCACTGTCTTAGTGAGGAAAGGATGATGGAGACAATGATTCCCCCACAAGTCGGGATGAGACTCCGGACGAAAAAATAAAAAAAATAAAAAAAGAAGGAAAAAAGAGAAAGAAAGAAAAAAAGAAAAAAATAAAAATAAAAATAAAAAATGAGAGAAAAGAGAGAAGGGACAATACTACTACATCTTTTTCCACACTTGTGCCTCAAAGTGGCACCATGTTTTCTATATAGAGAGTCTCTTGTTTTGTCACTTCCATATGCTAGTGGGATTTTCATTATAGAACTTGGCTTGTATATTCCGATGACGGGCTTCCTCAAATGCCCGAGGTCTTCATGAGCAAGCAAGTTGGATGCAAACCCACTTAGCTTCAGTCGAGCTTTGATACACTTATAGCTCTAGTGCATCCGTTGCATGGCAATCCCTACTCCTCGCATTGATATCTATTGATGGGCATCTCCATAGCCCGTTGATACGCTGAGTTGATGCGATACTTTCTTCTCCACTTTTACCCCTTTGATACCTACCATCATATTCTATTCCACCTATATGCTATGTCCATGGTTCACGCTCATGTATTGAGTGAGTAATAAAAAGCTGAAGCGCGTTAAAAAGTACAATCCAATTTCCTGACTTAACACCGTGGTGCTTGACATTTGTATTTATGTGGTGAAGACGGAGCCATGCCATGCTAATATGATAAAATGAATGGGGGGGTAAACTTTTTTAAGGATCGTATATTTTGACATTGATGATTGTGTTACTTATGTTCATAGATATTACTATGTTAATGTTTATTGATTCATCGTTTCTCAATGATAACACATGCAATAGATTACATGTTGGGTAGCATGTCACATCAAAAATTCTGTTTTTATCATTTACCTACTAGAGGACGAGCAGGAATTAAGCTTGGGGATGTTGATATGTCTCTAATGTATCTATAATTTTTGATTGTTCCATGCTATAATATTATCATCCTAGGATGCTTTTTGGGCATTTATTTGCCAATTCATATTATTTTTGAGAACCAACCTATTAACCCAGTGCCAAGTGCCACTTGTTGTTTTCTGCATGTTTTTGGCTTTTCAGGTTTACAGTACCAAATGAAGTCCAATTGCCACGAAACTTTTTGATGATTTTTTCTGGACCAAAAGAAGACCTCGAAGCTTTGGGAGGAGGCCGGGGGCCGCACGAGGGCCCCACAAGCCAACAGGGCGGGCCAAGGGGGTGGTCGCGCCCTATTAGCTTGTGGCCGCCCACTCGTCTCTCGACGCCCCTCTCTAGCCTATAAATTCACATATATTCTAAAAACCCTAGGGGTGCTCCCGAAATACTTTTTCCAGCGCCGCAAGTCTCTGTTCTGCCATGTGCCCATCTAGAGCCCTGTTCCGGTGCCCTGCCGGAGGGGGGGTCGATCACAGAGGTCCTATTCATCAACCTTGTTGCTCCCATGGTGATGTGTGAGTAGTCTACCACAGACCTACGAGTCCATAGCTAGTATCTAGATAGCTCTCCCTCTCTATGTTCTTCAATACAAAGTTCATCGCATCTTCGCGATGATCTATTCGATGTAATCACTTTGTGCGGTGCGTTTGTTGGGATTCGATGAATTCTAGGTTTATGTTCAGATTATTCATGAAAATATTTGAGTCTTCTTTGAATTATATGATTCTTATTTGCATGATTATTATAGCTTCGTAAATATCTCCGATCTATTGATTTGGTTTGGCCAACTAGATTGATCTATCTTCAGTGAGAGGGGTGCGTTGTAGTGGGTTCAATCTTGCAGTGCTCTATATCCTAGTGACAGAAGGGGACAAGACACATATTTTTATTGCTGCCACTAAGGATAAAATGATGCGTTTGATTCATAGTAATTGTATTTTCTTTGTCTACAGCATGTCATTGTTCTCCAAGCATTACTCTATTTTACTTAATACTCTAGACGCATGCTGGATAGCGGTTGATGGGTGGAGTAATAGTAGTAGATGCAGGAAGGAGTCGGTCTACTTGCTTATGGACTTGATGCCTATATACACATGTTCATTGCCATGAATAAGTTTTGCATAACTATGCGATTTTCTATCAATTGCCCAACAGTAATTTGTTTACCCACCGTATACCTACTTCGAGAGAGAGGCCACTAGAGAACACTATGGCCCTCGGGTCTATTCACATCTAAATTTACAAACGCTATCATTTCCTTGCTGCCATTATTTCCTTTTAATTTATTTTGCAATTTATATTTACCCAACTATCAACTACACTACTTATCTGCTTGCAAGTAACGAGTTCAAGGGGCTTGACAACCCTCTTCCCGCCTTGGGTGGAAGTGTTTGCTCTTTTTTAGAGAAAAGTCGTACGCCCGACTTTATAAATATAGCCACCAGGCAGAGTACCATACAACAACCCAGAGTTCAGCGACCGCTTATCACAGAATCAACAGCGGACCCACATGGAGATATAGTTTAGAGGCACGCAGGCCAAACACCAAACAAGGCGGCACGCAGGCCAACAACCTACTGCTACATAAAGGACAGAACACCAGAATAGCTCATTCGTAGGCACGGGAGGAGATCAAATTGGCCGACGCCCTGACTTTGCTGATAAGCTCCACCATGCCGTCCACATCCGCAGGTTTAGTCAATAATTTCCACTGCTGCAAGAAGATAGACATTTTAAATAAGACGTCGGATGGCTTGTTAGGAAAGACACCCTCAATGGTGAATTTATTTCTAATGTTCCACAAGGACCAACACATGGCAGCCAATCCAACCCGGAATACTCTCTTTGTTAGGTCACTGATATTACCAGCCAAAAGGCGTAAGTCTGAGAAGGAGTGGGGATCCCAAGTCACACCCAACCACGATTGGACACATCCCCAAGCCAACTTGGCCAAAGGGCACATAAAGAAGATGTGATTGGAATCTTCGGTTTCAGAGCATAAAGCTCAGAAAGCAGAACCAGGGCCATTTCGTTTGCGAATTTGGTCAGCAGCCGGCAACCGACCTCTGAACGCCTGCCAGAGGAAAACCTTTATCTTCGGGGGGATCCTAGCCGCCCAGATTTGCTTAAACTTGGACGTAGGATACCCACCAATAAGCCTGGAATACAGAGATTTGACCGAGAATCTACCCGAGGCCACGAGAGGCCAAGTCACCGTATCCTCTTCCTATGAGAGAATAGGGAACAAAGCAACAAGCCGATGCTAGTCCGCCAACTCTGCAGGAGAAAGAGACCTCCGGAGACCCAAGTCCCACCCAACACGGGAGAGCTTAGAGATTGAGATCTCCGAGTTAGGGCAGTAAGAGAAAAGAACAGGAAAAGCAACAGCTAAAGTAGTATCACCAACCCACCAATCTAACCAAAACCTGGTCGAAGACCCATTCCTAACAATAAACTTGACGTGGTCACGAAACAAATCTCGAACCTTTACCAGGTCCCGCCAGAACTGTGAGCCATTCGATGTTGAGGCAAACATAGGTCTACCAGATGGAAAATATTTAGCCTTTAAGAGGTCAAACCACATCGTACCAGGGTTAGCAGACATGATCCGCCACCACCATTTCACAATAAGATATTTCTTCATGACCTCCATATTTAAAATGCCTAGCCCCCATGGCTTTTGGGCCTACGGATGATTTTCCATTTAACGAGCCTATATTTCCGTTTGTTCTCCGCAGAATTCCAAAAGAACGCTCCCCTGTGCTTATCAAACCCAACGTGGGTACTGTAGGACCGAAAGTATGTCTAGAGGGGGGTGATTAGACTACTTGACCAAATAAAAATTCTACCTTTTCCCAATTTTAAGTGTTGGCAGATTTTAGCAATGATAGCAAGTCAAGTACACCCTACACATGCATGTCTAAGAGTATAGCAGCGGAAAGTAACAACAAGCATGTATAGTAGAGGGTAGGAAGGAAGATCAAACGCAAATTGTAGACACGAAGATTTTTCCCGTGGTTCCGATAGGTGGTGCTATCGTACGTCCATGTTTATGGAGTCTTCAACCCACGGAGGGTAACGGTCGCGAGAGTCCACGGCGGGCTCCACCCATAAGTGTCCACGAAGTAGCAACCTTGACTATTCCATAACGGCTTCCGTCCACGAAGGACTAGACTCACTATGGGTAGATCTTCACGAAGTAGGCGATCTCCTTGCCCGTACAAACTTCTTGGTTCAACAACACAACACGAAGTAGGAGGCTCCCAAGCGACACCTAACCAATCTAGGAGGCACCACCCTCCAAAAGGTAATAGGCTCGGCAATGTCGATGAACTCCTTGCTCTTGTGCTTCAAGATGATAGACTCCTCAATACACAATCACTCTCTCACAGATTTGGCTATGGTGGAAGAGATTGATTTGGTGGAAAGCAACTTGGGGAGGCTAGATCAAGATTCATATTGATAGAGTGGAATGGATTGATCTCAACACATGAGTAGGTGGCTCTCTCTCAGAAAATTGGATGGGGCAAGTATGGAATAGTTCTGAGTGCTTCTCTTTCGAGTGCGTGGTGGTGAAGGGGTATATATAGGCATCCCCAAAAATCCAACCGTTACACCTAAAGTGACCAACTCGGTGACACCGATGTGTGAATCTCGGTGGTACCGAAGTGACCAAAAGGCAGTAACTTTTGAATCTCGGTGAGACCGATATATAATTCTCGGTGGTACCGATAAGGTGACCAACGGTCAGATTGCGCAACTCGGTGACGCCGATCCAACAAACTCGGTGGTACCGATTTTGTGAATCGAGGTAACAGAAAGTTGGCAACCCAAACTCGGTGGCACCGAAGTGGAATCGGTTGCACCGATGTGCTAGGGTTTGGCATGGGTCTGTCTGAGTTTGGGAATCGGTGGCACCGAGTGGGAAGTGTTGGTTGCACCGATTTTGGATATATGACTTTGGACAAACTTTTGAGGAAGAGCTTGTGGGTGTTTTTGGTGACTATCTCTTGTGCACGTGGAGCATCTTGTTCACCAACAGTACCTTACCCCCTTTTAATAGTATTGGCTTTCCTATGGACTCAAAGTGATTTCTCACAAATTAAAATGTAGAGTCCTCTTGCTTGAAGCTTTGCCAATCCATTTCCTTGCATCTTGGGGTATCTCCACAATCCTTTTGCCAACCCTATCATTGAACTCTTCCTAAAATATGCTTAGTGGAAACATTAGTTCAATGACATATATGTTGTTATTAATTACCAAAACCACCAAGGGAGCAAATGTGCTTTCAATCTCCCCCTTTTTGGTAATTGATGACAACAGATAGATCAAAGCTTCGATATATGATATAATCAATGAATATAATCGTCGCTTTGAGAAGTATGTGATAAGCAAGAGCTCCCCCTAAATTTGTGCATTATTTTAAATTTGCGTTTGAATGCAAATGCACAATCGATTAGGTACATGGGGCACTCTTTCATGTCACATACAGCTTGGTGGTGTGCGAGAATAATAAGAATGAATATCATAGCACAACACAATCAAGTAACGGTGAATGACCATTTCATAAGCATCATAATGATAGGAAGTAGTAGCAACACACATCAAGTGTATGATCAAACACCAACAAAGTTTAACACAAGCAAACCAAAAGATCAAATGCTTTGAAAAAGCGATAAAAACCAATGCTCTCTCACTCGAAGCCTAAAGATTTATATACTTCTTCTCCCCCTTTGGCAACAAGTTACCAAAAAGATCAAATGTATATAGGTAATTGTTCTTCTGGGGCTGATCTCCTCCGGTAGCTGATGAAGGAGTTGAGAGAACTGCGTGAGCGAAGATGTCGGCAGACGTCATGGATGGAGTTCGAGTAGCAACTGGAGGAACTGGAGGAGCTGATGGAGCTGAAGATGCTGTAGCAGGTGCTGATGAAGTAGGCCTCAATTCTGGAGCTGGCACTGTGGCTGATCTAGCCTGAGTAGTGAACTGAGTGCCTGGCCTGAGAGGAGAGTCATCCTCATCATCTGAAGTGTCGGGACTGGGCACGCTATCAACTTCCTTCTTGAGCTCGTTCACGGTCTTGGTCAACCCATCTACCTTGTCATTTAGAGTCTTGATCCTATTCTCCATGATCCTCACAAGACTATGCTGATTCTCCAATATGTCCTTGATATCCTTCTGCATGCCCTGAACGATACTGATCAAGAGATCCATTTGCTCGTTTCTGGATCTAGGGACTTGAGCACTAGTGGCTCTAGCTGCCTCTGCCTCTGCCTGTGCTGCAGCTGAGGTGGGATGATCTGGGTTCATCACCACAACATTGTTCTCAAGATCAGGCTATAGGGGAAAGTGTGGCCTGTCAAGAGCAAAGGTGTGCTTCTCCAGCTTGGAGTTGATGAGCATCTGAATGTAGGGTGCATAGCAGCATGAGCGCTTCTGATCAGCAGCAACCCTCTTCACAGTCTCTACTATCAAGTCCATCACCCTTATCCTAGTGTGTCTATCAAGATGGATCAGCATGTTGATGGAATAGCCTCTAATCATCTTCTCATCTCCAGACTTAGGCATCAAGGTGTGCCTCAAGATGGTGTTGATGTTGCGGAGGCCTGCCTGGAGGAACTAGATGGATCCTAGCTTGTGAGACTTCACATGTGCAGCAGGGATCTCATTGTACATATTGGCCATAGCATTGTGGCTCTCCTTGGATTCAGAATAGACATCCAGATCTTCTTCTTCCACCTTCGGGACTCCTAAGATGGCAGCCCATTCCTCAACAGTAGATTCATACCTTGCTCCTTCAGTCATCCACACAATCCTACCATCTCCATAGAAGTGAGAAGTGGAGTAGAATTGCATGATCATCTCATCATTCCATGCAGTGAATTCCTTGCCAACAAATTTATCTAAGCCAATGCAGTGAAAGTTGTCTTGGACACTTGGGAAGTAGTCTTCATTTGCCTTGATATACTTCCAATCAACATATCTCATGTCACTTATAGCTGGGCTCTTATCAAGCAAGATTGTCTCATAGAAATCTTGTTGCTCCTTGGTATAAAATCTATAGTCCACAGCTGTTTTCCTCCTCTAGGCATATGGATCAATAGCTCTCCATTCCCTCAAACCAGAATCCTTCCTCTTCTTCATGTCCTCAGCAAGCAAATGGCTGGCATTGTGCTCTGGAAGGTGTGGTCTGAGCTTCATCAAAGCAGTCATATCATCATCATCCTTAGCTTCCCTAAAGGTGGAGGTCTTGTTCTTGCTGGAAGCTGGTATCTCTCTGGAGAACCTCTTAGGCTTTTCAGCAGCAGCATCCTTCTTAGGTGCAGTCTTGGTGCTCTTGGATGTGGTAGCCTTAGGCATAGCATCTGCCATAAGCTTCTTCTTTTTCTTTGGAGGAGCCTTGACAACTGGCTCTTCCTCCTCCTCCTCAGCAGCAGCCTCTGGATCCTCATACATAGAGGTAGGCCTGCCCACAACATGTATGATCCTCTTCCTGGATCTCTTCTTCTCACCAGCCTTCTTAGGCATAGACTTCTTGGGAGGTGACTCAAGGTGAAGAGTCATTGTTGCCCTGGCACTCTCTGGTGCTCTAGCTGACCCTGAGCTAGCATACTCCTTCCTGATAGCTTTCTTCTTCTTGGATGAAGAAGCAGCAGCAGTGGTGTTCTTAGCAGTGTCATCCTTCTTGGACAGCTCCTCAGGAATAAAGTCCTCATCCTCCTCATCTGAGTTGAGCTTCCTCCTTGTCCTTGTAGCAGCCTTGGGCAAATCAGGAGAACTAGGAATGTCATCATAGCTCCCCCCAGGACTAGTGCCTGAGCTCATGTCAACACTCTGCTCTCTGAAATTGTTCTCACTGTCATCTGAAGCAGACATCTCTGACCCTGTGAATAGAGTGTAGAAGAGTGGAAGGGATGAGTCATCACAAAATGCAGACGTTTTCAAAAGTTTGAACTAAGATTTCTTAAGTTTTGCATTCTGCCAGATGAATATCGGTACAACCGAGGCAAATTTTTCGGACCCACCGAGACAGACAACCTACTTTCCAGAAACTTGGCACCATTTTCGGTCACACCGAGAATTGGTACTCGGTTCCACCGAGGTGTTCTCAGTTTGTCCAGAAAACCGAATCGGTGCTACCGATTCTTTTGCGTCGGTTCCACCGAGATTCATGTGACGGACGGCAAAACCTAAAAAATCGTTCGTTCACTATTCTACTGGAGTTTCTCATGGATGAATCAATCTCAAACTGTGGATTATCGATGGAGAAGCCCTAATGCGCAAGAATCGGAGGTTGGAGCGCATGAGGGGGTGAAATCGTACCCTAGCTTGGTGACGACTTCGCTACGGCGGCGACGGGGGAGAGGATTCCGTCGACGGCGGAGACTTCCAATGGCGGAGGCGCTCGGGAAGACGAAGGTGATGACCAGGGGCCTTGGTTCGGTAGCAAGGGTTTCGGAGGGGGCGACGATTGAAGAATATATTTCAAAAGTCGGGTCCGCCTCTATATAAACCCATGGCTGTCGGTGACACCGATTCTAACTTTTCAGTGTCACCGAGTTCCTCAACCGTCTGCTGACAGGGGAACTCGGTGTAACCAAGAAGATGGAATCGGTGGTACCGAGATAGAAAGCCAGATCAACCCTAGGCATTCGGTGAGACTGAGATTTTGGGTTGGTTCCACCGAGATGCACTTGGGAGGTTTTAATGGTCAGTCCTTTGTCGATACGGAACTCCGAGTGCTCCTCACACAGAGAGATCGAAAAGTCCTTATTCAAATTTTGTGATGCAACAAGAATAGAATATGAGGTAAGAAAGCATAGATAGCTAGAGAGGCATTCTTGTCCATCCAATTGGCAAAATAAAAATCAAAAGCCAAATAGCAACAATTGGATGTCCTTGAATGGATAAATAAATGCAGACCAACATGCTCACACAATAAGATGCCAAATGAAATCATGGTAAACATGCACAAACATACTAGCATCTATCAAGCATTTTGGCGATGACGGAGTCATCTATATATGCGTATATTGACTTAGGAGCCAAGTAAGAATACTTGATCATAGGTCATACTCATCGTTTAAGCACAAGCGGGGTTACCACTTTTACATAAAGCATTTAATGTTGTCACATACTGTGAGATGCTTTAACTCAAGTCTTAGAGTAAAGCTCCCCCTTGATGTGACATCCCCCCATAGGAGGGATAGACTAACCTTGGGTTTGTCGTAGAAGACTTCATGTGGGTGATGTAGTGGTGGATGCTCAAGGTTGATGAAGATCACCAAGAGTTGGGAGCATCCTTGTTGTCTCCTTACTCTTCTCACCTACATGGGTTAGTCCCAACACACAAGAGACAAATACAAGGATATCTATGGACATGGAGTGCAAAGCATGTGTGATGATGTCCATTGATTTGTTGATTACCTTGTCCCTTGCTTAGCTCTGAGGGAATGTGTGACTCCTTGAACTATTGCATGTTGTTGATGTTGATTGCAACTAGTTCTTGCCAATAATGAATGTGAGTGAATTTCATTGGTGGAGTCAACCCTCAAGAACTTCTCTAGTTCTTCTTCTTGGGGACCCACATCAACTTGATGGGGATCCT
Source organism: Elymus sibiricus (assembly GCA_039707655.1). Lineage (NCBI taxonomy): Eukaryota > Viridiplantae > Streptophyta > Magnoliopsida > Poales > Poaceae > Elymus > Elymus sibiricus. The sequence continues at coordinate 281,147,233 of CM077665.1, forward strand.
TGGTGTTTAAGTGGCCCTTGTAGAAGTTGAGCTTGAAGTAGCCTTGGGAACCCACTCCACCAAAGCTTGGGATTCATCTTCATATGAGTCAATGTCCTCTTGAAGCTTGTTCTTGCCCTTGAGCTTGTGGTCTTGTGGTGGAAGGTCGTCTTGAAAGCTTGTTCCCTTGGGGAGAGTATGTTCATACTTCTCCTTTTGAGGAATAAACTTGGGCTTGGGGTATTGACCTTCTTCCCATTCAACTCCATTAGCGTTGAAGTAGCCAATGCCATGGTTCTTCCGATATCCTCCGTGCTTGCGTACAATCTCCTCAAATTGCTTACACCCAGCAAGACTCTTGTAGATACCTTTCTCTATAATTCCTTTCAATAAAGCGTTTTCTTGCTCAACTGTAACTTGGCTAAGAGAATCATCATTAGTGGAATCAATAGAACTACTAGAAGCAACATCACTGGATTTTGCATTTTTATTGTTGCTACTAGACGAAGAACCTTTCTTGCCTTTGTTACTAGTTTGTCTAGATTTGACTTGTGGCATGAATGTAGACAAGAGTAATCGTTTGGCTAGATAAGATGAAGTCTTCTTTCGGAGATCGTCATTGATAGCTTTAAGAAACTCATGCTCTTGCTCCAAGGTGAGCTTCTCGAAGCGTAGCTTCTCATGAGTCCTTACAAGCTCTCTATGATCTTCGAGAGTAGATTCATGAGCTAACTTAAGAGTGTTTAATTCTTTAGTTAGTTGTTCTATTTTCATCTTATCATCATCAACCGACTTATCTTGACTAGCATGAAAATTATCAAGTTCACTTTGACTAACATCACTAGTTTTATCAAAGAGCAAGTCATCATCACAAAGTAAGTCATCTTCATCACTATTGAAATCAAGATACTCGGGGTGTGATACCTTGGGGCCTTTAGCCATGAAGCAACTCCCACTCCCTTCATTTGGTGAATCAAATAAATCATAGGAGTTGGTAGTCACTAGTGCAAGTCCGGCAACACCTTCATCTTGACTATAGTCGGAGTTGGAGTGATAGCTTCTCTCGGAGTTGTTGTCAGAGTCGGAGCCGGAAACCCCTTCACCAACATGAGCTTGATGTCTTCTTCTTGTGTAGCTCTTGGTGTACTTGTCCTGCTTCTCCGAGTCCCTACTTCTCCTTGAGGGTCTTCGTTCATAACGATCATCTCTACTCCTTCTCTCTCTTTGAGGTGATTCATTCCTTGAGCTTCGTCTTCTAGGTGACTCTTCTCTTCGTTTGTAGGGAGCCGTGCACTCATTTGAGTAGCGTCCGGGCTTCCCACAATTGTAGCAGTTTCGGTCACGACTTGACGAACGCTTCTCTTCATATCTTGAGTTGGAGCTTCGTTCTTTGCCTCTATTCTTGTAGAACTTGTTGAATTTCTTGACCATGAGGTTTATGTCTTCATTGGTGACAAGGTTGTCGCTTGAAGTTGCGGGAGCATCACTTGTGGCTTTGTAAGCACCGCTAGACTTGTTGTGAAGCTCTTCTTTGTCCTTGAGTGTCATCTCATGAGCAACAATCCTTCCAATGACTTCCGTCGGCTTGAGATCTTTGTAGTTGGGCATCAATTGGATCAATGTGCACACGGTGTCGTATTTCTCATCCAAAGCTCGAAGTATCTTCTTGATGATGAATTTGTCGGTCATTTCTTCGCTTCCTAAGCCGGCAATCTCATTTGTGATGAGAGCTAGCCTAGAGTACATCTTTGCGACTCCTTCACCATCCTTCATCTTGAACTTGTCAAGCTGACTTTGAAGAACATCCAACTTGGATTCTCTCACAGACTCGGTACCTTCGTGCATATCAACCAAAGTATCCCAAATCTCTTTTGCATTCTCAAGACGGCTGATTTTGTTGAATTCTTCGGGGCATAGGCAGTTGAAGAGAATGTCACATGCTTGAGCGTTGTATTGTAACATCTTCAACTCATCCGCGGTCGCTTCACGATCCGGTTCCTTTCCATCACCAAAGAATTCACCTTGCAAGCCAACACGAACAACAGCCCAAACGGCGGGGTTATGACCAAGAATATGCATTTTCATTTTGTGCTTCCAACTAGCAAAATTAGTGCCATCAAAGTACGGACCTCTACGGTGATAATTTCCCTCACTAGACGCCATACTCTCCTAGGTTGTGAGACCAATGCAATGGAGACCAAAGCTCTGATACCACTTGTAGGACCAACAGTATGTCTAGAGGGCGGGGGGGGGGGGGTGATTAGACTACTTGACCAAATAAAAATTCTACCTTTTCCCAATTTTAAGTGTTGGCAGATTTTAGCAATGATAGCAAGTCAAGTACACCCTACACATGCATGTCTAAGAGTATAGCAGTGGAAAGTAACAACAAGCATGTATAGTAGAGGGTAGGAAGGAAGATCAAACGCAATTTGTAGACACGAAGATTTTTCCCGTGGTTCCGATAGGTGGTGCTATCATACGTCCATGTTTATGGAGTCTTCAACCCACGGAGGGTAACGGTCGCGAGAGTCCACGGAGGGCTCCACCCATAAGGGTCGACGAAGTAGCAACCTTGACTATTCCATAACGGCTTCCGTCCACGAAGGACTAGCCTCACTATGGGTAGATCGTCACGAAATAGGCGATCTCCTTGCCCGTACAAACTTCTTGGTTCAACTCCACAACACGAAGTAGGAGGCTCCCAAGCGACACCTAACCAATCTAGGAGGCACCATCCTCCAAAAGGTAATAGGCTCGGCAATGTCGATGAACTCCTTCTGATAGACTCCTCAACACACAATCACTCTCTCACAGATTTGGCTATGGTGGAAGAGATTGATTTGGTGGAAAGCAACTTGGGGAGGCTAGAGATCAAGATTCATATGGATAGAGTGGAATGGATTGATCTCAACACATGAGTAGGTGGCTCTCTCTCAGAAAATTGGATGGGACAAGTATGGAATAGTTCTGAGTGCTTCTCTTTCGAGTGGGTGGTGGTGAAGGGGTATATATAGGCATCCCCAAAAATCCAACCGTTACACCTAAAGTGACCAACTCGATGACACCGATGTGTGAATCTCGGTGGTACCGAAGTGACCAAAAGGCAGTAACTTTTGAATCTCGGTGAGACTGATATATAATTCTCGGTGGTACCGATAAGGTGACCAACGGTCAGATTGCACAACTCGGTGACGCCGATCCAACAAACTCGGTGGTACCAATTTTGTGAATCGAGGTAACAGAAAGTTGGCAACCCAAACTTGGTGGCACCAAAGTGTAATCGGTTGCACCGATGTGCTAGGGTTTGGCATGGGTCTATCTGAGTTTGGGAATCGGTGGCACCGAGTGGGAAGTGTTGGTTGCACCGTTTTTGGATATATGACTTTGGACAGACTTTTGAGGAAGAGCTTGTGGGTGTTTTTGGTGACTATCTCTTGTGCACGTGGAGCATCTTGTTCCCCAACAGTACCTTACCCCTTTTAATAGTATTGGCTTTCCTATGGACTCAAAGTGATTTCTCACAAAGTAAAATGTAGAGTCCTCTTGCTTGAAGCTTTGCCAATCCATTTCCTTGCATCTTGGGGTATCTCCACAATCCTTTTGCCAACCCTATCATTGAACTTTTCCTGAAATATGCTTAGTGGAAACATTAGTTCAATGCCATATATGTTGTTATTAATTACCAAAACCACCAAGGGAGCAAATGTGCTTTCAGGTACCCCGAGAGAGTATGAAGAAGCCCATAATGAACGAAGGCAGGGAAGAGAGACAGGCATTGGTGAGGCATACTTTCCCTGCCTACGTATTATAACAGCCATGCCAAGGCATAACTCTATTACCAACCTTGGAAACCAGAGGGTTAAATACCTTAGCAGGAAGACGGTATGGAGAAATAGGCATGCCAAAATATTTGAAAGGAAAGGACCCAAGCGAACTGTTGAGGAGCTGCATGACTCTGGTAGCCTCCTCGTCATCTACCCCAGTTGCAATCACCTCACTTTTACAGAAATTAATCTTGAGCCCCGACAAGGCTTCAAAACATAGCAAGATGAATTTAAGTGTGGCAAGACATGCATCATTCATTTCCACCAAAATGATTGTGTCATCGGAATATTGTAGATGGGTAATACCTTGGGGAAGGAGGTTAGACACCACTGGGGAGATGTGCCCAGCCGAAGCCGCACGGCTCATCATACATGATAAAGCATCGGCCACGAAATTAAAAAGAATGGGAGAGGCCGGATCCCCTTGCCGCATGCCACGACCATTGGTGAAGTATTTAGTAATAACACCATTCACAACAACAGCTGTGTGGCCCCCGGAGACCAGCTACATCAGCCTATGCACAAACCCAGCGTGAAAGCCTTTAGCGAGCAGGACCTGGCGAAGGAAACTCCAACTAACAGAATCATATGCCTTCTCAAAATCGAGTTTGACAATAACAACTTTAGAACCCCTACGCCGAAGATCATGGACAATTTCATGTAAACACAAAATCCCATCCAGAATGTATCTACCTTTGATGAACGCGGTCTGGGAGGGGCTAACGATGCGATGAGCAACCGGGGACAACCTAGAAGCCAACCCTTTAGCAGGGAATTTGGCGAAGTTATTGATCAGAGCTATAGGATGGAATTGGGCGATCTGATCATCTCCCTTTACTTTCGGAATGAGAGATAAAATGGCATAGTTTAGACGGGAAATGTCCACCGTACCGAGGCAAAAGCCTTGAATGATCGTACACACAAGCGGCCGGAGGACAAACCAGAAACGGCGGAAGAAAGGGATGGAAAACCCATCAGGTCCCGAGGCCGAATTCGCGTTAGCGGCGTGAATCACCGCCTCGATCTCCTCCACAGTCAAGGGGAGCATCAAGCTATCGTTCTCAGCCTCAGAGACCTGGCATTGCATGACCCAAAGGTTAGGGGAAACCAGTAACCCAGAAGCAGGCCTGGCCACTAGAAGGCCAGCAAAAAAGTCGTGGACATGATCCAGGATGATGTTATGCTCAGAAACGTGGACCCCATCAATGAGCAAAGTGTTAATCGCAGATCTACGATGCCGCCCATTAGCGATGGCAAAGAACTAAGCCGTAGGAGAGTCCCCTTTCAAAGTCCAATTAATAGAACCATGCTGTTTCCAGTATTCCTCTGCCTGACGGTGCAGCTGCATGAGGCATGCCTCCAAATCATACCTACGCTGCCAACCCCCAGCAGAGAGCCCAGCAACATCAGCCTACGCATCCAAAGCCGAGACGTGCCCAACAAGTCCCGCTTGCTTCGTAATGCCTCAGGCGTGCGGTTACGGCCCCAACCTTTTAAGAATTTCCGCAATTTTTCTGGACAGAAATGCCAGTCATCCATGGGGCCAAAGGAACGGGTCCTAGAAGAAAGAAGAGATGAAATTTTTTTGAGATCATGTCATGAAAACCATCAACCAAGAGCCAGGATGCATCAAATTGGAATCTAGAAGCCTTAACCAAGGCAGACGCACCAAGGTCCAGGATGGGGGGGAGTGATAGGAGCCAACATGCGGCAACATAGACAGAGAGGCACGAGGAAAAAGCAAGTCCGAGGGAGCAGTAGAGAAAATGCGGTCCAGAGTAGAACGAATTGGCATGGCCTGATGGTTTGACCAAGTGAAGCGCACCCCTAGCCTAGGGAACTCCCGAAGTGCGCAACCATCAATAAAATCATTAAAAGCATTAGCCAGAGGCCACGAGAAATTAGAGTTATTCTTATCCACTAGGGACCCGAGGAGGTTAAAATCTCCCCCAATAACCAACGGGACATTAGAGGACTCGATTTTAGAGGCTAGTTCATCCAGAAACAGTTGAGGCAATGAATGATCCACAGGACCATAGACCACCATGATCTCCCAGAGAGTGTTGCGATCTTTGTAGAACACCACCATACTAGCCCAAAAGACCCCATGGTCAAAAGCAACAAAGTCAAAAAGGTCCAGCTTGGCCCCAATAAGAATCCCCCCAGAGTGCCCAGACGCAGGGAGGCACCGCCAAGAAAACCGGTACGCCTCGGCAATCCCAGAGAGCTCGGATCTAGAAAAATTAGACTTAAAGGTCTCAACAAGGCCAACGATATCAATACCCTCACTACAGACTAAATCACGGATCTGGTCGCGGCGCCCCTAGCGCCGAAGCCACGTACATTCCAGAAGAGATCTTTCATTTAGAGGAGAGGTTTTTGTTTCGCAGACTCGACCTGCTCAGGACCTGGCAGGGTTTAAGCTTAGATTTACAGGAGCGCCCCTTCATATTGGTCGGGGGTGGAGGGACACTACCCTGTGTCACCCCCTCAACATCCCTCGCCTCCGCAGCCACCTTCGACTTGGTGGGTGCTTCCTTGGCCTTAGAGATGGCCGCCTGGGCCTCTATAGGAGCAGGAATCTTGGACGCATCCCGACGAACGGCCCCCACCGGGGAGGGAGCCGCAGCGAACTGCCTGCACAGACCCTTCCAGCCGTGGACATCGGCGAGCGGATCGGCGCCGCCACCAAGCGGGCCGCCGGAGAGGACACACCCTCCGAACCTCTCCCAGCACCCGCCACCGCACCCAGGTCTTCATCCAGACGACGGCAAAGGACACCATCCTTAATCTTGCTGCCCAACGCCGCCCTGCTCTTGGCTGAAAATTTGAGGACAGAGGATTTCTTCTTCGGCTTCTTACTGCTCGTACTGTGGGGAGAATTAGTGGTATCCAGAGGAACGTCAACAATCCCTGACCCGAAAGGAGAAACAGGGCGCACAACACCAGCCTGAGTTTTAGAGCACTCCCTAGAAAAAGGCGTAGCCCCAGCAAGACCAGTAGCATCTTTGAGATCCCCACCACAAGCTCGCTCCTTGGCATTCCCACCATTCCCAGATCCATGGGGACCGTAAGAAAATTAACCCCTCGTCTCATAGCCCATGGCTTCCCACTCCGACTTGCAGAAAGGGTTGGCGTTGCTGCTGGCACCCGTCTCGCCCCCGCCAACAGATGGATCAGGGTTGGAAGGCTTAGGGGACGGTGGAGGTGGGGGAGACGCCTGCTGGGACGCCCTAGCCTCAGTACGCACACAGATATGATACGCATCGGAGATGGGGACGATATCAATGTGATCATGAACACGGGCCGGATCCAAGCACCAAACTTTCATACGAATCGCTCCCGGAGGGTCAAGGGAAGATTCATCCACTGAAACAGGCTTGCCAATCAGCTCACCAAATGCCATCAAGGAACGAGCGTTGCGGAGCCCGGACGGAACATCGTCAAGAAGCACCCAAGTTTTAGAGAGAGAGGCCACAACCTTGGAACCGTCAACCGCAGCCTTGACAGAAACCACCACTTGGTTCAGAGGAAGGGTAAAGCTGGAACAAGATGCCATCATCTTAAGGCTCTCCTTGGAAGGGAAGGTGACAGCGAATTTTGTCTCCGAGATCTGATTAATCTACTAGTCCCACCCTTCGAGGCCCCATTCCTTAAGCTCATCCGCAATCACTTGACTGGACAGAGGGTTGGAGATGATAGATATGACCGCCGCATTGGATGCCATCGGCGCCACCACCGGCATCCCAAGCTCTCCGTCAAGCGCAAAGAAGGAGCAACCCGACAGCCCCCAACTGAATTGTTTGAAAGCAGGGAACGGAGACCGGTTACCACAGTCCACGGTGAGATGGCCTTCCGAGCGGTAGATCACACAGAAGGGTGGGAAGAGGCAGCGAGACTGGAAGTGGCCCGCACGGTGACAAGCGAAGCAGGTCAGAGTCGCTGATCCTGCCCCCGGACCACCAACCGAAGCCGCCCCGGCGCTGCGAGAAGGGACGACACCTGGGGGAGCGGAGGGGGAGGTGGAAGAATGCCATCGCCAAACCCACTAGCAGAAGACCTCGGGTCATGGGGAGAGGTCCGACGGAACTTGGAGGGGAGAGCAGCGCTGCCGAAGCCACCGGACCGCCCGCCACCGGCACCACGGCCACGACCTGTGAAACCGAAGCCTGCGCCGCCACCGTGGACACCAGTCACAACCTGGCCCACCGGATGACGAGAAGGATCAGGACGAGGAGGAGGAACCGCCGTGGCCACCGACGATCCCGCCGTCGCGGCCTCCCAAGGATCCACCGCAGACGCCTTGGCCGCCGCCTCAGCGCGCGACTGCTCATTGCGCTGTAGCCAGGCAAGCCTCGCCGCCCACGCCTCCTGATCCTTCTCCACCTTGTCACGAACGACCCTATCCGCCTCCAACTTCTCCCGCAACTCCGCCTCATACTTGAGATCTGCAGATCGGCCCGCGTCCACCGAGCCCTCCCTACCTCGCTTGCTTCCCGACAACGCCTCCGAGGAGGCCCTGGATCTATCCATGGCCGCCGCCGCCGCGAAGGAGATCACGAGGGGAGGAGGCGGACGCGCTCTCAAAGACAACGGATACGAAAAGGATAGCGGCGCATGTCAGATCTGGAAACCGGAAACCCTAGGTCCAAGGATAAGGCACCCCTCCGTATCCATAAATACCCCAAGCAACAAGTGCCACAAGGCCGGCCCAAGAGAGAGGGGCCACTCGGGCTAACTGAGCCGTCAGGAGACGGGCCCGTCCGTATAGGCCCATGAATGGACAGAGGAGGGAAATCAACCTCCGAGAAGGAAATCGGACTGGGCCTATCCCCCGGCCTAACAACCGTCACTATCCCAGCCCGATCCAGCCCACCACCAACGTTGCCTATCGCCGCAACAGCTAGGGTTTGCTCCCTCGACGAACAGGCCACCGTGCGCCCGCCGCTGGCCGCCGCCAACACCGAGCCGGAGGCCAGCCCCCCCCCCCCAAAGGCCGTGCCTCCGCCACTACACACGCCATGGGGAACAACTCCGGAGATCCAAGAACATACACACATGGTGAGATGGGAGCCATCGCGCCCGCCTTACCAGATCTACGCCCGTGATGATGCACTAACCGCCAACCAGGTTCACCGGAGGTGACCACACCGACCGTCCCCGACCCCCCGGAGCGAATTTCCGAACCTTGGACCGATGCGGCGGCAGGGACAGCCGGGGTATCTGGCAAGGGCCATCCGCCTCATCATCGGACCCAGAGAATTCCCCATCCAAAGCCCAAAACTTGTTCGCCGCAAGAGCGCAAGGAAGTGAAGGAGGAAGGGAGTCCCGAGGCCCACCAGCATGAGAGGAAGGAGAAGACCAGAGCGCATCCACAGGAGACGAGGCAGGAGGAGAGGCATAACTACAGCCGCCACACGCCGGCGTGCCCACCAAGGGGAGGGGACAGGAGGGAGAGGAGTCGGGGGGAGGGGGGGAGGAGAGGAGAGACGCCATCAGTTGGACACTATTGGCTCTTTTGTGCGTATGTGCTGAAGACGAGAGTTGCATGGTCCTCCTATTGGTTCGATAACCTTGGTTCTCACTGAGGGAAATACTTATCTATATTGTGATGCATCATCCGCTCCTCTTCGCGGAAAAACCCAATGCAGATCACAAGTATCAATATGGCTGCTCAAGTGCTTAGAGATAGTCCACCAAAAGCCTCAAACACATTCTCACGAAACCATCTATCTTAAGCCCTAAACTCCATATTCGGTGCCACCAAGTTTTTCCCTTTACTACCACCGAGACAGATCCTATGCCAAACCCTAGCACCTCGGTAGAACCGAGATTGCATTCGGTGCAACTGAAAAGCAGTGACCAACCTTCTGTGATCGGAATATTTAATTTCGGAACTTTCGAGTTTTATGTTTCGGTGCCACTGAAGTACTGGATCTTCCTAGGTTATGTCGAATCGGTCTCACCGGCATGTTCCATCCGGTCTCATCGAGAAGCCAAAAGTTAGGCCATTTTGCACTTTCCACCCATATGCTATATCCATGGTTCATGCTCATGTATTGCGTGAAGTTGAAAATGCTGAAGCGCGTTAGAAGTACGATCCACTTGCCTGGTTTGACATCATGGTGCTCATGATTTATACTTATGCGGTGAAGACGGAGTCATGCCATGCCTGCCATAATAAAATAAGTAGGGAATAACACTCTTAAGGATCGTATATTTTGAAAAGCAGTGATTATGTTATTTATGTTTATGGATATTATTATGTTGACATCAATTAGTTCATTGTTTCTCAATGATCATACTTAAAAGAGATTATATGTTGGGTAGCATGTCGCATCAAAAATTCTGTTTTTAGAATTTACCTACTCGAGGACAAGCAGGAATTACGCTTGGGGATGCTGATACGTCTCCAACGTATCTATAAATTTTGATTGTTCCATGCTATTATATTATCAATCTAGGATACCTTATATGCAATAATATGCTATTTTATATCATTTTTGGGAACTAACCTATTAACCCCATGCCTAGTGCCAGTTGATGGTTTTTACCTGTTTTTGGTTTTCCTGGAAATCTGCACCAAACGAAGTCCAAACGCTACGAAACATTTTGATGATTTTTTTCTGGACAAAAGAGACATGGGAAGTGAGACGAGGAGACGGCAAGGCAACATGGCGCACCCAGGGGGTAGGCACACCCTGATGCCTTGTGGGCCCCTCGTGGCTCCGTCTGACCTAATTCCACCTCCATAAATTCTCTAAAATCGGGAAACCAACAGCAAGCCACCCGAAACACTTTTTTCACCGCCGCAAGCCTCTGTTCCAACGGGAGGCCATCTGGAGACCTTTTCCGGTACTCTACCGGAGGGGGAATCGACCATGGAGGCCATCTACATAAACCTTGTTGCCTCCATGATGATGCGTGAATAGTCCACCATAGACCTACGGGTACATAGCTAGTACCTAGATGGCTTCTTCTCTCTCTTTGATCTTCAATACCATGTTTAGCGCGATTGCGGTGATCCATCTCATGTAATCTTCTTTTGCGGTGTGTTTGTTGGGATCCGATGAAATATGGGTTTATGATCAAATTATTCATTGAAAGTAATTGAGCATTTTCTAAATTCTATTATGCATGATTGTTATAGCTTCGTATTTATCTCCAATCTATTGGTTTTGTTTGGCCAACTATATTGATTTATCTTCAGTGGGAGTGGTGCGTTGTAATGGGTTCAATCTTGCAGTGCTCTGTATCCTCGTGACAGAAGGGGACAAGACACATATTTGTATTGTTGCCATTAAGGATAAAATGATGGGATCTGAACATGTCGCTTGTCTTATTTTGTCTACATCATGTCACCTTGCTCCAAGCATTACTCTGTTTGTTATGAACTTAATACCACAGATGCAGACAAGAGTCAGTCGATTGGTGGAGTAATAGTAGTAGATGCATAATCGTTTCGGTCTACTTTTTATGGACGTGATGCCTATATACATGAACATTGCCGTGAATAACATGTCATAACTATGCGCAATTCTGTCAATTGCCCAACAGTAATTTGTCTACCCACCGCATGCTATATTCAAGAGAGAAGCCTCTAGCGAAAACTATGGCCCCCGGGTCTACTTAAACATAAATACAAAAACCCTAAAAATACTTTTCCGCAATTTATTTACTTTTATTTTATTTTGCCTTTACATTCTCTATCTTTATCAAGATTTAATCCTTGCAAGTAACGAGTTCAAGGGGCTTGACAACCCTCTTGCCCGCGTTGGGTGCAAGTGTTTGGTTTTGTGTCTGTATGTGCTGTTGAAAGAGTTTTATTGGTTCTCCTATTGGTTCAATAACCTTGGTTCTCACTAAGGGAAATACTTATCGCTACTGTGCTGCATCTCTTCTCCTCTTTGGGGAAAATCCCAACGCAGCTCACAAGTAGCACCGGCGCACGAAATCCTCGCTCATACGGGCGCGAGCGGCCGTATAGAATGCCGTCTTCAACCCGGTTTAACTCACCTTTGCATGCGTGCAAATGAAACGACCGCTGAACGCCGTCGTTTGTTCTATTATTTTTGTGCTCCTGGTCGAAGATGTCAAATGACCACTCGAACGGGCGCATGTGTCCCTCTGGACTCCTCGATGGTTTCTGCAGAAAATATAAACGACCGCAGAAACGAGCATGTGCGCTTGTTTGATGCGCTGTCCTTCTCTCTGTTGTCTCTGGCTGTTTTCCGCTGGAACCTCTTGCAGGTCAAATGACCGCCCATACGACCACCGTGGTCGCATGATAGGCCGTCTTTTGGTATGTTTTTCTTCTGAAACTTGTATTTTTCTTTGTTTTCTTGCGGTGTTTGTTCCATAGCAATACATAGACATATTTTCAGTCATTCAAACATCAATCTAATATACAAATCATTTTACAAGGCTAGGCCTTCATTAGAACAACTCTTCCAAACTCACTTCTTCCTATGGAACTTCAATCACTCTTTTATTAAAAACAAGAACAACATTTTACTTGTCTACTTTATTCGCATGGGTTGCCTCCCATGAAGCGCTTGTTTTTGGTTGGATAGCTCGACCGAAGTGGTGATCAAGGTGGTGCTAGAACATCGAGACCATAGCTCCTGGCATTTGAAATGATGCCACCTCCTGTGTAGGTCTTCAATTTCTTTTTCCTGGGGAAATGCCTTATAAAGGGATCTTTAGCTGGTAAATCAAAATGAACATTTCCCCCAAACACATTTATCACAACTTTGATAGTCCTTAGAAAAGGTCTACCGAGAATTATAGGAGCAATTGGATCTTTAGGCATATCTACTATAACAAAATCAATCATTATAGGGCAATCATTAATTGGACTATAACTCCATGATTAATGCCTACTGCCTGATTAAAAGTAGAGTTAGCCATATTCAATATAATCTTAGTATTAGCATAAGGACCAAGATTGAGACTATCATAAACAGATTTGGGGATAGTGGAACCACTTGGCCCTAGATCACATAAAGCACTAAATTTATTAAATCGTATCTCAATCACTATAGTAGGTTCAAAAGCTTCCTCTTTCTTTGCTGGTAACTTACTAAATAGCTTCTTCCTTTCATCACCAAGTTCACGTACCTTTGTTGCAACTTGTTCATCGAAGACATTATATGCCTCATCGTTAGTTACCTCCGGTAGTGGATACTTCATGGATATCATTTTGACAAAATCTGCAACGGTATAATTGTACTCTGGCACATGGCTTGTGTCAAGTACCTCAGCTTTTTCCTCTTTGCTTCTTACCACTTTAACTTCTTGAACCGGGTTAGGCTCCGGTTTACCTGCAAACTTGGCCAAAATCAAGGTTTGGCTTTCTACTATCTTTGCCATTTGTGCCTCCATATTCTTGGATCTGGCTTCAAGTATGCACGCCATTTGTTAGTCCAACAACCTTACCTGTCAATTGACCAAGTAAGTTGTCATGATTCTTCAAGATATTCTTTAAGTTTTCATTCTGCTCAGTCTAGCTAGAAATAAAACGTTTAAGAGTTTCTTCAAGAGTATTTCTATTGCTAGCATTAGCTCCATTAAAATTTATTGATGCTCCTCCATTATTGGGATAAGGAAGTTTAGGAGCATAACCATTAATTTTCCAACTGGAATTATAGCTATTACGAGCAATAAAATTCACGTCATTAGTATTTTCATTAGTGATGGCATTAACATTTACATCTTCTTTACCTTTCACCAAAGAGATAAGTTCTTCAAGCTTGGTTGTCAACTCTGAGCTATTTTTTCTATGGCATTCACCTTCTTGGTGGTGGTTCTCTCAACATGCCATTGGGCATGGTTCTCTTGCATATCATCTAGTATCTTCTTTACATCTTCCATGGGCTTTCCCATGATTGTTCCTCCTGCAGCTGTATCAAGCATAGTTTTTTACATGTGATTCAAGCCATTATAAAACATATGAAGGATTAACCACTCCTCCATTCCATGATTGGGGCAGTTCTTATAACTTTTTTCATTCTATCGCATGCAACTGGTAGTGGCTCATGTTCCTCTTGTTTGAAACCCGTAATCTGAGAACGTAATTGCATATTTTTTTCAGGTGGACAAAACTTAGATAAAAATTTGCTGCAACAAGCAGCCCAAGAAGTAATGTTGCCTTTAGGCAAAGCTAAAAGCCATTCCTTAGATATTCCTCTCATAGAGAAAGGGAATAAGCGAAGTTTCAGAGCATCTGGGTCATAATCCTCTATGCATGTCATGTTGCACAATTCAGTAAAATTATGTAAATGCATACCCGCATGTTCAGAAGTAGAGCCTCCAAATTGGTCAGTTGAACCATGGAAACTATGTTCGGTTTGATCTCATATTCTGCAAATGCAACATCAGGTTTTCCTATTGGTTCATGCATGAAATTGTTGCTAGGAGTAGCAAAACTCCCAAGATTACGAGCCATAGTAACTTTTTGGTTTTTTCAACTGAAAAGACTTGCAATAAAATAAAACTTAAACTAAAAATGAAAAGTAAAAACAAAAATGGGAAATAAACTTTAACAAAAACTCTAAACACAAAGACTAGGAATACTAAAGTCCTCCCGTGCAACGGCACCAGAAAAAGGGCTCTATATCTCCTTTTTATTGATCCGGTATTGGAACAACAAAGGGTATCCCACACCTATTTCCCTAGAGGTGACCCTGGGTATCGAACCCACGAGAGGAAGATTCCCTTGAGGCAATGGTCCCTAGCAAGCTTTTGCCAAAGTGTCAAATCCAGCTTTTGACCTGATCAACAAGCAAATATAGATTCAAACACTTATAATAAAAAGAAGGTTTGTGGATGAGGTCTTACTGCTTACAACCATGTATTTGTGTTGTGATAAAAATGATATTAGTTTGTGTTCGGGAAGTCACCCATCAAGAGGTGCTTGCTTTATATCGGAGTGGGGGATGTGTCCAAATAACATCTTGACCGTCACGAGTCCTGCATCAAGAATCAGTTGTCCTCCCGAAGGCTCTATCCCTCTCGTGGGGTTGCCCCGATAATTAAGATAATAATATCAGACAAAAGCATTGGGTGCTTAATGAGTACACCTCATGAATCCCCAAGGATATGATCCATGTTACCCTACTAAGCCTTACTGTCACCGGTGTTCGGTGTAACACTTCATGGTCCCCTTGCACCTAGCCTCACTATTGTTTGATCTCCATGATCCTAGGTACCTGCGTTGATGAAGACCGCGGACAAGACAAGGGACACTTCACGAAACAATTTTATTTCACACATACGAGATGTTGTGTCAAAGGCTTCCATTGATTCCTTCAACAAATACCTAGGGTTGCAAGGCTCATGCATCACCCCATACCTTACTGAACTACTCATAGATCAAGATCAGATCGCGAGAAGAAAACATCGAATAACACATCTTGGAATTGATTGATTGCAACACGTCTTACAATGGATGCCTTGTGTGATGCACGATTAATAGAATGAACTAGATGCAGAGCACTATGGTGGTGGTGGAGATTGTTGGGGAACGTTGCATGGGAAAAAAAATTCCTACGCACACGCAAGATCTATCCATGGAGATGCATAGCTACGAGAGGGGGAGTGTATCTACATACCCCGCGGTATAACCCGTCCTATTGGGCCGGGTCAATAAAGTGGCGGCTCTGGAGTTATATTCAAGATGGGCCGTGCGGTGAAGACAAGGCAAGCAAGGCGGTTATTAAATAAGTCACCGGGCGGCCCAAGCGCGTGTAGACGGTGACTCAAGGCCCACAAGGCACAAGACGCCAGAAGATTCCTTACTTGAGAGGCAAGGCGTGTTAGAGACATAATAGGTTACGAGTAGTAACATGACTCGAACTCTGTTGTAAAACCTAGGGTCTCAACCTGTATATAAAGGCGAGCCCCTAGAGCCAAAAGACTTAAGTTACAAACCCTCGAAAGCTAGGTTAGCGATTCCGCACCCTTCTAATCGAGATCATCATCAATATAGACACAAAGCAGGACGTAGGCTGTTACCTCCATTGGAGGGGCCGAACCTGGGTATACTTGTCTCCCGTTCCCATTTAACCCCTTTGAGTCGCCACCTAGCGGCGATGGCCTCACACCTAAGTCCTTGCACGAGGACATCTGCCATGACAAAACCACGACAGTTGGCGCCCACCATGGGGCCCTCGCCTGGTGAAGTTGAGTTCTTGAAGGGAACCTGTCCAGGGTTCGGGAAATTCGCGGTTGGTCAGATGATCAAGAGCCGCCGCGAATTGATCTACATCGACGATCCAGTCTGGGGCGGCAAGGCCGGCTCAATTGAGCACTAGTACCGGGTCCCCTTTGGCGAGATCAGCGATACAGTTTCCGAGTCGGACATTTGCACCAACATCGAGGAGTCGGCTCAGCGTGCCCGACCCGGCCGGGATCAAGCCGGCCGGCGTCACGCTTTCGTCAGTTTTACCCAGGGAGTTTGCCCCCCCCCCCGGATGAGCCGGCGGGCAGCGGGGACACCCTCGTCAACTCGGATGGCGAGTCTTCCATGGGAGAAACTGAGTTGATCTGTCCTCTCTATGATGGCAGACTCGAGGGTTCGTTGGAGATTGAAGCCCCCAAGATCCATGAGTCGCCTCACCAAGTTGTTGTCTACATGGCAAGAACCGCGACGGCTCAAAACCCGTCTGCAACTGGAACGGCGGGTGGCTCTGGCAGGTCTGGCAAGACGCCGGCTCAGGCCATGACAGATTTAATGGCTGAGATGGCGAAGCTCGTGGAAACTCCTGTCACCGCAGAAAATCAAGTAGGGCGCAGCACAGAGTTACCAAACTACGTGACCAGATGACCGAGTTACAGAAGGAAATTGACGCTGAGAATGCCCGGATGGCGGAGTTACATGCTCGTATACATAATGAGTCAGAGCGCCTTAAGGCCGAGGCTTGGCAGTTAGGACTTCAGAGAGATGCATCTGAGGCAGTTTACCAGAGGAGATACCGGAGCCAGATGCTAACGAACCTCGAGCCACGACAACTTTTTAATACCCCTCAGCAGACTCCGGGGGCTGGGCAGCTGCTCGGAGATCAGCAGAACGAGCCGGCTCAGCCACCACCAACTCACTCGCCGCCCCGACATTTCTAGACGCCACGGGGCCACTTTTCCAACCCTGTCGACAACGTGCTAGCGGCGACCTGAAACCTGGAAGCACTACCTATTCATGGAAATACCCCTGCTGAGGTTGAGGCCAGGAACGACATAGAAATGCTAAAGACAGCGGTAGTGCAACAAGCATAGTATTCTTAAACCCGCGACCAGATGCACTCCATCCCATATGCCAGCCGCAGCAAGAGTCGCCATGTGGAGTCTCCAGCTGTTTCTAGCAGTGGATGCAGGCAACAGCCTCAAGTTTCCCCGACCCGGCCTGTGCCATCAAGTGCTCAGGCGACTGTTGATGCAGCCAGGGGTGTACGATAGGCAGAGATGGAAGCAGCAGCATGGGCGATTCAACAACTTCATCCTCAACCGGAGGCTGGGGGGCTGGGACAAATAGTAGGACGATTGGGATACCTTGCCTATCCCCGGCCCTCCGTGCCGAGCGTATGCCCAAAGACTTCAAGGGGCCTCGCAAGGCGCCAAATTACACGGCGGATCTTGAGCCGAAGGCTTGGATCAAAAGCTATGAGTTGGCAATGGATATGTTGGATGTCAGTGACGCCGTATGCGCCAAGTACTTGACCGTGATGCTAGAGGGACCGGCTCGAACATGGTTGAAGAATCTGCCGCCCAATTCCATCAACACTTGGTCAGAGCTTAAGGAGCGCTTCATCAAGAATTTTTAGGGAACGTGCAAGAAGCTAATGACGATAGTGGACCTTCACCATTGCGTCCAACGCGTGGACGAGTCGACCCATCATTGGACTCGTCAGGTCACAGAAATCATACACTCATCAGACAGCATCACGGCGGCTCAAGCCGTCCTAATCCTAGAAAAGAACTGCCACTTCTAGCCTCTGGTCCAGAAGCTCGGGCGGCTCAAGCGAAAGGTGCAGGATATGGGCGACTTAATGGATGTCCTCACCAGATACACCGAGTCAAACAACACGAAGGATCCCGGCTCAGATGAGGACAATACTAGCAAAGGAAAGAAAGGTTAAGGTGGTAAAGGCCAGCATAATCACGGTGGTAACCAGGGGACCCAGAATAACGATGGCAAGCGGAAGCAGCCAGATGGCGGGTCGGATTTCGTTGCCAACACCAATATTGGCTTCAAGAACCAACATCTTAATGGTTGCCCTGGAGGGACTTACAATGGGAATAAGCCTCGTAATTATGAGGAGGCGCTCAAGGCACCGTGTCCTAAACATAGTACCCAGGATAAGCCGGCTACCCACTCATGGGAAAACTGTTACATCATGCAGGAATTCCACAACCAAGCCTTCCAGAATCATCAAGGAGGCAACGGTGGTGGACACCCGCGTCAGCACGGTCCTGGAGGGTCACAGGGTAGCTCAGGAGCTGGTTTTCAGCATCAGGCAAATAATGGCAATGGACAACATCCTGACCCGGGAAATCAACATAATAACCAAGGTGGTTTCCAGAGTAATCCCAAGCAGTTGAATAGCGGTCAGTACCACTAGTACCTGAATTCTCAAATAATAATTCATATTGTCTGGAGAATTCATGAGAAGGATCATATACCTCCAAAGAGAAAACAACTCAGCTTTGGAGCATTGCTCACCTACGGCCATATTACACTTAGAGCCGCCGTCTCCTTTTGCTTTTTGTAACCCCCCCTGCAAATTCTGTACATACTTCTTTATGTTTCAAATATAATAAAATCCGGCACACCCGAAGCTCGGAGTTTCTGTCGTTTCAGCTTACAAATTGAGCACGAGTCTTTATTTTCTGAAACAATGGGCACTTGGGGGCTTCCAACTCACCGAGTTCAGCTTTCTCACCCTTGTGACCTGGCAAAAAACGCCAGAATCCATTGGGCATTTGGGGGCTTCCAACTCACCGAGTTCAGCTTTCTCACCCTCTTGACCCAGCAAAAATGCCACATATGGTTAAACCTGCATGTATGCTTGATGCGACTCCGATCAGGTGACCCCGTGTACTCTTGACAAGTCAATCCTTTTCGGACCCTAAACTTACCAAGGTTAAAACATTGGCTTGAGTCACATGAGAGCCGGCATACAGAGAGCTAGGATAAACCATGGGTTATCATACCCGCTTCATGGAAGCAAGACTCGAGCCTCGAAAGCCGGTCTTTATGTCGAGCCTCAAAAGCCGGCATTTTTATATTCTGTTATCACATACATACATCATCTTCCATGGCATCATTGCACCATGCATCATGCATGCATATTTATATTTGTTTATGAAAGCCGGTCTTCAAAACCGGGTTACATCGTAAATCTCTGCAGAGAAATAAATCTTTTGGCCCGACCCTCATCATGGTTTCTTATAACCAGAATTAAATGATTGGAGTTTCCAAACCAGCTCAGAAGAGCTGGTTTATCTTACTGAGCCACAAAAGCTAGTCTCTTCTTGCCGAGTCTCACTAGGCCGACTTATTAACAGTACTTGATATTGTTATAAAGCTATTACCTCATAAATTTTGTAGGTACAACATCGTTTTATTACCGGCTCATACATGAGCGCCTGGGTTATCAACCGTCGTCATATTATGACCGGTTCAATCATTATCTTCTTCAATATTATTCAACAAGACTTGAGTTTTGAAAGCCAAGTTTCTTTGTCGGCTCATTCTTTGACTTGTCATGTCTCTGTTTCAATCAAAAGAGTCATCGAGCACAACAGAGATATTTGACAAGCAAAGAAGCGGCACAATCAGCAACTATTGAAACAAGATCAAAAGTATCAAGGTTTCTTAAAGTACCTTCATAAATGCAAACATGCACGAAGGCATGACAGAGCTTTTCAAGAAGTTTTCAAGCTACTCCTATTACAGACTCATCTCAGGAGCCACAAAATATTCATGTTCTGCCCAACACTTGGGGGCTAGAAACACCGGGCGACTGAAATTATTTTTTACATATCACTTTTGTGATTCGCCCTCTGCGCCGTCCGGGTTAACCTCAGGCTGACCTCTCGCCTGAGCCGCCTCTGGGTCATCCTCCACTGGATCTTCTGGTTCTTCAATCTAAAGGTTGTCCACATCCCAGTTGCAATGGGTCAAGGCATGGAAAAGAGCTTCTTTATTCAGGATGGAGGATGGGTCAACGTCAGGGGCGAAAATGTGCTTACGACGTTGAGGAGTCAGGTTCACCGGCACAAAGGAGGGTGGCCAAACTCGTGAGTTGTTTGCATCGTAAGCCGCCTGATAACTCTTCAGCTCCATTTCAGCGACAAGTAGTGTGGCCAACACTCGAGATGTCTTGACACATTTAACATAGTCAACATCACTGAAAGCCAAGCCGTCATCCTTGAGCTCAGGAAACCCTTTGGCCATTTCTGTCGGATCAAGCTCCTCCGAGTAGGCTAAAGCCCAGCTCAAAGATGATGTTGCATCGACTCGGGCAGCTGATATTTTCAACTCTTCAACTTGTTTTGGGATCGTTGAGAGAAACCTCTGCACATCCTTGATGAGCTTCACCGGCTCTTTGTTCCCCATAACCGCCTTGATTGCGAGATAGCTTCCAACATAGAGTTGCTCAGTCAGTGTATATACAACCTTCAGCATAAGCAAGCTGTTATCTTGGAGGCTGCATGTTCGTGGGCCTACAAAACAATTTAAGCATATAAGTCGCCAGACGACTTATCTATATACATAGGTATTTTTGCGGATTAGCAAGAATTCCTACAAGATACTTACCAAAGATAGACTGGGTCATATGGGCAATGTGCCGCTTTAGCCCGGATAGCTCTTCTGTGATGGGCTTTAATTGGCCTTCAACATTTTCTGCACGCTCCAACAAGGCGGCTTTCTCAGCTTCAAAGGATTTATTTTGTTTTTCAAAATGTGACTTGGCTTTCTCAAATTCCTCCAAGGCAAGGCGAAGCTTCTGCTGAACAACTGCTCGGGCGTTTTGCCCTACTTCAAGATCTTTTTTCAAGCCGGTCACTTTTGACTTGGCTGCTTTTAGAGATTCCTGCACAATAGGAGCCATCGTATGCAACGGTCATAAGCCAGTAGCAAGATGCAATATCATATGACAGACAAATTATAACAAGTCTCAAGCAGATTGCAAGCAATATAGTTGACACTTGGGGGCTAATGCATGTTAGTTCTTTCAAAGCAAAGATATGAAGAAGACCCGCCTCATCTCGAGAAGATGAGCCGACTCTTGGGGGCTACAGGTCGAATTTCTTCAAAATTACTAAGAAGACCTGACTCATCTCAAGAAGATGAGACGGCCCTTGGGGGCTACAGGTCGAATTATTTAAGATTATTAACAAGACCCACCTTATCTCCAGAAGATGAGCTGGCCCTTGGGGGCTATGAAAGGATATATGGAGTATACAACAAAGAGGAGCATACCTCGTATTTGCTTTTCATCATGCTGACGAGGCTGACTTCCATCTCCCGGCTTGTAGCAAGATGGTCCAAATAACCAGCGTGTAATTCTTCAGCACTCATGTTCTCATAACTTGGAAGCTCCAGCTTGGCCTTCCCCTTCTCAGGAAGTATTGTTTCATCTTTAGCAACAAGTTTTGTCAGCACTCTGGAGACCTCAGGAATGGTGTAACCCGACCCAGTAATGGTGACTTCCTCATTCTTATCGCAAGGAGCATCTTCAGTTATCTTTGGAGGACTGGGCGGGCTAAGATTGGCCGCCGGGTCAGCTTCAGTGTCCATAACATCAGTAGTTGCCGGCTCAGGTTGAAGGGGCAAATCAGTTTGGGCCTCCTGGTGATCTTCAGGTTGATCATCATGGACTTCAGGAGGCACCAAATATGGGTTTCCCGGCTCAAAGGTCTCAGGATCAGTGGATGGCTCGCCAACTTTCCTCTTCTTGGCCTTGTCCTGGGCCCTGCAAAATAAGAAGACAGAATAAAAGATATGCAAGCTTAAAGGTTCACATAGGCAAACATATAACAAAAGAGAAAATTTACGCAGGGTTGATGACAAAGGGTGGCAGCTTGGAGGCAGTTGAGTCGCCTGACGAAGGTGGTGACTCTTGATAAACAAAATCAGAATGATTAAAAGGTTGCTATATTAAACCAGCTTCGGAAGAAAAGGAATTGGACTGAAAGGTACCTCATTTGGTCGCTTACGGACGACTAGTTTATTGGGTAAGCCCGCTGTAAGATCACCATTACCGCTCCCAGTTTGGCGCCTTGATTTATGCTGAGTTTTCATCAAAACAAAATTGGGATCCAAATAAGCATCTGGATGAGAGAAGCTTACTTTCCGAATGACCCGCCTTGTTCTTGTCGGAAGCAACGATTCTAAGCCGGAGGAAATGGAAATTACCTTAACATCGTCAGCCCGGTTCATCTCGACATCGCCCTAAGAAAAGGAGGCATCAACTAGATTCAATAAAATACGGTTAAAGGAAATTGATTTCTACCTCCGATTGAACATCGGCTGCTAGTGATTCGCCCATAAGTGACGGCTCTTCTATGAGTGCCTTATCTTTCTTTGAACTTGGAAGGGCCTTAGGCTTCTTGGCTGCGGTTTTTCCTCGTTTCTTGCCCCAAAATGAAGACTTAGCCTGCAAAGTTGACGATCAAAACTAACAGGTAAGGATTTGGAATATAAAAGAAGAAGATATTTATACAAGTCAGACATAGAGTTACCGAAGATTCTTACTGGAGGAGTCGGGTTAAGAGCATAAAAGGGCTTAAATCCGTCTTTGCTGCAAGCGGCTTAACTTTCACCCAGTAGCTTCTTCACGATCCGATTTATTTCATCAGCATCCAAAGTTATGTTGTTATATCTTTGGGTGTCATCTAAGTCGCCGTAGTAAGCGCACATTAGACTGTCACGGCAGCTTAGCGGCAAAATACTCCAGGATACCCAGCACCGCGTCAAATATACTCCAGTTAACTCGTTGGCTACTAAGGCCCTCAACTTTGGATATATAGGGGCATGTTGAGCGCATTCTTCCGGAGGAGCCCAGCCAGGAAGTTTGAGGTCCATGGGAAGACGATTTGGTCTGTAACCCGGCAGAGGGTTCTCATCAGCTGGGGCCGTGTTCCGGTAATAGAACCAAGTTTTATTCCACCCTTTAGGATGGCTTAGCAGAATAGCAGCGGGAAAGGCAATGTCTCTCCGCCTCTAGATCGAGACCCCGCCCAGTTCTAGGCTGGGGCCATCGGCGCATTCAGTTTGGCGATTCAAATAGAAGAACTCCCTAAAGAGGGAAACAGGGGGCTCTATCTCCAGATATGCCTCATAGAGCACTTGGAACTGACAAAGATTGGATATAGAGTTGGGGCCAAGGTCTTGAGGATGAAGATGGAAAAAGTGTAAAACGTCCCGGGGGGAGAGAAGCCTCTAAGAAGATGGTCCAAGAACACTACCACTTCTCCCTCAACGGGGTTTGGAATTCCTTCTCCGAGAGCAACCCGCCAGCCGATCACTTCCTTGGATGGCATAATACCTTGATCTTGATAATCTTTAAGTATAGATTCGGAAACTTGGGAAGGCACCCAGTTGCAGACGTTGGATTTCGACATAATAATATGCCTGGATAAAGTAAAAAGGGGGCGGCTTAAGCATATGGTTCAAAATAAGACGGCTTAATTATTTACAATGGATAAGCTGCCTTATGAGGAGCCGGAGTCTTAATACAACAGTTTATCACATGGCGGGTTACAACTACTGATCCGAAGAAAAAAAATAAAGGCGACTTTCGCTAAAATCAAAGGACATTTGATTTTTGCTAAAGTGTGGGACAAACAAGTTTCCACCAAACTGGCTACAATTACAGATCTACAAATGGTTCGGAAAGGAAAAATATTTGCTAAGAAGGCATGGGAGCAGCGGCAGTCTAATGTACAAATCCTTAAGGAGGGTTTGAAGACGTTATGCGAGAAATGAATTTGCCGTTCAAAGCCGCTCTATTTCTATAATAAGACTCATGGAATCTACACATGAACGAGCAATGGCGATAAATGAAAGAGGAACTGCCGAAGCACTCAAGAACTCTGACAAACTATTATGGATCTAGAGAAGAACGATTTACCTGAAGGAGGCCGAGTGCAGCGGAGACGATCAGCTGGACTTCAATGAAGACGCGACGTCACTGCAGTCCCGAAGGTGGCCATCGGCGATAGATGAGCAGCGACAGTGGCACAACGAAAACCTTCGGGCACGAGGAAGAAGAAGCGAGAAGGGCAAGGTTAAAGTGAAAGAAGGGACCCTCCAGTGAATATTTAAAAGGGAGAAGCCCGAAGAGGCAACCAGTAGGCGCAAAAATCAAGGAGACGCAATAAATTTTGGGAAACAAAGACACCTCGATTTTTGGAATATATGGATACACTCAGATTCGCTGTGATGTAATCATTGGCTTCCTGGATTTCTGGCGGGTGACGTCACTACATGGACGACACAAGAAAAATAACAAGTCTAGAAATGTTGCGAGTCGGCGTTTCGAGATCCATGAAGAACACAGATGCAGGCAAATGATAGGCCGCCAAGAGAAAGTAAGGGAAATTTACACGAATGAATTCAAACCAATTTGGGGCCTAATGTCGGTATAACCCTTCCTATTGGGCCGGGTCAATAAAGTGGCGGCTCTGGAGTTATATTCAAGATGGGCTGTGTCATGAAGACAAGGCAAGCAAGGCGGTTATTAAATAAGTCGCCGGGTGGCCCAAGCGTGTGGAGACGGCGACTCAAGGCCCACAAGGCAGAAGACGCCAGAAGGTTCCTTGCTTGAGAGGCAAGGCGTGTTAGGGACATAATAGGTTACGAGTTGTAACATGACTCGGACTCTGTTGTAAAACCTAGGGTCTCGACCTGTATATAAAGGCGAGCCCCTAGAGCCGAAAGACTTAAGTTACAAACCCTCAAAAGCTAGGTTAGCGATTCTACACCCTTCTAATCGAGATCATCATCAATATAGACACAAAGCAGGACGTAGGCTGTTACCTCCATTGGAGGGGCCGAACCTGGGTAAACTTGTCTCTCGTTCCCGTTTAACCCCTTTGAGTCACCACCTAGCGGCGATGGCCTCACACCTAAGTCCTTGCACGAGGACATGTGTCGTGACAAAACCATGACACGTTCCGTAATACAAGATCCCGTGACTAACTCCTTAGTCACATTGCTTTCAAGCTTCTTGTTATGTTGTATTACCGAGTGGGCCCAGAGATACCTCTCCATCATACAGAGTGACAAATCCCAGTCTCGATCCACGCGAACCCAACAGACACCCTCAGAGATACTTGTAGAGCACCTTTATAGTCACCCAGTTATGTTGTGACGTTTGATACACACAAGGCATTCCTCCGGTGTCAGGGAGTTGCATGATCTCATGGTCGTAGGGACAGATATTTGACATGGATAAAGAAGTAGAAATAAACTAACACGATCAAATGTTATGCTTACTGTTGGGTCTTGTCCATCACATCATTCTCCTAATGATGTAATCTCGTTATCAAATGACAACTCATGTCTATGGTCAGGAAACCTTGACCATCTTTGATCAACGAGCTAGTCTAGTAGAGGCTCACTAGGGACATAGTGTTGCCTATGTATCCACACATGTATCTGAGTTTTCAATCAATACAATTATAGCATGGATAATAAAATATTATCATGAACAAGGAAATATGATAATAACCAATTTATTATTGCCTCTAGGGCATATTTCCAACAGTCTCCCACTTGCACTAGAGTCAATAATCTAGTTCACATCACCATGTGATTAACACCCAACGAGTTCTGGGGTTTGATCATGTTTTGCTTGTGAGGGAGGTTTTAGTCAATGGGTCTACAATATTCATATCAGTGTATACTTTGCAAATCTCTATGTCATATTGTAGATGCTGCTACTATGCCCCACTTGGAGCTATTCCAAATGTCTGCTCCACTATACGTATCTGGTCTGCTACTCAGAGTCATCCGGATCGGTGTCAAAGCTTGCATCGACGTAACCCTTTACGACGAACTCTTTATCACCTCCATAATCGAGAAACATTTCCTTAGTCCTCCAGTTACCAAGGATAATTTTAACCGCTGTCCAGTGATCCACTCCTGGATCACTCTTGTGCCCCCTTGCCAGACACGCGGCAAGGCACACATCAGGTGTAGTACACGGCATGGCATACCGTATAGAGCCTATGGCTAAGGCATAGGGGACGACCTTCGTCCTTTCTCTTTCTTCTGCCATGGTCGAGCTTTGAGTCTTACTCAACTTCACATCTTACAAATCAGGCAAGAACTCCTTCTTTGACTGATCCATGTTGAACTCTTTCAAAATCTTGTCAAGGTATGTACTCATTGAAAGTCTTATCGGGTGTCTTGATCTATCTCTATAGATCTTGATGCCCAATATTTAAGTAGCTTTATCCAGGTCTTCCTTTGAAAAACCCCTTTCAAACAACCCTTTATGCTTTCCAGAAATTCTTCATTATTTCCGATCAACAATATGTCATCCACATATACTTATCAGAAATTCTATAGTTCTCCCACTCACTTTCTTGTAAATCCAAGTTTCTTATAAACTTTATATAAACCCAAAAGCTTTGATTACCTCATCAAAGTGTATATTCCAACTCCGAGATGCTTGCGCCAGTCCATAGAAGGATCGCTGGAGCTTTCATGCCTTTTAGCATCCTTAGGATCGACAAAACCTTCCAGTTGTATCGCATACAACCTTTGCTCACGAAAACCGTTAAGGAAACTCTGTTTTGACATCAATCTGCCAGATTTCGTAATCGAAAAATGCAGCAACTGCTAACATAATCCCAACAGACTTTAGCATCGCTACGGGTGAGAAAGTCACATCGTAGTCAACTCCTTGAACTTGTCGGAAAGCTCTTGGCGACAAGTCGAGCTTTATAAATGGTGACATTACCATCAACGTCTGTCTTCTTCTTAAAGATCCATTTGTACTTAATGACCTGCCGTTCATCGAGCAAGTCTACCAAAGTCCATACTTGGTTTTCATACATGGATCCTATCTCGGATTTCATGGCTCCTAGCCATTTGTTGGAATCCGGGTCCACCATCGCTTCTTCATAGCTCGTAGGTTCACTGTTGTCTGACAACATGACCTCCGACAAGATCACCGTATCGCTCGGGGTAGTACGTGTCCTTGTCGACCTACGAGGTTCGGTAGTAACTTGATCCGAAGTTTCATGATCATAATCATTAGCTTCCTCTTCAATTGGTTTACGCATCACAGGAACACCTTTCTGTGCTGCGCTACTTTTCCAATTCAAGTGAAGGTTCGACAACCTTATCAAGTTCTACCTTCCTCCCACTCACTTCTTTCGAGAGAACATCCTTCTCTGGAAAGGATCCATTCTTGGCAACAAAGACCTTGCCTTCGGATCTGTGATAGAAGGTATACCTAATTGTTTGCTTTAGGGTATCTTCTGAAGATGCACTTTTCCACTTTGGGTTTGAGCTTATCAGACATAAGTGTCGCATTCCCAAACTCTAAGAAACGACAACTTAGGTTTCTGCCAAACCATAATTCATACGGTGTCATCTCAACGGATTTAGATGATGCCCTATTAAAGTGAGTGTAGTTGTCTCTAATGCATAACCCCAAAATGATAGTGGCAAATCGATAAGAGACATCATAGTACGCACCATATCCAATAGAGCACGACTACGACGTTCAGACACACCATCACACTATGGTGTTCCAGGTGGCGTAAGTTGTGAATTTTTTTCCACATTGTCTTTAGTTGCATACCAAACTAGTAACTCAGATATTCACCTCCACGATCATATCATAGACATTTTATCTTCTTGTCACGATGATCTTCAACTTCACTCTGAAATTGCTTGAACTTTTCAAACGTTTCAGACTTGTGTTTCATTAAGTAAATATACCCATATCTACTCAAATCATTACTGAAGGTAAGAAAATAACGATATCCACCGCACGCTTCAACACTCATTTGGACTGCATACATCAACATGTATTATTTCCAATAAGTCACTTGCCCGCTCCATCATATCGAAAAACGGGGTCTTAGTCATCTTGCCTATGAGGCATGGTCCGCATGTCTCAACCGATTCAAAATTGAGTGAGTCCAAAGATCCATCAGCATGGAGTTTCTCATGCGCTTTACACCAATATGAGCTTAGCGGCAGTGCCACAAGTATGTGGTACTATCATTATTAACTTTGCATCTTTTGGCATCAATATTATGAACATGCGTATGACTACGATCGAGATTCAATAAACCATTCACATTGGGTGCATGACCATTGAAAGTATTTTTTTGCGGGGGACCATTGAAGGTATTATTCATGTAAACATAACAACCATTATTCTCTGACTTGAATGAATAACCGTATTGCAATAAACACAATCTAATCATGTTCATGCTCAACGCAAACACCAAATAACATTTATTTAGGTTCAACACTAATCCCGAAGGTAGAGGGAGCGTGCGATGGTGATCACATCAACCTTGGAAACACTTCCAACACACATCGTCACCTCGCCCTTAGCTAGTCTCCGTTTATTCCGTAGCTTTTTTTTCGAGTTACCAATATTAGCAACTGAACCGGTATCTAATACCAAGGCACTACTACGAGAGCTAGTAAGGTAGACATCAATAACATGTATATCAAATATACCTTCGTAGACGTTGCCAGCCTTCTTATCTGCCAAATATTTGGGGTAGTTACGCTTCAGTGACTGTTCCCCTCATAATAGAAGCACTTAGTCTCGGGTTTGGGTTCAACCTTGGATTTGTTCACTGGAGCAGCAACTGGTTTGCCATTCTTGAAGTTTCCCTTCTTGCCCTTGCCCTTCTTGAAACTAGTGGTCTTACCATCAACACTTGATGCTCCTTGATTTCTACCTTCGCGGCGTAAAATTTCGCGAATAGCTCAGGGATCATCTTCTCTATCCCTTGCATGTTATAGTTTATCACGAAGCTCTAGTAGCTTGGTGGCAGTGACTTTGAGAACTCTGTCAATCACTATCTTATCTGGAAGATGAACTCCCACTTGATTCAAGCGATTGTAGCACCCAGACATTCTGAGCACATGCTCACAAAATGAGCTATTCTCCTCCATCTTGTAAGCAAAGAACATGTCAGAGGTCCCATACCTCTCAAAACGGGCATGAGCATGGAATAACAATTTCAGCTCTTGGAACATCTCAATATGATCCATGGCATTCAAAACGTCTTTGGAGCCCCAGTTCTAAGCCGTAAAGCATGGCGCACTAAACTATTAAGTAGTCATCAGAACATG
Source organism: Elymus sibiricus (assembly GCA_039707655.1). NCBI lineage: Eukaryota > Viridiplantae > Streptophyta > Magnoliopsida > Poales > Poaceae > Elymus > Elymus sibiricus. The sequence goes on from CM077665.1 coordinate 281,176,381, forward strand.
TCTGCCAGACGTTCATAACATCCACACGCGACACCTGGGGGGTTGCGCACCAAGCAGTGCATCGAGGACATAAGCCTTCTGTGCAGCAATGAGGACAATCCTCAGATCACGGACCCAGTCCGCATAATTGCCACTATCAACTCTCAACTTAGTTTTCTCTAGGAACGTATCAAAATACTGGGGAGCTACAGCGCGAGCTATTGATCTACAACATAATTTGCAAAGACATTTTGACCATGTTCATGATAATGAGTTCAACTAATCATATTACTAAAGAACTCCCACTCAAACCAACATCCCTCAGGTTGTCTAAGTGTGACATGATCCAAATCCACCAACCCAAGTCCGATCATCACGTGAGATGAGGTGGCTTCAATGGTGAACATCTCCATGTTGATCATATATACTATATGACTCATGTTCGACCTTTCGGTCTCCTGTGTTCCGAGGCCATGTCTGTACATGCTAGGCTCGTCAAGGTTAACCCAAGTATTATGCGTGTGTAAATCTAGCTTACACCCGTTGTATGCGAACGTAGAGTCTATCACACCCGATCATCACGAGGTGCTTCGAAATGAAGATCCTTCGCAACGGTGCATACTCGGGGAGAACACAATTTATCTTGAAATTTTAGTGAGGGATCATCTTATAATGCCACCGTCATCCTAAGCAAAACAAGATGCATAAAGGATAAACATCACATGCAAATCATATAAGTGACATGATATGGCCATCATCGTCTTGTGCTTTTTTATCTCCATCTCCAAAGCACCGGCATGATCTCCATCGTCATCGGCATGACACCATGATCTCCATCATCGTGTCGTCACGTGGTTGTCGCGCCAACTATTGCTTCTACAACTATTGCTAACTCATAGCGACAAAGTAAAGCAAAAAAGGCAAAAATATTTAAAGACAACCCTATGGCTCCTACCGGTTGCCGTACTTATCGACATGCAAGTCGTGATAATCTATACAAAACATGATCATCTCATACATCACATATATCACATCATGTCTTTGGCCATATCACATCACAACATGCCCTACAAAAACAAGTTAGACGTCCTCTACTTTGTTGTTGCAAGTTTTACGTGGCTGCTATGGGAAACTAGTAAGAACCGTTCTTACCTACGCAAAGCCACAACGATGGTAATCAAGTTACCTTTTAACCTTCTACAAGAACCGCCTCTGTCGAATCCGATTCAACTAAACCGGAAGAGACAGACACCTGCCAGCCATCTTTATGCAACAAGTTGCATGTCAGTCGATGGAACCAGTCTCTCGTACGTGGACGAGTAAGGTTGGTTCGAGCTGCTTCATCCCACAATACTGCCGAATCAAGATAAGATCAAGGAGGTAAGCAATCTAAACATCAACACCCACAAACTCTTTGTGTTCTACTCGTGCATATCATCTACGCATAGACCTAGCTCTCATGCCACTGTTGGGGAACGTTGCATGGGAAATAAAAAAAATTCCTACGCACACGCAAGATATATCCATGGAGATGCATAGCTATGAGAGGGGGAGTGTATCTACATACCCTTCTAGATCGCTAAGCGGAAGCGTATATAACGCAGTTGATGTAGTCATACGTCTTCACGATCCAATCGCGATCCGTCCGGATCTAGCGCCGAACGGACGGCACCTCCACGTTCAGCACACGTGCGGCTCGATGACGTCTCCGCCTCCTCGATCCAGCGAGCGAGGGCGGAGTAGTATATGGGTTCTCAACCAGCACGATGACGTGGTGGAGATGGTGGTGGAGCAATCCCGGCAGGTCTACGCCGAGCGCTACGGAGGATAAAATGATCTAGGGAGAGAGAGGGGTGCCAAGGGCTTGTTGTGTCCTCTTGGGGCGCCCCTCCCCTCTATATATAGGTGGAGGGGCATGGGGAACAGCCCCTCCAAGCCCTAGGGCGCAGCCAAGGGGGAGGAGTTGGACTCCTAGTCCAATTCCCTCCCTTTCCATACACAGGTGGACTTTCCACCTCTCCCAAGCCACATGGGCCTTGAGGGACTTGTGTGCCTGGCCCAATAAGGCCAGGGCACCCCTCCTCAGCCCATGAAAACCCTTGGGACGTTGTGGAACCCTTGGTGGACTTCTGGACTCCTCCGGAAGTTTCCAGAACCTTCTAGAAGATTCCCGGTACAATACCGGAAAAACCTGAAACTTTTTCGGTAGCCAAAATATGACTTCCCATATATAAATCTTTACTTCCGGACCATTCTGGAGCTCCTCGTGACGTTCGGGATCTCATACGGGACTCCGAACAACATTCGGTCACCAACATACCTAACCCAATAATACTATATCGTCACCGAACATTAAGCGTGCGGACCCTACGGGTTCGAGAATCACGTGGACATGACTGAGACACCTCTCTGGTCAATAACCAATAGCGGGACCTGGATGCCCATATTGGTTCCCACATATTCCAACGAAGATCTTTATAGGCCGAACCACGATGCCAATGATTCAATCAATCCCGTATGCAGTTCCCTTTGTCCAACGGTATGTTACTTGCCCGAGATTCGATCGTCGGTATCTCCATACCTAGTTCAATCTCGTTACCGGCAAGTCTCTTTACTCGTTCCGTAATACAAGATCCCGTGACTAACTCCTTAGTCACATTGCTTGCAACCTTCTTGTGATGCTGTATTACTGAGTGGGCACAGAGATACCTCTCCGTCATACGGAGTGACAAATCCCAGTCTCGATCCATGCCAACCCAACAGACACCCTCGGAGATACCTGTAGAGCACCTTTATAGTCACCCAGTTATGTGACGTTTGATACACACAAGGCATTCCTCCGGTGTCAGGGAGTTGCATGATCTCATGGTCGTAGGAACAGATACTTGACATGGATAAAGCAGTACCAACAAACTAACATGATCAAATGCTATGCTTACGGTTGGGTCTTGTCCATCACATCATTCTCCTAATGATGTGATCCCATTATCAAATGACAACTCATGTCTATGGTTAGGAAACCTTGACCATCTTTGATCAACGAGCTAGTCTTGTAGAGGCTCACTAGGGACATAGTGTTGTCTATGTATCAACACATGTATCTGAGTTTTCGATCAATACAATTATAGCTTGGATAAAAATTGATTATCATGAACAAGGAAATACGATAATAACCAATTTATTATTGCCTCTAGGGCATATTTCCAACAGAGATGGCTATGGAGATGGAAATGGTGGCGGCTAGGGTTTGTGGATGATGATGATGAAGAGGTTCTGGTTGCTATGCTCGACATTGTTTTGTTGACCTTTCGATGGGGTCCCCTTTATAAAAGTTGTTCAAGTAGACGAGCTTCCTCGAATCCACACCAAACAACCACTCAAACGGGTGCGTGCGCCCTTATGAACGCAGTCTTTTGCTCTGTCTTCGCGCAGACGCCTCCTGTTGATTCTTTCTTCCTCCATTTTCCTCCCTTTACATTCCTCCACGTGATTTCTTCCCTTTTTAGCCCATTCCTACTGAAAAAACATTAAAGAGAGGATCTATGTAATCCTTTGCATTCATTAGTCATTAGTAGCAATATCGAAGTGAATATCTCTTTTTAAAAGAAATATCTCAGTTTAAACAAGGGTGAAATGAATGTAAAAATATCACTGATCAACCACTTCGAGCACCAGAGGTCCTGCGACGCCAAGCCGTGCCCGTTCGTGCCCTCCATCACCTTCGGCACCCCCTAGGATGTCGAATCCGACGAGGACCAAAGCGAGCGCCCCCGTCCACACATTTTTTCAGTGAAGATCCGGCGGATCTCCAGTGAGCCATCGAAACCCTAATCCCCGATCTACTTTCGACCGTCGTATTTAGATCCAATGCACCACACACACTCACTTACGCAAATCGGTATCAGCTAATAGGAAGCGCCACCAAACCCAACCTTATCCACAACAGAATTTTGGATTAAATCGAATAATGGATTTAATTGGCACTTTTACACGAAAACCCCTCGAATTAAATCAATCACAACTTTTTACTGGTAAGTCCAAATTGAGTGAAACTTTTTGCAAAATGATCCTTATGAAATGTAATTTTACATAGAGAAATAAAATTTGGAATTTGAATAATTTAAAATTCAAATTCAAACAGAATGAATTTGAATTTGAATTGGCCATAACTTGCAAATTATAAATCCAAGTTAATTGATTCTTTTTCCAAATTCAACATAATCAAATATACTTTCATATTAGCTGTTGTGATTTAATTTTAAAATAATTTCAACTTAGGTTTATAATATTGTTTGCATAGTGGCAGAAATTCAAGTGAAATTCAAATCTAATTAGGTTTAATTATAAATCAAATTTGTCTAATAAAACATTTGTGAAACAAATAAGATGAGAGACCTAATTTAAACTTTAGTAAATAATTTTGGATTATTATTTGACTTTAGGTAATTCAAATAATATTGAATTAATTCAAACCTAGTTTGAAATTAATCTGAAACCTAAGTTTCATTTGAAATAAAATTAGTTCAACATAAATTGTTTAATCAAATTAAACCTAGCAAATGTGTTGGCATTATAGTTGGCTTTTGGAAAAGATGAACTCGTATTAATTTAGTTCAAACCCAAATTAGTTGAACTATTAGGAACATAGTAAATATTTGGTTTTATATTTGACTTTAGACAAAATAAAATTAAACAAATAAACTAGGGATTTCTATTTTCGTGCCCCTCGTTCCTTAGTTCTCCTCAGTTTTGCCCTGCCGATCTCACTGTGTGCACTTTCCCCCTCCTCCACTCGTCTGCGTCTCACAAGAGGCCCAGCGGGGCCTTGTCGTCGGGTCAAAGCCTTTGACTGTCACCGCGTCGGTGCTGATGCGTGGGACTGTCATGTAAGGCCACATGTGTTTGCATCGCCAGTGCTGACGCGTGGGACCAACATGTAAGTCCGCATGTGTTTGCATCACCGTTTCTAACGCGTGGGACCGACATGTAAGGCCGCATGCATTCGCATCGTCGGTGCTGACGCATGGGACCACCATGTAAGGTCGCATGCATTCGCATCGCTATTGCTGACGCGTGGGACCGCCATGTAAGGCTGCATCCATTCGCATCACACGGTACTGGTGCGTGGGACCACCATGTAAGGTCGCATGCATTCGCATCTCCAGTGCATACAGTCACGTGGGACCCACATTTGGCCGCGTGCATTACTTATTACGCATCGCCGGTAGATCCTACACTGTCTGCGGCTGACGTGTGGGACCCATGGGCATGCATAACTTAATCAGCGTCGCATGCTCTTTCCACATAGGCTACTGCTTGCATTTTCACACATGAGGAGTTGCGCCGCCGCGCCCATTGACGGTGACTTAACGCCGCAAACCCACCCCTTCCTATGCTATATATGCAGCCCCCATCCCATTTCCCTGATCGCCTCCACAACCATATCCGCCGCCGACGCCACTACAACACAAACCCTAGCCGTTCCTCTCCTCTCCCTCCTCTCCTTCCGCATCCATGGCGTGGCCGTGCAACATCACTCTCCGTGAAGTCAAACTTCTTGCCATCTGCGATGTTTCGGCGCCGCCGGACACACGTCTGTTAGTGGGATGGGTTCTGAGTGCGGGGGGCGGCTTCTGGTGGCGCCTGGCCCCGCCATCGGTACGGCGCACTTTGCACGCGCCGTCCATAGGTTTCGTGCAGGTCTGACACCGGAGGAGAGGTCGCATCCAGCCTCATGGCCACAGATCATCGAGCAGGACCGCTTCGCTCAGATACACCGCTTTGACGGCCCCAACCCGATGCCACACTCTAACATCGTCGGGCGACGTTGGGATGGCCTGAGCTTCGAGGACGTGCTTGTCGCGTGCCGCTCATAGGTTGAACTAGAAGATTTAGTTTAGGCTTTGGAGTAGGGCCACACCTAATTTGTCATTCTATTTGAATAAAATATGTATGAAATCATATGATTGTATTTTGAGTTGTTTGCATGCATGTTAATGTATGTACATGAAGTTTGTATGATTTTACATAAAGTTTTTTGCACAATAATTGATTTTTTAGTAAGGCAGCACATATTTTACTATCTGACCCACCTAACATTTTTCTGGTAGCTCTGCCGCTGTTTGACAACACATCGAAAGATTAGGGCATAACGATTAGGAAGTAAATTTGATATATTACATAGATAGATAGATATCCCTTGATATATTCCCTTAGTATGTAGGGAACACGCACATTACATAAATACAAATTAATATTAGGGCTTATAGCAGTGCCCTTACAAATAGAACTTAGCACGGCCTGACCCCTCCACCATCAAGTTCACTCCTCGTCCTCGGTGTTGTAGGGGAGAGTGTGCATGTTGTTGGCGCTGGGGAAGACGTTGTCGAAGTTGTTGAAGATGTTGTGGGTGGTGAAGGCGATGAAATCGCACCCACACCAGAAGACTTTGTCAAGGAGGAAGTGGGCGTCGAAGCAGTTGGCGAAGCAAGCAGTGAGGCCAATCACAAGGCCTCCGTTTGCACGAACCTCTTCCACGTGTAACATCACCGGAGAGCCGCATGGTAGGTGGTGGTAGCCGGCAGCGAAGAAGTATTTCATCACCTCCCTTGAGCCCCTCCACCCGTAGATGGCCCACACGCGTATGGTGTCCTCCACGACGACCCCGGCGGGGTACTGGTTTGCCCGCACGGTGGCCCGCAGACAGTAGGTTGGGCCGTAGAACTGCATCTTGTCTTGGGCGGGATCTGTCTTTTTGCTTTGGCTTTTGGTGAAGAAGATGGATGAGATTGAGTTGAGATGAAGATGTAGATGGGGGGTGTTTAAATAGTCGCGATGCGACGCACCTGTTTGAATGCGTTCGGGGTGTGATGCACCCGTTTGAATGCGTTCATCAGAGCCTCCGTTTTCCACACTGAATCGAGGCGTGTTGATCAGTAATTGCCCTGATGCGATGAAGTTGCGTGGCGGCGCGCATGCAGGGCAGACTGCGTCGGGTGGCGGTGCGCATGCATGGCAGGCTGCGTCGGGTGGCGGCGTGCATGCATGGCAGGCTACGTCGGGTGGCCTGTCTACGACGGCCCATCGGTCTGACGAGGCGTCCTGCACCGACTGAATGTGTTTCAGAAAAGGTGTCAAGCACGCGGCCCATGGCCGCTGTCGCGTGTCCCTGTTCCCCCGTTACCAGGTGGACCACTCATGTCCGCAGCCACAGAACACCCACCCGCATCCAGCCAATCAAGTCTCATCTCATGAATCGACCATGGCAAACCCTAGCACCTGATCTAAACCATTCCTGAATAGCGATCCAACGACCCATATAGTGTGGGGGATTCGAGAGGGGTTTGAGGGGTAGGGTCGAGCATAACTAATTTAAAAAAAACAAAAAATATGAAACTTGCGTACATCATCGTTTTATGTTACTAAGTTGCTAGGAAAAGTAAGAAACCATGACTACGGATATTTTAATGAAATTCCCTTCACATAACTTAGCTATCACGAACAAGGTTGCATGGTTTTTCAAGGGGATTGAGCTAGGGTTTAGGGTTAACCATCGCGTAGTTTGTCCAAACGATCCCATATCGGGCATGGACCCTATATTTGCACACTAGATGACAAGGTTTTTTGTTTTTTAGCTCATTTAGATAAGTTCGAAAAAAAATGCTCTCGAATAGGGTTGTTTAACCTAGCTTTGAAGCTCATCTGGAGCACATTTTTTTATGAATATGAGTTTTACTTCACAAAAGTGCTCGGATTGATCACCTAACATGCATAAAACTTGAGAATGCACTGAACATCAATACCCATACAAGTACAAATTTGAAATGTCTCAAATTTGAAAGTCGACTCAAATTTGAAATCTGGCTCAAATTTGGATCATGGAACATAGTTCTCAAAGCACATCACACATCAACATACAAGTAGCAGTACATCACACAAAATGAGACTCATAGACTAATAGTTTTCACTTCTTCTTATGATAGCTTGCTTTTGATTTCACAACACAAAGCTCACTAATGGTCTTGGTTTTCTTCACTGGATTAGCTTAAGTCTGCAATGTTTCAGCAACCAGGGGTTGGCCTACATGCTTCCTCCTGACATAAAAAGCATTTCATTTGGTTAGTAATAGAAAATAGCAGCCAAATCAAAAACATCCCAAACTTGAACATACTTTGGCCTTTCAGGAGTGTAACGATATTTTGGAGATCATTTTCTATGCCCAAGTTCCTGGCACAGCTTGCATCTATTTTTGTTACCTTTCTGTGACCTCTTAGGCTTTGCATCTTTCTCTTCCTTCTTACTACTCTCAGCTTTCTCAAACGATGCCTTGAATGTACTCTCCTTAGGCATGCCAGCCTTTCTTTTCATTAAGGGAGGACACATGGAAAACTCGATTTCCACTTCAGGCCACTCAGACTGACCTGTAAGTGCTGGAATTGGAGCTGCATACGCGGCCTTGAATCTTGCTACTGAGTAATATTCATGGAAATATTGGTGCATGTTTATATTTGGGCGGGAGGCCAAGAAAAGCATAGCATGCTCACATGGTTTACCAGTGTGGCCACTCGAGGCAAGTGTAGTCATGCATTTCAGTGTTAACAACATGCCGCTTTCGAGTCTTGGTATCTCTAACTTCGGCATCCCACACTGTAGATTTTTCAATAGAAAAATATGTAACATTTCTGCTCTAGTTGACCACCTGTTGTACCACTACAGGAAGCTTTTCCCCCTACAGACAATCACCAATCCTTCTTCTTAATTCCCACAAATGCATGATCATGATCCTTATTTGGTTAACCATGTCATGCACAGGCAAGTTTATAAATGGCTTCACCTTGTTGTTAAAACACGCTGCCAAGTTGTTGTTGATAGAATCACACTTGATGGCAGTGTTAAATCCTGACCTGTACCATAATAGAGAATGGTACGTGTTCATGCATGGATCAAACTCACTACATGCTGCCATTATATTACCAAGATTATATGAATGCATCTAATTAGTGTAAGATCTTGCTGCTGGCCACATGTGCTCAAATTATTTCCCACTGAATTTTTTGATAAAATTCATCCACATATGGACGAAGCACTCCCTCTACTCAGCATGGGGATAAACATTATTGACTGCAATTTCTAGCTCTTTACATGCATCTATGTGGAATGCCAAAGGTGACACTGGCCCTATGAATCTTTTCAGCTGCATCATGAACCATGTCCATGAAACCTCTATCTTTGACTGAAACAAGCCAATAGCAACAGGGAGCATCCAATTGTGGCCATCTAGAGCATTGCATGCTGCCAATTAACCATTCCACTTCCCAGTCAAAGAAGAAGAGCCTATGCGAAAATATGGACGGCTCCCTGCTTTGAAACCATCGATGCAAGGCTTTAAAGCCATAAAGAACTTAGAGAAAACAACTTTGCCATCCTCTGTTACCTTAGTATCTATCTCAACAACACTTCCAGGTGACCTCTTCTCCACCTCTGCTTTGAACTTATAAAGCATCCTAAAGTTATTTGCCCAATCACCATATAATTGTTTCATTGCCCTTTGTTTTGCCTTCCACACTATGGTATATTTTTGCTTAATGGGGTACTGATTTTCTAGGTCTACTAGAAGTTTCTTTGCAGTAGTATTTGGTATATTGGATAAAATAGGAGTAATCTTTTCTACAACCCAAATGTGTGATGTCATGGTTGGTACTCTCTGTGAACTTGTAATACAAGTATGTTGATGTGGGATTTGATTAACCCCGATGGTACTTCCATCAGGTTGGCGTCTAGCAGATATGTACCACTTGCAAGGCTTGGCGTTTTCATCAAAACCTCTACACATCACATAAAACTTCTTTCTATCGGTCCACTTAGTCTTGGTATCAAACTCATGCTTGACTGCATAAGTCTTGAAACACATCCTAAACTCATCCATGTTTGGCCACAACTTCCCCACTTCAATAACATGGTTTTCTTTGTCACAGACATTCACTAGCTCATCATCGTGTGCATAATCAACACCATCTTCCATCAACTATCCGTCCACATCTTCAGATGAATCTTTGTTAGCATCAACATGCAAACTAGATTCACCCCTCTCCTCCTTATCTATATCATCTATTGGAATGCCAACAAAATTTGCCATCTCAGTGTCGGCCGTTGGTGTAGTGAACAAATTTGTAGGGTTATCCAATTCTACCAAATTTCAATCAACGGAAGCAACCCTTGCATCACCATCCCTCTTGTTTGTGAGCCCCGGCTCCATCTCGTTCACCCCACACGTGCCCCAGACAATCTAGACTTCAAATCCACAGAAAACAAAGTCAACGCGATCAGATCTAAATCGGCACAGAGTAGGGTTTCGAATTCACTCACCTCATCCGCGCTGCAGCCGAGAATGATAGATCCACCACCCGCAACCCACTGCCGAGAACAAAGGGGGGAGCAGGGAGGGTTCAGTCCGGTATGGGGGCTTGATGCACTACCTAAGTTGGACCCACCTGCCTTAACATAAGCTCGTTCCGTTGACGAACGTTTTATCGCTCGGACGGACCTTGGTTATTTCTTCCTTAAAACTTCGCACAATAACTTTTTATATTACCAACTGCGTCGATGGCCTTCCATTGCGCGTTTACAAACATCGCGCGGGAGGTAAGTTGCCCCACCTGTCAGGATATGAGGTCAGCCCACTAGCTAGAGGTAATGAAGGCTTTGACTAGACAGTGGTGCTCCATTTGGCCTTTTGTGAGCACTTGGTGGAGGGGGGGGGGGGCAAAAGTGAGCAAAGTTAGTTGGCTTGGGTAAAACTGAGCACAACTAAGGAACCGGGGCACGAAAATAAAAATACCAATAAACTATCGTAATTATAATGGATTCATAATTGACTTTAGTTTGAAACGTATTCAATAATTGACTTGAGTTGAAAAATCATTTAATAATATACTTCAGTAATTATATTGGATGTTTTTTTACTTTAGGATTAACATGATGGTATTTTAAATTAAGTTGAAACCAACTTATATCAAATATGAAATGTTTTATAATTCAAGTTGAACTCAGTGAAACCAATTTGAATTATAAACTCAATTCAATTTGAATTCAAATATGTTGAACCCTAGTTCAAATCCAAATTAAATTTTAAACCAGATCAAGTTATCATTTTTAGACCTTAGTGTATGCAAGCTCATGAAAGGCCAACAAGTTTGAATTGTCATTCAAACTTGAACATGAACTTGGCTATCCAAGAATCATAGACTAGGGCTGTGTTGTTATAATTCTTTGATTGGAATCTGACAACCACAACTTGACATCACATCTACTATATCTAAATAGGAGCTCCCCGCTACCTCATTTATCTCAACATGCAAGACATCCACATCAGGAGTCCACCAGGTCGACACTTCTTCCTCCACCTGACAGAGAGACATGTCGTTATCCACGACTAAAGTGATCGCTAATCTTACGGGTGCCTCCGACGTATTCCTCACTAAATCGTTAACAACCCGCGCCGGGCATGGGAAGCTACAATTTTGAACTGGGTTGGCCGAGCCCATACAGCTAACGCAGGCCTGTACCTGCCTTTTTTGTTTGTGTCGTTAGCCCATATGGCAGTTGGTATCCTGCTCGCCGACGGGAGTCTACTGCTCGCCACCACCACGATCAATACACATGGCAGGGACTAATACCCATGAAACAACAAATGCGGAAGAAGGCTTAATCTCCCCCATCGTAGATCACATAGTAGATCAACGCTACATGTGCCAGGCGGACAGGCCAGTGCTCCAGCATCTCGTTGTACACCTCAAAGGTGGCTTCGTGGTCGCGCATTATGAAGCACCCTCCATCGAGCACGGCACGAATGACCAGGCAGTCTACCGGATCCTGCTATGGCAGCACGGACGCAACCAGACGAATCCTATTGATGTCGAGCTTGCTGATGCAAGCGTCACGAACGTGGTCGAGGAGGCCGTGGTAGGGACCTCACAGAACAACACCTTATCTAGATGTGTAACTCGACGTGCAGATCATGTGGAGGAGCGAAGCAGGACGGAGTGTTTGGTACTATCCAAGAGCAAGCTTGCGTCGTCAGCATTCCAGCAGGGGTTCGCGCGTTGAGCTATGGTTCCCTCGCCCGCGCCCTGAGCGTGTAGATCGTCGTCTCGAACACATGTTCCCTGACGTTCACCCGGATGCGAACGGTTGGTTGGCTAGATGTGGCGTTGATGAGTCCAATTTATGTGATGATTTTCCTATATATTTTTTGCCTAGAAGGTAGGCTTTGTGGAATTTTACCGCTTTCGCATAGTTCTTTTGTTCCCTCAGGTAGCGTCTTTTGGAGCAATATTCATTTCATGGAGAAAATCCTCAAGAATGGCAGTGGAATCACGTATTTAATGTGATAATCACTTTCCATAAAAAGATCAAGCAAAAGGCCAAAGGACGGGCGTCGTCGGGCTTCCGGAGCAAACGACGGTGTTCCATACGACCGCGAGCGCTCATATGAGACACCAGGAACTCGTCCAGAAGGCAGAACCCTAGCCTACAGAGCCCATCCGGAGGGTGGATCAACCGGGAGAAGAAGGGGATTCCTCTGACCGCAAGGAGGGGGGCAACATCATCACCACCATCTTTATCATCACCATCATCACCATCCGCATCCTTATCATCTGCAACATCAAGAACCCTAGTGGATCCTTCGGTGTATCATTTGAATCATTCATCCATGTATTCCATTACCATTGCCATGATGATTGTTGTTCCCATGTGTGAGTAGACCCCTAGTTCTCGGGGATATGGATGAACCTTGGTATGTGTAGGATCTAAACCGTTTATTGTGGGTATCAGATCCTCTGTTGAATGCTTAGTTTAATAACTTCGTGAATGTGGTGAAGGGGCCCCACTCAGCATTTGTGCCTTTATTGGGCACGAAGTATATCACTGTCTTTGCATAGGTCTAGGTAGTAATTTGAGGTGATAGTAAAAGCCTACTGCTCCTAACCTTTACAAGTGACCGGGATTTACGGAGAACCCTTAGTGAGGCCGCGTCCATGGGGAAATCCTTAATTATCGTGAGTTGTAACCCACAGGGGGATACTCTGATGGTGGCATGCGCGGCACGAAGTCTACTGATACGTCTCCAACATATCTATAATTTTTTATTGTTCCATGCTGATATATTATCATTCTAGGATACTTTTTGGGTCTTTATTTACCAATTTATAAATTTTTGAGCAATAACCTATTGACCCAGTTCAGGCTGGGCGTTCGGTTCCCCCGAACCGATCGCGTCGGTTCCTCGGTCTATTTAAAATTTCGGTTTGGCCAAAACATAGACCGATCGGTCGATAGAAAATTAGCTAACCGATGATTCTTTGCACCGAAATTTCGGTTCGGTCATCGGTTCTACCAAACAGCACTGAGCTATATATTAAGTAACTGACAGAATCACTGCCTTTATTATGAATGTACAGTAGTACACGTACTAGCAACAGGAACCTCTATACTACTTTATTCTCATGTACAGTGCTTGTAGTTCTGCATGCTAGTACTAGCCTATTACTCCTATTGATTCTCCCGAGCAAAAAATTACTCTCCAAATTTAGCGGTGCCAACTCCTTTAGTACATGAGACCGATGAGAGTACTAGCAACGATGGCTCACTGTGTAGGAGTACTATTTACTGCGTACTCGGGTACACCTCTTTCCTATGCGGCCGCAGGACTTGTGCACTTGAGGAGTGGAAACAACACTTGAGTACAGCAACAAGCGGTCAGACCCCTATGTTTACTCGGTTTCTGGTCCATTCAGTTACCCGAGGGATAAACCCGAATACACCGGACTAATTTCGGTTTTCCTCAAATGCAAACCGGACTAACAACCGAAATTCTCGGTTTCGGTGAATTCGGCTTCGGTGCCGGTTATTTCGGTTCGGGACATCGGTTTTCGGGTTATATGCCCAGCCTGAGACCCAGTGCCTAGTGCTAGTTGCTGTTTTCTGCGTGTTTTTGCCTTTTCAGGTTCACTCTACCAAACGAAGTCTAATTGCCACGAAACTTTTTGATAATTTTTTCTGGACTATATAAATACCTAGAAGCTTCAGAAGGAAGCCAGGAGGCGCACGAGGGCCCCACCACACATCAGGGCGCACCCTGATATGTGGTGGCCCCCTCGGCCACCTCCCGACGTCCCTCTTCAGCCTATAAATTCTCTAATATCCTAAAAACCCTGGAGGCAGTCCCGAAACCCTTTTTCCACCGCCGCAAGTCTCTGTTCCGTCGCGAGGCCATATGGAGCTCCATTCCGGCACCCTGCCGGAGGGGGGATCGATCACGGAGGGCCTCTTCATCAACCTTGCTGCCCTCATGATGATGTGTGAGTAGTTCACCATAGACCTACGGGTCCATAGCTAGTACCTAGATGGCAATATCTCTCTCTTATGATCTTCAATACAATGATCATCGCATCTTCGCTTTGATCTATCCGATGTAATCCTATTGTGCGGTGTGTTTGTTAGGATCCGATGAATTGTGGGTTTATGTTCAGATTATTCATGAAAGTATTTGAGATGCCTCAGAATTATATTATCTCTTAAGTGCATGATCATTATAGCTTCATAATGCTCTCTGATCTATTGATATGCTTTGGCCAAGTAGATTAATATTTCATCGGTGGGAGTGGTGCGTTGTGGTAGGTTCAACCTAGCGAGTTTCTATATCCCAGTGATAAAGTAGGGGACAAGATGCATCTTTGTGTTGTTGCTACTAAGGATAAATCGATGGGGTTCATTCATATTGTTTGAGTTTACTTTGTCTACATCATGTCATCGTTCTCCAAGCATTACTCTGTTTTACTTAATACTCTAGATGCATGCTGGATAGCGGTCGATGAGTGGAGTAATAGTAATAGGTGCAGGCAGGAGTCGACCTATTTGCTTATGGACATGATGCCTATATATACATGATCATTGTCGTGAACATCGCATAACTATCCGCTTTTTTATCAATTGCCCAACAGTAATTTGTTACCCACTGTATGATGCCTACATGAGAGATTCCGCTAGGGAATACTATGGCCCCCGAGTATATTCACTTATATATTTACAAACGCGATAATTACCTTGCTGCCTTTATTTACTTTTTATTTATTTTGCAATTTATATTTATCAACAATTATCTACACAACTCATTTGCTTGCAAATAATGAGATCAAGGGGATTGACAACCCTCTTGCCCGCGTTGGGTGCAAGTTGTTTGTTCATTTGTGTGCAGCCGCTGAAGACGGTTGAGGATTCATATTCCTATTGGTTCGATAAACCTTGGTTTCATAACGGAGGGAAATACTTATCCGTTTGTGCTGCAATTACCCGTTCCTCTTCACGGAAAACCCAACGCAGATCGAAAGTATCAGGAAGGATTTATGGCGTCGTTGCCGGGGAATATCATCATCAACTACCAAGTAACTTCACACAAATTTTCATTCACTTGTTCTTCTTTTTATTTGCTGTTATATTTAGTTTGTCTCATAAAATTTAAAAATAAAAAATATATTTACTTTACTAGTTTGCTTGCTTGCCTAGCTATGTTATCTTTGTCTTTATCAAAAACAAACAGAAAGTTTAAAGCAAAAATTTAAGGTAAATGGATCCTCATCCACTTGCTAATATTTTCAAAAGACCCGATTATGTTGAACCAATTGCTAGTGAGTTGATTGCACTAGAATTTCCTTATGAGGTCTTGCTTGAAAATCATGAATCTAAAAATTGTGATGAAGTGTTAAAAGAAATTTATAAAGTGATTCATGATAGTTCCTTGAATGAAAAGCATGATTTCCATGTTGCTAGTATAAATTCTATGAATATAAATTGTGCTAATGATCATGATTGGGGTGATAATCATGATGTTCCTTGTGATCTTGATAATTCTAGCCTTCATGATGAATCTATTATTGAGTATGATATTCGCAACACTACTAAAAGTGGGGTTAGAAGAGTGTCAACTTTAGGTAATAATGATCCCACTACTTTGATAATGATCAATATTATGATAGTTATATTGTTGAGTTTGATTATGATCCAACACATAATCATAGAGGCAAACATGGTTGTAAGAATTTGCATGTTACTCAATTACCTCTCTTTGTGTTGAAACTATTAATGCTTCACTCTTCCTACTTGCATATGTTAGACACTTCTTGTCTTGATAATTTGTTTGCTTATAAAATGCCTATGCATAGGAAGTATGTTAGACTTAAATGTGTTTATCACATGTTTTATGATGCTCTCTTTGTGCTTTAACTCTTGTCTTTTATGTGAGCATCATTATTATCCTAAGCCTATCTTGATGGCTATAAAGAAAGAGCTTGTTGGGAGACAAACCAATAGTTATCATTTAAAATTTATGTTTATTTTTAATAGCATGATTATTGTCTCTGTAATGATTATGTTTTTGTGTTTAAATTAGTGTTTCTGCCAAGTAAAGCCTTTTGGATGACTCACAAGATGAGTAGAATCGATGCTGAAAAAAAACAGAAACTTTTAACTCAAGTACAGGAATTTTCATTTTTTACTGGAGCATGATAATAATCTGAAATTTTTACACAATGTTTCTATACAAATTTTCGAGGTTTTCCTAATTTTTCAGAATTGTTAGAGTTACAGAAGTATAGGCTATCTACAGATTTCTACAGACTGTTGTGTTTTAAACAGATTCTGTTTTTTGCTTCCATAGTTGCTTGTTTTGATTATGCTATGGATTGTATCGGGGGGTATAGGCCATGGTGAAGTTAGAATACAGTATGAATTTATGAAATTTGAATCAATTTAAAACAGTACTTAAAGTATGCAATATGTTTCTTATAGTAACGGATCTCACGAGGTTTTGTTAAGTTTTGTGTGATTGAAGTTTTCAAGTTTTGGGTGTTATCTTGATGGACGAAGGAATAAGAAGTAGCAAGAGCCTAAGCTTGGGGATGCCCAAGGCACCCCAAGGTAATATTTTAAAGGAGACTCAAGCCTATAAGCTTGGGGATGCCTTCCCTCTTTCGTCTCAAATCCATCGGTATGTCACTTGAAACTATATTTTTATTCGTCACATGATATGAGTTTTGCTTGGAGCGTCGTTTGCTTTTGTTTGCTTTTACTTTAAGTTTGCCATAATCATTGTTTGTTGGACACACCTATTTAAGAGAGACACACCTTCATTAAAAAAAATTAGAATACTCTATGTGCTTCACTTATATCTTTTGAGCTTAGAAGTTGCTCTAGTACTTCACTTATATCTTTTTGAGCACGGTGGCGTGTAGATTTTATAGAAATGATTTCACTCTCGCTCTTCACTTATATTTGTTTGAGAGTTAATAAATAGTGACAGTAATTTGCATGGGACATAAGACTAGTCCAAAAATATTAGGTATTCAATGAATGATAATCAAAACCATCATGTAGCACATATAAAGAAATTGTGGGTCAATGCTATTGATGTAGTAATATGAAATAGGTGTGAGTTCATAATTGTTAAACCATAGAAGTGTCAATATTAAGAAAGGTTGACATTTTTGTTCATCTAAAAATTAAAGAGGCATGGTGATGATGTGTGAGCATTCTATTCCTCGTTGAAATCCTAGTGTTGTTTCGGGTCGGAAGCGCGCGATGGTTAACTCCTACCAACCTCTTCCCTCGGGGCATGCGATTAGTACTTTGATTTATGATAAACTAATAAAACTTTGCAATAAGTCGATGAGTTCTTTATGACTAATGTGAAACCATGGACATACACAATCTCACCTTTTTCATAATTTGCTAGCCTCTTCGGTACCGTGCATAGCCCGTCTCACCTCGAGGATCGGTGCAACTTTCGCCGGTGCATCCAAACCCCGTGACATGATACGCTCTGTTGCACATAAGCCTTATTATGTCTTTCTCAAAATGGCCACCATACCTACCTATCATGGCATTTCCATAGCCATTCTGAGATATATTGCCATGCAAATTCCATCGTCACTTCACATGACTAGTTCGTTCATCGTCATATTGCTTTGCATGATCATATAGAGATGACATAGTATTTGTGGCAAAGCCACCTTTCATAATTTTTTTGATACATGTCACGCTAGATCATTGAACATCCTGGTACACTGCCAGAGGCATTCATACAGAGTCATATCTTCATATCAATTCTCCATGTTGAGTTGTAAGTAAATAAAAGTGTGATGATCATCATTATTAGAGCATTGTTCCAGTGAGAAAAGAATGATGGAGATGATGATTCTCCCATAAGCCGAGATGAGACTCCGGACGAAAATAAAGATGGGGGAGGGCAAATGGGCCCACCATCCATTCAAAAACAATGATGAGAGAAAATGAGAGAAGGGACTTTGCTACTATCCTTTACCACACTTGTGCCTCAAAGTGGCACGATGTTCCTCATGTAGAGAGCCTCATGACATATCATTTTCATATGCTAGTGGGAATTACCTATTCGTTAGTACAAACATGGCTTGCATATTCCTATGACGGGCTTCCTCAAATGCCCGAGGTCTTCATGAGCAAGCAAGTTGGATGCACACCCCACTTAGCTTCATTTGAGATTTCATACACTTATAGCTCTAGTGCATCATTTGCATCGCAATACCTACTCCTTGCATTGACATCTATCCATAGGCATCTTCATAGCCCGTTGGTACGCGTAGTTGATATGAGACTATCTTCTCCACTTCCTACCCCTTTGATATCTACCACCATACTCTATTCCACTCAAATGCTATGTCCAATGGCTCACGCTCATGTATTGCGTGAAGAATAAAAAGTTGATGCATATTGAAAAAGTACAAACCAATTGCCTGACTTGCACACCGTGGTGCTTAACATTTGTATTAATGTGGTGAAGATGGAGCCATGCCTTGCTAATACAATAAGATGAATGGGGGGGTAACCATTTCTTAAGGATCATATACTTTTAAGAATTAACAATTCTGTTTCTTACATTTCAATTATTGCTATATTAATATTTGTTGATTCATCTTTTCTCAATGAGCATACATGCACAAGATTACATAGTGGATAGCATGTCACATCAAAAATTCTGTTTTTATCATTTACCTACTCGAGGACGAGCAGGAATTAAGCTTGGGGATGCTTGATACGTCTCCAACGTATCTATAATTTTTGACTGTTCCATGCTGATATATTATCATTCTAGGATACTTTTTGGGTCTTTATTTACCAATTTATATTATTTTTTAGCACTAACCTATTGACCCAGTGCCCAGTGCCAGTTGCTGCTTTCTGCGTGTTTTTGCCTTTTCAGGTTTACTGTACCAAACGAAGTCCAATTGCCACGAAACTTTTTGATGATTTTTTCTGGACTATATGCAGACCTAGAAGCTTCGGAAGGAAGCCAGGAGGTGCACGAGGGCCCCAACATAGATCAGGGGGGCGCACCCTGATATGTGGTGGCCCCCTAGGGCACCTCCCGACGTCCCTCTTCGGCCTATAAATTCTCTAATATCCTAAAAACCCTGGAGGAAGTCCCGAAACCCTTTTTCTGCCACCGCAAGTCTCTGTTCTGTCGCGAGGCCATCTGGAGCTCTGTTCCGGCACCCTGCCGGGGGGGGGGGGATCTATCACGGAGGGCCTCTTCATCAACCTTGCTGCCCTCATGATGATGTGTGAGTAGTTCACCACAGACCTACCACTAGTGCAGCGACGTGTTATACAAACGGTTTTTAACCCCTTTCTGCGACGTAGTTCTAAACCGTCGCCTTGCATGTGTGGGCGATAGGGGGGTCCATCCCCCACGACACGCTAAACCCGTCGGCGATGGTGGCCAACGAACGCAAACGTTTGGCAAAACTAAGCGTATGGGATGTCCGCATCTATCACAAATGAGGGTCACCGGATAATCGTTTGAGATATGTGTATTTCCCATACGGTTCATCCTTGCAACTCGTGTGAGATCACTCAACATCGCACGCGCTATTATGTGAAGCGCCATTTACGATGTGGACCGAATCGCAAACAGTTGACGATTATAAAGCGTGTACGATAAGGAGACAATCACACACATTTAGTTCCACTATGACCGTCTGTGATATGATATAAGAGTGCGTACGTTTATCATTGTAAAACCGTATGCGAAGGTTGAATATATCCCACACGTGGGGTTTCTGATAAATGTTTGTGATTTATAAAACGTCCCAAACATGTGATCCCTACTTCCCAAACGTGTCATCCAGAATAACTGTGTCGGATGAAGGCCTATCGCACGTGTTCTTATTTTACCAATGTTTATGATGGTACACAGTTCAAAATACGAAATCGTGTGTGATAAGGAGACTAGCACAAACGCTGGTGTTGTTAATCTCACACGTTCTTTCTCGTCTGACCGTGCGCGAAGAAGAGATTCATCGCACACGCCTCGAATGGGGAAACGTGTGTGATGTTGGAGTTGATCGCAGACGTTTTGCTTTCTCAAACGGTGTGCATTGTAATGGCCCGCAGTTCAGGATTTTCCCCTAATTAAATACCTTTGTTCATAATTCACATAATTTAAATTTGAAAGTAGCAATTCATGTATTTCATATCGAACCATGTTTTGGTTTAAGAACGAATGCATAATTCGATTCACATGTACATATACTCAAGAACTACATAAGCATCAATTCTCAAAAAAAGGAAAACTACAGAAGGGACAAATAAAGAATGATGGAAGCACGGGTGTACTAAAGATGGTAAAGAGAGACCCAAAAGACATTTTGTATGCTGGAGAAGGTGAAGCGGAATGCCCATATTGTGCCCTCCTCCATGCTTAACGCATGAACGACTCTAGGCCAGCCCCTAGTGACGGCCGCCCGCCCATCATTCACTGTCTTCATTACGACTTCTCGATGCTCATTGTAGTCTCGATGATATATTTTAACCTTCATTGCATGTCCAACAATCATATACTTTGCAAGGTAATCTTGAGTAAACTGCTTTGGGAACCACTGCAAAAGAAAAAGATTCAGACATTGTTGTGTGACAACTCTTTATGGGCAGTACTAATAGAAGCATACGGAGTTCGTAGTTACCATCCTACAGCTCACTGTTGTGTTGGATAGAGCGTAAATAAATAGTCTAATTGGCATTGTTCGTCTCTTTTCCATAACAATCATTTTCAGTTTCCTCACTTGATGCTGGTTCATGAATATTTCATTACCCCACACGCAAAAAGGGTCCAGGAATGGATCTTTACCTAAGACATATGTACCTACAAGCAAGAAGACAATATTAGAAGTTACCATGCACTTGCAGAATGCTGTAATATATTACTCCATCAGTTCCACAATGTGTTGCATATAAACATTTTGAGAAGTCAACATTTACTTACTTTGACATAGTTTGTAGAGAAAAACATTTACATCTAGAATTGCTATTCCATTTCATTATATACATCACAAAATTTTATATTGTATACATTTTAGATGGTATATGTAGATACATCACAAAAATCTATATGCACTACATGATGGAACGGATGGAGTATAAGCGGAGGGATGAAAAGAACCTCGGTGGAAAACGTTGGCCACTCCCATTGTTGTCCTGTGCAAGTACATGTAAAGTATGATAAGTACATCAGGCTTAATATCAACCAAGTATACGAGGTATCTGCTTGAAATAAACAAGGCATATATGCTCACTATAACAACCAAATATATCCATTAGATACTGGAAAAATGCTCAATGGAACCAACCTAACAAGCAGATAACGAAAAGCAAGGTGTCTGCTTGAAAACTAGACAAATGCTCACTGCAATCAACCTAACAACCAGATACAGAAAAGCAAGGCATCTGCTTGAAAACTAGACAAATGCTCACTGCAACCAACCTAGCAACCAAATTCAGAGAAACAAGGCATAAATGTTTAAAGCGGGAGTTAAGGGCACAGGTTAACAACACCATGCATAACAGGTGGTACTGATGGAATTCAACTACATAGTTCATACTTGCACATAATGAACATCACATTGTGAATAACTGAAAGAAACAAGGCATTCATGCTCACTGTAACAACCAACTATAGCCATTGAAAACTGGACAAATACTCAATGCAACCAACCTAACAACCAGATACAGAAAAGCAAGGCATCTGCTTGACAACTGGACAAATGCTCAATTAAACACTGCATGATTATCGCATGGCAAAAGCTACTACAACAATGGGTACGAGACGGCTAGCTACAAAAGGTATGATTTGCTCACAGGATGTTGCCTCACTTGTCATGGATGGGCTCCTTCCACTTGGGATATGAGGTGCCCAGGGTGCACTCCCTGATGTTGCAGATGGCATGTGTCCCCTTGTAACAGCCGTAGTGTGTGCCATTATCTTGGTGGATGAGATCTGACTTTGAAGCTAAGGATCCCAAGCCACCGCCGTAGAAAGTTTCCTTCAAAAATGACAAAAGGGTCTCGATGGCGTAGAAGGATCGCAAATCAATGACCGCAAGGCGGAGGAGATCAGCGGCGGGGCCTTTGGAGAGATCGACGGCGGTTGAACCAGAGGCATTGCCGGTGGACCACTTAACTTGTGACATGGCCCGGGTGAAGCCGGTGATGTTGACGAGCTTGATGTCATAGCCGGCTCTTCTGAGATACAGGAACACGTGTTCCCACAGACTTGAAACCTTCGGCATGGCAACGTAGGCAGCGTCCTCACCGGCTCCCGCGGCGAGGTGTTTGTCCGGGATCGAAGGGTCGGCGCGAACGGCGCCCACCTCGCCAGCGTACGGCGGAGAGGCCATGATAGACCTCTTTTTGCTCATACACTCCTCGAGATCCACGGGAGATGTGGTCGGCCTGATTAGGCTGCGACTCTCTGGAGTACGGGATGGGGATCTGGGGGAAAGGGACACCGCCGGCCTCATCTAAAAACTCAGGGCGACGATGGTGTATGTGGATCGGTGGGGACCCTGAACTTGTTTAGTTATGAGGCGCGAGCAGACCAGCTGAGGTTGGTGGTGGGAGGCGGCGGCGGGGGGTGAGCTAGGGTTCAAGCGGGGGAGGAAGGGGGGTGTCGTGCAGACGGGGGAGTGTTTGCAGATGTGCCGCCGCTGCTGAAAATTTTAGTAGTAATGGTGTGGGTGGAGATGATGATGGACGAGGAATGGCGACGGTTCAAATGCCTCGACAGCTGAAATTTTACAATAGGGTCGGTGCGATGGACGAGGAAAGGCGGCATGCAGTTGAAATACCGCTTCCAATTAAATTTTGGCAAACGAATTGGGCGGGAGCAACCAAGATCAGACACGGTCCAAATGTAATAAAGTGTGTACGCTCTACGCTGTAACGAAATGCCGTGCCACGAAACCACAAATTTTTGCATCGCTCGAGGCAGGTAGCTCTTTCTGAGATTTCTCAAGGCGGGTTCATCTCACACGGTTCATCCTCAATTTCAGTCGCACACGTCAAATTCATCCTAAATTTCCACATGCCCACAAACAGATGACACATACATTTGGCAAATTTTCAACACAAAATGCCTTATTTTGCAGCGGAATAGTTGACATTAGTTCATACGCTCAGAAATTTACAAACAGCTCGTTAATTTACATGAAGATGAACTGCACAAAATATTCACTACGCCATGGATGCATACAAACGCCGCGCCTCCACCGTCGTCATGACCTTCCTCGCCTCAGAGTATTCAGAGGAGCTCGTCAAGTCGATGAGCTCCACTAGTTCCACGGCGGAGACCGGCGGGGCTACCTCGGCCGGAGCGACCGCGGCGCCTCTCGTCAGGTCTACCGCTGTCGACGAAGATGTCGTGGCATCCAGGTGGGCCATCGGGATACAGACGGGCACCGATCTCGGTAGAGCTGCATCCCTGGTCGCCGTGGGCACTGTTGCCAGGGCTGCCGCCGCAGCTGCAAGGCTAGCACTGGCCTCCAACGCGGCTGAGAGGCATGTGGCGGCCTGCTCCGCCGCCTTCTGGTCCTGCTCCCGCCTCTTTTTCCCCTCTGCATCTGAGTTCCGCTTCCTCTTCGCACTCTCCCGCCATTTCTGCCGCTTCAGATCCCTAGCCGCGTTGCGGATGGCATCCGCAGATGCGATAGATTGTTCCACACCGACACTAAGACGACACTCTTCCTCGTCGTGCAGGAACACATCGAGGCCCGATTCCTGGACGGACAGAGCGATGGCCATCTGCATCCGACGCTGAAACTCGGGGTCGTCGTCGTCGTCATTGGCCGCGGCTGATGACGGTCGACCGTTGACCGACATGGAGGACAGCGCGTCGGAATCCTCTATCCCGTCGGCGGCGGCCGCGGCAGCTGGCTGTTAGCCGTTGCCCGCCATGGCGGCCAACGCGTCGGAATCCTCTATCACGTCGTCGTCCAACACTACCAGGACGGCGCCATGCACATCCCCATGGTTGAGCAATGGTTCCATTTGGTGTGTGTGGTGGTGGTGGCGAGCTATCGGCGGAAAAATTAGCTGTTAGCCGCCGCTGGCGAAATCTTTTATAGGTCGCTGTCGGGTTTGGGTTTGTACTGTGCACATTACCCCTTTGCACTAGCTGACGCTTGCAGTTGGCACCACTAGGCTAGGCCGATTTTGCTGTGTACGGGCATCGCACACGGTTAGAGTAGCACACTCGTGTCTGCTTGGGGTACAATCGCATACGGTTGTTTCGTCAGTTTCGTTTGCTGTTTTACATAATACTAGCATCTTTGAGATAATCGAGAAAAAAACGCAAGAGAGGGTCAAAACACAACCACGCCCGCTAGTGACCCAAATATATACTCCCTCCGTTCCTAAATATATATGTAGTTCGTAGTGAAATCTGTAAAAAAGACTTGTAATTAGGTTCGGATGAAGTATATATATGTATGAACATGGTGTTGTAATGTTTAAATTCGCAATGCGCAACTTTAATGTGTGGCACATGCTGCATATGTGCATGCCTAAAAGTGTCCAATGTGACAGAAAAGGGTTTCATGACAAACATAATATAGGGTGTTGCCCCCTACACTATGTGCCGGAGGATATATGAGGTCCTATGAACACATGACATGTTTCAAACTTTGTCACACATTTATCTATGTCTGAATTTTCGTAAGACAACCAAGAGAATTTATACCTTAATATGGCCAAACCATCACATATTGTTGTCGGACAAGAGGGATATATAGATCACGCAGTCCCATGAGTTGGCGCGTCGTCGAAGATCAGTTGAGCGGGGCTAGAAGAACACCATCCCGCCCCCCTGCATATGGCAAAATGTATATGCGAAAATGGTGTGGTCCGGTGTTTCAACAATTAATATACAATGGTACACTATTTATGATGTGGCATGCACCTAGCTGAGATAACTGGACATGTATATATATCGTTCCCCTCCCCCCACCCCCACCCCCACCCCCCACACACATGACACATAGCAGGGTGACGTTCCAGTGTTGTCACTCAAATGGATGATATATATCGGCCCATCGGTATATAAGCGTGTCATCAAAAACCGCACAATGGACGCATGCATGGTCCACACACACATACACACACACACACAAACACACACACACAAAGAGAGAGAGAGAGAGAGAGAGAGAGAGAGAGAGAGAGAGAGAGATAGAGACGCACACACACACTCGCACACACCGTCACCCATCCTTGGCCTTCTAGCGTTGTCAGTAAAAGGGATGACAAATCCTAAGGGCCCGCCGATAGGTTTGTCGTCGGAAACCGAACAATGTAGGCACATGGTCCACACACAGGCATGAGTTCACACACGCACACACACGCGCACGCGCGCACCCCCCACACACACGCACACACACACACACACCGTCACCCACCCTTTGCCTTCCAGCATTGTCAATAAAAGGCATGACACACCCTAAGGGCCCACTAATAGGTTTGTCGTCGGAAACCGCACAATGTACACATGGTCCACACACAAGCATATGGGTTCACACACACACACACACACGATCCACACACACACACACGATCCACACACACACACACATCGTCACCCATCCTTGGCCTTCCAACGTTGTCAGTAAAAGGCATGGCAGATCCTAAGGGCCCACCGATAGGTTTGTCATCAGAAACCGCACAATGTAGGCACATGGTCCACACACAGGCATTGGTACACACACACACACACACACACTCGATCCTTGACATTTTCAAAACAAGGATAAGATTTATTTAGCCGGAATGACATATCAAACACACACAATCACTCGATCCTTGACATTTTCAAAACAACAAAAGAAGCAAAAGAAAATCATGGATATTTTCAAAACAAGGATCTCAAGATTTATTTAGCCGGAATGACATATCACTACAGCCATTTTATTTATGCCTATAGTGATCATATCACACCGCCTAAATGAACCTTGAAATCTAGCAACTTCCCAACCGGTCACCCATCCTTGACTACTCCACCGAAAGCACGCTTAACTTCCGAGTTCCATTCGAATGGGTTACAGGCTGGAAAGCGGCGTCTTGCTGGTAACGGTTGCCTCCTATCATATACAAGGCGTGCCCCGATGGGCACCTGGTGGGACCAGACACGCATCACAGACGTTTCTGGTAGTACTGGAAACCGTGTGCGATGGTGGCATGGGGCTAATGATGACGTCTTGCTGGTGCTCGATGGCGTGATGCCGCTTTTGCCTGCTCTCCGGCCTGCTCCGTCTCGTCCTCCTCATCCAGGAGGTTGATGACGGGGCAGGCGCTTCGGCGGGAAACCGATTGGGGGAGTGGCGGGAGACTCCGATTGGGGGAGTGGCGGGAGAAGCGTGTTTGGAAAGAATATCATTTTAATACAAATTGGATAACTTCTGAAAGAAGGAAGCTCGAGCTAGCAAGACACGTGCACACCATGCTTACACACACGAGCTTCAGACGGGCGTATAGAACTGCTTTAAATTATTCATGGTTTGTTTAGCTTTTTGTATACTACACTAATCAGGTTTGTAGACATGCTTCGTGTCACCAAAATGGGTTGAAAAAAGGTATTTGTGTCCTTGGGTTCCTTGTTTAGGTCCCATGGAAATGAACGTGAATGGATTGCAAACATCTTGAAGTCATGACGAGGCCACAAACATTGAGAAACTTGGCTATTAAATCATCATAAATCCACAACTCGTCTGAAATTCTTGAAACTTACCCCGGTGTCATGACATGGCACTTATACGACATGATAATTTTTTGTCCAATGTGGGAGAAGTCTTTTGCACACCAAAACTCTTCTCTCAAGAATCATCATGGTTTCGATACGGAACATGTCACCTCTGTGGAGGTAACGGCATTCGATGTCTCTTCTTGCGTTGATATTTTTTCTACATGCAACATAGGCTAATACAAGTGCAATGCTAAAATGTGAAATTATTGAAACTAGTGTGTCGACACGACACTTATAGGACATGGTATATAAGTTTTGGGACAAACCTCTTACAAATTGGAGCTTCCCACGACAAGCATGGCGGTTTCGATATGGAACATGTCACCTTTGTGGTCGAAACGACATATGAGTTTTCTAGGCATGCACTTAATGTGAAGAACTTAAGTTTGAATTACAAGAACGGGCTCCAGCGCACCAAAATGGATTAAAAACCATTCTGTGTCATTGGGTCCATGTTTAGATCCCATGCACTGATGGTCACTGAATTACAAACATCTCGGTGTCGTGACTAGATCATAAACATTGATAATCTTGGTTTCAAAGTCCGAGAGAACCCAAAGCTCGCCATGAATTCACGAAACTTACACAGTGTCATGCCACGGCACATCTACGGTGTGCATTTTGTTTTCTGACGAATTTGGGATAAATATTAGGACATGCATCTTACAAGCCAAAGCTTATTCAAGAAGCCATGTGCTTTCGATAGGGAACATGTCACCTTCGTTGGTGAAACTACATTCAATGAGTCGTTAGTCCACCGATTCGACCCCTTTTATACATTAATTGAGTTTTCTAGGGATTTAATATGCGTAGTTCAAATTTTGAACTAGAGGCACATGCTTTGACCTCGTGGTTTCGATAGGGAACATGACACCTTTTGTGACGAAACTACATTCAATGTGTCCTCTAGGTAGGGCTGGGCATTCGGTAGAAACCGAAAATTTTCGGTTTATACTGTTCGGTTTTTGTTGAATTTCGATTTACAATAATGAAAACCAAAAATAGCTACCCAAAACAACTAACCGAAAATTCGGTTAACCGATAGTTCGGTTCGGTTTTCAGTTTATACCGAACGTTGCTCATAAAGCTACGAGTCCAACGCCCCAGCGCGCCCTACTCTCTTATATACCCGAGAGCCTTGTCCCTTTGAGCTTAGATACGTGGTGTGGGACTAAACAAGCCGCTGCACACACCACCAGTCTTTAGAGGCTTTTTTAATTAATGCGTTTGGGCCATGCAAATTACGTAGAAGGCCCATGCCTATGAAACGCAAAAGGTTGTCTTAGCTTGCACGTGGGCCGTTCGTACTTCGTACGTGGTATGCAGCGACGAGAGAGACAGGCGAGCGCCTACGGCTTTGGCGGGACGCGGGCGGGACGTGCGGAGACACGTGCTAGCGGTAGTTCGGTTTTCTATCAGTTATACGGTTTCCTACCAAACCGAGCGATTTGATTTCGGTTTTCACAAGTAAAAACCGATTTTCACTGTACCAACATCAAAAACCGAAAATTCGGTTTTTTCAGTATCGGTTTCGGTTACTCGGTTTTTATGCCCACCCTGACCTCTAGGGCACCAATTCGGCCATTTCTATACATCAATTGAGTTTTCTAGGGCCCTTTTCATACGAATGTGAATGAATTAGAAACATTTATGCATGATAGCTCGGCCGCAATCGTTGATAATATTGGTTTATTGAATTCCTATACATACAAAACTTGTATGATAGCCATTTCATGCCACGCGTCCGTTTTTTACTCCCTCCGTTTCTTTTTGAATTTAATAAATTTTATATGCTAACTAAAAAGAAACGGAGGGAGTACTTGATATGGGGGAGCCGTGCGTGTAGCTGCAGGTTGATGACAGGACGCATGTGAGCTTTCCGCCGCGCAGGCTCGACGGGACGCGTGCGAGCTATCCATCGCGCAGGCTTGATAGGATGCATGAGAGCTGTCCATCGTGCATGCTCGACGGGACGCATGAGAGTCTACTGCGCATGCTCATCGGGAAGTGATACTTTGACCTCCACCCCCCGCTCGCCTCGCTCCCAACTTCTGAATTAATGGCGTCCTACCTGCTGTTTATCATGTGGTTAATGCGCCTGGACGTAGGGACTAGTTTGCTTGTGATCACTGTTTTGTTCGTGCCTAGCCGAGAACTTTGACGTTTCGTCTGTTTTCGACTCGTATACATGTACAAACGAACGAAATAATATAACCGGCAAAGATAATAATTTTTTTTACATATGCATGATAATAAAAAATGCCACATGTGGCAACTCCCCAAAGACACAGGGGCAAAAGAAGAAGGAAGAGGTTGAAGAAGGAAGGCAAAGAAAACAATCTAGGCCGCTGCTATCTAATTCTTCATGGATTGCTGGGCGTGGAGATCCTTCTTCATCGCCTCCACGACATCCATCTCATGTCGCCTCTCATCCGACATCTTCCGCATTGCGGCCATGGCGCGGGCTCTTTGCTCGAGAGCGTCGATGGCCTGCGTCGCGTACACATGAAGTTCCTTCACGCGCTCCACAGATTCCTTCACCAGCCCTTCCCGCTTGATGTAGAGCTTCGCCAAGTCTTCCAAAAGTTCCTCAGAGAGTTCTTTCTGCCTCCCCTCCGAGGCACTTTTCTTCTCGAGCAGTTTCTTCCAGGCGTCGTTCTCCTCCATAAGTTTCTCCACGAGGCCGGTCGCCCTGTCAACCGAGGCGTCGCTCTTCTCCAGCAGCTTCACCAGGTCATCGATCATGGCGTCCTTCCTATCGAGCTCAGCGCGCATGTCGTCGCTGGCTGAGGAATCAAATACTGCCAAATCGTCCAGTTCGCCTCCGAGGCAAATGCGCTTGTGACTGTGAGAGCCATCGCCTCTCCACGAAAGATCCTCCCAGGCGTCTGATAACCCACGAGTATAGGGGATCGCAACAGTTTTCGAGGGTAGAGTATTCAACCCAAATTTATTGATTCGACAGAAGGGGAGCCAAAGAATATTCTCGAGTATTAGCAGCTGAGTTGTCAATTCAACCACACCTGAAAGACTTAATATCTGTAGCAAAGTATTTAGTAGCAAAGTAGTGTGAAAGTAACGGTAACGGTGGCAAAAGTAACAGTAGCGGTTTTGTAGTGATTGTAACAGTGGCAACGGAAAAGTAACTTAGCAAAGATCAATATGTGAAAAGCTCGTAGGCAATGGATCAGTGATGGATAATTATGTCGGATGGCATTCATCATGCAACAGTTGTAACATAGGGTGACACAGAACTAGCTCCAATTCATCAATATAATGTAGGCATGTATTCCATACGTGCTCATGGGAAAGAAATTGCATGACATCTTTTGTCCTACCCTCCCGTGGCAGCGGGGTCCTAATGGAAACTAAGGGATATTAAGGCCTCCTTTTAATAGAGAATCGGACCAAAGCATTAGCACTTAGTGAATACATGAACTCCTCAAACTACGGTAATCACCGGAAAGAATCCCAATTATTGTCACCTTGGGGTATGCGGATCATAACTCGTAATAGGTGTCTACAACTTGCAAGATAGGATCAAGAACACATACATATTCATGAAAACATAATAGGTTCAGATCTGAAATCATGACACTCGAGCCCTAGTGACAAGAATTAAGCATAGCAAAGTCAGAGCAACATCAATCTCAGAACATAGTGGATACTAGGGATCAAACCCTAACAAAACAAACTCGATTACATGGTAAATCTCATCCAACCCATCACCGTCCAGCAAGCCTACGATGGAATTACTCCGTAACGGCAGAGAGCATCATAAAATTGGTGATGAAGGATGGTTGGTGATGACGACGGCGTCGATTTCCCCTCTCTGGAGCCTAAAATAGACCCCAGATCTGCCCTCCCGAGGAAGAACAGGAGGTGGCGGCGGCTCCGTATCGTGAAACGCGATGAACTCTTCTCTCTGATTTTTTTCTCCTCGAATAGGGTTATATGGAGTTGGAGTTGAGGTCGGAGGAGCTGCAGGGGGCCCACAAGCCACCAGGGCACGCCCTAGGGGGGGGGGGGGGCGCCCCTGGCTTGTGGCCAATGGGTGGACCCCCTACGGTTGATTCTTTCGCCAGTATTTTTTATTAATTCCAAAAACATTCTCCGTAAATTTTCAGGTCAATCCGAGAACTTTTATTTCTGCACAAAAATAACACCAAGGCAATTCTGCTGAAAACAGCGTCAGTCCGGGTTAGTTCCATTCAAATCATGCAAATTAGAGTCCAAAACAAGGGCAAAAGAGTTTGGAAAAGTAGATACGATGGAGACGTATCAACTCCCCCAAGCTTAACCCATTGCTTGTCCTCAAGTAATTCAGTTAACAAACTGAAAGTGACAAAGAAAAACTTTTACAAACTCTGTTTGATCTTGTTGTTGTAAATATGTCTAACTGATGTTCAGGTCTTCAGCAAAGATTATAGACTAACCATATTCACAATAACATTTTGGTCTCACATTTACTCATATCAATGGCATAATCAACTAGCGAGCAATAATAATAAATCTCGGATGACAACAATTTTATCAAAACAATCATGAGACAATATGATATAATGGTATCTCGCTAGCCCTTTCTGAGACCGCAAAACATAAATGCAGAGCACCTTTGAAGAACAAGGACTGACTAGATATTGTAATTCATGGTAAAAGAGATCCAGTCACAATCGTACTCAATATCAATTAATAACAAAACATACAAATGACGGTGGTGCTCTCTAACTGGTGCTTTTTTATAAGAGGAGGATGACTCAACAGTAAAGTAGAATAGATAGGCCCTTCACAGAGGGAAGCATTGATTTACAGAGGTGCCAGGGCTCGAGCTTTTGAAACAGGGATGAATAATATCTTTGAGCGGTATGCTTTCATTGTCAACATAACAACCGAGAGATCTCGGTATCTTCCATGCTAGATACATTATAGGCGGTTCCCAAACAGAATGGTAAAGTTTTTACTCCCCCTCCACCAATCAATCACACTCCACGGCGAGCCGAATCCACGGGTACCGTCCATACAAACAACAATCCTGGGGGAGTTTTGTTTCATTATATTTTGATTTGATTTTTTTGAGCATGGAACTGGGCATCCCGAATACCAGCCACTTTCTCGTGAATGATAGTGAATCAACACATATAATGAGAATAACCCACCTAGCATGGAAGATACTGACAGCCCCTAGTTACTATATGAGCGATTCAGGCATACAAAACAGAATATTATTTGAAGGTTTAGAGTTTGGCACGTGCAAATTTACTTGGAACAGCAGGTAAATACCGCATATAGGTAGGTATGGTGTACTCATATGGAACAACTTTGGGTTTATGGGAATGGATGCACAAACAGTATTCTCGCTTAGTACAGGTGAAGGCTAGCAAGAGACTGGGAAGCGACCAACTAGAGAGCGACAACAGTCATAAACATGCATTGAGATTAACCAACATTGAATGCAAGCATGAGTAGGATATAAATCACCATGAATATAAACACCGTGGAGGCTATGTTGATTTTGTTTCAACTACATGCGTGAGCATGTGCCAAGTCAAGCCACTTGAATCGTTCAGAGGAGGATACCATTCTATCATACTACATCACAACCGTTTTAAAATGCATGTTGGCACTGAAGACAAACCATTATACACTCTTAGCTAATTAAGCATGGCATGAGTAACTATAATCTCTAATTGTCATTGCAAACATGTTTCATCCATAATGAGCTGAATTCAGAACGATGAGCTAATCATATTTACAAAAACAAAATAGGTCGAGTTCATACCAGCTTTTCTCCATCTCAATCACCTCATCATATATCGTCATTATTGCCTTTCACTTGCATGACCGAACGGTGTAAATAATAAGAGTGCACATGCATTGGACTAAGCTGGAATCTGCAAACAATAACTCAAAGGAGAAGGCAAGGTAATATGGGCTCTCTGTAAGATAAACAATAATGCATATGAGAGCCACTCAACATTTTCATTGTGGTCTTCTCCTTACGACCCAAAGAAAATAAATTTCAAAACAAGAACGAGGAAAACTATTTACACGGGAAAGCTCCCAACAAGCAAAAGAAGAACGAGAAATCTTTTTGGGTTTTCTTTTAATGCTACAACTAAACAAACTAGGAGATAAAGCTACAACTATTTTTTTTGATTTTTCTCAAGGTTAATTAAGCACACAAGAAGAAAGCGGAAAGAAGAAATAAAATACCATGGATGATTCAATGAAAAAGTATAAGCACCGACTACTAAGATGAGTGTGTGAGCATGAATGTAATGTCGGTGAGAAATACGTACTCCCCCAAGCTTAGGCTTTTGGCCTAAGTTGGTCTAGTGCCATGGCTGGCCTGGATAATATCCAAAGTCATAGTTGCGGTCGTACTGGGATGCGGCAGCTACCGCCTGAACGGCTGCAGCGCGGAGGCGAGCGACTTCGGCCTCTCTCTCGTACTCGCTTGCCTCTTCTTTGGTTATAAGTTTCTCCGTTTTTCCTGAAAGTTAAAGAAGGCAGGAGCAGGAAGGGTAATATGGATAGCACGCTGTCTATCAAAAATTAGTCAGTACAGGAAGGACTGTTCGTTCCTCTCAAGAAACTAGTAGCGCACCATAGCCTCATAATCAAGAAAAGCAGGTGGTAACTCAATATCATTCTCCCTTATGGGTACCCCAAGATAATTAGCTACACGGGTGGCATAAATCCCGCCAAAGAAATCTTCATCCTTAGCATTTTTATGTAGCCTCCTAGCAATAATAACCCCCAAGTTATATCGTCTATCACCCATGACCGCACTGTTAAGAATACTAAGATCAGGTACGCAAAGGTGGCTATGATCATGTTTACCGTTGATACATCTACCTATGAAGAGAGCAAAATAATGTATAGCAGGAAAGTGAATGCTCCCCAAGGTAGCCTGTGTAATGTTTCTAGTTTCTCCCACAGTGATGCTAGCAAGAAAATCATTATATTCAGTTTTGTGAGGATCACTATGGCTGCCCCTTTGTGGAATTTTGCATGCACTGTTAAAATCTTCTAGGTCCATAGTATAAGATTCATCATAAAGATTAAATAGAACCGAATGCGTATTATGCCTGGATGAAAATTCAAACCTCCGCACGAAGGAGTCAGTGAGTTGATAATATTGCTTGCATTGGTCTGAAACGAAATCTTCAAGGCCAGCATTTCATATGTACGCGTAAAATTCTTCCTTGAAACTTGCATGAACCATGAATTGATCTGACGGCCATTCACAAGGCCGTACTTGAGCTTCCCTCGGTGGTTCAAAGTCGGGCTCACGTATCGCGAGTCTCGGGGTCTTCTTGCTCGAGGAACCACCTTGGTATATTCTCCTCAACATCTTTCTTTCTCTGAAAAATAAAAAATCTCTGAAATTTTTAGTGACTCAAAATAAAGGTGAACAAAACTCAACAAAATTGATAGCAACTACTCCCACCAGTGCCTAGAGGCTATATCATGCATCAAAACTACTTGGGACCATAAAAATTTGACATGCAAGCTCAAGAACAAGGTCACCACAGCAGCAAAAATTTGCAATATATAAAGCACTAGAACAAAAACTAATTGGACCATTGGAGGAGTCACATACCGAAGAACATGCCCCCAAAACAGTTTTGCAAATGGAGCTTTGCACAAGGAGATCGAAAATGGCAGCAAAATGAGCTAGAACACGGGCTAGAGCAATGGTGGGATTTTTTCTGGAGGAAGACGAAGTGGATGGGTGCTGGAATAAGTGAGGGTGGGCTACGTGGGATCCACAAGCCAGGGAGCGCCCAGGGGGGGTGGGCGCGCCCTGTAGGCTTGTGGCCCACTGGTGTAGCCCCCCTGATGTGTTCTCAGTGCCAGAAATTCTTAAATATTCCAGAAAAAATCATACTACATTTTCAGGGCATTTGGAGAACTTTCATTTTCAGGTCATTTTTTTATTGCACGGATAATTCAGAAAACAGAAGTATAATAGTATTTTTTGCTTTATTTAATCTAAATAACAGAAGGTAAAAGTTGGGTACAGAAGGTTGTGCTTTCTAAATTCATCCATCTCATGCCCGTCAAAAAGAATCCATTAATAAGGTTGATCAAGTCTTATTGACAAACTTTTTTCAAATGACACGGAACCGGAGAATTTTCGAATAACACTAGGTTACCTCAATGGGGATATGCATGTCCCCAACAATAAGTATATCATATTTCTTTTTGGCAGTAGGGAGAGGGAATTCAAAATCTCCAATAATAATCGTTGAAATTTTCCCAATGGAGTTGATACTATGAACTTGAGGTTGTTTCTTCGGAAAGTGTACCGTATGCTCATTACCATTAATATGAAAAGTGACATTGCCCTTGTTGCAATCAATAGCAGCCCCTGCAGTATTCACAAATGGTCTACCAAGGATGATCGACATACTGTCGTCCTCGGGAATATCAAGAATAACAAAGTCTGTTAGGATAGTAACATTTGCAACTACGACAGGCACATCCTCACAAATACCGATGGGTAAAGCAGTTGATTTATCAGCCATTTGCAAGGAGATTTCAGTGGGTGTCAACTTATTCAAATCAAGTCTACGATACAAAGAGAAAGGCATAACACTAACACCAGCTCCAAGGTCACATAAAGCAGTTTTAACATAGTTTCTTTTAATAGAGCATGGTATAGTAGGTACTCCGGGATCTCCTAGTTTCTTTGGTATACCACCCTTAAAGGTATAATTAGCAAGCATGGTGGAAATCTCAGCTTTCGGTATCTTTCTTTTATTTGTCACAATATCTTTCATATACTTAGCATAAGGAGACATTTTCAGAATATCAGTCAAACACATACGCAAAAAGACAGGTCTAAGCATTTCAACAAAGCGCTCAAAATCCTCATCATCCTTTTTCTTGGATGGCTTAGGAGGAAAGGGCATGGGTTTCTGAACCCAAGGTTCTCATTCTTTACCATGCTTCCTAGCAATGAAGTCTCTTTTATCATATCTTGTATTCCTAGGTTGTGGGTTATCAAGATCAACAGCAGGTTCAATCTCCACATCATTATCATTACTAGGTTGAGCATCAACATGAACATCATCATTAATATTATCACTAGGCTCATGTTCATTACCAGATTGTGTCTCAGCATCAGAAGTAGAAATATCATTTGGGTTTTCATGTGTATCTATAACAGGTTCACTAGCAGCATGCAAAGTCCTATCATCATTCTTTTTCCTTTTATTACTGGGACGACTAGGTGCATCAGTATTAATTCTCTGATAATCTTGCTCAATTCTCTTAGGATGGCCCTCAGGATACAAAGGTTCCTGAGTCATTTTACCACCTCTAGTCACAACTCTAACAGAATGATCATTGTTCTTACCATTCATCTCATTAAGCAAGTCATTTTGTGCCTTAAGTACTTGTTCTACTCGAGTAGTTACCATGGAAGCATGTTTACTAATAAGCTTAAGATCATTGATAGTTCTACTCATATAATCACCTAAGCGATCAAGCATGTAAGCATTATGTTTCAATTGTCTACTAACATAAGCATTGGAATTTTCTTGCTTACCAATAAAGTTATCAAACTCATCCAAGCATTGGCTAGCAGACTTATTATAAGGAATATCACCTTCATCAAATCTACGGAGAGAATTTACCTCTACTACCTGTGTCGGGTTATCAAGACCATGTATTTCTTCAATAGGTGGTAGATTCTTAACATCTTCAGCTTTAATACCTTTTTCTTTCAAAGATTTCTTTGCCTTTTGCATATCTTTAGAACTGAGAAATAGAATACCTCTTTTCTTCGGAGTTGGCTTTGTAGGTGGTTTGGGAATAGTCCAATCATTATCATTGCTCAATATATTATTCAATAGTAGTTCAGCTTGTTCAACAGTTTGTTCCCTGAAGCATCGGTTAGTCCATTATAAAAGATATCAAGTATTATGTTTTTCTTGAGAGGATGATCAGGCAAAGCATTAAGTAATCTGAGAAGCCTCCCCCAAGCTTGTGGGAGACTCTCTTCTTCAATTTGCACA
The DNA here is from genome assembly GCA_039707655.1 of Elymus sibiricus. Classification (NCBI taxonomy): domain Eukaryota; kingdom Viridiplantae; phylum Streptophyta; class Magnoliopsida; order Poales; family Poaceae; genus Elymus; species Elymus sibiricus. The sequence continues at coordinate 281,213,545 of CM077665.1, forward strand.
AAGTTAAATATTTCCTGCAAAGCAGCTTGTTTCTTATGGGCAGGAAAATATTTTTCTAAGAAGTAATATATCATATCCTGGGGACTACGCACACAACCAGGAGCAAGAGAATTAAACCATATCTTAGCATCACCCTTTAATGAGAAAGGAAACAACTTAAGAATATAGTAATAACGAATTTTTTCCTCATGAGTAAATAGGGTAGCTATATCATCCAATTTAGTAAGATGTGCCACAACAGTTTCAGATTCATAACCGTGGAGAGGATCAGATTCAACCAAAGTAATTAACTCAAGATCGATAGAGAATTCATAATCCTTATCAGTAACAAAGATAGGTGAAGTAGCATACTTAGGATCATATTGCATTCTAGCATTCAAAGATTTTTCCTTCCACTTGCATAGTAATTTCTGAAGATCATCTCTATCCTTACAAGCAAGAAAGTCCCTAGCTACCTCTCCTTCCATAACATAACCCTTAGGTTTATTAGGCAATTCATATCTAGGAGAACTAGGTCTAGCAGGTGTCTCACAGTGTTCAGTTTCAATAATTTCATCAGTTTCAAAAATATCATCAGTTTCAGCATTGACTCTAGCAATTTGTTCATCAAGAAATTGACCCAGTGGCACAGTATTATCAAGCAAAGTTTCATCATAAGCATCATGCATAGCAGAAGTGGCATCATCAATTACTTGCGACATATCAGAATCAATAGCAGGTGGTGGTGTCGCAAATTTACTCATAACAGAAGGTGAATCAAGTGCAAAGCTAGATGGCAGTTCCTTACCTCCCCTCGTAGTAGAGGGATAGATCTTGGTTTTTGGGTCTTTCAGATTCTTCATAGTGATCAACAGATATAAATCCCAAGTTACTCAGAGAATAGAGCTATGCTCCCCGGCAACGGCGCTAGAAAAAGGTCTTGATAACCCACAAGTATAGGGGGTCGCAACAGTTTTCGAGGGTAGAGTATTCAACCCAAATTCATTGATTCGACACAAGGGGAGCCAAAGAATATTCTCGAGTATTAGCAGCTGAGTTGTCAATTCAACCACACCTGAAAGACTTAATATCTGCAGCAAAGTATTTAGTAGCAAAGTAGTGTGAAAGTAACGGTAACGGTGGCAAAAGTAACAGTAGCGGTTTTGTAGTGATTGTAACAGTGGCAACGGAAAAGTAACTTAGCAAAGATCAATATGTGAAAAGCTCGTAGGCAATGGATCAGTGATGGATAATTATGTCGGATGGCATTCATCATGCAACAGTTATAACATAGGGTGACACAGAACTAGCTCCAATTCATCAATATAATGCAGGCATGTATTCCATATATAGTCATACGTGCTTATGGAAAAGAACTTGCATGACATCTTTTGTCCTACCCTCCCATGGCAGCGGGGTCCTAATGGAAACTAAGGGATATTAAGGGCTCCTTTTAATAGAGAACCGGACCAAAGCATTAGCACTTAGTGAATACATGAACTCCTCAAACTACGGTAATCACCGGAAAGAATCCCAGTTATTGTCACCCTGGGGGATGCGGATCATAACTCGTAATAGGTGTCTACAACTTGCAAGATAGGATCAAGAACACACATATATTCATGAAAACATAATAGGTTCAGATCTGAAATCATGGCACTGGGGCCCTAGTGATAAGCATTAAGCATAGCAAAGTCATAGCAACATCAATCTCAGAACATAGTGGATACTAGGGATCAAACCCTAACAAAACTAACTCGATTACATGGTAAATCTCATCCAACCCATCACCGTCCAGCAAGCCTACGATGGAATTACTCACGAACGGCGGAGATCATCATGAAATTGGGGATGAAGGATGGTTGGTGATGACGAGGGCGTCGATTTCCCCTCTCCGGAGCCCAAAACGGGCCCCAGATCTGCCCTCCTGAGGAAGAACATGAGGTGGCGGCGGCTCCGTATCGTGAAACGCGATGAACTCTTCTCTCTGATTTTTTTCTCCCCGGATAGGGTTATATGGAGTTGGAGTTGAGGTCGGAGGAGCTGCAGGGGGCCCACAAGCCACCAGGGCGCGCCCCCTGGCTTGTGGCCAATGGGTGGACCCCCTCCGGTTGATTCTTTCGCCAGTATTTTTTATTAATTCCAAAAATATTATCCGTAAATTTCAGGTCAATCCGAGAACTTTTATTTCTGCACAAAAATAACACCAAGGCAATTCTGCTGAAAACAGCGTTAGTCCGGGTTAGTTCCATTCAAATCATGCAAATTAGAGTCCAAAACAAGGGCAAAAGAGTTTGGAAAAGTAGATACGATGGAGACGTATCAGCGTCCGCAGCGCCACTGGACATCTCTGCCGCGGCCAAAGCGGTGTCGCTGGAGGTCTCTGGCGCTTCCGCGGCATGGCGGCGGGACCTCTCGGTTGCTTCCGCGGCTTTGGTCTTTCTTCCCTGGTTATATCTCGACCCAGACCCCCCCTACCGGCCATGGCAGACGGAATGAAGGACAAAGAAAGGCCTGTTTTTTGGTGGCGGGGGTGAAGAATGTGCGGTAATTTTTGAGTACGAGTTTGTGTTTTTATAGCCTACTACAGTAAACAGCTGCTACTAGTAAGTGAGAACACGTTTAGGTTTGGTAGGTGTGAACTGATTTGCGCAAAAATTAGCTCGTGGTAATTTGGAATGTGAAAGGAAACAAGCTCAATATTTATTGATGGTTTTAGTTCCCAAGCACGGAACGCTTTATGGTTTTTAGAAACCATTTGGGAACGGGCTCATCGAGCAGACGCGTGGCCCTGCCTCTATGAGAGGTGGGCCCTGCGTGTGCTGTGGGTGCAGGTTTGATTAGACGGGACGCGTGCGAGGAGTCCGCCGCGCAGGCTCAAAGGGATGCGTGCGAGCAGTCCCCCGCTTAGGCGCAGCTGGCTCACCGGGAATCAAGCCCTTTGACCTCGGACTTCCACCCATAGCCCTATTCTCTCCCAAGTTCTCCATTAGTGCTACACCTTCTCCTACGGTCTTATCTATTTGGGCCGCCGCTGCGGATCGCCTCCTTTTTCGATGGACGACGAGGCGGCCAACAACCGGGGGCGGGTGGAGGCTGAACCTCACGAGCCTCCGGCGCGCATGGACTTCATCAGCAGCATCCCCGATGAGATGTTGGTAACCATCATGTCCCTCCTCCCCATCAAATCTGCCGTGCAGACTACCATCCTCCCCAGGCGGTGGCACCCCCTATGGCACTCCACCCCCATTGACCTCCTCGATGACGACGAGCTCTGCAGTGGGGATCGCAAATGCTTGGACACATTGTCCCACATCCTCGCCACGCACACTGTGCCCGTCAGACGCCTTGCCATCGGCACTTTCCGTTCAAACTGCAAGGCCGAACCCTAGTTTCACGACTGGTTCTTATCCCCCGCCCTAGATCTGTTGGAAATATGCCCTAGAGGCAATAATAAATTAGTTATTATCATATTTCCTTGTTCATGATAATCATTTATATCCATGCTATAATTGTATTGATTGGAAACTCAGATACATGTGTGGGTACATAGACAACACTGTGTCCCTAGTATGCCTCTAGTAGACTAGCTCGTTGATCAAAGATGGTCAAGGTTTCCTAGCCATAGACATGAGATGTCATTTGATAACGGGATCACATCATTAGGAGAATGATGTGATGGACAAGACCCAAACTATAAACATAGCATATGATCGTGTCAGTTTATTGCTATAGTTTTCTGCATGTCAAGTATCTGTTCCTATGACCATGAGATCATGCAACTCACTGACATCGGAGGAGTACCTTGTGTGTATCAAACGTCGCAACGTAACTGGGTGACTATAAAGGTGCTCTACAGGTATCTCCGAGGGTGTCTGTTGGGTTGGCATGGATCAAGTCTGGGATTTGTTACTCCGTGTGACGGAGAGGTATCTCAAGGCCCACTTGGTAATACAACATCACAATGAGCCTTGCAAGCAAAGTTACTAAAGAGTTAGCCATAGGATCTTATATTACGGAACGAGTAAAGAGACTTGCCGGTAACGAGATTGAACTAGGTATAGAGATACTGACGATCGAATCTCGGGCAAGTAACATACCGAAGAACAAAGGGAACATCATACGGGATTAACTGAATCCTTGACATAGAGGTTCAACTGATAAAGATCTTCATAGAATATGTGGGAACCAATGTGGGCATCCAGGTCCCGCTATTGGTTATTGACCGTAGAGGTGTCTCGGTCATGTCTACATAGTTCTCGAACCCGCAGGGTCTTCACACTTAACGTCCGGTGACGTTTCGGTAGTATTGAGTTATGTATGTTGGTGACCGAAGGTTGTTCGGAGTACCCGTTGAGATCCTGGACGTCACGAGGAGGTCCAGAATGGTCCGGAGGTAAAGATTGATATATAGGAAAGTGGTATTTGGGTTCCGAAAAAGTTTCGGGTACTTTCGGTAGTGTACTGGGAGTGACGAATGGGTTCCGGGGGTCCACCGGGTGGGGCCCACCCACCCCGAGGGGCCACATGGGCTCAAGAGGTGGCGCACCAGCCCCTGGTGGGCTGGGCAGCCGACCCCATGGGGGCCCATGCGCCCAAGAGGAAAAAGGTAGAGGTTGGAAGGAGTAGGACACCTTCCTAAAATGAATCCACCTCCTAGTAGGAGGTGGATTCCACCTCCTTGAGGTGGTTCGGCCGAATCCTCCTTGTGGAGGGTTTGAGGCTGCCTCCTCCCCTCCCTTCCACCTATATATACTAGAGGATTTGAGGGCAGCCCCAACCCTAATTTCCACGTGCTGCCCACTTCTTCCTCTAGATCGTTTCTCCTCTAGATTAGTTCGGCGGAGCTCGGCGAAGCCCTGCCGGATTAGTTCACCACCACCGCCACCACGCCATTGTGCTGCCGGAGAACTCATCTACCTCTCCGCTCCCTCTTGCTGGATCAAGAAGGCGGAGATCGTCATCGAGCTGTACGTGTGCTGAACGCGGAGGTGTCGTCCGTTCAGCACTAGATCGGAAGGACCGTGATTGGATCGCGGGACGGATCATGATTGGATCGCGGGACGTCTTGCGATTTGGATCGCGAAGACGTTCAACTACATCAACCGCGTTTCTTAATGCTTCCCGCTTAGCGATCTACAAGGGTATGTAGATCCACTCTCCCTCTCGTAGATGCTCATCACCATGGATAGATCTTGCGTGTGCGTAGGAATTTTTTTGTTTCCCATGCAACGTTCCCTTTCAGTGGTATCAGAGCTAGGTCTATGTGTAGATGAGATCACGAGTAGAACACAAAGGAGTTTGTGGGCGTTGATATTCAGATTGCTTCCTCCCTTGGTCTTTTCTTGATTCGGCGGTATTGTGGGATGAAGCGGCCCGGACCAACCTTACTAGTACGCTTACGAGAGACCGGTTCCATCAACTGACATGTAACTTCGTTGCATAAAGATGGCTGGCGGGTGTCTGTCTCTCCTGCTTTAGTTGGATCGGATTCGACAAAGGCGGTCCTTCAGAAGGTAGAATAGCAATTTGTGTATCACCGTTGTGGTTTTTACGTAGGTAAGAATCGTTCTTGCTAGATACCCGTAGCAGCCACGTAAAACATGCAACAACAATTAGAGGACGTCTAACTTGTTTTTGCAGGGTATGTTGTGATGTGATATGGCCAATTACAAGATGAGATATATGTGATGTATGAGATGATCATGTTTTGTATAGAATATCACGACTTGAATGTCGATGAGTGCGGCAACCGGCAGGAGCCATAGGGTTGTCTTTAATTTATTTTCGCCGTTTTGCTTTACTTTTATCGCTATGAGTTAGCAATAGTCGTAAAAGCAACAGTTGGCGCGACGACCTCATGGCGACACGTTGATGGAGATCAACATGATGGAGATCATGGTGTCATGCCGGTGACGATGGAGATCATGCCGATGCTTTGGAGATGGAGATCAAAAGCACAAGTTCATGGCCATATCATGTCACTTATAATTTGCATGTGATGTTAATCCTTTTATGCATCTTATTTTGCTTAGGACAACGGTAGCATTATAAGGTCCTCCCTCACTAAAATTTCAAGATAAAATGGTGTTCTTCCCGAGTGTGCACCATTGCGAAAGTTCGTCGTTTCGAGACACCACGTGATGATCGACTTTGATAGACTCTATGTTCACATACAACGGCTGCAAGCCAGTGTTGCCTGATAACCCACAAGTATAGGGGATCGCAACAGTTTTCGAGGGTAGAGTATTCAACCCAAATTTATTGATTCGACACAAGGGGAGCCAAAGAATATTCTCGAGTGTTAGCAGCTGAGTTGTCAATTCAACCACACCTGAAAGACTTAATATCTGTAGCAAAGTATTTAGTAGCAAAGTAGTATGGAAGTAACGGTAACTGTGGCAAAGGTGACAGTAGCAGTATTGTAGTGATTGTAACAGTAGCAACGGAAAAGTAACTTAGCAAAGATCAATATGTGAAAAGCTCGTAGGCAATGGATCAGTGATGGATAATTATGTCAGATGGCATTCATCATGCAACGGTTATAACATAGGGTGATACAGAACTAGCTCCAATTCATCAATGTAATGTAGGCATGTATTCCATATATAGTCATACGTGCTTATGGAAAAGAACTTGCATGACATCTTTTGTCCTACCCTCCCGTGGCAGCGGGGTCCTAATGGAAACTAAAGGATATTAAGGCCTCCTTTTAATAGAGAACCAGACCAAAGCATTAGCACTTAGTGAATACATGAACTCCTCAAACTACGGTAATCACCGGAAAGAATCCCAGTTATTGTCACCCTGGGGGATGCGGATCATAACTCGTAATAGGAGTCTACAACTTGCAAGATAGGATCAAGAACACATATATATTTATGAAAACATAATAGGTTCAGATCTGAAATCATGGCACTCGGGCCCTAGTGACAAGCATTAAGCATAGCAAAGTCATAGCAACATCAATCTCTGAACATAGTGGATACTAGGTATCAAACCCTAACAAAACTAACTCGATTACATGGTAGATCTCATCCAACCCATCACCGTCCAGCAAGCCTACGATGGGATTACTCACGAACGGCGAAGAGCATCATGAAATTGGTGATGAAGGATGGTTGGTGATGACGACGGTGTCGATTTCCCTTCTCCGGAGCCCAAAACAGACTCCAGATCCGCCCTCCCGAGGAAGAACAGGAGGTGGCGGTGGCTCCGTATTGTGAAACACGATGAACTCTTCTCCTTTATATTTTTCTCCCCGAATAGGAATATATAGAGTTGGAGTTGAGGTCGGCGGAGCTCCAGCGGGCCCACAAGACAGGGGAGCGCGCCCTAGGGGGGGCGCGCCCCCTGGCTTGTGCCCAGGTGGTGGACCCCCTCCGGTTGATTCTTTCGCCAGTATGTTTTATTAATTCCAAAAATATTCTCCGTAAATTTTCAGGTCAATTCGAGAACTTTTATTTCTGCACAAAAATAACACCAAGGCAATTCTGCTGAAAACAGCGTCAGTCCGGGTTAGTTCCATTCAAATCATGCAAATTAGAGTCCAAAACAAGGGCAAAAGAGTTTGGAAAAGTAGATACGTTGGAGACGTATCAACTCCCCCAAGCTTAACCCATTGTTTGTCCTCAAGCAATTCAGTTGACAAACTGAAAGTGACAAAGAAAAACTTTTACAAACTCTGTTTGATCTTGTTGTTGTAAATATGTCTAACTGTTGTTCAGATTTTCAGCAAGGATTATAGACTAACCACATTCACAATAACATTTAGGTCTCACATTTACTCATATCAATGGCATAACCAACTAGCGAGAATTAATAATAAATCTCGGATGACAACAATTTTTTCAAAAACAATCATGATACAATATGATATAATGGTATCTCGCTAGCCCTTTCTGAGACCACAAAACATAAATGCAGAGCACCTCTAAAGAACAAGGATTGACTAGACATTGTAATTCAAGGTAAAAGAGATCTAGTCACAATCATACTCAATATCAATTAATAACAAAGCATACAAATGACGGTGGTGCTCTCTAACTGGTGCCTTTTATAAGAAGAGGATGACTCAACAGTAAAGTAAAATAGATAGGCCCTTCGTAGAGGGAAGCATTGATTTGCAGAGGTGCCAGAGCTCGAGCTTTTAAAACAGGGATGAATAATACTTTTGAGCGGTATGCTTTCATTGTCAACATAACAACCGAGAGATCTCGATATCTTCCATGCTAGATACATTATAGGCGGTTCCCAAACAGAATAGTAACGTTTTTACCCCCCTCCACCAATCAATCACACTCCACGGCGAGCCAAATCCACGGGTACTGTCCATACAAACAACAGTCCTGGGGGAGTTTTGTTTCATTATATTTTGATTTGATTTTGAGCATGGAACTGGGCATTCCGAATACCAGCCACTTTTCGTGAATGATTGTGAATCAACACATATCGTGAGAATAACCCACCTAGCATGGAAGATACTAACAGCCCCTAGTTACTACATGAGCGATTCGGGCATGCAAAATAGAATATTATTTGAAGGTTTAGAGTTTGGCACATGCAAATTTACTTGGAACGGCAGGTAAATACTGCATATAGGTAGGTATGGTGGACTCATATGGAACAACTTTGGGTTTATGAAAGTGGATGCACAAGCTGTATTCCCTCTTAGTACAAGTGAAGGCTAGCAAGAGACTGGGGAGCGACAACAGTCATAAACATGCTTTGAGAATAACCAACATTGAATGCAAGCATGAGTAGGATATAAATCACCATGAACATAAATATCGTGGAGGCTATGTTGATTTTGTTTCAACTACATGCGTGAACATGTGCCAAGTCAAGCCACTTGAATCATTCAAAGGAGGATACCATCCTATCATACTACATCACAACCATTTTAAAATGCATGTTGGCACTCAAGACAAACCATTATACTCTCTTAGTTAATTAAGCATGGCATGAGCAACTATAATCTCTAATTATCATTGCAAACATGTTCCATCCATAATGAGCTGAATCCAGAATGATGAGCTAATCATATTTACAAAAACAAAATAGGTCGAGTTCATACCAGCTTTTCTCCATCTCAATCACTTCATCATATATCTTCATTATATATTTACAAAAACAAAATAGGTCGAGTTCATACCAGCCTTTCACTTGCACGACCGAACGGTGTGAATAATAATAAGAGTGCACGTGCATTGGACTAAGCTGGAATCTGCAAACAATGACTCAAAGGAGAAGGCAAGTTAATATTGGCTCTCTGTAAGATAAACAATAATGCATACGAGAGCCACTCAACATTTTCATTGTGGTCTTCTCCTTATGACCCAAAGAAAAGAAATTTCAAAACAAGAACGAGAAAAACTATCTACATGGGAAAGCTCCCATGAAGCAAAAGAAGAACGAGAAATCTTTTGGGGTTTTCTTTTAATGATATAACTAAACAAACTAAAAGGTAAAGCTAGAACTAATTTTTTTTGGATTTTTCTCAAGGTTAATTAAACACTCAAGAAGAAAGCGGAAAGAAGAAATAAAATACCATGGATGATACAATGAAAACGTATAAGCATCGACAACTGGAATGAGTGTGTGAACATGAATGTAATGTCGGTGAGAAATACGTACTCCCCCAAGCTTAGGCTTTTGGCCTAAGTTGGTCTATGGCCATGGCTGAAAATAACCATCTCCTAGATACTCCGAAGGATACTGAGGGTTCCACTGGTTGGCGAGCTCCTGTGGCTCCCACTGAAAAACTGGATCCTGATACGGATCAAGGGCTGGTGCCGACTCAGGTGCTGGGGGTTGCGACAGACCCCCAATATCTGTAGATGTCCTCGGGCATAATAGTGTACCTACCTGAATGAATATCGAACAAAGAAGAAGCAGGCAGAGCAATAATCTCACAAGTACCCTGACTAAATACTATGTTGTAAAGCAGCCTCCTATCATTATCCTTCCTAATAAAATCATGTGCTACCATACTATCATAGTCTAAATATCTTGTAGGTAGTAACATTTCCTCTTCCTCGTCAAGCCTAATGGGTATTTTGAAGTGTTTGGCTAGACGAGAAGCATAGATACCTCCGAATATGGTGCCCTTCGAACGGTTTAAGTTCAACCGTTGGGCCACTATAGCACCCAGACTAAAAGTTCTATCAGCAAGTAAAGCGTGGCGCAGAATGGCGAGGTCGGGAGCACTAAGGCTTCCACTCTCCCCATGACCAACTAAACATCTCCCCGTGAATAATGAATAATAGCGTAGAACAGAAAAATGTAAACTAGCCGCTCTTGCCTTTGACACCCCTCTCTCTTCCCCCACAGTGATTGCGGCAATAAAGTCCTCCATGTCTCTAGGACGTGGTTCACCGATGCTGCCCTCATAAGGTATTTTGAAAACTTTGCAAAAATCGTAAAGTTTCATCTCCTTAGGCACATCATATAAGTAAAACTCTACCATGGGAGGACTCTTCCTAGGATAAAAGTGAAAATTTTGCAGGAAGATATTAGTGAGTAGGAGGTACTGGTCACACTTATTGTTTAGGAAGTCGGTGATGCCTGCATTCTCTGCCAAATAATAAAAATCTTCATAAATTCCGGCCGCCCTCAAGAATGCATCACTTGGCCATTCACATGGCCAAACCTCCGCGACGCGAGGAAGATTATATTTGGACTTCTTCTTCACCTCATTTTCATCTTCTTTAGAGCCCCGGCTTGAAGAGCCTCTTAATAATCTCCTCATCATTTTTTTTTCTCGAAGAACAATCCCTCAAAACAATTTTGCAAATGGAGCTTTGCACAAGGAGATCGAAAATGGAAGCAAAATGAGCTAGAACACGGGTTTGAGCAATGGTGGGATTTTTTCTGGAGGAAGGGGGTGGGCGCGCCCTGCAGGCTTGTGGCCCCCTGGTGCAGTTCCCTGATGTGTTCTCAGTGCCAAAAATTCTTAAATATTCCAGAAAAAATTATACTACATTTTCAGGGCATTTGGAGAACTTTTATTTTTAGGTCACTTTTTTATTGCACGGATAAATCAGAAAACAGAAAATAATAGTATTTTTACTGTATTTAATCTAAATAACAGAAAGTAAAAGTTGGGTACAGAAGGTTGTGCTTTCTAAATTCATCCATCTCATGCCCATCAAAAAGAATCCATCAATAAGGTTGATCAAGTCTTATTGACAAACTTTTTTTCGAACGACACGGAACCGGAGAATTTTCGAATAACATTAGGTTACCTCAATGGGGATATGCATGTCCCCAACAATAAGTATATCATATTTCTTTTTGGTAGTAGGGAGAGGGAATTCAAAATCTCCAATAATAATCGTTGAAATTTTTCCAATGGAGTTGATACTATGAACTTCAGGTTGTTTCTTCGGAAAGTGTACCGTATACTCATTACCATTAACATGAAAAGTGACATTGCCTTTGTTGCAATCAATAACAGCCCCTGCAGTATTCAAAAAGGGTCTACCAAGGATGATCGACATACTGTCGTCCTCGGGAATATCAAGAATAACAAAGTCCGCTAAGATAGTAACATTTGCAACTACAACATGCACATCCTCACAAATACCGATGGGTAAAGCAGTTGATTTATCAGCCATTTGCAAAGAGATTTCAGTAGGTGTGAACTTATTCAAATCAAGTCTACGATATAAAGAGAAAGGCATAACACTAACACCAGCTCCAAGATCACATAAAGCAGTTTTAACATAATTTCTTTTAATAGAGCATGGTATAGTAGGTACTCCGGGATCAACCTAGTTTCTTTGGTATTCCACCCTTAAAGGTATAATTAGCAAGCATGGTGGAAATCTCAGCTTCCGGTATCTTCCTCTTGTTTGTCACAATATCTTTCATATACTTAGCATAAGGAGACATTTTCAGAATATCAGTCAAGCGCATACGCAAAAAGACAGGTCTAAGCATTTCAACAAAGCGCTCAAAATCCTCATCATCCTTTTTCTTGGATGGCTTAGGAGGAAAGGGCATGGGTTTCTGAACCCATGGCTCTCTTTCTTTACCATGCTTCCTAGCAACAAAGTCTCTTTTGTCATATCTTTTGTTCTTAGGTTGTGGGTTATCAAGATCAACAGCAGGTTCAATCTCCACATCATTATCATTACTAGGTTGAGCATCAACATGAACATCATCATTAATATTATCTCTAGGCTCATGCTCATTACTAGATTGTGTCTCAGCATCAGAAATAGAAAAATCATTTGGGTTTTCATGAGTACCTATAACAGGTTCACTAGCAGCATGCAAAGTCCTATCATCATTATTTTTCCCTTTATTACTAGGACGATTAGGTGCATCAGAATTAATTCTCTGAGAATCTTGCTCAATTCTCTTAGGATGGCCCTCAGGATACAAAGGTTCTTGAGTCATTTTACCACCTCTAGTCACAACTCTAACAGAATGATCATTGTTCTTACTATTCATCTCATTAAGCAAATCATTTTGTGCCTTAAGTACTTCTTCCACTTGAGTAGTTACCATGAAAGCATGTTTACTAATAAGCTTAAGATCATTGAGAGTTCTACTCATATAATCACCTAAGCGATCAAGCATGTAAGCATTATGTTTCAATTGTCTACTAACATAAGCATTGAAATTTTGTTGCTTAACAATAAAGTTATCAAACTCACCCAAGCATTGGCTAGCAGACTTATTATAAGGAATATCACCTTCATCAAATCTACGGAGAGAATTTACCTCTACTACCTGTGTCGGGTTATCAAGACCATGTATTTCTTCAATAGGTGGTAGATTCTTAACATCTTCAGCTTTAATACCCTTTTCTTTCATAGATTTCTTTGCCTCTTGCATATCTTCAGGACTGAGAAATAGAATACCTCTTTTCTTCGGAGTGGGCTTTGGAGGTGGTTCGGGAATAGTCCAATCATTATCATTGCTCAATATATTATTCAATAGTAGTTCAGCTTGTTCAACAGTTCGTTCCCTGAAAACACAACCAGCACAACTATCTAGGTGGTCCCTAGAAGCATCGGTTAGTCCATTATAAAGGATATCAAGTATTTCGTTTTTCTTGAGAGGATGATCAGGCAAAGCATTAAGTAATTGGATAAGCCTCCCCCAAGCTTGTGGGAGACTCTCTTCTTCAATTTGCACAAAGTTATATATTTCCTGCAAGGCAGCTTGTTTCTTATGGGCAGGAAAATATTTTTCAGAGAAGTAGTATATCATATCCTGGGGACTACGCACACAACCAGGAGCAAGAGAATTAAACCATATCTTAGCATCACCGTTTAATTAGAAAGGAAACAACTTAAGAATATAGTAATAGCGAATTTTTTTCCTCATGAGTGAATAGGGTGGCTATATCATTCAATTTAGTAAGATGTGCCACAACAGTTTAAGATTCATAACCATGGAAAGGATCGGATTCAACCAAAGTAATTAACTCAGGATCGACAGAGAATTTATAATCCTTATGAGTAACAAAGATAGGTGAAGTAGCAAACTTAGGATCATATTGCATTCTAGCATTCAAAGATTTTTCCTTCCACTTGCATAGTAATTTCTTAAGATCATCTCTATCCTTACAAGCAAGAAAGTCCCTAGCTACCTCTCCTTCCATAACATAACCCTTAGGTATATTAGGCAATTCATATCTAGGAGAGCTAGGTCTAGCAGGTGTCTCATAGTGTTCAGTTTCAATAATTTCATCAGATTCAGAAATATCATCAGTTTCTGCATTGACTCTAGCAATTTGTTCATCAAGAAATTCACCAAGTGGCACAATATTATCAAGCAAAGTGTCATCATAAGCATTATGCATAGCCGAAGTGGCATCATCAATTACTTGCGGCATATCAGAATTACTAGCAGATGGTGGTGTCGCAAATTTACTCATAACAGAAGGTGAATCAAGTGCAGAGCTAGATGGCAGTTCCTTACCTGCCCTTGTAGTAAAGGGATAGATCTTGGTTTTTGGGTCTTTCAGATTCTTGTAATAGAGAACCTAAAGGATATTAAGGCCTCCTTGTAATAGAGAACCAGACCAAAGCATTAACACTTAGTGAATACATGAACTCCTCAAACTACGGTAATCACCGGAAAGAATCCCAGTTATTGTCACCTTGGGGGATGCGGATCATAACTCGTAACAGGTGTCTACAACTTGCAAGATAGGATCAAGAACACATATATATTCATGAAAACATAATAGTATCAAATCTGAAATCATGGCACTCGGGCCCTAGTGACAAGCATTAAGCATAGCAAAGTCATAGCAACATCAATCTCAGAACATAGTGGATACTAGGTATCAAACCCTAACAAAACTAACTCGATTACATGGTAGATCTCATCCAACCCATCGTCCAGCAAGCCTACGATGGGATTACTCATGAACGGCGGAGAGCATCATGAAATTGGTGATGAAGGATGGTTGGTGATGACGACGGCATCGATTTCCCTTCTCCGGAGCCCAAAACAGACTCCAGATCTGCCCTCCCGAGGAAGAACAGGAGGTGGCGGCGGCTCCGTATCGTGAAACGTGATGAACTCTTCTCCTTTATTTTTTTCTCCCCGAATAGGAATATATAGAGTTGGAGTTGAGGTCGGCGGAGCTCGAGGGGGCTCACAAGACAGGTGGGCGCGCCCCCTGGCTTGTGGCCAGGTGGTGGGCCCCCTCCGGTTGATTCTTTCGCCAGTATTTTTTATTAATTCCAAAAATATTCTCCGTAAATTTTCAGGTCAATCCGAGAACTTTTATTTCTGCAAAAAAATAACACCAAGGCAATTCTGCTGAAAACAGCGTCAGTCCGGGTTAGTTCCATTCAAATGATGCAAATTAGAGTCCAAAACAAGGGCAAAAGAGTTTGGAAAAGTAGATACGATGGAGACGTATCATTGCACGTGCGGAACACTCGGGTTAAACTTGACGAGCCTAGCGTGTATAGACATGGCCTCGGAACACAAGAGACCAAAAGGTCGAACATGAGTCATATAGTAGATATGATCAACATGAAGATGTTCACCATTGAAACCACCTCATCTCACGTGATGATCGGACTTGGGTTGGTGAATTTGGATCGTGTGACACTCGAATGACCACAGGGATGTCAATTTGAGTGGGAGTTCTTAAGTAATATGATTAATTGAACTCATTATCATGAACATAGTCAAAATATCTTTGCAAATTATGTTGTAGATCACTAGCTCGCGCTGTAGCTCCCTTGAATTGTTATATGTTCCTAGAGAAATAGATTTGAAAGATGATGGTAGCACTAATACGGACTGGTTCCGTGATCTGAGGATTGTCCTCATTGCTGCACAGAAGGCTTATGTCCTTAATGCACCGCTCGGTGCGCCACCTCCCTCAAGCGTCGTCTGTAGATGTTGTGAACATTTGACAGGCACGTTCTGATGACTACTTGATATTTCAGTTCGTCATGCATTACGGCTTAGAATTGAGGCTCCAAAACGTTTTGAACGTCACGGAACATATGAGATGTTCTAAGAGCTGAAATTGGGATCTCAGGCTCGTGCCCGTGTTGAGAGGTATGAGACCTCCAACAAGATTCTTTGCCTGCAAGATGAAGGAGAATAGCTCAATCGGTGAGCATGTCCTCAGATTGTCTGGGTGCTACAATCGCTTGAATCGAGTGGGAGTTGATCTTCCAGATAAGATAGTGGTTGATATAGTTTTCCAAGTCACTACCACAAAGCTACTAGAGCTTCGTGATGAAGTATGAAATGCCAGGGATGGAAATAATAATCCCTGAGCTATTCGCGATGTTTGACCCCGCGAAGGTAGAAATCAAGAAGGAGCATCAAGTGTTGATGGTTAGTAAAACCACTAGTTTCGAGAAGGGCAAGGGCAAGGAGGGAAACTTCATGGATGGCAAGCCAGTTGCTGCTCCAGTGAAGAAACCCAAGGTTAAACCCAAACCCGAGACTAAGTGCTTCTATTATGAGGAGAGCGGTCGCTGAAGCGGAACAACCCTAGATACTTGGTAGATAAGAAGGCTGGCAACGTCAAGTGAAGTATATTTGATATACGTATTATTCATATGTACCTTGCTAGTACTCCTAGTAGCACCTGGGTATTAGATACTGGTTCAGTTGCTAAATGTTGGTAACTCGAAATAAAAGCTACGGAATAAACGGAGACTAGCTAAGGGCGAGGTGACGATGTGTGTTGGAAGTGTTTCCAAGGTTGATGTGATCACCATCGCACGCTCTCTCTACCTTCGGGATTAGTGATGAACCTAAATAAATGTTATTTGGTGTTTGCGTTGAGCATGAACGTGATTAGATCGTGTTTATTGCAATACGGTTATTCATTTAAGTTAGAGAATAATGGTTATTCTGTTTACATGAATAATACCTTCAATGGTCATGCACCCAATGTGAATGGTTTATTGAATCTCGATCGTAGTGATACACATGTTCATAATATTGATGCCAAAAGATTGAAAGTTAATAATGATAGTACCACATACTTGTGGCACTGCCGCCAAGGTCATATTGGTGTAAAGCGCATGAAGAAACTCCATGCTGATGGATCTTTGGACTGACTCGATTTCGAATCGGTTGAGACATGCGGACCATGCCTCATGGGCAAGATGACTAAAACCCCGTTTTTCGGCTTGATGGAATGGGCAAGTGACTTATTGGAAATGATACATGTTGATGTATGCGGTCCAATGAGTGTTGAAGCGTGCGGTGGATATCGCTATTTTCTTACCTTCACTGATGATTTGAGTAGATATGGGGATATTTACTTAATAAAACACAAGTCTGAAACGTTTGAAAAGTTCGAACAAATTCAGAGTGAAGTTTGAGATCATCGTGACAAGAAGATAAAATGTCTACGATATGATCGTGGAGGTAAATATCTGAGTTACGAGTTTGGTATACAACTCAAGACAATGTGGAAGTTGTTTCACAACTCACGCCACCTGGAACACCATAATGTGATGGTGTGTCCGAACGTCGTAGTCGTGCTCTATTGGATTTGGTGCGTATTATGATGTCTCTTATCGATTTGCCACTATCGTTTTGGGGTTATGCATTAGAGACAATTACATTCACTTTAAATTAGGGCACCATCTAAAGTCCGTTGAGATGACACCGTATGAATTTTGGTTTGACATAAACCTAAGCTGTCATTTCTCAGAGTTTGGGAATGCGACGCTTATGTCTGATAAGCTCGAACCCAAAGCGGAAAGGTGTATCTTCATAGGATACCCTAAGGAAACAGTTGGGTATACCTTCTATCTCAGATCCAAGGGCAAAGTGTTTGTTGCTAAAAACGGGTCCTTTCTTGAGAAAGA
This sequence comes from Elymus sibiricus, assembly GCA_039707655.1. NCBI lineage: Eukaryota > Viridiplantae > Streptophyta > Magnoliopsida > Poales > Poaceae > Elymus > Elymus sibiricus. The sequence continues at coordinate 281,230,848 of CM077665.1, forward strand.
GTTTCTCTCGAAAGAATTGAGTGGGAGGAAAGGTAGAACTTGATGAAGGTTATTGAACCGTCACTTCAGTTGGATAGTAGCACGACGCAGAAAGATGTTTCTGCGACGCCTACACCAAGTGAAGAGGAAGCAAATGATGATGATCATGAAGCTTCGGATCAAGTTACTACCAAACCTCGTAGGTCGACAAGGACTCGTACCGCCCCTGAGTGGTGCTTCAATCCTGTCTTGGAGGTCATGTTGTTAGACAACAGTGAACCTACGAGCGATGAAGAAGCGATGGTGGGCCCGGATTCCAACAAATGGCTAGGAGCCATGAAATCCAAGATAGGATCCATGTATGAAACCAAGTATGGACTTTGGTAGACTTGCCCATTGAACGGCAGGCCGATGAGTACAAATGGACCTTTAAGAAGACGACAGACGTTGATGGTAAATGTCACCATTTATAAAGCTCGACTTGTCGCAAAGAAGTATCCGACAAGTTCAAGGAGTTGACTACGATGAGACTTTGTCACCCGTAGCGATGCTAAAAGTCTGTTGGAATTATGTTAGCAGTTGCTGCATTTTTCGATTATGAAATCTGGCAGATGGATGTCAAAACATCGTTTCCTTGACGGTTTCCTTGAGGAAAGGTTGTATGTGATACAACCAGAAGGTTTTGTCAGTCCTAAGGATGCTAAATTGTATGCAAGCTCCAGCGATCCTTCTATGGAATGGAGCAAGCATCTCAGAGTTGGAATATACGCTTTGATGAGGTGATCAAACTTTTTGGGTCTATACAAAGTTTATGAGAAACTTGTATTTACAATAAAGTGAGTGGGAGCACTATAGAATTTCTGATAAATATATGTGGATGACATATTGTTGATCGGAAGTGACGTAGAATTTCTGGAAAGCATAAAGGGTTGTTTGAAAAGGAGTTTTTCAAAGGAAAACCTGGAATGAAGCTACTTAAATATGGGGCATCAGGATCTGTAGAGATAGATCAAGACGTCTGATAAAACTTTCAATGAGTACATACCTTGACAAGATTTTGAAAGAGTTCAAAATGGATCAGTCAAAGAAAGAGTTCTTGCCTGATTTGTAAGGTGTGAAGTTGAGTAAGACTCAAAGCTCGACCACGGCAGAATAAAGAGAAAGGACGAAGGTCGTCCCTATGCCTTATCCATAGGCTCTATATAGTATGCCATGCTGTGTACCGCACCTGGTGTGTGCCTTGCCATGAGTCTATCAAGGGGTACAAGAGTGGTCCAGGAGTGGATCACTGGACAGCGTTCAAAATTATCCTTAGTAACTGGAGGACTAAGGAATGTTTCTCGATTATGGAGGTGATGAAGAGTTCGTCGTAAAGGGTTACGTCATGCAAGCTTTGACACCAATCCGGATGACTCTGAGTAGCAATCCGGATACGTATAGTGGGGCAGCCATTTGGAATAGTTCCAAGTGGAGCATGGTAGCATCTGCAGTATGATATATAGATTTGCAAAGAACACACGGATCTGAATGTTGCAGACCGTTGACTAAAACCTCTCTCACATGCAAAACATGATCGAACCCCAGAACTCATTGGGTGTTAGATTCATAAACAATGTAAATCACATAGCGATGTGAGCTAGATTATTGACTCTAGTGCATGTGGGAGACTGTTGGAAATATGCCCTAGAGGCAATAATAAATTAGTTATTATCATATTTCCTTGTTCATGATAATCGTTTATTATCCATGCTATAGTTGTATTGATTGGAAACTCAGATACATGTGTGGGTACATAGACAACACTGTGTCCCTAGTATGCCTCTAATAGACTTGCTCGTTGATCAAAGATGGTCAAGGTTTCCTAGCCATGGACATGAGATGTCATTTGATAACGGGATCACATCATTAGGAGAATGATGTGATGGACAAGACCCAAACTATAAACATGGCATATGATCATGTCAGTTTATTGCTATAGTTTTCTGCATGTCAAGTATCTGTTCCTATGACCATGAGATCATGCAACTCACTGACATCGGAGGAGTACCTTGTGTGTATCAAACGTCGCAACGTAATTGGGTGACTATAAAGGTGCTCTACAAGTATCTCCGAGGGTGTCTGTTGGGTTGGCATGTGATACGTCTCCAACGTATCTATAATTTGTGAAATATTCATGCCATGTTTACAATAATTCTATATGATTTTGGTATGATTTTATTAGAACTAACCCGGACTGACGTTGTTTTCAGCAGAACTACCATGGTGTCGTTTTTTTGTGCAGAAATAAAAGTTCTCGGAATGGCCTGAAAATTTACGGAGAATATTTTTGGAAAATATAAAAAATACTGGAGCAAAAAGATACTGGAGAGGAGTCCCGAGGAGGTCACAAGCCTGGGGGGCGCGGCCCCCCCTAGGGCGCGCCGCACTGGCTTGTGGACTCCTCGAGCACCCCCTTGACTTGAGACCGACGCCAAAAAAATCCTATAAATACCAAAAACCCCAGAAAGAAACCTAGATCGGGAGTTCCGCCGCTGCAAGCCTCTGTAGCCACGAAAAACCAATCGGGAGCCCGTTCCGGCACCCTGTCGGAGGGGGAAACCATCACCGGAGGCCATCTTCATCATCCCAGCGGTCTCCATGACGAGGAGGGAGTAGTTCACCATCGGGTCTGAGGGTATGTACCAGTAGCTATGTGTTTGATCTCTCTCTCTTGTGTTCTTGAGATGGCACAATCTTGCTGTACCGCGAGCTTTATTAATATAGATGAATCATACGGAGTTTTCCCCTCTCTATCTTCTTGTGATGAGTTGAGTTTTCCCTTTGAAGTTTTCTTATCGGATTGAGTCTTTAAGGATTTGAGAACACTTGATGTATGTCTTGCGATGGGATATCCGTGGTGACAATGGGATGTTCTATTGATCCACTTGATGTATTTTTTGGTGATCAACTTGCGGGTTCCGTGACCTTGGGAATCTATGCATAGGGGTTGGCACATGTTTTCGTCTTGACTCTCCGGTAGAAACTTTGGGGCACTCTTTGAAGTTCTTTGTGTTGGATTGAACATGATGAATCTGAAATTGTGTGATGCATATCGTATAATCAAGCCCATGGGTACTCGTGGTGACATTGGAGTATCTAGGTGACATTAGGGTTTTGGTTGATGTGTATCTTAAGGTGTTATTTTAGTACGAACTCTAGGGCTGTTCGTGACACTTATAGGGATAGCTCATACGATTGATCGGAAAAGATAACTTTGAGGTGGTTTCGTACCCTACAATAATTTCTTCGTTTGTTCTCCGCTATTTGTGACTTCGGAGTGAACTCTTTGTCGCACGTGAGGGATTTACATATGATTCAACTATGTCAGTATTGTTGAGAGAACTTGCACTAGTGAAAGTATGAACCCTAGGCCTTGTTTCTAAGCATTGCAATACCGTTTGTGCTCACTTTTATCATTAGTTACCTTGCTGTTTTTATATTTTCAGATTACAAAAACCTATATCTACCATCCATATTACACTTGTATCACCATCTCTTCGCCGAACTAGTGCACCAATACAATTTACCATTGTATTGGGTGTGTTGGGGACACAAGAGATTACTTGTATTTGATTGTAGGGTTGTTTGAGAGAGACCATCTTCATCCTATGCCTCCCACGGATTGATAAACCTTAGGTCATCCACTTGAGGGAAATTTGCTACTGTCCTACAAAACTCTGCGCTTGGAGGCCCAACACGAGTCTACAAGAAGAAGGTTGCGTAGTAGACATCAAGCTCTTTTCTGGCGCCGTTGCCGGGGAGGTGAGTTCTTGAAGGTATATCTTTAGATCTTGCAATTAAATCTTTTAGTTTCTTGTTTTTCACTAGTTTGGTTTTATAAAAGAAAGCTACAAAAAATGGAGTTTAGGTTGCATCAATTGGTTCGTCTTTATAATGTCTTTCGTGAAAATGATGGTTTGGAAAATTGTGCTCAATTGGTAGAGGAAGAATTTATGAAAATACTTAATGAGAATTCCTTGAATGATTAGCATGATTGCAATATTGCTAGTATGAATTCTCTGAATATCCATGATGCTAATGATATGCAAAGCTACAAGCTTGGGGATGCTATGTTTGATGAAGATGATATGTTTAGTCCCCCAAGTTTTGATGAGCAAATTTATTATGATGAAAGAATGCCTCCTATTTATGATAATTATTGTGATGACATGTATGCTATAAAGAATAATGATAACCATGAAACTTGTCATCATGATTTTAATTTTCAATTGGATTATGCTTCACATGATAGTTATTTTGTTGAGTTTGCTCCCACTATTATGAATGAGAAGAAATATGCTTATGTGGAGAGTTGTAAAATTTCTATGCTTGTAGATCATGAAAAGAATACTTTATGTGCTGGTTATATTGTGAAATTCCTTCATGATGCTACTGAAAATTATTATGAGGGAGGAACATATGCTTGTAGGAATTGCAATAATATCAAGTTTCCTCTCTATGTGTTCAAAGTTTTGAAGTTATGCTTGTTTTGCCTTCCTATGCTAGTTGATTCTTGCTCCCATAAATTGTTTGCTCACAAAATCCCTATGCATAGGAAGTGGGTTAGACTTAAATGTGCTTGTCATGAGATTCATGATGCTCTTTTGCATGTTTCAATTATTATTTTTATGTGAGCATCATTGAAATCATCTTGCCTAGCTAAAATGCATTAAAGAAAAGCGCTTGTTGGGAGACAACCCAACACTTTTACCTACTGTTTTTGTGTGTCCACATGATTAAGCTACTGTATAATCATGTTTTATAGCTTTTGTTTCAATAAAGTGCCAAGTAAAGCCTTTGGGATGACTCACAAGATGAGTAGAATTGATGCTGAACCAAAACATAAACTTTTGACTCCAGTACAGGATTTTTCATTTTTTTACTGGTGCGTGATAATGATATGAAATTTTTACACAATCTTGATATACAAATTCTTCAGGTTTTCCTAAATTTCTAGAATTTTTAGAGACAGGGAAGTATAGTTACACTACAGATCTTCACAGACTGTTCTGTTTTTGACAGATTCTGTTTTGCATGCATAGTTTGCTTGTTTTAGTGTTTCCATAGCTTATATTTAGTGGTATAAATTATGGTAATGATAGAATACAGTAGGTATCATGTGGGAACAACTATTAATCTTGTCTTGACAGTTCCTAAGTGAATGATTTATCTTTATTACACTAACCCTTCTCACGAAGTTCCGTTAAGTTTTGTGTGATTGAAGTTTTCAAGTTTCGGGTGAGGCACCGATATGAGGAGAATAAGGAGTGACAAGAACCTAAGTTTGGGGATGCCCAAGGCACCCCCAAGGTAATATCCAAGGAAGAATCAAGCGCCTAAGCTTGGGGATGCCCCGGAAGGCATCCCCTCTTTCGTCTTCAACACTATCGGTATATCTTACTTCGGGCTATACTTTTATTCGTCACATAATATGAGTTTTGCTTGGAGGTCATATTATTTTGTTGTTTTATGTTAGGTGTTATTTATAATATTGTTTTTCAATAAAAAGTTCCAGGAATTGTCTTAGGATGCTTGAATTGCATGTTTGATGTGTGCTGTGTATAAACATAAACTTTTTCTGTAGTGTTTGAATTTTCATATTTTACTAGAACGTGGAAACTTTCTGAAATTTTTTCACAGTGTTTTCATATAAATTGTTTAGCGTGTCCTCAATTGTCATAAGTTTTTGATTTAAGGAAGTACGCTGTTTTCATAAATTGCTACAGACTGTTCTGTTTGGACAGATTGCTGTCATAGTTTTGTTATCTACTTATCCTCTAGTTTCCATAGCCTATATTGGTAGATATAAATTGTGGAAATGATATTAAAAAGTAGATGATGTTTGATAATTATTGTGCAACTTGTCTTGGCAGTACATAAAGAGTTGATTTATTATTATGTGTACTAACCTATCTCACGAGTTCTTTTCGAGTTTTGTGTGGATGAAGTTTTTGAGAATAGGTGAAATCATGATATGAGAGGATTGAACGAGATACAAAAGCTCAAGCTTGGGGATGCCCAAGGCATCCCAAGTAAATATTTCAAGAAGTCTCAAGCATCTAAGCTTGGAGATGCTACGCATCCCACCTCTCTTCATCAACAATTATCGGTTAGCCTATGTTGAGCCAAAAATTTTATTCGTTCACATGATGCGTGCTATTCTTGGAGTGCTATTTTTCTTTTACTTGCTGTTGAATAAAATACTTAAGATCTGAAATTCTTAGATGAGAGAGTCTTCACATAGTTATTTAATTGTTGACTACTCATTGATCTTCACTTATATCTTTTTGGAGTAGTTTGTCATTCACTCTCGTGCTTCACCTATATCCTATTAGTAAATGGTTGAATGAATTGAATATCATAAATCTGAAATTAAATATGCTTCATATACTTTTCTAATGGGGAGTAATGACTTCACACATAATAAGTATAGGTGATAAAATTTATTGAAAGTTAGCAAACACCACATTGGTCACTTGAACAATTCATGAAAGAATATTGAAGGAAGAGAGATTCCACATATAAATATACTATCTTGGATATCTTCTATGATTGTGAGCTCATTAATTATTTTCAAACTCGAGCAAATTAGTTAAAATTGGACAAGGAAGACAACTTAATGAGTTATGTTTGGGTATATTTGTATAGAAGTTATATTGTTATGGATCCTCCAACATGTGGTGCTTGCTTCCACCTCATACTAGCCAAAACTTCCGCACCAAGTAGAGATACTACTTGTGCATCCAAACACCCTTAAACCCAAAGTTCTTCCATATGAGTCCACCATACCTACCTATATGCAGTATTTACCTGCCGTTCCAAGTAAATTTGCATGTGCCAAACTCTAAACCTTCAAATAATATTCTGTTTTGTATGCCCGAATCGCTCATATAGTGACTAGGGGCCGTCAGTATCTTCCATGCTAGGTGGGTTATTCTCACGATATGTGTTGATTCACTATCATTCACGAGAAAGTGGCTGGTATTCGGGATGCCCAGTTCCATGCTCAAAAATCAAATCAAAATATAATGAAACAAATCTCCCCCAAGATTGTTGTTTGTACGGACGGTACCCGTGGACTCAGCTCGCCGTGGAGTGTGATTGATTGGTGGAGGGGGAGTAAAAACTTTACCATTCTGTTTGGGAACCGCCTATAATGTATCGAGCATGGAAGATACCGAGATCTCTCGATTGTTATGTTGACAATGAAAGCATACCGCTCAAAATTATTATTCATCTCTGTTTTAAAAGCTCAAGCTCTGGCACCTTTGCAAATCAATGCTTCCCTCTGCGAAGGGCCTATCTTTTACTTTCTAGTACTTACCTTTATGCAAGAGTCATGGTGATCTTCACCACTTCCTATATTTCGCCTTTTTCTCTTGGCAAGCATCATGTGTTGGAGAATGATCTAGACATATATATATATACACACAAATATATTTGATCATGAATTATTATTGTTGACAATTATCTATATGATAAATAAGTTGGGAGGCGAAACATTAAGTTCCTATCTTTCTCTGTGTTTGATGGATGCTATTTGTTCTAAAAATATGCTTTGAGTGTCAATAATCATGGAAGACTATATGATAGTTGAGTATGTGGAATTTTCTAAATCATAGCTCTTACATAGACCCTTCCTGAAAATAAGATGAATTACAATTGTTCGATGACTAGGAATATGGTTTGTTAGTTTTCAAGAAACTTTCTGGTCTATACTTTAACATGTGACTAGCTTGTTACTTGATCATGAGAAGTTTTATGAGATGAGCTACTGTTTATGGTTTATATTGATGCTAGAAAAAGTTATTGGAATTATCATTGATCAAACTTGTGCACTTGCTAGCATTCACACTTCATAAATTATTTCTTTTATCATTTACCTACTCGAGGACGAGCAGGAATTAAGCTTGGGGATGCTGATATGTCTCCAACGTATCTATAATTTATGAAGTATTCATGCCATGTTTATAATAATTCTATATGATTTTGGTATGATTTTATTAGAACTAACCCGGACTGACGCTGTTTTCAGCAGAACTACCATGGTGTCGTTTTTTTGTGCAGAAATAAAAGTTCTCGGAATGGGCTGAAAATTTACGGAGAATATTTTTGGAAAATATAAAAAATACTAGAGCAAAAAGATACCGGAGAGGAGTCCCGAGGAGGTCACAAGCCTGGGGGGCGCCCCCCCTAGGGCGCGCCCCCCTGGCTTGTGGACTCCTCGAGCACCCTCTTGACGTGAGACCGACGCCAAAAATTCCTATAAATACCAAAACCCCCAGAAAGAAACCTAGATCGGGAGTTCCGCCGCCGCAAGCCTCTGTAGCCACGAAAAACCAATCGGGAGCCCGTTCCGGCACCCTGCCGGAGGGGGAAACCATCACCGGAGGCCATCTTCATCATCCCGACGGTCTCCATGACGAGGAGGGAGTAGTTCACCCTCGGGGCTAAGGGTATGTACCAGTAGCTATGTGTTTGATCTCTTTCTCTCGTGTTCTTGAGATGGGACGATCTTGATGTACCTCGAGCTTTATTAATATAGATGAATCATATGGAGTTTTCCCCTCTCTATCTTCTTGTGATGAGTTGAGTTTTCCCTTTGAAGTTTTCTTATCGGATTGAGTCGTTAAGGATTTGAGAACACTTGATGTATGTGTTGCGATGGGATTTCCGTGGTGACAATGGGATGTTCTATTGATCCACTTGATGTATGTTTTGGTGATCAACTTGCGGGTTCCGTGACCTTGGGAATCTATGCATAGGAGTTGGCACATGTTTTCGTCTTGACTCTCCGGTAGAAACTTTGGGGCACTCTTTGAAGTTCTTTGTGTTGGATTGAACATGATGAATCTGAAATTGTGTGATGCATATCGTATAATCAAGCCCATGGGTACTCGTTGTGCCATTGGAGTATCTAGGTGACATTAGGGTTTTGGTTGATGTGTATCTTAAGGTGTTATTTTAGTACGAACTCTAGGGCTGTTCGTGACACTTATAGGGATAGCTCATACGATTGATCGGAAAAGATAACTTTGAGGTGGTTTCGTACCCTACAATAATTTCTTCATTTGTTCTCCGCTATTTGTGACTTCGGAGTGAACTCTTTGTCGCACGTGAGGGATTTACATATGATTCAACTATGTCAGTATTGTTGAGAGAACTTGCACTAGTGAAAGTATGAACCCTAGGCCTTGTTTCTAAGCATTGCAATACCGTTTGTGCTCACTTTTATCATTAGTTGCCTTGCTGTTTTTATATTTTCAGATTACAAAAACCTATATCTACCATCCATATTACACTTGTATCACCATCTCTTCGCCGAACTAGTGCACCTATACAATTTACCATTGTATTGGGTGTGTTGGGGACACAAGAGATTTCTTGTATTTGATTGCAGGGTTGTTTGAGAGAGACCATCTTCATCCTACGCCTCCCACGGATTGATAAACCTTAGGTCATCCACTTGAGGGAAATTTGCTACTGTCCTGCAAAACTCTGCGCTTGGAGCCCCAACACGAGTCTACAAGAAGAAGGTTGCGTAGTAGACATCAGCATGGATCAAGACTGGGATTTGTTACTCCGTGTGACGGAGAGGTATCTCAGGGCTCACTCGGTAATACAACATCACAATGAGCCTTGCAAGCAAAGTGACTAAAGAGTTAGCCACAGGATCTTGTATTACGAAACGAGTAAAGAGACTTGCCGGTAACGAGATTGAACTAGGTATAGAGATACCGACGATCAAATCTCGGGCAAGTAACATACCCAAGAACAAAGGGAACATCATACGGGATTAACTGAATCCTTGACATAGAGGTTCAACCGATAAAGATATTCGTAGAATATGTGGGAACCAATATGGGCATCCAGGTCCCGCTATTGGTTATTGACCGTAGAGGGGTCTCGGTCGTGTCTACATAGTTCTCAAACCCGCAGGGTCTGCACACTTAACGTTCGGTGATGTTTCGGTAGTATTGAGTTATGTATGTTGGTGACTGAAGGTTGTTCGGCATCCCGGATGAGATCCCGGATGTCACGAGGAGATCCGGAATGGTCCGGAGGTAAAGATTGATATATAGGAAAGTGGTATTTGGGTTCCAGAATAGTTTTTGGTACTTTCGGTAGTGTACTGGGAGTGACGAATGGGTTCCGGGGGTCCACCGGGTGGGGCCCACCCACCCCGGGGGGGGCACATGGGCTCAAGAGGTGGCGCACTAGCCCCTGGTGGGCTGGGCAGCCGACCCCATGGGGGCCCATGCGCCCAAGAGGAAAAAGGTGGAGGTTGGAAGGAGTAGGACACCTTCCTAAAAGGAATCCACCTCCTAGTAGGAGGTGGATTCCACCTCCTTGAGGTGGTTCGGCCGAATCCTCCTTGTGGAGGGTTTGAGGCTACCTCCTCCCCTCCCTTCCTCCTATATATACTAGAGGATTTGAGGGCAGCCCCAACCCTAATTGCCACGTGCTGCCCACTTCTTCCTCTAGATCGTTTCTCCTCTAGATTAGTTCGGCGGAGCTCGGCGAAGCCCTGCCGGATTAGTTCACCACCACCGCCACCACGCCGTTGTGCTGCCGGAGAACTCATCTACCTCTCCGCTCCCTCTTGCTGGATCAAGAAGGCGGAGATCGTCATCGAGCTGTACGTGTGCTGAACGCGGAGGTTCCGTCCGTTCGGCACTAGATCGGAAGGACCGTGATTGGATCGCGGACGAATCGTGATTGGATCGCGGGACGGCTTGCGATTTGGATCGCGAAGACGTTCGACTACATCAACCTCGTTTCCTAATGCTTCCCGCTTAGCGATCTACAAGGGTATGTAGATCCACTCTCCCTCTCGTAGATGCTCATCACCATGGATAGATCTTGCGTGTGCGTAGGAAATTTTTTGTTTCCCATGCAACGTTCCCCTTCAAGATCAGCTCGAGGAGCTCAACTTTGATGCTGGACATGGTCGCTCACTGCCTCCGTCCATCCTCCGCCTTGCGCCCACGCTGCGTCGCGCTACGTTCATGCGGTGCCTTTTCTCCAAGATTAATGTTGCGCACGCTTTTCATCTCCCTAAACTGAAGCACCTCGAGCTCATTGGCGTCAGCATCTCGAAGTCAGATTTGGAGCGCCTGCTCGGCGGCTATACAATGCTCGAGTACCTTCATCTTCAGATGATGTTTGGGTTCAGTAGCCTCCACATCGCTACGACGAATCTTCGTACGATTTATGTGCATGGCTGGTGCCACAACACGCTGTCAGTTGGGGAGTTTCATGATATGGTCATTGAGAATGCGCCTTTCCTAGAGAGATTGTTTGTACTTGATAAAGAAGGTCGAACAAGAATCAGGGTCATTGGCGCACCGAAATTGATAGTGTTGGGGTATTCGTGTGCTGAATTCTCTGAACTTGTTACAGCTGGATCCATACCCGTTCAGGTAAAACAATCTTCTTCTCATTCTTATTATTGTACATCACATTTTATCTAGTTTTGGTTGATCTATGTTCGGCTGTCATCCAGAAAATGATTCCCACAAGCCTCACATTGTCTCTGCGCACGGTGAATATCTTGGCACTACAATCTATCGACCCCAATCTGGATGAAGTTGTTAAGTTCCTTATATGCTTTCCATGCACGGAGAAGCTATACGTCGAAGTGATGTTCCTTTCCTGTTAATTCTTAACCACAATGGAGTTCAATTTGTTGGTACTTTTACCCTTGATTACAACGAAATGTGTACTATACATTTTTTTGAGATGTTAATCATGAACGATCGAAGATGGCATGTCAATCTATTAGTGTATTTTATAAATCATGCAAATCAAAGAGGCCCGTAGTGTTCGATACTGCATCTAAGCACTGATATGTTGTCTTCGTTTGTAGATACAAGCAGGAGTTGGAGTGGAAAAGGTGGCGCAATATAACAATCCCATCGAATGCCTTGAATTCCATATCACGGAAATTACTTTGAACGAGTACCGAGGCACCAATCCAGAGATTCAATTTGCCAGTTTCTTTGTTCAGAAAGCAAGGGTGCTCAAGGTAATGAGGTTTGCATTATATTTAGTGCGCCACAATGGATGGTTTACTGACTAGCGGAGGCGTCTACACTGGAATGGAAAAGGCTCTACGGAAGCTGATTTTTTACTTTGGAAGTTCATATGACAGATTATTCGGAAGCGATTCTATCGAGCCGATATATGACTTCTCGGTGGATGATCCCTTCGCAGAAATATTTCATCCCATGGATCTTGAAGATTGGATTTGATTTCTAATGTCAGTTTGTACCTTGTAATCTTTGAATTTGGGCCTCGTTATGCTGGAATTTGAACCTTGTAATATTGCTGGTATTTGTGATACAATATTTAAAATTGCATTGTGTTCTTTTTTGTTTAAGAAATCATGTTCTTATAAGTACATGTGTTGTTGTTCTGTAGGTGCGGCATTGATGTTGTGCAGACTGAGCAAATCACAGTACACACAGACTAAACTACGAAACCTGTCGATGATGATTTCATCAATCACTGACAGTTGTATACCAGCAAACGTTTCCACACACGCACAGGTTATTAGCACCAATCGTCTGTGTTATATCTGGTGTTCGCACACGATTCTCATTACTCACCTGTTTGCTGTATATCGCACACATCTTGTTATGCCGAATCGTTTGTGTTCTGCTGTATCAGCGCACACAGTTTATCCGAGTGAACTGTATGTCGTACTTTGCACACATCTTGTTATACTGAATCATTTGTGTTCTGCTATATTATCGCACACAGTTTGTAGTGATGAACTGTGTGCCCACTATCGCACACATCTGGATCTGTGTAACTGTTTCTGTTATCTTCGCTATTCACAAACAGTCCATAAGAACTAAATGTCTGCCGTAGATCGCACACGCAACTACTTTCTGAATCGTATTTGATGGATCCGCCTTCGCACACAGTTCGTGCCATTAGCGACGGAGCTTGAACTATAACGTTTGCGATTGATGCATCGCACACAGTTTTGTCGAAGGGTCTCTGATTGATGTGTCGCATTAGTAGCATTCTGCAGCAGTGTACGGGTCCATAGCTAGTACCTAGATGGCAACCTCTCTCTCTTATGATCTTCAATACAATGATCGTCGCATCTTCACTTTGATCTATCTGATGTAATCCTATTGTGCGGTGTGTTTGTTGGGATCCGATGAATTGTGGGTTTATGTTCAGATTATTCATGAAAGTATTTGAGATGCCTCTGAATTATATTATCTCTTAAGTGCATGATCACTATAACTTCGTAATGCTCTCCGATCTATTGATATGCTTTGGCCAAGTAGATTAATATTTCATCGGTGGGAGTGGTGCATTGTGGTAGGTTCAACCTAGCAAGTTTCTATATCCCAGTGACAAAGTAGGGGACAAGATGCATCTTTGTGTTGTTGCTACTAAGGATAAAATGATGGGGTTCATTCATATTGTTTGAGTTTACTTTGTCTACATCATGTCATCGTTCTCCAAGCATTACTCTGTTTTACTTAATACTCTAGATGCATGCTGGATAGCGGTCGATGAGTAAGAGTAATAGGTGCAGGCAGGAGTCGGCCTATTTGCTTATGGACCTGATGCCTATATATACATGATCATTGTCGTGAACATCGCATAACTATCCGCATTTCTATCAATTGCCCAACAGTAATTTGTTACCCACCGTATGCTGCCTACATGAGAGATGCCGCTAGGGAAAACTATGGCCCCCCGGGTCTATTCACTTATATATTTACAAACGCTACAATTACCTTGCTGCCCTTATTTACTTTTTATTTATTTTGCAATTTATATTTATCAACAATTATCTACACAACTCATTTGCTTGCAAATAATGAGATCAAGGGGATTGGCAACCCTCTTGCCCGCGTTGGGTGCAAGTTGTTTGTTCATTTGTGTGCAGCCGCTGAAGACAGTTGAGGATTGATATTCCTATTGGTTTGATAAACCTTGGTTTCATAACTGAGGGAAATATTTATCCGCTTTGTGCTGCAATTACCCGTTCCTCTTCACGGAAAACCCAACGCAGATCACAAGTATCATCTACCACGAGTAGAACGTGTTCTGTACCCGGCTCCGCCCAGCATAATCGTATACAATGGCTCAAGTATTTGTTCCATGCTATGCTTATGCATAGTAGTAATAGAAACAAACCAATGGGGATTCCAGACTCCCTGAGAACGACTTTTTATTCTGTGGTTTCACAACCATTATAATTCTTGTCCTTCATTTACTTTTATGTTATATAGTTACAAGTCACTATTTTACTTAATCCTTATTTAAATCCGCCCTCACTCTGCTTTAAGTCTACAATTAGCTGCATGCGCAAAGTTACATAATTCCCTACAAGAGGCAAAAGCCTGATTCACGTGGTACCTATGGGATCGATACTCTTACTTCGAAAAGGCTACAACTAAAGCATGTGCACTTCCAGGCTATCAAGCTTTTTCTGGCGCCGTTGCCGGGGAGTTGAGCGCTTTTGGGCCTTGCCTTAAGATTTGAACTATTTTGTGATTTAACGATTTTACAGATTGAAAGCAGCCTTGGTCGTTCAATAACAAATTTATCAGGTAGGTGTTGGGTTAGTATCAAGTCCGGCTCGAGGAGAGAACTTTATAACAATAGGTCCTGACTTACGTGGTAAAGTATATGAGACAAATCCTCGGTTGATTGCTATGATGAAAGCGAATATTTTCCAAGGTGATGCAACTGAATGTCCTTATGAGCATATTGATAGTTTTAATCTTGCATGTGGAACTCTCCAGTTGCAGGAGTTAACTAATGATGAGATCAAAGCAAAAGTATTCCCCTATTCACTGCAAGGAATGGCTACAAGGTGGTTAAGATGCCAAAACATAAATATGCTGAGTAACTGGACAAAATTACTAGCCACATCTCTTATTGTTATCGTCAAGGGAAGCAATATAGAATCAGAAGGAAGATTAGCAGCTTTCGACAGCGAGAAGGTGAGAAGCTAGTAGATGCATATGTAAGGTATCATGAAATAGTTTGTGCATGCCCCGAACATCATTATCCTGACTATTTAATAGTCAGTTTCTCTTATGGTGGGCTTAACTCACAAAGCAAACAAGCTTTAGTTCCTGCTTCTAAAGGTTCTTTTATGGGAACCAAGATATCAGATGCATGGAGTTTACTTGACAGGATGACGTACAATGCTAAAAATTGGTACCTCTGTTCGAAAGAAAAGAGTAAAGATGATCCCATTTATGATATAGCATTAAATATTTCCTTACAACTTCAAAAGTAAAAAAAAATGTCATGAGCTAGATAATGGAACTGATCCTATGTTGCACGTTTTGAAAGACTTTTCTAAGTTTTTGATTTTGTCAGAGAAAAATACTTGAAATTCAGCATGGAGTATAAGGTTATTCGTACTGCGGAGGCTATAAAGAAAAGGACTAATCCACCTGAAAGGCGAAAAGAAGCTCATTGGAAGCCAGATGGTAAAAAGCCAGAAGGCATACACTCTGAAAGGGGGGAAAGAATGTCAAGGTAGAACAATGCCGGACTCCACCCTATGTTAATATAATTAAAGAACTTGCTACACCTATACCGGTGGTGAATAAAGAAGTCTACTTAGATAAAGGCACCACCTCTTATCTTAAAGGGTGTACCAAAGGTAAAAATGCAGGTAAGCAAATTTTATCATTTTCCTTTGGATGCAAGTCATATTTTGGGTTGTGTGACCCTGGTTCACCAGTTAATATTATTCCTTATAGTCTTTATGCTAAAATTTATGATGATATTTCTCCTTGTACTCTTGAACCTACTGATGTTCTCATTATGCTTGTAGATAAAACTGATAGGAAATCTTGTGGCATCTTTAAAGATGTCAACATTATAATAGGCTCTCTCATTTATCACATTGATATTTATGTACTAATGATCTCTGAGTTTAAGGACTGCACTATTGTTTTTGGAACTTCTTTTCTGAATGTTGCGGGAGCCTATATCAAGAAGAAATCTATATCCATGAAATGGGGAGATGAAATGATAAAATTCCCATTTTCGTCTATGTTAAGCATGTCCTGTGAGGAGGAAGCTCAAGATACTGACGAGCAGGAACTAAATCAATTAGCTGAAATCGATCCCCAAACACCAGAAGATGAAGTTGAACGGGTATTGGTGAGTCCAAGGTCCTTATTCGGAGATGAAGAAAAAGAGGATATTGAAATGATAATGGACACTACACCTATAGTTTGCCCGCACCTGAATAAAGTCTATGAATCACTTGAAGGGAAGGAAGATGAGGAATTACCTCCTCCCACCTTGAAACCATTACCCAAAGGGTTAGGGTATGAGTTTATGGATAATATAGAAAGATTTCCTGTTATTGCTAATGCTGACCTTTCAGGTAAAGAGAAGAAAAAACTCTTAGTGGTGCTAGGCAAGCATTGAAAGACTTTAGGCTACTCAATGAGGGATGTAAAGGGGATACACCCTTTGAGATCATGTGTGATGCTAGCAATTATGTTGTTGGTGTTGTTCTAGGACAGCATGCTGGAAAAAAACTTAATGTAATCTTTCATGCTAGTAGGAGTTTGGATGAAGACTAAATACATTTGGCAACTACTGAAAAAGAATTGCTAGCTATTTTTTTTGCTTGTGAAAAAATTCGTCCTTATATTATTAATTCAATAGTGATAGTCCATACGGATCATCGTGTCTTACGCTACCTTCTTGCAAAGAAGGATGCTAAGCCCCGGTTGATTCGGTGGATATTATTGCTTCAAGAGTTTGATTTGTAGATAATAGGCCGCAAAGGAGAGGACAATCCCATGGCAGACCACTTATCACGCATGGAATAATAGCGAAATTCGCAGGAAGTAAAAAAAGTGAATGGGTTGAATCTTGAACAACAGCACTGGGCGCAACATAGAAAAAGTGTGCGTGTGCTAGGATTAGCGGAGCGCAACTCACCTTGGGCCCACGGGCTGGCTCGCGGCAGGACAGCGCGGTGGGGGACGATGGGGTGCAGGCGACCGTTTGGTTGCGGGGACGTGGAGGTCCCGAGACGAGGGTGAACGGGGTCGTCCAGGCGGAGGCCATGGACGGCGATGGGGCAGGGCAAGGACGGGGCAGCGGCGCTGTCGCCGGATCTAGGCGAGGGACGTCAGGATCCACCGGATCTGACCGGGGCGACGAAGGAGGCGCCGTCGGGTTGGCCTCCGGCGCCCTGTTGGCGAGGCGGCGACTTGACATGGGGCGGAGCGGAGGCGTGTGGCTTGGGGAGGCAGGGCGATGGCACGAGCGGCTGAGCTCCGGGCGGCGACTGGCGATGCGAGGCGCGGGCTGCGCTGGTGGAGGCGAGCGAGGGGTCGAAGCCGCCCTGATCCAGCGGTCGCCGGCGGTAACCGGAGGCGGCGATGCACGGTCGAGCGGCGGGGCACCGATGCGGGAAGCATGGCTAGCATGTGGCGGCAAGCGCGGGCCGACCCGGGCCCTGGATCGGCTCGGGCGGGCTGGGTTCTGGCTCGCGGGCCCTGGCAGCTAGAGGAGGTGGTTGGCGGCGGTTGGCTGGTGGGGCGATGACAAGTGGCGGCGACGGGGCTGGTCCGGCGTGGAAATCTAGGAAGAGGGCTAGGTTTCCCAAATTGGCAGGGTTAGGCATCCATTTATAGGCAGGGGTTAGGGTTGTTTTTTTTACCCTCTGATCGCTATCGGATGGTCCGGTCGAAGGGGTAGGCTAGGTGGGTTATGGTGGATTGTGTATAGTGGGTTGGCCTGAGATGAGAGGGAAGTTTGGTGGCCCGGCGACAGAGTTTTTATAACGAAAAATGTCCGATAATTTAATCGGTGGCCGTGCCTCATATGTTTAACGGTTGGACTATCAAATGGACTCTGAATGCGACGAAATTTGACAGGCGGTCTACCTACAATATAATTAAGACCGCATGCCAACTTTCAAACCATTCCGAGAACATTTTATTCCCACTTATAAAAATAATTTTAAACAATGCCGCGGGCACGTGCGTGTGTGTGTGGTCTCGAAACGGCCAAAGACAAGAACGGGGAGAACCGGCAACTATGAACAGATGCAAGTTCTGGAAAACGATGGCAATGGAGTACCGATGCAATGTGAATGATATGATGATGAATGCGACAAACAAATAAATCACACGATAATAACGGAATATATCAAAGTCATCTATAGTGTCGGTCTCAGGCTGTTACAACTCTCCCCCACTATAAAGAGATCTCGCCCCAAGATCTAGGAATGAGAAGAGGAAGAGAAAGTGGTAGAGAAAGAGGAGGAGGTGAACATAGTTGCTTCTTTGACAAACGAGTGAAACCAACAAACCTTGAAGGTGCAAAGAGATGAAGAGTGGCACGATGAACAACAGAGAATTCAAAAATACTCCAGTTGAAACGAGATAGAAAAGGTATGAGAAAGAATGAATTTGGCAACACTTTGGTTGAAAAGAGAGGCAAAACTTGATATGGTGAAAAGAATTTAAAAAGAGGACTCAACACTCCGGTGAAATGGATAGGCACGGAAAAGAACATGATCTTGACAAAATGAGATGATGGGTCGAATAGAGCAACATCACAATGCCTCCGAAACAAAAGAATAGAAGCTAGATTGTTGGAAGCAAAAGAACGAAGAGGAAAATGACAATTTCTACCACAATTGAATTTGAAAAACATCCTAGCAAGAAAGGATTGAACGGAGTTGTTGGAACATCAACAACAAAAAGAATAAGCTCGTTGTGGGCTTATGGAAAACATCTCAAAATTATGAGGTGACAACCGGCCACAAACGGAAATCAATTGATTGCTTGAGAGCAACAAGAGATGGAAACCTCTTTCACCGATATGACAATGAAAACTTGGATCATCGATAAGCACCACAATAACAACAATCCTTAGGACAAGCTTTAGGTGAAATCTAATAGAAGATAACTTAGAGGAAGCAATAATGGGTTTAAAATATCTCATTCTTGACAAATTCTCTTCGATACTCCTCATCAATCATGAATGCTATACACCATCTCAAAAGATAAGGGGGAAGGAATTTCACTATGAAAAGCAAGACAAAGAATACTTGAGCTCCTCCAACAAGAATCTTGAAGAACACTTCGAGAAAGATTTAATCCTTGATGAACCACCATGAACATCCAATTGGAAATATCCGGAAATGAAAGGATGCTAGAAAGAATTGAAGGTTGAAACACACAAGATTGAAGCCTTGCAAGATTTAGATAGAGCTTCAAGACGAGATAATTGATAAACTTGGGACTCCGAAAAAGAACAAATGAACAACTTACAACCAAGAATTTGATATCATGAACAATTCCGGAAGAAGAATTGAAATCACTTTGATGAAACAAGAAAAAGAGTTATGGTATGCTTATTCTTCATCAATTTAAATTGATGACAAGCAACAGATTTGCACATGCCACTTATTCTTCTTGAAAAGAATCGAAGAGAGAATGCATGAAGTTGAAGAAATCTTCGAAGAAACACTGATAAGAATTTGGAACGAAAGAGGATACTTCAAATGAATTGGGATACACGAGAACAAAGAGCACGATCCACCAGTAAGAATTTAGATACGAAGGAAGAAATTATTGAACAAATGAAGAGACATCAATTGAGAAGAACTTGAGACCGAAGCCAAAAGCTGAGAATGAAGAACTCTTCGGAAAAAGATGGCCTTCAGAGGACGGGGAATGAAAAGAACTCTAAAATGCTCCAAATAGACAAGAAAAGAAATTATCACAAATAGGAAAATTCGAGAGGATAGCATCTACCTTGAACCACGAATCTATATGAGAACGGACAACGGTTAAAGAGAAACCATCTTCGGTCTTGAAAGGTTAGAATGATGACGAGGAACACTGGTACTTGTGATCTGCGCTGGGTTTTTTTCCGAAGAGGAGGGGATGATGCAGCACAATATAGATAAGTATTTCCCTTAGTGAGAACCAAGGTTATTGAACCAATAGGAGGACCACACAACTTTCCGTCTTCAGCGCCTACACACAAAAGAGCACACACTTGGACCCAACGCGGGCAAGAGGGTTGTCAATCCCCTTGAACTCGTTACTTGCCAGCGATGAGTAGTGTAGATGATATTTGGATAAATATAAAATAGAAAATAAATAAAAAGTAACTAATACCAGTAAGGAAATAAGAGCGTTTGTAAATATATATGTGAATAGACCCAGGGGCCATAGTGTTCGCTAGAGGCTTCTCTCTCGAAGAAGGCATGCGGTGTGTAAACAAATTACTATTGGGCAATTGATAGAAAAGCGCATAGTTATGCAATATTTATTCACGGCAATGACCATGCTTATAGGAATCACGTCCATAAACAAGTAGACCGACTCCTGCCTGCATATACTACTATCACTCCACCCATCGACTGCTATCCAGCATGCATCTAGAGTATTAAG
The DNA here is from genome assembly GCA_039707655.1 of Elymus sibiricus. Taxonomy (NCBI): domain Eukaryota; kingdom Viridiplantae; phylum Streptophyta; class Magnoliopsida; order Poales; family Poaceae; genus Elymus; species Elymus sibiricus. The sequence goes on from CM077665.1 coordinate 281,251,301, forward strand.
TGAAACAGAGTAATGCTTGGAGAATGATGACATAATGTAGACAAAGTAAATCCAATTAATATGAATAAACCCCCTTGTTTTACCTTTATTGGTAGCAATACAAATACGTGTCTTGTCCCCTACTTTGACAGTGGGATATAGAGCACCGCAAGATTGAACCCACTACAACGCACCTCTCCCACTGAAGACAACCCAATCTAGTTGGCCAAACTAAACCGGTAGATCGGAGAGAATTAGAAGCTATATCAATCATGCAAATAAGAATTCAGAGGAGACTCAAATCTTTTTCATGAATAATCTGAATATGAACCCATAATTCATCGGATCCCAACAAACACATCGCAAATAGTGATTACATCAGATAGATCACAACGGGAATCGCGGTGTGAAACGTCTCCAACATATCTATAATTTATGAAGTATTCATGCCATGTTTACAATAATTTTATATGATTTTGGTATGATTTTATTAGAACTAACCCGGACTGACGCTGTTTTCAGCAGAACTACCATGGTGTCTTTTTTTGTGCAGAAATAAAAGTTCTCGGAATGAGCTGAAAATTTACGGAGAATATTTTTGGAAAATATAAAAAATACTGGAGCAAAAAGAAACAGGAGAGGAGTCCTAAGGAGGTCACAAGTCCGGGGGGCGCGCCCCCCCCCTAGGGTGCGCCCCCTGGCTTGTGGGTCCCTCGAGCACCCCCGTGACGTGATTCCAACGCCAAGTATTCCTATAAATACCAAACCCCCCAGAAAGAAACCTAGATCGGGAGTTCCACCACCGCAAGCCTCTGTAGCCATGAAAAACCAATCGGGAGCCCGTTCCGGCACCCTGCCGGAGGGGGAAACCATCACCGGAGGCCATCTTCATCATCCCAGTGGTCTTCATGACGAGGAGGGAGTAGTTCACCCTCGGGGCTGAGGGTATGTACCAGTAGCTATATGTTTGATCTCTCTCTCTCTCATGTTCTTGATATGGCACGATCTTGATGTACCGCGAGCTTTATTAATATAGATGAATCATATGGAGTTTTCCCCGCTCTATCTTCTTGTGATGAATTGAGTTTTCCCTTTGAAGTTTTCTTATCAGATTGAGTCTTTAAGGATTTGAGAACACTTGATGTATGTCTTGCGATGGGATATCCGTGGTGACAATGGGATGTTCTATTGATCCACTTGATGTATGTTTTGGTGATCAACTTGCGGGTTCCGTGACCTTGGGAATCTATGCATAGGTGTTGGCACACGTTTTCGTCTTGACTCTCCGGTAGAAACTTTGGGGCACTCTTTGAAGTTCTTTGTGTTGGATTGAACATGATGAATCTGAAATTGTGTGATGCATATCGTATAATCAAGCCCATGGGTACTCGTGGTGACATTGGAGTATCTAGGTGACATTAGGGTTTTGGTTGATGTGTATCTTAAGGTGTTATTTTAGTACGAACTCTAGGGCTGTTCGTGACACTTATAGGGATAGCTCATAAGATTGATCGGAAAAGATAACTTTGAGGTGGTTTCGTACCCTAGAATAATTTCTTTGTTTGTTCTCCGCTATTTGTGACTTTGGAGTGAACTCTTTGTCGCACGTGAGGGATTTACATATGATTCAACTATGTCAGTATTGTTGAGGGAACTTGCACTAGTGAAAGTATGAACCCTAGGCCTTGTTTCTAAGCATTGCAATACTGTTTGTGCTCACTTTTATCATTAGCTACCTTGCTGTTTTTATATTTTCAGATTACAAAAACCTATATCTACCATCCATATTACACTCGTATCACCATCTCTTCGCCGAACTAGTGCACCTATACAATTTACCATTGTATTGGGTGTGTTGGGGACACAAGAGACTCTTTGTTATTTGGTTGCAGGGTTGTTTGAGAGAGACCATATTTATCCTATGTCTCCCACAGATTGATAAACCTTAGGTCATCCACTTGAGGGAAATTTGCAACTGTCCCACAAAACTCTGCGCTTGGAGGCCCAACACGAGTCTACAAGAAGAAGGTTGCGTAGTAGACATCAAGCTCTTTTCTGCGCCATTGCCGGGGAGGTGAGTGCTTGAAGGTATATCTTTAGATCTTGCAATTGAATCTTTTAGTTTCTTGTTTTATCACTAGTTTGGTTTTATAAAAGAAAACTACAAAAAAATGGAGTTTAGGTTGCATCAATTGGTTCGTATTTTTAATGTCTTTCATGAAAATGATGGTTTGGAAAATTGTGCTCAATTGGTAGAGGAAGAATTTATGAAAATACTTAATGAGAATTCCTTGAATGATGAGCATGATTGCAATATTGCTAGTATGAATTCTCTGAATATCCATGATGCTAATGATATGCAAACCCACAAGCTTGGGGATGCTATGTTTGATGAATATGATATTTTTAGTCCCCCAAGTTTTGATGAGCAAATTTGTTATGATAATGACATGCCTATTATCTATGATGATTATGATGATGACATGTATGCTATAAAGAGTGATAGTAACTATGAAACTTCTCATCATGATTTTAATATTCAAAGTTGTTATGTCAATCAAGTATCCAATGATAGTAATTTTGTTGAGTTTGCTCCCACTATTATGAATGAGAAGAAAATTGCTTATGTGGAGAGTGACAAATTTTCTATGCTTGTGGATCATGAAGATAATGCTTTATGTGATAGTTATGTTGTGAAATTCCTTCATGATGCTACTGAAAATTATTATGAGGGAGGAACATATGCTTGTAGGAATTGCAATAATATCAAGTTTCCTCTCTATGTGTTCAAAGTTTTGAAGTTATGCTTGTTTTGCCTTCCTATGCTAGTTGATTCTTGCTCCCATAAATTGTTTGCTCACAAAATCCCTATGCATAGGAAGTGGGTTAGACTTAAATGTGCTAGTCATGAGATTCATGATGCTCTTTTGCAAGTTATAATTATTATTCCTATGTGAGCATCATTGAAATCATCATGCCTAGCTAAAAGGCATTCAAGAAAAGCGCTTGTTGGGAGACAACCCAACACTTTTACTTTCTTTTTTTGTGTGATCACATGAGTAAGCTACTGTAGTAATCATGTTTTATGACTTTTATTTCAATAAAGTGCCAAGTAAAGCCTTTGGGATGACTCACAAGATGAGTAGAATTGATGCTGAACCAAAACAGAAACTTTTGACTCCAGTACAGGTATTTTAATTTTTTACTGGAGCATGATAATGATCTGAAATTCTTACACAGTCTTGATATACAAATTCTTCAGGTTGTCCTAATTTTTCAGAATTTGTAGAGACAAGGAAGTATGGTTACACTACAGATCTTCACAGACTGTTCTGTTTTTGACAGATTCTGTTTTGCATGCATAGTTTGCTTGTTTTAGTGTTTCCATAGCTTATGTTTAGTGGTATAAATTATGGGAATGATAGAATACAGTAGGTATCAAGTGGTAACAATTATGAATCTTGTCTTGACAGTACCTAAGTGAATTATGTTTATTTATTATACTAACCCTTCTCACGAAGTTCCGTTAAGTTTTGTGTGATTGAAGTTTTCAAGTTTTGGGTGAGACACCGATATGAGGAGAATAAGGAGTGACAAGAACCTAATCTTGGGGATGCCCAAGGCACCCCCAAGTTAATATGCATGGAAGACTCAAGCGCCTAAGCTTGGGGATGCCCCGGAAGGCATCCCCTTTTTCGTCTTCAACATTATCGGTATATCTTACTTAGAGCTATATTTTTATTCGTCACATAATATGTGCTTTGCTTGGATCATCATTATATTTTGTTATTTTCTGTTAGGTGTTATTCATAATCTTGTTTTTCAATAAAAGTTTCCAAGAATTGTATTAGGATGCTTGCATTGCATGTTTTGATATGTGCTGTGTAAAAACAGAAACGTTTGCTGTAGTATTTGAATTTTCATATTTTACTGGAACGTGGAAAGTTTCTGAAATTTTTACACAGTATTTTCATATAAATTATTTATATTTTCCTAAATTTTCATAATTTTTTGAGTTACATAAGTACACTGGTTTAATAGATTGCTACAGACTATTCTGTTTGGACAGACTGCTGTCATAGTTTTGTTGTCTGCTTATCCTATAGTTTCCATAGCCTATATTGGTAGATATAAATTGTGGAAATTATAGTAAACAGTATATGATGTTTGAAAATTATTGTGCAACTTGTCTTGGCAGTACATGAAGTGTTGATTTATTCTTATGTGTACTAACCTATCTCACGAGTTCTTTTCGAGTTTTGTGTGGATGAAGTTTTTGAGAATAGGTGAAACCATGATATGAGAGGATTGAACGAGATACAAAAGCTCAAGCTTGGGGATGACCAAGGCATCCCAAGTAAATATTTCAAGAAGTCTCAAGCATCTAAGCTTGGGGATGCTACGCATCCCACCTCTCTGCATCAACAATTATCGGTTAGCCTATGTTGAGCCTAAATTTTTATTCGTTCACATGATGCGTGCTATTCTTGGAGTGCTATTTTTATTTTGCTTGCTGTTTAATAAAATGTTTAAGATCTGAAATTCTTAGATGAGAGAGTCTTCACATAGTTATTTAATTGTTGACTATGCATTGCTCTTCACTTATATCTTTTTGGAGTAGTTTGTCATTCACTCTCGTGCTTCACTTATATCCTATGAGTAAATGGTTGAATAAATTGAATATCATAAATCTGAAATTAAATATGCTTCATGTACTTATCGCATGGGGAGTAATGACTTCACACATAATAAGTATAGGTGGTAAAATTTATTGAAAGTTAGCAAACACCGCATTGGTCACTTGAACAATTCATGAAAGAATATTGAAGGAAGAGAGATTCCACATATAAATATACTATCTTGGACATCTTCTATGATTGTGAGCTCATTAATTATTTTCAAACTCGAGAAAATTAGTTGAAATTGGACAAGGAAGACAACTTAATGAGTTATGTTTGGGTATATTTGTATAGAAGTTATATTGTTATGGATCCTCCAACATGTGGTGCTTGCTTCCACCTCATACTAGCCAAAACTTCCGCACCAAGTAGAAATACTACTTGTGCATCCAAACACCCTTAAACCCAAAGTTATTCCATATGAGTCCACCATACCTACCTATATGCGGTATTTACCTGCCGTTCCAAGTAAATTTGCATGTGCCAAACTCTAAACCTTCAAATAATATTCTGTTTTGTATACCCGAATCGCTCATATAGTGACTAAGGGCTGTCAGTATATTCCATGCTAGGTGGGTTATTCTCACGATATGTGTTGATCACTATCATTCATGAGAAAGTGGCTGGTATTCGGGATGCCCAGTTCCATGCTCAAAAATCAAATAAAAATATAATGAAACAAAACTCCCCCAGGATTGTTGTTTGTATGGACGGTACCCGTGGATTCGGCTCGCCGTGGAGTGTGATTGATTGGTGGAGGGGGAGTAAAAACTTTACCATTCTGTTTGGGAACCGCCTATAATGTATCTAGCATGGAAGATACCGAGATCTCTCGGTTGTTATGTTTACAATGAAAGCATACCGCTTAAAATTATTATTCATCTATGTTTTAAAAGCTCGAGATCTGGCACCTTTGCAAATCAATACTTCCCTCTGCGAAGGGCCTATGTTTTACTTTCTAGTACTTACCTTTATGCAAGAGTCATGGTGATCTTCACCACTTCCTATATTTCGCCTTTTTCTCTTGGCAAGCATCATGTGTTATGGAATGATCTAGACATATATATCCACACAAATATATTTGATCATGAATTATTATTGTTGACAATTATCTATATGATAAATAAGTTGGGAGGCGAAACATTAAGCCCCTATCTTTCTCTGTGTTCGATGGATGCTATTTGTTCTAAAAATATGCTTTGAGTGTCAATAATCATGGAAGACTATATGATAGTTGAGTATGTTGAATTTGCTAAATCAAAGTTCTTACATAGACCCTTCCTGAAAATAAGATGAATTGCAATTGCTCGATGACTAGGAATATGGTTTGTTAGTTTTCAAGAAACTTTCTGGTCTATACTTGTTATTTGATCATGAGAAGTTTTATGAGATGAGCTACTGTTTATGGTTTATATTGATGCTAGAAAAAGTGATTGGAATTATCATTGATCAAACTTGTGCACTTGCTAGCATTCACACTTCATAAATTATTTCTTTTATCATTTACCTACTCGAGGACGAGCAGGAATTAACCTTGGGGATTGTCGGGGATATACCCCGCGGTATGACCCGGGGACAGTTAACCCGGCAGACAGTTAACCCGGCAGACAGTTAACCCGGCAGACAGTTAACCCGACAGACAGTTAACCCGCCAGACAGTTAACCCGGCAGATAGTTATGACCCGGCAGACAGTTATGACCCGTCAGACGGTTATGACCCAGCAGACAGTTAAGTCCCGGAGACGAGTCCCTGAAGATGAGTCTTGAAGATAAGCCCTGGTTGTAAGCCGCCCGGTTAAGCCGCCCGGTTAAGCTGCCCGGTTGTAAGCCGCCCGTCTGAGATAAGAAGCCCGGGACTCAGAAGCCCATGAAGAGAAGCCCGCGATGGGAAGTCATAATAAGTTAAGTCTCAATCCGACTTAGACTCTACATGTAAACCGCCCCTTCAACTTATATAAGGAGGGGCGGGTCACCCCAAGAGGGTCAAGGTTTTTAGACGTCTCCATAGACAGGTCTTAGACAGACAAGTCATTAGAGATAGTCAGGTTAGAGGCTCTCGAGATTAGAGGTAGCGACTCCGCACCCTTGTAATCGAGATCGTCATCATCATCAATATAGACACAAAGCAGGACGTAGGCTTTTACCTCCATCGGAGGGGCCGAACCTGGGTAAACTCGCGTCTCTCGATTCTGATCAACCCCTCTCAAGCCGCCACATAGTTGCGATGGCCTCACACCTAAGTCCGTTAACCCGGACATCTTGCCGTGACAAATCCACGACAGTTGCCGCCCACCGTGGGGCCACGCACCTTGGATTATGTTCTTGGAGGGATCTCTCTCAGGGATCGAGAAGCTCGCGATTGGACAGATTCAGATTTCAATTGGTCCGATCTTCATCAACAACGGCGTCAACCGGCCAATACTGAGTCGCCGTGGGCTTCCTCAGTCGCGGCCAATGCTGAGCCGCCGCCCACCTTCACAGCCACGGCCCAGTTGCCGCCGTCCAACTCCTCTACAGCTGCGGTCCGTCACCCGCCGCGGCCTCTCTTCGAGCCCGGCTGTCTTGCCTGGCCCTCACCGCCGGATTCCGCATCTGCATCGGCCGCCACAGCCGCGAGTCGCCCTCGCCTAGCGGCCCGGCCTTGGCCTCGCACCGCGAAGTCGCCGCCCGGGTTTACCTCAGTCACCGTCCCCACAGCCGCGCCTCGCCTCTACGCGCTCGTCTCGCGCACCACAGCTGCCTCCTGCGCGGCTGCCCCCGTCCGCCTGCGCAACTCTCTTTGAGCCGGTTAAGAAAAGTGTGGTGGGTAAAAAAAAAGGGGAAAAAGTGAGCCATCCCCGACTCGATTTCTGCCGCTGCACCGTGGCCACCCCGCCGGCTTGCCTTCATCGCCCGCGCCTGTCTGGCTCATCTCTGAGCCGCCTCCGCCAGCGACTCTCTCAGCCCGCCGCGCTGGCCTCGCCTGGCCTCCCGCCGGTTACTTCATACACGCGAACGAGCCGCCCACCGGCTTAGCGCACCCGCCGGCCGTTGCCTCGCCGCACCCGCCAGCCGCTGCTGCGACCCGCCTGCCGGCTCCCCCGCGCTTCTGATCCGCCTCCCGCGTGCCCCCACCGGCTCCCGCCTCCGCCGTGGTCGAGCCGATGCCGCGACCTCCGGCTCTGCTGTGGACCGGCGCTTCCGAGCCGCCCTGGTCGCGCCCCGCCGTCGCCGTGGCCGAGCCGCCGCCACGTTTTTCCACCTCGCCTCCAAGTCGCCTCTGCCGCGGTTTTCCACTGATCCGCGGGTCGGCGCCTTCAAGCCGCCTTGGCTGCGCACCACATCCGCCCACCTCGCCTGCTTCCGCCGCCGCACCTCCTCACCCTTGAGCCGCCCATCGACCGCTGCTCGACCCGCTGCGTCGGCCGCCCTCCTCCGCTCGTCCGGCTCTCAAATGCCCCGGCCGGTGACCCGGGTGCCTCCACCACCAGCAGCCGCCATGGCCTCCTCCGCGTCTGGAGCCGCCGTTGAGCCGACTTCCGCCACCAAGTCGCCTCCTGCGACGGGTCAACGGCCGCACCCCGAGCCGCCGCTGGTGTCCCGCCCTGCCTCGAGCCGGCCACGCTTTGAGCTGGCCCTGCGGCCGCGGCAATACTTCGCCACCCCTGTCGACGTCGCCACGGCCAGCAGTCGCCCCGCGCTGCTGCTCCTGTCGGCTCTCGTCGCCGCGGCCTCACCCCGCCATGAGCCGCCGCCACCTTGCTTCACCGCTGTGCTGGCCCTGCCTGGTCAGTTACAAGAAGCAGATCAGGAAGGAAGTGTTAAGTCAAGCCGGCAGGAGGAACCACCTCAAGAGAAGCTAGAGATCCATCCATCCTCACGCTGCAGAAACATTTATCCATCACGCATCAGGGGGAGAAAAAGATCCATCACAATCCATCTCCTGACCGCGCCACCGCCATGGTGCTCATCGAGCCGGCCCGCCGCTGAGCCGCCGCTCCTACATGCGCGCGGCACCGTGGCTCACTTCTGCCCACAGGCTCATGCTGCTGTGTTTCCGTCGCCGGCTCCCCCTGGACGGGTCATACTACACCGGCTCCGCCCCGCCAGCCACTGCGCTCCCATGGGCCCGCGGTCGACTCGCCCGACCGTGCAAGTTTACAACTGGGCGGCTGACATGTCTGTCCACGCCCGCGGCGGACTCGCCCGCAGCCGTACCGTTTCGAACGCCGCGGCCGTCTTTACTGTCCGCCTCTTGCAGTCTGATTTACATCAACATAACGGTGCAGTGCTTGCCTATACGAGCCGCCCAACAGACGCGCGCAAGACGACGCCCCTGTGATCCGGTTTATTCCAACGACTCTGAAGCAAGTCATTATCAGCCTCTGCCTCCACCAGTTGGTTCAATGGACAGGTGCACAAGTCGCCGCCACTACGGTTTGGTTAACGTCAACAACCAGCCGGGACGAACCATCGACCGGGTTACTGACACAACTCATACGGGATCATTTATAACCCGCCACGGTCAAGGTCAACCTTCCGCGGATTCACATCGCATGCTCAATGCAAAGGATATACAATGAGTGTCATGAAGATCATCAACTCGCCACCTCACCTTCAGCTTCAACACATTCCAGCGTTTCCGCTGTCAACTATATGCTTGGTTATGCCATAGCCAAGTATGCAGAATCTCAAGCCAACTCCTCGAGTCGACTTAAGACTCGGGGGCTGCACCGACATGACTCGGCAGAATTGACTATTACCACATTGGTGAAAAATTTCCGGTTCAACATCCGGTTCAAGAGAAATCTATCTCTGACAAAGTTCGGGGCTCTCAATATCCGGCTCAACGTCCGGTTCAAAAGGAGTCTATCTCTCGCAAAGTTCGAGTTTCAGAAAATTAAAAGTTGCCCAAGAGGACGAGCCGCCATGATGCACCGTTCAAACATGGGTACCCTGATTCATTGGATCATTATAAAGTCACTTGGAGTTTCTACCGTTTCTTCATACAAGATGGCGGCTTACAAGATGGTGCAAAAAGTTGACTCCGTCGACAAGGTCATTTGGGGGCTTCCAACCCACCGGGTTTAGCTTACCCACCCTCTTGATCGGCTCTTCAGCCACCGTAAGGCCGGGTTGTATACCCAAAAGTTGACTCCGTCAACAAGGTCATTTGGGGGCTTCCAACCCACCGGGTTTAGCTTACACACCCTCTTGATCGGCTCTTCAGCCACCGCAAGTTTGGGGTTAAACCTGCCTGTAAGCGGTTACTGCTCTGAGAGGGCCGGCTTATAGAAAGCGAGGATAAACTCCCCCATCAGCTGCCAACTCTCCGTGAGAGGTAGTTATGGGCCCTAGGGATACTGATGCCCTGCTGTGTCTCCTTCTGGTTCGTTGCGCTCTTAGCAGTCAATCTCGCTGGAGACCCTGTACTGCTATGAGTTCAAGCAGCGAGTCCCCCCAGAGGAACCAGTGTCTATGTCTCTTTCTGGTTCGTTGCACTCTTAACAGTGAGTTCAAGCAGCGAGTCCCCCTAGAGGAACCAGTGTCTGTGTCTCTTTCTGGTTCGTTGCACTCTTAACAGTGAGTTCAAGCAGCGAGTACCCCCAGAGGAACCAGTGTCTGTGTCTCTTTCTGGTTCGTTGCGCTCTTATCAGGTAATCTCGCCTAGAGACCCTGTACTGTTATGAGTTCGAGTAGCGAGTCCACCCAGAAGAACCAGCGTATGTGTCTCTTTCTGGTTTGTTGCGCTCTTATCAGTTAATCTCGCCTAGAGACCCTGAGCCGCTCAAAGGAGTTGACGGCCACTCTCGCTAGAGACCCTGCACTGGTATGAGTTCAAGCAGCGAGTCCACCCAGAAGAACCATCATATGAGCTTTTTAAACAAAAAGGGAGAAAAAGCAAGAACATCATACATTGCATCATACATTGCATCATACATGGCATCATCGTTGCATCATCTTACCATGCATCATATATGCATGGATATCCTGGTTTATATTGCAGGAACCTGGTTTTTTCAAACCGGGTTATATTATTCAAATCTTAAATAGCCAACATGGCTGGATTTTTCATTATGGTTGTCATAACCAGCATTGGATGATTGAGGTTTTCAAAACCCCTTCAGAGTAATGGCTATCATTCCTTCGTCCAAGAAATACCAGCTTACAGCAAGGAGCATGGTTCAACATTGATATGTAAGGCTTTCAGCAACATCATCGGGAGAGTGGATAAGATTTTATTCTGCAATGGAAGGAATAGTCCCGAGTCGCCGTAGGCATGCAACCCGGCACTTGGGGGCTACATTATTCAAGTGCAATTTATATCAAATATGCAAGTCCCATGTCACTGCAAGCACACACCACGGCACTTGGGGGCTAATGCAAGCTGTTTTTCAAGTCATTATGTTGTCAACAGACCCCGTTATTTCAAAGGAGATGAGCCGGCCTTCATATCTTTTTCTAAGTCCCAGCCCAGAATTGTCTTACTGAGCTGGCCCTTGGGGGCTACACATTGCTCTTCAAGTCTATATGATCAGATCTATAAAAAGTTCCTGCTCATTATTGCATAATGACCCGGCCCTTGGGGGCTACACTGGCTGAAGTTTTATGAGCATAAGACATTTACAAGTCCCAGGTTGCTGCAGGCAAGACAACCCGGTACTTGGGGGCTACATATGTGGAACATTCAACTTATGACTGGTGACTCACACGAGCAATCCAGATTTCTCTAGAGTTGCAATATTTATATTGAAGCAAGTCTTAACGCTATCACTACGTTTCCCCTCTTAAGACTTGGGGGCTACAAGCAATATGAATATGAGGAAGATATGCCTTCGAATTCTCAGTTATGAGGGAACCAGACGAATTTTTCAAACCAAGGCAGTTGATAATAAGGGTTATTTTTTCTACAAGGAATCAGCGTCAGTGTATTAATATGACAGAGTTTCAGAATTTTCAGGAGCTGGTCAACTGGTATTTTTGAGTAAACCAGTCCCTTTACATATTATTATTTCAAGAGGTTACCATGAATAAATTCAAGCTAACCTGGGGGCTAATGTCGGGGATATACCCCGCGGTATGACCCGGGGACAGTTAACCCGGCAGACAGTTAACCCGGCAGACAGTTAACCCGGCAGACAGTTAACCCGCCAGACAGTTAACCCGCCAGACAGTTATAACTCGGCAGACAGTTATGACCCGGCAGACAGTTATGACCCGTCAGACGGTTATGACCCAGCAGACAGTTAAGTCCCGGAGACGAGTCCCTGAAGATGAGTCTTGAAGATAAGCCCTGGTTGTAAGCCGCCCACTTAAGCCGCCCGGTTAAGCTGCCCGGTTGTAAGCCGCCCGGTTAAGCCGCCCGTCTGAGATAAGAAGCCCGGGACTCAGAAGCCCATGAAGAGAAGCCCGCGATGGGAAGTCATAATAAGTTAAGTCTCAATCCGACTTAGACTCTACATGTAAACCGCCCCTTCAACTTATATAAGGAGGGGCGGGTCACCCCAAGAGGGTCAAGGTTTTTAGACGTCTCCATAGACAGGTCTTAGACAGACAAGTCATTAGAGATAGTCAGGTTAGAGGCTCTCGAGATTAGAGGTAGCGACTCCGCACCCTTGTAATCGAGATCGTCATCATCATCAATATAGACACAAAGCAGGACGTAGGCTTTTACCTCCATCGGAGGGGCCGAACCTGGGTTAACTCGCGTCTCTCGATTCCGACCAACCCCTCTCAAGCCGCCACATAGTTGCGATGGCCTCACACCTAAGTCCGTTAACCCAGACATCTTGCCGTGACAAATCCACGACAGGGATGCTGATACGTCTCCAACGTATCTATAATTTATGAAGTATTCATGCCATGTTTACAATAACTTTATATGATTTTGGTATGTTTTTATTAGAACTAACCCGGACTGACGCTGTTTTCAGCAGAACTACCATGGTGTCGTTTTTTTTGTGCAGAAATAAAAGTTCTCGGAATGAGCTGAAAATTTACGGAGAATATTTTTGGAAAATATAAAAAATACTGGAGCAAAAAGATACCGGAGAGGAGTCCTGAGGAGGTCACAAGCCTGGGGGGCGTGCCCCCCCTAGGGCGCGCCCCCCTGGCTTGTGGGTCCCTCGAGCACCCCCCCCTGACGTGATTCCAACGCCAAGTATTCCTATAAATACCAAAACCCCCAGAAAGAAACCTAGATCGGGAGTTTCGCCGCCGCAAGCCTCTGTAGCCATGAAAAACCAATCGGGAGCCCGTTCCGGCACCCTGTCGGAGGGGGAAACCATCACCGGAGGCCATCTTCATCATCCCGGCGGTCTCCATGACGAGGAGGGAGTAGTTCACCCTCGGGGCTGAGGGTATGTACCAGTAACTATGTGTTTGATCTCTCTCTCTCGTGTTCTTGAGATGGCACGATCTTGATGTACCGCGAGCTTTATTAATATAGATGAATCATATGGATTTTTCCCCTCTCTATCTTCTTGTGATGAATTGAGTTTTCCCTTTGAAGTTTTCTTATCAGATTGAGTCTTTAAGGATTTGAGAACACTTGATGTATGTCTTGCGATGGGATATCTGTGGTGACAATGGGATGTTCTATTGATCCACTTGATGTATGTTTTGGTGATCAACTTGCGGGTTCCGTGACCTTGGGAATCTATGCATAGGGGTTGGCACACGTTTTCGTCTTGACTCTCCGGTAGAAAGTTTGGGGCACTCTTTGAAGTTCTTTGTGTTGGATTGAACATGATGAATCTGAAATTGTGTGATGCATATCGTATAATCAAGCACATGGGTACTCGTGGTGACATTGGAGTATCTAGGTGACATTAGGGTTTTGGTTGATGTGTGTCTTAAGGTGTTATTTTAGTACGAACTCTAGGGCTGTTCGTGACACTTATAGGGATAGCTCATAAGATTGATCGGAAAAGATAACTTTGAGGTGGTTTCGTACCCTACAATAATTTCTTCGTTTGTTCTCCGCTATTTGTGAGTTTGGAGTGAACTCTTTGTCGCACGTGAGGGATTTACATATGATTCAACTATGTCAGTATTGTTGAGGGAACTTGCACTAGTGAAAGTATGAACCCTAGGCCTTGTTTCTAAGCATTGCAATACCGTTTGTGCTCACTTTTATCATTAGTTACCTTGCTGTTTTTATATTTTCAGATTACAAAAACCTATATCTACCATCCATATTACACTTGTATCACCATCTCTTCGCCGAACTAGTGCACCTATACAATTTACCATTGTATTGGGTGTGTTGGGGACACAAGAGACTCTTTGTTATTTGGTTGCAGGGTTGTTTGAGAGAGACCATCTTCATCCTACGCCTCCCACGGATTGATAAACCTTAGGTCATCCACTTGAGGGAAATTTGCTACTGTCCTACAAAACTCTGCGCTTGGAGGCCCAACACGAGTCTACAAGAAGAAGGTTGCGTAGTAGACATCACGGTGATCATGGCAACAAAGAACATAGAGAGAGAGCCATCTAGGTACTAACTACGGACCCGTAGATCTGTGGTCAACTACTCACACATCACCGTGGGAGCAACAAGGTTGATGTAGAGGTCCTCCGTGATCGATCCCCCCACCGACAGGGCACCGGAACAGGGCTCCAGATGGGCACAGGGCGGCACACAGGCTTGCGGCGGCGGAAAAAGTGTTTCAGGAGACTCCCCGGGGTTTTGGGATTAATAAGAATATATAGGCCAGAGAACAATGCGAGAGGGCCAGGGAGGTGGCCTCAAGCCATCAAGGTGCGGCCACCCCCCTGTTGGCTTGGGGGCACCTCGTGTTCCCTCCGGCCTCTCTTCGATGCTTGTAGGTCTTATTTTTGTCCAGAAAAAAATGTCAAAAAGTTTCAGGGTATTTGGACTTCGTTTGGTATGGTACTCCTGAAAAGCCAAAAACATGCAGAAAACAACAACTAGCACTTGGCATATAAGTGAAGCACTAGAGCAACTGCTTAGCTCAAAAGATATAAGTGAAGCACAGAGAGTATTCTAATAAATCATGGTGAACATGTGTATCTCTCAAGTAGGTGTGTCCAGCAAACAATGATTGTGGAAAACTGAAAGCACAACTTCTCCCTAGGTGGTTTTGGTAATCAATAACAACATATATTTCATTGGACTAATGATCCTATCAAGCATATTTCAGGAAAAGTTCAATGAATGGATTGGCAAAGGATTGTGTGGACATCCCCTAAATGTAAGGAACATCAATTGGCAACAAGCTTCAAGACTCTACATTTTGCATTTTGTGAGAAATCACATTTGAGTCCATAGGAAAGCCATTACTATTAAAAGGGTATGAGGTATCCATGGTGATCTGGTTGCTAAAGTGCTTAGAGTTTGCCACCAAAAATACTCATGAATTCTCCCACAAAAATACTCTGTCTAAACCCTAACACTCAAATTCGGTGCCACCAATATTTCCAAATTGGCCCTACCGAGTTTCACCCTAGACAGATCCAGAGCCAAACCCTAGCTTCTCGGTGACACCAAGTTTGATTTTGGTGCAACCGAAATTAGTGACCAACTTTCGATTAACCAATTTCTAAGAATCGAAAATTCCGAGTTTTAGGAATCGGTGACATCGAAACTAGAAACTGCTTAGGCCAGCCAAAATCAGACCCACCGAGAATTATATATCGGTCTCACCGAAACGCCAAAAGTTGCCACATTTTGCACTAGTCGGTGCAACCGAGTTTTTGCTTCGGTTTCACCGAGTTGGGCAATAATGTTGTAACAGTTGGATTTTTGGATATGCCTATATATACCCCTCCACCTACCTCTCATTCACAGAGAAAGCACTCAGTACAAACCAACACTTGCCCCTTTCATTTTCTGAGAGAGAACCACCTACTCATGTGTTGAGATCAAGATCTTCCTTCCAACCATATGAATCTTGATTTCTAGCCTCCCAAGTTGCTTTCCACCCAATCAACCTCTTCTACCAAGCCAAACTGTGAGAGAGTGATTGTGTGTTGAGGAGACTATCTTTTTAAGCACAAGAGCAAGGAGTTCATCATTCTTACCACATCTATTACCTTTTGGAGAGTGGTGTCTCCTAGATTGGTTAGGTGTCGCTTGGGAGCCTCCGTCTTTGTGTGTGGAGTTGAACCAAGAAGTTTGTAAGGGCAAGGAGATCACCTACTTCGTGAAGATCTACCCCGGGTGAGGCTAGTACTTCGTGGACGTAAGCCGTGATAGAATAGATGAGGTTGCTACTTTGTGGACCCTTATGGGTGGAACCATCTGTGGACTCTCATGACCGTTACCCTCCGTGGGTTGAAGTCTCCATCAACGTGGACGTACGATAGCACCACCTATCGGAACCACTGGAAAAAATCTTTGTGTCCCCAATTGCGTTTGATCCTCCTACCCCTTCCCTCTACTTTATGTGCATGTCTTTACTTTCCGCTGGTATATTCTTAGACTTGCATGTGTAGGGTGTGCTTGACTTGATATATTTGCTAAAACTTGCCAACATCTAAAATTGGGAAAAGGCTAGAATTTTAATTTGGTCAAGTAGTCTAATCACCTCCCTCTAGACATACTTTGGATCCTACAAGTGGTATCAGAGCTTTGGTCTCCATTGCATTGGTTTCACAACCTAGGAGAGTATGGTGTCTAGTGAGGGAAATTATTATCATAGAGGTCCATATTTTGATGGTACAAACTTTGCTAGTTGGAAGCACAAAATGAAAATGCATATTTTTGGTCATACCCCCACCGTTTGAGCTGTTGTTCGTGTTGGATTCCAAGGTGAATTCTTTGGTGATGGAAAGGAACCGGATCGTGAAGCGACCGCGGAAGAATTGAAGATGTTGCAATACAACGATCAAGCATGCGACATTCTATTCAACTGCCTATGCCCCAAAGAGTTCAACAAGATAATCCGTCTTGGGAATGCAAAGGAAATTTGGCATACTTTGGTTGATATGCATGAAGGTACCGAATCCGTCAGGGAATCTAAGTTGGATGTGCTACAGAGTCAACTTGACAAGTTCAAGATGAAGGATGGTGAAGGAGTCGCGGAAACGTACTCTAGGCTTGCTCTCATCACAACTGAGATTGCCTGCTTAGGAAGTGAAGAGATGACCGACAAATTCATCATCAAGAAGATCCTTAGAGCCTTGGATGGAAAGTACGACACCGTGTGCACATCGATCCAAATGATGCCAAAAGTACAGAGATCTCAAGCCCGCTGAAGTCATTGGAAGGATTGTTGCTCATGAAATGTCACTCAAGGACAAAGAAGAGCTTCACACCAAGTCAAGCGGTGCTTACAAAGCTACAAGTGACACTCCCGCTACGTCAAGTGACAACCTTGTTACCAATGAAGAGATAATCCTCATGGTCAAGAAGTTCAACAAATTCTGCAAGAATAGATGCGAAGAGAGAAGCTCCAACTCAAGAAATGAAGAGAAGCACTCCTCTAGTCATGACAGAAATTGTTACAATTGTGGAAGACCCGGACACTTTTCCAATGAGTGCACGGCTCCCCACAAAAGAAGAGAAGAGTCACCTAGAACAAGAAGCTCAAGAGATGAGTCACCTCGTAGAGAGAGAAGGAGTAGAGAAGATCGCTATGAACGAAGACCCTCCCGGAGAAGCGAGGACTTGGAGAAGAAGGACAAGTACACCAAGTGCTACACAAGAAGAAGACATCAAGCTCATGTTGGTGAATGGGTTTCCGGCTTCGATTTCGACAACCAATCCGAGAGAAGCTACCACTCCTACTCCGACTATAGTCAAGATGAAGGTGTTGCCGGATTACCACTCGTATCCTCCAATTACTATGACATATTTGATTCACCAAATGAAGTGGAAGTTGCTTCATGGCTAAAGGCCCCAAGGCATCACACCCCGAATACATTGACTTCAATACTGATGAGGATAACTTACTAGGAGATGATGATTTGCTCTTTGATAAAACTTGCGATGTTAGTCAAAATGAACTTGATAATGATCATGCTAGTCAAGATAAGTCATGTGAAGATGATAAGAACGAGATTGAGCATATAACTAAAGAACTAAACACTCGTAAGTTATCTCATGAATCTACTCAAGAAGATCATAGAGAGCTCTTAAGAACTCATGAGAAGCTACGCTTCGAGAAGCTAAATTAGAGCAAGAGCATGAGTTTCTTAAAGCTATCAATGACGATCCTTGAAAGACGAGTTCTTCTTATCTTGCCAAATGACTACTCTTGTCCACATTTGTGCCACAAGTTAAATCTAAGCAAACTAGTAACAAAGGCAAGAAAGGTTCTTCATCTAGTTACAACAACACTAATGCTAAATCCAATGATGTTGTTCCTAGTACTTTTATTGATTCCACTAATGATTCTCTTAGCCAAGTTACACTTGAGCAAGAAAATGATTTATTGAAAGGAATTATAGAAAAGGGTGTCTACAAGAGTCTTGCCGGAAGTAGGCAATTTGAGGAGATTGTACGCAAGCAAGGTTTGCACCGGAAGGACCAAGGAATTGGCTATTTTAATGCCAATGGAGTTGAATGGCACTACTGCAGGATGGTCCAAGGACGACACATCAATCAGAGACCCTTCGACGAAACTGTGTGCGATGGATGAATCGCAAACGGTATAGTTCAAGCTCCGTCGCCAATGAGACAAACTGTGTGCGGTGGCGGATCCATCAAATACGTTTCATAAAAATGTTACGTGTGCGATCTATGGCAGATAGTTTATTCTTATGAATTGTTTGTGATTAGCCAAGATAATACAAACAGTTATAAAGATCCAGATGTGTGCGATAGAGGGCACACAGTTCACTATGAAAAATTGTGTGTGATGATACAACAGAGCACACACGATTTAGCATAACTAGGTGTGTGTGATATGCGGCAAACAGGTCAACAATCAAAGTCGTGTGGGAAGACAGATAATAACACAGACGAGTCATCCTGATAAACTATCTGTGTTGTGAGCAGATGGTGGCTGGTAAACAATTGTTAGCGATTGTTGAAATCATTGCCGACGTGTTCCTTAATTTAATCATATGAGATGTGATTTGCTCTGTTTGCACAACATATATATGTTGTGTGTGGAAACGCTTGCTGGTATACAATTGTCAGCGATTGATAAAATCATCACTAACGGATTTCGTAGTTTAGACCGTGTGTACTGTGATTTGCTCTGTCTGCACAACATCTATGCTGCATACAGGTCACTCGGGTGAACTATTTACGATGAGCCAAAATAACACAAACGGTTGCACAGATCAAGATGTGTGGGACAGACGGCATACCGTGCGTTTGGATGACCTGTGCGCGATGAGCCAAAATAACATAAACAATTCGGCGTAACAAGATATGTGTGATGCCCAGCAAACAAGTCAATAAACTAAATTGTGTGGAAAGACTGAAAATAACACAGACACATAATAACACAGACAATTCCTGGTAATAAGCACCCGATTCAGAAAATGATAGCACAAATTATCGTTCGTACTCCTACATAATCAACTAAACAACATAATAGCGACATTACTGACGTGGCTTGAGACTGCGTCGGTATTTCCCCAAAGAGGAAGGGATGATGCAGCACAGCGACGGTAAGTATTTCCGTCGGTTATGAAACCAAGGTATCAATCCGTAGAGGAAGATCACGCACCCACATAAACAGCACCTGCACACAAACAACAAATACTTGCAACCCGACGCGAAAGATAGGTTGTCACGCTCTCTACGGTAATAAGATAGATTAGGTAATGCTAGTTTTGGCAAATAGATCTCGCAAGAACACAAAATAAAATTAGTAAACAAAAAGTGCAGAAAGGTATTTTTGGTTTTTTTGGATTAATAGATCTGAAAACAAAAGATGCAAATAGTAGATTGGAAAGCAATATGTTGGAAAAGTAGACCCGGTGGCCGTAGGTTTTACTAGTGGCTTCTATCATGAGTATAGCGCACGGTGGGTGAACAAATTACTGTTGGGCAATTGATAGAAGATCAAATAATCATGACGATATCCAGGCAATGATCATTATATAGGCATCACGTCCAAGACAAGTAGACCGAAATGATTCTGCATCTACTTCTATTACTCCACACATCGACCGCTATCCAGCATGCATCTAGTGTATTAAGTTCATGGAGAAACGGAATAATGCAATAAGAACGGTGACATAATGTGGACAAGATCTATTCATGTAGGAATAGACCCCATCTTGTTATCCTTAATGGCAACGATACATGCGTGTCTTGCTGCCCCTTTTGTCACTGGGAAAGAACATCGCAAGATCGAACCCATCACAAAGCACCTCTTCCCATGGCAAGAAAAAATGATCTAGTTGGCATAACTAAACCAAAGATTCGAAGAAGAAATATGAGGCTATAAGTAATCATGCAAATAAGAGATCAAAGAAGACTCAAATCATATTCATGGATAGAAACTGATCATGAACTCAAAATTCATCGGATCCCAACAAACACACCGTAAAAGTCATTACATCAAATAGATCTCCAAGAGACCATTGTATTGAGAAAGATAGAGAGAGAGAGGAAGCCATCTAGCTACTGCCTACGGACCCGTAGGTCTATGGTGGACTACTCACGCATTATCGGAGAGGCACCTATGATGAAGATGAACCCCTCTGTGATGGTGTTAGATTGGATCTCGAGGTTCTGGAACTTGCGGCGTCTGAAATTGTGTTTCGTCGACTCCTCTAGGGTTTTTCGAATATTTGAGAATTTATAGGCTTGATAGTCGGTTGGGGGGACACCCGAGGTGCCCACCCTCTACCAGACCGCGCTAGGGGCCTCTGGCGCGCCCTAGTGGAGGGTGGCCACCCTGGCCCCCCTCTTGTGGTGATCTTTGGCCCATCTTATTTCTTCTGGTCCATAAAAATTCCACAAAAATCCCCGCAGCGTTTGGGCTCCGTTTGGTACTAATTTTCTGCGAAGTAAAAAACAAGCAAAAACATGTTAATAGGTTAGTCCCAAAAAATGTTATAAAGTTGCTATAAAATGATTGTAAAACATCCAAGATTGATAATATAACAGCATGGAAGAAGCAAAAATTATAGATACGTTGGAGACGTATCAGCATCCCCAAGCTTAATTCCTACTCGTCCTCGAGTAGATAAATGATAAAACAGAACTTTTGATGTGGAATGTTGCCTATCATGTTCATCATATATTGTTTTCTTTATAGCATGGACAATTGGACTTTTCATATGGTTCAAAGCAATAGTCTAGTTTTGACATGAAAACTTTAATACTCAAGCATATCAACAAGCAACCATGTCTTTCAAAATATCAACGCTAAAGCAAGTTATCCCTAGCCCATCATGCTCAATCATTGATCCATTCACAATGCACACTCAAATATTAGCTACACCTAATGCTCAAGTACGATCATAGTGCCCCCTAGTTGGTGCTTTATAAGAGAAGATGGAGACTCAAATTGAAAAATAAAAATTGCATAAAGTAAATAGATAGGCCCTTCGCAGAGGGAAGTAGGGATTTCTAGAGGTGCTAGAGCTCAAGTGTTAAAATTGATAGAGAAAAATATTTTGGGTGGCATGCCTTTCCTGTCAATGAAAACGACCGAGAGATTTCAATATCTTTCCACACTAGATGCATCATAGGCGGCTCCCAAACAGAAAATAAAGTTTATTCCTTTTTCCACCATACTTTCACTTTCCATGGCTAGCCGAATACACGGTTGCCTTCGATACCAACACTTTCCAAGGAATTTATTATTTGACAACATAAAGTAAATTTCTTTTCTTTTTCATTTCATTTCGGGAATGGGCATCCCTATTACCGCTATACTCTCGTGCAATGACAAGTGAATAAACACTCATCTTGAGAATAACACATCTAGCATGGAAAAATATCGGTCAACCCCTACCGTTTCATGAGCGGTACGAGCACACAAAAAGGAAAATTTATTTTGAAATTTAGCGATGGCACATACAAATTTGCTTGGAACGGCATGGAAATACCGTATATATGTATGTATAGTGGACTCATATGGCAAAACTGGTTTAAGGATTTTGGATGCACAAGTAGTATTTCTACTTAGTACAAGTGAAGGCTAGCAAAAGATTGGGAAGCATCCAACTAAGAAACGAAAAATCACATAAGCGAGCATTAATCATAATTTCGTAGCACAACTATTGACTTTCGTGCTTGCATAGGGAATCACAAACCTTAACATCAATATTCTTACTAAGCATAATTACTCATCAACATAACTCACATATTACTATTGTCCTGTCTTAAAACTATTACAAGGAATCAAGTTAAATTTGTCCAATGATCTTCATCAAAGTTTTTATTATATCCCTCTTTAATATCTATGGCTTTGGGACTAGTTTCGTATATTGCAATTGCTTTTGGCAAGCTCACATGGGTATAAGTGAAGAACATGAGCATACAAGTTTCATCTCTCAAAATAGTATAAGTGAAGCATGAGAGTATTTCTTCAAAATTACTAACTCTCAAATTAATATAAGTGAAGCATGAGAGCATTTCTTCAAACATGTAAAAGCACGCCATGCTCAAAAAGATATAAGTGAAGCACTAGAGCAATTCCTTTGCTCAAAAGTTTTAGTGAAGCATAAAGAGCAATTCTAACAAATCATAGCATATTTTTGGCTCTCTCAAATAGGTGTGTGCATCAAGGATAAAAGCAAACAAAGCAAAGATACAAGACGCTCCAAGCAAAACTCATGATATGTGACGAATAAAAATATAGTTCCAAGTAAAATACCGAAGGTTGTTAGAAGAAAGAGGGGTTGCCACTCGGGGCATCCCCAAGCTTAGTTGTTTGTTACTCTTTGGATATTACCTTGGGGTGCTAGCATCCCCAAGCTTTGGCTCTTCTTACTCCTTATTCCTTCATCCATCGTGATCTCACCCAAAACTTGAAAACTTCAATCACACAAAACTTGACAAAATTCTCGTGAGATCCGTTAGTATAATAAAGCAAATTACCACTTTAGGTACTGTTGTAAACCATTAATATTTTATTATTGCATTATACCTACTGTATTTTAACTTTACCATGACTTATACCCCCCAATACAAGCCATAGATTCATCAAAACAAGCACACAATGCAACGAAAATAGAATCTGTTTCAGACAGAACATTCTGTAGTAATCTGTACTCTACCCGTACTTATGGAACTCTAAAATTCTGAAAAATTAGTACAACATAAAAAATTTGTATAGCAATACTGTGTTAAAAGTTCAGCTCAATATCACGTTCCAGTAAAAAATGAAAATTCGTGCACTGGGAACAAAGTTTCTGTTTCAGATTCAACATTGTTTCTACTCATCTTATGGATCATCCTAAAGGCATTACTTGGCACAAACTCTAAATAAAACACAAAAACACAATCATAATTGTGCAAAATCCTGAAAAACACAAAGGAAAAGATCAAAATAATTATTCATTCGGTTGCCTCCCAACAAGCGCTATCGTTTTACTCCCCTAGCTAGGCATAATGATTTCAATGATGCTCACATAAAAAGTAGTAATTGAAATATGCAAAAAAAAAAAAGCATCATGAATAGCATGACAAACACATTTAAGTCTAACCCACTTCCTATGCATAGGGATTTTGTGAGCAAACAATTTATGGGAACGGGAATCAACTAGCATAGGTAGGCAAAACAAGCATAACTTCAAAACTTTGAACACATAGAGAGGAAACTTGATATCATTGCAATTCCTACAAGCATATGTTCCTCCCTCATAATAAATTTCAGTAGAATCATGAAGGAATTCAACAATATAACTATCACATAAATCATTCTTTTCATGATGCACAAGCATAGAATTTTCATTACACTCCACATAAGCAAATTCCTTATCATCCATGGTAGTGGGAGCAAACTCAACAAAGTAACTATCATGAGACACTTGATTGACATAACCACATTGCAAATTAAAACCATGATGATAAGTTTCATGTTTATAATTACTCATTATAGCATACGTGTCATCACCACCATCATAAATAGGAGGCATGCAATCATCATAATAAATTTGCTCATCAAAACTTGGGGAACTAGAAATATCATCTTCATCAAACATAGCATCCCCAAGCTTGTGGCTTTGCATATCATTAGCATCATGGATATTTAGAGAATTCATACTAGCAACATTGCAATCATGCTCATCATTCAAGGAACTATCACGATTCACCTTATAAATTTCTTCTTTCAACACTTCATCAAAATTTTCAGATTCATGATTTTCAAACAAAACTTCATAGAGATAATCAAGTGCACTCAACTCACTAGCAATTGGTTCATCATAATTTGGCCTTTGGAAAAGATTAGCAAGTGGATGAGCATCCATATCAATAGATTTTTAGCAAGCGAAGATGCAAGGAAAGAGAAGGCACATGGCAACACAAGCAAACATAGCAAACAAGAGATCTGACGAGAAAAAGGCAAACGAAAAAGAGGGCGAATAAAACGACAAATTGGGTGAAGTGGGGGAGAGGAAAACAAGAGGCAAATGGCAAATAATGTAAATTGCAAGGAGATGAGATTTGTGATTAGGAACCTGGTAGATGAAATTGCTTCCTCCCCGGAAACGGCACCAGAAATTCCTTTGACATGGCTTGAGACTGCGTCGGTATTTCCCCAAAGAGGAAGGGTTGATGCAGCACAGCGACGGTAAGTATTTCACTCGGTTATGAAACCATGGTATCAATCCGTAGAGGAAGATCACCCACCCACGTAAACAACACCTGCACACAAACAACAAATACTTGCAACCCGACGCGAAAGAGAGGTTGTCACGCTCTCTACGGTAATAAGATAGATTAGGTAATGATACTTTTGGCAAATAGATCTCGCAAGAACACAAAATAAAATTAGTAAACAAAAAGTGCAGCAAGGTATTTTTGGTTTTTTTGGATTAATAGATCTGAAAACAAAAGATGCAAATAGTAGATCGGAAAGCAATATGTTGGAAAAGTAGACCCGGGGGCCATAGGTTTCACTAGTGGCTTCTCTCATGAGTATAGCGCACGGTGGGTGAACAAATTACTGTTGGGCAATTGATAGAAGATCAAATAATCATGACGATATCCAGGCAATGATCATTATATAGGCATCACGTCCAAGACAAGTAGACCGAAACGATTCTGCATCTACTTCTATTACTCCACACATCGACCGCTATCTAGCATGCATCTAGCGTATTAAGTTCATAGAGAAACGGAGTAATGCAATAAGAACGGTGACATGATGTAGACAAGATCTATTCATGTAGGAATAGACCCCATCTTGTTATCCTTAATGGCAACGATACATGCGTGTCTTGCTGCCCCTTCTGTCACTAGGAAAAAACACCGCAAGATCGAACCCATCACAAAGCACCTCTTCCCATGGCAAGAAAAATCGATCTAGTTGGCCTAACTAAACCAAAGATTCGAAGAAGAAATACGAGGCTATAAGTAATCATGCAAATAAGAGATCAAAGAAGACTCAAATCATATTCATGGATAGAAACTGATCATGAACTCAAAATTCATCGGATCCCAACAGACACACTGCAAAAGTCATTACATCAAAGAGATCTCCAAGAGACCATCGTATTGAGAAACATAGAGAGAGAGGAAGCCATCTAGCTACTGCCTACGGCCACGTAGGTCTATGGTGGACTACTCACGCATCATCGGAGAGGCACCTATGATGAAGATGAACCCCTCGATGATGGTGTTAGATTGGATCTCGAGGTTCTGGAACTTGCGGCGGCTGGAATTGTGTTTCGTCGACTCCTCTAGGGTTTCCCAAATATTTGAGAATTTATAGGCTCGATAGTCGGTTGGGGGGACACCCAAGGTGCCCACCCTCTACCAGGCCGCGCCAGGGGCCTCTGGCGCGCCCTGGTGGAGGGTGGCCACCCTGGGCCCCCTCTTCTGGTGATCTTTGGCCCATCTTCTTTCTTCTGGTCCATAAAAATTCCACAAAAATCCCCGCAGCGTTTGGGCTCCGTTTGGTACTGATTTTCCACGAAATGAAAAACAAGCAAAAACAGCAACTAGCACTTTGGCACTATGTCAATAGGTTAGTCCCAAAAAATGATATAAAGTTGCTATAAAATGATTGTAAAATATCCAAGATTGATAATATAATAGCATGGAAGAAGCAAAAATTATAGATACATTGGAGACGTATCATGGGTCGCCATGGATGAGTAAGTGTCTGCCCTTCCTTGTTTCTCACATGATGCGCGTCTCTGACTCCTTGCCTTCCAGGCCCCCTCCTGCCGAGGTGATGAGCACGCCCCCGCCGCCGCCTCCTGAGGTCGTTGGGCCCTCAGCAGCCCAGCACCTCGTGGGGCGCGTGATGGCGCACGAGGAGATACCCATATCCGGGCCCGAGCCATCTCCAGAGGCCTTCCGGTCCAGGCTCCTTGCATCTTCCTTCAGGGGAGGCCCCCAGCCAGCGGGAGCAGGGCCGTGGCCTCCCCTGGCAGTCCTTCCCGGTGCCCGGGCACTCGGTGCGCCGGCGCCTTCCTCGAGTGGTGGAGAAAGTTCCCATGAGGCCCAACCCCGAGCCGGGGGGGGCGGACCATGGAGTTTCAGCCCCCGAGCCCCCGCTGGAGGCGGGCAGGCCCTCGCGCACCCTTCCGGCCGCACAGAATCCGGGGCGAGCACTGGAGCTTGCTTGCGGTCGCAGCGCCGACCGGCATGGTCTCCTTCAGGACGCGGTGAGCACGCTGGGCCGCCTCGGGACATAGCTTGGCGGCGTTGACTCATATCTCGAGGCGGAGCGTCGGCGCTTGGCGCGCAAATGGCATCGGCTCGAGGTCGCCATCAACTTCGGTCGTCTTCAACGCGAGCGCGCCCGTGTGAAGGCCGAGGAGTCCCTCGTCATGGCGAGGGATGCCCGCGATCGTGCCCTTGAAGAGGCCCAGGCTGCAGATGGCCGGCGTAGGGCTGCAGAGAGGCTTGAGGAGGAGCTTCGATCGTGCTATGCCATCCTTGAGCGGCAAGTTCAGGCCCGCAGGGCCACGCTAGCTACCCCGGCGGGCGGGCCATCTACGGTCGAAGCGAGCCTCCACACCCTTGAAGACACGCTGGCGCTGCAGGCGATGGAGCAGGGCCTGGAGCGCGAGCGGCTGGAGGTGATGGAGCGTCAGGTGGCTGTCGCCGAGGATTCTCTTGCTGCTCGAGAGGCGAGGATCCATGAAGAGGTTGACGCGGAGGTTGCGCGGACCCGTAGAACTCTCGTCAAGGACTAACACGAGAAGCTGAAGCTTCAGGAGACCCGTTTTTGCCAGCGACGCAACAAGCTGAAGGCTGAGGCGGACGGCCTCAGGAGAAGGTTGGCAGCTGCGGAGCGACGCGAGAAGGCTGCGATAGACGCCCAGTCCACCGCCAAGGCCGAGCTGTCTTTCCTGTGTACGCAGGTGGAGTGCGTTGCTTCTCGCGTGGAGAAGGCCTCGGAGGAGGAGAACCGAGCCCGGGGGCTTCAGCACACGTGCTCCAAGATGTTCCAGGCCCTTGAGGGGAGGGCCAAGCGGGCCTTAAGCAGCATCTGCGATGAGAGCGTCTCGAGCCCGCTCGTTGCTGACGATGCTGTCACGCCCAAGATGCGATCCTATCCTTATTTTGGAACGAGGGCCTCGACAGGGATAGAAGCGCATCTCGTCGTTTTGCAAGAATGGATATCATTACAAGTACATGTAAAGAAGAGATGAGTATATGGGATTGGCTTACACTCGCCACAAGCTACATCAATAACACATCAATACAACAACATATCCAAACATCATACAGAAGAGCAGGGTCCGACTACGGACGAAAACAAATGATAAAATGACATCCATCCTTGCTATCCCAGGCTGCCGCCTGGAACCCATCCTAGATCGATGAAGAAGAAGAAGAAGAACTCCAAATCAAACAAAGCATCGCTCCCACGTCAACGCATCGCATTACATGTACCTGCAACTGTTGTTGTTGTAATATGCGAGCCACGGGGACTCAACAATCTCATTTCCAAGGGTATCAAGACTATTAAAGCTTAATAGGTGAGGTATGGTTAAGTGGTGAGGCTGCAGCAAGCACTAAGCATATATTTGAGTGGCTAACTTACGAGTACAAGAACAAAGGGGGATGATTGTCGCATAAACGGACGTGAACTAGTAATGATCTCTAAGAGATCCTGAACACCTACATACGTCAAACATAACCCCACTGTGTTCTCTCTCGGTTCAGAAATCACGAGAAGAGACAGTCACGGTTACGCACACAGTTGGTGTATTTTATTTGAGTTTACTTTAAGTTTGCTATGACCGGGTGTTAAACAAAGTTTCCAAGTTGCCACATAACCGCGGGCACGGCTTTCCGAAAGATTTAACCCTGCAGGGGTGCTCCAACTCATCCATCACAAACTAACCACACGCAGCGGGAATAACCTCGACCACGAATCTCGTGATCTTCCTAGGCAATTCCGTTGGAAAACCTCAACCTCGAGATAGCCCAAAGTATCGGAATTCCTCGCACAAGACGTTCGAGAAAGGTAAAACAAATCCAGCAAGGCCGCCCGGCGTGTCGACGATCCCGATAGGAGCCGCGTATCTCGTTCTCAGGACACGACGGATAAGGAAAGCGTACGGTGGCCTGATAGACATCTCCCAAGTTGCCCCGGGTTGGCCCCGCACGGTGCTCTAATTTGGACCGACACTCATGAGGAGCACTGGCCCGGGTTGTTGATTAATTATCCGCGGGTGCCGGCGGGTCCCTATGCAATGTTAGTTGTTATTAGGCAAATGTAGTACCAATGTTGGGCCTTGCCAGACAAGTTTTATCCTAAAACGAAAATCAAGGGGGTCCCCATAACAAGCCCGAGCATGTTAGGAGCGCTCAATTATGGAACATAACACCGGTACACAAGTAACTAGGGGCGGCAAGAGTGAAACAAAACACCAAGCAAAGGCCAAGCCTTCCACCCTTTACCAAGTATATATGTGCATTAAATTAAATAGCAACAATATTGTGATAGATCAAAAACATCCATGTTGCACATGGAATGAGCTTGCACCTGCAACTAGCAACGCTATAAGAAGGGCTGAACAACCGGTAACATAGCCAAACAATGTTTGCTGGGATGTGGAGGGGTTAGAGGCTTTTCATGGCAATTTGGGAGGCTTGACATACAAGTGGTAGGTAGCGAGACAGCGATAGAAACGAGACATCTAGCATGGCAACGATAGTAATGGTATCCAGGGAAATGTTCATCTTGCCTGAGATCCCGCTTGGAAGAAGATCGAGACCATGAAGAAGACGAACCAACGTAGTCGAACGAATCCTCACACTCCGAACGCTTTCGGAACTCTATCGAGAAGAAGCAATCCGAAAACAACAATCAACACACGAGAACACCACAACATATGCATGACATGATGCACTTCAAATATGATGCATGTTATGCATGACATGGCAAGCACAACAATCAACTTCTACACATTAAGTGAAGCTCAATATGCAACGAGTTGCATATTGACGAAACTCCACATTCGAATATTTAGTTCTCTCTCGTTTAGGTACACAACAATATTAAATGTTGTTAAACATGGCAAGAGGTGAAGCATAAGTAAACTACACATCTAGGCAAGTTTAAATGAGGCCGGAAACAACATATAGCATTTCCGAAACGACCCCATATGTTAATTTCGAAATTGGTCCAGATCTGAACTAGTCATGTTTTATACATGTTAAACAGGAAAATAAAGTATACCATGCAATTCTACACGTCATTCTAGTCGATTTACATATATGGAACATCTCAAACGGAGCTACGGTCTAAAAGTTTTGACCGTCGCAAGATAATATGCCATGAATGCAAAATGCATGAAAATAACAACCACAAACATTTCAAATCATGAATGTAGCAATATATTATTATACTACATGAAATTCTAAGCAAGTTACATATATGGCTTGCCCAAAACGGAGCTATGGTTCAACCACAACAACCAACACAAGTTTTAGTGCAAATCTGTCCCAAAACATCAACATGGCATATTGCATGTATGAAAACAACAAGCTACTAGATTCTAAAATGCACAAACTAAGCATGGGGCAGTAGCATATAACATACACTTCATTTCATCTTCACATATCATACTCAAAATAGTTATGGAACACTTGGTAGGAAGCTCACAACATGGCAAAAAAATATAGCAGATTAGGACTTAGTGAAAATAACAGTTTTTAGCATAGCAGATTTTCATGGAGGCATATTGGCAGCAGTAAAACTATACGCTACAGGGCATATTATGGCATGAAAATCTATAGCATGGTAGAGGACATGATGCATTACAAATCATTCCATTATGGGAACATCAAATTATGCTCAGATTCATGGCAACCATCAACACAACATGGCATATTGAAGAAAACAGATTCTTAGACTTAGTAAAAATTAGGCTAGTCATGAGCAGCAGTTTTTAACAGATTGACATATGGGACAGCAGGTTTAATTATGATGCAAAACCTATTCATGCAAACTATTGACACAACATGGTAGTGCATAACATGCTTAACAAAAGACTCCATGGTGGCATCACCAAAAGACTCCTAGAACACTAGCAATTCACATGGCAAGACAGCAACAAAATAACAGATTTCCAGACTTAGAAATATTTTGGACCCTCAAAACATCAGATTTTTATAGCATGTTGGCAACAAGAAAACAACACCTAAGCATGCATTTCTATAGCAACCAAAAATACCAGGGCCTAGCACACATGTCCAAGGGCATATCTCATGTTCATAACTATTTCATATGGTGCATGGATTAAATCACACGAAAATATCAAAAGAGCATCATAGCAAAAATGACATGCACACAACTTGCTCAAATGACAAAACAAAGTGCACAGATAATTTCTATGGACTTTTCTACCCCACAATAATATATAATATGCATAGGTTCATGTGGAAAAATAAGTCACAATTAATTAGGCAAGTTAATGGTATAAACCCTTTTAGCAACTATAAATGCAAGTTAAATGCAAATATTACAATGAACCAGTTTGTCATGCACGAAAATGCGATGCCGATAATGTGAACATTTTTAATATATTGTTGGATTAATTCCAATGCATGGTTAAATAAATATGACAATGCAAATTAATGGCAATTATGCAAAATGATGCAAAACAGCGAGCTTAGGTATTTTTATCATGGATGAAAATGGCATATTATTAATCTACACATTTTTCTGAGCATATTACATATATAAAACGTTTAATTACGGCGTACGGTTAATTAGTTATCGCAATTTTAAAAACAGGCAAATCCCTGATATTAAAAAAACAAAATGGGCAGGATCTGCTATAGGGCCCGAAAAGGAACATGGGCGTCATATACTAACATGCGTCTACGGGCGGGATAAGCGGACGCTCACCAGAGCGGCCTTGGGCCAACTGGGCCGGTCGGTGAGGAGGTGTGCAGGTCGGGGCGGACTGGCGGCCAGGCGCGGCCCACGCGGAGCGGAGGCGGCCCAGCCGCTCGGTTGCCTCCCTCGTGCTCCCGCACCAGAGCATGGACATGGCGGCGGCGGGAACCAAGGCGACGACAACAGCATGGGGCTCCGGGCGGCGGCGGGACAAGGGCGGAGGCCGGCGGGGATGGTCGGATCTGGCCCCGCATGGCCGGATCCAGGCAACGGCGGCGGTGGATGGAGCTCCGGCGGCGAGCTGCTGCGAGGCCGGGGCTGCAAGGCGAGGTCGGAGATGCGGGCTCCCATGGAGCTACGGGCGGCGACGATGCTCGGCGAGCGGCGGCTCCCAGGGTCGGGCGGCGCGATGCGGGTGGCCTCGGGCCTGGACGGCGGTGCTCCGCCGCGGGGTGCGGTGGCCAGCGAGGTGGCGGCGGGCGCGGGGCTCGGATGAGTGTGGCGGGGAGCTGCGAGCAGCGGCGGGCTCGTCCGGGCCCAGATGGGCTCGGGCGGGCCCCGATCTGGGCCGGGAGGGCGGTTGCACACTGGTTCACACGGAAAACGAGGCAGGGAGGGGCTAGGGCTTCAAAAATGGCAGGGTTAGGCATCTATTTATAGCAAGGAGAGCTAGGTTTAGGGGTTTTGCTCCATTTTCGGACCGTACGATGTCGATCGGACGGCTCTGGAAGCGGAGAGGGGGCTAGGTGGGCTGATGGGCTGTGAAGAGAGGGAAGTGCGGCCCGGCAACATATTTTGAAAACCAAAACATCCGACAATTAACCGACGACGGCGTCGCTACGGTCGACCGTTCGGGTATCAAACGAACTCGGAACACGACGAAATTTGGCAGGCGGTCTACCTACAATATAATAAGACCGCATGCCAACTTTCGACCCAATCCGAGAATATTTTTCGCGCGCTTTTTAAAACATTATTTTAACGATGCCGCGGGCGCGTGCGTGTGTGGTTGGACTCAAAACGGTCAACGACAAGAACGGAAAAACCGACAGCTACGAACGGATGCAAGTTTTCGAAAACGAGTGACGATGCTATGCAGATGATGCGAATGATGCGATGATGAATGCAACAACCACTCGAATCACACGATGACAATGGAATAAAAGGGGAATCTTCTGGAGCATCGGTCCCGGGCTGTTACACATGCCAACTACCTTTGCTTCTTCACCCAGATCGTGGAGCGCCTTGAGGGTGGCGTGGAGAAGGTCCGCCAACTCGCGGAGGAGAAGAGTCGTGACCTCCTTGCGCGGGCATCTTCGCGCGTCTTCAGCCACCTTCTTCGCTTCGATCCCAACTTTGACTTTGAGTCTGTGACAGCCCCCGTGCCCGAGGTGATTCGAGGCGCCCTGGAGGACTGGGTAGAGGATCACGTGGATGACTTGATCGCGGAGTTCGCCCTCGCTGAAGGCGAGGACTAGCCCGCTATCGAGGAGCGTGAGTCCTGCGGTGGCGCGTCTCCTTAAATTTCCCTTCCCTGTTCTCCTGCAAAGATTTCGAACATGACCCCACGGGGACATGAATGTACCTCAGAAGGAACTCCTTTATGATGTATTAAGTAATATTGTACTCCCTTGCGCCGCGTTCTCTTGCTTGTCGCGCGCTCACGGGCCCTGAAGAGGGACGGATTGTTACCGACACGCCGGACCGCGATCGTCCGACCATGCCCGGGGGCGAATGTTCGACAAAGCCCCCGGGCCACGTACGCCCGCCGGCTCACTCGAGGGAGTCGCGCGAGGACATGAACGCCAAAACCTTGGCGAGGCATGCGCATGAGCAGGTCCGCGGTCGTCGTGTCCTATGCTTCCAGGCGGGAGCCCCCGATGCCACCTTTAATGCCGCTAGGCTGGCTCAAGTATGCACACCGTGTCCAGCCCCCGCCCGCGGGGTGCACGAGGGGGAGGGTACTGGCATTTGCCAACCTCTTAAAAACGAGACTCCAGACGCAAACACTGCACGGAGAAAATTCCCCCCTTTTTCCAAATAAGATGCAAAAACTTCAACTTCATTCGAAAAAGTGGCAGAGTTGGTTACAAAAAAAGAGCGAGGAACAGCCGCGTCCGGCACCTAAGCTAGTCTTCCCCCAGCGCGGAGCATGGGGCCTCCACTGGGCGTGGGCATAGTCATTGAAAGAGAGTGTCGTCCGCCAGCGCAGAGCATGGGGCTTCCACTTGGGCGTGGGTGGGAGCCCCTCCGTGGCCTCGCACGACACTCCTCGGGGGGCTCCGGGCATGTACAGCCCACTCATTCTTACGTGAGAGTGTCACGGTTGGAGATTGTTGGGCGGGCACCCCAGGCGCATGTCCCTGGAGTTCCCGACCGGGTCCTTGAGTCACCCCGCGCATTTCGGCACGGTTGCGCACTCCTATGGCCCAAACATGAGTGCATTGCTCCCCGCACGACCACGTGAAAGCACATTTTCTCCCTTGGTGGGTTTGGTAATTAATAACAACATATATGTCATTGAACTAATGTTTCCAATAAGTATATTTCAGGAAAAGTTCAATGATAGGTTGGCAAAAGGATTGTGGAGAAACCCCAAGATGCAAGGAAATGGATTGGCAAAGCTTCAAGCAAGAGGACTCTACATTTTACTTTGTGAGAAATCACTTTGAGTCCATAGGAAAGCCAATACTATTAAAAGGGGGTAAGGTATTGTTAGTGAACAAGATGCTCCACGTGCACAAGTGATAGTCACCAAAAACACCCACAAGCTCTTCCACAAATATTCTGTCTAGAACCCTACCACTCAAATCGGTAAGACCAACAATTCCTATTTGGTCTCACCGAGATTGAAACCCTAGACAGATCCTTAGCCAAACCCATCTCGGTACTACCAACATTCCACTTCGGTGCAACCGAGTTCAGTTGCCAACTTCCTGGTTAGCCATTCTCAAGAATCGGTACCACCGAGTTTTGCCAATCGGTCTCACCGAGATTTGGACCAACTTCCTGGTTAGCCATTCTCAAGAATCGGTACCACCGAGTTTTGTGAATCCGTCTCACTGAGTTTTTGGACCAACTCTCTGGTTAGCCGTTGTCAAGAATTGGCACCACCGAAAATTGAGAATCGGTCTCACCGAGTTGTGCAATCTGACCGTTGATCATCTTATCGGTACCACCGAGATTTATGTATCGGTCTCACCGAGATTCAAAAGTTACTGCATTTTGGTCACTTCGGTACCACCAAGTTTTACACTTCGATGTCACCGAGTTGGTCACTTTAGGTGTAACGGTTGGATTTTTGGGGATGCCTATATATACCCCTTCACCACCACCCACTCGATAGAGAAGCACTCAGAACTATTCCATACTTGCCCCATCCTATTTTCTGAGAGAGATCCACCTACTCATGTGTTGAGATCAAGCTATTCCATTCCTACCATATGAATCTTGATCTCTAGCCTCCCCAAGTTGCTTTCCACCAAATCAATCTCTTCCACCATAGCCAAATCTATGAGAGAGTGACTGTGTGTTGAGGAGTCTATCATCTTGAAGCACAAGAGCAAGGAGTTCATCGACATTGCCGAGCCAATTACCTTTTGGAGGGTGGTGCCTCCTAGATTGGTTAGGTGTCACTTGTGAGCCTCCTACTTCGTGTTGTGGAGTTGAACCAAGAAGTTTGTACGGGCAAGGAGATCGCCTACTTCGTGAAGATCTACCCATAGTGAGGCTAGTCCTTCGTGGACGGAAGCTGTTATGGAATAGTCAAGGTTGCTACTTCGTGGACCCTTATGGGTGGAGCCCTCCGTGGAATCTCGCGACCGTTACCCTCCGTGGGTTGAAGACTCCATAAACGTGGACGTACGATAGCACCACCTATCGGGACCACGGGAAAAAATCTTCGTGTCTCCAAATTGCATTTGATCTTCCTTCCTACCCTCTACTATACATGCTTGTTGTTACTTTCTGCTGCTATACTCTTAGACATGCATGTGTAGGGTGTACTTGAATTGCTATAATCGCTAAAATCTGCCAACACTTAAAATTGGGAAAAGGTAGAATTTTTATTTGCTCAAGTAGTCTAATCACCCCCCTCTAGATATACTTTCGATCCTACACCACGGGATTGCGCTCCCGCGGCCCAAACATGAGCGCAACACACCCCGCGTGACTGTAGGAGTATTGTGTCGGTGCAGTCGCCTCGGGAGGCGCCGCGGCGCCAGCCGTGCTGCGCCCCCGAGGTTTCGTGAGCCCCCAGGCTTACCTGGCCCTGGCGACCCCTTGGGTATGCCGCCAGCACACCCCAAGCCATGGGGCATGCGAGGCCCCGTGGAGCATGACTCTGCCTGTGAAGCATCCTCGCGGTGCTGGCCGCGGGTGGCCCGCGCCGCTCAAGCCTTGCCGATCCTCTGGGCGTCGAGCCCCCGTGGCTCCACCGCTCGGTGCCGTGTTCCCTGCCTGTGAGGGCGCCTGCTGTGGCGCGCCCCCACGCGACCCCGGGCGCCCCCTCCGTCACGCCGACCGGACCAGGTGCTCCCATAATGGAAGCCCCTAGGCCTGGCCTGACGTGGGGCGCCGGGTGTGCCCTCCTACGCCAGCAAGGCGCGGGTGCCAGCGGCGGGTGCGAGACCCACAGCGCTGGTGTTCGTCGCGGCACCGCCTGGAGCGTGGGCCGCGGCGTGAGGGCCCGTGTTCCCTCCTGGTGCCTCACTGGATTCCCCGAGGCTGACCTCCCCAGGAAACAG
Organism: Elymus sibiricus; assembly: GCA_039707655.1. Lineage (NCBI taxonomy): Eukaryota > Viridiplantae > Streptophyta > Magnoliopsida > Poales > Poaceae > Elymus > Elymus sibiricus. The sequence continues at coordinate 281,287,103 of CM077665.1, forward strand.
CGTGACGCTGTCCTGGGCGCACATCCCACGGGCGCACCTGCGCCGAGCATCCACCCGAAGTTGGCCGCCTCCTGTGCCGCCACGAGGTTGGTCGCGCCCGTCTTGGCGAGGGTGGCCGTCGTGGTCGTCCCCTGCGCCCCCGCCATGATCTCCTCCATGCGCGGCGTTGCGAGCCGCCCGGTCCCTATGCCGGTTGGTGCGCTCGCGTCGAGGGGGCGCGAGCGGGCGGTGGTCCTCAATGTTGTTGGCTCGCGCGCCGTGGCGGGTGCGGGACGTTCCATCATCTTCCTTGGGCACCCCGCTACTGGGGCCAGGCGGCAGTCAGAAACTGGCCACCGGAACCCTGAGGAGAAGAAGCACAGCGCGAGGTGGGCCTTGCTCGGGCTCCACGAGCTGGGGGCCGCGTGTGCTGACGTGCGGCGGTGGGGGTGGCTTGCTGGCCGAGACTTCTGCTCCTTGCACCGGGGGCCGTAAAGGAAGGTAAGGTGCGAGGGCCCTCCTCGCGACAACAACCAGCTCGGCGCTGTGATCGGCCCAGGCGTCGTAGCCCCCTTCCGTCGGGCGATGGCGAAGGAGCTCGCTTGCCATGATTAGTGCATCCTGCGCGTTCAGGTCCCCCACGTGGATAGGGGCCACGGAGGGCGCGGCGGAGCTGCCGCTCGTGCGCTGCTGTGGGCGCGGGGGGTCTTGCTACGCACGGGTGGTACGAGCGGCGGTGGTGACAGCGACGACGCTGGTGGCCTGATAACGGCCGTCCAACACGGAACCCCCGGGGCGCGCACATCCGGAGCTGGCCATGGCGTCGGCGAAGCAGGAGCGGGAGGTGGCCGACCGTCGGTGAAGCAGGAGTCGATGGAACTGAAGGACGTCGGCGCACCCCTACCTGGCGCGCCAAATGTCGGAATTGGGGTTCCACAGACCCAATAAGGTTCGAACACTGGGGTGCGCTTGTTCTTCAGTCTCGCTCCGCCTTCTTCGCTTCTCGACGGTGCCCAGGCGGTTCTCACCAGGAGAGTAAACAAAGACACACGGGTTTACCCAGGTTTGGGCCACCTTGCGGTGTAAAACCCTACTCATGCTTTGGTGGATTGGCCTCACGAGAAGGCTAGGGATGAACTAGTACAGTGGTTGGGTGGCCTCACGAGGCTTCGGGCGGTGATGAACCAGGTGTGTTCAACCTGCCCTTTGCCGTCTGCTATATAGTGGCCACGGTCCTCTTCCCTTATCGCACAGGCGGGAAGGGATCCACAATGGCCAAATTTGAATGGGGACAAGCGGTACACCATATCCTGACTAAAGGTGGTCTTCGCCTGCAAAGCTTCGGGGGGTGACGCAGCGGTGGGCTCGGTGATGACGTGCGTTCAGCCAGGCTGGTGGTCTTGGTCTTGTTGCACTAGGAAGGAAACCATTGGGGGATTCCTCGGGAACCCGCGTACGTCCTTGCCTCTCTAGTGGGAAATAGGAAACTGTCCTCCCTCTGTGCCCGCTGGCGCCCGCCTGGTCCTTCTGTCAGAATCTGCGTCACCCCGGCCTCAGGAGGCCGGGTACTTGCATAGGAATCTCCGCCTCCTCAGGAGGCAGTCTGGGGGGATGCCACTTCTCCGGAGGTTTTGGTGTCGTTCTCCTCGCGAGGCAGGGGTTCCCGCGAGGGCCTTCACTTGAGGGGCTTCTTGCTGGGCCATACCGGGCCTTCAGGGTGGGCCACACACTGGGCCGCAGGTAGGCATGTCTGGGTACCCCCGATCCAAGAACGCCGACATGATGCTTTTGTGTCTTTGAGTTGTCTGTATCCTCCCCCCCCCCCTCTCTCTCTCTCTCTCTCTCTCTTACCCATCTCATCCCCAAAACCTTGGACCCCATAGATGGTGAATGAAGATGGACTCGTGTTTTCTGGATCGATGACCCACATGGAGACGGAACAATGGATTCAGAACATGGAGAACCACTTCGGGAGCAACTTGATTACGAGTAAGTATGAGGTTCCACACGCTCTTCAGTACTTTACCCAAAGTGCTGCTATCTGGTGGAAAATGCATCATGCCATACAAGGATTTAATGGAGAAGAAACTTGGGAAGAATTCAAGAAGACTCTGTTAAGATCCCGTCTCATTCAGAAGCACTATGATAACCCGATGAAGAAGCCTGGTGCATGCAAGATCTGTGGAGAGATAGGATACACCCCAGAAGAACACAAGGATGGATGCCCTCATTGCGACGAAAATCACCCAGCTGAGGAGTGCCCAACTAGTCAGGTGACTTGTTTCTTGTGTGAAGGAACCACCCACTACCCAGCTGAGTGCCACATTTATCCTAAGGTATGACAAGTTGTCAAACAGCAAAAAGAAGCAATGAAGGAAACCTTCAAGAAGATTTTAGAAGAACCTGTGATGAAGGAAGAAATTGAAGACCCTGTCGGACAAAGCCTTACCAGATTTTTCTCCAATGCCGGATACTCATGTGGAAAAGGACATTTTTCACAAGATTACACGAAGGAAAGTCAAAATTGTCTGGGAGAATTCCCGACAGAAAAGGTGGAGTTTGATTCACATGAAGTAGAAGAACTGGTCGGAACGAAGAAGTCCAGGAAGAAGAAAAAGTACACCAGGAAGAGCCAAATCCCTACACGTAAGGACTTGAGTTATATTCCATGTTTTAAATGCAAGGCCTTGGGTCACTATGCCTATATGTGCCCAGGAAAAGAGCCAAGAAACAAAAGGAACAAACGTAGTCACCAACAAGCCCCATGACTTGTCTGAAGTCATCTGTTTACGTCACAAGGAAGTAGGACATGGTATTAGGGGATGTTCAAACCAGAAGAAAGCTTAAGCAGAGTACTTCAGATTTCGGTACTGCAATAAGGAATGTAACAAAAAATAGTTGTAAACACTTTTATATTCATGAGGAAATGGAGTTGAATTATGTAACGGAAATCTCAGATATTGTAATAACTTCATGAATCAATAGAATTTATTGTCATGATTTTCTATGTTGAAGTATATGAGTTATTGCTCTATAAACAAAGATCTCCGACCATTTTCGAGGATATGAGAAAATATGGTTTATGCAGGCATGAATATCACTCATATTAAGTGTGGTAGTAATCGGTGAGACCACAAGAACCAAGGAAAAAGTATGTACACTTCATACCAAGGAGTTTGGATATATGAATGAAGAGGAAGGAAATGTTGGGCCATATCAAACTATGTGGATGACAGCATTTGTAACAAAGTACTTTTGAAGTTGAAATTTTGAGAATAGAATAAGGATGAAATGAAGGAATGATTATGATGAACCAATACCTATGGGTAAACAGACCAATGGAAAGGAAAATGAATTTCACAGAGTGGAATCTAGACAAGAATAAGTTTGTGATTTATTAGCTCAAGGGTATGATGGAGTGAATTGAAGGTAATGTTGGAATATGAAACACTAGTAACCCCAAGGGTGAGTTAAAGTTGTACAAGTATTCAAGTGAGCCCCCAAACCACAGACCACGGGATTGATAAGGATTAAGCCCTACCTTAAGGAAGGAAGGAAGTTGGAAGAAGCTATGACAGATCAGCAGACGTTTTCTTAGGAGAATGCATAAACCTGAGAGTTGTGAAGAAACGATAGATTGTTTGTTCGGCTTGCAGAATCAATGGATTTATCCGAACTTCGTTCATGGACAAGAGAAATTCTGCAGTGCTTGTGAGAATGCCCAAGTGTTAGACTACGAGATTCACTAAACCTTATACAAGGTAGTGATTTGGGTGCGGAATGGATTGATCACCATGACGACTTACTCTTATCATTCTCTTGCTATTCGGAATGGTAAATCTGAGTGACTTACCCATAGTAAAGAGACGACGTTCTTTGAAGCTTTTGTTTAAGCCTTAGAATGGTATGATGAAGACCCCTTGTACTTGGCAGCTGTTGTAAAACGTAGGAATATTTTACGGTGAGGGTGAAGCCAAGACCCATTTTCACTGTAGGATGACCACTAATGGTAGACCACCATGAGATCATCGGTAAGTTAATTAGAATGATCACGAGACTTGTCAGTTAAGGAGACCCAGTAACGGAAGAACTTTGTATTGATCAAGGAAACACCGGATTTTGAAGGAAACGTTATGAATATAAAGGAAGCACATCAACAAAGGAGTTACTATGGAGAATGTGAAGAGACACATATTGCCAAGCACCCCAGAGGATTGTCATGATATTGAGGGACCAGTAACTCTCATTTTAAGTGTGGTAGCCCCACACCTTCAGGTCTATGGATTTGTTAGAAGACCCCCAAACCCTAACCTTTTCTTTGTAGCCTCTCCGAATCTCGAGGACGAGATTCATTTTAAGTGTGGCAGGTTTGTAACATCCCAAACTTTGGAATGATATATTATTTAACTAAATGATTGTTTGATTGATTGAGTGAAAATTTGAAACTTTTAAAAACTTTTGAATGAGAGGGAATAAAATGACTTTCCTTTGTTTTTGAATTCAAATTTCATCCAATACAAATCAATGAGAGAAGATAACATGACTTCTTCAAATGATGGATTTAAAATTTTGGATTTGCAAAAACTATTGAAAATTTTCTAGTTGGAATCCATTTCATATTTGGCTCCATTTTAAGGTTTGAATGAATTCAAATTCACTTGCCCAAATTCAAAAAAAATTGAGAGGAGGAACATGACCCTCCAAACCAGGGGTATTTTTGTGAAATTTTGAACCATAAAACCCAGGGGGTTATTTGAAAATTATTTGCAAAAGAAATAAAATCAATTTAGGCATTTTTTGAAAAAATATTTAAAAAAAGTATTTATTTTGGCCATGGAAAAATGCTCATCTTATTGTAATTTTTGTTCTGATCTTTTTAGTATATAAAACTTCCATGTTTGAGTTTTATTTGATTTTCCAAATCATGATATTCTTTCCTGTTTTAATAAAAAAGGAAAAAGTGCTTTTAAAAGGAAAACCAACCGAGGCCCATTTGGAAAAAAAATCAGCCCAGATCTTTTATTTCAGACCAGAATCACTTTCGGATCGGTTGCCCGATCGCCTCGCCGATCTCTCTCCCTCTCTGATGCGCGGACCCCACCGCCCGCTCCTTCTCTTCCCTCGGTCGTCGCCTTCCTTTTCTCCTCTTTCCTTTCCTCTTGCCGAAGCCGAGCGGATCCGCCGCGGATCTCCCTCCCCTTGCCGTTTGGAGCACCCCCGAGCCCTCTATATAAACCCACACCTCCCCCTCATTACGTTCCACCCACAAACGCCCCGAGCCCCTCGCCAGAACACCGTAGAGCAACCTCGCCGGAGCTCTGCATCAACCCGAGCCCTCCCCAGCTCGTAGAGCTCAACTCCAACACCCCCACGCCCCTCCGGCCCCACCCATCTTCACCGGAGCTTCGTCGCCGTCGCCTTCGCCGTCGTCCCCGACCACGGGAGCCACGTCCCCGATGTCCTCGCCGCCTCTGCCTCGCCGGAGAAGCTCCATCGTCGGCAACCCCCCCCCCTCCGTGAGCACGTCCTCCCCTCCCATAGTCGTCGGATCTGAATCGGACGCGTAGGATTAGATCAATTAAACGTAAACCGTTTTCTGTTATGTTGCGACCGTCCGCTCGTTTAGCCCCAACGCTCACACCCCGTAGCCAATCACAGAGCGCCACGTGTACCCCTATCCGTTAGATTTTTTTCTTTTTACTGTTTCTATTTTAAAAACAGAATAGTTCGGGTTTTGTTTTTGCTTTATCTTTTAGGATATGTAGAGTTTTTAGTTGATTCCTTTTGCATTGTGTCACAAATTTATTCTAGTTTCTGTAGATATCAATTTGACCATGTTTGAAAATTTTAACTTGAATTCCAACAGATTTGCTTCAAACACTAAATTGCTTATATCTTGAGTTTAAAAATAAATTTTGAGTTGATTCTTTTTGCTACTAGTCACTAGTGACCTTATTTAACAGTAGGTAGAATTTGAGGATTTTTAGACTATTTAAATTAGGATTTTTAGCAAAACAGATTCTGTTTTAGTTCTTTTTAGGTTTATTTCTATTTCTTTTGTTTTAATTGTTTTTAATTTATTTTCCTTTATATTAGTTGACAAGTTTTATTTTGTTTTCTGTTAGTTAACAGTTGTATTTCAACCAAAACTATTTTTATTTTATTTATTATTTTGACTGCATGATATCAATTCTAGTTCAATTATAACTTGCAAATTGATTTCATTGCTAGTTTGATTTCCTATTTGAAAATATTTTCTATAAATTGTTTTATAAGTTTTACTTTCTGTTAACTTAGTTGGTATATATTTTGTTTTCCCTTATTTTTAGTATTTTATTGTTTTTCTTGTTGTTAAGTTTATTAGACAAAAACCTATGTTGTTTAGGGTGTTGTTTTCATAGTTCTTTAGTTGTTCTTCAAAAGTAATTCTTTTCGCTAGTAAAATATTTACTAAATACTTTTGTTAGATTTTACTTTGTTGTTATTTTGTTACTATTGAAAATAGGTTACTTGTAGGGAAAACAACCCTTGGTTGTTGTGATGAAGTTTTGTTGTTTTATCTTTTGTCTTAAGTATTTCCTTCATCACAACCCTATTGCGTCTAGTTTTTGTGTTGCTTCTTGTTTGATAGTATTGATTGCTAGAAGTGTTTGCTTATGAGTGCAATGTTTGACTATATAGATTTCATCGGAGAGTGACGAATAGTTCTATCAAGTTATTTTCTGAGAGCGATATTATCTTCATCAACCTCACCAGGCAAGTTCACTTTGATCATGTTTTTACCTATGATTTTTATTGCATTAGTTCTACCTTCTCCACCATTGCATGCAAAGTAGGTACTTGGAAATTTTAGTTCTTGAGTAGTATCATGTGGTAGGCACCCATAAACCCTTGTTACTTTGGCCCCGGGAAACATTATTTTTATTTTGCTATGCTTTTAGTAGATGGGGTTTGCTTGAGTGTTACATGAGGGTTATGAGAATTAATTTATGACCAATACCTCAAGATTCCAAGAATTTTTCAAGACCTCATGATGCAATATACCTCTGGGTGGATGTTGGTATGAACGGCGCCCTGGAGAAACCAGTGGTAGCCTAGGTGATGCTGGAGAAGCGCCAGTATTCACGCGGAAAGGTCCACTCAGGCACGAAGAGACGGATGGATACTTCAATACCCGAGGCTTACCTGCATAGCCACAAGCCATTATGGGCTCTGGCTGGGTTGGACATCGTGGCAACTCTGGACGGGCGGTGCTAGCAGATGTAGAAGAACGGTAGGAAATGGATGGGCACCGATAGTGGCTCAGAGGAACCCTTTGGAAGACCCTATTTTGATCATCCGGTTCTCAAACACCCTGAAGTGCGAGGACTTCAACGGAGGCGATCAAATCTTGTGGGGAACGTGTGCAAAACTCTGCAGAGTACTCAAACCTAATCGATTAGCCGTGTCCACGGTCATGGACAACTTGAGCCAAAGGAACTGAAACTATCTGGAAGTCTCAACACAAATAATTATAATGATGAGGGTATTATTGTTAACTTGGGTATGAGAATTGGTTGGTGGAACCTTCTCATTAATCAACCAACAATGTATTAATAATTTTTGCTTTTGCCCCCTCTCTTGTTGTAGGAAAAATTTGCTTTACGCAAACACTTAAACCTACAGCCCCACCTGCCATATATGCATATAGTATAGATGATATTTTTCACCCCTCTCTTTTGTGACTTGTCGACATATTCAATATGCTGACCTACAAGGCCGCAACGTCTTAGGTTGCAGATATTTTTCTACGACGAGTAAGAGTACGATTCAGGGTTACGGTCTGCACTCAACCTGCCGTTGGTGTTTATTGGGACTCCACTCCCTTTGACTGTTTCCGCTGAGATTTTAAGGTATATATCAGTTTTATGTTATTTACATGTGATTGAACTTTGATATATACATTGATGTACTATGTGTGCCAGCATACTGATCCAGGGATGGCACAGAACACACAGAGGCTTGACTCGTTTTGAGTCGGGACGCTACAGAAATTGTATCAGAGTACATGTTGACTGTAGGACGTGACCCTAGGAAATGGCTTAGAAATAGGAAGACCTTGACAGGAACAGCTTTTGTTTTCACTACTCTCGTACCTTCTAAATTCCTTTACTGAACCCTCCTTGTTTCAAAACTATAGATGGAGAGCTACATTCTGAACAAAAGAGAGGACTACGAGGATGTTCTCAGAGGTCCATTCCTCATGGAGCTGGTGCAGATGATGAAGCTGCCGATACTTGAGATCAAGGTGAATAAGAGGAAGTCTGGATTTTGGGGCGTCGGAACTAAAGTTTTTGGACGTAAAGAAGACCCCAAGACTGAAGACATCAACTATGGCACATTGAACCATGACTGTGATATGGGCATAAACACGACCGTCCATGATGCTATCGCACATTTGAGCTATCGTCATCGTGTTGAGTTAGGTACCCACTACTTTGGAAGACTTGGATGGCAGATGCCGGATGGAGCACACATCATCCTGACAGATGAACATAAGAGGAATTGTTCACCTGTACTGGTGTATAATCAAGAACTGGAGCACTACATCAAGAACCTTCAAATGGACCTTCTCTCAGAGTTATTTGAGAACGAAGCACTTCGTGAGAACCTGAAGGCCGAGAAGCTGAAGGTAGCCAATCTGAAGAAACACGATCCCGAGATTCAGAAGCTTCGTCAAGACTTAAAGAACAGTCAGGCCATGGCACATGCTGGTGATGTTGAAATACAGAAACTCAACAACCAACTCCGGGAACTACAGGGACGACATCGGAAACTCCACGTCAATAGGGATAATCTGGCAGAAGAACTTGAGAAGATCAAGCATGACCAAAAGCAGCCCACTGGCGATGAAGACATGATATAAGCTAGCTTAGTAGTAGCCCCACCATGAGAGAATAAAAGATAAACGTTTTTGCAATTTGTGTGATCGACCATACCAACCTTATGTGGGTGGTGATACTACAGTGTTGATTGAACTTTATGAATGTGTGGACTTGAGTTCTGATGCTTTTGTGTCTTTGAGTTGTTTGTATCCTTTCCCCACCCCCCCCCCCCCTCTCTCTCTTACCCATCTCATCCCCAAAACCTTGGACCCAAAAGATGGTGAATGAAGATGGACTCGTGTTTTCTGGATCGATGACCCACATGGAGACGGAACAATGGATTCAGAACATGGAGAACCACTTCGGGAGCAATTTGATTACGAGTAAGTGTGAGGTTCCACACGCTCTTCAGTACTTTACCCAAAGTGCTGCTATCTGGTGGAAAATGCATCACGCCATACAAGGATTTAATGGAGCAGAAACTTGGGAAGAATTCAAGAAGACTCTGTTAAGATCCCGTCTCATTCAGAAGCACTATGATAACCCGATGAAGAAGCCTGGTGCATGCAAGATCTGTGGAGAGATAGGACACATCCCAGAAGAACACAAGGATGGATGCCCTCATTGCGAAGAAAATCACCCAGCTGAGGAGTGCCCAACTAGTCAGGTAACTTGTTTCTTGTGTGAAGGAACCACCCACTACCCAGCTGAGTGCCACATTTATCCTAAGGTACGACAAGTTGTCAAACAACAAAAAGAAGCAATGAAGGAAACCTTCAAGAAGATTTTAGAAGAACCTGTGATGAAGGAAGAAATTGAAGACCCTGTCGGACAAAGCCTAACCAGATTTTTCTCCAATGCCTGCTACTCATGTGGACAAGAAGGAAAATTGTCACAAGATTGCACGAAGGGAAGTCAAAAGTGTCTGGGAGACTTCCCGACAGAAAAGGTGGAGTTTGATTCACATGAAGTAGAAGAACTGGTCGGAACGAAGAAGTCCAGGAAGAAGAAAAAGTACACCAGGAAGAGCCAAATCCCTGCACATAAGGACCTGAGTTATATTCCATGTTTTAAATGCAAGACCCTGGGTCACTATGCCTATATGTGCCCAGGAAAAGAGCCAAGTAACCAAGGAACAGACGTAGTCACCAACAAGCCCCGTGACTTGTGTGAAGTCATCTGTTTACGTTGCAAGGAAGTAGGACATTGTGCTAGGGGATGTTCAAACCAGAAGAAAGCTTAAGCGGAGTACTTCAGATTTTGGTACTGCAATAAGGAATGTAACAAAAATAGTAGTAAACCCTTTTATATTCATGAGGAAATGGAGTTGAATTATGTAACGGAAATCTCAAAGGTTGTAATAACTTCATGAATCGATAGAATTTATTGTCATGATTTTCTATGTTGAACTGATACGTCTCCAACGTATCTATAATTTTTTATTGTTCCATGATATTATATTATCGGTTTTGGATGTTTTATATGCATTAATATGCTATTTTATACTATTTTTGGGGAATAACCTATTAACCTAGAGCTCAGTGCCAGTTTCTGTTTTTTTCCTTGTTTTTGAGTTTTACAGAAAAGGAATATCAAACGGAGTCCAAACGGAATAAAAATTTATAGTGATTTTTTATGGACCAGAAGAGACCCACATGTCATCGTAGTTGGGCCAGAAGAGCCACGAGGCAGCCACAAGCCTAGGGGTGCGCCCCCTTGGCTTGTCGTCGCCTCGTGGCCCATCCTTGACTTGTTTCCGACGCCAAAAATTCTTATAAAAACAGAAACCCCCAGAAAGAAACCTAGATCGGGAGTTCTGCCGCGGCAAGCCTCTGTAGCCACGAAAAACCAATCGGGAGCCCGTTCCGGCACCCTGCCGGAGGGGGAAACCATCACCGGAGGCCATCTTCATCATCCCAGCGGTCTCCATGACGAGGAGGGGGTAGTTCACCCTCGGGGCTGAGGGTATGTACTAGTAGCTATGTGTTTGATCTCTCTCTCTCGTGTTCTTGAGATGACACGATCTTGATGTATCGCGAGCTTTATTAATATATATGAATCATATGGAGCTTTCCCCTCTCTATCTTCTTGTGATGAATTGAGTTTTCTCTTTGAAGTTTTCTTATCGGATTGAGTCTTTAAAGGATTTGAGAACACTTGATGTATGTCTGCGATGGGATATCCGTGGTGACAATGGGATGTTCTATTGATCCACTTGATGTATGTTTTGGTGATCAACTTGCGGGTTCCGTGACCTTGGGAATATATGCATAGGGGTTGGCACATGTTTTCGTCTTGACTCTCCGGTAGAAACTTTGGGGCACTCTTTGAAGTTCTTTGTGTTGGATTGAACCTGATGAATCTTAAATTGTGTGATGCATATCGTATAATCAAGCCCATGGGTACTCGTGGTGACATTGGAGTATCTAGGTGACATTAGGGTTTTGCTTGATCTGTATCTTAAGGTGTTATTTTAGTATGAACTCTAGGGCTGTTCGTGACACTTATAGGGATAGCTCATACGATTGATCGGAAAAGATATCATTGAGATGGTTTCGTACCCTACAATAATTTCTTCATTTGTTCTCCGCTATTTGTGACTTTGGAGTGAACTCTTTGTCGCACGTGAGGGATTTACATATGATTCAACTATGTCAGTATTGTTGAGAGAACTTGCACTAGTGAAAGTATGAACCCTAGGCCTTGTTTTCAAGCACTGCAATACCGTTTTTGCTCACTTTTGTTACTTGTTACCTTGCTGTTTTTATATTTTCAGATTACAAAAACCTATATCTACCATCCATATTGCACTTGTATCACCATCTCTTCGCCGAACTAGTGCACCTATACAATTTGCCATTGTATTGGGTGTGTTGGGGACACAAGAGACTCTTTGTTATTTGGTTGCAGGGTTGTTTGAGAGAGACCATCTTCATCCTATGCCTCCCACGGATTGATAAACCTTAGGTCATCCACTTGAGGGAAATTTGCTACTATCCTACAAAACTCTGCGATTGGAGGCCCAACACGAGTCTACAAGAAGAAGGTTGCGTAGTAGACATCAAGCTCTTTTCTGGCGCCGTTGCCGGGGAGGTGAGTGCTTGAAGGTATATCTTTAGATCTTGCAATTAAATCTTTTAGTTTCTTGTTTTTCACTAGTTTGGTTTTATAAAAGAAAACTACAAAAAAATATGGAATTGAGGTTGCCTCATATGCTTCATCTTTTTAATGTCTTTCGTGAAAATGATGGAAAGGAGAATTGTGCTCAAGTGTTAGAAGAAGAAGTTATTAAAATGTTTGGCACTAAATCTTTGAGTGATGAGCATGATTGCAATGTTGCTAGTATGAATTCTCTGAATATCCATGATGCTAATGATATGCAAAGCCACAAGCTTGGGGATGCTATGTTTGATGCAGATGATATTTTTAGTCCCCCAAGTTTTGATGAGCAAATTTGTTATGATAATGACATGCCTACTTTCTATGATGATTATGATGATGACATGTATGCTATAAAGAGTGATAGTAGCCATGAAACTTGTCATCATGATTTTAATATTCAAAGTGGTTATGTCAATCAAGTATCTCATGATAGTTATTTTGTTGAGTTTGCTCCCACTATTATGAATGAGAAGAAAATTGCTTATGTGGAGAGTGACAAATTTTCTATGCTTGTGTATCATGAAGATAATGCTTTATGTGATAGTTATGTTGTGAAATTCCTTCATGATGCTACTGAAAATTATTATGAGGGAGGAACATATGCTTGTAGGAATTGCAATAATATCAAGTTTCCTCTCTATGTGTTCAAAGTTTTGAAGTTATGCTTGTTTTGCCTTCCTATGATAGTTGATTCTTGCTCCCATAAATTTTTTGCTCACAAAATCCCTATGCATAGGAAGTGGGTTAGACTTAAATGTGCTTGTCATGAGATTCATGATGCTCTTTTGCATGTTTCAATTATTATTCCTATGTGAGCACCATTGAAATCATCATGCCTAGCTAAAAGGCATTCAAGAAAAGCGTTTGTTGGGAGACAACCCAACACTTTTACTTTCTGTTTTTGTGTGTTCACATGATTAAGCTACTGTAGTAATAATGTTTTATGCCTTTTATTTCAATAAAGTGCCAAGTAAAGCCTTTGGGATGACTCACAAGATGAGTAGAATTGATGCTGAACCAAAACAGAAACTTTTGACTCCAGTACAGGAATATTAATTTTGTACTGGAGCGTTATAATGATCTGAAATTTTTACACAGTCTTGATATACAAATTCTTCAGGATGTCCTAATTTTTTAGAATTTTTAGAGACAGGGAAGTATGGTTACACTACAGATATTCATACACTGTTCTGTTTTTGACAGATTCTGTTTTGCATGCATAGTTTGCTTGTTTTAGTGTTTCCATAGCTTATATTCAGTAATATAAATTATGGGAATGATAGAATACAGTAGGTATCATGTGGGAACAATTCTGAATCTTGTCTTGAGAGTACCCAAGTGAATGATTTTCTCTTTATCATACTAACCCATCTCACGAAGTTCCGTTAAGTTTTGTGTGATTGAAGTTTTCAAGTTTTGGGTGAGACACTGATATGAGGAGAATAAGGAGTGACAAGAACCTAAGATTGGGGATGCCCAAGGCACCCCCAAGGTAATATCCAAGGAATACTCAAGCGCCTAAGCTTGGGGATGCCCCGGAAGGCATCCCCTCTTTCGTCTTCAACACTATCGGTATATCTTACTTGGAGCTATATTTTTATTCGTCACATAATATGAGTTTTGCTTGGAGCATCATTTTATTTTGTTGTTCTCTGTTAGGTGTTATTTATAATCTTGTTTTTCAATAAAAAGTTCCAAGAATTGTCTTAGGATGCTTGCATTGCATGTTTGATGTGTGCTGTGTAAAAAACAGAAACTTTTGTTGTAGTGTTTGAATTTTCATATTTTACTGGAATGTGGAACGTTTCTGAAATTTTTACACAGTGTTATCATATAAATGATTTAGCATTTCCTAAATTTTCATATTTTTTGAGTTACGGAAGTACACTGTTTTTGTAAATTGCTACAGACTGTTCTGTTTGGACAGGGCTGTCATAGTTTTGTTATCTACTTATCCTATAGTTTCCATAGCCTATATTGGTAGATATAAATTGTGGAAATGATAGTAAACAGTAGATGATGTTTGAAAATTATTGTGCAACTTGTCTTGGCAGTACATGAAGTGTTGATTTATTCTTATGTGTACTAACCTATCTCACGAGTTCTTTTCGAGTTTTGTGTGGATGAAGTTTTTGAGAATAGGTGAAACAATGATATGAGAGGATTGAATGAGATACAAAATCTCAAGCTTGGGGATGCCCAAGGCACCCCAAGTAAATATTTCAAGAAGTCTCAAGCATCTAAGCTTGGGGATGGTACGCATCCCACCTCTCTTCCTCAACTATCGGTTAGCCTATGTTGAGCCTAAATTTTTATTCGTTCACATGATGCGTGCTATTCTTGGAGTTCTATTTTTGTTTAGTTTGTTGTTTGAATAAAATACTTAAGATCTGAAATTATTAGATGAGAGAGTCTTCACATAGTTATTTAATTGTTGGCTACTCATTGATCTTCACTTATATTTTTTTGGAGTAGTTTGTCTTTTGCTCTAGTGCTTCACTTATATCTTTGTAGAGCACGGCGGTGGTTTCATTTTATAGAAATTGATGAACTCTCATGCTTCACTTATATTATTTTGAGAGTCTCTAAACAGCATGGTAACTTTCTTAGGTTATGAATTTAGTCCTAATATAATGGGCATCCAAGAGAGATATAATAAAAACTTTCATATAAAAGTGCATTGAATACTATGAGAAGTTTGATTCCTTATGATTGTTTTGAGATATAAAGATTGTGATATTAGAGACATGCTAGTGAGTAATTGTGGATTGGTAGAAATACTTGTGTTAAAGTTTGTGATTCCCGTAGCATGCACGTAGGGTGAACCGTTATGTGACGAAGTCGGAGCATGATTTATTTATTGAATGTCTTCCTTTGTGTGGAGGTAGGGATCGCGCGATGGTTAACTCCTACCAACCCTTCCCCTAGGGGCATGCGTCTAGTACTATGTTTCGATGACTAATAGACTTTTGCAATAACTATGTGAGTTCTTTATGACTAATGTTGAGTCCATGGATTATACGCACTCTCACCCTTCCACCTTTGCTAGCCTCTCTAGTACCGCGCAACTTTCGTCGGTACATTAAACCCACCTTCCTCAAAACAGCCACCATACCTACCTATTATGGCATTTCCATAGCCATTCCGAGATATATTGCCATGCAACTTCCACCGTTCCGTTTATGACACGCATCATCATTGTCATATTGCTTTGCATGATCATGTAGTTGACATCGTATTTGTGGCAAAGCCACCGTTCATATTTTTTATACATGTCACTCTTGAGTCATTGCATATCCCGGTACACCGCCGGAGGCATTCATATAGAGTCATATCTTGTTCTAGTATCGAGTTGTAAATTTTGAGTTGTAAGTAAATAAAAGTGTGATGATCATCATTATAGAGCATTGTCCCATGTGAGGAAAGGATGATGGAAACTATGATTCCCCCACAAGTCGGGATGAGTCTCCGGACTTTACAAAAAATAAAAGAGGCCAATGAAGCCCAAATAAATAAATAAAAAGAGGCCAAAGAAGCCCACCAAAAAAACAAAAAAAACAAAACAAAAAATGAGAGAAAAGAGAGAAGGGGCAATGCTACTATCCTTTTTCCACACTTGTGCTTCAAAGTAGCACCATGATCTTCATGATAGAGAGTCTCCTATATTGACACTTTCATATACTAGTGGGAATTTTTCATTATAGAACTCGGCTTGTATATTCCAATGATGGGCTTCCTCAAATTGCCCTAGGTCTTCGTGAGCAAGCGAGTTGGATGCACACCCACTTAGTTTCTTTTTGAGCTTTCATACACTTATACCTCTAGTGCATCTGTTGCATGGCAATCCCTACTCACTCACATTGATATCTATTGATGGGCATCGCCATAGCCCGTTGATACGCCTAGTTGGTGTGAGACTATCTCCTTCTTTTTTTCTTCTCCACAACCACCATATTCTATTCCACCTATAGTGTTATATCCATGGCTCACGCTCATGTATTGCGTGAGAGTTGAAAAAGTTTGAGAATACTAAACTATGAAACAATTGCTTGGCTAAAACCGGGGTTGTGCATGATTTAATACTTTGTGTGATGAAGATGGAGCATAGCTAGACTATATGATTGTAGGGATAACTTTCTTTGGCCATGTTATTTTGAGAAGACATGATTACTTTATTAGTATGCTTGAAGTATTATTGTTTTTATGTCAACATTAAACTTTTGTTTTGAATCTTATGGATCTGAATATTCATGCCACAATAAAGAAAATTACATGGATGAATATGTTAGGTAGCATTTCACATCAAAAATTCTGTTTTTATCATTTACCTACTCGAGGACGAGCAGGAATTAAGCTTGGGGATGCTTGATACGTCTCCAACGTATCTATAATTTTTGATTGTTCCATGCTATTATATTATCGGTTTGGATGTTTTATATGCATTAATATGCTATTTTATACTATTTTTTGGGACTAACCTATTAACCTAGAGCCCAGTGCCAGTTTCTGTTTTTTCCTTGTTTTTGAGTTTTACAGAAAAGGAATATCAAACGGAGTCCAAAGGGAATAAAAATTTACGGTGATTTTTTATGGACCAGAAGAGACCCACGGGGCATCGGAGTTGGGCCAGAAGAGCCACGAGGCAGCCACAAGCCTAGGGGCGCCCCCCCCACACCCTAGGGCGCGCCCCCCTGGCTTGTCGTCGCCTCGTGGCCCCCCTTGACTTGTTTCTGACGCCAAAAATTCTTATAAATACAGAAACCCCCCAGAAAGAAACCTAGATCAGGAGTTCCGCCGCGGCAAGCCTCTGTAGCCACGAAAAACCAATCGGGAGCGCGTTCCGGCACCCTGCCGGAGGGGGAAACCATCACCGGAGGCCATCTTCATCATCCCGGAGGTCTCCATGACGAGGAGGGAGTAGTTCACCCTCGGGGCTGAGGGTATGTACTAGTAGCTATGTATTTGGTCTCTCTCTCTCTTGTTCTTGAGATGACACGATCTTGATGTACCGCGAGCTTTATTAATATAGATGAATCATATGGAGTTTTCCCCTCTCTATCTTCTTGTGATGAATTGAGTTTTCCCTTTCAAGTTTTCTTATCGGATTGAGTCTTTAAAGGATTTGAGAACACTTGATGTATGTCTGCGATGGGATATCCGTGGTGACAATGGGATGTTCTATTGATCCACTTGATGTATGTTTTGGTGATCAACTTGCGGGTTCCGTGACCGTGGGAATCTATGCATAGGGGTTGGCACATGTTTTCGTCTTGACTCTCCGGTAGAAACTTTGGGGCACTCTTTGAAGTTCTTTGTGTTGGATTGAACCTGATGAATCTGAAATTGTGTGATGCATATCGTATAATCAAGCCCATGGGTACTCGTGGTGACATTGGAGTATCTAGGTGACATTAGGGTTTTGGTTGATGTGTATCTTAAGGTGTTATTTTAGTAGGAACTCTAGGGCTGTTCGTGACACTTATAGGGATAGCTCATACTATTGATCAGAAAAGATAACTTTGAGGTGGTTTCGTACCCTACAATAATTTCTTCGTTTGTTCTCCGCTATTTGTGACTTTGGAGTGAACTCTTTGTCGCACGTGAGGGATTTACATATGATTCAACTATGTCAGTATTGTTGAGAGAACTTGCACTAGTGAAATTATGAACCCTAGGCCTTGTTTTCAAGCATTGCAATACCGTTTTTGCTCACTTTTGTTACTTGTTACCTTGCTGTTTTTATATTTTCAGAATACAAAAACCTATATCTACCGTCCATATTGCACTTGTATCACCATATCTTCGCCGAACTAGTGCACCTATACAATTTGCCATTGTATTGGGTGTGTTGGGGACACAAGAGACTCTTTGTTATTTGGTTGCAGGGTTGTTTGAGAGAGACCATCTTCATCCTACGCCTCCCATGGATTGATAAACCTTAGGTCATCCACTTGAGGGAAATTTGCTACTGTCCTACAAAACTCTGCGCTTGGAGGCCCAACACGAGTCTACAAGAAAAAGGTTGCGTAGTAGACATCATGAAGTATATGAGTTGTTGCTCTATAAACAAAGATCTCCGACCATTTTCGAGGATATGAGAAAATATGGTCTATGCAGGCATGAATATCACTCATATTAAGTGTGGTAGTAATCGGTGAGACCAAAAGAACCAAGGAAAAAGTATGTACACTTCATACCAAGGAGTTTGGATAGATGAATGAAGAAGAAGGAAATGCTGGACCATATCAAACTATGTGGATGACAACATTTGTAACAAAGTACTTTTGAAGTTGAAATTTTGAGAATAGAATAAGGATGAAATGAAGGAATGATTATGATGAACCAATACCTATGGGTAAACAGACCAATGGAAAGGAAAATGAATTCCACAGAGTGGAATCTAGACAAGAATAAGTTTGTGATTTATTACCTCAAGGGTATGATGGAGTGAATTGAAGGTAATGTTGGAATATGAAACGCTAGTAACCCCAAGGGTGGGTTAAAGCTGTACAAGTATTCAAGTGAGCCCCCAAACCACAGACCGCAGGATTGATAAGGATTAAGCCCTACCTTTATGAAGGAAGGAACTTGGAAGAAGCTATGACAGATCAGCAGACGTTTCTTAGGAGAATACGTAAACCTGAGAGTTGTGAAGAAACGATAGATTGTTTGTTCAGCTTGCAGAATCAATGGATTTATCCGCAATTAGTTCATGGACAAGAGAAATTCTGCAGTGCTTGTAAGAATGCCCAAGTGTTAGACTACGAGATTCACTAAACCTTATACAAGGTAATGATTTGGGTGTGGAATGGATTGATCACCATGACGACTTACTCTTATCATTCTCTTGCTATTCGGAATGGTAAATCTGAGTGACTTACCCATAGTAAAGAGACGACGTTCTTTGAAGCTTTTGTTTAAGCCTTAGAATGGTATGATGAAGACCCCTTGTACTTGGCAGCTGTTGCAAAACGTAGGAACATTTTACGGTGAGGGTGAAGCCAAGACCCATTTTCACTACAGGATGACCACTAATGGTAGACCACCATGAGATCATCGGTAAGTTAATTAGAATGATCACGAGACTTTTCAGTTAAGGAGACCCAGTAACGGAAGAACTTTGTATTGATCAAGGAAACACCGGATTTTGAAGGAAACGTTATGAATATAAAGGAAGCACATCAACAAAGGAGTTACTGTGGAGAATGTGAAGAGTTACTATTGCAAAATGATTGTTTGATTGATTGAGTGATTGAATTTGAGTGAAAATTTGAAACTTTTAAAAACTTTTGAATGAGAGGGAATAAAATGACTTTCCTTTGTTTTTGAATTCAAATTTCATCCAATACATATCAATGAGAGAAGATAACATGACTTCTTCAAATGATGGATTTGAAATTTTGGATTTGCAAAAACTATTAAATTTTTCTAGTTGGAATCCATTTCATATTTGGCTCCATTTTAAGGTTTGAATGAATTCAAATTCACTTGCCCAAATTCAAAAAAAAATGAGAGGAGGAACATGACCCTCCAAACCAGGGGTATTTTTGTGAAATTTTGAACCATAAAACCCAGGGGGTTATTTGAAAATTATTTGCAAAAGAAATAAAATCAATTTAGGCATTTTCTGAAAAAATATTTTTTTAAAAAAGTATTTATTTTGGCCGTGGAAAAATGCTCATCTTATTGCATTTTTTGTTCTGATCTTTTTAGTATATAAAACTTCCATGTTTGAGTTTTATTTGATTTTCCAAATCATGATTTTCTTTCATGTTTTAATAAAAAGGAAAAAGTGCTTTTAAAAGGAAAACCAACCGAGGCCCATTTGGAAAAAAAATCAGCCTAGATCTTTTATTTCAGAGCCGAATCACTTTCGGATCGGTTGCCCGATCGCCTCGCCGATCTCTCTCCCTCTCTAACGTGCGGACCCCACCGCCTGCTCCTTCTCTTCCCTCGGTCGTCACCTTCCTTTTCTCCTCTTTCCTTTCCTCTCGCCGGAGCCGACCGGATTCGCCGCGGATCTCCCTCCCCTTGCCGTTTGGAGCACCCCCGAGCCCCCTATATAAACCCCCACCTCCCCCTCACTCCGTTCCACCCCCAAACGCCCCGAGCCCCTCGCCAGAACGCCGTAGAGCAACCTCGCCGGAGCTCTGAATCAACCCGAGCCCTCCCCAGCTCGTAGAGCTCAACTCCGACACCCCCATGCCCCTCTGACCGCAGCCATCTTCACCGGAGCTTTGCCGCCGTCGCCTGGTCGCCTTCGCCGTCGTCCCCGACCACCGAAGCCATATCCCCGACGTCCTCGCCGCCTCTGCCTCGCCGGAGAAGCTCCATCGCCGGCAATCCCCCCCTCTGTGAGCACGTCCTCCCCTCCCGTAGCCGTCGGATCTAAATCGGACGCGTAGGATTTGATCAATTAAACGCGAACCGGTTTTTGTTATGTTGCGACCGTCCGCTCGTTTAGCCCCCGCTCTCACACCCCGTAGCCAATCACAGAGTGCCACGTGTACCCCTGTCCGTTAGATATATTTTTTTTCTTTTTACTGTTTCTGTTTTAAAAACAGAATAGTTCTGGTTTTGTTTTTTGCTTTATCTTTTAGGATATTTAGAGTTTTTAGTTGATTTCTTTTGCATTGTGTCACAAATTTTTTCTAGTTTCTGTAGATATCAAGTTTGACCATGTTTTAAAATTTTAAACTTGAATTCAAACAGGCTTGCTTCAAACACTAAATTGCTTATATCTTGAGTTTAAAAATAGATTTTGAGTTGATTCTTTTTGCTACTAGTCACTAGTGACCTTATTTAATAGTAGGTAGAATTTGAGGATTTTTACAACATTTGAAATTAGGATTTTGAGCAAAATCGATTCTATTTTAGTTCTTTTTAGGTTTATTTCTATTTCTTTTGTTTTAATTGTTTTTAATTTATTTTCCTTTATATTAGTTGACAAGTTTTGTTTTGTTTTTTGTTAGTTAACAGTAGTATTTCAACCAAAACTATTTTTATTTTATTTATTATTTTGATTGCATGATATCAATTCTAGTTCAATTATAACTTGCAAATTGATTTCATTGCTAGTTTGATTTCCTATTTGAAAATATTTTCTATAAATTG
Organism: Elymus sibiricus; assembly: GCA_039707655.1. Taxonomy (NCBI): domain Eukaryota; kingdom Viridiplantae; phylum Streptophyta; class Magnoliopsida; order Poales; family Poaceae; genus Elymus; species Elymus sibiricus. The sequence continues at coordinate 281,308,222 of CM077665.1, forward strand.
TTTTATAAGTTTTACTTTCTATTAACTTAGTTGGTATATATTTTGTTTTCCCTTATTTTTAGTATTTCATTGTTTTTCTTGTTGTTAAGTTTATTAGACAAAAACCTATGTTGTTTAGGGTGTTGTTTTCATAGTTCTTTAGTTGTTCTTCAAAAGTAATTCTTTTTGCTAGTAAAAGATTTACTAAATACTTTTGTTAGATTTTACTTTGTTGTTGTTTTGTTACTATTGAAAATAGGTTACTTGTAGGGAAAACTACCCTTGGTTGTTGTGATGAAGTTTTGTTGTTTTTACTTTTGTCTTAAGTATTTCCTTCATCACAACCCTATTGCGTTTAGTTTTTGTGTTGCTTCTTGTTTGATAGTATTTATTGCTAGAAGTGTTTGCTTATGAGTGCAATGTTTGACTATATAGATTTCATCGGAGAGTGACGAATAGTTCTATCAAGTGATTTTCTGAGAGCGATATTATCTTCATCAACCTCACCAGGCAAGTTCACATTGATCATGTTTTTACCTATGATTTTTATTGCATTAGTTCTACCTTCTCCACCATTGCATGCAAAGTAGGTACTTGGAAATTTTAGTTCTTGAGTAGTATCATGTGGTAGGCACCCATAAACCCTTGTTACTTTGGCCCCGGGAAACGTTATTTTTATTTTGCTATGCTTTTAGTAGACGGGGTTTGGTTGAGTGTTACATGAGGGTTGTGAGAATTAATTTATGACCAAGACCTCAAGACTCCAAGAATGTTTCAAGACCTCATGATGCAATATACCTCTGGGTGTATGTTGGTATGCACGACGCCCTGGAGAAACCAGTGGTAGCCTAGGTGATGCTGGAGAAGCGCCAGTATTCACGCGGCAAGGTCCACCCAGGCACGAAGAGACGGATGGATACTTCAATAACCGAGGCTTACCTGCACAGCCACAAGCCATTATGGGCTCTGGCTGGGTTGGACATCGTGGCGACTCTGGACGGGCGGTGCTAGCAGATGTAGAAGAACGGTAGGAAATGGATGGGCACCGACAGTGGCTCAGAGGAACCCTTTGGAAGACCGTGTTTTGATCATCCGGTTCTCAAACACCCTGAAGTGCGAGGACTTCAACGGAGGCGATCAAATCTTGTGGGGAACGTGTGCAAAACTCTGCAGAGTACTCAAACCTAATCGATTAGCCGTGTCCACGGTCATGGACAACTTGAGCCAAAGGAACTGAAACTATCTGGAAGTCTCAACACAAATAATTATAATGATGAGGGTATTATTGTTAACTTGGGTATGAGAATTGGTTGGTGTAACCTTCTCATTAATCAACCAACAATGTAGTAATAATTTTTGCTTTTGCCCCCTCTCTTGTTGTAGGAAAATTTTGCTTTACGCAAAAACTTAAACCTACAGCCCCACCTGCCATATATGCATATAGTATAGATGATATTTTTCACCCCTCTCTTTTGTGACTTGCCGGCATATTCAATATGCTGACCTACATGGCTGCAACGTCTTATGTTGTAGATATTTTTCTACGACGAGTAAGAGTACGATTCAGGGTTACGGTCTGCACTCAACCTGCCATTGGTGTTTATTGGGACTCCACTCCCTTTGACTGTTTCCGCTGAGATTTTAAGGTATATATCAGTTTTACGTTATTTACATGTGATTGAACTTTGATATATACATTGATGTACTGTGTGTGCCAGCATACTGATCCAGGGATGGCATAGAACACACAGAGGCTTGACTCGTTTTGAGTCGGGACGCTACGCTTAGAGTCATCCGGATCTGTATCAAAGCTAGCATCGACGTAACCCTTTACGACGAGCTCTTGATCACCTCTATAAACGAGAAACCTTTCCTTAGTCCTTTTCAGGTACTTGAGGATATTCTTGACCGATGTCCAGTGTTCCATTCCTGGATCACTTTGAAACATCCCTGCCATACTTATGGCGAGGCTAACATCTGGTCTTGTGCACAGCATCACATACATTATAGAGCCTATGGCTGAAGCATAGGGGATGACACTCATCTTTTCTCTATCCTTTGTAGTCGTTGGGTATTGAGTCTTACTCAACTTCACACCTTGTAAGACAGGCAAGAACCCTTTCTTGGACTGATCCATTTTGAACTTCTTCAAACCTTATCTTGCGGGTGCTATAGCATCCCCAAGCTTACGCTCTTTTCACTCCTTATTCCTTCATCCATCGTGATCTCCCCCAAAACTTGAAAACTTCAATCACACAAAACTCAACCAAATCTTTGTGAGATCTGTTAGTATAATAAAGCAAATCACTACTTTATGTGCTGTTGCAAACCCATTCATATTTTATTATTTAATTATAACTACTGTATTTTAACTTTACCATGGCTCATACCCTTCAATACAACCCATAGATTCATCAAAACAAGCACACAATGCAGCGAAAACAGAATCTGTCTCAAACAGAACAGTCATTAGTAATCTATACTCTAACCATACTTATGTAACTCTACAAATTCTGAAAAATTAGGAAAACGTAAAGAATTTGTATAGAAACACTGTGCTAAAATTTCAGCGCAATATGACGTTCCAGTAAAAAATGAAAATTCGAACACTGGAGGCAAAGTTTCTGTTTCAGATTCAGCATCGCTTCTACTCATCTTATGAATCATCCTAAAGGCTCTACTTAGCACAAACACTAAATAAAACATAAAAACACAATCATAACAGAGGCATAATTGTGTCAACACTCAAAAACAGAAAGGGAAAAAATTATTCATTGGGTTGCCTCCCAACAAGCGTTGTCGTTTTACGCCCCTAGCTAGGCATAACGCATAGATTCAAGTATTGTCATCTTTGGTTTTGGGAGAGGTGTTTTTGTCAAGAGGTTTTAGAAATAAAACTTGGAACACATCATCCATAGAAACCTTAGCACTATCAAGTTGTCCATCTACGTACCCTCTTTGATTCCCGGCCACAATCCAAGAATATTGTTGATTTACATCATTGAAAACTTGTTGGATCATATCTAAAACGGGGACTTCCTTTTTGAGATTCTCATCAAAAATTTGATTATTTCCAAGAAAATATCTCATCATGTAATCACTATTGTAAAGGATCTCTCCTATTACTAGTTTTTCACGGCTCATACTGACGGATTTTGGGCTCCGCAAAACCCTAAGAAGTTCGAACCCAGGGGCGTGTGCAAAGATCCCCAACAGCTTCACCCCCTCCAAGCTCACAACACGATGCCCTGCTCGATGGCGAGGAAGAAGATAACACACGAGAGTTTACCCAGGTTCGGGCCGCTGCGAAGCGTAAAACCCTACTCCTGCTTTTGGTGGATTACCTCACGAGGAGGTTTGTGGATGAACTAGTACAGTGGTGAGTCGCCTCGCGAGTGCGTTTTTGGGTGGTGTTGCCTCCTTTCCTACAGAGCGGCCTAGCCTCCATTTATAGCGGCCAAGGTCCTCTCCCCTTATCGCAATGGCGGAAAGGGATCCCGCAACGGCCAAATTTGAAAGGGGACAAGAGGTACAACCTATCCTGACGAAAGGTGGTCTTCGCCTGCAAAGTAGCCAGTGGTGATGCAGAGGTGGGCTCGGCGATGACGTCCGTACTGCGAGGCTTGGGGTCTTGATATCCGTTGTTTCCCTCACGAGCTAGGGGCTCTCGCGAGGGCCTTGTGCCGAGTGTGGGTGCGCTAGGCCGTGCTCGGTTGTCGAAGTGGGCCACGCCCTGGGCCGCAGGTAGGCAAGTCTGGGTACCCCCATTCCCAGGACGCCGACAGTAGCCCCCGGGCCCGAGGCGCGCTCGAGCTAGCTTCTGGGTGAAGCCACGGAGGATGGCCCGAAGCGCCGTGGGCCCCAACCGCCTGCGGGCCCAACTTGACGCGTGGCGCATGACGAGACGTGGGCGTCTCGGCTCCCCGAAGACGTCGGGAACCGCCCTGAGTCGAGCTGACGTGAAGCCCGCGCGCCTCCCCGGCCATCATTGCTCTTCCTTGAATGCGGCTGTCTCCTCGTGCCCTCCCCCTTTTTCGGGCCACGCGGATGTGACCCGACGGAAGCAGGTGAAGCGGCGTGAAGCAGTGTGATACGCCGATCGAGTCCGGCATGCGTCGCCCGAGAAGTGCACGACGCCTCCACTCCTCACGATGCCTCGGCAACTGCTTCGTCTAACCTACAACCGGCGCACGTTGCGGGGCCATCATTACTCGGGATAGGGAGGACGCCGGTTGGCCTCCATCTAGCTATAAATGGGCGGAGGGAAATGAGCCCCCAGCCCATTCCTACTCCTTGCTCCCCCGCCTTCGTCCTTCATCTCCCCCATCATGACGCCTGTGAGGAGGTTCTCCGCCGCCGAGAAGGGAAAGGCCTGTCAGGGGGCGCCGGACCAACAACCTCCCAAGAGGAGCAGGGGTCGCCCTCGTAAGTATACTGGAACGTCGCCGGCGGCGCCCCGTGGGCGTGGGCGCCCCTCCGCGGGGTCCGGCGCCTCTGCTGGCGCAGCCGGAGGCGGCGGCCATGGCCGGGGAGGGAGACCTGCAATCGGTGCTCGGCCGTCGCGTCCGCAAGCCCGCACGGCCGACGCGGGCCTGGAGTTCCTGGTGCCGGTGGAGAGGCCGGCGAACGCCTGGCTGCAGCTCCCGCGCTCCTTCACGGAGACTTTGCCGGTCGACGCGCCCGCAAGTCTGTGGCTGCAGGCCGACGATTGTTGCAGCGGCGCGTTGTGGGTGGAGGTTGAGGTTACCCCCGCAGGCAACGCCTTCTTGAGCCGCGGGTGGCAGACCTTCGCCCGTGCCCACGGCCTGGAGGGGAGGCCCACGCTCCACTTCAAGTACGGCGGCGCCGCCACGCTTTTCGTCAAGATCTTCGGGGAGGACGACAGGCGCTTGGGGTGCTGCCCGGAGGGCGGCGGCAGCGGCGATCTTGGAGGTGAGCTTGCCCTTGGTGACGGCCGCCATGCTTCCAGTAGCAGCGATACCTCCTCCGAGGAGAGCCCGAGTGACGACAGCTATGATGCCCCACCACGCCGGCGCACCCGGACTTTGGGAGGAAGCCTGCCGCGACGACGCCGCTCCCCCGCCCGGGAAGCGGCCATGCCATCGCGCCACCGTGGCGCCATCAAGGAGGAGGAGGACTCCGATTGAGCGCCGGCGCGCCGAGGCCGGGGCCTTAGGAGTGGTAGCCCCCGGGGGTGCTCCTTCACCTTCTTTTCTTTTCCTCTGCCTGTAACCAAAAATCATGGGGGGCCCTTTCGGGTGTGTAACGATCTTTGGCACTTGCGCCCCTTTTATTAGCACTCTCATTACGTATAACGGTCACTGCGTTACTGTTAACCGAGACTTCCCCTTGATCGTGGTTAGAGTACTTAGCTTGATGCGTCTGCGGCGGGCTTCTGCGTCGTGAGGTTTGGCAGTGGCGCCTGGTGAGCTAGTGGCACATGGAGAGCTTGGGGATGTTCCTCCTTCGTTGTGAGGTTTGGCAGTTTGGGAGGGCCCCTTTCGGCACTCTGCGTCTGCAGAGCCCGATCTCGTGCATGCCCCGCCACCGTTGGGGCGTCCGGATCACCAGGAACAGACCAAAGGGGGCGAGGCCTCGACCGCCATTGGGGCATACGGATCACCAGGACGAGACGAAGGGGCGAGCGAGGAGCCACGCGACCAGTGAGGCTCCGGAGGCGCGATGCTTAGGTGCCCCCTTTGACGCTCAAGCGGCGCTCTACGACGGCGGGGCCCGATCCCGTGCATGCCTCATCCACCGTTGGGGCGTCCGGATCACCAGGACGAGACCAAAGGGGCGAGGCCTCGACCGCCATTGGGGCGTCCGGAGCTGGGAGTATACGCCTTGTTGGAGAAGTTGACGAGGAGCTGGGAGTCGCCCTTGATGGTGAGGCGCTGAATCCCCAAGGCGGTTGCGGCCTTGAGGCCGGCGATTAAGCCCTCGTACTCCGCGATGTAGTTGGAGACCTTCTCACCACGCTGGAAACAGAGTTGCACGGCGTAGTGGAGCTTGTCCCCGATCCGGGAGACGAGTACAACTCCGGCCCCTGCTCCCCTGAGGGCCTCGTTGGCACTCCCGTTGCCGCGGGTGGCCCACGTTGCTTGTATCCTGCCGATCCCCCAGGCGGTCGCTCATGTGGCCCTGGGCTTGGCTGTGTGCTGCTTGCTCGTGGGGGCGGCGGCTGCGTCACGCCCCCGTGCATCCCGGGACGCCCCCCTGCTTGCATCAACCTGGCCTGGTACTTCCTCTGTGGAAGCCCCCAGCCCGGCTTGGGGAGAGCGTCTGGGACATCTCCCTACTCCGGGAGGGTGTTGGCACCCACGGGGGGCGCCTTATCCTCCGTGCCCCCCGCAGGTATCACGTAGCTCGGAACATAGGCCTCTGTATAGAGGCCTTGGCCCCCTCCTGAGTCGTCCCCGCGCGCGCCAAGGGCAGCCTCCCGGGTGGCGAGATGACACCACCTGGGGCGCGCGGCCCACAGACCCTCCTACGATGAGCCTCCGCCCGAAGTTGCTTACCTCTGCCGCCACCGTGGGGTGGGCCGCACGTGTCTTGACGTGGGTTGCCTCCCTGGTTATCCACCGCGCCTCCGTTACGGTTACCTGCCTAACCGGAAGCCTGAGCTGCCTATTCCCTGCGCCGGTTGGCGCGTTCCCGCCGGGATGACCCGGGCTGTTGATGATCCATCTGGGTATGGGTGCGCGCGTCGAGGTGCGCGCGGAGCGCCCCATCACCTTCTTCGAAGGCACCACTGACGGGACCGGGCGGCGCCCCGAAGCCAATCACCGAGATCCGAAGGAGAAGAAGTACAGCGTGCGGCGGGCCCTGCTCGGGCTCGCCCGGGAGTGAAGCGGGCACGCCGCCCGCAGATGAGGCGACGGGCACGGCGAATGAGCCCCTAGCGCCCAGTGCCGGTGGTCGCGAAGAGGGGTGGGGAAGCCAGGCCCTCCTTGCGACGGTAACCAACTCGGCGATGTGGTCAGCCCAGGCGTCGAAGCCCCCGTGCGTCGGGCGGTGGCAAATCATCTCACTCACCATCAGCAGCGCATCATGCGCGTTGAGGTCTCCCACGTGGGTACAGTGCGATGTCGGTCCCGTGGGCGCCGCTCGCCCACCCCGCGCCTGGTCGGCACGAGCAGCATTAGCGGTGGAAACGACGGTGGTGGCCTGGTAACGACCGCTCAGCATCGCGCTGCCGTGGCGCAGGTCTTGGGCGACAGTGGCGAGGTTGGTGAAGGCATATCCGCCGAGGCCGAAAGGAGCTTGTCGGGCGTCGGCCATCGACACGACGGGGCGAAGAAGAAGCGAAGCTTGCTGAAGACTCCGACACGCCCCCTACCTGGCGCGCCAAATGTCGGATTTCGGGCTCCGCAAAACCCTAAGAAGTTCGAACCCAGGGGCGTGTGCGAAGATCCCCAACAGCTTCACCCCTTCCAAGCTAACAACACGATGCCCCGCTCGATGGTGAGGAAGAAGATAACACACGAGAGTTTACCCAGGTTCGGGCCGCTGCGAAGCGTAAAACCCTACTCCTGCTTTTGGTGGATTACTTCACGAGGAGGTTTGTGGATGAACTAGTACAGTGGTGAGTCGCCTCGCGAGTGCGTTTTTGGGTGGTGTTGCCTTCTTTCCTACAAAGCAGCCTAGCCTCTATTTATAGCGGCTCGGGTCCTCTCCCCTTATCGCAATGGCGGGAAGGGATCCAACAATGGCCAAATTCGAAAGGGGACCGGAGGTACACCCTATCCTGACGAAAGGTGGTCTTCGCCTGCAAAGTAGCCGATGGTGATGCAGAGGTGGGCTCGGCGATGACGTCCGTCCTGCGGGGCTCGGGGTCTTGGTCTTGTTGCACCGGAAGGGAACCTTTGGGGGACGCTTTGGGAACCTGCACTCGTCCTTGTCCCCTTTGCACCAAAGAAGAAACTGTCCCCACCGGCGCGCTGGCTCCCGCCTGGCCTGGCTGGCGTCACCCTTGACCTCCCGAGGCTGAGCACTGCATAGAGATCTCCGCCGCTCGGGAGGAGGCCTGGGGAGGACTGTCCCCCGCGGGTCTTGGCGTTGTTTCCCTCGTGAGCTAGGGGCTCTCGCGAGGGCCTTGTGCCGAGTGTGGGCGCGCTGGGCCATACTCGGCTGTCGAAGTGGGCCATGCCCTGGGCCGTAGGCAGGTAAGTCTGGGTACCCCCGTTCCCAGGACACCGACAAGGGTGCGTGACGAGGAGTGGTGTCCGCAGTCTCCTCCATGGATGTCGGCCAGCAGCTCGCACCCCTGTTCTCTGGATACGCACCGCAACGCGACATCGTTCGGGCACCTGCGGTATAGCTCGCCGTCCCGCATACAATAAGTTGTGGCCTCTCGTACCACACGCTCCACGTCTTCCTCCTTTTCCGGTAGCGTGCCGTGAAGCAGGTACGCCCTGAACTCCTGTGTCCAGTCGTCGACTAGGGGCTCCAGCGCCAGGAGCAGTCGGGCTCCTGAGGCCGGGCCGCAAGTTGGAGCCCCTGAGGGTGGTGCTGGGGCTAGCTCTTCACTCCGCGGCGCCTGGTCCCTGGTTGATGGTGCCGCGGATGGCTTCAAGAGCCGCTCCTCGAAGATGCCCGGCTCCTTAGGCTCGCGGCGCGATGCCCTCGCTTGTTCGCGCCGCACGGGATGTGCTGCAACTCCAAGCCCTGGAAACGTTTTTCAATATTACGTACCTCTTCCAAGTATGCCTCCATGTGCTCGTCCTTAGGCGTATACTCCTTGTTGGAGAAGTTGACAAGGAGCTGGGAGTCGCCCTTGATGGTGAGGCGATGAATCCCCAAGGCGGATGCGGCCTTGAGGCCGCCGATTAAGCCCTCGTACTCCGCGATGTTGTTGGAGACCTTCTCACCACGCTGGAAACAGAGTTGCATGGCGTAGTGGAGCTTGTCCCCGGTCGGGGAGACGAGTACAACTCCGGCCCCTGCTCCCCTGAGGGCCGCGCTGGCGCTCCCGTTGCCGCGGGTGGCCCGCGTTGCTTGTATCCTGCCGATCCCCCAGGCGGTCGCTCCTGTGGCCCTGGGCTTGGCTGTGTGCTGCTTACTCGTGGGGGCGGCGGCTGCGTCGCGCCCCCGTGCATCCTGGGACGCCCCCCTGCTTGCATCAACCTGGCCTGGTACTTCCTCTGTGGAAGCCCCCAGGCCCGGCTTGGGGAGAGCGTCCGGGACATCTCCCTACTTCGGGAGGGTGTTGGCACCCGCGGGGGCGCCTGATCCTCCGCGCCCCCCGCAGGTATCACATAGCTCGGAACATAGGCCTCTGTATAGAGGCCTTGGCCCCCTCCTGAGTCATCCCCGCACGCACCAAGGGCAGCCTCCCCGGGTGGCGAGATGACACCACCTGGGGCGCGCGGCCCACAGACCCTCCTGCGGCGAGCCTCCGCCCGAAGTTGCTTACCGCTGCCGCCGCCGTGGGGTGGGCCGCGCGTGTCTTGACGTGGGTTGCCTCCCTGGTTATCCACCGTGCCTCCGTTACGGTTACCTGCCTGACCGGAAGCCTGAGCCTCCTATTCCCTGCGCCTGTTGGCGCGCTCCCGCCGGGATGACCCGGGCTGTTGATGATCCATCTGGGTATGGGTGCGCGCGTCGAGGTGCGTGATAATCCCCAAGTGCAAGGAATCATCGTAGCAATTTCCAAAGGTGGAAGTGATAAGTATGGAGTGTCGAACCCACAAGGAGCTAAAGGTAAGATTAATATTCTCTCAAGTCCTACCTGCCATTGATACGACTCTACGTACGCCGAACGTTTACTTCAAACTAGAAACGAGAAATAAAACTACGTTGTGGGTATGAAGAGAATAGCTTTGCATGATATCGGAGAACTAAAATATAAAAATAGGTGTTGTTATCATGAAGTTAGAATATATTACAATATATTACAAATAGCGAGTGTGGAATAACGATGGGTCGGTGCGCGGAATTGTACTAGGCAATTGTTAACAAGATCGGTAATCATTATTGCAATTTTATATGAGGGAGAGGCATAAGCTAACATACTTTCTCTACTTGGATCATATGCACTTATGATTGGAACTCTAGCAAGCATCCGCAACTACTAAAGATCATTAAGGTAAAACCCAACCATAGCATTAAAGCATCAAGTCCCCTTTATCCCATACGCAACAACCCACCTACTCGGGTTTATGCTTCTGTCACTCAAGCAACCCACTATAAGCGAATCATGAACGTATTGCAACACCCTACAGCGGGAATCCTTCTCGTGTGTGCGGCACGGAAGGCACCATAGGACAGCACCAAAGTAAAACATATAACTCAAACCAATCTAGATCATCAATCAACCCAAAGGACAAAAGAAATCTACTCAAAACATCATAGGATGGCAACACATCATTGGATCATAATATGTGGCATAAAGCACCATGTTCAATTAGGGGATTACAGCGGGGTGCGGGAGAGTGAACCGTTTAAAGGAGATGAGGATGCTGATGAAGAAGGTGATGTTGATGAAGACGATCACCGCGGCGATGGTTCCCCCGATGGCACTCCGGCACCACCGAGAGAGAGGGGGAGAGGGTCTCCCCCTTGTGCTTCCTCCTCCATGGCCTCCCCCCTAGGTGGGGAGAGGTTCTTCCTCTGGTCCTTGGCCTCCATGGTGATGATGGCCCCTCCGTCTTCCTCCTCCATGGTCTCCGGTGATGGTGACCCCCTCCGGCAGGGTGCCGGAGAGGGCCAAGATTGATCTTTCGTGGCTACAGAGACTTGCGGCGGCGGAACTTCCGATCTAGGTTTCTTTCTGGAGGTTTCTCGATTTATAGGAGTACTTGGCGTTGGAATCAAGTTAGGGGGGTGCTCGAGGGGCCCACAAGCCAGGGGGGCGCGCCCCTAGGCTTGTGGCTGCCTCGGGACTCCCCTCCGGTATCTTTTTGCTCCAGTATTTTTTATATTTTCAAAAAATATTCTCCGTAAATTTTAAGCCCATTCCGAGAACTTTTATTTCTGCACAAAAACAACACCACGGTAGCTCTGCTGAAAACAGCGTCGGTCCGGGTTAGTTCTAATTAAATCATACCAAAATCATATAAAATTATTGTAAACATGGCATGAATACTTCATAAATTATAGATACGTTGGAGATGCATCAGCATCCCCAAGCTTAATTCCTGCTCGTCCTCGAGTACGTAAATGATAAAAGAAATAATTTATGAAGTGTGAATGCTAGCAAGTGCACAAGTTTGATCAATGATAATTCCAATCACTTTTTCTAGCATCAATATAAACCATAAACAGTAGCTCATCTCATAAAACTTCTCATGATCAAGTAACAAGCTATTCACATGTTAAAGTATAGACCAGAAAGTTTCTTGAAAATTAACAAACCATATTCCTAGTCATCGAACAATTGCAATTCATCTTATTTTCAGGAAGGGTCTATGTAAGAGCTTTGATTTAGCAAATTCCACATACTCCACTATCATATAGTCTTCCATGATTATTGACACTCAAAGCATATTTTTAGAACAAATAGCATCCATCGAACATAGAGAAAGATAGGGGCTTAATGTTTCGCCTCCCAACTTATTTATCATATAGATAATTGTCAACACTAATAATTCATGATCAAATATATTTGTGTGGATATATATGTCTAGATCATTCCCCAACACATGACGCTTGCCAAGAGAAAAAGGCGAAATATAGGAAGTGGTGAAGATCACCATGACTCTTGCATAAAGGTAAGTACTAGAAAGTAAAAGATAGGCCCTTCGCAGACGGAAGCAGAGGTTGTCATGCGCTTTTTGTTTTTGGATGTGCAAACCCTTAATGCAAAGGAACGTCACGTTGTATTGCCCTTTGTGATAGCAACCTTTATTATGCAGTCCGTCGCTTTTATTTCTTTACCATCACAAGTTCATACAACGCTTATTTTCCCTTACAATAAAAGATCATACATATTTAGGAGCAATTTTTATTGCTTTTTGCACCGATGACAACTTACTTGAAGGATCTTACTCAATCCATAGGTAGGTATAGTGGACTCTCATGGCAAAACTGGTTTAAGGGTGTTTGGATGCACAAGTAGTATTTCTACTTGGTGCGGAAGTTTTGGCTAGTATGAGGTGGAAGCAAGCACCACATGTTGGAGGATCCATAACAATATAACTTCTATACAAATATACCCAAACATAACTCATTAAGTTGTCTTCCTTGTCCAATTTCAACTAATTTGCTCGGGTTTGAAAATAATTAATGAGCTCACGATCATAGAAGATGTCCAAGATAGTATACTTATATGTGGAATCTCTCTTCCTTCAATATTCTTTCATGAATTGTTCAAGTGACCAATGCGGTGTTTGCTAACTTTCAATAAATTTTACCACCTATACTTATTATGTTTGAAGTCATTACTCCCCATGGGATAAGTATATGAAGCATATTTAATTTCAGATTTATGATATTCAATTCATTCAACCATTTACTCATAGGATATAAGTGAAGCACGAGAGTGAATGACAAACTACTCCAAAAATATATAAGTGAAGATTAATGTGTAGTCAATTAGTTAAATAGCCATGTGAGGACTCTCTCTCTTATTCAAAATGTCAGATCCAATGCTTTTATTCAAACAGCAAAACAAAATAGAAATAGCACTCGAAGAATAGCACGCACCATGTGAATGAATAAAAATTTAGGTTCAACATAGGCTAACCGATAATTGTTGATGAAGAGAGATGGGATGCGTAGCATCCCCAAGCTTAGATGCTTGAGACTTCTTGAAATATTTACTTGGGGTGCCTTGGGCATCCCCAAGCTTGAGCTTTTTTTATCTCGTTCAATCCTCTCATATCATGGTTTCACCTATTCTCAAAAACTTCATCCACACAAAACTCGAAAAGAACTCGTGAGATAGGTTAGTACACATAAGAATAAATCAACACTTCATGTACTGCCAAGACAAGTTGCACAATAATTTTCAAACATCATCTACTGTTTAATATCGTTCCCACAATTTATATATACCAATATAGGCTATGGAAACTAGAGAATAAGTAGATAACAAAACTATGACAGCAATCTGTCCAAACAGAACAGTCTGTAGCAATTTATGAAAACAGTGTACTTCCGTAACTCAAAAAATTATGAAAATTTAGGACATGCTAAGGAATTTGTATGAAAATACTGTGTAAAAATTTCAGAAACTTTCCACGTTCCAGTAAAATATGAAAATTCAAACACTACAGCAAAAGTTTCTGTTTTTTACACAGCACACATCAAACATGCAATGCAAGCATCCTAAGGCAATTCTTGGAACTTTTTATTGAAAAACAAGATTATGAATAACACCTAACAGAAAATAACAAAATATAATGACGATCCAAGCAAAGCACATATTATGTGACGAATAAAAATATAGCTCCAAGTGAGGTTACCGATAATGTTGAAGACGAAAGAGGGGATGCCTTCCGGGGCATCCCCAAGCTTAGTTGCTTGGATATTACTTGAATATTACCTTGGGGTGCCTTGGGAATCCCCAAGCTTAGGGTCTTTCCACTCCTTATTCTCCTCATATCGATATCTCACCCAAAACTTGAAAACTTCAATCACACAAAACTTAACGGAACTTCGTGAGATGGGTTAGTATGATAAAGAGCAAACCATCCACTTAGGTACTGTTAAATACAAGATCCATAATTGTTCTCGCATAATTTCTACTGTAATTTATCATTTACACAATTTATATCACTTAATATAATCCATGGAAATGCTAAAACAAGCAAACTATGCAAACAAGGCAGATTCTGTCAAAAACAGAACAGTCTGTAATGATCTGAACAATGACCATACTTCTGCAGCCCCAAAAATTCTGAAAAATTAGGACAACCTAGGAAATTTTTATATAAATCATGTGTAAAAAAGTCAGAAGCTTTTGACTCTCTGGTGAATTTCAAAAAATTCTGGACTGGGCACCAAAGTTTCTGTTTTTGCACAGAATCAAGTCAACTATCAACCACATCATCCCAAAGGCATTACTTGGCACTTTATTGAAATAAAAGGAACAAAACATGATTACTACAGTAGCATAATCATGTTAAAACACAAAAATAGAAAGGGTAAATATTGGGTTGTCTCCCAACAAGCGCTTTTCTTAAATGCCTTTCTAGCTAGGCATGACATTTTAATGATACACTTCCAAGCCCAATTCCGATGGTAATTTTATTCATACTCTAAAAGATATAAGTGAAGTTCATAGAGCAGTCTACAATTAATAAAGATTAACCAATACCCAAGCTCAAAATATATAAGTGAAGCACACGAAGCATTCTATAAAGCCATACTCAAAAGATTTAAGTGAAGCACAAAGAGCATTCTACAAAGCCATACTCAAAAGATTTAAGTGAAGCACAAAGAGAATTCTACAAATCCATACTCAAAATATTTACGTGAAGTGCATGAAGCATTATATAAATCAATTAAGGGCTATCTCATACTATAAGGGTGCATAAAAGGAAAAAAACACTAACGACACATATCATGTGAACAAAACAAAAACCGAGGTATACCGATAATTGTTGAAGAATAAAGATGGGATGCCTTCCGGGGCATCCCCAAGCTTAGATGCTTGAGTCTCCTTGAAATATTTACTTGGGGTGCCTTGGGCATCCCCAAGCTTGAACTCTTGTCTCTCCGTATTCTTCTTATATCGATACCTCCTCGATCTTCGAACACTTCATTCACACAAAACTTAACAAAACCCTCGTGAGATCCGTTAGTATAATAAAGCAAAATACTACTTTAAGTACTGTTGTGAACTCATTCCAATTTCATATTAGCATTATGTCTACTGTATTCCAACTTCACCATGGTTCATACCCCCCGATACTACCCATAGATTCATCAAAATAAGAGAACAATGCATAGAAAACAGAATCTGTCAAAAACAGGACAGTCTGTAGCAATCTGGAAACTTCGTATACTTCTGTAACTCACAAAATTCTGAAAATTTAGGAAAAAATAAACAATTTGTATAGAAGTATTTTGTAAAAATTTCAGAAACTTTTAACATTCCAGTAAGAAATGTAAATTCATGCACTACAGTCAAAGTTTCTGTTTTTGCACCGCACAAAGCAAACAAGCAATCTAATCATCCTAAAAGCAAATCTTGGCACATTATTTTTATAATACAATGGATATATACAAGTGGATAATTATTTTTGAGAAGCTTCCATGAAAAATTCTACATTGTTTCCATGAGCATGAACACAAGTGTTCAAGGTCGACCCTCACTTCTCCAATGCACAACCTTCCAATCACTTCTCTTTTTGAAAAACTTCTTAGGCATAAGAGGCAAGTAGTTCTTTTTGTATTTTTCATTATTTAATTTTTTTTGTTTCACCCACAACTAAAGAAAGCAAAAAGGGAAAACAAAATCTACTTAGTGAAGAAAGCAAACAAGCACACACGAGAATATCAACCCCACGCTATTGCTCCCCGGCAACGGCGCCAGAAAAGAGCTTGATAATCCCCAAGTGCAAGGAATCATCGTAGCAATTTCCAAAGGTGGAAGTGATAAGTATGGAGTGTCGAACCCACAAGGAGCTAAAGGTAAGATCAATATTCTCTCAAGTCCTATCTGCCACTGATACGACTCTACGTACGCCGAACGTTTACTTCCAACTAGAAACGAGAAATAAAACTACGTTGTGGGTATGAAGAGAATAGCTTTGCATGATATCGGAGAACTAAAATATAAAAATAGGTGCTGTTATAATGAAGTTAGAATATATTACAAATAGCGAGTGTGGAATAACGATGGGTCAGTGCGCGGAATTGTCCTAGGCAATTGCTAACAAGATCGGTAATCATTATTGCAATTTTATATGAGGGAGAGGCATAAGCTAACATACTTTCTCTACTTGGATCATATGCACTTATGATTGGAACTCTAGCAAGCATCCGCAACTACTAAAGATCATTAAGGTAAAACCCAACCATAGCATTAAAGCATCAAGTCCCCTTTATCCCATACGCAACAACCCACCTACTCGGGTTTATGCTTCTGTCACTCAAGCAACCCACTATAAGCGAATCATGAACGTATTGCAACACCCTACAGCGGGAATCCTTCTCATGTGCGCGGCACGGAAGGCACCATAGGACAGCACCAAAGTAAAACATACAACTCAAACCAATTTAGATCATCAATCAACCCAAAGGACAAAAGAAATCTACTCAAAATATCATAGGATGGCAACACATCATTGGATCATAATATGTGGCAAAAAGCACCATGTTCAAGTAGGGTATTACAGAGGGGTGCGGGAGAGTGGACCGCTGAAAGGAGATGAGGATGGTGATGAAGAAGGTGATGTTGATGAAGACGATCACCGCGGCGATGGTTCCTCCGATGGCACTCCGGCACCACCGAGAGAGAGGGGGAGAGGGTCTCCCCCTTGTGCTTCCTCCTCCATGGCCTCCTCCCTAGGTGGGGAGAGGTTCTCCCTCTGGTCCTTGGCCTCCATGGTGATGATGGCCCCTCCGTCTTCCTCCTCCATGGTCTCCGGTGATGGTGACCCTGTCCGGCAGGGTGCCGGAGAGGGCCAAGATTGATCTTTCGTGGCTACAGAGACTTGCGGCGGCGGAACTTCCGATCTAGGTTTCTTTCTGGAGGTTTCTCGGTTTATAGGAGTACTTGGCGTTGGAATCAAGTCAGGGGGGTGCTCGAGGGGCCCACAAGCCAGGGGGGCGCGCCATAGGGGGGCGCCCCCTAGGCTTGTGGCTGCCTCGGGACTCCCCTTCGGTATCTTTTTGCTCCAGTATTTTTTATATTTTCCAAAAATATTCTCCGTAAATTTTAAGCCCATTCCGAGAACTTTTATTTCTGCACAAAAACAACACCACGGTAGCTCTGCTGAAAACAGCATCAATCCGGGTTAGTTCTAATTAAATCATACCAAAATCATATAAAATTATTGTAAACATGGCATGAATACTTCATAAATTATAGATACGTTGGAGACGTATCAGTGCGCGCAGAGCGCCCCAGCACCTTCTTCGAAGGCACCACTGATGGGACCGGGCGGCGCCCCGAAGCCGGTCACCGGGATCCGGAGGAGAAGAAGTACGGCGTGCAGCGGGCCCTGCTCGGGCTCGCCCGGGAGTGAAGCGGGCACGCCGCCCGCAGATGAGGCGACGGGCACGGCGAATGAGCCCCCGGCGCCCAGCGCCGGTGGTCGCGAAGAGGGGTGGGGAAGCCAGGCCCTCCTTGCGACGGTGACCAACTCGACGATGTGGTCGGCCCAGGCGTCGAAGCCCCCGTGCGTCGGGCGGTGGCGAAGCATCTCACTCGCCATCTCATGCATGTTAAGGTCTCCCACGTGGGTACAGTGCGATGTCGGTCCCGTGGGCGCCGCTCGCCCGCCCCGCGCCTTGTCGGCACGAGCAGCAACGGCGGTGGAAATGACGCTGGTGGCCTGGTAACGATCGCCCAGCATCACGCTGCCGTGGCGCGGGTCTTGGACGGCAGTGGCGAGGTTGGTGAAGGCAGATCCGCCGAGGCCGAAAGGAGCTTGTCGGGCGTCGGCCATCGACATGACGGGGCAAAGAAGAAGCAAAGCTTGCTGAAGACTCCGACATGCCCCTACCTGGCGCGCCAAATGTCGGATTTCGGGCTCCTCAAAACCCTAAGAAGTTCGAACCCAGGGGCGTGTGCGAAGATCTCCAACAGCTTCACCCCCTCCAAGCTCACAACACGATGCCCCGCTCGATGGCGAGGAAGAAGATAACACACGAGAGTTTACCCAGGTTCGGGCCGCTGCGAAGCGTAAAACCCTACTCCTGCTTTTGGTGGATTACCTCACGAGGAGGTTTGTGGATGAACTAGTACAGTGGTGAGTCGCCTCGCGAGTGCGTTTTTGGGTGGTGTTGCCTCCTTTCCTACAGAGCAGCCTAGCCTCCATTTATAGCGGCCAAGGTCCTCTCCCCTTATCGCAATGGCGGAAAGGGATCCCGCAACGGCCAAATTCGAAAGGGGACAAGAGGTACAACCTATCCTGACGAAAGGTGGTCTTCGCCTGCAAAGTAGCCAGTGGTGATGCAGAGGTGGGCTCGGCGATGACGTCCGTACTGCGAGGCTTGGGGTCTTGATATCCGTTGTTTCCCTCACGAGCTAGGGGCTCTCGCGAGGGCCTTGTGCCGAGTGTGGGTGCGCTAGGCCGTGCTCGGTTGTCGAAGTGGGCCACGCCCTGGGCCGCAGGTAGGCAAGTCTGGGTACCCCCATTCCCAGGACGCCGACAGTAGCCCCCGGGCCCGAGGCGCGCTCGAGCTAGCTTCTGGGTGAAGCCACGGAGGATGGCCCGAAGCACCGTGGGCCCCAACCGCCTGCGGGCCCAACTTGACGCGTGGCGCACGACGAGACGTGGGCGTCTCGGCTCCCCGAAGACGTCGGGAACCGCCCTGAGTCGAGCTGACGTGAAGCCCGCGCGCCTCCCCGGCCATCATTGCTCTTCCTTGAATGCGGCTGTCTCCTCGTGCCCTCCCCCTTTTTTAGATTCTCATCAAAAATTTGATTATTTCCAAGAAAATATCTCATCATGTAATCACTATTGTAAAGGATCTCTCCTATTACTAGTTTTTCACGGCTCATACTGACGGATTTTGGGCTCCGCAAAACCCTAAGAAGTTCGAACCCAGGGGCGTGTGCAAAGATCCCCAACAGCTTCACCCCCTCCAAGCTCACAACACGATGCCCTGCTCGATGGCGAGGAAGAAGATAACACACGAGAGTTTACCCAGGTTCGGGCCGCTGCGAAGCGTAAAACCCTACTCCTGCTTTTGGTGGATTACCTCACGAGGAGGTTTGTGGATGAACTAGTACAGTGGTGAGTCGCCTCGCGAGTGCGTTTTTGGGTGGTGTTGCCTCCTTTCCTACAGAGCAGCCTAGCCTCCATTTATAGCGGCCCGGGTCCTCTCCCCTTATCGCAATGGCAGGAAGGGATCCCACAACGGCCAAATTTGAAAGGGGACAGGAGGTACACCCTATCCTGACGAAAGGTGGTCTTCGCCTGCAAAGTAGCCGGTGGTGATGCAGAGGTGGGCTCGGCGATGACGTCCGTCCTGCGAGGCTCGGGGTCTTGGTCTTGTTGCATCGGAAGGGAAACCTTTGGGGGCGCTTTGGGAACCTGCGCTCGTCCTTGTCCCCTTTGCACCAAAGAAGAAATTGTCCCCACTGGCGCGCTGGCGCCCGCCTGGCCTGGCTGGCGTCACCCTTAACCTCCCGAGGCCGAGCGCTGCATAGAGATCTCCTCCGCTCGGGAGGAGGCCTGGGGAGGCATGTCCCCCGCGAGTCTTGGTGCTGTTTCCCTCGCGAGCTAGGGGCTCTCGCGAGGGCCTTATGCCGAGTGTGGGCGCGCTAGGCCGTACTCGGCTGTCGAAGTGGGCCACGCCCTGGGCCGCAAGCAGGCAAGTCTGGGTAGCCCCGTTACCAGGATGCCGACACATACCATAGATATCAAAGATCTCCCTAGCTTCCCGTACTATGTGATCAAATTCATTCATGAGAACAAGGGTATCTAACTTCTTAGCTTTGGCATTCTTTATGATGGGTAGCTCATAAAACAATCTTTGCAAGGTAGGATGGGTACGAATAAACCTATTTTCAAGTTTTAGAACTAGCGCCGAAATAGCTTCCACATAAGTTTTAGTTCTTTTCAGTAAAGGAGTATCATCAAGAGTCAAATTCCCAACGCAATTGAAAAACTCTTGGATAGTTTCTTTTCCTATAACGTTCCCTTGCCCCAAAACAAAAGTTTTAGCATCCAGATTACCAGAACATCCAACATTAGGAGTCCTGCCATCATTTGTTTCTGCCATACCAAAATCACTCATGGTGACAAGCAAACAAGAGATCTAGCGAGAAAAAGGCAAATGAAAAAGAGGGCGAATAAAACGGCAAATTGGTGAAGTTGGGGAGAGGAAAACGAGAGGCAAATGGCAAATAATGTAATTGCAAGGATATGAGATTTGTGATTAGGAACCTGGTAGATGAAGATGGTGTCTCCTCGGCGCCAGAGATTGGCACGTAGAAGAGACCGCTTCCTCCCCGGCAACGGCGCCAGAAACTCCTTTGACGTGCCTTGAGACTGCGTCGGTATTTCCCCAAAGAGGAAGGGATGATGCAGCACAGCGACGGTAAGTATTTCCCTCAGTTATGAAACCAAGGTATCAAACCAGTAGGACGATCACCACCACCTAATAAGCAGCACCTGCACACAAATAACAAATACTTGCAACCCGACGCAAAAGAGAGGTTGTCAATCTCTCTATGGTAAAAAGATAGATTAGGTAATGATAGATTGGAGAGATAGATCTCTCAAGAACACAAAATAAAAAGAGCAAATAAAAAGTGCAGCAATATATTTTTGTTTTTTTTGGAATAATAGATCTGAAAACAAAAGAGGCAAAAAGATAGATCGGAAAGCAATATGTTGGAAAAGTAGACCCGGGGGGCGTAGGTTTCACTAGTGGCTTCTCTCATTAGTATAGCGCACGGTGGGTGAACAAATTACTGTTGGGCAATTGATAGAAGATCAAATAATCATGACGATATCCAAGGCGATGATCATTATATAGGCATCACGTCCAAGATAAGTAGACCGACTCATGCCTGCATCTACCACTATTACTCCACACATCGACCGCTATCCAGCATGCATCTAGTGTATTAAGTTCATGGAAAACGGAGTAATGCAATAAGAACGATGACATGATGTAGACAAGATCTATTCATGTAGGAATAGACCCCATCTTGTTATCCTTAATGGCAACGATACATGCGTGCCTTGCTGCCCCTTCTGTCACTGGGAAAGGACACCGCAAGATCGAACCCATCACAAAGCACCTCTTCCCATGGCAAGAAAAATCAATCTAGTCGGCCTAACTAAACCAAAGATTCGAAGAAGAAATACGAGGCTATAAGTAATCATGCATATAAGAGATCAAAGAAGACTCAAATAATATTCATGGATAGAAATTGATCATGAACTCAAAATTCATCGGATCCCAACAAACACACCGCAAAAGTTTACAGCAAATAGATCTCCAAGAGACCATTGTATTGAGAATCAAAAGAGAGAGAGGAAGCCATCTAGCCACTGCCTACGGACCCGTAGGTCTATGGTGGACTACTCATGCATCATCGGAGAGGCACCTATGAAGAAGATGAACCCCTCCGTGATGGTGTTAGATTGGATCTCGAGGTTCTAGAACTTGCCGTGGCTGGATGTGTTTTTCGTTGACTCCCCTAGGGTTTTCTGAATATTTGGGTATTTATAGGCATCAGAGGCGGTGGAGAGGGGCCTCGAGGAGGGCACAACTCATCAGGGCGCGCCAGGGGCCCCCTGGAGCGCCCTGGTGGGTTGTGCTCTCCACAACCCACCTCTCTGGCACTTCTTTGGCCCACTGAGTGTCTTCTGGTCCAAAAAAAATCTCCAAAAAGTTTCGTCGCGATTGGACTCCGTTTGGTACTGATATTCTGCGAAGTAAAAAACAAGCAAAAATAGCAACTGGCACTTTGGCACTATGTCAATAGGTTAGTCCCAAAAAATGATATAAAGTTGCTATAAAGTGATTGTAAAACATCCCAGAATGATAATATAGCAGCATGGAACAAGCAAAAAAATATAGATACGTTGGAGACGTATCAAGTAACAACATACATATCATCAAAATATCGAATGAATACCAACTTCACATGATAACTTATAACAAAACTTCTCCCATTCCCTTAGGAACAATAGTAACTACTCACACCTCATCAAGATGTTCAAGATCAGA
Source organism: Elymus sibiricus (assembly GCA_039707655.1). Taxonomy (NCBI): domain Eukaryota; kingdom Viridiplantae; phylum Streptophyta; class Magnoliopsida; order Poales; family Poaceae; genus Elymus; species Elymus sibiricus. Next base: position 281,330,008 of record CM077665.1, read on the forward strand.
GGTGCAATAATAATAATTAAGGATTTGAACATAATTTTTTCCACCAAGTAATCCCACAAGCATCAACTACAAGATGTAATCAACACAACTAGTAACCCACAAGTACCAATCTGAGGTCTTGAGACAAAGATTGAATACAAGAGATGAACTAGGGTTGGAGATGAGATGGTGCTGGTGAAGATGTTGATGAAGATTGGTCCTCCCACGAAGGAGGAAGCATTGGTGATGACGATGGCTTCGATCTCCCCCTCTCGGAGAGGGACTTCCCCGACAGAATCTGACTGCCGGAGTGCAAAAGGGCCTCTGCCCAGGTTTCTGCCTCGAGACGGTGACACTTTGTCCCGAAAGGTTGCTTCTGATTTTTCTAGGGTAAAACGCACCATATAGGAGAATATGGGCATCGGGAGGCCAGCCAGGGCCCCACCACACATTAGGGCGCGACCTGGGGGCGTGCCCTGATGGATTGTGCCTGGCTGGTGGCCCCCCTCTGGTATATTTCTGGCCCATAAATTCACATATTTTCAAAAAAAAAATTCCTCGTGAAGTTTCAGGTCATTTGGAGTCTGGTGATTTTTCTGCCTTTTCCTCGGTTTTCCGGTCCAGAATTCCAGTTTCCAGACAATTCCCTCTTTGTGATGTACCTTGCATATTCAGAGAGAAAGGGCATAAGAATTGGATGATAATAGGGAATAATGGACAAGAATAAAGTAAATATGAATAGGAAATCATGATGCAAAATGGACGTATCAACTCCCCCAAGCTTAGACCTCGCTTGTCCTCAAGCGAAAGCCGAACTCGAGAGTAATGACCACATAATTTGAGAGAGAGGTGTCGATAAAAACAGAATACGGACATGAGAGCATCATGCATATCATTATAGCAGCAAGCATTTCATCATATAACTTCTCATAATCAAGTAAAGATCTATTCACAATTATCGAAGTATGAAGCATAAACCTTATTGACAACCAACAAATGATGCTTTTAGTCATGGTGATAATCCTAATTCATCATATTCAAGAGAAGAGTCTATATAAGAGCTTTCATTGTAGTAAACCCACATACTCAACCATCATTTAGTCATATATGATTGTTGACACTCATTGCATATTTTTGGAGCTAATGTTTTTGCCGGACACATAGGAAGATAGGGGCTTCATTTGCCACCCAACTCATTTACCTCAAGGATAATGTCAACAATAATGAATCATGGTTTCTTACATTCAACTGGATATATATACCTGGATCTTACGTCAACATGTGATGCTTACCACTAAGAGAGTTTATAACTTAGAAGAAGATAAGATATTGAAGACTCTTGAATAAAGGTAAGAACTTTATGAAAGTGAAAGATAGGCCCTTCGCATAGGGAAGCAGAGGATGGCATGCGCTTTTATTTGGTTAGATGTGCAATCTCTTAATGCAAAGGAACTTCACTTTATATTGCCCCTTGTGATAGCGAACTTTATTATGCACTCCGTTGCTTTTATCTCTTCACCATCACAAGATCGTACAAAGCTTATTTTACTTTTCAATAAAAGATCATACATGATTAGAGGCAATTTTTATTGCTTATGCACCGATGACAACTTACTTGAAGGATCTTATTCAATCCCTAGGTAGGTAAGGTGGACTCTTACAAAAATAAACTGGGTTCAAGGGGTTATGGATGCACAAGTAGTATCTCTACTTGGTGCGGAAATTTTGGCTAGCAAAAGTTCTAATGGAAGCATCACATGTTAAAGGATCTATGCCTATATAACTTCTATGCAGATGTAAGCAATCATGACCATTAGGCTGTCTTCCATGTCCAACTTCAACACTTGATCATTATTTAATATTTGGTGAGGGTTCGTAATCATAGATGATGTCCAAGATAGTATATTTGTATGTAAATCTTCTCCTCTCTATCATAATCTTGCATAGATTATAACAATGACTAAGGCTATGTTTGTTCTATTACCAACAATTTTCACAATTCATACTTTCTTTTTATGTGAAGTGATTACTTCCCATGGGATAAGCATATGATCTTTACTATTCTTTTTATTGTCATGCTATGATCATTGGTGCAAGAAAGTAAAGCACACGAACTCAACTAATCTTTATTATATAACTCTCATACTCGATTACAAGGATAGGTAGAACTCAAAGAAAAATCCTAAACAAGGAAAATCTGAAACTTTATTCCTCTAAACCATGAAATAGCTAAAGATCAAACTAAAATAAAAGATGACGGTGAAAAGTGATTGTGATATGATACCGGGGCACCTCCCACAAGCTTGGGACAAGCTAGGGGTTGTGCCCATACCCATGTACTCAAGTGTTCTTCGGTGATGGTGGTGGTGTTGGAGTAGCGGTGCTCTTCTTCTCCAGCTTACGCCGGAGGATGAAGTTTTCCTCCCTTAGATCATCGTTTTCTTGTTCGAGCTTCAAAGCCCTTTTGCATAAGTTTGCCTTGCTTTCCTGTAGAAAATGAGACGGGATAAATTGGATCTTAGACTTTTTTACTCCATTGGGGAGGCTTGACTTCTTGAACTCCACATGCATATCTCCAGGCTGAGGGAACGGATCTTCATCTTCGTTCGAACTAGCGTCTGGACTGGCATCTTCCGTCTCGTCAAGATCTGAATCTCCCTCCTCTTCTGTGGACCATAAGTAGGGGTAGATGTCCCCAAAGATCTTTGGGTCCGCCACATAGTTAGACACATAGCTCTCTCCTTCTGAATCTTGAGACGACATATTCCGGTTCTGCCAAAAAAACAGCTCGAAATAAGAACAGAGGAGAAACTTGCGATGCGGTGGTCAAAACATACGGGAGTATATATAATGATTTTTTTCTAGGTCAGAATACGTGTTCGGGAAGAAATCGGAGTCGAGGAGGCGCACGAGGGCCGCACAAGCCATCAGGGCGCGCCCCGGGGGGGCACGCCCTGTTGGCTCGTGCCTTCCTCGTGGGTCCCCCTGACTACGTTTTATTTTTGAATTTTTCTAAAATACTAAAACTAACAGAAATTATTATTTTTTGGAATTTTTGGAGTCGGTTTACTTATCGTACCACATACCTACCTCTTTTTCAGGTTCTGGGGTGTTCTGGAAGGCTTCCTGTATGTGTTCTTCCGGTGTTATTACTTGAATAACATTAGTCTCTTCATTAATGGGTGTACCTGAGATGTAATGCTTGATTCTTTGCCCATTCACCACTCTCGGGTTTTTGCCTTCGAAGTTATTAATTTTTATAGCACCGGAGTGGTAGACCTCTTCGACAACGTATGGGCCTTCCCATTTGGATAAGAGTTTTCCTGCAAAAAACCTGAAACTAGAATTATACAAAAGCACAAGGTCTCCTACATTGAATTCCCGCTTTTGAATCCTTTTGTCATGCCATCTTTTAACTTTTTATTTAAACAACTTAGCATTCTCCTAGGCATGTGTCCTCCATTCGTCTAATGAGCTAATGTCAAATAACCTCTTTTCACCAGCAAGTTTAAAATCATAATTCCATTCCTTAATTGCCCAATAAGCCTTATGTTCTAGTTCAAGAGGCAAATGACAAGCTTTTCCATATACCATTTTATATGGGGACATCCCCATGGGGTTTTTATAAGCAGTTCTATAAGCCCACAGAGCATCGTCTAATTTCTTAGACCAATTCTTCCTAGATCTATTGACAGTCTTTTGCAAGATTAATTTTAGTTCTCGATTGCTCAATTCAACTTGGCCACTAGACTGAGGATGATATGGTGATGCATATTTATGGTTAACATCATATTTAGCTAGTAGTTTACGGAAAGCGCCATGAATAAAATGCGAACCACCATCAGTCATTAAGTATCTAGGGACTCCAAACCTCGGAAAAATAATTTCCTTAAGCACTTTAATAGAGGTGTTATGATCAGCACTACTAGTTGGAATAGCTTCTACCCACTTAGTAACGTAATCAACGGCAACTAAAATATGAGTGTACCCATTTGAGGAAGGGAAAGGTCCCATAAAGTCAAAACCCCAAACATCGAATGGTTCAATGGCAAGTGAATAATTCATAGGCATTTCCTGACGTTTAGCAATGTTACCAACTCTTTGACATTAATTACATGAAAGAACATACTTACGAGCATCTTTGAAAAGTGTAGGCCAATAAAAACCAGATTGTAATACCTTGTGTGCAGTTCTATCTCCAGCATGGTGTCCTTCGTAAGGTTCAGAATGACACTTCCTTAAGATTTGTTCATGTTCATGCTGAGGTATACAACGTCTAATAATACCATCTACTCCTTCTTTATAAAGATGTGGGCCATCTCAAAAGTAGTGCCGTCAATCATAAAATATATTTTTCTTTTGTTGATAGGTGAAACTAGGTGGTATATATTTAGCAACAATGTAATTAGCATAATCAGCATACCAAGGGGTACTACGTGAAGCATTTATAGCAGCAAGTTGTTCATCATGAATATTATCATCAATAGGCAGTGGGTCATCAAGAACATTCTCCATTCTAGAGAGGTTATCTGCTACGGGGTTTTCAGCTCCCTTTCTATCAACAATATGCAAATCAAATTCTTGAAGCAAAAGCACCGACCGAATAAGTCTAGGCTTAGCATCTTTCTTTTCCATAAGGTATTTAATAGCAGCATGATCCGTGTGAATAGTTATTTTGGAATCGACAATATAAGGTCTAAACTTATCACATGCAAAGACAACTGCTAAAAATTCCTTTTCAGTGGTGGCATAATTTTTTTGAGCAGCATCTAGGGTTTTACTAGCATAATGGATAACATTCAATTTCTTGTCTACTCTTTGCCCTAGAATAGCACCAACAACATAATCACTAGCATCACACATAATCTCGAATGGTAGGTTCCAGTCAGGTGGTTGAACAATAGGTGCAGAAATCAAAGCTTTCTTAAGTATTTCAAAAGCTTCTACACAATCATCATCAAAAACAAAAGGAATATCTTTTTGAAGAATATTAGTTAACGACCTAGAAATCTTTAATGAAACGCCTATAAAACCAGCATGACCAAGGAAACTTCTTATACCTTTGATATCTTTGGGCATGGCATCTTCTTAATGATGTCAACTTTAGCTTTATCCACTTCAATACCCCGTTCACAAATTTTATGCCCAAGCACTATACCTTCATTAACCATAAAATGGCACTTCTCCCAATTCAAAACAAGATTAGTTTCTTCACATCTCTAAAAAACTCGATCAAGGTTGCTCAAGCAATCATCAAAAGAAGTTCCATAAACGGAAAAATCATCCATGAAAACCTCATCAATCTTTTCACAAAAATCAGAGAATATAGCCATCATACATCTTTGAAAGGTAGCAGGTGCATTGCATAAACCAAAAGGCATACGTCTATAAGCATACGTTCCGAAAGGGCAAGTAAAAGTAGTTTTCTCTTGATCCTCTTTTGACACAGGTATTTGAGAAAAAACGGAGTATCCATCAAGAAAGAAAAAGTGTGTGTGCTTAGATAATGTTTTCAGCATTTGATCGATAGAAGGTAAAGTATAATGGTCTTTCCTAGTAGCTTTGTTTAATTTCCTGAAATCAATCACCATCATATAACCAGTTACTATTCTTTGTGGGATAAGTTCATTTTTATCATTAGGGACAACAGTTATACCTCCTTTCTTAGGAACACAATGAACAGGACTTACCCATCTACTATCTGCAATAGGGTATATTATACTTGCCTCCAGAAACTTTAATATTTCAGTTCTTACACTTCCTTCATTTTTGGGTTTAAGCGGCGTTGGTGATCAACGACAGGTTTAGCATCCGGTTCCATATTAATCTTGTGCTGACATAGAGTGGGACTAATGCCCTTGAGATCATCGAGAGTATATCCAATAGCAGCCTGGTGCTTCTTCAGAGTTTTAAGTAATCTCTTTTTTTCATGCTCTGAAAGGTTAGCACTGATAATAACATGATATATATTGTTTTCATCAAGGTAAGCATATTTCAAAGTATCGGGTAAAGTCTTTAACTCAAACACGGGATCTCCCTTGGGTGGAGGGGGATCCCCTAAAATATCAACCGGTAAGTTGTGTTTAAGAACAGGCGTTTGTTTCAGAAATATGTCGTCTATCTCATTTCTCTCATTCATATGCATATCATTTTCATGGTCTAGTAAATATTGTTCTAACGGGTCGGTAGGAGGTACGACAATAGAGGCTAGACCAATAATCTCATCTTTGCTTGGTAATTCTTTCTCATGCGGTTGTTTACTAAACTTAGAGAAATTAAATTCATGAGACACGTCGCCAAATCTTACTTTAACCTTCTCGGTAACACAATTAATTTCAGCATTAACAGTATTCAAGAAAGGTCTACCAAATATAATGGGGCAAAAGTTATCTTGTTCTGAACCAAGTACTAGAAAATCAGTGGGGTACTTGACCTTTCCACACAAGACCTCAACATCTCTAACAATCCCAAGTGGTGTAATAGTATCTCTGTTTGCAAGTTTAATAGTAACATCAATGTCATCAAGCTCAGATGGTGCTATGTCATTCATAATTTCTTGATATAAGGTAAAAGGTATAGCACTAACACTAGCACCAATATCACACAAGCCATGATAACAATGATCTCCAATTTTAACAGAAACCACCGGCATGCCAACAACTGGTTTATTTTTATCTAGTTCATCTTGCTTATGTCTAACAGATTTTACAATTCTAGTAGTTTCATCACAGAAATAGATAACCTGTCCATCAATATTATCAATTAGTAGATCTTTAACCATGGCAACCTTAGGCTCAACATTTATTTGTTCAGGAGGTGTAGGTGTCCTAGCATGAATTTTATTAACCACAGTTGTAGCTTTAGCGTGTTCCTTAATTCTAACAGGGAAGGGTGGCTTCTCAATGTAAGCAGTTGGAACAATTGGATCAACATGATTAACAATTATTTCTTCCTTCTCAACTTTAATGGGTTTCTCTAATTGTTCTTCAATGGGTGGATGATGTTTAAACCACTTATCCTTAGGGAGATCAACATGAGTAGCAAATGATTCACAAAAAGAAGCTACTATCTCAGAGTCAAGGCCATATTTATTGCTCAAATTATAGCAAACATCAGTTTCCATAAAAGATTTAACACAATCGAACTTAAACTTTATACCTGACTCTTTACCTTTGTCGAGTTCCCAATCTTCGGAGTTGCTTTCAATTCTTGACATAGAGGTTCAACCGATAAAGATCTTCGTAGAATATGTAGGAATCAATATGGGCATCCAGGTCCCGCTATTGGTTATTGACCGTAGAGGTGTCTCGGTCATGTCTACATAGTTCTCGAACCCGCAGGGTCTGCACACTTAACGTTCGGTGACGTTTCGGTAGTATTGAGTTATGTATGGTGGTGACTGAAGGTTGTTCGGAGTCTCGGATGAGATCCCGGATGTCACAAGGAGCTCCGGAATGGTCTAGAGGTAAAGATTGATATATAGGAAAGTGGTGTTTGAACTCCGGAAAAGTTTCGGGCATTTCCGGCAGTGTACCGGGAGTGACGAATGGGTTCCGGGGGTCCACCAAGTGGGGCCCACACACCCCCAAGGGGCCACATGGGCCTTAGTGGTGGTGCACCAGCCCCTGGTGGGCTGGTGCGGCCTATGCACAGGAGAAAGAGGAGAGGGGGAGGAGTCCTAATCGGAGGAGGACTCCTCCCACGCCCACCTCCTAGTTGGAGGTCGACTCCTCCACCTCCTGGTTCGGCCGACTCTAGGGGGGAAACCCTAGGGCGCCAGCCCCCTCCCCTCCCTCCTATATATATTGGAGGGGAGAGAGGGCAGCCGCACCCCAAGCCACGGTGCAGCCCTCTCTCCCCCCGTCTATACCGTTTTTCCTCTAGATTAGTTCGGCGGCGCTTGGCAAAGCCCTGCCGGATTAGCTCCACCACCACCGTCAACACGCCGTCGTGCTGCCAGGGAACTCATCTACCTCTCCACCCCCTTTTTCTGGATCAAGAAGGCGGAGATCGTCATCGAGCTATACGTGTGCTGAACGCGGAGGTGCCGTCCGTTCGGCGCTAGATCGGGACGGATCGTGATTGGATCGCGGGACGGCTTGCAATTTGGATCGCGAAGACGTTCGACTACATCAACCACGTTTCTTAACGCTTCCCGCTTAGCGAGCTACAAGGGTACGTGGATCCGATCTCTCCTCTCGTAGATGCTCATCGCCATGGATAGATCTTGCGTGTGCGTAGGAAAAATTTTGTTACCCTTGCAACATTCCCCAACAGTGGTATCAGAGCTAGGTCTATGCGTAGATGAGATCACGAGTAGAACACAAAGGAGTTTGTGGGCGTTGATATTCAGATTGCTTCCTCCCTTGGTCTTTTCTTGATTCAGCGGTATTGTGGGATGAAGCGGCCCGGACCAACCTTACTCGTCCACGTACGAGAGACCGGTTCCATCGACTGACATGTGACTTTGTTGCATAAAGATGGCTGGCGGGTGTCTGTCTCTCCCACTTTAGTTGGATCGGATTCGACAAAGGCGGTCCTTGAGAAGGTTGAAAAGCAATTTGTGTATCACCGTTGTGGTTTTGCGTAGGTAAGAATCGTTCTTGCTAGATACCCATAGCAGCCACGTAAAACATGCAACAACAATTAGAGGACGTCTAACTTGTTTTTGCAGGGTATGTTGTGATATGATATGGCCAAAGACATGATGAGATATATGTGATGTATGAGATGATCATGTTTTGTATAGATAATCACCACTTGCATGTCGTTGAGTACGGCAACCGGCAGGAGCCATAGGGTTGTCTTTAATTTATTTTTGCCGTTTTGCTTTACTTTGCCGCTATGAGTTAGCAATAGTTGTAGAAGCAATAGTTGGCGCAACAACCTCGTGGCGACACGTTGATGGAGATCCTGGTGTCATGCCGGTGACGATGGAGATCATGCCGGTGCTTTGGAGATGGAGATCAAAAACACAAGATCATGGCCATATCATGTCACTTATGATTTGCATGTGATGTTAATCCTTTTATGCATCTTATTATGCTTAGGACGATGGTAGCATTATAAGGTGATTCCTCACTAAAATTTCAAGATAAAATTGTGTTCTCCCCGAGTGTGCGCCGTTGCGAAAGTTCATCGTTTCCAGACACCACGTGATGATCGGGTGTGATAGACTCTACGTTCGCATACAATGGGTGCAAGCCAGTGTTGCACATGCGGAACACTCGGGTTAAACTTGACGAGCCTAGCATGTATAGACATGGCCTCGGAACACAAGAGACCGAAAGGTTGAACATGAATCATATAGTAGATATGATCAACATGGAGGTGTTCACCATTGAAACCACCTCATCTCACATGATGATCGGACTTGGGTTGGTGAATTTGGATCATGTAACACTCGAATGACCTGAGGGATGTCAATTTGAGTGGGAGTTTTTAAGTAATATGATTAACTAAACTCATTATATTGAACAATAGTCTAAGTTGTCTTTGCAAAATTAATGTTGTAGATCAATGGCTCGCGCGGTAGTTCCCCTGAATTTCAATGCGTTCCAGAAAGCCAAGTTGAAAGATGATGGAAGTAACTTTGTAGACTGGGCCCGTAATCTGAGGATTATCCTCACGACTTCCCAAAAGGCTTATGTCCTTGATGCACCGCTCGGTGAACCACCCACTCCAGTAGAGTCTGCAGACGTTGTGAACGCCTGGCAGGCACGTTCTGATGACTACTCAATAGTTCAGTGTGCGATGGTGTATGGCTTAGAACTGGGACTTCAAAGACGTTTTGAACGTCATGGAGCATATGAGATGTTCCAGGAGTTGAAGTTTATCTTTGAAAAAATGCCCGGATCAAGAAGTATGAGACCTCCGATAAGTTCTATGCTTGCAAGATGGAGGAGAACGGGTCTGTTAGTGAACATGTACTCAGAATGTCTGGGGTATTCCAACCATCTGGCTAGTTGGGAATTGTTCTCCCGCCAGAGGAGATCACTGACAGAGTTCTTCAATCACTGCCACCTAGCTACAAAAGCTTCGTGTTGAACTATAACATGCAAGGGATGAACAAGTCAGTCACCGAGCTGTTTGCGATGCTGAAAGTCGCTGAGTCTGAGATTCAGAAGGAGCATCAAGTGTTGATGGTCAATAAAACCACTAGTTTCAAGAAAAATGGCAAGGGTAAGAAGGGTAACTCCAAGAAGAGTGGCAAAGCAGTTGCCCCTCCCGTGAAGAAACCCAAGGCTGGACCCAAGCCAGAAACTGAGTGCTTTCATTGCAAGGGAACTAGTCACTGGAAGCAGAACTGCCCCAAGTATCTGGCCGACAAGAAGGCGGCCAATACCAACCAAGGTATATATGATATACATGTTATTGATGTGTACCTTACCAACTCTCGTTGTAGTGCCTGGGTATTTGATATCGGTTCGGTTGCTCACATTTGCGACTCAAAGCAGGAACTACGGAATAGACGGAGGCTGGCAAAGGACGAAGTGACGATGTGCGTGGGAAATGGTTCCAAGGTTGATGTGATCGTCGTCGGCACGCTCGCTCTTCGATTACCATCGGGATTAGTGATGAACCTGAATAATTGTTATTTAGTGCCTGCGTTAAGCATGAACATTATATCTGGATCTTGTTTATTGCGAGACGGTTACTCATTTAAATCAGAGAATAATGGTTGTTATATTTATATGAGTAATATCTTTTATGGTCATGCACCCATTGTGAGGGGTTTATTCTTATTGAATCTCGATAGTGATGATACACATGTTCATAACATTGATGCCAAAAGATGTAGAGTTGATAATGATAGCACCACTTTCTTGTGGCACTACCGCTTAGGTCATATTGGTGTAAAACGCATGAAGAAACTCCATGTTGATGGACTTTTGGAGTCACTTGATTTTGAATCACTTCACACATGTGAACCATGCCTCATGGGCAAGATGACTAAGACCCCGTTCTCTGGAACAATGAAACGGGCAAGTGACTTGTTGGAAATCATACATACTGATGTGTGCAGTCCGATGAGCATTGAGGCGCGCGGTGGATATCGTTATTTTCTCACCTTCACTGATGACATAAGTAGATATGGGTATATTTACTTAATGAAACACAAGTCTAAAACGTTTGAAAAGTTGAGAATCATCGTAACAAGAAGATTAAATTCCTGCGATCTGATCGAGGAGGAGAATATCTGAGTTATGAGTTTGGTAGTCACTTAAGACAATGTGGAATTGTTTCACAATTGACACCGCCTGGAACACCACAGCGTAATGGTGTGTCCGAACGTCGTAAACGAACCTTATTGGATATGGTGTGTTCTATGATGTCTCTTGCCGATTTGCCACTATCGTTTTGGGGTTATGCATTAGAGACAGCTGCATTCACTTTAAATAGGGCACCATCGAAATCCGTTGAGACGACGCCATATGAACTGTGGTTTGGCAAGAAACCAAAGTTGTCGTTTCTTAAAGTTTGGGGATGTGATGCTTATGTCAAAAAGCTTCAGCTTGAAAAGCTAGAACCCAAAGCGGAGAAATGTGTCTTCATAGGATACCCAAAAGAGACGGTTGGGTACACCTTCTATCTCAGATCTGAAGGCAAAGTGTTTGTCGCAAAGAACGGGTCATTTCTTGAGAAAGAGTTTCTCTCGAAAGAATTGAGTGGGAGGAAAATAGAACTTGATGAGGTTGTTGAACCTTTACTTCAACCAGAGAGTAGCGCAGCGCAGAAAGATGTTTCTGTAGAGCCTACATTGGTTGAAGAGGAAGTTGATGATGGTGATCATGAAGCTTCGGATCAAGTTGCTATCGAACCTCGTAGGTCGACAAGGACACGTATTGATCCTGAGTGGTACGGTAACCCTGTCTTAGAGGTCATGTTGTTGGACAACGATGAACCTACGAGCTTTGGAGAAGCGATGATGGGCCCGGATTCCAAGAAATGGTTAGAGGCCATGAAATCCGAGATGGGATCCATGTATGAAAACAAAGTATGGACTTTGGAAGTATTACCTCAAGGGCTGATACGTCTCCAACGTATCTATAATTTATGAAGTATTCATGCCATGTTTACAATAATTTTATATGATTTTGGTATGATTTTATTAGAACTAACCCAGACTAACGCTGTTTTCAGCAAAACTACCGTGGTGTTGTTTTTGTGCAAAAATAAAAGTTCTCAGAATGAGCTGAAAATTTACGGAGAATATTTTTGGAAAATATGAAAAATACTGGAACAAAAAGATACCGGAGAGGAGTCCCGAGGAAGTCACAAGCCTAGGGGGCGCCCCCCTAGGGCGCGCCCCCCTGGCTTATGGGCCCCTCGAGCACTCCCCTGACGTGATTCCGACGCCAAATATTCCTATAAATACAGAAACCCCCGAAAAGAAACCTAGATCGGGAGTTCCGCCGCCGCAAGCCTCTGTAGACACGAAAAACCAATCGGGAGCCCGTTCCGGCACCCTGCCGGAGGGGGAAACCATCACCGGAGGCCATCTTCATCATCCCAGCGGTCTCCATGACGAGGAGGGAGTAGTTCACCCTCGGGGCTGAGGGTATGTACCAGTAGCTATGTGTTTGATCTCTCTCTCTCTCATGTTCTTGAGATGACACGATCTTGATGTACCGCGATCTTTATTAATATAGATGAATCGTATGGAGTTTTCCCCTCTCTATCTTCTTGTGATGAATTGAGTTTTCCCTTTCAAGTTTTCTTATTGGGTTGAGTCTTTAAGGATTTGAGAACACTTGATGTATGTCTTGCGATGGGATATCCGTGGTGACAATGGGATGTTCTATTGATCCACTTGATGTATGTTTTTGTGATCAACTTGCGGGTTCCGTGACCTTGGGAATCTATGCATAGGGGTTGGCACACGTTTTCGTCTTGACTCTCCGGTAGAAACTTTGGGGCACTCTTTGAAGTTCTTTGTGTTGGATTGAACATGATGAATCTGAAATTGTGTGATACATATCGTATAATCAAGCCCATGGGTACTCGTGGTGGCATTGGAGTATCTAGCTGACATTAGGGTTTTGGTTGATGTGTATCTTAAGGTGTTATTTTAGTACGAACTCTAGGGCTGTTCGTGACACTTATAGGGATAGCTCATACGATTGATCGGAAAAGATAACTTTAAGGTGGTTTCGTACCCTACAATAATTTCTTCGTTTGTTCTCCGCAATTTGTGACTTTGGAGTGAACTCTTTGTCGCACGTGAGGGATTTACATATAATTCAACTATGTCAGTATTGTTGAGAGAACTTGCACTAGTGAAAGTATGAACCCTAGGCCTTGTTTTCAAGCATTGCAATACCGTTTGTGCTCACTTTTTGTTGGCGTACGACACCTATGGGATCGCGTGGGTCCCTTTGATGGTTCGGCAGGGAAAAAGGCGTGCACAAAGAGCAGATCCAGCGATCAACGCGAGGGATTTTTACCCAGGTTCGGGCCGCTGAGAAGCGTAAAACCCTACTCCTGCTTTGGTTGTATTGGATGTGTTTAAGCCCAAGCTCTAGGAGCGCTTGCAATGAACAGTACGTTCGAGTAGCAGCTACGCATGCAGAATGGGCCAGAAGGTCCTCTCCTCTGTAGCTATGCCTTGGGCCTCCTTTTATACGTCGAAGGTGTCACCAATAGTGGCGAAGTACAAGAGGTGTAAAGTTGCTACAGCTTTATCATACCTAATACTGACGACTTAGGACAAACGCATTAAATGCTCCGTTTAGGTGTCCCTTAGCTTCTTGGGGATGGAAAAAGAGCTCGTCCCATCAGCACCGCTTAACCCCATCCGCCGCTAATGCCATGACACGCATTCAGGAGGACAAACCCCGTCTGACAGGCTGGTCGCTGCGCTGGAGCGGTGGCAGGGTGACAGGGTGGCGAGGTCTTGCTGGGTGCGAATCTTGCCGGGGCTCCGCAAGCCATCCCGGCAAGATCTTGCCGGGATCCCAGCCTTCGGTCTTCTGTCTTCTGATTATTGACTTGAATGCTTCCTTGACATTCTTGCACTTGCATTCAGCTGTCCCCCGGCAGGCCTTGCCGCTGGTGTGGCTACAACCGTCCGTGCACAAGTATGGGGTACTAAAAGACCCAAACTTTAGTACACCGACAGGAGCCCCCGGGCCTAGGCCATACACGGGTGCGAGGCGTTGTTGGGCTAGGCCCAAACAGTGCACGGGCACGCGTGGCAGGAGTTAGCTGTTGTAATCATTCCGCTTACTGCACCCCCCCCCCCCACGACGCGCATTGAATGCGGGACGTGGGATACGTGCACGGAGCAGCCGCAATAGCAGCGCGCTCGCAAAAGTGTTTTCATATTGGCTAGTAAAGAGGCAGCCTCGCGCCTTTCCCATAAAAAGGAATCCGCAGAGGAGCTTGCTCATTTACCTCCTGTCCTTTCCAATCTGGAAACCACCGTCATCTCCTTCCTCGAGCTCGAAACAGAGCCTCTCCCACTCATCCGCCGCCTCCACGCCCTCACCATCCTCGGCCTCTGCTCCCACCGCCGCCATGCCGCCCAAGGCGAGCAAGGGAAAGGAGGTGAAAGCCGCCGTCCCGGAAAGCGAACTGGTGAAGATGCGGAGGAAGCACGTCGTCTTCACTTCGGCGCTTGATGCGAGCGCTCTGAAGGACCGATACCTGTGCATGTGGGCGAGGGAGACGAAGGCTCATCCTGCTACTCGCGTGAGCCCAGGTTCCTCCAAGGGTGGCCCAGATAAATTCCCCTTCTTTGCCGACTACTTTTACTGCGGGATCTGTCCGCCGTTTTCTGATTTCTTCATCGACATCATGTACACATACGGCTTCCATCTCTTGGATTTTACGCCGAATGCCGTGACATGCATGTCAGTCTTTGCCCATCTTTGTGAAAATTTTGCCGGGGTAGTCCCTAACACATCCCTTTTCCGCCATTACTTCGTTCCCCGTATTCAAAAGGGAGAAGCCCTTTCTGGTTCTATCACCTGGATTCCAAGGTCATGGAATAAAGAGATATACCCAGACGGGGTCTACCGCGAGAAGTGGGAAGACTGGCGGGCCAAGTGGTGCTGGATTCAGGAGAAAGACCCTCAGCCCTTCTGTTTGCCTCGACGAACAAAAATGGCGCGCGGTAATGATTGGAGCGCCCTCGATCCTCAAGATGAGAAGCTCACAATTGCAGTTACCAGGATCCACCGCCTCAGGGTTGCCGGGCTCACAATAGAAATGATTGGCGCTGATTTCCTTCGCCGGCGCATCGCCCCTCTGCAGAACAAAGGGAGACCAGTCTGGGAGTTCCGGAATGCGACAGATATCATGAGGTTGCGCCCTGGTCTGAATAACAACTTGACGGTCATGCAGCACACAGCTCTCTGCCACAAACTATTCAGGCTTGACGCGAGATACAAGTTGCCGGCTAGCGTAATTCCTTTGTGCAACAACTCCGCCTTGGCCTCAATCATCGCCATGATGCCGGTGTGTGATGCTCACGGCCTTGACGGAACTTGGGACGAGCCATCCGCAGAGCAGCCATAAGAATTCTTTGACAACTTGTCGGAGATGGCCATCCGGGAAGAAACGAACCTCATCTGCCCCACTACTGAGGAAGAAGTGGCGTATATCGCCAGCAGGGTGGAGGAGGCGAATCTTGCCGCGGAGGCCGGCAGCGCTGGCTTCACGGAAGGGGAAGCCAGTGAAGAAGAAGTGATGTCAGAGGAAAAACTTGCCGGGCAGGACGAGGTTGCCGGAGAGCAGAGTAGCATGGCTGCCGGGGGTCCTTCTGCCGAAGATACGATCGAGGAGCAGCTGCACGAGGAGCCCACAGCTCCCGAGAATAAGAAGCGTGTTCTTCGTAAGGCCACCTCTGGTGCTTCAACCCACCAACCTTCCGCCTCTGCCGCAGCCAAGCGACCCAGGACCACTCCTTCACCTCCTCACACGGACGCCGTGGCGGAAGTTGACTTCGACCTCTCCGCCTTTAGCTCGGAAGGAGAAGAGTAAGGGTCCTGTCACATCTCTTAACTTTTGAATTTCTGGTTTTGCTTAACTTGTTTGCCTTGCTTTGGCATGTCCCCGTAGAGATACAGAAACGTTGGCGCAAAGGATGGCGAAGAAGGCGAAGACTTCAACGGGCGATGAGCCGCCAGCAAGCACCACAAGTGCGCCAGAGCCGATCACCATCAGCCCGGAGCCCAGCCCACGACGCGGTCCCCGACGCAGCCCCCAGCGTGAGTTCACTACTCACTTTCCGCTGGCAAGTGTCGGGGTGCGTATCTTCACTACTGACATCACCGGGCTTGTAGGAGAGGAGCGGCAACAAGAAGCACCATCAGAAGCCATCCCTAACGTGCCGCCTCCGTCATCCATGCCGCCCAGAGATGAATCTCCGGCAAGGGTTTCCACTAGCGAGCTCATTCACGTTGAAGAGGAGCCGGCAAGCACGAGCGCGGCAGGCGCGGGCTCTGGTGGTCCTACTTCGGCAACTGGTGTTGCCGGGAAAGGAGAAGCCACCTCTCAACAGCTCGACACAGGTAAACCATTTGCCTCGGAATACTTGTCATTCTGTCTTTCTTTTTGTCTTCTTGAACTTCCACCTCAGCCTTATCTTGTTTGTTTTCTTGGCCTTCAGATCTTACCTCGACGGAACACATGGATGTTGATGCCGTTATCGAGGATACCGCCAGGGATGCTGCCGCCGAGGCCGACAGAGTTGCCGCTGACGAGGCCGCCAAGGATGCTGCCGCCGAGGCCGCCAAGGATGCTGCCGCCAAGGCCGCACAGGAAGAGGCCACCAAGGAGTCTGCTGAGAGGGGCGGCAAGGAGACTGGTGACCATATTGACGGCATTCCTGCCGCAGGAGCGCTTGGCGCTACACCGGTCATAGAGCCCCCAGCCGCCGGTGAGGCGAGTGTCGAGGACCAACCGTCAACATCTGGCGCCCCTCCGTCAAGCAAATACCTCATGGTTGGTGACAACCTGTTCGTCAGCATACCAGGAACGGCAAGTATTGGGGTGCCAACTGAAGGGGAAATCTTTGACGAAGATGTCATCGCTGCTGCTGGGCTCAAGATTGTCGACGAGCCACGCACCAGCAGCAGCAAATCCGAAGAAGAAAAGCTCCTCCAGGCCATGACCAACGACTTTCAGAAACTCCAAGCGCTTCACCGTGCCCAGAAAGAGAAGCTGGATTCCAGGGCAGCAGTTGTCGAAGCAGCGGAGGTAGATTTCCAGAAGCGCGTCGAGGAAACACAAATCTGGTACGCTGAGGCCTTTCAGGAGCTGAAGGCGAGTCAAGAGCAGCTGAATCAAAGTTGGAACGAGCTCCTCATGAAGCAGTATGATGTTGAGAAGGCACAAGAGGAGGCCGCACAACAGGCCGCTGCAGAGGAAGCTCGCCTAACAGAGCGCCGCGTCGGGCTCGACGCTCATGAGGAGGACCTCGCCGCTCGCGAGAAGGCACTTGCCGAGAAGCTTCACGGCAAGGACGAAGAGATTGAAAGGCTTGCCGCGCAGCGGACCCAAGAGCTGGAGCAGAAGCACAAGGAAGCACTTGAAGCTCTTGCCGCAGACCACGCCGGCAAGCTGAAGGAAGCCGTCAATGCTGCCGAAGCTAGAGAGGCCACCAAGAACGAGCTCGACAATAAGGTAAAGAGGCTGGAGGCGGACCTTGAGGACCACGGCAAGGAGATCTCGACGCTCAAAACCGAAAGAGAGAAGACTCTCTACATCCTGATGGAGATGCAAACCGCCATATCCGACAAGACCAAGCAACTCGCCTCAGCCAATGAATCCATTGCCGATCTGAAACTGAAGCTGACCACGCTAGGAGAGTCCCTTGAGAACAGCAAGGCTCGTGAGAAGGTCTTGATCAAAGATCTCCGGAATGAGAAGGACCTGCTCAAGAGCGCCGCCGCCACTTATAATGACTATGAGACAGGTGTGCAGATCTGGACTGAGCGCCTTGTCGACGTCGCGAAAAGGCTTGCAGCACAACTGTCCACCATGGGCCTGCAAAACTTCAACTATTCTTCCAACGATAGGGTGACTCCGAGTGCCAGGCTGACCATGTTCTTCGAGGGCATGATTGACGCCCTGAAGCTGCTCCATTCTGATCGAGCAACCCGTCTGGCCAACGAATCCCGCAAACTCTGTCGGGCCGTCCTCCTCAAGGTGCTCATCAAAGTGGTGTAGAAGAACCCTGGCATCAACCTCACCAACGTTCTTGACCGCTTGCCGAAGGATGTGGACCTCAAGGCACTCGAAGAACTTGTCGCGCCTATCGTCGACAAGGTGAACCAAGTCAAGAGAGTTGAAGGCCAGCGCAGGGACTAGCTGCTTTACTTCTCGTTGTCGCCACCATTCCATGCCAAAGACAATTTTGTCTTATGTTAGAATCGCGGCAGCTATTAATGTAATATAACTTGCTATGCTCTGGATGAGTGTACGCTATTTCCCTTGTCTAATTTTTTTTCCTATATTGTACACGCCCTACGCTTTATTGGAAACTTGTCGGTGCGCGCAGCTTTGCCGCGAGCGCTTTGAGGAACGGATCCTTAGCAGCCTGCTGGAGGTGCCGCTGCCGGCAAGATACCTTGGCGTTTTCAGTGCAGCCACTTAAGCTGTTGAGCGGACTCGAAACAAGTTAAAGGCGCAACCGATCATGACAAGGTTCCTTCGCGTGCAGGTTTTCCATACAAAAGTCGAAATCGTTCAAGGAAAATAACCTTACAAAACAAAAAATTGTTTAAAGTTTCTGCAACTTAGCTCTTCGTTGCTGTACTCCTTCCGGCAAGATGTCAACCTTGAACGTCGCCTGTCGGTATCCATACCATCATCCCCCCCCCCCCGGCAAACTTGCACGCGAGGGAACCTTCTGTCCTTTGAGAAAAAGAAAGAAGAGAAAATAGAGATATGGAACCTTGGCGGTTCGTTAATGCTTACCGGAAGCAGGTGTAATACAATGTCTCAGATAAACATGCATATAGATTAACATGGAAATCGACAAGAACTGTAAAACACTTAATCTTATTCAACTATGCACAGGGTCTGTGCGTGGCTTTGTACAAAGGATCAGATGCCTTGCCGGCAAAACTTGTACAAAAGATGGTTGCCGAGGGACCCGGCAACCGCGCCTTATGGATAGAACTTACGAAGATGTTCGATATTCCAGGAATTGCTCACTGGAACGCCATCTTCGGTCTCCAGGCGGACTGCACCAGGCCTGGTGACTCGTACTACCCGATAAGGGCCTTCCCACTTCGGCGTCAACTTGTTAGAATTCTTGGCCGACTGAACGCGCCGAAGAACAAGGTCGCCTTCCTCAAGACTTCGGGCATGAACCTTGCGGCTATGGTAGCGGCGCAAGGCTTGCTGGTAGCGTGCAGCTCGCACAGCAACCTGAAGACGATCTTCCTCAAGGAGCGTAACGTCGTCTTACCGCAACTGCTCTTGCTCAAGCTCATCATAGGCGAGCACTCGAGGTGACCCGTATGTGAGTTCTGTGGGGAGATCTGCTTCCGCCCCGTATACTAGGGAGAAGGGTGTCTGGCCGGTGGCTCGATTTGGTGTCGTTCTGATTGACCAAAGAACTGCCGGCAGCTCATCAATCCAGCGTCTTCCGCACTTGCGCAGCTTGTCGAAAGTTCTTGTCTTAAGACCTCGCAACACTTCAGCATTTGCCCTTTCCGCCGGGCCGTTGCTCCTTGGATGAGCAATAGAAGCAAAACAGATCTTGCCGCCAAGGTCTTGGACGTACTGCATGAAGGTGTGGCTCATGAACTGTGTGCCGTTGTCAGTGATGATCATGTTTGGTACACCAAAACGGCAAACTAGTCCTTTGAAGAACTTGACGGCTGATTGTGATGTCACCTTCCTCACTGCTTCCACTTCTGGCCACTTTGTGAACTTGTCGATTGCAACGTACAAGTACTCAAAGCCCCCGGTAGCACGGGAGGGAGGGCCCAAAATGTCGAGCCCCCAGACCGAAAATGGCCAGGAAAGAGGGATTGTCTGAAGAGCTTGAGCTGGTTGATGCAATTTCTTTGAATGGAACTGGCACGCTTCACACTTGGTTACTAGTGTAGTTGCATCCTGGAGAGCAGTGGGCCAAAAGAAACCTTGCCGGAATGCCTTACCAACAAGAGCTCTTGATCCTATGTGGGAGCCACATATGCCTCCATGTATCTCTGCCAACAGCTCCAGTCCATCCTCCCGAGGAATACACTTCAATTTCACACCGTTCGGTCTCTTTCTGTACAGGACATTGTCCACGAACTGGTACATATTAGACTGACGGGCTACTTTCTCCGCTTCTTCCTGTTCTTCGGGGAGTTCTCCTGTTTGAAGAAACTGAACAATGTGATGTGCCCATGCTGGAGCCTGAGGCTCGACAGCAAGGACTAAAGGCATGTCTTCTGCCGCGGGGGCGTTTGTCTCTACAGCAAAGGCTCGAGGCCCTGCCGGAGCCTGTTGCTCCCCGGCGAGCTCGGCGGGAGCGTTTGTCTCTACGGTAAGAGCTTGAGGCCCTGCCGGAGCCTGTCGCTCACCGGCAAGCTTGGTGTCGTTCCCGGCAACTTCTTTGCCGGCGGCCTCTGGGAGCTCTGCCGGAACATACTTGCCGGAACTCAACTTCCTCCTTTTTTCTTGTCCCATCGATGGTGTTACGGATGGTTGAGTCAATCGGAGCACAAAAGTTCCTGGTTCCACAGGCAACTTAAGGGCAGCGCACTTTGACAGGCCATCAGCAATGCTGTTTTCCGCACGAGGGACGTGCTCCATTTGCAGACCGTCAAAACGCTCTTCCAATTTCCTCACCTTATCGACATAAGCTTCCATTAATGGACTCTGATAATCTTTATTCACCTGCTTGACGACAAGCTGCGAATCACCTCTGACGATGAGCTTCTTAATTCCAAGGTCCGCCGCGATCCTGAGACCGGCAAGAAGCCCTTCATACTCTGCAGTGTTATTTGTCGATCTCTCCCGAGGAAAGTGCATCTGAATCACGTATTTGAGGTGCTCTCCGGTGGGTGCGACAAGCAGCACGCCAGCACCGGCGCCTTGCAGCGAGAAAGCCCCATCAAAATACATAATCCACTCTTGATTCGTTTCCTTGCCGGGGAGAGTTGTCTCCGGAATCTCTTCATCTGGCGTTGGGGTCCATTCCGCAATGAACTCCGCCAAAGCTCTGCTCTGAATGGTTGAAGTACTCTCAAACTTGAGACCAAAACTTGACAGTTCCAAAGCCCACTCCACAATCATGCCGGTTGCATCTGGATTTCGCAAAATCCGCTGCAACGGAAAGCGAGTGACGACGGTGATCTCATGTGCCTGAAAATAATGGCGCAGCTTCCTCGAGGCCATAAGGAGGCCGAAGAGCAACTTTTGCACGCCATAATATCTTGACCTAGCCCCCTGCAAAAGGGAGCTGACAAAATAAACTAGGCGCTGCACCATCTTCTTCTTCTGTGTTGCTTCATTTGACTACGTAGATCCTACTTTATCAGCACCAGACTCTGCCGGGGAAGATCCCAGCTCGTCGCTTGGCGGTCTTGCCGCTGCCGCTGCTTCTTAGTCGACTTCTCTCTCTGCTACTAACGCAGCACTCACCACTTGATTCGTTGCCGCTAGATATAGCAGCAACGGCTCTTGTGGTTTCGGCGCGACTAGCACTGGCGGAAAGGAGAGGTACCTTTTCAAATCCTACAGCGCTGCCTCCGCTTCCGGAGTCCATCTCATTGGACCTGCCTTTTTCAAGATTTTGAAAAAGGGCAGGGCGCGCTCAGCAGATTTGGAGATGAACCTACTCAGAGCAGCAACGCAGCCGGCAAGACGACGCACATCCTTGACGCGTCTTGGCGCTTCAATCTGCTCAATTGCCTTGATCTTGTCGGGATTCGCCTCGATCCCACGCTGAGACACAAAGAACCCAAGAAGCTTGCCGGACGGAACACCAAACACACACTTCTCAGGATTGAGCTTCAAATTGATCTTGCACAGATTCGCAAACGTCTCTTCTAGATCTGGTATGAGCGTTGCTTTGTCCTTGGTTTTAACCACTATGTCATCCATATAAGCTTCCATATTTCTATGTAGCTGGGGCTCAAAACCGATCTGAACCGCTCTTGCAAATGTTGAACCAGCACTTTTCAACCCAAAAGGCATACGTATGAAGCAATACGTACCACACGGGGTGATAAATGCGGTTTTCTCTTCGTCTTCCTTAGCCATGAAGATCTGATGATATCCTGAATAAGCGTCAAGAAATGACAGCAAATCACAGCCGGCAGTGGAGTCTACAATCTGGTCGATGCGCGGCAAGGGAAAAGGATCTTTTGTACAGGCTTTCTTGATATCTGTATAATCAATACATAGCCTCCATTTTCCATTCGCCTTGCGCACTACAACTGGATTGGCCAACCATGTTGGATGGAGCACTCCTCTAACCAAACCTGCTGCTTCCAACTTCCTGATTTCCTCGGCAATAAATTCTTGCCGCTCCAAGGCTTGCTTCCTAACTTTCTGCTTGACGGGCCGTGCATGAGGACAGACAGCAAGATGGTGCTCAATCACCTCCCTGGGAACACCGGGGATATCAGATGGTTGCCATGCAAACACATCGACATTCGCCCGCAAGAAGGCAATGAGCGTGCTTTCCTATTTGTCGTCGAGGGTGGAACTTATGGTGAAAGTTCCTCCCGTACCATCCTCCTTGACGGGCACCTTCTTAGTTTCTGGTGGAGCTGCCTTGGATTTCTTGCTCTTGCCGGTGGAGCTCTCTGGCACATCCTCAACAGGAGCGCAGCACTCCAAGGAGGTGCGCTTGCCGGAGTGTGTGCTAGAAGTCTTGCCGGTCTTCTTCCCCCCGGGAGCTTCAGCGGCAGGAGCAAGTGCCTTGGCAGCAGATGTTGCAACTACCTCCTGATAAAGTTGGTCGGTGCAGATAAGCGCATCCTTCTTATCGGAGTTGACAGTGATGACGCTCATCGGCTCGGGCATCTTCAATGTATTATAAGCGTAGTGCGATGCCGCCATGAACTTGGCCAGCGTTGGACGGCCAAGGATCCCATTATATGGCAATGGAATCTTGGCGACGTCGAAAACAATATTTTATGTTCTGTAGTTCAGGTCACTGCCAAATGTTACTGGTAGTGTGATCTTACCCTTCGGCTGGCTCCTTCCTGGACTGATCCCTTGAAACGTCCCCATTTCCTCGAGATCTTCATCAGGAATTTGCAACCTTTTGATCACGTCGGGTGAGATCAGGTTCAAACCGGCCCCACCGTCAACTAACATTTTCGTCACTTTGAGGTTGCGAATCGTTGGTGAAATCAACAATGGCAGACACCCGACCGCAGTTATGCGATCAGGGTGATCCTCAGCGTCAAAAATGATAGGCGTGTTGGACCATTTCAATGGTTTCCGGGCATCGACAGATGGCTCTGTCGCATTAATCTCACGCGCCCACTGTTTAAGTCGACGGTGGGAAGAAGGCAACGAGGCGCCCCTGTCAATGCACATGACTTCTGTAGCTCTCTGAAATTCGTGCTCGCTGGACTCGTCGTCCTCTTCGTTGTCATCATCACCCCCCTCTTCCTTGTCGCGGACTCGAGCGGGCCTCTCCTTCTGTTGCTTGGCCTTGCCGCGACGACCTCCTCGGCCACCGCGTTTCTTGCCGGACCCTTCTGCACCATCCTGGGCCTTCTCCTTATCTCGCCTTCATACTCAGCTTTCTGCTTCTCGACAAGCTGCTCAACTTGCAGCAGTTTTGGAGATCATGGCCCTTGGTGCGATGGATCTTGCAGTACTGCTTGTCGGAGCCCTCCGGCTTGTCGACAGCCGCCAAGGCCTGACAGGAGGCCCACCCGGCAACCTCCTTGCCGGGGCTGCCAACCTTGACCTTCTTGGCGGTGTCGAGGTTGCCGGATTCCTCGGCAGCAAGCACGACCTTGCCCTTGCGTTTCCTGTTACGCCGTCGGCCTTTCTTTGTCGGGGCGGCGGCGTCTTCGTCTTCAGAGTCGATTCCTCGCCAGCATCCTCGCCGGGGAATCTCCTCCCTTCTTCAGCTCGAGCACATTTATCAGCCAGAGCATAGAGCTCGGCAACATCCCTGACTTTGTTCATCGCCAGCTCTTCACGCATCCTGCGGTTGCGCACGTTCTGATGGAACGCGCTGACAACAGCGGCAGGATGAATGTCTGGGATGTTGTGATGTATACGGCTGAATCTCTGTATGTACTTGCGCAAAGTTTCGCCCTCTTTCTGGGGGATGAGATGCAAATCACTTTCCTGGCCAGGAGCTTGGTGGCCTCCGGTAAAGGCGCCAACAAACTCATGACACAGATCTGCCCAGGAAGAAATGGAATTTTCCGACAGATGCATCAACCACGACCTGACGTTGGGCTTAAGTACCAACGGGAAATAGTTGGCGAGTATCTTGTCATCGCGAGCCCCGGCAGCCTGCACCGCAATGGTGTAGATGCTCAAGAACTCCGACGGGTGAGTCTTGCCGTCGTATTTCTCCGGGACCTCCGGTTTGAACGTGCGGGAATTGGGCCACTGGACTCGCCGCAGGCCCGCAGCTCACGGGTAAAAGCTGGACAGCCCACCTCGTAAGGTAGGTCACCAGGATACCCTGGCGCAGGCTTGTCTACAGTGGGTCCTGCGCGCCTATCAGATTGATGGCGCGCTTCCCGCCGCCGCTCGATGGTAGTCCGAGCGTCTTCTTTGCTTCGTTCCCGAAGAACTTGACGTTGATCGCGGCGAGTTCGCGGATCAGACGACGCCGTTGAATCGTCATCACAGGCGTCGATCCGTCGAGTCAGCGACCGCTGTTGCCGCCCATGGAGGAGAGTGCACCGTGGCCGTACCGCCTCCAGTCTTTTCGCCATCGGCGCGCGCCGGCTCAATGGACTGCCGCCGCGAAGGCTCCGCCCGCTGCGGCCCATCTTCATTAGCGAAGCCGACGAGGCTCTGAATAGCAGCTCTCCATTCTTCGAGCTTCTCCGCAGCAGGAGGAAAATTCAGGAGCAGCTGTGCTCGTGCCAATGCTTCTGCTGGTGTAGGCGGCGGCGAAAGGTGCGAGGAACGTGAGGTGCTCTGACTCCTAACTGTGTTAGAAGGAGCTCCATTGCGGTCCCGCGACCGCGCGCCGCTTCCACCAATATTTTGGCGTGCATGCTGGTCCCGCGCATCTCGAGAGTGATGCTCAGGGGTCTTTCCATGGGGACGCTTAGAACCACCAACGTCGCGGCGTTGTTCATCGCGTGCGACCTGAGAAGGCCGCGGCGCATGCGCCGGCGTGGGTGTCTTAGAAGGCGCCCTTCCGCCCTTGGAGTTCACTACGCCGCCCGTAGGCAGCACAGCTCCGTCCTTAGATCTAGCGGCGCGGGGGTTGCCGTCGCCACTGCGAACGACGCCGCTCGCTTGGCTTTGATCACTAGAACGTCGTGGAGGCTCAAGACCTCCGCCTCCTCCGCCTGTGTCCACACCGTCGCCCGTCCGTGTAGCTTCAGGGATACCGGACGCGGATGGACCAACCGCCGTAAAACCCTTCTTCTTGGGAGCCATGGCGATGAAGATGATGAAGAAACTGGCGCGCTGATCGCTAAATCAGGTTCATGCAACCTTCTTCCCCCTACCTGGCGCGCCAAAGATGTCGGCGTACGACGCCTATGGGATCGCGTGGGTCCCTTTGATGGTTCGGCAGGGAAAAAGGCATGCACAAAGAGCAGATCCAGTGATTAACGCGAGGGATTTTTACACAGGTTCGGGCCGCTGAGAAGCGTAAAACCCTACTCCTGCTTTGGTTGTATTGGATGTGTTTAAGCCCAAGCTCTAGGAGCGCTTGCAATGAACAGTACGTTCGAGTAGCAGCTACGCATGCAGAATGGGCCAGAAGGTCCTCTCCTCTGTAGCTACGCCTTGGGCCTCCTTTTATACGTCGGAGGGGTCACCAACAGTGGCGAAGTACAAGAGGTGTAAAGTTGCTACAGCGTTATCATACCTAATACTGACGACTTAGGACAAACGCATTAAATGCTCCGTTTAGGTGTCCCTTAGCTTCTTGGGGACGGAAAAAGAGTCCGTCCCATCAACACTGCTTAACCCCATCCGCCGCTAATGCCATGACACGCATTCAGGAGGACAAACCCCGTCTGACAGGCTGGTCGCTGCGCTGGAGCGGTGGCAGGGTGACAGGGTGGCGAGGTCTTGCCGGGTGCGAATCTTGCCGGGGCTCTGCAAGCCATCCCGGCAAGATCTTGCCGGGATCCCAGCCTTCGGTCTTCTGTCTTCTGATTATTGACTTGAATGCTTCCTTGACATTCTTGCACTTGCATTCAGCTGTCCCCCGGCAGGCCTTGCCGCTGGTGTGGCTACAACCGTCCGTGCACAAGTATGGGGTACTAAAAGACCCAAACTTTAGTACACCGACACTTTTATCATTAGTTACCTTGCTGTTTTTATATTTTCAGATTACAAAAACCTATATCTACCATCCATATTACACTTGTATCACCATCTCTTCGCCGAACTAGTGCACCTATACAATTTACCATTGTATTGGGTGTGTTGGGGACACAAGAGACTCTTTGTTATTTGGTTGCAAGGTTGTTTGAGAGAGACCATCTTCATCCTACGCCTCCCACGGATTGATAAACCTTAGGTCATCCACTTGAGGGAAATTTGCTACTGTCCTACAAAACTCTGCGCTTGGAGGCCCAACATGAGTCTACAAGAAGAAGGTTGCGTAGTAGACATCAAGGGCGAAAGGCCATTCAGAATAAATGGATCTTTAAGAAGAAGATGGACGCGGACGGTAATGTCACCGTCTATAAAGCTCGACTTGTGGCAAAGGGTTTTTCACAAGTTCAAGGAGTTAACTACGATGAGACCTTCTCACCCGTAGCGATGCTTAAGTCCGTCAGAATCATGTTAGCAATGGCTGCATTTTTCGATTATGAAATTTGGCAGATGGATGTCAAAACAGCGTTCCTTAACGGTTTCCTTAAGGAAGAGTTGTATATGATGCAACCAGAAGGTTTTGTCGATCCAGAGAATGCTGACAAAGTTTGCAAACTCCAGCGATCCATTTATGGACTGATGCAAGCATCTCGGAGTTGGAATCTTCGCTTTGATGAGGTGATCAAAGCGTTCGGGTTTATACAAGTTTACGGAGAAGCTTGTATTTACAAGAAAGTGAGTGGGAGCTCTATAGCGTTTCTAATATTATATGTGGATGACATACTGCTGATTGGAAACAATATAGAAATGTTGGAAAGCGTGAAGGAATATTTGAACAAGAGTTTTTCAATGAAGGACCTAGGAGAAGCTGCTTTCATATTAGGCATCAAGATCTATAGAGATAGATCGAGACGCTTAATAGGACTTTCACATAGCACATACCTTGACAAAGTTTTGAAGAAGTTCAAAATGGATCAGTCCAAGAAGGGGTTCTTGCCTATATTGCAAGGTGTGAAGTTGAGTAAGACTCAATGCCCAGTGACTGCAGAGGATAGAGAGAAGATGAGTGTCGTCCCCTATGCTTCTGCCATAGGCTCTATCATGTATGCAATGCTGTGCACAAGACCAGATGTCAGCCTTGCCATAAGTATGGCCGGAAGGTTTCAAAGTGATCCAGGAATGGAACACTGGACGGCGGTCAAGAATATCCTTAAGTATCTGAAAAGGACTAAGGACATGTTTCTCGTTTATGGAGGTGATCAAGAGCTCGTCGCAAAGGGTTACGTCGATGCAAGCTTTGACACTGATCCGGATGACTCTAAGTCTCAAACCGGATACGTATACATTCTCAATGGGGGAGCAGTAAGCTGATGCAGTTCCAAGCAGAGCGTGGTAGCTGATTCTACATGCGAAGCAGAGTACATCGTTGCCTCGGAGGCGGCGAAGGAAGGTGTCTGGATGAAGGAGTTCATGACAGATGTTGGAGTAGTGCCCAGTGCACTGGACCCATTGACTCTGTTCTGTGACAACACTGGTGCCATTGCTCTAGCCAAGGAACCAAGGTTTCACAAGAGGACCAAACACATAAAGCGACGCTTCAATTCCATCCGCGATTACATCAAGAAGGAAGACATAAACATTTGCAAAGTACACACGGATCTGAATGTCGCAAACCCGTTGACTAAACCTCTTCCAAGGGCTAAACATGATCAACACCAGAACTGTATGGGTGTTAGATTCATTACAATGTAAATGACATAGTGATGTGAGCTGGATTATTGACTCTAGTGCAAGTGGGAGACTGTTGGAAATATGTCGTAAAGGCAATAATAAAGTGGTTATTATTATACTAGATGACCCGATGCGCCAATGGCGCAAAGGGCAAGGGCAAACCAAGCATTCAGAGCATGGACGTTAGAATATTTAGATACCAATTGCGTCATAAGGAAATACTCCCTCCGTCCCGAAATATCTGTCGCAATGGTAGTTTTGCACAAAAGACCCTGAGAATCGTCCTATTCAACCCGCACTCTCTCTTCTCACTCTGCATCCCCGCGCCGTCTCTTCTCACTCTCCCCTCGCGTCGCCGCGGCTCTCGCCTCGCCGGTGCGGTCGCTTCACCGCCGCACTCCCCTCGCCTCGCCGTCGCACCACCCTCGCCTTGACGTCGCGCTCCCTTCCCCCTTCCCTCGGCTCGCCGCGCTCCCTCCCGCTTCCCTCGGCTCGCCGCGCTCCTCTCCACCTTGCACAAAGGTCCAACCTTTGGGCCGGAGACGACGATGTATCGCCGGATCCGGGGTCGGCGAGGATGGATCCGGTGTCTGCGAGGCCGGACGCGTCGGACGGAACAGCACCAACACAAGATGGGGGCCGCGTCGGAGGTTGTTCATCTGCTTATCCCCTTTCCTGTGTCTGAGCATTTCTTTCCTCGGCAAGCTTCACGCTCACACGAATCCTCTCATGTTCTGGTGTTTCGATTCCAGATGAGAAGCAGCGCGACCAGAGGAGGCTTCAAGCAGTGAGAGGGAGTGAAAGCGAGTCCTCATGGGCTCTTTGGAAGCAGCTCAGTTAGCTAGCAAGCTCACTGGTGGTTGTTGTGGCAGCGTCGGCGGCGTCCGGCACGTCGGCGAGGGACCGGCGGCTGGCCAGGGTGCGGGAGGAGTGGCGGCGCCGCAAGTACGACCGCGAGCACACCTACCCCGGCTGGGCCAGGTCCGTCCACCACCTCCCCCCGTCGCCTCCTTCCTAAATCTCTCTGCTTTGCTACTGTTTGTATGTTGTGTGTATGTACTGTGCTTATTTGGATGAACCCTCTGCTGTCTGCTCAGTCAGCTTAGCTCACTGGTTGACTGAATTTTGTTGCTGGTGGTTTGCTGTTTAACTGAATTTTCAGTTAAACATGCAGGTGTATACTCCTGTATTTGCTGGGATAAAATGGTTTCTTAAGAAGTTTAAAGTTTGAAAAATGATGTTATTGTAGTGCTAATGTAGTGTTATGCATTTTCTTTATCAATCATCCTGATGTCGTCGTGTGGACTGTGGACATGTGGTAGCTAACATGAAATTATGTGGATACTATACTTAAATGATCTAGACTACTGGTATTTGTACTCCCAACTGACTAGAGTAGGAGTAGTTACTGTCATTTGCTCCTACAACTGACTAGAGTAGGAGTATTTCATTTGCAAGCAGTTACAAGCAAAATTACAAGCAATGAGTATTGTTATTTGTTCAACAGATTAGGAGTAGGAGTAAATCATTACAAGAAAAATCTGAGTACAACATTACAAGCAAAATCTGAGTACCCTGTAGCTGTAGGAGTAAACCATTTGTAGATCATTGTGATGACAAAATCTGAAAATATTCAGTGGAGTAGGAGTAGATTTTGGAGTGGAAATCTGAATTTTTAAACACTGTGATACTCCTTGCATAATCTCCTTGTAAAACAGTGGAGTAGAAATCTGAATTTGTTTACATAGTGTTGTTCGCTGGATCGATTCTGTTTAGCACAATTTGGGATGAATCTGACCATTTAGCGTAGTGACCATTAGTCCAATAAATCCAACAAATTCAAATAAATTCCAATAAATTTAAATTAATCCAATTCCTTTCCTTTCCTTTCACAAGACATCCACATACACATACACATACTCGAGTTGACACACACATACACATACACATAAACATCCCCTCTCTTGCCATACACATAAACATCCCCTCTATTGATATACACATACACATACCCACTATTGACATACACATAAACATCCCCTCTATTGCCCTTCTCCTATAAGGGCCTGGGTCTCGGCAACTAGCTCAGCATTGCATGATAGAAAGATTATTGGCCTTCCCTCATTCTGACGTCGATCCTTGTGGAGGTGCGGGAGTGTGTAGTTATTTCCTCCTTTGTTTTTCATCACCTCAACCATAACTGCTTGTAGTGTCACAAAACTTCTAAACAACTTGTCGGGCTCATAATTCTCGAACTCTTCTTCCACACCTTCTATCAATTCTTGGATGTTTTTAGGTGATCTGCAATCAGTCAAAGACTGAAGAGAGTTGTGAAAGCATAGGTCTAAAACATTAAAGTCAGGGCTGTTTGGTGGTTATTGCACCAATTGAATGTCAAGATCGGTTTGGTCCACAGCTTCACGAAACGCAGCATCATTAGGAAGAACATGGGGTTTAGCGTTATCCTGCTGAATAAATATGGTTGCTCCTTCGTCTTCATCGGGCCATTTGTCCTGAATTGCAGGGATAACTTTATTGATAAGATAATCTCTGCACACATTTCTTGTCACTTTCACGGGTTTCAGCTCCTTCGTTCCCCTTGCTCTGTTTTGACTTGTTCTAACTGCTTCGGTCTCTTCGACAAAGGCCCAAGTACCAATCTTTCCATTAAATGTCAGCTCCCCATCATCATTATATCTTGGCTTAGCCACCGCAGTGAGGAACATGACCTTTCCAATGCTGTTAGTATTCGGCACAGTGCGCTCGGGTGGAGGTTCTCCTGGCAGTAGGTAATACGTGTTCTTCACCCTTGTCATATCGTACCACTTCTCGTCTATATGGACCATGTCTGTCATCGGCTTGAAGAGTGGTCCGGGAGTTGAGATCCAAAGCTCATCGAGCATGGATATGCAAAACTTCAGTCTCCCGATCTTATTCTCTGGCTTGAGGGTAGGCTTCACAGTGTTGGTGACGCGCTTCAGCTCATCCATCTGAAATCTCCTGTGTAGGGTCGAGCGTGGAACACTTAGAGATCTTGCTAGAGATCGAATCGTCCTTCGTTTGTTCAGTGGAATTGTCGACGTCCTCGACAGATCCAGATCTTTCCTCTTTCTGCCGCTTCTTCCCTTCTTCTTATTTGAGACATCCACTTGTAGGCCTTCCGCAATTTGTTGATTTGCATCAGACCATATTCTTTCTACTGTTCGTACGGTTGTATTCAACAGTGTTGCAACGATCAGCTTGTCATCTGGGCAAATATCTCCATCTCTGCTCTTGATTACGCTCAAAGCAAAATAAACACCAAATCTTTGCTCATTTGTCAGGTTTACCGCACTTCTTCTTATTGCTTCCTCCTCATGGATAGCTTCCTCCTCGGGAATAGCTTCCTCCTCAGGGATAGCTTCCTCCTCATGGATAGCTTCCTCCTCGGGAATAGCTTCCTCCTCAGGGATAGCTTCCTCCTCATGAATTGCGTCTTGATGATCTCTTGGAGGACTGAAGTTGAGATCCAAAAACATCCCCTCTCCTGATGAAAAGGAGCAAGAGATAAGTCAACTATCTAGCACTGACTAAAAATTCAGTTAACACTGACTAAAAATTCATTCATATTGTTGGAGTATTTACCTGTTGCATCCTCCTCTTGATGACCTTCCTCTTGATCATTTTCAGGTACTCCATCCTCCTCTTGTGGAGGAGTCAAGTTCAGATCTGCCATATCCATGACGATGAGTTGATTCTCCTCTTGATTTTCAGGTACTCCATCCTCCTCTTGTGGAGGAGTCAAGTTC
The DNA here is from genome assembly GCA_039707655.1 of Elymus sibiricus. Taxonomy (NCBI): domain Eukaryota; kingdom Viridiplantae; phylum Streptophyta; class Magnoliopsida; order Poales; family Poaceae; genus Elymus; species Elymus sibiricus. The sequence goes on from CM077665.1 coordinate 281,361,954, forward strand.
AGATCTGCTATATCCATAGCGATTTCCTAACAAAAATTTAGCATTCAGTTAAGTTCAGGGTCAAGGAGCTCCACGAAGCACTAGATCTCGGCCAGGCGCTGGTCGAGGAGCTTGGCTAGGACACGTCTGGAGCAGAGGGACGGAGGCGGGCCGACGGCGAGGGGCCTGGGGCAGGAGCTCCGGCAGGCGATGGCGGCAGAGGGCTTGAGGCAGGAGCTCCGGCAGGCAGCGGCGGCGGAGGGCCTGGTGCAGGAGCTCCGGCGGCTGGCGGTGAAAGGCCTGGAGAAGGAGCTCACGGGAAGATTGAGATCGCAGGGGGGATCGTCGGCAGGTGCGGAAATCACGGCGAGCTGGGATCGCCGGCAGGTGCGGAAATCACGGCGAGCTGGGATCACTGGCAAGTGCGGAAATCACGGCGAGCTGGGATCGCTAGCAGGTGCGGAAATCACGGCGAGCTAGATCGCGGGCAGGTGCGGAGATCACGGCGAGCTGGATCGCGGGCAGGTGCGGAGATCACGGCGAGCTGGATCGCGGGCAGGTGCGGAGATCACGGCGAGCTGGATCGCGGGCTGGGGCGGAACGAGAAAGAGGATCACGACACTGCTGTACCAGATTGCTAGCTGTTTGAAATGTAAAGGGTGTAACTGTAAAATTATGCTTAGTTCAAAATTTCTGTCCCCCGCGACAGATATTTCAGGACGAAGGGAGTAGATATTTAGATATGAAGTTCATAGGCAATGTTATAAGAAAGGCATGAGATCAGTTTACGATAGCTTACTTGCATTGTTTTTATCAAGCAAGCTACAAAGATAGAGATGCATCATGAGATCAGTTTACGATAGTATGGAGGCTAACTTAAGAATGTAAACAAAAAAACATAGACATTTCATGACATCAAAAAATTATGGGTTGCGGTTTAAAAAAAATACATGATGGACAATTGCATACGGCTACGATCACAAAAGGTAGACTGTGTTTTCCAACAAATGAAATGACAACTACTCTTGACTATAAATATAATTAATTTCTGAGTCGATAAGAAAGCAACTATCCTTGTGGATACTAATATTCCTTAACATAGATCTCACTTGTCATCATCGTCGTCTCTGTCTTGCTGGAATCACATTCTCTACCCGCAAACTGAAATAACAGCAACATCAAATCCATCTTGAAGGTCTCACCTTGGACCCTCCCCCCGCTGATCTGCACAGGCATGGCATTCCAGTAACCAAGCAAACTCAACAATCCACACCATCCATCTAATATCTCAACTGGTCTTCTTCAGGAAACTGACAGCACATTTCAACCCAGTTGATTTATACACATGAACTTAATGGGATATGCGCATTAGGTTCCAGCTAGAGTAAATATGCTACTGATGACTGCAGTAATTATGCGGTTCGTTTCGGGGCAACAGTTTCGGCAAAACAAAAGTTTGTGTCCAACTTTCCACCTCGCACCGAGTTCCTTGGTAGGCTTGTAGCAACACAAGTTTTGACAACATCTCTCTTAGCAACACCCAGCTCCCTTCCCCGAGTAAATTTGGGGAGCATACCTCTGTCCGCTTGAAGATCTACTCCAACGACTGAGCTAGCTGACAATGTTGAATGAATAACATGTCCAAAAACCTTTATAAGATCCAATAGCATTTCCAAAGCAACAATAGCGTTACTGCAAATTTGAGGCGACGTAGCAGATTAACTTCAGAATGAAATGGGCCAGCTATTATATTACTGCAAGCTAAATGTATAAATGTAAAATCATAGTTAGTTGGAGAAGTAAGCTAAATGTTCACACAGAGGATGGCCAATCACCCATGGCACGAAAACACAATATAACGGAAAGTTATGTGCATATTAAAGCCTACTGGAAGTCAAATTTAAAGTAAGCTAGATGTAGCAGCAAATGGGTTGCAGATAGTACCACTGGCATGCAGGGAAAAGAACATCGGTGTCATATCACAAGTTTTTTAAGACAACCAGCTCTTGCTTTGAAAAGCAAGCAAGAGAAGCATAGGGATTTTATACATAATTAGGTTCAATAATATAAGCAGTTTCCAGTGTGCTCGCGACGCCTCCCTAGGGCGCCGGTAGGTGGAGATCCCTAGCGCCGCCAGCAGCAGGTTCACATGCTGCTGGTGCCATACAGTGACCTAAATTCCATGGCTAAATACATCAATATATATTCTATGCACTCGGAGGTTGGGATTCAACTGAGTAACTGCTGCCATCTGTAGGTACCAGCTTCTTTGTTCTCTACAGACAGAAGAAAAGGCTACTGTTCGGCTGAATTGTGACCACCTTCAGATTTGTATAAACGAACATAAAAGCACCAACAATTCAACAACAGATAAAAGTACCCAGTTCTGATTCATACTGCTAGCAAACAAACTAATAGGTGCTTCAGATTTTCTAACTATTTGAGTATGTTGTGGGAAACTTATAGGAAAAAGTATCAACATTTACAATGTCAAATTAATATTGTTAGATTCATTACGAAATGTAGTTTAATAGTATATACATTTGGTCTTGTAGGTGTTGATATTTTTCAATATCTGTTTGGTCAAACTTTACAAAGTTTGACTTGACGCAAATCTAAGATGCGGAGTATAAAGGATGGAGGGAGTAGTCGCTTAAGTCACCACAACGAGATGGCCTTAGCAGACCTTGTCATCCACAGCAATATAACACTTGATTCCCAGTAGATGCTTCTACCAATTAATCAATGCGATGATAAAAAATTAACATTAGTGAAGAGGAGATAAACCTTCACCTGAGATTGAAGAAAGAAAATAGGATGGGCTCACCTTAGATCTGCAGTAGCACTTCCTCAATCATGCAAGTACCAAGGACAAAAAAACTTCAGATGTTGCCATACTGGCATAGCTCGCTATATAAGTTGTACCGATGAAATAACCTGGTCATGGTGGTGTACAGTTGGGCTACCTACACAAGATCAAATAGACAAGCTTTGTAAATAAATTCCCCGTTGCAATATTCTAGCGCAAGATCTTTTTTTAACCAATTTTTCACCTAGGGTCTAAAGCAACCGTTAGATATACCATAGACTGTCCGGGGTTAAAACATAGAAAAAAAGGAAAAAGAGAACTCTAGTTCTTGCATATTCACTTCAGGCTTCGCCGGCTTATCACATTTTTTGAATTCTCACCAACCAGTATGGAAGGTTCGTATGCCAAGCGATCGATATTCACAAGCATAGCCAATCAACCAAATACCCAAAACATGTACAATTATCTTGAACCATTCTGGTTATTATTCAGAATAATCCACCAATTCCATACAAGATAGAACACGACAAGCAAAACCGATGAACTATCTTGCAAAAGCAAAACAAACACAATGCCATTGACTCACTGAGCTATATACTTCTACCTAACATCAGATGTTTACGCACAGGGAGGGAAATATAATCAGTTTTTTTTCGCCTATTTGTTATCATTGGAGGCCATTCCATAGAAAAAGACAGACATTCAAGTTACCAATTTTTGGAAATAAAACCATTACTGTAGTTAAATTCGTAGGAATGGCAAACATGACACATTAAATCAGATTGTGAGCAGATTTACACACAAAGAAGTTGAAACTAATTATTGCATGGTACCAATCAGAAATGCCAAACACGAGACACTAAATCATTACCAGGGCATTGAACTAGAAAAAATGTAAGAAAAAAAGTAGCATTCAAAGTAGCTCTTAACTGTTACTGTAATTGTGCAGTGATAGAATATGAGGCACTGCATCAAGACGTAGACCATTTGCGAACTGAGAACAAAGGAAGGCGTAGCTTATCATTCCCATCTGCTTGTTATGTGAATAAAGGCACTATACGTGTTGGCATTCCTAAACTGATGTTCCCGATGTGCAATGTTTCAACTCTTGTAAATGCGTAAAGAAATACTTGAGAAATATACAACAGATATGCTCAGTTGCTCGTCTCAAGAGGCTAAAACACGAACTCACATAAGATATGCTCGGACTTATGAACTTCAAGCGTAATAATTGCCCGGCATTCACCACTGTGACTCCAAAGTCAAAAGTAGTGTACTCTCGCAACTACCTTGATTGGTCTGATGATCCTCCCATCTCCTCTTTGCTTCTTCCTTGTCCAAGTCCTTGCAGCTTCTAGATTTGTGCAGATGCTTCTTTTTGTGCTGGTCCTTGCTGATATTTCAGTGCCTTGCTTGATTAATCAGTGCCTTGCTTGATTGATCAGTGAGCAGAGCAAGCATTTAGATTAATCAGAGAGTGAGCTCAGAACAGCAGCAAGAGAGCTCTCCTCACGCAATTCTCTCCCTATTTATAGCTGCACTACACATCAGGGGAGTGGAGCAACACCTGTAGATCATCAACTTAGTCCAGCGGTCCAGCCTCATCAAGATACAGTCAATAAAAATTAAGATGCTTCTCAAGTGTTTTTCTGTTCCCATAGTAAATCATCAGGCTTATTATAGCAGCATGAACAGTCAATACATTTCATTAGTACGCAGACTGAAATACATACCACACATTCTTGCTATCTCTTACACAGCCGTCTCTCTCGAAGAAGAAGAACATACATCACTATGAATCAGTGGGTCCCACATAGTCAGTGGAACGTCATGGAATTCAAAGCTGGTGCATAAATTGGTCCTCTGAATCCACCATCCATATGGTAAAGTAGACATGCTTGTGTACTGGCCCTTACATGAACATTCTCCAGGCTGAAGATTAGTATCTGCCATTCCATGGCTATGATAATTTACCTGCATTAAGACACATCTTCAGAGAAACTCGTTGAAAGAAAATCTATAATATATACAAAGCTCTAAATATGCCAATGTTTATTGGAAAAATATGTTGATCCAACCATGACTTCTACTGGAAAATGCTACTTTATATAAAATATAGAGATTTCAGTGCTCAGAAAGTGCAAACAATCTGTACATTGAGGAATCTATCTTGACCTTCAGTTTATAGCATAACAAGGAATGAAAGTTTTGACAAACTTTTACACACTGCTAATGTAACTTGTCAAGGAAAAAAACAGGGCACCATTTTTCAGTGCTGGGAAACAACTAATGCTAAATATAACTAAACTCTAATTATTGATGTACACTAAATCCAAATAAAACTAATGAACAGTCTCTCTCTTGGCTCATCATAAGTGAAGGCGTAGCGCAGTTTTGTGAGGTTAGGACTGGATATCAACAAAAGAAAGAGCAAGAAAGAACAAATAACATCTATCTCTTGGCTCAACTTATTCTAGCTAATTAGTAGGCTTAACTCACTCAGTATGTCTCCAAGCAAAATGACCAATGAGCATATGATGTAGTTTCAGGCATAAGCAGTTTCTGCTACTATCAATTTCATATAAGCATTTTCGTTTAGAATTTTGCACGGTCTCAAAGAATGTGCACCGGTAATTAATATTCACAGCCATTCTTACCTCAAAATGTTATCTACTGGATCCAAACAAGCTTAGATGATTGTCATAGCGTAGCTTCAGTTGCTTTCAGTAGCTTGAAAACTCCGAAAGCATAATCTATTCTCAAATCTCAATCCTGTATAAGACTCTCATTTAAAGCCTCCTGGTGCATCCAATTTCGAATCCTTGCAGTCGAAACAGAAATGTCACGCTGCTTTGTAAAATGGGTTAGTTATAGAAGGAGAGCTAACCTGAGTAATTATTTGGAGGTGGTTGTTAGTTGATGATGCAGAACCTTGCGAGCCTTGTTCATATAGTCCTCCGGTGGTCATGGTCTTCTTCTGTAACAGCAACATAGAATAGTGGTCAAAGTCACCTCTAAATACCAGTGTCAATCTTCTCGTGAACTCCATGTGGACACCGAATGTTGAATCAAACACAGGACAAACTTATAAGAACATATATTCTGAAATCACAGAAGCGGAGCTGGCTTATCCCTCAAAAAGAAAAAAAGTAGAGCTGGCTAGAGAAGTAAATCATTCTCATATGCTACATCAACTAAGATTATACGACAAACTATCAGCATTCCACTGTATCTCAAGAAGGCGGAGCTGGCTTATCCCTCAAAAAGAAAAAAAGCAGAGCTGGCTAGAGAAGTAAATCATTCACAGATGCTACATCAACTAAGATTATACGACAAACTATCAGCATTCCACTGTATCTCAAGAATTTATACTGTAGTAACCAAACAAAGCGGTAAACAAGGCAACATCAATCTGACAAATACAGCAGCTGCCGCGCGCGAGCGCATGCCTTCAGAACGGCAGGTAGCCTAGCGGTTTACTAATTCAGAGGAAACGTAACAAAACCGAAGGTCAAGATAATGTAACCTTCAGAACGGCAGGTAGCCTACTTTGGTCATTACCAGACCATATCTAAAACAATGCAATTGGAACATAAGTAAGTACGTTGCCTAGTATAAACATGTCTAATCTTTTTAACATCAAGCACCTTGGAGGTGTCCAGCTTCTTCATGATCTCGCTCCCCGGGTTCGCCAACACGATCTGAAACAAAGAAGAAATCAGCCATTGTTCATGACAAAGCACACACATATTTCTTCAGAAAGATGGCAATTTTTGCTTCTCTCTTCTCACATGAATTGCCCTCCTGTCCAGGGTCTTCTTGAGCTCGTCCAGCATGCTCGTCCTGCTAGTGTCGATGCTGTCGACCGCTGTATGCATAAAGAACAAGTTTCAGAGATGCTTTGCTCGAGGTGTTCAGATGTAGGCATTGTTTCAGAACACGTTGCTGTAACTTACCACCCATGTCGAGGACGACGTACTGCACGCCGGTCTCGCCCTTGGCGCTGGTCCGTTCGTCATCGTCGTCGATCCACCGGGTGATCCTCTCGCGCAGGTAGCCGGAGTTGGCGAAGTAGATGGGCGAGTCCACGCGCAGCACGAGCACGCCGGGCACCGTCCGCGCCGTCGAGTACTGGTCTCGCTGCACATGCTCTTCTTACTTAGCGAGGAAGAGGCGGAGCAGCCTCCCGTGCATCACGCCCGAGCCCCAGAGCGGATCGGGGCGCCGCCAACGAGCCCCAGAGCGGATCGAGGCGCCGCCAACCGCCAGGCCCCGCCCGACCTCGCCGGCGGCCGATGACCCTCTCCCACCAGCCAACACACCTACATCTCCTCTTTCCTCTCTTTCTTCCTCCTCTCCTTCCTCTTCTCTCTCCCTCTCATCTTCTCTCTCTCATACAGGGAGGAGGAGGCCGAAGCGAGCTCAAGGCGATCTGTGGCAGTCGGATGGGGCAGCGAGGAGAGGAGGAGGAGCAGACCTTGGTGTCGGCGTGCTTGGTGGTGGAGTCCCAGAGCGGAGCTGGTCTCGACGACCCCGCGCGGCAGGCCCTCGGCGCTGATCCTCCGGTTCCAGCGGGCCGCCGTTCCCCTCCTGCCGCCACCACCCGAGACGCGGGACCGGACGGGTGGGGACGATGCGGGGCGCGGACGCGCGTGGGAGGCGGAGGAGGCGGCGGGAGGGAGCGGGGAGGGAGGGAGGCCGGGCACGGCGGTGGCTGGACCAGTCGGTGGTCCGCGGCGGCGAGGTCTGAGGGGCGGCGGCGGGCGGCGACGTGGGTGGGGCGGCGGCAGGGAAGAGAAGAGTGGGCAGGAGGGGGAGGAGAGTGCGGGGGCGGGCGACGGCTAGGGTTTCTCCACGGCAGCGGCTGAGTTTTATATGCCTGTACGTGAAATTACTAAAATGCCCTCGGCGGGGCACCGAATTTACAGGCGGGGCACGAGCACGATTCATAGCGCTACAGGGGCGACGTGGCTGGCTTCGGCATGCCTAGGAGCCCAGCGTCCTTTATAGGTTAGCGCTACAGGGGCGACGTGGCTGGCTTCGGCATGCCTAGGAGCCCAGCGTCCTTTATAGGTTAGCGCTACAGGGGCGACGTGGCTGGCTTCGGCATGCCTATGAGCCCAGCGTCCTTTATAGGTTAGATTTCATTGTTCATGATAAATGTTTATTATCCATGCTATAATTATATTGATTAGAAACTCAAATACATGTGTGGGTACATAAACAACACTGTGTTTCTAGTATGCCTCTAGTAGACTAGCTCGTTGATCAAAGATGGTCGAGGTTTCCTAGCCATAGACATGAGATGTCATTTGATAACGGGGTCACGTCATTAGGAGAATGATGTGATGGACAAGACCCAAACTATGAACGTAGCATATGATCGTGTCAGTTTATTGCTATTGTTTTCTCCAAGTCAAGTATTTGTTCCTATGACCATGAGATCATGCAACTCACTGACACCGGAGGAATACCTTGTGTGTATCAAACGTCACAACGTAACTGGGTGACTATAAAGATGCTCTACAGGTATCTCCGAGGGTGTCTGTTGAGTGGGAATGGATCAAGACTGGGATTTGCTACTCCGTGTGACGGAGAGGTATATCAGGGCCCACTCGGTAATACAACACCACAATGAGCCTTGGAAGCAAAGTGACTAAAGAGTTAGCCACAGGATCTTGTATTACGGAACGAGTAAAGAGACTTGCCGGTAACGAGATTGAACCAGGTATAGAGATACCGACGATCGAACCTCGGGCAAGTAACATGCCGAAGAACAAAGGGAACAGTATACGGGATTAACTGAATCCTTGACATAGAGGTTCAACCGATAAAGATCTTCGTAGAATATGTAGGAACCAATATGGGCATCCAGGTCCCGCTATTGGTTATTGACCGTAGAGGTGTCTCGGTCATGTCTACATAGTTCTCGAACCCGCAAGGTCTGCACACTTAACGTTCGGTGACGTTTCGGTAGTATTGAGTTATGTATGGTGGTGACTGAAGGTTGTTCGGAGTCCCGGATGAGATCCCGGACGTCACGAGGAGCTCCAGAATGGTCTGGAGGTAAAGATTGATATATAGGAAAGTGGTGTTTGAACTCCGGAAAAGTTTTGGGCATTTCCGGCAATGTACCGGGAGTGACGAATGGTTCCGGGGGTCCACCAAGTGGGCCCACACACCCCAAGGGGCCACATGGGCCTGAGTGGTGGCACACCAGCCCCTGGTGGGATGGTGCGGCCAGCCCTATGGGCCTATGCGCAGGAGAAAGAGGAGAGGGGGAGGAGTCCTAATCGGAGGAGGACTCCTCCCACGCCCACCTCCTAGTTGGAGGTGGACTCCTCCACCTCCTGGTTCGGCCGACTCTAGGTGGAAAACCCTAGGGCGCCAGCCCCCTCCCCTCCCTCCTATATATATTGGAGGGGAGAGAGGGCAGCCGCACCGCAAGCCACGGTGCAGCCCTCTCTCCACCGTCTATACCGTTTTTCCTCTAGACTAGTTCGGCGGCGCTTGGCGAAGCCCTGCTGGATTAGCTCCACCACCACCGTCACCATGTCGTCGTGCTGCCGGAGAATTCATCAACATCTCCACCCCCCTCTTGCTAGATCAAGAAGGAAGAGATCGTCATCGAGCTGTACGTGTGCTAAACGCGGAGGTGTCGTCCATTCGGCGCTAGATCGGGACGGATCGTGATTGGATTGCGGGACGGCTTGCGATTTGGATCGCGAAGACGTTCGACTACATCAACCGCATTTCTTAACGCTTCCCGCTTAGCGATCTACAAGGGTATGTGGATCCGATCTCTCCTCTCGTAGATGCTCATCACCATGGATAGATCTTGCGTGTGCGTAGGAATTTTTTTGTTTCCCTTGCAACGTTCCCCAACAAATGTTTCCGTACCAATTCCACTTACCAAAGGCGCTTCACTCCTCGGCAACGGCGCCAGAAAAGAATCTTGATGACCCACAAGTATAGGGGATCAATCGTAGTCCTTTCGATACGTAAGAGTGTCGAACCCAACGAGGAGCAGAAAGAAATGATAAGCGGTTTTCAGCAAGGTATTCTCTGCAAGTGTTGTAAGTAACTATAGTAGATAGTTTTGTAGCAAGATAAATCATAACAAGTGACAAGTAAACAATAGTAGCAAAGGTGCAGGAAGGTAGCCCAATCCTTTTTGTAGAAAAGGACATGCTTGAAAGTACTCTTATATTAAGCAAGCGCTCCCGAGGACACATGGGAATTATGTGTAGTCATGTTCATCATGTTGAGTTGATTCACGTTCGCTACTTTGATAATTTGATATGTGGGTGGACCGGTGCTAAGGCGCTGTTCTTACTTGAACTAACAACCTACTTATGATTACCCCCTCTCGCAAGCATCCGCAACTACGAAAGAAGAATTAAGATAAATCTAACCATAGCATGAAACATGTGGATCCAAATCAGCCCCTTATGAAGCAACGCATAAACCGGGGTTTAAGCTTCTGTCACTCTAGCAACCCATCATCTACTTGTTACTCCACAATGACTTCCCTTAGGCCCATAGCATGGTGAAGTGTCATGTAGTCGACGTTCACATGACACCACTAAGAGAAGTAACAACATACATATCATCAAAATATCAAACGAATACCAACTTCACATGATAACTTATAACAAGACTTCTCCCATGTCCTCGGGAACAATAGTAACTACTCACACCTCATCAACATGTTCAAGATCAGAGGTGTAATAATAATTATTAAGGATCTGAACATAATTTCTTCCACCAAGCATCAACTACAAGATGTAATCAACACAACTAGTAACCCACATGTACCAATGTGAGGTCTTGAGACAAAGATTGAATACAAGAGATGAACTAGGGTTGGAGATGAGATGGTGTTGGTGAGGATGTTGATGAAGATTGGTCCTCCCACGAAGGAGGAAGCGTTGGTGATGACGATGGCTTCGATCTCTCCTCCCGGAGAGGGATTTCTCCGACAGAATCTGACTGCCGGAGTGCAAAAGGGCCTCTGCCCAGGTTTCCGCCTCGAGACGGCGACGCTTCGTCCCGAAAGGTTGCTTCTGATTTTTTCTAGGGTAAAATACACCATATAGGAGAAGATGGGCGTCGAGAGGCCAGCCAGGGCCCCACCACACATCAGGGCACGGCCTGGGGGGCACCTTGATGGTTTGTGCCTGGCTGGTGGCCCCCCTCTGGTATATTTCTGGCCCATAAATTCATATACATTCAATAAAAATTCCTCGTGAAGTTTAAGGTCATTTGGAGTCTGGTGATTTTTCTGCCTTTTCCTCGGTTTTCCGGTCCAGAATTCCAGTTTCCACATAATTCCCTCTTTGTGATGTACCTTGCATATTCAGAGAGAAAGGGCATAAGAATTGGATGATAATAGGGAATAATGGACAAGAATAAAGTAAATATGAATAGGAAATCATGATACAAAATGGACGTATCACGAAACTCAAACCTTACGCGGGGGAAACACGCAACGCACACAAAGCGCATCAATTACCCGTGTGCGAGAAAAGAGAAAATTGGTGATCCCGTGTCGGAAAAATTGTACACTCGATGAACGTACTTAAATTCGCAGATCATAATTCTCTAAAAACTACTAGTAGGGGTAAGTACAAGTACTTGGATGCTGATAATTAATAAACAAATGTTCGGGCGACACACATGCAAACTACTTATCCGATGATGACCAGACGCCCTCGCTATCGGCCTTATCGGCGGCAGCCCACACCGTGCTTGGATCTCCGGCCATCTCTTGTCAATGGCTTTGGTAGCTACCACCCAATCCTGATGGCAGGTGGAGGCATCAGGCCATTGTGGCCAGAGGCCGTCGTTCTCCTTCTCGGCCTCGCCGACGGCAACCCACCGTGCTCGGATCTCCGCCCATCTCTCCTCAGCAGCGCATGCGGTCGCTTCTTTCTTGGTGTGGATGGACTCTCTTCTCTTCCGTGCTTTTTCCTTTTTCCGCTTGGCTTGTGCGGCTTTGGCCTCCGCTTCATCCTTCGCCCATTCGGCGTAGGCAGCTTCATAGTCCGCCCACGTTGGTGTGCGGGCGCGGGCGGCGAAGAACTCGGCGCGGTGGGATGCCATCGCCTCCTTACCAGTTAGTGTGCGGTCCCGGCCTGCGATGAACTCGGCGTGGCGGCATGCCATCGCTTCCTTACCAGTTAGTGTGCGGCGCGATGGCATGATCGACGCGTGGAGATAGTTTTGGGACCTGGCCGAAAAGCCGTATAGTGCGGTGGTTTTTTAACTTTTATAGCTCTCGATATCGATATATACGATGCCACAGTCCGCACTCTGGCTACTTAATTTTCCACGGTGCGCCCTGCCTGTGCTTGCAAGCATGCATGTTTCTAGAGCATGCGGGGTCATCGAGAACTTGCACGGTTGTCGAGAACCCGAGCCGTCGTCGTTGCGTGCTGCCAGACGCGCGGTCTAGTCGACAGACCAGGTGTGGTAGTGTTGCCAAGGCACTTAAGTGGTCATGCAGACTGCAAATAACCGCGGGGTGGCAAAGCTCTAGCATGCACATATCGACATTAAAAGCGAGCTCACACGCATATTACAAGCCTTCTCTCTCTCCTGTCATCGGACGTTTTGCAAACGGTTCGTTGTAAGAAAACGTTTGCGATTAAAAGTGTATTTTTGGAAAACTAATAGTATCAGATAGTACATGATACTTTTCTTGGTGTTCAAATATTTACCACAGCATACTGGTTATACGACACCACGCAAGGTATCATGTTTTTCAGGTATGTTTTCCATTTTTCTAGAGTTAAAAATCCAATAAACGACACATATATGGTTGCCTCTTCCCACGCATGTCTTTTAAATTTCTATTAATTTCCTGTAAAATAGATGGAATGTTATTCAATGACACAACTATGATTTTTAGAACCCTTTTTACATTTATTTCACATTTTAATTTCTATTAATTTCCTGTAAAATAGATGAAATGTAATTCAATGACACAATTATGATTTTTTGAACCCTTTTTTACATTTATTACATGCATAGATTTGTCGAAATTGAATCATCAGCACAAAAGGCCTAGAAAATGCACATAAAAACCTAAATATAGTAAACGAGCCCAAAAAATGTCAAATTTGGACACGGTGCATTGTAGTGGGTATGATGATCGTAGAAAATAACTCAAGTTTAAAGGACCAAGGAAATATGGGTTCCCCTTTCAAAACATGGTGATTTCGCTCTCCGAACCATGAAACATCGTAGGTGATGGTTCGATATATGAAGAGTGTGTATGACGACATTAGCCAAACCTCCTCAAATATTTACCACATCATATTGAGACCCTTCCAAAGCACCACACAAGGTATCATGTTTTTCAGGCATGTTTTCCATTTTTCCAGAGTTACAAAAACAATGAACGACACATATATGGTTGCCTCTTCCCACACATATCCTTTACAATTCTTTTAATTTCCTGTAAAATACATGAAATGTTATTCAATGACACAATTATGATTTTTAGAACCCTTTTTACATTTATTACATGCATAGATTGTCCGAAATTGAATTATCAGCATAAAAGGCCTAGAAAATGCACATAAAAACCTAAATAGAGTAAACGGGCCCAAAAATGCCAAATTTGGACACGGTGCATTGTAGTGGATATAATGATCGTAGAGAATAAATCAAGTTGAAAGGACCAAGGAAATATTGGTTCCCTTTTGAAAACATGGTGATGTCGCTTCCCAAACCATGAAACATCATAGGTGATGGTTCGATATATGAAGAGTGTGTATGACGACACATTAGCCAAACCTCCTCAAATATTTACCACATCATATTGAGGCCCTTCCAAGGCACCACACAAGGTATCATGTTTTTCAAGCATTTTATCCATTTTTCCAGAGTTACAAAAACAATAAACGACACATATATGGTTGCCTCTTCCCACACATATCCTTTAAAATTCTTTTAATTTCTTGTAAAATACATGAAATGTTATTCAATGACATGATTATGATTTTTAGAACCCTTTTTGAACACCTTTTCATGTACAGAACGTTCGAACTTGAATTATAAGTAGTAAATGCCTAGAAAGTGCACATAAAAACCTAAATAGAGTAAAGAATCTCTAAAAAATGTCAAATTTAAACACGGTGCATTCGAGTGGGTATGTTGATCGTAGAAAAAAATCATGGAGAAATGACCAAAGAAAAATGGGTTTCCCTTGAACTGTGTGTGTTCACCATATTTTGCTCTGTGCTCTGATTGGCTAGAACCCCACCCACACGAATTGCGCATGCGCACCGTAGGATGCACCGCGATCGAACGGCAATCCACACCTCTCCCATCACACCCGCAGTCATACAAAAACTTGCAATCAAATATATACAATGACATTAATCACACACGGTTCCTGTTTACAAACCGTTTCCTACGCAGACGCTCAACCCCGGTCCTCTCCCCTTTCGTCCTCATTCGCGCTGTTGTATAGTTGCTCGAGCACGCACAAAAGTACAATATATAGATAGGCCAGCACATACAATTGACACATTTGGCATGCATGAACAATTCAATCGACCATTTACATGCTCAAATTGGTACAATGCATAGATGGCGGAGTAATTTACAAAAAAATAGCTCGCTATTTTACATCAATATAATACATATGAACTGCGCGTGCACAAAAGTGCTACTGCCCCTAACGCCGACCCAACACGTACAGCTGCCATCGTCCATCGATATCGTGTCGTTCCTTGCCTCAGGAGGACAGGAGGTCGCCAAGTCGATGACGTACACCTTGATCGACTGAGGCAGGGTTAGCCTCTACATTGGTGATCACCGGTACTTCCTCGGGCGCAGCTCTCACCAGGACTACCGCGTCCGCTGGTAGGTACATCGTCCCGGCGGTCGACGAGACCCTGGCCATCGCCAATGTTGTAGCAACGGCCGCAAGTCCTCCCCCCCCCCCCCGTCCGGAGCTCCGTCCTCCTCCATCTGGGACATAAGCCTGCGCCTCGTGCGGCGGCCACTGTCTCAGTTCTCCTTGCGGCATCGCAGTTCTTGCTCCGCCGCCCGCACCATCCGGCGCACTATGTGCCAAGCCTGCAATATCGCCCGTTGGCGATCCCTAGCTACTTTCAAGACGACCCTAGCTAACCTGCTGGCTTGCTCATGTCATGATTCCTGCCTCCTCTGGCTATCGTCGAGAGAGGTAGCGGCATGGCCGTCGATCCTCAAGCCGACCATCGCGCTGGTAGCCTCGATTCCGCCGTCGCTCAACTCCATCCTGTCGTCGGCCATTGGGGGTTTGACGGTATGTGTGGCAACTAGCCAGGGGATCATTGACTCGCCGGCGCCGGCCATCGCTGTGGTTATTTATAGCTAGCTGTTGCCAAGAGGGTTGGGGATTTTATAATTTACCCCTGTGGCTGGCGCTTGCTCTTGCGCGGGAAGCATTTTCACAGTTTTTTAATTCTTTTCGGTGCACACATAATCGCACACGGAACATATATAGCAACTGTCTGCAATCATGTATAGGGTCATAAATAAATATCACCACTCTTCGCTCTCCATCGTCTCTTTCCCATCTCACCCCCTCCCCCCAAATCTGGCCTTCTTCTCCCCACTGTCCTCACCTCCATAAAATCCTCAACATTACACATGTCATCAGAATCTTGGCCCCGCCTCTCCATCGTAGATAGCGCGCAGTTGAGGCAGATCTTTTGCGAGGAGGAGCCCGCGACAGCGTTACGCGCTGCTGATGGTCCGGAGGCCTTGGTGGCAAGAGTGGAAAAGCTGGAGGTTGCATTAGATCTGTTGTGGGCAAGCGCGGTTCTATACGTGGAACGCGCAGTTGTGGCCTTCGAAAGGGCAGTATGCGCCGACCAGTTCGCCGTTGCCTTGGCGGCTCGCGCGGATTTGGCCACGGTAAGGGCAGCAACCTTCTTAGAGTCTGTTACCGCTCTAGCAGAGCGCGCAGCTTATGACTTTCTTGTTTACGACCGCTTTGAAAATCTCCGTCATGAGAGGGCCGCATGCACGCTTTTGGCCGTGGACGGGATTTCCCACGAGACCAGAGCTACTGTGATGGAGCAGGAGCAGAGGAATGGCCGGGTCTATGAAGCGTTCAAGAACATGGTCCTCGCCGACACAGATGTGGATCCATCTTCCATAGAGAGGATGTTGCATGAGTGCATACAATATTTCAACATCGTCGAACCAACAGGCCTGCCCCGCAACAACGCCGACGAGTAGTTGTTTCCATTT
This sequence comes from Elymus sibiricus, assembly GCA_039707655.1. Taxonomy (NCBI): domain Eukaryota; kingdom Viridiplantae; phylum Streptophyta; class Magnoliopsida; order Poales; family Poaceae; genus Elymus; species Elymus sibiricus. The sequence goes on from CM077665.1 coordinate 281,377,999, forward strand.
TGCTGTTTTATGAACCTTGCTGATATGTAATTGATACGTCTCCAATGTATCTATAATTTTTGTTTGTTCCATGTTGTTATATTATCAATCTTGGATGTTTTACAATCATTTTATAGCAACTTTATATCATTTTTTGGGACTAACCTATTGACATAGTGCCAAAGTGCCAGTCGTTGTTTTTGCTTGTTTTTTACTTCGCAGAAAATCAGTACCAAATGGAGCCCAAACGATGCGGGGATTTTTGTGGAATTTTTATGGACTAGAAGAAAGAAGATGGGCCAAAGATCACCATAAGAGGGGGCCCAGGGTGGCCACCCTCCACCAGGGCGCGCTAGAGGCCCCTCGCGCGGCCTGGTAGAGGGTGGGTACCTCGGGTGTCCCCCCAACCGACTATCGAGCCTATAAATTCCCAAATATTTGAAAAACCCTAGAGGAGTCGACGAAACACAATTCTAGCCGCCGCAAGTTCTAGAACCTCGAGATCCAATCTAACACCATCACGGAGGGGTTCATCTTCATCATAGGTGCCTCACCGATGATGCGTGAGTAGTCCACCATAGACCTACGGGTCCGTAGGCAGTAGCTAGATGGCTTCCTCTCTCTCTATGTTTCTCAATACAATGGTCTCTTGGAGATCTATTTGATGTAATGACTTTTGCGGTGTGTTTGTTGGGATCCAATGAATTTTGAGTTCATGATCAGTTTCTATCCATGAATATGATTTGAGTCTTCCTTGATCTCTTATTTGCATGATTACTTATAGCCTCGTATTTCTTCTTCGAATCTTTGGTTTAGTTAGGCCAACTAGATCGATTTTTCTTGGCATGGGAAGAGGTGCTTTGTGATGGGTTCGATCTTGCGGTGTTCTTTCCCAGTGACAGAAGGGGCAGCAAGACACGCATGTATCGTTGCCATTAAGGATAACAAGATGGGGTCTATTCCTACATGAATAGATCTTGTCTACATCATGTCACCGTTCTTATTGCATTACTCCGTTTCTCCATGAACTTAATACACTAGATGCATGCTGGATAGCGGTCGATGTGTGGAGTAATAGAAGTAGATGCAGAATCGTTTCGGTCTACTTGTCTTGGACGTGATGCCTATATAATGATCATTGCCTGGATATCGTCATGATTATTTGATCTTCTATCAATTTTCCAACAGTAATTTGTTCACCCAACGTGCGCTATACTCATGAGAGAAGGCACTAGTGAAACCTACGGCCCCCAGGTCTACTTTTCCAACATATTGCTTTCCGATCTACTATTTGCATCTTTTGTTTTCAGATCTATTAATCCAAAAACCAAAAAATACCTTGCTGCACTTTTTGTTTACTAATTTTATTTTGTGTTCTTGCGAGATCTATTTGCCAAAACTATCATTACCTAATCTATCTTATTACCGTAGAGAGCGTGACAACCTCTCTTTCGCGTCGGGTTGCAAGTATTTGTTGTTTGTGTGCATGTGTTGTTTACGTGGGTGCGTGATCTTCCTCTACGGATTGATACCTTGGTTTCATAACTGAGAGAAATACTTACCGTCGCTGTGTTGCATCATCCCTTCCTCTTTGGGGAAATACCGACGCAGTCTCAAGCCACGTCAAAGGAATTTTTGGCGCCGTTGCCGGGGAGGAAGCAATCTCATCTACAAGGTTCCTAATCACAAATCTCATCTCCTTGTAATTTACATTATTTGCCATTTGCCTCTCGTTTTCCTCTCCCCCACTTCACAAATTTGCCGTTTTATTCACCCTCTCTTTTTCGTTTGCCTTTTTCTTGCCGGATCTCTTCCTTGCTTGCAATCTTGTTTGCGTAGTCACGATGACTCAAGAAAACACCAAGTTGTGTGATTTTTCCAATACCAATAATAATGATTTTATTAGCACTCCTATTGCTCCTCCCGCCACTAGTGCGGAGTCTTGTGATATTAATGCCGCTTTGTTGAATCTTGTCATGAAAGATCAATTTTCCGGTACTCCTAATGAGGATGCCGCGTCCCATCTAAATACCTTTGTGGAATTATGCGATATGCAAAATAAAAAAGATGTGGACAATGATATTGTGAAGTTGAAATTGTTTCCTTTCTCTTTGCGGGATCGTGCAAAATTTTGGTTTTCTTCTTTGCCTCGCAATAGTATCGATTCTTGGAATAAGTGCAAGGATGCTTTTATCACTAAGTATTTTAATCCCGCGAAAATTATTTCCCTTATGACGCAAATCATGAATTTTAAGCAACTTGAGCATGAATATGTTGCACAATCTTGGGAAAGAATGAAGTTGATGCTAAGAAATTGTCCTACTCATGGTTTAAATCTTTGGATGATCATACAAAAAATTTATGCGGGATTGAACTTTGTCTCTAGAAATCTTTTAGATTTCTCCGCGGGTGGTACTTTTATGGAGATTACTCTGGGTGAAGCTACTAAATTGCTTGATAATATTATGGCAAATTATTCACAATGGCATACCGAAAGAGCACCTACTAGTAAAAAGGTTAATTCGGTAGAGGAAATTAGTACTTTGAGTGAAAAAGTTGATGCTCTTACGAAATTGGTTGCTAGTAAAAAGGCTCCTATTGATCTCAATGATGTGCCTTTGTCTACTTTGATTGAGCAAAGTAGTGATTCCGTAGATGTGAATTTCATCTCGCGAAATAATTTCAATAACAATGCTTATAGAGGTAATTTTAATCCTAGGCCTTTTCCTGGAAATTTCTCTAATAATTATGGTAATTCCTATGGTAATTCTTATAATAATAATAGGAACACCTCTGATCTTGAGAATATTTTTAAAGAATTTATCAATGCTCAAAAGTCTTTCAATACTACGATAGAAGAAAAGTTTAATAAGATTGATGATATGTCTAAAAGCATTGATAGAATTTCCAATGATGTAGAAAATCTCAAGTTGCATGCTTTTCCACCTAAGATCAATGAATCAATTAAGGCTTTATATGTTTCTATGAATGAAAGTAAGAAAGAACCGCTATGCTTAGGGCTAAAAGAGAATTTTTAGAAAAATCGTTTTCTAGCGATTATTTTCATAACAATGATGATCTTAAAATGATTGGTGTTTGCTCTATTGATTCCTTGTTTAGTAATGTTAAAATTGATGCTAAAGGTACTGAAGAAGAGTCAACTTTAGTTAGAGGGTGTCCCAATGATTTGGAGGGTGAAAATCTTGATGAATTTTTTGATAAAAGTGGATTTGGAGAGGTCAAAACTTTAACTAGTGATGTGCCCACTATTTTTTATTACAAAGACTTTAATTATGAGAGTTGCTACTTGGTTTATTGTATTTCTTTGCTGCAATCTATGATAAATTCACCCCATGCTTATGAACAAAATAAAGCTTTTACTAAACATATCGTTGATGCCATGATGAAGTCCTTAGAAGAAAAGTTGGAATTAGAGATTTCAATTCCTAGAAAATTGCATGATGAGTGGGAACCTACCATTAAAGTCAAGATTAAAAATTATGAATGCTTTGCTTTGTGTGATTTGGGTGCTAGTGTTTCCACGATTCCGAAATCTTTATGTGATGTGCTTGGTCTTACCAATATTGAAGAATGTTCTCTTAATTTGCACTTGGCTAATTCTACTATTAAAAAGCCTTTGGGAAGAATTAATGATGTTCTTATTCTTGCAAATAGGAATTATGTGCCCATTGATTTTATTGTTCTTGATAATGATTGCAATCCGTCTTGTCCTATCATACTTGGTAGACCGTTTTTACGCACTATAGGTGCCGTGATTGATATGAAAGAAGGCAATATTAAGTTTTAGTTGAATCTATGCGTTATGCCTAGCTAGGGGCGTAAAACGATAGCGCTTGTTGTGAGGCAACCCAATGAATAAATTATTTTTATCTTTTGCTTTCTGTTTTTGAGTGTTTTGCACAATTATGCTTCTGTTATAATTGTGTTTTTATGTTTTATTTAGTGTTTGTGCCAAGTAATGCCTTTAGGATGATCCATAAGATGAGTAGAAACAATGCTGAATCTGAAACATAAACTTTGCGTCCAGTATATGAATTTTCATTTTTTGCTAGAATGTGATCTTGATCTGAAATTTTAACACAATGTTTTTATACAAATTCCTTACGTTGTCCTAATTTTTCAGAATTTGTAGAGTTCCATAAGTATGAGTAGAGTACATATTACTACAGACTGTTCTTTCTGAAACAGATTCTGTTTTCGTTGCATTGTGTGCTTGTTTTGATGAATCTATGGCTTGTATCGGGGGGTATAAGTCATGGTAAAGTTAGAATACAATAGGTATAACGCAATAATAAAATATGAATGGGTTTACAACAGTACCTAAAGTGGTAATTTGCTTTATTATACTAACGGATCTCACGAGAATTTTGTTAAGTTTTGAGTGATTGAAGTTTTCAAGTTTTGGGTGAGATCACGATGGATGAAGGAATAAGGAGTAAGAAGAGCCAAAGCTTGGGGATGCTACAGCACCCAAAGGTAATATCCAAAGAGTAACAAGCAACTAAGCTTGGGGATGCCCCGAGTGGCATCCCGTGTTTCTTCTAACAACCATCGGTATTTTACTTGGAACTATATTTTTATTCCTCACATATCATGAGTTTTGCTTGGAGCATCTTGTATCTTTGCTTTATTTGCTTTTATCCTTGATGCACACACCTATTTGAGAGAGCCAAAAATATGCTATGATTTGTTAGAATTGCTCTTTATGCTTCACTTAAAACTTTTGAGCAAAGGAATTGCTCTAGTGCTTCACTTATATCTATTTGAGCACGGCGTGCTTTTACTGTTGGGGAACGTTGCATGGGAAACAAAAAATTTCCTACGCACACACAAGATCTATCCATGGTGATGAGCATCTACGAGAGGGAGAGTGAATCTACATACCCTTGTAGATCGCTAAGCGGAAGCGTTAAGAAACGCGGTTGATGTAGTCGAACGTCTCCGCGATCCAAATCGCAAGTCGTCCCTCGATCCGATCACGAACTAGTGCCGAACGGACGGCACCTCCGCGTTCAACACACGTACGGCTTGATGACGCCTTCACCTCCTCGATCCAGCGAGCGATGGTGAAGTAGTAGATGAGTTCCGGCAGCACGACGGCGTGGTGATGGTGGTGAGGAACAATCTCTGCAGGGCTTCGCCAAGCACTACGGAGATTATGACGGGAGAACTAGAGGGCTAGGGTTGCCAACACACGGCTTGGGAAATCTTGATGTGTCCCATGTGTTAGCCCTGCCCCTCTATTTATATGTTGAGCCTTGGGGTCTAAACTTGGAGTAAAAGCCTCCTCCAGGTCGGTTTTGCCCGCACAAGGTCGGTTTGGCCCGCAGGGAAAGAGTCCAACTCGGATCCCTGCAGTACCGTGCACAAGCGGTAGTACCGCTCACAAGCGGTAGTACCGCTTCACACAAGCGGTAGTACCGCTTACGCGGTAGTACTGCCTTACCAGCGGTAGTACCGCTTAAGGCAGCAGCAAAACTTCCTTTTGCACTTTCCAATACCTCGTGGGCTTTACCCCTTTGGCTCATATAAAGTGTTGCTGCACCCGAACACTTCGGTAAACATCCGGAACCCCTTCCAGTGAATTCCGGAACCCTTCCGGAGATCAAAACACTATTATCACATATATCAATCTTTACCTCCGGACTCTTCCGGAGATCCTCGTCATGTCCGGGATCTTATCCGGGACTCCGAACAACCTTCGGTCACCAACAAAATAACTCAACTATACTAATCGTCACCAAACGTTAAGTGTGTAGACCCTGCGGGTTCGAGAACTATGTAGACATGACCGAGACACCTCTACGATCAATAACCAATAGCGGGACCTGGATGCCCATATTGGCTCCTACATATTCTACGAAGATCTTTATCGGTCGAACCTCTATGTCAAGGATTCAGTTAATCCCGTATACTGTTCCCTTTGTTCTTCGGTATGTTACTTGCCCGAGATTCGATCGTCGGTATCTCTATACCTAGTTCAATCTCGTTACCGGCAAGTCTCTTTACTCGTTCCATAATACAAGATCTCGTGGCTAACATTTTAGTCACATTGCTTGCAAGGCTCATTGTGATGTTGTATTACCGAGTGGGCCCTGAGATACCTCTCCGTCACACGGAGTAACAAATCCCAGTCTTGATCCATGCCAACCCAACAGACACCCTCGGAGATACTTGTAGAGCACCTTTATAGTCACCCAGTTACGTTGTGACGTTTGATACACACAAGGTACTCCTCCGATGTCAGGGAGTTGCATGATCTCATGGTCATAGGAACAGATACTTGACATGCAGAAAACAATAGCAATAAAATGACACGATCATATGCTACGTTCGTAGTTTGGGTCTTGTCCATCACATCATTCTCCTAATGATGTGATCCCGTTATCAAATGACATCTCATGTCAATGGCTAGGAAACCTTAACCATCTTTGATCAACGAGCTAGTCAACTAGAGGCTTACTAGGGACACAGTGTTGTCTATGTACCCACACATGTATTTGAGTTTCCAATCAATACAATTATAGCATGGATAATAAACGATTATCATGAACAAGGAAATATAATAATAACCAATTTATTATTGCCTCTAGGGCATATTTCCAACAGTCTCCCACTTGCACTAGAGTCAATAATCTAGTTCACATCACTATGTGATTTACATTGTAATGAATCGAACACCCATGCAGTTCTGGTGTTGTTCATGTTTAGCCCTTGGAAGAGGTTTAGTCATCGGATCTGCAACATTCAGATCCGTGTGTACTTTGCAAATATTTATGTCGTCCTCCTTGATATAATCGCGGATGGAATTGAAACGTCGCTTTATGTGTCTGGTCCTCTTGTGAAATCTTGGTTCCTTGGCTAGAGCAATGGCACCAATATTATCACAAAACAGAGTCATTGGGTTAAGCTCACTAGGCACTACTCCAAGATCTGTCATGAACTCCTTCATCCAGACACCTTCCTTCGCCGCCTCCGAGGCAGCGATGTACTCCGCTTCGCATGTAGAATCAGCTACCACGCTTTGCTTGGAACTGCACCAGCTAACCGCACCCCCATTAAGAATAAATACGTATCCGGTTTGCGACTTAGAGTCATCCGGATCAGTGTCAAAGCTTGCATCGACGTAACCCTTTACGACGAGCTCTTGATCACCTCCATAAACGAGAAACATGTCCTTAGTCCTTTTCAGGTACTTCAGGATATTCTTGACCGCCGTCCAGTGTTCCACTCCTAGATCACTTTGAAACCTTCCGGCCATACTTATGGCAAGGCTGACATCAGGTCTTGTGCACAGCATTGCATACATGATAGAGCCTATGGCTGAAGCATAGGGGATGGCACTCATCTTTTCTCTATCTTCTGCAGTCACTGGGCATTGAGTCTTACTCAACTTCACACCTTGCAAAACAGGCAAGAACCCCTTCTTGGACTGATCCATTTTGAACTTCTTCAAAACTTTGTCAAGGTATGTGCTTTGTGAAAGTCCTATTAAGCGTCTCGATCTATCTCTATAGATCTTGATGCCTAATATGAAAGCAGCTTCTCCTAGGTCCTTCATTGAAAAACTCTTGTTCAAATATTCCTTCACGCTTTCCAACATTTCTATATTGTTTCCAATCAGTAATATGTCATCCACATATAATATTAGAAACGCTATAGAGCTCCCACTCACTTTCTTGTAAATACAAGCTTCTCCGTAAACTTGTATAAACTCGAACGCTTTGATTACCTCACCAAAGCGAAGATTCCAACTCCGAGATGCTTGCACCAGTCCATAAATGGATCGCTGGAGTTTGCAAACTTTGTCAGCATTCTCTGGATCGACAAAACCTTCTGGTTGCATCATATACAACTCTTCCTTAAGGAAACCGTTAAGGAACGCTATTTTGACATCCATCTGCCAAATTTCATAATTGAAAAAGGCAGCTATTGCTAACATGATTCTGACGGACTTAAGCATCGCTACGGGTGAGAAGGTCTCATCGTAGTCAACTCCTTGAACTTGTGAAAAACCCTTTGCCACAAGTCGAGCTTTATAGACGGTGACATTACCGTCTGCGTCCGTCTTCCTCTTAAAGATCCATTTGTTCTGAATGGCCTTACGCCCTTCAGGTAATACTTCCAAAGTCCATACTTTGTTTTCATACATGGATCCCATCTCGGATTTCATGGCCTCTAACCATTTCTCGGAATCCGGGCCCATCATCGCTTCTCCATAGCTCGTAGGTTCATCGTTGTCTAACAACATGACCTCTAAGACAGGGTTGCCATACCACTCAGGAGCAGTACGCGTCCTTGTCGACCTACGAGGTTCGATAGCAACTTGATCCAAAGCTTCATGATCATCATCATTAACTTCCTCTTCAGCTGTTGTAGGCTCTACAGAAACATCTTTCTGCGTTGCGCTACTTTCAGGTTGAAGTAAAGGTTCAACAACCTCATCAAGTTCTATCTTCCTCCCACTCAATTCTTTCGAGAGAAACTCTTTCTCAAGAAACGTTCCGTTTTTAGCGACAAACACTTTGCCTTCGGATCTGAGGTAGAAGGTATACCCAACTGTCTCTTTTGGGTATCCTATGAAGACGCATTTCTCCGCTTTGGGTTCCAGCTTTTCAGGCTGAAGCTTTTTGACATAAGCATCACATCCCCAAACTTTAAGAAATGACAGCTTTGGCTTCTTGCCAAACCAAAGTTCATATGGCGTCGTCTCAACGGATTTCGATGGTGCCCTATTTAAAGTGAATGCAGCTGTCTCTAATGCATAACCCCAAAACGATAGTGGCAAATCGGCAAGAGACATCATAGATCGCACCATATCCAATAAGGTTCGATTACGACGTTCGGACACACCATTACGCTGTGGTGTTCCAGGCGGTGTCAATTGTGAAACAATTCCACACTGTCTTAAGTGACTGCCAAACTCATAACTCAGATATTCTCCTCCTCGATCAGATCGTAGGAATTTAATCTTCTTGTTACGATGATTCTCAACTTCACTCTGAAATTGTTTGAACTTTTCAAATGTTTCAGACTTGTGTTTCATTAAGTAAATATACCCATATCTACTTAAGTCATCAGTGAAGGTGAGAAAGTAACGATAACCACCGCGCGCCTCAATGCTCATCGGACCGCACACATCAGTATGTATGATTTCCAATAAGTCACTTGCCCGTTCCATTGTTCCAGAGAACGACGTTTTAGTCATCTTGCCCATGAGGCATGGCTCGCATGTGTCAAGTGATTCAAAATCAAGTGACTCCAAAAGTCCATCAGCATGGAGCTTCCTCATGCGTTTTACGCCAATATGACCTAAACGGCAGTGCCACAAGAAAGTGGTATTATCATTATCAATTCTACATCTTTTGGCATCAATGTTATGAACATGTGTATCATTACTATCGAGATTCAACAAGAATAAACCCCTCACATTGGGTGCATGACTATAAAAGATATTACTCATATAAATAGAACAACCATTATTCTCTGATTTAAATGAGTAACCGTCTCGCAATAAACAAGATCCAGATATAATGTTCATGCTTAACGCAGGCACCAAATAACATTTATTCAGGTTCATCACTAATCCCGATGGTAATCGAAGAGCGAGCGTGCCGACGGCGATCACATCAACCTTGAAACCATTTCCCACGCGCATCGTCACTTCGTCCTTTGCCAGCCTCCGTCTATTCCGCAGTTCCTGTTTTGAGTTGCAAATATGAGCAACCGCACCGGTATCAAATACCAGGCACTACAACGAGAGTTGGTAAGGTACACATCAATAACATGTATATCATATATACCTTGTTTGTTGTTGGCCGCCTTCTTGTCAGCCAAATACTTGGGGCAGTTCCGCTTCCAGTGTCCAGTTCCCTTGCAATGAAAACACACAGTTTCTGGTTTGGGTCCAGCCTTGGGTTTCTTCACGAGAGGAGCAACTGCTTTGCCACTCTTCTTGGAGTTACCCTTCTTACCCTTGCCATTTTTCTTGAAACTAGTGGTTTTATTGACCATCAACACTTGATGCTCCTTCTGAATTTCAGACTCGGCGGCTTTCAGCATCGCAAACAGCTCGGCGACTGACTTGTTCATCCCGTGCATGTTATAGTTCAACACGAAGCTCTTGTAGCTAGGTGGCAATGATTGAAGAACTCTGTCAGTGATAGCCTCTGGCGGAAGGGGCGTCCCCAATTCAGCCAGACGGGTGGAGTACCCAGACATTCTGAGCACGTGATCACTGATAGACCCGTTCTTCTCCATCTTGCAAGCATAGAACTTATCGGAGATCTCATATCTCTCGATCCGGGCATTCTTCTGAAAGATAAACTTCAACTCCTAGAACATCTCATATGCTCCATGACGTTCAAAACGTCTTTGAAGTCCCGGTTCTAAGCCATACAATATTGCACATTGAACTATTGAGTAATCTTCAGAACGAGCCTGCCAGGCGTTGACAACGTCTAGAGACTCAACTGGAGCGGGTGGATCACCAAGCGGTGCATCAAGGACATAAGCCTTCTGGGAAGCCGTAAGGATAATCCTTAGATTACGGGCCCAGTCCACAAAGTTACTTCCATCATCTTTCAACTTAGCTTTCTCTAGGAACGCATTAAAATTCAGGGGTGCTACTGCGCGAACCATGATCTACAACATAAATATAGCAAAGACAACTTAGACTATTGTTCTAGATAATGAGTTTAGTTAATCATATTACTTAAAAACTCCCACTCAAATTGACATCCCTCCGGTCATTCGAGTGTAACATGATCCAAATCCACCAACTCAAGTCCGATCATCACGTGAGTTGAGGTGGTTTCAATGGTGAACATCTTCATGTTGATCATATCTACTATATGACTCATGTTCGACCTTTCGGTCTCTTGTGTTCCGAGGCCATGTTTGTACATGCTAGGCTCGTCAAGTTTAACCCGAGTGTTCCGCACGTGCAACATGGCTTACACCCGTTGTATGTGAACGTAGAGTCTATCACACCCGATCATCACGGCGTGTCTCGAAACGACGAACTTTCGCAACGGTGCACACTTGGGGAGAACACAATTTTATCTTGAAATTTAAGTGAGGGATCACCTTATAATGCTACCGTCGTCCTAAGCAAAATAAGATGCATAAAAGGATTAACATCACATGCAAATCATAAGTGACATGATATGGCCATGAACTTGTGCTTTTGATCTCCATCTCCAAAGCACCGGCATGATCTCCATCGTCACCGGCATGACACCATGATCTCCATCATCTTGATCTCCATCAACGTGTCGCCATGAGGTTGTCGCGCCGACTGTTGCTTCCACGACTATTGCTAACTCATAGCGATAAAGTAAAGCAAAACGGCGAAAATAATTAAAGACAACTCTATGGCTCCTGCCAGTTGCCGTACTCATCGACATGCAAGTCGTGATATTCTATACAACACATGATCATCTCATACATCACATATATCTCATCATGTAATTGGCCATATCACATCACAACATACCCTGCAAAAACAAGTTAGACGTCCTCTAATTGTTGTTGCAAATTTTACGTGGCTGCTACGGGTTTGCAAGAACCGTTCTTACCTACACAAAACCACAACGTGGTGTAGTGATTGCTTTTTGATCTTCTAAAAGAACCCTCTTCATTGAAATCGATTCAACTAAAGTGAGAGAGACAGACACCCGCTAGCCATCTTTATGCAACGAAGTTACATGTCAGTTGAAGGAACCTGTCTCGCGTAAGCGTACGCGTAATGTCGGTCCAGGCCGCTTCATCTCACAATACCGCCGAATCAAGTATCAACTAGTAACGGCAAGCAATATGTATACACCCACGCCCACAACTCGTTTGTGTTCTACTCGAGATCTCATCTACGCATAGACCTAGCTCAGATGCCACTGTTGGGGAACGTTGCATGGGAAACAAAAAAATTCCTACGCACACACAAGATCTATCCATGGTGATGAGCATCTACGAGAGGGAGAGTGAATCTACATACCGTTGTAGATCGCTAAGAGGAAGCGTTAAGAAACGCGGTTGATGTAGTCGAACGTCTCCGCGATCCAAATCGCAAGTCGTCCCTCGATCCGATCACGAACTAGTGCCGAACGGACGGCACCTCTGCGTTCAACACATGTACGGCTTGATGACGCCTTCACCTCCTCGATCCAGCGAGCGATGGTGAAGTAGTAGATGAGTTCCGGCAGCACGACGGCGTGGTGATGGTGGTGAGGAACAATCTCTGCAGGGCTTCGCCAAGCACTACGGAGATTATGATAGGAGAACTAGAGGGTTAGGGTTGCCGACACACGGCTTAGGAAATCTTGATGTGTCCCGTGTGTTAGCCCTGCCCCTCTTTTTATATGTTGAGCCTTGGGGTCTAAACTTGGAGTAAAAGCCTCCTCCAGGTCGGTTTTGCCCGCACAAGGTCGGTTTGGCCCGCAGGGAAAGAGTCCAACTCGGATCCCTGCAGTACCGTGCACAAGCGGTAGTACCGCTCACGAGCGGTAGTACCGCTTGAGCGGTAGTACCGCTTCACACAAGCGGTAGTACCGCTTCACACAAGCGGTAGTACCGCTTACGCGGTAGTACTGCCTTACCAGCGGTAGTACCGCTTAAGGCAGCAGCAAAACTTCCTTTTGCACTTTCCAATACCTCGTGGGCTTTACCCCTTTGGCTCATATAAAGTGTTGCTGCACCCGAACACTTCGGTAAACATTCGGAACCCCTTCTGGTGAATTCCGGAACCCTTCCGGAGATCAAAACACTATTATCACATATATCAATCTTTACCTCCGGACTCTTCCGGAGATCCTCGTCATGTCCGGGATCTTATCCGGGACTCCGAACAACCTTCGGTCACCAACAAAATAACTCAACTATACTAATCGTCACCAAACGTTAAGTGTGTAGACCCTGCGGGTTCGAGAACTATGTAGACATGACCGAGACACCTCTACGATCAATAACCAATAGCGGGACCTGGATGCCCATATTGGCTCCTACATATTCTACGAAGATCTTTATCGGTCGAACCTCTATGTCAAGGATTCAGTTAATCCCGTATACTGTTCCCTTTGTTCTTCGGTATGTTACTTGCCCGAGATTCGATCGTCGGTATCTCTATACCTAGTTCAATCTCGTTACCGGCAAGTCTCTTTACTCGTTCCATAATACAAGATCTCGTGGCTAACATTTTAGTCACATTGCTTGCAAGGCTTATTGTGATGTTGTATTACCGAGTGGGCCCTGAGATACCTCTCCGTCACACGGAGTAACAAATCCCAGTCTTGATCCATGCCAACCCAACAGACACCCTCGGAGATACCTGTAGAGCACCTTTATAGTCACCCAGTTACGTTGTGACGTTTGATACACACAAGGTACTCCTCCGATGTCAGGGAGTTGCATGATCTCATGGTCATAGGAACAGATACTTGACATGCAGAAAACAATAGCAATAAACTGACACGATCATATGCTACGTTCGTAGTTTGGGTCTTGTCCATCACATCATTCTCCTAATGATGTGATCCCGTTATCAAATGACATCTCATGTCAATGGCTAGGAAACCTTAACCATCTTTGATCAACGAGCTAGTCAACTAGAGGCTTACTAGGGACACAGTGTTGTCTATGTACCCACACATGTATTTGAGTTTCCAATCAATACAATTATAGCATGGATAATAAACGATTATCATGAACAAGGAAATATAATAATAACCAATTTATTATTGCCTCTAGGGCATATTTCCAACATTTACATGTTTGAAGAAATGCTCTCATGCTTCACTTATATTAATTTGAGAGTTAGTAATTTTGAAGAAATCCTCTCATGCTTCACTTATACTATTTTGAGAGATGAAACTTGTATGCTCATGTTCTTCACTTATATCCATGTGAGCTTGCCAAAAGCAATTGCAATATATGAAACTAGTCCCAAAGTGATAGATATTCAAGAGGGATATAATAAAAACTGTTGGAAATATGCCCTAGAGGCTATAATAAATTAGTTATTATCATATTTCCCCGTTCATTATAATAGTTTATTATTCATGCTAGAATTGTATTGACCGGAAACTAAATACATGTGTGGATAATAGACAAATACTATGTCCCTAGTATGCCTCTACTAGACTAGCTCGTTGATCAAAAGATGGTCAAGGTTTCCTGACCATGGACATGAGTTGTCATTTGATAATGGGATCACATCATTAGGAGAATGATGTGATGGACATGACCCAACCGTCAGCATAGCATATGATCGTTCAGTTTAATGCTATTGCTTTCACTATGTCAAATACACGTTCCTCTGACCATGAGATCATGCAACTCCCGGATACCGTAGGAATACTTTGGGTGTATCAAACATCACAACGTAACTGGGTGATTATAAAGGTGCACTACAGGTATCTCCGAAAGTGTTTGTTGAGTTGGCATGGATCAAGATTGGGATTTGTCACTCCGACTATCGGAGAGGTATCTCTGGGCCCTCTCGGTAATACAGCATCACAGAAGCCTTGCAAGCACCGTGACTAAAGAGTTAGTTGCAAGATGATGTATTACGGAACGAGTAAAGAGACTTGCCGGTAACGAGATTGAACTAGGTATTGGATACCGACGATCGAATCTCGGGCAAGTAACATACCGCCAGACAAAGGGAACAACGTATGTTGACATATGAGGTTCACCGATAAAGATCTTCGTGGAATATGTAGGAACCAATATGAGCATCCATGTTCCGCTGTTGGTTATTGACCGAAGAGTCGTCTCGGTCATGTCTACATCATTCCCGAACCCGTAGGGTCCGCACACTTAAGGTTCGATGACGATTTAGTATTATATGAGTTATGTGATTGGTGGCCGAAGTTTGTTCGGAGTCCCGGATGAGATCACGGACATGACGAGGAGTCTCGAAATGGTCGAGAGGTAAAGATTCATCTTTTGGAAGGCTATATTCGGACGTCGGAAAGGTTCCGAGTGATTCGGGTATTTTTCGGAGTACCGGGGAGTTACGGGAATTCACCGGGAGAAGTAATGGGCCTTATTGGGTCATACGGGAAAAGGAGAGGCAGGCCACGTGAGGAGGCGCGCGCCCCCCCTTGCCCAAACCGAATTGGACTAGGGGAGGGGGCGCAGCCCCCTCTTTCCTTTCCCTCTCCCTTCCCCCTTTCCTACTCCGTATGGGAGGTGGAATCCTACTAGGACTAAGGAGTCCTAGTAGCCTCCTCCCTCCCTCCTTTATATACGGAGGAGGGGCACCCCTTGGAGACATACGATTGTCCCATAGCCGTGTGCGGTGCCCCGATCTCCGTTTTCCACCTCGGTCATATTTTCGGAGAGCTTAGGCGAAGCCCTGCCGGAATCACTTCACCGTCACCGTCGCCACGCCGTCGTGCTGACGGAACTCATCTACTTCCTCGACGTCTTGCTGGATCAAGAAGGCGAGGAACGTCACCGAGCTGCACGTGTGTAGAACTCGGAGGTGCCGTACGTTCGGTACTCGATCTGTGGAGCTCGAAGGATTGTTCGACTACATCAACCGCGTTGTGAGACGCTTCCGCTAAACGGTCTACGAGGGTACGTAGACACACTCTCCCCTCTCGTAGCGATGCATCTCCATGGATAGATCTTGCGTGAGCGTAGGAATTTTTTGAAATTCATGCTCCGTTCCCCAACAGTGGCATCCGAGCCAGGTCTATGCGTAGATGTGATTTGCACGAGTAGAACACAAGTGAGTTGTGGGCGTGGGTGTATACATATTGCTTGCCGTTACTAGTTGTTACTTGATTCGGCGGTATTGTGAGATGAAGCGGCCCGGACCGACATTACGCGTACGCTTACGCGAGACAGGTTTCACCGCTACGTGCACTCGTTCCATAAAGGTGATTGGCGGGTGTCTGTCTCTCTCACTTTAGTTGAATCGGTTTCAATGAAGAGGGTTCTTTTAGAAGATCAAAAAGCAATCACTACACCACGTTGTGGTTTTGCGTAGGTAAGAACGGTTCTTGCAAACCCGTAGCAGCTACGTAAAACTTGCAAGTACAAAGTAGAGGACGTCTAACTTGTTTTTGCAGGGTATGCTGGTGATGTGATATGGCCAAGACATGATGTGATATAAGTTGTTGTATGAGATGATCATGTTTTGTAAATTATCAGGCAACCGGCAGGAGCCTTATGGTTGTCTCTTTATTGTATGCAATGCCAACGCTATGTAATTGCTTTACTCTACCGCTATGAGTTAGCAGTAGTAGTAGTAATAGCAATAATTGGCGAGACGACCACGACGCTATGATGGAGATCAAGGTGTCACGATGCTACGATGGAGATCAAGGTGTCACGACGCTACGATGGAGATCAAGGTGTCAACCCGGTGACGATGGAGATCATGACGGTGCTTTGCTGATGGAGATCAAAAGCACAAGACGATGATGGCCATATCATGTCACATATATTGAATTGCATGTGATGTTAATCCTTTTATGCATCTTATTTTGCTTAGGACGACGGTAGCATTATAAGATGATCCCTTCACTAAATTTCAAGATAAGTGTTCTCCCCTAGTATGCACCGTTGCGAAGGTTCGACGCTTCTAAGCACCACGTGATGATCGGGTGTGATGGATTCTTTCGTTCGCATACAACGGGTGTAAGCCAGTTTTACACACGCAGAATGCTTGGGTTAAACTTGACGAGCCTAGCATGTCCAGACATGGCCTCGGAACACAAGAGACCGAAAGGTCGAACTTGAGTCATATAGTAGATATGATCAACATGAAAGATGTTCACCATTGATAACTAATCCACCTCACGTGATGATCGGACGTGGTTTAGTTGATGTGGATCATGTTACACTTAGACAACTTGAGGGATGTTAATCTAAGTGGGAGTTCTTAAGTAATTTGATTAATTGAACTTCAATTATCATGAACATAGTCTAAATAATCTTTGCAATTTTATGTTGTAGATCAATAGACCGCGCTGTAGTTCCCCTGTTTTTATTATGTTCCTAGAGAAAACGAAGTTGAAAGCTGATGGAAGCAACTATGCGGACTAGGTCCGTGATCTGAGGATTGTCCTCACTGCTGCACAGAAGGCTTATGTCCTTAATGCACCGCTCAGTGAAATACCCCTACGGCTTCGTCTGAGGACGTTATGAACGTCTGGCAGACAAGAAAAGATGACTACTCGATAGTTCAGTGCGCCATACTTTACGGCTTAGAACCGGAGCTCCAAATATGTTTTGAGCAACACGGAGCATATGAGATGTTCCAAGAGCTGAAAATTTGTTTTTCAAGCTCACACCCGGGTCGAGAGGTATGACACCTTCGACAAGTTCTATAGCTACAAGATGGAGGAGAACAGCTCCGTTAGTGAGCATGTACTCAGAATGTCTGAGTACTTCAAACACTTGAATCAAGTGGGAGTTAGACTTCCGAATAAAGTGGGAATTGATAGAGTTCTCCAGTCACTATCACTAAGCTACTGGATCTTCGTGATGAACTATAAACATGCAAGGGATAGAAGATCCTTAAGCTATTCGCGATGCTACAATCTGCAGATGTAGAAATCAAAAAAGGGAGCATCAAGTGTTGATGGTTAATAAGACCACTAGTTTCAAGAAGGGCAAGGGAAAGAAAAGGGAACTTCAAGAAGAACGGTAAAACAGTTGCCGCTCACGCGAAGAAACCCAAGGCTGAACCAAACCCGAGACTTAGTGCTCCCATTGCAAAGGGAAATGTCACAAGGAGCGGAACTTCCCCAAAGTAACTGGCAGATAATAAGACTGGCAATGTCAACAAAGATATTTGATATACATGTTATTGATGTGTACCTTACTAGTACTCGTAGGAGCACGTGGGTATTTGATACTTGTTCAGTTGCTTGCAACTTGAAACATGGAGCTTCGGAATAAACGAGGGCTAGCTAAAGAACGAGGTGACGATGTGCATTGGAAGTGTCTCCAAGGTTGATGTGATCACCATTGCCACGCTCTCTCTACCTTCAGGATTAGTGATGAACCTAAATAATTGTTATTTGGTGCTTGCGTTAAGCATGAACATTATATCTGATAGTGTTTATTGCAAGACGGTTATTCAATTTCAGAGAATAATTGTTATTCTATTTGGATAATATCATTGATGATCATGCACTTAAAATGAAAGGTTTATTGAATCTTGATCGTAGTAATACATATGTTCATAACACGAATGCCAAAATATAATGATAGTACCACATATTTGTGGCACTGCCGCTTAGGTCATATCAGTGTTAAACACATGAAGAAACTCCATGCAGATGGGTTTTTGGAATCTCTTGATTATGAATCATTTGAGACATGTGAACCATGCCTTATTGGCAAAATGACTAAAACTCCGTTCTTCGGAACAATGGAGCGAGCAACCAACTTATTGGAAATAATACATACCGATGTATGCGGTCCGATGAGTGTTGAGGCGCGCGGTGGATATCGTTATGTTCTCACGTTCACAGATGATTTGAGTAGATATGGCTATGTCTACTTGATGAAGCATAAATCTGAAACATTTGAAAAGTTCAAAGAATTTCAGAGTGAAGTAGAACCATCGTAACAAGAAAATAAAGTTCTTACGATCTGATCGTGGAGGAGAATATTTGAGTTACGAGTTTGGCAATCACTTAAGACAATGTGGAATTGTTTCACAGCTCACGCCACCTGGAACACCACAGCGTAATGGTGTGTCCGAACGTCGTAATCGTACTCTATTAGATATGGTGCGTTCTATGATGTCTCTTACCGATTTGCCACTATCATTTTGGGGTTATGCATTAATGACAGCTGCATTCACTTTAAATAGGGCACCGTCTAAATCCGTTGAGACGACACCGTATGAACTATGGTTTGGAAAGAAACCTAAGCTGTCATTTCTGAAAGTTTGGGGCTGCGATGCTTGTGTCAAAACGCTTCAGCCTGATAAGCTTGAACCCAAAGCGGATAAGTGCGTCTTCATAGGATACCCAAAGGAGACCGTTGGGTACACCTTCTACCATAGATCCGAAGGCAAAGTATTCGTTGCTAAGAATGGATCCTTTCTAGAGAAGGAGTTTCTCTCGAAAGAAGTGAGTGGGAGGAAAGTAGAACTTGATGAGGTAATTGTACCTCCTCTGGATAGTAGTATGCCACAGAAAGAAATTTCTGTGACACTGACACAGACCAGAGAGGAAGTAGATGATGATGATCATGAAGCTTCGGATCAAGTTGCTACAGAACCTCATAGGTCAACCAGGACACGCTCCGCACCAGATTGGTACGGCAATCCTGTCTTGGAGGTCATGTTGTTAGACAACGGTGAACCTACGAACTATGAAGAAACGATGGCGAGCCCGGATTCGGACAAATGGCTTGAGGCCATGAAATTCGAGATTAGATCCATGTATGAAAACAAAGTGTGGACTTTGGTAGACTTGCCCGATGAACGGTGAGCTATTAAAAATAAATGGATCTTTAAGAAGAAGACGGACGCTGATGGTAATGTCACCGTCTATAGAGCACGACTTGTTGCTAAAGGTTATCGACAAGTTCAAGGAGTTGACTACGATGAGACTTTCTCACCCGTAGCGATGCTAAAGTCTGTCAGAATTATGTTAGCAATTGCCGCATTTTATGATTATGAAATCTGGCAAATGGACGTCAAAACGGCATTCCTTAATGGATTCCTTAAGGAAGAATTGTATATGATGCAACCGGAAGGTTTTGTCGATCCTAAAGGTGCTAACAAAGTATGCAAGCTCCAGCGATCCATCTATGGACTGGTGCAAGCATCTCGGAGCTGGAATACTCGCTTTGATAAAGTGATCAAAGCGTTTGGGTTTATGCAAGTTTATGGAGAAACTTGTATTTACAACAAAGTGAGTGGGAGCTCTATAACATTTCTAATAAGTATATGTGATTGGAAATGATGTAGAATTTCTGGAAAGCATAAAGAATTAATTGAAAGGAGTTTTTCAATAAAAACCTGTTTTTGAGTTATGCACGGTTTGGGCATCGAGATCTATAGAGATAGATCAAGACACCTGATAAAAGATTTTCACACACCTTGATGAGATTTTGAAGAAGTTCAAAATGGATCAAGTCAAAAGAAATAAGTTCTTGGCTGGTGTGAAGTGGAGTAAGACTTGAAAATCTAGGTAAAGGTTGTTTACATGTTCGGCATCAAAATCTATAGAGATAGATTGAGACGCCTCATATGACTTTCACAAAACATATACCTTGACAAGATTTTGAAGAAGTTCAAAATGGATCAGTCAAAGAAGGAGTTCTTGACTGTGGTGAAAGGTGTGAAGTTGAGTAAGACTCAAATCTCGACCACGGCAAAATAAATAGAATGGATGAAGGTTATCCCCTATGCCTCGGCCGTAGGTTCTATAAAATATGCCAAGCTGTGTGCCTTGCCATGTGTCTGGCAAAAGAGGTACCAAAGTGATCCAGGAGTAGATCACTGGACAACGGTCAAATTATCCTTAAGATGACTAAGGAAGAATTTCTTAGGAATAGAGATGATAAAGAGTTCGTCGTAAGGGGTTACGTCGATGCAAGCTTTAAACACTGATCCGAAAGGCTATGAGTCTCAGACCGGATAAGTATAGTGGGGAAATCTTTTGGAGTAGCTCCAAACAGAGTGTGGTAGCAGCATCTACATACAACATAGAGATTTGCCAAGAACACACGGATCTGAATATTGCAGACCCGTTGACTAAAACCTCTCTCACAAGCAAAACATGATCAACTTTAGAACTGATTAAGTGTTAATTACATGGAGATGTAATCTAGACTATTGACTCTAGTGCAAGTGGGAGACTGTTGGAAATATGCCCTAGAGGCAATAATAAATTAGTTATTATCATATTTCCCCGTTCATTATAATAGTTTATTATTCATGCTAGAATTGTATTGACCGGAAACTAAATACATGTGTGGATAATAGACAAATACTATGTCCCTAGTATGCCTCTACTAGACTAGCTCGTTGATCAAAAGATGGTCAAGGTTTCCTGACCATGGACATGAGTTGTCATTTGATAACGGGATCACATCATTAGGAGAATGATGTGATGGACATGACCCAAACGTCAGCATAGCATATGATCGTTCAGTTTAATGCTATTGCTTTCACTATGTCAAATACACGTTCCTCTGACCATGAGATCATGCAACTCCCGGATACCGTAGGAATACTTTGGGTGTATCAAACGTCACAACGTAACTGGATGATTATAAAGGTGCACTACAGGTATCTCTGAAAGTGTTTGTTGAGTTGGCATGGATCAAGATTGGGATTTGTCACTCCGACTATCGGAGAGGTATCTCTGGGCCCTCTCGGTAATACAGCATCACAGAAGCCTTGCAAGCACCGTGACTAAAGAGTTAGTTGCAAGATGATGTATTACGAAACGAGTAAAGAGACTTGCCGGTAACGAGATTGAACTAGGTATTGGATACCGACGATCGAATCTCGGGCAAGTAACATACCGCCAGACAAAGGGAACAACGTATGTTGACATATGAGGTTCACCGATAAAGATCTTCGTGGAATATGTAGGAACCAATATGAGCATCCAGGTTCCGCTGTTGGTTATTGACCGGAGAGTCGTCTCGGTCATGTCTACATCATTCCCGAACCCGTAGGGTCCGCACACTTAAGGTTCGATGACGATTTAGTATTATATGAGTTATGTGATTGGTGGCCGAAGTTTGTTCGGAGTCCCGGATGAGATCACGGACATGATGAGGAGTCTCGAAATGGTCGAGAGGTAAAGATTCATATATTGAAAGGCTATATTCGGACGTCGGAAAGGTTCCGAGTGATTCGGGTATTTTTCGGAGTACCGGGGAGTTACGGGAATTCACCTGGAGAAGTAATGGGCCTTATTGGGCCATACGGGAAAAGGAGAGGCAGGCCACGTGAGGAGGCGCGCGCCCCCCCTTGCCCAAACCGAATTGGACTAGGGGAGGGGGCACAGCCCCCTCTTTCCTTTCCCTCTCCCTTCCCTCTTTCCTACTCCGTATGGGAGGTGGAATCCTACTAGGACTAAGGAGTCCTAGTAGCCTCCTCCCTCCCTCCTTTATATACGGAGGAGGGGCACCCCTTGGAGACATACGATTGTCCCATAGCCGTGTGCGGTGCCCCGATCTCCGTTTTCCACCTCGGTCATATTTTCGGAGAGCTTAGGCGAAGCCCTGCCGGAATCACTTCATCGTCACCGTCGCCACGCCGTCGTGCTGACGGAACTCATCTACTTCCTCGACGTCTTGCTGGATCAAGAAGGCGAGGAACATCACCGAGCTGCACGTGTGTAGAACTCGGAGGTGCCATACGTTCGGTACTCGATCTGTGGAGCTCGAAGGATTGTTCGACTACATCAACCGCGTTGTGAGACGCTTCCGCTAAACGGTCTACGAGGGTACGTAGACACACTCTCCCCTCTCGTAGCGATGCATCTCCATGGATAGATCTTGCGTGAGCGTAGGAAATTTTTGAAATTCATGCTCCGTTCCCCAACAAAAACTTTCATGAAGATCACTGGACAAATTTAACTTGATTCCTTGTAATAGTTTTGAGACATGACAATAGTAATATGTGAGTTATTTTGATGAGTAATTATGCTTAGTAAGAATATTGATGCTAAGGTTTGTGATTCCCTATGCAAGCACGAAAGTCAATAGTTGTGCTACGAAATTACATCCTACTTATGGTGCATTATTCGGTGTTAGTTATGCTTAATTCTCGCTTATGTGATTTTTTGTTTCTTAGTTGGATGCTTCCCAATCTTTTGCTAGCCTTCACTTGTACTAAGTAGAAATACTACTTGTGCATCCAAAATCCTTAAACCAGTTTTGCCATATGAGTCCACTATACCTACCTATATACGGTATTTCCATGCCGTTCCAAGCAAATTTGTATGTGCCATCTCTAAATTTCAAAATAAATTTTCCTTTTTGTGTGCTCGTGCCGCTCATGAAACGGTAGGGGGTGACCGATATTTTTCCATGCTAGATGTGTTATTCTTAAGATGAGCGTTTATTCACTTGTCATTGCACGAGAGTATGGCGGTAATAGGGATGCCCATCCCCAAAATGAAATGAAAAAGAAAAGAAATTTACTTTATGTTGTCAAATAATAAATTCCTTGGAAAGTGTTGGTATGGAAGGCAACCGTGGATTCGGCTAGCCATGGAAAGTGAAAGTATGGTGGAAAAAGGAATAAACTTTATTTTCTGTTTGGGAACCGCCTATGATGCATCTAGTGTGGAAAGATATTGAAATCTCTCGGTCATTTTCGTTGACAGGAAAGGCATGCCACCCAAAATATTTTTCTCTATCAATTTAAACACTTGAGCTCTGGCACCTCTACAAATCCCTACTTTCCTCTGCGAAGGGCCTATCTATTTACTTTATGCAATTTTTATTTTTCAATTTGAGTCTCCATCTTCTCTTATAAAGCACCAACTAGGGGGCACTATGATAGTACTTGAGCGTTAGGTGTAGCTAATATTTGAGTGTGTATTGTGAACGGATCAATGATTGAGCATGATGGGCTAGGGATAACTTGCTTTAGCGTTGATATTTTGAAAGACATAGTTGCTTGTTGATATGCTTGAGTATTAAAGTTTTCATGTCAAAACTAGACTATTGCTTTGAACCATATGAAAAGTCCAATTGTCCATGCTATAAAGAAAAGAATATATGATGAACATGATAGGCAGCATTCCACATCAAAAATTCGGATTTTATCATTTACCTACTCGAGGACGAGTAGGAATTAAGCTTGGGGATGCTGATACGTCTCCAACGTATCTATAATTTTTGCTTGTTCCATGTTGTTATATTATCAATCTTGGATATTTTACAATCATTTTATAGCAACTTAATATCATTTTTTGGGACTAACCTATTGACATAGTGCCGAAGTGCCAATTGCTATTTTTGCTTGTTTTTTACTTCGCAGAAAATCAGTACCAAACGGAGCCCAAATGCTGCAGGGATTTTTGTGGAATTTTTATGGACCAGAAGAAATAAGATGGGCTAAAGATCACCAGAAGAGGGGGCCCAGGGTGGCCACCCTCCACCAGAGCACGCTAGAGGCCCCTCGCGCGGCCTGGTAGAGGGTGGGCACCTCGGGTGTCCCCCCAACCGACTATCGAGCCTATAAATTCTCAAATATTCGGAAAACCCTAGAGGAGTCGACGAAACACAATTCCAGCCGCCGCAAGTTCCAGAACCTCGAGATCCAATCTAACACCATCACGGAGGGGTTCATCTTCATCATAGGTGCATCTCCGATGACGCGTGAGTAGTCCACCATAGACCTAAGGGTCCGTAGGCAGTAGCTAGATGGCTTCCTCTCTCTCTATGTTTCTCAATACAAATGGTCTCTTGGAGATCTATTTGATGTAATGACTTTTGCGGTGTGTTTGTTGGGATCCGATGAATTTTGAGTTCATGATCAGTTTCTATCCATGAATATGATTTGAGTCTTCTTTGATCTCTTATTTGCATGATTACTTATAGCCTCGTATTTCTTCTTCGAATCTTTGGTTTAGTTAGGCCAACTAGATCAATTTTTCTTGCCATGGGAAGAGGTGCTTTATGATGGGTTCGATCTTGCGGTGTTCTTTCCCAGTGACAGAAGGGGCAGCAAGACACGCATGTATCGTTGCCATTAAGGATAACAAGATGGGGTCTATTCCTACATGAATAGATCTTGTCTACATCATGTCACCGTTCTTATTGCATTACTCTGTTTCTCTATGAACTTAATACACTAGATGCATGCTGGATAGCGGTCGATGTGTGGAGTAATAGAAGTAGATGCAGAATCGTTTCGGTCTACTTGTCTTGGACGTGATGCCTATATAATGATCATTGCCTGGATATCGTCATGATTATTTGATCTTCTATCAATTGCCCAACAGTAATCTGTTCACCCACCGTGCGCTATACTCATGAGAGAAGCCACCTAGTGAAACCTACGGCCCCCGGGTCTACTTTTCCAACATATTGCTTTCCGATCTACTATTTGCATCTTTTGTTTTCAGATCTATTAATCCAAAAAACCCAAAAATACCTTGCTGCACTTTTGTTTACTAATTTTATTTTGTGTTCTTGCGAGATCTATTTGCCAAAACTATCATTACCTAATCTATCTTATTACCATAGAGAGCGTGACAACCTCTCTTTCGTGTCGGGTTGCAAGTATTTGTTGTTTGTGTGCAGGTGCTGTTTACGTGGGTGCGTGATCTTCCTCTACGGATTGATACCTTGGTTTCATAACTGAGGGAAATACTTACCGTCGCTGTGCTGCATCATCCCTTCCTCTTTGGGGAAATACCGACGCAGTCTCAAGCCACGTCAACCCACTTCCTCTTCCTCCAAGGCCACGGAGCCGGGCCGCTGCAACCCCCAAACTCTCTCTTCTGTCGGCGCGTGTGAAGACCCGGGGACGGCCCGTCGACGCCTGGCGAACGACACCCCGCGGCAGGGGCGTCGGCAGCGCCCCCTGGCAAGGCGACTCCACCACCGCTTGGAAGGGCGGAGGTGAACGCCTGGTGGACATGCGGCTCGGGACCCTCTTCCGCGATCGCTCGAAGGGCACTGACCTCAGGATCTCCGGGACATGGCGCCACCAAGGGGGAACCGTCGAGAGGCCCGGCGGGGCCCTCAGGAAGTGGCCCCCACTCATCGAAGCGTGGCATCTTCAGGGCAAGGGCTCTTCTGTTCTCGTAGCGGTACAAGGGGAGCCCCTCCACAGGAAGCTCAAGAGGCTCCCCTCCGGTCAGAAGGCGGAGCGCTTCGCGTAGTGCGCCGGGGGAAAGGGAAGACACCTGGATCCTCATGGTGTCGTCAAGACCGGTGAAGGTCCACATGGGGCGGGAATGGCGCTGGAGGGGAGCGATTCGCCGGCGGACGAACTCCCTCACCACCATCACCATCGTCACCCCCGCCTTCTTCAGGTTGCTCATCCTGGCAGTGACCTACGGGAGCCGCGGGTCGACAAGCTTTGAGTGCTCCCAACCCGGGTCCGGCTCTGCCGGGGCCGTTGGGACTTGTAGCAGGGGGCAGCACACGGTGGCGTCGACAAACACCCACTGCCTCCGAAAGCCCTCCGCGTTCGGATAAATAACGTAAAACTGATATATACCTTAAAATCTCAGTGGAAACAGTCAAAGGGAGTGGAGTCCCAATAAACACCAACGGTAGGTTGAGTGCAGACCGTAACCCTGAATCGTACTCTTACTCGTCGTAGAAAAATATCTGCAACATAAGACGTTGCAGCCGTGTAGGTCAGCATATTGAATATGCCGGCAAGTCATAAAAGAGAGGGGTGAAAAATATCATCTATACTATATGCATATATGGTAGGTGGGGCTGTAGGTTTAAGTTTTTGCGTAAAGCAAATTTTTCCTGCAACAAGAGAGGGGAAAAAAGCAAAAAATATTACTACATTGTTGGTTGATTAATGAGAAGGTTCCACCAACCAATTCTCATACC
Source organism: Elymus sibiricus (assembly GCA_039707655.1). NCBI lineage: Eukaryota > Viridiplantae > Streptophyta > Magnoliopsida > Poales > Poaceae > Elymus > Elymus sibiricus. The sequence goes on from CM077665.1 coordinate 281,404,525, forward strand.
CAAGTTAACAATAATACCCTCATCATTATAATTATTTGTGTTGAGACTTCCAGATAGTTTCAGTTCCTTTGGCTCAAGTTGTCCATGACCGTGGACACGGCTAATCGATTAGGTTTGAGTACTTTGCAGAGTTTTGCACACGTTCCCCACAAGATTTGATCGCCTCCGTTGAAGTCCTCGCACTTCAGGGTGTTTGAGAACCGGATGATCAAAACAGGGTCTTCCAAAGGATTCCTCTGAGCCACTGTCGGTGCCCATCCATTTCCTACCGTTCTTCTACATCTTTTAGCGCCGCCCGTCCAAAGTCGCCACGATGTCCAACCCAGCCAGAGCCCATAATGGCTTGTGGCTGTGCAGGTAAGCCTCGGGTCTTGAAGTATCCATTTGTCTCTTCATGCCTGGGTGGACCTTTCCGCGTGAATACTGGCGCTTCTCCAGCATCACCTAGGCTACCACTGGTTTCTCCAGGGCACCGTTCATACCAACATCCACCCAGAGGTATATTGCATCATGAGGTCTTGAAAAATTCTTGGAGTCTTGAGGTCTTGGTCATAAATTAATTCTCACAACCCTCATGTAACACTCAACCAAACCCCGTGTACTAAAAGCATAGCAAAATAAAAATAACGTTTCCCGGGGCCAAAGTAACAAGGGTTTATGGGTGCCTACCACATGATACTACTCAAGAACTAAAATTTCCAAGTACCTACTTTGCATGCAATGGTGGAGAAGGTAGAACTAATGCAATAAAAATCATAGGTAAAAACATGATCAATGTGAACTTGCCTGGTGAGGTTGATGAAGATAATATCGCTCTCAGAAAATAACTTGATAGAACTATTCGTCACTCTTCGATGAAATCTATATAGTCAAACATTGCACTCATAAGCAAACACTTCTAGCAATCAATACTATCAAACAAGAAGCAACACAAAAACTAAACGTAATAGGGTTGTGATGAAGGAAATACTTAAGACAAAAGTTAAAACAACAAAACTTCATCACAACAACCAAGGGTAGTTTTCACTACAAGTAACCTATTTTCAATAGTAACAAAACAATAACAAAGTAAAATCTAACAAAAGTATTTAGTAAATCTTTTACTAGCAAAAAGAATTACTTTTGAAGAACAACTAAAGAACTATGAAAACAACACCCTAAACAACATAGGTTTTTGTCTAATAAACTTAACAACAAGAAAAACAATAAAATACTAAAAATAAGGGAAAATAAAATATATATCAACTAAGTTAACACAATGTAAAACTTATAAACCAATTTATAGAAAATATTTTCAAATAGGAAATCAAACTAGCAATGAAATCAATTTGCAAGTTATAATTAAACTAGAATTGATATCATGCAATCAAAATAATAAATAAAATAAAAATAGTTTTGGTTGAAATACTATTGTTAACTAATAGAAAACAAAATAAAACTTGTGAACTAATATAAAGGAAAATAAATTAAAAACAATTAAAACAAAAGAAATAAAAATAAACCTAAAAAGAACTAAAACAGAATCTGTTTTGCTAAAAATCATAATTTAAAATATTCTAAAAATCCTAAAATTCTACCTACTGTTAAATAAGGTCATTAGTGACTAGTAGCAAAAAGAATCAGCTCAAAATAAATTTTTAAACTCAAGATATAAGCAATTTAGTGTTTGAAGCAAATCTGTTTGAATTCAAGTTTAAAATTTTCAAACATGGTCAAACTTGATATCTACAGAAACTAGAATAAATTTGTGACACAATGCAAAAGGAATCAACTAAAAACTCTAAATATCCTAAAATATAAAGCAAAAAACAAAACAAGAACTATTCTGTTTTTAAAACAGAAACAGTAAAAAGAAAAAAACTAACGGACAGGGGTACACGTGGCGCTCTGTGATTGGCTACGGGGTGTGAGCGCGGGGGCTAAACGAGCGGACGATTGCAACATAATAGAAAACGGTTTACGTTTAATTGATCTAATCCTACGCGTCCGATTCAGATCCGACGGCTACGGGAGGGGAGGAGGTGCTCACAGAGGGGGGGGGGGTACCGGCGATGGAGCTTCTCCGGCGAGGCAGAGGCGGCGAGGACGTCGGGGACGTGGCTCCGGTGGTCAGGGACGATGGCGAAGGCGACCAGGCGGCGAAGTTCATGTGAAGATGGGTGGGGTCAGAGGGGCGTGGGGGTGTCGGAGTTGAGCTCTACAAGCTGGGGAGGGCTCGGGTTGATGCAGAGCTCCGGCGAGGTTGCTCTACGGCGTTTTGGCGAGGGGCTCGGGGCATTTGGGGGTGGAATGGAGTGAGGGGGAGGTGGGGATTTATATAGGGGGCTCGGGGGTGCTCCAAATGGCAAAGGGAGGGAGATCCGCGGCGGATCCGGTCGGCTCCGGGAGAGGAAAGGAAAGAGGAGAAAAGGAAGGTGACGACCCAGGGAAGAGAAGGAGTGGGCGGTGGGTTCGCGCGTCAAAGAGGGAGAGAGATCGGCGAGGCGATCGGGCAACCGATCCGAAAGTGATTCGGGTCTGAAATAAAAGATCTAGGCTGATTTTTTTCCAAATGGGCCTCGGTTGGTTTTCCTTTTAAAAGCACTTTTTCCTTTTTATTAAAACAGGAAAGAAAATCATGATTTGGAGAATCAAATAAAACTCAAACATGGAAGTTTTATATACTAAAAAGATCATAACAAAAAATGCAATAAGATGAGCATTTTTTCACGGCCAAAATAAATACTTTTTTAAAAAATATTTTTTCAAAAAATGCCTAAATTGATTTTATTTCTTTTGCAAATAATTTTCAAATAACCCCCTGGGTTTTATGGTTCAAATTTTCACAAAAATACCCCTAGTTTGGAGGGTCATGTTCCTCCTATCAATTTTTTTTGAATTTGGGCAAGTGAATTTGAATTCATTCAAACCTTAAAATGGAGCCAAATATGAAATGGATTCCAACTAGAAAAATTTCAATAGTTTTTGCAAATCCAAAATTTCAAATCCATCATTTGAAGAAGTCATGTTATCTTCTCTCATTAATTTGTATTGGATGAAATTGAATTCAAAAACAAAGGAAAGTCATTTTATTCCCTCTCATTCAAAAGTTTTTAAAAGTTTCAAATTTTCACTCAAATTCAATCACTCAATCAATCAAACAATCATTTAGTTAAATAATATAACATTCCAAAGTTTGGGATGTTACACTTGTTCGAAATATGCCCTAGAGGCAATAATAATCGTTTATTATCCATGCTATAATTGTATTAATTGGAAACTCAAATACATGTGTGGGTACATAGACAACACTGTGTCCCTAGTAAGCCTCTAGTTAACTAGCTCGTTGATCAAAAGATGGTGAAGGTTTCCTAGCCATGGACATGAGATGTCATTTGATAACGGGATCACATCATTAGGAGAATGATGTGATGGACAAGACCCAAACTATAAACGTAGCATATGATCGTGTTAGTTTATTGCTATTGTTTTCTGCATGTCAAGTATCTGTTCCTATGACCATGAGATCATGCAACTCACTGACACCGGAGGAATACCTTGTGTGTATCAAACGTCGCAACGTAACTGGGTGACTATAAAGATGCTCTACAGGTATCTCCGAGGGTGTCTGTTGGGTTGGCATGGATCAAGACTGGGATTTGTTACTCCGTATGACGGAGAGGTATCTCAGGGCCCACTCGGTAATACAACATCACAATGAGCCTTGCAAGCAATGTGACTAAAGTGTTAGCCACGATATCTTGTATTACGGAACGAGTAAAGAGACTTGCCGATAACGAGATTGAACTAGGTATAGAGATACCGACGATCGAATCTCGGGCAAGTAACATACCGAAGAACAAAGGGAACAGCATACGGGATTAAATGAATCCTTGACATAGAGGTTCGACCGATATAGATCTTCATAGAATATGTAGGAACCAATATGGGCATCCAGGTCCCGCTATTGGTTATTGACCGTAGAGGTGTCTCGGTCATGTCTACATAGTTCTCGAACCCGCAGGGTCTACACACTTAACGTTTGGTGACGATTAGTATAGTTGAGTTATTGTGTTGGTGACCGAAGGTTGTTCGGAGTCCCGGATAAGATCCCGGACATGACGAGGATCTCCGGAAGAGTCCGGAGGTAAAGATTGATATATGTGATAATAGTGTTTTGATCTCCGGAAGGGTTCCAGAATTGATCGGAAGGGGTTCCGGATGTTTACCGAAGTGTTTGGGTGCAGCAACACTTTATATGGGCCAAAGGGGTAAAGCCCACGAGGTATTGGAAAGTGCAAAAGGAAGTTTTGCTGCTGCCTTAAGCGGTACTACCGCTGGTAAGGCAGTACTACCGCGTAAGCGGTACTACCGCTTGTGTGAAGCGGTACTGCTGGAATCCGAGTGGGACTCTTTCCGTGCGGGCCAAACCGACCTTATGCGGGCAAAACCGACCTTGTGGAGGCTTTCTCTCCAAGTTTAGACCCCCAGGGCTCAACATATAAATAGAGGGGCAGGGCTAGCACACGGGATACATCAAGATTTCCCAAGCCGTGTGCCGGCAACCCTAACCCTCTAGTTCCTCCCGTCATAATCTCCGTAGTGCTTGGCGAAGCCCTGCAGAGATTGTTCCTCACCACCATCACCACGCCGTCGTGCTGCCGGAACTCATCCACTACTTCACCATCGCTCGCTGGATCGAGGAGGTGAAGGCGTCATCAAGCCGTACGTGTGTTGAACGCGGAGGTGCCGTCCGTTCAGCGCTAGATCGTGTTTGGATCGAGGGACGACTTGCGATTTGGATTGTGAAGACGTTCGACTACATCAACCGCATTTCTTAACGCTTCCGCTTAGCGATCTACTAGGGTATGTAGATTCACTCTCCCTCTCGTAGATGCTCATCACCATGGATAGATCTTGCGTGTGCGTAGGAAATTTTTTGTTTCCCATGCGACGTTCCCCAACAGTGGCATCATGAGCTAGGTTTATGTGTAGATGAGATCTCGAGTAGAACACAAAGGAGTTTGTGGGCGTTGATATTCAGATTGCTTCCTCCCTTGATCTTTTCTTGTTTCGGCGGTATTGTGGGATGAAGCGGCTCGGACCAACATTACTCGTACGCTTACGAGAGACCGCTTCCATCAACTGACATGTAACTTCGTTGCATAAAGATGGCTGGCGGGTGTCTGTCTCTCCTACTTTAGTCGGATCGGATTTGACAAAGACGGTCCTTGAGAAGGTTGAAAAGCAATTTTTGTATCACAGTTGTGGTTTTGCGTAGGTAAGAATTGTTCTTGCTAGATACCCGTAGCAGCCACGTAAAACTTGCAACAACAATTAGAGGACATCTAACTTGTTTTTGCAGGGTATGTTGTGATGTGATATGGCCAATTTCATGATGAGATATATGTGATGTATGAGATGATCATGTGTTGTATAGAATATCACGACTTGCATGTCGATGAGTACGGCAACTGGCAGGAGCCATAGAGTTGTCTTTAATTATTTTCGCCGTTTTGCTTTACTTTATCGCTTTGAGTTAGCAATAGTCGTGGAAGCAACAGTCGGCGTGACAACCTCATGGCGACACGTTGATGGAGATCAAGATGATGGAGATCATGGTGTCATGCCGGTGACAATGGAGATCATGCCGATGCTTTGGAGATGGAGATCAAAAGCACAAGTTCATGGCCATATCATGTCACTTATGATTTGCATGTGATGTTAATCCTTTTATGCATCTTATTTTGCTTAGGACGACGGTAGCATTATAAGGTGATCCCTCACTTAAATTTCAAGATAAAATTGTGTTCTCCCCAAGTGTGCACCGTTGCGAAAGTTCGTCGTTTCGAGACACGCCGTGATGATCGGGTGTGATAGACTCTACGTTCACATACAACGGGTGTAAGCCATGTTGCACGTGCGGAACACTCGGGTTAAACTTGACGAGCCTAGCATGTAAAGACATGGCCTCGGAACACAAGAGACCGAAAGGTCGAACATGAGTCATATAGTAGATATGATCAACATGAAGATGTTCACCATTGAAACCACCTCAACTCACGTGATGATCGGACTTGAGTTGGTGGATTTGGATCATGTTACACTCGAATGACCGGAGGGATGTCAATTTGAGTGGGAGTTTTTAAGTAATATGATTAACTAAACTCATTATCTAGAACAATAGTCTAAGTTGTCTTTGCTATATTTATGTTGTAGATCATGGTTCGCGCAGTAGCACCCCTGAATTTTAATGCGTTCCTAGAGAAAGCTAAGTTGAAAGATGATGGAAGTAACTTTGTGGACTGGGCCCGTAATCTAAGGATTATCCTTACGGCTTCCCAGAAGGCTTATGTCCTTGATGCACCGCTTGGTGATCCACCCGCTCCAGTTGAGTCTCTAGACGTTGTCAACGCCTGGCAGGCTCGTTCTGAAGATTACTCAACAGTTCAATGTGCAATATTGTATGGCTTAGAACCGGGACTTCAAAGACGTTTTGAACGTCATGGAGCATATGAGATGTTCTAGGAGTTGAAGTTTATCTTTCAGAAGAATGCCCGGATCGAGAGATATGAGATCTCCGATAAGTTCTATGCTTGCAAGATGGAGAAGAACGGGTCTATCAGTGATCACGTGCTCAGAATGTCTGGGTACTCCACCCGTCTGGCTGAATTGGGGACGCCCCTTCCGCCAGAGGCTATCACTGACAGAGTTCTTCAATCATTGCCACCTAGCTACAAGAGCTTCGTGTTGAACTATAACATGCACGGGATGAACAAGTCAGTCGCCGAGCTGTTTGCGATGCTGAAAGCCGCCGAGTCTGAAATTCAGAAGGAGCATCAAGTGTTGATGGTCAATAAAACCACTAGTTTCAAGAAAAATGGCAAGGGTAAGAAGGGTAACTCCAAGAAGAGTGGCAAAGCAGTTGCTCCTCTCGTGAAGAAACCCAAGGCTGGACCCAAACCAGAAACTGTGTGTTTTCATTGCAAGGGAACTGGACACTGGAAGCGGAACTGCCCCAAGTATTTGGCTGACAAGAAGGCGGCCAACAACAAACAAGGTATATATGATATACATGTTATTGATGTGTACCTTACCAACTCTCGTTGTAGTGCCTGGGTATTTGATACCGGTGCGGTTGCTCATATTTGCAACTCAAAACAGGAACTGCGGAATAGACGGAGGCTGGCAAAGGACGAAGTGACGATGCGCGTGGGAAATGGTTTCAAGGTTGATGTGATCGCCGTCGGCACGCTCGCTCTTCGATTACCATCGGGATTAGTGATGAACCTGAATAAATGTTATTTGGTGCCTACGTTAAGCATGAACATTATATCTGGATCTTGTTTATTGCGAGACGGTTACTCATTTAAATCAGAGAATAATGGTTGTTCTATTTATATGAGTAATATCTTTTATGGTCATGCACCCAATGTGAGGGGTTTATTCTTGTTGAATCTCGATAGTAATGATACACATGTTCATAACATTGATGCCAAAAGATGTAGAATTGATAATGATAATACCACTTTCTTGTGGCACTGCCGTTTAGGTCATATTGGCGTAAAACGCATGAGGAAGCTCCATGCTGATGGACTTTTGGAGTCACTTGATTTTGAATCACTTGACACATGTGAGCCATGCCTCATGGGCAAGATGACTAAGACGCCGTTCTCTGGAATAATGGAACGGGCAAGTGACTTGTTGGAAATCATACATACTGATGTGTGTGGTCCGATGAGCATTGAGGCACGCGGTGGTTATCATTACTTTCTCACCTTCACTGATGACTTAAGTAGATATGGGTATATTTACTTAATGAAACACAAGTCTGAAACGTTTGAAAAGTTCAAGCAATTTCAGAGTGAAGTTGAGAATCATCGTAACAAGAAGATTAAATTCCTACGATCTGATCGAGGAGGAGAATATCTGAGTTATGAGTTTGGCAGTCACTTAAGACAGTGTGGAATTGTTTCACAATTAACACCGCCTGGAACACCATAGCGTAATGGTGTGTCCGAACGTCGTAATCGAACCTTATTAGATATGGTGCGATCTATGATGTCTCTTGCTGATTTGCCGCTATCGTTTTGGGGTTATGCATTAGAGACAACTGCATTCACTTTAAATAGGGCACCATCGAAATCTATTGAGACGACGCCATATGAACTTTGGTTTGGCAAGAAGCCAAAGTTGTCGTTTCTTAAAGTTTGGGGATGTGATGCTTATGTCAAAAAGCTTCAGCCTGAAAAGCTGGAACCCAAAGCGGAGAAATGCGTCTTCATAGGATACCCAAAAGAGACAGTTGGGTATACCTTCTACCTCAGATCTGAAGGCAAAGTGTTTGTCGCTAAAAACGGAACATTTCTTGAGAAAGAGTTTCTCTCGAAAGAATTGAGTGGGAGGAAGATAGAACTTGATGAGGTTGTTGAACCTTTACTTCAACCTGAGAGTAGCGCAGCGCAGAAAGATGTTTCTGTAGAGCCTACATCAGCTGAAGAGGAAGTTGATGATGATCATAAAGCTTCGGATCAAGTTACTATCGAACCTCGTAGGTCGACAAGGACGCGTACTGCTCCTGAGTGGTACGACGACCCTGTCTTAGAGGTCATGTTGTTGGACAATGATGAACCTACGAGCTATGGAGAAGCGATGATGGGCCCGGATCCCGAGAAGTGGTTAGAGGCCATGAAATCCGAGATGGGATCCATGTATGAAAACAAAGAATGGACTTTGGAAGTATTACCTGAAGGGCGTAAGGCCATTCAGAACAAATGGATCTTTAAGAGGAAGACGGACGCGGATGGTAATGTCACCGTCTATAAAGCTCGACTTGTGGCAAAGGGTTTTTCACAAGTTCAAGGAGTTGACTACGATGAGACCTTCTCACCCGTAGCGATGCTTCTAGTCCGTCAGAATCATGTTAGCAATAGCTGCCTTTTTCGATTATGAAATTTGGCAGATGGATGTCAAAACAGCATTCCTTAACGGTTTCCTTAAGGAAGAGTTGTATATGATGCAACCAGAAGGTTTTGTCGATCCAGAGAATGCTGACAAAGTTTGCAAGCTCCAACGATCCTTCTATGGACTGGAGCAAGCATCTCGGAGTTGGAATATACGCTTTGATGAGGTGATCAAAGTTTTTGAGTCGATACAAAGTTTATGAGAAACTTGTATTTACTATAAAGTGAGTGGAAGCACTATAGAATTTCTGATAAGTATATGTGGATGACATATTCTTGATCGGAAATGACGTAGAAATTTCTGGAAAGCATAAAAGGTTGTTTGAAAGGTGTTTTTCAAAGGAAGACCTGGATAAAAAGCTACTTAAATATTGGGGATCAAGATCTATAGAGATAGATCAAGACGTCTGATAAAACTTTCAATGAGTACATACCTTGACAAGATTTTGAAAGAGTTCAAAATGGATCAGTCAAAGAAAGAGTTCTTGCCTGATTTGTAAGGTGAGGAGTTGAGTGAGACTCAAAGCTCGACCACGACAGAAGAAAGAAAAAGGACGAAGGTCGTCCCCTATGCCTTATCCATAGGCTCTGTATAGTATGCCATGCTGTGTACCGCACCTGCGTGTGCCTTGCCATGAGTCTGTCAAGGGGTACAAGAGTGATCCAGGAGTGGATCATTAGACAACGGTCAAGATTATCCTTAGTAACTAAAGGACTAAGGACATGTTTCTCGTTTATGGAGGTGATCAAAGAGCTCGTCGTGAAGGGTTACGTCGATGCAAGCTTTGACACTGATCCGGATGACTCTAAGTCGCAAACCGGATACGTATTTATTCTTAATGGGGGTGCGGTTAGCTGGTGCAGTTCCAAGCAAAGCGTGGTAGCTGATTCTACATGCGAAGTGGAGTACATCGCTGCCTCGGAGGCAGCGAAGGAAGGTGTCTGGATGAAGGAGTTCATGACAGATCTTGGAGTAGTGCCTAGTGCGCTTAACCCAATGACTCTGTTTTGTGATAATACTGGTGCCATTGCTCTAGCCAAGGAACCAAGATTTCACAAGAGGACCAGACACATAAAGCGCCGCTTCAATCCCATCCGCGATTACATCAAGGAGGAGGACATAAATATTTGCAAAGTACATACGGATCTGAATGTTGCAGACCCGTTGACTAAGCCTCTTCCATGGGTAAAACATGATTAGCACCAGAACTCTATGGTGTTAGATTCATTACAATGTAAATCACATAGCGATATTGTAGGGTAACGCAGCAGAAAACAAAAAAATTCCGACCTACGCACCAGCCCAGGACCACTATGGAGACTGCATACAAGGTTTGATCTTTTTCGTTACCGACTCGTAGCGCAGCGGAAGTAGAGTCGATGACGATCGGCGGTGCAGATCCCCGCAGCTAGGATTTACAACCTCCCAACCGCGAGGATGTATACCCTCATCCGCCCCACGGACAGCCCTCCGGGAGACGGTCGGACAGTCCCCCGGACGGTGTCGCGGACAGCCCTTCGGGAGGACCATCGAAACTCGGACAGTCACTCGGACAGCCCTTCGGGAGGACCTTCAAAACTCGGACAGTCACTCGGACAGCCCTTCGGGAGGCACTCTCGAACTAAGACCGAAACTACGATCTCTCTACAGAGTTGCACACATACGGTGTCATCTATCCGGCAGGGCTTCGCCGTCCAGAACTAGTTCCCACCGGAACCCAGACAGCCTTTCGGCTCTACGAAACTTTTTTCCTGGAAGGGAGAGAGAAGCCAGATAACATCAGATGGCATGTGTATGTGAGAAAGAGTGAGAGTGGAGAGTGCATCTCCACCTCTATTGATAGGAAAACCCAAGGGGTAGGGTGACACTTGAAATACCCAAAATGCCCTTCACAAGGGCACAAAGGTAAAAGCAAGTGGGCAGCCCTTATCCTTCCATGTCATCCCTAAAGATATTTGTGAGTAAAGCCCCAAAAGGTGGCTTTCCATAAAGTAATCCAAAAAGCACTTTCACTATTCACGACGACATATTTCAGCGTCCGTTCGAACTGAAAATATTCATGTGGGCTTAGAACATTTCCAGTACCCACTAAAATAATTTTCAACGCGATCCGAAACAATTCCGGTTTAGTGATTTTCATCTGCGAAAAGCATCTGAAGCGGTTCCGGCAGCTCCGGAACATTTCCGGTTTTCATCCCGGAAAATTCCAGAAAGTTTCCAGAACGATTCTGGCACCCTCCAAGAATTATCAGGCATGTGCCGAAACCAATTTGACTTTATGGTGTACTCCGAAACAACTTTTCGGTTCAGTGATTTTCATCTGTGAAAAGCAACTAAAGCGGTTCCGGCAGTCCGGAACATTTCCGGTTTTTGTCTCTGAAAAATCTCAGAAGTTACCGGAACAATTCTGGTACCTTCCAATAATTTCCAAGCATGTGCCGAAACCAATTTGACTTTATGGTACACTCCGAAACAACTTTTCGGTTTTACCGAAACTCTTACGGTGTTCTCTCTCCGGAACTCTTCCGTTGTCTCCGAAACTTTTTCGGTGAATTTCTCTCAGACTCCCTGTCTAGTATTCAACAGATAGATGACCCTTAAGCGTGTGACCCTACAGGTTCGGTGAAGCATAGACATGACCCGGAACCCCTTCCGATCAATGATCAACATCGGAGCCGTGGACACCCATATTGACCCCTATACCCACACGAATGAATATTCGAGTGAACCTCCAGTTGCCGTGTGCTATTCCTGTTGCTTCGCGATATGTTACAAATACCCGAGGTGAGACATGTTGGCATCCCCGTGGATCAACAACTTGTCCACTATGCCAGTTACCTCGTTACCGATATTGTTCTCTTTTCTCGTTCCCGTGTTCCGGCATCCCCGTGATCAAATCACAAAGTGTCTGGCCAGACGATGATGGATACCGTAACACCGAGAGGGCCCAGAGATATCTCTCCATCGTCGGAGGAGCAAATCCCAATCTTGAGCTATCAAGTTACTTGACATACTTTTCCATGAACCCGTAAGCCGCCGTAATAGCCACCCATGTACGGATGACGTTTAACAAACCCCAAAGTTCATGAAGCAAGCATGAAAAAACTCGATACTCTCATGGTCTAAGGAATCATGCAAACGTAAACCATCTCTGTGTTATTAACCATTAACTTGTGATGAATGTATCTCATAGCATAACATCAATTCGGGTCGATTCAACACAAGTGTTCTACCAACATTGCGCCCTCAAAATTGCCGGCATAGCCATGCCCATGATCAGCAAAACAGGATCATCATGCAATACTTGAGCCAGTCTTAGAGGAAAGACTAGGAATACATTTTACCGTTTATTATTCCACACGTGCATATGAGTCTTCCTCCGAACCTCGTGGTTATTGCAGACTCGAGAATCATAGCAGTTATAGCATGGAACATAAACATAATTATGAACTTGGAGATAAATAATATCATTTATTATTGCCTCTAGGGCATATCTCCTACAGATGTGAACTAGATTATTGACTCTAGTGCAAGTGGGAGACTGTTAGAAATATGCCCTAGAGGCAATAATAAAATAGTTATTGTCATATTTCCTTGTTCATGATAATCGTTTATTATCCATGCTATAATTGTATTGATTGGAAACTCACATACATGTGTGGATACATAGACAACACTGTGCCCCTAGTGAGCCTCTACTAGACTAGCTCATTGATCAAAGATGGTTAAGGTTTCTTGACCATGGACACGAGTTGTCATTTGATAACGGGATCACATCATTAGAAGAATGATGTGATGGACAAGACCCAACCGTAAGCATAGCATCTGATCGTGTTAGTTTATTGCTACTTCTTTATCCATCTCAAGTATCTATTCCTACGACCATGAGATCATGCAACTCCCTGACACTGAAGGAATGCCTTGTGTGTAAAACATCACAACGTATCTGGGTGTCTATAAAGGTGCTCTACAGGTATCTCCGAGGGTGTCTGTTGGGTTGGCATGAATCGAGACTGGGATTTGTCACTCCGTATGATGGATAGGTATCTCTGGGCCCACTCGGTAATACAGCATCACAAGAAGCTTGCAAGCCATGTGAATAAGGAGTTAGTCACGCGATCTTGTATTACAAAACGAGTAAAGAGACTTGCCGATAACGAGATTGAACTAGGTATGGAGATACGGACGATCGGATCTCGGGCAAGTAACATACCGATGGACAAAGGGAACTGCATACGGGATTGATTGAATCCTTGACATCGTGGTTCGATCGATAAAGATCTTCGTAGAATATGTAGGAACCAATATGGGCATACAGGTCCCACTATTGGTTATTGGCCGTAGAGGTGTCTCGGTCATGTCTGCATAGTTCTCGAACCCGCAGGGTCTACACACTTAACGTTCGGTGATGATTTGGTATAGATGAGATATATATGTTCGGTGATGATCCCGGACGTGACGAGGAGCTTCGGAATGGTCCGGAGATAAATATTGATATATAGGAAGTTGGTATTTGGGTTCCGGAAAGGTTTGGGGACGTGCCGATTTTGTGATGGAGGTGTCGGAAAGGTTCCGGGGGTCCACCGGGGGGCACCTACCCCGAAGGGGCCCATGGGCTGAGAGGGGGACACATCAGCCCCTGGTGGGCTGGGCGCCTCACCTCGCAAGGCCCATGCGGTCGAGTGGGCAAGGGCTGGCCCTAGGGTGGCTGATACGTCTCCAACGTATCCACTTTTCCAAACTCTTTTGCCCTTGTTTTGGACTCTAATTTGCATGATTTGAATGGAACTAACCCGGACTGACGCTGTTTTCAGCAGAATTGCCTTGGTGTTATTTTTGTGCAGAAATAAAAGTTCTCGGATTGACCTAAAAATTTACGGAGAATATTTTTGGAATTAATAAAAAATACCGGCGAAAGAATCAACTGCAGGGGACCCACCACCTGGCCACAAGCCAGGGGGCGCGCCCACCCCCCTAGGGCGCGCCCCTGTGGCTTGTGGGCCCCCTGTTGCTCCTCCGACCTCGTTTCCACTCCTATATATTCCTATTTACGGAGAAAAAAATCAGAGAGAAGATTTCATCGCGTTTTACGATACGGAGCCGCCGCCACCTCCTGTTCTTCCTCGGGAGGGCAGATCTGGAGCCTGATTTGGGCTCCGGAGAGGGGAAATCGACGCCGTCGTCATCACCAACCATCCTTCATCACCAATTTCATGATGTTCTCCGCCGTTCGTGAGTAATTCCATCGTGGGCTTGCTGGACGGTGATGGGTTGGATGAGATTTACCATGTAATCGAGTTAGTTTTGTTAGGGTTTGATCCCTAGTATCCACTATGTTCTGAGATTGATGTTGTTATGACTTTGCTATGCTTAATGCTTGTCACTAGGGCCCGAGTGCCATGATTTCAGATCTGAACCTATTATGTTTTCATGAATATATATGTGTTCTTGATCCTATCTTGCAAGTTGTAGACACCTATTACGAGTTATGATCCGCATCCCCCAGGGTGACAATAACTGGGATTCTTTCCGGTGATTACCGTAGTTTGAGGAGTTCATGTATTCACTAAGTGCTAATGCTTTGGTCCGGTTCTCTATTAAAAGGAGGCCTTAATATCCCTTAGTTTCCATTAGGACCCCGCTGCCACGGGAGGGTAGGACAAAAGATGTCATGCAAGTTCTTTTCCATAAGCACGTATGACTATATATGGAATACATGCCTACATTACATTGATGAATTGGAGCTAGTTCTGTGTCACCCTATGTTATAACTGTTGCAAGATGAATGCCATCCGACATAATTATCCATCACTGATCCATTGCCTACGAGCTTTTCCATATTGATCTTTGCTAAGTTACTTTTCCGTTGCTACTGTTACAATCACTACAGCACTGCTACTGTCACTTTGCCATCGTTACTGTTACTTCCATACTACTGTGCTACTGAATACTTTGCTGCAGATATTAAGTCTTTCAGGTGTGGTTGAATTGACAACTCAGATGCTAATACTCGAGAATATTCTTTGGCTCCCCTTGTGTCGAATCAATAAATTTGGGTTGAATACTCTACCCTCGAAAACTGTTGCGATCCCCTATACTTGTGGGTTATCAAGACCTTTTTCTAGCGCCGTTGCCGGGGAGCATAGCTCTATTCTTTGAGTCACTTGGGATATATATCTGTTGATCACTATGAAGAATCTGAAAGATGCTAAAACTAAGATCTACCCCTCAACTACAAGGACAGGTAAGGAACTGCCATCTAGCTCTGCACTTGATTCACCTTCTGTTATGAGTAAATTTGCGACACCACCACCTGCTAGTAATTCTGATACGTCGCAAGTAATTGATGATGCTACTTCTGATATGCATGATGCTTATGATGATACTTTGCTTGATAATACGGTGCCACTGGAATTGCTAGAGTGAATGCTGAAACTGATGATATCTCTGAATCTGATGAAATTATTGAAACTGAACACTATGATACACCTGCTAGACCTAGCTCTCCTAGATATGAATTGCCTGATATCCCTGAAGGTTATGTTATGGAAGGAGAGGTAGCTAGGGACTTTCTTGCTTGTAAGGATAGAGATGATCTTAAGAAATTGCTTCACAAGTGGAAAGAAAAATCTTTGAATGCTAGAATGAAATATGATCCTAAGTTTGCTACTTCACCTATCTTTGTTGCTGATAAGGATTATGAATTCTCTGTCGATCCTGAGTTAATTACTTTGGTTGAATCTGATCCTTTCCATGGTTATGAATCTGAAACTGTTGTGGCACATCTTACTAAATTGAATGATATAGCCACCCTATTTACTCATGAGGAAAAAATTCGCTATTATTATATTCTTAAGTTGTTTCCTTTCTCATTAAAGGGTGATGCTAAGATATGGTTTAATTATCTTGCTCCTGGTTGTGTGCGTAGTCCCCAGGATATGCTATATTACTTCTCTGAAAAATATTTCCTGCCCATAAGAAACAAGCTGCCTTGCAGGAAATATTTAACTTTGTGCAAATTGAAGAAGAGAGTCTCCCACAAGCTTGGGGGAGGCTTCTCCAATTACTTAATGCTTTGCCTGATCACCCTCTCAAGAAAAATGAAATACTTGATATCTTTTATAATGGACTAACCGATGCTTCTATTGACCACCTAGATAGTTGTGTTGGTTGTGTTTTCAGGGAACGGACTGTTGAACAAGCTGAACTACTATTGAATAATATATTGAGCAATGATAATGATTGGACTATTCCTGAACCACCTCCAAAGCCAACTCCGAAGAAAAGAGGTATACTATTTCTCAGTCCTGAAGATATGCAAGAGGCAAAGAAATCTATGAAAGAAAAAGGTATTAAAGCTGAAGATGTTAAGAATCTACCACCTATTGAAGAAATACATGGTCTTGGTAGCCCGACACAGGTAGTAGAGGTAAATTCTCTTCGTAGATTTGATGAAGGAGATATTCCTTATAATAAGTCTGCTAGCCAATGCTTGGATGAGTTTGATAATTTTATTGTGAAGCAAGAAAATTTCAATGCTTATGTTAGTAGACAACTGAAACATAATGCTTACATGCTTGATTGCTTGGGTGAGTATTTGAGTAGAACTGTTAATGATCTTAAGCTTATTAGTAAACATGCTTCCATGGTAACCACTCAAGTAGAACAAGTACTTAAGGCGCAGAATGATTTGCTTAACGAGATGATTAGTAAGAACAATGATCATTCTGTTAGAGTTGTGACTAGAGGTGGTAGAATGACTCAGGAACCTTTGTATCCTGAGGGCCATCCTAAGAGAATTGAGCAAGATTCTCAGAGACTTAATACTGATGCACCTAGTCGTTCCAATAAGAGCAGGAAAAAGAATGACGATAGGACTTTGCATGCTGCTAGTGAACCTGTTATAGATACACCTGAGAATCCAAATGATATTTCTATTTCTGATGCTGAGACACAATCTGGTGATGAACATGAGCCTAGTGATAATATTAATGATGATGTTCATGTTGATGCTCAACCTAGTAATGATAATGATGTGGAGATTGAACCTGCTGTTGATCTTGATAACCCACAACCTAAGAATAAGAGATATGATAAAAGAGACTTTATTGCTAGGAAGCATGGTAGAGAAAGAGAACCATGGGTTCAGAAACCCATGCCCTTTCCTCCTAAGCCATCCAAGAAAAGGGATCATGAAGATTTTGAGCGCTTTGTTGAAATGCTTAGACCTGTCTTTTTGCGTATGCGCTTAACTAATATTCTGAAAATGTCTCCTTATGCTAAGTATATGAAAGATATTGTGACAAATAAAAGAAAGATACCGGAAGATGAGATTTCCACCATGCTTTCTAACTATACTTTTAAGGGTGGAATACCAAAGAAACTAGGAGATCCCGGAGTACCTACTATACCATGCTCTATTAAAGGAAATTATGTTAAAACTGCTTTATGTGATCTTGGGGCTGGTGTTAGTGTTATGTGATCTTGATTTGAATAAGTTGACACCTACTGAAATCTCTTTGCAAATGGCTGATAAATCAACTGCTTTACCCATCGGTATTTGCAAGGATGTGCCTATTGTGGTTGCAAATGTTACTATTCTAACGGACTTTGTTATTCTTGATATTCCTGAGGACGACAGTATATCAATCATCCTTGGTAGACCCTTTTTGAATACCGCAGGGGCTGTTATTGATTGCAACAAGGGCAATGTCACTTTTCATGTTAATGGTAATGAGCATACGGTACACTTCCCGAAGAAACAACCTCAAGTTCATAGTATCAACTCCATTGAAAAGATTTCAACGATTATTATTGGAGACTTTGAATTCCCTCTTCCTACTGCCAAAAAGAAATATGATATACTTATTGTCGGGGACATGCATATCCCCATTGAGGTAACCTAGTGTTATTCGAAAATTCTTCGGTTCCATGTCCTTCGGAAAAAGTTTGTCAATAAGACTTGATCAACCTTATTGATGGATTCTTTTTGATGAGCATGAGATGGATGAATTTAGAAAGCACAACCTTCTGTACCCAACTTTTACTTTCTGTTATTTAGATTAAATAGAGTAAAAATGCTATTATTCTCCTGTTTTCTGTTTTATCCGTGCAATAGAAAAATGACCTGAAAATAAAAGTCCTCAGAATTCCCTGAAAATTTAGTATGATTTTTTCTGGAATATTTTAGAATTTTTGGCACTGAGTATGCATCAGGGGGCTGCACCAGTGGGCCACAAGCCTGCAGGGCGCGCCCCCCTGGCTTGTGGGTCCCAAGTGGAGCCCCCTCACTTATTCCAGCCACCATCCACTTCGTCTTCCTCCAGGAAAAAATCCCACCATTGCTCAAACCCGTGTTCTAGCTCATTTTGCTGCCATTTTCGATCTCCTTGCTCAAAGCTCCAATTGCAAAACTGTTTTAGGGGATTGCTCATCGGTATGTGACTCCTTCAATGGTCCAATTAGTTTTTGTTCTAGTGCTTTATATATTGCAAATTTTTGCTGCTGTGGTGACCTTGTTCTTGAGCTTGCATGTCAAATTTGTATGGTCCCAAGTAGTTTTGATGCATGATATAGCTTCTAGGCACTTGTGGGAGTAGTTGCTATGAATTTTGTTGAGTTTTGTTTACTTTTATTTTGAGTCACCAAAAATTTCAGAAATTTTTCAGAGAAAGGAAAGATGTTAAGGAGAATATACCAAGGTGGTTCCTCGAGCAAGAAGACCCCGAGGCTCGCGTTACGCGAGCCCGACTTTGAACCACCGAGGGAAGCTCAAGTGCGGCCTTGTGAATGGCCGTCGGATCAATTCATGGACAATGCCGGGTTCAAGGAAGAGTTTTATGCGTACATAAGGAATGTTGGCCTTGAGGATTTTATTTCAGATCGATGCAAGCAATATTATCAACTCACCGATTCTTTCGTGCGGAGCATCACGGTGGGAGCCACAGGAGCTCGCCAATCAGTGGAACCCTCAGTATCCTCCGGAGTATCCAGGAGAGGGTTATTTCCAGCCATGGCCCTAGACCAACTTAGGCCAAAAGCCTAAGCTTGGGGGAGTACGTATTTCTCACCGACATCACATTCATGTTCACACACTCATTCCAGTTGTCGGTGTTCATACTTTTTCATTGTGCCATCCATGGTAGTTTATTTCATCTTTATGCTTTCTTTTTGTGTGTTTAATTAACCTTGAGAAAATAAAAAAAAGGTAGTTCTAGCTTTACTTTCAAGTTTGTTTAGTGTAGTATTAAAAGAAAACCCAAAAAGATTTCTCGTTCTTCTTTTGCTTGTCGGGAGCTTTCCCGTGTAAATAGTTTTTCTTTCTTCTTTGGGTCGTAAGAAGACCACGATGACATGTTGAGTGGCTCTCATATGCATTATTGTTTATCTTACATATAGCCTATATTGGTTTGCATTCTCCTTTGAGTTATTGCTTGTAGATTCCAGCTTAGTACAATGCACGTGCACTCTTTTTATTATTCACATCGTTCGGTCGTGCAAGTGAAAGGCAATAATGACGATATATGATGAAATGACTGAGATGGAGGAAAGCTGGTATGAACTCGACCTATTTTGTTTTTGTAAATATGATTAGCTCATCGTTCAGGATTCAGCTCATTATGTGTTGAACATGTTTGCAATGACAATTAGAGATTATAGTTACTCATGCCATGCTTAATTAGCTAAGAGTTAATAATGGTTTGTTTTGAGTGCCAACATGCATATTAAAATGGTTGTGATGTAGTATGATAGAATGGTATCCTCCTCTGAATGATTCGAGTGGCTTGACTTGGCACATGTTCATGCATGTAGTTGAAACAAAACCAACATAGCCTCCACGATGTTTATGTTCATGGTGATTTATATCCTACTCATGCTTGTATTCAATGTTGGTTAATCTCAAAGCATGTCTATGACTGTTGTCGCTCTCTAGTTGGTCGCTTCCCAATCTTTTGCTAGCCTTCACTTGTACTAAGCGGGAATACTGCTTGTGCATCCATCTCCATAAACCCAAAGTTGTTCCATATGAGTCCACCATACATACCTATATGCGGTATTTACCTGCCGTTCCAAGTAAATTTGCATGTGCCACTCTCCAAACCTTCAAATAAATATTCCATTTTGTATGCCCAAATCGCTCATGTAGTGACTGGGGGCTGTCAGTATCTTCCATGCTAGGTGGGTTATTCTCACGATACATGTTGATTCACTATCATTCATGAGAAAGTGGCTGGTAATCGGAATGCCCTGTTCCATGCTCAAAATTTAAGTCAAAATTTAATAAACAAAACTCCCCCAGGATTGTGTTTGTATGGACGGTACCCGTGGATTCGGCCCGCCGTGGAGTGTGATTGATTTGGTGGAGGGGGAGTAAAAACTTTACTATTCTGTTTGGGAACCGCCTATAATGTATCTAGCATGGAAGATATCGAGATCTCTTAGTTGTTATGTTGGCAATGAAAGCATACCTCTCAAAATTATTATTCATCCTTGTTTTAAAAGCTCGAGCTCTGGCACCTCTGCAAATCAATGTTTCCCTCTGTGAAGGGCCTATCTATTTTACTTTACTGTTGGGTCATCATCCTCTTATAAAAAGCACCAGTTAGAGAGCACCACCGTCATTTGTATGCTTTGCTATTAATTGATTTTGAGTATGAGTATGACTGGATCTCTTTTACCATGAATTACAATGTCTAGTCAGTCCTTGTTCTCCAGAGGTGCTCTGCATTTATGTTTTGCAGTCTCAGAAAGGGCTAGCGAGATACCATTATGTCATATTGTATCATGATTGTTTTGATAAAATTGTTGTCATCCGAGACTTATTATTATTGCTCGCTAGATGATTATGCCATTGATATGAGTAAATGTGAGACCTAAATGTTATTGTGAATGTGGTTAGTCTATAATCTTTGCTGAAAATCTGAACATAAGTTAGACATATTTACAACAGCAAGATCAAACAGAGTTTGTAAAAGTTTTTCTTTATCACTTTCAGTTTATCAACTGAATTGCTTGAGGACAAGCAAAGGTTTAAGCTTGGGGGAGTTGATACGTCTCCAACGTATCCACTTTTCCAAACTCTTTTGCCCTTGTTTTGGACTCTAATTTGCATGATTTGAATGGAACTAACCCGGACTGACGCTGTTTTCAGCAGAATTGCCTTGGTGTTATTTTTGTGCAGAAATAAAAGTTCTCGGATTGACCTGAAAATTTACGGAGAATATTTTTGGAATTAATAAAAACTACTGGCGAAAGAATCAACTGCAGGGGACCCACCACCTGGCCACAAGCCAGGGGGCGCGCCCTAGGGGTGGGCGCGCCCCTGTGGCTTGTGGGCCCCCTGTTGCTCCTTCGACTTCCACTCCTATATATTCCTGTTTACGGAGAAAAAATCAAAGAGAAGAGTTCATCGCGTTTTACGATACGGAGCCGCCGCCACCTCCTGTTCTTCCTCGGGAGGGCAGATCTGGAGCCTGATTTGGGCTCCGGAGAGGGGAAATCGACGCCGTCGTCATCACCAACCATCCTTCATCACCAATTTCATGATGTTCTCCGCCGTTCGTGAGTAATTCCATCGTGGGCTTGCTGGACGGTGATGGGTTGGATGAGATTTACCATGTAATCGAGTTAGTTTTGTTAGGGTTTGATCACTAGTATCCACTATGTTTTGAGATTGATGTTGCTATGACTTTGCTATGCTTAATGCTTGTCACTAGGGCCCGAGTGCCATGATTTCAGATCTGAACCTATTATGTTTTCATGAATATATATGTGTTCTTGATCCTATCTTGCAAGTTGTAGACACCTATTACGAGTTATGATCCGCATCCCCCAGGGTGACAATAACTGGGATTCTTTCCGGTGATTACCGTAGTTTGAGGAGTTCATGTATTCACTAAGTGCTAATGCTTTGGTCCGGTTCTCTATTAAAAGGAGGCCTTAATATCCCTTAGTTTCCATTAGGGCCCCGCTGCCACGGGAGGGTAGGACAAAAGATGTCATGCAAGTTCTTTTCCATAAGCACGTATGACTATATATGGAATACATGCCTACATTACATTGATGAATTGGAGCTAGTTCTGTGTCACCCTATGTTATAACTGTTGCATGATGAATGCCATCCGATATAATTATCCATCACTGATCCATTGCCTACGAGCTTTTCCATATTGATCTTTGCTAAGTTACTTTTCCGTTGCTACTGTTACAATCACTACAACACTGCTACTGTCACTTTGCCATCGTTACTGTTACTTCCATACTACTTTGCTACTGAATACTTTGCTGCAGATGTTAAGTCTTTCAGGTGTGGTTGAATTGACAACTCAGCTGCTAATACTCGAGAATATTCTTTGGCTCCCCTTGTGTCGAATCAATAAATTTGGGTTGAATACTCTACCCTCGAAAACTGTTGCGATCCCCTATACTTGTGGGTTATCAGTGGCCGTCGGCCCCTTGCCTTGGGAGCCAAGGCAGCCCCCTAGGCCGCCGCACCAAACCCTAGGGGAAACCCTAGGGCGGCCGCCCCTTCCCCTTGCCCCTATATATACTTGAGGGGAGGGAGGGCAGCCGCATCCCAAGCCACGGCGCAGCCCTCCCTCTCCCTCTAGATTGGTTTTTCCTCTAGATTTGTTTCGGTCGTGCTTGGCGAAGCCCTGCCGGGACAGCTCCACCATCACCGCCACCACGCCGTCGTGCTGCCGGAGATCTCATCTACCTCTCTGCCCTTGCATGCTGGATCAAGAAGGCGGAGATGTCATCGAGTTATACGTGTGCTGAACGCGGAGGTCCTGTCCGTTCGGCGCTAGATTGGAACGGAACAAGATTGGATCGCGGGATGGATCGTGAAGACGTTCAACTACACCAACCGCGTTTCTTAACGCTTCCCACTTAGCGATCTACAAGGGTATGTAGATGCACTCCCCCTCTCGTAGTTGTTGGTCTCCATAGAAAGATCTTGGGTGTTCGTAGGAATTTTTTTGTTTCGCTTGCAACGTTCCCCAACAAATAGACCTGGGGGCCATTGTATTCCCTAGCGGCATCTCTCATGTAGGCAGCATATAGTGGGTAACAAATTACAGTTGGGCAATTGGTATAAAAGCGGATAGTTATGCGATTTTCACGGCAATGATCATGTGTATATAGGCATCACATCCATAAACAAATAAGCCGACTCCTGCCTGCACCTATTACTATTACTCCACTTCAAGAGCGCTTCTATGCTTGCCTCTCTACGTATTAATTTCATGACAAACATAGTAATCCATGGAGAACGATGACATGATGTAGACAAAGTAAACTCAAGCAATATGAATGAACCCCATCGTGTTATCCTTAGTAGCAACAACACAAAGACGCATCTTGTCCCCTATTTTGTCACTGGGATATAGAAACTCGTCAGGTTGAACCTACCACAACGCACCACTCCCACTGAAGATAGATCAATCTACTTGGCCAAAACACATCAATAAATAAGAGAGCATTACGAAGCTATAATGATCATGCAAATAAGAATCATAATATTCAGAGGTGACTCAAATACTTTTCATGAATAATCTGAACATAAACCCACAATTCATCGGATCCCAACAAACACACCGCACAATAGGATTACATCAGATAGATCAAAGCGAAGATGTGATGACCATTGTATTGAAGATCAAGAGATAGAGAAATTGTCATCTAGGTACTAGCTATTGACCCGTAGGTCTCTGGTGAACTACTCACACATCATCATGAGGGCAGAAAGGCTGATGTAGAGGCCCTTCGTGATCGATCCCCCCTCCGGCAGGGTGCCGGAACGAAGCTCCAGCTGGCCTCGCGACGGAACAGAGACTTGCGGCGGCGTAAAAAGAGTTTCAGGATTGTCTCTAGGGTTTTTGGGATAAATGAGAATTTATAAGCCAGAGAGGGGCGTCGGGAGACGCCCGAGGGAGGCACAAGCCATCAGGGCGCCCCCCAGAGCGCGCCATGTTGGCTTGTGGGGCCCTCGTGCGGCTCCCGGCCTCCTTCCAAAGCTTCCAGGTCTTCTTTTGGTCTAGAAAAATCGTCAAAAAGTTTCGTGGCAATTGGACTTTATTTGGTAATGTAAACCTGAAAAGTGAAAAACATGCAGAAAACAACAACTAGCACTAGGCACTGGGTCAATAGGTTAGTGCTCAAAAATATTATAAAATGGTAAAAAAAGACCCAAAAAGTATCCTAGAATGATAATATAACAACATGTAACAATCAAAAAATATAGATACGTTGGAGACGTATCAAGAATCCCCAAGCTTAATTCCTGCTCGTCCTCGAGTAGGTAAATGATAAAAACAGAATTTTTGATGTGACATGTTATCCATTTTGTAATCTTATGCATGTATGCTCATTGAGAAATGATGAATCAACAAATATTAACATAGCAACAATTAAATTATAAGAAACAGAATCATCAATCTTTCAAAGTATATGATCCTTAAGGAATGTTTACCCCTCATTCATCTTATTATATTAGCAAGGCATGGCTCCATCTTCACCGCATTAATACAAATGTTAAGCACCACGGTGTCCAAGTTAGGAAATTGGATCGTACTTTTTCAATATGCATCAACTTTTTATTCTTCACGCAATACATGAGCGTGAGCCATTGGACATAGCATTTAGGTGTAATATAGTATGGTGGTATATATCAAAGGGGCAAAAGGTGGAGAAGATAGTCTCACATCAACTAGGCATACCAACGGGCTATGGAGATGCCCATCGATAGATGTAAATGCAAGGAGTAGGGATTGCCATGCAAATGATGCACCGGAGCTATAAGTGTATGAAAGCTCAAATGAAGCTAAGCGGGGTGTGCATCCAACTTGCTTACTCATGAAGACCTCGGGCATTTGAGGAAGCCCATCATAGGAATATACAAGCCAAGTTTTTAATAATGAAAAGGTAATTCCCACTAGCATATGAAAATGACATATCATGACACTCTCTACATGAGGAGCAAAGTGTCACTTTGAGGCACAAGTGTGGTAAAAGATAGTAGCAAAGTCCCTTCTCTCATTTTCTCTCATCATTTTTTTATTCAGAATGGTGGTCTCATTTGGCCTCCCCCATCTTTATTTCCTCACCGGGACAATGCTCTAACAATGATGATCATCACACTTTTATTTACTTACAACTCGATATGGAGAACTGATACGAAGATATGACTCTGTATGAATGCCTCTTGCAGTATACCAGGGTGTGCAATGATCTAGCGTGAAAATACGATGAACGGTGGCTTTGCCACAAATACTATGTTAGCTCTATATGATCATCCAAAGCAATATGATGATGAACGAACTAGTCATGTGAAGTGATGATGGAATTTGCATGGCAATATATCTCGGAATGGCTATGGAAATGCCATGATAGGTAGGTATGGTGGCTGTTTTGAGGAAGATATAATGAGGCTTATGTGCAACAGAGCATATCATGTCACGGGGTTTGGATGCATCGGCGAAAGATGCACCGATCCTCGAGGTGAGAATGGGCTATGCACGGTACCGAAGAGGCTAGCAAATATGAGTCATAAAGAACTCATATACTTATTGCAAAGTTTTATTAGTTTTATCATAGATCAAAGCACTACTCACATGCCCCGAGGGAAGAGGTTGGTAGGAGTAAACCATCGCGCTTCCGACCCGAAACAACACTAGGATTTTAACGAGGAATAGAAATGCTCACACATCATCACCATGCCTCTTTAATTTTTAGATGAACAAAAAGTTATCTCTCTTAATATCGACACTTCTACGGATCAACAATTATGAACTCATACCTTTTTCATATTACCACATCAATATCATCAATCCACAATTTATCTATTTGTGCTACTTGATGGTTTTGATTATCACTCATTGAATACCTAATATTTTTGGACTAGTCTTATGACCCATGCAAATTACCGTCACTATTTATTAACTCTCAAACAAATATAAGTGAAGAACGAGAGTGAAATCATTTCTATAAAATCTACACGCCACTGTGCTAAAAAAGACATAAGTGAAGTACTAGAGCAACTGCTAAGCTCAAAAGATATAGGTGAAGCACATAGAGTATTCTAACAAATTATGATGAAGGTGTGTCACTCTTAAATAGGTGTATCCAGCAAACAATGATTGTGGTAAACTGAAAGTAAAATCAAAACAAAAACAAACGACGCTCCAAACAAAACTCATATCATGTGACGAACAACAATATAGCTTCAAGTGACATACCGATGGATTGAGACGAAAGAGGGGATGCCTTCCGGGGCATCCCCAAGCTTAGTCGCTTGAGTCTTCCTTAAAATATTACATTGGGGCGCCTTGGGCATCCCCAAGCTTAGGAACTTGCCACTCCTTATTCCTTTGTCCATCGTGATAACACCCAAAACTTGAAAACTTCAATCACACAAAACTCAACAAAACTTCGTGAGATACGTTAGTATAAGAAACATATTGCATACTTTAGGTACTATTATAAATTGATTCTTATTTCATAATTGCATAATAGGTACTGTATTCTAACTTCTCCATGGCTTATACCCCCCGATAAAATCCATAGCATAATCAAAACAAGCAACTATGCAAGCCAAAATAGAATCTGTCTAAAACAGAATAGTCTGTAGTAATCTGTAGAGAACCTATACTTATATAACACTTAAAATTCTGAAAAATTAGTACAACGTCAAAACTTTGTATATAAATATTGTATAAAAATTTCATATCATTATCGTGTTCCGGTAAAAAATGAAAATTCTTGCACTGGAGTTAAAAGTTTCTGTTTTGTTTCAGCATCGATTCTACTCATCTTGTGAGTCATCCCAAAGGCTTTACTTGGAACAAACACTAATTTAAACACAAAAACATAATCATTACAGAGGCAATAATCATGTTATAGAAAACAAACAGAAAGTTAAAAGCAAAAATTTAAAGATAACTATTGGGTTGCCTCCCAACAAGCGTTATTGTTTTATGCCCCTAGCTAGGCATAATGCATAGTTTCAAGTATTGTCATCTTTGACCCTAAGAACGTATTGTTCAAGCTTGCAATTGAGAGCCTTAATTTCATCCTTCAACATGCTAAGGGCATCAATCTTTTGGTCCATAATGTCAAATTTCTTATTTTGCAAAACCACGTTCCCATTGGTTTTAGTAGACATGTTGTATAAGCCCTTAAAATTGGTTTCCATAATGGCCTTAGTTTCTTTTATTAACTCAGTTTGACGGCAGCATACCAATATGGATGGTTTAATGGTTTCTATTTTGGGTTGTCCAAATATGTTTTTCATCTTATCATAGGTGTCAAAAGCATTGTTCCCAAGGAAATCCTTTTCAAACATAGAATCCAAAACCCGTCTATGGGAAAGAGATAGACCAACATAGAAACATCTAAGGAGCAGTTTAATATGACTCTTGGGGTTAGCTCTAGCTTGTATTACTAGCAATATATCCCATGCTTCCTTGAGGGGCTCATCGCCTACTTGCTTAAAATCTAAGATTGGGGAACCCTCTCCCAAGTAGGGAGATTGAGGCATGTCTGGAGGGGAACTAGCCATGACTTAAAACAAGAAAATTAGTAACAAGCAAAGATAAATATTTTTATATTTTTTATTTTTCTGTGAAAAACTAAATATAACAGCAAATAAAAAGATAAACAAGTGAATGAAAATTCGTGTGAACTTATTTGGTAGTTGATGATGATATTCCCCGGCAACGGCGCCAGAAATCCTTCTTGATACCCGTGATCTGCGTTGGGTTTTCCGTGAAGAGGAACGGGTTATCGCAGCACAAAGTGGGTAAGTATTTCCTTCAGTTATGAAACCAAGGTTTATTGAACCAATAGGAATATCAATCCTCAACCGTCTTCAGCGGTTGCACACAAAAGAACAAACAACTTGCACCCAACGCGGGCAAGAGGGTTGCCAATCCCCTTGATCTCGTTATTTGCAAGCAAATGAGTTGTGTAGATAATTATAAATTGCAAAATAAAATAAAAAGTAAATAAAGGCAGCAAGGTAATTGTAGTGTTTGTAAAAGTGAATAGACCCGGGGGGCATAGTTTTCCCTAGCGACATCTCTCATGTAGGCAGCATACGGTGGGTAACAAATTACTGTTGGGCAATTGATAGAAAAGCGGATAGTTATGCGATTTTCACAGCAATGATCATGTGTATATAGGCATCACGTCCATAAACAAATAGGCCGGCTCCTGCCTGCACCTATTACTATTACTCCACTTCAAGAGCGCTTCTATGCTTGCCTCTCTGCGTATTAAGTTCATGACAAATAGAGTAATGCATGGAGAACGATGACATGATGTAGACAAAGTAAGCTCAAGCAATATGAATGAACCCCATCGTGTTATCCTTAGTAGCAACAACACAAAGACGCATCTTGTCCCCTACTTTGTCACTGGGATATAGAAACTCGTCGGGTTGAACCTACCACAACGCACCACTCCCACTGAAGATAGATCAATCTACTTGGCCAAAGCACATTAATAAATCGGAGAGCATTACGAAGCTATACTGATCATGCAAATAAGAATCTTAATATTTAGAGGTGACTCAAATACTTTTCATGAATAATCTGAACATAAACCCACAATTCATCGGATCCCAACAAACACACCGCACAATAGGATTACATCGGATAGATCAAAGCGAAGATGCAATGACTGATACGTCTCCAACGTATCTATAATTTTTGATTGTTCCATGCTATTATATTATCTGTTTTGGATGTTTTATATGCATTAATATGCTATTTTATATTATTTTTGGGACTAACCTATTAATCTAGAGCCTAATGCCAGTTTCTGTTTTTTCCTTGTTTTTGAGTATTGCAGATAAGGAATATTAAACGGAGCCCAAACGGAATAAAATCTTCGGAATGATTTTTTTTGGACTAGAAGAAATCCAGAAGACTTGGAGATGAAGGCAGGAGACCTGCCGTGGCGTCACAAGCCACCAGGGCGCGCCCTAGGGGGGCGCCCTCCTGGCTTGTGGCCCCACGACTGCCCTCCTAACCCTATTCTTCGGCCTATAAATTCCCAAATATTCCCTGGATACCAAAAAGAGCCACGAAAATACTTTTCCGCCGCCGGAAGCCTCTGTTCCCGTGAGATCCAATCTTGGAGCCTTTTCCGGTAATCTGCCGGAGGGGGATTCGATCACGGAGGGCATCTACATCAACTCCATTGCCCCTCTGATGATGCGTGAGTAGTTTACCACAGACCTTCGGGTCCATAGCTAGTAGCTAGATGGCTTCTTCTCTCTCTTTGTTCTTCAATACCATGTTCTTCATGGAGATCTATCCGATGTAATACTCTTTTGCGGTGTGTTTGTCGAGATCCGATGAATTGTGGGTTTATGTTCAGCTTATCTATGAATATTATTTGAATCTTCTCTGAATTCTTATATGCATGATTTCATATCTTTGCAAGTCTCTTTGAGTTATTGGTTTGGTTT
This sequence comes from Elymus sibiricus, assembly GCA_039707655.1. Taxonomy (NCBI): domain Eukaryota; kingdom Viridiplantae; phylum Streptophyta; class Magnoliopsida; order Poales; family Poaceae; genus Elymus; species Elymus sibiricus. The sequence continues at coordinate 281,433,941 of CM077665.1, forward strand.
GGCCAACTAGATTGGTAATTCTTGCAATGGGAGAAGTGCTTAGTTTTGGGTTCAATCTTGCGGTGTCCTCACCCAGTGACAAAGTAGGGGTAGCGAGGCACGTATTTGTATTGTTGCCATCGAGGATAAAAAGATGGGGTTTTCATCATATTGCTTGAGTTTATCCCTCTACATCATGTCATCTTACATAATGCGTTACTCTGTTCTTCATGAACTTAATACTCTAGATGCAGGCAGGAGTCGGTCGATGTGTGGAGTAATAGTAGTAGATGCAGAATCGTTTCGGTCTACTTGACACGGACGTGATGCCTATATGCATAATCATTGCCTTGGATATCTTCATAATTATTCGCTTTTATATCAATTGCTCGACAGTAATCTGTTCACCCACCGTATTATTTTCCTTCATGAGAGAAGCCTCTAGTGAAACCTATGGCCCCCGGGTCTATTTTCCATATTATATTTTCAGATCTATAAACCAAAAATACCAAAAATACCTCGATGCATTCTTTTTACTTTTGTTTTACTTTTCGTTTTAGCAATCCTATCTATCTATCTCTATCAGATCTCATCCTTGCAAGTAACCTTGAGGGGATTGACAACCCCTTTATAGCGTTGGGTGCAAGTGTTTGATTATTTGTGTAGGTACATCTATTGGGGACTTGCTTGTATCTCCTACTGGATTGATACCTTGGTTCTCAACAACTGAGGGAAATACTTATCTACTTTGCTGCATCACCCTTTCCTCTTCAAGGGAAAATCAACGCATGCTCAAGAAGTAGCAAGAAGGATTTCTGGCGCCGTTGCCGGGGAGATCTACATCAAGCCTACCAGGTACCCATCACAAACTCATCTCTTGCATTTACATTAATTGCCATTTGCCTCTCGTTTTCCTCTCCCCCACTTCTAAAACGATTTTCAGAAAATATCAAAAAGATTTGCCTTTTTATTCGTCTTTCTTCCGTTCGTCTTTTCGCTTGCTTTTTGTTTACTTGTGTGCGAGATTGCTTGCTTTGTCACGATGACTCAAGAGAATACCAAGTTGTATGACTTCTCCAATACTAATAATAATGATTTTATTAGTACTCCGATTGCTCCCGCCACTAGTGCGGAATCTTATGAAATTAATTCCGCTTTGCTTAATCTTGTTATGAAAGAACAATTTTCCGGCCTTCCTAGTGAAGATGCCGCATCCCATCTAAATACTTTCGTTGAGTTGTGTGATATGCAAAAGAAGAAAGATGTGGATAATGATATTGTTCAATTGAAGCTATTCCCGTTCTCACTACGAGATCGTGCTAAAACTTGGTTTTCATCTTTGCCTAAAAATAGTATTGATTCATGGAATAAGTGTAAAGATGCTTTTATTTCCAAGTACTTTCCGCCCGCTAAAATCATCTCCCTTAGGAACGATATAATGAATTTTAAGCAACTTGATCATGAGCATGTTGCACAATCTTGGGAGAGGATGAAACTAATGATTAGAAATTGCCCCGCGCATGGTTTGAGTTTATTAGATGATTATACAATTTTTTTATGCGGGATTGAATTTTGCTTCTAGGAATCTCTTAGATTCCGCCGCGGGTGGTACTTTTATGGAAATCACATTAGGAGAAGCTACTAAACTCCTAGATAATATTATGGCAAATTACTCTCAATGGCATACCGAAAGATCTCCTACTAGTAAAAAAGTGCATGCTATTGAAGAAATAAATACTTTGAGTGAAAAGATGGATGAATTGATGAAATTGTTTGCTAGTAAGAGTGCTCCTATTGATCCTAATGATATGCCTTTGTCTTCTTTGATTGTAAATAATAATGAATCTATGGATGTGAATTTTGTTGGTAGGAACAATTTTGGTAATAACGCGTATAGAGGTAATTTCAATCCTAGGCCATTTCCTAGTAATTCCTCTAATAATTATGGTAATTCCTACAACAAGTCTTATGGAAATTATAATAAGATGCCCTCTGATCTTGAGAATAATATTAAAGAATTTATTAGCTCGCAAAAAGGTTTCAATGCTATGATTGAAGAAAAATTGCTCAAGATTGATGATTTGGCTAGGAACATTGATAGAATTTCTCTTGAGATTGATTCTTTGAAACTTAGATCTATTCCACCCAAGCATGATATTAATGAGTCCTTAAAGGCTATGAGCATTTCTATTGATGAGTGTAAGGAAAGAACTGCTAGAATACGTGCTAAGCGTGAATGGCTTGAAAAAGTGTGTTCTCGTGATAATATTGATGAAGATCTTAAAGTGATTGATGTGACTCCTATTGAATCTTTGTTTTCTAATATAAATCTTGATAAAGATGGGACTGGAGATAAGTCAACTTTAGTTAAAAGGCGTCCCAATGATTCGGAGTTTATAGATCTTGATACTAAGATTGATAAAAGTGGGATTGAAGAGGTCAAAACTTTAGATAGCAATGAACCCACTCTTTTGGATTTCAAGGACTTTTATTATGATAGTTGTTCTTTGATTGATTGTGTTTCCTTGTTGCAATCCATGTTGAATTCTCCTCATGCTTATAATCAAAATAAAGCTTTTACTAAACATATCGTGGATGCTATGATGAAATCTTTTGAAGAAAAACTTGAGTTGGAAGTTTATATACCTAGGAAGCTTTATGATGAGTGGGAACCTACTATTAAGGTTAAAATTAAAGATTATGAGTGCCATGCTTTGTGTGATTTGGGTGCTAGCGTTTCCACGATTCCAAAAACTTTATGTGATGTGCTAGGTTTTCGTGAATTTGATGATTGCTCTTTAAATTTGCATCTTGCGGATTCCACTATAAAGAAACCTATGGGAAGGATTAATGATGTTCTTATTGTTGCAAATAGGAATTATGTGCCCGTAGATGTCATTGTTCTTGATATAGATTGCAATCCTACATGTCCTATTATTCTTGGTAGACCTTTCCTTAGAACGATTGGTGCAATTATTGATATGAAGGAAGGAAATATTAGATTCCAATTTACATTAAGGAAAGGCATGGAGCACTTTCCTAGAAAGAAAAGAAAATTACCTTATGAATCTATTATGAGAGCTACTTATGGATTGCATACCAAAGATGACAATACCTAGATCTATTGCGTTATGCCTAGCTAGGGGCGTTAAACAATAGCGCTTGTTGGGAGGCAACCCAATTTTATTTTTATGCTTTTGTTTTTGCTTATGTTTTTGAGTGTTTTGCACATTATTACCTCTGTAGTAATTGTGTTTTCTTGTTTAAATTAGTGTTTGATCCAAGTAAGACCTTTGGGATGGTCTACGGTGTTTGTGATTTGATTTTGCTGAAAAACAAAAACTTTTGCTCTCAGTCCAGGAATTTTGTAAATTCACTAGAACGTGATTTTGATCTGAAATTTTTAAAAAAGATTGATATACAAATTTCCCTGATTTTCTTAATTTTTCAGAATTTTTGGAGTTACAGAAGTATTCGAAGTCTATAGATCGCTACAGACTGTTCTGTTTTAGACAGATTCTGTTTTCTTTGTGTTGTTTGCTTATTTTGATGTATCTATGGGTTGTATCGGGGGGTATGAACCATGGAGAAGTTGGAATACAGTAGATATTACACCAATATAAATAAAGAATGAGTTCACAACAGTACCTAAAGTGGTGATTTATTTTTCTTATACTAACGGATCTCATGAGTTTTCTGTTGAGTTTTGTGTTGTGAAGTTTTCAAGTTTTGGGTAAAGATTTGATGGACTATGGAATAAGGAGTGTCAAGAGCCTAAGCTTGGGGATGCCCAAGGCACCCCAAGCCATATTCAAGGATACCAAAAAGCCTAAGCTTGGGGATGCCCCGGAAGGCATCCCCTCTTTCGTCTTCAATCCATCAGTAAATTTACTTGAGGCTATATTTTTATTCACCACATGATATGTGTTTTGCTTGGAGCGTCTTGTATGATATGAGTCTTTGCTTTTTAGTTTGCGACAATCATCCTTGCTGCACACATCTTTTGAGGGGGACACGCATTAATCGTGAATTTATTAGAATACTCTATGTGCTTCACTTATATCTTTTGAGCTAGGCAATGTTGCTCTAGTGCTTCACTTATATCTTTTTAGAGCATGGTGGTGTTTTATTTTATAGAAAGTATTGAACTCTCGTACCTCACTTATATTATTTTGAGAGTCTTTAAACAGCATGGTAATTGGTTTAGGTTATGAATTTAGTCCTAATATAATGGGCATCCAAGAGGGATATAATAAAAACTTTCATATTAAGTGCATTGAATACAATGAGAAGTTTGATTCCTTGCATATAGTTTTGAGATATGAAGATGGTAATATGAGAGTCATGCTAGTGAGTAATTGTGAATTGGAAGAAATACTTGTGTTAAAGTTTGTGATTCCCGTAGCATGCACGTATGGTGAACCGTTATGTAACGAAGTCGGAGCATGATTTGTTTAATGATTGTCAACCTTTGTGTGAGGGTCGGGAGCGCGCGATGGTTAACTCCTACCAACCTCATGATCTTCATGATAGAGAGTCTCCTATTTTGTCACTTTCATATAACTAGTGGAATTTTTCATATGCACAACCACTTAGTTTTCTTTTTGAGCTTTCATACACTTATAGCTTTAGTGCATTCGTTGCATGGCAATCCCTAGTCACTCACATTGATATCTATTGATGGGCATCTCCATAGCCCGTTGATACGCCTAGTTGATGTGAGACTATCTTCTCCTTTTTTCTCACAACCTCCACCATATTCTATTCCACCTATAGTGCTATATCCATGGCTCACGCTCATGTATTGCGTGAGAGTTGAAGAGGTTTGAGAACATAAAAGGTGTGAAACAATTGCTTGACTTGTCATCGGGGTTGTGCATGATCTAGATACTTTGTGTGGGGAAGATGGAGCATAGCCAGACCATATGATTTTGTAGGGATAACTTTCTAAGGCCATGTTATTTTGAAAGGACACAATTGCCTTGTTGGTATGCTTGAAGTATTACTGTTTTTATGTCAATATTAGACTTTTGTTTTGAATCTTATGGATCTGAATATTCATGCCACAATAAAGAATATTACATGGATAAATATGTTAAGTAGCATTCCACATCAAAAATTCTGTTTTTTATCATTTACCTACTCGAGGACGAGCAGGAATTAAGCTTGGGGATGCTTGATATGTCTCCAATGTATCTATAATTTTTGATTGTTCCATGCTATTATATTATCTGTTTTGGATGTTTTATATGCATTAATATGCTATTTTATATTATTTTTGGGACTAACCTATTAATCTAGAGCCTAGTGCCAGTTTCTGTTTTTTTCTTGTTTTTGAGTATTGCAGATAAGGAATATTAAACGGAGCCCAAACGGAATAAAATCTTCGGAATGATTTTTCTTGGACCAGAAGAAACCCAGAAGACTTGGAGATGAAGGCAGGAGACCTGTCGTGGCGTCACAAGCCACCAGGGCGCGCCCTAGGGGTGGGCGCCCTCCTGGCTTGTGGCCCCACGGCAGCCCTCCTAACCCTATTCTTCGGCCTATAAATTCCCAAATATTCCCTGGATTCCAAAAAGAGCCACGAAAATACTTTTCCACCGCCGAAAGCCTCTGTTCCCGTGCGATCCAATCTTGGAGCCTTTTCCGGTAATCTGCCGGAGGGGGATTCGATCACGGAGGGCATCTACATCAACTCCATTGCCCCTCCGATGATGTGTGAGTAGTTTACCACAGACCTTCAGGTCCATAGCTAGTAGCTAGATGGCTTCTTCTCTCTCTTTGTTCTTCAATACCATGTTCTTCATGATCTTCATGGAGATCTATCCGATGTAATACTCTTTTGCGGTGTGTTTGTCGAGATCCGATGAATTGTGGGTTTATGTTCAGCTTATCTATGAATATTATTTGAATCTTCTCTGAATTCTTATATGCATGATTTCATATCTTTGCAAGTCGCTTTGAGTTATTGGTTTGGTTTGGCCAACTAGATTGGTAATTCTTGCAATGGGAGAAGTGCTTAGTTTTGGGTTCAATCTTGCGGTGTCCTCACCTAGTGACAAAGTAGGGGTAGCGAGGCACATATTTGTATTGTTGCCGTTGAGGATAAAAAGATGGGGTTTTCATCATATTGCTTGAGTTTATCCCTCTACATCATGTCATCTTACATAATGCGTTACTCTGTTCTTCATGAACTTAATACTCTAGATGCAGGCAGGAGTCGGTCGATGTGTGGAGTAATAGTAGTAGATGCAGAATCGTTTCGGTCTACTTGACACGGACGTGATGCCTATATGCATAATCATTGCCTTGGATATCTTCATAATTATTCGCTTTTCTATAATTGCTCGACAGTAATTTGTTCACCCACCGTATTATTTTCCTTCATGAGAGAAGCCTCTAGTGAAACCTATGGCCCCCGGGTCTATTTTCCATATTATATTTTCAGATCTATAAACCAAAAATACCAAAAATACCTCGATGCATTCTTTTTTAGTTTTGTTTTACTTTTCGTTTTAGCAATCCTATCTATCTATCTCTATCAGATCTCATCCTTGCAAGTAACCGTGAAGGGATTGACAACCCCTTTATAGCGTTGGGTGCAAGTGTTTGATTATTTGTGTAGGTACATCTATTGGGGACTTGCTTGTATCTCCTACTAGATTGATACCTTGGTTCTCAACAACTGAGGGAAATACTTATCTACTTTGATGCATCACCCTTTCCTCTTCAAGGGAAAACCAACACATGCTCAAGAAGTAGTAATGACCATTGTACTGAAGATCAAGAGATAGAGAAAGTGCCATCTAGGTACTAGCTATGGACCCATAGGTCTATGGTAAACTACTCACACATCATCATGAGGGCAGCAAGGTTGATGTAGAGGCCCTTCGTGATCGATCCCCCCTCCAGCAGGGTGCCAGAACGGAGCTCCAGATGGCCTCGCGATGGAACAAAGACTTGCGGCGGCGTAAAAAGAGTTTTGGGACTGCCTCTAGGGTTTTTTCGGATAAATGAGAATTTATAAGCCAGAGAGGGGCGTCAGGAGACGCGTGAGGGAGGCACAAGCCATCAGGGCGCAGCCCCCCCAGGGCGTGCCCTGTTGGCTTGTGGGGCCCTCGTGCGGCTCTGGGCCTCCTTCCGAAGCTTCCAGGTCTTCTTTTGGTCTAGAAAAAATTGTCAAAAAGTTTCGTGGCAATTGGACTTCGTTTGGTAATGTTAACCTAAAAAGTGAAAAAAAATGCAAAAAACAGCAACTGGCACTAGGCACTGGGCCAATAGGGTA